>OX335671.1:16271700-18939200 GCA_946894065.1 Acleris literana | reverse complement strand
TAAGACGAAATACGAAAGTTTGGCGGTAAATTATATTATGTACACCAATGAAACTTTGTTTATAACTTTATCTTGGCACTAGAAATGAGGATCTGCCGAGTCCTACCAAAGTTTTGGGGTCCTAACCCCATTGGAGGATACCTCGTGGTGTGGGATTGGGCAGGGTGAAAATTTTACTAGGCGAGTGAAGTGTCATTGTTAGGGTTCCGTACCTCAAAAGGAAAAAACGGAACCCTTATAGGATCACTTTGTTGTCCGTGTCTGTCTGTCTGTCTGTCAAGGCCCTTTATCTCGGGAACGCGTGGAGGTATCGAGTTGAAATTTAAACCTACAACTCAACTCAACTCAACTCAACTCAAGTCTACAGTCCCTTGAAGTTGTGAAAAAATCAAATTTCTAAGTTAACGTAAAAAAAAGATACGGCCGTTTATGCCGCAAAAAACGTATATTTTGACACTCTCAAGGGAATCAAAAATTTTAGGATACTTTCAGTTGACCTAGAATTATGAAATTTGGCAAGTAATACCGTCTTATACTACAAGTATAGGGAAAAATCTGAAAACCCAACATTTTTAATGAAATCACAAAAAACAGGGTCTTTATGCAAGGAACGGCGGCAGTGCAAGTTTTGAATTGAGTTAACCGTGTCACGTGCGGAACCCTCGGTGCGCGAGTCCGACTCCGCACTTGTCCGGTTTTCATGTAATTTTTTGGACTGACGCGAATGAACCAGCTAAAAATTCAAAAAATTAATGCATGTTCAATAGGTGTATGATTTGTAGTAAGGACCAATCGAACATTTTGCATCCCAACATACCTACTCACCAACAGATCGATTTTTTCATAGATTTCATAAATTTCCGAGTAAAAGTATTTGGATTGGAAAGGCATGCTTCGAATAAATACTGTAAAATGTAAATGTTGACCAATATTTAATGAGACCTTAAAAGGGCGGTGACAGGTTGGTGATCTCGCACGCTCTTGCGACTCTAGCCGGTTAAACGGTGACCTAAGGGATTTTAGGAGCTGGTAAGAGTTATGACGGGCTCTGGCTGACCTGAGGTTGCGGGTGAGCTGCGGCTGCGCCGCGGAGTTAGTGCGCGCGCGCTGTTTTGCTCTCGTCGCGTGTTATTGAACACGGATTGTTTTCACCTGCTTAATTGCCGTTTTATTGCTTTGTTATATCGCGCACACTTCACACCTATACTACGTTAAACGGAGGCATTACGACATTAGCAGCAACTATTCATACCAACCAATTTGGGGGTTCCGTAACCATAAATGCGATATCAAAACTTTATCTGAAAATCTTAATCTTTCAACGATAGTTTTTAGAGCAAGATTCATTGACAAGTATTTAATAACGCCGGGTAGAAATTGTTTATTTATTATTGTTTGTTTATTAATAAAAATAATCCTACCCACTGACTTTTGTACCTAATAAAAATTTTGATATTGTGTTGTTGTTAGTGTAAGTAGATAGTGTTTTAAATAATAAATTGACATGTAATATTTGATATTATAAATGAATGAGTATGAGTATGAGAATGAGTATCCCTCTGGGACTCAAAAATGTCAAGTAAAATGTTCTATGCGATAATCCAGGATATCTACAAGGGTACCGAATTGCACTAAAATCCGTTTTACCGTTCTTGCGTGACTAAACGACAAACATCCAAAGACCCACCAAACAAAATAACTATATCTAGATATCACTTATAGTTACGATATTGAATACGCTGGCGTTGGCTCCGCCCCACGTTCAAGTATAGTTAGTAGAGTCGTGTGGGGCAACTGTGCGCACTTTATTTTCAAACTATAATAAGCTGATAAGCATGAAAGGAAAATAAAAATATGTATCTGGCAAAGCATTTATTAAGGTAATAATTAAATCAAGAAATTATCAATAAAACTTTCCCACCTCTAAGAAAAATCGCCTTAATTCAACCAGCTCAAAATGCGCACACTTACTGCGGGTAAGTGTGCGCAGCTAAGCGAAGTTTGTGGATTTTTTTGTATACTAAGCAGACTGATTTTGATCAAACTTGCCTCACTTTATTGAGACATAACATAGCTTCAAATGTTATGCAAATTTGAAGGGTTAAATACATTACTAACAGAAATAAATTTCATTTACTCGTGTCGATTTTCGCTATGACAGCAAATTTTACCTTCACGCCACCGGATTCTGAATATTTTCTTTTTCAAGTAAATGAATGATACCATCTGGGTTTTTCTTGCATAAACTAATTCTCCGCCAACATATCTTTAATTTGCTTACACATATCACAAACTTCTCCCTCCCCATTCCTAAATAAAGGGGCTGCGCACACTTACCAAAGGGCCATTCGTTCTATTTACAACTTAAACTCCCGTGACTCTTTAAGAGAACTTTTTAAAGAAATTAATATCTTGACTGTAGCGTCTCAATTTATTTATGAGAATATTATTTACGTTATTAGAAATTTAGATTCTTTCACCAAAAATTCTGATATACATAATTTAAATACCAGAAATAAAAATAAAATTGCTATCCGAAAATTCCGCGTCCGTAAAGTATATAAATCATTTGTTGGTCAATGCATTCATTTCTATAATAAATTACCTGACGAAGTTTTAAAGTTACCCTTTCCAGCACTTAAAAGTTACTTGAAAAGGTCGTTAATGTCTAAAGCGTATTATAGGATCGAGGACTATCTAACAGACAAAAATGCATGGCCTAAATCCGAAACTTAGTCAATAATAATTTATTCAAATGCATAATCTTTATCTTGTCTAGGGGACACCGTTGATGTAGGAAAACATATCGAAACTTTTATGTGGTCGTCTCGCACCATCTTATATACACATAAGTATGTGTTTTTTTTTCTCTATCTCTCCCGTAAGATTCTTAATTGGCATGTTTTCCTGCTGAACTACGCATGTTATTTAATGCTATATTTAATTTAATATTTATAGCTTTATATAATGCTAGACTAAGTAGTACCATTGTAATAAGAAATATGTTTAAAAAATGACTGACTGCTGAGTTTCTTGCGGCGTTTCTTCTCGGCAGTGGTCTTCTCTTGGGAAGCGCTGGTAGATTCTTGACGTGTAAAAGTGCCCGTGCGGCCTACTTACTGAATAAATTTCTTTTATCTTTTTACCCGCTGCGCACAGTTACCCCGCATGACCCTATAAAACGTAGTTCGTCTCCAGCCCTATATGAGTACTTATCTGTTACCTATTGCCATTCGCGCACTATCCGTATGCTTTACTACCAGAACGAGCGCGTCCTCTTTGACGCGCGACCAAAGACCGACCGCCGCCGGCGCGGCACGCGTGCTCCAAAAGTGTACGCGTAGCTGCAGGTACGGATAGAGCGTTCCAGCAGGACACGCGTAACCGACTACGCGTAGCAGGGTACGGGCTATCCGTACGAGGCTCAAGGGTTACCCTTATATTTGGTTATGCAATAAGAGAGGTAAATCAATTTACTGCTGACGATCAGAGCTTTAGCTTTTTAGGATTCCCTTATGTTAATGGTTACTTTAACCATTCACATTAGAACTAACATAGGCTAAGTATTTTGTAACTAACACTATGGACTGTGTCTGAAATAAATGATTTGAATTTGAATTTGAATTTAACAAATAACTACGCGTCGGCCTAAATCGCAAACCTCGTAACTCAATCTGACCAAATTCTACAGGAGGCACAAAAAACGGCGGTTGACAAATGGCGGTCGGGAGTTGCGAGATTTTATATTCTGCTTTTTAAACGTAAACGGTTTATTTTTGGTATTCAAGAGTTTTTCCATTAGATGCGTTCAGAATAGTAGTATCTAAAAGTGTCAAAACATGATTTTCAAAATAAAATTAGTTACGAGGTATGCGATTTAGGCCGACGCTACGTCATATTTCTTCCAAAGGGGTTATTCTTTTAGTGGGTTATACTTCGAGAGGTAAGTCTTTTAAAGGCTTTAATCGGGGAATGGGTGGTCGGGTTTAAGTAAATAGGTACGCAAAAAAGTTTAAGTTAATACGCATGCAATCAAATGCGGAAAAGGCGCGGCGCGGCCCCGACTAGCCCGGCTTAGTGCGTCCTGTTGAGTTTGGCTTGTGGTGGCTCGTGGCGCGTACGGTCGAGGCACGCATACAAACCGCGCAATATACCTACCTTTGTTAGAAGACGACCTACTATTTATACTGTGGTTCAAACTTCCGCTGCCAAACCGGGAGCGGCGGCTGCATCGGCCGTACCATAGTTTTGAAATAAGCAGATTAAGCCCTTTCATATGACACCCCATTAGCTATAATCGAACCACTTTTTCATTTTTTAACCTCCCGTTCTACACTCCTTTTCAAATTATTCATAAAATTAATTTAATATTTTTTTACTAAAAACAGATGCGGGCAAGTAAGTTGTACAACTATGCCAAATTTCAAGTTGATAGCATTTGTAGTTGCTGTGACATACAGACAGACAGACAACGAAGTCTCAGCATAAGGGTTCCTTTTTTACCATTTAGGTACGGAACCCTAAAAAAGTGAAGTAATAATAAAATAAACTTTTTTTTTAACGTGTTTTTATTTTTGTTGTAGGTATCGTAAAAACGGTAAAAACTACAAGCGTCAAATTTGGTAAGATTATAGTAACTACAAACCCTGAAGAAAAGCAACAAGTACAAAAAAATGATCAAGCTCCAAAATCGAATTCAAATCGGAATATAATAATACCTACTGTGCGGCGGTGCGGAACCCTCGGTGCATGAGTCCGACTCGCACTTAACCGGTTTTATATATAATATATCTTTTTGCAGCACAACATTATTAATGTCATTCAGGAAAATGTTTTCAGCTACAGGTATGGAACTTGACAACCCTAGCTGCCCTGTTAAAACTTATTTCCTGGATTTCAAGCTACGAAACAGAAACAGTAAAACCCAATAAAAAAAAACTCTCATTATCTGCCGCATGACTAACATGCGTATTGATGTTATTCTATTAGAAGTCAAATTATTATGGCAATGTTATGTTTCAACCCCACTGGGGTAAGTCGGCGCATGCGCCCCCGCGAGCCGGCGTGACCCAGTAACTCAACCAACCTACAGTAAAATGAACATCTGCTGACGCGCTAAGGGTTTATTCAGTTACAAAACAAAAAATAAACGGATTCCTTCACTATTTGCCGCATAAGAGATATGAATGAGGACCACGTCGTTCTCTCTCGAGGTAAGCGGTAAATGCATAAGCTTTATCAAGTTTGGATATAATCTGGTGCTGGAAAATCGATAGTGAAATGACACAAGTAAGCATAACCTGTAAAAGAACCTGTTTTTTATAATGTTTGTTTCGACTTGACTTTCTCCGAGTGCTTTCAATGTCTCAACCGACAGCGGCCGGCGATGTTTCGTTTGGATAACACAATAATAATGGTTGGTCGCTCGGCAGACCGCTCGTTTTTGACAATTACAGGCTACCGTCTCTAAAACAGTAGTTTTATTGTAGAAATATAAGAAAATTAAGTATTGTTTTTGTTTAATAAAGCTTATTCGAAAACATACATTCTACATTTTGAGGTTTCCAAAACACATTTGTTTATATTATGTACTTTGATGCTATTTTTTTATGTTTTGTGGATCAGTAAATAACACATTTTTGATGGGTCGTTAAAACAGCATAAACTTAAGTGTTTTTTTTGTTAATATTATCAAGTTAATTTTGTTCGTTCCGATAAACATACCCAGTTTTACGATCAATTGTTATTTAAGAAGATTTTTGATACTTAAGTAATATACTCGTTTAATGAAGTAGAGCATCTTAACGTGCGATTAAATGCAGTAGTGTCATGATTTCTCATATAAATTGATAATTTAAAACTGATTTGACTAAAAAGATGGCAGCACCGGTATCGTGTTTCCGTTTTCCTGAACGTCTTAATGGTGGAGGGTGGGTATAAAAAGGGACTACACCGTAGAAGGTGGTCGATTCGTGGGCAGTTCGTAGAAGTGTTAAGACATAATAGCTAACTTGTATGTGCAAAGTTATAGTTGAATATTATACAGTTATAATTCAAGTGGTGAAGTTTCATTTAGTAGGGGCCAGGATTCTATCATGTGAATGGTTAAAAAAAGACTGAGAACAACGCAGCACCTTCTGCGAAACAAGAAACAGGCTTGGAAACAACATAAGTAAGGTAAATAACTATTTAAACAAGCACGCATCACCCTCGGTGACGGATGTAAAGCATACACACGTTTATTACAAATGGGAAACACTTTAATTACTTTGCATATACTCCAATAATAAAATAATGCCTTCTCTTTTCTTGTTTAAATATTTCTGATAAAACATACCTGAGTCATTAAACTCATGTTCCGTAAATAAAACACTGGAGAGCGGCTTCCGTAGCACTGAAAGTCTGAAACCGGTGAAACCCTACTTTACAATGTTATGTATCGACTTACCAGATATAATTAAAGCATAAACATATTTTAACTTAAAAAAATATTTTGTATAACTATTTATTTAATATTTATTTATATACTTTCATATCTACGAATATTATTTGTACGTTTCCTTGATTTAAAAAGTGCGTTTGGTTTTTATTTTGATTATGATTTTGTAATGGAAATATCTTAAACCTACAGTGCAATTTTGCTGTTAAAACGACCTTCAGTTTTTTCTTTTCTGTCTCTCGCTCTCATACACTCCCATGCTAGTCTAACCGACTTTACCCGAGCCCGAAATAGTTATTAAGAGTAGGTAATTGCTCTGTATCAGTGCAATATCAATATTAACATAATAATGATCCATGTTATATTTAAGATAATTAAAGGTAAGTTACTCCACTAATCCAAAGAGACTCACTTGTTTAGATCACTGTTCAATAAAACTGAGGTGGGTACAGTACAGACTTTGACTGTACTTACTATACTTATTATTACTTATGACAGTATACGTTTTATGCAAATTTTATTTTTGTGACCTGGATCGAAGATAGGGACCACTACACTTATAGATCGCAACCCTTAATTAAACTCCATCGAATAAGCCACATTGACCCACCCCAGGGCATTGGCCTCCCCTCTCTTTCACCAAGCTGTCCGGTGCTGAGATTGCCTCATCCATTTCTGGTGATAACCTTAACAAATCATCTTACGATTGGGCAGGGGCCTGTTTTATAAAGCTACAAATTACAATTTACAGGTTATAAGTTTCCATTTGACACAACCTCGACCAATGACGACCAGCCATTTGAGCAGTATTGCCCGTTTAGACCTGTAAAATTGTAACTTGTAGCTTTATAAAACGTGCCCCAGTGGCCCGTTTCACGAAACTACAAATTACAAATTAGAAGCTGAACTCTCTTTCTAGTAAAAGGAGTTAGAAAGAGACTTCCGCTTGTAATTTGTAACTTGTAGCTTTGTGAAACGGGCCTCAGGTAGTCTACTGAATTACCCATACGTATTCATAATATCTACTTCATGACGTGTTAAGTAGGTATACGTGAAACGTTAAGGTTAGCAAGATTCTTAATATGGTTATCTTATGATAGTTGTACTTACGAGGTGCGTCTGTTGTTCTAGGTCCTGACCCTGCTGTTCCTGACGCTGATCCCCTGGCCGGGGCCGTCCATCTTCAAGATCACCTGCTCGCGTGACAACTCCAAAATCGTACGAAAAGTAATCCAAAACAAATGGCTCCCAGTTTTAGAAAGGTTTCAGGTAAGCAGTAAGGTACTTTACAGTAAGAGTGTAAAATAATCTGATATATAGAAATAACACATACATTTAAATCTGGCGTGCACTGATGCTTCTTAACGCATAGAATTCTGTGTAAATAATTCAAAGGTGCAAAGATAATTATTTGCCGTGACTACGAGAAAATCAATGTTCCACCAAATAAATTGAACGATCAACGTTCAAATCGAACGAAGTAGATACTAAGATAGAAGATTCGCTACTCTACGTACTAACTACAATTGAGTAACATAACTAAACATTTTAATTTTAAAATATGTGGTTAATGCCAAGTACAAACCAATGTGATACCAACAAAGGAACCATAAATGATATAAATAAATAAATATCAGGGGACAATGACACACCAATTGACCTAGTCCCAAACTAAGCTCTAGGCTTGTACTATGGGTACTAGACAACGATATAAATACTTATATAGAGAAATATATACTTAAATACATAGAAAACATCCAAGACTCAGGAACAAATATTCGCTCTCATCACACAAATATCTGCCCTTACCGGGATTTGAACCCAGGACCGCGAGCTTCGTAGGCAGGGTCACTACCAACTAGGCCAGCTCGTCGTATGATAGAAAATATCACTGGGAACCATCCCTTCTACTAACAGTAGGTATTCGGACATTCGTTCCCCGGATACATCTTGATATACTTAATCTGCGTGGCACAGTTACTGCTGTGATCTTTGGAAAGCCTTGCGGAGATGATAAAAAAAAACGACGACAAAACTGCCTTGTTATGGAGCTTCTAAGCTCTAGGCTCGACTGAGGATCGAACCGTGAACCGCTATCTTCGTAGGTAGAGTTACTCGAACTTCCAAATACGTTAACCACGTTGTTTTCAAATTGTAATTATTATAAATCAGTCAATGTAGGATTATCCTCATGACAGACGTATTTCGTAATTTAAAGTGTAATAAAAGTTTACGTATACCCTGTGACATAAAAGTTACAAGCAGACAAGACAGATGTATTATAATATACTAGGGGACGCCCGCGACTTCGTACGCGTAGAATTAGTTTCCCGCTACTCCCCCTATTTCTTCCCGTTGGGGGTCGATTTTCGGAAAATCTTTTCTTAGTGCTCACTTACATCATGAAAGGAACCCCTGTAGGTAAATTTCAAGTTTCTAGGTACATTAGTTTCGGTTGTGCGTTGATATCTAAGTCAGTCAGTCAGGTTTGCCTTATATATATATATATATATATATATATATAGATTATCCCAGAGTGACCAAACTATACTATAAGAGTATATATTATGTGTCGTTTCCCGCCTTTTTTCCCAATTAACTCCATTATTAGGGGTCGTCAGACTTTACGTCGATGTTGTTTCGCAGGTGAAGTTGCCGCTCGAGTGCCCGTTCCACCCCGCGCGCGACATCTTCGCGCCGCAGCACGCCGCCAAGCTGCAGCACCGACCCTCGCAGTGGACCTGCGCCTTCTGCGGCAAGTCCTTCTACGAGGAGCGCCACCTCGACACGCACTTCGACCAGCGACACAAGAACCAGATTAACAAGGTCACTTAGTACCAACACCTTTTGGTGGCGCTATAATAATGGCGCGGAGGCGGTAAGCTCTATAATTTTCTATGAAAAAAGGAAATTACTGAGCATGCTAAAGCGTCATACTCCAAATGTATTTAAACAATATTTCTTATGAAAAAAATAAAAATGAATCGCTGAAATGTATGTACAGTCAAAAGCAATAATACATTATCCAAAAATATCTGACAAGCTCTTATATCTCTAGTAATAAAGACGTGTCAAATATAATTGCTGGTGACTGTACGCACCTAACTTTTGAATGTCTGCACCAAATTGGATAATTCCTTTTTTGGTTGTGTTCGTTGCTGTCGGGACAATTGTATTGTATTGTAATAGTATGGGGGTAAATAAAAATCAAAATTAGAAATTTACTGCGGGGTGAAGCCGCTGGTGGGCCTCTAGTTTATTTTATTTCTTTCGTTAGTGTACCTTCTACTAGGTACACCTAAACAATCGCAAACAATTTGCGAAGGAGGATCTATAAATTCAGGGGTCATGGTTAAAGTGTACCCCAGAAAATGAGAAAAGCTATATAATAAAAGTACATATATAGACGAGTAATTGCTATTGTTTTTGTTGAGGGATGTCAGAGCACATCCTTCGGTGGCTATCCAAACTTAATACAAGACCGGTAAGCTCGTGCAGATGTATTGCGACAAATGTGTTGTTGTTCCAGCCGTGCCATTGCGCTCGCTGAGCCCCGTCATAAAGCTTCTGGCGTTCCATGAATAATAAGATAATATTGTTTTTTGCAGGCGGAAGACGCGGTGTGCTTGGCGGAGTACTGCGACATCATGCGGTGCCAAGTGTTGGTGGCACACGGGCTGCTGAGCGGCGGCGGCGGCCCCGGCACCGACGTCGAGGTGGGCCCCACTATACAGTACACATCATGTTTCTCACGTAAATGGCGATAGAGATGAGTAGCAACTTCTAATGATGATACCAGTAACATAACAATGTACTCGTATATTGTATCCTTTGTACCATACATTAACCAAAACCCGCTAGCCCCGCTACAGCCGCCTTGTTAGTTTTCGGTAATTAATACAAGGGGGCATGAATTCATTTCTCAAATGAATCTAGTTACAACACTTAACTACTTGATTAAGTACCTAGTTAAGTGTTGTAACTAGATGCATATGAGAAATTACCGAGATGCACCAACGTGACTACTTAAAAATTATAATAATGCAAAGCAAGATTGTGATCTGACCTTTAAATTTTAATCTCATCATCTCTCATTACTAATATGTAATTTACAGCAACTAGGCATAAATAAAATAAAATAGTCTACCGAGAAACCCCTTCACCACTTTGGGACCTCATTGTCGTTCAAGTCGAGTCAAAAAGTAGTAAAGGAGTAGTGGGGTCGACTATACGCAATGTTCTCTGCGCATTGCGGTACAGCGGCATGAGTCTTTGGCACCCTCGACGACTGTACACGAGGACACGACACTTGGATAGAGTTCCTCGGAGAGGCACGCCCATACACTCTCCTTCGAACTCTGAGGCGGGAAACAAGATATCTAAAAAGCGTCCCAAAACCCCTCTCTCAACATACATTACCTATATCTGGTGTTTCATTAGTTATTAACCTATGCCTTATGTCTTCCTATGCTTGCACGCTGGGCTTAAAAATATCTTACACATTTTTATTACTAGAGACTTTAGACCGTATCAATATTTCTGAGGTCAATGTTAACTAAGATATTATTATTGGATGACCAAAGGAAGAGCAATCTGAATGTAACAGTATTGGGAATTCGGTAACTATAAGAGTTAGTGTATCTACATACGTACATACAACCCACGCCTTCATTCTCAGGGCAGAGCTACAGAAGTACCAACAACTCTTAAAACTTGTTGATAAATCTGTAACCACATTTTGCACAATCAGGCTAGTGTAATCTGCTTTTAGGAAAACAATGCTTCGCTTTTGGAAAAGGAAAAAACTGCCTGATTCAAGTTCAGGAAATATGAATTGGCCGTCTGTAATCTTTACTATAGTACATTGTTGCAGAGGATAGAAAGTACGCGATTTTTGGACGAGTCATATAGAGGGCCAAAACGTAGTTGAGGCCCTCTAGTGTACGAGTCCATAAATTGCACTTTCTACCGAGGCAGACATAGTGCTTTTCGCAACTACTGAGAGGAAATAAAATAATAATTCATATTCAAAACTCAAATTTTAATTCATGTTAATGTGAAATCACCGCCAATTTTACCATAGGTAACTTTTTTTTAAACTGGTCCCCTATTCTCGTAACGTGGCACTCGAGATTAATAAACTAACATGCGAGATGAAGATGTCAACTCCATATAAAATTGTATTTGTTTCGCCATATCTCCCATGTAATTTCATCTCTAGTAGTTCGAGATTAGGCGCCAAGTTTGAATTACATTTGAAAAAAAGCAGTGACATAGTTTTTAGTCTGTGTATCTTTTAGCAAAAATACACCTAATATACAAAATGGTGTGTTCTGATTGGTCGATTTCAATTTTTCATTTTAAGGAGCTATGACACAAAAATTTATTGCTTGATTTTCATTGGTTCTTAAAGTTGGACAACAATGTTCTCGACCAATCAGCAAACACGCCGACAAAAAAATTATTGGTCTGTCCTTATAACTGACGTTTTGTGACCCAAAACAAGACCATCTATGGCCATATTTCCGAGCAGTGTTGTGAAAAGATCTTTTTGTAAATATCAAACAAAAGGTAATCGTAAAACTGCCCTCGTTCTTCATACAGCACAGTGGGTTCAAAGGTTAACGTTAAGGTTAAGGTTCGGTCCGGTAAGACTTAACGCAGAAAAAAAAGATCGCAAAGTACTAGATAGGTAACAGACGGCCAAATCATATTTCCTGAACTATACTTATAGTACTCGCAGTTCGGCCAGTTTGGCCGGCTATCGCTGTCATGCTTGCACTAGCAACGGACAGTATATTTGTCACTCGCGTTTCATAAAAAAACGAAGATTGCCAATCGCTTTTAAGAAACTGGTACCTAGTACTGTACTGGAAATCGATTCAAATCGTTTTTCCCCGAAAAAACACACAAATTGTAATTGGTAAGGAACGATTAGCATTAGAGCTCCTGTGCCCAAATTAAACAAAAATCCGGGATTTTGCAAAAAAATAAAATAAGAGGACATGCTGGCTTTCATTCTCGGTTACCTATTTATTTATTAATTGTTTTTTAATCTTAATTGCATTTTACTTACTAACTTATGCTAACTTTTATAGTTTCTGAATGTCCCGTACAGACCCAATTGGACAGCTCACCCTTTGGCTGAGATTGGCTTTAAAAAAGGTTCTAAAATCATGGCGATAGTTGTAAAGGATAATGACGGTAGTTGAAACACAGTAAACTGTAGGTGTGGCAGGACGCGGAAGCAACGCGCAAGGCGCTGGCGCCCGCCGCGCCACGCAGCGTGGCGCGCGTGCCCCCGCGCCGGCGCCGCCGCGGCACCGCGCCGCTCCTGCAGCCCATCCTCGACTGCCCGTCCACCGCCGTCGAAGCTGATAACTCAGGTATCTCGTTAAACTTTTAGGGCCCGTTGTTTGATTAGAGTAACCTGTGCCTCGAGTGTAAGTTGCTGTTCACGCGGCAAACCGTCTCGAACGCGAAAATGACCATGTTATTCATTCGAGAACCGCAAACGCGATCGAGACGTTTTTGTGTACCTATGTAAAAAACTATTTGACAAAAAAAAAAACCGCCGAAAAATGAAAACTGAAAAGCAAAAAATAAAACAGAGCCTTTTAAGTCTAACTAAGCTTCTACACTAATGTTAATACCTAAATAAATAATTTGTTTAATTCTTTTGTTAAAAAGTTTTTAGTTTTCACTTTAGGTTTCCTCCTCGTCGTGTGGCCTTTGTACATACCTTATTTGGCTATTGTTACACCCTGATTAATAATTTTAAAAACTTTAGTTTCCAAACAAATAAGGGCTTCCCTCGACGACATCAGATCAGACCCTCGATGTAATCATTTTGAGTTTTTAATTAACCTTAATTACTAAGTTTTTAAACTAATGTAAGTATACCTAAGAAATTTTGAATCGGCGTCGGCAAACAAGTTGATATGAAACTTTAAGACATTACAAGCTCGCCGCAAGCAATGCCGCGGGAAAGTCATAGGTATATTTAAACAATTAAATGTTCTTCGTTACAATTGCTCAACTATCTTAATAGAGATATCTTATTGCCATCCTTGAAATAGGTACCGTTGAGGAGTTCCGGTAGCCATTTGTGATCTTCATCATCATTTCCACTTCACCAAAATTATACTTTCTGATTGCAAATGTTGGACTTATTACTAAAAATACTAAAATCGCTGTATGTATACCTATAATATTTGAGGAGTTCCCTCAATTCCTCACGGATCCCCTCATCAGATTCAGATTTGGTAACAATGGGACCACCTTGGAAGTATACTCTATCAGACCAAAAAGCAATTTTTAAATTCGGACCACTCTGTAAAAAGTTATGCCTGATAATACATAAAAAATAAAAAATAAAATATCTTCTTCGACTTGAAAACCTCCTCCGTTTTTTTCGTCGGTTGAAAATACACTAGAGGCTCTGAACTAATGGTTAGAATTCGAAAATCGAATCGAAACATTTGGTTCAGATTTAACAATTGGTTGCGTTTTTTAACTTTTAGTAGGTATGTATAACTAACTATTTAGGTACTAGGTACTGATCAAACAAACAGGCCCTTATAAAACTCTTAAACTAAACTATCCACCTGTTTCTAACCAACTTCAAATAAAGTATACTTAATTAGTTATCGGCGCGTGGTTAATTTTTATAAATTAGCTTTCTAGTTATAGCGACGGTCCCCGCGAATAAACGTGTATTATCAAAACACCAACTTTACAGGAAAAATAAAATACGGAAAAACTTGAATATCTCTTCACCTGATGGATTTAGTTTAAAACAATGTAGAGAGAAACCAATGGAAATTAATAATCCAATATATTTATGACCTAAATACATTTTGAAGTCTATGGGTTTTCAAGAAAATGTGAGAAAATCATGTTATTTTTTTATTCGTGTGAAAATTCATTTGTAACCTAAATATCAAAAACCTTTACACTGTTATTCGTGTTTAAACGATAAGCGATCGACTAGGTATGTCAACAATATACTAATGTATAAGTGAGAAATTAGTTTTGATATTTATATTTAATAAACGTTTGCATGGGTGTTCTTGTGTATTTTAAGTAACATCTGTTATGTTATTCGATTGTTGCGATTTTGTTATGGGAATTTATATGACATATTAATTTAGTATTGTGTTTTAGTGAGTTTCTTGTACATCGGGATAAAGCATTTTTTATTCCTGGTTCATATTTTAACATGCCAAAAATAAATGTTAGTATGGTTTTTAAAATTATTTATAACATAAACACTTACTAAATTTAACTTGAACCATTATTTAGCATAAAATACTTTAAAATATCAAATAACAAAAGTTGTAACACCAATTTAGTCCGTGTTTAAGGCCTATATCAGTCTACTGCTGAACGTAGGCCTCCCCTAAAGTGCGCCATTTTACCCTGTCCTTGGCCTGTTGCAACCAACATGCCAGCAGCGTTCCGCAAGTCATCACTCCATCTTGCTGGAGGGCGTCCTACACTAAGTTTGCCGAGTCGCGGTTTTCACTCAAGAACACGTCTACCGCAACGTTTATCGGTTCTTCTACAGATATGGCCAGCCCACTGCCACTTCAGCTTGCTAATTCTCTGTGCTGTGTCGGTTACTTAGGTTCTCTGTTGGATACATCGTTACCGATTTTATCCTACATTGCTCGCTGAGCGATTTTAAACTGGTGGACCAGCCGCACAGTTAGTGTCCACGTTTCGGCACCGTAACGTTCGTTTTCATACTTTGCGGGATGGGTGAAGAGAAGACCTGACGTAGTTTTCCAAATGCTTCCCAGCCCAATTGGATCCTTCTCTTGGCCTCCTTCTCAAAGTTATTTTTACCTAGTTGCAGGATCTGCCCTAGGTAGGTATAGGTACTCAGAAAAAACTTCAAGAAGATGACCATTCACAGCAATTGGTCTCAGATCAATGTGGTCATTGAACATGACTTTAGTTTAATCCAAATTCATGCTGATACCTACGCTTTCTGACGCGGATGCTAGGTTGTCCAGCATTTATTGCAGCTCCTCCAGCGACTCCGCCATCAAGACTAGTTATGTCGTCTGCGAATTGCAAGTGCGAAATGAAATCGCCGTTTATGATAATGCCCTTACCTTTCCAGTCCAACGTCTTAAACAAATCTTCAAATGCACTTGTGAACAGTTTCGGAGATAATTAACGTCTCCTTGTGTCTCACCCCTCTGCGCAATTGGATTGGTACAGACTGTTTGTCATGTACACACATAAACGCAGATTCGTACAAGAATCTCAACACTGCGATATACCGACGGTTTACTTGGCATCGCTGTAAGGATTCCAAAACAGCCCAGGTTTAGACGGGATCGAAGGCCTTCTCATAGTCCACAAACGCCAAGCAAAGTATTAGCCGATTATACTCTTCGGACTTCTGTATAATCCTCCTTACTGTGTGGATGTGGTCCATACGGTGCTATACCCCGTGCGAAACCCGGCCTGCTCTGGAGGCTGGAACTCGTCAAGTCTTCTGGCAAGACGATTCGTGATTACCTTATAGACATGGCTTAGGAGAGAAATGGGTCTGTAGTTTTTAAGAAGTGTTTTGTCTCCCTTCTTAAAGAACAATACCGCTTTTGCACCATGCCACACCTTTGGAGTTTTTCCACAATGTATGATGGAATTAAATACGTTTCGAAGCTCCTTGACAACAGGGACTCTTCCTGCCTTCAGAAGCTCTGACGTAATTCCATCTTCACCGGGGGTTTTTTCCATTTTTAAGCTGCCTTATGCCAACACGCTCTCTTTCTCGCTGATTTCTGGCAGTTCGTCGGTATAGTGGCGTGTCAGTGTCACGCTGCGGCTGAGGGACATGTGCGGCGTTAAGTCGCCCATAGAAGTCCTCGATCTTAGCAAAAATCTCCGACTTTGACAACACGGCCCTGCACTCATGTGTTGAGAGCTTCTTCAGGTTGCTCCTTCCAAGCTGCTGAGTGAATACTTTGGACCCTCGGTTTTGCTCTATCGCCTGCTCAATTAGGCGTGTGTTAGAGCTCCGGAGGTCACGCCGAACACTACGGGTTCCTCTGATCAGTTCTGCACGATATACCTATTATATTATTATACGTACGCTGCTAACTGCCATAGAATACAATGGTTATTTAGGTACACGTATACTTGCCTAAGCTAAGTTTAATGTTTCGCTTTCGGTCACACTTAATCGACCACCCTGTTTGTTTTTGAATTGAAAGTTATGGGTAATGAAATTCAAGGGTGCCTATTACAAAAAAAGTTAGACAAATTATGGGCTACACCTTACCTTTATTTCCCGTATTATCTTCTTCATCCGCACCTCATAACATCCCTCTGCACCTTGATGGATTCATGGTTTCAGTAATACACGTAGTTTTAATTAATACGCGATAAAACTACGTCACAAGTCCACAACACGTTGTTTGTAAATAGACTGCTTACGCGGGACTGACGCAATAATAGGTGTTACAGCAAAACGGGAAATTTCTGCACATCAAATCGTGTGTTTTAGGGCAATACCCAAGTAGTAGACGCTCAAAATACAGTTTTAAAAACAGATACTGCATGCTTGCAGATTAAAGCTATTTGCTGTAATAAATGTATTACCCATTATAATTTACATTCATGCACTAGCATAGAATTATACAGGGGCAAAAGTTTTTACACACTAAAACTTTACAAGAGTGATCAACATAGGCTATTACATAAGCAAACTGATTTGCTTTCATATTGCATTAGACAATACGAAAACGTACGATGAAATAAATTACACGAATAAACGTGCAAAGCAGTTTACACGAGCCACTAAGTGATCCGTCCGATGATACACGTTTCTTATTGTTTAAAACAGACGAGATCTGTGCTTCATAGTGGTTTATTATTATTTTGCTGCGTATTCTATAATTGTATTTTCCCTAGAAAAAACATTGAAGTTACCTTAAAACAGGTTATTAATCATTATTTTTGCTTGAAAAAAATCTAGGAGGTGCGTTATAGGTAAAACAACGTTATTATGCAATAAATTTTTTTTTGTGTAAGAGCTCGTACACGGTTATTCGCGGGGACCGTCGATAGCATTAGTATTTGTATGATTAGTTACTTTTCATAACACTGATCGGAAATATGGCCATAGATGGTCTTGTTTGGGGTCACAAAACGTCACTTATAAGGACAGACCAAGAATGTTTTTGTCGGCGTGTTTTCTCATTGGTCGAGAACATTGTTGCCCAACTTTAAGAACCAATGAAAACTAATCAATCTATTTTTGTGTCATAGCTCCTTATAATGAAAAATTGAAATCGACCAATCAGAGCACACCATTTTGTGTCGTAAAATATTAGGTGTATTTTTGCTAAAAGATACATAGACTAAAAACTATGTCACAGCTTTTTTTTATGTAATTCAAACTTATCTCGGACCACTAGAAATGAAATTACATGTGGAGATATGGCGAAACCAATGCAATTTTATATGGAGTTGGAAAAATGGGTCACTTTCAACCCTTCTTGGTTATCAATCTACTTACTATTTATCGAATTGATATTTCGAAAGGTTCGGACGCGTTTATATCTTTTGTATAAGATAACGTTAATGTGTATAAACTGTCAAAATCTAAAATACGAATACCTAATATTTCAGAATTGGGATACACCTATTTTTAACAATGTATCGAAATTTAAAAACCATTTCAAAATAGGCTTCATAAGTAGTCCCTGTATTTAGATAAAAAAATGTTACAATGAATTAATTATAATAAAATTAAGGAATTACCTTCATTTGACCCCTAAAAGCGGTCCGAATTGTACTATATCAACCTCTTCTTCTTCTTCTTTTTTTATTAATAGCGATCCACCGCGGTTCCGCAGTAATTTCGCCAGTGTTAAGTGATTGAGAGTATATTTTATCAGTAAATTAATAGATTAAATCAAAAGTAAAAGCCGGTCATTTTTCGATCAGCCATCTTCCCTCCCCGAAGGTTACCGGAAGAGACGTATCAACCTCTTTTGTGGTTGTTCATAAAACATACAATTTCACAATATTTTACCTTAAAGTACAATTTAGATATCTATCTGACACCTACGTTCGAAAACAGGTAATGTCATGTCAAATTTATATAATACAGAGTATCAGAGACTTAGGTATAACGTTAGACTCAAAACTCCATCTTGACGAACACATTAATAAAATAATCACCAAAGCATATCAAATGTACGGGTTTGCCATGCGCTCCAGTACTGAATTTAAAAGCCCAACTACGTACCTATATCTGTTCAAATCATTAATTCGCTCTCAATTAGAATACAATGTAGCTGTTTGGAACCCCTATTAGGTACAATAAGTATTCGGATGCCCTCGAGGATATTCAAAACAAAATCCTTCGAACCATGCAATACAGATGCTACGGGAGTTGTGTATCGTACCTACCCTCAGCTTCTTATTAAGTATAATCTGTTAAGCTTAAAGACGAGGCGATTGGTACTTGGAACAATGTTTTTATATAGACTTTGTAATAACAGATTTGATTGTATACCACTAAACAATAAGTTAGCTTATAGAGTACAGGCTCGTTACCAACGCGTGGCGCGCCCTCACCAGCTGTTTGTGACCGGCCGCTGCCGTGCAAATGCTGGAGAGCGCGCTCCTTTGCGTAGATTAGTGGATACCTATAATAAATCGTTCTTTAAAACAGACCTATTTGTTTGTAATGAAAATTCTTATTGGAAATCAATCATGTTTGATATATCTACATGGGATGTGTGATGTATAAATATGTGTGTATAGATGTGTGTGATGTATATGTGTGTGTATGTGTGTGTGTGCGTGAGTGCGAGTATGCGAGCATGTTGTGTGTATGCATGGATGTTCTGGTGTCGAGTCATAGCTATTAAGATAAAATTACACTTGTGAAATTAGTACAACTACCTTATTGTATATCTAATTACTCATTATTATTACCGTTTACCAAATTAAAATATGTAACTCGTGGTTAACGGTGTGGATCACACATATGTAAACTCGTTATTCATAGACAATAATGTTATATTGCATGTAGTGATCGTTTGTTAACCCAAATAAATTAAAAAAAAAAATTGTTTACAAATTGACTAACTCTTATGATGAAATTAATACCTATATTAATGAGACTATTTCTCTTTTGAGTTATGTGTGATAAATGTTAATAATTTTTGTCGTGAGGTTTTCCAAGAGGTTCAAAACGACGGCATCAACATTTATTGTAGAAACTCATGATTGGCAGTACGGAATCCCTTTACCTACGATAAATTTATTGTGATTGTGTTAAGTAAATCAAGTCAAGAAACAAGGGTCATGCAGGAGGTGCTGTATTTATTGAGGTCTAGGTAATAAAATAGGCAATGGTCGAATGCTTATAACACCCACTCTGAAATAATAAATATAGGTATCATATTGCGATTGTTTGTTCAATTCAATTCAATTTTTCTCATAACGGCTTCTGTCCATATGGACAACTTTTAGATTATGTTTGAATGACGTTCGTCTATTATGACATTTATGACTTTGAAAACAGATCTGAGATTACAGATAATTAAAAATCGTCTTTCTAAATAGCTCCGCCATTTTGTCATAGTAAGTAGGCGAGTTTACTTTTATTTCATAAATTATTTTCAATAACCATAACACTTTAAATAATGAAAGGCTTTAAATAAGATCCTTATAAAAGCCTATTCTGTTGAATAAAAATGAAAAAGCGAGCCGTTTTTTTAGGTGTATCCCGATTCTGACAATTATGGCAGTGGCCGCTAAGAGCGACAGGCGACGTGTTGCGGCGCGTTCCCTATGTTCCCATACTTAAATACTTTACAACGCTTTAACGCCGCCTTCGCTCTTAGTGCATTTGTGGCTTTAGTCCATATCGGCGATACTTAATAATTCACTGGACTTCTTCAAAATTCAACTATTATTTTGTCAATAAGTGGGTAAGTCGCACTTACCTAATTCAGAGCAAGAAGAGAAACCGGCGGAGGACAGCGAGGGCGACGCGAACCAGACGGCGGAGCTGTGCGACGCGGACACGGTGGAGTCGGCACTGCCACCGGACGGCCGGCGCCGGCGCCTCGCCGACCTGCAGGCGGAGCGCGCCGCATGCGACCCCGCGCGCCTTCAGCTGCTTAAGATCCGCTGCGAGCGCGTCGTGCACTCCTGCATCGCGACCCTCTTGCTGCATCTCACGCAACACCAGTTCACAGAACTCGAAGGTAGCTTGTTTAGTTGGATAATATTTAGCAGTTGTGTCTCACTCAGCCCTACGAATTGCATGGTTAAAAACTCGGGAAGGACATTTAGCCAAAGTACCATTTACAGACGAGATGCAGCGCGCAGTGTGCTGGTATCTGAGCTGCGACCGCTACTGGGAGGACACGGCCCCCAGCACGCGCGCTTTTCCCTGGTCGCTGCTGCTGGCGCTGGCCACCGGGCTGGCGCTCGCGCTCTGTATGTGCTACTACATTATCTGGATCGTGTTCGAGTGAGTCGTAGCTGAGACCCGGCAGCACTGGGCCCCAGCCAAAACGCACGCGCTTTACTCTGGCTGCTGTTGCTTGTGCTAGTGTTTTTTGACTTCGCATTACTTGTGCATAAAATATGATCATTTGCCGTTACAGTTCCGAAGAAGGCAGCGTGGCGGGCAGTGCGTCGGTGTCGATGACGACGCACTCGTCGCCAGCGCGCGCCGAGCGGCTGGCCGGCGACGAGGGGCTGGACGAGGACCACGACGACCACTACATCTACGTCACATACCCGCCCGAGCTCAAGCGCCGGCTCATGGAGAGGTACGCTCGCAACGTCACGCTTGTGCTACTCACGCCTTTCATCAGGCAGACGCGCGTTGATTGATCACGCTTAAAATCAAGCTCGAGCTATTCTCCAAAAATCGAAGTTTCTACCGAGATGCGTTTGTGTAAAATGATAATACGAGGCAGCCAAAATACATTTTACGGAGTGTCTGAACTCTTTAGAAATCAACGCGTCATAGACCTGTTTAAGCACCTGTAAGGAATCGATCTGCTTTCTATACATGTCAGAAGGTAGAGGTACCTAATAGTGTTTTAATCTACGAAGACGGGGCGTCCACTACCACTTAATTTGACGTTGCACTACCTCTATTGCGTAAAACTAAAATTTAGGAATGTAGCGCGCCTGTGAGGATTAATAAATCTATAGTTAGTAGACAGCGTGTAGAGTATGGAATTGAAGTGGGACTGGGCTCGACGTAGTGGGTCATGTCTTTCGCATGCATGATGATAGATGGACCAAAAAATCAAGAGGGACCCGTGTCCCTATGAGCTAGGGTAAATAAAGTGTTGACCCAAAAGGACATGGCGGAATGACTTTGCTAGCGAAAAACAGGCTAATTAAAAAGTGAGATAAGGTAATTTAGAGATGTGAGAATATGTAGATATGAAAGAGTGCAACCTTTAATTAATTTAAAAAGTATAAACAAATCAGTATCAGTTTTAAATATAACAACGAAAGTAAACCAACATCTGCAAGGAATATCATTGTTTTATTTTATTACTTTAAATGATACCTATGTAACTACGTGTGAGAAGGTGTTGCCAGTCAAACATGTCTAAAACTATATTACATTTATATTCCTTGTATTGGACGGCAATATCTCCACACGCCTTTTGTGTGTCAAGTGTGGGATCCCATATATGTAGTAAATACTTATCTATTATGATATGAGGGTGGGAAATAGGGCCTGAATGGGTTCGTGTAAATATACGTCGCTCGGTTTTTCTTCGTACTTGTCTGGACTAGTGATGGGGGATTTCTGAAACATTGCAAAACTTTCATGAATTGCGAAAACTACAACTTTTGAAAGTTACATTAGAAGAAAGAATATCCCGTTTTTTTGTTTTTTGTTTACATCTTGGAAACGATGCATCATAGGAAATGTTGGCACAGTTGATCCGTTTTCAAGATGTAAACAAAAAAACGGGACCTTCTTTGTGCCCCCCCCTTGGGCTCACCTCCAAGGGGTAGGGACTTTTAGTATAGATAAACATACTAAAAGTCCCCACCACTCGGAGGTCCCCTAACAGGTCCAAACAAAGTTCCGAAGTCAAACTTTCTGCTTTCGGCCATTCCATCCACAATTTTTCTTTCCCAGGACTATTAGGTTGTTTATAGGTACATAGTGCAAAAGCTTAGTCGATATACAGGTTGATTTTAAACCTCTAAATACAGGACACCCTGTATAATCACACAAGTGGACTTCGATAGTTTTTTGTACGAGACACGAATTTCAAATCGTGTTCGTACGAGTTGCATACCCACGCTGGCACCTATTATCACGTAGCTTAAACATAACCATCGACCTGCGCACATTACACATCATATGAAAATATATTAGTTTTGTGTATTTTAGATAACTTATATTATCTAGATAACTTACTTATATTATTAATAAATATCGTTTGTTTTAGCTGCTACAATAGAACAACTCGCCTCTGAGACCCAACGTGTTCATCTTATTCCATCGTGCATGCACCGTATGTTTTTAGGTCCGTGCAAGTAGATTACTTATTAGTTATGTACTTAGATATTTTAGAGGTACCAACTCGGGGGCAATCCTGAATAAGATATCGGCATGTTTAAAAATAGACCTACCCAATCGCCTTTCGCAAACATGTGCAGTAATTAATTAATATCGTAGGCAACATTTTAATGGTACGGTTTGTATCGTAACTAAAATAGCTATAGGTACACTTTAGTGCCTAGTCGAATAAACACCTTAGCAAATTTGTACGATAGTTCAAATACGACTTAAAAGCGACCAAGAACTCAATTATACAATTATCTATGATTGATTCCGACTGTACATATTATAAAGCCAATATCTCAATCAATCGTAGGCGTTGGTTCATGTTATCTTGCGCTGCCGTTTTCAGGGTTTGATGCTGCGTTGTGGGTGTAAAGTCAACGTCTTAAGACTCATAAGTAGGTAGATGTTCATTTGTCCCTTATCTACAATTTCGCAGGGCAGTCAAAAGTACAAAAGTGATCATGACTCATATACAAACTCGACTCGACATGACTCGTACTCAAGTGATTATGATGGCAGATACCCTACTAATACTATACTTTTTTTTTGAGAAACGAATTCAAAACTAGAAGTTGAGTTATATTGTACCTTCGATAAGTAATGATAATAACTGAATTAAAATATTTAGAGAACTATATTTCAGTTTTATTTAGGTCCGCTCGTGTACGAATTCGACCTTTATTCGAATAAAAATAAAAATGGGTGCGTGATAAGTGATAAATTATATAAGAAAAAGGATAGGAATATTCGTCTGCTGGCATGTTCGTGGCGATTTTGAGACCTGTGTTTGAGTAGGTATTGTAATAAAATACGCCGGCCCCTTTGAATGTACCGAAGTAGTCAGAGTTTTTTAGCGATAGTGCTTATATAGAGACTGCTGCGGTGTTTGTTTGTAATGAATCATGTACCTACTTACCTAGTAGGGAATTGTCAGTAATTGTTCAAAAAGGTGGATGTAGGAAGGTAGAGTCAGCGTCAAAGCTCGAGTGGAACACGTGTTCCAAACTGTGTAAAAACTGTTTTTGTTGTTTATTATGTACCTACCTATTTGGACCGTATTTTGCACTATACGTTCATTAGCTCGAAGCTGAAAATTTCGATACAAAATGCGGTAACATTTCTCTTCCTTAAAATCTAGTTTGTATGTTGTAGATATTATGAAAAACTAGGTATGTACGTTTCCCGTTTAATAATTCTTGGAAAGAAACAAATTTAAAAAATGTTGTGCCTCTCGGGACGCCCAACAGAAGTGATAACTTAAACTAATCTAAGTTGAACTATTTAATATTGAAATTGTTTAACTGACTGCAAACTTACGCACACGAATGCAGAGTGACACACACTAACCAACCTAAAAAGTGGTACACTGTTGAAGTAGGTAATATATAGAAGTCTCTTTTTAACGAAAGGAATTTGTAACAGGTGCGAAGAGTACCTACTATTCTATGAGCTGTTTTTATACTGCCTCTATGCTTTCCTACCTCTATGCTGGCGCCGTAACGCGTTACGTAACGAAGCGGTTTACCCTCCCATAAGAAGTTATCACTTCAAAAAACCAAACGGTAACGTACAAACCTAGTTTTTCATAATAGCTGCAACATAATTATTTAGAAACGGTGGAAATCGGACTTGATTTAGGGGCTGAGAAGAGCTAAATTCGTATAGTTTTTTTTACAGGTAAGTAAGTACTCAATTTTAGCGTTGATTCACAATCCTCTTTCCAGTTGGTATTTTTTCACTGGCTCTCATAAACCTATAAAAATAAAAACCAAATAAAGAAGAAAAATATAAAATCCCTAGTTAAAGAATATTATCTTGATCTTTTTGATAAAAAGTGAACACAAACATCCTGTACATGCGGTGTCCGAGCGATTGATTTTTATATACTTAAGGAACAAGGGTTCCGTTTTGCGTCGTATGCGCATCGCCATTCTCGAGTTGTTGAGAAGGTGCACATTGGCGCGGCATTATCCTTCTTGCTAATATTTAAATAGCTTACATAAATAGGTACCTACTTTAATATTAAATGATGTAAGGTCAAGCGGGGTTATTACGTCAGTGGGGCAATTACTTTAACTGCCGTTTTAAAGTTCGTATTGAAAAGTTACATCTATTGACAAGTAGTTTAGTTATTGTTACCTTAAGAGCATTCCGTTGAAATTGCAAATTGTGCGTTTTAATGTACCTTTTTCAACAGCATGAACATCTTCTACATAATTTAGAGCAGCTCCTTCATTGCGACAGAGTTGATGTTGACCGCCTTTACGTATGTATGTATGTATGCATGTATGTATGTAAACACTTAATTGTACTAAAACAATTACATTAACCAAATATTAAAATTACAGAAATAAAATAAAAGTAGTACAAAGGCGAACTTTTTAGGGACCCTTTAAGGGATCTTTTCCAGTTATCCTAACGTTTAGGTTTCTATAAAAATATGCTGGGACCTCAATTTTTGCGATTTGACTTAATATTGTAAATAAAATGATATTAATAATATATACCTAAGTACTTAATGCTAAAATTAATATTATATCACTCTTTGACAGATTTAAAAACAACGCTTTATTTTAATTAAAAGAAAAAAAACACTTAGAAAAGAATACGCTATAGATAGACGATGTAAAGGTACTTTAAAGTAGTATCACCGCGGTTCCATTATGCAAACAGTAAACCACTAACTGTTAGCTTAATGGAATCGCAGTCTCAGTCCTTAGACGAGTGAGCCAGTAAAGAGTAGGGATGGATTTTAGTAAGGAATTCAAGCATAAGGTATGTACCTATGCTTTAATATCCAATTATTGCCACTTTTATTGTAATCAATAACTTCAATAAGGTGAGAAAAAGGAAATCTGTAGAGTGGCCATAATTTTGCACCTACCTATATAAGTGAGAAGAAAAAAAATGTGTTAGATTTCGCGAAACTGAAAAAAATGAATTAAAATGTAAAATCTACATCGGTAGATGAACATACCATGAAGGCTCCAGTACTCTCGGTCGCTAGCCTGAGGCCCGAATGCTTGCGCGTGTAATCTAGCCCGCGAGTCATGACATTCGTGACAGTGAAAGAAAAAAAAAAAAACCGTCTGGTTAAATGTTTCAGGGTTATGCCAGGGTTGGTTCCATAGTCAAAAATGGTTTCCATACGAAGCATCTAAATAGCTTGTGACACGACTCTCTAGTTAGACCATACTAACACTGACAATTTGGGTGATTTCGGGTTATTTAAGCAGAACATAATTTGATGCCTACGCAAACGAAAGTATAAAGTGTTTAGCTAGAGCGCGCTGGTTGGGTGGCCACGACCAGGTACAAACGCTCCTTTAATGATATAGGAATCTTAAGGTTGCGTTTCCATCATCGCTGTACGCATCGCTGTACGGTGCGCGAGGAATATCCATTAACCTTTTCAACGCCACAGTCGGCTCTGGCCGTCAACTAATAGTCGTGCCACTGACGCCACGTCGGCTACAGCCGACAATAGTTCAAGATTAAAAGAGACTTTGTTTGGTAGCAATAAGGTGTAATTTGCATAGCATAGCAAACATGTTTGGCGTGTGGGTGGCACATTTTGTATTCGACGTATGGCGTTCAAAAGGTTAATGAAATCGCTCTGCTGTGAGAGGCTAGGCAAATAAAGTTATCCTATTGGTCAATTCAGCGCTCTACTGTCGTTCCCACTGGGATGTACCTTACCTGTCTAGTTATAAGTTACCAGTAATGTATAGAACCTGTTGCATATTGTAAATAGGCTATATTTTTTCCAAATATTGTAATAAGAAAAGGAGTTACGTAATATTGGTAAAGATATCTAGGTAACATGATATTTTAACTTTTAACAGGTGCAGAAAGTTTTCGAAGCGGGGTTCTACATATAATTTAATTTTCAATTTGCTTGACAATTCGTTATGGTATTGGACAACCCAGGCCTAAGACTGTAAAGGACCGAAGTCGAGAGTTATATTTCTAGCTAACTGATTGTTAATCTAAGATAAGTGGGTATGAAGTCTTCGAATTTTGTCTTGTCGCCTTCATTGATGACTCGTGAGAAGTCTTCATCTGCATTTTGTGTAGAAGACTACCACATTTCGCCGGCATCATGGATTAATAAATAATAATAATAATAAATATCAGGGGACAATGTCACACCAATTGACCTAGTCCCAAACTAAGCCCTAGGCTTGTACTATGGGTACCAGACAACGATATAAATACTTATATAGAGAAATATATACTTAAATACATAGAAAAAATCCATGACTCGAAACAAATATTCGCGCTCATCACACAAATATCTGCCCTTACCGGGATTTGAACCCAGGACCGCTAGCTTCGTAGGCAGGCTCACTACCAACTAGGCCAGCGCGTCGTCAAATTGTAGGTGAACCTTGTCCCTATATTAATACGGCGCCCTACTGTAAAGTTATTGTACGAAATTAGTCGTCGGCGTCCGCTACCTACGGTTTTTCACCAATAAGGCTTACAGTGCACGGCGGTCATTTGACATGCATGCAACCTAAAAATGACGACAGGTGTATTTTGCATCTTAGTTTTTCACCGCCATTAACCTTTTCAACGCCACAGTCAGCTTTGGCCGTCAACTAAAAGTCGTGCCACTGACGCCACGTCGGCTACAGCCGACAAGAGTTCAAGATTAAAAGAGACTTTGTTTGGTAGCAATAAGGTGTAATTTGCATAGCATAGCAAACATGTTTGGCGTGTGGGTGGCACATTTTGTATTCGACGTATGGCGTTCAAAAGGTTAAGGGATGTTACGATGTCCGCAACATAGGTTCTGAGTTATCATTGTAAGAGTAACGTACAGTCGTACACACATACCTTTTTTATGAAAAGTAAAATCACCTGTCGTTGGTGTGAGTGACGACCAAATTGCCTAACCATAAAAATAGGATGTTTTATTTATGTTAACGTGTCGATGCTATTTTTAACGAAGACAATGCAACGTTTCCAATGCCATAACGAATTAAAATACAGTAACCGAGTACAGTTATCAAGTTTAATTGTTGAGCCTTCATACAACCTTGTCAATGTGACAGCTTCATTTCACGAGGAATAAAATAACGTCGTGATTGATCATAACCTTCTGCGACAGGGTTATACAGTGGATCAACAATTGAAGTTGTTAACCGCACCTCCTAAATACCGTTATTACCGTGAGAAGGGCCTTCAGTTGGTTATATACGAATGATGAATTATCGGTTCAGAATATCGACCAAAGATAGTAATGACAATCGTGGTAGTGCCCCTGTACCTACTGCTCGCTTTTTCATAAATCTTATGGAATGCTTTAACGAGACTGAAGTAAAGCATACATTTTAGGAATTGCTAATTCGCACTTTTACAATAGTAACGTGCACTCTCATTGTCATTAGATAATAACAAGATTGTAAAAAGTTTGTTAAATAAAAGCATAAATTGAAATCAGAGTATTTATTTATAAATATACATTTATTATAAAATCGGCAGTCACTTTAAGTTCTAGATTAGAAATACACAATATTTACAATAAAAAAAACTTGTCATTTCGTCACTGCATACCTATAGCTAAATCAGTAAAATGGAAATCTTGCATATTTATATATGTGTGTGTGTGTGTGTGTGTGTGTGTGTGTGTGCGTGTGTGTGTGTGTGTGTGTCTACCGGTAAAAAATTGCCCGTGTTGCAGTACATCCATCACAGTAAAGGTAGGTACTATGGTAATGTCTTCGACACACCGAACGCAAGACCAATCGGCGGCGCGTGGCGTGAGCCCTAGACAAGATGCCTAACGCCAACGTAAAAGATTTTCGAAAACTGTCAAAATATAATCATAAGCGCTTGACGCGACTTTCCAGCAATTTACGTCGATCAATATAAATACATTTTCGATAAATATAAATGCCGAATGCACCTTGTCTAAGGCCACAGGCGCTCAATATCACCACCATATTTAGCGCGGGCGATACAGCGCAGTTCCGACGCGATTGATTTGTACTCGTATGTTTATGAAACTGCATAATGAATACAAACGTGACGTTATTGTGTTTGTTTTATGATTGAAAAAATAACCTTTTTTTTTCTCCGCAATGGTCTTGTCCAAAGCGCTAGGAGATTCACTCCATATTACCGACGTGTGAAACCCTGATTTACTGAATAAATATTTTGAATTTTGACGTCACGAGAAGCAAATCTTGTCGAAACTATTCATTGGCTACCTGCGGTAAAAAGTCTATGACCGATGAACGATGGTGATTGTTATCTCGAGTTAGCTATGCGCTCGGCGAGGCGGACTAGGAGTCGAGGCGTACCGAGCGGGGGTCAGGCGTACTTGACGCCCTTCCAGAAGGCGCTGGTGTCGATGACGCACTTGCAGCCGCAGCCGGTGGGGCACGCGTCGTGCTGCTCGAACCTGCAACCAATGCCGTCAGAACTTCTTCGTTGTGTAAAGGGCTCAATATAACTACTTCGCTTCTTCATTGGAACTTAAACTCAATCTTACAAAATTATTTGACAAACATACTGCAATACAAAAAGGACAGTACAAATCATGCATTATCCAACGTTGATAAATATTAGGTTACTGCTGGTGACTGTACTACCTATGTTTTTTGTGTACTTATTGCCGTGTTTGTGACTACATTTTGTAAGTTTGAGTTTTTCTTGCGATTTCTGTTACGTGAACACTTGTTGGAGTGAGAACGTCAGAGGGCCCTGCCAAGGTCTACTCCGCTAAGTAACGTTTCTATTCGTTTCGTTTTTAACCAATCGCGTCACTGGTTAAGAACGAAACGAATAGAGGGCCCTCTGTATGGCTTACTATTTTTACTATGTTTGCAATCCACTTTCCGATTTAAATATCTAAAACAAAGCAGTTATTAACAATTGCTTCGCAGTCAGTGTCTTTTTAGGGTTCCGTACCAAAATGGTAAAAAAGGAAACATTATGGTGAGACTTCGTTGTCTGTCTGTCTGTATATTATGTCACAGCAGGCTGGTTTTCTCAGTTACTACAAATGCTATCGACTTGAAATTTGGCATAGTTGTACAACTTGCTTGCCCGCATCTGTTTTTAGTAAAAAAAATATGAAATTAATTTTATAAATAATTGAAAGACGGTTAAGAATGGGGTGTCAAAAAATGAAAGTGGTTTGATTTTAGTAAGTGGGTTGTCATATGAAAGGGCGGAATCTGCTCATTTCAAAACTATTTTTTTGAATTTTCTTTTGTGTGCTTTTTGATTTACAGCCAAAAATGTACAAAAAATGACCTCTTAATCTCGGAAGTTTATTAATCAAAAAATCTCAAGAAATCCTGCCGTATAGATAATTATTTATATTTTACACATACAACTTTTCACCTCATCAGCGAGAACATAATATCTAAAGATAAAAAAAATAACATAGTAAAAATTAAACCACACGTAGTTGTGCCTACTTACTCAGCCTTTACATTTGTTTATTATTAAATTACTTTGTCTCACGCTCGCGGTAAAATCGAATTTTGCTCACCGTCCTTAAACAACAAAACCTGCCTTTTTTAAGTACCGAGGTGAAAAATTACTCCAGTCCCTGAGTAGATACCGAGAGTATCACTTCAGTTCGCCTATACATGGCCGGCAACGGGTCACGTTAGAGTATGAGAAGAGAATAGTTACCAGTGCAGCATGTGGCGCGCGTGGCCGGCGTGGCCGCAGTAGGCGCAGGCGGCGGCCAGGCCGCGCACGCCGAGCGCGCACACGGCGCAGCGCAGCGCCAGGCGCCGGCACGCCGCGCACGCCGCGCCGCGCGCCGCCCGCCCGCACGCCGCGCACAGCGCCGCCAGCTCCGGCCCGCCAGCGCCGTGCGCCGTGCGCTGCGACCTCACCACCAGCTTCATCACCTACGGATATGCCCGATTTACCAATAGGGATCGCATGGATTTTTTTAATCGCATTTCTCAACAAAATATGAAAATACTGTAAAATCGGCCTAGAAATATGGACGATACGAGCGTACTTCTAGGCGTACTTCTAAACTGCTAATTAGACAGCGATTAGACGGAGAGATCCGATACGCCGCGTGACGTCATGTGACACGTCGGCCGTATAAACTCCGTGTCAAATTATGTTTTGCTAGAAAAATATAGGAACTAATCTTTGTTGGCTCATGTCTTGGTTATTTTTATAGAAATTCAAAATGATTTTTCTCAACTGTTTGTTACATGAGTCAGCTTTTATTGAAGCTAAAGTAATGAATATTCCCTACTGTTACATATCTTAATCGCAAGCTCCATCCGGTTGTCAAAACACGTTTTTGAGAGCTGCCCTGCCGTGCCAGCCGAATTAAAACTTGAAGTAAAGTTGCCTTATTCGGCTCCGGGAATTTCCTTTGAGACAAACAGACGCGTGGTGACTATACGGTGTCGGGTCAGCACCTGGCGCATCGCGTTTATACGGATCCAGTGCACAGGGTGCGTGGCGTGCGCGGGGCGGACACTGGATTGTACAATAAGAACGTGCTCTATTCCAATCCATTGCTGGATACTGGACGCTGTAACGTAGTCAAACGTGTTTACATTAATCTAACGACGCTGGATCCAGGAACTGGAGTAATGTAAATCAGCCTTTATGTTTTAGTTTAGGGATTTAAATGAATAGAGACAGTGATACAGCGAAATTACTTAAGTCTTACGCTTGCATAAAGGTGCATAAGCATAAGTATGTATGTAAAAATAAATAGATGACAACCACAAATGATATTAAAATTTACACAAGTGTAATCAAGTAAGAACATAGTTACGTAAACAGTTTTGCCCCGTATTCTATTAAATATACAAGTAACCTTGGGGTGTTCAGAGTGTCGCCTCCTAGTGTGGGTGGAAGGTAGGAAACCGCGAGGACGTAAAAACCCGAACGGAATACTACCAACTACCACGGCAAACCCCGGGCAACATTGTTGGTAGAGACTTGACGGAGTCCTCTGTGCCCTCTCTGTACCAGCAATGGCTGAGATCTCTCGGCTCCATCGGGTTTGTAGGCGACCCGATGGACTATCCAGCCTACCTGCGGTAGTCCTCCGCAGGTGAGCGCCGTATGCGAGGATGCAGGAGTCCTGGGGGGTTGAGTCGAACGGAGTCGGGATAGTACTACCGGGAGACAACACGCCCCCTTTGGTCCGAATTTCTGGCAAAACGGTAGCCTTGCAGCTAACCACTGCAAGGTAATGGACACGCGTCCGTACGGTCGAGGTGGGTACGGTTTCGCAGGCGAGATGTGTGGGGGCCCACTGGGAGGGCGGGGTGTCGGCCATGCTGACGGGGCAAGGGCGTGTGGAACACCTGGGGAGACCCGGATCGGTCAACCCAGCCACACTGTCGGCAACTCCCGATGTCGCGCATGACACCCAACTCAGCACATCTATATCTCACGAGTACTCCTGATGATCTATTGTAGACATCCCCGGTGCGGGCTCCGTGGAGGGTGGGAAACTCGTGAGATGAAACAACAAACAACGGACTATGGACAATATATGATCCGAAACCCCGAGAGTGCCGGAGGGGAAACCCAAAGGCGCTCAACAAGAGAGCGGTGCTCCTACGGGCGTGCCAGCCTCTCCCAACAAAACAGGTGCGGGCAGTAGTGGCCAAGGGCTACACCACACACAAACACCACACAAAGGTGGCGGCAGGGCGCAAGCCCCGCCAGCTACCCTTATACACCAAACACAGCGGAAGGGAAGTGGCACGAAAGTGACGCTACCTTCTTTCACACGTGGCTTCGAGGCATCGACATCGACATCGACCCCCAAGACCACAAGAACACACCCACGCGGGGGCGGTGCTATGGCACCGCCACACACACACACAAAGTCTGCGAGGGGTGGGAAGTCTGCTGGGAAACCGGCGGGCTCAAAACCCCGAACGTGGACTCAACCAAGGCCACTACTCAAAGCCAGCCCGGAGACAATCCCGCCTGCACCTGCGGAGAAATCCGCAGACGCGGGGCAGACACCGGCGCTGCTACCTACGCCTTCGACAGCTTCCCAGCTGGATGCCAGCTGGAAACTTCCCGTATTGACCACGTGGGGAAGAAGGGAGCAAACCGCCAAGCGGGACGCCCCAGTACCCAGTGCGACCGAACTCGGGAAGAAGAAGCACAAGAACCAAAAGCAGCGCCGCAAGTACCGTAGGCTACTGGCGGAACAAGCTGCTGCTCCGGTGCCTGACCAACAACCAGGTGCTCCCGGAACGGAGACGGTGCGAGGCGCTGCCGGTGACCCCGTTCATCCGATAACAAGCCGTGCCGCTCCCAAAGGGAAAGGAGCCGTCAACAGGGCCTCGGAGGGGAGCCCCCCGGTCGCTCGGACCACTGCTAAGAGGGCGCGCTTGGACGAGACTGTGTCTCCGAGAGGCGAACCCAAAAAGCAGAGGATCGAGCGATCGTCGGGTACCCCGCGAGTGGCGTACGCGGACGCAGCGAAGGCGGACCTGATGGTTGCTGTTACGTCAGCAAGCACGGGTCACCTTTCGGCTGAACTCGCTGACGAGGCCCTAAACCTCATCCAAGCCCGCGTGATGGCAGAAGCGGTCCAAAACCTGCAGAGCAGGGGCGGACCTCAGTTTCAGGGAAAGCCGTTACACGTGAACGGCACCCTGAGGCTGTGGTGCGGGGACCAAGCAGCGGTGACCTGGCTGAGGGAGTGCGTAGCCGCCATCACCCTCTCCTCAGGCGATAACCTCCCCGTAAAACGCCAAAGCAAAATACCGCGCAGAGTACGCTGCGGCATCCTGCTCCCGGGCGTGTACTACGATTTCGGCGTGGTGGCGCACTCGCTCCGCTACCAAAATACCTGGGTGCAGATGGACCGGTGGCTTCTGCACAGCGCTGACAGGCAAGGTAACGAGACCTTTGCCATCGTCAGCATACCGGAGACGTAGGTGCAGGCCATTCTGGATAGGGGGCGCCGGCTCACATTTTTGTGTGGGTCGGTGTACCTAAAATTCCAGGGGCCACGAGGGAAGTTCGTGGAGACTCCACCCTCGAGCACCTACGGCACAACACCTGCCACACAGCGGGAATCAGAGCCGATGGACACGGCCACGGTGACCGGCGCGGCCGACGACATTGTCGAGGTTGCGCCTGGGTCCCAATCCCCGGCGCAAGGCGCCCCCTGCTCCGAGCACGACGAGGAAGAGCTCCTCCGTGACTCGTCGGAAAGCGGGGAGAAGTGTGCTCAGGGGATAGGCAAACTGGCCATCGGCGAGGAAGGCAGCGAGGAGGGGTCAGTGGGGCTTTGCACCAATGACGGAACCCCCGTCACCCGGCTGTAACATCCTCCAAGCTAACCTCCACCACAGCGAAACCGCGACGGCTCAGGTCCGGAAGTGGCTGGAGGCCAACAACACCGCCGTAGTCCTGATCCAGGAGCCGTGGATCAGGAAGGGGGCCATATGCGGGCTCCGGAACATCGGAGGTAAGCTCATAGTACACACGGGACCGGATAACCCCCGGACCTGCATTTACACCACTAGGAACATACATGCCGAACCCTTAACCAGTTTCCGCTCTAGAGACCTGTGTGCCATAAACAGAGGTCGGAATAGGTAGTGCTTATTAACCTAAACTTGACTCATGTTCATTCATGCGCGAGTGAGATGGGAATACGTTATTGAATGAAGATGCAACAAGTTTAGGTTAATAAGCACTACCTATTCCGACCTCCGGCCATAAAGGTGCGAGGGGCGCAAGATTCCAGCCTGCCGGAGGTGGTCCTGGCTTCCATCTATATGCCAGAGGCAGAAGACCCACCGCCACACGAAATGACGAGGCTGGTGACCCACTGCGAGGAGTACAAGCTGCAACTGATTGTGGCCACGGACTCCAACGCACACCACCCCCTCTGGGGTATGAAAACCGCTAACAACAGAGGTAAGCTACTTGTAGAATACCTAATGTCAACTAACCTTAACATCCTAAATACAGGCTCTGAACCCACATTCGTAAACAGACGAAGCAGCACAATCATTGACTTGACCTTAGCAACTGAAGAAACTACACAGTACATCATGAACTGGCACGTCTCAAAGGAACTGTCGTGCTCAGACCATAGATGGATACGTATCGACATTCAGGTAAATACAATCGCAGAAACTCCTCGGTGGAACCCACGTAGAACCAACCGCTTGCTATACGCTGAGCGGCTGGAACTTACGTTGCCGTCGGCGGCCACACTCCAGGTCGAGGGCTGCGAAGCGATAGAAAACCAGGTAACTCGCAAGGCAAGTTATCATCATGCATGTCCTCTCTCAAACCCACCGGCCAACCGCAACAGCGAAGGAAAATGGTTGGGCCCTGAGCTGGAGAGGCTCAGGAAGAAGATGAGGCGACAACTGAACAGAGCAATGAACACAGGCGCAGACCACGACTGGGAGAACTACAAAACGACCAAGTCCAGGTACAAGAAACGCCTCAGGTACAGGAGTACGAGCTCATGGCGGAACTTCTGCAACAACATAGAAGCATGTTCACAGGCCAACAGGGTAAGGAAGGTTCTCTTCAACCAGACCATGCACACCATGGGCTCCTTACGCTAGCCAGACAACACACTCACCAGCTGGACGAGCGAAGAGGCCCCCCTACCACGGTAGACTGGGAGCAGGCCCTCAAGGTAATCAACCCCCATAAAGTGAAATGGGCAATCAACAGCTTTGACTCTTTTAAATCACCGGGCCTAGACGAGATCTTCCCAGCCCTACTGAAGTGGGGGGGCGAGAGACTGATTCGGGCTCTCGCCGGGATCCTAACCGCTTGTCTGGCACACAGATATGTGCCTAAACGGTGGAGGGAGGTCAAAGTAATATTCATACCAAAACCAGGTAAGAGCGACTACTCGGACCCGAGATCCTACAGACCCATCAGCCTAACCTCGTTCCTACTAAGGAGCTTGGAAAGGCTATGCGACAGGAATCTACGGGAGAGCTGCCTGGTAAACGTACCAATGCACCCAAACCAACATGCCTACAGCCAAGGTAAATCAACAGACTCAGCCTTACATGCAGTAGTAAGCAAGGTAGAGGAAGCCATCAAGAACAAATCTATGTGCCTAGGCGTCTTCATAGATATTGAGGGGGCTTTTGACAAGACCAACTTCAACAGCATAACAGCCGCGCTAATCAGGCACGGGGCGAACCCGACCCTGGTCGAGTGGATAGGTAACATGCTCAGCAAAAGCGTCATCAGACTCAATGCAAACAACAACCAACTAGCACTGGTGGCAAAGGGCTGTCCCCAGGGCGGCGTTCTCTCCCCGCTACTATGGAACATAGTTGTGAACGAGTTGATCGCCAAACTAAACGACAGTCACTACTACGCGGTAGGCTACGCGGATGACATAGCGATACTCACAAGCGGCAACGTCATCAGCACGGTCTGCGACGTCACCCGCTCAGCCCTAAGTATCGTAGAACGCTGGTGCTCAACCAACAAACTATCTGTCAACCCGAAGAAAACGGAGATGGTATTGTTCACCAACGAACGCAACTTGGGCAACTACCAACTCCCCAAGTTGTTTGGAACAGAACTCCAGCTATCAAATGAGGTAAAGTATCTAGGAGTCATACTGGACAGCAAATTGAACTGGAGCAATCACCTAAACAACAAGATAGACAAGGCAACAATCACTTTCTGGCAGTGTCGCAGGATGGTAGGTAAAACCTGGGGACTACACCCCAAAATCATCCTATGGCTCTACACGTCAGTGATACGACCAATCATAGCCTATCGTGCGGTAGTCTGGTGGCCACGCACCAGACTCTCCACTGTGGAAGCAAAGCTACAACGACTCCAGAGACTAGCCGGTATGGCAGCCACCGGATGCATGCGGACTATGCCCACAGCATCCCTGGAAGCCCTGCTCGACCTCCCGCCACTGCATCTCTTCATCCAGCAGGAAGCGGCAGCGACAGCGGTACGTCTTAGGAACTTGCACCTGTGGAGACCCGCCAGGGTACCACACACCGAAATTCTCTACGAAGCGGTTAATGAGGAGCCGCTCATAGAGGCAGCCACCGACAGAATACCAAAATATTTCATCTTCGACAAGAAGTACAAAATACAACTGCACGAGGATCCGTGGGAAGGCCTCAACCCCAGGGAGGTAAGGATCTTCACAGATGGATCCAAGACAAAGTCGGGATAAACATCCAAACATACATATCGCAACGCCATTAGGAGCCCACAGCACAGTTTTCCAGGCTGAATGCGTGGGCATCATCATGACTATAACAGCGATCGAGCAAAGGAAGGTAAAAGATCTCCCTATCCGAATACTCTCCGACAGCCGATCAGTTCTCCAAGCCCTACAGTGCTACACAGCAACGTCAGGGCTAATATACGAATGTCACAACGCCCTTTCCAAGGTATTTAACATCAACCCCATCACCCTACAGTGGATTAAGGGACACAGTAACTCTCGAGGTAATGACGCGGCGGACGTACTCGCGAGAAGGGGCTCAGAAACGGAACTGATAGGTCCTGAACCATTTCTGCCCCTGCCGACCAGCTGGCTGCGGAACAAACTGCGCCAAGTCACTAAGGAAAAGCACCAACACTAAATAAATAAATAAATAAAAAATAAAAAAACTTCTGAACTTAATCTTCTGCTCTTAATGTATACCTACCTAATTGTATAAACTGTGGTAACCTATAATTCGCCCTATGATTAAATCTATGTTATAATAATCAATGTAATAATATAAGGCTGGTTGGTTTCCTAAATAAATAAATAAATAAATAAATAAACACTACTGGAGCAACCTAAACACCTGCAGGCAAAGTAAGGAAGCCCTTCCGATAGTCAATACCGGATTATCGCGTAAGCTACGACTTCTCAAAAGGGACCAACTCCGATTACTAACTGGAGCCATAACTGGCCATGCTTTGTTTATCAAACACTTGTTCACATTAGGTGTTACAGACAGCCCCCTGTGCAGAGCCTGTATGACGACGGAGGAAACCGCGGCCCACGTCATCATGGAATGCCCTGAGGTGGCAACATACCGGGCACGTCACCTCGGAACACCGAGGTCGCTACCGGAAGCCGTCGGCAACATCAAGGGTTTGCTAGGCTTCCTGATAGAACTGGGTTGGCAAGAGTAGTGCCAAAAACCCAGCACGCAAAAAAGGCGCATACATGAAGTCGTCAAGTTGCGGAAACCAGCCCGCTAACCTATAACCTATATATATATATACAAGTAACCTTTGTACGTGATTGTACGAGTGGCGCCAGTCGGCCAATACCACTTGAAGCTGGCAACTTTTTAACATATTTTTTTGGGCATTTCTTACCTCAGTCCTCTTGTACAGTAGCTGCCAGCGGTGCAGTATGTCGGCGTAGGCGCGCTTAAAGCAGTGGTACTGGTGCACGGTTTGCTCGTCCAGAGCGCACGACAGCTCGGTGCGGCTCGCGCTCGACTCCGTCGGCAAGTTCTCGGCCTCCGAGCAGGAGTTGCTGCGGTGCACCGTCATCCAGCCGTCGGCTATCTCGCTGTACTGGTTCACCGTGCTATACGGCGAAGTTCCGTTTCCCTTGAATATGTTAAAACAATAAATAAGAGGCCGTATTGTTAAGTGTCAAAACCGGCCAAGTTACAGTGCTATAGTTACATATCTCCGTCCCGCTCACTAAATGTAACTTGGTAGATTTTGACATTTAATAATATGCCCTCAAAACCTATCAAATTATACTTTACAATATATACTTTTTCGAAATGTAAGCGCGAACATGGTTTAACAGCTCGTTTGTCCCCTCTAGCATAAAAAAGAACTTGGAGAGCCGCTCGTCGTCGTTTGTAAACTTACATTGCTGGAGTTGCTGATGGTGGACTGCGAACTCCATTTGTTAGAGTCGTTGAAGATGGAGAACGCACACGCTAGCATCGCCGCCATTTGCACATCCGCTGCCTTGGCGTAGTGAGATATTCTGGAAAACAATCACTAATCAAACCACTGAAGCTAGTTTTAAAATTTGATTTTTAAAATGATATCAATAGTATTTATTTTACAATGATAAATGATATCAATAGTATTTATTTTACAGCATGGATTTAAAAAAAGAAGAAGGTTTAGTCAGAAATAATTTGCATGATGCGACATTACAAGGGTTGACACGATTCGATCAATATAATTTAAATCCATACATACTTACATTGTTAATGTGAGAGTAACTTTGTCTGACTGTCTGCTTGTTATGCTTTCACGGCTAAACCGAACAACCAAATTCGATGAAATTTGTATTGGAGATAAAATATTTAAATAGTTCTCGAGGGAATAGCGATAATCGACTTCTACGCAAATTGAGTGGCGGGCAACAGGTCTGGGTAGTAAGAAATACATTATGTATGCTGTATAAACGAAAAACAATCTGACAAGTATGAATAGCCTCTCGAGCCTCGAAAGTCAGCGGCAAAGGAGTCCGTATTTGTCGCGGGTTTTTTCTTCTCGTTTCATGCTAAATGTATGGAAAAACTAAAATCGCCAACGCCTTAGGGAATAGGATCTGTTAGAGCTTTTAGCTCTCGTTCAGCCTAACCAATTTTCGAGTTTTTTTTTAATAAATACATTCGGGCCCTAGGTGATAAGGCCCGTGAGTAGCAAAACGTGTTACAGCGACTGCAGCAGCGTGCAGCACAGCGGGTGCGCGGCCCAGCCCAGCGACTCCTCGCCGGAGAGCGCGTGGTCGCGCACGCGCGCCCGCTGCGCCCGCGCCGCCAGCGCCGCCAGCCGCCACGCGTGCGCCAGCTCGCTCTCGCCCTCCGCGCACGCGGCCGCCGCGTTCTCCGCGCACATCCCTGGAAACATACACTCCCCTACTTTAGTCAACTCTATATTAATGTCAAATCTTACGAGTACTATCGCGATCGTTAATTTGTGACCCATTTCAAGAAAAATAGGCTTGAAGTCGTCAATGTCATTAGAGATGCCAAATCATTTGTAACTTATAGGAGACTCAACCTTATTGTTGTAGAATGTCAGAATGACTTTGGACCTAAGGTGGGTCCCAAATTAAAGTTCGTGACTGTACCTACGTGCAAAAACAGAGTTGCATTCAGAATGGCTTATAAAGAGGAGGGATTTCTCTTTCAAAGTATAGATTCTTACAAACATTGGGCTTAATGAAAATAGTGTAAAGTTTTATTTCGTTTTTAGAACGATAAAAATAGTATCTTTCGAAGTAGGTATGTTTTGTTTTATACCGATTGAATCTTCAGCGTTTATGATGTATTTCTCTGCGAGTATTCTGTTCAGCGGGAACAGATCGCCGGCGGCGTAGAGCACAACACGCGGGGAGCAGCCTGAGATGCTGCCGCGGCTGCGCATGCTGCCGGCGCGCCGCCCTTGCGCTTTCTGCGCCAGCAAAAAATCGTAGGTTTAAATTTTTGGATCCAACTCCAGTCCACTCGATATTGGTACTGTACTTACCCACCGATCTTGAAAGTAGAATGTCGTGATAGAGTTAGAAGGATGCCTATGAAGTAACTGCGGGAATCCAGGTGCGTTTGTTGGCGACGGAGTGGTGGTCGCGTGCGGCGACACGGAACTGTACCCGCTGCCGAACAAGCTCGGGAGCGTCGACAGCGAGGACATGGACCTGGGAGTGCCGGTCTCGTGCTTCAGCGACAGCCTCCGGGTGTTGGAGGGCCGGTTGAACACGACTAACGTGCTGACACCGCACCACTTCGCACCACACGTACGCGGGAATGGAATACACGAATCACCGGCGTTTTCGCTTTCCGATTGACTCCTTTGACTAGACTTCATCGAGTCCGAATCGTCACTAGATTTAACCGGTATCTGAAATCAAACATGAAAGGTGTGGAAAGAAAAGCATAAGCAAAGCATAACAAGTTTTCTTTTTATCAGATTCTTTACCTCATCAATTGATGTTGCTAATGTTTTTAAACAATGCAACAGACACCTTTGCCCTTCTCTTTTCTTCTTGTGAGCAGTTTTATTCAATGCTTGTAAGATTTTGATTGTTGTCGAGCTGTCGACATTTGTACCGGACAGCCATGAAAATTTGGGTATTGTTTGCTCAGAGACATGTCTGGGGAAAGTCACTTGAAGGTTGGCAGTGTAGCCATTGCGTTCTGAATGTATCTGACAGATCCTGGTCTCTATGTTCATGTCTGTTACTTCGATATTTGCCATTTCTCGGATAGATTCGAATTCTTCATCAATTGATGTCAGGTTTGAGCTTGCCATTTTAGTCTGAAAACCAAAATATTTCACTAAACATGATTAATTTCTTACTTCTCTTGATATTGTTATCATATTTGAATGAGATGAAAAGGGTACATTTCAAAGAATCAATTACCATTTGCATATCTTGTCCTTTATTTTCAGTCATATCATTCATGGAGTCAACTGTTGATGCATAGCTGATTGCTGTAAAATAATATTTTTTGTACATTTATTTATATTTCCAAATAAAAACATAGTATGATAAATAATGCAGCCAAGCCACAGTTAACATAATACACATGGACAATGTTCCAATGCAGCATAAATTCATTTATTACATAAGTTGCAAAAAACGAAAATACAATCGAGACCCAGGCAAGTGACGTTTAAATATGTAGAATTATAGAAGACAATAGCTTACTATCACTATTGTTGTCCTCTTCATTATCTGCATCATCATTTGGCAAATAGTGATGGCACATCTTTAGCAAGGATGGTGGCATAGCCCATATCCTCAAGGACTGATCCCGCCCCCAGGTTACGAGCTGGAAATTTGATGGCGATGTGTTTGGCCTCCAAACCATGGTCTGTACTGTGTCTGTGTGTCCCACAAGTCTATGAGTCAAGGCCCCAGTTACCCAAATGCCGATGACTCCAGCCTGATCAACTCTTGGCAGCCCGCCCCACCCAACACCAATGGTCAATAAACCACTCCCAAATGGTGTGTATATGGCCCTCCAAACAGGAAAATTGGTCATGATAACATTCTCTGGTCTTCTGGCATTATTTATGTCAAAAAACTTGATGCTCCCATCGTGGCTTGATGTGACCAACTGATACTCATGATGTGGACTCCAGTCGACACCATGTATTTTACATAAGTGAGCTGATATGTACTGAAAGGGAGCACTGTGTTTTCTGTAGTCCCAAATTTTAATATCCCCGTCATGCGCAGTTGCCACTATGTGTGATGCCACCTTGTTCCACTGAACTTGAGAGGCACCAGCTGCAAAATAACAAAATAAACTTAATAGGGAGGAATAAAAATAGGAAGACGTCTTTCAGAAGGCAATGCTAAAAAAAGCTAAAGATTGTATGATGTAAGACTAACCAACAGCACATAGTGAAATTACTGGTTTTCTTGCATCTCTGAGGTCCCACATGTGTGTAAAGGTGTCTATAGAACATGTTGCTATGAGGTTGTGGTCCTGTCTGTGGAAGTGTGTGTCGCTGACCACTCGAGTGTGCCCGCGTAAGGAACAAATACATGTTAAATCATTCCCGTTGCGCCATTCATACACATCGACACGCTGGTTACTCTAAAATGTAAAAATAATCATGAATAGGACATTAATTATTACTAGACAAAACTTTGTACTAAATAAGTATTTATTTACCGCGATTGCACATAGTTTTTGACCGTGATAAGATTGACACCACTCGGCCCCAGCAGCGTCGTATTTGCTGTGACGCGGATACTTCTTGATAATGTCTCCGGCGTCTTCTTCCAAGTTGACCTGCTTAATTGCTAGCCACCTGCGCCCAGCTAGTAAAACGTTGTTACCCGAATAATCTACGGACATAGCAGTCGCTTGCATCTCCCGGTATTCCCATTTCATCACTTCTGAACTCCAATGGACAGACATTTTTGTTAATATTAGCCATACAAATTGATCTGGAGACGAGTAAAATTTATAGTTATTAGAGTTCACAGAATATTTGGTCAATGATAACACAAACAAATCCCCGCGTTCACCACACCACACCAACCGAACCGAGAGTACCGAGACGCATTTGATAACGTCATGTCAACTTGACAAATGACAATCAGCTGGGCTTAAGACGTTTTTTATTATAAAATTTTAAAGCATTCTTATTTTGAATAGATAGAATAAAAAGACACAGCCGTATACTTTTACTTTATAATATCGCTACTTTTAATTTGTAACGATAGTGGATGTTTCCATATCCAATTGGTGTTTAAAGATAGTAGCGTTGGGAACGGTACTCTAAGAATTGTATTAAATTATTTACAGATGTTACTAGCAGTATTAGCTGCATCTGAAATACGTCTTTTTAGGTGTCAAATTCAGCCGATCGTTAATTTTATACTTTTTGTATTCATTCGCACTTAATAATATGATAATATGAATTAAAGTAAAGTAACTTTCTTGACACAATATATTATTATGGTGTGGATCTCCCGCAAGTTACGGCATTCATTGTTTATTCATGCATTTCCCCGGCTTTTAGCTGGGTTTTTGTTTATTTATTTTTATTGTGATTATCTTATTTATATTGTGTATCAAATTCAGGTAATGATTTGTCCACCTCCAGTGGCTATTTAGTTTCAATATCAGTTAGTAATCAATATTGATTGCTAAATGTTTCAGTGTGAATGGCCAACGTTTAGCGCGGTGTCTGGTGTCCGGCCGGTGTACGCGATGATCCTCGCGGACCCCCTGCTCGGCCATCACAGTGGGCACTGGTTTGACAGGTGGAGAAGGGAATGGCAGATGCACCGCGCATTTCAAACTGCTATGCTTTTACACAAACCTGATGTTGTATTTGTTTTAGGTAAAAACAAATATTTTGCTAGATCAGCTAAACCCAACAATTTAGTTTCAATTTATATAGTGGCAGCTGGTTCAACTAATACCAGATGCAGTTCAAAAAGCTGTAGGTACACCTGGTTTTTAAATTTTTAATGGAATTTTTCATTGTGCATTGAATATTGCCATACCATTATAATAATACTTTTGCCATTTTTATGGTGGACTATATAGCTAACTACTTATTCGCTTATAATGCCCAACTTTTTAAATCCACCCACCCTTACAGTACAGCTTAGCAGGGATTTGATTTTATCTATAAACCTTTCCAGATAATTTATTTGTGATTACTAATGGCCTAAAAGATTATTAAAAGTAGTAATATCAAAATAATACATATTCCAGGTGATCTCTTTTATGAAGGCCATAAAAAATCAGAGAATGAGTTTAATGAGGTGCTGCAGAGATTTTACCAGTTATTTAAAGTTCCTGCTGGGACATCCTTGCATGCTGTTGCTGGAAATCATGACATTGGGTTCCATTATAAGTAAGTATGGTTTGGTTAAAAAAAATACTTTGTAGAATTAATGGAATTTGTGGACCGAAGAATGCTTTCTGTAATTGTACTATCAATTTTTGACAACGCGTTAGCCTAGTTGGTAGTAACCCTGCGTACAAAGCTAGCAGTCTCGGGTTTGATTCCCGGTGTGGGCAAATATTTGTGTGATGAGCACGAGTATTTGTTTCTGAGTCTTGGATGTTTTCCTATGTATTTGAGTATTTATTTCTCTATATAAGTATTTATATCGTTTTCTAGTACCCACAGCACAAGCCTAGAGCTTATTGTTAGTTTGGGACTAGGTTAATGTGTGTGAGATTGTCCACTGATATTTAAAAAAAAACAATTAGATTCATGGGCTGCTATGGAATATGGAACTATATTAGTAGGCCTTTTGTCAGTGTGTTAAAGTTTTAAGAAGTCTCTCACAATTTCATTTATTAAGTCACTTGAATTTATTCTTAGACACCAATTAAATTGACCATGAAATTTTAAAGTGACAAGATAATTATTTATGATTTTCTCCGATTTATTTTTAGTATATTGCTTTATTGATTTTATTTTATTTTGTTCGTAAAGTCAGCAGTTCGAGAGAGAGGCTCAAGCTCTTGGACCCATTGCAAGTGATAAACTTCATAGGTAATAATACCCTATCTAATGATTAGTTTAACAGGATTGAAATCAGAATGGTGTTGATTTTATAAAGCTACATGCTAGAGCCTGAAATGTCAACACAAATTAAAATCGAGTGTATATCATAGTTTCGACTACGTACTCTCGGAATATCATACTATCGAATGTTCGTTGGCTCGACTGTTATTGTAATGAATAGTCGATACATCGAAATACTTGTGGCCGAAACATGTACAATCGACAAAACGTAATCTAGAATTGTATAGTTTCGATCAGTGGTGAATCGAAAATTCATTAGCTCGACTGTTATTGTAATGAATATTCGCTGGATCGAAATACTTGTCGCCGAAATATGTACAATCGACAAAACGTAATCTAGAATTATATGGTTTCGAACAGTGGTGTATCGAATTTTCAGTGGTCACATCAAAACTGGGTCGATCACCTGCAGGATCGACATTCGTCGAGTCTTTTTAGGGTTCCTTACCTCAAAAGGAAAAAACGGAACCCTTATACGTCTGTCCGTCTGTCCGTCTGTCTGTCTATCTGTCTGTCTGTCTGTCAAGACCCTTTATCTCAGGAACGTGTGGAGGTATCGAGTTAAAAGGGCACCGCACGGAAAGTACGGAAAAAAAACTTCGGTGGATTTTGAAAAAAAAGATATATGTTACGTGGCTTGATCAATATATAAAAATACTTGGAGGGCAATAAAAATCTATGACTAGTTTTTGATCCACTAACAGTCGAGCCAATGAACATTCGTGTCTGAGATTTTCTATGGGATGACAATCGAAACCTCACTTTCGATTTGACGATTTATTGTTTCTACACTTTTCGACCCAGCGAATATTCGATCCAGTAACAGTCGAGCCAATGAACATTCGTGTCTGAGATTTTCTATGGGACGACAATCGAAATCTCAGTTTCGATTTAACAATTTATTGTTTCTACGCTTTTCGACCCAGCGAATATTCGATCCAGTAACAGTCGAGCCAACGAACATTCGATGGCAAGATATTCCGAGAGTACGTAGTCGAAACTATGATATACACTCTTTTAAACATTAAACCAACATGGTAGCTGTAATAAACATTTAAAGTAAATAGATGGTAATTAAAAATCTTCATCCACAATATACCGATATAATATGTGCATGCATGGCCTAAAGAGACGGTTATAGTTGCGAACTGTAGAAAATTTAATATTCTTTGAAACCATAGGTTACACCTACTATAGAAAACTAAAACCGACCTAATATCGACACAATCTGAACAGCGGTTGAAATTGGTTTATTTGTCGGTCGGTACTAGCGACAATGCACTATCACCGACATAGGTCGCACCAATCAACTAGCAGTCTAATCTATCAGCGTCCCGATTCGCCTAAATACTTGATACTCGTTGGCGCGCTCTAAAGGGATCATGTATTTTGGACGTCCAAGCAAAAACCTATTCCAGTAAATACGCACTCACTCTCTCTCCTCTATTCCTGTCTGATGATTCGAAGTTTTGTCGGAATCGGAGTAACCCGAAAACGGTTGCCCTTATGCCGTGCCGGTGTCGATGTAGGTAGGTACGTATTGTCGTATTTATTAGTTAAAACTCATTTAGCCCTGTTATCACAAGAGTAAGAGTCCCATAAGAGTGGATTGCACTGCGAGCGAGCGTAGCGGGTCCCGTACGGTCGGTGTAGCTTACAACGGTGACTTCAAGTATTTCCACAGCGAGCCTCTTTACCTCTTGAATTCACCGTTGTAAGCTAAACGAAATACACACGGGGGTCGCGGGACCCGCTCCACTCGCTGTGGACAGCCGACATAAAGGTGCTTTTCCACAGGCGAGACGAGGAGAGGATTAGATTGGAATGAATAAACACACTCTTATCAGAAATACGGTTTTAATATTAGGTACAACAACAAATATTTCAATCTCTTCTAGTGCATATTCGGTGGAAATCATTTGGTTTTGCAAAGATGTGCGAGACGAGAATTTAATTAAGTACCTAAATATTTGTTTGTTGCAATATTGACCTGTATGATTGATACATAACTAGTGTTTTTAATTCTGCAACGGAACACAGAAGGCTCGGGATCTTGCGCGAGACAGCTCGTTTTTTTTTTTTGAAAATTGCCATTCGAGATTTTGCCTCGCCGGTGGAAAATCAAATAAGGACGGTTGTGTGTTGTGTGCCTACCTAGGTGTAAATTCCTGCTTCTACAAGTAAGTACCAATAGTTAGTTTGCCTTATTCTCAGCTAAGCGATGAGTATACGGGTACTTATCGTGGATCGGTCGCAGGATTACGCCGCAACTGGCGGCGCGGTTCGAGCGCGGGCTGGGCGCAGCGCCGGTGCGGCTGGTGAGCGCGCGCGGGAACCACTTCGTGCTGCTAAACTCCATGGCGCTGCAGGGTGACGGCTGCTCGCTCTGCGCCCGTGCCGCGGCCGGGATCGAAAACATCGCTGGTATCTTAACTTCCATTAATTAAGACGAAGTTAATATTTTGGAGCTGATCCGATCCGATACTATAGTTAAATAATCGTCCAAGATCGGTCGGGCCAAGTGCAGTGTAGGGTTCCGTTTATAACTTGGTCGACAGTTTAGCTGATCGAAGTGGGGGGGACAAGCAAACTGTACTTCACAAACCCCCTTTTATTTATTTTTCTAGATTTTCTTATAATATGTGTGACCATGTCATACGTATTATAAGAAAATCTTATGACCATGCCAAATTACACCTTAGTAGTACAGAGAGAGAGTTTGTGAGGTAAACGTAAACCGCGGACGGACGGACGGACATTGCGAAACTATAAGGGTTTCTTGTTAACTACGGAACCCTATGACGACACTGCATCTTTTACATAAATTAAAAAAATATCATATCTAGTTAAGTAGCTTACCTAAGTAGTTCATGTATTTAAGAATAACTTTTCAATTCTTCGAGCATTTTTTTCTTTATTCCAAGATATCCTGAAGTGCAGCAGAGGGTCAAAATTATGCAAAGGCAAGACGAAACTAGAGAAATATAGCAGACCGATTTTGATTCAGGTAGGTCAACGCATTTGGGATTATTTAAGTTTGCAGTGATCCTAGCAACAATTAGGGCACTGAAAAATAAGATAAACATAACTCATCCTCGTGCCATTTTTTTGTTATGTGTGTATGTTATAATTTATTCATAGCAACTTCAGCAACTTTGATCACGTATAATTTTTTCAGCATTTTCCGCTATACAGGGCATCCGATGCTCAGTGTTCGGATGACGAGATTCCGGCAGAGAGCAGGCTGCTGGTGGAGCGCTGGGACTGCCTGGCGAAGGAGTCGACGGAGTACCTAGTGGAGAGGCTGCGCCCGCGGCGCGCGTTCGGGGCGCACACGCGCCGCGCCTGCGTCGTGCCGCACAGCTTCGCGCCCACGCCTGATCACAAGACCGACTTCCTAGAGTACACAGTCCCGTCTTTCTCCTGGGCGAATACAAGGGTTCCCATGTATTATTTGGTGAGAATATTTTTTTGGGTAGAGGTCGACATATAATTTCGTAGGTATCAATCCCATATCTAATAAAAAGAGGGATGTGTAGGTACTATAGCAAAAGGTGGCCAGCGTTCGGTTATTCCATTATGACATAAAATTATTAAACAAAAGTGAAACATATTGTAGACCGCCGATCTAAGTTAGGTAGCTCCGTCAAAATGGTTATGAACTTTTAAATTTTTATTATTACACTAGTCGAGCGGAATTTCCCATGAAAAAGGTTGCAAATGGCTAAAAAGCTTAGTTACCAAAGAGACCGTAAGTACCTACAGTAATAGTTCATGGCTCTGTACCTATTTTTCGTAATAAGTAACGACTGTTATCTTATTTGATGCCTATTTTCTTTAGATAATATCTTAAGTTATCGTATGTAACGGTGTTATCTACTCGAAAACATGTTTATAATGCAGCCTAGTGATTGAGTGGAGTTACGTGGTTTATCAGTGTTTCGTACTTGCTTATCATTGATGTTTTGGTTAAATGTCCGTTTTGAAAGTTCATGCTCGTTTCTAATTAGGCCTTGAAAATAATGGAAGCTTAATGCGGTTTACCTATTACAAGGAGAAGTTAGAGGCTGGGCGGTCGAACACCATCACTCAAGGAGAGGAATCAAGTGGAATTAATATTTTATGCGCTGAGTTTCGGAATCACTACATAGTTAAGCATAGTTACTGGAAATTTATTACTGGCCTCGACATATATTTATGTCTTTATTAAATAAAACCTCAAATTTTTCGATGATACGTACTCTTTTCAGCGATCGATGATGAAAAAAGATCGAAGTATCGGAAAGTTATAAAATAATCTAAAACAAGCCACCTAACGTTAAGTGGGCTCGGAGGGATCTATTCTCAAGTTATGAAATATAAAATGTAAGGATTTTTGTATTTATTCTGATTTCAATAAAGCAAAACGGATTAAACTTTCCGATATTTCGAACTTTTTTATCATCGACCGCCTAAAAGAGTACGTATTATCGGAAATGTGAGTTTTTATTTAATAAAGACAAAAAATAATAAAAAAAACTATCGATTTGGCGATAACATCGATAACCTGCGGTGTTCTCTCACTACAACTTGTCAAAAGCCGCCCCCAAAACCCAAACCATATGAAAACACTTTCCGTCCATGTACATATTGTTTTTTAAAAGTGCTCTCTATCTTCAATCAATATCAATACATACATAGTATAAAATGACGTCGCTCTCCGCGTCTGTCTGTCTGTATTTCCGCCAACTCCTCCTAAACCACGCAACGGATTTTGATACTGAATTTATTCCGGATGGTTTTTATGTATATTTCATTATAATTAAGTTTTAATATTATAGCTGCCGGAACCCAGACTGCTCACGAGAGGATTTCCTAACAGCTTTGAAATAAAATTCGATCTAAATGTACTGTGTTTTAATAGGTACTGGTTGTACAGAAATAGTGCCTAAGCAGGTCGGAGGTGGTAAGGAGAGTGATATGCAAAATTTGAAGTATAGAAAACGGTTTTAAATTTAGTGGTAGGGAGAAGCCCAAAATCTGCGTTTTGTTAGTACATTATGTTAGGTAGGTACGTTAAGATCTGAAAGTTATATGACAGTAAAATAATTAAATGAATTTCTATTAATTAGTACATTTTAAAATTATATAAAATAAATGTTGCATACGCAACAATATACAACAACGTCGACAACTTCCAAAACAGGAGAGAAAGTTTAATTAATGCTGAATCCGAATATCACATTAAAAATTAAAAAAACCTTAGGAGGTCAGAGAAATTGCATTTAAAATTTTTCCCATTATTTAACTTGATTGTGGTTACCATGCGCCGTGTTTAGCGAAGATTTTAATGACGTAATCACCGTGCACAATGTTATGATTCATCTTTCTCTTCATAAGTAGTTACTGGCTGAGGACCGTCAAAGATTACAAATACGGTTTAGGTTAGAAAATTGTAGATTATTGTTGTTAAAAATCGTTCTGAAATGGCATTTAACTACAGAATAACGGTATGGATTACAAAACCAAAAGAGTTTTCTTTGGCGTATTTAAAAAGGTGAATCAGCTTTATACGATTGTTAAAAAATTACATACCTTGAGCATGGCGTGGCGTTTCAAAACACACATCGCTTGCACACAGTTTTGTGAGGGTAGTATCAAACAATAATATTGACGTGACGATAAGCGGCCTACCTCCTTCGTAGCTACAGAAACGAGAGACCATGATTTATAAAATAGCGAGGATATTCTTTCGACTTTTCATGAAAAAAAAATATGTTTAATTTTTTTTTTGAGCTCATAATCATGAATATAGTAACTCCTATTATGGAAGTTGCTGACCAAAAAAACACTCTGTAGAGTGGTTACAACCGGGTGAAATGCACATATATTTTTACAAAATTCCGGAATTCTGGTATTTTTCTGGTACTTACTAGTAAATGTAGTCGCAAGGAATCCTCCAGTTTATGACTCTGTTCTACGAAGTTTAGGTAAATATACTCCATCTATTAGTTAGATACTTAAAGAAATAAGTTACAGGCCCCTTTTATCACGAACTAACCGTACCGTGAGTAAATATTACGTATATTTAGCATTAAAAATACCGGAAATCCGGAATTCAATAAAAATAAATTAATATTTCACCCGGTTGTAACCACTCTATTATGTACTTTTGCGAACTTTAGGTAAATATACACTATTCCGATCACTGGTTATCAACGAGAGGGGAAGATAAATAATAAACACTATAGGTAAAAAACTTTAGTAAAGCTCCTCTTGCATGTAGTTGCGTACAAAATTAATATGGAATTTACGTCAAATTTCAAATATAGAATGTCAAACGGTCTATACAGATGTGTTACAACTACATGCAAAACGAGCTTTACTAAGTTTTTTACCCATAGTGTTTATTATTTAATTAAATATGAGGATTTAAGGGATTAAACACAATTTTTCTTAGTTTAAAATTGTGTTGCAAATATTCAGAATATGTAAGGATGTACACTACATATTTCCTTCCTATTTGACGTTGGGCTTATAGGGGACAGGGATAGATATAGATCTCAGAGAGCCAGAGAATCTTGTACTGACCATGGACGTAGGTCCACAAGTACTTCTAATTTATGGCCTAATAAAGTGAATTCTGCATTCCTCTGCAAACCTCTATGCAAATGCATATCTAAAAATTATTTCACCATTTGAAAAGTATATTATTCCTGATGAACTTGGGTTATTTCTACTAATATTAACCGAAGCGAAGCGAGGGCGGGTCGCTAGTTGCGTATAAAATCGAAAGGATCATGAAAAAAATCCCGCACACCCAACTTGTGGGTGGGGGCAGTGTGGAGCGGCGGCGGATCGTTGTGCGTGAAACGTCTTAACTAATAATTGTATTTTGCAAATAAACATTCTCTCCGAATTTGTCAAAGGTTTTTAAGAATACTTATAATCATGTATTTTTATCATTTCCTCGCATTGTTTGAGAAAAGCATTATGTATGCCTCGGCGGAAACGAGGATTTCCTGACGCGTATTTTAGCAGGCTAGCTATTGCTCGACCTACTAACCACTTCGTCAGGAAATCCCTTACTTTCCGCGCCTAGGCATACATGTTACCGTTGGAAGATCGGAGTGACTTTTATTTAGGGTATGACTATGTTTTTTTTTGTTTCTGATTGCAGTTAAGGGTGACTCCTGAAGAGGCTCACGTGGTGCGCTGCTCGCTACCTTGCGAGGGCGCGGTTGAGCTCTCGGCGGCGCTGCTGCTGGTGGCGCTCGCGCTCTACCTGCGGTACTGGCTCACCGGCCGGCCCGCCCCCAACTACAAGCTATTGTGAGCGTTCTAGACACTTCTATCAGTTTAAGGTGACGTCTGAAGTGGCGACGTCAGTGATAAATTACTTAAACCGTATACGAATACCGGGAACTCTAGTCGCGACCCGCTCGCTACGTCGTTTTTAGGCTGGCCTAATGCTATAATGCATATAATATATGTAGGTAGGTATATGTTATTAGGTTAAAACACTCAAATTGATTTGATTTAATGATTATGGCATATGTGTAAATACCAGTTTACGTATTTACACAAAAGAACATTCTCAAATATTATTTATTGAGGTGCTGACAGAATAACAGCGTTGTGATCTTGCGTCACAACACATACTGAGCCAGAACCTATTCATCCGCACACATTGCTGGGCTCCTGTGCACACAAATGTGTGCTCTGCTTTGTATAAATGCCTAAGGTCTATTTATTCTAACTTGTCTTATATAGTAAACAACTTACTAACCTCAAAATGAACCTTTTTGGGTAAAACAGCTCTTTTGTCGTAAATAAAGTAAACTGAATAAACATTTTGGACATCATTTGGCCAATGTATTGTCTGTGATTGCTTTATTTTGTTTAAAGTAGCTGTTTTAGCCTAAAAAGGTTCTTTTTTTATGCCACAAAATTGTGTTGTAAAACATTGTTACTTTATCTCTGTGTGCGTTTTCTTTGAATAAATTGTTTTTTTCTTTCTTTCTTTCTTCTTATATAAATTGAACCAGTATTTGTGTCATTAAACTTATTCAACTTACAATTCCGGGCGGGTAAAACTTTTTTTTAATTTCATTACGTTTACTCATTCAATCACTATTTTAATAAAATAAGGAATTCGTTATGTCATTATCATTAATATTTAAAAGTTGGCAAAAATTGAAAAACTGTGCGATTTAATTCCATGTGTTCATGAAAACTGAATTGATAGAATGAACCTCTTGACCTTAGGTAGGGTGGGTTTTTTTGAATCTAGAGGTATAGTTACTATTAGTTACAATACAATACAATACAATTTATTGAAAACCAAAAAAACAAAACACGGAACATTACATTTTACCTATAGGTATATACAACAGAAGGTCTCACCGCTAAATAGCGATCTCTCCCTGACAACCTTGGACATCCTAACGAACGTCGCGTTTTGACTATTATCTTTTCACGTCACGTAGTAATACTTAATCAAGCCTCTAAAACATTCAAGGGAAAGTTTTATAAAAATACACTTCATGTCTGTAGCTCTTTACCACCTCTGAGCCTTTTTTCCATGCCTTTTTAAGAAAGTTGAAGTTACTTAGCATTATTGATCACCTTTATTATGAAACTACTTTGAAAAATGATGAAAGAAATATGTATGAATATGTATATAGGTAAACACTTTTTTGTACTAAAGAAAAATAACAACTTAAACTAAAAGAGACCTCTTGTCGCCAATTTACTGAATAAATATTTTGAATTTTGAATATCCATTGAAGAGATCTCTTTCAGCTAACCCTTGTAGGATTGAAAAAATGGAAATTTGTCAGGCAGATGTCTTCTAATATTACATATAAACTTACCTAAAACAAGCAAAGCAAGGTAGAGCTCGGCCTGCGATTAAACCATAATAATATTTGGGTTAAATATTATTTATTATGGTTTAATGCTGTGTGGTTGCCGGCCTAGAATAGTGCCACTCCATGTCTTCCTATGGAAGTCGTAAGAGGCGACTGAGGGAATAAAGGCTTGTAGTATTGTTAGGCGATGGCCTTGCAACCTGTTACTTATATACACTGGGGAACATCTGAGCCTGATTGTGTAAAATGTGGTTACAGAATTAACAACAACTTTTTAGAGTGGTTGGTGATTCTATACCCTCTGCTCTGGGAATGAAGGCGTGAGTGTATGTATGTATGTATAAAAATATTTTATACTAGAGGCCCGCCAGTGGCTTCGCCCCGATGCAAATTTCCGACCTTCCCGTTGGATTTTTTTTTTCTTACATATAAACCTTATCCTGACAATAGTGAAGACAACGAAAAATAAATCAGCCAAATCGGTTCAGCCGTTCTCAAGTTATAGCGTGACCAGGAGATATAGGGGTTCACTTTATATATATATAGATTTTAACTGTCGCTATAAGTCCATAAACTTATTATTCGTAAGTAGTGATGACGTACGCCTAGCAACTTGCTCGATTATTTTCACAAAGTGCTTGTTATGAATAATATGAGATAAGTGACCGGCTTGTGTCCAGATGGAAACTGTTTCGACCCAATAAGATGTTGTGACCGAGCTCGTTTTGTTTCAGGTCGGGGAAAAAGGTGTAGAAGGACCACATACCTGCTTGGTAATCGCTCAGGGCCCTATGCTACCGGGGAACAATGTTGACTTCGACATGTTATCGTATTGTCATCGTCAGACATAGGAATTTACGGGGCAAAATTTTATGACAGGTAGGGAGTTCCTATATCGATAAACTGAATTATCGGTGCTTTTTCCATATACTAGTGATCGCCCCCAGCCTTGTCTGTATTTTTTTGTAAGTATCGTTCCTTGTTACCTCCACAGAAATTGAAAAGCCATTTAGCCAGCTGAAATAGATTTATCAACCAAGACGGAGACGTGTAACGCCCGAAAATTTGGAACAAATTCTGATAGTTTATTTTAACAATAGTAAGTAAATAATGAGGAAAAAAATAATGATGAGTAAAGTTTCAAAAACCGTTATGAAAAATGCAGAACAGAATTACGTTATTATTTTGTTTAATATTTACACTGTTAATAAAAAAATGTTTTTACACGCAAAACTTGGAGTGATCACTAGTATATAAAACAAGCATCGATAATTGAGTTTATCGATATAGGAACTCCCTAAATGTCATAAAATGTTGCCCCCTGGATTCCTATGTGTGGTCATCATCGTTGCTTATGGCACGCGTCCTGCGTGGAACAATCGATCGCATTGTCAAAGTTACGACTGCGACGGTAAGCCTTACAACAAACGTTGACGTGATATCAAATTATTTTTCTCAAAAATGTCCGGAAATGTTGACATTCCTATCTACATATTGAGACGCGAAGTACATAGTTTACTGACAGTTCTCAAATTAAAAAAAAAAACACATTGCGTGCTCGCTACACAAGCCCGCAATGTTGCATACAAATTCCATTACTACTAGCTTGTAACTTTTTAAAAAGTGAAAAGGACCGTAATAAAATGAGGGCACAAGTCTTATACATCCCAATTTTACTCGAAACATAACTTTTTTATTGTGCCTGGAATAGCTTATGTTTTTTTTAAAACAAGAATTGCATTTCTCCTTGTCATAAACAAAAAGGCGGTCAGGAGTGATGGTTTTTTCACATGAAGTTTCTGTTTGTATGCAATTCAAAAAATGAGTTCAAGCGATGAAGACTTGACTCCAACACAATTTTTTTCTTGCGATTTTTGAGAAAAGCACTATATTTGCCTCGGCAGGAACAGCAATTGAGGGCTTCGTATTTTTAAACCAATAGGCTATTTGACAGCATTGAAAATATACTAAAAATTATGGTCATCCTATCAGATAATAGCGTGAAACAATATATTTCACTTTATTTTAAACTAAATTATGTATATTTTTTTGGAAATTACACGAAAGAATTTGTAATATTTTTTGAAACCTTATCTGTGGCAGAAACACTATGAATTGGTTTGCAGCTGTGGTTACTTGCTGTTGACGTCACATGCAAGTAACTACAGATCATAAGGGCATATCTCTTCAAATGATTGATTATTGTTTACTTGCGTGTGACGTAACACTTGTCATATGGCCAGCGCCATGATAGAAACTGTGTTTTTAGCGCGGTTTTAAAAATTTAAACTTTAACATAGATTTTTATTGATAATACAGTAGAATCTCAAGGAAATATCGATGTAGTGTGCTTGTTATGTCATAAATAATCATTTAAAAAGGTTTTCTAAAATTAGTCAAATAGCCTATACTCGGCCCGCAATTGCCTAGGTACTGTCTAGTTAATAAGAATTGGGTATAAACCCAGTACAATAGAGGCCCTGTATTATTTAATTTTAGTTAATTATTTATTTTTGTGTAAATGTTTGCTTTATGTGAATTAAATAAAGGTTATTTTGTTATTCAAAGTAGTATTTCATGAATCATGATTTTTATAACCTGATTATCTTAATAATCATGTATGTGGGGTTCGGGGTATTACCATAAACATTACCCGTGTCACCCGAAAAACTTGCTGATCCATCGACTAAAAATAAATAAATATCGCGGGATAATCTTAGACGCATTGACCTAGTCCCAAACTAGGCTTGTACTATGGGTACTAGGAAACTATAATCATACTTACTTATATATTTAGATAAATATATACTTAAACACAGTATTCCCAGCTTCTTAATAGCTTTCGGCTGGCTATCGCTATCACGCTTGCGCTCGTAACTGACAGTATATTTGTCACTCGTGTGTCATAGAAAAACGATAATTGCCGATCGCTATTAAGAAAATGGTTGCACTGTATATAGAAAACATCCAAGGACTCAAGAAAATATACATACAAACTATCGACAGCGAACATAACCTACAAATTAACATAAGTGGATCAATAATTAGGTGCAGAATGCCGCGGTATCCAATCATGGTCCGTTCGCATTGTTCTAAAAAATGCTGAAAACGATGTTATCGTCTACCGACAAGCTTATTGCACACCACATACTTATATACTCGAAAATCTAATTTAAGACCAAAATCCTAACCTCAACCGGCGCACATTCGCAGTGATTAGTGTATTTTGGTTTAAGTGTAGGTATTTTTATCAATAAAACTTACCCTAATATTACTGGTTACACGAGGTCTCATTCAGATTTTTATGAAAGAATGTTAAAATAACGAAATAATCAAGATGGGAACTGTCAGATTTTGGTCTTTAATTAGATTTTCGAGTATAGGAATTTTAACACCGGCATTGAGTGGTATTAGGCAGAACATAAAATTAAAACGAGTTTAAAGGAGTAACTCATTTCATAAAATGATGTCTCCCCACCTCAAATTAGGCGATGTAGGAGATGCTTGTATGTAGTTACTTACACGTGATAAACTCGAACTCGATTCGCTTCTCTTTGAATTTCGCTCATATTTCGCTCGTTTTCTCTTGGTGTGTCATAAACAGTGAGGTGGGACATTTGAACGAAGTGTTGTGACAATATAACGAAGTGACTATGACATTTGGGCGACTAGCGCCATATTAGGCGCGCATAGCGGTTGCTTTAAACGGAGAGGAAGTTTTTCCCATCAATGTGCGGAGTCTACAAAACGGATGGCGGCCCCTTGTTAATACTGCTTATCCGGCAAATTTATGACGTCTGTTGGGGGCGTGTATCAATCCGTCAAATTCTCGGTCTCTAGGGTAAATGCGTGAGTCTCTGAGTAGGTATAGCGGGGCACAAATGATATGCCGCGAGGATTAAGTAATAATAGACTCTTGGTCAACAGCATAGACGCTTTAACGCGAGCCTTAGTAATTGCGTTTTGCTATACTTCACTTGGCCGGATCAATGTTTAACTGAGTGAATTTGATAAACATTGTACAGTGGAGTTCATAAATATGTGTACATTTTAGTACCTTGTCAGTTTAATCGCTGTGAAAATTCATATATGGCAGTTTAAACATGACATTACATAGTCAATTAGACAAGGTACTAAAGTGTACACATATTTATGAACTCGACTGTACATAGGTAGGTACTTAATTGAGAAAACTTAAAGATTCTCCATTGTGTAACGAGAATTAGCCATATTATAAATATGGTTAATTTTCGTTACACAGGGAAAAACATCACTTTTTTTTTGTAGGTGCAATGAAATTCACCCAGTCTGATTAGTTGACAAAATTTTGCTCACTGACATTTCTTATTTTCTTAACTTGTGCTTAGTTATTTACTTAACAAAAATATAAATTTAAGATCAGCCATCGTTAAGAAATTAGGAGCGAAAGGACTGATAAAACACAACATACTACTTGCTAGATTTAGAAAGCGGATAGGTGTAGTTAACCGATTCAGTGCGGATGACACGCCAGGCGTGTCATCAAATGTTTACAACGTGTGGCGAATGACACGCTAGCGTCTCATCATATTCTATGGCATCGTCCTAATAGAACGCGATTGCGCGATCATCTCAAGTTCGCGCGACTGTTTACATGACAGTTTACATACAAACAGTCGCGCGAACATACGATGATCGCGCCATCGCGTTCTATTAGGACGAGGCCCGCCTGGCGTGTCATGAAATAATTGTTCGCAGCCACAGCCAAAAGTTTTCGAAAATGGAAGACGCAACGAATCGGTTAAAAGCAACAAAACACTTATTCTAAAAGATCCCTGCTCTTATATTTTTACAAGAAGCGTAAGAGATTTTTCAGGAACGCAGCAGGTGGAAAGAAGTGGTCTCTGCCTACCGCTCTGGGAAACAGAGGCCCTACTTTGAAAATCGAAATTCGAAGTTACATTAGCTTCATTCCTTTCTCTCGATTTAGTCTCGAGTGATGAGTAACAGGGATGGAGCTAACGTAACTTCGAACTTCGATTTTCAGAGTAGGGCCTCAGGCGTGATTTAATGTATGGATGGTATATGTATTTTTGTTCTTGGTTGAACAGTCGAGTTTAATAAGATGTGTACACTTTTGGTCTATCTACGCTGTATAAAGTGTATCTTATTGAACTTGGCTGTACTAGAGGAGTAAATATACCTAGTCGGGTAAACAAAACAAAACATATCTCTAACAAAAGTTTATTAAATAGTATAAAAACAATAGGAACTTTATACGTCTTCTGAAATCAATTCTTTAGATAAAATAAAAAATATACAAAGCTAAGAGCGAAGACTATTAGGTACTAATTCTATTCAATTAATACTGCTACAAAATTAAGTATAATCCTAAAAACTAATTTAAACAAAATAAATGCAATCAATGTTTTCAATACTTAAAAATCTTACTGTCAATCACATAAAGCCAGACAAAAGGGCGGACCTCGGAGCTTCATCCTGCCACCGAGTCGCTTATCTCGTAATTTGATACTCCGTCTGCGCCTATAGCGAGAGGTTAATTATTATAATTAACAAACTACTTTCAAGCCGATAAGCAAATATTCTTAGCAAATTATATTAAATGCTGAACCTTAACAATAGGTAATATTATTTACGTCCTACATTAAACTGTCTAGTTGTACTAAGTACAGGAGATTTCGCGCAAGGCCTGGCGTTCCAGTGAGGTTGTGCGTGTGCGGTCACTCCGGGATGTCGCTGAGGCGGATGCCGCCGGGGCGGCGGTACATGCGCTCGTCCATGGGCAGCTCGCCCACGAGGAACCGCTCCAGGGCCTTGGCGGCCACGCGCGAGTGCCCCGAGCTGCGGAACGCTGTGCTCGCGTCCTGCCCCGCGCACTCCAGCATGATATCGGCTCCGCCAGGGTGCTGCAACAACCACACAACAAACGTTACACATCTGATTCGCAACACTTACAGCCTTTATTTAAATCAATAAATTGCAAACAAGGTTGTTCACAATTTTTTTAAACTCACCTCATCGAAGAACGTGGTGATGTCATACACGCGATCGTATATTACAACCCAGCAGTCGCGCCTACTGTCGTGCTGGCTGACTTCAGCGAGGGTGATGATGCGTTCCTTTGGGTCCTGCGGGTCCTGCGGGGCCCGAGCTGCCTCCTTCCAGCTGGGCTCGACCTTCGCCGACCACGTCGGGCTCACTAACCGCAGCGCCGCCATGGTGATCGCCATCAGGTCCAGGTCCTTGTTCTGGGGCACGGCCATCGGCGTCGACGATAGGCTCATCTCTGATGCAGTTTGCACAGTAGCCATCTTGTATTTTATCTTCAGTAACTTTCAAATCTCGAAAAGAATTGACTTCTTGTTCCTTTTTCAACTTCTCAAAATTATTTTCAGAGCTTACAAACGCGTAGCTAGCCTCAGACAGGCTCGATGCGAATGAATTGCGGAGTCTCGCTTGACTGTAAAAGAATTAAGAAACCTTATAAGTACAATTTCACTTCCCATCAGGGTTGGGGTTTGTTTGCAATGCAAGGTTAGAGTAAGGAAAAAAATTGCAGGCTTGCTTGTTACAAACCGCTTTCAAGCAAATTTACTTTAAAAAAAGTTACACCTATCCTATGATGTGAAGTTTAAGAACCTCGAGCATTGGATAAAGCAAGAAGTCGTTAATGTAAATTATAAACGCGATAATAATATATCGGCAGCCCTAGTTAAATTCAATAGAGCGTGAGTAGAGATACATATTTCTGAATACAGTTACCTAGGGATAGAGTTACCCGGCCGTCGGCTATATGATACGATTGCAATACGCGTGAAGTATATTCAACAGTACAGATGAAATTGTTCAAATCAGTTAGTCAAAGAAATACGTTTACTTGAATCATTGCCTTTTATCAGGAAACAATAGTGCGGTGTGCTCGCTTTATCTCTGCCTGCTTGACGCAAATTAAACTTCATGATAATTCGGTGGCATGTAATTGACCTTTAGTTATCATCTCATTTTTATTACTCTTTTTCTTTATGCTTATCTAAATTGAGCGAATTGCGTATGGCTTAAATTTAAATTTGCAACCGAATTTTTTGGCTTGATCTTTATTATTAAGATTTATCAACAAGTATTTGAAAAATTATAGTAAGATATATAATTTGATAAAATTATAAAAAAACGACAATAATTAACGCTATTAATTAGTAATTAACGCTAATGTACTGTTTAGACAATTAATTATATAAATACCTACTGTATTTACAACGCTGTCTAGTCTCGTGACCTATACCAATATCAACATCAATGGCCATCAATCATCATCGTGGGAAAAATATTGACTCAAACACAATATTTACCTTTTAATCAATGCACTTGATCCGATCCGGCCGTGTTACCTCTGCTGGTGCTCGAAGCGCGGGGAATGGCAATCGCACCAGTTGTCACTGTACCACCACTGTTCGTATTCAGGTTGACTGTTTATATAAGTTTCAGGATGATGCATGAGAGCGTAGATCATTTCCACGAATTAATATTGACTCGTCATTTATCAGTTGCGATCGGTGAATGAGTCGAAGCGAGTAGCGCGGGCGCTTTTATACCGCCGCGCACGCGCCGCGGTCTGATGTAATCGCGCCGTTATCTTGCCGGCTCCCGCGCGCGCCGGGTAGGCCTGCTCTTGGTAGGCCTGCTCTTGGTAGGCTTGGTGGGTTCCATCCCCCTTTATTTGATTTAATAATTATAACCATTTAGATTTTTACGACGCTTCATCTTTACAGGGGTAACTCCTGGGAAACGCTGGTAGAGTCATACATCTTTGTAAAACCATTTTGGCCTAAATAAAAAAATGAATTAGATTAAGACATTGTTATGCATGTAAACTGTTTTTTTATGTGCCAAATAAATTATTTTTCATTTTCATTTCATTTTGTTATAATTATAAAAGTCGTCGTGTGGCCTATTTGCAAAGTGATGTTCATTATTAGTTATTAATTATTTAATTTTTTAATGTTGTTTCTTTAGCGAAGATTATCCCAATTAAAATGAAAATTACGGTAAAATGAGAATTTATTTATTTGATAAACATATTAATATCATCTTATAGCCTAATTTGTGCAAATTGTGGTTATAGAATTATCAACAAGTTTTTAGAGATGTTTGTAATTCTGTAGCTCTGCCTATCCCACTCTGGGAACGAAGGCGTGAGATTATGTATGTATGTATGTACATATTAATATATGTGTAGAATTTACGATCAAATCATTACGAGAATTATCTATATGTTTAATGTAAGTCCAATCACCCCGTTTGTCATTTTATGGCTTCGAGTTACTCTTTGTTGTAACTTTTTCCACTCTCATTCACTGTTATTCAAATTGATATCTAAGTTATCACTAGCGTGGAATCGTATCGTACGATAGTTGCGGAAGTCTTGTTTGGTGGTGACGTAGGTGGTGAACGAACCCGCCACAAACAGCGCGTCCATACCAGATACGGTTATCTACTTTATCGGTAATTAATGTTTGGAAAACAAACATAAAAACATTACGTTCATAAATTTTTCCTCATCAGCTCCTTAGAATGTGGGAGAGGTACTGGCAAATAAATCTAGCTATCGTTAACATATTGAATTGTATTTGAAAGTAGGTCAGGGTCGCGGGAATTGCCTCTTATGTCTGCAATTGCTGCGGACTAAGGGTAAAAAAATCGCAATATCATTCAAGTTTTCCATCTTTGTTGTTATGAGCATCAGCATGATGCAAAATGTTTTTGCGATTTCATTCTAATGCCAAAATATTAATGTGGCATTTATTAGCGTCGCCCGCGCGCTATGACTGACGCAATGCCATAGAGAAATTACTGCGCCTGCGTAGTCGCCCGGTGGACTGCCCCGTCGGCATTTTTTTATAGCTCACGCCAGCTAACCGAGAAACAGAGCGACGCTTATTCAAAAATAGAGCTTAAAGTATTTAGCCATTATAGTGCGAAACATAGAAAATGGTTGCTACTAGTATTTGAATAACTTAAATGGACTCCATCAATTACGTTGGTTGACAAATGAACATTGCTGTCATAGTCTTTATTTTTTTTAAACTAAAGGATGACTAAAGGCTATCCTTTCTTTAGTAAGAAGTACTTAAGTATGACTTTAGATGTGACTAGGTAGATGAATAAGTGCCTACTCATATCACCGATTCTAAATGGGCTCCTGAAACATATCTTTGCTAAACAATGTGTTACGTATGACTAAATGTCACTTAAAAATGTTTCAGGGTAGTACCTACCTACCTTAAAAGTTGGCGAAAACTGGCATTAGAAGGTACTTTGGGTTTAAGCGAAGGGACACACTCGCATAAATATTTTCATGTGTCATACTCTGAAAGTAGGCCTATGTTTATCTTAGAAGCGGGTTGAAAGTGATACATGTCCACCCTAGGGAAGAAAAGTACCTAATTTGAAAAAAAGAACTATGTCTATAGACCTGTGCAGTAGCAGAAACCTATACAGCCTCTCTGTAGTAAGAGTATTAAAAAAAAAAACTAAGTTTGTACTGAGCCATGGTAAAATCTTATACAGCCACTCTTTGGTAGAACTTCCGAATATTACTTTTATAAGTTTTATTATCAAGTTTCAGAATAAAGCACCAGATATATATTTAAATAACTTTTTATTTACATATGAACTTTATTTATGCCGCTCCGCTCGTCTCCGCTTCAGTGGAGCCGCAGTCTTATCCTTGGCACTGTACCTACTTACCACTGTCCTTAACCAATGTAAATCCGGCTTTATACATAGATTCTTCACGTGTTCTGACGTGATTGTACCTACAGTCTTACTTTTATATTATCATTATCAGTTTCGGCCAAAAAGTACCTTCAGTTAGTCAGAAGAACCTGTGGGTACATTTTAGTACCTTGTCGAAGTAACGTACTTATAAAAATGAGATTTGGTTTGAATTGAGTCTATAAATAGCTGTGACAACGTACTTATTTTTCAATCGGAGGTACACTCTCCCAAAATTTTACTGGAAGAGATCCCTTAAAGGGATAAGTTCGCCTTTGTACTACTTTTATTTCTGTTAATATTTATGTAATGCAATTGTTTTAGTACAATAAAGTGTTTATATACATACATACACGCAGTCAAGGGTAAAAATTAATATCCGCACAAAATAATAGTACATTACTGCACAGACCGGGAAATAGGCCGTTGCGGGACGAGTAGAGTTAGCGTGGCCGAGAAGCAGTCGAGGCCGCGCTATATACGAGTCCAGCAACCGCCCTTCCCGGTCGAGGCTTGTATAATTCTTTTCTCCCACAATGTGAGTGAGTGAATTTAACACAATTGTTAATAATATTAAGCACAGTCCCAACATTTCCTTGAAAAAAAGAAAAGAAACGTACGATTTAGTATGACACTGAAAAAAAGCATTAATTAAATAAGATCACACATTTAAACGTAATAAATTCAATTTGAATAAAATATAGTATAAACTATAACATTTATTACGCGTTTATGTTATTTCGGCAATTTATTTTGTTTACGAACGCAATTTGTTTTTAAAAAAACGTCAATCTATTTGATACACTTTTAAATACGCTGTAAACGCTATTTGAAATATTTAACTTTTTTGACGTTTAAAAAGTAAAATATACAAGGAAGAATTTTGATTGCACGAGTCTTTGGTTGTCTGGAGTTATTTATCCTATTCCAAACATGGTTTTAAAAAGTAAAACACCAGGTACGTAATGAAATTTCATACATTTTTCGCGGCCGCTGCCGTTGGTAAATAATAACTTTGTTTTTTTTTTAATTTTGCCTGGACCTGGAACTCAGAACTTCGCGGGCTGATTTTACAACAGTAAGGTTAACATTTCCGACCATGTGGGAGAAAAAAATTATGTACCTACACTACACATAGACCTAGTTGCCACAGTAATAAGTTCTATGGACATCTTATTGAGTCTTTGTGGTGTATATAGTCCATTCGCTTAGATAGTGTCGCTACACCCGCCCGTACTTGTGGTTATTGTAATATAATACGAATATAACTCTAAGTATACTGCGAAATTCACTTGCGGCGTAACACCCGCAAGTGAATTTGACAGTTTACATCGAATTATATTCGTATTTTATTACAATAACCACACGAATGTGTGAGTGTAGCGACACTATCTAAGCGAACGGACCTATTGGTGCCCTTGACTGTACCTACTGAACTAATGTATATACATTTATTCTATCCAACTAATTTCTGTATTGTCTTAGTACCTTTTTCCAACGCTCATAAATTTAAGGGCCTGCCCACATCACCACGGCATGTCACGGTGTAGCAGGATTGTGAAGATAAAAAATTCCATACAAAATGTGATAACGTTTCTCTCCCCTTAAACTTAGTCCGATTTTTACGATTTTTGAATATGTTGTATATATCATGAAAAACTATGTCTATACGTTTTCCTTTCCAAGGAGGAAATATTTCTTAGAGTGAAACAAATAAGTTATTTATAATAACTACAACATATTCAAAAATCGTGAAAGTCGGACTTGATTTAGGGGGTGAGAAACGTTATCGCCCGGAGCTTTTGTATAGGTTTTTTTGACAGCTACGCGATTTTCGCGGCGCTTCACAATCTTCCTAGAAGGGCGGCCACATTACCACGGTGCGGCGTCGTTGACGTGACACAGCGCGGTGCCGACGGAACTTGCTATCGTAAACTATTTACACGTCACAAATGTATTTTTCTTAGGTTGACGCACTAACCAAATAGCCTAGCGCACATTATGTTTATCAAATGTTTTGATTGCCTACAAACATTGATTGATTGCATAAAAACATGTCAATTCAACGTAATCACAACGCATTCGACGTCACGCCCATTTGTCACTCTCCATAGCTCTAAAGATAACAAAATTATTAGTAACCATTAATGAAAAATATTGTTACACAACAGAGAGGCTCGACGGTTGTTGTTTTGTGTGACTGTACTAGCCAATGGCCATTGACGTCGTGCTATATGTTTTTAATTTACGTACTACGTCTTATGAGGAAAAGTCAACAATAAACACGTTTCCATTGAGTTGATTTACTTATGGGAATGTCCATCTTATGGAAATTTACGAGGGGGTCTCAATTCATTTATCTGATCGAATCTCACTTTCAAGTAAGTAGGTAGTTTCAAAGAAGTACTGGGTAATGAAAACCGCCATTTTAGATTGAAACCATATTTTGTCGAAAAACTGAACGTGATTCTAGACATGTGGTATACCGTAAGAATAGTCAGGAGCTGAAGAAGTTTTTATGATGTTGGAAGATCTGAGGAGCTTCTATTTTTTTTTAAATTGTGCCATGAAGTTGACCGTGACGATTTTATTTTTTTATTTTGCCTAATTGTGCAAATTGTGGTTATAGAATTATCAACAAGTTTTTAGAGATGTTTGTAATTCTGTAGCTCTGCCTACCCCACTCTGGGAACGAAGGCGTGAGATTATGTTACTTATGTATGTTACTTACAATGTATTAAATTCATGGAGGCAGATTTAAACCAACTTTTCGTACAAGATAGAATTTAAATTTGCATAATTATATAATTCCGATTATAATACCTACTACACATAATATCAAACATTTCTAGAAACAAAAAATATCCGTCGATTATTTTGATGTTTTACAATGTAGGTATTGCAACGTAGTTACTTACATTGAAAAATCTCAAAACAATCTACAGTATTCCCTGTTTCTTAATAGCTAGCTTTCGGCTGGCTATCGCTATCACGCTTGCACTCGTAACTGACAGTATATTTGTCACTCGTGTGTCATAGAAAAACGATGATTGCCGATGGCTTTTAAGAAAATGGTTGCACTGTATCTAAGGATACTCGATTTCTTGTCCATAGTCATTTTTGATGAGTGTATAACATCGAGACGAAAGGTGACCGTAGGTACTCGTACTAAATGGCAAATGGTTCGTCAAGTAATAAGTGTAACAAGTACAGTTGGCAACAAGCTATATATGTATTTTTTAAATGTATTTATATTTATTGTGATTCGGTTTTTCTTTCATACATATATTGTATACAGCACTGGGTCTCTTCGTACATAGTTTACCTACTTGTTTCCATAAGCTTTTATTTTAAATTTCGGTATTAATGGCCGAGCTGCCGAGTAGCTCAGAGTATTGACTCGTGATCGAAGGAGGTACCTAGTACCTACCGAGTTCAAGGACAACCAGCAGTCTGCATGTTGGGTTTCCCATAATGTTTACGATACGGGATACGGCCACCTTTACTATCAAACTAGGCAATAAGAACAACCATAACGTTTGCAATATGATTTAAATATGGTTTAAGACAAAATTGTGCCTAATATGAAATCATCATAGGTACCTATGAATGTTTTAAATAATGTTTAAATTCATAAAAGTTTGGTTTTATTCCTCTGTCGCCGTGTTTGTTTGCAAGGTCCAAGGGCAGTCGCTTCACTTTAATAACCGGACTTGCTAATTTTGGGATCATGAGCAAAGTGTCAACAGCATAAATAATTGATCATTTATGTACCTTGTCACTTTAACCTCGTGTTTGAATTGTCATACAAAATTGTGAAATGATTGATAGCGACAAGGTACATAAATGATCACTTATTTATGCTGTTGACCCTACCATGAAATTTAGAAAAAGCAATAAATACCTATTAATTTAATGTAATACTATGGTTATCTTTGGTTGAACATTAAGATTTTAAAGCAAAGTTTTAAAGCAGATTTTAAAGCAAAGTTTAAGTAATTGAACATTTAAAACGTTATTATTTTGAAATAGATAAAGCCTCACGGATAGTTCGAGAATGTTTTTTTACGATAGGTAGGGGTAGGCATTGTTTTGATAACCAGTGAATCATGTCACCCGCAATGAACTGCCATATCTGTGTTTAAACAGTTATTTTTCATCTGGTCCTTCAACATGACTTTAGTGCAAACCTGATAATTTTTCAAGTGATTGCTGGGTAATGTCATCCATATTTCTTTATGAGATTAAGTAAATAAATCTCTATTTTTTGACGAAAGCGACCCGCCCTCACTCCGCTTTGGTTTGGCAGCAATAGATTTACAAATATTTATATTAAAGTCTTCTGAACCCTGCAAGACTTCGAAATTAAACATACACAAAAAATAAGTAAAAAATATACTTATCTCTGAAGTTTTCATTGAAAGCCTGTGAGCCCTTTTGAAGCCTATTCGAAACGAACTTTCAGAAAAAGAGTCAAAAATTCTAAAAACAGTCATTTCTGATTAGGCATCATATAAATTGACATCATGTCAGCCGAAAGACGTCCACTGCTGGACATAGGCCTCCCCCAAGGCTCTCCACTCTGACCGATCTTGTGCTTTTCGCATCCACCGCGTTCCCGCGATCTTTACAAGGTCGTCACTCCATCTTGTTGGAGGCCTACCTACAGCTCGTCTCCCGGTCCGCGGACGCCACTCAAGAACCTTCTGACCCCATCGGCCATCAGTCCTGCGAGCAATTTGCCCCGCCCACTGCCACTTAAGTTTGGCTATTCTTCGGGCTATGTCGGTAACCTTAGTTCTACTGCGGATATCATCATTTCTGATTCTATCACGCAGAGAAACCCCGAGCATAGCCCTCTGAGTGACTTTGAGCTTCCTTATAAGGCCCATTGTTAGCGCCCACGTCTCAGATCCGTAAGTCATCACTGGCAACACACACTGGTCAAAGACTTTTGACTTCAGACACTGCGGTAATTTGGACGAAAAGGTGCTACGAAGCTTCCCGAACGCTGCCCATCCGAGTCGGATTCGACGAGTGACCTCTTTCTCAAAGTTGGACCTAGTACCTAACTGGACCGTTTGTCCCAGGTAAATATAGTCGTCAACAACTTCGAGCGCAGAGCCTCCGACTATCACGGGAGTTGGCGCGACATGGACGTTGGACATGACTTTCGTCTTGTCCATGTTCATCCTCAAGCCAACTCGGTCGGAAACTCCACTGAGGTCAGCGAGCATTGCACTGAGGTCCTCCATATAAATTGTAGGTTTCATTTAAATTTTGGCACTTATTTTGAAATTCCAGACAGACATTTCAATTTTATTTATTGGTAGGCTATGGCATTATGGTATTTTTTTTAGGCTCTAGGAAATTAAATGTTTTTCTGGCGATTTAAGGGGATACAATTTTCTCCATAAGAAACATTGGCAGGGAGTGCCTGGCGTTATCTTAGGTGCGGGCTGCGAAGGCGAGCACGGCCCGTTATCGGCGTGATTAACTGTAAGGGTCACGGTTTGCTCATATTCTGTTTACGGCTTTAATTATGTATATACATAGTTTATATAATATGTATTCAAAATTATCTCAATGGATTCTGAACACGAGCCACTGCGATTACAGATATTGCGCAATATTTCTTTAAAAATTATACCTACTGTATCAACCGACATGTTTTTATCCGTCATTAAGAACACGCCGACCGCCGATCGCGGCGCCGATTGAAATGTTAAATGCTCTCTCGTCGGGGTCCAAGATACTGACGTATTTGCTGACAGTTGGCAGTCGCTGTTGATATTTATTTGCGTTAGTGATAGGTGTTTTTTTTGTTTGCTAATAATGTAATGTAAATTAACATAATGAGTGACTTGGTATTTACTGTAAATCTGTTATTTATAAATTAAAAACCGGAAAACTACCTGGAATGATACATTTTTTGAGAAAATTCTTAACCTTTGATCCTTTGAAGGTTACCTAACTCTTTTTTGCATTAGGTAAGAGTTAAATGTATCTTTATGATCATGGATATTTTCAGCCTCCCGACCCTGACGGAGAACTGCCGATGGCCCTATCTCGCGGAGTTCAAGGCACAGCGTCGTCACACTTGGCGCTTTCATACTCAGTTTATTAGTCGTAGTCATTATAATTTATGGCTTTTATGTGTTACAAGTTACAATAAATACTTAGGTACATTAGTCCAACATAAAACCATAAGGGCAATTTACTTGTTTAATTTAGTAATTTACACAAACTTAAGGAATGAATACTTAATGTCAAATTCATGCAACGTGTAAAAAATTAGCTTCCTTTTTTTTCTAAACGTTATTAAGTTATTATTATTACGATAAAGTTAATTTTTTGCACTTATTTAGTACGCAATTGGCAACTAAAATGGTTAATTAAATATCAATACTGTTATCTGAATTATGATCAGGCGAGTATGATCCGGCCGGAATTGGAGCACGGTATCTTGGGTCATAATGCGCCTCGGTCACCATCCGGCCCGAACCAGTCTGACGCTGCGGTAAACTATTATATTAGAGAAACGTATTACACATTGTATGTAAAAAATAACAGACTGATATCAATGAACGTTAGCTCAAGCAGATAAGGGTCATGTTTACAAATCAAACACCTACCTCAATTCGTACAGGGGAATATTGGTTTAGTTTAAAGCGTGTCAAACGCTATCTCAAAATCAGATTAGTAAAAGTTAAGATATCTAGTTAATAAAACCTGCGGGAGGCCCAGTATGGTTGCATTTATCGCGTGACAAAATGTGGATAAAGCATCCGTCACTCTCTTACTTTTATACGTGTCAGAAATTTACGGATGTTTTATCCACATTAAATTTATGTCACGTGATAAACGCAGCCATATTAGGGCCCCTGCCTCCAGCCGGCGACACCAGCCATGCTGCGGCCTTGGCTGGGCGGGATCTGCCCATTTACAGGAACGACTAAGATTGACTAACCATCAGTCTCTTATTGTCTGGGTATAAAAGCTAAGTTGTACCTAAGTACCTACTTTCTTAACACTAGCTAACACTAGCCGGTCCTATCGCAAATCGAAAGTTTTATTCCCAACCGTTTCATTTGTCCGAAAAAACATTGTTTTTTGCTCATGTGCCACTTACTTAGCAAGGTCCTTATTTATGATTGATCAATGAGATGAATGTATAAAACCTTTGAACCTGATAAAGTACCGCATCATCGTCTACTTGTTTAATTAATATGTGCTTAACCAAATTAAAAGGGAATTTATGTTGCCTGGCGTTTGCGCTGTTCTGTTTATTTTGTCATGTTATTTGTATAACAGCAATGACAAGAACAGCATAACCTCCAACCAGCTTAAAGGTTCCTTTTGATTAACGCCATATAGCATATTTAACAGTTAATTTTAACATTTTCTCTCATTCGAATAGCGAGTGTTTGATGATAGCAATGTATCAAGTAAGTATATCAAAAAATAATTATCGTAATTATAACGAGTTAATTTTGTGAAGTAAAGCATAGTTAGCGCTTGCGCACGTGGGCGCCACCTGACCACAATCGGCGGCTTCTCAACCTTTTGGCCGCCGCCGGCGCCGCGCCGTAGCGGCAATAATAACTTCCTTTAAATTTTGAAGTTATACTTATGTAGAAGTTCAGCTTCAAGGTATTTTTTTCATATTTTAGTTTTTACACTATATGTGTTATATCTTTGCCTGGCAGTGGGACGCTACATAGACTATATAGATACATAGATAGATATTATATCATTAGATTGTTTAGTGTTAACAACTGATAATAAAAATAAATGTTAAAAAAAGTTAGACTGACCTACCATTTTAAAAGAAGAAGTTATTTCCAGGGGTTATGAAGGCGGTTTTTGCTTTTTAAAACATTTATTTTATTTTATACATTTTAGTGATCATAATCAGCTGTTATGTAGTCCCACTTCTTAGTTGGTATGAAACGTTAAGACATTTCAAGTTCACCGCAAGTAACGCCGCGGGAAAGTCATCATATTTAAACAATTAAATGTTCTACGTTATAGTCACTCAACTATCTTTATCGAGATATCTTATCGCCACCCTTGAAATAGGTACCTTTGAGGAGTTCCGTTGGCCCTGTGTGGTCTTCATCACCAGTTCCATTTCACCAAATGATACTTTCTGAATGCAAATGCTGGACTTTTTACCAAAAATATTGAAATTGCTATATGTATGGCTATAATAGTTGAGGATTTCCCTCAATTCCTCATGGATCCTGTCGAAGTGGTACATCCCTATGACAGGTCACGTGATGTGTCATGGCGTCACTGTGCTTTCGATATTCATCACGATCATACAGAGAACGCCTTTGAAAAATAAATAAAAATGAAACACTATAATTAACTGTGTTATTATTGAGCATCTAAATGAAACAGATCCCTCATCAGATTACAATTCGGTGTCACGGGACCGCCTCGGAAGCAAACTCTATCAAACAAAAAATAATTTTTGAAATCTGACCATAATTGACGGATAAATCGGTGAACATATATTAAAAAAAACATACAGTGGAACGTATAAGCTCCTCCTTTTTTGAAGTCGGTTAAATAAAAAATCATGTTTACGTTTAAAAAATAATCTAATATATAAAATTCTCGTGTCACAGTTTTCGTTGCCATACTCCTCCGAAACGGCTTGACCGATTTTGATGAAATTTTTTGTGCTTATCCGGTATCTATGAGAATCGGCCAACATCTATTTTTCATCCCCCTAAATGTTAGGGGTAGTCCACCCCTAAATTATTTATATGGCAAAACAACGTTTGCCGGGTCAGCTAGCATATATATGTAGGTTCTTTTACTGTGCACAACCAAAAGGGTTCAAAAGGGTTCTAGTGAATTTATATACCATAGTTCCATCATTGTAGATCCATGCAATAAAATATTGAGTACCTATTGAGTAAATTAATTGTCTTCCGAATTAGGCATATTTTAATAATCAAACAATCAAGAAAAGTCTGCTTATTTATGGCCTACTATGCTAAAATTGCTAAACATCTCAGACTTCTAACACAATTTCGTGACTTCGTGCCGCCCTTCATGCTTTTTGTAATTATTCAGCGTGTTCTTGATTCAAAATGTGTAAATTAAATAATCAAGGCAATCTCAAAATACGCGCCGATCCCAGCTCAGAATTGTAAAAAGCAAAACTCTTAAAATAAACGCTACTTTTGTTACATGAAAATGCGGTCGCTAGTCGCTACCTGTGTTTTATTTAGCACGTGAAGCGGCCGGCTGATGCAAGTGCAAGCGGCGATAACGTGAGCCGCCGCCCGCAAGTTCGGCGCACGCGCTGCGCGGGTGCTAAACCGAGCTAGTCGTGCGGGGGCGCGCGGCACGGGGGGTCATTCATGCTACCGCCGCGGTGTGGCTTGGATGACACTGGCCCAGCCGGTGTTACGTCAGACAGGGCTACGTACGGGTGTCGTCGGTCAGTGGTTATTCGTGATGACGAAACATTTTTAGCGTTTTTACTAAGCGAGCATTGCGCGGTTGTTATTATTTTATGGCCCTAATTTTGATTGGAATTATTTATTTATCCATAGATGCACAATGGTGGATATTAATTGGCCTACACCCGAAATTCAGCAATTGCACAAATGCTCTAAATAGAGTCGACCAGTGTCTTTACCTCATTTGTATAATGCAATAAAAAAGATACGGTGCACTAGCCTTGCGGTCTGCAACTAAGTATGTATAAAATGCCGAGTTTTTATATAGAACAAAGTCTTATCAGCTAATAAGGTTGGCATTATCCTCACCGCAGGATCGTTGGTTGAGGCAACATTGCACTTAATTAAAACAAAGAATCTTTTTTCACCAACAACAATCAAACAAACAAATAAAAATTAAAACAAAAATAACAAACTTGCTGGTGAAAAGGTGCAGAACTCCGCCATGGAGCTGATTTTCATTCGGGACGCACCTGGATACAGTATTGGTAGACAGTAGATATTGTAAAATGTACAATATAAATTATATAATTTTACTGGTTGTCTTATTCCCACACCGCACCACAACAATGCAAACACTGCTGCTTGGCGGTAGGTTAAAGGTAAGGGGTATTAATCTGTTAAAAACGGCGTTCGGTCGGTCGAACGAGTGAACGCGGCGCAGCTTATATAAACCGGCGAGTTTAAGTAGTCCCGTCAGAGCATACAAAACACATTTAAGCGCGTGCATTCTCAATTAGGCAGCCTTATACGTTCAATCTTATCGACAGAAGCATTGCTGCATAATTGAGAATGCATACGCTAAAATGTGTTTTGTACGCTTTTACGGGACTACATAAACTCGCCGGTTTATATAAGGTGCGCCGCGTTCACTCATTCGACCGACCGAACGCCGTCTTTAAGAGAATAACACCCCAGGAGCCTGTTTTATAAAGCTACAAATTACAATTTACGGGTTACAAGTTTCCATTTGACACAACCTCGACCAATGACGACCAGCCATTTGAGCAGTGTTGCCAGTTTAGACCTGTAAAATTGTAACTTGTAGCTTTATAAAACGTGCCCCAGGTGGTGGTAGCAATCCGGACCTTGCACAAGGTCCCACCGCCACTAAAATAGACGAAACTTGTTCATGTATGTACTTTGTCTTGTCTATGTATTTTTGCCTTTGGAGTTACCACCGTCTACTGAACCAAGGAATTTATTTTAAAATTAATCGGCTTACGCCAACTTGCACCATGAAAAGTGAATCTTCTTATGAGTTCAGTAATGAGATAAGTACATACAAAAACTGTCAATTTACATTTATCCTAATGGGTATATCTTTTCAGTGGTTTAATTTAAAAATAAAGTTTATTTGACACTGTCCTCTTTTACTCATAAACCAGGGGCCCGTTCCAGAAAGCCACTCTGCAAATCTGCACTCCACAAATCCCACTCTTCAAACGTATTTCTGGTCCACAAAGCTATTGCAGAGTTGAAGAGGCAGAGTCAAATGCAGTGTCTCGACTTATGGTGTGGATTTGTTAATTTGCAAAGTATTTCTGTTCCACAAGACTATTGCAAAGTTGAACAGGCAGAGTCAAATACAAAGTGTGGATTTGTGGATTTGCAAAGTATCTTTTAGGAACAGAATCTTTGCAGAGTTTGCAAATTACGCAGTGTTTTCTGGAACACGTTTACTTTGCACTTTGCATTACCGTGAATATGCAAAGAGCAGAGTTGCAGAGTGGCTTTCTGGAACGGGCCCCAGTAATCAATAATTTAGGTCGACATATTGGAGCACCATGCAAGTCAAGTGGCAATGTCCGCACATTAGTGTGTAGGCATGAATGAGGTCGTTATGGCAATGGAGATACACTGTATTTTTACAATGTATGATCATTTAAAAATCATCCACTAATATTATAAATGCGAACGTTTATGTGTTAGTCTGTGACTCCTTCACGCAGCAATGACTGGACAGGTTTAGATGAAATTTGGAATGGAGATAGCTTATACCCTGGATTCTGTTCATCCCGGAAAATAAAAAAGCTCTCGAGGCAATAACGATAATCGAAATCTATGCGAACGAAGTCGCGGGCAGAAACTAGTTTCAATGATAAAGCTTACCAGCCAACTTTAAATTGTCAAATTTCTAAATTATTTGTTTTGAGAAATTATGTGTTAAGTAATTATTTATTTAACCTTGGTGGCGGGTGTGCTGGCTGCTGTAACGTTATGTTCATATTACAATATCAAACATGATAAAGTAATGAGTTTCAAATTTGGAACATCTTCCAAAACCAACCCAATTTAAATAGCCCCCAATTCTTTAGGCTTAGTCGAACAACAGACATCAACGCGTTCAAAGCACCTGAGACTTCCGCACTTTAAGAAATATCTAAGTAATTTAGAATAGTAAATCATAAGAAATTCAAATGCAAATGAGACAAAGGTAAGTAGTGTTCAAAATGTATAATTTAAAACAATTTTAACAAAAAATAGGGTAAAGTAGAGTCATCACATAATAACTTTGCATAAGATATTAAACGGTATCCCATAAAATATTCTCATAATCTGTGTTCTTTCATGTCACTCAAACATGACATATTGGTATTACATGGATATTTTGTTGAGGTTATTTAACGATTCCTATTTTCAAAATGGGTAAACCTATTAAAAGTGGAGTTCGAGAACTTATATTCAAGATGATAACTCATTTCCAAAATGTAAAAGACGAAATGGAGTGCGTCCGTGAGCAAAAGGAGCAATGTTTACATGAAATTCTCAACTCTACGAGTAAGGCCCCAAAAAATTCTTGATATTTTATTACTACTTTCTGTGTTATTAATATATTGATACCATGAAATAATATTCTATTTTGGAAAAATAAAATATTAACTAAATATTAGGCTAAGATGATGTTATTTTATTATAATACTGACTTCTGCCCTGACTTCGTCTGCGTAGATTTCGATTACAGTTATTCCCTCGGGAATTTTTAAATATTCCGGGATTAAATGTAGCCTATGTGTTAATCCAAGGTATAAGCTATCTCCATTTCAAATTTCATCCAAATTCGTCAACCCGTTGCAGCGTGAAGGAGTAACGAACTAACACACACACACACACGCAAACATTCGCCTTTATAATAATATAGTAGGATTGTATTTTAACTTGTTTATTAATTTCTTTAAGGTGTATTATCTGAAGCTGTTCATACTACAACATGGACTTCATTCGCAAATTCTGTACAAAGCATAATAGAACTAGACAAATTGAACCTAACGTACGTTATAAATATGCAGAGTGATGATGAGGGTTGAAAAAAAAGGGTTCGGAGAAGTTGAAGTTCAGGAAGTACCTATCTCATTTAGTGATTAAACATGTCAAAAATTGTTTTTTGTTTTAGTAAGTAAAAACAAAGAATTTGATTCCTGGACAGCTTTGGACTATGTCAAAGGGGCACTGTAAATAAAATCTTATGAAGTCTCTTACGTTTTGATTGATTATGTACGTCATGACACAGTCTTAAAGTGGCCTGCGAACCAAATTCTTTAACTGTGCCTTATGCATGTAAGACCTCAACTTATAATTATCATACTTATGCGACATACATTTTTGCCTGCGACCTTGTCTGTGTAGAATTGGTTCATCGCGTTTCATCGGGAACTGGCAAATTGTCCAGGATAAAAAGTAGGCTATGTCCTCTGGGACGCAAACTATCCCTATGCCAAAGTGCACCAGTTTATGAAAGCGATAACCATACTTTCGCATTTATAGTATACTAGCTGTTGTCGCGACTCCATCCGCGCAGAAAAATAAAACAGTCTATGATACTCAGGGATAATGTAGCATTCTAATGGAAAAAAATAATATGATTCCATTCCAGTAGTTTTTGAGTTTATTCGTTACAAACATACAAATCTTTCCTCTTTATAATATTAGTGTAGAAGCAAGGACTCAGTATGCATATACATACCTCCATAGATAGAGTTAGGGAAATATAAAACGCCGCGCGTAGTACAGTCAAGGACTTTAATTGTTATCCCACTATGGAACCCTGTCATAATGACAGCGTGAAACCACATGACAGAAATTACGCTTAAATGAATGATTAACGTTATGTGGCAAGGTTCCATAGTGGCACAACAATTAAAGTCCGTGACTGTGCATAATAATTAGAGCTATACTTGTAAGTATCAAAACGTGTTGTGTGACTAAAAATCAGTATTGCCATAAACAAACTTATGATTTCTACTGTTGTCACCTCATTGCAGAGTTATCGTGGGTTGATTCTACGAGTATATTTTTTAGATGAATTTAAATTGGAGTCTATGCCTATACGTATGGTCCAGGGAAATAAAAGAGGCGCAATCGGGTAATACAACGTCCAGTTAAGACTATCCTACATTGTATCAGTAGATTAGACACCTTCACATCCAGTGACTCAAAGTCATTAATTGTTATCATTATTACATTTATACATGCATTATATTAGTACTAGTATTGAACCGGTTCACTCGACCGCAAGCACCATTATAAATAAGTCATTTTGTATAACCTAATCTCTGAAACGTGGATACATGAGAAAAGAAGCATTGAACCCGAGTATCCAAGAACCGCATGTGATAAATATGATCCGGATGTGCTAACCTTTACTGGATACATGTAAACAGTACACATACGAACGTATATTAATACCCTGTGGAATTATCCACAAAGAAACAAATATTATGATGACAATGGGAAATCATAAAGTTTCCGTGTGGTTGCCGGCTTAGAATAGTGCCACTTCATATTTTCCCGGGAAGTCGTAAGAGGCGACTAAGGGAATACAGGCTTATAGTATTGTTAGGCGATGGGCTTGCAACCTGTCACTAATATAATATACCTCTAGATACACCGGTAAACATCTGAGCCTGATTGTGTAAAATGTGGTTACAGAATTAACAACAAGTTTTATAGAGTTGTTTGTAATTCTGTAGCTCTATGGCCAGTTCCGGGAAGAATAATATTGTACATAATTAAAGGCTTATTGAAAACAAAATCATGATCGCGTCCTCGGTGTAACGAAAGTTAGTCATACTAACTATATGGGTAACTTTCGTTACACAGAGGAATCAATTAGTTAAGGGCTTTAATTAAAACAAAACTTAATTGATTCCTTTGTGTAACGAAAGCTACCCTTAGTTTTTAAAGTTTTTTTGAAAACGACCCAAAAAGCTACGTTTGGTCTTTAGTTTAATTGTGTCAAATATAGGGAACTGTCAGCATCAGTCAGTCTTTACCTGAACTCGACTCTTAAGACCATCCTGATTTATGTCTTTCGTGCATATGTATACAATAAGCTAAATATATCCAATTCTACGTCAAAGATGGATTTTAACTATAAGGATCAAAACAAATTTAATTTATACCATTCCCCCTATAAAAAGCATATTTTATTCACTGAAAACAGTTTTTTAATCACTATTTTGGTGTTTGAATTTAGAACACACGAATATATTCGACATCCGTCTTAATGCTAATATACAACCTCCTTGCGCAAAAAATACGCGATATAAAATTACAAACTCCTGTGCAAAGAATACTCGACATACAAACTCCTTGTCCAAATACCTCCTCGAGATTTGATTGGTCGTCATTAACGACAAGGAGTTTAGTATTAAAAAAAGTTTTGTGTTATTTACCGTCATTAGTAGGTATATTGGCGCCATTTTGAATACATCTTTATTTTTCTCATATTAGACATGGTATAAACGAATTTGCATCGAGGGCCATGAATCACTCGCGTCGCTCAGGATTCTAAGACTTGAATCAGTCGCTACGCTCGTGATTCAATCATCATGGATCAGTCCCTGCGGTCGTGATTCAGTCGTTAGTATTCTTCACTTGCTCGTGATTCATATATGGCCCTCGCTTTAAATCCGTCCTTTATTCACTAATTGCATAATATACTACATATTTCACCTCAGCAACTCGAACAAGCATGTTTTGCTGCTTAAAAACAGTGAGCAAAATTCGATTTTGCTGCGAGCGTGAGACAAAGTAACTTCTTAATTATTATTTTTTAAATACCAAGAGCAATACTGGGGCTACTCACAACATTCCAAAGAATTGAACTTCACTTTGTTCTGTCACTTTCATTTCGATACGAAAAAAGCGAGAGATAGAAACAAGTTGTTTCGAAGTTCGATTTTCAAATTCCATACCTAGTAGGCCCAAAAAGAAACAAACAATAAAACGTTCGGATCCACATATCACCACAAAATTGCAAATTATCTGTTAGAGTTTTAAATGTGATTATTATATTTTTATACACCTAATCGTATTATATTATTTTATAACGAAATAAAGAGAATATTTATGAACAAAATACGACGTATATCATGTATCTACATAATTATTTATCGTTTTAACAATGTTTGTGAATATGAATTTTCTGACATAAACCGCGGGTGCAGTTTCAGAACGCATCTTTAAAAAATAGCGGGATAGTTTTATTGTTTTTGTTTATTCTTCTGTTACGCTATCCACTTTCGACAGGTACACGTTGAATATTATAAAAGTAATAATAAATAAATATGAGTTAGGCCAGTGGCGAAATCTGCTATTAACACCGGAAGCATTAAAGCAGCGTGTAATATACGCAAAATTAAGTTACCTGCCTGAAAAGTCTCGCGAAAAATATCTAAAAGCTTACGATATTTTTAAGCAATGAAGACTTGAAAAGGGTGCAAACACTTTTTCGGAGACCGTACTGTAAGCGTACTTCATAGAATTATCACAAACGAAGCAACCATCTACAATGTGGAGTATTTACTCAATGTTGAGAACCACAATAAAGAGAAAAGATGACGTGCACATTGAAAGAATGTCAGTAGGGCACAATTCCAAAAATCCAAAGTTTCTTTATCAAGCTCCGGACTACAATTTTCTCGCAGCAAAAGTAAGTCCGTCATTCATTATAGTACAAAAATATATGTACACACATGTATGTGTATGTATGTGTATGTGTGTGTGTGTGTGTGTGTGTGTTTACACTAAACACTTTGTAAAGCCTGCGGCGTAGTAGGTACCTACCTACTTAGTTAGGCCCTAGTTCCAAACAAAACTGGTACTTTTAAATTGCAAAACTGCAATAATTTTATTGTTAACTTTTAATTTTTGGTATTGTTTGTTTTACATGTTGTTTAATTTTAACCATGTGGTTTTTTCTTTACCTATATAGTTAATAATGTTCTCGCTGCTGAGGTGAAAAGTTGTATGTGATACACATCTCGTATTTACATCTCGTGTCTTTGAATCCCCGCTACGCTCAGGATTCTAACCTAGAATCACTTGCTACGCTCGTGATTCAATTATAGAATCCTTCGCTTACTCGGGATTCAAAATCAACATTCGCAACAAAAAACATACTTTGCTCTCTTGTTGCACAAATAACTATTGTCGTAAGTATAGGAAGGCAGCATAATTTCTTGAGATTCTTAATCATTATGACGAGTTATTTTACGTTGAAATGGAATATCCAGTTTAAACTGCTTTGTTAAATAGATGAACTTAAATAACCATCTTCATTATAAACATCAACAACGATCGAAGCAATTAAAGTGATTCATATTAGTTGTTAATAATTGAGGATAACGATATCATTGTAATGGTTTTAGGTATTTGCAATGTAACTAACTTAAAATACTTGAATCCAAAAACATTCGAACACCGCACGCCTCGCTCACTCGTATCCCTCTCGCGACTTTTAGCCTAGCCTAGGTACTTCAAACCTTCTATTAACCTATTTTTTTTCATGGATATAATTTTCAGATTAGTCCCATTTTTACCCGACTGCTGTGGAGCCCAAAAGGAGGGTTAATGTTTTTCACCGTCATGTATGTCCAGTTCTATGTTCCCCGCTACAGCAAAAACGGCTTGGACGATTTTGACAAATGAGGTATCATTGGATTCGTCTTCGCAGCGAGAGTGTCATAGGATACCTAAACTGTTAAAATTGAAATAACAACAATGGCCAAATGACAATTATTAACATATGTAGGTATATCGACGACAGTATAAAAAATGCAGTCGGGTTTTTAAAGCTTGCTTTTCATAGAGTTATTATCAAAATCCAATTCTGATTTATTATGGCAAGGAGCAGCCACACGAGCACTTAGGCCACCTGTGGGAAGTGGGATAGACTAAGACCCATAGACATTTGAATTCTCAAGAGAACAATCTCAAGAATGCAAGCCTAAGACTTCTATTGCATTGCCAACCCTGAGGACTAAGATGGAATGTATGCCTCTATGCTAGTAATTTCGCAGGTTCTCTTACCCCCCACTGGAACACAACAATACGAACACGACTGCTTGGCGGTGGGCGGTGGGTTAATGGATAAGAGGGTGGTAGCGGAATTTAGCAGATGGATGGCTGATGGTGGAATCTATGAAGAATTGAGGGAGCTCCTAAAATATAAATAGCGATTTTGATATTTACAGTAATAGTTAAGCATTTACATTCAGAATGTATCATTTGGTATTTAAAGCGAAACTGATGAAAAAGAACACTAGTCGGCCATCGGAACCTCTCTTAATGGTATCAATTTCAAGGGTGGTAGTAAAATATATCGATTATGAATTTATGACAGATTAAGCGACTATAACAAAGCAAATTCAAATGGTATACATATAATGTATGACTTTCCCGAAGCGTCGCTTGCGGCGAGCTTGAAGTATCCTACGGTTTCTCATTCATTGAGAAGGTTAAGGTAACACATAACAAGCATATTATAAAAAATATTAAATAAAAGTTAACTGTTCTAAAAAACAATGAACCACCTACAAAAAGAAGTAAAAATTAACTCGTTTTCATATTAATAACAATAAGTCCGTCTAACTGAAATGGGCTTCTCCCAATTTTTTCAACCAAGAGCAGACTCCAGTTTGACTGACAATCATCATTTGTAAAGGAGTTATTTTTATTTTATATTTATTTAAAGGAGCTAATTTTATTTTAAATCATTTCATTTTTGTACCTTCCATTGCTCGCCGTGTTTCGTGTAGGTAAAGACTACGCTAAGCCAGTTTCCACCAGAGCTGCACTGTGCAGGACAGGAAAATTGTAGGTATGGTAAATTCGCTACGGCTAATGATACTAAAGTAGATACCTAGGTTGGTAGGTAGACATTAAAAGATTACAAAAAAGCGTTCTCATTTCACCACATTGGAAAATGATGTGTAAAATGGTGTTTAACTCAATAATAAGAACAAAAAAAGTCACTATGGCCGTTATTACTATGGTTGTCATTGGCGCTCCAAATACTCTAAACACGATAAGCGGGAATTAGAGATTAAATTATTAGTGTTTTGTAAACCGAATGTATTTGTAATTTCTGCTACATTTCAGTAAAATGAATTGGACTTTTGTATGAAGCAGAAATTAAGCGACCGAAAAAATGCGACTCACAGCTCAAAAAACAACGCCCGTTTGGCTTCACCCTATACCTACAAGCAAAGGCTGAAATTGTTAGTTTTCGACGCTTAATTTTCAGCGCGTGTACCTCTTTTTATATCCGGGATATAGGGGATACCTATTAGGTATTGGATAATACGCAATATTTTAAATCTCTGTATGAAAAGACAATTGAGACAATTCATGGAAACGAGATAAGGCTTTTTTGATTGTTCATTGTTTTTAAATCGCTAAGGTGATGTTATCATTATCAGGGCGGTTACTCGACGTTAACGAATTGAATAACCTTGGTGTCGCAATGTAAATAAAAACAATCGTTCGATAACCTACCCCTGCATCATTATTACCTATCTCGGGTTTTTCCTGGTACCTACCAACTCCGCGGGCAGTTTCCACAGTGTGTGATACGTTTCCCAATTCGTACAGTACAGTGTTGGGTTTAACTAGCTTTATTGGTTTTTAGTAGCGGACACTATTGACTGGAAAGAAAACATTTCTTATAAAGATTCATACTTATTGAGAAGGATATGTTCTTATCTAAATATTTACTAACATTGGAATAAATTTGATGAATGAATAAATACAAAGTACCTACCCACTGATTTAAAAAGAAAATAACAAAATCTTAGTCTGACCTGTCGATAAATGAACCTCTTTATTTGTCTGTGGTCTGATTAGTGACTAGATTCGCTACAACCATGTTGCATAAAAATATTACAGCTGAAATACACTGCCAGTGTATTACACACTTTTCAATAAGTATTATATAGATATCAAATGCAAATTGAAAATGCGCGGGAGTGTTTCAGCTTGGTTCATTTTCCTTTTGACGTCACTGTTTTGGCCATTGTGTAGCTAGGTACCTATATCAAAGTTACAAAGGTTGTGAGTTTCAGGCTAAACGCGAGATAAAACTAAAACCTTTCAATTTTTATTTTACACGTAGGTATATTAGTATGTTTGAGCCTGTGGTTTGAGCGTCTATAGCATATAGTATAGTATAGTATAGTAAGGTCTGTTCATTCTTACTTGTCTTATATAGTAAACAACTTTCTAACCTCAAAATGAACCTATTTTGGCTAAAACAGCTATTTTAAACAAAATAAAGCAATCACAGACAATACGTTGGCCAAATGATGTCCAAAATGTTTATTCAGTTTACTTTATTTACGACAAAAGAGCTGTTTTAGCCAAAAAAGGTTCATTTTGAGGTTAGAAAGTTATTTACTATATAAGACAAGTAAGGATGAACAGACCTTATCTTTGTACAGTGTTCCGTGAGTCACTAAAATGGTACTGGCTGAAAATCAGCGCTGTAGGTGTCTGACACCTCGGCATAATGCTGAGTCAGTATCCGACACGCACTCCGTGCTGTTTCTGTCATATTATTTGTTTTCTTTTATTTGTCTATGTGTGTGTCTTCTGTATAGCCTGGGTAGTGAATAAATGTCTTTCTTCTTCTATTATTTTATGTAGTCAACTGCAACTGTACAAAAAAAAATATGAATATGTAGGTAGTAATGTATTAGGCAGGTACATAGGTACCTATTTAACTTTATTTGTGAGTGAGATCCCGTGTGAAAGGTTTTTAACTTTTTGCAACGATTGTATCACGACAATATTAATTATGTGTGTACGTATCACGTTAGTACATACAATTCTAATCTAATAATGTAGGTGTCCAAGGTTGACTTGAGACAGGACATTGGTCTGTTTATGATCTACTGGTGTTTATAGGTTTTATAACAAACATTTAGTTGAGTCGTGCCAGTTATTATTATTAGTGTTATTACCGATAAACGAGTATGTATCTGCTTGACGTCAATCCATGTTTTCAAATTATGTTTGCGACAAAAAACGTTTTAAGTGGAAACATCAAGGTTAGGGTTCATGTCGGAATGAAACCTCCCTTTCAGGCCGTAAGCCTCTCCATTGAAAAGCCTCAACGACCGACATTACCTAAGCAATATTTATCTCATTATTCACAGTAACATACATGAAATTGTAAAAATTTACACACTTAATTAACACTAATTAGTTACCTACACTAAATTTGACGCGTAGGTATGTTTTGACCATAAAAACGTTTCTTGTATGACCGCCTTATTATTTCATGTTTAGGTATTCTTTATTATTTCATAGGAAATTCGCCTTAATAACACATATTCTGTAAAAAAACTGGCAGTGCTGTGACATAGCGGATGTATCTTCTGCACCAGCAGGAGCCAGCTCACGCTGAGTCTGACCATGGTCTGACCCTTTTGCCACAGCTACGCCTTAAGCCCAGTCTATAACAACACAAAAAAGGCAAACATAGCAAACCCGCATGTAACTACGATTTTTTATATATTGTTAGGTCCATTGCGAGTATTTAACATCCAAGTTTGCAACCCCGAAAACCCTGTGCTACCCCCATGATGCTCGAAAAACTGCGAATTTTTGGCACTTGTTTCAGTTTTGTCGAAAAAACTTCTCTAAGGAAGTATTTTTCAAGTATCTTTGTATATACTTTAATAAAGATAACTAAATTTGCTACAATTAAATGAAAGTAATTTGAGCACATTATGTTTATTGGTTGCGGAGAAACAGCAAGTCAAAGATTGGAAATTTTCTTATAAAAGTGAAAATGTATTGGTAGGGTTATTTCGAAGATATATACCGGCTGAACTAATGCTCCTAGGTAAAAGTCATATTAAAAGAATTTGTAGAGAATTGAATTAGCCTTAATTTAATACTAAAATGGTGCCTCTAAGCCTCATAGTTACATCCAAAATAAAAAATAGTATAATATCGGATTTAGGCTAAATAATAAAAACATTGTAATTAATAATTTAGGACGATTTTCTTTAAAAAAAATTTGCAAAAATGTAAATTTACCATTTTAGATGTATAAGTATGGCTTCAAATAAACATACACTAAAGAAATGAACATACTTCCACGTTGTTTCGTTAACTGCGAAAGTTTAAGGCACTTGTTTCAGTTTTTTTAAATAATTATATAAAGGAAGCGTTTTTCGAGTATCTTTGTTCTATACTTCGCATCGCCTCTCAAAAAACAAATACTAGTTATGATATAAAAAAAGAAAATAAAGACCAAATAAAAAATATACATTGTTTTTTATTAAATAAAGACCAAATAAAAAAGATAAATTATTTTTTATATGACACCTCTAGTTTTTTTTTCAGAATAGTCCATAAAATGTCCTACTACTTGCCAAAATATCAAAATTGTCCAGGCGGTACTTCCTATTAAAAATCAGCTATATGTGTATTCAGTTCTGTATTCAACCGGTTCTGTTTTCTTTTTTTATATGATAACTAGTATTTGTTTTTTGGGAGGCGATGCAAATCTATGAAAAGAACATTATTTCAGAAATTTAAGAAAATCGCTTGAATTCATCCCGAAAAACAGTACATCAAAAACAAACATTAAGTAATCATAAGTCGAGAATCGAGAACTGTCACAATTAAGATGTTGATACTCAGCATAAAATATAAGTACACGAGTTTTTTCCACTGATTTGTCTTCGTTGCTTAGGCTATTATAAAGTAATTAGAAGCAGATTTCTTTTATAGGGAAACCGCCAGGCGCTCGACGCAATGTATGCGATGCGGCTCCTTGCTTTGAAACAACATGAGTTACAGGGTATCCCTTCGGAACGCATATTTTTTTTACGCAGTTATCTTTTCGCATATTATTTTTTAGCCTAACACCCTCTTAGGCTGACATTCCGGAATTTTATAAACATCTATTTTGTAGATTAGGTTAGGATAGGTAAGGTTAGTTATTTATAATAATTATTATAAAACCGTTTCTATTGTAAAAACCGTTTTAGGTCAAACGATTTTATGCGTATAGATACATTATGCGATCCAACAGTGAACCGACTTACAGACCCAGTATGAAATAAGAATAACTAGCCTAATAAAATGATTAAACTCATTAGGTGAGTTTAATATGAAACTGGTAAGTAACTATTTAAAAGATAAAACCCCCCGATATAATGATTAATGACGACTCCTCTTTGCAGAGCTGATAACCAGAGGTCCTACTTTGAAAATCGAAGTTCGAAGTTACGTTAGCTCTATCTTTCTCTCTCGATTTAGTCTCGAAAGACGAGTGACAGGGACGGAGCTAACGTATCTTCGAACTTCGATTTTCAAAGTAGAGCCTCAGGGTTCGGAGTTTTCATAGCACGTAAGACGAAAGAGAGCTGTGGAGTCGACATAACCATAATAAATTCAACTCTTATTCATACTCATTCGATTACTATATTGCATTTTTTTTATAAATAGGGATGATAACTTCACTCTTAATATTCATACCATTATGAGATTAATATTAAATAATATGTACATGAAAATATTTTGTTTATAATTGTAATCTTTCATTACTTAGCTTAGCAGCTTTACTCAGGGGCTCAGGGCGAATATAAAAGCATTTTGGAATTAAATATACAAATGAGTATGAGTATTCGTTGAATTTTAATGTTAATGTCGACTCCACAGCTCTCATTACCGTGCTAAGAAAACTCCGATCCCTGCTGATAACTATCTGTGGAACGGCCCAACCGATTTTAGTAAAACCTCTGTGTGTCAGTCTGTGGCATCGTAACTCCCAAACAGATGGACCGATGCATGCAGACGCGGCTTGGTTCATGATTGGTTCTTAACTAAGTTTTCATGAAAATCGGTTAAGCCGTTAAAAGATATCAGCTCTGAATGAAAGGGTCAATAGGCTAGTGTCCTAAAAAAATCCAATTAGTCCGTCTTTTACATTGTCAAAAAACATTGAACACGTATTTTTTCTTTAGTCAATTAAACAAAAAATTACGAAGATAAAGTGCGTTGAAGTTTCGCGTGAAGTCATGCCGTGGCACACTTTATACCACGTTGTGACGTCACGAGCCCCCACTCCCGAACTTTGATGCGCGTTATATTTGTCAATTTTGATTGATTTGAAAAAGCAAAAAATACGTGTTCAATATTTTTTGATAATCTTGCTGATGGACTAATTAGAATTATTACTTTATTACCCAGGACACACCCCTATTATACCTATACATTTAATAGTTTATTAGCAATAGGAGGACTGGTAATAGGTGTCGTTACCATTCGGTTTGTAATCAGTCAGGATTTCATGATTCATCATCATATTTAATTACCTAACTACCTATAGTTTCACAAAAGTACATCATTATTCCTCGGTTGAGATCTGTTAAATGAATATTTCCTGCAGGCGTCTATACTTCGGCACTTACAGCCATGGCGTAGCTTTCCACTTCTGCTCGAAATAGTCAAACTATAGACAAGGGAAATAAAACAAAATACTATCTAGATAACAATATATTTTTGTCATCAACGACAAACTTAACAACAGACTACAACAGATATTTCAACGAAACCCTTGCGAAGGAAAATCTGTGAATCTCACATGGATCTTTGTGAAATGTTTACCAACACACTGATAATTTAATAATAAAGAAAAGCGAAATTCTCGGCTTTAAAGCCGTAATTTTAAACGCGTAAATAATCGCGAACTAAATGGACGGCTCACAATAATTAGGTTTATTCAATAAGGTACCGCGTCGGTCACCGGCAAGAGGCGCCTGCGACGGCCTGCCGCGCAACCATTCCGGGGGAAGGGCGTGCTATGTTGGTAAACACATCACTCGTAAAACGGAATACAATCCGAAACAATACATAACAGATGTAAGTATAGGTCATTTGTTGTAGCTACACTACAAATAATTCTCAATAACCTACTTTTTAAATTGCTTTTTTCATTACGTCGAAAATGATATAGTGTTTTACGTAAACGACAAATTGACTCAGAAGCGAGCGCCGCTTTACAAGTGATCGCTTAATTGTAATCATACAAACTTATTAGGTACATTTAATTATTAGATACAAGTTAAAATTAATTATTATTACTCGTACAAAATATAGTTGATTCAGTGCATATTCTGTTTATCATTATGATAATGAATTAAAATACTTGTAAGTCAAGGTAAAATCGTAAGGTATTCAGAGAACATCGCAATTAAATACATAATATACGAGTACATGTACAATTAATTTAAAAACGTACATTCCACGTTAGTAATTTCCACGCGTGTCTTCAAAGTGAAAAAATATCTTGGTGTTGCAATATTTAAATATCTCATATTTTTAATGATTTATGAGGTACGACGTGCGCATCATCAACGGATTCATTATCTTAAATTAATTAAAACTCGGATGTTCACGATGACCAAATCTAACAGTCACAAGCGTTTCTGGTGAATGCAGCATTGATAGAGTAATAGACATAGAAAACTAGTCGCTGGGAAGCGGAACGCGCCGCGGCTGCGTCGGCGCAGCGCACGGGCGGCGACGCGCTCTCGACCGAACCTACTGCAGAATGCTTTTGGCACTAACTTCAATAAATATATATTTTTAGTTATTTATAATACAAAACATTGAAATCTGATATTTACAGCTTATGAGTAAATACATATATTTACAAAGACAAGTAGTTATTATTAAAAGCACGTCCAGTTAAAACTGATAACTAAAGTGTAGTTACAGAGTTGAGTCCTATTAAAGACGTACAATGTACATTAGTATCCGAGTTTTAAACCTGAACATAATAATGCACTTACTATACAGCGAACGTGTACAATATCTACAGCTGTTTGTTATAATGAGAAGCACTAGCAACACGCACATCGCTACATCGGAAGTATGCTGGGTCTCTGCTGCAGACATCACGAAACGAATACTCGTAACCAATACTCGTACCATGCACTGTTTTTAATGCATTATGCTTTGCTATTTTAAGGGTACTTTATAAAATGAGAACTGTAAAACATGGTGGATAAAAGATAAAAGAAAAATAGAACAGTTAAATCAATGCCTACCTTAAATGATTTGTAACAATAGTGACAATGCTATTTTAATAGTTGTAGGTACTTAAATAGGTAGAGATCTAAAGAATCAACCGACAGCGATCAAAAACAAACTGAAATAAAGGAGTTAAAAATACAGATTAAATCAAGTTATCGACATTGGTCGCGCTTTCCTACCAACACCTTCCTATTTTTTTTACACGACTGTCCAAAAAAAGGAGTGTACCTACTTAATGTTTTTATATTAAAACGTTTGTTTGGTTTTATATTCAAAATTGTGTGTTTTCGCCTCGTCATGTTCCACAGCATAGACAAATGGTTGATTGACTTTAACATCTAACGTAACATTTGATTATATTGCACACATTCCATTATATTTCTACTTACAAATATGTATGTATAAATAAAAGAGTGGGCTGAAATCCCTCTCCGCCATAATTGTCTTAACTCACCGCTTATCTACTTACCTGATGGAATGACATGTTGACGCACTGGTGGAGCCGCGCTAAGCAAACTGAACTAAGCTCAAATCAACAAAACTCTACTTTCAACAGATTCATGAAATCATCATTCGTTTGAAACAATGAACTGCAAATGCATACTACTTTATGAAAAATTGCAACTTGATTTGAGAATTTCGAAAAACAAACAAAACATGGTCTATTGGATCGTGCTGTAGGTACAGCTTGCTTAGGGGTGTGCGTTGTGCTGCAAGCTCTGCTCTACGCTGACGAGGGTGATGAGGCTAGCTGCTGCGGCCGCAACCGCGGCCGCTGCGCTGCCCGATGCTAACGCAACTCTGATGGCACATGGATGACGCTCTCGAGTGAACTCATTCTCATGAAATGCTATGATGCTGACGAATAAGCACTAATCGATTCCCTAATGAAACTACAATGAAAATGATCCGGAAAGTCGACACTCTTCAAAATTACCACTTTCCATAGCACCAATGCCAATCATTTTAATGTCAGCACATTTCGCTGCTTAACTGAACATCTTAAGGTCATATCGACATCCCTTCACTTTCTAGATCTATTAATTAGTTACGAAATTGAATCAATAGAATTTACCGCAAAGTTTACTGTGAACTCTTAAATGTGAGAAGTTTTTGATGAATTTATCGTATTTAGCAAAAGTAGGTTTTAATTCTTTATAAAATTCAGTCGCTGACTACAGTTAAAATTGGTTTAATTTCTACTTCTAGAAAATAACGTATATAACTTTCAGACCACCCGAAACTCCCATCCGCAATGTGGAAGATTAATTTTGTAAGAATAGTTTTTCAAACTTTCGGGCAGTGTGCTTCGTAACTAATTCATCATAGTTCCGGACAATTCGTCGTGGTGTTATCATTTAGATTGCCTCCCTTGTGCCATTAATTTTGTATAGCCTACTGGTTTACCTGCGTCATCTCCTGTTTCTGTTGGCGTTTTCTCGCTTCGCCATCTTTCGTCGCAGCGTATGGTCAGTCGTAGTGTCGATGCTCATCATCCGTTCGAACGGTGACGCGTCTCACGTAGAGCGAAAGCTCCTTCGCCTTCTGTCCCGCGCGCGCCGTTGCCGTCCTAAGTGTAGAAGTTGGACTATCCAGATCTCGGTTTGTTGTTGTCAGCGCTCGCGGGGTACCGTGGCTTCAGAAACGCATTCAGAAGAGCATGTGGCAGCGCAGGTTGGAGTTGGCTATTCCGTGGTGTGCGCGGTGAGGTCGACCCCCGTGGTCGCGGGGCCCAGCGCGGCCGGGGGGTCGCTGGCGGGGAGGGACAGTAGATGTTAGGCCTCCAAAAAAATCAGTGCGGTCGGTTTCGGCTCCAGGTTCGATTTTTTCGCTTCGACCACTAGGAACTCGATCTCCTGGAAACGGAATACAATCAAGTGAGTAGTTATCGATGACGTTAGTGAAAGGCTAATTGAATTTTAAGTAAATAATTCATTATGTGGTGCGAGTGAATGCTCAAAAAGAAAACCGGACTGGTGCGAGTCGGACTCGCCCACCGAGGGTTCCGCACGTGACACAGTTAACTCAATTCAAAATTTGCACCGCCCTGCCCTTCCTTGCATAAAGACCCTGTTTTTTATGTGATTTAATTAAAAATGTTGAGTTTTCAGAATTTTACCTATTCTTGTAGCATAAGAAGGTATACTTGCCAAATTTTATAGTTCTAGGTCAACGGAAAATACCCTATAAATTTTGATTCCCTTGAGAGTGTCGAAATATACGTTTTTTGCGGCATAAACGGCCGTATCTTTTTTACGTTAACTTAGAAGTTTGATTTTTTTCACAGCTTCAACGGACTGTAGACTTGAGTACCTGTATGGTTTAAATTTCAACTCGATACCTCCACGCGCTCCCGAGATAAAGGGTCTTGACAGACAGACAAACAGACAGACGGACAACAAAGTGATCCTATAAGGGTTCCGTTTTTTCCTTTTGAGGTACGGGTCCCTAAAAACGATAAAAAGAGTTTATTTGTAGTTATAGTTGTTATAACTCGACTTATGATATTGTTATATCAGTTGGATTGTTATATTGAAGGTGGAACAGACCGACTTGTCCCTCTGTGCGAAGGACTCGGCGATGAGGCGCGCCACGTCCTGGTGCTCCATGCCCTCGACGCGGTGCCCGTCCACAGCCAGGATCAGCTGGCCCACCTCCAGCCCGCCGGCCTCGTACGCCGCGCCGTGCTCCTGGGGAAATCCTTACGTATAGTTTTCATTCTAAATACATGAATGACATGACATTACTGACTCTTATACCGCTTGTTGAATAAACGTTTTTCTATTGTCCTGTGTACTTAAGGACTATGAGAAAAAAACCTCTTCTCAATGATCTTTTTTTATTACCGTAATATTAACGTCAAGTTCTGGGTCATCATGTATATCGACTATCTCACAGATCTCGATGGAATTAAAACTTTAGTGGCCCTAGACGAGATGCTTTGCGAGAATGTTATCATTCTTATCAGTAGAGAAAATACATAGGATTGATTGATTGAGGAGCTGCCGGACGGTCGCGTCAAGCGCTTATGTCAATCCCATACTTTTTGTCAGGTTTTGACAATGGTTTACGTTAGCGTTAAGAATGTTGTCTAGGGCCACAGTAGGCCTAGCCAAGACGCAAAATGAATGCTGTATGGAGTTGGTATAAGAGGTTGACGCGATCTTTCATCAGCTTACGTCAATTCTTTAAATTTTATCACTTTTCAAAAAAACTTACCGTTATGCATCTTGACTAGGCCCTCTGGCCGATAGGAATTGTTGTTGGTGGATCTTAATAGGCTCCATATTTTTTTTAACATATATCTTACAATATTTAAGTTTAATTTAGATATATTTTGTAGGAAATCAACTTAGGGAACAAATGACATCAATGTTGGTTTCTGACCCCTATGCACCATGCGCATATGCATTTAGAGGAGCGCACTTCGGTCTAGTCTGAGAAGGCCCGCGATCTAAGTTACCTTAGACTCATAGCGCAAAGCTGTTAAGGGGCAAAATAGGCCACATTTGGGTTGTAAAATAATATCTTTGATTATTACTCGTATGCGCCACATGGGACTGACTGACTCCACATACAAGCAATGATGAGTTTTCAAAGTTCACCATACGTTTTTATAAAGGTTGCACCTACTGTTGTCTATTCTAATAATATATAATATAAGTAACGTAACTATTCGTACCTAGTTTTGGTCTTTGCTACATATGTTTTGAGTGCCTTACAAATTTCTACTAGCGCTTACATGTATATTTATGATTCTGGGCAGCGGATGTTTGGTGTTGGCGCCACCTTCGATGGCGATGCCAAGTATGGGCTTGGTCTTCTTGACGGTGATCTGCAGATTGCCGTGGTGGTCGGAGACGACGCGCGCCGCGCGCGCCTCGTCGCCGCCCGCCTCCCCGTGCTGCAGCCGCTGCATCGATTGGTGCCTCCGGATCCCTCCCCGCTCCTCCAACAACCCACTTCCTTCCTCCTTCATATCGAAGCTACGAGACATCTTGTGTGCCAACTCCTGTAACATCAAACCAGTTATAGCCGCGCTCCCATCACGCCTAACTCGACTTAAATAAAGTACGACTGCAGCCAAGATACGTGAATTAAAAGTATGAACTTAAATATGTACACGATCAAAGTATGATTGTTAAAAATACGTAATGAAGAATTAAATTCGTAGGAGTGTCATAAGTAGAAACTATTTTCGCCACATCCACTCTATAATCTTACGGCTACTTTACTAAACAGCTAATTTATTTCAGCCTCTAAGTACATGTGCTTTAAAGAGGTCGTAGCTGGGTGGCAGAGGGCTGTAACTAATGTTAACTACTCGCTACAGGCGTCGTCTATAGGAGGAACCGGTGGGCATTGCGCGTTACTTACAACCTTGTGCCTCTCAGTTATATAATGCAGTGATCGTCCTCGGCGCGAGCGCCGGGAAGCTGTAAGTGAGATGTGTGCTGGAGGCTCGGAATCATGCGTTTCGATCACTCGGTGGCGTGGTCCAAAGATGTTTTGTTTCACATGTGTACAATGTTTTTATGAAGAGTTACAGAAATATTTATCCCGACTACCTATCTAATTAGGTGTTTGTGAAAATAAATACCTACAAAAAGAATGACTCGAAAGAAAGGCAACATAAGACCACTAAATTAAGTGTAGGTAGCATTAAAGAAAAGAAAATATATCTGAATATTTTTACGCATTATTAAATACATATATAATATCAACAATATTAGAAATTTTCTTTATCAGAAACCAATTTGTCTCTACAAGTACAATGTAGGTACAAGACGCTGAATGACATGAAATGGTCGCGAGTGGTCGCGGTCGCGGTCGCCGTGAGCAAGTCGTCATGCATTAGGCAGCGCGGTCCATCCCGACAAGGAATGCACCTCATTCTACAGGCTAATGAAATTATCGTAATGATCCAACAAATTGTTTTATGTGCAACGCTACCTCGAAATTAACGCTGATGAATTAAATAAAATGTTAACACCGAAATGAAGTGCAGCGATAAGATAATGTGAAGACATACAATAAAATTATTTTCTAACACCAAGCAATCGTCTTGTTTTATAAAGCAATAATTTTGAATAAAAAAAAATTAAAGTTTTTCGTAAAATATCGTGCAAATGTTAATAATTGTTAATGTGCTAGGACTTGTTGCTGATCGTCCGGCCGGCGGAGGCCGGGGCACTTACTAGAGGTCGTCCCCAGTACCATGATTTAACTTTCTGCGTCCAGCCACCGAGTGATGAGCGCAGCCCCTCGAGATAGCCGCACTGAAACATCACACTCGCTCAGCACTTGCCTCTGCGCGCCTACGCTACGGCGCCGGCGCCGGCGCCGGGGCCTGCGCGCCCCTGAGCCGCACGTGTCGCTTGTTTTGTCATGGGATCAGGGATTCAGTTACTTATAAGCTCTAAGGTAGATATAGTACTCTAGCCGGATGCTATGCGATAAACTTACTGCGTCAGAGACTCGATAAAAATGTTTGAACGATTGATAAAGAACAGTGCTAACTACAAATGGTATAAGACTGATATTTAGTAGACCATAATATAATCGATGCCTATGCATAGCCCGTATGCGTTTATAATAGTTATAGGGATGAGGATTAGCATCAACTACTATATCATCTAGCCATCTACATATTTTTCGAAATTGGTAACGGCATAGTAAAAATAATAGCAAAGCCTTGCTAAAAGATTACTAACCCCCTTATAAAACTTCCTACGCGACGCATTTTTTTTTAAATATAAATTACAATAAAAAATGCAAATATAAAAAAATTCAAATGTACATACCTGATCCTATATTTTAGGTACACGATGAATGACATGCATGAAACAAGAATTAAAACGGAATTTAAAAAAAATCTCTATTTATAATAATTATACTATTTTTAAGCTACATCTACATAGAGGTAAAGGTTGTCTATGTAATGGCGGCGCTCCTCGCCGTGCAGGCGTGAACGTGGTCGCTAACTTTCAAGTCATGCAACAATTTTGCCCTATTGTGTTTCCATTGTTGTATATGTCGCTTAACTTTCCAACCATTTTGCGAAATGTATTTCCAAACAAAAGAAATTTCGGGTATTTTCTTAGCATGAACATGAGGGCAGCACTAACACGTTTGTGTGGTTTTGCAGAAGAACTATATAGGAACCTTGTTCGCCAGCACCATTATCTATAAACTCGTGTGTTAAAGTTGTTATATGTAGGTACTCACAGTTCCGACGTGTTACATTCAACACAGCTATTAATGTCGTTATCAACAGTATTGTTGTGGGCGCGCTGGTTTCATTGAGTATAATATAGCCCAGTCTATAACGACATCATAGATCGCAAACGCGCATGTAACTGCGATGTTTTTATATGTTGTTAGGTCCCTTGAGAGTAGTTTATACCCAAGTTTGCAACCTTGAAAACCCTGTGCTACCTCCATGGTGCTCGAAAAGCTGTGAAATTTTGGCACTTGTTTCAGTTTTTTCGAACAAATTAACCTAAGGAAGCGTTTTTCAAGAATCTTAGATGTCACTTTAATAAAAATAACTAAATTTGCTACAATTTGAGGGTAACCTGAGCTCACTATGTCCATTGCTTACGAAGATACAGCAAGCCGAAGATGGGCAATGTGCGCAGAGCCCGCTCCTCAGACCCTGCTTAAAATGGTGACTTGTAAATGCAAAAAGAGGTTACTTAGGGTCGTGCACTTGCAGACAGGCTGGGCTCAGGTGCTCTATCCTATGTTACTTCTGCCACGGGTGAAATTGCAACAACGCCATCCCTATCGTCCTGGACGAGGAGGACGAGGATGTGGACGACCCAACACCATGACCCGGCTTGCGTCCACTACAGAAAACATTATCCCTCTTCCCCCACTCCTCCCCACTGATCTAGACTGGATAAGACCTGGTCCTTCCAAAAGGATTAGCTTCCAAAGTTTAGTATTATTTTATAGTATAAATATATGTTTGCTGTGTTTTTTATGTTTACGTTTGAAACCATTCGAAACAAATAACGACGTTACATCAAAAATGTCAAATTTACACTTTTTGGTTTTCTTTACGAAATACATTCATACATTGTTTCTATCATTTAACCAAAATCAGATATTTTAATAGTTTTTATATTTTTGAGAAAACTATAAAAGCTAGAGGCACTACTTTGGTATTAAATTGAAGCTAGTCAAATTGTACACTAATTGTTATCTCAACTTTTATTCTAGGAGCATTAGTAAACTACTACTAAGATAAGTTGGCTAAAGCCAGTACGTAACTTGGAAAATGACCATAACACGGAATTTTCATTTTGTTTTGTTTTGTTTGCCAGTATTTGACTAGCTGTATCTCCGCAAATAATAGTCTTACAGTACTCAAATTAGGCTTAAATTGTAGCCAATTTAGTAAGCTTTATTAAAATATATCAAAAATACTCGATAAACGCATCCTTTATATAATTACATACATACATACATACATACATTAAATCACGCCTGTTTCCCAGAGGGGTAGGCAGAGACCACTTCTTTCCACCTGCTACGATCCTGACAAATCTCTTTCGCTTCTTCCACATTCATACATCGAGTCATGCATGCACGTCGGTTTCGGCTACTTAAGATCCGGCCTTTTTTCAGTATTTCTCCAATTTGATTCGAAAAAGTACGCCTAGGGCGGCCCCTTCCGACCCTCCCACTCACTTTTGCTCTGTATATCTCTTTCGTCAATCTTCTTTCATCCATCCTTTCCAAATGACCGAACCATTGAAGCATGCCCTTTTCAATCTTAGTCATTACATCTTCTTTTAGTCCACATTTCTCTCTGACCTTTTCATTCCTTACTCTATCAATCAGTTTCACACCACACATACTACGCAAAGAGCGCATTTCAACTGCGTTTATACGACTTTCATGCTTGTCCTGCCACACCCAACATTCACTACCATACATCAGAGTAGGGATCAACACTCCATTGTGAACAGCCAGTCGCGCTTTTTGTGAAACGCCCCTTCTGCTCACAAAGGAGTACAGGGCCCCATTATTTATATAATTATTTCGAAAAAAACAAGTGCCTTAAATTTTCGCAGTTAACGAAACAACGTATAACGTATATACAATATTTTTATTATGTAGCCAAAATCCTATATTTTACATTTTTTTTTATTTTGTATCAAACTATGAGGCCTAGAGGCATCATTTTGGTATTAAATTGAGGCTAATTCAATTTTCTACAAATTCGTTTGAAATAAGTTTTACCTAGGAGCATTATTTCAGCCGGTATGTATCTTCGAAATAACCCTACCAACACATTTTCATTTTTTGAAGTAAATTGCCCATCTTGCTGTTTATCCCCAACCAATAAACATAATGTGCTCAAATTACGCTCAAATTGTAGCAAATTTAGTTATCTTTATTAAAGTTTAAAAAAAGATACTTGGAAAATACTTCCTTAGAGAAGTTTATTGGAAAAAACTGAAACAAGTGCCAAAAATTCACAGTTTTTCGGGCACCATGGGGGTAGCACAGGGGTTTCGGGGTTGCAAACTTGGATGTTAAATACCGTAAAACTACCCAACTATGGTCCTAGCCTGCAACAATAGTCCAATTTTCCTCATTACATTATTCTAAAATAAGATTAGCTTACTGCTATTATTACTAGGTATAAATATGTACTGTTTGGCCTAAAATTGATTGCTCTAAACTTAAGCTATAGCTAAAGCTATCATATTTATAGAATAATGTGATAAGTAAAATTGGACTATTGTTGTAGGTCAGGACCATAGTTGGGTAGTTTACGGTACTCACAACGGACCTAAAAACATATAAGCAAATCGTAGTTACATGCGGGTTTGCGATGTTTACCTTTTTTTGTGTTGTTATAGACTGGGTTAATATAAAATTTTCAAGAATTAAAAAGTATTCGTCGTTCTTAAAATATAAAAATACTAAAAAAAAGGCATCCTTTTGCTAGGGTCTGTATTTTTTTACTGTTTGTCGAGGCCTAAACTAACGAGCCCAAACGCGCTGCGTCTATGTTAAGTAGATACCTACAGCGGAGATTCTGTCGCCACGTCGTCGCCACTTTCTGACCTCAACACCAGATTAGCTCTCAGCTACCATAATACTGCATAATATAGACTTCAAATTTCAGTAGATTCCAATAACGGGGACATGTTGAATTAGAAAGTAAAATTTGCATGAAAAGAGTTCTAGTGTTGCTCACTCATGTATTATGCGCTACAATTAATGAGGTTAAATCCCTATAAATGCGAAAGTGTGTTGGTATCCCGAGGGAATAGCGATACACGACTTCTAAGCGAAGTCACGGGCAAAAGCAACTAACTATGAAATTTGGTTTCAACTCGTTTTTAGTTTTTATCTACACTGAATAAGGTTCCCATTTGTCCTTGACAAGTCCGACAACGTAAAATTTTTGCCTACTCAACCATATAACCACAGTAACTAAGCCTCCGCTGTCCGTCTGTCTGTCTATTTGCCTTTTAACAGGCTGTACCTCATAAACCGTAATAAGTAGACATTTGAAATTTTCACAGAGGTGTATCTCTATTAACAACTAACAATAAAAATAAAATCAATATTTTTATGGTGGCCCCCATTTAAAAAATGTGTTTTTTTTTCGTTGATTTTTGCTCACTCAGTAAGTATACATAAACTATGGCTACTATACCAACAAATAATAATAGATACAGTACATTACTGCAGAGATCGGGAAAATGGCTGTTGCGGGACGAGTAAAGTTAGTGTGGCCGAGACGCGGTCGAGGCCGCGCTATATACGAGTCCAGCAACCGCCCATCCCGGCTGAGGCTTGTATAGTTATTTTCTCCAACAATGCGAGGAAATTTAACACAGTTGTTAATAACATTAAACACAGTCTCAACATTTCTTTGAAAAAAAGAACAGAAACGTACAATTCAGCATGACACTGAAATAAAGCATTAAATAAAATCACAAAAATGAAATTAAATAGAAACTGTAACATTTATTACGCGTTTATGATATTTCGGCAATTTATTTTGTTTATGAACGCAATTTGCACGAGTGTTTGGCTGTTTGGAGATAGTTATCCTAGTCCAAACATGGTTTTAAAAAGTAAAACACCAGGTACGTAATGAAATATACATTTTCGCTGCCGTTGGTAAATAATAACTCTGTTTTTTTTTTAATTTTACCTGGACCTGGAACTCAGAACTTCGCGGACTGATTTTACAACAGTAAGGTTAACATTTCCGAGCATGTGTGAGAAAAATATAGTTAAAAATTAAAGAAGAAATACCCTACCTTAATAATGGAACCAGTAATAGACAAGGACCAATGATCATTTGTTTTGTAACAATCAAGTTGTCAGATAAATGTGTCCAGCACTGGTGCTATCCCTACCTTAATTCATATAGATTTACTGCAGGAATAAAATCGCTTTATTGCGATAAAATGAATAGTGTCCTTTATTTAGTGTTTATTAATTATTCTGTTCTAGCTTCTGCCCGCGACTTCGTCTGCGTAGATTGCGATAATCGTTATTCCAACGGGATTTTTTTAATTTTCCGGGAATAAAAGTAGTCTATGTGATAAGATAATACAGAATAATAAGCTATTTTCATTAATTCCGTGGCCAAAATGGCAAAAAAAGAGCCCTAATTCCCAACTAGCAAAATTTCGTCATAAAATGTTTATGCAACGTAATATTTTCAGACTTTTAGCCTATGATATTAGTGATATAAACTTAATGATAACGTTTATAGAACGCGATTTGGGCCCATTTTACTCAGTGTTTCAGTCATATAAAAGTCATTTAACTGCAACCGCCAGCCACTTATTGATCATATAATCATCACCAACGTGACTATCTTATAACTAATTAGCTGTATAATAGCGACTTATATGGCTTTTATATGAACTTTAATCATATAAGAGACATATAATCGTTGAGTTAGTTGCTTATTAGTTATATAATTATCATCTATGGAACTGCGTTATCACTAATTTGATATATTGTTGCTAATACGACGTGTTTGTGGAATAACCTCGTAAGGCCCACCATACTACAAACCGCCAGTTTTTTGTCAGTGGGACTTTGAATCTACCAACAAGGCAATAAAGTTCAATTACGTTTGTTCGATAATGCCATATTCGATTTATAAAGAAAGAAAAATGAACTTTATTCCTATTGCAATACAGTTCAAATTAAATTGCCTTGGTAATGTACATCCTACTGCACACTGGGCCTTATGAGGATAAAAGTAACGTGTCATGACATTTAATGAAAAAATAAATTGAATGTCGGTGAGTATTATTTTGACAGAGTTATCTAAGAAATATATATGGCCATGTTACATTATAACTCGAACGGTATTATGAATGCTGTTAAATTCGACTTAATGGTGAAAATATGTTGCGGAGGCCACTTTATTGATAAAGTATAATATATTTAATTGTAAATATTTAACGCCCCTCATTAATTATTAGTTATTTAAATTAAATACATACATACATACATTAAATCACGCCTGTTTCCCAGAGGGGTAGGCAGAGACCACTTCTTTCCACCTGCTACGATCCTGACAAATCTCTTTCGCTTCTTCCACATTCATACATCGAGTCATGCATGCACGTCGGTTTCGGGTACTTAAGATACGGCCCTTTTCCAGTATATCTCCGATTTGATTCGAAAAAGTACGCCTAGGTCGGCCCCTTCCGACCCTCCCACTCACTTTTGCTCTGTATATCTCTTTCGTCAATCTTTTTTCATCCATCCTTTCCAAATGACCAAACCATTGAAGTATGCCCTTTTCAATTTTAGTCACTACATCTTCTTTTAGTCCACATTTCTCTCTGACCTTTTCATTCCTTACTCTATCAATCAGTTTCACACCACACATAACTACGCAAAGAGCGCATTTCAACTGCGTTTATACGACTTTCATGCTTGTCCTGCCACACCCAACATTCACTACCATACATCAGAGTAGGGATCAACACTCCATTGTGAACAGCCAGTCGCGCTTTTTGTGAAACGCCCCTTCTGCTCACAAAGGAGTACAGGGCCCCATTAATTTGGTTTCCCGCATTCACCCTCCTCTCGACATCCTTCTCACACTTACCATCTCTTGTAAACATACTTCCCAGGTACACAAATTCATTCACTTGCTCTACTAATTCACCATTTATATTTATCACGCACTCAGTCATCTCCTCGTCCTTCTCTATCACCATGACCTTGGTCTTGGCAACATTTACTTTCATCCCTTTTTGCTTAAATCCTTCATTCATCACTGTCACCATCTCCTGCAACTCAAGTACCGATGGAGCAAGTATAACTTGATCATCGGCATATAAGAGGCATTTGATTAGCAACTCTTCCATACACAAACCCTTATCATACTCTTTCAAATCTCGCATACAACTGTCCATGAATAGATTGAACAGCCATGGTGAGGCAACACAGCCCGGTCTAACACCTCTAGAGATATTAAAACAGGCCGAGTATGCCCCATTTATCCTGACAAAAAATAAATAAATATTTTGAATTATCACGAAAGATGCTGTTATATGTCATTTATACCATTAATATGTCATATAACTGCTTCTTATATAGCAAGGTTAGCGGCTAAAGCGCCATGACACCTATATCGAATGTATTAAGTGTTATAAAAGTCATATAAACGTAACATGTAAATCAAAAAAGTTGTGTAATAGCAACCATATTTCATTTACTCGAGCAAAGGGTATATAAGATGTTATTACTCGACCGAATAGTCACATGAGCGTCGTATAGAGGTAGATTATTCAGCATTATCTTATATGACACTTTAGTAATAAAAAAAGTCGAGTAAACGTTTACTCAGCATCATAGTATGACTTAATACCAAAGTGCTGAATAAGATACTTTTATATAACATGATCTATAATTCGCGTTTATATGACTAAATGCAACATTATACAGCACAATAGCCATATAATAGCAAACACATTGCTTTTACTCGACTCTGTCCGGCAATGTCATAAGTCAGCTATATAAGTTACGGTTACTCGAGTAAAAAGTCATATAAGCGCCAATTAAACGTGTCTTATTCAGCAATTTCTTATATGACTCTTAAGTCATAAAAGGAAGTCGAATAAACGTGTATTCGGTATCATAATATAACTATAATGCTGAGTAACTAAAATGCTGCATAAGCTGGCTTTATACGACAGGTTTTGTATAATTCGCATTTACATGACTTTTATACGATTTATTAGCTGAATAAGCTCAATCTTATATGACTACTTTGCTAGTTGGGTTGTTTCGTCATGTCTGTCCGTCCGTTCCGTATAGGTATCACAGGCTTTTTACTCGAAAACTCCAAGAGGTAAATGAATGAAATTTGGAGTAAAGGTGTCTTGTAGAAGCCGTTACTTAGTTTGGAAGTTAAATAACAAAAATAAATATTTCTAGGGGGGCAGTGCATACCTGTAGGGACTAATGTAACAGAAGTTTTGAGGACAAACATTTTGAGTTAGGCATGTCCTAAAAATTACGCCTCTACACAAAAGGACGTAAGTGCCATGAAGTTACGCTCTTTTACTGGTGCATTTTTTTGAGATAGTTTTCGTGTAGCAACGGCTTCGAAACCCTACATTTAGCATGGTCAGACATGCTCTTGCCCGGTTTTTAATCATTTTTACTTTTATCAAGTTCAAAATCCAGTTTCTTTTTAATTTAATTTAATTAATTATAACAATATGTTTCGTAGTATAGATTTTTTACTCCTAAGTATTGTTTGAACTGACATTTTAGAATTAAATAACCGGCCAATTTTCTTTTTATTACTGTTCATGTATTGCCACAATTAATTAACGGACCGCGCCGAAAAATAAAATGACTGCCCGTTTTTTCCAAACGATCATACTTAATAACCGCCCTAATATTAAATACCTAACAGCCGCGCCGTAATTAAACAATACGCCTTGAATAAGCTTTGAAAAACCTTTCCGGACGTGACCGATGTCTACTCTGACGTTGGCAAAATATGTCGTGCCAATAATTGGCTGATGTGAAAGCCATTTAAAAAAAAAAAAAAAACAGAATGTACAAAGCCTATCCCATGTTGTCACACTGAGTGGTAGAAGCCAAAGGAGAAATAAAATAATTAATTAAACAATAAGGCCTTTACACGGCACAGTTTGGACCGCGGGAAACGCCACGCGCCATTCCGCGCGCTAGTCCGAACCGTAGGTTTTTTACTATTTTACTATTACAGTTGCTTTTACACGTACGGTTCGGAGCGAAGATTGGAATGACGCGTGGCGTTTCCTGCAGTCCGAACTTTACGTGTGCAGGCCGCTAATTACTAATATATTTAATGTTACTAACAATTTATGGAACTCTATGATCCTGAAATAAATACATTAATACAAACATGTTTGCGTTATTAGGGTTAGTTTATGCAGTACTGTTTTTTTTACTACTACTAACGAATTTTTTTTTTTATTTCAAAATCTGATTGATAAACAACTAACACCCAAAAAAATAAGGTATTTGTAACATACGCTATAGATGTGAAATTATAAAGTTTCTCTTTTTACTTTAATGCTGCAGATCCCAAAGGAGTGAATTAGTAATGATCTAAATTGGGGTCCCCTTCGTTTGTTTAATGTTTTTCGGAATAATTGCATAAGGCATAATAACATTAAGCATAAGTACGCATACGGTGTAGTTTTGTTTCGCAGAAATCATTACGCACCATATTTGTTGATCGAATAATCTTAATGCATAAAATTCATGAGTCGAATGTTGGTAACGAATAAATAATGAAACGCATAACCTTATTAAGCAGAATAATGTTTTGGAATAAACATTTTAAACAGCATAAGCATGAAAATAAGGCAGGAAGAAGTTCCCGGCTTATATAAAAAAAACCTAACAACCTAACCTATCCGAGTCGCTTCTGCCCTGACCTATGTTGCTCGCTTGCTGCGCTCGCTCCCGTTATGCTACACAACATTTTTTACGATTTGACCATTATACTAAACGAAATTTTATTCGTTATGAAATTCGGTCTTACCAACAATTTACAATATAAAAATCTACCGAACAATCATTCGGATATTTACCAATGTGTTTTCTATGATGTCAACATTCGTCTAAATAATATAAGGTATAATAAATATGTTATGCCAAAGTCGTTTAGGACACTAAAATTACAAAATCAAAGTTAAGTTAAAATAGGAGATTGGTTGTCCAAATATTGACTTCGTTATAGATTCGAACTTTAACTCTCGATATTAAGCGTTAAAACAATGGTTTCTAACAATAACGTGACACCGTTAGTTTCAATCACAATGTCGCTTCTTTAACGTTAATCTTTGATCGCGTGCTTTTTTGTCTTGATCGGTCCAGTTATAGCAGGGATATGGTTGTCCTATTCTTTGATGTCGCATTATCATGGCGTCGCATTTATTACAGCAACAAATTGGAACAATTTATTTTGTCAAGTTTCTATGTAATAAACGGAGAATAAAACTTTGATATTTGTAATCACCCAAATTAATCGACGGCCCTCAAATAGGGTTTTAAAGAAATACCTAGATTTTTTTAAATCTTGTTTGTGATTTATGGACCATGGTAAAACTAAAGCGTCCCACAGACTAACAGGTCAGCGGCCACTTTTAGCTTGACAGTTCACCGTATTAGAACACGAACTGTCAGACGGCCGTCCATCCAACGCGGCCTGGCAATCTGATAATCTTTGGGAGCCTTAAATGCGAAAATAGTAAATGTTCAACTAAACAGTAAAAGAGAGAGAGAGAAAGGTGACACGGTGTTCATGTTAATTTGTATTGCAACGTCGCTTGTGACGTTAATCTATGATCGCGGGCTTTTTTTTCTTGATCGCTCCAGTTATGCCACTCACTTTTGCTCTGTATATCTCTTTCGTCAATCTTTTTTCATCCATCCTTTCCAAATGACCAAACCATTGAAGTATGCCCTTTTCAATTTTAGTCACTACATCTTCTTTTAGTCCACATTTCTCTCTGACCTTTTCATTCCTTACTCTATCAATCAGTTTCACACCACACATAACTACGCAAAGAGCGCATTTCAACTGCGTTTATACGACTTTCATGCTTGTCCTGCCACACCCAACATTCACTACCATACATCAGAGTAGGGATCAACACTCCATTGTGAACAGCCAGTCGCGCTTTTTGTGAAACGCCCCTTCTGCTCACAAAGGAGTACAGGGCCCCATTAATTTGGTTTCCCGCATTCACCCTCCTCTCGACATCCTTCTCACACTTACCATCTCTTGTAAACATACTTCCCAGGTACACAAATTCATTCACTTGCTCTACTAATTCACCATTTATATTTATCACGCACTCAGTCATCTCCTCGTCCTTCTCTATCACCATGACCTTGGTCTTGGCAACATTTACTTTCATCCCTTTTTGCTTAAATCCTTCATTCATCACTGTCACCATCTCCTGCAACTCAAGTACCGATGGAGCAAGTATAACTTGATCATCGGCATATAAGAGGCATTTGATTAGCAACTCTTCCATACACAAACCCTTATCATACTCTTTCAAATCTCGCATACAACTGTCCATGAATAGATTGAACAGCCATGGTGAGGCAACACAGCCCGGTCTAACACCTCTAGAGATATTAAAACAGGCCGAGTATGCCCCATTTATCCTGACAAAAAATAAATAAATATTTTGAATTATCACGAAAGATGCTGTTATATGTCATTTATACCATTAATATGTCATATAACTGCTTCTTATATAGCAAGGTTAGCGGCTAAAGCGCCATGACACCTATATCGAATGTATTAAGTGTTATAAAAGTCATATAAACGTAACATGTAAATCAAAAAAGTTGTGTAATAGCAACCATATTTCATTTACTCGAGCAAAGGGTATATAAGATGTTATTACTCGACCGAATAGTCACATGAGCGTCGTATAGAGGTAGATTATTCAGCATTATCTTATATGACACTTTAGTAATAAAAAAAGTCGAGTAAACGTTTACTCAGCATCATAGTATGACTTAATACCAAAGTGCTGAATAAGATACTTTTATATAACATGATCTATAATTCGCGTTTATATGACTTCATGCAACATTATACAGCACAATAGCCATATAATAGCAAACACATTGCTTTTACTCGACTCTGTCCGGCAATGTCATAAGTCAGCTATATAAGTTACGGTTACTCGAGTAAAAAGTCATATAAGCGCCAATTAAACGTGTCTTATTCAGCAATTTCTTATATGACTCTTAAGTCATAAAAGGAAGTCGAATAAACGTGTATTCGGTATCATAATATAACTATAATGCTGAGTAACTAAAATGCTGCATAAGCTGGCTTTATACGACAGGTTTTGTATAATTCGCATTTACATGACTTTTATACGATTTATTAGCTGAATAAGCTCAATCTTATATGACTACTTTGCTAGTTGGGTTGTTTCGTCATGTCTGTCCGTCCGTTCCGTATAGGTATCACAGGCTTTTTACTCGAAAACTCCAAGAGGTAAATGAATGAAATTTGGAGTAAAGGTGTCTTGTAGAAGCCGTTACTTAGTTTGGAAGTTAAATCACAAAAATAAATATTTCTAGGGGGGCAGTGCATACCTGTAGGGACTAATGTAACAGAAGTTTTGAGGACAAACATTTTGAGTTAGGCATGTCCTAAAAATTACGCCTCTACACAAAAGGACGTAAGTGCCATGAAGTTACGCTCTTTTACTGGTGCATTTTTTTGAGATAGTTTTCGTGTAGCAACGGCTTCGAAACCCTACATTTAGCATGGTCAGACATGCTCTTGCCCGGTTTTTAATCATTTTTACTTTTATCAAGTTCAAAATCCAGTTTCTTTTTAATTTAATTTAATTAATTATAACAATATGTTTCGTAGTATAGATTTTTTACTCCTAAGTATTGTTTGAACTGACATTTTAGAATTAAATAACCGGCCAATTTTCTTTTTATTACTGTTCATGTATTGCCACAATTAATTAACGGACCGCGCCGAAAAATAAAATGACTGCCCGTTTTTTCCAAACGATCATACTTAATAACCGCCCTAATATTAAATACCTAACAGCCGCGCCGTAATTAAACAATACGCTTTGAATAAGCTTTGAAAAACCTTTCCGGACGTGACCGATGTCTACTCTGACGTTGGCAAAATATGTCGTGCCAATAATTGGCTGATGTGAAAGCCATTTAAAAAAAAAAAAAACAGAATGTACAAAGCCTATCCCATGTTGTCACACTGAGTGGTAGAAGCCAAAGGAGAAATAAAATAATTAATTAAACAATAAGGCCTTTACACGGCACAGTTTGGACCGCGGGAAACGCCACGCGCCATTCCGCGCGCTAGTCCGAACCGTAGGTTTTTTACTCTTTTACTATTACAGTTGCTTTTACACGTACGGTTCGGAGCGAAGATTGGAATGACGCGTGGCGTTTCCTGCAGTCCGAACTTTACGTGTGCAGGCCGCTAATTACTAATATATTTAATGTTACTAACAATTTATGGAACTCTATGATCCTGAAATAAATACATTAATACAAACATGTTTGCGTTATTAGGGTTAGTTTATGCAGTACTGTTTTTTTTACTACTACTAACGAATTTTTTTTTTTATTTCAAAATCTGATTGATAAACAACTAACACCCAAAAAAATAAGGTATTTGTAACATACGCTATAGATGTGAAATTATAAAGTTTCTCTTTTTACTTTAATGCTGCAGATCCCAAAGGAGTGAATTAGTAATGATCTAAATTGGGGTCCCCTTCGTTTGTTTAATGTTTTTCGGAATAATTGCATAAGGCATAATAACATTAAGCATAAGTACGCATACGGTGTAGTTTTGTTTCGCAGAAATCATTACGCACCATATTTGTTGATCGAATAATCTTAATGCATAAAATTCATGAGTCGAATGTTGGTAACGAATAAATAATGAAACGCATAACCTTATTAAGCAGAATAATGTTTTGGAATAAACATTTTAAACAGCATAAGCATGAAAATAAGGCAGGAAGAAGTTCCCGGCTTATATAAAAAAAACCTAACAACCTAACCTATCCGAGTCGCTTCTGCCCTGACCTATGTTGCTCGCTTGCTGCGCTCGCTCCCGTTATGCTACACAACATTTTTTACGATTTGACCATTATACTAAACGAAATTTTATTCGTTATGAAATTCGGTCTTACCAACAATTTACAATATAAAAATCTACCGAACAATCATTCGGATATTTACCAATGTGTTTTCTATGATGTCAACATTCGTCTAAATAATATAAGGTATAATAAATATGTTATGCCAAAGTCGTTTAGGACACTAAAATTACAAAATCAAAGTTAAGTTAAAATAGGAGATTGGTTGTCCAAATATTGACTTCGTTATAGATTCGAACTTTAACTCTCGATATTAAGCGTTAAAATAATGGTTTCTAACAATAACGTGACACCGTTAGTTTCAATCACAATGTCGCTTCTTTAACGTTAATCTTTGATCGCGTGCTTTTTTGTCTTGATCGGTCCAGTTATAGCAGGGATATGGTTGTCCTATTCTTTGATGTCGCATTATCATGGCGTCGCATTTATTACAGCAACAAATTGGAACAATTTATTTTGTCAAGTTTCTATGTAATAAACGGAGAATAAAACTTTGATATTTGTAATCACCCAAATTAATCGACGGCCCTCAAATAGGGTTTTAAAGAAATACCTAGATTTTTTTAAATCTTGTTTGTGATTTATGGACCATGGTAAAACTAAAGCGTCCCACAGACTAACAGGTCAGCGGCCACTTTTAGCTTGACAGTTCACCGTATTAGAACACGAACTGTCAGACGGCCGTCCATCCAACGCGGCCTGGCAATCTGATAATCTTTGGGAGCCTTAAATGCGAAAATAGTAAATGTTCAACTAAACAGTAAAAGAGAGAGAGAGAAAGGTGACACGGTGTTCATGTTAATTTGTATTGCAACGTCGCTTGTGACGTTAATCTATGATCGCGGGCTTTTTTTTCTTGATCGCTCCAGTTATGGGAGGGATATGGTTGTCCTTATCTATGATGTCAAAAAACATGGCGTCACATTTGTGACAACAACAAATTGGAATAATTTTTTTTGCCTCTTTATTACGTTTTGTACATTGAAATTTTAAAAATCCTTGAATTTAGTTTCTATGTAATAAACGGAGAATAAAACTTTGATATTTGTAGGCACGTATATTAATAGATGCACCCCGAATAGGGTTTTAAAGAATTACCTATAATTGGCCTTATTTGATAATTTCTTAATTGTTTTAACTTTAATCGAGAAATCCTGAAATAGGTATAGCTTAATTTGTTACGAAGAGTAAATATACAAAGTTTCAAGTGACCAGCTCAATCCGGTAACTTTTTTCCATTCTAAGTTTGACCCCTCTTTCCCCCCCCCTTTTGTTATCATATCTTATTTTTTTAATACATATGAACCCGGTCAACGTTTATTGAAACCTTTTAGTCAAAACCACATTAAAATTGGTTCAGTGGTTTTCAATTGATGCGAGGAGAAACAAAATTAAACAGACAAACAGACAAACAGACACCAAGTCTAAAAATTGTAGAAACGTGTTCTGCTGTTCATTCTGAGGGCCCCTATAGTATTTTAATTTTTTTATCTCGAATGTACAGATTTTTTCCCTTCTACAACTTTATTATATGTATAGATTTAGTGCGGACTACTGAACCCTTCATTAAGTAGGTTTCTTTGTTAAACGTGTGATATAACACATTGCTTTGCCAACTGGTTATAAGTACACCAATGTTACATGGCCAGCTAGTATGTGTGCATGTTAACAAGAATAATATGGACGGTTACGTGCATATTTATAAACCTAGCCGTCAACGCGATTGTTACTCAGAACATGTCCTGTACAATCTGGCTAGTGTATCTAACTATCTACTATCTATGGTGCAGTACGGAGTGTCTCGGGGCGAGTTCTGTAAATAACGCGATAAAATCTGCGGGTGTCGTCCGACACGGCACCCGGGACCAGCTCCGGCACCAGCAGGGACTTGGAACAAGCACCCTGTATCCTAACACCAACAATAAAAATGCCAATCCTCAGTTTTACTGACACTAGGCCGTTACTCAATGTAAAGTCGGATTTAAGTTAGTCGAAATGTAGCGGCACACTTTTGTACCTTGCCGTTTTAAAGCCTTTGACAGATTAGTGCAACAGTTCAAACATGCCGTTAAAGTGACAAGGCACTAAAGTGTGCGGCTAAAGTGCTACGAGGGATATTGTAGATAGGTTTCACTATTGGTACGTTGTGTTCAGTAAGAATAGATTAAAAGCTGTTTACATAGATCAATAAAACTTCGTCCTAACTTCGTCTCTGATTTCGCCGGCCAGTCTTTTATTTATTACGCATTTTCGTCCGCTAGATTCGAAGCCACGCCAGACGTTTTCTCAGTATTGATCATAAACAATATTAGATGTCGACAAAAAAAGTTTTACACCATGATTGGCCCTTTGTGCACGAGCACGCTTTTGCCGCGTCTCGTTCATTATCACACGTAATTTGCGGCCCATATTTGGGTTCCGTTACAAGCGGGTCTTTGCGAAGATGACGAAGTCAAAACTTTTTGGGACGTGACGCTTACGGCACTTTCGATGATTACACTACTCACGTACCTAGAGCGGCGATGTCGTGACGAGGTTCTATGGTAACTTTGTTGCTCGAACATGATTTTCAGGTTGCCAACTCTTGGTTACAGAAACTTTCGTTTGAAAACGTATTTCGGGTTTGCTTCAGTACCTATAGCTTATAGGGTACGGGTGCTTAAAAACAAAACTGAACAGGTGGCCTAATATAGCTGCGTTTATCGCGAGAAAAAGTGTGGCTAAGGCATCCGTCACCTTCTGACACGTACATAAGTACGAGAGTGACGTTTGCTTTATCCACATTTGACACGCGATATAGACGCAGCCATACTAGGCCCTCAGTTGTCAGTTTTAGAGATAACGATAAAATTAAACGAGGATTAATATCTAGTTAACCTTAAGAACTGTAGAAACATTCGATAGAAGTTGAAATAAATACCTAAACCTGAGACTTGAATAAGTATTACTTGCAAGAGAACATTTGACTTACGTACGTACGGTAAACACTATATCTTGAAATTCAAGAGGTAGTCGTTTAGCAGAAGGTAACATGATCTGTTAGAGAGAATTGTTGGGTACCCAATACCCATAGTTCCACCAGCAGGAGACAAAGCCAACATTGATTTCACTTTTACCGACCGCAGCTCAGTTCGCTTCAGCAATCATTCTAAAGAGCTCTTTGATTCAATTACCAACTTTCGCTTCAAACTTAATGATTGCGTACCTTAATAACTTCAGTATTGCGAATTGGCTACTTACCAACTTGATACTCTTATTCAAGGAAATATCCAATATAAATTCAAAAGGCAATATCATTTTCTACAGTTAAGAAAGGCAATTATATCTTTATTTGTATGCAGTGCACAAATATAGCACAAGAAATATTAATGAATTTTATTATTTACTACGAGTAGATATTGTTGTCCATTATACTCGCTACCAACAAAAGTAAAAGTTAGTGTCATAAAATGAGTGATACATACGAGATAGCGAAACAGTATTCCGGCAAACACAATGCGGCTCAGCACGCAATCTCTGCATACGATCCGAGTACACTACGAGGACGCCGCCGTGCGGGCAGGATGTAGGATACAAAGTTGAGTAAAGAAAATGGTTTTTCAAGATAATTTATATTATTTTACTTTTTGCTGCAAAAGAATTGCGATTGTATTTCTACTTAAATATTTACTTTTCTTTAGAAATATATTTAGATCGATTGATTTAGAGGTTACTCGAGTACAAAATATGGATGGAGAGCCTAAGCTGTGGCCTAGAAGTGTAAAGTGAAAGGGTCTGTTGCTATTGGTGATGCGAGATGCCTTAAATTAGGTATGATAACTATGGACTCGCCCAATTTTATCGTCAAGCTGCAAATAGTTTACTCTTCAATTACTGGCTTAACGCGGTCTTAACCTTATTTTAAAAATGTAAAAAGCCGGTCAAGTGCGAGTTGGAATCGCGCTCCAAGGGTTTCGTAGGTACCGCCCGACTCACACTTGGCCGGTTTTCATTATTTGTTTATTTTGTTATGGGTTTGTAAAACTTTTCATTTTAATTAGAATTTGCTACCCACTGTTTAGTTAGGGTATGAAAACAATCTAGTCAAATAAACTACAGGGTGCTTTGCCTTCGGTAATCCGTACTTTATATAAAGTCCGCGGGGACTCGAAGTTCGAGGTAGAATAATCTCAACAAAAAAAACTTAATTTCATTAGTTTTAAATTTCAGTGGTTTCAGTGGTAAATGTTTTGCCATGTTCTTAAGTTTTGGCGCGTTGATGTCTTTTCTATATAAACAGCTTAAGGTCAGACAATGTTCAACAAAACAAAACACACTTAATTAAGGGTCAATAAGCCAGTTCCTAGGAACGGTTTTTGAAAGCCGTAATATTTATAATATTATACTAGTTTTAAATACGCAGGTACGAAGTGTCGATGCTCGACTCCGGCCAAGTGCGCAATTCATTTTACGCGACCTTAGTTCGTGTTTTATAACAGCAAGCAGTTTCCCAACAATCTTCCTAAGCTATGTATGTTCCTCCGAGCAGAGACAATGTCGCGAGCACGTAATAATTCTCACTTTCTCAATGTTTTATCCTTTTAAAGCGTAACATTGCGTAACAAGTTTATGGGTTCAACGAGCGAAAGCAGATATAATTACACGTTATTATAACAAATAATACGGGTATCCAGTAACCATCAAGATTTGCAGCCGTAGTTAATAACCGCTATGGCTGACAGTTAATCAAGAACACGAGCAGATCCGAAATGATGATAAAGAAATAAGTATTGCGGGCTCCTATGTCCAGCGGCTGTGGGAACAACGACTGTTAACTTTTGAAGTCGGCGAGCACAGGTACCCACTCCGATGTTTTTTATGTTGCCGTTTCCGGCTTATCCAGTTTTGGAGTGATGCCTGCCTCTCGTGGGAACTAACGGTGTACAGACGAGCTTTTATTTATACTTACTTTACTTATTTTGTAATGTAGTTACCTATGTACGTCTCATCTTCTCTTTTTCTCGTCTGTGCCTATCAATGAATGAAAAGTAACGAGTTCCAACTATGATATAATATGTATAGTCCTAACACCAAGGTCCTGGTAAATCTTTAGAAAGGCTGCATGTCTTATTAAAATAAAGAATATGAGAGCCCAGTTTAATTTACAAAGCTAAGTACAAATTGATTCATGATCATGAAGCAATTCGATACTAAACGATCAGATTTAATTATTAGGGTTAGTCCTTGATGTATAGTGAACCTCTGCGTGCGGTCTAGCAAGCTGCAGCGGGCGGTGCACGGAGCTGCGTGCGCAGCTGGTGTCGAGTGAACTCCATTCGCGCTCGGAGCTAGCCGCCTGCGCCCGCGCCGCTCGGCCCCGCCGGATGACGGTCGACGGTCGTTCCCGAGCAGTCTCGTTCCGAACTCCGCCGAGCACGCGCGCCGCCGCCTCACTTCCTCCTCAAACTTGTTTACAAATAGAAGGCAGTGTGATTCTCGCAAACAGGATAAGCGTGACAGGTGAGTTAAATCTAAAATTGAGGTCAATGTTTCTGTTGCGGTTTTAAAATCAGCTGGCGTGCATTGAGCAGCATGGTCGCTGGTAAACAATACCTTTGTGGTAACCTTTTGTTTTCGATCGTTATGTGTGTTAACCATGTGGGGATCATTATTGCCGTTTACAACATTTCCTGGATTTAGCGTTTACTGCTGCCTAACAGTTGTGATAAATATTTAAAATAACTATTGATGTTTTTTAAATGAAAATAGTAGATACTTCTTGTTTTATATGAAGGTACCTACTCGAAATAATACTTTGTTTAAAACGCTTTTAATGACATTAAAAGAGACTATGTTTGTCTATTTATCGTATTAAGTATATTTATAGATTAGTTAAGGTTCGCGGTTTAGGGGCTTCTTGGATTAATATTATGTATAGACAAACAACTAGGTATTAAGGAAGCTTTCAATTTTGATTTAAATATATAATGTTCGCACGGTAGTCTGTGTGTTTGTGCAAGAGTGCAAACCGACTGATTTAGCGATTGCGAACATTTGGACGATCTTAACCTCGAAGGTCCCCGTGTCCCCCCCTACCTACTATATGAAGTACCTACAAAATTATACAAATTACCTTCTGAAGATAAATAGCACCCTATAGTTTATTTGTGAAGGTTGTGATTACAATGTTATTATTTAAAGTACCTAGGTATGTACTGGATCTTGTGGGGTTGTTCTACAATTAAAGTTCTCAAACACACATAATTGATTTGAAAAAATTTACGTACCTACATAAGTAATATTAACCCTTCAGAAAATGGGTCGACATAAAATGGTATCTTACGTACCTATATGCATTTAGATATATCTTAAAACTAATACTTTTTAATTAATAAAGAACGTGAATAACCCCAAATGATTAATCCGTGCAAACTGCACTTCGTTATTCGGATCACATTCATCAGATCGAGTTCGTTGCCGGCCGGTTCTTTTTGGGCCACGGACAGTAGGCAGGTAGGTATCCTCTTTCTCGCTGCACCTTATGCATGTGCCGCAGAACCTCGTATTTACAAACAAACTCAGTGCTTCGTCGGCGAAATAAATAAATAAATTCAATCGCAAATCCTTGTGCCCAATTTGAAAAGAATTGTGTTGTCTTCTTAGATTTGACATGCAATAGAACTAGTCACGCAAATTAAAAAAAACTGCACTTAAGACGACAATTAAAATGGTAATTTATTGTAAATCTTAAGGTAATTTAATTACATAGTTCGTAACAATAAAATCTTGACTAACTTTTAGCTATAGTAGGGTTATAAAACACTTCTTATCTAACAACCTAACTGTACAAAATGACAAATCATTAGACCTATCCCTCAGATTACGAAATACAAGAAATAACATTAATTACTTAAGGTAAGCTAAATAGGCACTTAAACTACCTATAAGCCGTTCAGTGTGAATATCACATTCGCAAAATATATACGCATAACATCTTACTAGCAAAACATCATATACGCATAACATAGTATCTACTAGCAAAACACGATATTCGCAAAACATGATATTTACAAATAGTCGGGTTTGGTTATAGAATCGTAGGTAGAAATAGGAGCTCCGCGGCAGCGACACTGCCTAATTCATGTCTTAATAATAATTATGTTTTGCTAATGTGATGTTTTGCTACTATGACGATTTGCGAATGTCAAGTTTTGCGAATATGATGTTTTGCTTGTATGATATTTTGAGAATATCAGGTTGTGCGAAATTCGGAATACATGATATTCTCAAATATCATTAATTCGCAATGCGAATATGATATCCAACGACGGATTGCCTACAGGGGCTCCGATCGAACAGTTTCATTTGATAAGCACGAGAACATACTAACAGTGCTGCCAAAAGTTTATTTGTTCAAGTTTTTATTTCAAGGAAACAACGTAGGTACCTACTTTGTCTAACTTGTCTAATTGTAGATTGCTTACTACTTAATTAAAGGAAAACGTGGCGGAAAATTACGGTTGTAGCTGTCAATAGGATACCATTTTCATGATACTAGTAATTAATGAGTGCTCATTACACAGTCAAACTTGCAAATATAAAAACCTCCGACATAAATGCAACTCTTCCTTCAGAGCTGATAACAAACAGTGCTCTACTCTTAAAGGGCCCATCTTACTGCCATCCGAACGGGTCACAGAGCCATAAATAAGCTAGTCTGTTTTTGGGCAGGGTTAAGAATTGTATGGTCGTTCATATGCTGAGTTTTTTCGACGATTCAATCGAAACTGCAGGTGCAACCTATAAAGGCTCCTACGGATTGCAGCTCGCAATGGCCCGGTCCCTGCGGACACGCGCGACCGGCGCCGGCGCTCGGATGCAACAAGGACGGCGCCGGTGCAGCGACACAGATCCGGCCTTCGACGCATGTCTATTGTATTGTAGTAAATTATGCGCTTTTTTACCCCCCTGCCTACTTCACAGACAACCAAGTTCCATGACACGCTTTCTGTGGCTTTAATGGAATAAATTGACTAAGTACCGTGACTAATTCAGGTTAGAGAACCTTAAGCGCCGCCTGCGCCGCAGATTATTACGCTCGTGATTTATCGGGAAATTTACTATCAACAATAATCTTTATAAGATTTCGAGAGCGACATTTAAGATAAAGGAGGAAGTGTTATCGTTAACGTTAGGTAGTCGCTGATATCTAGATAGGTATCGTTAATCGTGAAGCTGCGCACGGCGAGATCACGATCCGGAGACGTGGCTGGCAACGGGGTTAATGTTACAGTGCACCTTCCTTATACAGTTTGTGTGGGACGCCGCCGCGATGGGCCGATAGCCTCTCCGCCCCTTAAAGTACCGTTTTCTCAATCATAAATTATCTTCTATTACTTAATCGAAATAAAAGTTTGATTTTACGCCGGCGACGCAAATGTACTAAAACGAATTCAAGTGGCGCGCTGCCAGAGATAAAAACTTTTGTTTTGAATGCTTTTATTGAACTAAATAGGTACTAGGGTATCTAAAGCGATAAGAAGAGGCCGGACGATTGGGGCGTCCAACGTATCGCCTCAATAGGGCCGCAAGAGCGGTGCGGCTGAGATTAGCGCTGACCCGCGGGTCGACCCGCCGCACGACCAATACGGATAGATTACATCGAAACCTTTTAATGGTCTCCCCTACCCGGAACACTAGATACCGACTTCAAACTAGAAAATTGTGTTTGCAAATGTGTTGCATAAAAAAAAGGTAAGCCCGCTCTGACTCAAGTAGGAAAAATATTTCACAATAGACCAAACAGTTTAATACCAACGCAACGATCTTGCAATCTATGTTAAGGCCGCAGCTTTGGCGAAGACTAGTATAAATTTACGACTGGACGGGCGTTATTTGATATTCACTTTAATATTTTGTCACATGAGGCAATTTCGACTGGTTTTGTTTAAAGATGATTAAGAAAGGGATGCCTATGGGAAATATAAGGTCTGCGAAGTATCAAATGGGTTGAGATCGGACAGGTTTTGTATCGTCAAACAAAGCTCGCAATTAGCGAGGCGCGTGGGAGCGTGGCGCAGGCGCAGACGGCACATGACGTCGCGCGGTCCCGCTAGCCAAACAACCGGCCGTTCACCGCCTGTCTTCACCCACCTGCATCCTAGACCATATTTTGCATATTCATAACTGCGCAATGCGTTGACTTTTATGCTTTCCATATTTCATACAGTATTGCTAAAACGTTGCGTACGTTTTCATAACCGTGGAGAAGGAACGTTGCAAAGGTCAATTTGAATATTAACAAGAGAACGATTAAGTAGTACTTATGTATGTACTTAAACATATGTTATATGAGTGCATGTAACGGTAACCGCAATGTGGTAACAAATCCGCCCTAAGCACTAGTCAACGTGCGAAAGTAACGTAACGAGACAGCGGGAAACTGGAAATTACAGGAAACACTGAGGCAGGCGGTACAAGTACGTAAATGGCGTCTTCCTGCTCGCATTTCAGTTCCTATGAATAATTTACACAACTTTTCTATTTCGCTGTACGATCATTCAGATTCAACTCAGAATAAAGCGGGCAAGCAGAACGTACTTCACTATATTAATAAAGGCATGCTGTAAAACCTGTAAATTATGCTTGTTCTCTTTTAAACATATACGTTAATATGAAGCCATGTCAAAATTTGTATTTTCTTATATTTTACAGTGAATAAATAACCCTTACGAAGCCATTACACGTCAATCTAATCGGATCCAGATGACCGTGTAACATGTTAGATTGATAATCTTTACCCAATCAATCTGGATCGAGATCACTGATCACGATCACGAATCCCTAGCTAGATTGACAGTGTAATGGCTGCCTTAGAATTGAATAATTAAAACCTGACCGGCGAAATTTGGTATGTCACTCGATTTTCACTCACATACCTACCTATGTTTTAGGTTTGAAACGTCTCAGGTAAAAAAAACGAATAATGAGTTAGAACAATAGCGTGTCATCACATCACCGTTAGTCAGTTGGGGCTGATCACGTGAGAGCGCTGTCGAGCCCAAAGAGGGTTATCTAACCCACTGGGGCACGGGCGGGGGAACTGTGACACGCTACTATGGTGACACGTGACTTACTTCCATCACGGATAGCGTAACAAAACGTCGATAACATTTTAGGTCATTAATGTGTTTATACGCAGAAAAACTTATTTAAGTTAAATAACCGACCTACTACTCTGGAACCGTAAAATTACGACATACAATCTTAATAAAGTCCCACCGAGGATCAAGTTGGTAATTCCATGCAATAAAGTCTGTTCAGAATTCGCGCGAGGGAAAGTGAGGCATGTAAGCAGGGGCCCGATTGAGTGTAGTTTATGGTGTCACGTACGAAAGCAATTCGGTGCGTGGCCACCTTATACGCTATTCACTACTACTTTATTAATTACATTAAGTTGCTTAGCGCCATTGACTTTCTTTGTTGCCTTTTAGTTAGCTATTCTATAAGAGGTCGCAGCCCGAACTGAATTATAAATCATTGGTATTTTCTCTATCAATGACGGCCTCGCTGATGGATTCAATGATGTAACGTGCCATCTTTTTTTGGCCTTTGAAATAATACTAACTGTTTAAAATCGGAGATCAAGGTGATGAAGAAGACTTATATTACGATGCAATTAAGACTGGCCTTATGTGACTTCATCAATCAATGACCCTATGTATCTGCGACTTATATACTATCTCTGTGCCAAACTTTACGTCCACCGGGCGAAGCGTTCAACCACGGCGTTCAACCGTGAAGACGGAACAAACGAAAAAACTATGCACTCGCATTTATAACATTAGCAAGGATGTCAGAGTGATTTCCCGACCTTTTTTCACTAACGGAAACCGAATCAAATTCTAATAAGGATATTCTTATAACTTATAATATAATATAGTACAACATATTTGATGTCCTAGTGATTATGGAATGTGGTTTTTTGGTTTTTTATTCAATACACATAATGTAAACAAAAACGACAAGAAACTTTACGGTATAATACATACTTAGTTATTAAATGAATCGTAAGATAATTTTGCACGTTGTAAAATGGTAAGAGCGACAGGAGGCGTGGGCGAAGCGCATACGCACGCGACGACACTTCCGGCAAGTCTCGCGTCCCATCGAGCGAGACGCGAATACTATTGTTGTCATTTGCATTCCCCTGTATCTGCTGCACCTTTCTCAGATCGGTATGCTGACTGTCGCAACTTGCATCATAATATGTGGCCCATAATAGCACCAATTCAGGCAAGCCGACTATTTGTAAGACTACCTACCTATATTATATCAAAATTAGTAATATGTTTTACTTGAGTACAAAAAATACTAAATCTGAGATCCGGCACCTGGCACCAATACTAATTAGAGTTCTGAAAGATAACTTTACTGTCATGTATAAATATGTCAAGAGTTTTCTTAGAAAGGAAATATGTACTCATTTAGCTTACACTGTGCGGAATGCGAGACAAATAGGTATAGGTAAACATATGAGACCATTTTTGTATAAAATATACCTACTGGGGGTTACTACCTAGCAGTTATTTTACTATCTTGCAGTTATTTTACTATTTTAACAACTTGATTGCCCGTATCGAAAAAAACTAGCAAAGTTCCTTCAATCTATTGTATTTAGTGGACATACGAGGGGCGGCTGAAAAGTAATCTACCTAACAATGAAACAAAAGACTGTCGTGGCTAATTTTTTTTTATTTTTCTATATAGTCCCCTGCTAGTAAAATGCACTTATTAAATTTTTCAAATATTGAATTTAAACCATTAAAAAAAAAATCTTTCGGTTTGTCGTCAAAAAAGTCAGTAACCGCAGCCTTCATTTCGTCATCGGTCATAAACCTTCGTCCCCTGAGGTCTTTCTTGAGAAGTCTAAACAGAAAATAGTCACAGGGGGCTAAATCTGGACTATAAGGGGGGTGGTCAATGGTTTCGAAGCCATTGTCTTTAATTGCGAGCTTCGTTGTGCGGGCGGTATGCACTGGTGCGTTATCGTGCAAAATCAGAATACCTTTGTTTAGTTTACCTCGCCGTTTTTCTTTTATTGTCTCTCTTAGTTGGTATAGTAAGTTTGAGTAATAATCAGCATTCATTGTAGTTTTCTTCGGTAAATAATCTATGAGCAAAATCCCTTCTGTGTCCCAAAAGATTGTAGTCATAAGTTTACCTGCCGATGGACAGACCTTGAATTTCCGAGGCGGCTTCTCATCCTTAAATTTCCACTGTAACGACTCTTGCTTACTTTCCGGGTCCCATTGTCGAATCCAAGTCTCATCACATGTTACAATTCTAGAAATTATTTCTTCCTCTTTCCCTCGACTCATCTCCAAAAACTCTTCGCAACATTTGACACGCCTCTCCATGTCAAATGCAGTCAACATTCTGGGGACCCAACGTGCACTAACCTTGGACATGTTCAAATGCTCATGAATTATTTCATTGACTCGCTCTTTACTGACGCCCACATCTCTAGCTATCTCCCACTGCTTCACTCGTCGGTCCTCTAATATAATTTTTTTCACCCTGGCTACATTTTCATCGGTGACGGCCGAAACTGGTCTTCCGCTACGAGGATCATCTTCCAGACTCTCACGACCTAACTTAAACTGCTTTGACCAAAACTTTATAACAAATTCGGAAGAACACAAACTGCCAAACACACGTAACATACGCTGTCTGATCTCCGAAGGCGTATTCCCTTCTTTAGTCAAAAACTTAATCACCGCACGCTGCTCGATTTTATCCATTTTCACTTTTTCTACCGACATGTTTGAAACAATTGTAGGAGACAAATAAACGTGATGCAATAAACAAATGAATGTAATACATTTTGAAAATAGAATAACAAACGAATATAAATCCATACCAGCCAGCATTATTTTTGTATATATTTCTGACCAAGGAGATTACTTATCAGCCGCCCCTCGTACCTAGTTATTTGACGAGTTCTCGGAAGAATCTGATGGGTACTTATAAAGGTACGTGTTAGTTGTCGCTTAGCACAGTATCGCACCCACGACTTTCAGTCACGACTGTCTAAACTAAACCAGAACACCAGAAGTGTAGCTATTTGTACCGACCCGCTTTCTAAGGCTTATTCTATATTTCTAAATTGCCCACCTTCTATGCTATTCGCGTGAATTGGCCTAATGCACGTGTCCAATTGATCTGTCACTAAAATGTCCGTTGGATCGCCGGTCGGTGTAAATCGATACTAAGTAGGTGTTCGTCATATTCGAAAGAGGTTTTACCAGAATTTAAATAAAACGAATAGTAATTTGATGTGAAACAAGCCAATTGAGAAGTTTGAAAGCGACAAATAGAATAATGCCACCGCATTTAGCCACACTTTCTCCGGAGAAAGCCGATCGTGCATAAAGATCTTTGTCTTAGCACACGATGCGCGGGCGCGCTAACGATCCATTAATCATTATCATTAATCACAACTATTGTTGATTCCCTTTTCACAGCACCACTTATAAGAAATATTGCGAAACAATAATGTACAAAAGGCTTGAGCGCAATGTTGTAAATAAGTAGTTACTCTTCTAAAGCACGGGCGGCGTGAGTTATTAGGCCTTCAGTGGCAGAGAGACAGCAAGGGTAGGGTCGATTTGTTACGAGCTAGTGACATGACATTAGACTCCTCAGAACAACTTTTAAGCTACATAATAGAAACGGTTCCAAAAAGTTACCTTGCAAAATTTCGTATAAGTAGTTAAGCAAAAAATACCTAACTCTTTATTTCTGAAACTCTGACGTATGTAATATGGGTGTTAAGAAAAACATTATCTGGAATAATGAATGACATAATCTTAGTCAAAGTTTCTGTTAAAGACAGTTATTGAGATGAACACATTAGCAGTCCATTTGTTGCGCTCTTTAGTAACTAGTAAAGATACGACGCACTGTTTGCGAAATAGACCATACGTATTGTGTTACGTTTTAAGCTTGAAAGTCAAAAACAATTTATGAATATAAACAATTACAAGGTACGAAACCGGACTAATGGTGTCTAAGCATGGCCCACTGACCATCACGGCTTGCACAAGCGTTGGCCAACAATTGCCGACACAGGCCAGGCGCGCAAGCCACGCGTACGCCACCTTTAGCAGCATTTAAAATGAGATTAGATACGATCTATTATATCGGCTGATTGTTTCCTTGTTTGGTTTGACTTAAAGAAAAGCCACACTGTTGTTGTATAGTTGACCAAGTTAAACACGTTAAAAGACAAATTAAGTGGCCAACTATAAAAACTCAAGTTTATCGCTTTGTTTACAGGCACGCCAGTTCACTCGCAGATCCTGGTGGGGTTCGCTTCTTAACCGTTACATCATACTCGTCGCATACAAAATGGAAAGCTGGTTGGATGACGTAAAGCGTGTCCGGATCCCGAGGCCGAAGTTCGGGAGCAAGTATCCCGCGGAGCCGCCGAAGGACTACCTGGAGGAGTGCGCGGGGGAGCTGGCCGGCAAGCAGCGCCACCACGACAGGAAGGATCTCACTAAAGCCACCGAGGAGCTGCGCCGGTCGCTGCAAGAGAAGCTATGACTGTCGACCTAGGAGAGGTGTGGGTTATGTAAGATTTAGATGTAACTAGTTGACTCCACGCGTATCCGCCTGTCCGATCTCGGACCTCGCTAATCAGATTAAAACGGCCACTAGAAAAAACTGCATGGTGCTCCGTTTAAGCCAAAAGATAATTAAATCCTTCAACACGATTACGACTACTTAATTTGATTGTATATCCGCAGTAATATTAATTAGTATAGAAACGGGTGGTAGGTATCTAGATACTTACTGTAATTTTTTGCTTCTTTTATCGTATTCATAATGACCTTAAAACAGTAAATTAAATGTACGTAAATGTACTTTGGCTTACAATATTGTTTCCCTCACAAGCGGCAGTGTACAGTTACTGGCAATAATATATTATCCAACATTGGGCTCAAAAATATCTGACACTTTTCTATTACCCGAGGTATACGAGCGTGTGAGATATTTTTGAGCGCAATAATATTTATTTTCTATAATATATTACTCAGTTTTTCCTTTAAACTGATTCATTAATTAGTGTAAGTGGTTTGTAACCGTACTAGACAATGGGAAATAATTTCCCACTTACTAAAACCTTAAAATCTTGGCTAAACCATATCGTTATCACAATTCTTTTCAACCAAAACACAGGGAAAATAAGTCTAGTTTATGATAGTAGTCAGTGTACGCACTTACCAGATTTTTTTTTGCACTTAACCTCAAAAGACTAAAAAAGCTGTTGTTATTGCAAAAAAATCACGTCAACTGACATTGACTTTGACGTATAGTCACAAATGGCGGCCATTACAAAGGTTTGCCATTTTTCAAATTCAAAATGTTACTAAGATTTTAAATCTGTATGTTTGGAATCGCTGAGTGTTGCCATTAAAATGATAAAAAGTATTTTGTAAATTAGAATGAAGTGGGAAATAATTTCCCGGTATTTGATTAAGGGTTAAATAAATAAATAAATAAATTATTGTTGGTGACTGTACCTACTAATAAGACGAAATCATAATTGTAAAAATGTGTACAGCGTCGGTACTATGCAAAACGCGGTAACGCATATTCGTTACTTACTTAATGTAATTTAGACTGATATAAAGTAGGTTAAGGTAAACGAATCTCCGAATGTATGAAATATATATCTACTATAGTAATTAATTAAAATACCTAGGCAATACGTAAAATAAAGTTATTTCATTTATTGCCCTATGTCTACCCGTATATGTTTATTTGAATACTAAGTACCTATTATTTGCTATATTACTCAAATGTGTGAAATACATATTATGAATGAAGCGCAGACACGAAGTGTGACCTATTGTCTATGAATTTATCTAATGGAAAAATTTACAGGCGCGTCAAACTAGAGAGTATTCTTGCTGAACATACCTACATTTTGTATAAAAACCCAGACCCATATTCTGTATTTAAAAAAACATTATTTTGCTACAATATGGTAAGTAACTCTAGCTGTTAATAACTTGGCAGTAAAGGCAGCCGTACGTATTGAATAAAGAAATGTCAATGTTGAAAGATTAGGCCCTGCAAATTATATATGTAACTTGATGGATCAAAGCCTGTTTCATGCAAATTATTTTGTTTATTCTTACTATGTATGTCGATCCATAGAAACTGTCCGAGCCAGCTAGTCTTGCCATGTCGAAATGGAATATTTTAGATTGTAACGTGTTGCAGGACTATAAAACACAACCGCATAGAATGTAATTCGCAATGTGTTTTGCGGACGAACTCTTATTAGTCGAGAGTCCCATAACAATGACTATAAATTACTAAACTGCCGTCGGATTACCACCATCAGTGCCCATAAATTCGTGCCGTCGAGTTATGGCTGCCTATGATAAATCGAACTGCAGTACTTTCTTGATTAGAAGGGTTCTGTTTGAAATTTGTTTTGAAGATGTTTTTATAAATTATAACCCAACAAAACTGACTTTTATCATAGTATTGTGTGTATTAAGTATTGAATTAGGTACTTACTTTGATAAAAAACAATAACTACCTAGTTGTAAACAAATGTAAGGCAAAGGCGACCTTGCATTGAATTCTCCTGGAAATATCATGTTTATCAAAACATCGTAGAAAGGCCTTTCAATGCAAGTTAAGTAATAATATTTCATATCAAGTTTAGAGAGACCACTAGGACGAGGATGGCTGTGTCAGAAAGCTGGCGAGGCGCCAAGCTATTCAGTTACAAACGAGTTTTGGCGGGAAACGACCCAACCAGACACAATTCATACAACCAAGCCTCATATTTCCTCTTTGCGAGGCTCCGAAGAAGAATAAGCGCCTCATATGTCAGCGAGCAAGCAGCGATGTACCTAGTAGTGCACCATATGGTAGTGTGTAAGACAAATTGTTCCAGAACAGGGCGACGCTGTCTGGAAAGAACAATATGCTCCACAAACACGTGAACAATAACAGCCCTTTCAAAATTTGCACGCTCCGTTGGTGACTGATATATTTGCTAAATAAGTTGGCCACAGACGGGACACAGGTAAAATTCTGAATTCTACCTTCAGGTGAGCTACAAGTTACAGGTTGTCGGTAACAGCGCTGAGCGTCGTAGTTAGGATAATTATACCTCAGGCCGAGATTAATTCGTGTCCTTTCATGTTGATCTTTCCCCTTATGATGTTGTACAAAAAATTGTCATCACGTGAGGTGTTCTTATTCCAACGTATTAATAGTTAGGTACCCTAAACTAAATCCCGTAACTTCAACATATTGACCCCGGCGGATCAGTCACTAACACATTAACTGCTCGTGAGTAAGCGTCACTTGTATAGGTTACTAACACCACATCATATATGTTGTATACACGTGTTTACATACGTTCATTTAATAAGATACTGACCTGTTCGTCGTAGTGCTGCGTGTGCAGGGCGGTCGTGCTGCCCTCCCTGGAGTTGCACGGCGAAGAGTGGCGCCGCGACCGCCGCCCTTCCTCTTCGTACTCCTGTTCAACATATTCTCAATCTTATTCACATTCAGGTAAACGAGAAGGTTTTCTGCCGTGAACGGCAACGTGGCCTCTAACCTGAGTTAACCTGACTTAAAATGAGCCAACGTTGCACGACACGTGTTTCCGGCTGTACCTGCAAAAGGAGCCTTGGTATGCAAGCCACAACACCCTCGAGGCAATTAGGAGCCTGGGTACAACAGCTAAATATTTGTTTACTTAAAAAATACTACTAATAACTTTGCTGGTGTTTATTATTAACTTAATTTATTATTGTTTTTTTGACAACTTAGAAAAAAATAGTTTAATTTAGAAACACATGACTTCATACGTCATTGGAAAACAATTGCTTTAAGTACACACCTTTAAGTAAAGTCGGTAGACAACATTAATTATTTCTAACAAACCACTCAAAGCACATAAACACGATGCATCACGTGCAGAACATCAAGCTCACAATTTATAAATAACACACGAACTACACAAACTGAAGTAGGTACCTAATGTTATTTTTCTAGAAACACAGACATGTTATATGCAATAGAAAATTATAAGTGAAAATGCAAGTCTCAGAGTTGATATCGAAATCTCGGGTGTGAGGCAGCGAGGGCGCGGTGAGACTGGAGTCCCGATGACCAGCCATCCCGACGATGCAATTGATTTCTGACGCTATTTTTGCATGTTGGCACAGTTTCCACCCGCGCCAACAGAATGCCGGCTAAGTGCTTTACTGCATCGCTTACATCTCAAGCTCTCTTTCTTTTGCGATCCCTGATAAGCTCTTCGCACGCAGTAGCTTCGACTAGGATTTGTGAAATAATTCAATTGTCATTGGTAGCGCGGAATGTGAGGTTTGTGTGGAAGGTCCTGTGCGGCGGAAAGCGCGTGTTGACATGCCTCAACTGCCTGATTTGAAAGCTCCGAGTGAACACGTTTACTTTACGATTGAACACGTTGACCTTTGGTTTGTTACCTTAAAAATAGTCATGCAAGGCGATAAGTGCTAAACCTCGAGTACTTCTTACAGTATGCCTTGCGACATTTCCACAAAATTATTCTTGTTACGATGCATTTTTTATTTATCCTGCAGTAAATAGAATATTTAGAAAGTATTAACTTCTAATAATATTCTATCTTTTGTGAAATAAAGGAGAGTGGGGGTATTTTCCTTTGCGTTGTACGTTAACTACCCAAATATACCAAACGCAATCGAATTAAAAAACCTAATAATGATTCTTTAGATAGGTTAACGCAAAATGTGTCTTTCGTTACGCTTACGCTACCTAAATAAACAATTTTAACTATCCGATGAACTTATGTGCGGACCACTAAAATACTTACTAGAACTACTAAAAAGGAGTGTCTAGAAGGGTCCCCTAATAACCATTTGTTTAGGGAAACGAAAGTAATATGTGACGTTATCAATGTAAAGGGACCTTTTGGCGGATGTCGCTTACGCCGCACTGCATCACGCGATACGTTGTATTTATATCGGAGCATCTTTAATAATGGCGGAAGCGCCATCCGCCATAAGGTCCCTTTACATAGATAATGCCACATATGTCAGTCGCCTGTTGTTAACCCAGACTTGCTATTTCTAGAATCATTATTAAAAGCGTATTCCGAAAAGTATGAAAATCTAGTAATAAATCTCATACAAAAGAGTTCAACGAACTGCAACTGTTTATGTAGCTCTATGAGCAGTATAATATTTACGTCATAATGATATCACACGGCACACCTTTTGTTTAACAACACAATCCCAACTTGTATTACTAAGAGCAAAACTTTTATAATGTTCACGTCGCCGTATCTCTGCCTATGAGACGCTAACTTTTAATCTTATTGTAGTCTTGAACGAGGAACCGAGATGAAAAGACCAGTATTTACCGATATCTACGAGTATATTGTCAGTAAAAACAAATGATTATTTCACATATGAGAGGCACGTAGCTGTTAACGACAGCTTTAAATGTTTTAACTTCAAAATATAAGCGACGCGAAAGAGTTTGCAGAGAAATTACGTTGTCAAGTGGTTCGTTGCAACTTTGTAATTAGCAGGCGCCGAACGAATTCTGTGTATTTCAGTTTTATTTTATTTTAATTGTCTTTTTTTTTCTGTTTTACTTTTAATGAGTCTGTTTTGAAAATAACGCCCTAGTTTTAGGGACGCGAGTTTGTTGGTATCTAAAGAAAAACAAGGACACCTTATCAAGTCTAAGATCGGCCAACTAAACATTAAAATAATGAAAAATACAACAAGTTGGTATTATTTATGCACAATGACATACAAACTAAGTCCACAAAAAACACAAAAAATATTACGATAACATATCAAAAAGCACTATAGTTTTACGGACTAGAATAGACCCGCAGTACACAAGACGGTATCTCAAACGCCACAGACAGAAAAGTTACCTACCTAGTAAATGAAAGTAGATAAGTCCATAACTAAAACAAACAATGAAATTATTGATTTTTTGTGCTTATGCATTGCATGCAAAGTAAATTAAAAAAAAACCCATAGTATTTACGAAACAAACCTAACCTAGACTTAATGAAATTTAGCTAGGTACGAGTGGGTACATACTTACCTAATAATCATTTGTAAGACAGCATAATACCTACTACTATTTACTTAACGCTTTTTACCTTTAACTTTATGTTTTTAGTTTGATAACAAGCGAAGAACTAATCCGTATCCGTAGGCAGAGCATGTGTATTAACCTGTACCTTTTTACCTTTTTGGCAGTTTTCGATGCATTGATGTTATTTTCGAGTCACTAATGAACGATGGCTTTTAAGGCTAATTAGTGGCGTGTGGCGTAACCTGGCGTAGTTCGGTTTGATCGACGTTTCGCGGCGTGCGCGGCGTTTGCGGCCACATTTTATCGCTAATTAATTATAATGCGAAACATGCCGCCGTCGGCTCGCGGTCGCGAGTACTGCCATTAATTAATTAAATTTTAAATATTCAATTAACCCTAAACCGCGGTGTTCTAGTATTCATTAGTTTATAATGATGAACAAAAAATAATAAAAATCCGTAATTGGCCCCTGATTTGTAATTAGGTATGCCTTTATTGTAGAGGTAATTTGTACTGTGGATTTATTGTTTCAATAAAATAAAATATCATAAAAGGTCAAGGGAATAGGAATGTTCTCATTATATGTTTTGCATCTTCAGTAATTGTATGGAAGCGTTTTCCGGAACTGCAATATAACAAACTAATTAAGGATTATTAAACATATATGTAGAAAAGTACAGTTTTCGAATACCGATTAACACTTATTATAAGTTTAAAGTGGCTAACTAACCTTCTCAGTATTTAAGGTAAGTATACAATTTCGTATGTTATCAGAAGACTGGTAAAACAGCAAACTATTCAGTGCCCAAAAGTATTTAACATTTAACAGAATACCCGTATTCAATTAAGTAATATTAACAGCAGTCAGATTTAACTGCTATTAATATTAATTTACACTTTGTTAAATAAGAAAAATACTTTTAAAATCTTTCGATATTAAATAATAAAATAATCAACGGCACATTTCAATCGATTCGGTAGTCAATATTTTTAAAATTCTTTATTGTTTTTTTAAATAACCGTACAGAGTTTGTTATGGGACGGTTTGTTCTACTTGGTACCTTGGCCATGGCGCGAACATCCATCGGTATGTAGTCGCGGAAGGCGACGCGGCGCCGGGCGCGCCGGCGCGACGACATGCCGCCGCCGAGCCGCGTCTCGCACTGACAGCCATTGCCCCAGCCGCCCTACGCCGCCCTACGTCACCCCGCCCTAACCACCAACCCTACTGTTAAGGGCGAGGTTCGCGAGCTTGGTTTTCAGTACTTAGGGAACAATTATTTTTAATTTAATACGTTAATGGGGCCAACAGGCTGTCAAATGCCTAAATCAGGTCAAAGGTTGATAAACTGGTAATATTCTAATAAACATTTAAATAATGGCGCTTTTACTAATAAATATTTTTTTTTTTGACACATACTCCTATCATAAGGAAGCACCACCGACCGACACCTACATTAGCCATCTCAAGATCGCAAGTGCGTTGGCATCCATGTTAGTAATTTTCTTTCTCTTGTTTAACTTCCGGAATAAAATAAATGAAGTTCATAACTAAAATACCGAAATAAACGCCGCTGTACCTAGGTAATGTTTCACAACCAACCCGTTTAATTTCCAAAGCAAAGAAAAATGAATTCTAATTTCTGCCCGCTTAAAAGTCAGCTTAACTCAGTTATGAAATACGACGATGAAGAGTTTTGCTTACTTATGCGCTTAAGTTATTTCAGAGGACTAAAGTTAATTTACCAAAACTTTTGCGAACAGAATTCGTTACAAAGAAAATATATCACAAGAAGTAGGAAATGAGCTGTGGAGTAAAGCGAAAAGTTGTCATTTATGGGTCGCGGCAGCGGCGCGGCGGCGTGGGGCGGCGCAGCATTCAGCAGGGACTTGAAAGAACCCTAATTACGATACGATGGCTGCGGCGGCCCGGGCCCGCGGGACGGGGACTAACCCTGTGCTTCCTCAAGATGATACGAAATGAAACATAAAAAGAAATGTTAAATTGCTCCGCTCTGAAATTATCTGTCTCTACGTCAAAACGTCATTAGGTACTTTTTTGATTTCGGCTGCGTTATTTTACAAAGTTTCTGACCTAGTTCGGTATTCGTAGAATGTTACAGGCTCGTATTTGTTTGTGTCTGTTTAGTGTTGGTGCGCGGCGAGGCCCCGCGGGCCCGCGCGGCGCCCTGACGACGACTCGCGGGCGTGCCTGTGACGATATAATTACACTCATTACTGACACCGTGTGTGAATGTGTACGTGCAGTTTTTATCCCTATCGAATGTAATTTTTTTCAATTAATTTTAAACAAGTTGAAATTTACGATTTCCTCACTTTTTTTAATGCAAAGCAATTTTTGGGAAAAACTGCTTTTTGTTATTAGGTGAAAGAACAACAATTAAAGTTCAATGTTAAATATCTTAATCATATTTTTTGTATTATAAAGATCGACTAATAATCCAATCAGTGGGGACAAAAAAAGAGGCTTTGCCCTACAAAAGGTGGTGTAGAAAATGTTTTAATTTGTATTGCTTAAGTATAGGCTAGACATGAAAAATGTAAGTTTTCGACCTCGAGGGGTCAGCCGCCATCTTGAATTTTATGCTTCAACAGTTGACTTTATGACAAAAATGTGTTTGAGAAGTATAAAGACAATAAAATTTCAATTATTTTTTGTATTTGTATTTATTATGTACGTCTTGTAGATACAAAGTTACAAGAGGGAGAAAATTATATACTACTTAATCAAAACAAAATAGGGGCCATGCTATGTTCTGCATACAAAAGAACTGTTTTCGGAGAAGGATTCTTTTATAACAAATCTTAACCTGTAATTTTCGAATTTAGTACCATTAGAAAGCTGCAATGTTCAACTTACAAGCTGTCTTTTTATTTTTTGTAAATTGTTTTGTTTTTATTTTTTCGCTCATTTTGTATGAAATTTGAAAATTGTTTTAAAAAACCAAGTTAAACATTGCAGCTTTCTAATGGTACTAAATTCGAAAATTACAGGTTAAGATTTGTTATAATAATCCTTCTCCGAAAACAGTTCTTTTGTATGCAAAAACATCATGGCCCCTATTTTGTTTTGATTAGTATATAATTTTCTCCCTCTTGTAACTTTGTATCTATAAGACCCACAGAATAAATACAAATACAAAAAATATTGAAATTTTATTGTCTTTATACTTCTCATAGATATTTTTGTCATAAAGTCAACTCTTGAAGCATTATGTAAAAAAGAACCAATTTCGGCCCCTTCAATTCAAGATGGCGGCTAACGCTATGACTATGAGTGATGAGGTTGAAAACTTACATTTTTCATGACTAGCCTATACTTAAGCAATACAAATTAAAACATTTTCTACACCACCTTTTGTAGGGCAAAAATACCTGCTGACTGAGCTATAAGTACAACCCATTTAGAAGTTGTGTCGTCCTGACTCTACTTAGATACCGTAAAAAGGGTGAGTAGGGATTAAGGGGTGAGTAGGGACACAATCTAAAATGAAGCATGTGTTACCAATTATAAGACTGAAATTATTTCTAATAGACGTAACGTTATTGTCCATTTAATCATTGTTCTTATTTGTAACAAGTTATGACTTATTTTAGGTTGTGTCCCTACTCACCCCGTTTTACGGTACGTAATTAGTTACTGACTCCAATCCGTAGGTACTTAAAGTCTTTCTCTCGTTAATGCCACTACTTACCTATGCGTTTATGACAATGTCAACGAACACACGTTTTTAGACAAATATTTAGATTATACTTTATTGATTAACAAGACATGAATAATCTCAATTGAAAGATAAGATTTTGTTGATTTTGACATGAAACGCCTACCATATTTTACGTACTTACTTAGAAAGATATTGCAAACCGAAACTCATTCAATTGCAAGAAGATGTTAAGAAAATGGACAAAATGTATACAATCAACTTATGACCTCATTTATATCATACGAGTAAGCACGCAGCCAAATTATAGGGCTGCATTATACAATCATTCGACTTATCTAGAATAAAAGTACCGTAAAATTCTTTACAACCAAATTTCTCAATTGCGAAAGCATACATTTTGTAAACGAAGCAAGATAGCAATTACAGCCTTCATTTCAACTAAATATTCCTCCGCAACGAGGGTCGATCCGAGTCAAGTTCATTAACCCGGGCTAAAGGCTAAAGAGCAACGCTATCTTTATGACGTCACAGGACCGCTTCGACATTGCAATAGAATTGCTGACGTCACTGGAGGAAATAACGTTTAGTAACGCCTATGGCGACGAAAGCGTTATCAAAACTCTGAATAAGTAAGCCCTTTATAGCTTCCGATCGTGTTTGCCTAAAGAAACGCTGCCGAAAAATCTGTTTAAGTATTATTGCGTAACGGGAGTTCCTAGCCAAAATCTTCCGCCTTTACAGTACAGTGCGTATTTTAGTTCTAAGAGGACCTTCCCCTGAGAGTAAACTACGCATTAGTTGGCGGTGTTGTGTGCGGACCCTTCTAGTTAAGGGTTAGGTGAATAGTTAGCGTACAGTTTTTGGGTACCTGAGCCTAATTCTGGCCTAAACTAGTAACAATTTTTTAAAATATTTGGCGTTTTATTTCGACACTAAATTATATTGTGGCGTAATGCGTGCTGTCTTCGTTTTTACGAAGGTTTTACGACTATGTATCTACTCAGTTTTTATTTTGTGGTTAGTGTAAAATATTTCAGCGCCTCTATACTGGGCGGTAAAAACCATCATATTTGACCCGAGGGGCTATTGCTTAACGCACTCGCAATCGCAATTGTTTTCATTTTGAAACTCGAAGGTGAGTCTGTTATGGTATTGTTTTTAACGCGGCCGCTATTACTGTCAAACCAACAAGAGCTGCTCTATCAAAACGTTGACAATGCGATAACAGTGTCAAAGGCGATATGATTTTTACCGCCTGGAATCTCGGCTCAGGTTGACTATCGACCTGCTCTTCCGGAGCTTGGACCTGCGCTGTGACTATAATATAAATGATCTTCGTGGCCTACTAAGGTAAGTTATATTTTGACGGCGCAGCTAGTAGCTCTAGCACGAACATTTCAGTCTTACGTCACGTTTTTTAATCTTCTTTAGTATTCGAAAACGTGGAGTACAGATTATAGTACGAACCCCTAAAACAGATTAACGTTTTCAATTATAGTTTTACGCACACTTCTCTTTTTCTACCCGATGACGATACGAAAGTCTCCGTCAATGTCAAATTGCTAAGAGGTTTTAGTACTAAACACGGAAATGGGACGCTCCAAATGCCATACCTACACATTTCCTCGATGACGTTACGTTTACGATACTTTACTCGATAGAAGAAAAAAAAACATGCTCGAGGTACGGAGCTCAGCAGAGGTTTACGAACAGTCAAATTAATGATAAGGCTTTCAGCGCCCGTGATTGCCTTTTTTAAAGATTTTCGACAGCTCGGGGCGCCATGGGCGTGGATGCGTTAATGTAACTAATGCCGGCACTGCACGCACCTTCCATTACCCGCTTATAAACGCGCCCATTAGTTTATTACTTCCCTATTACCTTGATTTATCCAAACCCATTCCAAATAACATGACTAAAAGGTTAGGTATGACTGCCAAAAGATAACATTTTATGCAATCTTGCCTACGATTTTACTACAATTATCTTGGTGTTATAATGTGTGATGCACTTCGTTCAATACAATACCTACTTATTTACTTAACAAGTTATTGGTTACCTACGCAATATATCCCCATGATTAAGTCATAACATGTATTAAGTAATCCTAAACCCTGGCGGGCTCTATATATATTTTGATAACATTTACAATATCATTAAAAAACAGTGTGCAAAATGTAATAAAATCGGAACGCGTCCACAAAATGTGTGAAAATATTTCTACTTGACCAAATTACATTTTACACATACTTTTTTCATTAAAACAAAAATACAAAAATACTGATTGTTAAAAAAGGTGAACATTTCGGGCTCGTCCGGGATTTGAACCCGGGACCTCTCGCACCCGAAGCGAGAATCATACCCCTAGACCAACGAGCCGATGACATGCAGCTATAAAACAGCGATCTTGAGTACGATTATCGGGGTCGCACTATACTGTAGATATATCTATACCAATATTATAAAGCTGAAGAGTTTGTGTTTGCTGAACCTTTGTTTGCTGTCTGGCTGTCCGTCCAGACCACCACATTTGGCCGTCTTATTCCAAAAGGACCTAAAGTGCCAAAAATGTGTTAAGTACCTACCTACTTTACAAAATAACAGTATAACCATCAGTTTTCCTATAAGGTATTATTGCTCTATGCAATAAGGACCAACACCATAACTTCACACGTAAGTTGTGTTACACTCGTTTGAGGTTAAATCATAATATTGAAAATTGTTTATTTTAATTGTTTAATGCCAGGCATGCACCACGACACTTATAAAATCACAACATGCACAATAGTGACACAAAAAAAAACACCTACAAAATATCTACAAAGGAAATCGGTACGTAAGTAAGTAGTTATCTAAAGAAAACAGATATTACAGAGTAAAGTGGACACGCAAACTGATGGAATCAGTTAGAAAGGAATGAATAAGTATAAGAAGTTGTTCTATTAATTTAAGTCGTCAAAAAGGTTATTTTGTGATTGGCCGCTATTGCCGATATTTTTGTCAAATAGAAATTTAAAAATGCCAATATTTTTCCCAGACCACATTGCGAGATGGAAAATAGAATTTTGCCAGATTTACCCCTCAGGAAATAACGGCCACAATGATAACACATTCTACTCGTTAGCCGTCAATTGATTCGTGCATAGATAGATAGATTGGTGAGAATACACTACTCGGTAGTGGTGTGGACGCCGCCGTAGCCACGGCTGTAGTGTCATTGGCTCCGTGGCAAGTCTGATAAAGGAAATCATGCAGAGACGCACTGCATGACGGATCACTAAGTTACTGTGGCAGATCCACATTACCGTATCATCTTCTGAAGGTACCTCAAGCTTTTTAAGTGCGCCTTTGCAGGTTTAGTTTAAGAAGTCAACTTATAAATAGACCAACAGACTACTATAGAAGCTTCTTCAACAGTAGGAAAGCTTGATTTAAAATTAACATCTACAAGTTTTCGTTATATTCGCAATGTAGAAAAAACGCTACGAAGAGTGACAATGGTTTGAGATGAGATTAGCAAGTGACACCTAGGACGGCGTTAGACTAGGCTCTGTACAGAAGTGAATGTGGTCGATAAAGAACATTGATTGAAAGTGTATAAGGTAACTCTGGCAAAATCACCTCGTGCGGTGGGTCCAGGTCGTCGTCGGCCGGCGGCGCGTCGGCCGGCCGCCACGGGCGCCCGCTCCTGCCCCACACAACATCACGTCACTGTCTATACTGCTACACATTCATTAGATCTATAAGGACATACACAATCCACACCACATTAGGTCTACACACTAAGTTAGAAGCTCTGTCGGAAAAGGAATCTCTCGATTTCACTAGACCTCTATTTATAGGGACCGCTGTTAAATAAAATTAAAGTTACTTAACAAGTCTAGTTGCAATCTGGTGCTGTTCGCAATCTGGATTTTTCCAATATAGAACTAGCTGTCTTTGGACATTGTAAATTGATAGAGTCCTAATAAGCTAAATAATTTTGGAGTGATACAGCAAAAACATTCTTAATTTTAAGAAATAGTCAGGAACAATATCGATTAAATAAAAGGACTGAGCCGTCGTAATTGATACTGAACCGTAAAAGGTTGCTCTAAATATAAGGGATTAAAAGTCGATCTCGGACCTCTTTTACGGGCAATAAATTTAAAACAAACCCTCACGGATGCAGGGCAGTGAAATAAAACCGCCGGTGACAGTAAATACGAACGTTTATGCCACCATAAAGCAATCGATTTCGATGGTAAATAAAAGTGGAAGTGTTGGCGCTTGGCCAATGAGCCGTCGGTCGGAGCGCGCCGGGACAAGGGTCTGCGGAAAGCGGCAGGTTATTTTCGCTCTGAGATGTAAAAGAGCGGACGAAAGCGAACGCTCAACGAGGACTCGACCTTTGCTTTCGCACCTAAAGGGTACTTTCACGTTTAAGCGCTTTTATAAGAGGCGTCAGGCTTCGGGGGATTTATGCCTCGCTCATTAAAGTGCGCGCGGGAGCGCTCTGTTGACGGACAGCTTCCTCTGACTGCTTATTAATCAGGTATTTGTATTTTAGAGAAGCCCGTTTTTTCAAGCACAAACCGCCCTTGCAATTTATTAAACATTTTGTCAGCTGACTAGGGTTAATACCTAAGATTGTGTATGGCTATGTCATGGGTCGTGTACATACACCGGTGTGAGGGTACCTGTAGGCGTGGTCGTGCGGCGGCAGGCCCAAGCCGGAGTCCTCGGAGGGCGAGCGGTGGTCGGCCGCGAGCGGCGCGTCCGCCGGCCCCTCCTACAACAACAACTGCTACACCCGCCCGCCCCAACAACCACCACGGAGGGGGTTCCAACCACTGACCACATCTTGGTCATAATTATGTTGTGTGACTTAAGTAAAACCGGGTGCCACCCTGACTTCTTTAGCACATTAATTTTACATCAACGATTGTAATTATCAGCTTAACTGTTGTTTGTCACTAGAAAAAGACGCAAAAACATCACTGGTTTGGAACATAAATTAACTATTTATCTATTATGGACGGGTAACACCTAACACAGACTAACCACAGAAAAAACATCGATGCGTCAAATGGTACAAGTTCATTAATGGAAGCATCTAAACTACTAGTGGTTATGCGTTTAGTAGGTATGTACTATGCTAACACTGGAAGCATGCGATGCGGAGCAGCGTGCGGTGCACTTACCGCGTCGTGCAATTCGTGCATCGTCGAGGAGGGCAGCATGTGTCGGTCTACCCCTCGCTACGGACAAATTGCAGGCTTCAGATTCCGCGACCATTAGATTCTTGAGCATAATAACACCTTTCGAAAACTCTTCTTTGAAAACTTTTATTCAGTTAACGTGGCAATACATTTTTCAAAAAAAATAGCAGTGCATGGCTTGAATTCGCTCTACCTACCAATAACAAATGTTATAATACCAAGCTTCTTTTGCAAATCGTCATCCAGAAAAAACCTTCGTTTAATTAAATGGGCTTGTAGCTGTCTCTGTGTTCTTAACGAAGCGCAAAATTCTAATTAGTGGCTCTAGGTGGAGCGCAGATTACGAGATTATTTCGGAGCAGCCCGACCTAATGAACACAGAAAAATATGCTTCGAGCTCTTCAGTCTTTTTGCTGCAGGATCTTGTAAATAAGTCTTGGTTCTTCTGGTTTTTGTTATTATATTCTTTTATATTTTATCTACTCGACATTTTTAATCACAATTGAGTCTGGTTACCTTTAAATGATGATCGGAGGACTCGTCGCCGCGCCTGTACACGAGCTCGTCGAATCGCGGCCGATCCTCGGGCAGCATGAACTCCCGGATTTCGGTCAGGAGGGTATACTGAAAAAGGGCACATACAATGAAACAAAGTTACGACTGCCGATGCTTCCTGATTAACTAAAGTGGAATTATTCTAGAGACGAGGTCTAAGTTCTCTACTCTACACGTCAAAGCTCGTTGATAAATTGCCTCGATCTGCATAATTCCCTCGGGTGTTGAGCTCTGAAGTGCGAATGCAGGATTAGCTTTCTATGTTGGCGTAGCGCGAGCAAGGCGTCACGGCGCGCGGCGGGGCCCGAACTCGTTTCTGAGTAATGAAGCCCGATAAAAGGCAATTAACGCGTGGCGTTGGATCCCTCAGCCGAGATGTCCCAAAAGTAAATCCCAATATTCTTTGTTAGCAACTAGCAAGCATTGGTAATTTTAAGATATATTAATTTAGTGTTTGTCTCAACTGTTGGTTTATTAGGTCGTCATTAAAATTTTCGCCTGGAATTTCATGGATGGCCGCATCACCCGAGCTCTTACTACCAAGTTACTTAAAAAATAATTATAAAAGCTGTTAATTCCTCTAATAGATGCGTAAAATAAATTGATTTCAGATAAATTACCTGAGGGTTTATTACCTAACGCACTCGCAATCGCAATCGTTTTCATTTTGACATTCCGAAGGCAAGTCTGCATACAAAATGTAAACAATTGTTCCACTTTGAAGCCGATTGCGATTGCGAGTGCGTTAGGCAATAGCGACGCTGCTTTAGGTTTCAGACTGTTTTCCACTATAATTAATGACCTTGACCAAAATTCTAATAAATCATCGGGTAACGTCTTGATTTATGTTAAAGTACCTTAATTAAATGTTATAACAGATGGACGAAACTGCGCCATCTTCCCACCTAAATTTTGCACAGTGATTAATATAAGTCGCATAAAAATGTTCACTTAATTTAATTCTTTAGCAAATGTCTTTTTGGTAATCAATACACAGGTATACAGTAGTTAATTAGGATACAGATAATTAGGACCTTGCGTTTTTTCATCTAATTGCTTGCTAATAAGACTTACTGAATTTGATCACCAATTTTATCGCGAGTAATAATTTACTGTAGATGGCAGACAGAGCTTTAAAAAATGAAAGCAACTTTTTTAACAGATTAATTGTAAGTATATGGTAAACCTTGGTTAATAGTTAATATGTGTAACTAACTATAAATTTGGTTAAATAGGAACTTTCTGCTTGATTGTCAAACTTAATAATTCCTATTGATAAACTAAACTAGGAAATAGTTTACTTTGTGCGGTGTGTCGAGCAGGTCGCGCAGCACCGTGAGGAAGGCGTCGGTGGCGAGCCGGCGCGCCGCGTACTCCTCCATGTAGTACGCCAGCGCCGGCAGGTCGCTCTGCGGCAGCAGCGAGCGCGCCTTCTGCTCCACCGCCGTCGCCGCGGCGCCGCGCCGCTTGCCCCACCCGCTTATTCTAAACACAAAACGGATTTCATTCAACTCTCAGGGTGTCATGATAAATTTTGCCAGTTGTAATTTATCATAAATCGGGACTGTGCTAGAAAAAAACTGGGACTTCAAAATCGCGCGAATTACAGCCCTCTCGCAATGCCAATTATAACAAACCGTTTTTGGCCTTCTCGAATTTTCGATTGTTATAAATTAGTATCTTATATATGAACACTGGTGATGTGGGGATAATCGCGACAATTGGCGTGCCGATCAAGGGTCAATTGGGACGTGTCCATAGTCTCAATTCAGGACGTCTGGCAACACTAGTCATGATAGTGAGCAATAACCGCTGGTAATAGATACCCGCAACGCCCATTTTATACTGCAACCAGTAACTAGGTTTAGGCGTGTTTACATCACAACTAAATTGCCCGATTATTTCGTCCCGTGCGGTATCACTTGAATTCGTCACTGCACTAATCTACTTAGAATCAAGCTACTCCGAGTAGCTTAACCGCCCTTGCCGTAAATTTATTATTTGAACTCACTTGCCTATCTACAATATTTTAATGTAAATAAATAATCTTCGAAAGTTATTTATGTCGTGTCGAGTGGGTACGGTCACGAACGTTAATTTAGGACCCATTTAAAAAAAAAATGCTTGATGTCGTCAATGTCATTAGATATGCCAAGTCATTTGTAACTTATAGGAAACTCAACCTTATTTTTGTAGAATGTCAGATTGACTTTGGACCTAAGGTGTGTCACTAATTTAATTGTTTGACTGGACCTGGGCGCGTCCCGCTCCCCGTAGGCGGTGCAGGCGTGCGGCACCTTGCCCACGTCGCGCACCAGCAGCGACATGCGCTTGTGGTACTTGAGCTGCGCCACGGCCTCGTCGTGCGTCACGTCCACGAACGACTGCCCGTTCACCTCAAGGATTTGGTCCCCCACCTGCGTACAGAGAATTACATAGATGTCATAATGCGTTAGACACGGGGTCGATGATATACTCGTATCGATCACACGGAATAAACACATAAAATCGGCGGCTTTCCCACGAAAAGTTTTCGTCTTACTTTCACTTTCGTCAAAATTGAGACCAAAAATTAGCATCTGAAGTTTGAGCTTAGAACTCTATTTTAAACTGCTATTTTTCAGGACACAATAAAATATGCAAGAAAGTTTAATTAAATATCTTGAAACAACTTGAAACTTAATTATAATTTTCGAAAGAGATTTAATCATTTGATGAAAATTCTTAACACATTGTTATAACTTGGAAAAGTTACGAGGCTCGGATGTGGCGTGTAGCCGACGGGCGAGCCTCGAACTCAAAACTATAAATTCTCCACCGCACCTCGCACCGGGCATTTCTGCTCTCAATGTGCAACTGCTGTCAGGCCTGTCAGGCTTCACTATTTTTTAGGAATCGTCTATGATTGAATTCAAAGTTTGGTTGGCGAAGATTCGCAAGTTGGTTGCTGACTGGTTGATGTTATTTAACTTGTAATGATTTCTTGTTATGTACAATTTGAAACAATAAATTAAAAAAAGTGAGAGGTGCCCAACTCACACTTGACCAAATTTTAGTATTTATTGTTTTCAGGGTTTGTACTATAGTGATACCAAATTTGACGCTTGTATGTTTTACCGTTTTCTATTACGGTTCAAAAGATATAGCTTTTAAAGTTAGTACGGACGGACGGACAGCGCAGGCATGTTAATAGAGCCCCATTGGACTACACCTCACGTACAGAACCCTAAAAACTACCTCAATACATGCAGCCCGGACGAAAATATTGAATTAATCTGCAAGTAAGACGGAAATTTTGCATAGCAACGTTGCAACTATACTGAAAGACAAACAAGCAATGTACCGCTTCATAGGACGTCTTCGTAACAAGTTGAGGATCAATATCAATAGCTTTTTCCCCTCAAGTTGCGTTTTCATATCTTCATCATTTCATTGTGATTTATCCTTGATTCCCAAATAAATATTTTCATTTTCATTTTCAGCTCGTCAGTTCACCTTGACGGACTGCCTGTCAACACTTCGTTTCTTTCCTCTCGATTTTTAAAATAAAGAAAATAACGTCGTTAAATAAGAACGAGTGTATTTATGATGACATTATTATGATATTTTTATTATCCTAGACTGTATGTAAATTAGTGGCAAACATATGTATGCTACTACGTAATTGAAATAAATGTATACTAAATTACGAGCAAATTAGTAGCACAGATGTTTTTCTTCCTACAAAATCATACAAGACCATCAATATGTTCCTATCTCTCCGACTGGCAAAGCTGCCTCAGAGAAAATTAATGCTTTTTGCAAGGCTTGGTCCTGCTCGTGGCAGTTTGGCGGAATCGCCGCTTTTACAAAATAAGAGGATGATAAAAGTTTTACAAGCGGCAGACGGGCGCTGCCTCAATATTCCGCACAATACATCGGCTGCGGACGGCCTGTATCTTGTCAGCGGCCTTTACTGACCTACTTTTTACACGAAGGATAAAGGAAACCCGATAAACCCTTTGATGTAAGCAATAATTTCTATTTAGAAAGCGAACGTATCTGCAATCTCAAACAGCCCGTAAACAAGTACAATGGCTGCGATTGACAGGCGCGATGGGTGTTCCTGTGGTTGAATAGACAATTATGTTTCATTTATTTATCGTACTTTATTGTTGCTTTAAAATAGATAAGCAAATAATAAACCTATATGGAGAACAAATTCAGCTTGAACCCTTTTCCTCTGTTTTGAGGTACATTGTAATGATGATACCATAAATACTACTTATAATTATTATATCCATTACATTGTTTTTAAAGGCACATAATACGACACGTACGAGTACAAGCCACAGATTAAAATATGTAGACATATATCCTCACCATGAGACCAGCTCTGTCTGCCACGGAGTCCTTGTCGACTCCGGTGATGTAGATGCCGAGGCTGTACTCCAGGCCGCCGCGGATCATCAGCCCCAGAGACTGGCCCGGCTCGATACACAGATCCACCTGTACGTAATTAAATAGTACACATTCTTAAACTGACCTGGTGATTAGCGACCTGGTGATCATAGAACAGAATAAAGTGTAGAGAAAGAAATGGACTTTCCAGACCATAAATCAGGATCATGCGGAAAACATACTCAGTTAAATTTAAATATATCTTGAATTTTATACACACTCTTACGTTTAACTATAGAAAAATTTATACATAATTAGAAGGAATGTTAACATGACACTTGGCCCCTTCTGGCAGCGGGCGAGGGAGGGGAGCGTGTCGGAAGCCTCATTACAACCACTAACGATAGCTTAGTGGGCAGTGGACCACGATTAGCATTCCGCCGGGTGTTTACTCCCTCTAACGTATACGTAGAATCGGGTATTTTACAACCAAATTATTATGAATCGTAAAATCATTAAGAGTTATTAGAACCAATAACTCCAAAAAGTATGTTTCTTTAAACAACTTTAACAGCTTTTTGTACTCCTAAAAATTATAATAGTTATAAAAAAAGATGATAATTCATTGGTACCGCATCTTGATTTTGTTTATATTTAAGTTGTCCCTAATTCAATTGAACTCAATTAAGCCTTTGCCTAATTCCGCTCATTGATTTGGAACAAGTTTTAATTGAGTTTGATCCCTTGCCAAGCGGAGACAACTTTGTCATTGTGGCCGGTGCCATTCAAATATCTAACCGCTTCCACGGATAAACCGGTAGCGTACTCATAATCATAATCATATGAGTACGCTACCGGTCAATCATAATAGTTAACAACATTCAGTCAAGAGATTTAACAAATTTATGTTTCCGTAACCGTTGAATTGTCCAACCGTTAGTTAGTTAGTTACAGAGTTGTAAGCCTCTTGGCAATGTTTGAAGTGGTCGAGTTGTTAAGTTTACCCTGCGTATCGAGCGGTCTTTGCTGGCGGAGCGCGGCGCGCGCGGCGGCGGCGGCGAGGCGGGCCGCCCGTAGCGGTCCATCCACGAGCACGACGCGCGCCCCACCAGCGCGCCCGCCGTGCGCACCGTCATCGTCAGCTGCCGGCACGACTTCAGCATCTGACAACCGACAACACACCATTACAACGGGTCTATTACGCCGAAACTTTTTACGCCGAATGTATAGTTACGCCGAATTTTGTTTACGCATAATTTTTCGGCAGCTTAAACGGTTTTTTTTTTTTTTTTTAGCCTCATCCTGGTAGAATAGAGTAGGTTAGGAAGGTTAGGTTTGATTTACTTTATAACTTTTCAAAAAAGTCAAAGGTAAATCAGTATCAGTAAAATAAAAATTATGCGAAATTAGTACCTATTCTGCGAAATCATACATTCGGACAATCGTGATTATGCGTAAATAAGGGGAAACCATTACAACCCTAAATCGTACCTAACAAATAACACACTCGTGCTATGATACACACATAGGTACAATAAGTTGCCCCGTTACGAGGATCCGATTGAGGAAAAGGACGCATTAGTTATTTATTCGAGAGTTGAATCGACGAAAATAACGTCATCCGCTGGCTTTGTTGAAGGCCTATAAATATTTTAGTTTCCTCGATCTAAACTATTGCAGTTCTCGTAGAGAAATAAAACAATAATATTTTCATTTCGCTTGGACAGAAAAGATACTGAATAATGCGCATGACCTTCAAAGGTAGTGGACTCGTAAACGTTTACAGCAATGTTTGCTCTGAGCACAAACCATAATTTTTAAGCCAAGCAAGCTTAACATTATCTAGATTTGAATAAAATCTCCCCTATTTTAAGTGCGTTCAGGCTATTTGGGAACAATACCCGTTACTTTAAGCCAAAGGTTTTAAAAGCATTATTATTTTTTACGTCTAAAAGTACTTATTTTTTCTTTGATTGCAACGTTATTAAGATGATGCGTAATGATTTAATACGACATATTTTTGCTTGTGAAGATGATTTCATAACCAATATGCCGTTCGCAGGCAGAGACTAAATTAAGGCATTTTGTATACCGGACCTGTCAAGGCGATAAAAGAAATAATCAGGCAATGCTTCATATTCTAGCTGCAAACCATGTGCGTTTGTAGCTACGCGAAGAGAACTCAACCCAACTGGATAAAATCTTCTCGTCGAAATACATCTTGAAAATTACAGGGCTACAGGTAAACTAAATGGCTAAAGAAGTTGAAAATTTTCATGCTTTATTTATAACAATAACAATACATAAAATTATTTAGCCCAACCCCATAATTCAAACACAGTCATATTAAGTGCGTGTCGTTGATTCGCGTAGACAAATCCATGGCGTCAGAGAAGAAGCGTGGGCGCCGCGGCGACGTCACCGGCCGGCCGGCGCGGCAGCCGGCGCGGCGCTCGCCTTGGCCGCTCACTTTAATTACCGCAAGCACACCGCTCCTGACGTCTTTAACAACACAAACACGTTCAGGACCACACGCGACACATTTTAACGAGCCATAAAACCTTGTCGCTAAAAGCATACTCTCCTGATATTGGGTACAGAATAACCTCCATCTGAAAGGTTACCGAACTATGCTAGCCTAAAATACGTCTTTGACTTTTATCAAGTCCCTCCGGGCCGCCGCCGGCCGACCTTATTCGAGTCTGTGAATAAACCGCACTATTATGATAACACAATTTGATCTTAGATCGAAAATTAAATTGTGTTCTAAACGAGAACTTCTCTGCTAACAGGATAAGTGAAAAAATTAACGCTGCTTAATCGCATATAATGTGTTTTACAAAACTTAGACACTGGCTGGGGTTGCCACCCGTACTATATTATAAAGTATTGTACTCTATTTTAGCTTCCCGTACGTTATATTTTATGCAACACATAAAGTACGGCAAAGTACTTTATTTATGACATTCGGTTTTTAATGGTCATTTTTTTCCTATAATCAATAAATTTAAACGAAATTGTACCTGAACGCAGCCGTCAAAAACCCTCGACAAAAACTTTGTTTTGCCATGTTTGAACGCGATTTACTTATACTTTAATTGTTGCCAAATACGCTGTTAGAATAAGCAAGGTCTGAGGAGTGATAACTTGATAAGAAATATGTACTTAAAATTAATTAAAAAAATACTTTACATTTATGCTGCGTACTTTATTTTTATTCCTCTTTTGGTAAGTAATACTTTATTCTGTTAAAAATAGGTGGCAACCCTAACACTGGCGCTGCGCTCGGTAGTCATTTCATGGAAACCCGGACAAATTTAATAATTTAATTTGAATATGTTTATCTTACAGAAACAACTGACAAGTATAGTTTTCAGAAACTAGCAATGGAAGGTAATGGGCAACATTACCCATAACACAAGTGTGTCCCACAAATATGTACTTAGTAGCGTTTTCAAGGAGCGCCGACGTAAATCAAGCGATAACGCAAGTACGGAAGGAACCGTCCGCCAGCATTGCGAAAATAGTGCCGCCTTTCTGAACCTCTCACGGCTCCATCATGTACGTCTATACAACTTTGTGATTCTTCTAGAAACTAAGTAGGTTAAGGTCGCTGATATTGTTAATTATAATTGATCATTTTCCCCGCGACTCTTGGCAACAAATCATGTTTATCATTACTTAGCGATATTGACCTACTCCGCTTAATCCAAACAAAAGTCATGATATTATTCTTTTTCGACAAGTAAGAAGGCTTGCCGAACTAATACAAACTTTGCCCCCTGTTTATTCTTCCGTGAAAGAATGATAGTTAGGTTCGTAAAATATAATGTTACGTACTGGATTTACTAAAGCGCAAAAAATACAACGGGGACGCAGGTTCGTTGATATTTAGTACGGTGATCGTTGATATTTCAAATTTAAGCAACTGTCGTGAAACTTGATGCAAATATTATGAATTGCTGAAAGTTTGTTAATTTGAGCTATTGGCTGGAGGTTGTTTTGATTGGGCGTCGCGGGGCGCCGTGGGGGCGCCGCGACACAGTAATACGGGGAGGCGTCTTTCGTGCCCGCAGTTATTTCTAACCACAGCAGTAATGCCATTTGCATGACAAATTCCTTGATTGGAATTAAATGATTTACCTACCTATTGATCTCCCATTTCATTTATTCTTCTTCATAATTCCGGTAATATAATTTCAAAAAAATATCACAATTCAAATGGTAACGTTTGCATCGCATGTAATATCCGGGGCCCCGATAACCGCGGCGATAACGCGCGTCACGCGCCTCTGGCTACACCCTAATTTCCGAATTGATCACAGAGCGACGCGAGCCCATCACGGAGCGACGCGAGCCCATATCGCCGTTTCAGCTCGACATATCTCACTGACAGCTAATATCTTTTCCACTCACATTGTGCCCATATATTGGTATGCTTCACGTCCGTCGGGTAACGAATTGCTTTTGCTACCAAGTCAAATGGTGGAGCTGTTTTATTAAATTAAATAAAAAAAACTAAAGCATGAGTAACAGTACAATATGATAAACTGTAAAGAGTACGTCAATTTACGTTGGCATTTAAAAAAATATGCTATTGGTAAAGAAAATTAAACGCTTATTGTTGCATTGAACGTAGCAGCGCTACGAGACGGCGTAGCACTTGCAGACCGCGCAATCTTCCGCCTTAAATTGCACGCACCCGTGACTGTTGGCTTCGATTCCACTTTTTCCTAAAAACCATACTGTTATCATAATACTGTCGACGATACTGCCGCCTTTTGTGTCCAGATACCAAGAGCAACCATAACGCTATCCACACGATATAGTAAAGACAAATTAGACGTAGGGTAGGGCCACCATTCGACAAGTTTGCTTCACCCTAAGGCTTCACCCTCTTTAAGACTGTAACGGGAACTAACTTCATTGCTGCACGGGTAGCCCAAGTTGTATTTTCTCGCTTGTCGCTCAGTGCGTCTCTATGAAGGGAGATCCGAGCGACAAACAAGTCGCGGACAACATGTGCTAGCCGTGCAGGGGCCATCCCATTGTCCTGTCGCTCTCTACACAGCTATCTCTAAGATAAATAATTAACTAACGCAGCGTCAAAGTTTACGCGATGTCGGGTCAATCAGCCCATCTTCCTTGACGGCTGGTATGCTTAGTAGTTTTCTAACGACTTCAGAAAACAGTGTTAAGTAGTTTTACGAAATTTCACGTGACTACAACCGAAGTTTGAATTTGTAACTTGTAACTCGTGATTGTCGTATAAGTAGAAATCGGAAAAGCCTTATACAGTCACGTAACAACAACGACCGCTACCAGCCACGTCATTTAAAACAAAAATACTTTAAAAGAAATACTAAATATCCCGAAAATGAAGAAAATAGTCTCTAGACCGTTTGTGCCCAAATGAAATAAAAATAAAATAAATAGATGGAACAGTTTAGTTGGGTGAGGTGCACGTGGAGAGTAATTGGCGCACATCGGCAGTGTCAAAGCCATTTGGCCGCGGCTCAGGAGGATCTGCCAGCTGCAACAGGTCCCATTGACGTTGTGCTTTTGTCATGCTATATTCTTTTACCGTATCATCAACACATTTGCAAAAAAATACCTTTTTTGATCTATACCAACCGGAAAATATATATTTCCATCCGTAAACGTACAAAGTTTAAGGTAAACAAGGAATAAAATCAGTAACTACTGACTTCAGCGGTCACTATCAAAGAGATTCAAAAAAAGAGGAACGTGAACAATACCTTGAGCGCATCTTCGTGCGAGATCCCGGAGAAGGGCGTGCCGTTGACCTGCAGGATGGAGTCCCCGGGGCGCAGGCCGGCGCGCTCCGCCACCGAGCCGTCCTCCACGCGCGAGATGTACACGCCTACACCTGCAACCGCTGCACTGTATGCTCGCACACACGCACACCGCCGAGTGCCAATGTCCGAACCAATCAAAACCACATGCAAAAAATAACGTTAACGATTTTGAAATTTGCTCTAATACGATAAGTATGGTTTGCAGACATGCGTTTTATGAAAAAGCATCAAATTCTGAAGTCTGATTTGAACTGTATTAGTTTAAGCTAACAACATCAGCTGTAATTATTTCCTGCAAGATTTTATGGCCGTTGTTTTATACTTAGGGATTATTTAAGGACGGCTCCTGAGCAAACCCCGATATGAGACGGCTAAGTCCGAAAGCGGATATTAGCGTTACCTGAGCAAGCGGAACGAGCGCTATCTCTTCGCGGCGGATATTGCCTAAAGCTCCTTATTTTACCCAAACAACGCTGTTTAATTAAAATGTCAAATATTTCAGACAACCATAATTTCTGATTTAACTTACTAAATAAAGAAAAAGGCTCAACCAAAATGTATTTAATGGGTAAATAAATACCGAGCCTTGGAGCGCAGGTGTTCTGCGAACTTTATTATGTATTACGATCAACTGCACACTCGGGGATTTTTCTTGACAATTAAATAGCTTTTTAGCTTCGGCTCCAGCTGCGTTTATATTTTACCTTTTAATAGCATTTCATCATTTTATGGATCAAAACACCGTACCTACGTGTCGTACGTTAAATTCCTATCGTAATCGGAGTTTCATTAACAAAAAAACGCCATGATTCAACGTATACCTATCTTTAGGGTATTGAAAACTACTTAAAGGACCTCCTAACTTTTGGTTGTGTAATTTCAATGCAGAGTTTATAATTGTTTGGGATAAAAACTATAAACGTCTAGCCTAGTGTGACCCGCCGGAAACTAATGTAGTGTGAATTTATTTACTAAATGATATTGAATTTATAACAAAGTTCACTAGCTAAGCCTTAACGCAATCTTAAATGTTTTTTCATTCTAACATATTATTTTACTCAAATTAGAGGTATATTATAGTGTTAAGTCATGGCACCTAGTTCCTCCGTAAGTACTCAACTTTGAGCCTGTTGCCACAAAGGTCATTTTGGGAGTTGGGTCACTGGCTGAGGGAAGGGGGTGGTGATCTTCGCTCCGGTTAATATTTGGTGCAGCAGATCTCATTGGCCGTACAACGCGGCATGTTCAAGCTGTCTACGAACAGAAAGTGACTTCAAATTTGTTCATTCCAAATTTCCTTTGATGAATCCTGTTGCAGATATTTCATTGAATGCAATTATATTTAAAATAAATACCTAATTACTGCACGAACAATGTTGTTGACGAACCAGTCATGATTTATGCCAAGATCAATGGGAATTAACAAGGTTATTTCCCAGATGGCTGCGTAAATCGTGTATCGAGATAGAGCTGTAGGTCATTGAGTGGAACGCTTTGACCCTTCGAGGGCTATTTATACTCGAGCGTCCCACATGGACGGGCAATCGATAGCGCTTCGTCTGACGATCACCGCGGTGATTAAGTGTTATGGTTTGTTTTACAACGTAAACATTGTCTACTTCAGTTTATCCGAAGCGTTTAAGTCTATCACTCGACAATACATAGAGGTCTGGGTAGGACTTTAATTTATTGATTTATTAACGTTTACGAACGACTTGAAAGGTAAAGTCCAAATCAGGATTATGGCTGAATCGATTGAACGTGCCGCATGATGATCGTGGGTCTAGAAGCGGTGTTCATGATTAAAGGTATAAGAATGGCATTGTGGGTAGTCTCACCTGCCTCCTTCCCACCTTTGACGCAGATGCCGAAGCCGTGGGAGTCGGCGGGGTCCCGGCTCATGGTGAGGGTGCGCGTGGCGGGCTCCGCGGCCGGCGCCGGCGCGCCGCCCGACGAGTACGGCCGCTCGCGCTCGCCGCCGCGGTATATCGCCTAACATACACATATTTTTTGTTAGTAAATAAATAAAATTAGATTTCATTCCACTCAGATAGTATATTGTTGTAGGAGCCGAATGTAGATGGCTGGGCTGAAAGTGGGGCCCACCAAGATAGTGAAGTGAAGAAAATCCTTCTCACGATAACTGAAAGGAATTATATAGTCTTATTCTACACTTATAAAAAAATGTTATATTAATGATCAGTGCATTAACACCATAAAATAAATATCAATGGGATAAATATTTAACTCGAGTCGGCTTTAAAAAATCTAGATAATTTCTAAGGAACTATCAGTAAGCAAAAAATACTATTTAATATTTTACGAAACCAATCTTGCATCCTGATAACCCCATCAGAGGGCCCTGCAAAGATGCACTACGCTAACTAACGTTTCTATTCGATTCGTTTTTAAACCAATCGCGTCACTGGGAGATGACGTAATACGAAAAGTCACGTGGTCTACCGGTGACGCGATTGGTTAAAAACGAATCGAATAGAAACGTTAGTTAGCGTAGTGCATCTTTGCAGGGCCCTCAGTTATCGGTTTAGCGACTTCTATTGTCGATTTAATTCGATGAGCTAAGTCGATGACTTTAGTTGGATCGTTGCGAAATCGATTCTACAGATAAACTCCTCATGTAGCCCTTGTCATATTTCGCAGAGCGACTTTAAATTTGTGGACCAGCCCTACCGTGAATGACCACGCTTCGGCTCCGTACTTGACGTGACGCAATTTTTGATAGCAGCCTTACAGACAATTAATTATTTAGTCGGAGCTGCTATGTGGACTAAACAACGGTAAACTGTTCCACACGAGGCAGTGCAAACAAAAAGTTTACAACGCCATACACTACAGTTAACTAAGTTTAGATAATTGAAAACAACATCATTCATAGGTGGGAAACGTAGAGTTTAGTTAGATATCTGTTTTGCAAGTTAAAAAGCCTGGTCTAAATTGTATTTTAAAATACAATGGAATGTTTTTATTGAAGTGGCAGCGAGTATTGTCGGGAGCGGCGCTGGGTATCCCGCGCGTCGTTCATAAGCAATAAAGCTCGAGTATCTATCGCAAACAATGCTTCTCGGGGCACGTTTAGCATCTCAAAGACGCTGTACAAACGCGCCCACCTCGCCCTCGCCGCTCCGCCCCCGCGTTCGAAACGTTTCCTATTATGCCACTAGAACGTGCAATTTTGGTAGACGTGGTACCTCGATATTTTAAAGTTAAGTAATGCCACTCGAAATTTTAATATAAGGTGATATATTAAATTGTAATACCTTGGAATGCTCAACCTAATTTAATTTGGTTATAGCACCACCATTCGCATCTTAAGTTTATTATTTTCTAGAATCATGATAATGAGTTCGTGAAAGGTCAGTGATTAAATATTAATGCCGTGAATGCAGAAATGTCGTCTTTCATTCTCGAGCGAGTTGATCTTACGTTCGCAATGGTACCTACATACCGTATGCATAAGTACTTCTTTTTTTTTCAGATTGAAATAAGTGAGTATTATTTTGCAAGTTTTCGCTGTAAACAAACTAAAATTAGAAAATGCATACAAATGTATGTTCTATAAGTAATTAATCTCGAGAATAAGAATCAGCCGGAGTTAAGCAATCACGTTTTGATTAAAATAGTTTACTCTTTAACACAACTAGCATCGTGGTTTCGTAATTCGGGTTGATACTGGATAACCCAGTAATAGTGAAATAATTTATCACCAGTTAAGTAATGCGTACGTATCAGAAAACCTCTTTACTTTATTAAATTAGCCACGCTTAACTCCGACCTGTGCTATGGTTGCTTATCTATTGTAGCATTCCCGTCCATGTGGCATCATGCCAACAACTGCATTCCATGTTCAGACTCTTGGATGCGATAGCAGTGGCGCGAGAAGTGGATTTGTCTGTTTACCTAACTCAATATTCAAATAGTCTGTATTTTAATGTTAATTTTAATTTTTTAGAGGTAATGCCCCAAATCATTCATAAGTATGACAATTTGCGATTGTACTTGGGTAATTTAGCTCGATTTTCCAACAGTTTATAGTCATTTTTAACTTTAGTATTAATAGTAACACACGACTGCTTACTTATGGAAACAGCGCAGATTAAGATGGCTACGTGTAAAGCATCTGACGACATAGGAGAGGTATGTATTTCATACGTATGTATTTCAGTATGTATTTCATGTGCTATAGGTTCGCTTTGCCTAATGTTAAACCGGTACATTCTAGTATTTTTCTAAATGACGAGTGTTTGCAAATGGTAGATAAGGCAATTTTCTTAGGCATAACATTAGATAAATATTTGCAATGGAGTCCCCATATAGCTGTACTGGCAGGTAAACTAAATTCGGCAGCTTACGCCGTTAGGAAAATTAGACAACTAACCAATGTTGAGACAGCTCGCTTAGTCTATTATAGTTATTTCCATAGTGTCATGTCGTACGGTATTCTGCTTTGGGGTAAGGCAGCTGACATACAAACTATATTTGTGTTACAAAAAAGGGCCATTCGTTCTATTTACAACTTAAACTCCCGTGACTCTTTAAGAGAACTTTTGAAAGAAATTAATATCTTGACTGTAGCGTCTCAATTTATTTATGAGAATATTATTTACGTTATTAGAAATTTAGATTCTTTCACCAAAAATTCTGATATACATAATTTAAATACCAGAAATAAAAATAAAATCGCTATCCGAAAATTCCGCGTCCGTAAAGTATATAAATCATTTGTTGGTCAATGCATTCATTTCTATAATAAATTACCTGACGAAGTTTTAAAGTTACCCTTTCCAGCACTTAAAAATTACTTGAAAAGGTCGTTAATGTCTAAAGCGTATTATAGGATCGAGGACTATCTAACAGACAAAAATGCATGGCCTAAATCCGGAACTTAGTCAATAATAATTTATTCAAATGCAAAATCTTTATCTTGTCTAGGGGACACCGTTGATGTAGGAAAACATATCGAAACTTTTATGTGGTCGTCTCGCACCATCTTATATACACATAAGTATGTGTTTTTTTTTCTCTATCTCTCCCGTAAGATTCTTAATTGGCATGTTTTCCTGCTGAACTACGCATGTTATTTGATACTATATTTAATTTAATATTTATAGCTTTATATAATGCTAGACTAAGTCGTACCATTGTAATAAGAAATATGTTTAAAAAATGACTGACTGCTGAGTTTCTTGCGGCGTTTCTTCTCGGTAGTGGTCTTCTCTTGGGAAGCGCTGGTAGATTCTTGACGTGTAAAAGTGCCCGTGCGGCCTACTTACTGAATAAATTTCTTTTATCTTTTTTTTTTATCATCCCCTAACTTTGTGACAAGTACAAGGTAAGTTATCTGGGTAGAGTGTAAATCAACAGGTGCGATTTGGGAACTCAGGGAGGAAGTGATCACATCTGAAATCCCTGGGGATGAGTGTTCTGTACTCTGTGTTATAGAGCCTCGCCGGTCGTTGAACGAAGCCTTATAGCACTACAATAGTTTCACGTTCCGGGTTAGTTAGAACTTAACGTGGTACACAATTAATCATAACGTAGTTACCAATAAAAAGTTACCTCATAACGCTCGAATGAATCCAATTTGGAACTAGTATTGGGCAGACTTTGTGATGGATCAGCACCGTAAAAAGGGACATCACGCACGTATTCAAATTATTTTAACACGCCATATTTATAAGGACACTATTTAGCACGTTATTAAACCCTTTGCAACTAGAGCAGTTGTCTGAAAAAACGTAAATTACGTAGACTATTCACTGTTAATCGATAGCGGTTGTGACTTTATTATGTAAACCGTGGGAATCAATGCACCTGGAATATTTCACAATTATTGTACAATTTGTTACAAAAAAATCACTTTATCTTCAGCACTTATTGTAAATTAAAGGTCTGAATAATAATTAAATAGAACTTATTATCACACGTAATAGTATCTAATACACGCGGAAACCAAAGAATATAAAAGTAAAATTAAAATTTATTTTGTAAATGGTAGAGAAAGCGGCGCCTCCTGCCGTCGGCGATCGAGGACTGACTGTGATGATGACGTTATTGTCCATTACTGGCCATGGCGACAGGCTTATGAAGGACATGCCTTCTTGTGTGGGAATTTTAATAACACAGAATCGTTTGGAATTGGTAACATATAGCTATAGAAAGCTATGTATTTCAGAAACATTTTGGATAGATACGGTCGGCCATAAAACTGGTCTTTAATTCCGATACAATTTTCTATCAAATGAAAATATCGCTTTGAATTCAAAATAATATTTCTTAAAAAAAATTGGCACATATTAGTTATGTATATAATACTGCATATACTCAATTAGAAACGTACTCTATCTAAAATTAATTATTTTAAAGGCCAAAATAGTCTCTACTAGGTACGCGTAGACGTGTATAACGTCTCGAATTATACTCTCGCCTCCCGCTGCCCATCCAAACGAGTAACACGAGTTAATTGCCGTAAGACATGAAAAATATTGTTATTGTGTGGGGTCGTGTCCACATTTTTATGTCCTCCCTTAAACGGCTGGCTCTGTGGTAATGAATAAAGTAGCAGTATCGACTGGCGCGGCCTCCGACTAGAATTATTTACACCTGCGACACCCGCCGACCCGGCACTCGGTCTATTTCAAGAACCATTGTTAATGCGGTGACCGAGTCACTCACTCTTCCCTTGACTTATCGATCAATTCCAATTTACAATGCATTCATAAATCGCTCATGCGATTTTTAAGCGCATCGTATCCGCCCTTGAAGCAACATTTATCTACGCCATTTATAAATCAGTAATGAGCTCGCTTCGTATACTCGTTGTATTTATGCAACGAGTATTTTTGCTATTATTAATTTTCTTTTAAGTAGGTAACTTAATGAAGAGTCTAGTAACCCGTTTATTGAAATGAAAATGAGTCCTTGATACCCGATTACGCCGAAGCAAATAAAAATATTTGGAATATCTGTCTCAGTTGTGTGACACAAACAAAGCCATTGAAGCATTAATCATTTATCGAAACCACGATTTTCCACATTCAATTATATTATTTTTACGTTTGCAAGTGAAGTGGCTGTACATACACGACCACCCCGTCTTAAAGCCCAAGTGGTTTACTATATCTCCTACTAACGTTAGGTATAAATGTGAAATTTGCTAATATGTTTGGATGTTTGTCAAGTGAACATGCCTTAAGCTCAAGGCATGCTCAGGGTCAACATTCTTACATGATGCGTTGTGCTGCTGGGGCTGCTGGCGGGCGAAAGGCGGCGCGGCGGCGGTGCGGCGTGCGCGGTGTGCGCGGCGTGCGCGTTGTGCGCGGGGTGCGCGGGCGCGTGCGACGGCGGCAGCGCCTTGCCCAGCGCCGCGGCGCCGCCCTGCCCGAACAGCCGCAGCACCTGCTCCGGAGATATCGGCCGCTTCTTGCCGTTGCCCGCGCCGAGGTGGTTCGTGCTGTTTCGAAGACTTGTTGCGCCTGCCCAAAAGCACAAAAAACGTAAAAAAGCTTTGTTAAAGCGCTGATCAATAATTGCATTTTAAAGACCGAGCGAGTTATTTAACTCAGCTTTTGATTGTGTTTAACATTCTTTAGGTTTACCAAGCCCGCGAGTTAGAGTGATACAAAGTATAGTATAGTAAGTATAGTATGTGGTTCAGTATAAGAACAATTAGAGAACAATTTAAACCGCTAATCTGCTTTAAATGAGTAAAAGTCCAAGTTAATTCAAATTCTACTTTCATGAGCGTGGAATGAGTTAGCGTGACATGGCGTGCCGTCAACGCTCCATGCGTCGTGTACCTACATTCCTGCTCAGCGTGCTTTATCACTGCGGGTTATCCTCGATTTACGTGAGTTTCCAACGATAATATTCCCGTAGCGCACTTAAAAACTTATTCAAAGCGTTCGCGTAATTGCTGCGCGGCGCGACTCAATTACGAGCCGCGGTCCATTCAACAGCGCTTTCCTGTGCGCACTGGATTAAAAGTTCTTCTAAGGTCTTTTACAATCGCAAAGGTAACTACGTTTCTATGTAGCTGCATTATTTATTTAGCTAATACTTATATGCACCGTGCAATATTTTGTTTGCACGAAGCGGTGATTTAACGTTGAACTGCGAATTGACAATCGATATGTTTTTAAAGGTATTACGGTAGCTCTGACATGACGAGCTAGATTTTGTTGAGAGTGTGGTTTGTATGTAAAATGTAATGCATGCTAGTGTAAAATAGTTCTCGAGTGCCAACTTAACTCGAGCTAAGTACTATTGCAGATATAGTAAACTGATAATTACCTGCACTATTGCCTATTGTGGAAGAGCCAAGGTAGGGTTGCCGGGCGAGCTTCGCTGCGTAGTTCTGCGAGTAGGAGGCGTGGTGGCCGTGCGAGGAGGCCGGGCGTTCCACGATGGTGTACGAGGTGCCCGGCGGCGAGTAATACACGCCACCGCGCCCGCGCGCCCGCGCATCCTCGGCCTCGTAGCTGGTGTGCCGATTGTCCTACAAGCAGTGCCAAATTAAACCACGCTCTTCTGCTACAATTAGATACGCAATTATTATGACCTTTTTAAAGTTAAATAGCTACTACTCGGTTATAGAGTACTGATCTTCAATCTGTAGAATTATTACAATACAATAGCAATGATCTTACAAAACCGGATGGCGGAGGGTATATGTCTAATGAGGTAATGAAGAGACGATAAGAGCCTTTTTAACAAGATTAAGTAACACAGTGCCTCTATTCAAGTTGGTAAAACCATATCGCCTTTTGCATATTTATTAACGTATTGTCAAAGTTACGATAGCTCTTTTACTTGACAATAATGTCATCATCATCTCCTTGCCTTTATCCCAATCATCTGTTGTCGGGCATCATGTTTTTCCTTCCACACATCCCTATTAGCCGTCATCTCAGCGTTCACTCCCTTCTTCCTCATATCACTCTTCACGCAAACCATCCATCATCTCTTTTTAACCGACTTCAAAAAAAGGAGGTTTGTTACCTCAGAACTTTCGACTGGGTGAACCGATTTTGATGATTATTTTTTTATTTGAAAGCTGGTGCTTCCCGATTGGTCCCATTCTTATCAAAATGAAGATCTGATGGTGGAATCCATGAGGAATCGACGGAACTCTTCAAAATGTATAGGCACACCTATAGCGATTTTGGTATTTTTCATTGTAACTCGTGTATTTGGTCTTGGAAAGCACTATTTGGTGAAGTGGAACTGATGATGAAGACCACAGATGGCCACCGGAACTCCTAAACGGTATATATTTCGAGGGTGGCGACAAGATATTTCGATTAAGATAGTTGATCGACTATGACGAAGCATATTTAAGTTTAAATATATGACTATGACTTTCCCACGGCGTTGCTTGCGGCGAGATTGAAATGTTCTATTGTTTCTTATTAATTGAGAAGTGGGAGAATAACAGCATAATTATGATCACTAAAAAGTATAAAATAAAATAAAGTTTAAAAAAACAAAAACCCGCCTTCAAAAAGCAAAAAATAACTTTTTTTTTTTTTTTTTGAAGCGATAACTTCTTTACGGAGGGTAAACCATTTCGTTACGTAACGCGCGTTAATAGACCGTCTGTCTGGCTTCCCTTTCTCGTACGCATACGGAGAGCGGTAGTATTAAATTTTTAAACATTTTTTTAAATACAAAAAGATACTGGAATCGGATGGGATTTGAGCCGCGGCACCATGGCGTCGAAAATTGGAAAAGACGAAAATTGGAAAATGGTAAACGGTATTTGATCATACCTGCTGACGTATTGCGTTTCTAAGCATAAATACTGTTGACAGTGAGCATAATTATAACCTAAAACTATCACCGTTTTTGAAAGTGATTAGTTTAAGTTATTTTTTACTGGTTCGATTGTCTTGAAAATCGATATCTGAGGATCCGTAGGGCTACAAATGCGAACCCGCACTCAGATTTAAAAAAAAGTGGCCGCCATTTTGAACTTTTTTGTTACTGCTTCGATTGTCTTGAAAATCGATATCTGAGGATCCGTCGGGACAACAAATGCGAACCCGTAATCAGATTTTAAAAAAGTGGCCGCCATTTTGAACTTTTTAGTTACTGGTTCGATTGAGTTGAAAATCGATATCTGAGGATCCGTGGGAACCACAAATGCGAACCCGTAATCAGATTTAAAAAAGTGGCCGCCATTTTGAACTTATTTCTTACTGGTTCGATTGAGTTGAAAATCGATATCTGAGGATCCGTGGGCACTACAAATGCGAACCCGTAAGTAATCTGATTAAAAAAGAGTGTCCGCCATTTTGAACTTTTTTGTTACTGGTTTGATTGTCTTGAAAATCGATATCTGAGAGCCCGTTGGGACTACAAATGCGAACCCGTAATCAGATTTAAAAAAGTGGCCGCTATTTTAAACTTTTTGAAGTGATAACTTCTTATTATTATGGGAGGGCAAACCGCCTCATTACGTAACGTATTACGACGCCAGTCTGTCTGGCTTCCCTTTCTCTCACGCATACGGCAGCGGCAGGCAGTCTCCTCCTCTCTCACTCTAACCCAGAGATTTAGATTAGCTATCACTTCTGTCGGGCGTCTCGAATCGCACACGATTTTTAGGTCTTCCTCTTGCTTTATAACCCTCCACATTCATACTCAAAACTCTTCTCGTAACATGACTTTCATCCCTCCTCATGACATGGCTATATACATATATACCATGACAACCTATTGCCTTCCATTTCTTCTATCACTGGTGCTACTTCCAAACTTCCTCTTTCATACTCCTTTCATTCTTGTTACACCACACATCCATCTCAACATTCGCATTTCAGCTCCATGCACTCTTTTTTTTCCTTCTCCTTTGCAGCCCAGCACAATAATAGCCTAGTTAAAAACAAAAGAATAACAAGACAAAGGCAATATGGTTTTACCGAGTACAATAAAGGCCCACTTTTATAAAGGACGTAAAGAAAGACTTGCTGAAAGACAGAGGAGTAATAAAAGAAGAAAATAATAAATAAGAACGCCTAAGCTGATAAGCCTTGATCCAATTTTATAGAGGAGGCCACGCTATTTAAAACCTTTCCGGATTACGTCTATACGTTTTAGCAAAGTCAGCTCCACCTAGTACTCCAATTACCTTAAGTAAGTGAGTGTACTACACTAAGGTACATAGGTAGTATTAGTCGTTTAACATTAGGCTAAGTTATCTACGAGTACAAACTGCTAACTGATCTCGGTCATTTTAAATACAAAACAGACGCATTTCAAACTCAATATTTTATTCAACGATAAACAAGTCACGAAAATTCTAATTCAAATAATTTTTCGCCATTTTTGTATTTAATTTATGTACCATGTATACGTTTCACGTCGTGCCAAACCGACATTTCTTTGAAATGTAGTCATATATGCATGCGCGATCGTACGTATCCCTTTATTCGGTTGATTACCCTCTCGCCGTGGAACCGTTCCGCCGGATGTGCAAATAAGGCGTTGTTCTCGCTGTCTGCACGAACACCTCAAGTCAACACGTTGCGGCAACATAGCGAGATCCTACGCCGTAGCAATACGCCACCCAGCCCGGTCGTTACTTGTTTTATCGTAATCCTATGCGGGATAACGATTGTTCTACTGGCCGCTGTGGTTTGTAGATGTAGACACAAGAAACGCCAAAAATAACACAGTGCTATTGTTGAATCAAACAACGTACCTATTCAGTTAAATCTACGTTTTGTATTTTCCTGTCACATTATAATACAGTAGTTGAAGAAAAATACATGTTGCGCCGACCCCAAATAAGTTGGGACAAGGGCAGGAGAATGATGATGATGATTAAAATACCTCTAAAGTAGTTTATCAATTTAATTTTCTTGAGTGGTTTTTCAATTACGACATACGCAAATCGTGTCATTCCTCTGTTTTTTCATTCAACCAGCCGATTACTTCCATTAGGTATATAGATTTAAATTAAAGTAAACAATTTAGTGAATTTAATATGTAATAATATTTGTAACGTAATGTTATAAAAAAACATGAAATTATACCAACAGTAGGTATATTGGATTCTAGAAATGTTGATGTTAATTTAATTACCCATCTATCGTAACATTACCCGTCTACAATAATAACTTTTTCATAAACTTCAAATACACAACCACCACTGACAGATGTGTGTGATGTTATACACTAAGAAGTAAAAAAAAATGGGTATCTATGACAGGTACATATTAGTACAGTGATTATTGCCGATAGCTAGACATTATTAAGAAAAGCTCAAGATGGCTCAAGATGATATGCTCAAAGTCTCTGTACAAGATCGAATCAAGTTCACAGAGAAACTAAGGTCATCTACATTTGTCGCAGAGTTCAAATGTGCTGCGCCATTGATCGTATAATAGACGTGTGGGTTCAGTCTAAGACTCAAATTTGTGACCCACCTTATCGAAAGTCAATCTGACATCCTACAACAATAAGGTTGAGTTTCCTATAAGTTACAAATGACTTGGCATCTCTAATGACATTGACGACTTCAAGTATATTCTTTTTACCTGCTGCGAGCGCGAGTGGCGCGAGAGGTGGTGCGACGGGTGCTGCGGCGTGGCGGAGCGCGTCCAGCCGTAGCCCGGCCCGTAGGGCGGCGGCCAGCGCGCGCCGAACTCCGCCAGCTCGGAGCCCTCGCCCGCCTCCCCCGACCTCATGCCGGGGGTCACTCTGGACGCTGCAACAAACAACACTACCATTTATACTAAATTGTGACAACGGCATTCTCGAAAAACATTTTTAATCGACAACGACGTCTCGTTTTGTTAGATTATTCCGATGCCTTTGTCAGCGCCAACTCGGTCGAGCGCTCAGCTAAACGTTCTCGTACATAGGAAATTCGATAACCGATAACGTACGTGAACACCGCAGTCAATTATCGAATTTCCCAAATACGGAGATGAATATTGGCACAGCTAAAGTGTTAACGATTAACCACAACATAGTCATCATTTCGCTACCTTAATAAAGAAAACCACCAACTTCCTTAGTAAATTTAATCGCTTTTTTTACAATATATTGTGCCCATCCAAAATTGATTATTTTACTTGGCGCGACAAAAAGTTGCCGCCGAGCAAGTCCATTGATCAAATCAAATGTTGTGTGAAATTAATAATTTATTGTATTACTTCTACCAAAATTGCAAAATGTACTTATCTAAAATTGTAAAAATATGCCGTTCATTCGTTATTTTATCATTTTTACCACGATTAGGTTCTAAGTTGAATAATGGCCGTTATTTGAATAATTAGCTCTATTGTATCGAATTAACATTCAGCAGCCCCACAAAACCTAAATCAAGTCATGCAACCATTATCATAAATGGGCAATATCTTTAAACCATTATTCAAGAAGGCGAACGAAAATCGGTACCTAACCTACCCACTCTTTGGGTAAATAAGCAATCGGGAACTGTTTCTGTGGCACCTGGGCGCGGTCCGCTTTATTTATGGGAGCATTGAACTGCAAAAACTGAGACAGCCGAAAATCAATAAAAAAAGACCTTTTCATAACAGCGTTCCGAGTCGACTCAGCATCAAAATGAAAGCAATGTGCTGATTCACGTTATTGTCAAAATTATAAAGTCATTCTACAGGGATCTACGTATGTTTGTACATACAACACAAAGAAGCCGTTCAATAGCTTTCCTAATATTCTTACGCCAGACTTGGAAATGTATAACATAACCATTCAGAAACGTATTATTCAAATGCAAACGAAAAATTGGCACGTTTACTTAACAACGATCATTAAAATCACAAGTTGCCAGGCGAAAACTTCGCATTTGATCACATCTCGAATATTTATGAAGTTGCATCGATTTGTCAGGAAAGTTCATTCAGAAGTTGTCGGTGACCGCGTACTTGCCAAGACGTAATCTCTATCTGCTTCAGTACTGCGACACGTCCTCCCACAGCCAACTTACCGTCCAAATTAACTTAGTTTGTCGACGTAACTAGTAGTTGAAGTTTCCTGCTCAATTTTCTAGCGGGCAGCCGGGTACGTACCAATTTCCCTAATGTTATTACTCAGAAAGCGTGTTTTGTATGACAGTGACGTAAAAGCGGATTATTGGATAAATTACAAACAGTAAAGGTCCTCCGTAACATCGTTCATTAACATTATGGTAATTTCGCTACTGAATTGGCACCTTTAATAGAACACCAGCGACTAACTTTCAAAGTTGCGTCACTTTCACGTGAGAACGTTTGAGAGTTCACTAAATTATAATTAGGTTGAGAATAATCTCTTGAGGTATGCCTATTTTACGGAAATGCCCCGTTTTAAGAGTATGTTTTGCAACTGCCACAATGCACAACTTCTGACATTTTCGTTCGCCCCAAACCATATTGCCACGAGTGTTTATTGTAATTATTTGTTAACATCTACTAGCAGTGCCACGACTGATTTACTTTTAAGCCTTATCTTTATATAATAAAGAACCGACAAATGACGAAATGAGTCCCGTAATGAGGGAAGTAATGAGTATTTAAACGCGTAACAAGCTTCCGACCATTAGGGCGCCTCCGGTGTCGCCGGGCTGCGCCCTGCCGCGTCCGGCCTGCCGATGCCGCAACCTTTAGGTACACACCAAGCTTAATAAACCATTAACAACATTCTACAAATTGTATATGCCTATTCTGTGAGTAACTTTCATTTTAAGGGAACAAATCAACATTCAATCAGAGATACAAGAAAAAAAACTGAAAAAGAATCTGTCTGAACTATTTATTTATAGACAATATTTACAACAATAATTATAATGTTGAAAATTAGGAACTATCAAACTATAAGGACGTTGACGAAAGTAATATAAAAGTAATTTCCGGAAACGGTCCTCGGTGTAATTTCGAGCACTAGCTCAACTTGGATGCCGGCCGACAACTACTTGGGTTTCCGGAGCAAATACCAACTTATAGTTCCATTGTTCGGCACTGTACACCTATTGCATGAGTTAAATATCATTACTGAAATAGCTTGCATTGTTGGAACTGGCGAATCAAATAACACAGTTTTTATGTGTCATATAAAATACTACGAATGGAAAAGTAAAATATTTCAAGTACAGTCTATTCTAAATTCCTACAGCAGCTAGGCCTATAAAATAAAGGCAGAGGGTACAATGTGTCGTAAATATTGGATGGCAGGTCGTGCCGTCCAATGAGCCAGCTGTTGTCGCTACACCGCGATCGCTCACGAGCCACGAGTCACTGGTCGCGTCGCGTTACACAACGCCTGCACTGCGCCCCGCCCCGGCTCACCGGCCGGCTATACCACCTTACCACATTCTGGGGCTCTCCTCGCTTCCATGTCGCTGGCTTATCACTTTCTTTCTCTTCCTTTAAGATGAACACAAAACATAGAGATGTGAAACCAAGCGGGTTAAATATGCCAAACAGTTACTATAGTCTGCGTCAATACAATTGAATAACTATAAACAAACCGTTTTTTTTTTTATTGTAAAACAACCTTTCTCTAAATGGAATTTGAAACATATTCATCTGTACTTGCAAAATTTCAACTTGGTGTTTCATCCGTTTTTACATAAACATTTCTTAAAATACTTCAGTTTCCCACTTAGTGGGAAAGGTGAGTGTACTTTTTTGTTTCTCAGGCCGCCCTACACTACACGGCTTTCTTTGGGAACATCGTTGTAATATAGTTAAAAACCGCGCTACGAACCCGAGTCGCGGCCTTGGGGAGGCAAATGGTTGTAGCGATTTTTTGCTACGAAGTGGAAAAACATTGCTACGTGCTACACTCGTAACACGTAGCACGCACGACAGTGCGGCGGCCTTTTACTAGGCTATTTAAAATAAAAATGCTGAAAAACAAGTCTAATAAAAAGCAAGCTTTGAAATCCCGACTGGATTTTTAGGGTTCCGTAGTAATCAAGGAACCCTTTTAGTTTCGCCATGTCCGTCTGTCCGTCTGTCTCCGTGGTACAACTCAGAGACTATTACTGCTAAGCTGTAATTTGGCATAGTTATACATATAAATTACGCCGACAAAGTTGTAAAATAAACTCTAGATTGTTTTTTCTGGTTCCTCCCTACATCCTATAGGCACATGTAAAGCAAAGTTTTTTTTTACATTATAACGTCGAATAATGCGTCATTGGATAAATGAATAGCTCATTACGTAGATGTTATTATAAATTTTTATATTTGGAGGGTGTCATTTTAGCTAGAGTTGCTTGTAAAGTCTTCTTGGGTTCCGTTTTTCAATATTTGGTACGGAACCCCAAAAATGCCAATTAACACTTTCAGTGCCCGCAACCCGCTCGGTGGGTTCTCTGTCCGCAGGCACTTTTCGGGACAACGTGGAAAAACGCTAAAATCGGCTACGCACTACGTGGCAGCGAATATAAAGTATACGTTAAATGTGTATTGTTTACTTGTACTTACTTATGCACTTCATCAAAGTGTAAGTGCACTTATGTAATTAAGGTTTTGACTGCATAATCTACTATTTTAATTTTTTTACTAACACCTCAATCTGTCGGTGATAATTCACCGTGTCAACTGGAAGGCCGGGCCGCCGCCGCTGGCCGCGCGCCAGCCGACTGGACTCCGACTGACGCGTTTATTTCACTCCTGTATATCGACGCTTCACATCCGTTTCTCAAATCACAAGAGACCCAAAAGTTCCATTCAATGACAAAATATACGGCTTTGCGTTAGCCAAACTACAAGATATGTTAGCCAATTTTACTGTGTAGGTCATTTTACTTCAAAAACAAAGTTATATGTATAGTTATATTTTCCATATTGACCTATATCTAATAGCGATATCTTATAATTGCATGTTTACATACGTCATTATGTAATTTGAGAACAGTTATTATTTCATGCTATAATATGAACTTTTTTGACGATATAAAGCTATTTTTGGGTTCCGCACCAAATACAGATAAAAGAAACGGTCAAGATCCATTCATTCTAAGATAGATAAAAAAAAAACCTTTGACGAGACGCGTCTCTTGTGCCTTAGGAAATAATTTCATATTAAAATATATACTGATCCCTTTACATATCTATATAAGTTCGCCTATGTGCATTATCTATATTAATGATGGACATAATAACATTGTAGGGGAAAAAAAGTAGTCACAGGCAATTTTTACATAGACTATCAGCAAAGAAGTTGAAAGTATAGAGATGTATTTAATGTAAGTTGCAGTTTCGTAAAGTTTTTAAGTAATCTTAAGCTAACCACATAACTGAGTAACGCGCGCGACTTCGTTCGCGTAGAATTAGTTTCCCGCTACTCTTTTTAACCCCTTAGGGGTGATTTTCCAAAAATCCCTTCTTAATGCACCCATCGAATATCCAAGGACAACGCTCCAAATTTTAAGTCAGCGGTTTCGGCTGTGTGTTGATCGAGCAGTCAGCCAGTCAGTTACTTCCTTTGTATATACAGATTATGTCCCACTTCTAAAAATGATAACACCAAGCAGCAGCAGGGAGGTTACTAAGTTTGTTTATATAAATAAAATGAACCATGGTGCAGACCCTGGATACCGGTATTTATCTTAATAAGTATATACAGATAACTTAACTACCTTACCTTACAAAAAATTCCTCACAAACTGTTTGAAAAATTAAACACCGTATTTTTTTTTACCATACGTGACAACCTAATGGACTATGTAGTATACGACTATGGCGATCCCACGTTCCATACAAAAACTTGCGATGGCAAGGTACGTCGTAATTTAATAACATACCTTTCAGCCGTTCGAGAGCTATCGTTAATTTTATTTGCCCTATACGGAACGCGGAACTTTACTTTCCTAAGTAATTTTACTTAAAGGCACTTCTTACTTATTAGACACATAAATATTCGTAAATTAGGTAAGCTAAGGTTGACGTGCGTCAACGGGACAAGTGCGACAAATCTTTTTTTTTTTAAGAGACGCGCGCGTTTTGCTTTGACGCACTTGCACCGTAGACGCACTTGCCCCACCAGGATGAGTGTAAGGGACAGAGCTATAGCAGTTACAAGGCACCGTCTCTTTTTCTGACCGTAAACTGAATTGCTTAGCCATGTCATGGTAACCCCCCTGACCTTCTGTACAAAGTCACTTCCCACCGTCTGTCCCTCTATATGTACGCTTTTAATACGGTCTTATCAATAAATAGAGTGATTCAATAGGAAGGCTGTATGACGAGTTTTTGGTTATGTAGGTACGGGTGTGGCAGAAAACCTACATAAATCGAAGCAGAGTGGGCGGGTACTTTAATAAAAAACATTGAATCTGAATATGTTGGTGCATTAATAAAAGTTGCAATTTATGAACTTTACGCACTCATCGCTTTTGTTTTAAGTAATGTTTCGAAACGCAATCCCCCTTACTAATAAACGTTGAGTAACGGTGGTATAGCTATAAATGTTTTGTCCTTATCTGTCATTGTGTAATTTGAATTTGACAGATTAGGACAAAACACTGTATAGCTATACAACTTACCCAACGTTTATTAGTAAGGGGGTAAGTGTATATACATATATGTATATACATATAAAATTGTCATATAATATAAAAGCCCTAACTACACTCTTTTTCAGCTGACAGCTCATATAAACACGTAATACACTTGTTTCTTTAACTTTACATAAATACTACATACATTGGTACACACCTAGCGACGCGGTTCAGGAACTTAAATAATTAAACGCCAATTTTTAAGTACCTCGCATGTGAGCATAGTAAGTGATTGAAATTACGAAATACGGCTGTCACAAGACTCATCTTTGATGAAACAGACTGTAATAAGTACAAAGAGGAACGTAGATTATAATAATAAGTAGTGGCAACACTCAAGAGCCGAAAGCCGATCTACATACTTACAAATACATACGTTACTATACACGGTGCCATTAGTCAAGAGACATCGTTTTCAATTGATGAATAGTCAAAGTCAAATGGCGATTTGAAAACATTGGTTTCATTTCAATAGATCGATAGATGACCCGGCGGGCGCTGCCGTTACGGCGCTGTCCGAGCGGCGTGCTCGCGCGCGCGTCGCCGTAAACACGAACAATGGCTCTAATTTACGCGCCAACAAGCCATTCGGACCACAGATTGGACGGTGATATTATTCTGCAACGACAAAGAGGACAACTTATGATAAACCTGAAACCAATAACGGTATAAACCTCGAGAAAAGGTTATTGCACTCCACCGCGTCAAGGTGTGAACGGGACAACACCAAAATTGTATTGTAAAATCGTAACCCAACCTTTAGTTTTGTTATGAACTCTTGCCCATTCAAGGTTATACAAATTCAGGCACAACGCGATTTGCCCAATAATTGACCAAAATCTGGCCTAGCATTGGCTTAGAATCTAAGCCATCTCTCTTTCTGTATTATCTAAGCCTTAGATAATACAGAAAGAGAGTACAGTGAGTTTGTTATGTGTGTCGCTCAACCACATTAGGTATATGAAATCAATTCGGGATAAATTTAAAATTTACTGATGTCCGGAAATCTCAACATAGAACCTTGCAAGTTTTACGATAAGTTAATCATTTATTGATAAGTTTGATAACGAAGCCGAAATAAAAATATTTTTTACACTGTTCAATGTATCAATTTCAAGGTATTTTTGATAAGCACAGATAAAAACTTAAATACCGTAAAATGCTGCAACTTTGCACGGATTTTGACGTTTTTTCCTTATATCTGTGAAACTATCTGTCTTATGTGGTTTAGTGAGTATTAGTCGGAAAACAGACCCTATGCCTCGCCAAATTAGACTCAAATATCAGTAGGTAATCATACAATATTTCCTAGTTATAAGCATTTAAAGTGGCAGGCAAAGTTTTAGGCCTAAGACGTAACTTTGCCTAGACGGTTATCTCGATAAATAACGTTTTGCTATTTGTAATAATACTTAATTGTGTACATGAGACATTGTGCTTGTCCCTGGCAGTCAAATTATTGCTATAAGCTTTATGTTTTTTTTTTCACAGGCAATAGGCAATGTTGTACCAGGTTCCACGAACTTTCCATACAAAAATATCGGCAACTGTAGGGTTGTGCCAAAAAAAATTGTTATTAAAAAAAAATGTATTTTTTTAGTTAAAAAATAATCATCACAACGTATGCACTTAAGAGTATTACATTAAAATATGTTTATTTTGACTAATTCTATAATAATTTACCACTTTTACGGTTAGTACCTTGAAATTGTATGACTTTTACAAATGACAACACTTTTACCCAAACCAGTCTTGAGTCAATTTGACTCGAAAATCGATTTGCAAGATTTGACTTACCTAGCATTGCAAGTTATTAAAAAGCTAGTAATAAATTAACTCAATTAAGCAATTTAGGCACACCTATTTTTACTCTTATCTGTTCATTTATAAAACCCAGCTAGTGACAGCCCTAGACCCAGGCAAAATTGTGTCACTCAAGTTTCCAGAACACTGCCCAATATTGCCTACTACGTTATTATAATGGAATCGTGTCCTATTCTTGAAAATATTAGACTTACGGAAAATAGACAATATTTACTTACCCTGGGACGCACCTACTTCTCGAAAATCACGTTCCTTGTACTTAAAATTTTAAAAGTTGCGAGACACTAAAAAAATGCAGCCACTCCCTCCAACTTATGATGCACAACTGGCGTCGCAACAATGGAGTTACCAACGTAAAAAAATTAAAAATGTGTTGCCAGAATAATGAAAATTACTACCAAATGGTAAAAAACAAGAAAAAACTGAGCAAATGCGAGATATCGCAATTTAAACGAAATAGGCAAAATTGAGCTTAAACGGCAAAATTGCAGCATTTTACGGTACGAATAACTAACGTATTCATAAAACTAACAATCGGTGACACGGTAACATTTTATAAGAACAGAACAGTCGTTGCATCTTGCGTGTTAAACTCATACCGTCTGTCGCAGGCAGGCTTCAGCTGCAAAAGCACAACAAAAGCCGCCCAGGCTACAAGCGGCTATTCAGTCACAGGAACAATGCTGTTCTACACGCAGGTGTCGCCGTACTGTAATATAACCTCTATTTTGCTGTGACTACGCACTGATTCGCACTCCCTTGGGCTTAGTCGTTCTTGAAACTTGTTCCCTATCTTGCATCTATCCATCTGTATATTTCAAATTTAAAAAATTAAAACAAACGCACCAGAACAGTTTTTTGTACAAGTACTAACATAATATTATTAACAAAAACATCCGGGACGCCCGTTATAAAGAATTAAAAATAAAAACAGGTCACAATTTTGCTTTACAGGATACTAAGCATTTTAACATGTGCCGCCCGAAGTATCACGTCCCCGAAAACGCCCATTTAACATTTTGTTTGGTTAAATTTTATAAACCTCTCGTCGACTCTTGAAATGTTAACCCGCGTTGTGCCTGTACCTACCTACGTTTTAGTCGTAGGCAGTTTTTAAATTCATATTTTTTCATTTGAAATAAGATTAGTACGAAAAAATCTATATCAAATTCTACTCGTAAATTGTTAATATTTGTAAGTAGTAGCTATGCATCTGTAACAGATGTAGAGACAGTCGCACGAACAAACGGAGTCGCCCCACAATCCTTTGTTACCTTTTTTGTATGAAACTCTTAAAATATTAATAATTCGTTTTGGCAAGCTTCTTACAGTAATATCAATTTTATGTTCCGAAACTAAATAGCTTAAGTACATTCATGTGGCGTTACTCATTCAAAACATAATCAGGGGCTCTATTTCTACTTTGCTGTAAGAAGGGAGAACCGAATGCTATGTATGCTGTCTAACGAAACCGGTCCGTGGGTTCACAGAAAACCAGCATCGTACTCTCCATAGGTGGTTTTACGACGTACAACACATAGCTGAGTGGATACCATTTTCGCAAGACTATTATTGAACTGTTATTTCGTCTGAGTTGTTGGATTTAAGAGCATTTTGCAGCACGCGATGTAAAAATGCTATTCTATGCTATTTTCTAGTCTATTAATATAAACGTTAGAATTGTGTTCACATTCTAATTTTCTTTAATTGGGGCTCTATTCTACTTGGAAAAACCTAATTGCTTTTGATATTTTACTATCGTATTTTCAACGTTATGATAGCTCTTATTTACTTAACAGTAATGGCGGCCGAGTTAAAAACAATACGATACGCCCTGCGTTAATAGTTCATCACAGGTACAGGTATTTCGAGATAAAATCAATACGCTTGTGCAATTGACGAGTTATATCGGGTGTATTCCAGTATCGGATTGCACCGGACCACTGAGCCGGAAAACTGGGGAAGCAGTAGATAACCAAATGGAAAATTCGATCGGTTTTGCCACTCGGGGAACCATCTGTCCCGGACGCGGCCGATGTTATTCTTGTTCATAGTCGTATTATTACTGCAGAAACGTACGCTTGGTGTGTACCTACTTCGAATGTTCTGGTGTAATTGAAGCAGTTCTATTTTTTTATTAATTATTATTCTTTATCCTTTAAATATTTACAGTTGAAACGTGTTAGTTTTTTTGTTAACATACTACATATACCCATTTTTGGTTAAACGCCTCCCCCAGTTTGGTCCATTCCTTTCTGTCCTGTGCTTTTTTGGGCCAATCTTTCCGCTGTAGACACTCCGTCGTCTGCCTATGTTTTTCTTGGTCTACCCACTCTCCTTTTATCGGCGTTCAACAGTCCAACTTCATCGGCATAGCGAGCGAGGTGTCCCGCTCAGTTCCATTTTTGTCTTAAGTAGAGCAAATCTGAGGCCCTAGCCAAAATGCCAAAACGCTATGCAAAATGTATGGGATGACATTTTCGTGCGTTGCGATAAACCAAGTGGTCAACTGTCATCCCATACATTTTGAGTGATAGGAAAGAAAAACGTTAGTTGCGTTTGCATCTTGGCTACGGCCTCAGAGCGCATCTATTAGTTTGGTCCTGTTTCTCATGATTTCGCGCTTTATATTTTCAGAATGCACTTATCAATATATAGTTACAATGAGTTAATGCTGTCCCTCGAGAAATATAAATGCAGTTCCATGGCCTATAATGGTACATATCTTGTTTAAGGCTCCAAAGTCTTCTCTATCTCATAGAGTTATCCGCATCACAATTAACTGACCATTTGTGCATATTTTTACCTAAAAGTAAGGCTCTCTAGTGGTCAATTACCTAACAGTGATAGTACAAATATACTTACATACAAAATGAAACAGACTCAGGCTCGGTGCTACTTTGATAACATCAGTGTGTCCTGATTTTAATGCTACCTACTCGCTGCGCAAAGTCAACTGTACTCTGGAGTCAACGTTTGTCAGCAGTTTTTTTACTATATCAAACTGTATAGTGGTTTAAGACATGGCTTTAACAGCGTATAAAAAAACATAAATTACTGCTAATATTTACTTAATTGCCGACTACCGGCGTTTTACCCTTAAAACAATACAATGTTAAAAGACAATAGGCTCGGGGTGTTCGTGACGTCACGGGCGCGCGCGGGGGGCCCGGGGGCCGGGGTTCAAGGGCGTGAATGTAGGTCAATGGGGCAGACCAAACCGGGAGCGCGGGACTTCGGTTCGGGTAACTTATCGTCGTCCGGGTTTCCTCATCTCTACTGACTCTACTACATTCATAACGAGACAGGTCTAGGATTGTACAAGAACCTTCTCTAAGACTCTTTTACTATGTTATAAATGCATCGGTGGCCTATCGAAAGGTACAAAGTCTGAACGCCCGCGGCTGCCATGTGCAGCCATATTCTTTAACATGGCACATTACCTTCATACCTGACTATGTTTACCGCACCGCGATGCTCTTACGGTAAAGGAAAAGTATCGTTAGAAAATCTGTACATTCGAACAGCTGACATGAGTGTGTAAGATAATTGCACAAAAGATCCTTTAGGGACGAATCGTGTGGAATGGGTTACAATTTTATGATGTTAGGATTATTGCTACTAGGTACATAACTAGTTAGGGTTTAGGATAATTTTAAGAACTGTAGCCATAACCACATTTGAATAAATTTCAAGTGAATTTTGGTTTGATTTTATTTGATTTGATTTGCAATGAGTAAATTAACAATCATATAAACAAATATAAAATTAATCTTTTAAAACGCCTAAATAAGATTAAACAGGCACAAAAATGCAACATATCAGCATCGTATAGTTATTATAAAATATGGACATTTAAGCGCTATCAAGAAAGCTTTAAGTACTCGCATAAGGGGAGAACTGCAAGGTCTGTGAGACACGATATCCGACGTCATACGTAATTTGTTTGGCCTCAGTCTTTCACCTAATGCCACCTCAAAGCTACGAGCGACACGCGTTAGACATTTCTTTCAGCGGTATTAATATGCATGTGTGACCCAGATAGGTGTATTATAGGTAGGTATATATAGTAACACGCGAAACCGGCTATGAGATGTAGGGCCGGTCGTTGGGTCAGTAGGCTCATGTGACCTAAAATTGATTGAGGAAGCCGTTTATAAAATTCTAAACCTGAATACCAGCCCTATACTTAAATTTTAGTAACCAGTTTTTTTTTTCACCCCGTCGTCATGGTTAAATGAACTTCCTAATAAGCTAAAGGAATAGCGTCACAGACATGTTTAAGTAGAAGTGTCTAACGTGCCGAGGAAGGCGCCGCCATGGCTCGCGGGTCGCTGCGCAGCCTTCCGCCCGGCCGGCCGCGACCCTTCAAACAACTTTCAGTGGACCAATCTCAGGGCCCCTTTTATGCTTCATAGCTGATTGCCTACCTTTACAAATGCCGCTAAACCATCTTCAAACCGCTGCATGCTATAAAAACATTCAAAGTACGCTCATTTAAATAATACGGAAAAGCCATTGTGAGCAGTAAAATGGTTTTTATAGTCATTTTTAGAACGTTTTCCGGTCGTAGGAACATCGTGCAGCTATTTCGTGACAAAATAAAATCGCTGCTGTTAGCGGTGACCCGCGATATTACTGCCACCAATCTACGACCCATCAGATACATGATATGATACTCCAATATTTTAAAGCGCAGCACCGTAGTTATTATAAGGTATTGAAAAAGTAGTTTTATTGCGAGAAATATTTTGCATAACAGTTTTTTTTTATATATTAGATAAATGTATTAGAGCCCCGAAATGGAAGCGGCGATCGTTACCGCACATCGTTTCGGCCCGTGTCTGGCAAACTTTATAGCTTACAGAACAAATATTCAGAGGGTACGGCTTGCCAGGACTGCTGAAACATGCATTTTGAAGCTAAGGCTTCACCTGACTTTAATAACGTTAACCGCTCCGCCGAGCTGAACACAAATAGTCAAACTTCACGGAACCAGGGCAAACCAACGCCGTTATTTTGTTTTAAACGAGTTTTAAACAATATCGAAACCTCGTTACGTTTGGTTTTAAACATCGTCCAACTCATTTAATTGAATCATAAATTTTGTAAGCGGAATAAATTGTACTCGGATCTAGATTATCGTCGAAATAAAACACTGAAAAAGACACTCGGATTGTAAGTCTGCGTGAAATTTCTCATACTTTATCTACTGAAGCATTTTGCGTAGCCAGCTAACATAATCATACGTCGTTATCGCGGGGGCAAACACAAATCTATTAAAGAACACATATAACATTTAGTATAAACGGAATATTCTGCCTATATATACATTCTAAGCCTCTAAGAAGTTCTTCATATCTAGCACGAAGTTTTCGCTGGAAACGGTCAATCAAACTTGTTTTACACTGAGCAAACGCTTTCATAAGTCAACGAGTCAACTTTAATAATATTTTTTTTTATTACGAGTATGTCAAATCCCGTATTTTTCTCCAAAACTAGTTTAAACTTTTTAAATATTTGTTTTCCATTTGCGCTCAAATTTAATTAAGATATATTTTTGCAAGCTTTTGTACATATCAAGGACCTTTTACTAAAGCAGGACTGAGGACTAACCAAAAATTGTTTTTCTAAAACAAACCTTATGTTATAAACTTAAGACATAATTTGGGCTGTTAGATTTACAGGAGCAAAGCCGGTCCGAGCGGCATAGATATAATGGAGGCCGTTTGTCTCTTTCTAACACTTGCCATGCGCTAAAATTTCGGCATTTAGTAGAAAATTTAAATTATTGTTTTAGACAATTTATTAAATTTGAATCGTAACTTAAAGCTTACGATATTCGTATAATTTAAATTCTTATAGTACTTTGTATTTCACCCCATAAACTTTAAAATATGACGATTTAAACCTACTTGGAAGTATTACTTTTTATTAGGCTGTCAACCCATTAAGTGTATTCATACCATGGCGGCGCGGTTTTCATCAAGTTTCGATTTAACGATTCTCAGTTTTGCAAGATTACAAAATGGTGAAAAAGTGTTGCATACAATTTTGTAAAAGCGAATCCTATGCCGGTTGTGGGATATCGTTTCACAGGTAAGCCGATAAAAAGGGATTTTGGTTTGTTACAAATAGGGTGACCTTGCGAGATTAATAACAAGTCCATGTCTTGTCTATCAATATAAAGGTAGTAGGTAGGCATTGGATAATTTTCCTATCAAGTTTACTTATTGTACGATCGTGACTTGTGGCTCGATTTCTTTGCTCCCAAGTGTAGTACAGCTACATAATCGAGCGTTCATTACATGGTGTGAAAATTGCTTCATACTCGTACAAATAAATATAACTTTTTGCTACGATGTCATGGTCACCCTATTAGAAAGAGATAAACCGCATCTGTGCTTCACATCCTACTCGGACCGAGTTTTGGTTAACAGTGCTCAGTCCTGCTTTAGTAAAAGGTCCTTGGTACATATCAAATCAATCAAGAACTCAAGAATGACAAACGTCGCAGGAAAAGTGACTGAAGAGGCTGACGTAAGGATTGCGTAGCTAATCTTTTTAAATATGTACGACTAATCAAGTCAAGTACGGAGGTAAGATAATTGAAAGAAAATGTATACATTTTGAACTCGTAGGTATAAACGTTTCTCGATACGCGTGTAACTTCTGTTATTGCTACTGTGTTACTCTGTTAGTGCTCACTACTGTCATATCGTTTTTGCCCCCGAGATAACGATGTATGAACATAATGCTTTGTTGTTAATATTGTGCATTTATTTTGACATTTCTTTATACTTACTTATTCACTAAAAATAATTAAATCATAAGTAGTATTAATTATTTAGCTACTTAATATTAGTAAAAGACCTTAATTTCCCTGACTATTTTTATTTTAATATATTAAAAAAATATATGATGTCGACCATTATTGGATCTTATAGGTTATCTTTTGACGTCTATGTTTTTTAAATACATTTTATATTGCTATTTTAGTCATGTGATAAATAAACCTACCTACCTACATCTAAACCAATAATATTATGACTTTACCCAAATTAAAACTGCAGCATTTTGGATAAATTATGGCTGCCGCAAAATACGTGGAATGACATGTAAGCATGTGGGCCTAATGCATTTCATTCGTTCGCCGTGCGTGCTGCATGCTCGCCGCTCGTGCCGACCTAATGTAAATATCAAAACAAATAAAGCGAGCAGCGGCGGGCATAGATAATTTTATGCAGGCCGGCACGACAATCAATCAAAGCGGGGCTTTTAGTGCTACTTTTTTGTTATTTAATTGAGTAAAACCTCTATAAACGACCTCAATCCGCCGCTATCGCTGATTCAACCCATGCTCAATAGCAAAAACGACAATACCCTAAACCGGTCTTTGTTCACTTTTGAACAGTTTGAACGGCATGTAAATATGTATAATCAAAAGGCCTGTTTCAGCATGATGGAATCATTTTCCGTCCCTCAGTTTCAGCAAACATTGTTTGATGAATTAGCTTATGTTGAGATTGATGTACATTGCTTCACCTGCGTGATTCAGCTTACAAGCTTACTTTTATAGAAATCATTATTAAGCCAACTAAGAACAACGCTTGTTACAAGTAAAATTATAGAACTTGTGCATGAATTACATTTTTAGGTAAGTTAAGTAATGAATAACATTATTAGTACCTAGGCTCTGCTCCGTAAGAAGCATTTATTTTGACTACTTCTAGTGCGCACTATGTTGAAGACATCGTTTACCTACTTAGGTACCTACAGGTGTTTAGTGTTCTCCGACTGGTCGGTTTTCGAATTTTAACAATCCTTTACGTTAACAATTTTGAAGTTCAAAGAAAAAACCGCTGATTTTTTCTAAAAGGTATAATGAGTAGAGTATGTATTTTCATGTATTTTTTTACGACCCCACCACTTTTTTTACTGTACACAATCTGTCGTGCTCTGCGCAGACAAACCAACTTCTCAAAGTAATTTTTGTCTCCCCATCGTAACTGTATTATTTTTGTATTATTCACTCGTAATCTTAAGGTAATTAGTTTGGGAACCCAACGGTTGCTATACCTATACCAATTATACCCCCCATATTAGTATAAATTGCTTGCCACGTTTTTCGTGGATGATTGATCAATTTGCAAATAACCAAGAAATTAAAGCTTTGTAAATGGAATGATGACAAGTAGAGAAAATGGCTGTTTAAGCCTTCCAAATGGTTTTCGTATCACCATACTTATTCCAAATCTAGTTATCTAAATTTTGTCGTAAGAGGCGACTAAGGGAATATAGGCTTGTAGTACTGTTAGGCGATAGGCTTGCACCTCTCACTGATACGCTGGTGAAAATCTTAGCCTATTTGTGCAAAATGTGGTTACTGAATTATCAACATGTTTTAAGTTGTAGGTAATTCTGTAGCTCTTCCTACCCCACTCTGGGATTACAGACGTGAAGGTATGTATGTATGTATGTAAATTTTGAGAAAGACATTAAATTTACACAAACATTAAATCATACTCGTAATAAGTAATACATATTTATTTAAAGCATAATATAAAACCTACTGATGAGAAATTGACAGGAAACCTATTTCTCCAAATGCTTTTCAAATTTCCACTTAGAACGTACACATAGAACGTCCTTTTTTACAGGATCCCTTTTAACGGATCTTTTCACCTTGTAATCTTCTTTTTTACTGGATCAAGCATACTGTTTTGGGTGTGAACTCGCTCATACAACTACATACGCCATCAAATACCTGACCTGTAAAACGGATCGCTATGTGTACGCGCCCTTATGTTGTAAAAATCAGCTGTATCCCAATTCTGTGCAAGCTTATTCTAAATTTATACCTACAGCACGTTTGACCGACAGACATAACAACTGAATTGATGCTCGGTGAAAATAATATCATCTTATTTTGTATTTTATTTTGTATACCTAGTCGGGGCTGAGCAGTACTTCAATTACTTGTAATCGAAATACGTAGGAATGTGGTATTTGAATTTTAATTACTACCTAAAAATATAATTTGTAATTGGTATTTCAAATACTAGACGCAAAGGTATTTTGTACTTAGTACTCGTATCTCAAATACTTATTGCTTCAAAATACATTTACGAGTAATATACATTTGCTAAAATAGTAGCTTGGTTTAATTTTTATTTAAATACGTTTAGTTTTAATTTTTAATTATATTAATGTTGAATTCTGTACTTAGTTGGATCTAAAATACTATATTTTGTATTCAAAATATTTGTCTTAAAAATATTCTGTACTTCATATTTTAATTACATGCGAGAAAGTATTAGGTAATTTGTATTTTAATTCAATCAAAGCATGTATTTTGCCCAGCCCTGTGTATAGCAACCTATGTCTGTTTCGCTCATTATTTGCATACACATAGCCCATGCACGCTGCATGCGAGTGTCGCCACCCTCATTGGTATTCGCTTCTCGGGCTCTATCTGCTGCCTGAATTCACTTACAGGAAAAAATACGACCACAGCATACCAAATTCACTTCTTTACCTGCTAATACTGAAAAGCTATGTGAAAGCGATGTAATGGGTGGACGGTTGATGTATCTTCTTACTTACCATCAAATGACATGCATCGTGTGCATGGAACTGTTATTTTGTTTTCACTTCTCATGCTGTTAAAATGTCACTTTAGTCTCTGCACATCGGGACTAAAGCTGCTTATTAATCTCTAGGGATTAAAGTATATTTGTTTTTAATCTACTTTGGAAACCCCTAAACAAACAATCGCGGTGTTTGTGAATGGAGGATTATCACCATTTTCAGTGATTGTCTATGGGCCATGTTTAGGGCGTGGAAATAACCTCAAAATTACATGTGAGCAAAAATATAAAAAAACGATTTAATTTCGTGAAACACGATTAATGATTACGAATATGAATCTATTTAAATATAATTAAGGATAATTTTATTTTATTATGTATGGTCCAAATTTTTTTCAGGTTGGTATCTGTTATCTAAATATGCAAGCATTTAAATTGTCACTTTACAAAAAAAAAAAGACTGTGAAACAAATTTGTCAGAAATATTGTTGCATATTTGTTAAATATTGTATTTTTGTATAGACAGTTGTTTTTTTTCCCTCGCATTCAAAGCGAAAACTAGAAGTGTTTAACGTGAGACTAAACAACCATAATGACACTCGAACTATAGCCACTCTAGCTCGCTCGCTCGCGTGGCTAAACATCTCGTGTCATTATGATTTGTTTTAGTCTATAGTTGAACAATCTACTATTATACTCATAAGTACATTCAGTAGAAAGATTCACGTTTAGGTATGTACTCTTTCTAGGGTTCCGTACCTGAAGGGCAGCCAACGGGACCCTATTGATATGCCTACGCGGTCCGTCCGTCTGTCCTGACTTTAAAAAGCAGTATTTTGGAACCGTAATAGATAGCGGGTTGATATTTTTTCAGAATATGTATTATTACGCCGGATTTACTAACAAATAAAAAGCGTAATAAGGAACGTGTTTTTTCAACGTATTTGTATTTTTGTTGTATAGTAAAAATGATAAAACAGAAACGTCAAACTTGGTGATTATCGTACAAACCCTGAAGAAAAAAGCAAATACAAAAAAATGGTCAAGTGCAAGTGCGGCGGCACGGAACCCTCGGTGCACGAGTCCGACTCGCACCTGACCGGTTTTTTACTTCTATTTTATGTCAAGTCTAAAGCTAAGATAAAAATAAAAGCTTGTAATAAAGTTGGAAACATCCATATATATCTCCAAATTAATCTGCGAATCGTATCTCAATATAGCAGAATACGTGGGTAGCTTAATCAATTCGTGTAAACTAGGTTAAATAATAATATAATCACTCGGTCGTACTGAACGAGGTGAGCTGTTTGATACAGATGACATCATCATTTCGTTAAACCCTCGTCACACGTGCTTCAGCATTCGCGAGCCGAATGTAAGGCGCCTCATTAAACAATTTGTGGCTGATGCCGGGTGTATTCAGGAGCAAAGATCAATTTCTTCTATACATATTTAAAAACAGCTTCGGTCAGCAAACTTAAAATAACCTACATTGTGTTTTTAAGTGTAGTTTCCATGTATGTATATACTTGCAGGGAGCGATGTAGACTCCTCGGCAATACTAGCCGAGTCGCCTACCTTACGGCATTAGTAATATGGTAAAAACTTTACGGATATACCTAGTGGTAACGTACCTACATTTTATAGTTAGTATTCATTTCAATACAATTTGAGTCCTTTGGTCCGTAGGGTCGCCTTCTAAGCCTCTTTAAGCGTTCGAAGAGGCTCATAGACGTCACGGGATACAGACGCTTAGGCAGTTCCTCACCCAACGTATTAGTATTAGTTTATAATTTATCCAGGAAATGCTTCCAGCATCTTCGGAATAAATCATTCGGCCAGGGCCATTTTTAGATTTAGCTTTGTTCTTATCATGGATTTAGTTATATTTAGTTTGTTATTTTATTATAATTATTTCTTAGATTCGGGTGCCCCTTGTTTTGACGACAAACTTTTCATCGAATATCATTGCACTGACAACGTTTCAACGAATAGTTAGTTCTCGTATTGTCATTTGGTGTAATCTTGTTTAATCGACAATTCATTTAAATTTTTATTAATTCTTACAAAAACTGTTCAAGAAATATTATTTGGTCGATGATTTGTTTCGAACATTTTTTAAATAGAGGAGAGGAATTACAAAACATCGATATTCATTCATTGGACGCTTTTTTTTTAAATATGTGTTTGAACTGCGACCCTTACAAAATCGAACTGCTACCAGGAAAGTAGGTTAGGTTAGGTTAGAACTGCGACCCTTACAAAACCTAACTGCTACCAGACAAGTAGGTTAGGTTAGGTTAGAACTGTGAGCCTTACAAAATCGAACTGCTACCATGAAAGTAGGTTAGTCAATTTATAGTAAACTAAGTAAACTTATATTGAAATGATATTACATGAATAATTTTTTATGTTTTTTAAAAACATTGAAACTATAAATCATACTTCTGTTAAATAATACATCCATGTAATGACTCATCCGTCAATTGTAAATCTGTGATTTGAAATTACTTGTATTGCTTGTATAAATTAAAATACGTGAAAAGTTATCATTGAAATAAAATTCGGTAATATGAGTGTCGGCGAGTGTCGGAGTTTTTAATTAATAATTATTTTAGAAAACAATTAACGGTTTGTCAATTCAGACCAATTCTGGAAGTTTTTAAACTTGTTCCTATTTAATTTAAGTGTGAAAAAACAGATATAAGGTACATTTTGCTGAACCCACTATGGTTTGAATTTGAATACACCGACGTAAAGAAATAAACAAATGTTACGTTTACTAGAATATTAGAACTATGTTGAGGCCTAAATTAGTGATTCACGGGCACCAAATTCAAAAAACCATGTAATACGATCACCTGTCTACGTAGTCCGCCTTATTCTTATTGTATTCCCTCTGCCTTAAGTTATTCATACGGCGTAGCAGCGGTTTAATTACGCGGGTCTTACATTCATACCTTGCTGCCCGCATTCCACAATAGGCACCTGCCTGTTGTAGACGAAAGAATGGCGGAACAATGGATACCATACCATGGGAATAGTAAGAGGAAGTATTCTAACCCGGGATGGCCTCAGATAAGTTGGGACTGCTTGCCATTAAAAACGATGTACATTAAAATATAGTTGAGATGAATCGAATTATATGTCGTACTTAATAGTACTTTACGTGACGGTTGCGTAATTATACATATAACATGAGTGTGGTTTATGAAACGAGCCGCAAGGCGAGTTTCATAATATATCACACGAGTGTTGTATTGAAATGCTAATTACGCAGATTCGCGTACAATACTTTATCTTCACACATATTATAAGTACTCTAAGATGGGTTCAGAAACCGAAAGGCAAATGACCAGCATTACCTTACCTGTGGTAGTAAGTGACAGCGATGACAGCTGTAACGTAATTTTGAAATAACATTATCGAATATTGTAAGGTAATGAGATCCAGAACATCTTCCAAAATTAACAGCTGTCATCGCTGTCACCTTCTACCACAGGTAATGCTGGTCATTGCCTACGGGTTTGGAACGCATAATAGAGGACTTATGATAATATCATCATGTGTGTAGATAAAGAGTTTTAAATTACTGTCGGATCCCATTACCTGCACATCGAATACCTTTACCCAGCATTTTTGGACTCCTTATGTTATGTTAATATCGGAAAGCAATATTGATTAACCGCAAAAACAACGTAGGTAGGTACGTTACTGCAAACTGTACAAAACGATGAAGTTTAAATTCACATTCTGATTTCGTGTTGTGATTCAATCAAAGTTTCAGTTCCGCCTTTCATATTTCTTAGGATTGCAGGTCTTTACAGAAACGAACCCAAATACCGAACCCCGTTGCGTGCCCAGAGAGTTTTAACCGTTTCCGTTTAAAGTTATAGATTTACGGCTGTGGCAAGTACTAAAACAATGAAATGAAACCACATACGGCGCAATTATTTTAATATCAGGCTATAAACAGGTTTTACGCCATGAACACGGGGTCGGCCGAATCAACTTAAAAGCATCGACAGTTTTCGGGTCTCACATAGTTACGTGTGCATTACATTATTGAAAATAAAATTAATCTTTAATTGGTATACTTTATAAGTACCCAGCTATCTACTCAAATTAACATTATTCTTTACTATCTCACCTTGTTCGATACTGAATTCTTGTACTAGAAAAACGACTGTTGTAATCATTAAATATTATTAGATTAATCTGAAATGGCTCGATAGCAAACTCTAAATTGTACCCTTCTGAGAGAGGTTCCACACAGCCAAAATCGTTTGCAAATTCTATTACCTACCTACTGTTAACCTTCGTAAGATCCTGTTATTCTGCTATGATATCGATTTGCCCCTAAAGCCTCGCTGCTCGCGTATTTTAATACTAAAATTCTCGAATGTGCAGGTAAAACTTAAAGAACATGGAAATCCTCTTAGCGTCGGCGTAAGGCGAAGCCTTGTCGAGTATTTTCTATTAGACCCTGTACGGGTGCATTCCTCCTCGTAAAACCACTTGCGAATCGAATGCCAGTAATGGATAGTAAATTTTACTACTTAACTTCTGAACACCAGAGTTACGAGTATGTACGACGCCAAATAAGACAGGCGGGGTTCTAAAGTCTAAGATTAAGATTAAACTAGACTCCGTCACTGCTCGCGTTACTTTCAGTCACGCTCATGCAATCATGCAATTTTCTCATTTAAAATCCACCTCTGTTAAAATTAAACTGTTCTTATTTCTTTTGCAAAGGAATTCAGAAGGTACCACAACTCGACGTGTTTATAAAGCGAATGAATTATACGGGTACTCGTAATGCAAAGTAGGTGTCTCACGACGAAAGGGAAGGCTTATTGTAAATCCATTTTGGGGCCAATTTCAACTATTTACTTATGTATGTTTGTACTCGGTACGTGTTTCATAATATCCAGCTACTGCAGAAAATCTATATTTTATTAACTTAATTTACGAGTTTTTCGTCCAGTTTAGACAGTACCGGGAAATCTGATCCAATTACTCCCGAAACTCGTAAAACCCGTCGTTCTGAGGGACCGTACTCGTATAGTTCGACGGCACAGGCTAGGTGCTGGAATAATCGCAATCGCCCCTCCATCATTGATTTAGCTCTTCGGAAAGAATATACGAACTCTATGTTTTACGACTTATCTAGTAAGAGCATACAGAAATTTAATTAATTCGTAACGTCACTATAGAATCGTATGCTTTTAATTTTTTGCTTTTGGAAATAATACGTCCTGGAAATTAAAAAAACATATAAAATAACTACCTATTTACTTGGTTAAGGAAATTTCCGAGGCTATACCGAAATCCTCGTACGTGCATCCCCGTCACCTTGGCTTATTGTTTGAACTTAGTCCCTGGATTAAAAGCTACTAAAGCCTTGTGAATTCCTCGCCTAATAACGTGTGCTGTTATTTATAAAAACAGCTAATTGCGGAGGGATTTATGTGAGTGGGGTCGTGATTAGCGGGATCGATGGCGACGGATGCCGTGCGTCGACGCTGCGTGCGCGGCGCGGCGCGCGGCCGGCACGCGAGCGGCAAACGCCGCCCTGTCACGAGCCACTAATGAACGGCCAACGATCAACATCGGAATACTTTCAAACTCTATTTAACGCCTACATTGAATATGTTTGCCGTTGAGTATAATAATAAATAAAAACATTAATCACTTATCCATACTAATACATATAATAATTGTGAAAGTAACTTTGTCTTTCATGGCTAATCCGCTAAACCGATCTCGATAAAAGTTGGTATGGGGATAGCCTAGATCCCCGAGAGAAGACAAGGGTAGTAGCGATAAACGACTTCTACGTGGACAAAGTCACGGGCAACAGCCAGTGGATCATAATAATATGATAAATAATACTCTTATTGACCATAATCCAAGACTCGCGTGCTAATGTAAATAACGCCTGGAGATTTCTTATTATTATTTGGAACACATCAAAGAACCCAATGAACTAGAAAATGTTAGCTCTAGTTCTTCTTAGATCTTATGCAAGCTTTATTAGTTTTCGTATGCAAGGTGTAACTTCAGTCGAGGATCAAGAGAAACGGGTCGATAGAGGACACCAAGACCTATCGAATTCACCCCCGTGCATGCTCAGTGATTTTCTAATGTATCGAAATTTTAATAATACCACCACCACTGTTACGGCAACGACCACCACTTTAAGTTACTAATAAAATAATCGATAAGTTTTTTTGACCACGGCATTAATTGAATACTCGAGCCTAATTATTGTATTAACTATAAACCAAAAATCATTTACATTCTGATAGTGCCGTAAAGTGGTAACAGAGGCTGTTGTTAAAATTCAAGAAAAGTACATAATATAATACAGAATAGACAATCGCTGAAGATCAGTAGAGTGAAGTCGATAGCTCTTGATCTCCTCTATCGACCAGCTGCGTTTGATCCTCGACCGAAGTTACAGCCAGTATTTATAAGTATTTGAAACGCATTAAATTGGTTGTCCTAATGTATTGCTTGGTCTAAAATCTTTTCGCCTAACATCCTTTTAGGCTGAAAAAACAGAATTGAAGATCTATTGTGTAGATTAGTTAAGTTAGGTTACGTTAGTTTTTTAATATAGTTAATAACATATCGTTTTAATTGTAAAAACCGTTTTCAACTTATCAAGCGAGAACAAAGTAGGTAGTACATGTAAACCCTAGAGAATACATTATATTCCCTGGGGAAAATATGAAATGGTAAATATAATGATTTACATTTACAAATTAATTTGACCAATAAAAATACTTCACCAAATTAAATCGACTGTCAATCGGAACGTTAGGTTCTTTTTGGTACTCTTGGAACTCTTTAAAAAACACTGTATTTGGTTTCAACCAACCAGAATACAGCTATATTAAACTCGACCAATCAGATAACAGAATTCTTTTCTCAAAACATTAGGTGCTTTTTAGTCCCTATTTTACAATCGTTAAAATATGATTAAATCGATTGTGCAATGCTTTGAAGCGCTAAATACTCACACGGCCAGTGGCGTTTATTCGCGGTGTCTATATTTTGTATCTGTGTCAAAGTAGTTTAAAAAAAAACACGCCGCCAAATTAAAAAAATATTTTCGCCGTGGAATTTGTGGTGGAATGTGTGGAATCTTTGCTAATTTTTTAACTTTGTATAATGTTTTTCATTTTCTCACAATCGAAGTGAGTGTATAACTCGGGCCTATAAGCCATATTAGTTAACCATCTCGTGGTACTAGGTATGGCTTATTTTAGACCCTAGTTATACAATCTACTATAAAAACATATCGTTTTAATTGTAAAAACCGTTTTCAACCAAACAATACATTAGGACAAACAACGATTATGCCACTAGATGCAAAAAATATAAATTCCTTAAAATCCCGGGATGTTTTTTTCATATAAGTATAAAGATTGCCTATATGTAGATAATTGTTCTATACCACCACTTAGTACGGGGAGTAAGAGACTGTCTATCGAAAAGTGATATAGTTGTTTCGGATCTATATCCTGAATATAAAAATAGTGGACTTTGCTTTAAAACCTTGAAAATGGCAATTTGGTCGGAAATAAAATGGTTCTCACGTTTATGAGTACTTTCCTATATAAAAAGTACTAAAACTATAAAAATGGCGCTTTACTGAAAACAAGCAATGTATCTCAAACACTCGACGTAGCGCACAACCCGGGCTCTCCCGAAAGTTATTTTAAAACACACAACTTTTTAGGGTTCCTAAGTCAAACCACCCGTATAGTTTCGCCATATCCGTCTGACTGTCTGTCTGTCTGTAAGTCACACTCACTTTTTCTCAGAAACTATCAAAGTTAGAAAACCGCGCAATAAGTAATTATGAAATAAATTAATTAAATTACATTACAAGGACATTTTATTTTTTACTTAACAACACCGTGTTTATTGTTGGATACCTATCTATTAAAAACCCATTATGAGTATGCCATTATATTTTTTAGATTTGAGAGACCGTTTAGCATAGTATTGAACTATAAAAGTCTCATTTTCGGTTACGTACATAACGAATTTAAAAAAAGGAAAACTATCACGACTAAGTAGACTTGATTGGTTCTCGAGATAGGTACTAAAAATCATATAACAATCACCAAATAACTTTAAACAGAAAATTCGTTCATAATTATTGTATTCGAGATGGTTTATTTTGTACGTTGTGAGGGCATCGGAACCCTACAGTGAGCATGGGCCGACATGCTCTTGCCCGGTTTTTTTAAAACGATTACGATAAACCTTGAAATGTTAAACTTGTGCAACTAACTAAATAACATTTTGTTCCGTCAAAATCATTTTCACGTTCATGAAAATTTACTTAAAAACGTAGTAAATATATACATACATACAGAGTGGGGTAGGCAGAGCTACGTTGTAAATACGTAATTATTAAACTTGGTAGGTAGGTAATTTATTTAAACCAAAAGAATGATAGAATGGATGCACATTTTCGATGCGATTTTTAAATAGATTAAATGTGCATACATGATGTACGATGCATCCTACCTACGTAACAAAAACACGAAAATGTTTAAGCGACTAAAAAAATTAAATCATGCATTAAGGGGTTAAATACCTAGTTAATCAGTGCCATAGGTAATTTTAATTCAAAATTTCCCGAAAGAAGAGTGTTAAACGAGTTCTATGCGAGCAAAAACGTATAGTCAATTCATTTGTCCGTTGCTTTCTTTAGATAGGTAATAAATACAATTTGCTCGCGACTTCTCTCGAACGAGGTCAATTAAATTACCTCGATAAAAACTAACGTTCACTTTAGAATTCTCTTAAATTGATTCAGGTAATTCAATTAAAAGCTTCAGGAACACTCTGTATATTTTTTTGTAGGGTCCTTAATTTACGATCCCCTGGTGTTCATTGAAAAAATATTGAACTGTTTTAGAAAAATATATGTATCCTTTTTTTTTTCTAATTTCTTCTCTTATTTTTTCTTAGTCATTATTTCGTTAAGTTTGGCCTTGCTCTTGCATAAAAAACTTGAAGTCAAATAAATATCTAAAACGGGATCTATATAATTTAACTTTCTTTAATCTAAATAATCTTATCGTTCAACACATTCGGTGTCAGTAATGCTACCAGTGCTGCGCTGTATAGCGCTGCATTTTTCCGCTATATAGCGAAAATCTGCTAGGAACAGTGGATTGCCATACAGCAGTGATTGCATTGTTATATTCCGGTGTAGAGTGTAGAGGCATTGCATCCAGTCCTCAGCGTTAGCAACCGCATTTGCAGTTTTAGGAATACAGTCTTGAAATGGTAGTTGTGTAGTCAAATGGGTCGCAGATCCCACTTCCCATCAGGTGGCATGTGTGCAAGTTGGCCTTGCCATAAAAAAACCAACCCTTTCTAATAAGAAAATGTAACAAATGGGTCTTTTCAACAACGGCGTGCAGTCAGACTTATCAGTTGCACAGTAGAATATGGATTATCTAATTCAGTTTATAATCTTATAATTTATTCTAAATTGTTCAGGTGCCTACTTTGTATTTGTCCAATGATTATCTCCCTTGATGAAAAAAATGATAATTGATAACTATAACACCAAACTATTATTCCTATCATAGTCCAGAATTCCAAACAGAATAAAATATAGTATTCTTGGCATTGTGTGTGTTTTGACAGCTGGGAGCTCCTCAAATATTATTAATTGTCCAAAACGACGCAATGAAGTAGCATTTTTGGCCTGCCTCAGTAAACACGCTCGAGGTCAATGTTTACTTGCGTAGAGCCATCGCCAACATCGTCTAGGCTGGCTGTTTGCCTTGGCCGCTTCAAAATACCCAAGTGTTATTGGTTTAGTTACCGCCGTTCCCTCGAAGACGCACCAAATAAATGCATGTACGTCAGTTATATAACTTCTTATTTAAGGACGGTTTACTATCACGAATGTCCGTTGGGAGAACTTATTTACCTTGCTAAGGCGAAAGACAAATAAAGAGGTAAAATCTTCGCAGTTTAAACCTAAGCCGAAGATTCGAGTAACGTAAATTAGGCCGCGCTACGAGCTACACAACAGCTACGACGCTACGACGGACGGCTGTCATACCGAGCCATTCCCAGCCAATTTAGGTAAATACGTCCAAGATAAATAGGCATACTATTAAATTGTTAACGCGGAAGGAACTCGCGTTGAGCCATTACTAAATGGGATAGTAGCCAGTGTCTTATGGTTGTGGGTGTGCCATAATCTGATTGCGGCAGTCGTAGAGCTTCGTTGTAGGCAATTTTGCCGCTCCCCTCTACGAATTGGAGAGAAAAGAACACACTTGTGTACAGAAATTAGATTAAAAGCTTTACTGGCGATTGTTAGCATTAACCTGTGTCACGAGTGAGAGGCATTGTGTGCTGTTAGCAGTTCGTCTCGTGAAGCGATGCTACATAAATGTGAATTAAAACTTACGAGTTCAGGTTTCTAATCAATAAAACGCATATTAAAATGATATTTAAAGCCCATTTATGTAATGAAACGACACTTTTTATTCATGCTTACCTTGTTATTTCATCTTGCGTGCGTCTCCGCCGTTCCACATGTCTGAGGCGGCTGATATGAGTGGAGCTTGTATTTTACATGTCGGTTGGCGCGTGTTCGCGAGGGTCGAGCACTGCACTTGCACCGGGCGCGAGGCCGGTCGGCGCGTGTTGTTGTTGTGTGGGGGTGGCGGGCCGCGAGTCTCCGGCGGTCGGAGCGTTCGCAGACGGGCGCTCGGGATGGCGGCGCGGCGCGACTGCGCGCGCCAGGCTCGCTCGCTTACCCGCTCGATACACTGGCCATGAAATTTTCAACCGAATACTGTCAACCGGTGGCGGCACGCAGGTGCGCCGCGGCATGCACCGCCCAAACTGGTGGCCGCTACGGTGGCCGTCGCCGACCAATGCCAACATTGCCGGCACCTGTGGGTCGATGCCTCCATGAGATTTAAGTACCTGTTAGGTTGACGCTGCTTATGATTATAGACTACGTTGACACACTTAAGATAGATCTAAAATTACTAACCGTAAAGGTGGATACATTTTATGCTGGGAAAATCTCGGTCAAGTTGTTAAATATTGGCGTTCGGGAGTTGTCGATTGACAAAAGTCATAGAATTAAGTCAAGATCCTACCAGATACCAGTCGGATCCTACAATCGAAAAGCCTTAGCATTCCTCGCCGTGACATTTTCCTCAACTTTTAAGCGGTATCTTTAACAAAGTTAACAAAAATAAAGATGATTGGATAGGGGGTTTACAGGATAAAAATAAAGAAAAGTTTAAAAAAACAAAAACCCGCCTTCAAAAAGCAAAAACGAAGTTATTTTTTGCTTTTTGAAGGCGGGTTTTTGTTTTTTTTTAATTTGTTTTTATTTTATACTTTTTAGTGATTATAATTATGCTGTTATTCTCCCATTTCTCAATTAATAAGAAACAATAGAACATTTCAATCTCGCCGTAAGCAACGCCGTGGGAAAGTCATAGTCATATATTTAAACCTAAATATGCTTCGTCATAGTCGCTCAACTATCTTAATCGAAATATATTGTCGCCACCCTCGAAATATATACCGTTTAGGAGTTCCGGTGGCCATCTGTGGTCTTCATCATCAGTTCCACTTCACCAAATAGTGCTTTCCAAGACCAAATACACGAGTTACAATGAAAAATACCAAAATCGCTAGAGGTGTGACTATAAATTTTGAAGAGTTCCGTCGATTCCTCATAGATTCCACCATCAGATCTTCATTTTGATAAAAATGGGACCAATCGGGAAGCACCAGCTTTCAAATAAAAAAGAATCATCAAAATCGGTTCACCCAGTCGAAAGTTCTGAGGTAACAAACATTAAAAATAATTTAAAAAAAAACAGACGAATTGAGAATTTCCTCCTTTTTTTGAAGTCGGTTAAAAAGAGCACAATGTAGAAAATAGTAGCCAAATTAAAAGAAAGTATGAGCGTCGATGGGCTTAGGTAGTGGACTCGTGATCGTAAGGTACCGAGTTCGAACCCCCGTGGAATTGGGTTTTTCTAACTTAAGTAAACATTACCCGATACTCTTGCTGAGAAATAAATCACCGTGAGGAAACGTGCACATTCGAACAGCTAGGTACTGAGTATGTAAGAGCAGTTATTTGCACAATACTTAGATCCCAAAGAGTCGAAGTTTAGGGTATCCGAAAGTGATCATTTGAAAGATAACACAGGAGAAAGTATAAAATAAAGTTATACATACATTAATAATATGTTACTTATTAAATACATACAGCTGCGCCACAGTTCCCGGCAACACATCTTTTCATATCCTGTAGTAAAGGCGCCCTTGTTGTTGATATTGCCTATATTGCTAGTGACGTGAAGTTTAGAGGCCAACCCGGTATGACGGTCAACAAACTTCAAAGGGCTATGATGATAAACCAGTGTACATAGTCCTTCTCTCCGCAAAGTTACTACTGCGCCAACTTACCAGATTGATCCTTGAGACTCCACCCAGAGACGAGCCGTCCGCATGTCAACAATCCGTTACTTACAGATGGTCTCAATCCGCTCAGCCTTCGAAATAGTTATTTGTGCAACAAGAGAGCAAAGATGTTTTTTGCTGCGAGTGTTAATTTTGAATCCCGAGTAAGCGAAGGATTCTATGATTCTAGGTTAGAATCCTAAGCGTAGCGAGGGATTCAAAGACACGAGATGTAAATAACTTTGGTCTCGTGTGACACATACAACGTTTCACCTCAGCAGCGAGAACATATTAAATGATTAATTTTATACTAATGAAGGACTTACTTTTGCAGCGAGAAAATTGCAGTCCGGAGCCTAATAAATATACTTTTTAAAGTCAGCGGCCAAAAAAAATTTGGACTTTCTGGATTTGTGCCCTACTGACATTCTCTTCAAAAATGCAATAAGTTTGGGATAGGTTTCAAAGTGCACGTCATCTTTTGTATTTATTGTGGTTTTCAACATTAAGTAAATACTCCACATTAAAGATGGTTGCTTCTTGATAATTCTATCAAGAACGCTAACAGTCTCAGAAAAGTGTCTCCATTGCTTAAAACTATCATAAGCTTTTAGATATTTTTTGCGAGACTTTTCAGGCAGGAAACTTTTTTACACGTTGCTTCAATGCTTCCGGAGTTAAATAGCAGACTAAATACGTCACTGGACTCACTCATATTTAATTATTATTACTTTTATAATATCCAAAGTGTATCGAAACTAGATAGGTAGCGTAACAGAAGAGAATAAACAAAAACAATAAAAATAATCCCGCTATTTTTTAAGGATGCGTTCTGAAACTGGCCCCGCGGTTTATGTCACAAAATTCAAGATTGTGAGAACGATAAATAATATGTAGATACATGTTAAACTTCGTATTTTTTTCATAAATATTTTCTTCATTTCATTTAAAAAATAGTATAATCGGATTATGAATAAAAGAAATATAATAATCAATCACATTTAAAACTTTAACAGATAAATTGCAATTTTACGGTTATATGTGTATCCGAACGTTTTATTGTTTGATTCTTTTTGGGCCTACTAGGTATCGAATTTGAAAATCGAACTTCGAATCAACTTTTTGCTATCTCTCGCTTTTTCTGTATCGAAGTGAAAGTGACAGAACAAAGTGAAGTTCAATTCTTTCGTATGTTGTGAATAGACCCAGCACTGATCTCGGCATATATAAAAAAAGAATTAAAAAGTTACTTTGTCTCACGCTAGCAGCAAAACCGAATTTTGCTCACTGTTTTTAAGCAGCAAAACATGCTTGTTTGAGCTGCTGAGGTGCAAAGATTTTTATCTACACTCATAGCATAAGTCCTCTATTATGCGTTCAAACCCCGTAGACAAGGACCAGCATTACCTGTGGTAGTAGGTGACAGCGATGACAGCTGTTAATTTTGGAAGGTGTTCCAAATTTGGATCTCATTACCTTACAATATTCGATAACGTAATTTCAAAATTACGTTACAGCTGTCATCGCTGTCACCTACTACCACAGATAAGGTAATGGTGGTCATTTGCCTTTCGGCTTCTGAACCCATCTTAGATTACTTATAATATGTGTGTAGATAAAGTATTGTACAGTCAAGGTCACCAATATGTATACACCACAAAGTCTCAAAAATATGTACGCAGACCTTATTACTATGGTGATAAGGTCTATGTGTACATATTTTTGCAACTTTGTGCGGATATTTATTTTTGACCTTGACTGTACGACACTGCGTAATTAGCATTACGCAACCGTCACGTAAACTACTATATCTCTCTACATCTTTTACCGTCTGTATAATGCAAAGTGTTTCAAGAAACAAAGTGCCGTCATATTTATTTACTTAATCACTAGCGGCAGCTGGCGGGCAGCGGCCTCGTCCCCGCTGCAAATTTCCGACTTCCCAAGTGGATTTTTTTTTCTGTCTTACAGACCTTGTCCTGACAATAACAAACACAAAAAAAAGAATTATTCAAGTTGTTGTAGTCATTCGGAAATTATGCGCTATAGATAGATAAACCCTGTTGCAAAAAAACGGGCACTTACGATTTTTTCATTTAAGTTAAACGTACTTTAACTAATTGACATTGAATGCTAAGAAATGAAATTAATATTATTTGTATTAAATTATTATTTCCTCCGTATTTTTTTTTTATGTCGTAGCTGATGAGATTTTACTCATTTAGTTACATTATGTTTAAACAACTTGAAAAAATCGTAAGTGCTCGTTTTCTTTGCAACAGGGTTTAGATAGATTTTAAGTAACTAGTCATCAGCAATCAGCGGGGTGTTCAGTTTAGGTACTCTATTTTCTTAAGTCTCGGAGTTCATATATACGCAACAGTTCCGGAGTACGTTTCTTATCCAAGCAAAAGGGATGTAGAAGAGCCTGTAAAACATTAGGGTTTCTTTAAAAAGGCATCTTGAAACTTCTTCAAGACCGCACTAAAAAGAACGAGAGCCAACCAAGAGAGATTTTATTTTAGTTGACAAAAATGAATAATACAATTATGATATTATTTTTATCAACCAAAGCTGACATTAGCAGTAAGTTATTTAGTGATTCAACTAACATCTTAGTTGGTGTATCTAACGAATCAAGACGCTTACCTAATCACAACAATCACAATCTTATTACAGTCAGTGATCGAATTCGAGATCAAAATCCTAACCTCAACGGGCGCACATTCGCTGTGATTACTGCATTTGGGTTTAAGTGTAGGCATTTTTATCAGTAAAACTTACCCTAATATTACTGGTTCTCATTCATGTTTTTTTATGAAATAATGTTAAAATAACTAAATAATCAACATGGGCACTGTCAGATTTTGATCTCGAATTCGATCACCGACTGTAGAAGCGACCATGTTTTTCGTTTAGTGCGGCAGCGCATGAATAGCGCATTTGGTATCTATAGAAGGAAGTACCTAACCACGTTTCACTATCCTGTTTGGCTGTATTTGTCAATAAATAAATATACGGGCATTTTTGTGCCATTTCTGTTGACGACTGCATTGTTTACTTGAAGTCATCGAGAGCAATCGAACTCTGAGTGTCTGCGGTAACTACAGCGGAAGTCCCTTGCCCGCCCTGGGTTTCTGCATAGATAAATGTGTGACCAGAATTTTATTTTGTGGTCGAAATCGACTAATAATATTTGACCCAATCTTACAAGTAACAAATAAAAAACAACTGATATTTTTAACCAAATCCTGTGTTCTTTTAAATTATGTTAGTTAGGTACCCTAAATATACATACATACATACCTTTACGCCTGTCTCCCAATGGGGTAGGCAGACTATGGAACTCGCCAGGCACACCGGTCTAAACATACAACTTTCGCTTCCTCTACATTAATCGTCCTCTTCATGCACGTACATCGCGAAATGATCATTGGTAGGTACCCTAAATATTTTTATAGGTTCTTATAAATACTATTATCACTTATTTTATGTCGTTAACTTAGTGTTCAACGACTCCAATTTCTTGCTAAAGTGATGTTCTTACTATAAATCTTCTCTAAAGAGCGAAATAGGCAAAAAAAGTATAAGGCGTGAGTGATGACGGGGACAAATTATCGCTATCAAACGCCATTGAAACGCTTTCACGGTCTGTGTCGAGTAATGGGTACAAATAGACCGGCAGCCAACACCAAGTCATTTCTCACCGCTCAGGAAAAACGTTTAGTACAGTCACGGTTACCACATGGTTGTAGTTTGAGTAAGTACATGTGGTGGTAAAGCTTCCGATTTTAGGCCCTGGCAGTAAAATACTGACTAATATTAGGATTAGTATGAGGAAGTATATTTTCATCTCTCCTGTTTAGCCTGTAACGATTTCCATATCTCAAAAGTGATATAAAAATCGTATTTGCATCCCTATGGAAGAAAATAATTTTAAACACCATTTTTTTGGGTAGTCGTTTAAAAATAATATTGGTCAATCACTCTGCCATTTTTGACTCGGTACTTGACCATGGAAGTAACATATAGCCATCACGAAATAAATCTATTTTTTTTTAACACCTTGACTAACAGCTACGGGTATACTCGTAGGTACTTTTGTTTGAATATACTACGAGTAGTTGGCAGTCAAGGTGTTAAAGTAACATTATTCTTTTTCTGCTTTTTTTCCTACTAAACATGTTCTAAGTACGGATCTGAGACGTGGGCGCTAACAATGGGCCTTATAAAGAAGCTCAAAGTCACTCAGAGGAGTCAGAGGGCTATGGAGAGGGCTATGCTCGGGGTTTCTCTGCGTGATAGAATCAGAAATGATGATATCCGACATAGCCCGAAGAATAGCCAAAGTTAAGTGGCAGTGGGCGGGGCACATTGCTCGCAGGACTGATGGCCGATGGGGTCAGAAGTTTCTTGAGTGGCGTCCGCGGACCGGGAGACGAGCTGTAGGTAGACCTCCAACAAGATGGAGTGACGACCTTGTAAAGATCGCGGGAACGCGGTGGATGCGAAAAGCACAAGACCGGTCTGAGTGGAGAGCCTTGGGGGAGGCCTATGTCCAGCAGTGGGCGTCTTTCGGCTGACATGATGATGTTCTAAGTCCTAAACGTGTAAAGGTCTTTCATTTAAAATATTTAAAGCTCGACCAAATATCGAAATCGATAATACCCTGCCAGTTGCCTTTCCAAGTGTCATGGAAGTGGGAGCACTAAGCATTTCACTTTTACTTTCTGCATGTTAAGTTTTATTGGTGATTCCATTGACGTTCAAGTTCAATTTTCAAAATAAAATTTATTTTTTATGTGGTTACAGAGGATCTTTCCTGTATAAATATTAACAGTCCTCCATATCCTATTTTTTTATTTATTTCAAGATTTTATTTTACCACTTTGTCGGCGTGACTGATAAGTATATTCATGCCAAATAAGAGCTTTCTAGAACTAAGAGTCTCTGAGCTAAGCTGTGGAAGGACGGACGACGATGGCGAAACTATAAGGGTTCCTGGTTTGACTAAGGAACCCTTAAAAAGTTAAATTTATTTCGTGATGGCTATATGATACTTCCATGGTTCCAAGTACCTAGTCAAAAATGGCTGAGTGTCTGACCAATATTATTTTTACCCCACTGCCCAAAAGATTAATGACAAACACATGCGTTTGCCTAATATTTGAGTTAGGAAAAAATATATGGAAAGCATTTGGTTAGCCAGTGAATGTTTACCGAAATGAAATTTTGTGTTAAAATGTTTGGAAGTAATATTTGGGATTTTTCATATTTTTGCAATGTCTCTAATTCGAAAACCACTTCGAAGAATAGGCTTTAAAGCTGTTCTGCATTATTAAGTTTTTGAAATATTTATATATTTCGGATATTTCGACAAAACTATATTTAACCTTTGTTTGACTTTCGTTTTCGGCTTGAAGCCCTCCTAGGTATATCTTAATGGTTAGGCGAAAACCGCTTGACATAGTATGTTTTAATACACTATTACAATCACGTTTTATCATTCATTTAATTGTTCTAATTTATTAGAAAATGCCAACTCAAATTTAAAATAATTAATCATGTCATCCATAAAATGTCTTCTAAATAAATAAAGAGATTAAAACAAAACTATTGGATCAAATACAAAATTAATGAAATTGGTCTCTTAAAATGAACTATTCTTTCGAATTAGAATGTAAAAACCATGAGTATTTTTTTTTGGTATCTCCCAATTGGAGACAACAAATCGCCCTGATCGCCCATACAATTAGTAACCCAAATATACCTACATTTCCTCCCGTTATTACTCGTAGGATATGGAAATTAATGAAAGTCTTTGTAACAAGTGGAACAAAAAGCTAATGTGGAAAACCAGACTACGTAGGTACTTTAAATTTTGTTCGGGACTGATAAGTTGGAATTTAAAATTTAAAGGAAACGTCTTCGCGTGATATTTCATGATTGTGCAATAATCAGCATCAAAAACTTTCTCGAATAATATTTTATTAGTGTGCAAGAGAAAATGCGGCTTCTAACGACATCTGGGCTCAGTTGTGGACAGCGGAGATGTGGATGAACGCACTGAAACAATGGTAGATCGAGCTAACTTTGCACAATGGTTTTTGCCGATTTCATAGATGGCGCTGTTCAACATATTAAAACATATATATTTCCTTCCATACATGATGGACTATAATTCGATATTGGGTTCTTGGTGCTGATTGTGTCACGTGGGTTTCGATTCTACTGGGTTTAACCATATTTCATCTGACATGTTATCCTATTGTTTTTAACTTGGCCTCCATCACTGTCAAGTAAATAAGATCTATTCTGCCGTCCTACCAAAGAAGGCGACTAACTGCAATGTAGTAGTCAAAGCATTCTATAGTCTTCTGATAACCACATTACTTATGCTATACTTGTTATTACGCTATAATTATACTATTACTATGCAGTTAGCCGCCTTCTTTGGTAGGACGGCAGTATTGTAATGTTGACGATATGGTTTTATATTGCCTTTGACATTATGATAGGTGGGTCATACACACTCGTAAATTAGGCCTTAAAAACGTTAACTTCGGGTATGTCCACAGACGGTAACCTAAATCTGCGTAAGACCCAGGTATCTATTGTTTTTCACTCGGCCGCCATTACTGTCAAGTAATATGATAAATAACTATTCAAGATTAATTTATATTTCTCTTTGTCAAGTGAGTTGTTTTTTTTAATTAAGATTAAATACCTAAAACGAAAAAAAAATAGGTCAAAATGTATGGAATTGGCTTAAGCGCTCAACGTGACCGTCCAGCAGCTTACATCAATCCTGTAGATTTTCGATAACGATCACTTGGGAAGGGCTAGACGCTTCTACTTTTTTTAAATGTTCATTATAATCCGAATAAGGCCATCTTTAAATGTTAAGCACTTAACAAGTAATGAAAAATGTGACACCCGTTTGAATTGGCTTCATGATTAGCGCTCAGAGCTTAGCGATTTCCTACTTTTTGCGATTGTAGTAAAGAGGGATACTTTTAATAATGGAACACAAGATAATATTTGAATTTTATTACACAAATGTAAACAATTGCTGACACTGGTGAAAAACTACATAATACATAGACAGGTTACATTATTTACAAATAAACATTTATAAATAGCTACACATATCGTAACGCGTGTCTATCCGTGGTTACTCGTAATGGCGGCTGCTCATGATCCGTTTTTGCTGAACTGTTTAGGGACCTATCAGACAGAGAGCGGTCACGCGGTCAAGCGTTCAAGCGATCAGTAACAACGTAGGTATTATAACACAAAGACCGCAAGAACGCAAAACTGATAGCTTGACCGCGTGACCGCTCTCTTTCTGATAGGTCCCTAAAACTCACATTAAAACCTAGCGTGTATCGAATAAAAACTGTCAGTTTTCAACCTACACACGCTTACTTTTAACTGATAGATTAAAATTTCAGTGAAAACTTATCGTGGGTCTTAAGACGGTCCGTCCACGCCCGAACGTCGCGGCGCGGCGCTGTTCGGACAGTTGTAGGAATCCTAACGAAACCGGAAGGGCCACTCAATACTGATCGTTATTGTTCAGGTAACATGCAGTTCATTATTTTACAAATATACATTAATTAATATTAATTAACATTACACTGAAGATGCTTTAATGGATGGATCTTATATTATGACAGTTTCAAAAACTAATCAGTGGAGTAGCGAATAAATATAGAGTTTTTTTATGACTCGGCGTATTTATCAATGAAAGTATTTAAGTAGATCGGGACATTCTAGGCACATTGTGTTCCTTATGAATTAGGTTCTACTTATCAACGAATGAGTAAAATTGTCATGTACAAAATTTTAATAACGAGTGAGTAGGACAACGTCTGTCAATTTTATTTGCGAACACCGTATTCAACTCTCCAAGAGTATATTAAATTTGATAATTAAGAGAAGTAGTTACATGGACAAGACAGACATATTAAGATGTCCGTTTAAAAGAATAAAGGAGTTTTATTGAAGTTTAATCCATATCTTCCAGCTTAGGGCTATGCTACACGGGCGGTTAAATATCTGTGGCGGAAGTCTAGTTTTAAAGTTCAAAATGGGTTCAAAGCTTGAACCCATAGCAGACACGATTAAAAAGGTCCTATTACAGAGCCGGTGGATTACGGCCGCGAATAACCGTCCGTGTAGCCACGGCCTTGATACTACGTAGATGGTTAATATTTTTTACCACAGAATATATGTACTACTGATAAATATTATATGTATACATATATGTATATGTAAAAGTTAAAAACTGATTAACGCCATAAAAACATCAATTTAACCTTATTAAACATTCATTATATTTTACTACAATTTAGTTACTTCCGTCTAGTTATTTGTCTATATTCGCTATATCACGCTAAATTAACATATAAATGTTTATTTTCCGAAATTCGGCTTACGAACGTTTCCAAAATGTTAAAGCTTGTCAAAATGCTTTATATAAGAGTAGACAGCACCTTGTAATTAGACATAATAGTTTGCCTTTGGCTCAGTATCATTATCGTTACACCTCGACAGTAATATCATATGTAAAGATTTTTATTTACAGATTAAATCACTATATACACATAATCATACGCTTTTACACACATAAGTTATTCACAACATATATTTTACTACAGCTACAGGTGGCATAGGATTTATCTTTATGTTAAATGTACAAATACACTAACGCACACGTACAGTTTAAGGACACCAAGAAATGCGCGGAACGAGTACACTATGAACACAAGTATTTTAGTTAGCGCACGCTCCAGCTGGAAACGAACTTAGTCTTGTCACACGAGAAAGTTCACTGCTGGCGAGCGAAAAGTCAGTAAATAGTTAAAAAGGACTCCTCGGCCTCGGTTACACCGAGATCCAGAGTGTACCCCCGAGGACTTAGAAGGTTAATAGTCAGGTTCGCTTCCCGCGGGCCTTGCCGTTGACGAGCGGCTCGGGCCCCGGAGGCGCCTTGCGCGGGCGCAGGATGAAGTTCAGGTTGTACGCCGTGTTCACTGCGTAGTACACATTTGCATTTGCCGGAAGTAGCATCTCTGTAAATAATAATTATCACTTTATTAAGTGGCATCAAATTAGCAAAAATAATAAGTACTTAGTCCTATAGTTGAATCAGTCCAAATACTCCAAAATATTAAGTTTATTTATTCATAAGTAACATTTCCTAAAATATAAACCTTTACAGTTTGATATCAATTGCTTTTCAGTACCTTAGGGTTACGAGCTTACGAAAGTAAGGCAAGTAATTAGAATGGCAAAGACGGAGTTGAAATAAAGGCAAATACCTCTGTCAGGCAAGACCTGCGCCAGCGTGTACCCGTCGGGGTCGCCGTCCAGGTTGAGCTTGAGCATGGCGTTGCGGATGACCTGCGGCGTGCGCTCGTTGTTGGACAGCATGATGGACTTGTAGAGCACCACGCCCTCCGTCTCCACGCAGTCGGACTCGTACGTGACGCGGATGATGTAGAAGTCGGGCCCGGCGCGCGGCGCATGCGCGGGGCTGGCGCCCGCCTTGCCGTTGGGCTTGGGCCCGCTGGTGGCGCTCGACAGCGACGCGTCCAGCGACGGCAGCGACGACGACGACGAGCCGTGCGACAGCCGCGTCGGTGACGCGCGCCGCTCTAGGCTGTCCCGCTTCCACGCCGCCGCCGCCGGGCCATCCGTCTCGCAGTAAAACTGCGAACTGTTACTCGAACTCGTGCTCGCGATCGAATCGTTCTTTCGGTGCCCGTGCCCGTTGTTATCGTTTATTTTTTTCGGATGCCTGTCTTTTGGCGGATTAGTTCGAGGTTCTATCTGACACGAAAGCGTGTAGGCTTCTCTGTCCTCCAATACGATGACCGAGTCGAACCATCGATCGAATAACGGGTCGGTGACTAGATGATACGCGTTAGCCGCTCCCTGTAGTAATTTTATCTGAGCTAGTACCTCGAACTCCTTTCGACGTTTATCGAAATTTATCAAACCGTCGGCTACCGTATCCGGAATCGCAGTGTCTATCATAGTAAGATCAGTCAAAAAGGTACCGAGGTACGGTATAGTCCCATGGCTGACCCCGGGCGAACCTCGCTCGTGCAGTAACTTCTGCAACTGTCGATCGTTCTCTCCGACGGTATCGGCGAACTTGGCCGTTCCTTCTCTCATTAAAAGTTCTCTTTGAGCCCAACGGTTATTATCTTCGCTAAATATCCGCGCGAGTTCGTCAAATAACTCGGCTTTTTCCTTCGGTAAAAGGGCCCACGCCTTCCTCAACCTGTACACGTTATTACTTTGCAAACCGGAGATAATAGCTTTTAATGACGAGAAATTTTTCAACACTCTCAATTCGCGGGCTATATCTAACCACGAGGCAAGAATTTCGGCACGCTCCAGCGGCCTGAGGTTGGGTTCGACGAGCACCGTGGAGATGACGCGGAAGGAGACAGCGTTGAACTGGTTGACGGTGGCGAGCACGGTGACGGCGTCGTGCGAGCGGTCCTTGTCGCGGCGCGACCACACGGCGCCGAGGCACTGGTGCGGCACGAGCTTCTTGAACAGCTCCATGTCCATGCGCGTGAGCTGCTCGGCGAAGTGCCGGTGCGGCACGTGCGGCAGCCGGTACGCGCTCGTGTGGTGCGCCGGCAGCCGCATGCCCGGCGCCAGGCACACGCCCGCGCCCGGCCCGCCGCCGCATAGCCCGTTCCGCTCCGCTCTGAATATCGCTAACTTCTGTAACACCTGAAATAGAACCAGAACACCCCATTACAATATTTATCATTTATTTTATAGAGGGTATCCGAAAACGAATGTACCGTCACGAGATAAATTTGGTACCCACCTTAGGTCCAACGTCAATCTGGCATTCTACAACAATAAGGTTGAGTTTCCTAAAAGTTACAAATGAATTGACATCTCTAATGAAATTGACGACTTCAAGCATATTTTTCTTGAAATGGGTCCCAAATTAACGCTCGTGACCGTACTTATTTTGAATGCGTTAATATTTTGGAATTATAGTGTAATTCAATACAGTGCTACGTATTTAAGAATTGGAATCATGTTCTAAAATCACAAATTAAAGCTATTTTAAGCCAAGGGAGGCAAAGGTGTATCGCGAGGTAGCTTTCTTTGCCAGTATCATTAAAACATTATTAACTCCTTCACTAATTAAGATACAGAAAAGTAATAACTATATTCTCAATCCGTAAATAAGGCGCTTTTTTATGCCGTAATTTTACGTCAAATTCTGGGATATCCTGTAATATAAATAAGTATATGAATTTCATATACTACTTCTTAGTAACTGGTGTTGAGTTTTGAATAGGTACGAGTAAATAGGTCCGTATATAGTTTCTGATCGTACTAGTTTCATTATTTAAGGTTATGTTCATTATGATCAGCAATTCTTATCGAATTAAATTATGGCTGTTGGTAGGTACCCTAAACCGATAAAATTAATATGTACCTTCGAGTGTAGCTCAGACCCCGGCAGATGAAGCTGGGTGAAGGCGAGCAGCTGTTGCAGAGCGGGGTGGTGGGGGGGTTGCCGAAAATCCTCCGGATAGGTGTCCAGCCACACGTGGAGACATGCCACCAGAGTTCTAAAATAGTAACAGTATATTTGAAATGATATTCATTGACCCGGACCAGGGCCTCTATTCCACTAGGTAAAAACCATATTGCCTTTGACGGGTTATCGTCTTGTCAACGTTTTGGTAGCTCTTATTTACTTGTCAGTATGTTACGGCGGTCAAGTTAAAAACAATAAAGTCACACGTCAAAGACAATATGGTTTTTACCGCCTAGAATAGAGGCCCACAGTATGTAACACGTTACTTGTAATGTTGTAATTTATCATACTTTCGGTGTTGCTGCGAAGTATCGACTGCTGAGGGAAGCACCTCTTCAGCCGCCAGTGCTTCATACCGTCGCAGCAGGAGATCCAATACGCGATTGCATTCCGCAAACGAACTAGAAACAAGCAATTCATACCAATGAGAAAAACACTCAATGCACTCAACAAAATAGGAGCCAACCAAGGAATGATATTCAAGTCTTCGCTACTCTCCTAATAGTTAAAACTGTTATAAGTGAGTAATAAGTTAAATGTTTAATGAAATGAAACCAGTACCTACGACAGCAGTCATCGGTCAGTAGCAGTAATTCTATAGGTCTGTTTTTCGGTGTCAAGACATCAGTCAGCCGGTTAAATGGCTAGCATTGAGACATTAAATTCCGGTGTTGATCGTACATGAGGCCTGGAAGCCCACTTAACCTCAAAGGCCCGTTTCTCAAAAAGTATTAGTCTAATAGTATTAGTGTTCTGTCTCATTTTCTAGTTTTATTTACAAGACAAAACACTAATATTATTAGACTAATACGCTTTGAGAAATGGGAACCAGGTGGTTTTTCTATCCGCAGCTTAGCTCAGAGACTCTTATTTCTAGAAAGCTGTTATTTGGCACGAAAAACATATTAGTTTAGTCGCGCCGAAAAAGTGGTAAATTAAAAAAATTAAGAAAAAAAATATGTTTGGGTACCAGGTACCTCCCCTACAAGTAACGTAGTTTTTTCTCTTCTACCCCATGGTGAGGGGTGTCGATGGATAGGTCTATCAAAAATATTGCGAGTTTGTGTAAACAATTTTTCGATTAATTAATTCCGTTTGTGAAATATTAAGATTTAAAGTGCTAATTTTAATTAGAGTCAAGTGTCGTCATCGTCGTCGTCCCCCCTACAGCCAAAACTACAAATACTAAAAATCTGAAAGATATCTGAAATTAAAGCAAAACTATTACGACTAATTAGACTTGATTGGATCCTGAGATCCAGGCCACTAAAATGTTTATATCTACTAAAATAATCTAAGACAGCATCAAATAACTTTAAATAGAGAATTAGTTCATACTTGTTGTTTTTGAGATACTTGTGTAGTCGCGGCTTCGGTACCCTATACTGAGCATGGTCAGACATGGTCTTCTGCAGTTTTTTCTTAAAAATCTCCAATTAAAATACTAACCGATAAGTAGCCAAGAACACGTTGACGTAGGTGGATTCGAGTTCTCCGTCGTCGGTGGCGAGCGCCTCCACCAGCCGCTCCACGGTGCCGGCTTTCACGAAGCGCACGCGCACCGTCTCCCACTCCAGGTGCGAGATCTCGTCGTCCGACTCCTGCAAATATAACATTCGAACATATAAAGACGCTAACAAAATGTAAACACACAGCGCCGAAGAAGCGTTCGTGTAAAATATTCATGAGCTTGAAAATTGTATGCGCCGAATTTCCACCAAGCAAGGTAATGTCGAATATCTAAAGTTTATACGCAATCTCAGGGTTCTTTACGACGGCGGAACATTTTCAGCGGAATTACGCTTTTCGTTATTTAATCAACTCTGAATAAAAGCAATAAATTATACAGACAGAAGCGTCTAGATTACCTGCGTTGTGAATTATTTGCCTGTGAAATTTTTGTTGGTTCTATTTATCCATTGTCTAGTGGAGTACCAACAAGTCTGCTAACGAATGAGCGGTATAAAATTACAATGACGGTAATAAAATGGCTGTGAGTTTACTGCATAGTTCCAGCTATGTTAATACCTGCCTGGCTCAATCTGTCCTTCACGTGTTCATAAACAACACTTTATGAGTAGGTAGGTACTTACTTCAGAGCGACAAACAACATGGATACCAAAACAATTATCTGTTTGGAGCAGCATTGTTTATTAGTCCGCCGTGGATAACTGATCTAACCTACAGCGGCACACATGCCGTCACCACTTCCTCGGCATGTATACCTACCGGCATGCGACCGCACTGTGTCGTCAATGCTGCCATCCGGGAAGTAAATTAACTCGCTATTGTGATGGACTTTATTGCCACTCACAGTAAGATAACAAATGATAACGAAATACCTAAATAGGTACAAAGTTGAAGGTAGGTAATGTACCTATTCATGTAAAAACTTGATTCATAAAGCACATGTGCCAATGTGCCGTGTGCCAGTATTTTGTATGTGCCACACAATGTTCGTTATAGTAGTTTATGTGACTGTACATAATGAAGGGCATTAAACACGAGCGTGGGTTTATGAAACGAGCCGAAGGCGAGTTTCATAATAACATCACACAAGTGTTTAACCCTTAATTTGATTTTGTCCGGTGGGACGGACAACTCATAAAAAAAATTATATCAGTTTACTAAGTCATATTTATATCTCTTGCTATATGAAAATCGGTAGATAAATAAATGTTTTTTGGTAGAAAAATAATATTGAAGCATTAAAACCATAATCATGCGAGTTGTCCAACTAAATGTCACAGGGTCGGACGTCAATTGTTTTTATTGAAGAATTAATGCGTTTATCTTTTGTTTTTTACTATAAAAGCATGTGTGTTTGTATCAAAACAATAAACAACGTTATATTATTGAAACATGAAGGTGTAATACTAGTGCATTTTACAACTTTTTCTCATTTCAAACTTCCTCGGAATGTGTTGTCCGCCACACCGGACAACGCCATAGATTCAATGACTTATATAAATTACTGGTTGTCCGCCGTGGCGGACTTTGCCAAAGTTGTAGACTGATGAGTTACAAATAAGATTTAAAAAAAAACTTCAAGATATGAATATTTGTATGCGTGTACTGAAATCTGAGCTTAAAATTTTCATTTCCTTTAAACCAGTGAATGGTGTGGGACCATTCTGCAATTTTTTTACGCAAATGACATGCAACGTCTGAGTCAGGTGAAGCTCCTGCTGACGAAAATTAGTCATAGAATATGCCTCCGTGAGATTCAGTTAATTATCTATGTATGATTAACTTCTTTGCACAATACACTTTAATTATACATATAATATGTAAAAACGGCGGACATAATCCTACGGTACTAACTTACAAACAAACGTTTGATCTAAAAATTTCGTCGCGCGTTAATTTGCTTCATTACTAACAGCTTCTTTGGCATCACTTTTATGATGCCTTGCTATTTAAAATATTACCCAATTTAATAACGAGGTACAAAATTACGATCCGGCATGCAGTCTTGAAGTAATATGCAAGATATGCACGATTCTTTGAACAAATAAAAATTACAATATTCTGTCTATTTCATCATTTCCATCTTTACCTACACTGACAAACGCAACGAGAAAAACTCGATCAAGGGACCCCAACGTCATCAGCAAAACACGTAAATTTGTAGAAAGTATTTGGAAATCCTAAATATTTATTCAGATCCCCCCAAATTTCATTTCTCATGCGCCTTTGAAGATGTCTAAATGTACCTCACGAATTTTAATTTTAGTCATTAATATCCACGGATCAAAAAATTATTACAAAGTTCGCACACAACACTGTCAATGTACGCTTTCATAGTTTCATACAACATAAATAATATACCAAAGTAACGTTATTTTAACATTTTCTTCCCTTTTTATGTATTTCTTTTATATCTAATAATTTGGCATTGTCCGGCACGGCGGACATATAATAATATCCCGCATATTTGGCAATGTTCGGTGTGACGGACATAGTTTTTCTCAAAATCTAAAAAAACTAGATTTTTTAAAATATTTTTTCTGTACTCCTGTAACTTCTATTAACCAACATATTTAATAAAATTTGTAATTTTACGGTATCGAAGTCTCTGCCAAATTAAGGGTTAATGCCTAATTATGTACAGTTACATACACTACTTTATCTACCCACATATCATAAGGCTCTATGATGCATTCAGGAGCATATTCATATTAAATTTTAACCGGTAATGGCGGTTATGAAAAGATTGAAAAGTTTTCTGGCAGCTGTCATAGTTTTTTTTTAATTCAGGGACAAACTAGAGTCGACTCCAACTATCATATCGTTCGATATCTTACTTACGTGCGACATTGTCCAATTTTTAACCGACTTCAAAAAAGGAGCAGGTTATACGTTCCACTGTATGTTTTTTTTTTTTTTTTATGTATGTTCACCGATTACTCCGTCAATTGTCGACCGATTTCAAATTTTTTTTTTTGGTTTGATAGAGTATACTTTCGAGGTGGTCCCATTGTCACCAAATCTGAATCTGATGAGAGGATCCGTGAGGAATTGAGGGAACTCCTCAAATATTGTAGGCAAACATATAGCGATTTTAGTATTTTTAGTAACAAGTTCAGCATTTGCATTCAAAAAGTATCATTTGGTGAAGTGGAACTGATGATGAAGACCACAGATGGCCACCGGAACTCCTTAACGGTACCGATTTCAAGGGTGGCGATAAGATATCTCGATTAAGATAGTTGAGCGACTACAACGAAGAATATTTACTTGTTAACCGACTTCAAAAAAGGAGGTTATTGAAATATGACTATGACTTTCCCGCGGCGTTGCTTGCGGCGCGCTTGAAATAACTTAAAGTTTCATTTCAACTAAGAAGTGGGACTACGTAACAGCGTATTATGATGACTAAAAAGTATAAAATAAAATAAATGTTTTAAAAAACAAAAAACCGCCTTCAAAAACGCAAAAAATAACTTCTTTAAAATTGTAGGCACCTAATAGGTTAGTCCAACTGAAGTCGGCGACCACAACATTTTCAACAAAAAGCCGACATCAGTTGGACTAACCTATTAGGTGCCTACAATTTTAAAGAAGTTATTTTTTGCGTTTTTGAAGGCGGTTTTTTGTTTTTTTATGTATGCAAATTGACAATTTATTTCGAACTAAACGTCATCTCGACTGATTAGAATAGCGGTCAAATCAAATTTCTTTGTTTTTCAGAGATGTTCGAAATTTTAATGTCATAAGAACATTGGAATTGATGTTCTTATGAATCCATAAGATTACTGCCGCAGATAAAAAATTTGCTCTAACAACAGAGTTGATTATTATGCTGGTCATAATTTACGGTTTCTGAACGCATCATAGAGGGTTTATGATATGAGTGTAGATAAAATATTTAATAGAATCTAAATACATATATCTATATCTATACTAATATTATAAACAGGTAAAGTTTGTGACATTGTAAGGGGTAATCTCTGGATTTACTGAACCGATTTTGAATTTTTTTTTACCAATAGAAAGCCACGTTATTTGTGAGTGTATATATTAACCTAAAAAAAAAGGTTTATGGCCCAACGAAGTGGGCACGGGAACGGCTAGTCGTTTATAAAGCGATTGAAGATTCAAATTGTTGTGTTTTGCAATACCTACACCATTTACCTACGTTCCTAATTAGAAATTCAAGTCAGTCCCCTTCATTAACTTGTTTCAATTCTATTGACATTCTATTGTTTGCTGGGTTACACCAGGTTATAGTGAAATAAGGTGTTTAAACATAATATAATCTGTTTAATAATCAAGTTTAAACTACACAAAATTCGCGTAAAAATACCAAAACACCTCGTAAATCCCTGGACATGATTTTTCATCCATTTGTATGTAACCAAGATACACTGGCTAACAAAGAACAAGGGCCAATATGTTAAGAATTTCTGTCCCCTAAATCATAAAGTTAGAACCACCTGGTAAGTAATACTAATTACCCCATTCATTGCCGACGCCTCATATTTTTACTCATCACGCAGTGCCGCCGCCTTCCACGCTACAGTAACATTTTGGTATCAGCATTTAAGTACAGTTGTTTTCTAGCAAAAAAAAACAAATAACTCGAGGACGTGAAATCGCGTCCTCGGCGTTACGATTACACAAACATGGGACGCGAATTCGCGTCTTCGGCAATGAATGGGTTACACTAAGTACTTATCCATACTAATACTAATATTATAAATGTCAAAGTGTGTATGTTTATCCGTCTTTCACGCTTCAACCACTGAACGTATCGAGATGAAACTTGGCATACATATTGGTTAGGTATTGGAATAGGACTTAGGATAGTTTTTATCCCGGAAAATTAGTCAGTTCCCGAGGGAGCAGCGATAAACGTCTTCTACGCGGACGGAGTCGCGGGCGAAAGCTAGTACAGGATAAATATACATTTGCCAGAATAATACCGATAGACGATTTTGATACTAAGTTGCGGGCAGAAGCTAGTATTACAAAAAAACACATTCACATCACTTATGTTTGTGTTTATTGCTCGGATTAGGTATAGGGGACGTAACAAGTAAGTATTAGTATTATAGTTTCACCTCTCATTTTTTTAAGTCTGTTAGCACTCAGATTGTTGGTACTAACACCGGATTTTAAAAATGAATATTTAATAACAAAGACTGAGTGGCAAAAGGGGAAGGTATGTGTATGTACGCTATACTACGACTGATTCATTCATTAGTTGCCGACCATGACTAAATCCGTGCTGTTAATAACAGATCCGGAGCCAAGAATTTCGTATCGGGTCCGATTTTGATACAAATCAGCAAACCTGGCATTAAATATACTTAGTCTGATTCTTTCTGAGGGAAATACAACTCGCCACTAGCTTCTGCCCGCGACTTCGTCTGCGTGGGATAGTTACTTTGGGCTTACGTTAAATTTAACCCGTGACTTTGTTTACGTAGAAGGTGAAAATATTGTTAAATAATATGTTCGTTAAGGAGCTATTTTAGGTACCTACATCACGCTTGTTTCACCTTCGTAAATAATGCATTATTTTGAAAACAAATTTGGTTAGCATAAAAAAGGTTATAGTGAGCCAACTTTAAAAGATAGACATATGCTGTCGCGGACTTTCTTTTCGAACTTTTAAAGGGGAACATTTCTGGCATACATAATTTTTGCGAAACTTTAACCGTTTACGCTGCGCACGCAGCTCCGGTTTGGTGCTCCGTTCGTAATGGTCTTAGCGTGATAATATATAGCCTATAGCCTTCCTCGATGAATGGGCTATCTAACACTTAAAAGATTTTTTCAAATCGGATCTTTAGTTCCTGTGATTAGCGCGTTCAAGCAAGCAAACAAACAAACAAACAAACAAACAAACAAACAAACAAACAAACAAACAAACTCTTCAGCTTTAGTATAGATTATGGCAAAGACGCTCTTAAGTTCAGCTGCACTGCATACCGCTAACAAATAACGACATTTGCTTGCGTGCGATCTTAACTTAATTCAGATCGAGTGGTTAGTCATTCACTAGATGAGTATAATTATTTACTCTGCAACTCTTAGGTACTCAGTGGCAGTTTATTCTAAGTGATATTATTTATAAATCAACTTGTACATATCATGGGTTTTTAAACGCTTTATTTACTTACACTTAATACGAATCAACGTCGTTAAAGTCGCTGTGAGCTGTGTTTGTGACAAATTCTAAACTGGGGTGACCTCATAGGGTGACGAGAAATAACTGAAGCATTACCTGAATCATTGCCTCTTTTAGGAGGCTACTAAATATTCTGCATTTTGTATTACTTGCTAATAAAAAAGTTGTAACATACATATAAGTAAGGGGGTCAGTCTCTCGAAATTAAGGAACGGAACTAAATATAAATAATCGTAGTATGTTCTCATACCTATTCCAATTTTTACTCTAAATTGCACGTCTATCCAAATTGTTCTGATAGATAACCGTATTGTTTTTTTACGATTTACTGTCAAGTTTTTTACATAAGTAAGTTCTACCAAAACGTTAACAATATCATAGGTAACCTACCTATGATTTATTATATGTCCGATTTTCCCACAATTCGTCAAAGTTTATTTTTACCAAAATTCTCTGAAATTCCATAATTAAAAAGCAATGTCGTAACTCATAACTATATGATTTAAGACCAAGTGGAAAACTGCTCCAGACTGTATATCGCAACATATCTATTTATCCAATGATGGGTTTCTAAAAGTACTTACGCTGGACGCGCTGCGCGTGGGCCTGTGGTAGCGGACCTTCTTGAGGTAGACGGTGTAGATGGCGCCGTCGACGCGCTCCTCGCCCCACAGCCGCCATGTCGGCTGCTGGAACACACCACAGCAGGTCAACACAAGTGATCAACCCACACAAAACACTGACAAAGTGCGTAATGTACACAAACACAATGTTAAGTTATTAATGACTGCGATCATTTAAGCACAGTTTACGAATAAATTACTAATATCCTAGACGATTAACATGTAACAAGAGCACTTTCAAAGATAACCGCATGACGTGCTCTTACATAATCATCATCAATGTAATCAGCGAACAGCACGGGCTCGGCCTTACTGACGCCGCATATCTTCCACATGGCCCATGCTCGCGACGTCACGCGCGACGTCACGGCGGCGCAGCTGAGCGCTCAGCGCATCACGCTCACTTTCTCCCGCGCACGCCGCACCGCGCGCAATTAATCATATGCTGATCAAATGATTCTGCAACTGGATCAATCGGCGGCTAGCTGTATGCGGGGAAGAGAGCATGCGAGCGGCGCGGACGTGCGTGACGCGGGTGAAATCGCCGCTGGGGCGCGGGCAGCGGCACACTTGCCAGCCGCATCCGGCTTCACTCCGCTCCTCACTTCAATTAACCGATTTATAGACAGTCGCCTTTACCAATCTCCGTAATTACCGCCCTTCTCACGATCACACACGGCTTGAACACTAGCCTGACAACTCTCCCTCAGTAAACTACTGGTTACTGAGTACGAAGTATTTAATACACAAGCACGGTCTATTAACGTCGGTAATAATCATCACATTTTCACTTCAAATGGCATAAAATGTTGAATTTGCATATTATATGACCATCACATAACAGAGTCGAGGCGGCGTAGCGGTGCACTATGAAGAACTTTCACGCGTTCGGTATGTACTACGTATGTTGAGTAGCGTGCCCTAGTGGAATGTTAAATTATGTAACGCAAGTTATTAACTTTTCGTAATAATTATTATAAAAGCAGTTCGAAAGTTTTGATCCGGATGCCGCAAAAGCGTAGAGACGCTGATACGGCGGCGCGGGCGCAGAGCAACTGCTCTCACGCGGAGAGATCGCGTGAAAAACTTCAATAGAGCATGTCAATACTGCTTGACGTACTGACGACTACGCGGGTGTTAAATGTAGTAACCGGTCGAGTACATACGCCGCGCCTCACGTGCCGGCGGACTTACCTGTCTCTAACAGGCTTAAATACGAAACGTTTCTCTACACATGCCCTCTGGTAAATCACATTAAATGATGACAAATGACCGTAACGAATTAACGCCAATCTTTAGTTATGTTTATTGAATTAGTGTAGGCGCTAAAACCTGATCGGTCAGAGTATGCGATCGTTGGTTTTTACCTCGCACATATGACGCATTTATCTGTTCCCTGTTATATGGGCGAAAGGGCACAAATAGTCAAATAGACATTTGCGGCAGGTACATCGAATTACTTATTTTTAATAGTACATTATTTACCTACACTTTTTACATCTTTACACAAAACTTGACCTAAAATGAATTTAAACTCTTCCTACAAGCCACGCGAGGACGAGTAGTTAGAGTATGTGAAATTCTGACTTTTCAGAAAAACCAAAATAAATAAAAAGATTCCTACTATTTCAAAGGGCGAACCTCTCATATGGGCGTCAATGGCAAAATCAGTAAAATCATCTTGAAATATCAAAAGACTTCTCCGACAACATGGGCAAGTATTAATTTAGCGCATTAAGTAAAGAGTAAAGGCATGCATTATGGGCGCGGGAGTATGCCCAATGAAGCATGTAATCACCCGCTTTACGCAGCTATGCCACGGATGAAATCAACACCGACCAGAGGGCTCAGACAAGATGCACTACGCTAACTAACGTTTCTATTCGATTCATTTTTAAACCAATCGCGTCATTGGTAGCCCACGTGACTTTTCGTATCACGTCATCTTCCAGTGACGCGATTGGTTTAAAAACGAATCGAATAGAAACGTTAGTTAGCGTAGTGCATCTTGTCTGAGCCCTCTGTACCTAACTATTTTAATGTTTGAAAACCTTTTTAAATCCTTTTTAAATAGCCCGCAACGAAAGACCTCAAACAAGTATATGAACTGAATAGCGAAGTTTCATTTGCTTAGAAAATAAAGAAGCCGTATCAATCAAATAACTTTCAGCTATTAGGTACGTCGTCACCTTACTTACTAAACTTATTGAGAATACTTATCTGTTGATTTGTAATGGCTGATTGTGATTTCACAAAATTTACATTGTACTCTGAGAGAAAACGAATCATTTCAATTCATTAGTCATTAGTAAAATTAGCAAAGGAAAGGCTGATTTGGAATAATTTATATATATGAAAATGTACAACGTTCACTTTTTTGAATTGAGGAAGATTGAAAGATTAGATTAGAATTCACGAAATCCTTATCCGATGTGCAATCGCACAAATAATTGCTTACCATTACAAAGTTTAATTTCGCGTTTGGCTCTTAGTTGTGTCTAATATAGTTCTATTTAGTTGTAATCTGAAATTATCTAACGAAAATAAATCTATAGACAGGTTAATTGGACCCCAGCCAGTTCCATGTGGTTGTGTAGTTGATTCTATAACCGTCGCATGCTTAAATCGTTAAAGTCTTGATAGCAATTACTTATAGCTTATAAAACCCGACCGGCTCTATCTTGTTGTTCATATACTTAGGTACCCACAAGTTTTGTTTGTTCTAGTATTTAGTACAAACTTTGGTTGCTATCGCATAAATTAAAATAAAACACTCTAAAGTTAGTAGTTATAATTGAATTGCATGACTCGGATTATGATTGAGCACCAAATTCCGATTCCATTCGTTATTTTACTTATAGGTATAAGCATACAATCTAAAATCTAGGTACATTGGTTTAAAAATATTAAATCAATTTTGCCTGTATCGATGTTCACACTACTTGTTTCAAAGTATAAAGAGTTTAACCGCCTAAACATAGTTCTGGGTGGATTAAATACAACAGTATATGTATAATAAAGTCTAGAACGTAATCAGTTTTATGAAACGATGCTACATTTGAAATTGCGAAAGATAACTTGTAAATATCGATTAGGTGTGCAACGCGGTGTGCGGCTAAAAATAGCGGCTGCCAGGAGAAGGCTGTTGTCACCCCCTACTCTGCCCCCCCATCACGAAAATGCACCCGCACCCATAAACCCTCTTCTAAAAATAAATTTAACTAGATACCTACGCAGGCTTTTTGCTTCTTGTTAGCATGTGACGTCAATTGGTAAATAATGTACGTACAGCACACTTTATTGATCTTTTTAGCAAGAGAAAATTGCTTTTAAGCTTGTATTTCGAGGAATAATCTAAAATTTAATTTCGCTATCTTGAATCCCTTTGCGGCCATGGATATATTAAGATAGCCGAACAAGGATTATTGGTCTATATTTTGGAAAATTTAAGATATTAGATGTATCGACTTAAAAGTTTTCGGTCATCCTTGGAAGTACCGTAGGGAACAAAGTTGGGTCCACTTTTATTTTTAATGTTTATAAACGCCTTACACACAAAACATAGGTGAGTCTATATTGACTCCCATAACATTAATCTTTCGATTAGGTTAATCCATACCGTTGTTTTTCATAATCGTTGCTCGTCATGTTGTCTTTGGTCATTATTTCAATAGTCATAATGCTCTTTCACCCCCTTTTATTAGTCATAATCATTGAATTTCATATCGTTATTAGTCATAACATTCAATGTGGTGATTGGATTGAAAGGTAGAAACTAAAAAGGAATATTATTATTTTAAATAACCCTTACAAGAATGAAAATTTTTAATCAGAAAAATGTAACATCATAATTTTGCCTATGCAATCGTGATTGGTCATAACATTAATTTAACTTAACCTAACCTACTTTTCTGTCAGTTGGTCCATTTTGTAAGGGGTCACAGTTCTAACTGAATCTAACCTACTTTTCTGTCAGCTGGTACTTTTTGTAAGGGGTCGCGGTTCCAACCTAACCTAACCTACTTTTTGTCAGCTGCTCTTTTTTGAAAGGAGTCGCAGTTCTAACCTACCCATTTTTTTATAAGCCGGTATTTTGTTTAAGTATGTATGACATATATTATTTCTGAATTTTAAAATAAGTCCTTTAAAACATTAGAGAATAAAATGATATGAATAAAAATAATAGTAAGTAAATGTAAAAATAAGACCTACAATAGGTATGTATGACAAATAAACGGTATGCCTTTTGATATTATGCTGATCAGTTTTATGACTTGTCTTGTATGATGTAACATTATTGTACTTAATCATTATATTTATTTTGCATTATACCTAACAACTAAGTATTATGACTATTGATTATTATGACTCAAAATAAATATGGATACCAATTTCTGACTTTCGAAAATCGAAACAATAAAATTATGGGAGTCGAAGGGATCACAACGTAGGTACCGTATTCCCAGCTTCTTAATAGCTTTCGGCGAGTGTGTACTGTAAATTCCGAAAATCGTTTTTTCCATGTGGCGATTAATACCATTCGCATATTTTACCACTTTATTTTTTCTCATTAGCTACTTTTCCCGAAGGGCTTTCTAACCATTCGCATATTTTCCCACTTTATTTTTTCTCAATAGCTGATTTTCCTGAAGGGCTTTCTTACCATTCGCATAATTTACCACTTTGTATATTTTTCCTGAAGGGATTTTTGAGAGAAGCGGATATTCTGTGTCGCATTTGTTCCTAATCTGCTTACTTTGTCATTGTGAAATATAAATAGAAAAAAGTGTCTCAGTTTAAAGAGCAGAATAATAACCCTTGCATTTAAAGCCCCAATGTCAGAGATAGCCTGTTTATAGATATAGAATACGTACCTCAACGGTACATTACCTTATAGTAAGATTGTGTTATTGTGCCGGAGTCCACAGGCGAGTCCTTATACTCGTACAAAAGCTGTAAGTCCATTTTCAAATGACCTAACAACTTACCCAACATACGGGTACCTATATAGTCCGTGAGCTCCTAAAAAAACCTTCGGAGTTTAGAAGCATACTTCGGGTATTGACGATGACACGCGATCGTGACATGCCGTTCTGTTCTGTTCTGTTATCAACTTGCAAATCTTTTCGAGGTTACCGTAAAAAGATATGTAAAGACTAACCATCAGTACAAAATAAACCTTGCTGTAATAATATTACGCTTATTTATCCTTTTCTAATTTTAATGCAACATGACTTTTTGTCATGATACAAATAAAACAAAATCAGCATTTTCGAATTCTTCCATCGTTAATTTAAATAGAGAACACCCCGCCTTCACGCACTACTTTAGTTTGGAAGTATATAGAGCTGTTATACCCACCTGTGGATTCTTAGAAGCTACATTTATAATATTATATTTTTATAATGCACTTTTCGAAATTCCCGTTGCTTCTATAACTCGGTCTTGAACTATATTAAAATATTTACAACCAACACTTTCCTTGAAATATTTAGCTTCTTAAAAAATATTTGAACACATTATAAACAATTTCCCGTGATTGTCTATTTACAGAAATACCGTTTAAGTTGACTTCCCATGGAAATCAGTTTACGAAAAATAACAAAGTAAATAAATAAGTCAGTGGTGGTTTTAACTGCTCTATACATATAAATCAATGAATTGCTACTTAGGGCCTGTTGTTTGATCAGTAATTAAACTATACTAATCGTTAAAAACCGTAACTAATGGTTAAATCTCAAAATTTCGATTCCTTTTTCGAATTTGAACAATTAAGTTAGTTGACTTAACTACTGATCAAACAACGGGCCCTAAGTCAAAAAGACAATTGTCATTTTCGACAACACGAAGCCTCCCGATTTCCCCCGAAACCCGAAGGTTTTTCTAAGAGCTCACGTACTGTAAGTATATGCCAAAGTTAAGAGCTGAAAATCATAAGTCTGAAGTTGGTTAACCCAGTTACTTACTTAGTTTTATTGACGAACGTCAATAATTTTTAACGGGCAGGTTACGAGGGTTAATAAGTAACCATTTGATTCAGCGTATCGATTTCTTATTATTGGTCGTACTCGGTCTTATACTATTATCTATTCAAATTAATACTATTTATTCAAAACAAAAACTAAAAACGAAATATTCATTTTGTATTTTTATAGCTTAAATTAAATAAATTTACCCTTTGTAAGTACATTTATAACTAAATGACTACTTTGTTAAACATAAAAACGATTACTCGTTAGTTAAATTGTCAGGAAATTGTACTCAATAATAACATGATAACTTAATTAATTAGTTATACTTTAAGTATGACAAAAGTGAAATTGTTTTTTTTAAATCGTATTTTCCTTGTAAATAATTATTGACAATGTTTTGTATTTTTGCATCCATAGCAATATATTTCTGGTGCCTCTTGCGAAAGGTATCGGGACGAACTTCTTTTTGCATCACACTAAAATCAATTGTGTGTGCCACTTCCTTAAGTTCCGACAGAACTAACAATATATTAGAATTTTTTCTAATAATATTGTTAATTTTTTTATGCCATCTTTCGGTCACATTGTTCGTGCGGTGACGTTGCTGAAAGCAAGATACGATATTTATCATTTCAGTTGTTATCCATTGCGACGACATATATTGGTTAAATCTTTCAATCCCTGGAATGCTTGGTGCCTCTGCTGAAATTTTGAACCAGCCCTCGTGTATTTTTAGGGCCGGCAAATGTGCAAGGGCAACACATTTTGCGGCATAGCTGCAACCTTCGCAACTGGTTACAATATTCCATTTTTCGGCATTTTTATACACTACCTGGGAAAAATGAAAATAACACCCTTTTATTTGAACCAACGGGTATGTTTTGCGAAATGCGTTTATTGCCGCTTTTTCGAAGTCAATTTTTAATTGCTCTGGTTGACAACTAGGAATGTTTTGTTTAATTAATTCAAACATTTTTTCATACGTGTCCTGATTTTTATTGGGTAATAGGGCGTAAATGCACGGCAGTGCCCTTGTGTACTCAGCATCAGACCCGACATCCGCGTGAAAGGTGTACAATTGCACAAATGGTTTTGGAACCACTCTGAAAGTCCCGTCGGCGAAATATGTTTTACAATTAGCAATCCAATCTTTAGCCTTTGTAGTTATGAACATAAGAATATCATGGTCCTTAACACAAAGCCAGTCCTTGGCTAAACTCTCGTGTAACGTAATATTTTCACAGCATTCAAAAGATTCTGCTTCGTGACGGGCTCTATATAGTAAATCTTTCTTATTACGTAGTACCGGGAGTTTGTCTACATATTCCTCGGTCATGTACTGTTTCATTTCTTGGTGAAATAAGAAAGGAATAGGCTTATATGAAGTAGTCACCGTCTTCTTTAGATTAACCATACTGCGTTCAATGTCTATGCTGTGATAGTCAGGTACGCAGCAATGTTCACGCTCCTTAATGATTTCAGTTTATTCAGAATTTAGCTTGACAGAGCCATTACACATACCAGTCTTATCGCAGATCCAAATTGAAGTGCCAGATTTATAATTTTCTCTTTTAAGATAATGTCCACGACCCGCCTTGATCAAAATTCTTCCCTTATGACTGCTTTCAATGAAGCTAAACGATGATGCCTGTGAAGAATGAGATGCCAAAAAACCTTTATTTTGTTCATTGGATTCCATTTGAATTAATGTACTTTTATTCAAATTATTTTATTTCGAGGAATTAATTATGCTCGCACTACGACTTAGAATTAAATATGTGACAATGACACATTGAAGTGTGGGCATAATGATTAAAATGATTACCTATCTATTATCTATGACTATTGAAACCTTTGAGTGTAATCCGAAGTAGCTGGCGATTCTTGCGACAACGTTCTTAGGTACGAGTATGTAAAAAGTAAAATAAGTTTGCTCAAATAAGTTTTGAACTGTAACTAAATTTCACAAATCCCGTTATTTTCAAAAGTTTTAGACCAAAAGTAGCTTAGTTTGAGGAGCAGAATCAATCCTAACATTTAAAGCCCAAAGACACAGTATAACAATAACTAAACTGTGCCAATGGTCAGAGACATACTGTATACTTGTAATTATATTTCACATTGACAAAGTAAGCAGATTAGGAACAAATGCGACACAGAATATCCGCTTCTCTCAAAAATCCCTTCAGGAAAATTATACAAAGTGGTAAATTATGCGAATGGTAAGAAAGCCCTTCAGGAAAATCAGCTATTGAGAAAAAATAAAGTGGGAAAATATGCGAATGGTTAGAAAGCCCTTCGGGAAAAGTAGCTAATGAGAAAAAATAAAGTGGTAAAATATGCGAATGGTATTAATCGCCACATGGAAAAAACGATTTTCGGAATTTACAGTACACACTCCTTTCGGCTAGCTATCGCTACCACACTTGCACTCGTAACTGACAGTATATTTGTCACTCGTGTGTCATGGAAAAACGAAGATTGCCGATCGCTATTAAGAAAATGGTTGTACTGTACTTACGCCAACTCTTCTTGTAAAGTTTCCCGTATAATAACCAGCAAATTGTTCTTCCTGCTGAACGCAACATGATTATACTGATAATATCTCAATACAATTTTATCGTGTAGAATGGCGAATATAACCTTGAATTAAGAAGCAGCAAACTAAACTTAGTAATTAGTCATTTTTATACAAATGAGTTATACGAAATGCCTACATTTGGTCCAGTTTTTAGTACCTATACAGGAATACCCACAAACCGACACCTGAACTCGTGACGACCATCGACCCCAGTGACTTTATTAAATAATTAAGTCATTCTCAAATTTATATTTATATTTATTTTAAATTAAATTACTTATTTAATTCCAACGCGTTAGTAGGTATATAATATGTGTAGGTAGGTACCTACTTAAGGACGACTCAAAGCTGCAATATTAATACTTAATTAACACAAATACTGCCTAATATCTTTATAAGTAAGTAAGTTAGTACTTACAGTACACACCACCCCCATTGTCACTATTCAAAAACTGCACTAACTATTAAAGTTTCCAAGTCACACATTATGTTCATGATGTTATTGATGAGAGAGCTGAACGATCCGTATATACAACTGCACATTTACACTGTGAAAATAATACTGACCGCCGCGGTTCACCCAGCTGATCAATAGTGACGAATTAGGAAAAAATGTTAACATATTGTGACGCATTATTTAATAAATTATCCTTGTAACAAACAAAATATGACGCAAGTAGTTGCCAGAGGAACGTACAGATTTTTCACGTCATCCAAATAACGAAATGAGTCAAATAGGTAGGATTCCTTCGTAGTGTTTTGTTTAATCTACCTAAATTATGTGTAGGTACCTACTTGTATTCCTCTTGTCTTACTATAGGTTAATAATAAGAAGTAAAAAAACTAAACAGGGCGTATCTAAAATCGACGTAACTAAGTAAATTATTTTAAATTGCACGCAGGCAAGCATCGCAAATCGCTTCCAGGAGTAAGTAGGGGCACTTCATTCTAAGAGTGAGGAATAATAGCCATGAATAATAGACTTTTCAGTGACGTGGCGGCGGGGCTTCGCAACAATTGATACTTAGGATCATGCGCTTGATAGTAATATTGTCGGCGGCTACTGTTTTACTCGTTGATGGTGGTTACAATATAACGCTCAAACTGTAGGTACGTGTATCAAGTCGGTCTTAACAGCTATCTAAATCTGAACTAAACTAAACAAAAACACGAGGAGCTATTTTTTGAAAGTGGACGAGATCACTTTTAAATATCCGTATAGCCCGTGCATATCTTCACTTCCCTTCTGGCTAAGCTACTAACTGAAGTAGCCGAGGTAATGCTTAAAGCAGTAGAAATGAAGAAAGTTTACGTTCATAGGAGTTGACAGTCGCAGAGGGCACGGCGGCGCGCGCGCCGAGCGTGACGGACGCGCTCGGCCGCCGCGCCGCGCCCTGCGTCTCCGCGCGGAAACCATTGTCGACAATTAAGTAGACCAACTTCTTCCATTCACTCTAGGCACTCCACCCAACTGAAAAGGTTTCTTTAACTATCTCTCGGTGGCATTACTAAGGGAATAATCTCCGAAATAATGTCGGTCATTCCATTGCGACGTCCCTTAGTGTGACGGATCTAAAGAGCCAGTGTCGAGTAAACACGCGTGCTCGTTTCCTTATTTGTAAAACGACATGGCAGGCAGTCAACGTTCTCACCGCATTGCAACATGTTCTACAAACATGGGTGGCGTAAATTTTCAAATACTAATAATTATTTTCTATACTTCTTTTTAGGTGTTTACTTTGGTAAAAAGTTGATAATACAATCAGGATATGGCTCATTAAACTACCTCTACAAACAGAAAATATAATGAGATTTTATACGAATAACAGGTCAGATGGACACAAAATGTGTCTCAGAAGACAGAGCAAAGATCAAGATTAATTTGACCATTTCTTCAATTTCTTTTTTCTTCTGGCCACGAAAAGATGACAAATGAAGTAGTTACTTGACCGAGATTACCTATTGGTATTACAAGGCTTGTAGACCGATTGATAATAAGTGCAATACATTTTTCTGATTGAGAATAATCTTATCAAACAAATAAGCTGAAGCATGTAGTGCTAGTTTCTGCAAAGTAAGCCATAATTGGAAGTCTGAGAATAGAATGAGGATAATAGCTGAGTCTTTAATACCGTCATCACAAAACTGACTCATAATTATCGTACTCTTTGTACTAAGTACAGCAGTAAGTACAATCGTAGCACACATCAAATGCCCTAGCGTGACGCTGCTGATTAGGCGAGTACGCGCTCACCGGTGCAATTGTTTTGCCGAACAATCGCACCGCACTAATCTAATCAGACACCCGATTAAAACCACGTGTATGTAGGCCAATAACATGCAGCTATTTACACAATTAATTACACTTATGGTAGGTACTTATTTAATCTTTATTGGAGCCTTATCAGTTTTATCACTGTCAATATTGATATAATATATTATATACTCGAAAGTAGGTAACAAGATTATTTGATTTATTTAGCTTAAAAGAGTAATTGTAGCCTCTTGGGTGAGTACTGAGTAGCGGAGGTCGTCGCCCGCAACACCTCCGCAATCGATACTCATCGCCATCGAGCATCGGACCGAATAGCCGCGGAGACGATGCCCCCAATGACCTATTAGACGTGTTTTCACCTTAGCTAGGCATTCAACAGTGGTAAAATTAATTAGTGGTTGTGGTACCTCCTTTGTTTCAAAGTTTATTTAAGCAACTTACCTGATCTCAGCAGGTGGTTTAGCCAATATTAGACACGAAATGACTGATCATTATTATATCGAGTCGTAGTAAAACTCCAGCTAAACTTCATTCAAATTAGAAACACTATTAGAAACGATCAAAATTGGTTGTATATAATTTGTTTAATTAAGTATAATTGTATTTTATGTAAAAATTTACTTCTTCCTTGCGACGCTTAATTGTCTTCTGCAGTGATGGTCTTGTCCTAGTGCTGCTGGTGGATTCCCTCCATATTAACGACATGCAAAAGAGCCCTAATGTGCCCAAATTACTGAATACATTACCTGATTTCATTTCTTGCGTTAGAGTTAAATTCTATGAAGAATGGTCAATAGAAAAACGGTTACAAACAATGATATAATATAAAAAGAGGTAGATATGTTACCTATACGGTATTCCGCGTGTAAAAATGGCCCGGCTTACGCACACATAATCAGTAAATATTCCAATTACAAACTAATTCATAAATGACAACTGAAACCAGGTTGGTATGCAAATTTCCGGGAGCGAAACAGAGACGAGTGTATGTTGCTCTGCAGACTAGTTCACGGTTCCGTTGACGGCGCAAGACCAAGACTAATAAAGGTGTACCAATTGGCTTGGTTTTAGGGTGCCACTATCGAAGCGCGTATAACATATCTACCTCTTTTTAACCGACTTCAAAAAAGGAGGAGGTTATACGTTCCACTGTATGTTTTTTTTTTATGTATGTTCACCGATTCTCCGTCAATTGTCGACCGATTTCAATTTTTTTTTTTTGGTTTGATAGAGTATACTTCCGAGGTGGTCCCATTATCACCAAATCTGTATCTGATGAAGGGATCAGTGAAGAATTGAGGGAACTCCTCAAATATTGTAGGCAAACATATAGCGATTTTAGTATTTTTAGTAACAAGTCCAGCATTTGCATTCAGAAAGTATAATTTGGTGTAGTGGAACTGATGATGAAGACCACAGATGGCCACCGGAACTCCTCAATGGTACCGATTTCAAGGGTGGCGATAAGATATCTCGATTAAGATAGTTGAGCGACTACCTACAACGAATAATATTTACTTGTTGAAGTATGACTATGACTTTCCCGCGGCGTTGCTTGCGGCGCGCTTGATATACCTAAGTTAAAGTTTCATTTCAACTAAGAAGTGGGACTACGTAACAGCGTATTATGATCACTAAAAAGTATAAAATAAAATAAATGGTTTAAAAAACCAAAAAACCGCCTTCAAAAACGGAAAAAATAACTTCTTTAAAATTGTAGGCACCTAATAGGTTAGTCCAACTGAAGTCGGCGACCACAACATTTTCAACAAAAAGCCGACATCAGTTGGACTAACCTATTAGGTGCCTACAATTTTAAAGAAGTTATTTTTTGCGTTTTTGAAGGCGGTTTTCGGTTTTTTAAACCATTTATTTTTTACTATATTATATCATTGGTTACAAAGGATAAAAAGCAGCAAAATCATGTTCGTACCCTTTGTGGATTCTTCTACTATAGAGCCGCTGCGTCGACTTTGTCTTGATAAAGATTTATTTATTTATCATAAAAACTTTTTTAAGTAGAAAACTGCTACCAACCCAGTGAATAGGTATGAGTTTAACTTTGCCTGGGTGACCGATAACATCATGAAGACAAAGGTCTAGGTCGCTTCGATAGATAACGGGTTCCCTCTTCTTTGCCGAATTTTGTTATCGCATAATTTTTCTCCAGCTTAAATGGAAAATATTTTGTGTAATGCTGGTAGAATAGAGTAGGTTAGGTTAGGTTTATTTTATAACTTTTCAAAAAAGTCAATGGTATCAGTAGAATAACAATTATGCGAAATTAGTATTCTGCAAAATCATACATTCGGACAATTTATGATTATGCGTAAACAAGGGGAACCATCAATAAATCCGCTATCTACATTATAATCACCATTTATTCTAATGCATGATGTTTAATATATTTTGATTTTAACCCAAATCGCTTTTAAAACTAATTATACTTGATATCACTTATCCCAACGTCAATCCTCAAAAGAGAATTGAATGGGGTGCGCTGGTCAGGGACGAATTATGTACTTGCCAGCGGCGGGGCCCAGGGACGTTCTACATACGGAGTCCTTGAGCCCGGCCTTGGCAGTCTTCTACCTCCTACGCGATGTGCAATAGAAGTTTTGGTACAACAAGCCCTGAATGTTTCATGTCGATGAATATAATCCTATAGTCTTCCAAAACAACCAAGCAGTGTCTTAGATAAACAAATCTAATTTTACAAATTAAGACATGTCGTCACGTAGGTACCACTTAAAACAAATACCTACTACGAGAAAAGTCTTGAACGTTTTAACCATTATAGGTAAGTTGGTAGTTTACAGAGTAATAAAGGGATATAGAATAGCTTATTGTTCTGGAAAATCTGGATTTGTGCCAAAACGCTTGCGAAAATATACGTTGCAGAGGAATACGGGAAAGGAGTCAACGACCTTTAAATCTAACGCTAACTGAATCGGGCATTCACCCTACAACTGGTAGGTATTAAATTTCAATTTTATATGTGGGCGAATTAGCATTAAATAAGTGGCAGTATTAATAATGCTGTGACTGGAGAAACGAGGTAGATTAAGGTCACACAAACAACTATAAAACTATTCAAACAAGTTCCAGTCGAACTGGTAGTGATTTTTGTGATGCCTTAGATATACTCGGCGGAAATAAAGCAATTTGATTAGGCTTCAGGCGCTGCATTGTCGACCCAGTATCGGGCCGAAAAGGCACTAACCCGCGTTATCCGCGGCTTGCATTCCTGTGTGCATGCACCGACACCGACGCTCACATAACTCGAGCCTTGACCTGCATTGCTAACGAAGCTGAGACACCGCTTGATAACAACCACAGCACAAAACAATCTACTGAAATAGAAATAACTCAAGAAGCTCTTACTTTTCTAAGGAACTCGAATAAGCGCTATAATTAAGTTACTCGTGGTCTTATAAAAATAACTAACTTAAGGTCATAACACAAATAGTATCTTGGACATTCATTCATTAAAGGTAAACGTTACCTACTTCAGTCACAGAGCAAGTACCCAAGTAGCTCTGTTGTGTTATGAGTAACTGTTGACACAATTGGGCCCAACTAAGTCACGAGTGAATCACACGAAGTTATTAATGTTTCGTGTAAATGAGCAAGTCTCGTCTCATATGGTACATATTCAAATATTTTTCTGAACTTAGTTCGGTTTACATCGAATTTCTGATAAACACCACCCATATCTCATGATAGTCATTGTTATTCAATCATTTAAAATCTAGATAAGATAAATCCAATACATTTGTTACAATGATTGATTAATACCTACACGCATCAAAAATGTCAAGGGATAAAAAATATCCTTACATTATTTGATATTTAACAATGTATCGCAACGCAGCATGTTGCAAAATATCAAAATACGAACCTGAAAATCTCCATACAAAATGCTATAAAGTTTATCTCCCCTTTAACCTAATCCTTTTTTTTTCGATTTTTGAATATGTTGTAGATTTTTTTTTACCTAAGACCGACGAAATGATTTCGCTTTAATATAGTTTATGTTGTAGATACGAGTATGATGATGATGAAAAACTAGGTCTGTACTAAATTTAGAGTGTGAGAAACGTCATCACCGGAGCTAAATTAGTATGGTTTTTTTTTGACAACTACGCGCGCGACTTAACCTCCTCATCACAATCCTGATAAGGAATACCTATTTTATCCTTTGGTATTTTTGATTTGGGTATTTTATGTATTTGAGAAATATTCAACGTACTTGCAGTGTATGGGATGCCCTTGTTCAATAAGTTTAACCGTACAGGATTGTATAACTCTCCGCACCACCGATGTCAAGGGCTCGGGGCTCAGGGACTAGTTCCTAATTATAGCACCATGGTCCTATGACTTTAACAATTTTCGAAGCAATAGTTAACAGTATAGCGGCGACGAAAATCGCTTTTACATTTTTTTGGATGTATTGTTATTGTTAATATTTCCGGAAACTTCTCAGCCCTCCAGGTAATAAACTAGTTAACTAAGCACTAAAAAAGAATAGAAAGGCTTACCCATGTTACAACGTCGATTCTCGTGGAGACAGTTACTCGTGTGGCATTATGGCTTACCTTGACGTACCACCTGGTCTGGGATTTCCTGTGCCTAGGGCGGCGGCGGTCGGGACTGCGCGGCTCGCGCGGCGTGGCGGGTGCGCGCAGCGCGTGGCAGCGCGCCGCCAGCGCCTTGGTGCGCTCCGCCAGCGAGTGCCGCAGCTCGCCGCCGCACCCGCGCACCAGCATCGCTCAACCCCCGACACCCACGAGCTCGCTGTCCTCCTCGTCGGCGATGCCGCTCATTGTGATCGACTTTAACGTCCCGAGTTCACACTTATTTTTTTATTTAATTTATTCGCCTATTTCTTCAGTCACTTTTTCTTTAGTAGCTGTAACTGTAAGTAGTCAATGTCAATCTAAATGTAACGTACTAACCTAGCTTTTAACAAAAGGTTTATCCATTCCACTGAAACTTATGGTCTAAGTCAATAATGTTGTCTAATCCAAGCGAACGAGATTCATTCATCTAAACGACCCAAGGTCTGGGTCGAATGATACTCGTAAGGTCGAGTTACGTTCCATTTATAGTTGTGTGACTAATGTTGGCGACTCTAAAGTCCTCGGTCAACGCACAAAGGGGAATCCTACTATCATGTAACGAAACAACTATAATTTTATTTATACTTCTGATTGATTCAATATTTTTTATTTTTTGGACGATTCAGATCGCGCCCGTCTCCTCGCTGTCTCAGCAGGCGAATCAGGTCACTGGCTCCACGCTCTTCCTTCCCGCAATATAGGCACAGTCTTGGACTGCTTGCGCATAGCAATAAGCTTGCGACTTGGGGCTAGAATCTGTGAACCTCATACTTGCGCGTGCGGGAGGGAAGTGGGGGGTGAAGCTGGGACGACATGGCCTTTCATGCTTAGAAGTTCTGGCCGTTTGTACTGTCACGGCACAATTAATGATCTGATCCGTCGTTCGCTTGCGACTGCCTCTGTACCAGCTATCCTGGAACCAGCAGGTTTGCATAGAGACGACGGCAAGCGACCAGACGGAGCTACATTGGTGCCGTGGAAACTAGATAGGGCACTGGTGTGGGACACGACGTCTGTTGACACATTCGCCCTTTCCCACATCCAGTCAACCCGTAATCGGGCCGGTGCAGCAGCTGATCAGGCCCAAACCCTCAAGCGCCGCAAATATTTATATTATATATTATATATTTCTGGCTCTTGCAGTGGAGACCATGGGACCTTGGTCAGCTCATATGAAAAGCTTTATTAAGGCCCTGTCATCCCGGCTCATAGAATCCTCCGGAGATCCTAGAGCTGGTACTTACCTCTGCCAAAGGATTGGGCTAGCTATCCAGAGAGGTAATGCAGCCAGTGTCATAGGGATCACGCCGCGAGCGGACCTGCTAGAGGGGGTGTTCTTTTTATAGTGGTGATTATTATTTATATTTTTAATATTTGAGTAGCATAGTTTTATTTTAATATAGTTGTATTTAACGTTTAGTTTTAATTTTTAATTGTATTATTGTTGAATTTTGTAAATACGTTAATGTAAACCTAGTTATAAAATAAAGAAAGAACTATTATTTTTTTCTGCAGATGCTAGTTTATGGTAAGTATAATCATATAGTGCATAGCAATCTAGCAACGTACTTTTATTACCAGTATCAGTGTCAGCTCCGTGAATAGCAGCCGTAGATACGGCACCTCCGCCTAATTAAGTACGAAGCAGACCAAAACACGTGCAAGCCTACCACCTACTTCATTATGCATCCCGCTAGCTAGGGAAGTATTTCATTCTTCACGATAAATAATGATAATGTATGCAGTCCCCAGTCCACAAGAAAGGGTATCTTTGTACCTCGCATTATAGCGGACCATATTCGTACATACATCAGTACATCACTGCAATGTAATGAGCAAGTCATATAAAGGTGTAAAGGCAATTCATTACTCTTAATATAACAGTAATGTTTATCTAATGGAGTGTGTAATTACTCTAACTAGTCAACAAGCCACGTTAAGGGAGCGTTAAGAACCTGTGTCAGGACGAACCTACTACCTATGAGACAAATACAAAATACGTATAAACTTATAAATAACTAGCGGCAAGTAGGTACCTAGTATTTCTAAGTGGGTTGGTAGGAGTAGTTGGTTGTCAAATCAACGGACAGTGGTGCGGTCGATATCTGACGAGGAAATTGGATAATTGAGGAAGGGAGCCTCGAGACGACGCGACCTACGCACCCGGCTCTTCAACTCGCGTACTAGGCACTTGAATTCAGTTATGTTCTATTCACCTAATTTACCCGACATCAAATACGGATGATTGTATAGTTTCTTAATGTTATTGATCGAGGTGCTTGCTTTCCCAATTTACAGGAGAGTTCTTTGAAATAAGTGACACCCTTGTCGCTCGATTTAACATTTGGACAGATAGTTTATTAATAGCCATACAAACTTAACGTGCTACCTCACTAAGGTTTTTTTTAACCCCTGAGGCAAACAGAAGGGGTCTCATAATTTTAACATACTTATGTAGGTATACATATATTTATCTGTGTACTGTCTATAGCTTCTTGGCTCCCGAACGGATAAATAGATGTGGACGCAGTTTTAAAAAAATAGAAACATTGTTTAACAAGGGTGGTTCTTAACGACGTTTGATATTTTGATCAGGAGCCTTCCGTTTGGCCGAAATATGTTTGCCAAATGTATCGTTTCTTAACCTTTTCATTTGCCAAACCATTTTTTTCCTGTAACTGTAAATATTTCAGGATTTATTTCAGTACCATCGTGTAGAACCCTAATACATTAGTTTTTATAAAATCCTGAAATAATACAGTTACAGAAAACAAAGCGGGTTACTAGCGAATAAAACGGTTGGGAAACACATTTCGCCAAAACAAAGGTAACCCATTTTGATCATTTGCCACAGTTCAAGTCATTCTTACTGACACACGCCCGTTTACAAAGGGTACAACATTGTTTTTCTTTACAAAATAGTTTAAGTAATTGCTGACCGACGTATAGCCCCATATGGGCAATTAACTAAAACATATATTGGATTTTGAATTTTGCTGCTATAAATAACTTTACGTTTTTCTATTTTGTTACTACCCAATAGAGAATTATGAAAAAATACAATTGCATTTATGACGCTATCCAAATTTGAACCATAGCCAGGTGGTGAATGTAAAATAAACAGCTATCAACACGTTTTAATGTGATTCCCGCTCTTAACAAAAGAGTAGAGGGTACAGTTTGCCCAAATCGAGAAGGGACAGGTGGCAGGCGGGGGGATCGCCCGTCAGGTGTGCAAGGGCCAAAACTTGTATTCCAATCTTGTTACCTGAGCTTCGGCAATAGTGCCACTTCCCGCTTTGCCATGTTACATGCATTGGATTCAGTTTAGAGTAGGAGAAATTTGAAAATTACTTAGGTACATGGCAGAAATATTCTATGCATAGACAGGCATACCTTTACCTAATTCATTTTTTTTTTCCTCTTATCAATCTCAGTCGGAATACCTGTTTAGCTACTTTGTTCCGAGAAGTACGAGTAAGTAAGTGAATCAACATCAGCTGTCATTTATGAGTATAGTGTTCAATCGTTAATTCGTATTAGTCATACTGTTATCACTCTTTATCACAACTACATTTTGAATGTTTTGGTTCAGCCGTTTTGATTGCTTCCTAGCACTTTAACAAGGTTGTAAATATCTATGTTAATTAAAATAGACAAGGTAAACTACCTACTACGTAGCCTTTCACTGCACTATACTTAAGGTCTATAAGCTCTTTACTATACCAGTTATTTTAAATTTAATTTAAAAAAAAACCTTAGGACGCTTTAACTTATTGATACTTTTGCAACTAGGTACTTAAACTTGACAATGACTACTTACCACCTCTACTGTAATCACCAAGTGTGCTACTATTACAGCTTAATTACCATGCAAACTATTCTCAGCGCAAAAAACACCGGCTCACTTTACAACACACACACTTTTTTACACGAGTAGTACCGTGGGAGTGATCACTTTCATAAACACTGAATGATTTGTTAAGTTTGGAATATAAATTATCATTTTTTGTATGAGACGAATTGTCATAAATTGTATAGGTACTATAGAATTTAGCGCGAAAAGCGTTTTAGTGATGATAAAAAATACCGCACGGAGTCGACGTTGACAAGCCCTTCCGAACGCAGCGCTCGGCGCGCGTCGTCTGACGTGCGGGGCGCTCGCACCGCCGAGACACGGAGTCGCTCACTCAAACCACGCATGTGCGGGATTTTCATGGCTTTCCGTGCTTTCCGAGTCATCAACACCATGGGTTCATGAATCATACTTTTGCTTACCTTTATTTACTCTTTCTTGCGATTGGGGTTTGAACTATTTTAAAGAGACCGAAATGTTGAACCGCTGAACCACAAGTGAATTACTTACGAGGGCAGAGTGAGAAGTCTGGTAAAAATCATATTAGGGGTATTTTTTTCACAAATTCATTAATGTCAAGTTGTAATGCAGCCTTTTTGGAGGTAAATAGTATATTTTCAGCCAGTTCACACGGCTAGCTTTTTTTGACAGCTATGAAAAACAAAACAATCACTTTGGTGTTTGCAAACATGGAGAAAAGTGAGTTTCGTGTTCTGATTAAATTTTATTTTTTACCGAAAAAAAAACTGTTACGGAAACAAAAAAAAAATAGACAAATATTACGGGAACTCTGCTACATCGATTAAAATGATCCACAAGTGGTTTACGGATTTTCGTTGTGGCCGTACAAGCACTGCTGACGCCGACCCACCCGGACGCCCAGTTGAAGTCACTACACCAGAGATGATCACCAAAATCCATGACATCGTATTGAACGACCGAAGAGTAAAGGTCCTTGAGATAACTGATATTGTAAGCATTTCAGATGAACGGGTTCGTAATATCCTTCACACTTGTTTGGATATGAAAAAGCTCTCCGCCCGTTGGGTGCCGCGATTGCTCAAAGTGGATCAAAAACGCACTAGGGTGACCCTGTCAGAGGCATGTTTGGCGAAGTTTAGGTGTAATGAAAAGGACTTCTTGCGTCGTTTCATAACTGTTGACGAAACCTGGATTCATCATCATACACCAGAAACCAAGGAGCAGTCAAAACAATCGATTGCTTCAGGTGAACCTGCACCAAAGAAGGCCAAAGCAGTTTTATCTGCGAATAAAGTTATGGCTACTGTCTTCTGGGATGCTCGTGGTGTAATATATGTTGATTACCTTCAGAAAGGTAAAACGATTAACGGCAAATATTATGCCATGATTGATTTCATGAAGTTTTAGTAGAAAAAGGACCCCATTTGGCGAAAAAGAAAATCATTTTTCACCAAGACAACGCACGGGTCCACACTTGTGCCGTTGCTATGGCTAAAATCCACGAGCTGCGTTACGAATTGCTCCCGCATCCGCCTTATTCTCCTGATTTAGCCCCCTGCGACTATCAGTGGCGGATCCACGGGGATGGTCAAGTACGTCATGACCACCCCCTTCGGCACTCGTAGATACGGGTCAGAAAGTAAATAGTCGTGTGGCATTGTCTCGCACTTGACCGAACTTCTGCGTTCAGCAGTTAATGACCACCCCCTAATCTGAAAGCAGGATCCGCGCCTGGCGACTATTTTCTTTTCCCAAACTTGAAGAAATGGCTTGGTGGAAAAAGATTTGGTTCCAACGAAGAAATCATCGCAGAAACCATTGCGTATTTTGAAGAGTTGGAGAAATCGTACTATACGGAGGGAATCGAAAAGCTAGAAAAGCGATGGACCAAGTGTATTGAGTTAAATGGGGACTACGTTGAAAAATAAATATATACCTTTATCAAAAAAAAAAATTGTTTAATTTTTTCCAGACTTTTCACTCTGCCCTCGTATATACTTATTGAATTATAGGACTACTTTTATACTTCATACCTGGAAATCAGAAAAACAGGCCCCAAATTAATTGACAATGTATGTAATTTCCAAACAGTAGACCACCATTTACACTTTAGGTAATTAGTCGTCCAATGAATCGAAATTGTGTTCGGGTTCTGCGTGATTTGAGCACTGCTGCTTAAGCTAGGATCTATACCAACAGATGTTGGTCCAACATCTTCCTCCTCCAAGGACTGCAAATGGTTTGCAAACCTTGGAACTGCATGGAATGGCTCTATGCTATTATTTTCTCCGGTTTTATTTACACACCGAAACACGACAGTACGAACACTCCTTGGCGGTAGGTTATAGGATAAGATAAGACAAAGTTGGTAGTGGTCCGGACTAACCTTACACAAGGTTACAATTACAACCACCACTATGTACCGACTTAAATACATTTACTTCGCCTAGCTTTCAACGTTGAAAAAGGCTATTTTAGAGCCTTTTTAGAGCCTGAGAAGTGAAAAAGAATGAACGGTAACCTTAAAGCTCCACTGTTCACTATGTGAGCAGTACCTACCTACTACTCATTTGTGGCAGCAAAATATGTATATTGCTTCTCAGGAAATCCTACTCGAGAAGGGTCTACAAATAATTGTCCATGGATGGGAAAACCCCTATTTTCTTAAGTCGATGCCTAGGCCTACCATCAAAAAAATTTTACACTGGAATTAATTTGTTGATTATAAGGGCAAACGAAAACAAACAAAAAAAACGGTCAAGTGAGAGTCGAACTCGCACACTGAGGGTTCCGTATTTAAGATAATTTACTTGGTAACCGCAAAAGAAAATACTCATTTTGTTATGAACTTTATTTTCTATGCAATAAGGTCCTTTTTGACTAGCCTAAACGTTAATACAAAATTTCGAACTTTTTTTTGCTTTTTCTTAAAAACTAAATAATGAACACTTCTTTTTATTTTTCCACAAAATATACTTAAATATTACACGTCAGGATTTTTTCAGATTTTTTGAATAATAAACTTCAGAGATAAGGTGGCGGAACGGTCATTTTTTGTACATTTTTGGCTATAAATCAAAAAGTTTTGAAATTTGCAGATTGAGCCCTTTCATATGACACCCCATTTACTACTATAATCAAATCACTTTCATTCAACCCCCCATTCTAGACCCCTTTTAATTATTTATAAAATTAATTTCATATTTTTTTTACTAAAAGCAGATGCGGGCAAGCAAGTTGTACAACTATGCCAAATTTCAAATTGATAGCATTTGTAGTTGCTGAGAAAACCTACTGTGACATACAAACAGACAGACAGACAGACAACGAAGTCTCACCATAAGGGTTCCTTTTTTACCATTTTGGTACGGAACCCTAATATAGGCAAATCCATTGGTATCATAAGGATACGCGGAATGTGAGCAAGCTCCGACTACAGGGCCGGCGATGTGTGTTGCTACAATTAAATTGTCACCTACTTTATTTCGGGATTTCACAGTTCTGATTAAAGCTGAATGATTCACAAAGATCATCATCATGATTCTAGGCGGTAAAAACCATATCGTCTTTAACTTGTTATGTTATTGTTTTTAACTCGGCCGCCGTTATTGTCAAGTAAATAAGAGTTAAGTGAGGCGGGGTAAGTGCGCCTACGGGGCAAGTGCACCAAACCAACAATATCTCCTAGAAAATATATCGTACGTCGCACTTACCCCGTCCGTTGACGCTCTTGCCTACCTTGGTTGGGGTAAGCGCGACTACGCGGCAAGTGCGACGAACTAATTATATATTTTTTAGGAGATATTGTTGGTTTGGTGCACTTGCCCCGTAGGCGCACTTACCCCGACTCACTTAACTCTTATTTACTTGACAGTAACGGCGGCCGAGTTAAAAACAATAACATAACAGGTTAAAGACGATATGGTTTTTACCGCCTAGAATCATGATGATGATCTTTGTGTATCATTCAACTTTAATCCGAACGGGGAAATCCCGAAATAAAGTAGGTGCACTTGCCCCGTAGGCGCACTTACCCCGACTCACTTTATCTAAACGTTGACAATACAATAACAAGCCAAAGACGATATAATAGACTCGTTTAATTGGTTTGGAGAGAGCGCAAAGAGCACTTTTAAAGTAACATGCTTTAGAGATTACACCTATGCAACATCTAAGCTGTACGCCGAATTTGATGTTCTGTCAGTGTGAAAATTATTTATCAAAAACTTAATAGAACATCAACATCGCAAGCCTAGTATACCATCACTTACCAGCAGAGAAGAAGGGATACCGTCTACACCGTACCATTCTGCAAAACAAAGTTTGCACACGGTTTTTCGTACTTCCTTGGCCCTTACCTTTTCAATAGGCAATCTAAACATTTACCCTTAAATAACCTTACTGGGATGGAATGTAACCAAGCAGTAATAACCTACCTTAAACCACTTGATTGCGATGGTACAGAACACTTACTATAGACATTGTTCGTTAGCAGTCTGATTTCTATTTCTAATTCTATTTGTTGCCTCTTTTGTCATGACGCAAAGGGCTATGGCATAGTTCTTCATAGTTAACAACACTTATAATCATACACTAACACTCTTACACTTTCACACACACCTGTACAGCCACTTAATCAAACACTTTTGTTCACTCACCATACATTCGCATGCAATATCAACCTCATACTAAGGTTTAGTTACCTTTTGTTGATATTTATAGACTAGACTGTAAGTAAGCTATAATGTAACCTGATAACTTTACTACCACTCCGACTTACCTTAATTATACCAATATACTCGTATTTAAAGACTGTAAAGATTGAGCTTGAGGAGAGGAGGGCTATACCTGCCGTCACAGTTTTACTAGTACGGAGGGTAGCTTACTGGCACTCGGGCATCGATTTAAATACTTACAACTGTCTATCTTAACTTAGTGGAAAGATGTCATGCGAGTTATGTAAGCTACATAAATAAATAAATAAATAAATAAAAAAGATATATAGATATATAAAGATATAATATATGGTTTTTACCGCCTAGAATCTCGACCCACTGTACGGTTCCTAAAAATCCATCGGCTGGCAATTGCTATCATCACTCTAGCTAGCACTTGCAAATGTCAGTATACAGGTGACTCGAAGACGTGATCAGAAACCAGTTTTTCAGACTCGGTAATTGACGGCCATTTCCAAGCAATATTAGTTACACAAAACAAAAGCTATTTCTTTTTTGTAAATTTCCCCCTTAATTAAATCACCGATTAAGAATACCATGGTTAGCCTATTTTTAGAATCACACCATCTTTGGATCCTATTCAGACTTTTTTAGTTTAATAACACTTCAGTTACAGTGACAATTGAAGTCAGTCTTTATCAATTATTTGTTTTGTTGCTTCGTGGTAATTAATAAATAATAAATAACTTCTTTAAAATTGTAGGCACCTAATAGGTTAGTCCAACTGATGTCGGCTTTTTGTTGAAAATGTTGTGGTCGCCGACTTCAGTTGGACTAACCTATTAGGTGCCTACAATTTTAAAGAAGTTATTTTTTGCGGTTTTGAAGGCGGTTTTTTGTTTTTTAAAACATTTATTTTATTTTATACTTTTTAGTGATCATAATACGCTGTTACGAAGTCCCAATTCTTAGTTGAAATGAAACTTTAAGTTATTTCAAGCGCGCCGCAAGCAACGCCGAGGGAAAATCATAGTCATATTTCAATAACCTCCTTTTTTGAAGTCGGTTAACAAGTAAATATTCTTCGTTGTAGTCGCTCAACTATCTTAATCGAGATATCTTATCGCCACCCTTGAAATCGGTACCATTGAGGAGTTCCGGTGGCCATCTGTGGTCTTCATCATCAGTTCCACTACACCAAATGATACTTTCTGAATGCAAATGCTGGACGTGTTACTAAAAATACTAAAATCGCTATATGTTTGCCTACAATATTTGAGGAGTTCCCTCAATTCCTCACTGATCCCCTCATCAGATACAGATTTGGTGACAATGGGACCACCTCGGAAGTATACTCTATCAAACCAAAAAAAATATTTGAAATCGGTCGACAATTGACGGAGTAATCGGTGAACATACATAAAAAAAAAAACATACAGTGGAACGTATAACCTCCTCCTTTTTTGAAGTCGGTTAATAAATAAACATCAGGGGACAATGTCACACCTATTGACCTAGTCCCAAACTAAGCTCTAGGCTTTTACTATGGGTAATAGACAACGATATAAATACTTATATAGAGAAATATATACTTAATAAAAAACAAAAAACCGCCTTCAAAAACGCAAAAAATAACTTCTTTAAAATTGTAGGCACCTAATAGGTTAGTCCAACTGATGTCGGCTTTTTGTTGAAAATGTTGTGGTCGCCGACTTCAGTTGGACTAACCTATTAGGTGCCTACAATTTTAAAGAAGTTATTTTTTGCGTTTTTGAAGGCGGTTTTTTGTTTTTTAAAACATTTATTTTATTTTATACTTTTTAGTGATCATAATACGCTGTTACGAAGTCCCACTTCTTAGTTGAAATGAAACTTTAAGTTATTTCAAGCGCGCCGCAAGCAACGCCGAGGGAAAATCATAGTCATATTTCAATAACCTCCTTTTTTGAAGTCGGTTAACAAGTAAATATTCTTCGTTGTAGTCGCTCAACTATCTTAATCGAGATATCTTATCGCCACCCTTGAAATCGGTACCGTTAAGGAGTTCCGGTGGCCATCTGTTGTCTTCATCATCAGTTCCACTTCACCAAATGATACTTTCTGACTGCAAATGCTGGACTTGTTACTAAAAATACTAAAATCGCTATATGTTTGCCTACAATATTTGAGGAGTTCCCTCAATTCCTAACGGATCCTCTCATCAGATTCAGATTTGGTGACAATGGGACCACCTCGAAAGTATACTCTATCAAACCAAAAAAAAAATTTTGAAATCGGTCGACAATTGACGGAGTAATCGGTGAACATACATTAAAAAAAAAAACATACAATGGAACGTATAACCTCCTCCTTTTTTGAAGTCGGTTAAAAATAGGGTGACGGCACCAATGATGGACACTTTTAGCTGACAGGCACCAGTAATGGACACTTCACTCTTAATTCAAATTTCATACGGTCCTAAATTGATTGTTGCAAAACAAATGAATAACCCTTATCTTCTGTAAAATGTGTCCATTATTGGTACCTTGTCCATAACTGGTTCCATCAACCTACATAAAAAACATCCATGACTCAGGAAAAAATATTCGCGCTTATCACACAAATATCTGCCCTTACCGGGATTTGAACCCAGCACCGCTAGCTTCGTAGGCAGGGTCACTACCAACTAGGCTAGCGCGTCGTCAAAATTAGAAAATCTTTAAATGCGTCTAATAATGCCTGCACCGTATAATTTCTACTGGAACGATATGATATTGTATTGATACCGTTTTATAACAGCACGCTGGCAGCACAAGAGCTGTTTCACGAAAAATACCCTAACTTACCGATTCCAACACAAAGGTTATTCAATGGAATAGTACAAAACTTACGAGATTTCGGTCAGTTCCAAACGCCGTCACATGCTCAAGCCCGTGGTAGACCACGACGCGTACCTACATGAAACCACATTAGAAGAACGTATACGCACGAGAACAGCAGCTAGGCGTTAAGTCAATTTTTTTGTTGGGAAACCTTTGAATGCATCAGGACTGCATTATTATCATTTTCAGCCTGCGGAGGATTGCATCTCTTTCTGTCAAGTAGGGTGACCACACGGTTTACAATAAATTATTAAATTTTGATCATTGGGTGATTAACTGATTAAGTTTGAATACTACATATAAACACCTACATACCTATATTAATAGGATCCCACTTTAATGCTTAATTAAGTCATATTAATTTCGATCACGTCTTTGATGTCACCCTATATTTGTCGCGCATGTCATATAATTACGATGATTGTGAATAACTATGGAAACTGGTACTAGTGTACATTCTACGTATTTGCGTATGCTTATGAAGTGACTTTAAACGATTATTAACGGTACCGTAATTAAATTTTAATTGCACGAGTCGCACGCTGCAACGATAGCGCAGATTAGAATCTAATTTGTGACTTGTGACTTTAGTAGGCGCGAGTATAAAACAGATAGACTAACTGCGCAAGGGCAAGAAACCTTACAAAAGATTTCAACGCGCAACGAGATAGTTTCATTTGTCAGTTTATTCATCAATTATTAGGCGAACAAACATTTTTTTTACGTTGTTTGGACCGTGATCCAGCTATGCGTTGAGTTTCGACAAATCACGAATCAGAACACCGGTAGGTATGATATCGCGATAAATATTGAACGAGATGTATTCGCCAGATGTTCTTTTATAGGTAAACATATTTTTTATTTGTATAAAACAACGCAGCGCCGATTTTTGTAATATGATGCATTCGGTTTCGAAAATATCGCCAATTGGCATTCTATTTAGTCAGAATGGAACTAGCTGTGAAAGCGTTGTCCGAGGGTCCGGTCGTTTCACTTACGCTTTCTACGGAAAAATTCGACACTGGTCATAGTAGTCGTTGTGGAATAAGTACATATATGTATACACAGGTTTTTACCGCCTGTCTCCACCTGCACAAAAGTGGTTGATCGCTATTTTTTGGGAACTGTTTAATTTTCCGGGATCGCTTTATGTATCAGTCTCAGGTCTATGAACTAGCTCTTGTCTCCATTTTAACATCGATTGGTTGAAGCGTAAAACCTTGAAGACAAAACAAACAAACACCTGTATAAGGTAACTCGAGCAAATGCTTATGCAAATACTAGCGCCAGTGCAGTACTTACATAATAACTAAATCACTTATAACTGAGCATTAATGTCCCTTATTGTTAGGTGACCAAATTCGCAAGCAGTTAATTAAATGTATTGCTGTTAGTTAATGCCTAGGTGTTCTAAATCGTTTACGTTTAATCTTTAAAAATGCGGCAAAAGGCTTTCCTCCCGCCGCCATTGTTAACCCCGATGTATTCATGAAAACAACTAGCTTATGTCCGCAGTTTCGCCCGCGTTGACCATCTCGCGGAAACAGTGATTTTCGGAATAAAAGGTACCGTATGTTAGTTAGTTCAGGGTATAAGCGAAACTGCAGAGTAGAGGTAGGTTCAAAACATCTTGTCACTGCATCCTCTTTTAGGCAAATAGGCAAAGCAGATCTATTAGGTTTTGCCTTATTTCTTTTTGGTACATAAAAACAGTCTTAGCAGCTAGGAAGGATGAAATAATTTAACTGATCAGCCTCGAATTTCCCCACAACATGGGGAAGGCACCAGACTATTCCGGTTTATGCTTATGGTTGCGATTTAAATCTACATTTGTCGTTTTTTTTTTGGTAATATTGCTGTTAATTTAATGAAACAATACAAATCGATAAAAATAATGTTTCACAACGTTTGCATTTCGTAAACAAATATTTTTAGTGACCAACTGCTTTGAATAGCATGAATGCATGCGATGATTAATATTTTTAAACAGTTGTATTTTACAGTGCGCATTCTTGTCCTGCTGCGTGGTACATTATGTTTGTCACTCGCTACACAATACAATGCGTTATTTACAACTCGATAAATAAAGCTAACTCTTTCGCTAAGAGACCGAATATATCGATACCTTTAGACTCAATTGGCGTAAACGCCAAAACTCAACTTTTCAGGAGAGCAAAAAAACTTTTTTTTCAAAATTATTTTTATCATTTCATTTTTGTTTTTTGTGTTATAAAGCTCAGTTTTGGACATAATAAATATAGTTTCAGGATAAAGAATATGATTAAGTAATATTTAAATTAAACCCAGTATTTAAGAAAATGGAAGGCTTATACGCCCTAGAAAAATACTAATAATGTTAGTTACGCCCCAAAAAAATACCGTTTCTGTGATAGGTTTGGGGTGTAAAAGACAGGAGGATTATTTTTTAACTGTAATAGGGTGTATAAGAGAAATTTTATGTAATTCCGCGAACGCTCAGGTTGTGGATTGAGCTCCCAGCGGTTGCTTTTCGAAGAGTTTACAATATGGGTTTCTTCAAAAAGGAATTAGTAAAAGGTTTTTGGTAGGTCGGAGACCTAGAAATGATGGTTCAATGATGTAAACTTTCATAGGCTACGGTGGCCATCTTCTTTCTAGCGGGCCATAATACTAATATTTTGTACAAAGTAACACATACTATACATTTAACTTAAGTGTATATAAATACATATATTATAATCTTTTCGGAATATAATTATTCATTTAAATAAATAGGATGGTGAAATAAACACGAAATATGAATTAGGTACCGAAAATCTTTATTCCAATGACATTATAGTCAGCTAATCTTCATTTATTTAATAATTAGTTAAGCACTTGTATTTCTAATCACATGTATGCTTCTCTTACTATCGTATAACTTGTATTTATTCACACGCGGCACGTGTATTGCTAGGGTTGTCACACGCCTAGAATACATCAATGAGGGCTAAAATGTTTTAGATCACCAGATGTCGCTCGCTCACTTGTGGCGATCGTTATAAGGTCGTATCGACGTGTTTTTAACAGACTTCAAAATAAAGGACGTTCTCCATTCGTCGGATTATTTCTATATGTATGTTCCGTTAACAACGTGTTTAATATAATAACAGCTCCTATATATACATATAGTATAAACGATTGTAACATCGTCGAAATATCGGGCGGGACGTCAAAAATCCAAATCGTGGTAAGTAGGTATAGTAATTTCATAGTCAACGTAAAAAAAGAATATTTTACGTCCTTTTGTTAATTCAAACAACCACTTACCTACACAACAGTACAATGTAACAGCTTTTCGGAGTGCGTTTCATTTCATCGTGCGTTTTACTATCAATCAACACCACATAACAAGTAAATAATAAAAAAATTAAGGTTATTCACAAAACTAACTTCATTACGTGTTACGGCACGCCCCGAGATCGATCGTTCAAGACGGCGGAAGGCATATCGTGGCGCACGCGTGCTCGCTCGGTCGGTGCCGGCCCGGGACTGATATCCATTCTCAGAATGGACCAGCGGGAAGGTTACTAAGGCGGCGCGACACTCCCAGTGCAATCCCTCTGGTAAGGGTCCCAGTGTTTGATAGTGCTACAACAGTTGTTGGCACCTTCAATCTTATATCATAAGAATAAATAATACCTAGACGTAGAAGCGAAACTCCTGGCGTCTCCGGAAGCGCACTCGGCGCGTTAGATACCTACCGCCGGCACCTGAGGTGTTTAGTCAATATTTTAAAGGTTGTTTATAAACTAGTTTCCGTGTTTTATAGATGATTAATAGCCACATAAGCCATGTAATTTTCTGGAGATAATCTTAATATCATCAAAAAGTATTATTACCTTATTTAACGTAAATGTAAAAAACATATTTTGTAACAATGTTTCCACGTTGAAGTAAAACATAAATAACATTTCGTGACTAAACTTGTATACCACATTCATAAACCGATTAAAATATTTCGCAAGTGACAGCCCTAACTTTGGGCGCGGAAGACAGACGGGCGTAGCGGGGTGAAGGGAGAACTAGGTATTTAAAGCACGGCATTTGGGGCCTGGTCCAAGGAGATTCGCACCTACGTGTAGTTATTATTTATTCTTATGCTTATATCGACAGAGGTAACAGATGAGTGTCTCTCTTATACACCCTATTACAGTTAAAAAATAGTCCACCTGGCTTTTACACCCCAAACCTATCACAGAAACAGTATTTTTTTGGGGCGTAAGTAACATTTTTAGTATTTTTCCACGGCGTATAAGCCTTCCGTTTTCTTAAATACTGGGTTTACTTTAAATAATACTTTTTTTTTAATGTTAGCTCTCCTGAAAAGTTGAGTTTTGGCATTTACGCCAATTGAGATTTGATGTTTTCTATTTCTGATCAGGTTATAAGAGGCAAAAATATATCCACTTTATACGACTATTATAAAGTACGACCTTCAATTTAATTATTTGTGGCTCTTTTGTATTGGGTCGTAAAAGCCACCTATTATTTTTTGCAGAAACAATAGGGTCGTATAAGCCACGTTAGACTTACATATATCATCATACATCCTTTTACTATAAAAACAATATCATTTACGACCTTGAAATGTAGAAAATAAAAAAATACAGCAAATACGCCCAAACAATTACAAAAATCATGTTTTTTGGGCCAAATATTCTGGGTCGTATTCGACTTTTTTTTGGGAATTTCTCAACTTTAACTACACAGATCGATAGAGAATGAAAAATTGAGTATAACTGCATTAAAAACTCATTTTGGCCAAAATGGCGTTTACGCCAATTGAGTCTAAAGGTATCGATATCTGTTATTGTAACGTTAAATCATAGGTACTTTAAGGTTGGGAAGACTCAATCTTTATAATCATGGATCCTTGATTAATACAGTAAATTTAAATAAATACAAACATAGCGTCGCTAATCATTCATATGATATGATTGCAAATCAAGTTACCTAACTATCTTCTAACACTTGGTAAGCAGATGGGAACATTAGAAACTTTTGGCTTGAATGTTCTTAGTTACTATGAAATGGCACAGCAAAATTCACTCATTTCGTCCGTATTTCCTGCGTGTTGTAACTTGGAAGTGGGCTGTGGGCTAAAGTGAATACTTAAAAAAGTTTTTTTAAACCAGGAAACTCCTGTTTTTCACCAATTTGACCAATTTAGGGTTGTTTCTAACCTTCAACATGCACTTTTTCGATCAGCGGAATCTCGAGCCCAAGTTAGGTGCTGGAATCGGTTGGTGTCTCGTGTGACGAGATTATTACAATTAATTACGTGCTATAGGGAAGCGAAAGGAGTGTGTGATCCAGTGGTGGTACCTAGGAGGAAAATGTTGAAAGAAACTAATCAGCAGGCAACAACAATGGGCAGAAACTGGAGCGGCCCGGGCGCGACTGCGGCGAGACGCAACGCTCCCACGGACACTTTCAACACTCTGATGTAACTAGCGATTGCTACTTATGATTATTCCTAACTGCATACTCTTTTATTCGTTGTATATGTGTTTAAAACTTATCCTAACAAGATTAGCCAAATTCATAATGGGTTCTTCGGACAAATGAGTCAGAGACTGTTAAGGAACTTTTGAATCACGTTTCAGCCCACACGACCTTTAATAAAAACTAGTCAGCAAGCTTGGTCCACGATCGCGTTGACATTGTTGACTCAACGCAGTTAATTGTCAATTACGAGTATGTTGTCATTTTTCGATTGTATTTATAATTCATCCAAACAAGTAGGTTTCTTTACCTGAGGAAGAAATTTTGTTTTTGTGGTAGATTAATATTATGTAGATATCTAAGTAAATAATATTGCAGACGCGACGTCAATAAAGTGTTGAAATAAACTGTTTGATCATGTTTCATGCCAGGTAGGTAAGCGTAAACGGCCTTCATCGTCTATGTAAGAACCGTGATGTAAATTTCGCATATAATCGTCGATAAAGTCATCATTAAAAATAGCCAATACCGTTCTCTACTTATTATAGTAGTCAGCCACTGTGTGGTGCTCTCGTAACCTGTGCTTATGTCGGCAGTTTACATCATAAACAGTGCTAACAGGAAGAGGAAACCAATTAACGCGAATAAAAATGTAAAATTTTAAAGTGATATTACCAAGCTCTCGTCATCCTGGTTCATCTTTTTCTACGCATGGTTCCCGTAGACCAGGCGCGGGTGGACGCCCCGGCTGCCGCCCAGGTGAGCCCTGCACCCTCGCACGTCACCACAACAACACACCGCATTCCATCACTGCATCCGCGTCCAACATATGATCGCCGGGGCCGGTCCGACTGACGTCACACGCTTTCTCGCAGCTAAACAAGGTTGTATCGCTTCACATTCACCCCCGTCCCGGAGTCCCGTGCACTAGCTCACTAAACATCACACACTGATCCTTTTCGCTCGATAAATCGAATAGTTTCGATCGTCCGCACTGTAGACTGTGCTCGCGTGTGAAGGAAATGCGATATTGTGACGCATGTAACGACTTTCGCGCACGAACCGACTGAGTGAAGCCCGTCCGCGTCGTGGCACCGGCGGCGCGCGCGCTCCACGTAACGGCACCGAGCCCCCTCCGCCCCGGCCCCGGGCCCTCGGGCCGGCCCTCGCGCTCCGAGCTAGTGCCTGCCCGCCAACTGCGCCTGCCTCTACCACTTGCTCCCTCTGACTCCGCTACCCCAATCACTTTATCCAGCTTATTATTTTTTCATTCATTACTCACAATGACGATGAGTGTAATTTCTCTTAGCGCTATATTGTTGTCGGCTCCGTACATTATGACTACTATTTAATTGTAAACAAATAATATAAAATTTTTGTGACGAGTTAACCAAAAAAAAAACTGACAAATGAATGAGTTAATCAGTAGGGGGGTAGATAGGAATAAGTAGTAGTGCACTAATCAACGTTAAAGCCTGAGGCTTTCGCTTTGAAGTTTTATTTAAAGTCTGTCTCCCATTTTGCGTTATTCCGGTAGGTATATGTACCTACCTTCCGATTCCCAAATGTTATACTGGATAAAACACTTTAGGTGTATATTACCACTGTGCACTGGGGCCATGCTGGGCCGGGATTCTAGACGGTAAAACCCACATCGTCTTTGACCTGTTATCGTATTGTCAACGTTTTGGCTATTATTTACTTCACAGTAATGGCAGCCGAGTTCTAAACAATACCGTGACAGGTCAAAGACGATATGGTCGGTCGACGGCATACCGGCCATAGCCCTGCACAAATTAAATAAACTAGGCAACGGTATATGCAATTGTGCATGTACTATCAGCCGAATGGAACCCTGACCCACCATAGAACTGTGTCACAGTGACGTTATGATTCAAGTCGTAAGAAGTGTCAAACAAATGGTTTTTATAATGTCACTGTGACACCGTTCTATGGTGGATCAGGGTTCCATTGGGCTGATAGTACAGTCAAGGACTGTAATTGTTATGCCACTATGGAACCCTGTCATAATGACAGCGTCAAAACACATGACAGAAATTACGCTTAAATGAATGATTAACGTTATGCGACAGGGTACCATAGTGGCATAACAATTAAAGTCCTTGACTGTACCTACGAGGTAGCCTAGCCCGCAACGCGCCGTCCGGGTACGGGTAGTAGTCGTTTATCGCTATTCCCTCGAAAACTAGTGGTGTTAGGACCTTGCGCAGGGTCCGTCCGTTAATGGACAGGTACCTACCCTACTCCCTACTACCTACTCGTATTGCAGGAATGGCACTGCGTGGCACTGCTTAAAACTGATTGTATAAAATACTGTATTACCTACCTCTAAATAGCACATTTTTAATTTAGTATGATATAGTATTGTATTGTATTGTGGTTATAGAATTATCAACAAGTTTTTAGAGATGTTTGTAATTCTGTAGCTCTGCCTACCCCACTCTGGGAACGAAGGCGTGAGATTATGTATGTATGTAGTATTGTATTTTGATTTAATCTACGGATTGTTAAAACCGTCATATTTGTAACTTGTCTAGCAACCGAGAGATGGCATGGTACTAAAGGTCTTTGTCGCCTGTTCAATCGAGGCTAGTGTCCTAAAAAATTCTAATTACCTAGTCCGTCATTTATGTAATCAAAAAATAATGAGCCCATATTTTTTCTTTTGTCAATTAAACAAAAAATGATGAAGATAAAGTGTGTTCTGTGCGTTAAAGTTTCGCGAGACGTCACGCCGTAGCACACCCTATTAGGCTTTTGTCGGTCAGGAACTAAGAAAGAACTAAAAGGAATGAATTCCCGTGACGGACCGAAACGAACTAGTTCTTCGTAAACGATCTTAATCGGTCTTCGGTCCTTTAGGTCAGTAGCAATTGTTGTACGTATGAGCGAAACAGAGCGAACGAGTAAAGAGCGCACGCCACAGCACTCGATGCGAACGAGACCAATAGTACCTATTTCAAAGCGTGTCCTGCTCAGATCGCAAAATTTGCTCCGGAGCTAAAGGACCTAAAGGAACTAAAAGAACGAACTAGTTCCTTTCACCAATTGACCGAGATCGGAGCGCTCCCTTTAAAGACCGAGCGGGCACAACTCTACATCCTATACCACGTCGTGCGGTACCGTCACGAGCCCCCACTCCCGAACTTTGATGCGCTACTATATTTGTCAATTTTGATTGATTTGATAAAGCGAAAAATACATGTTCAATATTTTTTGATAATCTTAATGACGGACTAGTTTTTTTTTAATCCAGGACACACCCCTATTACAGCCGCACAAAAGTCAATTACCTACCTACTAATAGTTCCTAACTGTTGAATTTTCATACATATGTTTTAAAAAGGAACGAGTTAATTACGCTGAAACAAAATAACTGGGCCGGTATTCTAGGCGGTAAAAACCATATCGTCTTTGACCCGTTGTCGTATTGTCAAACATTTTGATAGCTACTATTTTCTTGACAGTAATGGCGGCCGAGTTAAAACAATACCATAAAAGTACCCTTACCAAGAGTTACAATTACCGTACTCGCTAGCGAGTCGAATGCTCTGTCCCTCGCACTCTGTAAGAATACTTGCGAGGACTGCGAGGGACAGAGCTTCGACTCGCTAGCGAGTACGGTAATTGTAACTCATGGTGAGGGTACAGGTCAAATACGATATCGTTTTTACCTTCTAGAATAGAGGCCCTGCGGCTCTATTCAAGACGGTAAAAACAATATCGTATTTGATCTGTTATCGAATTGTCAACGTTTTGATAGCTCTTATTTTCTTGACAGTAATGGCGGCAAACTACGATATCGTTTATACCGCCTAGAATAGAGGCGCTGATTAATTGTCGTTATACTAGTAATAATATCAATTTATAACTGTGTTGCCTGTCAATAGCGTCAAAATGTGCTCATAACATAACTGTCTTTGTCTGTGTCTGTGTGTTTTATTGCGAGTATAATACCTCGTTGTCTTTTCTATTTATACTCAGAATAGACAGTCGTAAGTCTAAAAGCATGCAGGAAATATAGTCATAACTCCGCAATTCGCAGAAAACTGTAATTTATTAATTAGCTTATACTTGAATAAAGATAGATAAATAGTCCCTAAGATAGGATGGCCAATGAAGTTATTTACGTATCTAACTACTTACAGAATTGACGACGCGATGGCCTAGTTAGTAGTAACCCTGCCTACGAAGCTAGAGGTCCTGGGTTCAAATCACGGTAAGGGCAGATATTTGTGTGATGAGCGCGAATATTTGTTCCTGAGTCATGGATGTTTTCTATGTATTTAAGTATATTTCTCTGTATAAGTATTTATATCGTTGTCTAGTACCCATAGTACAAGCCTAGAGCTTAGTTTGGGACTAGGTAAATCGGGGTGATATTGCCCCTGATAAAAAAAAGAAAAAAAAGAACATAATATAGTATCGCCTAGAATTTAGAATTGCTAACCCAACATCATGGGATGGACACTCTTGCACAGCAATTGCAGGCTCGCTCGCTTCTTGCACCCTGCACGATCTAGGACTGCGCCTAGTAAAAAGGATCTAATCGCAGTACCTATTTATATCCTATTCTTGAGTTATAATTTTGACTGAAATGAGAGGCAATGGCGCTTTTTTATATTTTCGTGGTTGGCACGATTCCACCGTTCACATCCTTGGGGAGGGTAGTGTAGTAAGCGTCTCCATACAACTCCATACATTAGGTCAGTTGCTTCACCACGATGGTAAAAACAAAACGAGCCGTACCATGCCAGCGGTTACCCAGAGCACAAAACAGATAGGTACAGAAGTAAATCATATGTATGTACTTAATTTTTCATACCTAAGCTCGGCGGTCGCTCTAGGGTTGTCAACTATGGCTTATCTATTTTACCTACCTATCTATTTTGTGCCCAGAGCCATACGTAACCGAACTGCATACAGTTTTAAGAATACCTCTATCCTATACCTACCGTTTTAAGATTTTTTTTACCATGCTATACAAAAGTCATGCTTGTACAAACTCTCATTCTTCCTCTCATTGATTATACACTTTATGTAGGTGTGCGTTACGTTACCTAGACCTTAGGCCCTATTTTGAAAATCGAAGTTCGAAGTTACGTTAGCTCCATCCCTTTCTCTCGATTTAGCTTGGAATGACGAGTGACATTGATGGAGCTTACGTAACTTCGAACTTCGATTTTCAAAGTAGGGCCTCTTAATTATTTATTAGACAAATGCATACGGTTCGTCTTTGGTGTTAGGTTAGGTTAGGCCACATGTCAAGTTATCGATCCTAACTGATATGGTTACTGATACGGGAGCCTAGAAAACTTCGAATACTTTCTCTGCTGTTTTCAGTATGACCCCGTAGCCCCTTCTTATCTCAAAAGCAACTTCAAGTTCGTCTCAAAGAGTCACTGCCCCGTCCGCCCGTCGCGGAGTCGCCAACCTTTGCACCACTCTTTCTCATACCCGCTTTTTACAGACTATTTTGCAGTTCAATCAGCAAGACTCTGGAATGTTTTGCCTTTGCGGATAAAAACAGCTCCAAATGAATATAGTTTTAAGGAACAGCTTCATTAGTTTTACCTTTCGTCTCTCTCTCTTTTATTATATTAGTCTTCATGCCGAGCCATCATCATCATCGTTATTTCTGAGATAGTCGTATATTTGTATTTATTTAGTATGTGTATGTATATAGTATAGGTAATTAATTTATATGTAAGTACGTATATTTATGCTATATTGTAGAATAATAAAATCAAATAATAGTTCAACATTTTTCCACATATACGTAGTTAAAGGGATAAGATTTTAATTTTATTGCACCTACCTACTTTTTGATTTTTGTTCTACCTTTTGTTTTTGACGTTGACTGATAGGGAATGCTTGTAGCATTAAGTCCGCCTTTTGTACGCTATTTTAATTTTGTGCAGGAAAGAATTCAAATAAATAAACTGCACGCGAGCGCGAGTGACAAGATGCGACGCGATTTTTAGACAGCTCAAAGCGAAGCGACGCGACGCGACTGTTGTCTTACTTGAGATAGAGTGGCGTCGCGTCACCACACTCTTTTTTTTAAGGTGCGATTAAAAGGCGCGGGATAGCACGATCCGATCACGTTTTATCGCACTTTTAGTCATCGTTACGGTGTTAATTAACACACTAACTAAAGAACGAATAAAAATTACACTATTCTCACTTACGGGCGTTTTCCCTAATAAGTGTACCCAATTAAGGACTGAAATTAAGAAACTTTGACTTTGTCAGTTTTGTGACGAAAATTTGCCATACATATACAGGCCGTCAATGTATAGCTAATTTTCGTCACAAAACTGACAAAGTTAAAGTATCCTTAATTACAGTCCTAAATTGGATACACTTTTTAGTGAAAACGCCCTTACTCGTAGTTCTCATGATTTTAGCCACTTTGTGCCATTTACAGCGTGATACACGGTACACCCCGGTTACGGTAGTTCTTATTTATTTCATCCGACGATAAGGCCGTTCCTGCAACAAGTTTGTGCTAAAACATCATACTTCGCCCAGCATCGCATCGCATCGCACTCTGGCCCGATTAGTCAATTAGAATACTTCTGATGCGCGCAGTTCCAATCGCTCACGCTTACGTAGGGACCTTCGTAATTTGTTAAAGCGGCCATTATCACCAGAAAATACTAGGATTGTAGACTTGAACTTGGTATTTTCGAAAAATAAAATAATAGATGGGCAATTAAAAGAGTACTGTTCGGACTGAAGTTGGCAACATGATCCAACTGATCCATGCTATCACTGCGAAAGTAACTCTGTTTATCTGTTTGTTATACTTTCACGGCTACACCGCTAATTTGAAAATTTGGTTGGAGATTTTAATGGTTTTTTGAATTTAGATTTTGATGCGGTATCGAAACGTTAAAAAAAAACGTTATTATTTAAACGATAGTTAACGAAATATAGCATGATAATATCGATATATTCCGTAACAATATAAAGGTCTGTGGCCCGTTTCACGAACCTACAAGTTACAAATTACAAGCGGAACTCTCTTTCTAGCAAAAGGAGTTAGAAAGACACTTCCGCTTGTAATTTGTAACTTGTTGGTCCGTAAAACGGGCCTCTGGGGCACGTTTTATAAAGCTACAAGTTACAATTTTACCGGTGTAAACTGGCAACACTGCTCAAATGGCTGAGGCCCGTTTCACGAAGCAACAAGTTACAAATTACAAGCGGAAGTCTCTTTCTAACTCCTTTTACTAGAAAAAGAGTTCCGCTTGTAATTTGTAACTTGTTGCTTCGTGAAACGGGCCTCTGGTCGTCAATTCGTCATTGGTCGAGGTTGTGTCAAATGGAATCATGTAGCCTGTAAATTGTAAATTGTAGCTTTATAAAACAGGCCCCTGGTCGTCATTGGTCGAGGTTGTATCAAATGGAAACTTGTAACCTGTAAATTGTAATTTATAGCTTTATAAAACAGGCCCCTGTGGCGCGTTTCACGAAGCTACAAGTTACAAATTACAAGCGGAACTCTCTTTCTACCAAAAGGAGTTAGAAAGAGACTTCAGCTTGTAATTTGTAACTTGTAGCTTTATAAAACGAGCTCCTGGCAGTAACTACAAGATCTCAAAACTCCGAACCGTCTTTGTTGTATTCAAATTAATTTGCCTTTATAATTTATAAGTACTCAACTTGGCTAACTTTACGCAAAAAAGTTCATCGGTATTTTACTCAAAATGAGCATACATTATAATTATAATTTCGGTCGTTGTACCGTTAATAACCTAGGTCTAATGTGTCTATACTGTCTATACGTATTATCGTCCAACCATCGATATGTAACTCGAAACTTCGGGTGCCAAATCCCTGTCATTCTTCACTCGAGACTAAATGAGAGAAAGGGATAAGGGGAGCTAGCTTAATTTTGAAGTTCGATTTTCAAAGTAGGGCCTCTGTTTTGCTCGCAATTTCAGTTTGGGTGTAAATGCACGTGTAAAGTTGGGTGATGTGTAATATCAGCTTAACATTCAATCATTCTTCCATTCGTTCATTTAATTTTGCGTCGTTTTGACTTGACAGGTACCTAATTACCTGCCGTATTGTCATATTCATACCACGTAGTGATTAAGTACTCTGTGTTCGTACGTATTTGACTTTCGTTCGTGGTTGACAAATCTATAGAAGTCTAAGAGCTTTGTCATTATAGAAAAGCAATTTGTTTTACATTTATTTTGTTCCTAAGTCCAGTTCATCAATTTAAGAGATCTATTTTTCAGTCATTCATTTAACTTGAGTACCTTATATTAAAACAGGTTGACAGTTTCGTTGAAAGTATACTAGTAAGTTATATCGAACCAATTAACTAAAAATAATTGAAATGAGTGCTTTATTAGATGAAGATGCTAACCGAAATGACTTGAAAAGACAACCCGGTGATGAAGATCACGATAATAATGAAAAGTCGCCGCAAGGAGAACAGCACGCCTCTGTCGTGGCGGCGCACTACAACCATCTCGAAGAGAAAGGACTCAAGGAACGATTTAATTCTCCTATATTCTATTTAAGAAACTTTAACAATTGGGTGAAAAGTGTTCTCATTCAAGAATATACTGATAAGTTACGTGAAAAAGATTACGGCAGACGTTTACGTGTCCTCGATATTTGCTGTGGTAAAGGAGGTGACTTGAGTAAATGGCAGAAAGCTAGAGTTGACCGCGCGGTATTCGCAGACATAGCGGAGGTGTCGGTGCAACAATGTCAAGCTCGTTATGATGATCTGCGCCGACGCTGTGGCCAGCTCTTCTCTGCAGAGTTCATAGCTGCAGATTGTACTAAGGATACTTTGAGGGATAAGTACCATGACCCATCTATAAGTTTTGATGTTGTCAGCTGCCAGTTTGGGTTGCATTATAGTTTCGAAAGTTTAGCACAGGCTCGCAGGATGCTCACCAACATTTCAGAGTGCTTAAAACCTGATGGATACTTTTTTGGAACAATACCCAACGCATACGAGATAGTATCACGCTCACAGAAATCACCTGATGGAACATTTGGAAACAAAATCTACAACATAAAATTGCTTTTTGACCCAAAAGATGGATACTCACTCTTTGGAGCAAAGTATGATTTTCATTTAGAAGGAGTAGTTGATTGTCCTGAGTTTCTAGTTAATTTTCAGTTGTTTGTCAAGCTTGCTGCAGAATATGGCCTCGAACTGGTCTACAGTGCTGGGTTTGCAGATTTTTATAAGGATCATTCTGAAAAGTATAAACAACTATTAAACAGAATCATGTGTTTTGAGAGTTACCCTGCACCACCGGGGAAGGAGCTCATTGGTGAAGAGGCTGATTATGAACATGCCAAAGAATATTTAGAACAAAAGGAAAAAATGGATCCCAAAGACAGACTTGGGACTATGAGCCTTAGGGAATGGGAAGCTGCCAGTAAGTTTTTGATTTATTTATAATTTCATATTCATTATAAATGCACCGACCATATACAGTACCAGCCACACTGTTAGTAGGATGATTTGTTGAAATAAATACACAATAAATACCATTTCATATTTAAGTATTTAACTGAACATAAAATAGTGGCCTCCTCCAAGTTGATCACATAAAAGTAAAATTTTATTAAGCTATAGAATTAAATAGCAACTAGCCCTCGCATCACTTCGGTTTATGTCAGTTTCCTGTAACATGGGTGATTCCACGGGCGTTTCAACTGCCGTCAGTCCGCTGTCATAAATATTGAAAGAATGAGCTACGCCAAGCAGCTAACATTCACACAGAGCTATACTGTTATTGTACTTCTTGCCACAATTGATCGAATTTTAAGTATATTATCGCCTATTTCTTAAATACTTACGACAGCGGACTAACGGCGGTTGAAACGCCTGTGGAATCACCCATATACTTACATAAACCAGATTTTATTATACATAACAACCTTCTGTGAAATAATACCTAACTAAAGGTGAAAACCACATCAGAATCTGTTGCATGGCTCAGGAGGGGTTAGCTGATATACAAACAGACCAAGACAAATGCAGAAAGTAACTTTTTTTATACTGGATGTGAAGAAGATTAATTAATATTACATACCCTACAAATTATGTATTCAGTTGAACAACAACTGATCCATCTTCAATTAAATACTAAGTTTATTTGTAGATTTTTGCTAGTTGCAATCTTAACATTCTTAAGACACCATGCAGAATATCTTAAATATGCATTAACTACAACATTCTTAGATGCATTTGTACTCTTTTTACATAGTGGTAGTAAGTAGGCATACCAATTTAAAATATTAAAACAATTTACTAACACTTTATTGCTCCATATTGTATTAAAAATATTGTATTAAATATTTGACTAATTAATTGTTTTTCTTACAGCAATCTATATGGCATTTGCCTTTAAAAAACAGAAGAGCACTTGGGATGCTAATGGCAAACCGGTGTACAAGAGCTCAACTGAACAATCAAAAAAACAATGACAAGAAAGAAACAAATAAATGTGTAAGAAATGTATGTGATGATGAACTCTTTGGTAGTAAAGATGTGTTAATAGAAGTGTGGGAGTTTATTGCTGTATATTTCTAAAAGAACTATCTTTGCTGATAGATTATGAATCATAATATAAGTTATGCAATTAGGCTTTCTTATTTAGTTGTCTCAATAAACTGTAAGTAGTCAAGAAACATTTTCACACTTTACCAAGTGTGAAAATGTTAGGTCACATATAATAATTTGGATTGTATGTGTTAAGCTAACCAACACAGTATTACAGTATTCCCAGCTTCTTAATAGCTTTCGGCTAGCTATTGCTATCACACTTGCACTCGCAACTGACAGTATATTTGTCACACGTGTGTCATAGAAAAGCGAAGATTGCCGATCGCTATTAAGAAAATGGTTGCTCTGTACCTGGTATTACAGTTTCTTTGTGATGGATCTAACTTTAGACACATAATAATATTTATTATTACTCTGAATATAAATAGTGCAAGAGAGAGGGAAATATAATAAACCCATCAATATCATAATTACATGATGTCACAATGTACATGTAAATTCCATACTTAATAACGTTATAGCCTGTTTTGCTGAGAATGAGACAATTCAACAATGATTCCTTTGGCTTAGGTACTTATCTAGTACAGACTCTACAAACTGGTGGTATAACATTGCATGAAATAGTGATAAGTAGGGTTAGGAATAAGGTGGTACTTTAAATCTAACAGCGCATTATATAATAGTTGTTATCAATTTTTTTAGGGTTCATACCTGAAAGGTGGCCCAACGGCACCCAATTAATAAGCCTACGCTGTCCGTCCGTCCTAAATTTAAAGACCTGTATCTTTTGAATCACAATAGATAGAGGGTTGTTTTTCTGCATGTGTTGTTACTAACAAATGAAAAAAAATAAGAAAGCGAAATAAAGCGGGTCCCCATACATGGAACGTTTTTTTATCAACATATTTTTATTTTTGAGGTATACTAAAAATGGTAAAACATACAAGCATCAAATTTGCTATGATTATAGTACAAACCCTCAAGAAAAACAACAAATATTAAAAATGTTCCAGTGCGAGTCGGACTCGCGTTGATTCGATCCGAAATCGGAATATAATAATACCTACTGTGCGGTGCGACGGTACAGAACCCTCGGTACGCGAGTCCGACTCGCACTTGACCGGTTTTCTTTTTTCTTTTATGTGATACTGACAATAGCACTAGTGAGAATATATCGAGATAGATTATAGTTCGGAGACGGGCGTATTGTATTCTTTATCTCTGTTCTCGAAAACGCGGAAAAAATTTATCAAGTAACTTAATATTTTTATCAAAAGTCATTGATTTAGGGAATATGCATGTTTTTTTTTTGCAGCTTCTATAAAAGCTGATTCATGTAACAAACAGGTCAGAAAAATCATTTTTTGAATAGCTATAAAAATAACCAAGATATAAGCCAACAAAGTTTTGTTCCTATCTCTTTCTAGGAAAACAGAATTTTACGTGGAGTTTATATGGCCGTACTGCACAATGACGTCACTGGTGCACATCGGATCTCTCTGTCTAATTAGCAGGTTAAAATGCTTGTATCATCCGTATTTCTTGACCGATTTTAATTTTAATTTCACTTTTGGTGATCTCTTTTACGGTATTTTCATATTTTGTTGAGAAATGCGATTTAAAAAATTCATGCATATTCCCTGATGCCACCAAAATCCTAACCCTAGGTAGTGATAAGTACATAGATGTTTTAAATGGATAGCTTAAAGTCCCATATAGACAGGCGAGTAAGTACGCCGTACTTACGGCTCGGCGACCTTACTTGCCCGTGTGTCACCCTAACTACGCGAACTTCTAAACGTAAAGACTGGCGAAAAATATCGTCGAGCTTTAAGTACGCGTACTTACTCGCCCGTCTATCTGGGGCTTAAGCATTCATGCAAAATGTTATAACTGTTATAAGTTATTATTTAATTTGATGAAATAAAGACAACTGTCAATCAATTTCTATGGACATCCTGCAGTCAAATACATCCTTATGCTGTTTATGGAATATGTAATAAAAATTCAATTTTCTGACCATTTATTTCAGACCATGCAGTATTCTGTTTCATATGTCCCACAAACCCGTGGTAGTAGAGTATTATTCATAAATTTAAGAGGTTTTACGAAGAGTGTGGCGATGTTTTTGCAAAAATCTTTTTTTTCTGTTAGCAATCTGTCCATTCGCAAAATTTACCAGTCTTTATTTTTGTCAGTTGCTTATTTTGCCAAAAAATATTATCTCAGCAGAAATAATTCCATGATCATAATTTCCCAATCTGTATTTATCTGAATAGCTATAACATTTTGCTAACGCGGAGCTCCTACTTCTGGGTGGTTTGGCCTTTCGGGCCTGTTAGAAAACTAACATAACCTAAACCTATTTCGGCCTATTTACAATGGTGAAATTTGTGACTGCAAAAAAAAACCCGAACGGTAAATATGCGACCAGGAAAAAATAAGAATAAGAATGAGAATAATATTAAATTCGGTAAAATCACGACTGGAATAATTGCTACCAGAAAAAAATATTTTTGGAAAAATATAGCCACACTCTTTATAGACAACAATAGATAAACTAAATTATTTATTCAAATTCATTAAATCTATCTTGGCCAGCAAAAACCCAACTTTTTCGGTCACTTTAAATATTTAGAAAACCTGAGAATACCCTCGTAATTCCGTCCGGTTATTCACGCCGCTAGTTTTTAGGGTTCCGTAGACAACAAGGAACCCTTGTAGTTTCGCCACGTCCGTCTCTGTCCGTCTTTATGCGGTTTAACTCCGGAGACTCTTGGTACTACAAAGCTGTAATTTGGCATAGTTATACATTTACATTACGCCGACAAAGTTGTAAAATAAAATATTGAAAATGGCTTTTTCGGGTACAGTTAAGGGCACAAATATTTATACACCCCCAGTCTCGAAAATATGTACCTACCCAGACCTTATTACTATGGTATAAGGTCTATGTGTACATATTTTTGCACCTATGTGTGGATATAGGTATATTCTTACCCTTGACTGTACCTCCCGTACAAGTAAAACAAAGATATTTTCGTTGCATCATAACATCGATGAGGTATTATTGGATAGCTCTTAAAAAGTCATTATGTAATTATGTTATTAATTATTATCCATTTTTAGATTTGAGGGACCGTTTAAGAACTATTTAACTCGAAAGATGTAGTTTTACCCCCTACATCCAAAACCACAATGTAGGCCAAAAATCTGAAAATGTCTTAATTTTAAAGGAAAACTATCACGACTAAGGAGACAATTAATTCATGAGATACAGGTTAGTAAAATGTTAATACTTACTAAAAATCATCTAAGACTGCACCAAATTTATTACTTTGACTGCCACCAACCCGCTAGGCGGGTCCATTTTGTATGAAAATTAGAACCCATGGCAGTGAAACCGAGAAAATTTGTCCATAGTTATTGTTTTTTTTGTATTGTTGCGTCTGTAGGCACAAGCCTACACAGTGAGCATGGTCCGACATGCTCTTACCCGGTTTTTAAGCTAGTGATTCTGACCTCGGGTTTATAGAACTATAGGTATAGCTTCATTTCTAGGCTAGTTAGCTAGTGTATCAAGCCAGGATAGTTCAATAGGATGTGCTTCGATTTTCAAAGCTAGTAGTACCTCCACCACTGAATTTACTAGGTATCCTGGTTTGTCAACCAAAGAGAATAGGTATCTTTCTTTATTTATTACATTACATTACATAGTACAAAATGATTTCGCTTCCGCTGTCTGTTGGCTTAGATCTTTTAAATTACTCAACGGATTTTAATGCAGTTTTCAGTAGGTAATAGATAGATTAATTCAAGAGGAAGGTTTATATCTATAATAAGTTCTGGATAATAACTCATAATATATATAACTGATAACTCACATAAACCGAAGCGAAGCAAGGGCGGGTCACTAGTAACAAATAACACTACTATTACCTATTGTCAAGTAATTTCGTGTAGCCGGGGGTAGCTATTATCCGATCGGCTAGTGTGAGGACACATTTGTTTCTATCATATCCCCTTTTTCCGAGACTTAGTCTAATTATGATTAATGTGATTGATTATACAGGGTGTTAGGTAATGAGTGGATAATCCTTGAATTATGGATAGAGGGCACTTAGGACGTTATAAAAAAGCTAAAATAGGTTAGGTAAAAGTCGCACGGTTTTTTACCTACTTTGTCCAAAATAAACAATTTGACTTGCAACAAACATGCCTAAAAAGTACCGAATGTGCTAGACTTTTCAGAACAGCGTTTAAAAATGAAAGAAAAATTATTACTTACAGTTACAGCAAATGGGGTATCATATGAAAGGGCTTGATTTGAACATTTTGAAACATTTTATTTTTAGTCAGTGTTAGCCGTGCAGATGGCGCAAGCTGTACCTACTCGTTTTCGATATGGAATTAAAATATTTTATATGATGCTGCCTTAAATTGTCAAGCATCGTGTAAACAACTCTAGGTTCTGCCACCGATAGGTGACGTCGTAACTAGCTTGCTATCCTAGCTTTTGAAAAACTAGCCTCATCTCATCTTAAATTGTTTTAACCGTTCCTCAATTATCAAGTGCACACTACTGTAGCACTCGAATTAATTTCAAAACTATTTTGTTTTTGCAAGCAAACCTTGTACCTACGGAACCCTCGATGTGCAAGAACAATTCGCTCAGTTTCTGTAATGTTGAACGAAACGAAATAACAAAACATCACAATTTTTATATTATAGGACTTATCATAAATTGTTTTTCCAACAATTTAAATGTGTAAAAATAAGAAAAGTATTTAATTAATTACCATAATAACTCGCTCTCCTTAAAAGCTAATTATGTACCAGTTATTATCTTCCTTAGCAATCTTCAGAATCCTTCCGTTTTAACTTGAAATTGGTATTTAGTTAGGCAGAGGCCCTACTTAAAAAAAATCGTAGTTTGAAGTTACGTTAGCTCCGTCCCTTTCTCTGGATTTAGTCTCGAGTGACGAGAGACAGGGATAGAGCTAACGTAACTTCTACTTCTGTTTTCAAAGTAGGCAGGGCTAAAGGAATAGATTGGAAATTTTTGTGACATTTGCAAAGTAACACGTTGCCAGTATTAAAAAAACTTGTCATTACAATTCCATTCACCTGAAGTTTAATGCATTCACTTCACTGACCTGAGTGAGCGCATGCGTATTCGTCGTTTCTCTGCACTTAGAATTTGCGCTGTCTGTTGGCTCGGCCGCACTTCTCATGTAATCTCGCTCATTATTCGGGCCAACGTTGAGTATACGTAGGCAAAATGAGTGTCGAAAACCCAGCCAGTGATAATGATGGAGACTCGGTAAGTATACAAATCATTTCCAATTGATAAGCTATTCCATTCTATTTAGTTATTATTGCTTAGTACGTGTCGACTCATCTTATTTACTGGTGAACACGGCTCGTGCAGCGAAATTTTCTAAGTCCCAATATGGCGTCAGCGACTAAGTCCCCAGAGAGTGAAGCGTCGGTCTGAATAATTTAATGAAAAAATCTTCTACAATTTACATTATAACGCTGGCATGCTTATTTAATATTATTGGAAAATAGGATAAAAAAATATTTGCCATTTTCGAAATATATAATGTCACGAGTTGCGGTTATTTTGTTCACAGGGAAAGGTAAATGGTAATAAAAGTGAACACGTGAACGGCATTCACAATGGGTATAGCAGCTCGGAGAAGCACAAGAGCAGCCACAAGTCATCGAGCAAGGATAAGCATCGCGACAAAGACCGCGACCACAAGAGCTCCAAACACAGTAGCTCGAGCAGGTTAGTTTGTATAAAATTCGCAACACGTTTTATATTTGCTAAACAAACCATAATCACCTCGTTTTTTCATTAGTAGAGATAAGGATAAGGAAAAGCACTCCAGCAGTAAAAGTCACAGCAGCTCACACAAATCTTCTAGCAAAGACAAAGAGCGAAGTGAAAAAGAACATAAAGACCGAAGTGAGAAGGACAAAGATAGAGGTGTTAAGGAAAGTAGCAGCAAGGACAAGGATCGTAGTGACAAAGATAAACATCGCAGTAAGGACAGGCACCGGGACAAGGACAAGGAACGGAGTGATCGTGACAAAGATAAGCACAAGAGCAGTAGCAGCAATGGTGAAAAGAAATCATCTTCCTCTAAAGATAAGGAGCGGGAACACAAGAGCTCATCCTCATCATCAAAGGATAAAGAGCACAAGTCAAAAGATAAAGACCGTGAAAGAGAAAAGGACAGGCATAGAAGTGACAAAGATAAACACCGCAGTGATAAAGATAAACATTCAAGCTCAAAAGACAAGCACAGGTTAGTGTTAATTTAGTTAAATATACCTCTGGTATTCTTCCACAATCTTATAATACGGCAAAGTCAGTTGTGTAAAGGCCGTGGTTATTTTAGTTAATTTAAACAAAAAGCTGTTAGGTATGAACACTGGCCTCTGCTACTACAAGACCACTAGACAGGCTGTGGCATCATGTTATCATCATTTTGTGTCACTTCTATCTAACATTAGTTTATTAAAAGAGTGATATTAAAGCAATATGATTATAGCTATTTTGTAGCCATAATCAAATTGCTTCAATTTCACATTGCTAATAGGCAATGATAGAGGTCAGTGAGTATGAATGGTATCGGTGGGTTTTCAGTATCTTTAAGCTTAGTCATGGATTTATACAAAATTTTCACAATCTTGGTTGGATTATAGTATAGACTTTGTTTGATCTAGATGTGAAGGGTAAAAGGGTTGTACCTATCTGTGGAATAGTATGACATTGTCAAATTATGACATTTAAATTCATACCTAAATTGATGTTTTATTAAATCAATACGAAACCGCCATAAATAAAAAAGAAGAAGAAGATACCTATCTCATAAATTCATGAGTTTTGTATAAATCTACTTCTGTGTTTTACATTAATGATAATCCATTTTACTGATTACATGTTACGATTACTTATTAACTATGTTGCCAGCAAGGAAAAGAAGAGCAGCAGTGAAAAGCAAGACAAAAAGACAGAACCAGAGGATCCCCTGATGGTTGAACCAATGCAGGTTAGACATTAAATCACTTCATACTTATAATATTATTTAAAAATCATAATCTATAAATCGGTGCATTTTTTCAATTGCAAACTTAATGTTCTACCCAAAATTAATACACTGGTTAGGTAAGAAGCAGCAAATTACTTAATTGGCAGAAATGGCTCCACTCTGTGCAGATCAAGTATTTGTTTTTGTTAGGTTGAAGGTTAGTTAATAAAACAAATTATTTTTAAGTAATTATAACCTTATACCTATAACCCATTATATCAGATCAAAACCATGTCTCGATATGATGTGACGATTACAAACATTCAATCAAGAAGTTTTATGCTGTGTCATTGACACCACCATCCTTATCTGTGAAGTTACCTGCTAAAAATAAAGATATAACCACCAAACAATAAACTTTTTGTTTTACTAACGTTTTTTTAGCCATCATAAGCCTGCATGCTGTAATTAGGTATGATTTAAAATTACAGTCATACCATCAACTTCTCATCTGGTTTCGAAGAAGGGTAAAGAACTGGTTATAGTTAAAAGATTTATATTTTTAGTGAACATTCATCAGCAAATATACCAGACCCATTTAGCATTATAAATATTTTAAGAAGGTATTTATAGGGCTAGGCACATTCCAAAATCACTGTGTCTATGATACCAAGGAAGATTAGGAATGGATAAATGTTGTTAGCATTGTTATGATAAAATAAAGTACTTAATGGCCCAAAAAATAAACCAACCCTATCCCAACAATTTTTACAGTTGGATGAGCCAGAACTGAAAAGGGAGGTTAAGGAGGAAGACAGTGATGATGGGTATGCTGGAGCCGCCAACAACACTGCCTCGTCATGTGACTACTCACTGTCACAGTTCAAAGATGAGCCATTGTCTGAACTGCCTCTGGAAGAGGAGAGCGAAGAAGACACGCCTTTGGTAAATTAAAAACAAATAAAATTATATACTTTCATACAAAAAAGCATGGATATCATTTATCTAAGTGTGACGATTAAAATTAAATCGAAATTCATAATAATACTGATATATGGCTTGTGAAAAGAAACTGTATAGTTCGGCTAATGTACGATAATCCACGTGACAGACATATTTGGTAATTTCAAAGACCCATACAAACAAGCAAGGCATATAAAAAGAGTGGATTAATCGGGCTATTCCCAGTTGTCCGCAGTGCAGACAAAGGTGCGCGGACAACTGGGAATAGCCAGATTAATCCTTTAAAAACATGAACATTACAGCAAGGTAATATGAAGAGTCAAAAAAACATGTGTGATATGATATTATCTAGCTGCGATTAGAAAGGGATTTACCATATACTTATGTCAAAGTGCATACCTTTTGAACGCCTTATGTCAAACGCAAAATGAGTCACTCACACGCCAAACATGTTTGCTATGCTATGCAAATTACCACTCAATTGATACGAAACAAACTCTATTTTATTCTTGAACTTGTGACGGCGGTAGCCGTCGTGGCTTCAGTGGCACGACTTTCAGTTGACGGTCAGAGCCGCCTGTGGCGTTCAAAAGGTTAATTCGCTATTTAAACTATTCCAATCCCAAACTAATCACAGTTTCATAATACATGGTTTATCTGAGCTGTCACAGGGATCATCCTAAATTGATCCAACTATAATAAATGATTATCCACTTTTCCTTAAACTAGGATTACAACAAGTGCACTTTGTATTTTCAACTCAATTGTTTAATCGTTGCATTTATTTGTATTGACTTGTAAACATTGTAAAGATTTTGACATATAATTATCCTGTTTCAGCTTGAGCGGATTGCGACCAAGCGTCAAGTCCCAAGTGATAGTGAAGACGATACTCCATTAACTAAACGAAAGAAACCCAAAAAGAAAGTGAAAAAAGGTGAGGAGTGGTTTTTTCTTGCCTAAATTTTATTTTGTATAATTTAAGATGCCAAATATCCCTATCATTATTATTATTGTGTTGTTAGTAAAGTTTCCTTCAATTATATGTAACATGTTAATTGCCAAAAAGTGATGTTGATAATATTTTCATTGAGTTTTGGGACTAGCATTATGTGTAATTTTTAATGTCATCTTTGTCATGTCTAAGAATCTGGATATGATGAAGAAATGTCAGAAGAGGATGAACCAAAACCTAAGAAGAAACCTAAGGCTAAACCAGTAAAAGTAAAGACACAACCAAGTGAAAGTGTTAGTCCCACCAAGCGGAAGAAAAAGCAAGAGGATGAACCTGAAGTTTGGAAATGGTAAGCGATCTTCACTTAACCTGTGTCCAAAATAATAGTATGAATACCTAGTTTCAATAACAGATTTGAAGGCGGTTAAGAGTATTTTAATATTTAAATTGCTTTGCTCTTTGGTTTTTATCTAATGGCTTACTTATTTATAGCCTGACCAACCTAAAAACTAGAATCCTAATTTTGGGCGCTGCCAATAGTAACTTCCAACTAGATCACCATCATACTTAACATAGACCCACCTAACCTGGTTTAAAGTCGCATTTACCTCTATGAGCAGTTGTTGATTGCTGAAATAGATTGAGTACCGAATAAACTAATGTTTAATGAATTAGTTTTTCTTTGTCTTTTTTTTAAAATTGAAAACTGGATTCAATTCATACAGCGCCAGTCTAGAGAATACAAACTTCATGTCAAACACTACAACCATGAAATTCGCCATCAAGTTTACAGATGGCGCCACCGAGCCTCGTGACATTCAATCTTATTTTTAGGTTATGTGTTGAGAAATTAAATGATGCTTATAAGTATAGGTTTTAAATTAGTTTCCTTGAGCCGGTGTGTTTTACCAAACTTGCGTCTTAATATTTCTAGACAACTTAGAACACGAAGAATACAGTGTGTAATTCATAATTATTGTTTAGTTTATTGATGGATTACTGTCACATAACATTTATAATAGTGTGGTGTGAGATTAATGTAAAACTTGTTTGTTAAGGTGGGAGGAAGAAAAAAAAGACGATGGCACTAAATGGAAGTATTTGGAACATAAAGGACCGCTGTTTGCGCCAGACTACGAACCGTTACCTGAGAATGTTAAGTTCCGCTACGACGGTAAAGTGATCAGGCTCTCTGAGAACGCCGAGGAGGTGGCTGGTTTTTACGCGCGGATGCTGGACCACGACTACACCACTAAGTCCACTTTCAATAATAATTTCATGACAGACTGGCGGAAAGTTATGACTCACGAAGAAACAAAATTAATCAAAGATCTCTCGAAATGTGACTTCAAAGAAATGCAATCCTACTTCCTAAGTGTATCAGAGAAGAACAAAAATCGCTCAAAAGAAGAAAAAGCCGCTTTAAAGGCTAAAAACGAGGAAATTCAAAAGGAGTATGGATTTTGCACTATTGATGGTCATAAAGAAAAAATTGGAAATTTCAGAATAGAGCCTCCTGGTTTGTTTAGGGGGCGAGGTGAACACCCAAAGATGGGCATGTTGAAGAGGCGAGTCATGCCTGAAGATGTGCTGATTAATTGTTCTAAAGATAGCAAAATACCCAAACCACCTCAGGGTCGCAAGTGGAAAGAAGTTAGGCATGATAATACTGTAACGTGGTTGGCATCATGGACTGAGAATGTACAAGGGCAAGCCAAATATGTTATGTTAAATCCCAGCTCGAAATTGAAAGGAGAAAAGGATTGGCAAAAATATGAAACAGCACGTAAACTGCACAAGTGCATTGATAAAATCAGAGATACTTATCGTAATGATTGGAAGGCAAAGGAAATGCGGGTTAGACAACGAGCTGTAGCTCTTTACTTCATTGACCGTCTTGCATTAAGAGCTGGTAATGAAAAAGATGATGATCAGGCAGACACTGTTGGTTGCTGTTCTCTTCGTGTGGAACACATTCAACTACACAAGGAAAAAGATGGCAAGGAATATGTTGTAGTATTTGATTTTCTGGGTAAAGATTCTATAAGGTACTATAATGAGGTACCAGTAGAGAAGCGCGTATTTAAGAATTTAGAGCTGTTCATGGAAAACAAAAAAGATAGTGATGACCTCTTTGACAGACTTAATACGCAGACATTAAATGAACATCTTAAAGAGTTAATGCCGGGACTTACAGCTAAAGTTTTCCGCACATACAATGCTTCAATAACCTTACAGAGACAATTAGATGAACTAACTGATGGTGATGCCTCAATACCAGAGAAGATATTAGCCTACAATCGTGCCAATCGAGCTGTTGCCGTACTTTGCAACCATCAGCGTGCTGTCCCCAAAGGTATGTTGGTATACCAGTAACATTATAGTCGGGTCTATTTTAGAATGATCTTGCTCAAAAACACTTGTTTCTTTAACTTTTCATAAATACTACTTTAATACAAACCTTGGGCGATGTTTAATAATTAAAATTATTAATCTCGTTGTTCATGTGCTTGTGAATATAATAAGTGTTTAAAATTAAGCAATATCTCTTCTCAGGTCATTCTAAATCCATGGAAGCTCTAAAAGAAAAAATTCAAGCTAAGCGTGATCAAGTAGATGAAGCTGAGGAAGATGTGCGTGAATCTTCAAAGGCTGCTAAGCGTGGTTCAGTTAAAGAAAAGATGAATTATGATAAAAAGAAAAAGGCTCTGGAACGCTTGAAGGAACAATTAAAGAAACTAGAGCTTATGGAAACGGATCGGGATGAAAACAAAACTATCGCACTCGGAACTTCTAAGCTCAACTATTTGGATCCAAGGATTTCAGTAGCTTGGTAAGTGAATGAAATTACAAAAAGCTAAGTAAAAGATTGAAATTGGTTTTTTAAACGCAGCGCCAACTGTGGTATTTGTTGTTGCAGGTGCAAAAAGCACGACGTGCCGATCGAGAAAATCTACAACAAGACGCAGCGCGACAAGTTCCGCTGGGCAATCGACATGGCCGGACCCGAGTACGTTTTCTAAGGTCGCGCGTGTTGCATTATTTAATCTTTGCGTTAAATCTGTAAACGTTCCAGTTTTTACATTATTCTTTTATGGACTTGACCAGGTTTTTAAAATTAGGTGTGATTGTTTTGTAGTATTCCTAATGTATTGGACCCGAAAAAATCAACACATTGTTCCTCAAAATGGATCCAAATTGGAAGTCTGATTCTAATTTATTTTATTTAGAAACATTAGTTTCGATCTTGCTTTTAGTTATAGGATTAGTTAATTTAATTATATACCTAATTGCAATCTGTTAAGTAACTTAGTTTTTTGCTGTCTGTACATTTGGAATATGCCTTTACTTCGGTATTTGTAAGTTTTGAGACAGTTTAGGTTAGTGAATTTTTAAGATGGAGAACGGAAACGAGACCGATATAAACTTGCATATTTTATCATGAAAGATAACTGATAAAAAAATGCTGTGAAGTGTATTGTAGCTTAAGTGCTTCCGTGTCATTTGGTATTGACCATTTGAATCACGAAGTCATTGAGGACTAGTAAATTAATTGATATCAAGCGTAGGTTTGGTCGCGTATGGTTCCGTTAGTAAATCGTCCCGTTCGCTAGTCGCCCAGTCTCAGTTCTAACATTATGCAAACCAAAAATAAACACCATAAAAGTTGTTACAGCATTATTGCTAAAACATTTAGTGTGATATCGAATTATTTCCAATAAATTCGTAAGTCGCCTGGGGTAACATACGCTCTGATATTATTGCACGCATTTTGTTTAATATTTGTGTTTATTTAGAGGTCCTCTAAACCATTATAAGAAAATAATGCATGGCCACAAAAGATGATCATTTTCACACAAACTTACTAATGCCCTTTGTAAATAGAACAAATTAAAACTAGCCAATGGGAAGATTTGTGACTGCGGGACAATTTACTAATGGCACGGATAAGACGGCGCGACTGCTTGTAAGATTATAGTAAAAAATTACAAAAAAAAAATCTTGTAAATTATTACCTTTGTTTGACATTTAACTACAAATTGATAGAGTTAGTAGGGATCACAATATTCCATTTTATCTAAATCCACACCTGATGAGATCAGTCTACCACCCCAGGGTATTCCTCGCACCAGACGCAACTGATACGTTGATAGGGCACTCAAGAACTCTCAATGTCATGCCCTATACGTTGATAGAAACGAACCGCGGATGGAGAGCTTGATCCCCAGACGCTTCATATGTGTATCTATATCATCTACCTACTTAACATGAAACTATAAGAATAAGCAATAAATAAATTTAGAGTAAATGCTTGTAGAATTAATTGATAGAAAACATCAGTCGGGAGTCAAGAGTAACCTGCACATGTACAGTCAAATTTAAAAACGGCTAGTTTTTAATTTTACTTTACCTGACGATGGGTGGCTAAAAATTTCACCGTCTTGCCTGTGATTATGCTAACTATTCACTGCTGAAGATGTTAATATCGTAATGTGTACGTGCACAATGTGCATTTATAATAATTATTATTATCAGGAAATACGGTCTGTATTTTATTTTTATACAATTATGATCGGAAACAGTGGCAGAACAAAGCCGGCAATGTTATGAAAGGTACAATGTTATAGATAAATTTGTAATATTACTTTTATGTGTGTCTTGTACATAGAAAATTTTTACCATGTCATGCGATTGTATAATGAGATTATCACAAATAAATAAAACATTGACACTAGGGAATAAGTTTATTTTATTTAACGTAGTCTTAATATTCTTAATCTAACCCATCTTGATAATAATTCTCACGAGCCAACAAATGAATGCAATGGCTAACGGCCATCTTCATCCGCTTCGTAAAAAAAATCCACGTCTTCCATACCCTCAGGCATGTAATGCAGCTCTGATTTATCTTTATGTAGAGTATTGTAATTTTTGCCATAACCTGAAAAAAGCAAATTTATTTACGGACGTGTCTTAAGTTTTATGGATCTTATTCTGTAGTTCTGTGATGTGTAGGTATCATATTATTTATAATGGGGGACTTACATAGAGAGGAGGATTACCGAGCGACAGACAAGTCTATTCTTATTTCTATTAACCCTTTTCCAGGCCTTGCTAAAGTAAGGATACAAGCAAGAAATGGAATAGAGCCACGAATTCGTAACTTCCTGACGAATACTGATCCATTAAGTCATATTTCGGGAAAGTTCAATTAAATTTGTGTCATAAAACGTAGGTAGTTAAGTTAAATTTTGAGCGACATGAATGTGGACGATGAAATGTACTATGCCTGGAAAAGGGTTAAGTCGCGGGTACTTTGCCCTCCAGAGCACCTGTACCATTAGGCAGTACCATTGAGGGTACAAATGACACTGATTTATCCCACTAGTACGATGATGAAAAAACAAAGTGCGACACTAGGCTTTATTTTAGTTGCCTATTAATGAAAATTCGTACATTGTGAATTATTTTATTATTCCGAACAATGCAACAACAAACAACCGCCTACATATTTGTGTTGGAAATGGATGACAAAAAAATAATATTTGTTAAAAAAAACTATCTCCAAAGGTATGTTCAAACTCAAACTATTCAACCAGTTGAACATATTGGATAGCTTTCCTCCCAATTTATTCTACTTTAAAACTACTTGTACTAAAAAATTAAATAAGTTCAATCACAATATTTTTGTTAATAAAACAGGATTAAATAAAATAGGCAAATGAATTTGTGGATACCAGATACCAGGATAGCAGAAACGATGGAGAGGTTTTCCCCTCGCGATCCTTGATAAGATAATACTCTTTGTGATTGAACTAGGTATTGCAATTTTCAGTCAGCCGTAGTTTGAAAAAAATGGAGGAAACTTATCCAATAATGTTCAACTGTTTGAACAGATAGTTGCACATATTGGAGTAGAGAAGTCGCAATTTTTCTAAGAAAAGTGGGACTTCTATGTCGTCCACAACCAGTTGCATAAATTATTGTTAATTAATTACGAAGGAAGAAAGAATTCCTATCTTTATTATAGGAAATTGTTTGTACAATGGTAACAGTGGGTAGTTATGGGATAAATCGGTACCATTTGTACCATATTGAATGGTACTAGTGGGATACATCAGAGTCATTTGTAACATCATCATTGGTACTGCCTAAATGGTCCGGAAGGGCAAGTTGCGCTAGCAGCCAAGTGGCCCTAGACTAGATGCATTCGACAAAGGTTAACGTTATCGAAAAGGTATAGGATTGACGTAAGGTAACGGAACGACGCGTCGAGCGCTATGACAATTCCTTTACGTTATGGTTAACCATCTTGTCTCGTCTTGTCTAGGGCCCTATGCGTTGAGCTAAGCTAGACGATTTGATCCCAAGTCGTCGTATTACTGTGTCGGGTGATTCTTGTTTCGTCGCCATGCAATTACCGTGGCTCCACTCCACTTATGTATTAATAATAAATTAAATATTTATATCAACAAAACCAGCTTAATGATTCTACTGTGACTCAATAATTAACATCAGTACATACCTCCACCCGAAAACGTTAACCCTCCTTTTCAGGTAGGCGGGTTTATAATGGTCCTCTTTACAAGATTAATTTTATGTTATATAAGTAACTAGCGACCCGCCCTCGCTTCGCTTCGGTTTATGTGAGTTTTCTGCAACTCCCGTACATAAACCAGAATGTATTATACATAAAAAACCTTCCTCTTGAATCACTCTTATCTATTGCTGAAAACCGCATTAAAATCCGTTAAGTAGTTTAAAGATGTAAGCGAACAGACAGCGCAGCGGAAGCGACTTCATTTTATACCAGTGGTTCTTAACCGGTGGTCCGCGGGCCACTAGTGGTCCTTGGAAGCATCTCTAGTAGTCCGCGAGCCATGCCAATAAATAAGTGAGGAGAGTCTAAAAGAACCCTTTATTTAATTACATTTATTTACTGAATATTACCTCCAAATGAATAAACCAACGGTGGTCCACGACATAACGGAAGACTAAAAGGTTAAGAACCACTGTTTTATACTATGTATGTAAAGACTAGCTTTAGACCGCGACTTCGTCCGAGTAGATTTCGAATTATCGTTATTTTCTCGGAAACTTCTATTTTTTTAAGGATTCCGACGAAACAAGAATCCAATCCAAAACAGGAATACGGCGAATCGGGAACATTTTTTTTTATGGCATGGAGAAGGCACGCGAGCACGCACATGCACTCGGCTCAAATGTACAGTACAACTCGCCTATTTGTTTCATAAGAGCGGATGTCGCATTCCGCAAGTGCAGCGGAACCGGCGGCAATGGTCCTTTCGCTTGCGTCAAGGAACGTTGGCATCGCTTCATGGCGTCGTGTAGGGCGCGGCTCTTGGGCGCGCGTGCCAGGCGCACGGCGCACTGCGCCAGCAGCACGTCGCACTCCGGCAGGCCCACGCGCGCGCAGCCCGTCAGGCACGCCACCGCCTCCACCACGGCGGACGGGTCGGCTAATCCTGTACCCGACACCATTTTGAGTAAAACTTACCGCCGAGCGTCGAGCTCTTTACGGGCGCAAAAACAGAGAGGATACCTTCCGGAGCCATAGATATAGTACCAGGCAGGTAAGTCAATCCTGAATTTACAACTCACACGGGGTTTATGAGTTATAACTGGCCGTCCCCAGTTCTCATTCTATTACCTCCACCGAATTAGAGTGAAATTGCTGCACAAAAAATGCCCGTGTAACCCTCGCCCTTGACCCGGCCCGACCATGAAATTTCTTAATATTAATACAGGGTGTCCACTTTCTGGAAAGTCAGGGAATAGTCAGAGAAGCTAAGGGTGGTCAGGGAAAGTCAGGGAAGCTCTGGGGAAGTCAGGGAAAAAAGTTTGAAAAGAAACGAAATACTTTCCATCCATATCATTCCAACCAACGACAATTCTGTCCCAGTGATTGTTAATCTAAAATCTTACAACGTAACGTTTTTAATGTCAATAAACCATAGTTCTGTGAATAAACCAAACCAAGGTTTTCCGAATTAAATGCACATCGCGCCTTCTGCTCGTTTAATCAGCTTATTTTTTCAAACCTGTACTAAAGTGGACAACATTTGCACCTTTTTAGAAAACCTATGAATTGGGGAAGTTATTTCCGTAATTTGTACGCCAAGTGTAATACATTTTTTTGAAGTAATGCCCCTCGACGGAATTGAAATGTTCAAAAAAATTACTGATTTGGGATTTAAGAACCTTTTGTTTCTGAGGGTTTTGGAATTTTTGCCAAGTGTTTTAGTTAAAAGCATTTGGCCATTCATCAGCTATTACATAATGCATTTTTAGTCACAATTGACAATTTTAGATCAAATCCTTAAAAGTTTTCATTTGTTCTATTTATTTCTCTCTCATCTTTGCCATGAATAAAATACCCGCGTTTCGTGACGACCATATTCAGCCCACTTAGTATGGAAATTAGTCCTAAATTTTTAGAAATAATTTGTAACTATTCTTAAAAAATCTTATCTTATCATATACAGGGCGTCCCAAGACTATGGGACATGAAGGGAAAGTACCTTAAATATCGTAGATAGGATATTTTACTGAAAGAAGACTATGTTATTTTTAAAAGTGAGTAATACTGCATTCAAAGATATTCTAAAAATTATTAGCTTCGTCTGGGAATCGAACCGAGTTAAATGTGAAAAAAAATCACCCGTGTTTTTATGATGCCAATCGAAAGAATGAACAAAAAATAATAATTCTTCTTAAGTAACATAGTATCCTAAAAGAAAGGAACAACGTGAAATTAATCATTTTAATCAAATTAAAATCATACATGAAACTGCCGAAGTCAGTTGAGTATTTTTTGTAAATTAAATATTTTTTGCAAATTAATTAATTAAATACCCAAAATGTGATCCCTCTTGTTTTATGCAAAACGCCAATCTTTTAATAAGTCCGCTGCCTGTTGATTTTTTTATCATATTATGGTGAATACTCGATATGATATGGCTCAATTCTGTTTGTAATTCGCCCACGTTGTCGTATTGCTTTTTGTATAGCAAATCTTTCACGTATCCCCAAAAGAAGTAATCTAACGGTGTTAAAAGTTTGGCGATTTGCATAAAATAAGAGGGATCACATTTCGAGCATTTAATTAATTAATTTCCAAAAAAATATTTAATTTACAAAAAATACTCAACTGACTTCGGCAGTTTCATGTATGTTTTTAATTTGATTATTTTTTTTATTTTCTCGTTGTTCCTTTCTTTTAAGATACTATGTTACTTATGAAGAATTATTATTTTTTGTTCATTCTTTCGATTGACATCATAAAAACAAGGATGTTTTTTTTTCACATTTAAGTCGGTTCGATTCCCAGACGAAGCAAATAATTTTTAGAATATCTTTGAATGCACAATTACTCACTTTTAAAAATAACAAAGTCTTCTTTCAGTAAAATAACCTATCTACGATATTTAAGGTACTTTCCCTTCATGTCCCATAGTCTTGGGACGCCCTGTATTTTTTTCTTAGGGAAAAAAATAAATGGTCAGTAATGTTGTATTTTTGGTCAGGGTAGTTTTTTTAGGATGTAGAGTGGACACCCTGTAATAATGTTGAAAGCAGTGAAACAATGCTAAATGGTAATAACGAGCTTGATACCTAGCTAACTGAAGATCGAAATTCCATCGACCCGTGGCTATTATCAATAATTGAAAACGATTTCACAAAACTTTACTAAGGGCGATTACGAAGGGGCATCTTAACATTGCTTTAAACCTTGCCAGTAGTCCAGTAAAATTAGAAAGGTAGACATGAGGTGTCAGTGTCACCGACCGACATCCTCGCTGGCCGTCCGCACAAGGCGGCGCGCGACGTAGAGCGGGTCCTCGCCGCCGTGCAGCGCGCGCGTCGTCCAGTACAGCGCCGCGTTGTCGTCGCCGGCACGGATGGACTTCTGCAGCGCCGATATGGTGTTGTAGTGCTCCTCGCCTTTTCGGTCGTACAGCATGTGTGTCCGCTGCGAATGTTTAGAATAATAATTATGTCGTTAGTGGTGGATATTCCTTTTACGACCTACGAAACATTATCTCGTAACCATCCTCATAGTAGGGAATGCAATAAAATAAAATAAAATAAAAAATAAAAATCATTTATTTCAGACCATACAGAGATCCATATTATGTTAGTAACAATGGAAAATTAAGACTATGTTAGTAGTAAATTTTATGATAAATACAATTAAAAAAAGGAATCACACTATTTAACTGCTCCAATTGCCACCGAGACCCAGTATTTGGTGAGGGGGCAGTCGAGGCGTTCCGCCAACACCCTCAGGACGCCGTTGCTGCTGCCGCGCACGTGTTTCAGCAATGAGGCTATTCTCTTCCGCCTAATGGCATAGAAATCATCTATTCTCGCCTCAGCGAACATGCCGGATGCACTACAATACCTCGGCAGCCCCAACAGCCTCCTCAAGATGTTATTATATTGAACACGCAATGTATTAAATGCTCGCTGCGTAAAACCTACCCACAGACTGCACGTGTAAAACGACTGACAGTATGCTTTAAACAGCGTTATTTTAACTTTTTCATTACAAAGTGCGAATCTGCGGGCAAGCATATTGCCTCTCACTGCCATTGCTCTTCTTTCCCTTTCCAAGTCCGGGTCGTCCTTCAAGTCCTCCGTGAGCATATGCCCCAGATACTTGAAGCTGTCTACCACTTTGAGGGATACCCCGCCCAGCATGATCCTAGGTACTTTTGTTGGGTTGTATTTACGGGCCTTGAAAACTATCAGCTCACTTTTGCTTGCATTGTATCTAAGACCATGCTGCCCAGCGTAACCCTCACATACAGCCACCAATATGTAGTGACCATACCTTAATTAATCAACTTCTTTTAACGAGAATAATGAAGAAATAAAGGAATTCTCGCGAAAATGTTTAGTTTATCTCTCAAATGTCAGGGATTCATTGTCAGTAAACAGATGTTCTGCGCAAACCACAAATGATTGAGATAAGGGCAAACATGATGATTACCCGCTATTTTGTTTCTGCCTCCTTAAGGAGCACGTTTTACTTTTATGGCATGACACATATGGTAAATGCGGCTGGTATTAAAAATACCTTGATCCCGTTTTGGATATCATCAAGTGTGAGCAGAGCAGGGCCGGCCTCGGGCCGCGGGCCGACGGCGCGCGCCGAGAGCGCCAGCTCCAGCGCGCCCAGCGCCACGCGCGCGTCGCCGTCGCACACCGCGGCCAGCCACTGCAGCAACGCGCGCTCCACTAGGTATCTGCGGGTAACATACCACTAGTTGACTATAATGTATAAATACACACCAACATAGTATGGCCTACAAAATAAATATATTTACTTTGGTGCATCACAATCTGCAGGACATTCGAGGTTATCCTTGTCGTCTATGACAACTGCCTCTTTATTGTTCTCGATTGCTCTCTCTAATATCAGCATCACATTGTCAATTGATAATTTTTCCATGACAACAACTTTACAACGACTGAGCAGCGCATTGTTTAAACTAAATGAAGGGTTTTCAGTTGTTGCACCAATAAGGATAAGGGTACCTTTCTCCACATGTGGTAAAAAGGTATCTTGTTGAAGCTTATTAAATCTGTTAAGAAATAAAGATTATTAAACTACAACTTCGCAACATTTATTTAGTCTTTATTGCACAAAAACAAGGACATTATGGTAAACTTAATGCCTAGTAGCATTCTCTATCAGACAACAGCGTAGAAAAAAAAGACAGAGAACAACACATTAACCGTGGACCCACTTCTTTGTCCCACTGCACAAAAAAGTTGCACCCAGGTTTGACCATCCAATTTTAATAGTGATACCAAAAGTAGGTACCTACCTAGGTTAGGTTCGTTAGGCATCTACTGTTGCCCGAAGGGTAATACGTCCTGAAATGGAGTCCCGCCCTTGCCCGGGGCTCCGTTAAATGGTGGTGGGACAAAACGAAGTAGTGGGACCACGGGTAGTGGGCGACATAATAAATAATCCTATCATAAAAAATACCATAAAAAAATACATTGACAACATTGTCACTATAAAAAAAGTTATAATCATGATAGAACTTCCATTTACCTATGAATTTCATCCATAAAAAGGACAGTTTGCATTTTCGCATATTCATCAGTTTTAGCAACTTTCACGACCTCTCTGACATTATTGATGCCAGCCAATGTTGCAGACAATTTCACAAACCTCATGTTTCTCTGTTCCACGCAGATTTTACAAATAACATTTGCCATTGATGTCTGAGGGTTTAGACAATTTTATATGTAGAGTAACTGAAAAAGAACTCTCTCCTAGCCACTTACCCGGTTCACCCCCTCTAGACCGAATATCAAAAAAGCTAATTTCATTAGGTAGACCAACATTTGATATAATTTTCATTAGCCCTAATGTCATGACATCCAAACTTGTATTTCCTAATTGATTACTAGACCTAAAGTTACATACCCTAATCAAAATAATGTTTACTTGTACTAAACACTAAATGCTCTTTTTTTAATATTACTAAAACGGATAATGATTATTCCTAACGATTAATAGACCTAATAGCCATGAGTTCTAATGAATAATAATTGTTTGAACGAAATATAAAAATAAAATAATAAATACTCAATTAGGTCAATTTTACCCACTTAGGTTAGGTTAGAGTTGGGACAAGGCGCGAAGCGCCTCACCTACGCGGAATAGGAGCTCCGTTCAGCGGAGCCCCGACGACCTTAATTCAGGCACATAGTACAATTCATTAAGGCTTAATACGGTGGTTTAGGTTGGTATCAGACTCAAATAGTTTTTAACCGACTTCAAAAAAAGGAGGAGGTTCTCAATGAGTCTGTTTTTTTTTTTTTTTTAATGTTTGTTACCTCAGATCTTTCGACTGGGTGAACCGATTTTGAAGATTCTTTTTTTATTTGAAAGCTGGTGCTTCCAGATTGGTCCCATTTTTTTCAAAATGAAGATCTGATGGTGGAATCTATGAGGAATCGACGGAACTCTTCAAAATTTATAGGCACACCTATAGCGATTTTGGTATTTTTCATTGTAACTCGTGTATTTGGTCTTGGAAACCACTATTTGGTGAAGTGGAACTGATGATGAAGACCACAGATGGCCACCGGAACTCCTAAACGGTATATATTTCGAGGGTGGCGACAAGATATTTCGATTAAGATAGTTGAGCGACTATGACGAAGCATATTGAGGTTTAAATATATGACTATGACTTTCCCACGGCGTTGCTTGCGGCGAGATTGAAATGTTCTATTGTTTCTTGAGAAATGGGAGAAAAATGGGAGAATAACAGCATAGTTATGATCACTAAAAAGTATAAAATAAAAAAAAAGTTTAAAAAAACAAAAACCCGCCTTCAAAAAGCAAAAAATAAGTTGGACGGCGTCCAACAATATTTTAACCAAAAGCAGACTTCAGTTGGACTGACCTATTTACCTACCATTTTAAAGAAGTTATTTTTTGCTTTTTGAAGGCGGGTTTTTGTTTTTTTAAACTTTTTTTTTATTTTATTTTTAAAGAAATTAGGCATATAAGTTGTATTTCGTTATTTCAATAGGGTAAATATTATTGCTTATTGAAATAAAGAGGACATTAGGAACATAAATAATTAGGTTTTATGAACGTCATGTTTTAAACATATAAGGTGTAGTAGTTTTCGATATTCAGAGGAATCGGATAAGTAACAATAGTGCTATTAAGAATCGGACATAAGAAATAGGTAGATAGATACCTATAGCGTCAATTTCGGGATGCTAAAATCAGGGCTAATAAAAATAAAAATTCGCGTTTTTGATTTTAGGACTAATGAAGTAAGTGGCCAGACAGCCAGCTAGTGAACATAGGTTTTAAAAAAATCGGGCTACAAAAGGAGAACCCACTGGGCAAATGAAAATAACTATACCATAATGTGTATTATATAAGTATTTTGTAGCACTTGTGTTTAACCATAGCAAACTTAAGATCTTTTAATTACAACTACCAAGGCTTCAGTGTATCCTTGTGATAGTAACGACCAACAAGCTTTTGTAAAGGTAAATAACAGAATATTTACAACCAGTCCCTCTATTAAGACAGAACACAGATTATTTTCATAATATTATTATGAGGAATGCCTAGTTCGACATCTTACTTGATAATACCAAACAAACAATAAAATGACATGGTCCGTTTTATTCGTCATTGAATTTTGGTTTAATTTCTATTTAAATATCTTACAAAACTCATAAGATATAAATATATATATTAGGTTGCTAATATTCAATTTATTCCGATTTGGTTTTAAGATAGCAAAAGACTTTATCGCGTGACAAAATGTTGATAAAGCACCCGTCGCTCTCGTACATACCTACTTATATACGTGTCAGAAAGTGACGGATGTTTTATCCACATTTTGTCACGCATAAACGCAGCCATACTAGGCCCGCCCCCTGAACCGATCATAGTGGAAATCTTTGTGGAAAGCTGAAGTCCCGCTGAGTAGGTACGTGTTAAGGGTCTTGCGCTGACAATTTTTTTTTATAGAGTAATTATATGTCCTGTTGCTACTTTATGTTATCTTTTAGGAGTTATCCTACAGAACTCTTGATAGAAATCGTAACTGTCATTTTTCTCATAACAAATATAGAAAACAAAACTTTTACAAGATTACTTTCTGGGCAGAAGTAATCAGATTAAAATTTGAAACTAGTGTAGTATTTATTAGTCTGCACAAGACCTTATCTTTAGAAATAGGAAATTAGAAGTTATTTTTTAAGATACGGAAAAAATTGAGACATGAAAAAAGTTTTGTTACCTATTATGCATCATATCATTTAAATAAAAGCCATAATCTCAAAAATACCTAATCAATGAATTTTTAGGGATATCTATTTAAAATTAGTGACCACTTTTAAGATATTTGGGTACCTAATTAACTCTTTATTCAGAAACTACCAATAATATAATAATAATAATACTACAGTAAAAACTATGAGTTGCACATTTTGTTATGAGACCCCAATTTTTGGCATCCTCGTTTAACGCCACCGACGAATGGCTACTTTGATTAGAAATGCAAGATTGGCTCCCGAGCGCCAATATTGTTATTTAGTCGTTTTTATTTTATTTTATAAAGTATTGTTAATTTTTTGGCCAAAAATCAGAAAAAAAACTAGTCCGAAATGTATTATAATGTAAAGGTCTCGGTGTAGGAGGGTTAAGCGCGAGTCGTGTGCGAATTGCAGCTGGAAAAGCAAACAGTCTGAGTCGCCGTCGCACTGCTATTCGCATGAAACGTTGGGGGACAAAAAGGCGCATTCTCTCTTATATAGATCAAGCTCTCAGTATCAAACCATAGTGGATGAGAAGACGTTTACGCCTAAGCTCTAAAGTGTTATAGATCAACCATACCCGATATATATACTGATGGATAAAGAAAATTATAGTATCCGTACTTTCTTTCGCATCGAATAAATATCTACCTAATTTCTGCTGTATCCTTTCTACCATTTAGGTGTATTTATACAATTATGATACAATTTCAGCTTGTCGGCATGCATTAGACATTTAGACTTCGAAACAACTTTAGGAAGGTCGTTAATCATAAAAAGAAATAGAAGAGGCCCCAACGTACTCCCTTAGCTTACTCCAGATCTTCTGTAATATTCTTGAGACTAGTGCCCAGCAACCTGAACATATTACTTACGGTTCTTAACTTTCAAAAGCTCACGTGTGAAGCCGAGCGTAGACCGTTTCTGCAGCAAGATGTCTAATGACATCTACGACATAGAATGCTTTTCGAAAGTCAAAATTATGCTGTGTCTACTTGCCAGCCAGCGTCCATTAACGTGATCCACAAAGTGAACGTAGTTCGTCACAGTAGAGAATTTTATAGGGCTATACATACATACACAAACTCACGCCTTTATTCCCACTATTACCAGAGTGGGGTAGGCCGACATACAGAATTACCAACAACTCTTAAAAACTTGTTGATGGGGCTATAAAAACTTTATACTTCACTACCTCAATTTTGTCCTCGTCTCCTTCATGATTTGTTTGTCTGTTTAGTTATATTACTATAACAACATACAGGTTTAGGTAAAAGAAAACTGAAAGGCGAATTAAAAGAATTTGATGAAATAATTTTGTGACATTGGCCGATTTTTTTAAATATTAAATAATTTCAGTATTCCATTATTTTTGTGGTAGTAGTGTATAGTTATAGCTTTGACTTCATATTAAAGGAAGAAAAAATATTAGGGATGGGCCGACTATGGATTTTGCCGACTAATCGGCGCTGAGTCGGCCGACTATTGGTTTCGGCTAAGTTCAGGTGCAATCGGGAACCTCCGTTTCGGTCCGCTAGTCACACCACTCGTCATGGGTTCGAGTTTTGACAACTCTGTTTTGATTCAGTTTAGATTTAGTGATTTCCTTCCTAGACTGGCGTTTGGTGTTTCATTTGCAAAATTATTTAATTATTCTATATCAGAGGTCCCCAAACTTTTTTATCTCATAGACCACTTGGCATTTGTTTCGGTTTTGAGTGGATCCCTGCTTACCTAATTATTTACGTTATCACATAAAAACTAAGCAAAAAATCTTCGTGATTTTTTAACGGATAACTTTGGAGGTCTAGCCGACTAAAAATTGACACGCTACATTGTACTTAAATTTAGCGCGGAAAAATATTTTTTACAGAGTAAAAAACACAGAGAAAATTGAAACTTAATTTATAAAGATAATATTTGTTTATTTATATACCTACCTATTTATAAGAAAGTATTACGTAAGTTAGTAGGTATCTATTATCTCTGTATGAATACGGATTATTCCATTAATGGAAAGCCAAAATTAAAGTCACAACCTGCTTAAATGGGATCCACTGTTGTGGACCCCCATTTTCATCTCATGGACCCCCATTTATTTTTTCCGCTCACACGACCCCTGGGGGTCGATATAGACCACTTTGGGGATCACTGTTCTATATGATGAGAAAAAAATAGGTACTATTTTTGTATGATGATTTTGTTGTATTTAAGTAAAATACTTGAAAATCTTGAAATATAATACTTGAAGTAAATATTTTGTTTTTCGGTAAGTCATAAAGTGCCAATTAATATGGTATCTTTAGCCGACTATTTCCAGACTATGAATCTGGCAGTCGGCTTTCCCAACTAGTCAGTACATCTCTAAAAAATATCAACAAATCAGTTTTCTTAAGTACAGTCAAGGGCATAATATGTATATACCCCAGTCTCAAAAATATGTGCACAGACCTTATTACCAGAGATAGGATTAGGTAGTGCTATTTGGGGTGAATGACCCGAGACTTCGTGGCGAAAGATTAATATGGATATGACTTAATCCCGGGATTTTTATGATTGTAAGTTTAAATAGTAAGTAGTTATAAAAAAGTATAATATAAGAACCTATCTAGGTTCTTATATTATAGCACGGGATTTAATGAAAATGTACATACATACATAATCTCACGCCTTCGTTCCCAGAGCGGGGTAGGCAGAGCTACAGAATTACAAACATCTCTAAAAACTTGTTGATAATTCCATAACCACAATTTGCACAATTAGGCTAATGAAAATGTTTAGTTAATAATATAACTATAAACTAAAGATTCAAAGTTTACGTAAACAATTTGTTACATACTTTATATACTTTTTATATCTTTCTGTGCTCAGCCATACGTGTTATTATTTTTATGTACACGTGTTATTTATTAAACTGAAGTCTGCATTCAACCCTTTACCTGTCTCGAGGACGCTTTCTAATGTTCTATTGTTTACAACTATTACCATGGTAGGTGCGAAAGAGACAGAAGACGAAAGTATTTACTGCCTAGTTATGCTATCTCTTTTTGATTGAATGATAGATAATAGAGTTCAAACCAACCATTTTAATAGTACATATTAGTTTACGTTTGAATATTATTTTTAAATAGACGTTGTACAATAATAATAACCATTTATTATTTTATAAAATTTTGCTTAACCTAGAATAAATTTTATGTTATACATATTATCAACCGTCAATAAAATACGAGTCCGGGATTTCCGGAAATCCGCAGGGCATATGAGTGGAGAGCCTTGGGGGAGGCCTATATCCAGCAGGTGGACGTCTTTCGGCTGACATGATGATGATGATGATGATGATGATGATATCCATATTATGGATAGCGTTTAAGGTCATTCACCCCAAAAGGCACTACCTAATCCTATCACTGCTTATTACTAAAATACTCTTTAACTAAAGAACAATTGGCACTCTTGAATATTTCTAATCAAAGTGGCCGTTTGTTTGTGGCCTTAAACGAGGATGTCAAATTTTGGGGTCTCATAACAAACCGGAGTTGCTCAACACTGATTGTTAATAGTTGTTGCACGGCATACTTGTAACAATATGCAATATTTTGAACTTACTTTACCACAACCAGGAGGGCCCCACAATATCATATTTGGTATTTTTTTATGTTCTATCATAGACCTTAGCATAGAGCCAGCTCCAAATGAATCTGTATGCCCCACAAAAGTATCGAAACTTATTGGCCTCATTTGCTCAGCTAAAGGGATTCTTTCACTGCTAGCGTCTTCCTTAGTACTGCACTTAGCTGCTGAGTGTGAAGATTGGGATTGAGTCTGAGAAAAAAAAACATTTTGATCAAACACCAAAGTGAGTTATTTATTGCATAGTGGGATTCTTTACGTACCTCCGGCACCTTTGAAGAAACCTTAGAAATGTTAGAATTACTATTCAGTTTCGGTCGTTTTTCAGGGGTAAAACTTCCCGAAAAGGATGCTACTCTTTTCATTGCCGGAGTTTTTTCATTCACTGCCGGAATTATTTTGGGTTGTTCATTTGATGTGTTGAGAAATAAACATTTATCAACATGCTCTTGAATTTTTTCTTTCAAATAGTATCTATTGCATACAGGGCACGCAACTTGGCCATCCATCGCTCGAGTATATTTTTTTTTTCAACTGTCTTCGTATTACAATTTAATTGAATAAACACAAGCATGAGATAGAATGAATGAAAATGAGCTATATCTAGTTTAGTTAAACGTATTTAGTACTACGTATTATGTATTGCGATTGTATTTTATTTATTCGCGGGGCGGGTGTCCTACATGTCAAAAACTTGACATGAGACATGACATGACATGATAGCTACATCAGGGTTGCAGTTTTTAATAATATGTGATTAAAAAACTGTTCAAGATATAATGAAAACCGTAGTCTTTTTTTAAATGTATAAAGTTGTAAAACGTAAAAAGCCACTTCATTTATGTCAACGTCATACAAGTTCGAATGTGGTTCGAATTCTTCGAAAGTTAGTTCAATGTACCGTTGTTTTGCCAACAATATTGAACTAAGTAAATAAAAGATGCTAAAATAACATGCAATAAATTAAATGTGGTTGTTCTTTAGCTAAAATCTTGCAGCATATTTTGAAGCGAAAGTATGAGTACTATAAGAAACCGTAAAGGCGAAAAAAAACATAATGGGGTCAACGAACTTTCAGAAGAATGTTTAAATAATAAAACTATAAAAGAAAGAGAAGTTGTGAGTATCTTGTTTATTTTGTATTGGTGCAGGCAGCCAAAAATGACTACAATTATTCTTACATTGTTGGCGTGAGGTGGTTAATGGAACACATATTATCACTTTCAAACTCTTACAGGGAGATGGTGCGCCAGCTGAAGTAGAGGTAGAATACTCTACAACCCTTAAGGATGTGGAGAATAAGCCGTCTAGTTTTTACCTCAACTTGAGAATAGATTTAGTATGTGCAGCACTCCTGGCAGTAGCTCTCAGCACGCGTCTGTACAATCTAGAGCAGCCAAGATATATTGTGTAAGTACAATGAGCTTGATTCTGTGGTTCGACTTCTTGGTTAATTTTAAAAGTCTACAAGATACTAACTGGCATAACTACAAATGACTTATAAATTTATTTCGGAAGTCCATTGTTAGTTGGTTTTTGGCATTCCCTTTTGTTTTCAGATAAATGCAAAGTTTAGAATCTGGACTTCACTGCTAATTATCCACCCTTTATATATATATTTTTTACATAATGTTTCAGTTTTGATGAACTGCATTATGGAAGATATGTGTCCTTGTACACTAAAGGAATATTTTTCTTTGATGCTCACCCTCCACTGGGCAAGCAGTTACTGTACCTGGCAGGACGAGCTGCAGGATATGATGGGAACTTCACATTTGACCGCATCGGCTCACCCTATTCTGAAAATGTACCTGTCAAGGCACTCCGCATGGTGCCTGCGGTAGCTGGCAGCTTGCTTGTCTCTGTATCATATCAATTAATGCTTGAAATATGCACATATCATTGGACAGCAATCTTAGCTGCACTTTTAGTACTGTTCGGTAAATACACATTTATTTATTTTAAAATTGGCCTTAGTGTTATATAAAAATTAGCATTTATCATTCACAACCTGTTTTACTTTCAGAGAATTGTTTTTTAGCACAATCAAGGTTCATGTTACTAGAATGCATTCAAATGCTGTTTGGATTATATGGGGTTCTATGTGCTTTGAAAAGCACAAAGACAAGAGGCTTTGCTGCAGTTGTTTGGCTGTGTATTAGTGCTCTGACCCTAGGATGCTGTTTCTCGTAAGTATTGTCAACAACCTGCAATAGAATTTTGACATTCATTATTCAATGAGGTTGCAGCAGTAACAAATCAACTCATATTAAAGTTGTGAAGGTTTAAAAATAACAATACTGGACACCCCCTTAAGACATTATAGTCTTTACTTCAATTTGTCATGTATTAAACTTAAACATAATCAATATAAATGTTTATGTACCTCACATCGGCAAAATAGAGCCCTGAGCCCCCATATGACTATGTCACAATGTCATTATACTATAAATCGTAAGAATTGTCAAACAAAATGTTAGTGTGACATAGTGCTATGTTAGGGTCGGGTCAGGCTTCCATTTTTAACTACCCAAAAAATAAGTTTCACGTAAGTATCCATGTACAGTCGACGTCAAAAATATATTTACATTTTTTCACCTTACTCCATTGAAATAAGGTCCAAAAATGTAAACATATCTTTGACGTCGAATGTACCTGTATAGGTGTCTGTCTGTGACATTGTAGCTCCCAAGAAGATGGACCGATTTGTACAATGATTATGAAAAAAAAACTAGCTTAATCGGGATAGTTCTTAGGCTAGAAAATCAGTTGGGCCGTTTACAAGGTATCCAATCTGAAAGGGGTCACCTTTATATTGGGGGATTTTTATCTATTTAGAAGTTATACCGATTGTTTTTATTGTCTGCACTCTGCACATTCAAATTAAAGGTTTTTATTACAGAGTCAAATATTCAGGACTCTACACCTACTATCTAGCCATGTTCATAGTGGGTCGTCAGATCTGGCAACGGATAGGGGACGCGGAATCGACAGCACGCGTGTGTCTAGCCGCTTTATGGAGGGTGTCGGTGCTGGTGGTGGTACCGCTGGGGGTGTACGTGGGCGTGTTCTACGCGCACCTGGCGATGCTGCCGCGCGCCGGCCCGCACGACAGCGTCATGACGAGCGCCTTCCAGGCCTCGCTGGAGGGCGGGCTCGCCAGCGTCACGCGCGGGCAGCCGCTGCACGTCGCGCACGGCTCCCAGATCACGCTCAGGTATTCATTTATTATTGTTAAAGCTTTCCCATCACTATAAATTATACATCACTACCGTTTACCCGCGACACTGGCCGCGTAGAACTCGTTCGTCATACCCACGTGAAGGCAAATTTTCTGAAATATAAAATATTTTACTGGTGTGCCAAATTTCATCCAAATACGTTTAGCCGTTTATGCAAGATTAAAATGCAAACATCCTTATAAACTTCCACAATTCAGATCAATAATATTTGTAGGATACATCACATTACGCACGGTGTTTTAGGTGCTTCATATTTTAACATTTCAATTTATATGCTACTAGCTGTTGCCCGCGACTCCGTCCGCGTAGAAGTCTTTCATCGACTGTAAAAAGTACCTTATGTCCTTCCTCGGGGCTTAAGACAATTAGGCGTTGTTTATTGTGATCCAGATCGCGGAACACTACCGACTTTATCATATGTGGCCTCTGCATATATGTAAAGAACACAATTAAGGTGTTGTTTATTAAGATCCAAATCGCGGAACACTACCGAGTTTATCATATGTGGCCTCTGAATTTATCTAAAGAACACAATTAAGGTGTTGTTTATTAAGATCCAGATCGCGGAACACTACCGAGTTTATCATATGTGGCCTCTGAATTTATCTAAAGAACACAATTAAGGTGTTGTTTATTAAGATCCAGATCGCGGAACACTACCGAGTTTATCATATGTGGCCTCTGAATTTATCTAAAGAACACAATTAAGGTGTTGTTTATTAAGATCCAGATCGCGGAACACTACCGAGTTTATCATATGTGGCCTCTGAATTTATCTAAAGAACACAATTAAGGTGTTGTTTATTAAGATCCAGATCGCGGAGCACTACCGAGTTTATCATATGTGGCCTCTGAATTTATCTAAAGAACACAATTAAGGTGTTGTTTATTAAGATCCAGATCGCGGAACACTACCGAGTTTATCATATGTGGCCTCTGAATTTATCTAAAGAACACAATGAAGGTGTTGTTTATTAAGATCCAGATCGCGGAACACTACCGAGTTTATCATATGTGGCCTCTGAATTTATCTAAAGAACACAATGAAGGTGTTGTTTATTAAGATCCAGATCGCGGAACACTACCGAGTTTATCATATGTGGCCTCTGAATTTATCTAAAGAACACAATTAAGGTGTTGTTTATTAAGATCCAGATCGCGGAACACTACCGAGTTGATCATATGTGGCCTCTGAATTTATCTAAAGAACACAATGAAGGTGTTGTTTATTAAGATCCAGATCGCGGAACACTACCGAGTTTATCATATGTGGCCTCTGAATTTATCTAAAGAACACAATTAAGGTGTTGTTTATTAAGATCCAGATCGCGGAATACTACCGAGTTTATCATATGTGGCTTGTTAAGTAGTTTGTGTGGTTTCCGGCTGCAGGCACGCGCACGGGCGCGCATGCTGGCTGCACTCGCACGCGCACGTGTACCCGGTGCGCTACTCCGATGCGCGCGGCTCCTCGCACCAGCAGCAGGTCACCTGCTACAGCTTCAAGGTACCTCCACCGACCCGCTAAAACCTGTGTATTTGTGTGCGTTTGGTGTATCGGTGTTTTTGTGGAACTTAGCTCGGTTTCAAGAAAAACGTCAGCTCTAAAAGAAGAGGCTTTTGCCATGTCAAAATCTGCAATTTTATTGACGAGATCTACGGTAGCTCCAATGTTTCCGATAATGTCGAGTGCGAGTTCGACTCGAATTTTGTTTTACTTTATTTTTGGTTCTCGTTTGCGGCAATAAAAATATTCATTATGTGAAAAATTCTACCGTCTACCTATTACAGATACAGCCTGCTGACGGACACACAGACAGACAGACAAACAGACAGACGGACGGACAGCAGAGGCTTGAGTAATAGAGAAGAAGGCTAAATCGTTGTGTGCAGGACGTGAACAACTGGTGGATCGTGAAGCGGCCGGAGCGCGCGTCGCTGGCGGTGGCGCGGCCGCCGGACGCCGTGCGGCACGGCGACGAGGTGCAGCTGCTGCACGGGATCACGGCGCGCGCGCTCAACTCGCACGACGTCGCCGCGCCCGTCTCGCCGCAGGCGCAGGTGCGCGCTACACGCTTCTCTCTTAGCTCCGCGACGCTGTATGTGTTCGACACGGATGGAAAGTAACTGCGACTTTCGATTTTGAAAGGAGGGCCTCAGGTGTAGGTATGACGCTGGTTTCTGACGACCCTCCTGAAGACGATGGGCGAGAGCGGGTCGGGCCATGCTGACTGTGAGATTCTGAAGCCGTTACTACTAACACAAACGCAAAAAACTATCTGGAAAAAGAACACGATGATGTAATTTTCTATTTAAAGGTATTTACTTGGTGATGATTATTACTAGTATATCAATAACAAACCGAGTGTACTTACACGTGACAGTTCTCCCTTTAAATTTATTATAAGTGAGGAAGATGAAGAAATATTTATCTAGCGCGTCTATGTGCTTTCATTTAAGATATTTTCCAGATTTTTAGTACTTATAGTTTCGGCTGTACCTGGAGATGGGGACACGTAACTCTAGCGAAAATGGCACGTTTAGAGACAGAAATCTTAAAATTTACAATGACATTACTAAAATCGCTATATGTGTGCCTATTACATTTGAGGAGTTCCGTCAATTCCTCATGGATCCCCTCATCAGATTCAGATTTGGTGACAAGGGACCACCTCGAAAGTATACTCTGCCAAACCAAAAAGATTTTTTAAAATCGGTCCACCATTGACGGAATAATCGTTGAACATACGTGAAAACAAAAAAAAACATGCAGTGGAACATAGAACCTCCTCCTGTTTTGAAGTCGGTTAAAAACCGAAATCCGACCAACCCTACAGAGATAGATACATCCAGTTTATAATTCAGGACGTAAACGCGCCGAATAATTCATTGACGCTTAAAAATCTAGATCCTTATAAACATTCACATTTCATGTGGTTTGCACATGCGCCTAAATAAATACTTTTTATTTCGTAAAAGAACACTAATTCTGCTCTTTTTATAAACGTCGCATAGATGTCATTTTTCTGGTGTTACCACACATGTAAATATTGTTTTAATTCACATATCATTGCACTTTTTAGGAGGTATCTTGTTACATCGACTACAACGTATCGATGCCGGCGCAAAACCTGTGGCGAGTCGAAATCGTGAACCGCGAGAGCGACTCGGCTACTTGGGACGGCATCCGCTCGTTGGTCCGCCTGGTGCACGTGGGCTCGGGCGCCGCGCTTCGCTACTCGGGCCGCCAGCTGCCGGCCTGGGGCTTCCACCAGCACGAGGTCGTCGCCGACAAGCAGGTCGGCCACCAGGACACCGTCTGGAACGTTGAGGAGCACCGTTATACGAAAGGTGATTGTTATTTGGATTTTCATTGCATAGTTGTACTTACCCTTGTATTCACTCTGCAAGTACAATTTTGGAAAATGGGAGACAATGTCACACCAATTGACCTAGTCTCAAACTAAGCTCTAGGCTTGTCCTATGGTTACTAGACAACGATATTATACTTTTATAGAGAAATATATATACTTAAATACATAGAAAACATCCATGACTCGGGGACAAATATTCGCGGTCATCACACAAATATCTGCCCTTACCGGGATTTGAACCCAGTACCGCTAGCTTCGTAGGCAGGGTCACTACCAACTAGGCCAGCGCGTCGTCAATTGATAGGAGTCATTGTACTCATTAACTATTGATCGATTCCTTTCGTGTTTGTTCATGTGTGCGCATTACTTAAGTTTTTATCGGACGGGGCCAAACGAAGCAATGAAAACGTTCTCTCAGCCCCCGAATGCGTTCCCTATCTACGAAAAGAACCCTATCGTTTTTCAGCGGAGGACAGAAAAGAGCGCGAGCGCGAGCTGGTCGCAGCTGAAATGCTGCCTCAGGGTGGAACGGTGCTGTCGTTCTGGGAGAAGTTTCTAGAGCTGCAACTGAAGATGGCGGCGCACGCGCCGGACGCCCCGCTCGGGCACATGTTCGCCAGCGAGCCCGCCGACTGGCCGCTGCTCGCGCGGTCCATCGCCTACTGGCTCTCGCCCGACTCTAACGTGAGTGCCACTGGCCATGCCACCTCCATACGCTTACTTTTCTTAGGGCCTGTTTCACAATCGAAGAGTAAAGGACACCGCACGGAAGGTATGGAAAAAAACTTCGTTGAATTTTGATACAAAAAATATGTTACGTGTCTTGGTCAATGTATAAAAATAATTGGTGACCAATAAAATCCTATGAGTAGTTTTTGAGACAAAAAATATTTAATAAAATATCATATTGATATTGGTCCCATAGAAAAAAGTATGAAAGAAAAAAAAAAGTCAGTTTTGAACAAAAAAAAATACATGTTACGTGTCTTGGTCAATATATAAAAATACTTGGCGAGCAATTAAAACAAATGAATAGTTTTTGAGAAAAAAAAAATGTGAAAAAATATGTGGATATCGGTAACATAAAAAAAATTATGAAATATTTAAAATCCACAACTTTTCACCGATTAATTTAAAAAAAGACATGAAAAACCAAGTATTTATCGTTAAAATTCATTTCTAATCTAAATACTGAAGGTATAGGGGGCTGTGACACCAAACTTATATTAGTAAAAAATATGCACAAAGTATCTCTTTCGTTATTTTTACTATTGCAGAAAACGAAAATATCACGATGATATAAAAAAAAAATGCAGACCAATTTGACTTATTTTTATGAAACGCTACAACTTAAAAACTAAACACTTTTTTATATCAGTTTTTTTGATGAAGTTGATTAATTAAATGGTCCCATTTAAAGTCGGCTCTCTCCTCGTCTATTTTCAAGTGTAAGAAAAAGAAAGGGCTATATTTATCTGTAAAATATGTCTTACTTGTCGATTGTGAAACAGGCGGTCAGTATTATGTATTCGTTTTAGTTTTAGCAAATCCCGGGCAGGTAGGTTCAGGAAGGGCACCCGGGACGATCACCCGGGTGCAATTTATAATGAGATCGATATGTCGGGGATCCCGGCAGGTGATATCAGGGGGCGCCCGCTTTCGCAACACCGATAATGAATAATGTCTCGTCATGAATGATGTCCGATACGAACAAGTGAACGGTCGGATAGTGAAAGTGGCGGGGGTGTTCAGGCGCAGGTGCACCTGATCGGCAACCTGGTGACGTGGTACGCGGGCTCGGGCGCGGTGCTGGTGTTCGGGGGCCTGGGCGCGCTGTACGCGCTGCGCGGGCGCCGCGCGCGGGCGTCGCTGCCGGCGCGCGCGGCGCGGCGCTTCTCGGACGCCGCGCACGTGCTGTTCGCCGGCTACTGGCTCCACTACCTGCCCTACTTCTTCCTCGACCGCACCCTGTTCCTGCACCACTACCTCCCCGCCTACCTCTTCAAGATACTCCTCCTGGCTTTCGTCATCGAACACGTCTACTGTTCCCTCCGACTCCGGGAGCGAACTCGGCCGCTCGCGAACGCGTTCGTCGTCTGCGCGGTCGTCTGGTTCGCGTACGTCGTGCTCACGTTCAACAAATTCAGCGTCCTCAACTACGGGACCGGCGACCTGACGGAGAGCGAGCTGATGGGCCTCCGGTGGAAGGACACGTGGGATTTTATTTTACACAAAAAATGATTAGTCTCGCGAGCGACCGTCTAGTTGTATGCCATTCCGAGTCTCGTCACAAATTTTATTTAACTCGTAAGTTAGATTCGGTATTTAAAATGAAGCCAATTAACCGATTCGTTGCGTTTTCCGTTTTGGAAAACTTTTGACTGTGTCGGCGAATAATTATTTCATGACACGCCAGGCGCGCTATACGCCATAGGCATCGTCCTAATAGAACGCGATTGCGCGGTCATCGCAAGTTCCCGCGACTGTTTGTATGTAAACTGTCATCTTTATATGAACGAACTTGCGATGATCGCGCAATCGCGTAATATTAGGACGATGCCACAGAATATGATGACACGCCTAGCGTGTCATCCGTCACACGTTAAATACATTTGATGACACGGCTGGCGTGTCATCCGCACTGAATCGGTTAAAGTCCACCAATTGACTTGTCTTATTTAGTAAACACTTTTATCTACTCTCATATCGTAAAGTTCGAATTATAAACTTCGAAACAAATTTATATTGGCATACTTTATAAACACAATACCGAATAAAAAAAAAAAACACTTTATAACATTATTTCTCTTACAAAATAATGTTATAAAGTAATTTTTTTACCATTACGATACAAGTTAATCCAAAAAGTTAGTATCACCAACGAGGTTCCATATCAATTATTTTACAGTATAAATTTTTGTAACAATTTATGAGTTTAAATTTGGAACAGCTGTCAAAACTCATGTTTTTTTAATATAAACCGCACGACATTTGATCTCGAGTTACATGAGAATAGGGTCTTCATTCGTTTGTCTATGTTTTTTTTTAAACCCTTCATGTTCGTGACACTGACACTGCACAAGTTTGTTTTGCCGCCATTTTTGTCGTCAAGTCGTCGGCTTCTGAACCCATCTTAAGGCCTCCATACATGATCCGTTTTGCCTTCAGGTCTAACTGACCGGATGCAAAATAGCATCGTATATGTGTAATTTGGCCTGAAGGCAAATCGCATCCGTCCGCCTGAACGGTTTTCTTGTATGGTGTCTTATAAAGTCTTTACATGTATGGGCACTCGATCCGGTCAGGCGCAACTGACGCAGTTCGGCCTGAACCGATCGGCCTTTACATGTATGGGGGCCTTTAGAGTACTTATGATATGCGTGTAGATAAAGTAGTGTATGCAACTGTACATAATTAGGCCTTAAAACACTCGTGTGCTCCTATTATGAAACTCGCTGACGCTCGTTTCATAAAACCACACTCGTATTTTAAGGCCTCTCATTATGTATCAGTTTCATAAACTACTATTATAACCTTAAAGTGCTCCCTTTTCGCCTAAAATAATAATTTTGTCGTAAAATAACTATCCATGATGTAAAATCACGAAAATGGTGTGCAAAATGTGGTCTTTAGTTACTTTATTCAGCTGAAAACGGGCATTTTAGCCAAAAATGATGCGTTTTGAGGTTATAAAAGTGTAGTAAATAAGACAAGTCTATTGGAATGGACCATACATGCCTGCATGCGCGGATGAACCTCCCATATATTACATACACGTACATACATCTTATTACTTAGACGACATCACAGTATGGCATAAATTTTATATAAACAGAATTGTTCATGTAAATTTTACTAAATCTATACCTATTTGTGAAGTGGCTAAATTGATATAAGTAGGTATTTTTATTTTCGGTTTACCAACGACATTTTTCTGTAAACTATTTGTAATGTACTTTCTAAGGTGATCAAAATGGATAATCCATTCAATCTCAAAGTAGTCTTTAGTAGGTAGATAGTTTCGCCATATCTGTCTGTTCGCGGTTCAACTCTGAGACTCTTGGTCCTATAATACCGAGCTGTAATTAGGCATACACACATGCACATTTAAATTACGCGCACAAAGATGTAACAAAAATATTTTTTCGGGTAACATCGAATAAATAAAATCGTTTGATAGGTCTTAAAAAATTATGTATGTAACTAAATGTTAATATCAATTTTTAGTTTTGGGGGACCGTTTAGGTACCTAATTTTAAAGTCGACTTCACGTCGACTATTCCACAGAGCCTGAAGACGAAAGTCTTCAATCAGTGCGTCCTATACCTGTCATGACCAGAGGTCGGAATAGGTAGTGCCTATTTACCTAAACTTCGCGGGTGGACGTAACTAAGAGTGGTACAACCACCAAAAATAATTATTTCTTATTATTGATTGCGGGATTTCCCGGGATTGTCTGTATTACATTTAACTTTAGTCATAAGTTATAAATCTTCCTATATTGCATATTATTTATTTATTTACCTGGAAATAACAATTGGTCATAAAACAATATAATATAGATCAAATTGAATCAAAGGGAGCCTGAAGTTTGATATTTTTTAGTTGATTTAAATAGAATTATAATATTGTATAGAATGCATTCAACAAAAACAGATGTAGCCTACCTGCAGTTTGCCACCCTGATTTATAAGTAAAGTTAAATGTATTAAGCCTTTAGAGTAATACAGACAATCCCGGGAAATCCCGCATTCAGTAACAAGAAATAAATATTTTTGGTGGTTTTAACCACTCTTAGTTACGTCCTCCCGCGAAGTTTAGGTAAATAGGCACTACCTATTCCGAGCTCTGGTCATGACATACGGAGCCGAAACGTGGACACTTACGATAGGGCTGGTTCACAAATTTAAAGTCGCTCAGCGAGCTATGGAGAGGGCTATGTTGGGAGATTCTCTGAAGGATCGGATCCGGAATGAGGTGATCCGACAGAGAACTAAGGTTATCGACATAGGCCCATCGAATTCGCTGCTTGAAGTGGCAGTGGGCCGGTCATTTGTGCCGCAGAACCGATAATCGCTGGAGTTATCGTATTCTTGAGTGGAAACCGCGAATCGGCAAACGTAGTGTAGGACGCCCTCAGGCTAGGTGGAGCGACGATCTTCGCAAGGTGGCTGGCAAGAGCTGGAAGAGAGTGCCCACTAATCGTGCTCGTTGGCGTGCAATTGGAGAGGCCTATGTCCAGCAGTGGACTAATATAGGCTGATGATGATGATGATGATGATGTGTCCCCTCCTCCTGTGTTACGTACGGCAGCCAAAATTACAAGTACCAATGATGGACACTTTTAGCTGACAAGCATCAGTAATAGACACTTCACTCTTAATTCAAATTTCATACGGTCCTAAATTGATTGTTGCAAAACAAGTAAATAACCCTTATCATCTGTAAAATAAGAATCAAGTGTCCATTATTGGTGCCTTATCCATTACTGGTTCCAAAACCCTAATAAAAATATGAAAAATGAATTAGGGCCACTTGCACGAAAAATTTAACACTGGGTTGAGACATTAACGCGAGTTAGATTGACAGTGTTTGTATGAATCTGACGTTTACTAACTCGAGTTAGTCTCTTAAACCAGTGTTAAATTTTTCGTGCAAGTCCGTCTAAAATTAAAGCACATAGGTAATAACGAACTTAAAAGGATAACTATCACGATTGTAGACTTGGTTGGTTTTTGAGATACAGGCGGCTAAAGTGTTTATACCTACTAAAAATCATCTAAGGCAGCTCCAAATAACTTTAAATAGAAAATTTGTTCATGCATGTTGTTTTTTGAGATAGTTTTTCGTGTTCGTAGTAACGGCTTCGGAACCCTACACTGAGCATGGTCTGACCACCACAGGGAAAGCATTCGTCGCCGCCACAAGTTGCGGACGAGTTTTTTCATACATTTTGTATAGCATCCACGCAAACCGAGCGTTTGAGTGGCCGCATCCGAGCCACAAGCTGCGGGAGTCGTCCGCGCTCGCTACTAGTGGCGGCGTGTTGTCGCTCGCCTCGTGCGCAGCCGCACGGCCGCCAGTGGCCGCAGTTAGTGGCACTAACTTTAGCTGAACCACCTAGTGTTCGCGTTTAGCACCTAGTGGCCATAATGTGCGCCCGCCCTAAGCCAAGGCCAACCAAAAACAGAAATCCTACAAGTCTTTAAAAAAAATGTGTAGGTATTACTTTTATTTAAAACTTATACTCAAATTTGATAAATCATTTTTCCAATATTAGAAATAGATATTACGAATTAAGTAACATCGTTCAGTATTAAAAGTATAGAAACAAATCTTACCTGCTCAGTATGATTGATTAACATTTCAGATTTTGTCAAAGAATGTAATAGATGTAAGTGCCTATTTTTTTCTATTGAGATGGATCTGATAACTTATAATTAAATATATCTACTTATCTTCCGTTATAGGAAGAATGTTTAATTTTATATGATGTTTCGTCCGTCCACAAAATATTCTATTTTACTTTTAATAAATACTTTTATATTTTAGTTTTTGTTTTATTTTGATTAATTATTCGCGTATATAATATATAAAATATTCGCACCTTCAGAACAATAGTGACCTAATGCAGAAATTTTAAATTCCGAGTTAGGTCTCTATAATACTAAATTTATGCCTCAAATTTTGTAAGCTGAAATTTTGATTTAGGTCACTATTGTTCTGAAGGTGCGTATATAGTCTATGTCCACCTGGAATAAAGTGTCTTTTTAATGTTGGAATATTTTCTCAAATATTTGTATTTAAATTTATAGCAGTATAGTCATTAAGACATAAACTGTACCTACAATGATTGCAGCAAAAAGTTTCATCAACATTTGCTCTCACCAAGTCTTAGGTGTATGTATAGCATTTGTAGACGTGACGTTAATGATATCCAAGAATATGTTGTAAAATGTATTTTAGTAAAACAAGGTAAGATACAGAGCATTAGCGGCGACTCGAGGTTGCCTCTACTTCCATAGGCGTGACCCGGTGCACAGCCATAGACTCCACCTCCAGCGGAATCACTCGCTGCCTCAGCACAGCTGTTGTCCCGAGGGGGTATCTGTATGATCCTTGTTTTTTGCCCTAGAATTAAACAAGCATATAGTAAGTGTATTGGACTTTCAATAAAACATATAGTAGTCTGAGGGCTTAAGTCAAACTGATGCTGTATGTATGTATGCATGTACTCTTTATTTCACATAAACAATTTGTGTAATGAATAAGTACACAGATTTCTTTCTATAACCTCTAATAAACCTAACCCTACATGGGACCTATCTTCAATCAAAGCATACCCAACTTTAAGTTCCAGGGATTGCCGTATACCAATGACTTTTTTAACATAATGGTTTAGATAAGTACCTATTACTTTATCGAAACATCTTTCAACGAACATATCAGTTTGCAGAATTTTCATTTCATAGAAAGAAACGTTTTTGTCACTGCATGAGTTAATGTTTTTTGGTAGTCACAAGTCTACCCTAACTACGTAATTAATGTTTACGATATCTGAAAACGACTTTGTTTCAGCAGGAACTAATGAAATGATAAAATTGATGAAGTGAAATCTGATAAAATTATGGGTTACGGGTTCAGATATTTCTTGTGTAATTAATAGCTTCTCTACACTATCGGCGATTACAGACGATTACGGGCGAGCTCGATAGTGTAGAGGGCATACTGGGCTGTATTCGCCGATCAGCGTCTATGATCGCCGATGATCGCCTGCGACCCGTGATTTGTCGGTTTTTCGGGCACGCAAAGGGAATGTTGTACACTTGCCGTTCGACTAAACAACTACTACGGGCGATAGTGTGGATGCTCTCACGATGATTGAACCAATTAGATACAATCAGACCATCAACGATCATCGACGATAGTGTAGAGGAGCCTTAAGGTGATAAGTGTCTAGCTTCTTACAAAAAAGCATACCCTGAGGAACAAGGATGATCAATGGGTTTACCCATTATAAAAGTACATTATTTCACAGGCACGGCTAATTTTAATGTACTGCCGTAATACCAAAACAGCAGCTAAGTTCATGGTAATAGTGTAAGCATTTCGAGTCTTATGTAGTAACCAAGAGTATAGAATCCTTTGACAACTACATTGCAGCTGCCTTATTTGGTATTATGGTAGTGTACTAAGCAATACATAGCATTAAAATGGTGTCAATGTGAATGCAAGAAGACTTATTATAATTAATTAAATAAAAACTTAGTGTTATTATATGAATGGTTTCAAGTACCTTCACATTAGCTTCCTCAAAAGTTCTCAGATACTGTGCGGGACCAGTGTTGCGGATGACACACAGGTCCACATTAGACCCTGACCCCAGGTCATTGAAGATACCAGCAGCAATGGCATCCCTAACCAGTTTCTTGCCCTCTTCCTCAGTAAGATTGGCTTTCCAGCCTGATTCAAACACAGCCATAGCTGCCAAGGAGCCAGATCCTTGAATAAAAAAAACATAAGTTAAAGAAACTGGAATTAGATGAAAAAGGAATGGACAAAGCTTAACCCAGTATTAACACATAGAGTATCTTTTATCTGAAAGAAATAATGCTGTTCCTGTGGGATGAAGATATTATTTATTTAAATAATTATTTAAATGTCACAAAAATATTGTTGTTGGAACAAGGTGTATTTTAATTTGACAATGTCAATTATTAGAGGAACAAGTCCATGGTTATCACACATGAGGACGATTGTTCAGTTAAAGAGTATATATATTCTGATGGACTGAACAGAAGCACATGGGGTTAGCTCCACATGCTTCTGTCAAGTCCTAGAGTCCTTACTTGTCATTTATAGTCCAAATTAAGTTTAACAGAAGGCCATTTAACAACTTGACAGTCCGGGCCGCGAGACCAATATGCCCTCAACCATCCGGGTTTTTTAGCGATGCATGCCCCGCGCCACGCATCCTCAACTTTCTAACAAAAACGTTTGTATCTTCTAAACTACAAAAGTTATAATAAAAAAAAAATACTGAGGCATACATGAACATACACTTTTTCAAATACTTTGTAAAAAAAAATATAAAAATATACATTATTAGTGACTATAATCAAGGTAAAATTTATGAAATCGGTAAAAAATACTACAAGATCCTACAAGATTGTTTTAAACATCACACTAGGTCACTGGAAAATAATACACATAATTGTAGAAATTACACATTCCTGATCATTTTTATGTATAAATAACCCCCAAAAAGATGTATATAAAAGTGAAATACTTACAACATAACCACAAATCCTTCACAAACACGAGCAGGTTCACGGCAAATAATATTTTTTAATGGATGTGCAGCTAGCGGACACTACCATCTATATTTTTGAGAGCAATTAATTTGGTTAGGCTACGTTTGTGCAGCAGTTGAATTTGTAACAAATGATGGCATATTCTACTAGATGGCACTATAATCAACTGTTCCTTCTTCCACACCTTTGGAAAATAAGGTATCCGCGGACGGTTAAGAGCATTTTGGTTTTTGAATACTAAGGTATCGTGGAACTGTCAAGTGGTTAAAAGGCTTCTGGGCCTTATGAGTTTAAAAGTCACAGGCAAAATACTTGTAAGTTTTTTTTACCAATACGAGTAGTTCAATCACAATAATTGAATATCTATGCCAACATAGATAAATAAAAGCTAAAATCATAAACTTTTCTATTTGCCTTGCCTTAATTAGACAAAAAAGGGAATAATATCAACACAGTGACCTTAAAACTGCCTAAATAACAGATTAAAAGAAGTAGTGCATATTAGATACAAACAAGGGTTGCCATGACTTGCATTTAAAAAAATGAGACTGCATTATTGTTCTTACCCATAGTTGCATAAGGCAGCTTGTCAACAGAGCCATGGGGGTAAATGCAGTAGATGTGTGGTCCGGTGCGGTCAACTCCGCCGAGCACCAGCGCGGCGCCAATGTGGCCCTGGTAGCGGAACAACATGCGCTTGAGCAGCGTGGCAGCCGTCGCCACGGGCACCGTGCGGCCCGTGTGCAGGCGCTGCAGCTCCAACTGCGACGCCACCGTCGCCGTTGTCATCTCCGTGTCCGCCGCCGTGCCCGCGCCACAGCAGTACATGTTCCCCGCTAGGTAATGAATCTTCTCGCAATTCTTGTCCGAGACGATTGTGTCCTCGGTCGCGCGAGTGTCGGCACCCAGAATAACACCATCAGCGTAAGTTATACCTACGATTGTTGTACCAGTCTTGGTAGCTTTAGGCGCTGGGAATCCTTTTTGAGCGAGGAATGCATTGCTGAAAAGCCAGAAACTCCAGGTAATGCGAATGTACAACAATTAGAACAATGAAGTCATCGCAGGAGACAACTTACCGCTGGAAATTTTCAAATGAAAAGCCTGGAGCTGGAATTTCCGGAAGTAAAACAGAAGCCATGATAATGAATAATATTGTCTGAAATTTGTAAATATTCCTTCGCCGTTCTTTTTTTGTTTAATTATGCGAAATTATAAGAAATGTGATGACTTGCACCGCTTCAACCGCTTGTCAAAATCTTCTTGTTTGACTGCCTACAGATAAAGAATAAAGATATTATTTTGAGCAATTAAAAACATAGGTAAAATAGTGTAAAGCTACATGTTAGGAATTAAATACCTGACAACATTATATTTTCTTACTAGCAATTTATTTGCAACGAGGCTACACGTCATTGGTTAATAAACTTATTTTATGTTTGCGAGTAATAAGGATCTTTGAATCAATGTGATAAGAGCTGTTATGTTGTACCATATAATGAACATACGTCGTTTTTATTATTAGGTAATTATGAATAACCAATAGGAGCTGGACGAATTGTCCTCACACGCCTCTATTATTTACTGTCATTTTTACGTCAAACGGCGAGACCACGAAATGCAAAGCAGATTTCGTACAGTAATTACACCTAGACTTTAATTAGAGTTAGTTCCTAAGTAGCAAAATGTTAACGAATTCTGCAAATGTGATTTTAGTTTATTTATTTTCGGCGGTGGTTTTAGCGTTAGCCGGCCGCGACTTTTATCAAATTCTCGGGGTGTCTCGATCGGCTACCACGAATGAAATTAAAAAAGCTTACAGAAAATTAGCGAAGGCATTGCATCCGGACAAGAATCAGGATGACCCGAACGCGTCCAATAAATTCCAAGACTTGGGGGCTGCGTACGAGGCGCTATCGGACTCTGAGAAGCGCGAGCTGTACGACCGCTGCGGGGAGGACTGCCTCAAGAAGGAGGGCATGATGAACAACAATGACCCCTTCGCCAGTTTCTTTGGTGACTTCGGGTTCCACTTCGGCGGCGAACAGCAGCAACACGAGACGCCGCGCGGCGCCGACATCACTATGCTGCTTTTCGTTTCGCTTGAAGAACTTTACAATGGAAATTTTATTGAGGTAGGTATCAAATCATACGTAATAGCATAAGCTTCCATACTATGAACTAGCTCAATAAGTTAGTGAATATTTTACATTAATGCAATGATAGAATTATAGGTTATTCAATGTGTCTCTGCTAAAACTACTACTATGTGCTTGGTCTCCTGAAGAGGTTCCTAAATTTATAAAAAGAATTCCACAGATAATAAATTAATACTTAAAATACTTCTTAAAAAAAATCTTTAGTTCTACAAATTGTTTTTATTTTGTGTTTAGATTACTAGAAACAAGCCTGTAATTAAACCAGCATCAGGCACGCGCAAGTGTAACTGCAGACAGGAGATGGTAACACGCAACCTGGGCCCTGGCCGCTTCCAGATGATGCAACAGACAGTGTGTGATGAGTGCCCCAATGTCAAGTTCGTTAATGAAGAAAGATTGTTGGAAATTGAGGTATGAGATTAAAAAAAAACATTAGTATAAGCTTTGCAACTTACTTAAATAATGATAAAACATTGCTTCAAAGTTCAATTTTTTAATGTTCTATACTGAACATTAATTATACATGCATATTCAAAAGAATTTAATGCCATGAAGGTCATAAAGTATAAACATTTGGTATGATTCTATTAGGTAGAAGTTGGTGCTCCAGATGGCCATAAATCGCGACTCCGCGGTGAAGGAGAGCCTCACATGGATGGAGAACCTGGCGACTTGATTATCGAGTTAAATACGGATAAACATCCCCGCTTCACTCGCAGAGGCGATGACCTATACACTAACATTACTATTTCATTACAGGTAAGAATGACCTAACATTAAGTTACTTCTATATGGTCACTAAGCTGGTATTTAACATCACATCTGCAGTCATTTACTAAAATTTATACTCTAGCAAACTTTAGAATTCATAAAAAAATAAAACCCTATAAACTCACAGCAGTTCCATCTAGAAATAGAATACCAAAAAAAAAAAATGAAGTCACAATACATAATACATAACACGCTCAATAATGCAACACTCTGCGTAACATGCATTGTTTTAGTAAAGAAAATGTATATATAACACTTCCTTATCTTAACGTCATGGTTTACTGCTGGCTACACTTGATTTAAACTCAATTATAATTTTATAGGGTGAAAATTCTTTAGTTCAGTCAGTCTAGAATTGAACATGTTATACCACATTTACATTTAGTTTCAAAGCTGTTTCGCAATGACGTCAATGACTTGCCCTATTCTAAACTATACTCTTAAGAAAACATGTAAGCCAATTATTGCACTTGGTGTACCATATAAATTTCTTATTTTTCATGTGTAGGATAGGATACATGAAAAAATTGTTATTTTTAGTCTGCCATTATTAAGCCTAAAATATTGTAAAGTTATGGATTAAGGTATCTTTTTTATTTTATTGCCATTACTGTCAATACTACTACTGCTAGAATGATAAATTAGGCCCATTGTATAATAACTAATGGATATTGTTATTTAAAAGTTAACCTTTATTACTTTTTTCTTTACCTTAGTTGAAATTTTTGTGTAGTTCTGTATATTCATTAGGCCAGTCTATAATATATCAACATAAAAAGGCAAACCTATATTTATATGTTGTTACGTTTTTAGGTCCGTTGAGAGTAGTTAATACCCAAGTTTGCAACCCTGAAAACCCTGTGCTACTCCCATGGTGCTCGAAAAACTGCGAAATTTTGGCACTTGTTTCAGTTTTTTCGAAAAATCTACCCTGAGGAAGCGTATTTCAAGTATATTTGTTCCATATAGTTTAATAAAGATAACTAAATATGCTACAATTTGAGCGTCACCTGAGCACAATATGTGCATTAGTTGCGGAGATACAGCAAATCAAAGATGTGCAATTTTCTTCAAAAAGTGAAAATGTTGTGGTAGGGTAGTTTTCCAATTCACATACCAGCAATGATATTTTATATTAAGATACGTTATGCTCATACTAAACGCATTCAAAACCCGTGACCAATTACTGACAGAGACAAAGACGCCAATCCATAGCGAACGCTATTGTTAGAAAGAGATAAATAGATAAAAACTAAGGCAATTTGCCTTCCTTTTTGAGGAACGTTTTTGCGCGCAGATGACGTATCTTTATATAAAATATCATTGCATACCAGCAGAACTAATGTTCCTAGGAAAAAGTCATGGGAAAAGAATTTGTAGGGAATTGAATTAGCTTCAAATTAATACCAAAGTGGTGCCTCTAGGCCTCATAGATTCATCCAAAATAAAAAATAGTTAACTATCGGATTTTGGCTAAATAGTAAAAACATTGTACCTACTGAATAATGTTGGTATAATTTTCAAAAAACAACGTCGACCCGCCTAGGTCTGATAGAGTAGCTAAAACGCTATCGATTTAACCCCTATAGCTTTTTAGCTGCTCTATCAGCCCTAGGCGAGTTGACGTCGGTTTCTGGGACACCCTGTATAAAGGAAGCGTTTTTTAAGTATCTTTATTCTGTACTTTAATAAAGCTAACTAAAGGGCATTGGGTAAGTTTGTATAAAGAAAATTGTCTCTTTTTTTCAGCGGCCACGGGTTTTTTTACATAATTATTTAGAGGACCTCTAAATACACATAAATGTATATAATTTATGGCGTTAAATAATATCGGAGCAGAGATATTAAAGATTTAAGTATTCCGTTTTTGGTACAAAAGTACGCCCAAGTATGAATATTTAAATACCGCAGCTCCGATGCACTTAAGAGTATTGCATTACATACCAAAATATGTTTATTTTTAATAATTCTATCATAATATACCACTTGTACGAATGGCCGCTAACCTTGAAAATGTATGACTTTTACAAATGACAAAATACTTTTACCCAAACCGCTAACCGCGTTGCTTCAATTTGAGCGTTATTTGGCGTATGGGTTATTTAGCCGTCCGGGCCTTATAAAAACGAACCTAACCTACCCTACCTAAGTGTTACGATGTAAGTACTATTGTGAAAATTAGTGATGGGAAAATTTGGGAACGACAAAAATGCGAATAGTAAAAAATCACGAACATAAATAATGCTATATAAAAAATCGCTACATGAAGAAAAGCGATTAACCCTTAATTTGGCAAGAATAAAAAAAGTCGGAAATCAAACCCTTTTTGATTTTGAATCAGCATAAAAATAAAAACACATTCCCAACAAAAAAAACATTATGGTTTGTTGACTGTGACATACATTGCCAAATTAAGGGTTAAGAAAATTAACTATTATGCAGGAACGCGATAGGAAAATTAGCTACTATGAAAAAATGCTTTTGTGAGAATAATCTAACAATCCCTTTTTTTATTGATTGCTATGAAAGTGATACCTAAAGCTGTGCATTTAAGCACATTATTAAGTATTTTCTAATAAAATTTAATTACTTTATGCACATATCAGGCAAACATTTCTTGTAACAACATGCGGCCGGCGTTCCCTCGAGATGTCTTACCATTTATTTGTAAATCTTTTGTGACGTGTAATAACCTACTTTAAAATTATAATATTGAATAACATTTGCTGGGAAAGCGGATGTCGAATTGATTTGTCATCTAAAAGTATCATATAAATAGTGTTTTTATTTATAACAATGGACGGAAGTACTGTTGTTTACAGTTTTGTGGTAATATTAGACATGCGAAAAGTTGGCTTATTCACTCACAGTATTTCCTTTAGCAGTACCTTTTAGTATGAATATAGAAATATTAATACATATTTCCTCAAAAGGTACTGCAGAAAGGAACTACTGCGAATAATCCTATAAGATATAATACTTTTGATTTATATGTCTTTAAAGCCGCAAACGCACTGAGAGCGGAGACGGCACGATGCGGCTCGTTCCCATAGGTACAAAAAAGCGTGACCAAAGCGTGGCTGAAACGTTTTTACCCGACCTGTTGTTCTCCCCGAGTCAATTTTACACACACAGTCTGACTAGATTGGAAATTAAATCGCTTAGTGTCGACCCATACCTAGCCGGAACAGTTCCGAAAAACAGAACAAAATACGAGGGTCACACTGAAAGTTTCGGGAATAGAAAAAAATATGCAGTTAAATTAAATAAAAGTATTTTTATTGTTTTTCAAAGTATTCTCGTTTATATTGTATGCACTTTTCCATGCGTTCAAACCATTCGTTAAAGCACTTATTGAAGTCTGAAATGGGGTCGACAAAATGGCCATTTTAAAAGCCTCCACTGTTGCTTCCGGCGTCTGAATCCGCTGACCACGCAACTTATCCTTAATTTTGGGGAATGTGAAAAAGTCATTGGGGCTTAAGTCGGTTCTGTATGGAGTATGGTCCAGTAATTCGACTTTTTCACCGTTCAGAAACTCAGTTGTTTTCCGAGCGGTGTGAGGGATGGCATTGTCGTGGTGAAGGATGTTGCGGCGATTAGGGTTTTTTTTTCGGAATTCAGCAAAGATAATCGGCAAACAAATAGTGGTGTACCAATGGGCACTGACCGTTCTACGATCTTCAAGAGGAATAGTAGCCACGTGACCCGATTTGGAGACAATCGTAGCCACCACCTTTTTGACCGTGCTGCGAGAACGAATAACTTTTGTCGGCTTGAGTTCATCTTCGTAAACCCGTACTCGAGATTGGTTTTTATTTTTAGGCTCATATGCATATATCCAACACTCGTCACCTGATACAATGCTAAAAACTGCATTTGAGCTTCCTCCGTTGAATATATTCAAAATTCTGCGGCAACAATTGACTCGAGTCGTTTTCTGCTCGTCAGACAATAAGTGAGGGATCCAACGGGAAAACAACTTTCGCACGCCTAATTGTTCGTGTGAAATAATTTGTATCTCACTTATTCCAATGCCCAAACTCTCTTGAATCTCCCGATATGTCACATGTCGGTCTTCCTTTATCAGCTGACGCACAACATCGACGTTTTCTTGCATGACTGCCGATTTTGGTCGACCTTCACGCACGTCGTCCGTGAGGATACACGGCCCACGTTGAAATTCTGAATACCACCTGTATAAGTATTGTCGTCTGTGAAGGTGCTTCATTACTAAAAGCAGCAATCATCCGGTCTCCACATTGTTTATGTGTTAATCCACTTTTAAAGTCGTAATAAATCATAGCTCTTACATTTTCACGGGACAATTCCATTTTCAGCAGCGACTCAACGACTTCAAAAAACAATTGAAACCGAACCATCGCTTTTTTTTTCTATGTGGACAGTGTGTTAAGATAATGAAACTTTATAGATTATAAAAAGGTATCATATGTGTCAAAAATATGTTTGTAAGTATTAGATTCCCGAAACTTTCAGTGCAGCCCTCGTAACAATAAGATTGTGATCCTTTCAATAGTATACGCACGCATGATATCAGTTACAAGGCAAACGCATTGATTGAGGAACTTTTTTTTCACTTCTCATGCTCTTAAAATGTTACTAAAGCTCTAGGGATTAAAGTAGGTATACTTTTTTAATTTACTTTGGAAACCCCTTAACAACCAATCACGCTGTTTGTGAATGGAGGATTATCGCCATTTTCAGTGATTGAGTTTTCAGTGATATAGACCATTTTTATGCCGTGGAAATAACCTCAAAATGACAACTGTGCAAAAAAAAAAGATTTAGTTTCGTGAAACACGATTAATGATTACGAATATGAATCTATTTAAATATATTAAGGTTTTTTTTTTTATTAGGCATTGTCGAAATAGTTTTCAAGCTTGTATCTGTTGCCTAAATATGCAAGCATTTGTCTTAATTTACAAAAAACTGACAACCGCGAAACAAATTTGTCAGAAACTTTGTTACATATTTTGTTAAATATTGTCATTTTGTGTACATAGTTTTTTTTCCTCGCATTCAAAGAGAAAATTAGAGAGTTTAACGCGAGACTAAACAACGATAATGACACTCGAACTATATCCACTGTCGCTCGCTCGCTCGCTCCCATAGCTAAACATCTCTTGTCATTATAGCTTGTTTTAGTCTTTTGTTGAACAATCTACTATTAAAGTCAAACGTTTAAACGTTTTGTACACTAACGGCCGAACCCTATATTCAAACCGCGGATGGATAAGGCTTACTTCGGGTTAAAATTTGACTTTTCCCCCATACAAAATATATCAAGTTTTAATCCGAAGTAAGCCTATTTGTCCGCGGTTTGAATATAGGGTTCGGCCATAAGAAAGGGTTCGCAACATCCGCGATCACGCGATTTTTTTGTCGCGCACTTGTAATAGTCAAGCGAGATGAAGTACTAGCAATACTAGATGGTGGCAATCCATCTTGGTCCTCAGGGTTGGTGGGTACATATGTGGTATCAAGTCATTATGAGATTGTAAATGTCCGTTAAGCATTGGAACCTATTCAATTCGGAGAACTGATCTGGTGATGAAGGGGAAGGTAGACAAAGGTCTGCTAGATACACACAACAAACTCTGTCTGACTTGTTAGTTCTGCCAAGGAAAGAAGATGGCTAAAGAAAATTGTACAGTCAGCAGTAAAAACCGTATTTTTTTGCATTTTTTTAAATGTATCATTTGTTTCCAGGATGCGCTGACTGGGTTCACGCTGGAGCTGGAGCACCTGGATGGGCACCGGGTGTCGGTGACGCGCGACAAGGTGACGTGGGCGGGCGCGCGCGTGCGCAAGAAGGGCGAGGGCATGCCCAACTACGACAACAACAACCTTCACGGCAACCTCTACATCACCTTCGACATCGAGTTCCCCAAGCAAGACTTCAACGACCAAGAGAAAGAAGGTGCGTTTTTACCCGACCTCAAAAAAGGAGGGGGTCTAAATATGTTCCACTCTATGTTTTTCTTAATGTATGTTCACCAAATTCTCCGTCAATTGAGGACCGATTTCAAAAATTCTGTTTTGGTTTGATAGTCCCATTGTCACCAAATCTGAATCTGATGAGGGGATCCATGAGGAATTGAGGGAACTCCCCAAATATTATAGGCATACATATAGCCATTTTAGTAACAAGTCCAGCATTTGCATTCAGAAAGTATCATTTGGTGAAGTGGAACTGATGATGAAGACCACAGATGGCCACCGGAACTCCTCAAAAGTAGCTATTTCAAGGGTGGCGATAAGATATCTCGATTAAGATAGTTGAGCGACTATAAAGCTGTTTTTTTCATGCAAAGTGAAAAGCAAACACTGGGACACCTAGTATGCGATTACTTGTAAAAAAAAACGGGCAAATAGGTTTAAAAACTTCGCTGATTCGTAATGATTAATTATGTAAGATACCATTGAATACTTTTGAAATAAAACATGAAATTAATGATTTTTCGTGACATGGACTGCAGGGAAAATTACAAAAATTCAGATTAAAATGAATAATATCTCCGAAACTAGTAAAAATCGCTGAACATACATATAGGGTTTAAATCGATATCTTTTTAGCTGCTCTATCAGCCCTTGGCGGGTTGACATCGGTTTATGGTACACCCTGTATAACAGCTTTTTATGATCACATTGATCACTAAAAAGTATAAAATAAAATAAATATTTTCAAAAACAAAACACCACCTTCAAAAACGCAAAAAATAACTTCTTTTAAAATGGTATAAAATGGTAACTGAAGTCGGCGACTCACAGTATTTTTAACCAAAAGTCGACTTGAAAACATTTATTTTATGTTATACCTACTCTTATTTCATTTATTCAGGTCGAAACTGTACAAGCTTTCGCTCAATTACCCCCGTGTCTAGTCTACTATATTTTATGTTACGTGTTTATATAAATTGAGGTATGTTTGGTGTACAAGTGTACATGAAATGTGGCTTTCTATACATTTGTTATCTTGGCGGTACTTTTGTTATCGTTATTCGACGTAATCAGCACAACACATGCTCGTGATATCCTATACTATTTACTAGAGGACTACTTTTACCGCCTGTTTCACAATCAACAAGTAAAGCATATTTGACAGATAAATTTAGCCCTTTCCATTGCTTACCGTAAGGTACCGCTGAAAAACAAAAAGAATCCCAGCCAAGACTTGCACATGTTATTTATTGATATGCGATTGTTTTTTTCAGCTCTCCGGAAGATACTTCAGCAATCACCAAATAATAAAGTGTACAATGGACTTTAGTCACTATATTGCCCTTTTAATTTATTGAAGTAGTGGCAGTGAATGCAATGGTATGAACAAAGTCTTGTTTGTGTAAAGTTGGGGATTCGTGTGTATGTGATGTCAAGGAAATTGTGATTGGATTTTGTATAATAAAACTTAAAAGACAACAGTATGAAGTTTCATTTACCATGGAAAGAGAAAAAAAACTAGTTATCGTAAACATTTTATTACATTATCATGAATATAACGTGTAATATTTAAAATATAACGATTGATACAGATTTCATCTTAGCTTAATCAGACCTTCAAATATCGCTATTTTACGATAACGTTATCGTTATTCTCGAGTTATTATTATAACATTATAAAACTCTGATCCATAGCGGTATTCATTATAAGGATATAAATTTTACGTCGCAGTTGGTGTCATTACCGCCCATTTAATTATGGCTTCTTCGATTAAGGGCATTAAAGGTACAAATTTGCAACAGCGCGCAATTCATAACGTTATTGTAACGTCGATCTGGTTTTGTTACGATGATGATTTTGTTGGGATGTCGCATTTGTTGTAGTAGTAAGTTATGAAAAAATATCGATATATTTAAAGAAACATTTTAACACTAACGAAATATAGCGTTATGATACCGATGTTTTTCATAACGTTATGAAGGTCCGAGCTTACTTACTTACAAACAATCCAGACAGAGAATAAAACAGTATCCTGCCTGAAGTATAATTCCTATAAAACCTTTTGGACTTGATTTCGATTTCATAACACTATCAGAGATCTATAAATAAAATAGGGTACTATACTATACATACCGGCAAGCCTATTGCCTAATGCACTCGCAATCGCAATCTACTTCAAAGTTGATTCGACCGACTTCGAAATAAATGTGAATTAAACCAACGAAACTCAATAATGCTTCGTAAACTTCTGTCAAGTCATGAACTTCTTTATACAGTCGGGTCCTATTCAGACTGCCAATGATTACCAGTATGAAACCGAAAACGATCGCGATTGCGAGTGCGTTAGGCAATAGGCCTGCGGGTTACAACCCCTCTAGGGATTTCATAACTTTAGTCCAATCAATAAATAGACATACAAAAATAATTCTGTACCCATATAAGTTGGTATGTACGAAAAAACTATCACTAACCAATGTCTTTAATATAGCGTCTCGGTTAAATTCGCAAGCCGTGATTTTTTTGCGGAAATCGTTTTTTTAATGAATTGTGTAGCCATTACCATTGACTGGAACTATATATCGCATACAAACGAATCTTATTTTTTGAATCTACCTACAAACATCAAAAACCTCGTATGTGTAAGCCGTAACGTTGGGAGTCAAATGAACTTGAGGACTGCGAATTTAACCGAAGATAGATGCTTTTAGGGGCAAATAACGAAATTCGAATAAAACATTTAATCAACTCATACGTGCGCAGCACTATTATGGCACCTGCATTTTTAAAATATCACAATCAAAAGGGAAACTTCATGAATATTTTAGGCCTTAGGAGGTCTCCCACAGCAGAATAGGATTCTTTCTACCGATTTGCCGCTTGAATAGCCGCAGCCAAAGATACCTGGTAGGTACTTAATAATAAAAGCTCTAAATACAATTAACTAACTAATAAAAGAAGTAACTTATTTCTTCGCTGTAATGTGTGCTTCGATGTTGACATGTCGGCCGACTCCTGCCCACTTAGTAGACAATTCAGGTAATTCGTCCGACTAATAAACCTTAGGCTGCGTTCACACACGTAAGAAATAACTGCTAATACCGCTGTCGCGACAGACGCGAATACCGCTCCTCGCTATTTTTCCTTATTTTTTCTGGTGGACCTACATCTTCAACATTTCATTCGTCTTAGCAAAATTGCTCATCGTCGAACATAAATATATATTGGGGCTCAGGAATAAGAAAGAGTATAAAGTAGTGAAACTCGTTCGACTGCGGCCTGCAGCACGCTGTTGACGACGGCGCGCGCCAGGTAGCCCTCGGCCGCCGGGCTAGGCCACGAGGCAGGAGTCGTGCGCGGCGGGCGCCAGGTCGGGCGCGCTGGCGGCCTGCAGCACGCTGTTGACGACGGCGCGCGCCAGGTAGCCCTCGGCCGCCGGGCTAGGCCACGAGGCAGGAGTCGTGCGCGGCGGGCGCCAGGTCGGGCGCGCTGGCGGCCTGCAGCACGCTGTTGACGACGGCGCGCGCCAGGTAGCCCTCGGCCGCCGGGCTAGGCCACGAGGCAGGAGTCGTGCGCGGCGGGCGCCAGGTCGGGCGCGCTGGCGGCCTGCAGCACGCTGTTGACGACGGCGCGCGCCAGGTAGCCCTCGGCCGCCGGGCTAGGCCACGAGGCAGGAGTCGTGCGCGGCGGGCGCCAGGTCGGGCGCGCTGGCGGCCTGCAGCACGCTGTTGACGACGGCGCGCGCCAGGTAGCCCTCGGCCGCCGGGCTAGGCCACGAGGCAGGAGTCGTGCGCGGCGGGCGCCAGGTCGGGCGCGCTGGCGGCCTGCAGCACGCTGTTGACGACGGCGCGCGCCAGGTAGCCCTCGGCCGCCGGGCTAGGCCACGAGGCAGGAGTCGTGCGCGGCGGGCGCCAGGTCGGGCGCGCTGGCGGCCTGCAGCACGCTGTTGACGACGGCGCGCGCCAGGTAGCCCTCGGCCGCCGGGCTAGGCCACGAGGCAGGAGTCGTGCGCGGCGGGCGCCAGGTCGGGCGCGCTGGCGGCCTGCAGCACGCTGTTGACGACGGCGCGCGCCAGGTAGCCCTCGGCCGCCGGGCTAGGCCACGAGGCAGGAGTCGTGCGCGGCGGGCGCCAGGTCGGGCGCGCTGGCGGCCTGCAGCACGCTGTTGACGACGGCGCGCGCCAGGTAGCCCTCGGCCGCCGGGCTAGGCCACGAGGCAGGAGTCGTGCGCGGCGGGCGCCAGGTCGGGCGCGCTGGCGGCCTGCAGCACGCTGTTGACGACGGCGCGCGCCAGGTAGCCCTCGGCCGCCGGGCTAGGCCACGAGGCAGGAGTCGTGCGCGGCGGGCGCCAGGTCGGGCGCGCTGGCGGCCTGCAGCACGCTGTTGACGACGGCGCGCGCCAGGTAGCCCTCGGCCGCCGGGCTAGGCCACGAGGCAGGAGTCGTGCGCGGCGGGCGCCAGGTCGGGCGCGCTGGCGGCCTGCAGCACGCTGTTGACGACGGCGCGCGCCAGGTAGCCCTCGGCCGCCGGGCTAGGCCACGAGGCAGGAGTCGTGCGCGGCGGGCGCCAGGTCGGGCGCGCTGGCGGCCTGCAGCACGCTGTTGACGACGGCGCGCGCCAGGTAGCCCACGCTCACCGCCGGCGGCGCCGACGCCAGCGGCTCGTTGGCCTCCGCCATGCCGCTGTCCTGCAATACCGACACGTGTGTGGTCATGTTATGCTCGCCGCAGTGACGTAGGTAATAGGATAGTGTTAATCCCAGCCTTTATGCCTGCACAATGAGCAACGGAGCCGGCCGACTGTACACAGCTGACAGACAGTACCTTAGCGTAGGTGTAGTGAGCGTCTTGTAGCAGGTTGTCGAGGTCGAGCGTCTGCTGCAGGCACAGCTCGGGGTTGCGCCGCAGGATGGTGGCCACCACGCAGACCAGCTCCACGCACAGCTGGCGGCGCGCGGCGGACTGCGCGCGCACCAGGGCGCCCTCCACCAACAAAGCGAAAGACAGCTCGGAGCGTGACATGTTCACCAGCGTTGGCAAAGCGGGGATCGACTGGCCCTGAAACGACAACGCAAACATTGGTCATAGATTAATTTAATATTTGTTAACCCTAACCTTACCTTACCTTGCTGTTGTAACAGCCCGCGAAGTTCTGCATACAGGCCAACGCAAAATTAAAAAAAAAACAATAGCAGCGGCCGAAAATTTATGAAATTTAATTATAAATACGTTTGCGTTTTTTACTTTTTAAAACTATGTTTTGGACTATGATAACTAACACCAAACAGCCAAACACTCCTATAATCAAAGTTCTTCCATGTTTGTTTTATTCAATGTCATAGAAAAAAAGGTTAACCTTTACGAATAGCGTTTACAGCGTATTTAAGGGCCGTATTAATAAACTAATCTCAACTCTAATGCTCGTCTCGAGATGTGTCAAAAATGACAGTGTTCTACGGTTTGACGTTTACTTTGACGTATCTTGCGACGAGCATCTCAACCAAGATGAGTTTATTAATACGGCCCTAAGTGTTTCAAATAGTTTTGCTTTTTTTTAGGGTTCCGTACCGTAAAAACGGGACCCTATTACTAAGACTCCATTGACTCCACTGTCCGTCCGTCCGTCTGTCCGTCCGTCCGTCCGTCCGTCCGTCCGTCTGTCTTTCTGTCTGTCTGTCTGTCTTTTTGCCGTTTTTTGCTAGATATTAATAACGGCAACTGGTATAGTGTCTAATGTTGTATAGATAATGCTACGGAACCGTTCGCGCGCGAGTCCGACTCGCACTCGGCCGGTTTTTTAAACATATTGCGTTCGAAAATAAAATAAATTTCCGAATTGACTTAAACGCGTAATAAATCTTTAACCCCAATTTCTACAAATTCCATTTTTTACATATAAATTTGTAATTTAATTTAATGGTATTTTTCAGTTTCATACTATATCGTACCTATTTCGAATATAAATGACATTATGAGAGAAATCGACGATGGTGGCGGCAGGGGCTGCGGGAGAGGGTCGTTGTCTTAATACTCGTAGTTTTCAAAAAAATATTCTCAAAGGAGATTCTCTCTCAATTCGTCTTTTTTTTACAAATTCTTATATTTATGTATTTATATCATTTCTTCGCATTGTTTAAAAAAAGCATGCCTCGGCGGACACGGGATTGCCAAGGCTCCGCCCGCTAAACACCTCGTTTGGAAGGTGGAGGACAGTCTGAGCAATATGTACTATTAACACCCAACAACCTGAAAAGTTACTTTAGATTTCTACGTATATTTTTTCTATTTCACATCAGACTTTGTATAATGACAAGGTAAAATGATCGGACTTACGTGAATTATAATCCCCTTTGGAGTTCGCAACAGTATATCCCACACCTGTATGTAAAAGTGTTTGGGAACGCGACCAAGACATCCCTCGAGCTGGCGTCGTTGCAATGGTGTTAAACTGAAAGGAAAGTCAAGCTGTAGTTTAGCTAGAGTATAGTAATCTGTGCTTTAGCTCAAGTTAATAGAGTCAACCTTAACAACTCAATGTTTAAAAACCTCGAACGACAACAAAGGGGCCGTATTACAAACTCACAACATTTATTTCATGAAAATGATGAAACACAAAGATATAGAACTGCTTAGGCGCTATCCCTAGTGACTACCTCTGCTCCTCGGCCCAGTCGGAGACGGTGAGCACGCGCTGCAGCAGCGTCCGCAGCCGGTAGGGCGAGAGGCTCTCGAGCGGGGCCCCGGCGCGGGCCTCGTGCGGGAACAGCGCCACGTACGTGCGGATCGCTTCCAGAACCCAACCCACGCGGATCTTGAGGATGCCGCGGAACATCTCCGGACTCGTGCCGATCAGGCGCCCGCAGTATAAAACGATCTCCTGGAATAGACAAATGTAATATGACAATTTATTGGCAATACTAGCACTTTCCTAGATAGGTAGACTGCTTAATTTGCCGGCTAATAGGCTTTTGCTTATGCCTCTTTCCGGCGGAAGGCAAATGAAGATCGAGAGTCGTGGCTGGTTCATATGACCTGATAACATTTTCATCAAGTTAATTAATTAGGTTCATAACCAAAGAGGAAAAGCTGTAAAGGCATTTGTGCCGTGATGATCTTTCGATATCTCGAGTCATCAACACGTCTGAGCATAGCCAGCGCAGCCCTCTCACATCAAATAGGTGGCTAGCTCATATACAAACAAACCGAATAAAAAACAGTTTAGTACTAAATTAAATTTTACTATCGAAGTGTAACACTACACTTCGACAGTAAAGTTTGTTTTGTTTTTATGGTGTTCAATAAGTATTTGTATTGTATTGTATAGAGTACCAACCTGTTGCAAGACGGCGCCAATTACGTCATATGGTTGAATAGTCGAATACATGACCGATTGGATCTCGCCTGGTGTCATCGGCTTATCAAATACCGTCTCCTTCTGCCCGATTACTCCTACAGTCAACTGAAAATACAGAAAGTCACAACAAGAATTAGTCTAACGACAAAGAAACGAAATTGTCCTGTGAAATAATGATTTTAGATTTTTCTCAAATGTAGTCTAGGTATACCTTAGCCACCATGTTCACCAGACTTGTCATATACCTAACAGATTTCGATCTCTTAAGCGTCGCACCTTCTACTAAAATGTAACGTTACAAGTCACTAGATACAACAATATGCACTACCTCTGGGCACTTTTATGTGGGTGTAATGCCTGATATATTTTTCTAGATATATGCCAAGTCTCACTAACGGCGTTTTCTGATGTTCCGAGGTACTAAAGGATTGGACTGGTGCGTATATGTACACGCAAAGATGCACGCCTACTCTTTGGTACAGCAGCCGAAGCTAGCACCTGCTTGCCGTTGACGAGGACGGTGGTAATGAAGGGGCTGATGGAGTCAACGGTGTGGTTGAGCAGCGAGGAGCAGTAGCGCACGGCTCGCCAGTGCCGCAGCACGCCCGCGCTGTGGTACAGGCTCTTCAGAGCGTCCAGGGCCGTCGTACCGTTCACCTTAAAACAAACAGTATGGGATGAATAAGCGGAACAACTACGTGAACAGGAAATTAACCATTTAGGAAACCAACAATTTAAGTTCGATTTAAAATCGAGAATTTAGAACGCAGCACATACGTAGATTTGACCGATTTAGGCGGCCAAAAACATTTTTTCTTCTGATCTTGTTTAAATTGGGGTATATAATTAAAATATGTTGTATTTAATTCAAATCAATTATTATTTTAAAAAATATACAAAAAAAAATACTTATTTTTTTTTAAAGTAAGTACAATAATAAAACAGTTACTAACAAAAAAAAAATATTATAATTAAATTACTGGCAATATGTAATAAAGTCTATATTCTGCCAGGTAGCAATAATTCAATTGCTTCGCTTGAAAAAGCTTTGCATGACCTTTTTTTATTAGTCCTCATACTGCTCACAAGAGGATCCGAAGTAAGCAACAGTCTATGGTAGATGTCTAGGTTGCACTCTTCCCTCGAAAACTTTCTTGCAAAGTTTTGTCTATATGTTCGAAAATGCTTATTTCGGGCTTCTGCCGCCTCCTCCGACAGTTGCCCAATTGGTAATAACGCATTTTCAATTATTCTTGCACCATGTAATAAAATCTTGTGCATGGTCGGAGTCATGGGGTGCCACCCATATTCCTCAACGTACAGCTTTGCCGTGTCAAAGGCGTATGCGTCGTATTTTGAAACATCAATTTTGTGTCCACTTGAAATTGCTTCCAAAATGACTTTGCACCTATGAATTAATTCACGGTTAATCCCTAAAATATCAGCAGCCAATTCGGTGTTCTCAAAAAACCTTCGACTTGTATTACCGTCGTTGGTATTGCCGAAGTTGGCTTTAGGCAATTCTACCAACAGACCAGTTTCTGTCCTAAATCTTTCCTGGATTTCCAATTTTCTTTTTTTCTCTTATTCTTTCTCGTCTTGTGTTTTCCTTTCTCTATGTTTTTTCACAGGTAGCCTGTAGGCTAAATGTAGAAGGCTTGCAAAAATGCGTATTCTGGCATGCAACACTGAAATCCCAAAGTCGAGGGCTTCTGAACTGGTAGCATTGCTTTTGGACAAGTCATTGAAATCTTTGGATGTTGCCCCGCATATATAACAACGAATGGTTGATTTAGTATTTGTTGCAGCGTTGCATACTTGGCCATCAATCATAGTCATTTTGAAAATATGTCCAAATATAAATTCATTGCCATTCAAAGTCACTTTTGTATCAGAAAGTAACTTGGCAGAATTATCTACATAGCTTATTTCTTCCTTGGTGAGATCAGTACTCTTTCACGAACCGAAATCTTATGGGGCGGCAAAATCGTGGCGATAAAGCGGTTGGGTTTTGCCACAAAACCTTTTTGTTTTCTTCGCCACAAACAATCTGCAAGGGCACAAAACAACTTATAAAGAGGTTTGCAGTCGGCATCATGAGAAAACTTCTGTTTAAAACGTGATTGTTGAGATCCATCGCAACCCCATTTGCATAATATCGTTAATGATTGCCTTTCAGTTTCATTGAGTGTTATCAACACATCTTGCAGGTATATCGATAAGCGCAAAACGGTATGATCCATTATTCTTTGTAATCCTACTTCCGCGCAGGTAGCCGTGACCCGCAACATAGTGTCTGGGTAACATGTTTGTTTTTCTTTTAACAATAGGTCATAACAGGGGTAATGCCTTGGGTTTGTTGCTCTTATTATTTCATATTGTCGCCGAGTGAGGTCAGCTTCTACAAACATTTTAAGGGCTTCAAAAGGGGTCAGTGGTGCGATTGTTTCATTTTCCTTAGAACAGGATTTCCTTAATTTGGTTGCTTGCTCTGGACAGTTTGTTATTTCCTTGAGGACTTTTGATGCATTTCTTTTTCTGTCTGTTTGTAATATAACCTGTGCAGCATGGAGTATGATTTCATCATCGACAGTAGCACGAATGTCCTCCGTCTTCCTTCTCTTGGTTCGTTCACTCGAGTCCTCAAATGATTTACATGGACGTCCTTGCCGATTAGATGTTTCAATTGGAATTTCAAAAGTTCCTTCTAACCATGTCTGGTTATTTTTCAGGAATACTTCTTCAGTCCTTTGTGCTTTTATCCATCTATCTTTCATTTGTGATTTAAACTGGAAAATTTATGTTTAAGGCTCTTTTTACTTTCTTCAGTGAGCCCATAATACTCCACAAGGTAATTTTCTAAATGGTTCAGTTTTTCACTCAAATTTGGGAAATTCTGATCTTTCATTTTTTCGAACAAATATTTACGAGTCACAACTGTAACACCAGAGCAACTGGAAGACACTGAAACAAAAAAAAACAAATAAATACTAAAAAATAAAATTATGAACAGTTTTTAGAGTTTTTACCCAGACAACTTCAATTGACCTTTATTTGACTATAGGCACGTTTTGGCAGAAACTGTTATTGTTAATATAATATTAAATAAGTGCCCTAATTATTGTAATATCCATAAGTTCTTGGAAGACCTTGGAAATATTTCATTATTGCATTCAAAACCTAAAATTTAAGAAAAGTAGCTTAAAAAAAGGTGTTACGTTTGAATGCTAGGCATATACAGTAAACTGTTAAAAAATATCAACTTTTTAAGTTAAATTGATAGATACTTACCTGAATTATTAGAATCCATTACTTTCACTCCACTCCACTGTCATCGCGCCAATACAGACCCCAATGCCACGTTGCGATTCTTGCAGTTTTCTCGGGTTTTGGTTAGACGCTAAGCTGAATTGGAAAAACCACGTATCTAAGCTGTGTGGAAGGCTTAGTAGTGCGATATTCGCAATACGCAAACTCAAGCCTATGATTTCCGCCGATGCGCTGCTCCAAGTATATTATGCATATTTCCATTCAATTTTATCATATGGGATTATCCTATGGGGTAATTCCACGGACTCCAAACAAGTTTTCACTTTGCAAAAAATAGCCCTTCGCACATTAGCAAGTGTAAAACCGAGGCACTCTTGTAGGGAGCTCTTTAAAAAATATGGTATTATGACACATTATTCACAATATGTTTTCGACATTATAATGTACACACGACACAATATACACCAGTTCAAACGTGTGAACATGCCCGGCAGGGTCACCCGGCAAACGGGCGCCTCCAGCGTGTGCCGCGGCGGTTGGCGCTGCTCGACAAAAACCCGCGCGTAATAGGGCCCGCTTTCTATGAGCGTCTACCCGCAGACCTAAAAAACGAATCTTCGGATGGAATATTTGGTCGCCGACTTAAAGATCTTTTATTGACGCAATCACTATATTCTGTAAAAGAGTATAGTGATAAATAGGTTAAATTGATTTCTTGTTTTTGTTTTATTTATTATTATTCCCTATTGACATGATCGTTTTAATTTGATTTGTTCTTTTTATTCAATACATTTTTTGACATTTCGGACTGTAGCTTATTTGCTATATTTTTATTTTGTTTAATTTAATTCTTATTTTTACATTTTGACTGCGTTTGTTTATTTTATTTCATTATTATTTTTACTTTATTTTTTTACATTTTGACGATCTTATTGTGAATTCATTATGATTATGTGACATAGAATAATGTAATTTTCAGTATGAAATAAATGCCTACCTACCACTACACTAGAAAACACTGATTTTTTTTGTTGCAGTTTATAACACTACGTATATTGAAGGCACCGAGAACTGTTACGTACACTACAAGTGACGATCTGATAAATGATAAATGATAAATGATACTTTATTGGTAACATAATATTACAAGTCAAATGGTACAGATTGGGTTACACGTAGGTACATTCATGGAAATTCTATTGGTAATATTACTAACTGGTAACTACATAACATAATAGCTGATCTGATTTCGATTGACGGTAGCTCGGCGCAAACGTCATCTTATGACTCGAAAGGGGTGGGGGTGGGTGCCCTGGATTGTCAGGTAGATAAGGAAGTCAATTGTTTAACCGTGGCGTGATTTTCAATATTTCAACTTACGGCCGCCTAAATCGGTCAAATCTACGTATGTGCGCAGCTACTATGCAGAGGACAAGATCGATTCTTTTAAGACGGGAAAAATAACATAAGCTGAATATAATAGAGGTTTAAAGTAATTAAATATACATTTCTAAGTCCAGCAGTGGAAGTCTAGCTGGTTACCTATCTGAACTCCGAAAAATGTTTGACCGAATTTTGGTTCGATAAATATTATTCGACAACTATGGTTTGGGTTTTTTTACGGTTGCCCGAAAGATCACTTCGAATATTTTCATTTAGTCATTACTTGTTTAGGTTTTTTACCGATTTGACAAGTTATCTATTCCGTACTACTGGTTTCGGCGCACAAACAGTTGTCCAATGTAATGGTTTGTCAATTTATCTATTTCCCATTTTTGATTATACCTTAGTATCATTTGCCCAATATAACGGCTCGGTTTATTAATAGTTTACCTATTTTTAAATCGACTATGCTAACCTATCCGAGTCGGTTCTACCCTGATTCGTCTTGATCGTTGCATTTTCTGGATACTAACAAATTACAAGCAAGATTTTCTTACCTGAAATGAATATTTGACGTAACGTAGCGAAAACTATATGTAGCATTGATGAAGTGAAAAATGGGTTAAGAAACAAAATACGAAACGATGCTAGTTGTAGCACTGGTGTAATGAAAAATAGGCTTTGAAATAAAATACGTAACAATACATAGGGCAAGTGAATACAAGGAGAAAAGTTGCTCGGACTAAAGATATCTTTCCATAATGTCAAGTGGTGAAATAAAAAAAAAACGAATCGTGCCATCGGAGAAACGTTAAAAAACCAAATGTTTTCGGTCAAATGAAATTCGGTCAAATGAAATTCGGTCAAAAAAAATTCGAGGTTGCGATAGGTTACCAGTCTAGCTACTAATGTTGATAAGATGCAAGGTAAATATTTTACAACTATGATTTTGATTTCTGTTTATATTTTATGCCACACCTCGTACATCGGTCCTTCTCGCTCCTTCAGAATGCCCCAGAGCTGGCACTGTGCGAAGATGTTATCGATGCCCCGCAGTGTAGAAACGACGTCAGCCGTAGAACGGTTTTTGTACGAATCGTAGCAAAGATTCTCCTCGCGGTAGGTGAGTGTACGAGGCACGTCTGTCAGCGACTGGTACCCTATATACTCGTGTTCCAGCTGCTTGAACTGCGTGAACATCTCTGAGGGGAACTCGCCTTGGCTCATGAAATCCAAGTGTTCTGTAAAGGAACAGAGCAATGTTACTGATTACCTACAAATATAAAACTGTTGTTGTTATAGTAAAGACAAGAGAAAGCCCGCGACTTAGAATAGAATAGAATAACTTTATTTCAGGCAACAAAGCCCATCGAGTACAAATACTTTACAGACTAGGTAACTTATATAATAATATCATCATCGTTATCATTTCAGCAACAATAACAATATACAACTTAAAAGTAACATAACTACTAAAACATTTTCGCGGTACCCGCTGCCGGCCGCCGAAATCGCCGAAATATGATACCTTTCGGCCAGAATTCCTCATTTAATAACGACTTAGTACGCGTAGAATTAGTTTCCCGCTTCTCAGGGTATTTCGTCCCGTTGGGACCGATTTTCAAAAAATCCTTTCTTAAGTTAAGGCTGTGCGTTGTCGTCAGTCAGTCAATCAGTCGCGGAAAAGTTTTATAGGTAGGTATAGAACAGCGGTGGACAACAGGCGGCCCGCGAGCCTTCCTGGCTATTTTTTATGTTATCGGAATCCTTATTGACTACCGACAATGTGGTACCTTTTGTCTGTAAAGTCATAAATTATTACCATGTGCGGCCCGCGTCAATTTCGTTAGCCCTTGGCTGCTAAAAGGTTGCCGGCCCCTGGTATAGAAGATAGATGTCTCGTCCCTTCCTTAGATTTGCAAAACCCTCATGCCTTACCCATGCAGGAGCTGGAGATGAGGTTCTGCAGGCGGCCAAGCCTAACTTTGACACCGTCGCAGTGGCCCTTCTTGAGCATAGCGAACAAGTCCAACATCTGCTTGAAGTGCGGGTCCCGCATGTGCTCCTCGCGCACCAGCAGGCACACCGTCGGCCGCCCCGACAGGCGCCAGTACCTGAACAGTTACTTACTATAAATAGCATGCGACAAAACGCTAGGTAGAATACTTTCACAAACAGCAAAGGTCTTCAAGTAGTGTTTGATGACAACTCTTTAGGCTGCCTTTTCACTGAGGCGGAGACGAGCGGAGCTGAGTGGAGCTGCGCTAATAATAACCAATAGAAGGCGCATGCGGTCACGTAAAGCGCGCCTTGCGCACTTTAGTTTAGATTATATTGGTTAATATTGGCACGTCTCCGCCTCAGAGGAAAGACACCCCTAAACAAGGTGCTTTGATCAGTAATGATCTCAGTTTGATATTGATAACTCAAACTCACGCTAATTGAGAAGACACAATAATAGGGGAATATGCATGTGTTGTTTACATCTTCAATAAAAGCTAATTCACGTAACAAACAGGTGTGAAAAAACATTTTTTGAATAGCTATAAAAAATAACCAAGATATAAGCCAACAAAGATTTGTTCCTATCTCTTTCTAGCAATACAGAATTTTACGTGGAGTTTATATGGCCGAACTGCATAATGACGTCATTTGTGCACTTCGGATCTCTCTGTCTAATTAGCAGTTTAAAATGCTTGTATCACCCTTATTTCTTGACCTATATTTAATGTCACTTTTGGTGATCCCTTTTACGGTGTTTACATATTTAGTTGAGAAATGCGATTTAAAAAATCCATGCATATTCCCTATTGATACCATAAATCACCTTCCCACAAACTGCAGCTCGGTCTTTATGTCGTCGATGAGCAGCGCCATGTCGCGGTACAAGTAGAACTCCGACACCTCGAATATCAGCGGATAGCACAGGACTGTCATTCCGCACACCCTGTAAATCTGAAACGTAAAACTATTATTCGTAATTGTTTCAACTTACACGCTCCACATACGCTATTTTATAAAACGAAGAAAATCCTTTTAATATATATTGTTATAAATGCGAAAGTTTATGTGTGTGCTAGTTTGTTACTCCTTCACGCTGCAACTCCTGGAAGGATTTAGATGAAATTTGGAATGGAGATAGCTTCTACCCTGGATTAATACATAGGCTACGTTTAATCCCGGAAAACTTGGCGTAAATACATCGTAAATTATGGCCCTACGACCTGTGACCAAAGAAAAAAATGGCAAAAACAAATAAAAGCTACATCAATTACCTTACTAGTTCCTAATGATCCAACTGGTCTAATCGGACGTCCAGTCAACTTCAATTTAGGGCAAACTCCTAACTGCCTGTACACGTGCACTAGCTGCGTAGAACTGCAAACCTACGGTACACGTTAAAAATAATACAATAACCGTGGGCCAAAACTGGTATTTTTTATGCTAAAGAATGCAAACGAGCTAGCGGGTTACCGATGTAAAGTGATCACCGTCTCACGTGGACACTTGCAACACCAAGAGAGGAATCGCAGACGCAAATACAGATTCCGGATGCGGTTGACAAAGCCGCAAAGCCTAGTCGTCGCGCTATCTCCTCCTCGGACTACCTCTACTCCGGTGGCCATAATTTTCGTGCTCTGTACTACTAGCCAGGACAGCTCTTCCGAATGCATCCGGGGCGGTAAGCCAAGATTGTCATCGGATGGAGCACGGAAATTATGGCCACCGGGGAGTAGAGGTAGTCCGAGGAGGAGATGGCGGGACGACTCAGACGTGTTTTCAAGCGAGTAGCGTGAGCATGCATTTAATAGCAACGAATAGCGTTAAAGATCGGAGGCCTTTGCCCATTGCAGCAGTGGGACACTAACAGAATCAAAAGTCATACACGCAACGCACTTGAGCATACATCTCAAAAACGGAATTGATAATAAATGCAAGCATATTTTTTTCTTTGACACAAATATTATTGATATGTTCACCTGCACCGGTTCCACCTCATGCGGAGTCTGCGTCTGGATGCCGTACGTGCCCATCATCGCCTGCAGCCGCATCGACTCCGCTATCAGGACCACTTGCACCACCAAATCCGTTGCTATGCCCTGCGTGTTGAGAACACAGGCACATTACTACAGTAGGTATAATCAATGATACTTCTAACGTGTACGTGCTTTACGTGTTAACAATTAATACATTTTTCTCATACAGGTCTAATAATATTGCAGGCCGATAAGTCACGTCATGATACAAAAGATTTTTTTATATTTTTGTTTAAAAATAATAGTAAACTATCGGCAGGAGACGTAGGAGAGTCATACGAGACAAAACAAAGAGTGAGAAAAAAACAAAAGCAACGCGCTCATCCACTAATTTGCTGCAGAAAAAAGACACGAAGAACAAAAAAAAAGCAAGAAATCGATTACGAACGAGTTGATTAATAATTGTGTGCGATAACCATGCAGGGTACAGTCAAGGGAAAAAAAATACGTATGCACCTACCGTCTCTCAAAGCTGTGTACAAATATTACTATATTTCGGCAATAAAGTCGATATATTGACATATTTGTAAAACTTTATGTGGATTATTATTCTTACCCTTGACTGTATATTAAACGTTACAATCAAGAGCCGATTAATATCTTAAGGCGTGACATGCTAAAGCTTTGCCAATGATTCCTAGTACTTACAAATCCCGGCTTGGCCTTTGATTTGAGCATGAAAGTAAAACAATAACAACATTATTTAAATGGGACTCCACCAACTCCACTCCTCTCTCTCTCTCTCTGTCTCTTTAACTCAATTACCAAAAATTTAGATATAACCAAATAGATGAATAACAATAGTGTGTATTCTTCTTAGTTATATTGTAAAGAGTTCAATTAGTTTAATTACTTGATACAGGGTGTAATCGTTATGTGTGTCCAGGCGATTATTCCGTAAATATGAGAGATATCAGAAAACTTTAAACTGATATCGAAAGTACCTACGTTAATACTCAATGAGTAAAATCACATCACTAACTTATTTTTAATAAAACCAGAAATATCTCAAATATTAACTTTAAACCCTCCCATACATTTAGTACTCCGTTCGTTGAGAGACTTGAGAGGCTTTGGTTTAAAAGGCCTAGTTATCATATGATCATATGATTCATGTTTTTTTTATCACAGTTTATTCGTGTAAATTATGAATCTTAAACAGTTTTATCTGTTACGGTAGGGAAGTTACAGCCTCAAGGAACGTCGCACTATATGAGTATGGGAGCGTTTAAACTTAATATATTTATGACTACTTTTATTTAAAAAAGTTTTTAATGTTATTTTACTCATTGGGCAACGTACTTTCGACATCAGTTGAAAGTTTTCTAATATCTGTCAAATTTACGGAATAATTACCTGGACATACTTGACGATTACACCCTGTATATTTGTATAAGACACCGCACGGAAAGTATGGAAAAAGAAATGAATATTCAAAATACTCAGCGGGCTAGTTTCATAAAATAATCTTGGAGACATATAGTCAGCGCGCGAGCTCCGAGGAATCTCAAGAAAAGCTGACGTCAGAATTTAGTGCAGCGATTTAGTCAATATTACGTTAATGATAGAGTCTGACCAGCGATTGGTGACACGAAAAAATGGCGGCAAATTCAAAATATCACTAGCTGGTAACGCGAAATGCATAGCGACTGGATACGTACTCATAATGTGACAGCTTGTTTCATAAGTAAAATTATTGCCATATGAAGAATTTGAGAAAAATACTTGTGTCACCACTCGCTCTGGTCGGACTCTATCGCCAACTAAGGGCCACTTGCACAGAAAATTTAACCCTGGGTTAAGACAAAGGCCGCTTGCAAGTAAATTTAACCCTAGGTTAAATTATTAAAGAATGTCAGATTCATATAAGAACTGTCAATTTTAACAAATTAGGGCCGAGTTCACCAACAATTAAACGGACGATTAAGTCTTACTCAGCTGTTAATCAATACATTTGACACCCGTTAGAACGCTAATCGTCCGTTTAATGATTGGTGAACTCGGCCCTTAACCTGTTAACTCGGGGTTAACATAGGGTTAACATTCACGTGCAAGCGGGCCTGAGGTACTCGAGTTAAAATGACAGTTCTCGTATGAATCTGACGTTTACTAACTCGGGTCAGTGGCGTAACCCAGTGTTAAATTTTCTGTGCAAGTGGCCCTAAGGCGCTAGGGCCAACTATGCATGACATTTTATTTTTTATGTTAAATACATTGTTTTATACAATGCTAGGTTAAATCATAAGCAATATTTAAAAAACGACTGACTGTTGAGTTTCTTGCGGCGTTTCTTCTCAGCAGTGGTCTCTTGCGAAGCACTGGTAGATTTTTAACGTGTAAAAGTGCCCGTGCGGCCTACTTAAAACTGAATAAAAATCTTTTACCGTTTTTTATCAGTCAAGAGTGAAATAGTAGATTGATAACCAAGGGTTGAAAGTGACCCATTTCACCCGAGATATTTCTGGTGCTCGAACGAAGTGAGAGCGCCAATAGTTCGAGGGGTAATGGGTAATTTCACCCGAGTTAGACACTCTACTTTTCATTTCGCCTGTGAGAAAAGTAAAATACTACACGCACATTTTATAAAAGAGATGGAATATATTCGTCACGTAATAAAGGTCAAATTTCTTGTTTCGAACGGATGTTCGGCGTTCAACCTACAGTGTTGTATATAAGCTCCTTAGTCGTGACCAACTCGATTAAACTTTTCTAATGTTGGCAGTATGTGTATTTTCTAGATGGCCATGCCGAAACGTGAAAAAAAAGTGTCATGCTATGCTATCATGGCATTATGGCGGGTAGCAGAATAGAGGAATAATGTTAAATGTTGATTTTCTGTAATTGCGAAAAAAATAGACCAGTCGTAAAATGATTTTAATATGAACCTATAGATCGTAATATATACGTCGTTTAACGTATAGCCGAGTTTAGATATATGAATAGCTTTTATTTTAATAATATGACGTAGCTCGATTATCTTAGACTGGCCAATCGTAACTATTAAATGACGCAGTCGGGTAAAAAGAAATACTTTCCACCCTAGAGGTGAAAACGCAATTTTCAACCCGGCTATCTACCCATTCAAATTAAACTTTCCGAACAGGAGAGATGAAAATAAATATCCACGCATTGGTCTCAAAACTTGTATAATATTAAGTTTGCTATTACAGTAACAAGTTTTATGTCTATACCTACACCATTTTAACACTTTTTGGTAGGTACATATTTTTGCGCTTGACAGTAAATTGCCAATAATTAAATAAATAGATACTTTCCACCTAATTGGTTTATCAGTTAATTGGGTTATCATTGTTAGAAAGAGATAAATAGATAAAAAGTAAGGCAATTAATTGGCCTTCCTTTTAAAGGAACGTTTTTGCGCGCAGATGACGTACCTATTCTTTATATAAAATATCACTGGATATAACCAGTTTCACAAAATTCATTTTTAGTCGCAACCAAGACGTAATATTTGGCAAAAAGAATTTGACGTAGTAACAAGTGAAACTAATGTCAAGTGCCAACAACATTTACAATCTGTGAGCACTTAGAAGGTACTTGGGATAAGATAAGAGCGTATGAGAGCGATTGAGAGACAGTACATACCCGAAGCACCTTCTAAGAGCCATCGCACTGTACCTACGGTTGTTTGTTTTATCTCACGAAAGGGGGTGGGATATACTTGTGTGTTTATTAATTATGCACGTGCCCGTTATCTTTGAGTGCATGTCTATACGCGTTATGCCGGCACCACACTTCGCTATTCGCTATTCGTTATTCGGCTTATGCGCCTACATTCGACGAAGTGTGGAGGGTTTATTCGTCTATGTTTTCTTTATTCGCACGCATAACGCATAAGCGCGATAGCAAATATTTTAACAAATACGGCGCAGCCGCATAACGAATAGCGAATAGCGAAGTGTGGTGCCGGCATTACAATTACAATTATGGCCCCTCAGATCATATAAAGGACTATATAGGCAGCGGAGGCGTGCTTGTCGCCACGATATACACAAAACCGAACCCATATTTTGGTCGATTAATTCAGTGCCACATGATTTTTCGATCCACCTAAGGTCTGTTCATTCTTACATGTCTTATATAGTAAACAACATTCTAACCTCAAAATCAGCCCCGGATCTAGGGGGGGGGGCTAGCCGGGGCCTATGCCCCGGGCGGCAAGCTCAGGGGGCGGCCAAATTCACATTTATAGACGAATGGACAACTCATCATTTACTTAACTTTGACCACAGAATAAATGCTTGGCTCTCTCCTTAAATCTTGTAGGTGTTCATACTGCCTCATCATGCCAGGAAGCTATTAACCTATTAGACCAGGCCCAAAACTGAAAAACGTGTCTCTAGACCATTGCAAGTGGCAAATCATGTAACAGATGGGGTGAAAACGTTATCCGAGGGTTTTGACCCTGTAGAATACGGATCTGCCTGTCGCCATTCCGAAATTTGAACCGGAAGTATGCTATACAGGAAAAAGCGCAGCCCATACAAAAATTTTCGTCGTATATTTTGTAAATCGTTGTTGCGGTACCCTAAAAAAGGTCCGATTGTTATGGTTTTTTAATAAGTTGTAAAGGACAATATATCCATGGTAACCCAAATTTTTCGTTCGTCCAGCTCTATTTCATTCTCCGCCATCTTGCAAAAACTGTCACTTTTTCTGTTTTTTGCCGATATTGTAGTTGAAGTTAATTCTAGTGCTAATCATGGTTCTGAAATATTGTAGAGTACAAAATTCGCTAATCATGGTTCGGTAATATTGTAAAGTACAAAATTTGCTAAAACTTTTGGGTTCAAAGATTTTTTCCACGATCCCTAGGGATGAAGAAATGGAATCGTCTATGGGGAGCTAGCGTTAAAATTGCTACTTTTTTCTAGCTTTCCTTCCATATTTACGTTTTAGTGCATTTTAGCGTAAACTGTACTTGGGCAATATTGTAGAACACAAAATTTCCTGTAATTTTTGCCTTGAAACATTTTTTCCACGACCTCTAGGAAAGAAGATATGGAATCATATATGGAGTGCTAACGTCAAAAATTGATTCTCATTCCAGTTTTCTTCCAATATATTCTCATTCTAATGATCCTCGAGCCCGTCCTGAAAGTCTGCACGGATATTGTATCTTTCAATTGTTGATCCCATTAGCTGACTCCCATGTGTTCGTGTGTGAAGAACAAATTGGCATGCACCAAGTTATGCCATCGTTTTCGTCAATCTTTGAATTTTAACTCCCTTTTCTAAGATGTGAAGGTTTGAAAGTCACAATTTTTACGAGGTTGACGGGCTAAGCCTGAGCATTCCATATTACTATTACTAGGTGTCGTAGAAACTTTCAATTTGTAGATAATTTTGTCTCCTAAAAGATTGCAGAACTTCAGTTTGCGCTAAAATGCATTAAAACGTAAATATGGAAGGAAAACTAGAAAAAAGTAGCAATTTTTAACGCTAGCTCCCCATAGACGATTCCATATCTTCGTTCCTAAGGGTCGTGGAAATAATCGTTGAACCCAAAAGTTTTAGCATATTTTGTACTCTACAATATTGCCGAACCATGATTAGTACTAAAATGAACTTCAACCACAGTATCGGCAAAAAACAGAAAGAAGTGACAGATTTTGCAAGATCGCGGAGAAATAAATAGAGCTGGAGGGACGAAAAATTTGGTTTACTATGGCTATAATTGTCCTTTACAACATATTAAAAAACCATAACAATCGGACCTTTTTTAGGATACCGGAACATTTCGGAATGGCGACAGGCGGATCCGTATTCTGCAGGGTGAAAACCCTCTGATTACGATGTCACCCCAAACTGTTACATGATTTGCCGCTTGCATTCTAATTCACCAAAAATGGGCCTAGATTCTAAAAGTATATTGCTTTTTTGCTGGCCCCACTACTAGGTGGGACATTATGAAAAAATACATCAAAACAAATTTTAAAATCTTCTACAAGAAAATCGAATTGCACACGAGTTAAATTATGACATGTCCATAGATTTATTAGCTGAACAAAAAACTCGAAGAGTAAAATTGTAATTTCAATTCACAAATGCAATAATATACATACATATTTTTATTTTAAATCCTATCCTGTGCTGTGTATAAAATATATATCCTACACGTTCATGTCTATATATCTGTAAATAAATAGGCTTATCACAGAAAGAACAGCGATTGATGCATTATATCCGGAAGGCCTATGTCCAAATGCCAATCAATTAGTGGACATCTGATAGCTGAAATTATGATGATAAAGGTAAAAATAAATATAAAGGGCAGGGGCGGCATTTTTCAGTATTTGCCCCGCCTAGAAAACAATGAAGATCCGGAGCTGCTCAAAATGAACCTTTCTATGCTGAAACCGCTATTTTAAACAAAATAAAGCTATCACAGACAATACATTGGCCAAATGATGCCAAAAACGTTTATTCAGTTTACTTTATTTACGACAAAAGAGCCGGGTACTCTCTAGCGAGCCGTAACTGTTACTGTTGCACGTAAAATCGTGCTCGCGAGCCAGTTCTTTACTAGAAGCTCGTTACTGTAACTGCTACGGTCACAGTTAGGGCGCGTACACGACGTATCCTGTAAAAACGTACAGAACGTCCGTTTTTACAGGATCCGTCTTAACGGATCTTTTCACCTTGTAATCTTCTTTTTTACTAGATCCAGAATACTGTTTTAGGTGTGAACTCGCTCATACGACTACATACGCCATCAAATAACGGACCTGTAAAACTGATAGCTATATGTACGCGCCCTTACAGCTCGCTAGTGCGTACCCGGCTTTAGACAAGTAAGTTAAGTGATATTTTGTATATGCGTTGTACATTAACGGTTTGGTACTGCAACCAAATTATGTCACGCACGTCAGACGGCCCAATGTATTAAACTGCTATCGCTATATCCACTATTGTTTGATTCTTCATAGTACGGGCGCTGCTGTTGGTTGCGAAATAGAATGCCCGTGTGCGCAGTGCGATAGCTCTAAAGCGGTGGTTCTTAACCTTTTAGTCCTGGTGGACTATTTGACAAAATTTCCGTTATGCCGTGGACCACCCAGTTAGTTTATTAATTTAGAGGTAATATTCAGTAAACAAAGGGTTCTTTTAGTCTCTTGTCACTTATTTATTGGCATGGCTCGCGGACTACTAGAGATGCGGGATGCGGGCCACCGGTTAAGAACCACTGCTCTAAAGTGTACGTAAAGTACGTTTAAGCGAATCACAGCACTAGTTTGCTTGTTGTCGTATGCTCTCTGGCCACACCCATAGTATTTTTATTACCTAGTCAGGCCATAAGTTCTGTTACTAAGGTTGATTAAAATGCAACTTTTTTGTCAATCGTATAAAAATTAAAAGCTCAATTAATGTACATTTTTAGGACGAAATAATCATTCTATATACCTAGTCGTCGCAATTTCCGAGACAGTTTTTTAACATTCACAGCCGGCATCATCGATGAAATTACGCATGATTTTTCTGTAAATTTCACTTTTTGAAAACGCTAAAGAGGTTAGTCTTTGTTTACCAAAGAAGTTTATTGTTTAATATTATAAAACTTCCTATCTTTGTGTATGTTTAGAGACCAACATTTTATTTCTCAACAGGACTCAATTCCAACTTACGAAGCAAGAGATTTGGTGTGTTTTCGTATTGCTGCAAAATTCATGTGAAATCGTAAAGTCGATTTAATAAGACATCAAGATTGACCGGTGTCCAAGCGGATCTTTAGTTGCTTGAAATACATTTGTATCATAATTTAAAGCTAAGAGTCTGATCAATATGTCACGCAAATTTGAACTCTGTACAAGAACTCTTACGAAAGTTGTGGCCGTTATCAGTATCATCGTCGTGCGTAAATTGAACTATGATTTTGAGTCCGAAATGGGAATACTTAAAGATCGTACATAAAATAATTGAAATAGTTTAGAATACATTTTTTTTTATTTATATTTTGTATAAATCAAAGTTTCGATTATTACCTATACAGATTTATTTATTACTTTCATTAATTTTTTAAATTGTTATAAATCTCAGTAACAGAACTTATGACCAGACTAGGTATACGGTTTAATGTGTGTATGAGAGCTACGGTGGGAGAAACTTGGAGACAACTTGCTGGAATTATGCAGTAGGGCCGTTCTGCTCTATTCCTATTTCTATGTATGGCCCACATGCTTTCGAGGAGAAAACAACTGTAACTCCGATTGATTCAAAATCTTATAATGTAGCCAATATGGTCAGATCAACACCGGCCATATTTATTGTACATACTCCAAAAAGAATGGTAGAAATGTTGGCGTAGTGGTCGGGACAGCATAACAACTAGGAAAAAATTTAGGCGCTGCTGTTTGGAATGAAATTGGTAGAATAATTCAATTTTCAACTAAAAACTACTGCGTAACGTGATGGTTGCCACTTAAAAATACTGTAGTTCCCCTTGTCACAGCGTTTTTTTTGCTACGGTTGGTAAAAAGCAAATGGTCACCTGAAAAGCGGAGTACCGTCCGGCGCGGCGCGGGCGGTTGTAGGACGGCAGGTACCGGCGGATGGGGTCGAGCTCGTTGACGTGCAGCAGCCCGCCAGTCAGCAGCTGTGCCAGCACGAACATGGACTGCGCCCACAGGAACAACCCTCCCGTGTCTGCGTTCACAGTTCAACCAACTCAATCCAAACTGCTCAATGTCACCTATACTTTGTCGAAGTAGGTAATAAACAAAATGTAAACAAACAACATCACGTGATTCATCATATGAAGGTACTAGCTAATCAAGACAAACCACAGATACTTACTTAAGATTTTCTTTATTGGTCTGTTTGACCCTATATTTTGTATTTGTGGCGTGTCAATTGTTGAGCATACCGAGTCACGTGATTTTCTTGTTTAACATTTTGTTATCAAGCCTAAACAGATAAAGTTATCATCACCCACGGACATTTAAACCTTACGTGTCTGGCGAGTCGTTATTGCAACTTGATTGTTGAGTTTTGAGACGGAAATATGACAGATCTTTTGTGGAGGCGGAATTGACAACAAACCACTGTGTACTTGCTTATTTACTGAATAGAAAAAACCGGTTCACTGATAGAGGATTCGTTTTATAGTCGGAATATGGCTTGAGAAAACCAAGTTTGGAAAAAATTAGGGCACTGCTCGGAGTCAAATTGACAACATGGTCCAATGTTTACCCAAAACTCAGCCTGCCATCATGTCATACTCTTTTTGACAATAAAATCAAAATAATCCATTGTCATCGTGCGTGTTCTTCTTCAATTCCACCCTTGCCATGTTTTGCATATAAAGTATGAAATTCACATTTATGTTAGTTACGTTTCTTTCTCTCTTTTTCGTCATATCTGAAGATTAAGAGTGAAAACCTTGTTTAGAAATTGATATCTTAAATTCATTCACCGGTACCAAACTAATCTAACCATACATTAAAAGTTACGAATACGATCAATGTATCATCGTTCGATATTTAAGAATTGATCGTATTTTATATTTATCTTGTTAACGAAGAAAAGTTAGGTCGAAAAATAGGTATGGCTTGAAAAATTATGCACATATAGAACGAAGCTAAAATATTTTTCTCCTAACTCTACCACGAAGCAAGTTCAGAAATAGCAACATTACTAGGTAAGGACCTATTACGAATACGATTAATGTATCATCGTTCGATAATTAAGAATTGATGGTATTTTATTTATCTTATTAACGAAGAAAAGTAAGGTCGACAAATAGGTATGGCTTAAAAAAGTATGCACATATAGAACGAAGCAAAAATATGTTTTCTAGGAGGAACTCTACCACGAAGCAAGGTCAGAAATAGCAACATTACTAGGTCCCTCAGCGAGGCACCCACTGAAAGTCTGAAAGCTAACATAAATCGAAATAATGTTTTTGTATGTTTTTTAACATAATAATGAAGATGTTACAAAGTAGGTAAGTTGTAGGTAAGCGTGGTATTAGGAAACTAACTAAAGACTGTTAGACACTAGTAAGTGATGCGGGAAAAATTATCAAAGAAGAAAAAGACATCATTCTCAAAGCTAGTACAACGTTACCTTTGTTTTCGTCGCCGGGTTGGCCTGTAATTACATATTTGAGAATTTGGTCAATTTTTTAGTTTTTTTGTGAAGGGCATACACACTCCTTTATGATCATCATATAAAGTAAAACGTTATTAATTTCGCTTATGATTGACTGTTTTCCTATTTAACTCCAATGAGACTATGAAAGTGTCATACTCGTAGCGCAGACAACGGCATCATACTCGTATCATATCATTACGTAAGAAGGACTAACGCATTATAAAATGTAACAGGTACTCACTGGCTGGCATTCGGCGCACGGAATATGGTTCGGTACGCTCATTATCTATTCCTTCCCGGGGCACGTAGTAATACCAGGGTATGACAGGGTCTGAAACGAGATATCGCACGTTATTTCCAAACTACCGACATGTTGGCAAATCTGATAAATACAAAGGTCCAATTAGTTTACCGCCAAACTCATCCATGTATATCCTAGCTTTGAGTAATTTTTGGTACTCCTCAACTTGGTCGGGCAGCGTGCGGAACACTCCGTCGATGATCATCATCACGTAAAACAGCGGCCACTCCGACTCAATGCCGTCGAATTCTTTCAACTCCCCTTCTTTGTAGTACCGACGATTGGGATCCTCCAGCGCGCACTTGAAGCCGTCGCGACTAAATCGTTTGAAACCATATTTCCCTTGTAATCGCCGCAAAATGTTGGATTTTGTCAGTTGGAACAAGTGATCCTCGTGCGTGGCGAATGCCGGGAACGATATCGTCGGTAAGAGAGCAATATCGACGCCCTAAAAATTTACTAAGTGAGTATCTATACTATAACAATTTCACAGATCAGAATTTATGACTTTTAATTTTGGAATTGGTGCTACATACTTTTGAACTAGATTCTCTAGGTAGCATAGTTTCGAAAATACTTCTATTGCGGTTATGCGCGTCAATATCCACATAGACAACACTCCATGATGCGCCCTTATCTCCAAACAAGTTGCATCCGTTAATTGCTTCTAAAGCAGCTTTAGCCATACCTGGAAAAATCACGACTTATACTACCTAAAAAACATTTATCATTCTAACTCAAAATCTACGGCATTAATTTACCTATGGAGGAGGCATGGATTTCTGGCTTTCCATCGTTATATTTTGAGCCCCTCTCCCACATTCCGTAATCAGGCGTTCTGTAAGCACGCTCCACATAGTACACTAGGTTCTGTACAAAAGCTACTTCATCCTGAAAATGTAAGAATATAAACCTTTGTAAATAGTCGACATAGCCTTAATTGCATTCTTGATTACTTTAAAACTCCGCACGTTGCATGCAAACTGAATAAATGTGATCAATGATAATGTACCAGGACTCATATTAGGGTGGATCACGTTTGTATGGGAAAAAATCAAAGTGCAGTTACAAGTCACGGCACCCGCTAATTTGGTTACTTATATCCAAAAAGGAATCTATGTGAAGTTTTTAGCTCTCTGTGTTAGGGGTAAAGCGGTGCTCAACTAATGCTAATATCCGGATTGCGAATATTCGAAAACTGATGTCTCGGGAAATTAATTATTGAACATGTAGTGTACGAATAGGTACCTAATTGAACCATAATTGAACCTTATTTACTTATTGTACTTTTTAATCATATTCCATATAAATAACTTCAAAATACTTGTCTTTTTCATATAAGGAACTTACTAATTTAAGCAGGTTTTTTATTTGATAGTCCAATTTACGTTTGGAACATTTTTTTTGACTCTAACAAATATATCTTTAATGATAATTTTGTACGAAACTGGAAATTTTAATGGCCTTTGTGGACAGTCTTGCACTTAAGCTAGAAAGTTATATTTTGGGCATCTTCTTGTAGAAAGTAATAAAATACCGGGATGGCCTGGTCAAAATACAAAAAAAAATATTTTTAGACACCCTAATCAGTGTTCTCTTAATCTTACGTACCTACGTTTCCGCATTCCTGTCTGTGAAATACGAATCTATAAAATAATAAACGAACCTGTGTGTACACAATTTGCAGGCCAGACGTGATCATCTGCACGAGGAACAGCAGATATAGTGACACGACGTCGATCTGCAGGTGGTGGAACTGGTGGTCGGGCAGCACAGGCTCGCCCGTCGTCAGGTGGAACTTGACGTGCAGCGCGTGCGCCGCGCTCTGCCGCGTCTTGAACGCCTCCACCCGCGCCGACTGCTTCACCCAGCACTCTAGGATCCCGCGCATGCATTTCACTGTGCTCTGACCGAGCTCGTGGGATTTACCTCTGTCGTCGTCAATGCGTCTGTAACCAAATTTAATTGAAATAATATTTAACTTTCCAAGAGCGTATAAGATCAGCATTAAAATATTTTTTATGAAATAAGTATGTATAGCTATTTCAATGTACTACGTAATTAAAATATAATTTTCTAAAAATTTGCCTTTCTTTATACCTGTAGGCTTGATAGAGGCCCCATACTGCCGCTGCACAGTATATACTGTCCCTGACACTGCCAATGTGGAGATCAGAGGACAAAACTGGAAATAGCCCAGTTATTGGACTTTGGAACCGGAGCAGTTGTCTTTTTACTGAAAAGTGAATATACCATTTAAAAGCAACTAAATTTACACCAAGCATACAAATATCATTGAGAAAGAACAAGACAAACATTTAGTAGTCATAAGATAGTATTAGTTAGTTTTAAAATTTTATGTGTTTGTAACGCTTTGGTAGCACTACTGTTATGTTACAAACTTATTTTTCAAATAAATAAATAAATCATATTAATACCTAAAACTTCAATTTGCTTAAAGCATCATTTGTGCTTTATGTAAATTGAAATTTAAGGTAATCAATATGAGAGGTAGTCAATTTTTGTTTTACCTATTGCATAGTAAATATCTAGTTGTCGGACTGTATCTTCATAATTTGATACCTTCAAGAATTGCTGAGCATTTATATCATCTATACTCCCCTGGCGTATCATTGTGTCTGGATAAACCTTGAAAAAAAAAACTAGGTATACACATATCTTACACAAAATCAAGCCAAGCTTTACAAATTAATTCTCAAATAAGTACTAAATAAATACATTACACATTTACCTAACACAAGCAAAATAAGTATATAATACAATTAGTTATTAAACTAATCTTAAATGTAAGAACAATTCATAAGTAAATAGAAAAAACTTTGAGTGAATTACTTAGCAAGTAGTGCATAACCTGCATACTTCTTCATTAAGTGTGATGAAAAACCTTTAAAAAAATCATCATAAAACTTGTTATTAGGGTACCCAGGACAAATTACAACAATGATAGACATTATACCGACAGCACATAAGCTCCTTTCAAACAATATTGTTTGTTTACCTTTTTCTCCAAGCAACTTAAAGTGAGGACATTGAAAGGTCATTTGAAATTAAACCATTGTGAACCAAAACTCAAGAGTTATCTGAAACAACTAACTTATTACAGCTACGTTTAGTTCTCACCAATATTAATAAAACACAGGCTTTATGTAATTATCAGTTATAATTCTAATTAGAATCCAAATAATAAACTATCTTCCTAATCAACAGCTCTATAGCTAAGTTCTTAGTGTAACATTATGCCAAACGTCAAAGCATGGTCATGTTTCTTATCCAAGCAGCATGATTGGTTGCTTTTAAGGACGGTTCCGCCCTGATTTTCCATTAGCCAATAGCATTCATACGTTTGGCTGCCTTCGTTCATTTGAACGCCGCACAAGTCGTAGTCGTAGCGTTACTGGCTACCTATATCAAGATATCAAGTCTAGAAGCGCTCACTCATAGCATAGCATAGTGGAAATAATCAGTTAACAACAATTACCTGTGTAGCAATGCTCTGTACCAATTAATTGACGCGTTATAACAATCCCGTTTATTTTCATAAATATATATGGTTTAGTTTACATATCTACGAATAGATAATAATAAATAGTGAGTTCTAACTATGTTGCAATACACACTATACACAGCTAAATAAGAACAACAACACACTACTTTACGATACACACATGATACATCTTGCTTGATACACACAACAGCTGATTAAACGTCAACCTGACACTTGAGCTCTCAGGTTTTTGTATATTTATGAAGGTTGTTGGTGGAGCCTCAGCGTGGAGCGTTGTCCCCACATTTCATTCAAGCTCGGTAGCACATTTTACTCAAAAATATAACAAAATAAAATTATCATACATTATATTTGTTATTAATCCAAAGTTGTGTATTTAGCCCCAACATATGTAAAATACATTTATTGGAATGTGTAGTTGTACTTTAAAGCATTCTTTATAAACAATATCAGAATATGAGCTAGGGTAGTAGAGTAGGAGTACTAAATATATGACAGACGTAAGATAGTTAATCAAATTTATTTATGTAAAAGCCACAAAACAAAGATACTGATATTTATTTATACACGACGTACATAATAGTAATAACACTTTTGTAATGGCAACAATGTGGATTTAAAATCAAAAGTATCGGGAAACTGAAGAAACCTTTTGATGTAAAAAGTCTTAGTAACAAATAAGAAATACATATATAAATAGTATCTCTTATTATATTCGTCTGTGCATAGTGTGCATAATAATAATATATATCATCGTTTTAAGTTGATCAAATCGAACGGTTCATAAGGTAACGTTGTTGGGTGATTCACACTTGTGTTTAGTGTGCTAATGCCATTATATAGTTCAATTTTGAAATACATATTGTCAACACAATAGTCAAATGAGATAACATTTAAAAAGCCAATGTCTAGCAATTACTATAGGGTTCTCTGTTTGTTATACTTTAGATCCTTAGAAGAGGAGTACACAATTAAACTCATATTATTTAGTCCATTATGGACTAAATTTAAACTATATTACTTGATACAACCGGCATGAGTGACAAAATTGAGAAGGAAATCCAAAACTCAAGTACCACCAGAGAAACACAGGTTTTTTTTACTAAAATTTGATTAATGGGGTGCATGAATAAATTAAATATATTCCTAGTTACTGCAAATTACATAATAACATTAGCTTGTTTAAAGAAAAAAACTTGTTTCCCTTCTTACTGTACTAATAAAATTATATCTTGGGTATTTTTATTAACAAATTTGTAATCACCAATATAAATCATTGCTCTCTCAGAAAATCACAATTCACTTTGTACAGTTATACATGTTTTTTTTTCTGTTATGGGTGATTCCACAGGCGTTTCAACCACCGTCAGTCCGCTGTCATAAATATTGAAAGAATGAGCTACACTAAGCAGCTAACATTCACACAGAGCTATACTGTTATTGTACTTCTTGCCACAATTGATCGAATTTTAAGTATATTATTGCCTATTTCTTAAATACTTACGACAACGGACTGCCGGCGGTTGAAACGCCTGTGGAATCACCCTTATATTTTGGTAATATTTATATCTTATTTGGTTTGAGATTGATATCCTATAAAATTGTATTAGATAAATGAATTTTCATGTTCTAGCTCGACTTGTATGATTTAATTGGGGGCAACTGGCCCCCAGCACCCCGTGAGCCAGTGTGCCCGGACTATGGGTCTGTGCCTGGCAGGAATCACACTATGCAGCGTTCCTCTCAAAATGAACGAGTCAAATCAGTGAATCTTATAAATCACTTAGCCCCTGAGAGACGCAGAAATAAACCAACTCCTTCAACATCAGTTCCTACAAGTTTGGAAGATCGGCAGAAAAGTAAAATGGTGCATGAGCCTAAGAAAATTGAAACTGGGATTCTTGTTGGTAAGGGAAAGAATTTAAACCATGAAATATGTATGCAAATCTCTAAAATATCCCTAAAAATATTTATTATAGAATACACCCGCCATCCTCATATATGCCAATTTCCATTAGTAAGCCACAATGAAAGGTCAATATCAAGCTCACACATACATTTCTTGACAACTTGCTTAGTCTTATGAGAGACATTGGTGTGACATTGCTGTGCTATACAACTTACTTGCGTCCTTATTTTGAGGAAAATCATATATTTCAATAATATACTTCATTTGCAATGTAACACCTACCATTTTTATTTAAACTTTGATAATCCCTCACTATTAACTGACACTACACAAACTTACAAAAAATTACAATATAGATAACTATTCCTATGAAGTTCACTACAACACTAAAGCACAATCTGTACTCAGTAATCCAATTTTAGCTTTCCTAGTTTCTAATTATAGGCATTCTGTGGCGCGCAGTAGGTAAGGCCAGCCGGTGGCGCGGGCGCAGTGCGCCGCGAATGTAAATATGTCGTACCCATATTTACAGGAGCTTTCTTACGATGAAATACCGTTATGTGTTCTAGCATATGATGAGGGTGTGTGAAAAATCTATAGTTGTTTTCACCTTTATTTAACAACAAAAGTTCATTGACACTTTGTTTTCAAAACACGTGTTCTATTTGTGTTTTTGTGCGGTAGATGTGTGCAGCGACGGTCCCGACGAGCTGTACGACTCGCCGGCGCTGGGGTCGCCGCGCGCCGCTCCGGCGCAGCGTCCATCGCCGCTAGACTTGCAGGAAGACATAGGAGTCGGCTCGTTAGTGGAAGTCGCTACGGATGTCGACCAGCAATACTATGGAGTGGTTAGGTGGATTGGAATCATTGATGGTAAGCATATTTTGTTAAACTGAAATAGTTGTAGTGTGTATTTTCAATAGGTACTTAATATAAATCAGTAATTAATTCAGTTCAGTACAGAGGATTCCTTTTGCGTATATTACGAGTTGCTAACAAAATACACAAAATTCAATGTGGTTGTAGTGTTCAAAACGTAAAGTAGTAATAGAAACCGGCCGAAAGCATGTCGGACCATGTCAGTGAAGTATGGCAATTGGCCACTTTCAGTGTTGTACAGTAACACAATAGTTTACTGTTACATAAACGCATATTGCTTGTTTCAGCGTCAACCTATAAGGGTAAGGTCCAACCAGTCGGGCTTGCTAACTCACTCAATTAAATTTTCTATGAAACTTTTCTGTTGTGACACGAAAATTAGCCACACCATTGGATACTTTTCGTCGCATAACGGAACTTTTTTCGACTTCGTTATTTGTATGGTTAACTGCGCTTAACTATATGGTCCAACTTTTTGGTGCTCACCCATAAATGCTATCACCTAGTAATAAAGAGTGTCTTTGATCATACATAAAACTGATGTTACTTCCTCCTACATCCTCACGCTGCCCTCAGTAACCCCAACCAGTTCCAGATATTATTATACGTAAACACAAAAAACTGTATCAAAAAAAGGATGAACTCATTTTTTACCCGACTGCGTCAGAAGGAGGGTTATGTTTTTCGAGCGTATGTATGTATGTATGTATGTCTATTTCTGGGCACGCTCTGCAGCCTAAACGGCTGGACGGATTTTAACATACGAGTTGTCATTCGATTCGTCTTAATTGCCAATGTCACATAGGGTATATAATATTTCAATATGGCGTCCGCAAAAAAAAGTACGGAGGGGGTTTTTTTATTTTATTGTAACAATATGGGAGCTATTCATCAAATGAAAGCTATTAACCTTTTGAACGCCATACGTCCAATACAAAATGTGCCGCCCTCACGCCAAACATGTTTGCTATGCTATGCAAATTACACCTTATTGCTACCAAACAAAGTCTCTTAATCTTGAAATCTTGTCGGCTGTAGCCGACTGTGGCGTTGAAAAGGTTAAATAGCCCATTCCAAATATATATACATTATAACACTTTGATGCTACTATTTTGACAGGAAAGTCAAAAGAATACGTAAATGTTAAGTAATAAACTCCTTTCGCTAGAAAGAGAGTTGCGCTTGTAATTTGTCACTTGTAGCTTCGCGACATTAAAAATGTAAGCTCCAGAGCTCATATATAACTTATTAATAATTAATTAAACCACTATATTATTAATTAAAACTAAAAAGAGTTAAATAAAAAAATATATTTAAAAATAAACAAAAAACCCGACTGCAATGAAAAAACAACTGAAAAGCGAAAAACAAGCTATATAATACATACATAAAATCACGCCTTTATTCCCAGTTTGGGGTAGGCAGAGCTACAGAATGGCCAAGAACTCTAAAAGCTTGTTGATAATTCTGTAAATGATATTCTGATCTGATATTTATAATAATTTAAATTTAACTTGAATATTGAAAAAGGTATTGCAGGTGGGGACAAGCAATGAATTTCAATAACTATTTCTTGAAAAAAAATATTTGGACTAGCTTGTCGAAACTATAATGGTTCCTAGTTGATTACGGAACCCTAAAAATGGAGTATTGCATAAAGCTAAAGCGAGAGTCGCAGTCTGTCGCGGTCGCGGCGTAGGTACCGGATACAGGTGATTTCGGTGCAAAACTACCCGATTCATTGGCAAGGACGGGACAGGGGCCCGTTTCTCGAAAGTATTAGTCTGATAATATTAGTGTTTTGTCTCATTTTGTAGTTTTATTTACGAGACAAAACACTAATATTATTAGACTAATATGCTTTGAGAAACGGGCCCCAGGTCCATTCGGACTGACCGTGAACGTGAACCATGATGCAAATTAAATGGAAAGACGGCAAAACTGTGGGCCCAGTGTAGCGGCCTTCATGTTCAGCCTCAATAACGGGTGTCGGGTGCGCAGAGACGGCGACGGCGGGCGTGGAGCTGGAGCAGAGCGTGTGCGGGCTGGGCGACGGGTCGCGCGGCGGCGCGCGGCTGTTCGCGTGCGCGCCGGGCCGCGCGCTGTTCGTGCCGCTGCCGCTGTGCCGCCGCGACGCGCGCTTCCGCGACACGCCGCCGCCCGGGGACCTGGGGGCCAACGACGACCCGCACTTCGACCAGGTAGCCCTACGAGACACAGGTAGCGCTACTCCTCTCGCTCTTCACTTATTCACAATATGGTACAAGTTTAGTGTAACCTCAAATTTTTAATGTCGGGAAGCCAAATATGAAAGCAAATCTTAGACCCTAATGGTACAGAACAATTATCCATGTAATTATTTCGATACACCTACCTTATACTATGGGTAGCGGAGCGTCGTGGGTCGGTAGCGTAGTGGCTTAGGGTTTCGACTCATGATCCAATCGTATACCGGTTAAACCTCCTGCGATTGCCATAAGGTAACTATGTACAGTCAAATCCTGAATGGTCCAACTGTACCCGAAAGGGCCCACGTGTACAAGAAAATGAAAAATTATTTTATGGATAACTGGAGTCATACGGGGTCTATGCAGCAATCCTATTAGTGATAATAGTGTACTTTGTATGCGCAGCCGGAGTGCCCACTGGTGACGGGCGTAGTGCCGCCGCTGAGCTCCCTGGGCGCGCTGGCGGGCAAGAACCGCGGCATCCAGGGCCACCACAACTCGTGCTACCTGGACGCCACGCTCTTCGCCATGTTCACCTTCACCAGCGTATTCGACGCGCTGCTCTACCGCCCGCCGGAGCCCGAGGTAACTGACCGCGAACCTACCTTAAACTACTTTATTTTACTACAACGTTTTTAATAGATGTTTCTTGTCTTTGTGGTGGTTTGTCCGTGCGATACCAATTTTGCAACTAATTTGAAACCAACTTCCTATTGAGGACATGATGAGATTACTAAGTATGATGCAAAGCGCTTCTTTCGAAAAGGCGGAATTTCAACCAGGTACGAACGGTATCCCGCGGTGCGTCTGGAAGTCCGATGGTAGAAAGGAGAATGCGGTATTAGCTCGACCGGAGCTTTCGTGCACACTTCCCGGAGTACAGTCTGTAGAATACCGGCAAGAAGGTAATTTTTCGGCGGTGAGCTCGGCTATGAGCTAGGCTTTTAGAGTATTTAAAAACACGTAAAACATTTTTTTTAGATGTTGTGACGTTTGCTATGTTGGTGGTACTTGGAAAAAATAAATTAGGAACACCAACAGTCTACACAATAATTTATTGCCGTGGTTCACAAGCCCGTCTCGGTTTCACTCCCGTAGTCCGTTACTCCCCTGGCGTTGATGGGCTGCGCTGATGCTGGGCGGAGAAGATGGAGCAGGCCGGAACGACTTCGTCGCACAACGTTCACCCGCGGGGAAGTAAAAGCGAGGTGCGTGGCGCTTCTTAACGTAAACGTAATACCCTGCGAATGGACGACTCGCATTAGAATATGCTCCGTATTGCCGATTATGATGAGCACCCTGGTCAAGCGGAAGCAAAGGGAGGATCGGCTAGTAGTTAGTGAGGGTGCTCACGATCAGAACGGAGTTACAAATCTTATTAGCAACTTTAGAGAAAAGTGAGAAAAATAAGGTGAACTAACATTTACGTGTAACAGCTATAAGCATAGGTAAATTTAAGTGGGCATAGAAAGCTCATTAAAATATTGATGGGAAAGATAAGAATGACTTGCATGATGATACAATGATTTACTACTTAAAACTACACTAGAATGAAATAATATATTGTTCAACACTCACCCATTAATCGGGGCACAAAAGTACGTAAACAAACAAGAAATAAAGGTTCCACTCTGCGGCGAAGGAAGCTAATCTTAAATAAAGTAATATAAGTACTGTAATGTCGCACGGGCACTGTGGCTAGCTCGTAAGAAGACGCGAACTGGGTAGCCGCGAACGCGCTGACACTCGCCCGACACCGATAGCTTCTGGCAGAGGAATGATGACGCGCCCGGCGCAGCGATCACGCGGAGCCGGCGTGTTTCTATGCAAGAAGATTACGGAGCACTGCGCTGTACTTTTGGTACATCATAATTAAATAATATTTATTTATTGTTGTACCAGATTTAAATATTAGGGCGTTGCATTATAATCTTATATTTAGTACCATTCTAGTGTTTAAGTTAATTCGTTATTATTATTGTTTCTTATTAATTATTATTTTATTGTAAATTTTATAAGTTAATATTTGATTTAGAATTATAGTATTAAGTTATATTAGGATAAGTTAGGCCTCGTGTGGTTGCCGAGTTAGAATAGTGCCACTCCATGTCTTCCCGTGGATGTCGTAAGAGACGACTAAGGGAATAAAGGCTTGTAGTACTGTTAGGCGATGGGCTTGCAACCTGTCACTAATACGCTGGTAAACATCTTAGCCTATTTGTGCAAATTGTGGTTATAGAATTATCAACAAGTTTTTAGAGATGTTTGTAATTCTTTAGCTCTGCCTACCCCACTCTGGGAACGAAGGCGTGAGAGAGGATAAGTTAATATGTAACATTAACGTTCCACCTGGTCAAACAAGCTTTACTTTTCGTGACTAGGCAGGCATATACCAACTACTGATTGATTAATTAGGACATACCACAATATCAAGATGACCAACTTGTGGTCAGCATTAATTGGATACATTGAAAAAATTATATAGACTGGTTTGTAAAGAGTTTAAGTTAGCTTAAGAGGCCGTATACGAAATTTTGCCGATATCGCTGATTTAAGTGATTTTACAGACGTGATTTTACAGTTGAAATACTGTATTTCTACAAGTTTTAATGCACAACACGAAAGATAATTTCTAACGAAGGTATGTTATGTGAATTTTGCTGGAAGAGGTTTAGAATGTCACATATTCATGAATCGTTTTGACGTCTTAACGGTATGAAAAATTTACAATGTATTGCTGTGAAAGTTGTCTAAAAAATTTATGAATTACTTTTTACCGCTTTCATACAAATTTTTCAAGTAAAAAAAAATAATAAACTTGGTAAATTTTTATAGAAAACGGGCAAAAAATATTTTTGATTTCGGCTACTCAGAACTCTCGTTCATAAAATTAAAACAACAGAAATAAACTTTAGTTCAAAATCAATCCATTACCTAAAAAAAATATCCAAAAAGTTCAAAAGGATTGGCAATAAATAATGTTTCAAAACAACCTAAATCTCGCATTATAATACTCGACAAAAATAAAAAAGTGGCTCATTTTTTCGTAGCTCATTTATTCGAACATAACTAAAATGACATTTAATGTTGAGCATTAAAACTTACAGAAAACTAGTATTTTAACTGTAAATTAACAAAAATAAGCAAAACCGGCAAAATTTCGTATACGGCCTGTTAAGGAAGGGTTGACTTAGAATGTACCATTTGTTTCAGGATTCTCCACACTACGCGGAGGTGCAGCGCGTCCTGCGCGAGGAGGTGGTGAACCCGCTGCGTCGGCACGGGTACGTGCGCGCCGACCGCGTCATGCGCCTGCGCACGCTGCTCGAGCGGCTCTCCGACGTGCCCGGCCTCACGTGCGAGGAGAAGGTCAGTCAACCAGCTGCAGGGACTTTAGTTGCAGTTTTCATGACTGGAGACGTAATTGTTTAAGCGATCGGTGCCCTAATTATTAAGAGAATGATTTACCCACAGCAGTGGTAAGGGCCTCTTCGACTTTTTCCAGATTTTCCGCTTTGGTTTTGTGTCTGCCAAATTCTTAACAAATGTTAAGAACCGCAATATCAGATGAACGGACTAGTGTGATTCAATCTTAACTTGTAGCCATTCCAATCATGATTCCAGCCAAGGCAAACAAAGACTAATGGAGTGTAGTATATTTCAGGACCCTGAAGAGTTTCTCAACGGCCTGGTCGCGCAGCTACTAAGGGCGGAGCCGTTTCTGAAACTGTCTTCAGGGCAGGAAGCGTTCTGCTACCAGCTGTTCGTTGAAAAGGACGAACACGTCACGCTACCGACTGTACAGCAGCTACTCGAACAGTCATTCGCCACTTCCGGAGTTAAACTTAGTGAGGTGGGTTGATACTCCTTATAGCCCCTTAAACACAAAGTTGCTGCCTGCAAGACAGCTGAAAGCAACTCGAGTCTATTTTGCTTTGCCGATTGGGACGGATGGTCCTGTCATTAGCGTAGACGTTGTGATAGTGGGCGAATGCTAAATGGACGGACGCACACATGGCAATTGCCCTACTCGACCAACTACTGGGTCCTACACAAATTTGACTGGCGGTTTATTTACTAGCACTACGCGAAGCCCTTGGGGTCCTTTCGCTTAGATGTCAGTGGCACGATTTAGATGTCAATGTTATATAAAACTCGTTAAATTGTTTCAGGTGCCAGCTGCGTTCATCATTCAAATGCCTCGTTTTGGTAAGCAGTACAAACTGTACCAGCGGGTGCTGCCTTCACCCTTACTCGACGTCACCGATCTCATTGAAGGACGTAAGTGGTTTATTATTTCCATGCCCCGACAGCCTAACAAAAATATTTCATGAGTGGAAATTTCATCATAGATTGTAAGGTTAACTCGTTTATAAAATAACATTGTTCATTACTAAATATGGCTAATAAATAAATTGTAAACCCCCTTGACGCGACCGTCACACGATTTCTTTTTACACACACATTTGCATGACGCTAACTTAGGAACCAACACCGGAATACATACGTTCAAAAAGGTCCATTCAAAGACCAACAACTGCAACAATAACAACAAAATCATATCTTCGGGCTACTACATTATTCCAGGGAGAGGAAATAGTAGCTTTTTTAACCGACTTCAAAAAAAGGAGGAGGTTCTTAATTTGGTGAAGTGGAACTGATGATGAAGACCACAGATGGCCACCGGAACTCCTAAACGGTATATATTTCAAGGGTGATGACAAGATATTTCGATTAAGATAGTTGAGCGACTATGACGAAGCATGTTTAGGTTTAAATATACGACTATGACTTTCCCACGGCGTTGCTTGCGGTGAGATGGAAATGTTCTATTGTTTCTTATTAAATGAGAATAGGGAGAAGAACAGCATAATTATGATCACTAAAAAATAAAAAATATAAAAAAAGTTTAAAAAAACAAAAACCCGCCTTCAAAAAGCAAAAAATAACATCTTTAAAATGGTAGGTCAGCCATTTTAAAGATGTTATTTTTTGCTTTTAAACGATATCGGTTTAGGTTAACGAGTAAAGACGTGGAGAATGCCATTAGGCATTTAGTCTTCCATTTTGTACTTTTTCGTGCAATAACGGTTTTTAATAAATAAGTAAAGAACATTGTAAAGCATTTGGCAACATTGAGATCTAATCTGTTATTAACCATATAATATTTAGTTAAATAGCTAGTTGTCGAGATTGTCCTGTAACACTGTGCCATCATTGTCATCCTTAAATGTGTAAAATTATTAGCAGCATATAAAAAAATGGGGGATTTGAATAAAAGAGCGAATAAAATTTCTAGTTTTCGGTTTTTCTCACTGGCGTTCCTTAAGGCTCGTTGTTGGGCCCTTAACTATTTGTCATTTTGTACAAATAGTTAAAGTCCCAACAACGGTCCTTACGAAACTCCGGAGGGAAAACTAAGCCAGGCAATGGTAAAATTATTAGTGACTAGTGTTGTGTATCCAAAAACATCTTACAGAAGTAAGTAAGTGAGTAGAAACGCCGGTGACACACCAGGTGTGTTCTTTTTTGGTGCTCGTCGTAGGTTCCAAACATTTGATTTTATCCTTCTTCAGCTTCGTCGTAAAAAGCTACCATTGTAGCTAGGGTATTACTGCACGACACCTTGCACTTTGTGACTATGCGCTGAAACTTGGCACAGTTGATTCTTAGCTGGTCTTGAGTAGATTCAGACCGGGAGCCATCGAGAGCCATGGTGCATTTAGTAGGGGGAGGGGGGGGAAGTTCGACGCTGCCGCGCTTTGATTGAAGCAACATTTCTCTAAAACTATACATATTAGGGCATGCAATATATCATTTTCAGATAAATCAAGGACGAGGAATCTATTTTTCGAACAAAAAATGGACTTCTTAACAAAAAAAAATAATAAAGTGGAAAAGATTAAAATACGTACGTAATTTGTTATTTTTTTATAATTACCTACTGTGCTTAAAAATAATAACAGAAATCTCAGAACAAAAATGTAATCGTAAAGCTACACTTATGTAGTTTTTAAAAATGTATAGTTTATCATATATATATCTGATAACACATGGGAGACAAAAAATAATATTAAGCGTGGGTCAGGGTGATCTCAATGCATGATCATTCGTGAAAGTAGGGTTTAGGTATTGTTTTAACACATGAAAGGTAAGGTAACGCAATGAAAATTCATTTTATATATGTATTACAAGATCCACTGCACAGACAGAGGTCTGAACATTTAAGCTGCCTTTGTTTTACAATTGCACCAGCCACGGCACTGTTTTTTGCATTTGCACCTGACAATTTCTAGACATGCTTCTGCAGCAACAGGCAAGTCCGTCCATGTAGGCTCCCAGTTGCTTTTGACCTTCGTCCAACCCCAAGTAGACAGATAGAGCAGATTTTGAGCTGGTGCTAACACTGCTAACAGGCTCCAAACATGCACCCATTAATATATGCCTCTTAAAAAATGCTGATATAAAGCAGCTTTAGTCGGTGCCCTACTGCACTATCTGCAAAGAATAGTACATTGTTGCCTAGGCGCGGAAAGTAAGGGATTTCCTGACGAGATGGTTAGCAGGCCGAGCAATAGCGAGGCCTGCTAAAATACGAGTCAGGAAATCCTGGAATCGTTTCCGCCGAGGCATACATAATGCTTTTCTCAAACAATGCAAGGAAATTATACAAATACATGATAACAAGTATTTCTAAAAACTTTTGACAAATTCGGAGAGAATGTTTGTTTGTTTGCGTCATACGAGTATTAGTTAAGATAGTTTGACGCACAACGAGCCGCCGCCCGCCGCCGCCGCTCCACAGAGCCCCGCCGCGCCGCCGCCCCTCACTGCGCCCCCACAAGTTGGGTGTACGGGATTTTTATCATGGTCCTTTCGATTTTATATGCAATAGAGAGCACTTATGCATGAACAATATGGACATGGACGGAAAGTGTTTTCATATGGTTTTTTTACTCCTAGGAGTAAAAAGAGGCATTTTCCGTCCATGTGTTTCAATCGGAAAACCGTTATTTCCGAGCATGTTTGAGAAAAAGCACTTTCCGTGGAAAAAATCTTCCTAGGACCAAATTGTGCATCGTTACTTGTCAAGTGCCTTAGCGATTACAGAGGCGAGTAGGATTGGTCTGTAGTTGGACAAGTCTTTTCTCAAACATGCTCGGAAATAACGGTTTTCCGATTGAAAAACATGGACGGAAAATGCTTTTTTTTACTCCTAGGAGTAAAAAAACCATATGAAAACACTTTCCGTCCATGTCCATATTGTTTCTTCAAAAGTGCTCTCTATTGCTTATAAAATCGAAAGGACCATGAAAAAAATCCCGTACACCCAACTTGTGGGGGCGCAGTGAGGGGCGGCGGCGCGGCGGGGCTCTGCGGAGCGGCGGCGGCGGGCGGCGGCTCGTTGTGCGTGAAACTATCTTAACTAATACTCGTATGACGCAAACAAACATTCTCTCCGAATTTGTCAAAGGTTTTCAAAAATACTTATAATCATGTATTTGTGTAATTTCCTCGCATTGTTTGAGAAAAGCATTATGTATGCCTCGGCGGAAACGAGGATTTCTTGACTCGTATTTAAGCAGGCCTCGCTGTTGCTCGGCCTGCTAACCACCTCGTCAGGAAATCCCTTACTTTCCGCGCCTAGGCAACAATGTACTATAGGAGTCTCTGGTCTTACCCTTAATTACTAACTGACTTCCTAAGAGACTTAGGCTTAGTTACGGCACTCATTTACTGAAGTACGCGAAGCTGATCTGAAATAATAATTATGATATGCAATATTCTGGTTTAAGCTTTGAGATCCTATTATATCTGTTTAAAAAGGCAGAAAATCTGACCTATTATATAACGTTACGAAGTATTTTTCTATGGAAGCTATTACCTCCTCAAATCCTCAATGCGCCCCTCGATCGCTGACTCGATAGTTAGGTCAGGAAAGGCTTCCAAAGCTTCAAAAGCACTTCGTTTACCTATACCATTGAACGAAGTTTAGGTAAAGTTGGCATGTGAAAGGTTACATTAGAAACGTCTCTATCCAGTACCCTTACAATGACTCACAATTACCGTACTCGCTAGCGAGTCGAATGTTCTGTCCCTCGCACTCTATAAGAATACTGCGAGGTCTGCGAGGGACAGAACATTAGAATCGCTAGCAGGTACGGTAATTGTAACTCATGGTAAGGGTACAGAACGGAGTGTTAGTAAAGTTTTATTGTACTTAAGTACTTACCTCTATTTGTTATCTTCGCGAATTAAAAATAAGTAGAAATAAACAATATTTATATGTAAGTATGTTTGGGATGTTATTAGAAAAAAACATAAAACTTACAATAATTACAATATTGGAACTGCCAAGGATGCGTACTTATAATATGTTATGTTTACGTTTACGCGAATTAGTTCTATACCCATCTTGCACGTAAAACTAAACTATATATTTTTGAAAAATAGATAACTGTGTGATACATACATATATTTTTATTTTTAACGTATATCACGTGAGTAAAATAAAAGGTAGAAATGAAAAGAAGTTGGACATGACTTTTGTTTTTACCCATATTTTTATTTTTTGTTCTAAAGTGCATTATTTTTATTCCAGAAATAGACTTCACATCCTTAATTTATCCGAAAATGATATATTGGACGCCATACATTGGAGTACAGGGCCTCTATTCTAGGCGGAAAAAACGATATCGTATTTGACCTGCTTTGGAATTGTTTTATACTCATTCCGTCATTACCGTCAAATGAATAGGAGTTGACAATATGATAACAGGTCAAATAAGATATGGTTTTTACCGCCTAGAATACCAGCCCAGGTTTAAATAATATGGCTTCAATTAAAGCGCGGCAGCATCAAACTCCGCCGCCCCCTCCCCGTTCCCCCAACAAATACACGGTAGCTCTGGATGACTGCCGATCTGAATTCATTCTAGACCACCTAAGGATCAACTGGTGCCAAGCTTCAGCGCATAGTCCAAATGTGCAAGGTTCCCATACAACGGATCGCACTATCAGACCAGCTACTACGCTTAAATTATTTTTTATCTCCCGTGTTAACAGCTATACATATATGATAAACTATATATTTTTAAAAACTACATACGTGTAGCTTTAGGATTACATTTTTGTTTTGAGATTTCTGTTACTATTTTTAAGCACAATAGGTAAAATTATAAAAAAATAACAAATTATGTATTTTAATCTTTTCTACTTTATTCATTTTTTTTGTTAGGAAGTTAATTTTTTTGTTCGAAAAATAGATTCCTCGTCCTTGATTTATCTGAAAATGATATATCGCATGCCATAATATGTATAGTTTTAGAGACATGTTGCTTCAATTATAGCGCGGCAGCGTCATACTTCCCCCCCTACCCCTACTAAATGCGCCATAGCTCTCGATGGCTTCCGGTCTGAATCTACTCAAGACCAGCTAAGAATCAACTGTGCCAAGTTTCAGCGCATAGTCACAAAGTGCAAGGTTCCCATACAACGGATTGCACTACCAAACCAGCTATTGGATGTTCATCAAGCAACAAAAGCTCGTGACAGTTTTTTTTTAACAGAATCTTGTCGATCACCTTGTCCGTTTTGTGAGTGAGTGTAGGTCGTTGAGGTTAAGTTAAGTTAATCTTTGAACGTCTCCCGGCAGTGCCGCGGCAGTGCACGGTGTGCGGCGCGCTAGCACGCTGGGAGTGCGGCGCATGCGCGCGTGGCGCCGCGCTCGACGCCGGCGCCCTGTGCGCCGCCTGCCTGCGACTCGCACACTCCTCCCGCCCGCACCACAAGGTAACTGAGTCGCGCTGGCGCGCTGGGAGTGCGGCGCATGCGCGCGTGGCGCCGCGCTCGACGCCGGCGCGCTCTGCGCCGCCTGCCTGCGGCTCGCGCACTCCTCCCGCCCGCACCACAAGGTAACTGAGTCGCGCTGGCGCGCTGGGAGTGCGGCGCATGCGCGCGTGGCGCCGCGCTTGACGCCGGCGCGCTCTGCGCCGCCTGCCTGCGGCTCGCACACTCCTCCCGCCCGCACCACAAGGTAACTGAGTCGCGCTGGGAGTAGGGCGCATGCGCGCGTGGCGCCGCGCTTGACGCCGGCGCGCTCTGCGCCGCCTGCCTGCGGCTCGCATACTCCTCCCGCCCCCACCACAAGGTAACTGAGTCGCGCTGGCGCGCATGCGCGCGTGGCGCCGCGCTCGACGCCGGCGCGCTCTGCGCCGCCTGCCTGCGGCTCGCGCACTCCTCCCGCCCGCACCACAAGGTAACTGAGTCGCGCTGGGAGTGCGGCGCATGCGCGCGTGGCGCCGCGCTTGACGCCGGCGCGCTCTGCGCCGCCTGCCTGCGGCTCGCATACTCCTCCCGCCCGCACCACAAGGTAACTGAGTCGCGCTGGCGCGCATGCGCGCGTGGCGCCGCGCTCAACGCCGGCGCGCTCTGCGCCGCCTGCCTGCGGCTCGCGCACTCCTCCCGCCCGCAACACAAGGTAACTGAGTCGCGCTGGCGCGCTGGGAGTGCGGCGCATGCGCGCGTGGCGCCGCGCTTGACGCCGGCGCGCTCTGCGCCGCCTGCCTGCGGCTCGCATACTCCTCCCGCCCGCACCACAAGGTAACTGAGTCGCGCTGGCGCGCATGCGCGCGTGGCGCCGCGCTCAACGCCGGCGCGCTCTGCGCCGCCTGCCTGCGGCTCGCGCACTCCTCCCGCCCGCACCACAAGGTAACTGAGTCGCGCTGGCGCGCATGCGCGCGTGGCGCCGCGCTCGACGCCGGCGCGCTCTGCGCCGCCTGCCTGCGGCTCGCGCACTCCTCCCGCCCGCACCACAAGGTAACTGAGTCGCGCTGGCGCGCTGGGAGTGCGGCGCATGCGCGCGTGGCGCCGCGCTTGACGCCGGCGCGCTCTGCGCCGCCTGCCTGCGGCTCGCACACTCCTCCCGCCCGCACCACAAGGTAACTGAGTCGCGCTGGCGCGCATGCGCGCGTGGCGCCGCGCTCAACGCCGGCGCGCTCTGCGCCGCCTGCCTGCGGCTCGCGCACTCCTCCCGCCCGCACCACAAGGTAACTGAGTCGCGCTGGCGCGCTGGGAGTGCGGCGCATGCGCGCGTGGCGCCGCGCTTGACGCCGGCGCGCTCTGCGCCGCCTGCCTGCGGCTCGCACACTCCTCCCGCCCGCACCACAAGGTAACTGAGTCGCGCTGGCGCGCTGGAAGTGCGGCGCATGCGCTCGTGGCGCCGCGCTCGATACCGGCGCGCTCTACCGAAATACCTAACTTTTACTCCGGAGTGTCGCAGTCTCTCGCTACGCTCAGAATTCCAATCTAGATTTCCTCCAGCGTTTTGTGGAGGGAATCCTTTAAAGAATTCTTCGCTTCGCTCTGGTTTCACTATACTATAATTTTGCTCCTTTGCGACTTGCTTGAATCTGCTATAATGTATTATGTCTCTCAATGTTCACGCTCGCAAGGCAAGGACCTGTTATCCAGTTTGCTATTTTAATTAATGTTCCTAACGTAAACACCTCGTCATGTTTGTTCTCCTAGTCATTATTTTTGATTTAATGTTTTGACCTTACATTTGTAATGTTTTTTTTTGTTAGTTTTAAAAATAATTATTTATTACTTTATTACCTGGGCCCTGTTTTATAAAGCTACAAGTAACAATTTTACAGGTCTAAACTGGCAATACTGTTCAAATGGCTGGTCGTCATTGGTCGAGGTTGTGTCAAATGGAAACTTATAACCTGTAAATTGTAATGTGTAGCTTTATAAAATTAGGCCCCTGGTAATGCAATTTACTTTTAAATATTATTGTAATTAATGATTGAAAAAATTATCTTCTGCTGGAGTTTCTAGCTGCGCTTCTTCTTCGCAATGATGGTCTTGTCCGAAGCGCTAGTAGATTCACTCCATATTACCAAAGTGTAAAAGAACCATCATGAGACCAATATAATGAATAGACATTCTTGAATCAGGCGACGCCGCTGTCCGTGCCCGAGGAGTTCGCGAGCGTGCTGGAGGCGAGCGCGGCGCCGCGCGTGTACATGGAGCTGTTCGCGGTGCTGTGCATTGAGACGAGCCACTACGTCGCCTTCGTCAAGGCGGGGCCCGAGGTCGACGCGCCCTGGTGCTTCTTCGACTCCATGGCCGATAGGAAAGGTACCCGATTCATCCTACATTTGATTTATTTTAAACGAATCGATTCTTGCATCTTCGTTTTTTTTGGGTCGTTTGTTCGAATTTTCATTTATCCTAAAGCTTGTTATAGTACAACCCTAACCTAACTGTAGGTATTTTTGGAAAACTTAAAAAGATGTCTGACTCAGCTGAAAACCAGTTTAGGACATACATACGATAATTCGACAAACGATGCGTTAGGACAGACGTATTACTGTTTTCGAGGGACACCCTTTTTGTCAGAGACCATATGTAGAATAAATCGTAGAACATCGGCGTAAAAGTTGTAGTACCACCACCAGTTTCGTTCGACTGATGCGTCTTGACTTCAGTTCCCCGAATAGTCTTGAATATAAGTTTCATTCAAAAGCCGGGGTTTGTGTTTATGTTTATACACGCATCAAAAATACCCAAGGATAAAAAATATCCTTACATTCTTTTGATTTTATACAATGAACTTGCGTTGCGATAAGTTCATTGTAAAATATCAAAAACCGGGTAAGTGCATGTCGGACCATGCTCGTGCCAGGTTCCGATGCCGTTATTACAAACACAAAAAACTAGCTCGAAAAACCATAAGTATGAACGAATTCTCTATTTAAATTTACTTGGTGCTGTCTTAGTTGACTTTTAGGGTTCCGTACCGAATACTGAAAAACGGAACCCTTATAAGATGACTCTGTTCTCCGTCTATCGGTCTGGTCCTCGGTCTGTCAAGACCCTTTTTTCGCAGAAATGGCTTAAGCAATCAGCCTGAAATGGAATTGATATAGTATTTAATGGTCTGCACAAGGCCTCATTATTAGAATTTTAAATTTTGAAACTATTTATTTAATTAGCAAAAAGAAAGAAGTGACTGAAAAAAGATTATGCTGGAACCTGCACGAGAGGTATATTTTGAAATCTCTTAATTTACACGGGATAATCATATGTTTTTTTTTACCGTTTATTTATTTAAGTGTATGGACCATTGAGATATTTAGGTTTTAAAAAAAAACATCCTTTCCCTTCCTCTATATTTTAGAAATTTAGTAAGAAAAAATCTTAAAAAATACATGTACTAAAATATAAGTTATACAGGGTTACTTTTGGACCCCCCGCTAAATTTTGCTACATCATCCCGGAACAGCAGCAGGTATAATAAATTTGGAAAAAAAAATACCCATTTTTTTTCTACTGTTTCAGACATAACAAAAAAATGTGATTACTCTTGTTTAGGTACCGTCCTCACTGCCGCCGACTTTTTTATAGAAATACTGAAGGTAGAAACTTTTTACTCTACGTCAAAAACTTACGTGGACCAAACATGCCTAGATATTTGAAAATAAATGTGGCTATAAAATGTACATTTTAAAAGGAAAATAACTGATTCTTTCACTTACCAGTCTCTTATTACTTCTCATAAATCATATTAAATTCTGGCGGGGGGTCCAAAAATAACCCTGTAATGTATATTCCCAGAAAAATAACCTGTAGATTTTGGAAAAATTATAAAAGTAACTTACAGAATTACTTAGGTGGTAAATGTTTATTAAATTTTTTTTAAATTAATTTTTATTTTTTTGACTACGTATCCCTTAAAATGGTGCATATAATATAGTGGAGCGCGATCTGATATCGTAGGCGAGCGCAACGGGTACAACATCCCCGAGATCGTGTGCATCCCGGAGCTGGGCGCGTGGCTGGGCGAGGAGGGCGGGCGCGCGCTGCACGCGGCGGCGCCGCTGGACCGGCAGCTGCCCGCGCCCGCCAAGCGCCTGCTGGCCGACGCCTACATGTGCTTCTACCGCAGCGCCGACGTCGCCATGTACCGCTAGCGCCCGCGCCGCCGACCAAGGACCCGTAGCCGAGTCCCGACTTCACCAGCTAGGGTAAAACACCTAATTACTGGCCTCTAAAATACCAGTTGTGCCACCTATTGATTCTTCAATTATCGTCTCCTTGTATTAAAGTTCATAAGGAAAATAATCGGTAGGTTGCTAACAACAGGGCGGTTCGCTCTATTCACTTTTAAATTGCGATCTACGAGCGACATTTGCAGCGGTCTCGTCACCGCCGTCACAATAGAGAACTCGATCTAGAATCGCGGGTAAACGAATAGGGAAAGTTCCCATCTTGTCGCGACTGCTAAAATGTGTAAGCTAACGAGTCGGTAAACGCACTTTAAGGTGGGGAAGAACAATGGGAAAAGACAGGCAAATGGTCCGAAGGCGGTCGAAATTGTAAGACAGGGGCGACGCGTGAATCAAGCATTGTATAAATATTGTAAAGTAAGGTTTGAAAAGAAATTGTGACAGTAAACAGCGCAAAATAGAAATCGCGTATATGTAACCCGTAAAGTTGAAAGGGCCTTTTTTCTAAATCTATAATCAGGCACTACACAATATAATCGTTTCTGCGTGTTGCCTCTTCTGGTCTTCTTTTCTACAACGTTAAGCAATATTGCTTTTAACGTGTTATGGTATCGTTTTTAACTCGCCCGCCATTACTGTCAAGTAAATAAAACCTATCAAAACGTTCACAATGCGATAACAGGTTAAAAGCAATATTGTTTTCCGTCGTGGAATAGAGACCCTGTACATAGTAAATTATGAGATTGATGATGTTAATTACAGTAGGTATTATATTTGTGTTACTGCAGTCTTAGAGCTAAATTTGAAATACATAATATATTCAACCAAATATGAATTATTTGGTTGATTTTGTTAATAAAAAACAAGACAATAACATGATACTTTTATTTACTTAGTTTTCTATCTATATTTTGTTCAATTAAGATTACGTATCACTACACTACTGAGATTTTTACAAAAATACATGGAATTGTTTGGCGGACGACGTTTACGTATGCATAAATTGAGATTTTACAAAATTATTTATAATTATTTAACGTTACGTCTTCATAAGTCCTCGCGTTCCTTTTGCTTTGTGGGTTTGCAGTCACAGTCAAACTTCGGTTGAGGCACTTCTGTCATACCGTCACGTACTTTAACGTCGCTCTGAATCCTTTTACTCCATTCCTACAAGGAAAAACAAATGAAAAAAAAAACACTGCATTGATTATAATTCAGGTTAGTCTAGTGTTTAGGTAGAGGCCCCGCTGACGAAATCCCTAGCAAATATTTCTGTAATAACCATTTATTGTTTTGAGTCTCTATTTTTATACATACTCATCGTAGGACAATACAATACTAAAACATAATTTGGGACAAGGTCGAGTTCTAGTTTTTTTCCGCATATACGAAAAGTCGTTTGTCGCTATTCCCACAGAAACCGAGTTTTTTTTTCGGATAAAAAGTGACCTATGTCACTCTTCAACCCTCCATCTAGCACCTCAAACCTTGCTGCGGAAAGTTGTAAAACTAAAGCTAAGTTAAAAATAGGACATTGGTTTCGCTTATGTAACGTTGATCTATGATCGCGTGCTTTTTGTCTTGATCGCTCCAGTTATGGGAGGGATATGGTTGTTCATTTCATTGAAGTTAAGTCATCATGGGGTCAAATTTGTTACAACAAGAAAGTGAAATAATTTATTTTGCCTCTTTATAACATTTTGTAGATTGAATTTTACAAAATCTTTGAATTAAGTTACTATGTAGTAAATGGAGAATGAAACTTTAATATTTTTAATCACTTAAAGTAATCGACGGCCCTCGAATAGGGTTTTAAAGAAATACCTATTATTAGCCTACTTTTGATAATTCCTACCTCTGTGCAAAAAATCACGCCGATCAGTTGTAGCACGGGAAACTACAAATCAATAAACACAGTTTCGCATTTAGTGAGTTGGCATAGTAAGAATACCCACAGAAAATAGCACTGCATGGTAACAAATGATGTGTTGCGGAAGTAGATGTTCATTGGCGAACTTTCTCCCATTGTCTGCGATGTCGCGCGCTTCCTTGTCGTGGTCGCGCGCCCAGCGCACGCGCGCCGCCAGGTCTTCCAGGTTCCGTGCGGTGGGCACGAAGTGCTCCCACTCCCGCAGCTGTCCGTAGAAGTGCTCGTAGTATGGGGACGCCTGCTTTAGGACCGTCCCACCGCCTGCCAGCAAGTAGGGAAGCCGGTACGACGCCACCGTGCCGTCCACGTTTATTTGGTACTTATACTGTAAAGTTTAATATTAATGTTTTAGATCTTTGCTATGCTTTTCCATGGCAAAGCAGATTTACATGATAAGATAGCATGAAGATTCCGAGCATTCGAGATGAGCGATGAGATGAGCATGTTACGTTAATTTAAAAGGTTGCTGTGCTGCAAGGGCTCGCAAAAATGGCAAAGGAAGCAGTTGACAAAGGCTGCAGTGGATTTTATCGAAAATAAAAGCTTTAAATGCATCAAAACGATACTCACATCAAAAAACTTAAAAAACGATAAATGCGGCGATTTAGGCCCATATTGCTCTTGTTTATCGAGGAAGAAAAAGAAATTGGTAAGGGAAACATTGAAGAGATCTGTGTTAGCTCGCGCGATGTCTACGAGCTTTAGCCGCTCAGCGCGGGAGTCGCGGCCGCGCCAAAACGCTCGCGGCTCCCGTTCTGACCACAACTTTTCAATACTGCCTTGCACTGACAGTATATCCAATGTCACTCTAAAATTAGCAAATTAAAAACTAAATTATATGCATATATGAACATTATCATAAGTTTCTGTAAAACATTCTTAGTAACAACAATTTTACCTTCCCATATTTTCCAATGTAGACTCAGTAATATCGTAAGTGGGCATAACAATATCCATTGTATCATCACTACCACACCACGAGAACACGGGTAGAAGTTCAGAGTTCTTATGAATCAGGGGCCAATCACCCAAGTTAATAACTAATTCCATGTCCGGCAAGAGCACTTTCCTTGATAAAAATAGTAGAATATTGTCTGAAAACATATTGAAACCCACATGCTTTCCATAGCAATCTCTATATATTTTATTTTTTTTAATCACATAATGACAAAAACTTGTGGTGTCTGGTTTATGATACTTTTCTACTATCTTCTGAACTTTGGATATCATGTCAACATTATTGAATGGTTTTAGATCCCGAGTGATTTGCTCATATGATGTAGGGCACCCATACTGTTGAAGCCAAAGACTGATATCCTGTTCAGGACAATAGCATTGGTCTGGTTGAATGGGGCCTGTAATAGACAATACAATTAAAATAAAACTGTAATTTATAAAGTTTGCTTGCTGGCACTTAAAATGTTAATTTAATACAATCAGGCTGATTTCTCATAACATTGTACTTCATATTTTGTCTATTCTAATTTATATATTATCCATTGCTGTTCCATAATATAAGTATAACAAAAACAGCAGTATGTGTAAAGGGGGATCACGGTGACAGTATGTAAAATCACAATTAAGTAGGTAATTAGTTGAGTTATACCAGTGCTCTAGGAAATGTTAATTATTATAACATGAAAATTAATAGTTACCTGTGTATTTATAAGGAGATCCTTTCACCAGCTTACTTTTAAAATATATGTTTATTGACAGATCATAGCAAGTTTCATACAGTTTGTATCTGACTATAAATGTTCCATCCTTTCTATCCAACTTGTTAACCCAGACACGGCAAACACTGCTTTTCCTAGATCTCCCATTTATTTCTACAGCTAAGTCATTAGCTAAATCAGAGGTGTACCTGAAATTATTCATCATAAATTTTAATATTTAACTAAGAAAGAAAACAAATTTGCTTAGTTACAAGACAGAGAAGAGCATAATGTAAATTGTTATTATATGTTACAAAGTAAATTTCGAGATAGGTTTTTGTCTGTACTTGCATTTTTACCTGTACCTGCCTTCCAGGCTTCCTTCTTTGAGGAGATGGAAGGGTTAATTTTTATTTCTGACTAGCTTCTGCCCGCGACTTCGTCCGCGTAAATTTCGATTATCGTTACTCACTAAGGAACTTTAAAATTTTCCAGAATGAAAAGTAGCTTATGTGTAAATTCAGGGTATAAGCTATCTCCAATCCAAATTTCATCGAAATCCGTACAGACATTGTAGCGTGAAGGAGTAACAAAGTAACACACAAACTTCCGCATTTATAATATGGTAGGATAGTAGGATAAGTAAACTAAAAAACAAGTATCTTTTGCTTGATAATCTACTATGTTTTCCTATAAGAATTCTGTAATGGTTAGTATTAGGCATATCACAGAAAGTTTTAATATACATAGCTTTAACTTACGATTCTTCAGTAACAAAAGTAAAGTTCACAATAAAGTATCTTGCCGGCATAACGATGTCCTGAGGATTCAATCCAGGTCCATGGATATTAATCAAGTTTTGAGATGATATCCGAGTTAAACCCCATAATAGTAAAAGAAAAATCTTACAAACCATGTTCTTTTTTCATACAAACTCTTAATTTGTAACGTAATTATAACAATATTATAATATAAACTAATTAGTAACTATGTACACAACACAGATTATAAGATATGTCTCAAACATGTAATCTGACAGATGACAGGTTCTGTCCTGTTCACAGATTTTAATGATATGTCTGTAAGACTGATAGCAATCAAGCTGATGGTTCCGGTAACCTTAGGGGAGTGAAGATGGCCGATTGAAAAATGCCCGGCTTATACTTTTGTTAATTTTGATTTACTGTTCTATTTACTGATTATAATTAAGTATAAATAATCTCTCCCTGACACTCGCGAAATCACTTGGTGGACCACCATTACTTTAAAGAAGAAGAATAAGGAATCAAACTTGGAACTGACAGTTCATTCGTAGAGTTCTCTAACTCCCTTTCTCTTATTTATTACACTACACGATTTTCAGTGCGGCAGGGAGGCATGGAAATCGGAACCATTCGATTGTCTGTTCAAGGACTCTTCCACCTTGTTTTTTATTACACTTCGCTGTTGTTGGAAGCAGAGGCCCTACTTTGAAAATCGTAGTTGGAAGTTACGATAGCTCCATCCCTTTGTCTCGATTTAGTCTCGAATGGCGAGTGACAGGGATGGAGCTAACGTAACTTCGAATTTCGATTTTCAAAGTAGGGCCTCAGGTTATGGAGAGGGCCCGAGAGAACGAGTAATAATTTTACCCCTTTTAGGTGCCATTGCCAGCTTAAAAAACCCGGCTACATCAGCCCCATAGAGGTAGTAAAACATAGAGAGAGTGTAAAAACGGCTAATAGAATAGTACTCTTCGCACCTGTCACAAATGCCCTTCGTTAAAAAGAGTCGTCTATATATGACCGCTTTCGATTGGATTTCAAAAGCGTACCACTTTTTAGGTGTGTTCGTGTGTGTCGCTCTGCATTAGTGTGCGTAAGTTTGCAGTCAATGATGTGCGGTTTATCGATATATTAGGTTTAACCTTAATTAAAAGGCAAAGGATAAGCTAAGATATAATATTTTCAATAGTAATTGTGATTGATTACCAATTGAAAAGTGGCCTTATTTCGAAAAAGTAAACTGAGAAATTAACTTTTTATTTAAAAATAAAACGTTTATCTTTAATAATAATGAATAAGCCTTGTAATTGTAACACAGTAATTGGAAGACAGTTTGTGACCCTTTTTTGATGCCGGATTGCATTGCAACTTCTGAAACAACGACGAACCATTTCTGGCAGAGAATCTCCAGCCATTCCTGTTTGAGCACCAAGGTTAATTTGTTTGGGTTGCGTATGAATGGATGTGATTACTGAATATATATATGTTTCTTATTAAAATCCGAGCGATACTGCAAATCTGAAACAATACAATTAATTAATATCACATATAGTAGGCTCTTTTACCGATCGATAGATATGTACGTACAGTCAAGGAAATTGATTCCTTGACCATTTTGGACTGTCAAAGTGACACTGTAAATAAAATCATAAGAAGTCTCTTACGTTTTGATTGATTATGTCACTACGACTTAGTCCAAAATGGTCTAGGAATCAATTTCCTTTACTGTACGTAAAAAAAAAATATTAAATGAAAATACCGATGTTAAAATAACGAATGATCCAAATATCTACAATAAGTATTTTATGCCTATGTCTATAAAAGGCACACGCCTGTGCCATTAAACGTTGTAAGTTTCGGCATTTCAAAACATCGGCCTTTTAACTGTTCGGCATCGCTATTTTAACCCAAAATATATTCACTTTTTGATATTTAAACACATACTCATGGATATATTTACTCATTTACTCTATGAAAATATCGAAAGTTTACTTATCGATATTAATTTTGGAAGCACTATTGTTTACTTCCGAAAGAAAATCTAAACATGAGTTAAAATTGCACATTTACTGCACATAGTGCCTGTGTATTAATTACAAGACGTAATACGATGATAATGTTTCTAGTTATACTTGCAAAACGGTCGGATTATGGCCGAAAATCAACAGTTTTATTGTAAAACATCACTCATCTGTGAAAGCTTATATTTTGTGGATCATTTTCTTTAATTCCCATTCGGGATTTACACCCACGAAATACACACGCCATTCCACTGAACCTATACTTAAATACTTCACTGATAACTTGTCAAAGAAATATATTTTCGGAGAATTATTTTAAAATTCGTACGGATGGGCGCACAGATCGCGAACAACAACAGTAATCCGACTAAACTAAGTGACACTTTTTCTTAGGTCGTTATCCGACTAGCCGCTTATTCTATCCCATTCGTCTTAATTTAGTAGGGTTCACATGTCGGGTATTGACCAATAAAAATTGGCTACAAAACTGTGTTGTACACAGAAGAAAAAGGTGGTACGCTTGACAGTTGGCTACACGGGATCTAGTGCTTTACTTCATCTTTGATCAGCCCCACAGATTATAAGATATGATCAGCCCTGCTGTGACTGCTGTCATGCCAGGTTAGTTAGATACATTTAGACATATCTTTGAAAAGGCGGGAAACCACAAAACTTGGCGGGCGCGTTTTTTGGTCTATTTAATTATTAATTATTATTTTCGTGTAAATTGGATCAGATAAGTTTATAAACTTGTAAATATTTCCTAATTTGTATATATTTAGTGTTTTTAGTGTCCAATTCTTTGGTAAGTGCTTAGTTTAAGTTGTAATTATGGACGAGAATGTGCCCCCAGACCCTGGGGGCACTCAACTTATCTTATCGCAGGTTCCTCAACCAGCGAGTTTTGTAACGATTTCAAATGAATCAAGTATGGATACAGATGCATCATCGACGCAAACAAAGTCTCGTTTAAAACGTAGTCGCACACAAAAAATAATTTGTAAACATTGTCAAAAAAAAAAGACGAGACACTCCAGTGTTGCAAACCCAAAGGGTTGCAAATGCGACAGCGACTCAGACGGTCAGCAGTCTAAAGTAATCAAAATTACCGAAACATCGCAACTTGATCCTCAATCCCATCCCGATTCAGCCAATTCCACACCTTCAGACCCCTCTCAAAAGTTGCCGATTGGTAGGACTCAATATCAGCCCACTGATTGTGCTCCATATGTGGTACATATACAGCGTATTGAGGTATCCCCAAATGACAATACCACTTTGCACCCAGTTACCTTTGGTAACTTCTTAAGGAAGTTTAATTACAAAAATATAATTGATGGTAGTGTTAAACGAATTGGGAGAAATCGCGTTTCAATGGCCTTTTCTCACTTTGAGCAGGCAAATTCATTCGTTGCTGATGCCACACTTGATTACACATAAGTTAAAAGCATTTATTCCCACATTTAATGTGACAAGGTTGGGGCTTATACGTGGAGTACCTGAGGAATGGAGTCCTGAGGAAGTCAAGGATAATATCAATGTGCCCATAGGTTGCGGTAATATTATTAAAGTACGCAGACTGAACTTCAAGGTAATGACCTCTGGAACTCCTGTATGGAAACCATCACAATCTGTGGTAATAACTTTCGATGGCCAGGTTTTACCGAAGCGGGTATTTATGTGCTATAACTCATTATCTGTAGAACTATACATTTTCCCTACGATACAATGTTTTAACTGTTGCCGCTTTGGCCACACCAAAACACAATGTAGATCAAAACCTCGTTGCTTCAAATGCGGCCAAGACCATACAAGCAACTCTTGTGAGATTGAACCTGAGGATGCTTCCTGCTGTTTGTGCAGTGGGCATCATTTTGCCATTAGCCAGTCCTGCCCTGAATTAAACCGCCAAAAAGAAATTAAACACAGTATGGCGCACAATTGCATCTCTTATGCTGAGGCATTAAAACTACATCCCCCTGTAATAAGATCATATGCAGAAGCAGTGTCTCATCCACAAATTACACCTGTTAATGAATCCTTTGTTAGTCATCCAATTAAAAAATCCTACAAAAAAACAGTCTTTCTAAAACCAAAGTTGCCTCCTAATTTACCCAAAGGGTATGATCAAAACGCTCATAAGCAGTTGATCAGGGAGTACAATATACCCTCTCCTTCTAATGGTTGTGCACTTAAAAATAATAATATTGAGAATACCAATAATAAAACACTACAAGAAATAATAATTGCTTTATTAAACTTTCTTACTGAATCAAATTTAAATTCAAATTCACCGACCAACGTTGCCCCTTTATTAGAAATTCTGACCAAATTCATTACTATCCAAAATGGACAATCTCCTAAAGATTGTTCAGTGGAACTGTCGCAGCATCATAAATAAGAAAAGCGATCTGCTTTTCTTATTAAATAAATATAATCCTTTTGTTGTAGCTTTACAAGAAACATGGTTAAAGCCAGAGGTTTTCTTTAAAATCCCTGGTTTTTCTGTTTTGCGTGAAGATAGATCTGATGGGTACGGCGGAGTCGCCTTGCTCGTCAATAAATCCTTTCCTTTCACTTTATCATCTCTTCCCCCTCACAGCAATGATTTTTCTATTGTTGCAGTGCATGTAAATAATATTTTAATTGTATCCATTTATATTCCTCGTCCATCTTCTATCATCTTTCATGAAATTAACATTATCTTGTCATCACTTTCAAGACCCTTTATACTCCTTGGTGATTTTAACTGTCACCACCAATCATGGGGTAGTGCAGCTTCAAACCATTTTGGTGAGGAGCTATTAGAAATTCTAGATGCTCATAATCTCTGTTTTTTAAACTCTGGTAGCCCAACAAGAAGGACTGAACCAAATGTTTCTACTAGCGCAGTCGACCTATCCATTTGTACTCCTGACTTAGCTTCAACTATTTCTTGGCATGTTCTCGCATCTACTTTTGGTAGTGATCATTTTCCCATAGTGATTTCTCTTCCAAATCATTCATCGTTCAAGAATCGTTTAAAGCGGACTCCACGTTTGAAATACCATCTTGAGAAAGCAGACTGGGATCAATACAGCACTGAAGTAGAAAAAGGAGTTACTTCTCTACCAATAATATCTCCAGGCAATGAGGTTATTTGTGCTAACAAATTTTCTAAAATCTTGATCGATGCGGCGGACTCCACGTTTCCAGCGAAAAGGGTTTCTAGTAAGTTGCCTTCACCTCCTTGGTGGGACCAGGAATGCACTAATGCTATAAAATCCAGAAAAGAAGCAGAATTAAAATACGCTGCTGATATGACGTTTGATAACCTGTCAAACCTCTCTAATATTATTGCTAGTACAAAAAAACTCCTTAAAAAGAAAAAAACTTTCGGCTGGAGAAATTTTTGCTTATCAATTTCGCCTAGTACTAGTCCATCGACTGTGTGGAAAAAAGTTAGGAGGTTCAGGTCAGCATTTAACGATATTGGTTTTTCTGTACTCCCTACTGCTGTGGCAGAGCAGTTCTTGGATAAACTTGCTCCGGCCTTAGCTCCTCAGCAACTACTTTTACATAGTCCTTCTCCTATAATTGGTATAGGTGAAGGTCAACTGTCCAGCATAGAGTCTCTTTTTTCTATTAAAGAATTAAAAGGCGTACTTTGTGGATTAAAGGACTCTGCTCCTGGCAAAGACGGAATCCCTTATTCCTTTATAACAAACGTCGGTGATAGTTCCCTTATTTACTTCCTTAACCTCATTAATTCTATTATGATCACAGGTAACGTTCCTCCTTCTTGGAAAATCCAAACAATTGTGCCTATTTTAAAACCTAACAAACCTACTTCAGATGCCGCTTCTTACCGACCTATAGCCCTATCTTCTGTTTTAATAAAATTGGCGGAGCATTTAATAAAAAACCGTTTAGAATGGTATGTAGAATCGAACGGACTTTTAGCCAACAGTCAATTTGGCTTTAGGCGGGGTAAAAGTACCATGGACAATTTGAGCATACTAACCACAGACGTACGTTTGGCATTCTCTATAAACCAATCATTAATAGCCGTATTTCTTGACATTTCTTCTGCTTATGATAATGTTCTCCTTCAAGTTTTGTATACCAAACTGAATACCCTTAAGGTTCCTCAAATTTTATCCAACTTTATTATGAATATTTTAAATGAAAGGTGTGTTATAGTTTCTGACGGCATTTCTGAAATATCTAGGGTTGTATGGAAGGGCCTTCCGCAGGGTTCCGTACTTAGTCCCATATTATACAATATTTATACATTTGACCTTGAATCCTCGCTTAATGGAAATGTTAATGTGTTACAATATGCTGATGATCTCCTTTTATACCATACAGACCGATGTTTGAGTAAATCAAGTGACACAATAAACTCGGCTTTAAACTACCTTAAAGACTGGCTGCATGAAAATGGTTTAGAATTGTCCACGAGTAAAAGCTCAGTAGTAGTTTTTTCTAGGAGACGAATAACTCCCCAAGCATCAGTTTTTTTCAACAATGAACCTATTCCGGTGGTAAATCATACTAAGTTTTTGGGCATTGTTTTAGATGCCAAACTGACGGGCTTGCCTCACTGCGAATACGTTGTAGCTAAATGTGAGAAAATATTGAATATTCTTAGATGCCTGGCTGGAGTTTGGTGGGGTTCCCATCCGTTTTATCTCAAGTTAATCTATAATGCCTTAATTAGGAGTCTTCTTGATTATGGCACTTTTTTATTGGAACCAGGTAGTATAGCAGGATTTAAAAGATTAAATGCAATTCAATCTAAATGTCTTAGGTTGATAACAGGAGCTATGAAGTCGAGTCCGATAAATGCTTTACAAGTGGAATGCTGTGACCCTCCATTACAGCTAAGGCGACAGTTTTTGTCTGACAAGTATTTTTATCGTGCTGTCCAATTTTCTCGACATCCCATTCTCAATAAATTAAAATGTTTATCTTTACACGTTTCAACATCAAGGTTCTGGCTTCATAAATCTCCTCCTTATTTAGTAAAAAGTATGCAAAAGTTCAATTCTTTAGATGCTCCTACTCACAGTTCATGGACACTTCCTTTATATACATGTATCTACCAATCTCTGGTTTTAACACCAGATATTGTATACGATTTAAAAATAGAAAAACAAAATGCCAATACTATTTTTACATCTGTTGTGTCGTTACGCTGGCCAGGGTGGCATTATATTTACACAGATGCATCTAAAAAATCTCCCTCTGAGTCTACTGGTATTGGCATATTTCACGCTCAACACAAAATCATACAAAAGGTCAAATTTCCTTCTGAAACTCCTGTTTTTACCGGAGAGGCGTTTGGCTTACTTAAAGCCGTGGAGTACATTTTGCTAGGAAAATTGAAAAACACTGTTATTTTCTCTGACTCTCTCAGTGCTCTCCAGGCAATGGGTAAATATCCATTCGTGAAATCAAGCTTATCATATCCAGTGGTCATTGAAGTTAGAAAGAAACTGTATGAATGCTTCCTTAGAGGTTACAATGTGGTATTTTCATGGGTACCTAGTCATTGTGGCATCAGAGGGAATGAAAAAGCTGATAGTCTTGCTAATGAAGCTATTTTGGATGGAGATATTTTCCCGTTTAAAAACTATTCGCACGATCTTTTAAATTTACCGAAATTGTATCTCCAAAGGTCCTGGCAGGAGCTTTGGTCTGCTAGTGGGGTCATAAAGGGTAGATATTTCAATCGGATCCAACCAACCATTCCGTCCAAACCTTGGTTTTTTAAATTGAATTTTAGCAAGAGGGTCACCAGTACCTTAATAAGAATGCGATTGGGCCATACATGTACACCTGAACATCTTGCTAAAATTCATATAATCGACAACTCTGTTTGTGAGTGTGGTTTGGAGGTGGGTGATATAAACCACATAATTCTAGCTTGTCCGCTTTATGATCGTTCTTCATTTTACGGTAAAATAACTGCTCTCCGTATTCCTTTACCTACATCTGTATCCTGCTTATTGTCCATAAATACCCCTAGCATTTATTATTTGTTGGCCTCTTTCCTTAATTACAATGATATAAAATTGTAAATATTTAATTAATTTATATTTCTATAATTATTTATTTAACCCAACTTTCCTGATCCTAATCCAGATTTCAAAATTCCGTGAATCCTTTGTTTATAATCCTGCCCCGTTTCCTCACTTTTGACACTGGCAAAGTGGCACAACCCTATGTGCTTATTGCTAATAAAAAAAAAAAAAAAAAAAAAAATAGACATATCTTATAATCTGTGGTTAGATAGGTAACTCTGATAAGTGTAATTTATTTTATTCCGAATCAATTATAACCTCTCCATATTCCTTTTAGTTATAATAATAAGCATGATTTTAATTTGAATATATTTCGTATGAAGGTTGCAGATTTCACGATAAAAATTAAGATATGGCTAATTCCAATCTCAAATTACTTTGTAATAGTTTAAGTAAACTCAAGTAAGTACATCACCAGGTATATGATACTTCCGAGTTAAATAAACAATTTAAAACACAATTTTAATGAATGATTCCTTTTAGGATACATTATGTTGCACAGCGACAACACGGTCGTTTCGTAGTTCCTAAATATCGCCCACCACATTGGTTTATGCCAAAGGAAAGAGTGGTAAGGTTTCAATGTTTTTGTCGTATTTTTGCTATGATCAATTAGGTAGTTCGGTCATTAAAAGATTCATTTACTGTATCCAGATAAGTGAAGATATGCTTACTCAAGAAAATCGGCAGTTCCTTGATGAAGTAAGACAAGATAAATTGAATGCTCAAGCAGCCTTGGAGTCGCCTTTGTCAAATAGTGACAGTGTGTCAACTGCTCCATGGGACCCCTTAACCCGACGGGCGGGACTGATTGCCCGCAAGATAGGGAATTACCCTTTGTGGTCTAAGGATGGAAAAAAAATGCAAACAACTCTATTACAGGTATGTATAAGAATAAACATGAAATATAAAAGTGGTAGGTAGCAGTAAACAGTAAAAACAGAAATAAGAAAGTAAAGAATTTAATTTATTTATCGATTTCAATCATAGTCTTATTTTTCTCACACTTAAACGTGTATTATTATAGTTTGCAACCATGTTGTACACATGTACCATCATCAAACCGATTTGGACTTACGGCATCCAATTGTGGTCATCTGCGAGCAAATCCAACATCCTCTGTCTCCAAAGAGCGCAAAACCACATACTAAGAGTCCTGACGGCTGCTCCCTTGTTTGCACGCAACCTAGAAATCCACGAATACCTAGAGATTCCAAGCTACTTAGCAAGCTACAAGGATCGACCAGAAATCCACCCCAACCCACTATCGAAAGAGTTGTTGACCCCAAACCCGATCAAGAGGCTCAAAAGAGCTGATGTGTTACACATTTGAGGGGGAATAGGACAGTGGCCCTATTTGCCGAGAAAATCAATACTCCACTTAACTCATCTGCTCATAGTATAACCGAACATACTGATCGCAGATAAATCTAGGAAAAAAAAAAAGATGTACACATGAACTAGCTAGTGGCATAAAAAGAAATTCAATAACCCATATAATTGCTGTAAAGCGATTTATTTGTGCAAAAGAGGTTACTTTTGAACTAAGAAAAATTGGCATATCTTTGTACTACATCTTATTTAACTCTGTACTAAAATAAAATTAGTAATCGGACAATCAGGACATGCCTTGCGAGGGTATTGTTTCAGACATATTATAAAATAATTACCTATGTCAACACTTCAGATTGCGGTAACCTTAGTACCAACTTCTGATTGTAATTAAGTAAAACTTTTGTATTGGTCAATATCTTCCGTCTTCTGCAAGTTCTACTGCAAGATGCAGTTTATTACTTATAATTCTTCTCAAATTTTAAAATCTTAGCCTAATTGTGCAAAATGTGGTTACAGAATTATCAACAAGATTTTAGAGTTGTAGGTAAGTATTTCTGTAGTTCTGCCTACCCCACTCTATGTATGTATGTATGTATACATACATACATATATTTTGAAATTTATAGAAAAATTGCCCCCGACTTAACTCTGGCTTGCTCATACGTTTTTCATTTCACCAAATATTAACCATAAAGCCACCAAATTTTAAGAAAACTCCTTTTTTTTTTGTTTTAACTTAACTGATCAACTTGCAAGTGTACAAGCAAGTTATTACTGTAAATTTTGAAACAAAGCTATATGCCAGACAGAGATATTTGCCACTGACTCTTACCCATAGTTGCGTCTCAAAACTTACAGCACTTGCAAGTGTAAATGTGGCCTGAGTATATTTTATTTAAGTAATTAAGACAAATTTTGTTAATAAAAAATGGTCATGTACTTTCTCTTCTTTTTGAGATAACGACACATGTAATGACAAAAAGAAAAATAAAAACATTTATTATATTGTAAGGTGTACAGGTCTGTTAAGCACCAATAATACAACAAATCAATGATAGCAACACGCCTACTCGCTCGGTCCAATAGTTTGATCAGATTAATTAGGTTTGAATCTGTTGCCTAAATATGCAAGCATTTAAAGCGTCACCTGACAAAAAAACCACCGACGAAAAAAAATGTAAGAAACTTTGTTACAATAAATATTGGAATTTGGTTTAGAACATGCATTCAAAGTGAAAAGTAGAGTGTTTAAAGGGAGATCAAACAAAAAAACCATTTAATATTTAATCATTTTTTTCTTACATATTAAAAATGTATGACTTTTGATGTATTTATGTAATTAACGCGTTTTCACTAAAAAGTGTACCCAATTAAGGATTGAAATTAAGGAACTTTAACTTTGTCAGTGACGAAAATTGGCCATACATTGACGGCCGCAATGTGTGGCTAATTTTCGTCACAAAACTGACAAAGCCACACATTGCGGCCGTCAATGTATGGCCAATTTTCGTCACAAAACTGACAAAGTTAAAGTTCCTTAATTTCAATCCTTAATTGGGTACACTTTTTAGTGAAAATGCCCATTAACGTGATGATAAAAATCTCAAAAAATTACATTGGCTAGGGTTATCGTTTCTTTTTAATTCAAAAAATCTATCACAAGGCAAACCTTGTACGGTTGGTAAAATGGACTGTCGACAAAAACTAAATAGGACAGAAATAAAAGTTACGGTTTCTGTTTACTTTAGCGGTAGATATGTCCCGTATGTTGGGGCTTCTAAAATATGAAAACAGCAAGCAGCAGCACAACTTCATTAATAAATATACGTAGGTACCTACTTTTTTTTCACAAAACATTTTAGTGCTAATATCTGATCAAATTAAATCTTACCAGAGGGCGGCCGTGACTTCGTACCTACGCATAGAATTAATTTCCTGCTACTCCACTTTTTTTTTCGACCATGGGGAAATGCCTATGCCCAGAGGCCAGCACGGGCTGTGTTCAACTTTCACGGACTAAAATCCCCGGGGCGTTGCGCTAATCGTTTTAGAAGGGGGCTACGGGACCGCTATAGCGCCAAAACGTAGCCCCCCAATAACGGTTGGCCTTTGTGCTCGCACTTTACTAGGCCCCTCGCCTTCTCCACTGAAGGCACCCTGGAACACAGCAGGGGCCTTCCAACTCAGGACCTCGAACTGCAGCTGATAGACCCCCGATTCTGAAAATCCCTTCGTGGTGTACTTACCCCTAGGATATCCGAAGAATATACCCTCCAGATTTCAAGTCCCTAGATCCAGTGGTTTCACCTGTGCATTGATCGATCAGTCAGTCAGTTTCTCCTTTTAAAACAAACAAATAAACAAGTTTGAGCAAGTTCTGTTTTAGGCCTGGGGCGTATGTTACGTAGTTCTTATTACACTGGAATAAGGTGCATTGGAACATTTTTTTGAGAGGTTGCGTTCCATATTTTAACACTTGGCTGTACAATGTGTTTATTAGATATGTTACTTCATCATTATTGCGTAAGGCACTCATCCTGCATGGATCAAAGGTCGATGTCCAGGTATTTCAGCCAGTCTGCTGCGGCAGGCGTAAATTTATGCAGCTCCTCCATGCCACCGGGAAAACAGCGAAGTGACCATTCGTTTACCACGTGGGAGAGGGTCTGGTCAGGAGCTCCGCAGTCGCATTGTGGAGACTCGCACGATCCCCACTTGTGTAGGTGATGGTTGGTTTTCCCGTGGTCAGATCGAAACCAATTTAAGAGGGTCGAGGGTTTTCGGTCGGCGCAAAAGCCCGGCAATTTCTTCGAGGGGTCTGTTACGAGGGTGGCGTTAGTACCAGCAAAAAGGCCCCACCCCTCACGCCAAACCTCGTTTATGTAGTACGGGAGATTAAGTCCCTCGTCGTTCCATATTGGGGACCTAGAAGTAAGACGGGAAGAGGTAGATCGTCCAAAGTGGACCTGATGGGCATAGGCTTGGAGCCGTTTAGCGAGAAACACTTTTTCCACTCGTTGGCAACCGCTTTTTGTCTGCGCAGCTCGGTGAGGTGGGATGTATGCTAGAACGGGCAGCAAAGGAAGATGTGTAGACTTGATTACCCCCGAGATTAGGCGCATCACTTAATTGAGCTGGGTGTCAACCTTGGCTGTATGGGCACTGTGGTACCATACGGGGACGCAGTACTCTGCAGTTGAGTACACCAGAGCCAGAGCGGAGGTACGCAGAACAGTTGCGGAAGCTTGTGCCTGCTAGCTTTCGGATGATGTTGATCCTTGTTTTGAACTTCTGCTTGACGTTTTCTAGGTGTGGTTTGAAAGTCAATGCACGGTCTAGTGTCACGCCGAGGTATTTCGGAGTGAAATTATGTTTTACTGTTTCGCCGCAGAAAGTGACGTGGAGCTTTCTATTGGCCAGACTGTTGGTGAGATGTAAAGAGGAGACTTCGGTTTTGGCTGGATTGGGGCGTAAACGCCATCGGGAATATTAGTCTCCCATAGTCTTAAGATCCTCAGTCAGCGGCAGCGCCAATTCTCCCTCGTAAAATTTCCTTGATTGGCAGGCTAGAGCCAGGTCGTCTGCGTATGCAAATTTGCAAGACCTTGTGGCTGGCATATATTGAAGAGGAGTAGCGCGAGGACAGATCCTTGTGGAAGACCGTTTTTGACAATCTAGGTGTACCTTAATATGGCGAGGACTGAGAATAGTTTTGATGATGAGGCGAAACATTCTGCTGCAGGGGATGACATCGCTGATTTTCCCAAGTAATCCATCTATCCAAACAGTATCGTAGGCTGCACTTAGATCGACGAAGGCCGCTGAGGTTTATAGGCCACGTTGATAACCAGCCTCGTTATATGAGGACAGAGCTAGGACCCGGTCAGTGCAACTCCGGTTTCCTCTGAAGCCAGCCTGCTCCTCCGGGACACCATCATTAGCAGCAGGATACTTATGTTACTTAAGATAATAAAACGTATTCTTAATGCGGTTAAAATTATTTGGAAGAAAGAGGATACGACTATCCTTAACTGTTAACCTACCTGCAGACTTCAGATTTCCCGAGATGATGGCGATTGCAAAATCATTAAAATATGGGGAACTCTACTAACAATTTAAAATCGTAGGTACATTGTAGAATCTCACTGAAAACAATACAATACAATACAAATCGGTGCACCAAGTTCATATAAAATTGCAACTCCGATTATTGGAACTCCGAAAATGTAATTTTTATACCGCTGGAACCGAAAACTTTTCAGACGTTCTGAAATATTCAATGTGTAGATAAGACTAGGTTAGGTTAGGTTTGATTTATAAAAATCCTGAAAAAGTAACAGTTGCTGAAAAAAATACGTTATGAGTTGCGATGATTATGACTTACAATACGTTATGAGTAAAAATAATTATATGAGCCAATATGGACCCCAGGCAGTCTTATCGCTGATTAGCGATCTCTTCCAGACAACCTTGGTAGGGATAAGTACTTTTCTTATCATAAATAATGTAACAAAATGCTTATTCCAGGTTGTGGATAATCATGTCATCAAATACATACCTCCCGAGGAATTTAATCCCATGATAGTCAAGAAACCTGTGTGGAAGGAAAAACGTAGACTAGGTTGTCTACTAGTTGGGTCAGAAACTATAGATCCCACTTCAGTCACGAAAGCATATAGTGGACTATTTGACGCAGTGGGAATGTTGCCGAAACGGCATCTTTGTCGGTTTATGGTTTCACCGCACGCAGCTTTACCGACGGGAACCCCATTATATGCCACGCACTTTAGAGCAGGAGATTATGTTGATGTGCGAGCTAAGACGTTAGTACTATTTAATTTATTTCATACATATAAGTAGAATTTATGGCCGGACCCTATATTCAAACCGCGGGCAGATACAGATAGGCTTATTTCGGATTGAAATTTGACACATTTTGAATGGACAAATGTAAAATTTCAACCTATAGTAAGGCTTATTTATCCGCGGTTTGAATATAGGGATCGGCCGTAAGTCTATATATTAATAGGTATCGGTTGTTATCGTGTTCCTTATAATCAGAGATCGGACAAATGGGTGTCATTACTCGCAATAATGTGGACATGACTCAAAAGATTTTAATTAAACAAATTAAATTACATTAATTGATTTCTTACCTGAACGTTAATCTTGATCCTTTACAGGACGGTAATAAATAAATAATACAACGAAGTGAGGAGTGGCCATTAATATTAATCTACTTAAGTTTGCTCCATTAACATCCGTGGGTTGCGAAAGGAGCTTTTCACCTCGTAAGTTTATTTTAGCCGCGAAAAGGAATAAATTAACCACGGAAAAAATATACAATTTACTGTTTATTTGCTTTAATAAATCTACACAGTAACAAGTCTTTGTATTATTTATTTATTACTGCCTTGCAAAGGATCAATTTTTTTTGGAGTAAGCTATCAATTAATGTTATTTATTTTTGTTTAATTATAATCTTTGGAGTTATGTCCACATTATTGCGAGTAATGACACCCATTTGCACGATCTCTGCTTATAATAAGTACCAAACCAACACATAATTACCTATGTACTCTTAGCTTTTGATAAAGTACCGGGTGGTAATATGTAAATATTTTAATTGTTTTCCTAAATAAAAACTTACCTTAAGTCATTTCTATTTTTAGTATTGACAGAGGATTTCATGGCGTTATGAAGCGTTGGGGATTCAAAGGCATGCCTGCATCTCATGGTGTCACGAAGACCCACAGAAGGCCGGGGAACATAGGTGCTGGTGGCGAAAAGGCTAGAGTATGGCCTGGAACTAAGATGCCTGGACACATGGGGAACAGGTATTACTTTATTCTTAATTTGATGTTATTAAAAACAAAACTTCGTTAACGAAAAGACAGGTTTAGGTTAGATTTATCAGTTTATTATTTTAATATTTGACCTTTTATTTTAACCTCCTTTCTGGATAAGCCGAGATTAAGCTACTTATAATTTAAATAATAATCACTATCAGTATCAAATTTATAAACTGACTTATTTTATCTTTACAGTTGGAGAATTTTACGTGGGGTAAAAATCCTTCGCATAAATACGAAGCAAAATGTACTCTGGATGCTTGGAGTTGGTATACCCGGTGAAACAGGCGCTATGTGTTACATATATGACACAGTCCTCCCACTTCGGAAGCACAAGACTGCGCCACCGTTCCCCACTTATCTGCCTTCCGAAGATCTTCCGTCAGAATATTTTGATGAATCTATTCATCCGTTTGAAGAGCCTACTATTTCATTTGAAGAGGAGTAATAATCTAGCATTTACAGATAAATATAGTGTTTGGTGTTCATTGTTTTTTTAATTAGTCACATTATTTATTGATAGGTACAGTCGAGTTCATAAATATGTGTACACTTGACCTTGTCATTCTTAATCGCTCTGACAATTCATATATTATGGCAGTTTACACATGACATTAAATTGACAAGGTACTAAAGTGTACACATATTCATGAACTTGACTGTACGTGCGGTAAGTAATCCCCTTGCCTTTTTAACGTTTATCATTATAGTATGGACAGTCACGAGATTAAATTTGGTACCCACCTTAGGTCCAAAGTCAATCTGACATTCTACAACAATAAGGTTGAGTTTCCTAAAAGTTACAATCTCTAATGACATTGACGACTTCAAGCATATTTTTCTTGAAATGGGTCCCAAATTAAAGCTCGTGACCGTACCTAGCGATCGCCTGCGGTTTTTTTGCGTAAAAGTCGTTTAACGTTATTCCAAAAGAAAACATCATATTTCATGACATGAAAAAAATCCGTTTAATGAATCCAGGACAAACATTATCAAAAACGTTCCCATTTATAATCGTCGTTTTCCCGCGATTTCGTCCACATAGAAATGGTTTATCGTTTTTCCCCTTAAGAACTATCAAATTTTCCCAGATACAAAATATCCTAGATGTGTTGAGAGCATTTATACCGGATGAGGCTTTTGGCACAAATTTCAAAACAAAAAAGTCATTTTGAGGGGGGCGAGTTTCACTATGTGTAAACCGCTAACGTAACTAGAAATGCAAAATTCTCTTGTTCCTAATATTTCACAAACTGATTCCTTTCACAAACATATTTTTTTCCCGAAACTAAATATTTCAGGATTTATTACAGGACCATCTTGTAGAACCGTTGTTGTGGTGAGGATAGGTTCGTTTTATAAAAATCCTGAAATATTGTTTCGGAAGAAAAAAACGTTTTGCAAAATGATGTTTGTGAAAAATTTATTAGCATACCATTATTTAGTGTTCCGCACAAGGCCTTATCATAAGAAGTTTAAAAACTATTAAGTACCGTAAAACGGGGTGAGTAGGGACACAACCTAAAATGAATCATGTGTTACTAATTATAAGACTGAAATTATTTCCAATAGACGTAAGGTTTTTGTCTATTTAATAATTGTTCTTATTTGTAACAAGTTATGACTTATTTCAGGTTATGGCCCTACTCACCCCTTAATACCTAATCACCCCGTTTTACGGTATACGATAAATAATTAGTCTGACAAAAATGGGTTATGATGTCATGACAAGTGCCGAGTGCGCAATTCACACAGCGGGCGGGAGCGGGTCGGGCGCCGAGCATGTCGTTTTCATCGCGGGAGCCGCGCGGTCCGTCGTATCCACACAGAGCACCGAACCGCGGCGGGCGCGTCGCCGAAACGCGGTGGGCCCCGCGTGGGTGATCGCAGGCGGGAATTCGGTATCGGATGGTAATGGCGAGTTATTACGACCAAGGACGCCCGCGACGGACCCGCCGCACCCGCGCGCTGTTTGTAGTGGCGGGCGGCGGGCGCGGCTGCCGCGCGGGGTCCAACCCGTCGCGCCGCATGTGTGAATGCTTCCATATAACTCCATGTTAAAACACCCGCCGAACTTCCGATTCCGACCCGCTCGGCGCACGACCCGCGCCCGCCCGCTGTGTGAATTGCGCTTAATTGTAAGCTCTCAGTCTTGTTGGATACCTAGTTGTATTTTTCAACTGCGATAACGTTTCTCTCCGCTTAAACCTAGTCCGATTTTTACGATTTTTGAATATGTTGTAGATATCATGAAAAGCTATGTCTGTACGTGTTCCTTTCCAAGAAAATATTTCTTAGAATGAAATTAATTTAAAAAACAAAAAACAGAAACTTACAGACTTTTCTTTATTAAATAACTAAAACATTGAAAAATCGTGAAAATCGGACTTGATTTAGGGGGTGAGAAACGTTATCGCCCGAAGCTAAATTTGTATAGATTTTTTTCGACAGCTACGCGATTTTAGCGACGTTTCACAATCCTCTTAGCCGATGATTCGAGATATTTAGGTACGTAAAATTTTATTAGTTTATATTACAAAAAAATGTTCTACAAATATGAAAATAATCACGAATACATGTATTTTTGCTAATATTATCTTTAAAACTAGACCAGATATATAAACCAGATTTTAAGTAAACGTTTGTTAGGTACTCTTAAATGACTCTTTGTATTTTCCTGACCCTGGGTATAATATATAAATACGAGTATATCTACTTAAGTACATTAATAAAGTCTAACACAGTTGAGTCAAATTAAAGAGTGTGGACAACTGGCAATAAAAATTCCCAGTTATCCACACTGTGGACAAGTGGGAATTTTTATTGCCAGTTGTCCACACCTATTTTCGAGGGTGTGGACAACTGGGTTTTATTATTCCCAGTTGTCCACACTGTGGAGAACTGGGATTTTTTTTCCCAGTTGTCCACACTGTGGACAAAGGGGGTGTGGACAACTGGGAATAGGCCGCATAGAGCTTCGTTTGGGACTAGCGTCGCTATTGCCTAACGCACTCACAATCGCAATCAGCTTCAAAGTGGGACAATTGTTTTCATTTTGTATGCAGACTCGCCTTCGGACCGTCAAAATCAAAACGATTGCGAATGCGTTAGGCAATAAGCCCTTAAGTCAATTTGTGTGACATTGTCCCCTGATATATAGAGGTATGAATTTTTAATGTCACGCTATCGCAACTAGTGATGGGCAATTTCTGAAACATTTCACATATTACCTTAACTGTGAAATATTTCAACTTTTGAAAATTACAAAATTGACAAGAAACGTTTCTGACAGTAATGTTACCGAATAAATTACACTTAAATTTCATGTCACGTGTCCGCTACTTCTGACGTTAGTAGAACGGGTTATGATTATAAAATTCGAGACTATATGTCGGTGGCCGCTTGGCCTAGGGGTGTCTGTTCCCAATTTCCCAGTTGATATACGAATACGAAGGACGGAAGTTCAAGACCAAGTTAAGAAGGGCCTTGTTTTTCTTGGTATTTATTTATTTATTTAACCTTTATTGCACAAAAGTACAAATGGCGGACTTATAGCCTAATGATATTGTTTTGTATGTTAAAAGTAGGTATATTGTGTTATCTTTGTCGTAATAGAAAACACAATACACAGAGTCATTAAAGGAATTATTTTAAAGTGGTTGCTGTGATAACTAATAAGAATGTTGTTGTTTATCGGGGAGTATAAAATTACTCACAAACAGATAATTTACACCTGAAAACCACAGAAACTTAACAGAAGTTTTCCATTTGAAACTTCCGGTAAATTACATGAAATTTAAATGAAAGTTTCACTTTTGTAACTTACAAGCTGCCCATCACTAATCGCAACTCGAATTCTGTATAAACTACAAGCAAGCATCTTTGTGTTCGCGCTAAAATCCGACAGCCGATAGATTAGAGCGAGTGTTGCATAAATATCCACACCCGTCGTTAGGATTAATTACACAATAAACACAATATTACACGTTAAAACTCTTATGATAAATATATTGTTGAACTGGTACCTAGTTACCTACTTTGCTTTAGTCACGTTTTGAACAATCTACTATTTATATTTGGTCACAGAACTCACAGAATAAGTAATGGTAATTTGGTTTAGGGGTTTAAAAAATGAATCCTAGTCGTGTGACTGAACCAATTCTTGAAGACCCTAAATAAAATGAAAAAACAAGTACCAAATTCAATTTATTCATATTTGAAGATTTCATTAGATCACTCAAAATAATATCAGTATGATTCAAATAATATTAATTCTATGTTGTTTCACAAATCTCATGTCAATAAAAACTACTGTTGTGTAGGTGGTTGGAAGCCATAACCGGGATAAGGTTGCGGAGCACCGGGCGGAGGAGCACCAGGGGCCGGCGCTCGGGCGTACGGGTATGGGGACGGCGGGTATTGCGCTGGAGGATATCCTTGCTGGTAGGCATGCGGCGGATATGCGCCTCCAGCAGGTGGGTAGTTCTGCGGATTTTGTGGGTAAGATCCTTGAGCAGGTGGTGCTGTTGACACCGATGGAGCAGGGCTACCAGGTTGCGATGAGGGGTTTGAATATGGCGGCTGTGTTGCAGGGGGATATGGTGACGGCTGGCCAGGGGGATACTGCTGACCAGGAGGACCACCTGTTGGAGGTGCTCCCGATGCAGGAGTTGCTGGGGGACCATTGTTGCCATGCGAACTTGAGTTATAAGTAGGAGATTGAGCTGAAGGCGAACCATATCCTGAACTCGGTGGATTTTGAGAAGAATAACCACTGGGTGGTGGTTGCGGAGATCGATTAGGCTGAGATGTGGGAGTTGTGCTGTAAGCAGATGTTGGAGTAGTGTTAGGGAATGGCTGGGACTGATAAGGTTGTGGTTGCGATGAAGTTGAATTATATGTGCTCACACCAACATTAGGATAATTGGGACCTGACTGTGGTGGCGGGTATGCAGAGTTACCAGTGTATCCTGGTTGAGTTGGTCCGCGAACAGGATACGGAGAACCAGCAGCAGCAGGGCTACCTGGAGGAGGAGGAGCATAAGGTTGCTGAGCAGTGGATGGAGGATATCCACCTCCAGGATGAGTTGATGGTGGGTAATTACTTGGAGTTGTTGTAATTGGTGGACCGTAGTTAGAGTTAGGAGGATAGCCCTGTGGTTGTTGAGAAGGGTTAGGAGGTCCATACCCTTGATTTGGTGGCCCATAACCTGCTTGAGGAGGATAACCTCCTGGTGCACCTTGATATTGGCCTTGATACTGGTTCTGAGGATATGGTCTCTGACCATATGATTGAGTAGGTCTGGTTGGTGCAGTTGATACTCCAGAAGGAGGCCTGTAAGGTTGCTGTGATGGGCCAGGGGAGTCAGCTCCGCTTGAAGGAGGGTTGTGAGGGCCTTGAGGGACATTTCCAGCAGCTAGTTGATGGGGAGGCTGAAATATTTAAACAAGCAATTTACTTACACATCATTCATTAAACTATGAATATAGTGTCTTAATATCAAATTTAACATGACATATATGATCTGCTCGTGACGCTACAACATATTTTTAATTCGATGGATTACCACACCAAGTACTTACCGGTAAAAGCGTCTGAATGTTTTGATTGGCGTCTGCCACCGATGCCAAATACACGAGATTTCTATGCAGAACTTGCTGATATTGATGACATTCCATCAGTTGGCCTTTCGCTTGATACTCTTGTATAGTTTGTATAAGATGAGCATTCTCGTCCAACATCTTTTGGATTTGCGCAGGACTCAGGGGAGGGCGATTGCCTCGTGGCGCAAAGGCGACCGACATCTTGTCGGTTTTGCAAAATTCAATTCCTTTGACTCGTTTTACTTTTTTGGTTCCTAAAATATTACGAAAATGCAATGCGAACAACAAGTAGAATTTTCTCCGCTTTGCACAGTAGTTGTAGTTGCTTACCACAGATTAAAAAGGTATAATAGACCACAGACGGTACAGACAGATTATTATGTAAGATCATATATATATATATATATATATATATTTATATATATATATATATATATATATATATATATACATATATATATATATATATAAACTATGTGTAAAAGGGGTGATAGACGTGCGAGCTTTAAAACCGCGAACTTAAAGTTCGTGAACTTACTCGGCTCGCGGCGGTGACACAAGTTGAAGCTTGCTCACAGTTCAAACGCTGCAAAATGTCGTCGGCAGAGGAAGATTTGAGTTATTAAGGAATAATATCATATCTCATTTTAAAAATCTCTCATTTTATGTTTTAACTAGAATTTCTGAACCAAAATAAACAACACAAATGTCAAACACCTCACCCACAGACTGCCAAAAGTTGGCCAAAAGATCGTGGCTCGCGGCTATGTCGCGGCTCGCGGCGATAACAGCCAATACGGGTTACGCTACGAGAAAAATTCAAACATGTTGTTGGATCGCCGATTAAGTTACTCGGCGGTTTTTAGGTACGCGTCACATGCCCGCCATGGGCGAGTAAGCTCGCCGAGTCACAAGTACGTGTACTTACTCGCTCCTCTATCAAATAATAATTGCTACAGATCGACTATAAATATATTATAAATAATACAATACATACAATAATTAATTGTACTCGAAAAGAACTACCTCGGTAGTCGCAGCACAAGTTCTCGAAATCGACGAAAATTAAGCAAAAAACACTCTACTCCAAAATCCCAATCCTCGTGTCTTGCCACCCGACCCAAGTTGTATATAATAACTTTTTTCAACTAACAAGAATAGTTTGTTATTCGATATAAAGTGGGTAAATATTATGCCGGCACCACACTTCGCTATTCGCTATTCGTTATGCGGCTGCGCCGTATTTGCTTAAAATATTTGCTATCGCGCTTATGCGTTATGCCTGCGAATAAAGAAAACATAGACGAATAAACCCTCCACACTTCGTCGCATGTAGGCGCATGAGCCGAATAACGAATAGCGAATAGCGAAGTGTGGTGCCGGCATCACATTATGCAATATATTGCATGCGATGTAAAAGCGCGTCACAGAGAGCTATTGTATATTTATTTATCTTATATTTATATTAATATAAATTATATTAATATAAATATAATATAAGATAAATAAATATACAATATTTAATTTTATAGTACAACATAGTTGTGTACTATAATTATAGTATAGTATGGCAATCTATCTTTTTTTATAACTTTCGAAAGGTGTGGCCACACACAACTATGCTAACTGCCATATGAAATTGTCATAGCGGATAAAGTGACAAGGCATTAAACTGTAAACATATCTTTGACATCGACTTTACTATAAAATTAATTATTTAGGTACATGAAGGGTACATGTATGAACGTCATAGTTGTGTGTGGCCACACCTTTCAAAAGTTATAAACTGATTGGATGACAGTCAGTGAGAGTAGTTGTTTCTTGAACTGAACTTTGCACTAAGTGCATATAAATTATCCAAATTTTGTACCTGATAACACAATATTGAGACTAGAATAAGAACACTTGCATATTTAAAAGTAAGTAGGTTCTGTAAATATTTGCTACTTAACTTTTTATTCAGTTTTAAAAGAGGCCTATTTTGTTTTTGTTTTAGTTAAAAAGAGATGGCGCTTCGAGGAATTAAAGTTGTGGAAATGTTGGGCCTGGCACCGGGCCCTTTATGTGGTACAATACTAGCAGACTTCGGAGCGACAGTCACAGTAGTCCAAAAGGTTGAGGTGCTGAACTAATAAGGTTTATAAAGTTTTTAAACAGCTTTGAAAATGTTTACTTTTATTTTTTTGTAGATTGCACCATCACCATTTGATGTAATGTCAAATGGGAAGAAAACGTTATCAGTGGATTTAAAGTCCAAGGAGGGAGTTGATATTATTAAAAAAATGTGCGCATCTTCAGACATATTACTAGATACATTTAGACCTGGAATTATGGAGAAACTAGGACTTGGGCCTGAAACCCTCATCAAGGAAAATCCAAGATTGATATATGCAAGACTCACAGGTTTTGGCCAAACCGGACCATATAAGAATAAAGCTGGACATGATATTAATTATGTAGCCATGTCTGGCCTACTTTCTGCATTAAGTACCAAGGGGCAGCCACCTGCTCCACCCCTTAACTTACTAGCCGATTTTGCGGGTGGAAGTTTTGTGTGTGCAATTGGTGTCTTACTAGCCCTTCTAGAGAGAAGCAAGTCAGGAAAGGGCCAAGTAGTCGATTCCAGTATGACAGAAGGAGCAGCTTACTTGGCAACTTGGTTATACAAATCTAGAAAACTACCAGTGTGGTCAGGAGAGCCAGGAACAAATGCTTTGGATGGAGGATTGCCATGTTATGGAACTTACAAAACCAGGGATGGCAAGTTTATGGCAGTTGGTGCACTAGAACCCCAATTTTATTTAAATTTTTTAAATGCATTACAATTGTCTGCTGATGACTATCCACAGATTGGTAATCCAGATCATAGCAGAAAGGTGTTTGAGAAAATATTTATGTCTAAAACCCAAGAAGAATGGTGCAAAGTATTTGATAATTTTGATGCTTGTGTGACCCCTGTTCTTTCACTTGACTCAGTTGACAAACATGAGCTTCATGCATCAAGAAAGTCTTTTTATAGGGACAGTGAAGATTATTTAGTTCCCGAGCCAGCACCTAGACTATCTTCGACTCCTGGAGAATCTACAGGGCACCAAAACTTACCACAGCCTGGGCAACACACAGTACAAATTTTGAAAGAATTGGGATATGACAAAAGTACGATAGATGATTTTATAAATAAAGGTCATGTCTATGCGGTTGAAAAATCAAAACTATAAACTTTTATTAGACAATATCAGTTATTGATTTTTTAATACTTAAATGATCATATTTATAATTTATTTTTATACATTTGTTTACAATTAAGGGATGGTTATCAAATAAATTAATGACTTTCATCAAGGCATTTAAATCAAATACAATGTGGTTTTTACCTAATGAAAACTTATTAAAAACAATATGATTATCACCTTGAAATTGACTGAGCCTCTTTTTGGCTATATAACTAATGAAATTTATGAAACTTTGAAAATCCATACCAAACATTGATTTTAAGATCAATTGACATTGTTCCACAAATTCAGAAGTATCTCTGAATTCCTTAATCTCATGTTCAACACTTAACAAACATTTCACTAAAGCTTTCCAAACCTCCTCTATGTTGCAGGCATTTACCCAATTGTGGTTTATGGATATAGTGTCAAGCTGATTAATCACTTGATGATGCCAACCAGATGGTACAAATATAGCTTCACCCTTCTCTTGTATGACTTCAAAATGTTGGATGTCTTTGAAATCATTTTCACTAAATAAAAGAGGCAAATTTCCTAGTGAATCTTTCAGCTTCTCTTCCTCTTCAGGAGGGAATAAAATCCATTTCTTTCTTCCAACAACATTTACAGACCAACTAAATGAGTTGTACACATCAGCATGTAACGGCGTCCTGCAACCAAATATTAATCTTCGGATAAAATTAAATTTAACCAACGTTTTTTTACACATGAACTTAATATGCAAAGACAAATTAGGTACCAAGAATCCTTAGGGCCAATGTAAACAAACATGAAGTCATCTTCATGGTGATCTTGTGCATATTCATTCAGCCAATCTGAACCAAACAGAGTTGGTACCTCATAGAAATGGTCATCTGGGCGCAGTCTTCTTAAATGCCAATCTTTTAAATATAGAAGTTTATCTCTTTGTACAGATTTTAGATAATTCACATAATCAATAACTTTAGTATTGAGCTTTGATTGAGCATTATAAGTGATCGAGCCGCAATCTGCGACAGGAGCCTCCAAGTCACTAAACTTGTCAACTAAGTAATCATAGTTGATTGTGTCACACTTTATCCACTTACTAGTACATTCCCAATGTGTACTTATATTTCTTATTACACATGGTAAGTTCTTATAAACATAATCCTCATAAAACTTATTGTATTCTGTTTCTTCTTTTAAAATATCTACGTTACAATTTGTGTAATCGTAGATAAAATTGTTTTGTAGATTTTTGGTTATTTCTATTTGTTTTATATCCTTTGACATATTCAAACAGCTTCGGCTTTGGATGTTTTGATAGTGTAGTCTTAAAGATTGGTGACCATCTTTATGACCTACCTACCCTTAAAATCTGTGTTTATAACTGAGCCAAAATCTTCTTTTTCATAAAACCGCGGCTACGATATTAAATCATTTTGTGAATTTCACTAAATGTTCTTCGTCTTATTTGTGGCGTTCTTTCCTTATTTCGCAAATGTAACGTGAGTAAGAGTATACTGGGGTATAGGTACGTAACAGTACATGAGAAAATAAACTAAACTAAAAAACGGCAAACCGCCCAAATTTCACGATTTTCACGAAAACCATTTGGATTTGGCAATCAATTTTGGCATTGACGGCTGACAGACACTAAGCAAAGACCATGCATAGAGTACATTGAATATTAGACCATGTACCTACTATTGTATAGGTACACGACTAGTTTTCTATGAGTTCTCTACTTGGTCTGAGCACATGAGGTGCACCCATGAAGTTATAGATAAAGGTGGAGGCAACACTCTCTGAAGCCGAATGAAGCGTCCTTGAAGTCATTCTATCTCAAACACTTTGGTCTCCTCCTCTCTTTCTAACTACCCTAGTTAGAAAGAGAGGAGGGGACCAAAGTGTTTGAGATAGAATTACGAAAAAGTACATTCAAGACGTTTCATTTTGGTCTAGAGAGTGTGGACTCCACCTTTATCTATAACTTCATGGGTACACCCGTACTTTATAGTCAAGAAAAGTAATTACTTGAGTATTAGTAATGTAAAAAGTCATATAAAAATCATTACTTTTACTCAAGTAATTACTTTTCTTGACCATAAATACGGGTGTAACAGCGGCTAAAGAGCTGAGCTGAGTGAGGCCTTACTTAGAAGATCAAATGTTCAAAGTTACGTTAGCAGGGGCCCGTTTCACGAAGCTACAAGTTACAAATTACAAGCGGAAGTCTCTTTCTAACTCCATCCGCTAGAGAGAGAGTCCCGCTTGTAAATTGTAACGGGCCACAGCTAACGGTTACCTCCATCCCTGTCTCTCGTCATTCATGACTAAATCGAGAGAAAGGGATGGAACGAATGTAACTTCGATCTTCGATTTTCAAAGTAGGGCCTCTGAGGTCATAGGCATAGCCGGCATAGGATACACGACACTTATGTGGTCTCACGATTGGCTTGGATACTTATCCAAAATAACAGATATTCTAGCGAGGGTAAATAAATATAGTTTTGGTATATTCTTGGTTATTAGCTGATATAAAAAAACCCTCCTCCTCCTCGTGTGGTTGCCGAGTTAGAATAGTGTCACTCCATGTCTTCCCGTGGATGTCGTAAGAGACGACTAAGGGAATAAAGGCTTGTAGTACTGTTAGGCGATGGGCTTGCAACCTGTCACTAATACGCTGGTAAACATCTTGGCCTAATTGTGCAAATTGTGGTTATAGAAATATCAACAAGTTTTTAGAGATGTTTGTAATTCTGTAGCTCTGCCTACCCCACTCTGGGAACGAAGGCGTGAGATTATGTATGTATGTATGTATAAAAAAACCCGGCCAAGTGCGAGTCGGACTCGCGCACGAAGGGTTCCGAACCATAATCTATAAAAAATCACATTTGTTGTATTGGAGCCCCCCTTAAATATATATTTTATTCGGTTTTTTAGTATTTGTTGTTATAGCGGCCACAGAAATACATCAGCTGTGAAAATTTCAACTGTCTAGCTATCACGGTTCATGTGATACAGCCTGGTGACAGACAGACGAACAGACTATGGAGTCTTAGTACTTGGACTTTTCACGAAAAGGTGTACCCAATTAAGAACTGAAATTAAGGAAGTTTAACTTTGTCAGTTTTGGCGGCCGTCAATGTCACAAAACTGACAAAGTTAAAGTTCCTTAATTGGGTACACTTTTTCGTGAAAATGCCCAAATGTCGTGAAAGTATGGCGTACTTACTCACCCGTCTATCACCCCTTTAAAGTGTACATCGAAAGTCCAGAGGTAAAGCACCTTAAGGGGCATCCGAATCACCCCCATGTATGTTTAGCGTTTTTTAGTATTTTCGGAGATACTGATCATTTTAATCGGAATTTTTGTAATTTTTCTTTATGTCCATGTAATGAAAAACCCGTAAGTTCATGTATTATTTTAATATTTTTTTCAGTGGTTTCTAACATTGATAGAATCATTATGAACTGAGGATGTTTTTAAACCTACATGCTTTAAAAACACAAACACAAAATACTAAAAATCGCTGCACATACATGGGGGGATTCGGATGCCCCTTAAGGTGCTCTACCTCTGGACTTTCGATGTACACTTTATGCTGGGACACATTATATAAATAATGTGTTAAAGTTTGCTGCCAATGAAAATAAAAATATATTTATAATTAAAGTGAATTGTTTAAATATCTTAAAAGATTTAAAGTCTTTAATTATTTTTTAATTTGAATGCTGCCTAATATCAGTCAGATTACTTTCTTGTTGTATGTCGTTCTCGTTTGACTTACCTGTGGCATGTCATATTTGTGATGGCGGTGCTAGCTTGGGGGCTTTGCTGCCTTGCTTAGTCGTAAATTTACGATACAATACTTTGTGATAGATTTCGAAGTTTATATTTGTGTTTTGTGAAGTTTTATTTTGTTGTGTTTATTATGGTGTATAATTTATGATGTTTTTATTTGAGATCATGGAAGTTTTCATGATAACAATTCTTGGCGCTAAGAAAACAATTAGTGGTTCTTGATGAAAAATATGCTTATTGGAACCTTATTAGCGTAAGAGAATTGTACAATTTAGACACGAAGCCAGTTTTGTGTCATTAAAACCAAAGTATTCGTCGATAAATTAAAGTAAGCAAAATGAATGATGTTCGCGACAAAGTTGTTGCCGGGTCTTCGGGTTGGGATAGCACAACACCCCGTAGCGACTCGTCTCCTGAAATTCAATCGTCACCCGGCGGCAGCGGGGAGACGCCGCAGACGCCCGGCATGCCCGCGCCGCTCGCGCCGCACCTTGCCGCCGATCTGCACCCTGATCTCATCCAGCAAGGCTGGCGTAAGTACTGGTCCAAACGAGAAAATAGGCCCTACTTCTGGAATAAACTATCCGGCGAGTCTATGTGGGAGCTACCAGCAGTAAAAAGAGACTTTGATCCTATAACAGATCCTCTTGGAATCTGTCACACTGGCCCTCCTAATGCAGGTAACATGACCCCCAGTGCAAGCAAACGGCGACCTTCTGAGGATAATGGTCCCCCTCCAAAAAAGTTTGTCTTGGCTGGACCGTGGGACATTGAGGTACCAACTAATGTTGTGATATATGAGAGGCCTCCAACTATATGCCCACATCCACATCCAGAAATAGAGGGGTTCAGGTTTACTCTTGCCAATAAGCTGCGACAATGTTATCAAGAACTGTGTCATACTAGAGAAGGTATTGATGCACCTAAGGACTCTTTTAATCGTTGGTTAATGGAAAGAAAAGTGAATGATCAGGGAGGCTCCGATCCACTGTTACCCAGCCACTGTTTCCCAGAGATATCACGCTCCATGTACGAGGAAATCATGAATGATATACCTATCAAATTAACCCATCCTAAATTCACTGGTGATGCTAGAAAACAGTTGTCACGTTATGCTGAGGCTGCTAAGAAAATGATAGAATCCAGAAATGCTTCTCCTGAAAGTCGTAAAGTGGTCAAGTGGAATGCAGAAGATACATTTCAGTGGCTCCGACGCACTGTTGGTGCAACTTATGATGACTTTCAAGATAGACTGGCTCATTTAAGAGTAAGTTATGGAAAAATCTAGAAAACTATGAATATTTCTTTTTATTAATAAATTTAAATGTTCAATGGTCAATGTAAGCTTTGTAAGTTGTAAGTACTTGTCATATGGTAATTATATTTTTTTGTTCCAGCGACAATGCCAGCCTCATTTGGCTGAAACAGTAAAGGCATCTGTTGAGGGTATTTGCCTAAAGATTTATCATCTCTCTGCAGAGTATGCCCGCAAAATACGTGAAAAACATAGTGCGCTATTGAAAGAAAATGGAATACAGGTAAATTTTATCTTTATTTTGGACAAGTTTTATGTGCTTACACCTATTTTTGAATGACAATACTGTTTTCTGTAATTATGATTGTTTAGGATAGGTCAAGTCACAATGTGAGTAAGTAATACTAAGATAGAGTTTTTAGTTTTGTATGTGGAGCAACATTTGGTTTCACATTCATTGATCATAGATATTTTGAAATACTTACCTTCTTGTTAGTATTAGTATGGCTTGTATGGATTTGTTGCATATTTTCCTATTATTCATAATGACAAAAAGCATATGAAATGGTAAAGTTAAGTAAATTATTTAACAGTATTAACATATTTAATGCCAAACTCACTGATTTCCATGGAAAACTTAAATTGATTTTAGTTGACAGTGAATTTTTATAAAATTGTTTAAAGAGTCTTTATTCCCATTAGAATTACAAGAAATCACTTAGATGAGAATAATACATTACATTAAAGTTAAAGTAAAACATGTAATGCTAATGCTATGTTATTAACAAAATGTTGTTATACTTTATACTACTGTACTCCATTTGTTTGAATAATTAACTAAATGTAAACAAACTGAACCGCGTAACTCTATTCTACTTGTAATTAATGACTTTTACTACTGTGATTTTCTATTTGTAAATAATCGGTAGGTTGGTATAGTGACACAAACCTCGTTGGCGCGTCCCACCATTAAAAATGAAGTTGCAATCCGAAATATGAATTAGTGGGGCATGACAGGATTGAGAATACTTTAGTCGAAAATTTGAATGCTAACATTGAAAATTAACAAATTGTCATACAAAATTTCTACCCTCTTATTGGTAATTTTCTGAAATTGCTGAAACTTAGTTTTACGTACTTTACTAATACCAAACTCTCATACAATTTTCTACCCCCTGTAACACAATTTAGGGGTAAATTTTCAATAAACAAATACTGATTTTTGTATATTTTGTAATTAATAGTCAAGATGCTAACTTTCATGTTCACTCTTCTGTCAAAAAAATGGATTTCTGGGCCACTGTGGAACTTTGTCAAAGTTATGCAATCAAACAAATCTTTGGAATTGACTTACTGCGTCACTTTAAGTAGAGCCATAGTGGCCTAGAAATCCATTTGTTTGTCTATACCTAGTCCTAAAAACAACCAAACTCCTATACCCACTTTCATTTACCATTTCCAATTTCCACATATCTCATATCAAAAATGACTAAACTAAACCTTTACCCTCTGAGGGGTATCTTTTTCAAAATCGCCCATAGCTTTATTTTTGAGCCTAAGTACTAATTTTTATATATTTCTAACTTCAAAAATGACCAAACTACATTACAACCTTCTACCCCACATTTTTACCCTCATAGTTTATCCTAAATTGCCAAAAGTAGTATTTTTTGTTTTTAAGCAGAGGCCTAAATACTAATTTCCATCTTTCTAACTTAAAACATGGAATGGATGACCTTCATACAAAATTCCCCTCCCCATTTATACTCCGATAGGGCGTGAGTCTTAAAAAAATCACTTCTTTAACAATGCAACTAGAACCCTTTCGTCTGTTAAAATTCAGTCTTTAGCCATTTGGGCCTGAGCATTGACACAGGCATTGATGAGTCAGTCAACCTGGATATTGCCTTTTTAACTGACTTGAAAAAAGGGCCTATTTCCACTAGTTCCATCATCAGTTCCATTGATGGGACTAGTGGGAATTTCCATTAATGAAGAAATTGCATCCAATAATAATATAATATAAAATAATCAAAAGAAAATATTCGTCATTTTATTTAATTTTTTAATAAAATAGAACTACTGGGAAAAAAATCATTCCCACTAGTTCCATTATCTGAAGCCCTTTAAATAATGGAACTGTCAATGACCGGTTTCTCACTCAGTAGCGGAACAATTTTCAAAATTATTTTGTTGTTTCATAGGATATACTTCCGAGGTGTTCCCATAGTCACCAAATCGGTATATGATGAGGAACTGAGGGAAGTCCTCAAATATTTTAGGCATACCTATAGCGATTTAAGAATTTTCAATAACTAGTCCAGTATTTGCATTCAGAAACTAGCATTTGGTGTGATGATGAAGACCTGGCCTATTTCAAGAGTGGCGATAAGATATCTCGATTAAGATAATTGAGTGACTATGACGAAGCACATAAATGGTTTAAATAATTATATGACTATGACTTTTCCGCAGCGAGCCTTGCAGTGAACTTGAATGTCTTATAGTTTCTTATAAATTGAGAAGTGGGACTACGTAATAGTATATTATATATTATCACTAAAGCGTAAAATAAAATTATTTTTTTAGGAAAGAGAAGCTAAAATTCAAAGTAGCACAAAATTACTTCTTTTAAAATCTTGTAATCCCACAATATTTTTGAGCAAAAGTAGACTTAAGTTGGACTGACCTATCTTTAACCATTTTTTTAACTGTGTTAATTTTGCTTGGTTTTGTCATTTGCTTAATTCTATTTCAATTCTGAAATTAACAAATCAAAATAAAGGTAAAAACAACTAATATTTCTTAGCACCTTAGCCCAATGGTGATTAATGTTTTTTGTTATAAATGTTATTAACTAACAACAAAGGTGAGGTTGATGAGCTTTACATACGAGCTTACCTTGAGCGCACCAGCAACGCTTAGCAACTCGTATCAGATATATTGGTTCTCTCTGCTTCGCAAACTGACTTATTTTGAGGCTTAAAGTTTTAATAAAAAAACATATGCCAATGCGAATGTTTAGACTTCAAGCAATCACATTGGTAAATGTTTTTTTTTAATTACCAGATTATTCATCTCAATTCAACCCTCTAACTAAACTTTATAGGGGTTTACTGAGATGGCCAATCTATTAGTTCTATTACTAGTGGTTCATCCGGAACAGAGACCTGAAATTCCCCCTCTAACTCTATAATCCCCTGCTCACGTTAAAACTTAAAAAATGTGTTGGCCTTAATTACGTTTCTGCCGGAATTCATAAAGATCCACAGTAGTCCTACAATAGTCAAGTTATTGTCGAACAAACATACGAATGCTCAGTTAACTCTCAAGACCTTGCTTCTTTCTTCTTTGGCCGATAAGACCCGGCCGGTTATTATTGCAACCAAATAGGTGAGATAGGAATAGTTAAAGCAAGAACGCGAGAAGAAGAAGCGTATTTCTCTGTTCTTTGTTGTTGTCTATCACAAATAAATGTTTTTCTTTCTTTCTTTCTTTCTTTAAGAATAGTTTTTTTGTCTAACTCATTCGTAGTGGTATTAGTTATCTCATCATTGCGTATGGCACTCATCCTGCATAGATCAAACGTCGATGTCCAGGTGTTTCAGGCAGTTTGCTGCGGTAGGCGAAAGTGTATGCAACTCCTCCATGCCACCGGGAAAACAGCGAAGTGGGCAATTATTTACCACGTGAGAGAGGGTCTGCAGGTCAAGTGCTCCGCGGTCACATTGTGGAGACTCCCTTAATCCCCAGTTGTGTAGGTGACGGTTGGTTTTCCCGTAGTTAGATCGAAATCGATTTGAGCGGGTCCTGGGTTTTCGGTTGGCCCAGAAGCCACGCAATTTTTTGGAGGGATCTGTTACGAAGGTCTCACTCTAGCTTACTCTTTATTTATGTATTTGCCGGTAAGTTCTCTGATGTGAAGTGTTTGTCGCAGGAGCTGCCGGCGCCGCTGCAGCAGGCGGCGCTGCGCAAGGTGTGGTGCTACCCGGTGCAGTTCGCGCTGCCCGCGCCGCGCGCGCCGCTCGTCGACCACTTCCTCGACCGCGACCAGGCGCTGCTGCGCTACCTGGGCGAGACGCAAGTCATCAATGCCGCCTACCTGCAGAAACTGGTAAGTTCACACTGGATGGTTCACGACTATAAACAACTAATTTGACCGGGTCGCGGTCTATACAATTTTTTGATCCATAATTTCCCATCAATATTACGGTTTTCTAATTCTATTAGACAAAATTAGAGTAAGACGGTTATAAGTGCCCGTGTAAGTGCACCTTTAGACGTGCAACGCTGACCGCCAGCCGCCCGGTCCCACAGGAGTGCCTGTACCGCTACAGCTGCTTCGACGACAAGAAGTTCGAGCAGTTCCTGTCGCGCGTGTGGTGCGTGCTGCGGCGCTACGCCGCGTGGGTGGGCGCGGGCGGCGAGGCGGCGCTCGCGCAGATGGCGCTGCCGGTGCCGGTGCTAGAGTGCCTGCACCGCTGCTTCGGCGTCACATTCGAGTGCTTTGCTAGCCCGCTCGACTGCTACTTCCGCCAGTACTGCTCCGCCTTCGCCGATACGGACTCGTATTTCGGATCTCGCGGGTGAGTTACCCGGTTTCCTCAAACATGGATGTTTTTTGCAGCATTGTTGATTATTTGATCGTACTTCCCTCATTAATTTGGTTACAGTCAAATAAAACTTTAACAAGAATAAGAACTAAATGCGAGTTGATTTAGGTCTAAAGCTAAAATAATACAATAAAAAAATTGTACAGAGACGAACTTATCCCATTAAATTGAGAGTTCGCTTCTAGCTAACCATTGAGCGATCAATAAAAAGATTGTTACTCCGGTAAGCAAGAATTTATGTACTAAAATGATTAAGGTCAATTTGCGTTGTGTGTAGCCCGTTCCTGGAGCTCCGGCCGGTGTCGGGGTCTCTGGTGGCGCACCCGCCGTACTGCGCGGAGCTGCTGGAGGCGGCGCTGCGGCACATGGAGCGCCTGCTGCAGGACTCGGCCGAGCCGCTCAGCTTCGTCGTCGTGCTGCCCGAGTGGCCCGAGCGCCACGCGCACGCGCTGCACAAACTGCAGGCCAGCCACTTCAAGCGCAAGCAGGTACACAACCAGAACAGGAATATAGCAACGGTCACAAGGCGACTGGCGTCGCACACGCCGCGCCGTACCGTCTTGTGCGGTGTATTATAAATCCTTACAAATGGAGCATAAGCGAAGTCGCTGACACACTCGAGAATCGACCTCTAGGTTTTACATGGCAGTACGTTCACAGTAGTTACTTATCATACATACAGGGTGTCCCGCTAAAAATTGTTCAAACTAAAAGTGTTAATAGACAAGTTCATTTCCTATCTAAATAACGGAAAACAGGTCTAGTAAACATGTGACGGTTTTCAAGACGTTCCGTATTTTATAAATTTTAGATTTTTACGTTTTTTTTTAGGTGGTGATTCCTGCATTCGAACACGAGTATCGCCACGGGTTTCAGCACGTCCTACCAAAGTAAGATTACAATCAAATAAATAGTGTTAACAAAATAAACTGCTACGGTTCACTCACGTATTAATGCGACGAAATCGCCCAACATGTTCGGACTCGTTAGGAGTCCTTTTTTTATGGCAAGGATAGGGAAAACGACCACACAAGGAGTGCGGGTCTGTGTGATTGCGGGCGCGGATTCCCGCACACTGACGAATCGCCCTGCGCGCTGCACGTTGCGCGCGGTCCGACAGCGCCGGGACTGTTGCAAGTAACTGCGCCGACGCCGGCGTCGCTACATAACTTTTGAATATCGAATCACCGTGGTGAAGGGGCAGTAAAAATGCTTAAATAACCACGCCCAAGAGATTATGCGTAGAGTTTTTGAAAACAGGGAGAACCGGGTTGCATGCTGGCGGCGGCCAAACATTGTGACGGATAAAATTGGGGCGACGTTCTGCTCAATCACCTTGCGGATCTTGCGGGCACTCTTGGCCGTTCCCTGACAGTGTACGTACCGGTAACCGTAGCAATGTTTATGTTTTTTTTCGTATTTTGACTCCCTATAGTTAAATGTTCTAATTTAGTGTTCAATCAATGATACACTAACTCTTTGGCAGATGGTAATGTACGTACTTACAAACACAAAGAGAAGGATATGACGAGGAAATAACATTTCTGTACCCTTAAAATAGAGTTAAATAAATCCTAATCGTAACCAGCTGGTTAAACTACAATAATCACAGACGTATCTAAATACACAAAGTCAGTCCCTCCGTCAATATGAAAACAAAGAGTGCCTCTTTTTTTTATACCTTCTGTGACGTCGCATAAGCGCTTTAGAGGTGGGAATTCTCCATCCGTGCGAAACTGATTAATATCGATTGTAAGTAATAATCGCCCATCGCAAATCGTCCACCAGTGCTATAGCTTGGCAAATTCGTTCGTGACACTCCCATGGTCCGCAGGCGATGGGGGACGCGCGTCACAGGGTGCACAGGAGCGGCAGTAGGCCGCCGTGGCTGGAACTGTAACTTGTGTATATACGCGCGGTCGCACATAAAAAAACGCACATGAGTCCGCCGATATACAAAGTTATTGGATATAAACCCAAACAAATTTTATGTAATTTATACGCCATAACTTGAGAATGGCCCGACCGATTTGAATAAATTATTTATTGTTGTTCGTAACTACCAGGACAAGGTTTGTACACCCGGGCCGCGCCGGGCACGAACAGTTAGTTTTATATAGTTTTGCTGGCGTCTTTTTTTAGTATGGTAATATACATAGTACAAAACAATAAAAAAAATTTTTATCTAATTTTGTTTTATTACTTACCATTAATTAATGTTATTAGTCGATATTATGTCAACACATTATACAATATCAAATTAGGTTAATACAGAATACGAATAAACCTGCGGGCTATAGCCCTCACTGATAGCGCCCTTCGCTCCCTCTATGTCGTCATCGTCTTTGAGGTCCTTAGTTAGCCAGTGCCCCAGATATTTAAATTGGTATACCCTTTTTAAAGGGACACCATGTCGCTTAAAGGCGGAGGCACGCTAGTAAAATTAAATTTTCGGTACTTTATCATCATAAAAAAACGAACTTTAAGGGTGCGGCTCCACTGAGGCGCAGACGAGCGGAGCGGGGCGGAGCTGTGCCAATATTAACCAATAGAATCTAAACTAGCGTGCGCGCAAGGCGCGCTCGACGTGACCGCATGCGCCTTCTTTTGATTAATATTGGCACATCTCCGCTCCGCTCCTCTCGTCTCCGCCTCAGTGGAGCCGCACCCTTATGCAACTGTCCAGCAAGAGACGAATCCAATGACTTATATCATTTATCAAAATCGGACCATAACTGTAGATCTGATGCCATGTACAAAGATCGGCCTCGCATAATATATATACAGATTGTTAGGGATATCGGCAGACATATCCGTGACATAATTACAAACACGTCATCGACTAGTGACGTCCCCCGCCCCCCGCGTGGACCAAGGGAGTGTCACGAACCAATTTGACTATCTATAGTACCAAAACCTCTAGTAGTAGCAAATGAATTCATATCAATATTGCATAAGTGCGTTCCATAGCCCGATTCAAGTACAAAAGTCGAAGGACAATATAGACAAGATTGACAAGATATATACGGACCCTGCGGGACAGTGCCGCTAAAAGCAGCGTTAAAAAATACGTATAATCCAATGGGAACATCTAATCATCAAAAATGGATAACTGATTCCAATTGCATTTAATTATACTATCAGAGCGTCGCCGTCGGTGGAATCGAAATATTATAGGAAGAGTAACTGACGCTCAAAATCTGCCGAGTCACAGATTACTATACTCTACAGATACTCAGTCGCGAATTGAAAATGGTTGCCGTCCTAAAGTCGATAGCCGCCGACACTATAAGTTTCTGTGGTTTCGCCAGCAGTGGCAGCACAATCGACATGTCTGCTAAGCTATGAACGGCACGTAACCTCGCAATCAGTTCGACAGATGGCATTTTTGTCAAAGCTTTATGAATTGCCGCCGCCGCAGCGCGCCGTCATATAAAACTAAACGTTGATTCTACATTCTTTAAGCATATTTTTGCAAAAATATTGGGTCCTTGTGATCAAGTTTTGGCGTGAACTACCTTTTGTTTGCCTATCTATTTATTCACTTTCTTGTTTCTTGTGCATCGCCGTAGTTAGACTAGTAAGTGAAAGAACAGAATAATTATTTATTATACTTGTACTATTTATACATACATACATACATAAACTCACGCCTTTATTCCCAGTTTGGGGTAGGCAGAGCTACAGAATTGCCAACAACTCTAAAAGCTTGTTGATAATTCTGTAACCACATTTTGCATAATCAGGCTAAGATATTTACCAGTGTATTAGTGACAGGTTGCAAGCCCATCGCCTAACAGTACTACAAGCCTTTATTCCCTTAGTCGACTCTTACGACATCCACGGGAAGGCATGGAGTGGTACTATTCTAAGCCGGCAACCACACAGCTATTTATTTACTATTTTTACAATATGTATACCACGTGTCCCAAAACTCAACGATAAGCCGGCACCAGAGGATGGAGCTGCTTATGATTAGTCGAGAAAAAATAAGGAAAAAAATATATCTTTTCCTTATTGGTATTGGTATTGGTAGTATCTTGACGTGTAAAAGTGCCCGAGCGGCCTACTTACTAAATAAATTTCTTTTATCTTTTTTATCTTTTTTATTTTTTCTCGACTAATCATAAGCAGCTCCATCCTCTGGTGCCGGCTTATCGTTGAGTTTTGGGACACGTTGTATATATATATATATATACATATATATATATATATATATATATATATATATATATATATATATATATATAATTACATATATGTATACATATATATAATTTACGTAAGTACTTTAGCTCTAAACTGATGCGGTTTGAACCTCCGTTAAAAACGAACTAATCTATTTACTTATATAAAAATCTCGTGTCACGGTGATTGTGGTCGAACTCCGCCGAAACGGGTCGACCGATTTTTATATTTTTATATTTTTATTTATATAGATAGATAGGTACTTATAGGAATTTGGTAGGTCGTAATAGTTATTTGTGTGTCAAGGAAGCAAAATGACATATTTATGGCGAGGGCGTACATTGAATCCTGAACGAAGCGTGACGAAGCGAAGGATTCTAAAATAGAATCCTGAGCGTAGTGAGGGATTCAAGTGTTAACGCCCAAGGTGGAAATAATTTTGCTACTGTGTGACACATTGCTTTTCACATCACCTATGAGGAAAATAAAAGATCATCATCATCATCATCATCATCATCATCATCATCATCATCATCGTCATCATCATCATCATCTTGATCATCATCATCAACATCATCATCATCATCATCATCATCAATTCATCGCCATCATCATCATCATCGTCATCACCATCATCATCATCAATTCATCACCATAACCATCAGCATCATCACCATCACAATCACCATCGTCATCATCATCATCATCATCATCATCATGCTAATAAAATAGGATGCACATGTATAATCGATTGTAAAAAAATTGTAATCAATTAAGTATTGGCGGCCCGGGCGCTGACAGCTAGTAGGTTTATATTGGGATTTAAAAGGTAAAGAACCTAAATGATGACGCGTCACGCGTCCATACAACATTGTACCAACAACTTTTATGAACACTATTAAAGTACGTACCTAAAAAAATACGGACATGTTTCCTCGTCTTATTATGAGTCAAGAATGCAAATTGGCATACACGTAAACTGCGTGCGTTTTTAGTGTAGGTATCTGTGTGCATGCGGTAACTCGTGTACCTACCTATAACGGACGAAATTGCCGACCTTGCATGCTTCATTCCTGTCTAGGGCAACGTTACGTCCTTTTTTTCAGGTCCGTGCACTAAATATATTTTATTTATACTTATCTAAAATAGTCAATAAAATTGTCCTTAATTTATATCTTACTTTTAAGTAGGCAGGTAACAATAAATGTAGGTAACTAACAATAAAAATGTTTAAGGACTTTTGACTGTCTAAATCGAAGTCATAGGTAGGTATTTGTAGGCAAATGTGACCACCTATGTCACTATACAACGCAGTGTAAAGCGCAAGCGCACGTCACGTCTACGTGCACGCATCCGGTGTGGCTGGGCCTTTAATTAAACAAGCAACGCCATAGTCATATTTAAACAATTAAACATTCACGTTACAATTGCTGAACTATCTTAATCGAGGTATCTTATCGCCACCCTTGAAATAGGTACCTACCGTTGAGGAGTTCAGGAGGCCATTTGTGGTCTTCATCATCAGTTCCACTTCACTTAATGATACTTGCTGAATGCAAATGCTGGACTTGTTACTAAAAATACTAAAATCGCTGTATGTACCTATGCCTATAATATTTGAGGAGTTCCCTCAATTCCTCACGGATCATCAGATTCAGATTTAGACTCATGATTGGTGACAATGGGATTACCTCGGAAGTATACTCTATCAAACCAAAAAATATTTTTTTAACTCGGACAACTCTGTAAAAAGTTCAAACTGAGAAACTCCTTTTTTAAAGTCGGTTAAATAACTAAAACCTCCTTAGTGTAACAAATACTTTTCTGAAAACCACATCAAAATCGGTTCAGCCAAACGCGAGATAGTCGCGAACAAACATACATACATACAGGACAAATTGAGATGAGAACCTCCTTTTTTTTGAAGTCAGTTAAAAATAGTCGCAGTTGCATATAGATAGCTATACAAACTACAATTATGTTCACTTGTTTCACTAATGAATGATGGACAGATACGAAAAACACGAGAGTAAGAAAGATAACCTTTAGTTTTGTTTGTGTCAAACGCATTGTGAAAAATACTTGGGAAGTTATTTATTGTGGTGTTAAAATAAATAAACTTTCGTATTTTTGGGATAAGAAATAAACGCTTTAATTAAATGTTGTTCCATTGAATATCTATACCGGGAGTGACCGCGACGACAAAAGTTGGCGCTAACGTCCTCGTATAGCACCATCTAGCGGATCTAATGAATATCACGTAGCAAGTTCAATAGCTAATGATGGCCGTTCAGTATCCCGCAAAAAATGCCATTCTTAGTTTCTAAAATAAAGACAAAAATTTATGTAAAGAATGATGTTTGCATTTAAATTAAGGTATATCTGATTAATAAAAGCTTAACTTTTCCTTGATTAACGGAAATGAAGAAAATAATATTCCTGATGATACCGGTGGTGCCATCTAGTACAAATTATAAGCACGTGTACTTTGTTTGTACGTGTTATGCCCCCATGGCCGAGTGATTATTCGGGCGTTTCAACCGCCGTCATTGTTGTCTTCAATATATTAACGAAAATATTGATAAGTACCAGCAACTTTTGATGTCAAAGTTATTAAAATTTAAATATTTCCATAATAAAATGTCATGGCCAATGTTATGCAATATATCTTTGAAAAATGTGAATTACAAGCAACTACTTCGAATGAATAGGAAATTAAATTAAATTGTATGTCATCTTTGTGTCCCCTTAAAATCTTTACTATCGTTAGTTTACATAATAAAACAAATAGGTAATTATGATCTTTTTAAATTTTCCAAAAAATTAAGAACGCCGTCTGGCTTGGGTGGATGCAGTTCGTCGCGAATTACGTAGCGAAAATTGGATGCCTAGCAAACATTGCAGGATTTGCAGTATCCGTTTTGATGAATCGGATTATGTCATTTCAAAAATTGGAAAACACTTTTTAAAATTCACAGCAGTCCCAAATTGTACAGCATGTTGTCAACATTTATTTACAATAATATTAATAATATTTTAATGAATATCAGAAGTCGAGTGGTTTATCAGATCACACATCTATTAGGTACCTTAACCTGCTTAACTTATGATCGATAGGCATATGCATGCTTAGGTATAATCTTATTCTCGCAAAAACTTAATTAACTATGATAATCTTTGTAAGTAAGCTATTATCACAACAAAACAACCGCGTTTAATCGCGTATAACAATTATTTATTTAGTTATTAGTAATTCTTCGACGTTTCGGACGTAGCATTATGTCGACCGTTATTGCAAGGCCATGGACGTAAAGCGATGTCCAAAACATTGAAGAATTACTAACGAAAGGTAATTCAATAAATAAAATCATATTTGTAATTTATATACCCCGTACTAATAAACGTTGAGCAACGGCGGTATAGCTATACAATGTTTTGTCCTTATCTGTCAAATTCAAATGTCACAATGACAGATAAGGGTAAAACATTGTATAGCTGTACCACCGTTACTCAACGTTTATTAGTAAGGGGGATAATGTATAAAAACTGTGTAAGTAATAAAACAACGTTTAATAGACTATTGGTTGAAGGCATCTTTATTTAATTTTAATTCGTTACTTAATAATAGTAGTATGTTAAATGATTCAAGGGGAATAATCAGTAAGTTCGTAAAAACACTACTATAAAAAAAAAACATTATCAAAAGGGCCCCTGTGTAAGGTAAATAAGATAATTATGCTATACTTTAGACTAAACCAGATGACTTTCGTTGAATGATTTATCGTTTTCAGGACCACCGAGTTAAATAATAAACGTTTAAGTCTGGGATTTAATTCAATGAATTTATTTTCTATAATCGTCATCAAACAATAATGTATAAATTAACATGAACAAAATAGACAATTTGACGCGACTTTACTATATGTATACCTAATGTTCATAACTAAAACGTAACGGCGGTCAACCAAATTAAAAAAAACTTGGAAATGCTGTTTAATGCTCCTTATTTTTCTGAAATATTTATATTCTTTCTCTTTCATTGTTGTGAATTATTTTTGGCACTATGAGCCTATAAAATATAAAATCATGAAACACTGTGCTTTTTTAGAGGTCCAAAGTCAAACTAGGAACCCTTTTTCGCCATGTCCGTCTGTCCGTCTGTCTGTATGTCACAGTCAGAGTGAGTGAGTCAGGAACTATCAAAGTAACAAAACTGAAATATTGTACACATTATAGATATTTATCGCACTAAGATATACAGCCAAAAATAAATAGTAATAATAAATTATTAAAAATAAACAAAAAACCCGACTGCAATAAAAAAACAACTGAAAAGCGAAAACCAAGCTATATAATCTATAGAAAATTGTAAGAGCATGTCCTTATTCATATTTATAACAATTTAAATTTAACTTGAATATTGGAAAAGGTGTTCCAGGCGGGGACAAGATAGTCCAAATGTCAATTTTTTCAAGAAATAGGTTTTGAAATTTATTGCTTGTCCCCGCCTGCAATACCTTTTCCAATAATCAAGTTAAATTTAAATTGTTATAAATATGAATAAGTACATGGTCTTACAAGTTTCTATAGATTATATAGCTTGTTTTTCGCTTTTCAGTTGTTTTTTATTGCAGTCGGGTTTTTTGTTTATTTTTAATAATTTAATTTATTTAACTCTTTTTAGTTTTTATTAATAACATAGTGGTTTAATAAATGATTACTAAGCAATATATGAGCTCTGGAGCTTCAAATTTTAATGTCGCGAAGCTACAAGTGACAAATTACAATCGAAACTCTCTTTCTAGCGAAAGGAGTTTATTACTTAACATTTACGTATTTTTTGACTTTCCTGCAAAATAGTAGCATCAAAGTGTTATTATGTATGTATATATATTTGGAATGGGCTATTTAATATCTTTCATTTGATACCCATATTGTCATAATAAAAAAAAAAAAAACCCTCCATATTTTTTTCCGCGGACGCCATATTGAAATATTATATGCCCTATGTCACTTCGGCAATTAAGACGAATCGAATGACACCTCGTATGTTAAAATCCGTCAAGCCGTTTGGGCTGCAGAGCGTGCTAAGAAATAGACATACATACATACATACACACATATATACATACATACATACATACATACGCTCGAAAAACATAACCCTCCTTCTGACGCAGTCGGGTAAAACTATGAGAAATATCTTAAACTAGCAGGATACCTACTCTATTTTTTTGTGTATTTTCTTGATCATTTCTGGCGAGGTCACTTCATTTGGTCGACCACTGCGATTTTCGGCTCGGCCTCTCGTACGACCTCGTTTTAAATTCTGCCACCCAATATTTGACCGTCGTAAACGATGGAGCAGACTCTCCTAGTGTTCAATACAATTCAATTTTTATATTCGTTGGAGTCAGATCTTACATATGAAAGTACCTATTTCATTACGTAACGGTGACCAATTCTATCCATGTTTAACTGCCGCACTCTCAGAAACGTCAATTTTTAATGCTTGATTAAAGTTGCTGCTGTCACTTTCTTTGCTATAGCAATAGAATAAGACAACACGTCACTAAACAAGCATTAAATTTAAAGAGTTACTTTGAAGGTTGACAAACAACAAAAACAAAAGAACGTAGAGTTTTCCATTTTCAAAATTAAATTTATTTTACTGTCGAACTCAATATTCGAAACCACTTGGTTAAAGAACATTAATTTAAAGAACTACATTTTATTTTTTAAACATTACAGATTTACATAATTATCAGGTCGGGTATTTCTGGGACCACCTTCGTACCTAGAGTCACTTTATATGTAATACCTTTATTAATTTTGCTTTTCATATTATGACAAAGATTAAATATCACTCTGCCAACATTATCATTTCTGTTTCCAAAATTACAAGTGTACAAAACGATTTGCTTAACCACTCCTCTACCTTTGACCTACTAGTGCGTCAGCCATTCTAATTAAGATTTTGAATTTAATTTTAACTGACAAAAGATTAAAAATTCGAACTTTAATGTTGCAATTAAAATCTGTCCGACATACGACAGGTTAATTTGACTGAAAAATGAGAATAGTATAGTGACCGTATCAGGCAGCTGAGCGACGAGTGTAGTGTAACTATCGATAGTTTTATTTTTATTGCGTGTTTTTAATAAACAGGCCTTACAAGTTTGTAACAAACATAATATATGTGATTTTAAAATAAATTGCACACAATTTAAGAATAAAGTTATAGCTCCCGTCACGTAAAAAGGCCGTGGACGATCTAAGTACCTGCGTAGTCGCGCATTTATCGACAAAATTGGTGGTTTGAAGGGGGCGGGACGGGGGTACAGTCAACATCATAAGTAAGTGATCATTTATGTACCTTGACACTTTAACGTTGTGTTTGAAATGCCATATAAAATTGTGTAACGATTGAAAGCGACATGGTACATGGAGTTTTTGCAGTTCAATGATGTACCTACATTGATTTAGTATATACTAGATACACAATCAGCACGAAAAAATGGCAAGTCAAAACTAATGCCGAATCGACTTGGGCCGTAGTTTTGCTATTAGTCTTGTTCCGACCACAGACAGTGACAGTTGTCAATCATGACAAAATGTGTGGTGAAAAACTGCAAAAATAATAGCAAAAAAACAAATAAAAAGGATGGAATGTCTTATTTTACGTAAGTTCTATTTATTTATAAACAGTTTCTAGCTAAAATTATAATGTTTTCATGATTTTTAGGAATTTATTTTGTGCACACAAATTATGACTTACCAAGGAACAAAAATATTATGGAGTAGCTATTACTTTTTTAAATTTTAATATTTTTTATTTTTAAATTAAAGCTTTCCACGAAATCCTCTACGACGTGCAAAATGGGTCGCAATATTAGCACGAGATAGGGGTGATCAACTATTCAAGGCAAATAAGTCGTCTGTTGTGTGCTTGACCCATTTTCGTACCACAGACGTATATACCACAAATAGACAGACGTATATACTTTAGTAGACTGACTAAATCTGCAATACCTATCTTGAATGTAAGTACCTACTTAAATGTTACACAATAGTTGTCATATTAATCTCAAAAAATATAAACGACCATTAAACCTTGATTTTACAATCATCGGATAAAAGTATCTGTCTGTTAAAGTGAGCTCTTTCTGTTTGTTATGTAAAGAAAAGGGCGAAATCTAACGACAAAAAGAGAGATATTTTAGAGATGTATTGCTAAGTTGATCCGTCGCTTAACTTCTTTTCTCATCTTTGCTTAATAGATGTCGCAGGTGCATGAGGTTCAAACATCAAATAGTGAAATTATAAATGACGCCCAAATTTCACAAGTACGTATAAAAATAAATATTCCTATAAACGTAGAAGGTCCCAGAGCTATATTTTTTTATCAAGAATAATAGTTTTTCTTTCATAGACTGCTTCTATTGCCTCCGGATCAGGGGAAACAAGTATCCCACCATTTCCAATAAAGAGCCCAACACCATCAACATCGTTGAATATCGGTTCCGTTTTAGACAGCCCTAGAAAAACAATTCTGAAGAATGAAGTTCGCTTTTGCCGTAAAGTGATTAAAGATAAAAATAAAACAATCAACAATTTAATAAAACAAAACAAGAGATTAAAAAAAATATGTTCCAGTTTGAAGAATCTCATGTCAATTTTAAATAAACGCGAAAACATAGAGTTTTCTGTATTTCAGGAGTTATCAAAACACGTAGAAGTGGCCGAAACATCAACGCCTTGTGTTTAAAAAATATCAAACTTAAAAAGAGGCCCTTTGCTTAATATCCGCCAGGTGCCAGGAAATTTGCATTGACATTGAATTTCTACTCGCCGGCAGCATATAAGTATATGCGAAAAATGTTTGACACATGCTTGCCTCATCCGAATACTTTATGCAATTGGTACAGAAGTATAGACGCGGAACCTGGTTTTACAGCTGAAGCTATTGATAGACTTAAAGATAAAGTAAAATACAGCAAAAAAGAAGTAATTTTGTGCTCTGGTTGCTGATGAAATGCACATAAGACCACAAAAAACTCATAAGTCGGGTAATCTTTATGAAGGGCTGGTCGACAAGGGTTTAGGAACGGATGCCTCAAATGAATTTGCGACTCAGGTATATGTCATGATGTTAGTAGGGTTAAATGACCCATTTAAAATCCCATTTGCATACTTTCTGGTCTCAAGTATGAAAGCGGAAATGAAGGCAAATTTAATCAATATTGCCTTGGAAAAGTGTCATTCGATAGGTGTCAAAGTAGTTTCTGTTACTTTTGATGGGTGCAAAAAAAACGAACACTTCAACAATGAAAGTGTTAGGTTGTCATTTTGATGACCCTGCAAACATAAAAACTCACTTCAAACACCCTTCAGCTGATTATGATGTGGTAGTTTTACTGGATGCCTGTCACATGATTAAATTGATTCGCAACACGCTAGAGAGCAAAAATGTTTTTTACAACGCCGATAAAACACCTATAAAATGGGATTTCATTCCTGCTCTTCATGATTTACAGGAAAATAAGGAATTGCATTTAGCTAACAAGCTCACACATCGGCACATAGCTTTTAGAAACGAAATAATGAAAGTTAAGTTGGCAACACAGTTATTAAGTGGTAGTGTAGCAAAGGCAATGGAATTTTGTGAAAAGGATCTGCGTTTATCAGAATTCAAAGATTCCGGGCCAACCGTTGAGTTTATCATGTTTGTAAATAATATATTTGACATTCTTAACACAAGAAATCTCAAAGACCATGGGTTCAAAAAACCACTCGGTAAAGACAATGCCGCAGATATTCTTGCATATATTGCCGAAGCCAAATGTTATTTTACTTCCTTAACTATTAGAGTACACCGAAAAAGGACAATCAAAACAAAAAAAGAAACTCTGGTTGTTTACTCTACAGAAGAAACACCGCTCTGGAAATCTCAGTCGGGTACGGGCATTATCGGACTTATTGTATGTCTAGAAAGCATGGAATATTTGTACAGATCTCTTGTCGTCGAATCGCAAAGCATGTCGTTTCTCTTGTCCTATAAGTTAAGCCAAGATCATATCGAATTATTTTTTGGCAACATACGTAGTCAGGGAGGATACAATAACAACCCCAACACCGTGCAAGTCAAGGCGACCTACAAAAAGCTTTTAATGCATTTAGAACTTGGAACCAAATTTTCTGGTAACGCCATTCCTTTGGAAAATATTCCAATTTTAAGTGGTCAGAACCCAAAGTCCCATTTAAACATTACGTCTGTTGGGTACCGCGAGGATACCGAAAGCGAAATTAATACCCATCCACAGGAAGAATCAGCGATAGAAAAAAATATTCAAGCAAACTGTGACATTATGTCTTCAGATCTCGATGAGTCTGGAAATTGTTGTGATTATATCAAACAAGTCATAGGATATATTGCCGGATACGTAGTTCGCAAATTAATAAAATCGATTCGGTGCAACATATGCACAAATTCTATTTTAGCTAAGGAAAGGCACGATTTTCATAAATTAATTGACATCAAAAACTTAGGTGGGCTTTTTTACGCATCTCAAGATGTATTTGCTGTGTCCAAGAAAACAGAAGCTTTCATTAGAAACAACATACGAGCGGGAGAAACTCAGAACCATCACAAAATAGGATCAAATGTTCTAAAAACTTTTATGGAAGTAAATATTTTTAATGCGAATATGGAAGAAGACCACAATAATAGTCATAGAATTCTGTTGATTAAATCTATTACCGATCGATATTTAACCGTCCGTTTGCATTACATTGCAAAAAGAGAAAGTATCTTAAGTAAATGTAGGTCTAAAAGACAATTATATAATAAATTAAACTTATTTCAAGGAAATTAGGTTAGGTTACGTTAGGTTGGGATCGCATCATAATATATAAAGTTCAAAATACATAATGGGTCATATTACATAATGGTCATAATAAGTAAACTTTTTAGTACTTATTTTTAAAAGCCCATTGTATAGAAATTAGGTTAGGTTAGGTTTGTCGTATAACAATCTTGAAAAATTCAGGGTTTCAAAAAAAAAAACCATTATATCTTATGACGATTATGAATTATGACCCATTATGTATTTTGAACTTTATATACATATTATGATACGTAACCGGTTAGGCTAGGTTGATTATGATAGGATAAGATCTTGTCTTGTTTGGAGTAAAGTGTAATGTTTTAATGTTTCATTTATGTATTTATGTATAATTCTTTATTCCAACATAACTTCTAAACACCTGAGCCAATTTATATGTGTGTGGTATTGTTAGAATCATTTCACCATTCCAGGTGACAAAGGATACCTAAACGTTAAAATTTGAATAAAAACAATCGACGGGTCGGGTTTTTAAACCTTGCTTTACATTAATTTATTCATTATTATTATTGTATATATATAGTTTAAGTTGTGTAATACAATGACAGCATTTATAAAACATCTCAAAAGTTTTTTTTTGTAATTTGTAATTTTGTTAAAACTAATCTTCTATTATATAAAATGCTAAGCTGATTGTTGATATATCAACGCACAGCCCAGACCGCTGGACCTAGAGACTTGAAATTTTGCACATAGATACCTTATATAGTGTAGAGATCCACTAAGGAAGGATTTTTGGAAATTCCACCCCTAAGGGGGTAAAATAGGGGAAAAACGTTTGTATGAAAGTCCGTCAGTTTTGAAATTAGACGCTTCAAATTTTGCGTTTAGGTTGGCGATTGAATTTCAACTTATACGTGTCTCAACGTTTATGATAATTTCAACCCCGAAGGGATGAAAAGGGGTAAAACGGATTGTTAATATATCAACGCACAGCCCAAACCTTAGGACCTAGAGACTTGACATTTTGCACATAGATACCTTATATAGTGTACAGATCCACTAAGGAAGGATTTTTGGAAATTCCACCCCTAAGGGGATGAAAATTTGTATGAAAGTCCGTCAGTTTTAGTTTAAGTTAGGCTATTCAAATTTTGTGTTTAGGTTGAAAATTGAAAATTAATTTATACGTGTTTCAGCGTTTTTGATGGAAAGGGGTAAAACTGACTGACTGATCGATCAACGCACAGCCTAAACCGCTGGACCTAGGGACTTGAAATTTGAAGGGAATATTCCTTGGGTACACTAAGGGTACTAAGGGTAGGGTATAAGAAAGGATTTTTGGAAATTCATCCCCTAAAGGGTTCAAATAGGGGGTAGAAATTTGTATAGGAGATAAGTTATTTTTAAAATAAGCAGTTTGGAAATTGGTATTTAGGCTACTGATAATAAATAAAAAATACTTCTTTCAGCGATTTAGAAAAAACTACCCCTAAGAGGGGTAAAAGTGAGTTTTAGTTTGTTCCTCCTTCACGCTGCAATGGCGCTGGATGGATTTGGATGAAATTTAGAATGGAGATAGCTTATACCCTGGATTAACACATAGGAAAATCCTATTCCGGAAAATTTAAAGTTTCCCGAGGGAATAACGACAATATCTTTGTGTTTTTTGAAAAAGTCATCATGGGTGTCGTTTTCTTAGGTTGCGTTAACGCAGATTTCGAAAATGATATCAAATTTGGGATTCAAAATGGCCGCCATGATGTTTATTGAAAAAGTCGTCATTGGTATCATTTTCTTACATTTTGGGGACGCAGATTATGAAAATGATTTCAAATTTAGAATTCAAGCTGGCGGCAATGATATTTTTTGAAAAAGTTGTCACGGGTAACATTTTCTTAGTTTTTGGGGACGCAAATAATTACTAATATAGAATAATATTAGTAATTATTTGAGAAAATTGCGCAATTGAATAATTTATTTCTCCTATGGCTTTTGCCATCCAGTGTGACAACATGAGACAGGCTTTGTACCTACATTCAGTTTTGTTAGTCTATATGAAAAGGAGCGGTGTCAGATTGAAGTTGTCAGCGTTGACATATCCAGATTTTAACATTTTTTTCCGCTATTTTCAATACTATTCACGGCGTATTAATTCTACGGCTGTTATTTAATATTAGGGCGGTTATTATGATCACTTGAAAATAATTACTGACAGGCATTTCATTTTTCGGCGAATTGGTCGGTTATTTAATTCTAAAATGTCATTTCAAACAATACTCAAGGGGTAAAAAAACTATACATCGATAGGTGTACATAATATTGCTGTACAAAGAAAATCCATACTAACATTATAAACGTGAAAGTAATTATGTCTGTCGTCTGTCTGTTTGTTATGCATTCAAGGATAAACCGCGGAACTGAATTAGATTAAATTTGTATCTCAAAAATCACCCCTAAGGAGGCGAGATTTGGGATGGTAGTTTGTATGACAATTTGGTCATTTATGTTAATTTTTTTAGTTGGAAACGTGGTAATTGGTGTTTAAGCTACTGTTTAAGACTGTTTAACATAAAAAAAAACTTTCATTGATTTCCGTAAAACTCCCCCTCGGGCGATAAATGGGGAGTAGAAATTTGTATGGAAGATATCGAAATGGCTACATTAGGAAATTGATATTTAGGCTACTGTTTATAAATAAAATATACTGCTTTCAGCGTGTTTTTTCAAAAAGTCATCATGGTGTCATTTTCTTAGGTTGCGTTGACGCAGATTTCGAAAATGATATCAAATTTGGAATTCAAAATGGCCGTCATGATGTTTATTGAAAAAGTCGTCATTGGTATCATTTTCTTACATTTTGCGGACGCAGATTATGAAAATTATGTCAAATTTAGTATTCAAGATGAAGGCCATAATCTTTTTTAAAAAGTGGACATAATTGTCATTTTCCTAGATTTTGAGGACGCAGATTTCGAAAATGATGTGAAAGTATAGGTAGAAATTCAAAATGGCAATTCAATTATGTCTGTCGTCTGTCTGTTTGTTACGCTTTCACGGATTAACCGCAGAACCGAATGAGATTAATGGGCATTGGGTAAATTTGTTTGAAGAATATAATTGTCTTTGTTTTTTCAGCGGCGACTGATGATGTTTGGGAGTTCCGCCATTTATAATGATAGATACCTACATTATAATTAGTATTAAGACTCATAATATAAAATATGTAATATTGAACTATGATGGATATTTTAAGAGCAACTAAACTATCATGGGAGGGATGGTGCTTTGAGACGGCGAATTTAGACAGATTCTCATCTACCGGTGATAACTAGGGGCACACCAGCGGATAAAATAAATGCATTTCGGCATCTACGATATGAGTATATATATAAAAAATTAACCTCACTACAAATATGCCAGGAACTACGAGTACACCATGAAACACAGTCGGGGCAATATATCCGGCAGCTCTACTAAAAATGGTCGAAGATCGTATGGCGAGAGATAGTAACGATTTGAATACATTAAACCGCGAATTCTGTAATATTGTACAAAACACAGATGATCTAAAAAATAACGTGTACCCCGATCTAAAAAACAATATAAAGAATAGAGAATGTTTGTGCGAGAGGGCGATATTAGCACCGACAAACGAAATTGTCGGGCGGATAAATATAAAAATATGTCTCATGTAGAAGGCGATGTTGTGGAGTATCTATTGGTAGACAATGTCATAGACACAGAGCAAGTCACGTCCTACCCTTAGAGTTCCTGAACTCTTTCAAGGTATCGGGAGTGCCCTCCCGTAAGAGTGAATGGTTAAAGTTGGTGTCCCGGTAAATTTCGATCTCAATATTGTTTGAAAGATCATTCTTGCCACGGGAGGACGTCAAACTATAGAATTACTTAAAACTATTAATTTACTTAACTGCGATACACGAGTTCTACGCGGACGAAGTCGCGGGCAAAAGCTAGTACAATATAAATAGAGAAATCCGTCTCCATTCATTCGATGTCCACTTTTGTCATAAATAGTATGATAATGGCGATTTCACTAAAGAGTTTTAAATATTTTAACACGTTCGGCGCCGGCAGTGATTCACTGAGCCCTAAGCTATGCCGGGTGAAATTATCGTGGTCACGTATTTGTGTCACTGGCATAGGAGTACGAATTACATGGACACAAATACGTGTCAACTGGCATAATTTATCGGTAAAATATTAAATTGCGTTTATTTGAATTTTGCGGCGTCAGTCTTCTTTCTAACGTGTAGTCGAACGGTGCTGGTGCTGGAAAAAATACTGCAAAATATTTGAAAACCGGCACCGGCAGTGATTCACTGAGCCCTAAGCTATGCCGGGTGAAATTATCGTGGTCACGTATTTGTGTCACTGGCATAGGGGTACGAATTACATGGACACAAATACGTGTCAACTGGCATAGTTTATAGGTAAAATATTAAAATGCATTTATTTTTATTTTGCGGCGTCAGTCGTCTTTCTAACGTGTATTCGAATGGTGCTAGTGCTGGAAAAAATACTGCAAAATATTTGAAAACCGCCGATTTGTGTCGAAAAATGACACAGATTTGTGTCATCGGCATTGTATAAGGGTAACTTTTATGAAATCTAAAAAACTTACAGATTTTAAAACCAAAGCGGAATTCGATTAATATTTCAATAACATAAATGTACATTTAATAAAAAAAAAAAATTGGAAATTTGTCGAGAAAAAGGCTTGAAAATAAAAACACAACATATGTGTCACCGGCATAGGAGTCAGAAATTTTTGATCACAGACGTTGTGTCACCGGCGCCGAACGTGTTAAAACATTAGTTTGCAAATTTGACACTTGACTGCTAGTATATTGAGTTTTTTTTTGCATGAATGTTTAAGGTAAAAAATAGCGATGGTAGCATGTATCTGAATACAGCTGTCAATGTCATTTGGGACAGTTTATAATAAAGTTTTGTGCGGGATTGTGTATCTAGTATATACTAAATCAATGTGTACCTACAATAAAATTAGACATGCTATATTTCGGTTGACGTCCGGTTTTAATAATTAGTCTGCGCTCCAGACTAAATGACAAGCAACGAAGGAGGAGCATAGCCCCTTCCCCTCCCCCCTTTTTGACACGCGGAGTTCATATACCTACATTCAAGTAATCTATTTACATTTATTAAATTACTCGTTTTGGCGATTATCAATCAGTATCACTACTAGAACAGGAATCCATATTCGGGAGTGTTAAGATGGACGGGAAATGTTATACAGGAGCCATTTTTTGTGTACAGGAACGAGGTGTACTTCCGATGGGGCGGCGGCACGGTAGTGGTCTGGCTGCAGAACGCGGCAGGGTTCGCGCGCTGGGGGCCCACGGACGAGCGCGTGGAGGCGCTGCTGGACGCCTGGCGCCCGCGCGCCAAGCTGCGCGAGCCGCCCGCGCCCGACCCGCCGCCCGCGCCCACCCCGGCGCACCCGGCCGCCGCGCCCGCCCCGTCGCTCGTGCTCCAGGACAAGCGCTAGCGGGGGACCCGCCCCGGCCCGAGGACGAGCGGTGGAGGCGCCGCTGGACGCCCGGCGCCCGCGCCCGCCTCGGGCCCGCTTCGCTTCTCGAAATATCACGACTTTCAAAATTATCGGACGCTCGATCTCCTTTTTCCCCTTCGTTGTGAATAAACTCATGGACTGAGTATCCCGAGGGCGAAACGCCTTAATAGCTAAACGAAATGCCTGAAAAGCGAAACGATATAAATGTTTGATTAAAGGATGCATAAACTTTTAGTGTTTTCGATCTTCGATGGCGCGCATCGCCACTCGAATTGACGTCGCACCGTTGCCACCGTTGCGTCGATTTAATAAAGTAGGATTAGAAGGTCTGTTAGATTCGCTTTTAGGGTGCTCTGCTTTTGCTTTTAAGAAGTTTCGCCATTGGGACATAGCGCTTACGACTCTCTTCGGCACGAGTGGCTTACTGCGACAGCCTCTCGGATTTGTCCACTGCCGGCTGCGCACGGCAAATATATCCGAGCCGGCCGAGTTACAGAATGCTTAAAATATTTTAAACAAACTTAACTAGGTCAATTAACAGATAGCATTTTTAAACACTAATGCCCAAATCAAAATTTGTCCGTTGAAATTGAAAAACTATAAGTATATGCACATCATCACACAAAATCAAACAATTTCGTCTGATTACCTCGTTTTTGTCATGCTACGGTATCCATCGATAAGCTCAATAACGGTGCAACTTCGTCACTCGGTCCGTGGCTTCTAACGTTCTGGATGAAAAATTGCATAAGTGTAGGGTTGTAAAAATGTGTTCTCTTAGAATAAGGAAAGATGCTATATAAAGTATAATGTGGGTCATTGTGGGTAACAGTGGCGTTCAAACTGCACGCTCTAGCTCTCATCAGTAGCGCAGGCCTCTACCTGCATTACAGATTTTTCACATATTATTGTGTATGTAAATGTTACATAGCTTCAAAATAATTTAGCAACTGAATCTGGATACAACACAATAGAATATATCTTAAAGTTTACGTGTTTTGTACATAAAATAAAATTTGTATCATGTATATAAAATATATTATTTAGTTGTAAGGATAATTTTGACTAGATTTTTTTGGTAATTTTAAGGGCCACATCTCTGTTGTATAGTTCGATAAATATATTGTTTTGATTGTTCATCATTATATTTTTGAAGAAAACTTGTTTTTATTATGACTACCTTCCCGGTTAGGCATTTTATTACTTCGTCGTTTATGCTTTTATAGTGAGTAGGTATAGTCTGTCAAATGAATTAAAGCACCCCATTATTTAAAAAGAAAAAAAACGTCAAATAGAAACACTACTACTTCCGATCAAAACGAAATCGCAGTATGTGCATGTGGACTTCGTACTCCTATACTGTCTTTTTATTTTGGGTCTAACCAATAAATAACCATAGCAAGCGCCAGGGACGCGCGCCTCGGCTGGACGGGCGCTGTGCATTCAATTTTGTATGAAGTTGTTCGTACAGTCGAGTTCATAAAATATGTGTAAAGTTTAGTACCTTATCCATTTAATCTCATGTTTAAACTGCCATATATGAATTGTCACAGCGATTAAAGCGACAAGGTGCTAAAGTGTACAGATATTTATGTTTATGAACTCGACGTATGTGGTGTTAGGTAACTGATTGACATGCACAAACAAACCAACAATATCGGCTATACCCAGTTGTCCGCACCGCAGCCCTTTGTCCACACTGCGGACAACTGGCATTTTTTTTCGCAGTTGTCCGCAGTGTGGTCAAAAGGGTGCGGGCAACTGGGAATAGCCGATAATACGTATGTGGGCGTTTTTAAAAAAAAAGTGTACTTGGCAAAATTTGAATGTCCTACCGATTCAAAGATATTTTTTTTTACTTTCTACGTTCTATTTGGGAATATGAGTGATATAGTTTGATTCCATAAGGGTTTGGCATTCGAAATATATTTAAAACACGATGAATATATTCTCATTTATAGATTTATCATTAAAGAAAGAAACGAAAAGTGAAAAATTCCTTATGTCCCACGTTGATTCTCAATGTTCAAACCCTAAAATGGAACGTAAAATAAACTTGTATGAATATTTAATGTGGTCACACAGATACTTTATCAGCCCAGATATAGGAATGTGTGCTTCATTTATACGTAAATACTGCCTATAATTTTAAAAAACTACCATTCCACTTTTCAAAAAAAAATCGTACTGGAAAATCCGGTTGCGTCACAGCGATTTTAGACGACTTGTGCAGCCAAAATTCCACTAAAGGAGTTAATATTTTGTTCCTTGCAACATTAGGATGCTAGTAAAAGGGGTATTACAGGGGCACTACACTAAAAGTCACTAAATCAGTACAACTGACTTTTCTAAATGTTATTACACCTTCCTAACTAGGATGCTAACTCAGTTCTGCCATCCTTTCTTCCTAGTTAGGATGTGTATTTGCTAAATGTTATTACACCTTCCTAAATTAGGATCATAATTCATAACTCATTTAGGATAATGTAATACCCCCTTTAATACGCCCGCCGCCATTGGCTGATTTAGCGTCAGTGTCAAAGAAATTGTGACGAAAGGTGGTCGCTTTGTGATCGTACTGATGGTGTAAAAAAAGTATTACGGTAAAGTCACAGTATTTTAGGTAAGTAGAAATGATTAACTTTTGTGTAATACAATTAAACATTAATAAACTTGTATAGTATCCGAAACTGGAAAGATTTCACATTTCAACGGGTTTAGACAATGAAGAATGTCAGTAGGTACGCCAAATCGCTTGAAACTTTGTAGCAGTAAAGTTTATAAATAAACAAACATACTACTTTTTATTTTATGCATAAAAACTCAGTAGTTTTGATTCTATGAACGTTTAAAATTTGGGTCAATAATATTGAAGCGCGCGGGGGCCACTTGCTGGGGTGACGTCATCGCTTAACAGCGGTACGCGCCCTTATATGAAAAAGTAAGTTTACAGGGCTATAACTTTTTAACCGTTATAAGTAGCCAGTTGAATTTTTCAGAGAATACGTGTTATTATAAAATCTATCGTTTAAAATTGTACAATGAACAATAAATCAAATCCCAAGAGGGGTCCCCATACAAGAAACATGAAAAAAAAAAAAAAAAGCATTTTTATACGGATTGTATTTTTGTAATGGCATCTTATTTTGAAGCTATTTTGAGCTTAAATTGTAGTATAATTTTTGTAGTTTACGACTAAATAGCAATGTCAAGTAAAACTGCTACCAATATGTGACAAAACTGATTTTATCAACACGATATTTTAAGCGGTCACCCATCCTGTTTTAGACTACGTGTGTAGTTGCTTAAGTTTGGAAGGCGAAGTACGGGTTATATTTGTATAATAGCTTTTTATTTCGGTGTCACATTAAGTTTATATAATAATCAAAACTCCATACAAACATATATTGTTTAAGACCAAACAGTAAACTGTAGTAAAACTCTTACAAATATGTTAAAAAGTGCCTAGTTTAAATCAACACGATCGATGTTTAGGTAAGCGGTGGTTGCTTAACGCATTCACTGCCACCGACGCATATATGCGTTCACTGTCTTACAAGTTTGTTCCTAGGCCACGCCCCCTGGCAGTGAATGCGTTAACTTTGGTGGTAGGCCTTTCTTTACAAATTTCGTGTTAATTTAGAATTAATATCGCTACTGTATAAAAGAGTGAACTATAAAACATGAATTTCTGATTGACCTAGCAGTAGTTCTGATACTTCGTGTATTCATTTCATCGATTTCAAATTTCGCGCGCGGGCGCTACCAAGTCGATAGACGTACCTACCTACATACCTACAACACTCTCGCTTTGCTAGGTCTAGGCATTATTGTCACTATCCCAAAATTTAAAGTGCTTGATTATTATTCTAATTTTATTTAACCAACTTATTCGACAAACATTACAAATAGAAAAGCCGGTCAGTGACAGACAGTTAGTTATGTAATACAAAATAATAGATAAACATAGCTGCCATAGTAACATCAAAACGAATTCGTAAAAATATTACGACTTACAAAGTTAAGCAAGTACAAGCGTAGTCTATAACAGGATGGGTGACCGCCTAAAACATCGTGTTGATAAAATCAGTTTTGTCACATATTTGTAGCAGTTTTACTTGAGATTGCTATTTAGTCGGAAACTATGAAAATTAGACTACAATTAAAGCTTAAAATAGCATCAAAATAAGAAGCCATTATAAAAATACAATCCGTATAAAAATGCTAAAGAAAATGATTTATTTTCATGTTTCTTGTATGGGGACCCCTCTTGGGATTTTATTTATTGTTAATTGTACAATTTTAAACGATAGATTTTTTAATAACACGTATTCTGTGAAAAATTCAACTGGCTACTTATAACGGTTAAAAAGTTATAGCCCTGTAAACTTACTTTTTCATATAAGGCGTCATCATCCGTGAGCGCTAGCCGCCGGGTTTCGAGCGCCGCATACGAAGTTTAAAATTTTATATCTCGAAAACTATTTGACGTATCGAAATGATTTTTTTACAGCTATTTTTTAGTTTTTAATGAATAATACTGTAAGCCAAAAATCTAAACTGGCTGACATTCTCTATTAAATATTGTCTACTGGAATGATTTTGTAACGAACTGGAATTATAAAGCTTAGTGCAGAATCGAAATTTGACGGTGTAATTCATTTTATTAACCGACTTCAAAAGGAGGTTCTCAGTTTGACCTGTAAGTATGTATGTTTGTCCGCGAATATCTCGCGTTTGGCTTAACCGATTTTGATGCAGTTTTCAGAAAAGCATTTGTTACACTTAAAATAATGTTTTGGTATTTTAACCGACTTAAAAAAGGAGGTTCTCAGTTTGACCCGTATGTATTGTATTTTTAGAGCTGTCTGATTTAAAAAAATCTTTTATGGTTTGATAGAGTATACTTCCGAGATGGTCCCATTGTCACCAAATCAGAATCTGATGAGGAGGATCCGTGAGGAATTGAGGGAACTCCTCAAATATTATAGGCACACATAAAGCGATTTTAGTATTTTTAGCAACAAGTCCAGCATATGCATTCAGAAAGTATCATTTGGTGAAGTGGAACTGATGATCAAGACCACAAATGGCTACTGGAACTCCTCAACGGTACCTTTTTCAAGGGTGGCGATAAGATATAGCACGATTAGAGTGTTTTTGTTATTATTTTCTTTCGTTTTATGTTAATGTGTAATAATAAAAAATAATTAATATAAAAATAATTGCTTACAAGTTGTATAGTAACGTGCAACCCATCTGTAGAAAACTTAAAAATAAATAATACATCGCCATTTGTGAGAATGATTATAAAAACGATCTAACACTTAAAGATTTATTTACGTTAATAAATACAACACCACATTAAACACATTCGTTTGTTATTTTTCCTTCAATGTCAAACCTAGGTGTGTACTATGCCTTATGCCGGCACCACACTTTGCTATTCGCTATTCGCTATGGGACTGCGCCGTATTTGTTAAAATATTTGCTATCACGCTTAAGCGTTATGCGTGCGAATAAAGAAAACATAGACGAATAAACCCTCCACACTTTGTCGAATGTAGGCGCATAAAGCTAGAAACAAATTATCGGACGCGGCTTACGGACGCGGCTGACAGCCGCGACTTATAGGTATCTAGATAATGAATATATACACTGAATTGTGCAAACTATCGGACGTAAGCCGTGGACGTAACCTTGAGCGTTCGGACGTCCGATAGATATCTGGCGCGCTGGATGTTTTTGTCAGCCGAAAAATAAAAATAAATTTCAAAATTTCAAACTCCTCAATGGTACCTATTTCAAAGGTGGCGATAAGATATATATCTCGATTAAGATTGAGCGCAGGGACCTGACCACCCATTCCCCTATAAAAGACTTACCTCTCAAAGTATAACCCACTAAGAGAATAACCCATTTGGAAGAAGTTATATGACTTAGTTATTTGTTAAACTAACCATTCACATAAGGGAAACCTAAGAGCTAAAGCTCAGATCGTCAGCAGTAGGTACATCGATATCCCGCTCTTATTGCAAAACCAAATATAAGGGTAACCCTTATAAACAGCACTTAAAATGCCAATCGCACGGTTTTTTTAAGTTAAAGGGATATATTGGTATCACTCAAAATATAGCGGACGGAGCCTCTTGATGCGGGGCTCCGTCGACATTGCTAAGACAGACATAAAATGAAAAAAAAAGTGTCAGTTCATTTAGTGACTCTGATTTTTGAGTTTAGTCGCAAAGCTATCTGGTCGTATAGCGATCTAGGCACAAAGCTATTTAGTCAGATCGAGATGTAGTCGCAGAGCGGTCTAGTCGTATTTGCTACCTAGCCCAATCGAATGTGGACCCGAAACTTCTATCCCGCCAGTACATATAACAAAGTAGCGGTGACAGGTGGGAGTAGGTACGGTCAGCGTCATAAATATATATACGTTAACAAGGTTTCAGAAATAAATATACACCCTTATTCCCTCGCAGCAGAGTCGTGTTTACATATTATTGAAAGTTTTACTGTGTCTATATATTTGATGCTGACTGTACCCCACATTTCCATTTGATTATTTTAATGCTCAAATGTTTTACATTTCCCGTAAATCATAAAAAAAATATCTACAAGACAGAACTCGGGTTGAAAACAATTTTTGCTGAAGATGACAACTTGACAGGTCGTTGGTTTTTCGCTCCCGAAAAGCCTTATTATTGCAAGTTTCCGAGAACGTGATTACAAATGTAAATATTTTTCATTTAATAGTATAGGATTAATACTTACTTATATAATTATTTTAGAATTTTCGACTCATAACTTGGGAGATAAGGGGGAGTAAAAATGAAATATCCGGAAAAAATGTATAATACAGTATTACGTCGCTAACAATATTCAGTGACGCCTTAAAATAAAGGCGGATTTCTACGTGACTTAACTTTAGGTACCACTACCACATACTCCTAATACTTTTTATTTAACAAGGTCTTAATTCATTTTCCTTGGCAGTAAAAAAAATTATATACCAACCAAAGACAAGTGTGTTAGAAGTTACTCATTATATTTCTACACATGTTATACCTAAATTTCATATATTTATGAGACTTGACGATTTCATGTATTTTATAAATTAACCGAGACAAATTACTATCGTAAATCACTCTGTGCTAGATCAAGCTGCAAAATGGACATTCAACACTTATCTACTCAATACTCGACTTACCATAATAATTAAAATTTAAAGTAAGAACAACAGAGCAAATTACAATTAAACTAAGACATTATAGTTACAGTTATAATGTGTGCTACTAAAACATATTCAAGCGCCACAAATTGCTCTGTTTTTCAAGCATTGAGAATTTATACCAGTAAAATAAACAAATTTTAGAGGATTATGAAATAGTCAAATAATCCATATATCAATGTTTAACTTATCGAATCACCTTTTGAAACTATTAATCGGCGAAAATACCTATATTGTATTGTACTTTTTGATGTATATAAAATAAGAATCGTAAATAATCAAAGTGCCACTCCCGTAAATGCAGTAGCTTCAGGAAGACAGCTTTAAGAGTAGCTTTTCACTAAGTGATCAAAATATCTATGTTCAAAGATAAAGAACAATAATTATTTATTATGGACCCCTGTAGTAACTACAAAAAATTACACCACACGAAAAAACGCTAGTAATATTTTCTTATAGGTATTATGAATATTTAGAATTTGCTGTGTGGTGAATAGTAATCTTGCTAATTATACTTTCAGAACTTTACGTATAATATTAGCACACAAAAGAAACTTGAGTCAGTCACAATTCACAATCCTGTACCTTGTAATAGCCTTTTTATGGCCAGGATATTTATTTTGTTTACAAAGATCGTTTGAGCTGAGGGATTTACCTTCTGATCGTGCTGTAGTTATGAGACAGTTAAATTGAATTAAGTTTTTGAATACTTAGGGTGTTTCAGTAATAAGGTAAGTTTTCCAGGAGTTGTCAAATTTAATCTGAATAATTAAATTTTATCAAAAAATATCAAATGACTAAAATTTATTGCTATGGGTGCGTCAACACTTAACAACTTAAAAAACATATGTTAAAATAATTATTAAGTGTGAAAATGTTTACTTATACAAGTGAAGGTTTAAAAAAAAGTATTTATCAACAATTACATTTTAGTGTATTAGCTATTAGGGTGCATTACTTATTATTAAAGTTATTCTTGACACCACAACTTAATTATATTCTTCATCCTCATCCATAGCAAAATCCACGCCTGAGTCGACAGCACACACAGGACTGAAAATAAAGTATAATAGGATAATACATTATATTTGACAGCAGAAGAGTTCCTTAACATTCCAGGGTATCCAGTATTAGTTTTAGCTCATACCAATATGATTTTAACTTCTATTGTATACACTACACTCTTAATACTAAATTTAGTAAATACTATAGATAGAGAGTAACTAAACAAACCTCATAGCACGGCAAGTAAAAAATACAATCCGTTTGAGCTTCCTGTTGTAAAAGAAGTAGTTAAAAACCCAGAGGCAGCCTGGCTCGCCGAAAGGGTCGCTGGCCAGGTCTGGGCTGTAGCTGTAGATGCGGCACTCGGGGAGCACCACCTCCTCTTCCACTGCGGCCCACAGCGCTGCGCGCAGCTGCCGCCAGCGCGCACCACCCACCGCCGACATCGCTCCGTCCACCGCTCCCTGCACCCAGTTCAGTGATGGCTCCGCACTGAACTCACTGCTCTGTACCAAACAAATACATTCAGCAATCATCAAAATCTAATATTTGTAATTAATTGATGTTGGCAACAAAGATTTTAAAGTTACCTTAGCTAATGAGAAATCATAATCTGGAAAAGCAGAATTCAGTGTAGCAATCAAATAGAAAAGGGTCTTCCGTGATATAGTGTCACATAGCACACCATCCTCATCCCCAGACAAGCTCCGGCTGAAACACAACAAAATAGTTCTTAACATAAAGTACAGCAATAAAGTACATTAAGGGCAATATCAAGTAAGAAATGACAACATAAGAATGAAACAGTTACATAACTTCACAAATAGCATGTTTTTCTTTTATATTATAAAAACAGACAGTACCCTTTTTGTTCTAAAAAATGTGCTACTTCCTTAGCAAAATAGATCACTTATATGTCTTACATATATTGAAGTGCCGGGCATTTGAAACACTTAATAAATTACATTACTAGAAGGTGCACAAATAAAAAAACTTAAAAAAAGAGCCTGTACAATATTAATAGCATCAAGTTCTTTTAGTAATTTATTCATTACGTCTATTATATCTTATAAAAATAAGAATAAGTATTGACAGCTTGATAAGAATCAGGATAACAATAATTACATTGATTGTTTACATAACAGAAACAGAAGGGTATAAACCAAAATAAATGTCCAGTTAAATAGAGTTTTGTCACCGTAATGAAACTGTTGATTAACATCAAACACATACATTTTTGTAACAAAATTGTAAGTTAGTCATCATTTAAGTGACATTTAAACAGTGTCTTTATGTACATTTTTACCCACAAGCATTGTTTCATGTACAAATGGTTAAAGGTACATAGAAAGTATTTGCTTAACAGATGTACCTATACATTACGCCCTCAGGAGGGGACAGAGCCTGCAGATCTCTGGAGGTCTCCCCATCAGCAGTGAACCGCTTGTAGAAAGCCTTATCAGAGCCAGCCATCTTGCAGCTGTAGCTCTCGACGCGCGCCTGCACGGCGCTGTCACCGTTCAGGATCGACAGAGCGCTGCTTAGCGCCTCCAGGCGACCACTCTCTAACAGTTTCATTTTTCTCTTTTTAGTGTTAAATGAGATTTTACCCAAGAAAACTATTTGTTAATGTAAGTATTGAATAGTTCGTGCAGCAAGGGGCACTACTTCTGTACATAGCCGAAGGGTGTATAAATATTCCTTTTCTTTTGGAGTGAAGAAGCTTCACACTCGGAATCAAATTCGTCTTCTGTTCTTCTTCAGCGCTGATGGAATGCGGGTACATCACAAATAAGAAAATAAAGTTGAGTTTACAAATCGCTATGTAACGAAGCAAAAGTATTTTTAGCTTGTTATTGGTTTGCTCAAGATCGCGTCCACTTCACTTCACTTCTGTCCTACAAAAACGGGACAATCACTAGTTTGTGTTAGAGATCAAAATCCATAGAAGACATCGTCGCAAAATATCAGAAACAATTCCAATTTGAATAATATACACCAGATTATCACAACTAAGCGGTAATAAATAGATAGTCAAACAAAGGAGAAACTAGAAATTGTTGATTCCGCAGCCATCAATGAATAATAAGAGCCATAGACTATAGAGGTATAGCTAAAAAAATTACCCTATCTCTTTGTCTATGACTCTTAAAGGGCTGCTAGACATACGAGCTTTAAAATCGCGATCTTAAAGTTCGCGAACTTACTAGGCTCGTGGCAATGACAGTCGCACGAGCTGTAAAATCGAGATCTAATGCCGGCACCACACTTTGCTATTCGCTATTCGTTATGCGGCTGCGCCGTATTTGAATATTTGCTATCGCGCTTATGCGTTATGCGTGCGAATAAAGAAAACATAGACGAATAAACCCTCCACACTTCGTCGAATGTAGGCGCATAAGCCGAATAACGAATAGCGAATAGCGAAGTGTGGTGCCGGCATTATGCCGACGACATTCGACGTTCGACGAATAAACCCTATTCGTCTATATTTTCTTTATTCGGACGCATAATGCATAAGCGCTATAGCAAATATTTTAACAAATACGGCGCAGCCGCATAACGAATAGCGAATAGCGAAGTGTGGTACCGGCATTAAAGTTCGTGCATGCTCGGCTACAACCATAGAGGTAGTAAAACGTTTTCCTTCATCTTTGGCTACAACAAACACCTCACCCACAGACTGACGAAAGAAAATAGTGACTCGCTACTTGTCGCCATGACAGACGTACGAGCCAAGACGGGCTACAAGCAGAATTCAAACATGTTGGATCGCCGACTAACTTTCTCGGCGGTTTTTTTCAAGTACGCGTACTTCAGATAACATACGGCGAGTAAGATCGCCGAGCCGCAAGTGCGCGAACTTACTCGACCGTCTATCACCCGTTTTACTGTGTTGTGTAAACATGCTAAAATATAGAAAAAAACACATCAAATTTGCAAAAAGTTTTTATAACATTTTACGTATATCCATCGATTTCGATAAATTTCATGTTTTTCTGTATTATTTGTTCACATTAAAACATTGATTCCGTGATGGATTATTCTAAAGGCCTCCATACATGATCCGTTTTGCCTTCAGGTCTAACTGATCAGATGCAACATAGCATCGTGTATGTGTAATTTGGCCTGAAGGCAAATCGCATCCGTCCGCCTGAACGGTTTTCCTCATCGGACAGAACTCCATGACCGGATGCAAAAAAGCATCATGTATGTGTAATTTGGCCTGAAGGCAAATCGCATCCGTCCGCCTGAACGATTTGCCTGACCGGACAGAACTCCATACATGATCAGTTTTACCTTCAGGTCTAAATGACCGGATGCAAAATAGCATCGTGTATGTGTAATTTGGCCTGAAGGCAAATCGCATCCGTCCGCTTGAACGATTGGTCGTTGGAAAAACTGATCATGTATGGCCACTCGATACGGTCAGGCGGAACTGACGCAGTTCGGCCTGAACCGATCGGCCTGTACATGTATGGGGGGCTTAAGCTGGTCGCACCGTAGTTGTGAATCGTAAACAGAGTATAGAATAGACCTGGCCCGCGCGTATACCTTTGAGATGGAGATAGTATCTATACATATAAGTGTGGTATATATGCAATCAATTCTGAGTTGCCAACAATTTGCTAAATTTCCCCAATAGCTACTTATTACCGGACTACAACAACCGGTCAATTGAGAGTCGGAAATATAATCCTCGTGCTTGTGACATTGGTTCTAGAACATAATACACATTAATTTTCATACGGCGTTGCTTACTGTTTTAAATCACATTCGCAACCACCTAACCTCAAAATGTATGTACGTATTTGGATATCGAAAGTTACAATATCGAACGGTCAAAACATCTACAGTAATCATAGAATTCTATATATGTTTTTAGGTCTGAAATGCCTACGATTAAAATGCTACTTGCATGTTTTTGTAAATGTTTATTTATATAAATATTTGTTACGGACGGTACAGTCATATATTATATTCACAATGTGCTTCGAAGTGTTCTGAGCAGATACGAGAAAACTTTGTTGAATGCCAATTTATGCTACATGCAGCTATAATCCAAAGCTTCCTTGCTTCAGTATCAGATGGGTATCTGAAAAATATTAAAAAATGTTCTAAAATTTTGCGAACGTAAAAAGGTAAATTTCAGATATTATTTAAAAAAAGCTATGTCAAATCAACAAAACTTGTTTTATTAGTATAACAAAATACCCAATAATATCATAATTATATATTACCCCGTTTGTTGGGTAAAATGCATTTTAGAGGGACAACACGAAATTGGTTATATACGACTAAATTTAAATGTCAGCAATCACACGGATTACTATGTATTACCGTTATCAACATAAATCGGACGGTTAGCGGAAGAAAAATACGATTTATTTGAACACAAAACCGATCCTTTTTTATGTTAAAATGTAACTAGGAGACGTTATTTCAAATAATTAGTTGTTTACATAGTCAATCAGGATTTATAAGACCACAATAATAGTATAATGTATCCACTTACGTGTGAAAGGTTATGTGCTCATTCGCACCTTCAGAACCATAGTGACCTAATTCAGAAATTTTAAATTTCGAGTTAGGTCTCTATGATAATAAATATATGACACATGTATATATGGTGACTTGAAGTTCAAAAGCTAAAATTTTGAATTAGGTCACTATTGTTCTGAAGGTGCGATATTTCCGCTCACTCCGGCTTTTATAGCCTAAAATACTGCAATTCACCATCACGAAATTGTTCTTTAACACATTACACGTAAACTTCACCCTTGTATTTTGCAAAAAAACTCCGAAAACAGCTAAAAACCACTAAAAACTCATACGACTCGCATCAGCTGTCAGGGTTTGTTTGCCACAATCATTGTGGCAAACACGTCGAAAAGGTATATGCGCGAGAGGGACAGTAAAAGTAAGTGCATCTCGTTTATACATACGTAATTATGTATAAACGCATCTCAGACTTCCCACCTGGTACTAGTCCAATGCCCACTCCATTCTATTCTCCCTCTACGTTGTGAATCGTGTAGACCATTGTGTAGACTTTGTGTAGACACATGTTTTGTTTGTTTATATGCCTGATTTTAAGCATTAAGCCCCCCATACATATAAAGGCCGATCGGATCAGGCCGAACTGCGTCAGTTCCGCCTGACCGGATTGAGTGGCCATACATGTAGAGAGGCCGATCGGTTCAGGCCGAACTGCGTCAGAATGCTCTGTCTACGGCAGCTTCTGATTGGTCGAGACGGCACTCGGAACTTGCCCGGGACATACATTTGAAAATAGAAGTTAGAAGTTACGTCAGCTCCGTTCCTGTCACTCGTCAATCAATACTAAATTGAAAAAAGGGATAGAGCTAACGTAACTTCGAACTTCGATTTTCAAAATAGGGCCTCAGTGAAGTAAGTGAAAGAATAAATGCCCATCAATCTTTACTAATGCTTAAGGTATGTTCATTCTTACTTGTCTTATATAGTAAACAACTTTCTAACCTCAAAATGAACCTTTTTTTTGGCTAAAACAGCTCATTTCTCGTAAATAAAGTGTGGCGACCTAGCGACATCTAACGGCAACTTGTATCAACCTACACGCTACCTCGCTAGCGCCACCAGCGTCAGACAGCGCAACTTAAGTGTTCAACAACGCGCTAACGAAGTTTCTCCAGTCAGATGACATATATACAACTTCCAACTTCATCCCAATGGACTTCGGTCCCCAGGCATAACACCCGCCTGGAGAGAGATCTCTCTATTGCGCTCTCTTCCTACATTGGTGACCCCGACGTGATCGTCCTCCCACATTGGTGACCCTCGACAATGGACACGCGACCTGACGACCTTCAAGCAACTATGACGCAGTTTCACAGCAAGCCAGACAACCCGCACTGTGCACCACTAGCATTCTGTCATATCTCTATGCCTGGTGTCTACAGTGTGCACACTACTCTCACTCAACAACGCGACTCACTGCGTCCTGCTACGAGTACTTCACGAGCAGGTACACGACTCACTGTGTACTCCACTCACTCCTCTTCTCCTGCTACGCTCGCCAACGCGGCTCTGAGCACTACTGGAGACATCCCTACTGGCACTTGCAAGCGGCAATTCAACGCACAGACTGCACGTCATCACCATCAACCTCCGGTCTCAAAGGGGGGCTGGTGTGGCGACCTAGCGACATCTAACGGCAACTTGTATCAACCTACACGCTACCTCGCTAGCGCCACCAGCGTCAGACAGCGCAACTTAAGTGTTCTACAACGCGCTAACGAAGTTTCTCCAGTCAGATGACATATATACAACTTCCAACTTCATCCCAATGGACTTCGGTCCCCAGGCATAACACCCGCCTGGAGAGAGATCTCTCTATTGCGCTCTCTTCCCACAAAAGTAAACTGAATAAATATTATGGACATCACTTGGCTAATGTATTGTCTGAGGTTGCTTTATTTTGTTTAAAATAGCTGCTTTAGCCAAAAAAGGATCATTTTGAGGTTAGAAAGTTGTTTACTAAATAAGACAAGTAAGAATGAACACACCTTAGGGAGTAGCGCACGGCGACTTTTTGTAACGATGCAGTCGAACGTTCGTGTATTACCTCCCTTGTGTTGAAAAAACCCTATTGTCAGTGTCAATGTCAGTGTCAATGTCAACTGTCAATGTTCCTCACCATAGTCACCAAACCTACACTACCTATCTATCTGTTTTCTTGCTTTATCCAAATTTAAGTTTCTCTCATTTCTTCTAACCAAACATAAAAAAGTCTAACGAATGTCTGATTAGACCATATTCTTTGTTCCATTTTGAAATGCAGTCGTTATCAAGGAAATCATTCACATATTTAATTCAAGGGAAACTTACGAACTTGTTTCGACAGCAAAACTATGGTTATAATGTTTATTTACGTTCTTATTAGTGTGGTGTATTACATATATGTTTAAGTTCTTATCTAATATATTTGTTGCAGCGACTCGTAAGCGGTTTTACCGCAACACTGGCATAGTGCAAAGTGACAGTAAATGGGAAGTGACCCTTGACCACCGCCGGCTGAAGTCGCCAAGCGGGCGCGTGCTGGCCGTGGGCAGCGAGCCGCTGGCGCGGGCCGTGGCCGCCGAGTGGGACGCGCAGGCCGAACACATCTCCCTGCCCACCATGCACCTGGTTACATTTCAACTATTTAAATTTCAGCTAGCTGAAATCTGTACCTTTAAACTCTTCCATGACTGACGGACACTGATTGACGTGAACTAATAATATGCTTCCTCTTGTTTGTTATGAAATCTTAGAGCTCCTCTAACCACTTGTTAGCTGAAGATATGGATCCATGGTTGGATTTTGTATATTTTTCTGTATATATATATTTCATGTTAATTTAGTTGGTGGTGTTTTTTGATATGAATTTAAATTATGGTTTTCTTTCTTTTCAATAATTTTATTATTCTATTATTCAAACATAGAAGAGACTAAGTCATTAACTAACTTTGGTTTTTATGTGTTCTATTCTATTCTATTTTTTGTTCATGGAAACTGTTTGGTTTCAAGTGTTTTTACCTTCACATTAGATAAGTGTCACTTTGTACAATGTGATGTACATTGGGCGGCACAAGGTTATATATTTTAAGCATTTTTATTTTTGTTTCAGACTGCATTATGTAATACAGCACTGGATAACCCAGGAAAGTTAACCTCGCACGACATAGCTAGTTACTTGCTAGACTTTGTGCCCACAGACACACTTCTTTTTCATTCAGAGGTATGTTACCTATTGACTCAACTGCCCTCTTAAGACAAAAATAATCATGGGCTGCTGGAGTTTTATTATTTTGTGTTAGCGAGCAGATATTATGGCCTTAAAAATGAAATTAATTATTAGGTAGTTATAATTTATCATTGTATGCCAATTCAGTGTGAAAAGTTCAGTAAAGGGTTCTAGAAATCAGACAAGAAGGGCTTATGAGACGATCTCTTATTTTGTTATGAATTGAGCATCACAGGTTTTTGGATAAATGTAGCCTGTAAGAAAAATTACAGTTACAGCATTATTATCAAGAATCAATAGACTAAATGCAATGCAATGTATGCTGTCTAAACCAGTCCATGGGTCCACAGAAAACCAGCATCATAGTTCATAGTTCATAGTTCATAGCATAGCATTTATTCATAAACAATACAAATATTGTGTTTGAAATATGTAAGTACATTAAATAATATTAATTATTCTTAAAACTAACTCTCGTCACACATGTCATAGGACATAATAAAACGGAGAGAAGAAACACAGAAATACATTCTTAGTGCACTCTCTTATTAAATAACAAATTAGTTAGTATTTTATGTATCTCTAAATATCTCCTCAATACTGTAGAAACATCCCCGTAACAAAAAGTTTTTTAATTTTCTATGGAAGATCGATTTGTTCGTAATAATTTTTAGATCTGAAGGTAGCTTATTATATAGTTTCACAGCTTGATGACTAGCACAATACACCGCAATCTTAAGCCTCGGACAGAAGTTGTACCTTTTGTTTTTTGTATGTGTAAGTAGTCGTAAGTCTTGTTCTTCTGAGGTCTCTATCATTGAATTATTTTTAAGGGACTCAATGAGCATCACACTTCCAATAGGTGGTACGACATATAGCTGAGTGGATACCATTTTCGCAGCAATACTTTTCACACACTGTAATACTTAATAAATTTTCTATTCTATTCTATTCTAAATAAGTCGCAAATAATATGAATTTGTAGGGAAATTAGAATAAAATCACATACTCATTCTTAGACCAATCAGGTTTATTATGCTTAAGGATTGTGAATTTGTATAAACTACTTTTTAACCTTGGGCATTGGTGGCAATACTTGCTGCAAAATTGTCAATGTTCTTTAGGTTTAAAAATGTAACTCCTGGACAGTTACAAATTTTAGTCATCCAATACATTTAGTATGAAAACCTGTGGAAAGAATGACATGGTCACTAAAACCTGACACTTTTAATGTAGAAGTCTTCCTTTTCATTTAAGTCATGGACATAAAGGCAAAAGAGTTGATGTAGTTGTTGTGACATGGTAATAGAAATCTATTGCGCAGTTCAGCTGAGTGTACTCACCTGCTGAGTTATATTTTATTACTTAAATTATTAACACATAAAAAATCTAGTACAATTACCAGTTCTAGATGTACATGTGAAATCTTTTGATGTTGTCCTCAGGAAGAAGATTTGAGATTACTACAAGCAAAAAAATGGACTCCAGTCATAGAATGGTTCCAAAAACGTTTTAATGTAACCCAAGAAATAGCCAGAGGGCTGGAACTTCCTCCAATCTCCACAGAGACACGTGCTGTCCTGGGGCGATACTTCTTGTCGTATGACTTCCAAGCACTTAATGGTATAATTTTTTTCATAAATCTTAAAAATATTTGACCGAATGTATTTTAGAGGGGTAAGTATCATAATATGTACAGTTTGAAATACATACTGGGTCATAATACATAATCATCATAATATACAAAGTTTTTTTTCTGAAATGGGTTTTATACAAAGTCCTTATAAGAACCCTGTAAAGTTTTCAATTTCAGAAATAAAACCATTATATATTTTGACCATTATGAACTATTATTATGATACTTAGGCCCGCGAATATTTAATGATATATTATGAATTTATGATAATAAGCGTACAAAATCTACATACGGCGATAATTCCCTTTTCTATTTCTTATTTGACGAGGCATTTGCCCTATTTAGCGACCCTGCTTACGAAACTAGCGGTCACGGGTTCGATTCCAGGTAGGGGCAAATATTTGTGTGACGAGCCTGAGGATTTGTTGCCGAGTCTGGGATTTTTTTTATGTATTTAAGTGTGTATTTCTCTGTATAAGTATGTTTAAAGTTGCCGAAAACCCATAGTACAAGCAAGTTTGGGACTAGGTCAATTTGTGTAGAGATTGTCCCTTGATATTTATTTATTTAGCTTATGTGTGCTACTCCATCTGTGTTAAACACTGTTATGGTTAGTCTTTCTAGAATATTTTTTCCCAGGATAAATAGGATTTCTAGTTCTTAAGCGCTCATCCGCCTATCGGAGAATGCGTGTATTACGAGCAATGTAACGGCAATACTCCCGCTCCCGCGCCCGACCCGCGCTCTGTGTGAATTGCGCTTTAATCCCAGGCTGATCTGCATGCCAAAGTTTACATAAATATGCTACACATGTAATTAAGCCTCCAACATATTACCATCAGTATCATTACAAACATTTGCGTTTATAATAGCCATTTGATTTGTAGTTAAAAAATATCGTAGTAGCTCTAAAGATATAAACTGTTTTTTTGCAGCTATCTGTTTTGGAGTAGAGGCTCTTAAGTCTCCTATACTCATGTTAGCTTGTTTAGAGCGACACCTGGAACCGAAGGAGGCAGTACTACTTTCACGGCTCGAGGAAGAGTACCAGGTTAGTGCTATCAGTATTTAACCCAGTATAGACCCTTACACCCTACATCTGTAATTTTTGTACAATTCGCGACATTTCACAGGGTTGGTACTACATGAGTGCCAATAGATTAATTAAACTAAACCAAGGGATAAAATTTGTCCTTTTATCCTATACATCTGTCAGATGTTAATAGGATAAATTGACAAGTTATCCCTTATAATAAGACGGCTATTGTTTTGGGCTATAAAAAATAATCAGATAAATCAACCATAATTTGTTAGTCACAAGAATACTTAAGAACTATGTTAGTACAATTAAATAATGTTCTTAATAGATAAATTGGCGTTACAAATTGGCCCGTATAAGCGCACCTTTACTTTAAACTAGAGGACGCCCGCGATTTGGTACAGTCAAGGCCTTTAATTGTTATGCCACTATGGAACCCTGTAATAATGACATCGTCAAACCACATGACAGAAATACGCTTAAATGAATGATTAACGTTATGCGACAGGGTTCCATAGTGGCATAACCATTAAAGTCCTTGACTGTACGTGAAAAAATATTTTCCCACTACTGCCCTTATTTCTTCCCGTTAGGGGTGGATTTTGGAAAAAAAAAATCCGTTCATATTTTAAATGTAGAGATCGGTGTGTATTTTGTCTCAGCTGGAGCGCTGGGGCCGCGTGCCGTGGGCGCACGAGGTGAGCCAGGCCGAGCTGACGGCGCGCCTGGCGGCCGCGCTGCTCGTCGCGCACGGCGCCGGCGACGCTCAGCACGCGCGCGCTAAGCAGACCAGCGACCACACTGGCTCTTAATACTCGTTACTGTTCTACGAATGCTATTTACTGTTTTATGTTGTTATGAGCTTCGCAATTATGGACTTAACATGGACAGTACGTCATCCGAAACAAGCAATGCGCTTCGGCAATATTCGTTCGTACTTCGTAGCTCAACTCAAAATGTTTGTACATATTTATTATATACATTTTAATAACACCTGTAGAAGTTTAGATAGATATTGAATTAAGTTAACAATCAAACAAATAAATAAGTGTAAATCTAAAGTTGTTTCTGTATTGTGATAGAAAGATATTTAAAATATTTCCCCACATCGTTTAGATTTCGGCAGGAAGCCAAAACGTTAGGTCGGGGCGAGGAAGAATGAAATGAAAATAGCAAAAACAGTCGCGAAGTTCTGCTAAATATAGCTGGGCGGCGTGCGCGCGCGCAGTGCAGCGCCGCGCCTGCGCACGCGCGCCTCGCTTTGTCTCCGCGACTGGCCAGGGCAAGCTTCGTAATCTCTTTATGACTTAAATATACTTTGTTCTCAATTACGCGAATATACATTCAAAACAATATGATAGATCGTGTGTTACTAACGTAACATAACTACGTTTTTAGTCTTTTTTTTGCACTTTACGACTCCGAAATCGAGGTCAATATGCTCTAGTTTTGGCGTTTGCGTATTTACCTACATCCGCGCATCATTCTTTGGCCCGCTGGTAAGTACCTATCTATCACATTTGCGGTCGCTTTTGCTACAGAAATAGTTATTTGTATACATGCTTGGAATAGTTGTGAGTTATTAGTTATTATATTACGCTGAGAAGGCGTTTTTTTTATTTCCTTTACTTATTTAGTAATTTAAAAATGCGTCTTCAAATAAACAGTCAGTCTAGTTAAGACAAATATCGAACAACACAAAAATGTTTGTGACAAACAGTCTGAATAAATAAGATATTGCGAGTCTAAATTGTCGAGTGCGAAAATAAATGTAATACTTAATAAGTAACCTTAAATGTATTGCGCTTCAGGAGTGTGATGAGCGCGGAGGGCTCGGGCTCGGCGCGCGCGCGGCCGCTGTCGGGCGGGCTGCGGTCGCTGCTGGGCTGGCTGCGGCGCGACGCGGGCTCCAGCGACAGCCTGTCCAGCGACGGCTCCGTCGCCAGCTTCGCCTTCGTTCCCGCCGACCGCTGCCGGCCGCGGCCCGCGCCGCTGTACCGCCCGCCCGACGGGCCCCCGACCGACTCCTATAAAAAGAGAGTGCGCGATCGTAATCTGAGACTCCACTACGACCGCGATCTCACCCTCCACCGAAAGTACGGCCTCTTCAGAGGAGAAAACTCCGGTTACGACGCTTTCAGTCTTCCCTCCGTCCGTAAAATCGCAAGCGACAAACGTGACCGGCAGGAGAGGGAGCGCAGAGCCGCCAGCGAGGGCCTGCAGCGGTGCGCGCCGCACGTGCCCGGCAAGCGCCGAGCGCCGCCGCCGCCGCGCGCCGCCACGCTGGGGGCGCCGCGCCGCTCGCGCAAGCGCCCCGCGCCGCAGCCGCCGCGCCGCCCGCTCGGCGAGGTTAACCGGATCGCCCCCATTACGGAGGAACAGATGACCGACCACTCGAATCAGCGTAATCCGGCTTCGCCGAAAAACGATGCCACCGAATGCAAACCGGAAAAATGCGTCAAAAAAGAAGTCAAGGATCCTAAACTGCGGCCAGAAAAAAGTTTCTTGAAACAGATTTTTGAGAATAGGAAAAGGAACTCCGCCGTCGAAACGGTCCCGGAGCGACTATTGCCGAGCATAAGCGAGTTAGACAAACAAGCCGCTGAAATAATTGAATCGTGCAAATTGAAAATCGTGAGCGATGGCGTAGAAAACATCGGAGGAAACGGACAGCACCGACCGCATTCGAGAGGAGACATGTGGTTTTGTACCAGATGCCTTCGCAAATACGACGATTCCGTTGTCACTTGTGTACATTGTGTGACTGAACAAAAATTGAATTTGGGCAAAAAACACCCGAGTGGCGGCAATTATTATAAAACGGGGAGCAGTGCCTCAAATCACTACACACAAACGGAAAATTTACACGTGGCCATAACGAGCAGATTAACAGAGGTTGAAGAAAAACAGAAGTTAAAAAATATGCTAAAAGAAATTAAAGATTCGTTGCCCAAAAAGACTAAGCCTGATGGAAAAAACACAGCTAATATCATTAATACTTCAACCACAGCATCACCTCAAAAGACAACAATTGATGCTCCTACTCTTAGAATAGGGTCCACGATTTGCGACGAAGTACTGAAATCACTACATACTGCTGACCCACACATAATAAATCTCAACACAGAGAGTAAAACGAATCATGTAAAACCGTTTGAAAATTCCAAGCCAAGCATTACTTTGGCTATGGAAAGCGCTGTCGTGACTCAACCCGTCGTTTTACAGCATCTGCCTTCAAGAGATATTATAAAATTGACCGATTTTAAACCGTCTGATCTCAACCAAAAAATTAAAATAAGTTTTAATAAACCTAGCGAGAAAGAGTTAAAAGTGGGCGAACCAAAGAAATATTCGAATGAATCGACTGTTTCTGTAGGAAGAAACAAATTGTACTCTGAACTTCCAACTACAAGTTGTAACAATTTGAATAAACCTTTAAAAATATCATCATTGTTAAACCCTCACCCCACGCCAGAAATAAATATACCGAGAAATGTATGTGTTTCGCAATCCGGAAACGAACATCAGCGTCAATTAGGAAGCAGTTCACCAAATAAATCACCCAACACTAGTAAGGAACCTTTGCCTCTAATAATGCGAGAGACTAGTTTAAATTCTCATACAAGTTTAAATAATGCTGCAAATGTGGGATCAATCAAATCTATGCGCAATGATAAGCCACTAGCTCAAGAACCTTTGTGGAAGACGCCAAAAGTAACAACGACTACTCAAACTGCATTTGAGAAAAATGTATTTTCACCTTTAAAGTCGAAACAAATTACAAACAAAGCAAAAGATTTACCAAACAATGAAGAGATAGCTGATATAATTAAGAAGACTGAGGCAGATAGTCCAAAAAATCTGTTTTTGTCATCGCACTCGTCTATCCCAGCTAGCACACCTCCGTTAACTTCTTCTGGCAGTCCGCAGAGCTTAATTAAAACAGAAAACAAAGACTGTTTAATACTTAAACGATCAGTAAAATGTAAAGAAAACAACCAATCGCAAAAGCCAAATGAAAAAATATCAACCGGGCTACTTGAACCAGGAGTTCCGCGAGTATTAAACAACAGTCAATGTAAACCTGCTGTTACAATCGCATCATTTGATCTACATTCAAGACGAAGAAATTTGGTTAACCAACTTGAACAGTCAATAGCAAAAGGGGACGAACAGGCAGCAGCGGAAGCTGCTGCTAAGCTAGCTCAGTTGCGATTGTCATGTTCGGTTTTATCATTCTCTTCACAAATAGTCGGGGCGGCTTCGTCAACGTCTCCAAATGTCCCAACAGAAAGGAAGGAATCTGTTTCAAATTGTACTAAAATTGACCCTACAGTAACTACACCCATTAAACCACCACCACAAACAGGAAATGCTGATAATTTACAGGATCCAACTTCTAAAAACGTTATTGTGTCTCCATGTAAAACCACCTCTGAAAGGAAATTGATTCCAATCCAGTCTCAATCGGGAGACTTTATAACTCAAAAACTTGAAGCTAGCAATAACAATTCCAAAATCTTGACTATACCATCGAAATCTAAATTATGCAATGGACTCAACAAAGAAAATGATTTGGTTTCGTAAGTTATTTATTTTGATGTATTGACGACTTATGCAGTTTGTTCACTTGGTATTTTGAATAAAGACCAAATTTATCTTTTTTATCGACCAGGATAGAAGTATGGATTGAAGACAAAGAAGCAGCTCGTGGGCCGATACGCATGAGCATGCCTCGGCTATCGGTAATGGGCGATCTGCGACGACATGCTGTTGCATCCCTCGGCCTAGCTGCCCACTTGCAACGGTGGATCGTGGGACGGACTTTATGTACCGACGACAGCATGCCTCTTAACACTCTTGCGGGTCCAGAATTCGATGCTCCGTTTTACCTTTGCTTGGTGGAAAATGGTCAGTAAAAAAGTATTTTAATAAAATTGATTTTCTACTACCTTATGTAGTAATCTAAGTTACACATTACAAATATTACAATACCCTTTTAATACCCTTTCAGAAACAAGTAAACACACTGCTTCTCGTGCAGGTGGTACCGTTGCTTCGACTTCAAAAAAAGAAACGAGTGGCATTAATTCAACCGATGTATATTCCGAATTGGTGCTTTTGGAGCGACGGCCACTTGTTCCTAACGCTGAAGAATTCGAGTGTGGGGTCTGCATGGAAATGTATGCCGCCGGGCAGGGGGCGGTACTGCGAGAGTGTGTGCACACGTTCTGTCGGGAATGCTTAGCAGACGTCATTAAGCACTGCGAGGAGCTGGTGGTCAGCTGCCCTGCCATGGGCTGTCCCGGGGTCTTGCAGGAACGAGAAATTCGTGCATTAGCGGCCCCGGAAGATTATGAGCGGTGGCTAGCTCGAGGGCTTGCCGCGGCTGAAAGTGGGACACGGAACGCATTTCACTGTCGGACTCGCGACTGCACTGGCTGGGCGCTGTGTGAGCCGGGGGTCACGAGGTTTCCTTGTCCTGTATGCAAGCGAACAAACTGCGTAACATGTCAGGTAAATATAAATTCTGGATGTTATTCTAGCAGACTTTTGGACAGCGCCCTACCACCCGAAGTTAAACCATTATATATTTTTTAATACATTTGCTCAAAAAGTGGTACTTTTTATACCTGTATATCGTGCGGAAAGTTGGATTCTTCGAATTGCACCGTAAATTTTTATCAGACTAAGAATTAAGTAAAATAGTATCTTTTAATGACTGTTCTATGTTTGTTTTTACGCAAATGTATTAAAAAATGTCGTTTGATACATGTGCGGATTCGTCATTTTCACTTGTGCCGAGTTTTGTCCCACGCTTGCAGCTCGGGCCAAGACACCTCGGGACTCAAGTAAAATGACATACCTACGTTCCGCACTTACATCAAAACGAACCTACTAGTCTTGGACCCTCGTAGAGTATGCTATAACTGCACATGCTCAGGGTGTTTTTCGAGTTTTTTCAGTATTCCTCCGACTTTTAAAATGCTCAATGTTATGAAAGCAAAGTTCCCACCATCCCGTTTCATTAAAAAAAAACGACGGCTACTGATTGCTGCTTCTTTTTAAGGCTATACATGAAACGGACTCGTGTGAACAGTATCGTTCTAAACAACAAGATGCAGACGCGTCCGACAAGCCTTCAGCGCAAACCGACGAAGGCACCAGAGCTTTCCTCGACACGCTGATATCCCGTGGGGAAGCCCTGGAGTGTCCTGAATGCAGTGCAATTATAACTAAGAAATGGGGTTGTGATTGGATAAAGTGCTCGGCGTGTAAGACCGAGATCTGTTGGGTGACGCGCGGGAGACGATGGGGTCCCGGTGGCAAGGGGGACACCTCCGCTGGCTGTCGCTGCGGTGTCGATGGCGTGAGATGCCATCCTTCTTGTGGTTATTGTCATTAGCAGTTGAGATAATATTTATTACCTATGGTCTATGATCTAGGCTAAACAACCAAAAGAGCCTCTATTTATTAAAATTGTATGTAGTACAAAACTTGCAGGAAAGAGATAATTCCAGTATTAGTCATAATATATCTAAGACTGACAGTCCCATACATTATGCCACTACTCAACTGAACTTAAGACATAATCTAAATTTATCTCTGCTGCATTAGTACAGTGAACTGATGATATAAACAAGCGATTTAATTCGAGATTTGCATTGAATTTGTAGGTACTTTTGCTGCGCTTAGTTCGGCTGTAGGTACTTAATGGTAGTATGTTGTAGCTTGGTTACCTATATTAAGTTCGAAAAACTTTTGTCCGCTGTTTCGTTTGAAAATCATTTTTCTCTGAAACCGTTTAACTTTCCTGGATTTTTATAAAACTAACCTAACCTACAGGTTCTGTATCTCTTTAACCTTTTGAACGCCATACGTCACGAACATGTTTGCTATGCTATGCAAATTACACCTTATTGCTATTAAACAAAGTCTCTTTTAATCTTGAACTCTTGTCGGCTGTAGCCGACGTGGCGTCAGTGGCACGACTTTTAGTTGACGGCCAGAGCCGACTGTGGCGTTAAAAAGGTTAAACATTTTGAAAAGTTAATGGGTTAAGAGAAAAAATATTTCCGGGTAAGTGAAAATTTTGGACCAACAAAACAGCGTACTACAAAAGTTTTTCGAAACATCTATAGGTTACCCGTAGCTTCCCTAATAGAGTGACGCCCAATTACCCGTCGCGCTCCCTAGCGTTTTTTGTTGAGCTATAATTTCTTATAAAGTTTTATTTCTCCGAACTATTGTTATTTTACCGCCAGGAGCGTCGCTAGTCTTGAGGACATGAGTAGGAAAAAATAGGTAATAAAGGGGAACTCAACATTATTTCCCAAATTAAGGCCGTCAAAACTATTACTGGCCGCGAACTAAACGCGATATGCATAGGTTATCATAATGATACAGTTGCCAGGAATAATAATTATCTTAACTAAGGCTGAAAAATGTTTAGACACGTCCGTCTCTGTAACTAGTGGCATTAGAACGTGCGAGATATTTTTGAGCCCAATGAATGTATCTACTATCTAGGCTAGGATTTACGACTATACCTACCCCTATATGTAAAGTACAGTGCGATAGCCCTAAAAAGGCCCTTGGATTTGTACCTCTCTCTCGTTCGCTCTCACGTGCTCTTATGAGAGTCTAACCGACTTTACCATGACACGGAAGACTTTTTAGACCTCTTGCACTGTCACTATTTTGTACTCGTAGGTACCTAACATAATTGTTTTAGTCATGGTACAATAATATGTTTTAGTAAAATATACCACACATATTTACTCATAGGTACTATGATTTAATACAAGAGGTTAAAGAAAATAAAAAATTAAAAGTATCTCAAGGTTTTCCAATCAACTGTAATAATATGGTGTATTTTATTTATATTATGTATAATCAGGTTCACTAATGTTTGACCAAAAAACGTTTCACCAAATGATTCATTTCACAAACATATCATTTGACAAACCGCTTTTTTTTTTCCGAAACTGTAAATATTTCAGGATTTTTAAAAACATACCGGGGGTTCTAAACGATGGTCCTGAAATAAATCCTGAAATACTTACAGTTTCCGAAAAATAGCGGTTTGTCAAATGATATGTTTGTGAAATGAATCATTTGGTGAAACGTTTTTTGGTCAAACGACAGGACCCCGTATAATCAGTTCGGGTGGTGGAACCAGTAATGGTCAAGAACCCAATGATGGACACTGGATTCTTACTTTACAGAAGATAAGGGTTATTCGATTCGAAATACTTACAGTTTCCGAAAAATAGCGGTTTGTCAAATGATATGTTTGTGAAATGAATCATTTGGTGAAACGTTTTTTGGTCAAACGTCAGGACCCCGTATAATCAGTTCGGGTGGTGGAACCAGTAATGGTCAAGAACCCAATGATGGACACTGGATTCTTACTTTACAGAAGATAAGGGTTATTCGATTCGAAATACTTACAGTTTCCGAAAAATAGCGGTTTGTCAAATGATATGTTTGTGAAATGAATCATTTGGTGAAACGTTTTTTGGTCAAACGACAGGACCCCGTATAATCAGTTCGGGTGGTGGAACCAGTAATGGTCAAGAACCCAATGATGGACACTGGATTCTTACTTTACAGAAGATAAGGGTTATTCGATTCGAAATACTTACAGTTTCCGAAAAATAGCGGTTTGTCAAATGATATGTTTGTGAAATGAATCATTTGGTGAAACGTTTTTTGGTCAAACGACAGGACCCCGTATAATCAGTTCGGGTGGTGGAACCAGTAATGGTCAAGAACCCAATGATGGACACTGGATTCTTACTTTACAGAAGATAAGGGTTATTCGATTCGAAATACTTACAGTTTCCGAAAAATAGCGGTTTGTCAAATGATATGTTTGTGAAATGAATCATTTGGTGAAACGTTTTTTGGTCAAACGACAGGACCCCGTATAATCAGTTCGGGTGGTGGAACCAGTAATGGTCAAGAACCCAATGATGGACGTCTTGATTCTTACTTTACAGAAGATAAGGGTTATTCATTTGTTTTGCAACAATCAATTTGGAACCGTATGAAATTTGAATTAAGAGTGAAGTGTCCATAATCACTGGTGCCTGTCAGCTAAAAGTGTCCATTATTGGTGCCGTCACCCAACTTTGAGTTTGTGTTTGAATAACATTAAGTTTTAAAGCAATTTTCAAATTTGTATTGAAAAGTGCATTTTATTTTACTCAGTTCTTTTGTTTATTGGCTCTCTTTTCCAAAAAAAATACAGTTAACCCAGAGTACAGTCCGAGAGCACATAGACACAGTATACTTTTTATTATATTTATATACTATGACATAGATAATAATTCGGATCCGCTCGCGTACTCTAGTAGGCTTCGGTTATCGCCGCATACACGCGAATATACTTAATATAATACCACTCTACTGATCTGCATAAACTTTTACAACTACATTATTGTGAAAAAGTTAAACAACAATGCACAATAAACCTGAACCTGACCTGTTAAGCCTAGTTGGTAGTGACCTGCCGAGCTGCCTACGAAGCTAGCGGTCCCGGGTTAGATCCCCGGTATCGGCAAATACTTGTGTGATGAGCGCGAGTATTAAATTTCGCTTCCGAGTCGTGATGTTTTCTATGTATTTAAGATTTATCTATATGTATGTTTAACTTTGTCTATTACCAATAGATAGTGAAGCCTAGAGCGTAGTTTGGGACTAGGTCATATTTCCGTCAGTAGTAGGTCATTTTGTTTTTATATTACGTAGGTACTGATAATTGAAATAAAGAAAATCTTACGTTATTTTATTGTATTTGTTTAATTAGTAATTACACATAAGGAGCATTGGGGTTAATTCTACGTTTTTGAGTGCGTACTGATAATGTCCGTACGTTCGTGCTTGGACTCGAAACTTTGCATTTTTTACTTAAAACGAATGACATTTTTGTTTATTTGGATAAGTATAGTGTAGTTAAATGTGTACCTATTATGTGTAAGTCTGAAGGAGGAGGCGATACGCGTAGTGAGCTCTAGGGATCTGTCGGCAAGCATATAGCAAGGCACACAAAATAGATTTCGTATGATTGACAATACGATAACACGTCAAAGGCAATATGATTTTGACCCAGTAGAATAGAGGCCCAGGCCAACTGCGATTTTTAGGGTTCCGTAGCCAAAATGGCAAAAAACGGAACCCTTATAGTTTCGTCATGTCCGTCCCTATGTCACCGGCATTTTACTCAAAAACTACAAGATGTATATTGATGAAATTTAGAGTACTTATACCTAGGGTGACGGCACCAATAATGGACACTTAGTTGACAGGCACTAGTAATGGACACTTAACTCTTAATTCAAAGATCATACGGTCATAAATTGAGTGTTATAAAACAAATGAATAACCCTTATCTTCTGTTAAATAAGAATCAGTGTCGATCATTAGTCCTTGTCGATTACTGGTTCCATTACGTTACGATCCAAAATTGATTGTTGCAAAACAAATGAATAACCCTCATCTTCTGTAAAATAAGAATCAAGTGTCCATTATTGGTGATTTGTCCATTACTGGTTCCATAACCACCTAGGGATTGTGTAATTATAAACTTTTATACTTTATGACGATAACACATATACGTGATACAGTACAAAAGTGATTATTTTTCGACGTTGACTGAACAAGCCTAGAGCTTTGGACAAGGCTGTGTGATATTGTCCCCTTGCATTATTTAATATTTTTATTTATTTCAGTCATTAGTAGGAACTACGCGGTGTGGCGGCGGAGAGCATCCGCTGCGCGGGCGCCATGACTAATCGCCTCGCTCAGAGTGTAGCCCTAACCGATTGAATGACACAAATCACACAAAACAAGTGTTATCATAATTATTAAGTACTATCTTTTGCCCGCGACTCCGTCCGCGTACAAGTCATTTATCCTCCCTTGTCCCTTTGTCCTTTCTCGGGGTTCAAACTACATATACTATCCCCATATTAAATTTCATCGAAATCGGTTCAGCCGTGAAAGTGTAACAGACGGACACACATGTATAATCTAATATATAAAATTCTCGTGTCAGTTTTCGTTGCCATACTCCTCCGAAACGGCTTGACCGATATTGATGAAATTTTTTGTGCTTATCCTTGAGCTCTATGAGAATCGGCCGACATCTATTTTTCATCCCCCTAAATGTTAGGGGTAGTCCGGGTCAGCTAGTATTAGTATACATGGATTAGATAATTATTATTTGATTTTAACTGTGTGTAAAACGTAAATTTGTCCCTTGTTATCAACGCCTCGATCAACAATACCGATCGAAGGTATCATAAGTTTATTGCCAATTACGGAAGTCTGTCTAGCTTAACTGTGCGAAATATACCTTTGTGTTCCCGTAGGCGTGAAATACGCAGAAGCGGCGCAGCGCAGGGTAAGGCGCAGGCATGTGCCGCGCCCCAAACCTTTTTCATACAAAATGTAAGAAAGCGACTAGTTGTGAAATACACACAAAAGACGCGGCGCTGCTCCTGTAGGGGCTGTAGGCGTGGAAAAGGCATGCTTTCGCCCCGTCCTCGCGCTCGCTCGCCTCTTCTTTATGATTTAGCATCGCGCCTGCGACTTTTCCACGCATTAACGCGTCCTTGCCAGGACGAGGCATTCAAAATATTTAAGTACATGGGTTATCATATCAAGCCTCATATCGCAAATGTAACTATCCACTCAATCTAGAACTGCCCCTCATTCTACAACTTTAACAATATGTTAACTCATGTGAGTATCTAAATTTAAGTTGTTTCATACACATCCTTAATTATGCCTGTGGATATGCTGATTACACGAGGTTTCGCTTGCACATTGGATTGCAATAACATAAGAGTTTAATAATCAACTCTTTTAAGTTACAGAACAAAGGATACATGTTGAATAAAATTGAAGTGGGCAGAGACCTTTAGTCATATAATACACCTGTTGCAGGGATAGTCCTAAATTAACCAAGGTTTAGCTTTAAAGAGTATATCAAGGGACAATCTTACACAAATTAACCTATTGTCAAACTAAGCTCTATGGTTGTACTATAGGTATAGATAAATTTCACCACCGAACTACTCGCCACAAAATTAAAATTTCATCCACAGCACCTGGATGACTGGCACCACCACCACCGTACGTTTCAAGAGAGGCTTCTTGCCACGTACGACTGCACTGTGGAATCAATTGCCTGCAATGGTATTTCTGGACCGATACAACATGGCAACCTTCAAGAAACGAGCCTACACTTTCTTAAAAGGCCGGCAGCGCACCTTTAACCCCCGGATGTTTCAGGTGTCCATGGGCGACCGTGATCACTTACCATCAGGTGAGCCGCCTGCTCGTCTGCCTCCCAATATTATAAAAAAAAAAAAACGAGTGCGGAATTGCATTTGTAGTGGTAATGTGTGTTTACATGCATTCTATATTTAAATTTCCTCTACTTCTCATACCATCAGCATAAAAAGAGGTTTGTTACATATTAAAGAAGTATATACAAAAATAATGTCAGTGTCAAACTAAAAATATACATCGTATTTTACTATATTCTCACAATTTTCAGAATAGTTTTGGCCCGTACAACTGTAAGTTACAGAGTTTGCAAAATTATGGCTGAATAGCAGTAATTTTGGTCCAATTGAGAGTCAAAGTAAACAAATAATTTTTAAGTGTCATAAATATTTAGAACTCCAACTAATGAAAAACAGTACAATCACTACAAATGCAATTCTGCACTCTCGATAATTTATCTATACTAGACAACGAGAAAAATACTTAAATTTAGAAATAATTAATCTTTTAAAAGCCTTATGTCAAAATAATACAAAAAGAGTCACTAATGCAAAACATATTTGCTATGCTATTGCAAATTACAACTTATTTCATACAAAACAGTCTCTGTTAATCATCAACTTGTCAGATGTAGCAGATGTTGGCATCAATGGCATGACTTTTGAGTTGTTGCCCAGAGCAGACAGTGGAGTTTGAAGGCTAAATACATAGAATACATCAAAGACTCAGGAACAGATATTCACGCATATCCACAAAAATATTTTCCCTCACTAAAAAAAAAAACTAAGAATGTACTTAAAATTAACTTGTTTATTACTTATATTAGAAATTTGGTGACTTGTTACATACATTCAAGCGGCCAAAAACCCTTGGTACATCATCTCACCATCCATATCATGAAATACTATTACAATTGTGGACACTAGACCAATAATACAAATCTAGTCACAAATTTAAAACTGCACTCCGCAGTATTGAGACATCCCTAGATAGCTTGATATTAGGTTATCACAAATCACTGTTGTTAACATATTTAATAACGGCCTCTCATCCCGGGGGGGCCTCGGCCACCAGGACCTCCACGGCCCATACCAGGAGGTGCACCCATCATGCCAGGAGGAGGACCCATCATAGGCCCACCACGCATCTGAGGGGGCGCAGAGAGTTGTCCACGGCCTCCTGGAGCCATGTGTTGATGTGAAGGACCACCAACGCCCCGGGCGGGTCCCTGAAGCCCTGGCGGTGCCCCACCTGGCCCAGCGCCACGCCCGGCAGCACGACCGCCGCCAGGTCCACCCATCCCACCTGGTAGAGGTACTCGGGGCAAACCTTCTTCGGGGGGCGGTGGACCCTCGATGGTGAGAGAGACTATATTTTCGCCGCGTAATAACACAAATCCCAAAGTCCTCTTCTCTTCTCTATCTGGTGTTTTGCTGTTTTTAGACTTGATCTTTCTAAACTCTTCGCAGTCTCCCAGTATCAGATTCATATGCTTATCGAAGGCTTTAAATGTCCCAATAAATGTTCGAGAATCTTGAAGTATAACCCGAACTCTATAGTTGATATGCTGTTGCATCTTATTGTTTTTACCGATAGTCTGTAAGAATAAAAATCCATGTTAAAATTGTTAAGCAAAAATCAACATTTGGAGAATAGTTTGTAAAACCGGCATAAAGTAATGGTAACAAATTTATGACAAAAATGGAAAATAAAAGCATCTACATAATTCATACTATGTAAATTATAAAATCATCGTAAAACCCACCATTTTGTTTACGGGATTAGGTCACAGTTTTTTGATTTACTTAAATTTATTAACAAGCTAAAATAGCAGCGGGAACTATTGACAGCTAGCTAGGCTTCCTAACAAACAAAACAAACATGGCGGGCGGACAGTTTTTTTTTTCTGGTGTTTTATTCCAGAGGGAATGGCAAAGGACATTGATCCATACAGTCTGGCTGTCCTGTCTGACAGCCAGCAAATAGGGTTAACAGATTAAAAAAAGTGGTTCTTATCTCTTATGCCGCATTCACATGTAGGTGTTTGCCATAAACACAAAACCGCGGAACATAACTATATGTTAAAGTGAGCACGATGTATATCTCACTCTAACGTACAGTTGAGTCCTGCAGTATTTGTGGCAAACACCAAGCCTCACAGCAGCTTCTAGCAGCACAGATGTCGGTTTTTCGTGCACACAACAAAGGATCTTTTAGGAAAGCTCCAATGCAGAATGATCAATACGCTAATAAACGTGATTCCATAATTTGGTCAATTGCCGGCCGGTAAAGCGGCCATTACGTAAGTTCCTGTGACTCGTCATTCGATACTAAATCGAGAGAAAGAGATGGAGCTTAAGTAACTTCGAACTTTCATTTCAAAGTAGGGCCTACGCTGCGGTCACATATGCGGGATACGGTTAAAGTTCGTTACGTTAGCTCCATCTTTTTCCCTCGATTTGGTCTCGAATGACGAGTGACAGGGATGGAGCTAACGTAACGTCGAACTTCGATTTTCACAGTAGCCAAATAGAATCTTGCCAGGCTATAGCTATATAATTGTTATACTAAGCTATATTATTTTTTAAATATCGATACTAACAGCACTACATGTACTGTAGTAACATTTGTGCATTTCTATCGTAGTCTTACGCTCGATATGCTTTATGCTTGTGAGCGTTTTTCATTGTCAATCTACTTGGAATCTACTCTAAGAATATGAACATAAAGCATAGAAACCGGACTATAAGACGTACTTTGCGTCAGCTATCTTTCTCTACTTTTCAGATTACGTATTACATGAGAAAAAATGAAACAAATACTAGGCTGTTTTTTCTTCTTTAACTGTCATTTTCACAAGGTTTTTAAACGTCAAATTTGAATGGACCTCTATGGGACCTCTAAATGTCATTCCCACAATCACCCCAATGATACTACCTCTATGAATCACCCACACCTCCAGTACCACGAAATCAAAAAGTCTGTATTGCGAATAGAGTACATTTTGCCAGGATGACTTCTTCTTTTAGTAGTGTAGTTCGGTGTAGTTGTCTGTGAATTTGTGTTCCAATAAATAAATTCTGGAGAATGTCAACAAAAATTATGTGTTGGTTAGTTTAGCCTGAATATTTACAGCCATTGCAACCTGCAATCAATGGCTTGTGTGCTGGAAGGCTGCAATTCGCACTCGGGGCGGAAGAAAAACTCTGCCTTGGGATTGTCTTTTTATAAATAAGTTTCTTACTATTTGCCTTTAGTCATAGGTAAGATTTTATGTATAATTGGTAATATACTGTTAGGCAATTCATCCAGTTGATTTAATATCGAACTCTAAGCCCTAATAGTAACATTTTCCCGATTGTAAATAAGCAATCGAAGTTGTGACAGTGATGTAAAAATATATCGATATTTTCAGATTTCTAAAAGATGAAAACGTAATTGGAGACTGGATTCGGCGAATACGAGTAGACAGAGAAAATCGGAAACCTAAAAGATGCATAGTCTCCACTTCAAGCATTTTCATACGGTTTTTTTTTGCCAAGCGTGCAAGGAAATTTCTATAAGCACATCTTTTTCTAACTCATTATAAATGCCATAAATAGAAAAAGGTCAAACATACGTCTCTCGTTTTTCTTTTAGTCCGGTTTCTATGCTTTATGTTCATATTATTAGAATCTACTATTCTACTGCACCACACTTCTTTGACTCCTTATATAACCTGTGGACTGTGGTTACTACACCATAACCTATGGCCTAAAGGACTTAGAATCCAGGCCATAAATATATTTAAAAAAAACCATAACTTCGCGTTAGACGCGTTTAATCTGTGGCGAAGTTTCATTTTGAATCAAAGATGAAGGAAAACACTAGATCCCGTGCACGGGTGAGAATCTGCCTCATTCACTCTCCGACATTAGTTTTTGACAGCTTAGTCGGGTCCGTATAGCTGTTTGTCTAAAGCATCCATTCAATTGATTGATAGGACAATTTTAAATGACTTACATAACTCAAGTAACTTAGTTAATTGATGTTTAAATGTTATTAAATTTAAGTATTCATTTATAAAAACCTGTTTTAATTTATAAATGTATTTCTTAGTTCAAATAATTGCATAAGATACATGCCAGCTTTATTCTGGTAGGAAGTCAATTCAGTCATTCATTTCACTTGTTTTTTTTGCCGTTACTGCCGTTAGCTTCTTGTTTACAATACAAATTGAATTTTTCATTTCGATTTGATTACTTTAATGCCATATATTTTTAATACACAATGTTATTAGTATAAAATTCCAAGTGCACCGCAAGTGATAAAACCTAAAGCCAGAAAAAAGAAGTTAGATAATATTATAAATGATGGTGTCGCCAGCAAACCACGCGGTGCGTTCGGTGAAATTCAGTGCAAAATTCCAAACAGTTATTTTTGCTCGCGTACGTAATAAGTAAGTATATTCTTTTTCTTTGCTGTACTTTATTCCAGTGATTTACAAGGACTCTTACTTGTAGAACGGATGAACAGTCTTAGGCATACACACTATGTAGGTACTTACTGAAAACAATTTTCTCTCCCTGTTATATTAATACTGCAACCACTCCTGTTTGCAGTAGGATAGTAGGATATAGGTACAATTGTGGTCACATAATTAGGGATGCTTGCGTTTTCCCATACAATTACCTACAAATATGGCTTTTAAATTTTGACCACCAATTGAAAAGTTCTTGACTAATTACAATTTACCATATCATCAACTAAGGTTTAAACTGATATGCAGTGAACTACTGTTAATACGGACCTTATATTTTATAGGGTTTAAAAACTTACAATTAGTGCTGATGCGTCCATACAAAGTTTTACAACTTTGTATGGACACCAAACATTAATTTTTTCAGACCCTTATAATGAACGATTCATTTTTAACAGAGATAAAATTTATGCATGAATTTTAACCTTAGTTTATTAGTTAACAATAAGTGTTACTAAAAAAACTATTTGACTGGTTGTCAAAATTGAAAAGTCATATTTGTAGGCAATTGTATCGGAAAAATGCAAAAGTACCCTAATTATGTGACTACCAATGTATATGTTAGGTAGATATTCATCTGTTCCTCTTTTCTTTCTGTTCTATGGTTTAGTTTGATATATTTTAGCTGATGTCAGTGCGGGTCCCGAGTAAATTCTTCCGCAGTTTTAGTTCCTTAGCTAAATTAATGTTATAATTTTTTTAGGTAGTTTGTTTTGAGCTGGAAACCATCCTGCTGTCATCCACAATGCTCAAACCCTAGCTGAAACTGGGGTGAACTATTCATGTCTCATTACAACATTATCATTTGGTCCCTGCACTTGTATGTGATGCTGCAATTTTTCCTAGGTAAGAAAATGACTAGTATTTTAAAATTTATAGTAGTTACTTTTATATAAACACTCTGTAAATGCTAAATTATATAATAGAGTGACATTCGAAAGCCAAACCAATGTTATTTTATAGTCAAAAAACTTCAAAGCTAAATAAATAGAAAGTATGTTTGTTTGTTTGTCCCCCTATAATGGTCCTACGCCTCATCCAACTGATTTGCTTAGGGACGGACACAGGATACTTAACTATGGCAGTGCAGTCCTATACCAAATTCTATCAGAAGGCTCTTGGTATGTTTTAGTTTCTTTGCTGATTTATTGTTTTTATTTTTTAGGTACTTTATGTTGAGCTGGAAACCATGCTACTGCCATCTACAATGATCAAAGACTAGCTGAAACTGGGGTGAACCATTCATGTATCATGACAAGATCAGTTCATCACATTTGGGCCCTGCGCTAGTATATGATGCTGCTGCTTTTTTAAGTAAGACAATGACTAGTTATTACCCGACTGCCCAATGGAGGGTTATGTTTTTTAGTATGTATGTGTAAATTTCTGTGGTACGCTCTGGATCTGTACCTTTAACGGCAGCAGCTTGATGGATTTTAACATATAGGTGTCATTTGATTTGTCTTAATTGTCGAAGTGACATAGGGTAAATAATATTTCAATAAGGGGTCAGCCAAAAAAACCGACTTCAAAAAAAAGGAGGTTCTCAGTTTGACCTATATGTATGTATGTATGTTTGTTCGCGATTATCTCGCGTTTGGCTCAACCGATTTTGATTGTTCTCAGAAAAGTATTTTTTACACTTAGGAGAAGGTTTTGGTATTTTAACCGACTTAAAAAAAAGAAGGTTATCAGTTTGACCCGTATTGTTTGAACATGCATAACTTTTTACAGGGTTGTTTGATGTCAAAAATTCTTTTTTTGTTTTAATAGAGGGGGTCAGCAAAAACGTGGAGGGCAAATAAGTCTTTTTTTAACCGACTTCAAAAAAAACGGATGTTCTCAGTTAGACCTGTGTATGTATGTATTTTTGTTCGCGATTACTACGCGTTTGGCTGAACCGATTTTGATGAGGTTTTTAGAAAAGTATTTGTTACACTTAGGAGAAGGTTTTGGTATTCTAACCGACTTTAAAAAAGAAGGTTATCAGTTTGACCCGTATCATTTGATCACGCATAAATTTTTACAGGGCTATACAATTTTAAAAAATCTTTTTTGGTTTGATAGAGTATACTAGTATACTTCCGAGGTGGTCCCACTGTCACCAAATATCCGGGGATCCGTGAGGAATTGAGGGAACTCCTCAAATATTATAGGCATACATACAGCGATTTTAGTATCTTTTTAGTGACAAGTATTTGCATTGAGAAAGTATCATTTGGTGAAGTGGAGACCACAAATGGCTACCGGTACCTATTTCAAGGGTGGCGATAAGATATCTCGATTAAGATAGTTGAGCAATTGTAACAATTAATTGTTTAAATATGACTATGTCTTCCCCTCGGTATTGCATTTTCTTCATATTTCAAAATGAACTAGCAACTTTCTTATTTTGGTTTATCCATACCTCTTAATTTTGTTTTGTTTGTTTGTTACGCTTTCACAGTAGAGATATCTCTATACCGAAATTCATTCAAATTGATTCAGCGGTTTAAAGTTAAACCAAACGCTTAGAAGCGATTTAGAAGGCAAACGAGTGCACATGTAATTTTAATGGTAAGTAGGATCTAAACGCCAAAGACATTGCAATCTCAAAATAACAATGATTTGCTAACCCTGAGGACTAAGATGGAATATTTCTATGCTAGTGATATCACCGGTCGTCTTATCCCCACACCGGAACACAACAATGCGAACACTGATGGTAACCTATTGCTGCGAGTCAGTAGTTTTTGTTTTACAACTGTCTCATTTGCCAATTTTTTTTATTTAAAAATTCATTTTTTAAAGCTATTAACTTCTTTTTTTTATGTCATAGGAAAGGCAAACGAGCACACAGGACTACAATCTTGAGATTGCAATCATAAAACGAAAATTCTTTGCCAACCATGAGGACTACAATAGAATACCTCTATGCTAGTAATTAATTACACCGGTTGTCCTCTGACCCCCACACCGGAACACAACAATGCGAACATTGCTGCTTGGCGGTAGGTTAAAGGCTAAGATAAGTAGCGATCCGGACGGATGGGACCCTGAACTTAAAAGGTTTAAAAAATTATATACATATGTATTTCTATATCTATAAATAGTTCATAGCCCGGAGACGGACACAGCGTCTACTTGTAATTCCGGAAGTTGGACAGTTTCTGAGAGCATAGACATAAACGACTTCTACATGGACAAAATCGAGGGCAAAAGCCAATAAAGTTAACTGTTATAGGCAATTGTGGTTGAATATGTATGGTTGTTTTGATTTATGACGTTTTGAAGTAAGTAGGTATTATTTATATTATATGCATGTGTGTTATGACGATCCTAAACGATGTAAATATTTTAATGTTATAATTAGAGTACGTTTTTACGATCTCAACATTACCTTTTTTAACTGACTTCATAAAGGAGGAGGTTCTCAATTCGTTACAATGATCAGTTTTTTGTATGTATGTTTCCCAATTACTAAGAAATCTTTTTTATTTGAACGGAATCTGATGATGGGACTCTGGAGAAATCGATTAAAAAAAGAAATTTTCATGCATATTACTAACAAGTCTGAAATTTAAATAATATTTCTGTTACGCTAAGATTTCGATAAGTTTAAATGTTACGATCCATTTAACGTTTACTAACCTATATATAGGTAGGTGAAGAAAGGTGTTCCTTCTTCTTGAGCAATCTGGTGAAAAAGAGAGGTTCTGTGTTTGGTACGTAGGTATGCGTGTGTGTTTGCTTCTTTGTTGTTAGCACCAACTACTGTACTAAATATCTTCATACTTCTTAAATGGTTATAGTTTTATCAAATATATTAGTATAGTACATGGTCAGACATAACAAAGTAGAGTACAGATATTTCTAATCAATCCTCTGATATTATGTGATGGCCACTATACTTGTACATAAACAAACATGAGTTTCACGCGGCGTCGCTTGCTTTAACAGCAGTTTCGGGCCTCGATTTGGTATTATGCCGGTAAGATGCCGTTTTAGAAATACGTTCAGCCTGTTTTCGAGGTTTCTTGTATACCATACCATATTTTTATACTTTTTGTTTGTACTTATATTTTTTCACAAATCGAATGCTCGATGTATTGGTAGACACTTGTCAATATTTTAATTCCACCTTACATATGATTTACGTGAAACTCTTTATGCCAAACATACATTTGAAACACGTGTCATTTCAATATTTTTCAGGTGAGGAAACTCTTCAAAAACTGTTATCAAGTGTGGCATGGGGGAGCCCGCCGTTTGGCCAAAATATGTTTGGCCAAATGTATCATTTCGCCGAATTTTCATATCACAAAAAGCTTTATTTATTGTTTATGTTTTATATCCGGGATATCGAAACCGCTTACTACGTCTGTTAGTTTAAGTTACACTTGTGACTATATAAAAAATAAATCAACTGCGACATGATACATTTGACCAATAATATTTTGGCCAAACAAAGGTAACCCGTGGCATGGTCATAGTACTTAGCGTTACAACTTGTCTAGATCTGGCATCTAAAGGTACTGAAGGTAATTAAGTATTTTTTTTTTTAATGCCTATCGATCCCATTCCCATAAAGGATTAAAACACTCTTTGAGACCAACTGAGGTTAGATTACTAGAACACCCATAAATCAAAGAAAATGTTTTCCATACATTTAACACTAATAAATAACAGAGAAGAAAGGTCTTCGTTGAAATAAAACATCAGATATCGTCACTGTTCTAAATTCAAAATTTAAATTTCTTCGTACATTCTTTTTTAATTATTAAGCTTTTTCACCCATGACGGCAAGCTTTCGTATTTAGTGGTTTTTTTTTTATATTTTTCGTTATCGTATTTAGTGTTTTTTTTTATATTTTTAAGAATATCGATTTTTCTCATTTTTAATGTCCTAATGGAAATTGTCTCCATAAAAATTAATGATCTTTAAGCTTAAGAAAATTCCACTTTGCCTTTACCCTACTAAAATGTATGGAAAAAGTTTTCTTTCATTTGTGGGTGTTCTAGTACTCTAACCTCAGTTGGTCTCAAAGAGTGTTTTACTCCTTTATGGGAATGGGATCGATTGGCATTAAAAAACAAATTACTCAATTCTGACGATTTTCTCGCTGACTGTACATTTTATGTCATCACTCAAAAAGTTGGGAAAGGTCTCCTAAGATCATTTTCGAGTGGCAGCAAGGGATCTGGTAGCTGCCCTTAATGCCCCATCTCAACTTTCCACCCTGTATATCCAAGAATTGCTCGTTTAAAGGTATTAGATATATCATCGTATAATGTACTTAATAGGAAAATACTCATGTGTACATGTCATGTCCACCGCTGCGGTTTGAACGTACGGGTACCTTTCCATCACGAGCGAGTCACCCACCTAGTAAGCGACTAGGCCACCGACGCTCCTTAGGATTACTCCCTAGTGAAACCTACTACTGTTACATATGACTTGCCTAGTCTTTTAAACAATTAATTGAGATCAAAAAAAATAAAAATTACTTTACTAGTAACATTCTCTACTAGTTGATATTTTGGCAAAGTTGAAATTTCTTAGGGGCAGTTTTTTTAATGTGCAACCGTTTTATTTTAATGGTTCAACCCATTGAACGAAACTGACATACGATTAGTTCGAAATGGGTGAAAGTTAGTATTATGGTTCGGGCATTTTCGTGAATAGTTTCATTTATTTTTCACAGATAGAGAAGATGAAGGCTGTTAACTGCACCCAACCGTTGAGTAAATGAGTATGTGGAACAATGAAATTCTTGTGGGACTAAGTAAGTAGTACTTGAAACCATAATTATTATTAGCTGTTATCATATTTCCTTTCCCCTCGAGCTGTAACGGCATTCTGCAAGGTCAATACTTTAACCAGACCTCCATCTAGGCTTTTGCTAACGAAATGGCTCATATGCCGCGACTACCGGGAGACCGAAGAACTTCCGTCAGTGATGCATTAATAAAATTCATAGTCTCGTGTCTAATTTATATAATATCTTTAATTGTAATAATAATATGTATATTTTTATATAATTATGTTATGATATGATAAACTCGCTACTGGGTCATTCCGCCGTAACACCCGAAACGGCTACTTTTTATTAGTGATTCTCTCGTTATTCTCTTATACTTTTAATTATGCGTGTTAAGGAAAAGAAAATGTTATCCAAATAGTAGACCATTCACTAGTCATTTTCCTAGTTTCTTATTACAATATCGAAATAAAGCTTAATAAGAAGTAGCTGTTTCGGTTGTTACGGTGGAATGACCCTACTGCTAAGTCAATAGTTGATAATTATGAATATATTAAATGTATATGTATATTTATATAAGATAAGATAAGATTTTTATTTGTAAAAAAAGTTATAATGCGGTACAGACATGAACACAAATTGATGGCGATGATGAATACATATATTCAACCTTTTGGTAAATATTACTCTCATCACTTTTTCATCCTCTATCTAAAGATAATTACATTCAGGCATAGGTACTTGTTATACATCAATGGCAGTTCCATTAGGACCCCATGTGTTCTTATTCTAGAATATGAATAACAAAGTATAGTAGTTGTTGGTGGACGACTGGTACGAAATATACATTGTTAACCCATTTTAACCCTTCTTATTTTTAGGTTTTCATACCCAAAGGGTACGTTTCATTCGAACAGAGCCTTGCTATTAATTATGCCTCCGCGGACCGGCAGTCATTGTATTTGTCGCACACTTTAAATCGCAATATATTAGAATAACATTATTAAGTTGCCATTAATAACTAAAGCATCACCCCGAATGGTAAAAAAATACGACTCTAATGTTCATGATGAAGTTTTGCAAGATAAACATATTAAGGAACTATATTTATTTCCGTTTTTTAGGGGGAATCAGTGACAGCGAGCATCCACAATTAGAAGATCGCCAGGCCCAGCAATGAATACCTTTTCCAACTTTAAATAACATTAATGGTATTTATCTTTTATTTATACTTATATTTTAGAATGGATATTTTTGTAAGAAAATTTGAGCTCAGGTTAAACAGAGTTTAAATTAACAAAGTTTAAATTACAAATGCCGCAATTTGATTCTTTTCTGTAAAACTATATTTTTAATTCGTCGATATAAGGTCTCGCTCATTCGTTTCCCTGCGCAAATTGGCCCACTGAGTTTGTCTATACGTTTGAAAAAAAAAGTGATGCGTTGTATAAATGTGTTGTGTCTAATTCAACGTTTTTGTCTCATTTCAGAATCGATTGATGCGACTGACTCCACAGGTGGCCAGCACAGCACGTTAAAATAATTTAAAACTAGTTTTAATTAGTGTTTAACTTTAAAATTACGTCATTGGTTTATTAAGGTTTTCTACATTTATTTATTTTGTTTTGTCTCTTGTAGAAAACGTTATGAGCCCTTGACAGGTTTGATGTTTGAGGGGTATAAGATCAAAGACAGCTTAATCCACATATTAATAGTAACCCATCATTTCATCGAATTTTATTTCTTCGAACGCTATTTTCTGCTGAAACCATGATGTTTCAGGATATTTTAAACATTAATAATGTAGGTTAGGTTAAGTTAGACATTTGACTTTGACTTTCAGAAATGCCTTTCGATGAAATGAAAATTCTGCAATGATACGTTCGGTGTTTGATGTAATAATAGGTACCCCATATTAATAGTAATACAAAATAACGGACCTCTGCTTCTGACTAGTCACGTAAATGAGTAATTGAGGAGGGCTTTGGAAGACGCAATCGCCAAGTGATGTCCAAAATGTTTTCTCAGTTTATTTTATTTAAGATAAAAGAGCTGTTTTAGCCAAAAAAAAAACCATTTTGAGGTTAGACAGTTTTTTACCATATAAGACGAGTAAGTCTGAACAGGGTTGACTTGCCTACTGTGTCACGGAACGTATAGACTTTCTGAAGGTGGGCAAGCCGTATTCGTCACCTGTTCCGTAACGTGTTTTTTTTTATAAGAGAGGGAGATAAACGAGCATGCGGGTTACCTGATGGGAAGTAATCATCACGTGTGGATAGATAAAATTGCCTCTTCCAAAGCGATCAGAGGAAGGTGTATAGTTCAGGAAATATAATTTGGCCGTCTGTTATCTACTTTGCGCTCTTTTTTCTGCGTTAAGACTTTCCGGACCTAAACTTAACCTTAACCTTTCAACCCACTGTGCTGTTTGAAGAACGAGGGCAGTTTAACTATTACCTTTTGTTTGATATTATAAAAAGATCTTAGTGAAGATTACAAACGGTCAATTCTTATCTCTTGAACTATACCGAATGTGAGAGGAACCGATCCAAGTGCGATTGGCGGACATCTACCGGGTCCTGCTGCTATTATTAATTTCTGGCGCAGCATCTGGTCGGGTGTGGTGCCGTTTAGCTCGACCATGGAAGTTATTTTTTCAAAACGTACTTTTATGTACTTTTGGTTTCAAGAATTGTATTTTAGTTTCGAGACGTTCCGACATAGTGATGTTGTCGTGCTCGGTAGATGCTTTTTGGCACGACCAGATTTAAAAAACTGAGATCAATTGTAATTGGTACAAATGATAAAAAATAAATGTACTCAAATCGTACCCTAGATAGCACATCGATTGTGACAGTTGTACTGAAAAAACCGCTAATATTATTAAGATTATGATATGCATAGTGAAAACAAAAAAAAATCTTAGTCTTTAAATATAATATCTATATATATAAAAGGCAAACCTGACTAGATATCAACGCATAGCCGAAACTACTGTACCTAGAAACTTGATATTTGGTACAGGGGTTCCTTTCATGATGTAAGTGAGCACTAAGAAGGGATTTTCCGAAAATCGACCTCCAACTGGAAGAAATAGGGGGAGTAGCGGGAAACTAATTCTACGCGTACATAGAATAAGGTCGGATTTTTATTCCCACAGAAAAAATGTAAACAAAGTTACGTCAATGTTAAAGTGACATTTCAGGGGATCTCAAAGTTTGGGCCAGTAAGAAATATAATATTAAGTTATCATTTTGCTCGTACCGTGATATAAAAATAATTTTGAGAAATAATTGAATTTGAAATCACACAAATGAAGCTCTGGTAAACTATTACGACGGAAGCACGAATTGTGAAGCAAAACGAGTGAAGTGACGTCTTACATCAATCAAGCAGCCCTCAACTTGATGACACAGGTGTATTGAGTCAATGATACCAGTGCAATAAATAAATTAAGCATACAAAAACAGTTTTCTCGTTTTAAATTAATACAACAAAGAATTTATTCCAAAATAAAGTTTGCCATCAATAAATTAAATTCTTCAATCTCGGTTACAATACATAGTGTTTTTAAAGAAAGTCGATTTCTTATAAATGTGGAAAGTATAAATATTTTGAATACTGCAAATGTTTTTCGTTAACGGCAACACTTTTGTTTACATTTTTTCTGTGGAAATAAAAATCAGACCTTAGTCGCGGGCGTCCTCTAGTAATGTAATAGAATCGTACCATTTGGATTTGGGATAGACACACCATAAATCTGGGGTCCTAGTGAAAAAGGGTATAAGTCTTCTGAAGATCAAGTGAAAAAGGGTTTAAGTCTAGTATACTTCGTTCATGTATATACCCTTTTTTATTATGAGTTAAGTCGACTTCTACCCGTTTTCACTAGGACCCCAGAAATAAATATTAGTGATTTTTTTTCTTTGCAACTGTAAGAAGCGATGTGCTATTGAGGGTAGCATTTGAGTACATTTATTTTCTATACTTTGTACCCATTACAATTGATCTCACTTTTTTAAATCTCGCTTGGTCGTGCCAAGAAGCATATACATCTACCTAGCACGACCACATCACTATGTCGTAACGTCGAAACTATAAGAGTACAATTCTTGAAACCAAAAGTAGGTACATAAAAGTAGGTTTTTTTTTTCATGAATATGTACCGCAAAAGAAATAAAAAACTTCCGTTGTCGTGCTGTACAGCACCACACCTGGTCGGTGCCTGTAGTGCACAAAAAATGGACTGGATGCGTGCCGTTGAACGTTCCCGTGAGGATATTGAACCCGTGGGGCCTATAATCATAATATCTGCCCTTAAGAGTTAGGTTATGCAATTCGAATGGCTTAGAACTAAAAAAGTTCAGGGCACAACTTTTGAATTAAGTGGTTTCAAAGCCTCACATGAATGTTTAGCAGCGCACTTCAGAACGCCCTTGTGATCGGTTCCTTGCCACTTTTACTAACAACTGTTGTCACCTTGCTGCTCCACATGTCCGGTAGTACCGCGGAATCAAATAACTACCGACCCATTACATGCTTGCCTACTATCTACAAGCTCCTTACATCCATTTTGAGCACAAAATTAAATGCACGTTTTATTGCAAACAACGTTTTGGCCTCTGCTCGAAATGGATGTAAGGACTAATCCCGCGGTACAAAGGAGCTCCTCCTCATAGACATGACCATTTGCCAGCAAGTCAGGCGAAGCAAGATGGCCCTTTCGGCTGCTTGGATTGACTATAAGAAGGCTTATAACTCGGTGCCTCACTCATGACTCGAAAGGATCTTGGAGTTGTATAAAGTTGATACAACTTAGTGGTCCTTTTTAGGTGTGCGTATGAGGCAGTGAGTCACAGTCCTTCGTCAACCAGGTGGTTGAGATGTCCCCTCTGATTCGTTTAACTTGAAAGAGGCATCTTCCAGAGTGACAGTCTGAGTCCTTTGTGGTTTTGCCTAGCCTTGAATCCTCTCAATTCTTTGCTGGAGGATTCCGGACTTAGCTATCGATAGTAGATTCGTAGAGAAACTGAAGTCATTTCTTACTTATTGTTCATAGATAATCTCAAACTGTTTGCATGGAAGCGCCAAGATACCTATGCACTATTGAAAATTCCACAAGACTGCCATAAGATAGAATTCGGTGTAGATAACCGGGCGGTCACGTACGTTCAACGAAGGAAAGTTGTAAATTCGTCGAATTTGAAACTTTCTGACACAATGACTCTCCGATCCACTCTCCGAAGTTGAAACCTACAAATATCTTGGTATAATATATATATCTTTGGGTATTGTGGTCGACGATGTCGAGCAGTTGGTGAAGGAACGCTTCTTCTGTCGGTTTCAATATGGTCTTGTTAAGTCTGAAGTGCCGTACACACCGGCGCCAGTTCTCGAAAATGGTCGTGCTACGCTTTATTGGAATCGATCTATCATCAGTATCATCACTGACAAGATTATTGTCGTCAATAAGCCTGATATCGTGTTGACTGATCTATCTCAACGTCGAGCAGTGCTCGTCGACGTCACCATCCCGCTTGACGAGAACCGAGATTTTACTTTTATATTTGAATATTTATTATTAAAAACCTAATATACATAAAATTAATAAATATTTGAATAATATTAAAATCGTTTAGTAACAGGCAATAGACTCAGAAGCAGAGACAAAACAGTGTTAAAAATAAAATAGAATTAGACATGAAATATTTAAGTATGGATTAAGCTGTGATTCTGTACACTCAAATCGTTGTTTAATACTTCCTGTAATACTAGAGAGATCTGACATCGAATTATCTATTTCTGTGTTATTTATAGTGTATGATTAAAGTAGCGGACTAGATCTTTATGGTATACATAGGTGGTCAGGTTGCTGGTGATGCTGGCGTTTTCCCCATACAATTGGCTTCAAATATGACTAAATTTCACAACCTATCAAAAAGTTCTTAATGAATTTTATTGTTAGTTACCATCTCGTTCACTAATAATAATAAAATAAGTACCAATTGCACCAAACGATGTTAACCACTTTACAGACGATTAGAGCGTTAACAGCTGTCAAAATGTTTGAACTAACAGTCAATTAACATTGATTAAATTTAACATCGTTTGGTGAAATTGGGACTGAGGTTTAAAATGATGTACAATTAATCTCTATTAAAATCAAGCTTTCATTTTATAAGAATTTGAAGAAATAAATGTTTGGTGTTCATACAAAGTAATACGATTTTGTATGGACGCGTTAGCACTTCGTTTTTAAATCTCTATTGAATATAAGGTTCGTTTATAACAAATATTAATGGTACATTAGTTTAGACTTTAGTTAATGATCTAACTAAAGTAAATTGTAACTACCAATAAAATTAGTCAAGTACTTTGAGTGGTGGTCAAGTTCGATAAGTGATATTTATGGAATGGAACACAAGTTGTAATTTTGTGACCACTTAAGTAGTTAGATCATTTCACCGTATAAACGGTCCCTTAACTGGTCTTGCCACTTTTACGGGTTTTTATTGTATTATTATTATTACCGGTCTTACGTTTTTGTTGAATGGTAAGAATATAAGTACGATAATTAGTTCTGTAAAATTATACATTTTACCTTGCGAAAGTTCCGGGATATGCCATTTTTGGATCTGTTTGTTTTGGGCATGGCTGAGATACCTGTGGATCATATACAAAATTGGCGGATACCCGACCTTTTGCTAGGTAGGTAATTCATACTACTACTAGTTACTAGTCATGCATTTCATTATTTAAATAAATATGATATTGTCTGATAATAATTTTATAAAAAGTGTATTAAAAATTTAACCATATTTCTAAAACCAGATAAAATGTAAACGGCACACCTACTTTAGTCTCCTCTCCATTAAGAGCCGAGTTCACCAACAATTAACCGGACGATTAGCGGTTTAACGGGTGTCAAATCTATTGATTAACAGCTGACTGAACCGTCCGTTTAATTGTTGGTGAACTGGGCCCTAAGGATCGTTGATGCTTTTACGTACAGGTTCCCAAATGTTAATAATGTCTTATGGGTTAGCCCCGATTTAGACCAAGCAAACGAACAAGAATTCTATGCATTATCTCTTACTTTTTCTTTGTAAAAATAAAGACAAAACATGTTCTAGAGCACTCCTCCGCTTGGTCTAAATGCACCTTAAGAAAGAAAATCCACAATTGTTGGTTTATGCAGTTACTGGACTAGACATTAAAGTAGTCACGGTTTAATTTTTAGTAAACAGGGACTATGCACCATGTATTGTATTGTTGTTGCGACTACTAAAGGGGCTCTTCACTTAATCACCAGTTCTGTTTTTTACATAAATAAAATAAATAAATAAGTTATTTATGTTCTTATCATGTCGACGATGTGTTAAATGTGGGCTCACCGCGAACGGCATTTGCCAGTGGCGTCGTTTTGTGTTTGTTTTTATTCTCGACGCAGATTATATTCTTCTTTTAGTCAAATTAAAACAAGCTGACAACAGCATAATTGTATATTTAACATTGAAAACATTGCTGTGCTTTCCTATTATTAAAATGTAGATTCGATTAAATGTATATTTTCTTTAAAAACATATTGACTTATGTTCACTTGGTTCGTTTGTTATTTTTGTTCTACTTCTAATAATTTTAATCAGTTTTATGTTACTCTAACCTTAAGTTTCATTACATCATTGTGATACTTAAGATTTTGTTTAAAAGACTGTCGGTGTTCGCTAAATAAAGATTTTTAAATTTCATACAGTCTTATAATTTTTACTGGTGCTTTATTTTTAGCATATCGCTCGCGCAAATGGAAGTTCGTTTTCGAATTGATCGAAGGAAACTAATTCGTGCTGATCGATGAAATGTATTTTTACAAAATAATCGATGAGTGCGAAAAAGTTGACTTCGTTCAATTCGAGAATGAACTTCATTATGAGCATTTGCTGTCAACATTTAAATTCCCCGCCATTCCGCCATTTTTATTTGAATTTTATTGCCCAGTAGCGCTACCGGTTCCGTACTCGCATGCGTACCTGAACTACTACTAATGAACTGTCAGTTCCAAGGCTGATTCCTATCTGTCTTTAGACATATCTTATAATCTGTGATCCCGTGTAGCCAACTGTCAAGCGTACCACCTTTTTCTTCTGTGTACAACACAATTTTGTAGTCAATTTTTATTGGTCAATACCCGACATGTGAACCCTACTAAATTAAGACGAATGGGATAGAATAAGCGGCTAGTCGGATAAAGACCTAAGAAAAAGTGTCACTTAATTTATTCGGATTACTGTTGTTGTTCGCGATCTTTGCGCCCATCCGTCGGAATTTTAAAATAATTCTCCGAAAATATATTTCTTCGACAAGTTATCAGTGAAGTATTTAAGTACAGATTCAGTGGAATGGCGTGTGTATTTCGTAGGTGTAAATCCCGAATGGGAAATAAAGAAAATGATCTACAAAATATAAGCTGAGCTTTCACAGGTGAGTGATGTTTTACAATAAAACTGTTGATTTTCGGCCATAATCCGGCCGTTTTGCAAGTATAACTAGAAACATTATCATGGTATTACGTCTTGTAATTAATACAAAGGCACTATGTGCAGTAAATGTGCAATTTTAACTCATTTTTAGATTTTCTTTCGGAAGTAAACAATAGTGCTTCCAAAATTAATATCGATAATTAAACTTTCGATATTTTCATAGAGTAAATGAGTAAATATATCCATGAGTAAGTAAGTATGTGTTTAAATATCAAAAAGTGAATACATTTTGGGTTAAAATAGCGATGCCGAACAGTTATAAGGCCGATGTTTTAAATGTCGAAACTTACAACGTTTAATGGCACAGGCGTGTGCCTTTTATAGACATAGGCATAAAATACTTATTGCAGATATTTGGATCATTCGTTATTTTAACATCGGTACTTTAATTTAATATGTATTTTTTACGTACAGTAAAGGAAATTGATTCCTAGACCATTTTTGACTATGTCGTAGTGACATAATCAATCAAAACGTAAGAAACTTCTTATGATTTTATTTACAGTGTCACTTTGACATAGTCCAAAATGGTCAAGGAATCATTTTCCTTGACTATAATAATAATAATAACCTTATTACAAGTACAAACCTGAGAGTGTGTTAGAAAACACAACGACGAGACTTTACTTTGACAGAGCCATCCTTACTGACCGTACCATCCACTACAATAGACCCGATATCACATTTATAGACAAAATAAACAGATCCGCATACCTCATAGATATAGCTATTCCCAACACACACAACCTACAAGGTACAATAGCTCAAAAACTTACCAAATACATCGAACTAAAAGAAGAAATCACACGAATTTGGCATCTTGATAAAGTCACAATAGTACCGATTGTTCTTTCTGCTACAGGAGTGATACCAAAACAGATGCATCAATCTCTAAAAAATCTAAGATTGCCATCAAATATTTACAACCTTCTCCAAAAAGCCGTCATCTTGAACACATGTCGAATTGTGCGAAAGTTTTTACGAAATGATCAGGAATCTCCTGCTTCATCCATATCTCCCACACAACACACACTGCATTCAATCAGTCAACATACCACCACGCAAGCAGACAATCAGTCAACAAGGAACCTCACAGACACTGTTCACCAACTACCACTAGCTTAAGCAATTTACCTGGTATGCACTTGTCCTAGGCCCGTGCATAACAGTATACCAGTGAAAACTGAGAAAAAAATTAAACATCAAAAAAAAAAAAATATTTCCAGAAATTATTACATGTTATGTTGCTTAGAACTTATGCATTAATATACGAGCATAAAATGTGTACCCCTGACTCGGAAACTAGTGAAAACTGTATTTTCCGTGTCAGTGATTATACGTACATATCTATCGATCGGTAAAAGTGCCTACTATAATTATGTGATATTTATTAAGTAATTGTATTGTTTCAGATTTGCAGTATCGCTTGGATTTTAATAAGAAACATATATATATTCAGTAATCACATCCATTCATACGCACCCCAAACAAATTAACCTTGATGCTCAAACAGGAATGGTTGGAGATGCAATGACAGAAATGGTTCGTCGTTGTTTCAAAAGTTGCAATGCAATCCGGCATCAAAAAAGGGTCACAAACTGTCTTCCAATTACTGTCTTACAATTACAAGGCTTATTCATCATTATTAAAGATAAACGTTTTATTTTTAAATAAAAACTGTCTTTAGTTTTATTACACGACAAAAAAGTTAATTTCTCAGTTTTCTTTTTCGAAATAAGGCCACTTTTAAATTGGTAATCAATCACAATTATTATTGAAAATAGGCTTATCCTTTGCCATTAAATTATGGTTAAACCTAATATTATATCGATAAACGCCACATAACTGACTGCAAACTTACGCGCACTAATGCAGAGTGACACACACGAACACACCTAAAAAGTGGTACTCTTTTGAAATCCAATCGAAAGGGGTCATTTTACTACCTCTATGATATTTGTTATCAAATTCGTTTTAGTAATTTGTAATGATATAATAAATAGAATCCTCCAGAGATCCTAGAGCTGGTGCTTAACTCTCCCAAAGGATTGGGTTAGCTATCCAGAGAGGTAATGCAGCCAGTGTCATGGGGACCTGTAGTACGGGCAAATTAGATGAAATTTCACTAAAGTCTGGAAATAATTCTAAGAATTGATAAAAACATTTCTGATTGCTTTGTACGGGTTAAAAATCGAGCTTAATGCATCCCTTAATAAATTCGCCCCCCCGGAAAGGGGTGCAATTGGTTGAAAACCTTGCAAAGGTCATAACTAACGAGGGAAAAAAGGTGTACTCGGTGCAATTTGGCATACGTTTTACTCCATCTCAATCTACATTTGCACGTATTATTTCATTTAATTCAACCTACGGAACATATAAATAAAAATATATATAAGTAAAAACTTACTTTCGGCCATCGCGGCTCGGGGGAAAATATAGAACGCGGTGCAAATTGAGGATATGATTAGAAAAAATATCTAAATACAATATCTAATTTGCACCGGGGTGCAACCCCCGGAAAGTAGTTATCTACGTTTAACGGTCTTCGTACTTCGGGGGAAATTTTGAAACAATTGAAAATCGTCACAACCGTATTCATTTGATTTACTTTAAATTCGCACCCCATAAAAAATTGGCATTCTTATCGGGATCATGCAGTTTTCTGTATGTTTGTAAATTACTTATTACCATAGAGCAATAAAGCCACAGAAGCGCACGCACGCGTAAATGGACCGATGATGCACGGTTCTTGAGGCATGGGCAAAAGTAGCGTAGTAGTCGGTTATATTTTATTTTTTAATTAAATAAATATTAATTTTTAATTAAATAAACAAATAAATGTAATAATAAACCTATTTTAGTTAAAGTATGCTTTGACATTCCCTTTCCGAGACTGTACTTATTAATTTATTTATGTTTTATAGCTTCTGTAGATATCGGTTATTATTATTTCCTTTGGAACTTTTATTAAGCCATCCAGCCGTTGCAGCGTGAGGGAGTAACAAACTAATACACAAACTTTCGCATTTATAATATTAATTGGATATTAAGTGGGAAACTGGAATTTTTTAACTTGTAATACAAGTTTTAATGAAAAATAAAGTTGGTTTAAGGAATGCAATAATCAAGAAAAAATTCAATTTTGAGTTCTGATCGTCAATAATCAAAGTAAAAGTCTAATATCAAAACGGTATAGTCACCAGCAAATATATTGGAGCGGACAATGTAAACAATAATAATGTCATCATTATTTGTGCATTCTGAAGTATATTCACTGTCTTCTGAATCTAGCTCTGATCAAGCAGCCTAGCAAGGCCTTTGAAGGTGTAGTTCGAGGATGCCGTTAGCTATAAAACTATTTGGAAAATAACTATAGAGTGATCATTCCACATGGTGGTGGAACCTCGAAATTAAGATCGGTATATTTACTCAGTTTAACTTTGTCCGTTTTTATATGAGGTTTTCATCATGCGGAATTAAGAGAAAAAATAGACGCCACATAGACGGCGACTACCTTAAATTTTGAAAATATCCAATTCTACACAAAGAAGTCTTACTTTTATTTTTGAAAACAATTAATTACTGCATTTATGGATTTTTGGAAATTCCTCTGCCTTAACCGGGAATCGAACTGTACTGTACTCCAGTAACTTTATACATGAGGGCTTGCGTCAAATCCGGTAGTTTTGGATTTTTGCAGACTTGTTTATGATGTTGGCCCAATGAATAATTCAAGTTTGTGACCCCGAGAAGATCGCAACTTAGTCAAAAATAAAAAAACCGTGAACATTTCGGTTTTTTTTTTCAGATAATGGTGATTGTAACTCTAAAGGACTAGTTTTTGATAGTACTTTTCTAGGATGTTTTTAAAGTAGACTAAATTTGCTACAATATGAGACTAGAGTTGTCTCTGTAGACCCAATAGTTTCCGAGATTAAGCTTTTCAAAATTCAACTTTTGTCGAACTTCGCAATTTTTTTGAACAACCTCGACGAACTGCGATACCAACTTACTATTTGCCAGGGCTGCGACGAAAACCAGCTTCAATCTGCCCAGGTTACCGCCTACACGAGACTCTCGAAAACTATCACAGAGACAATTCTAGTCTCATCTTGTAGCAAATTTAGTCTTATTTAAAACGTCCGAAGAAGCTACTATCAAAAACTAGTCCTTTAGGGTTATAATCGCCAGTCTGAGAAAAGTCCGAAATTATAACGGTTTTTTTTATTTTTGACAAAGTTGCGTTCGGCGCTTGAAGTTACAAACTTGGTTTTTAATTTGGCCAACATCATAAACAAGTCTGCAAAAAATCAGAACTACCGAATTTGACGCAAAGTACCCCGTACTTTCAGGCGACATGGTTACTGGACTACTGGTCTAATATGACAAAACAACAATAAAGTCTTGTTTTATGATACAGATCGAAAGGGTCATGATAGTGATCATTTTAAACTTACAACACATACGCCTTCAAATTAATTAAAAACCGTAAAAAATACATGGTTTTATTGTTTTGTCATATATTCGACCAGTTCGATTCCCGGTTAAGGCAGACCAAATTCCAAAAATACAGTAATAATTGTTTTAAAAAATAAAAGTAAGTCTTCTTCGTGTAGAATTTTCTTTTTTGAATATGGAAGTTGCCGTTCATATGCGTTTTTTCCACCCTGTATGGGTTACACAGAGATCATCAGATTACACAACAATTTTCACAAAGTAACTGACTGAGCGGTGCCATGCGTTGCGCTCTTCCCCGCCCCGCGCCCCGCGCTCCCACTACCCGCGGCGAAGATTAAATAGGTATGCCCGCGGTCGCCTGGCGTTCGCTGCGATTACATTTGATAAACTTCCCGTTATTTTTTCCTTTTTTTATAAGGTGCGAATGTAGTATCTTTAGAACAAGTGCCATGAATAAATTTTCACGACTACCTTAATTTGCCCCGAAGTACAATCTATAAAATAATGAAAAATTCATGTTCCATAATTCGCACAGGGGTTCAAAATAAACTGGGCGTTTATTATGCTTTAAAAAGCTTAATGTAAGTTTGCACCAACCGACTGAATTATCCTCGAGCCGCAATCTAAGAAAAACAAATAACTTAATTTTGATACATCGCACACCTTTTTAATTAAGATACGTTAAGTATTAAAGGGGTCTTGACACGTGGCTAAACGTGCACCAAATAGTTTTTAACATACTCCAAAATTACGGCACTTTAAAGTTTATACCTAACATTTAAAGGCTTTCCGTACATAATAGAAACGGTGCAAACCGGGGAAAACTATCTAGTTAAGCCCTCTAACGATTGCCAAAAATGCACGACTACACGACTTAATTCCATACTTTCTGCTAATTCGACCATACTACTGCTAGAGGGGGTGTTCTTTTTATAGTGTATAATAATAGTATAATAATAATATCTTTAATATTTAAGTAGCTTAGTTTAATTTTAATTTAAATACGTTTAGTTTTAATGTTTAATTGTATTAATGTTGAATTCTGTACTTAGTTGGATGAAAATAAATTAATTATGTTGTAATTTGTAATAATAGTAATACCCTATTTTATTTTATTGCTTTATTCATTCGTTGAAGTGTCCTACTTAATGGTATTTTATTTTTGTTACTAAACGGGACGTGACCAACTTAATCGTAAGCTAACTATATCGTAAAGGTTTTTATTTGTGTTGTTAATGGCGGTGTATTTTTCATTTTTTTTCGCTCATACTCGTAAGTAACTTAGGTACTTATTTCATTGTTCACTTCAACCTTTTTGTGTTTTTGGCAACATCCCAACTGCAAGCATTGCATAGTAGGTCTATAGGTAATAAGTAATTAAATATCTTATTTATATTTTTATTTTACTAGGTAGCTGTACTTCGTTTTCATCCTATCATATTTTACCTGCTATCAAACGAGCAATATTTGTATACCTATTAGTTATGTTTATAATCACCTAATCACGTTCTCGAAAACGGGTCTAACGATTTTGATGAAATTTGCAACATAAGTACCTAGTGGTCGAGTACCTACCTACTTAGGGGTTTATGGGCCCCATATACGGATACGTTGTTACGATCAATCTGAATCGATATTGTGACGATTCATATTTCGATTGAAATTTGGATGCGATATTGCCACACGCACAATCCATCGCTCGGTTTCAGTCTGGTGTGTTATTCTCTCAAAAAACGGCGGCCGGTCGAACGGACGAGCGAATAAAAGCGGCGAGTTTAAGTAGTCCCGTCCGACCGAACAAAACACATTATAGCGCGTGCATTTTCAATTAGGGAGCCTTATACGTTGGTGAAGTCATGCTGCTAAATTGAATACACGCGCTGAAATGTGTTTTGTTCGCTCTGACGGGACTACTTAAACTCGCCGCTTGGACCTTCACTCGAGCGAACGATCGCCTTTGCTTGTTGAGAGAATCACCACCCTGAACTGAACCGACGGATCGTACCGTATATTCGCCCTTCCCTTTACGGGGGCGAAAACTCGATCTGTCAAGATCTGATCTTCGGGAAAATTCGTTTTCAACCCGAGTGGCGCTCGGTCTTCCAGGTAGGTAGGTACTAATAACTATTCCAGTTTTTTTTGGGATCTTGGACTCGTATGTACAGCAAAAAAAAAGACACTGCGTGTCGTAAGTCCCAGATACACAGTAAGAAAACTTACCAGTAGTCAGACTCTTATTTTGTTGTTAAATGCATGCCGCCACTGTATACAGAAACTCAGTCAAAGGTTAGGGTTGTCACAACAAAAACTACTTAAGTATTTTATCTTAAATAGTTTTAGCTGTGAATGGTCAGAAATACATCAAAAAAAAAAGTAAATATATTTTCTGTTCTTATTTACGTTTAAAAATCAAGAGTCATCAAAGTGGTCAGTTTTTTAACATTTTTGATACAGATCTATTTTAAAAACTAAGCTGGGTTGGTATTTTAGATTTCTATATAATAAACCATATAATGTTTACATCAAATATTGAAAATGTTGATTTATAATGAAATTAGGATGTTATGAACAAAACAAATTGTGTGCAGTCGTAAGAAAACCCTTAATTACTGAAATCGGTGCACTCGTTTTGATCCTATGATGCATCTCACACATCACGCAGTGACGGCTTTCAAAACCACGCGCCTCTTTTGTAATTCGTATAGTTCAAAAACGAATTGTAAAGTTTTTTTTGTAGTTATTATTATCAGCTTTTACAGAAATTATACAGTATGTTACCATATTCAAGGGTATTTAGTTGTTATTTTCATTACAACGAAAAAACGATTGGAAAATTTTCAATTTTCTTAATAATTGGCCGCCACCTTTAATTTTAAATAAATAAATAAATCACATCACGTGCAGTGACGGCTTTCAAAACCACACGCTTCTTTTGTAATTCGTATAGTTCAAAAACTACCTTCTCGACGGTTTGTCTAGATTTTTTATTTTATTTTGTAGATTATATTATATTATAAGGTTTTATTAAAATAACAAAAAATGTGACCATATCTTAGGATATTACGGTGGTTATTTTCTTTAGAATGAAAAAAAAAATCAATTTCAGAATTTTCTTATCCGCCGCCGATCTTTAATTTCTTAAATTGTTTTTTTCATTGATAAAAGGTGTCAATACGAATCGATAGACACCTCAATCACCAAAATCGATGCAGCCGTTATGAGTCTATATTTTTTAAATTATGCAGCTGGCATTTTAAAAATGTGGCGGACATTTTTAACAGGGTCATCTTGTATTTGTGAAAGTAACTTGTTTATTTAAATCGCAGGCTTAAAACTACCATATAAATAAAATATAAAAATTCTTAGTGCGGTCTTATAAAAAGTGGAAATATACTAACGCATACGTATTTTGTTTTAGTGGCAACCATGTTGGTCTTGAATTAGATTTTCGAGTTTATAAAGACTGACCGCGTAGGTACCTACTGACTGACACGAGCCGCGCGGCGCGGGCGGCTGCGCCTTTGAATCGATATTGCGCGGACAACAGGGAATCCACCTTAACTATAGAGTAGGTATCCTCTACAAAATAGCATTCAAAGTTTGACTCTGATGAGCTTCTGATCCCACCGGTGAATCCGGTGATGCTCATGGCCACACAGAGGAGATTACGTGATCCCACCTGTGATGCTCATGGCAGCCAACGTGTTAATGAGCGTATTATTTTATTTTGCTACCTGTTAGCACAAAACAGATAGGTACAGAAGTAAATCACATGTATGTACTTCACTTTTCATACCTACGCTCGGCGGTCGCTCTAGGGTTGTCAACTATGGCTTATGCACAAAACACTATCGTCGTAGTGGCACTCGTATCTAGTTGTAACAAAACAATAAACCTACCTACTATTACAATACAAAAAGTTTACAGAGCAGAAACATACAAAATTTTACGTTTGTCAATTTTCACAATCGAAAATCCCTAATAACTTCTAAAAGATTACCCTAGTTACACAATTTCAATAGCCCTATCCGTTTTAGGCCTAAACCTATCAAATGACACTAAAAACAACACAATATCTACAACAAAAAAACATGTTTTCAACTTACGTAAGGTGGCGTGAATTTACCTTACAATAATTTAGTTAAGTACTTCGTTTATACTTATTCAAAATAGGAAACTATTATATAAATCGATCTTAGATATATTCTTCGGGGGCAGGGGCCTACCTACCTAACTGTTCATAGTAATCGAAATACCTACAAGCAGATACCTACTGACCTCACTGAAAACAATGGTAGCTTGAAAAAAATAATGTTGAATTTAAACAACCATCCACTTAACAGTTATAATAACTCTTTTTTTTTGATCCATAATTGCACAAAAAAGTTCACAGACGCGTGTCTCAAGCGGATGGCACTCGCGCTCACACTGGTCCCAGCCGGTCCGAGATATCGTGTCCGTGAGCAGTGTCTATGTGTGCGTTGCTCGAGCGCACTTTGTATGTAGATTGACTTCTGTACCTATCTATTTTGTGCTGTTAGTCTTGCTTACCTGCTAAGCTAAGCGAATCCGGGTTATTCTCAGTTGTCAAAGGGTCGCGGACCACTGGGAATAGCCTGCCAATCTCACTCCCACCTCAGGTCCCAGGCTCCTAGTCGTGTACTCTTGAGCATGTTGAAGATTTTGCTCATTGCTCACAGGTTTTTTTAGGCGCCCAAAAAAAAAAAGTCAAATATCTGGGGCCTGTTTTATAAAGCTACAAATTACAATTTACTACAGGTTACAAGTTTTCATTTGACACAACCTCGACCAATGACGGCCAGCCATTTGAGCAGTGTTGCCAGTTTAGACCTGTAAAATTGTTACTCGTAGCTTTATAAAACGTGGCCCTGGTGACGTGGTTATTTCTTTGGGCCGCTACAGACGGACTGCAAAATGGCAGTTCGAGTGCTGTTCTGATGCAGTTGACGTAACTGCATCAAAACATACGTACGTCAAGTGCACTCGGAACTGCCATTTTGCAGCTGGGTTGCAGTTCAAATGCTGACCGTCTGTACCGGCCCTTAGCTAGATTTTATGTTAATCTAATGATATCTCACTCGATGCCATAATCAGAGATCGGACAATCGGGCGTCATTACTCGCAATAATGTGGACATGACTCCAAAGATGTTAATTATAATAATTAAGTTAAATTAATTGATTTCTTACCTGAACTTTTCTTTTGATCCTTTGCAGGACAGTAATAAATAAATAATATAAAGACGTGAGGAGTGACCATCAATATTAATCTACTTAAGTTTGCTACATTAATCCGTGGATTGCGAAAGGAGCTTTTCACCTCATAAGTTTATTTTAGCCGTGAAAAGGAATAAACTACCCACGGAAAATTTATAAAAAATACTGTTTATTTGATTTAATAAATCTACACCACAACAAGTCTTTGTATTATTTATTTATTACTGTCTGGCAAAGGATCATAATTATTTTTCGGGTAAGTAATCAATTAATGTAATTTAATTTGTTTAAATAAAATGTTTGGAGTCATGTCCACATTATTGCGAGTAATGACGCCCATTGGTCCGATCTCTGGCCATAATATAAAACCGGGCAAGACCATGTCGGACCATGCTCACTGTAGGGTTCCGAAGCCGTTACTACACAAAAACTATCTCGAAAACAACAAGTATGAACTAATTCTCTATTTAAGGTTATTTGGTGCTGTCTTACATGATTTTAGAAGGTATAAACACTTTAGTCGCCTGTGTCTCAGGAACCAATCAAGTCTACTTTCATTTAAGATATTTTACAGATTTTTAGTTTTTTTTCACGTTACGTGTAGGGGAGGTCATGAAACATTATTTTTTTAAAGATTTAATTTTATCACTTTGTTGGCGTGACTAATATGTATATTCATGCCAAATTACAGGTCTCTGAGCTAGGCTGCGGACGGACAGACGGACGGACGGACATGGCGAAACTATAAGGGTTCCTAGTTTGACTACGGAACCCTAAAAAACCGTTGGTTCACTTGTACGGGAGGTACCCTAAAAAAATTAGTGTTTCCTATCTTCCAAGAGAAGATGGCACTATGATTTCCCAATATCCAACCTGGTTTGGATGGCTAGGTTGTTAAATGGGAATCACTCAACAAAATTGTATGATTTTATTTTGCAATTTTGTCGGCGTAATTTAAATGTAGAACTATGCCAAATTACAGCTTTGTAGTACCTACCAAGAGTGTCCAAAATAAAACACGATAGACGGACAAACGGACATTGCAAAACTCTAGTGGTTCCTTGTTGACTACGGAACCTTAAAAATCGAATTAGCAGCACTAGGTTAGTAGTGTATTTTCTTAAATTTTATGGTAAATAATTTGTGACTTAGGGTGCATTGGGGTAATTACGATATAAATTTTGACGAGTTGAGTAAACGACAGCATTTCAGTTAAATAATCATATTATTTTTAAATTGTACTGCCTATATATTCGTATCTCTTGAAAATTGATGAATAGACCTATAATTAGTGGACATTACATACAAAAATACGTTATCGTTTCTTTTTTATGCATATTTATTGTTATGTCTCACTTTTTTGGACATTAGGGGGAAATACGAAATATGCCCGGGTAATTCCGAAACTGTTAAAAAGTAGATCTTACTACTCATAGACTGATGGTTTATAGAGTGTTGGGGTTATTGCGAATCACCTAAAAAGGCGCAAAAATCACTTGTCTGCCGAGACGGCACGTTGTTCACACACTTACGCTAGCAGCGACGAACGGCGACTGGAGCGTCAAAGCCGGTAACAATGGTAGTCTAAGCTCCCGTTGCACGAAACCCTACCTCACAAGGTGGCAGATCAGAAATGTAATGTAGTGATAGATACTACTTAGGACAACTGGATTTTAGTTGGTTGCCATAGCATATCCTGGAAGAACTTGTATTTTTTTTCGTTGTATCGATATTTTGGTCGAAAATTACATCACAAGGTGGCAGATCGAAACGTTTACACATCGAAAGAGACACATTTGGAGATAACGACCCGCATTGGTTGCCAGCCCAAACCCTGGCAGCTTTCAAGGTCAGCCATGTTTTATGAGCGCCAAAAATGGGGTCAATTACCTCATCAGGTGGCAAGATGAAACTGATGCAGATCGATTGCCCTGGACGTGCCGTTCACGAATATATAGGGTTGCCTACCTTCAGCTTGTCAGTTTTTCTGGTCAGCCACCTCGAACAATATACGTCAAAATCAAGGAATAACGAGAAATTCTTGTATTTATGCTATGATTCAGGGTATAAATTAATAAAAATCAGGATATTCAATTAAAGTCCACGTACTAACAGACTTGCGTCTTATGGTGTTGAAATAATAGGGTAAATGTACCAGTTTTGGTCATTTCTCATTGGTATATCTTGAAATATTGAAAAAAGTGATGTTGCCTTTTACGTTCAACGTGATATAGTTTAGCAGGCACTTTTATGCTGCCTAACAATATTTATTATGTAGAAATAATATTAAATAATGAAGACCAGAGAACTTCCTGAAATCTCTTAACAATGTCAGATTTAAAAAGGCTTTAATTAACTTTCTTATCAATGATTGGGAACGCGACGAACTGATACCGATTATTGGAATTAAAAAGATATATGTAACAAAAGACAACTCATGTTTTTCTATTAAGAGCATACAAAACAAATTGCAGAAAATAGAAGAGACGGAGTACTTCTGCACCCACGAAGAAGCAGATACTCGGCTTATCTTTCATATGTATAAAGTTCAACCTGAATCCAAAGTTCTGGTTAATTGCTCGGACACAGATATCTTGGTAATTATAATAGGAAACATGCACCAACTTACAAATTGTTCACAAATTTGGGTCTATAATACCGAACTTCAATCAGCTTATAGCTGTACCGAATTAGCGCACAAGCTGTGACCTGAGATGTGCAAAGCCTTACCAGCTGCACACGCCTACACAGATTGTGATTACACATCCTCCTTCAAAGGGAAAGGAAAAATTAAAGCTTTTGATTTAATAGAGGCCGACCAAAATTTTAGAAATGTTTTTGCATCTTTAAATAGTCCAGAGGACATTCAAAACAAAGAAAAGATACAAACGGTTCAAAAGTTTACATGCAAGTTATATTCTTCGCCAAAAAGTGACGTGAATCAGGCTCGTTTCGAAATGCTGACAAAAAAATATGGAAATATAACGCAAACATCAAAATTCATGAAAAAAATTACTTATTTCAATGCTGCAACTCTACAGCCATGTTGGAAAAGTTTAAAACAACATTTACTAAGGACACTGCTTGTGAGCTCAATGCGGCGCAATGCTACAAACCCATCTTGTTTTTTATATGATCTAATTGAATGCGGATGGGATCTAAATAGTAATAACAGCTATGGTATTTTGTGGTATGAAGGAGATCCCACTCCACTACACGTCAACGACATTATTAGTATGGATGACAATAAATCGGATGAATCAGATATTAGTTGTGATTCTTCTTCTGATGAAGAATAACTTTGTACGTTTTTAAGTGTCCCTTAAATAAATAAAAATATGTAAGTTTGTATTGTTTTAATGTTTGTACATGTACCTTAAATAAAAAAATAGTGTTTACAGATGTAGTGCATAATGGTTTTCCATCGTATTTTCACGGAAACGTACGAACGTGTCTTGCTATTTCAGTCGGTCACAGTACAAAAAGTACTGAGGTTGACTGAAGTAGCATGACAAATACGAACGTTTCCGAGAAAATACGATGGAAAACAATTATGCAATACATCTGTAAATGATTTTGTATTTCTTTTATGATTGTACGTGCACCTTAAATAAAAAAGTTATATGTAGCTAAGTGATTTTGTATTTCTTCATGTGTGTACGCGTACCTTAAAACAAAATATACAAGTCTTCTAAATCTATATTAATATCAAAAAATGTTAAACGTACTGTTCTAGTATGAGTAGATAACTTTGAATACTTACCATGAATTAAGATAGCTGCATGACGACGTTTCCCATATTTGAATTAAAGTTGATTCATTATTTAATATTATTTCTACATAATAAATATTGTTAGGTAGTATAAAAATGCCCGCTAAACTATATCACGTTGAACGTAAAAGGCAACATCACTTTTTTCAATATTTCAAGATATACCAATGAGAAATGACCAAAACTGGTACATTTACCCTATTATTTCAACACCATAAGACGCAAGTCTGTTAGTACGTGGACTTTAATTGAATATCCTGATTTTTATTAATTTATACCCTGAATCATAGCATAAGTACCAGAATTTCTCGTTATTCAATGATTTTGACGTATATTGTTCGAGGTGGCTGACCAGAAAAACTGCCAAGCTGAAGGTAGGCAACCCTATATATTCGTGAACGGCACGTCCAGGGCAATCGATCTGCATCAGTTTCATCTTGCCACCTGATGAGGTAATTGACCCCATTTTTGGGGCTCATAAAACATGGCTGACCTTGAAAGCTGCCAGGGTTTGGGCTGGCAACCAATGCGGGTCGTTATCTCCAAATGTGTCTCGTTCGATGTGTAAACGTTTCGATCTGCCACCTTATGATGTAATTTTCGACCAAAATATCGATACGACAACGAAAAAAAATACAAGTTCTTCCAGGATATGCTATGGCAACCAACTAAAATCCAGTGTTCCTAAGTAGTATCTATCACTACATTACATTTCTGATCTGCCACCTTGTGAGGTAGGGTTTCGTGCAACGAGAGCTTAGACTATGGCGTCTAAAGTAATGCTGCCAGTAAGAAAATATCGCGGCGTTTGATAGTTTTTATAAACTTTCGGAATGTACCCAATTTCGCAATTACCCCAATGCACCCCATTTGGTTTAAAGCTGTCTATCGAGCGAAAAGAACTAGAGTAGTCATACCTTCAGCTCATCGACTAAAATAATAAGATTGATCTGGATGTAATAAAAAAACATTATTATTTGAATATTGTAATAACACGTAGTAGATAAATACAAAACCTTATAAATAGACTACATACTAAACTAACGACGGGCGTAAATGCAAATTATTATTTATTAAAACCGTTTTCAACATAATCTTTTAAACAAATATTTACTATCACCCTTTACCAGCTGCTAGTTACAGTAGAACATCCATACCTTTAACAAACGTTGTAGGTTTATATCAAGTTAATTAATTATAAACAAATTCATCTAAAATATAATACAAGGCACTTCTAATAAGTTTAGCTAATTAATTTGACTTGAAAAATTGATATAAATAAATACGGAGTACCCGTCTTAATCCTAACCAAGCATTTAAAGCAAGACACGAACACTACAATAATATATTATTCCAAATGTATTGTTTAATACTCATTTGACAGTATGCAGCAAGTTTATACTGGAGTCATTTTAATAATTAAATATGATTAATTTATATTTACTGTACACTGTATTTAAACATGCTTAGGTATCATGTTACTCTAGTCAAGTGTTTTTTCCCTTAAACTTTTGAACGCCATACGTCGAATACAAAATGTGCCACCCACACGCCAGACATGTTTGCTATGCTATGCAAATTACACCTTATTGCTACCAAACAAAGTCTCTTTTAATCTTCAACTCTTGTCGGCTTTAGCCGACGTGGCGTCAGTGGCACGACGTTTAGCTGACGGTCAGAGCCGACTGGCGTTGAAAAGGTTAAACATTTTCGTAATGTTAATTTACCTGCTCAATTAAACTTTATATAGGTACTTAGTAGTAGTAAGCACGTGTACATTAAAAGTAGCTATGGTGAGATGAAAACGTATGTTATCTTTAGAGATCGTGGATTAGTTAACGCAGTTTAGTTGTAACCCTTATTTAAATATAACATCGTCAGTTTTCATTTCATCATGTCATTAGTTCATTTCAGATTCATCTACAGCCTTACAGTAGGAAAAAATCTTAACATTATTATTAAGTTCCACAATCACAAGTCACTAATTAATTAATCAAACTGTTATGAAACGTCAGCTGCTGCTGGAGCAAATTGTATAACAGACATATGACGTACCACGGGGATAGTCTCCTCAGGTTGAGGAATTAGTTTCCGTTTTCGGGGAGGGAGTGAGGAATGAGGGAGTGTGAATTGTAAACCAGTGAGAGGTGGAGATGGTGGTAAAGGAGAGGAAGTCGTTTGGACAGGGGAATCTGACAATGTAGGAGCAGGTACCAACACTACCGGGCACTGGGGTGAAGGGGGGGAGCTAGGAGGTGTAGGGGGCAATTGCTGAAGAGCAGCCTCAACCATGTCGCACATCACATTCCCATCTACAGGAAGAGGCGGTGGCGAAGGTTGCGATGATGGAGCTCGAGGCGTTTCGGCTCCGTGTTCCTTATAGATGTGAGCCTCCATCTGCTTTTTTGTGTTGAAAGTTCCATCACAGACTGTGCAACGGTAGCATCTTTCTCCATAGTGCTGGAAACGATGAAGTTTGAGCACGTGGTTATAGCCGAAATCTCGAAGACAAATATCGCAAGTGTACGGGCGCTCTCCGGTGTGCGTACGCGAGTGCACTTTGAGTTGCTTGGAGCAGGTAAATCCTTTCCCGCAACCGGGCGCCGGGCAGCGGTACGGCTTCTCGCCTGTGTGCGTTCGGAGATGGATCACTAGCTGCCCGGACTGGATGAACGTCTTGTGACAGTGTGGGCAAGCGTGCGGCCGCTCACCCGTATGGATACGAGCGTGACGATGAAGTTTGCCCGAATGCTCAAAGGCCGCTCCACACACTCCGCAGCGATATGGTCTCTCCTTTGTGTGAATCCGTCGGTGCACCTGCAAGTTCTCCTTAACACTGAACATCTTATGGCAGTACTCGCACTCGAAAGGCCGCTCGCCGGTGTGGGTACGATAGTGGCGCACGAGACGCGCCGGTACGGCGAAAGTTTTCTGGCAGACGTCGCAGCGATGTGCATCAGCAGTCACCCGGTGCGACCGCGCGTGAGCCGTCAGCGCGCTGCGCGTGGAAAGCGTCAGCCCACATTCCCCGCATTGGTGCAAACGCTCTTCCTCACCTGTAGAACGATAAATTTGAAGCTCAGACGAAGATTGATAATCCATTACGACACAATAATCACAGTTAAACGTTCAATAGGTAGAAACGCATATCAATACGACAAGCGTTCTCAAACAGCACTGTGTTACGTATGAAATGCACCGATCAGGATGCACGATGCACATACTACAACCAGTAAGGCGAATGAACGGGCGGAGGGGCGCAGGGCACTAACGGAGTGAATGTCCTCTGAAAGCACGTGGAGGCCCGCACCGCGGTTTTATCGCGTCGAAACCGCGGTGAGGGCCTCCACGTGTATTAGGCCGCCGACCCCGCACCGTTTGCCCCGCTCCTGCCGCGCGCCCTACCCCACCGCAATATGAATAAATGACTCAAGTTCATCAGTTTTTTTTAGCATTGCATGTTTTAAATTTGTTTTAACATATATAATTACAAGTGTTTTAAAGTTATTGTGGTACTCTGGCAATTATGTCATTTAGTTTTAATTAAATTAAATTTCAATCAAAAATGCTCAAAATTGCAACCAACAATTGGATATATTTAAGATAAAAACGGGTTGTAATATAAGAGATGTATCGTAAAATGTCATGATTCAGAACCGTATAAAAGTTTAAATAGGTACATATTGACATATTTTACTGAGGAACTGAGTTTTGATGAAAAAAATACGTATAAAGTATATTTAGTACTTTTCTGTGGACTTATTAATTTATAGCTTTGAGTTTTGATTAATCCAAAAATTAAGAATAAGTGTAACGATAATATTCAATAATAATAAATATTATGGTGTGCGAGTTGTATCGGGCTTACCTATCATTTCCAATGATGATGTTGATCTTTGTCGGTTCAATGGCGTCAATGTTGATGTAGGTTGCGCACGAAGCTCAAGCTGCGTTACACAAACAGGCGCTCGCTCGGCTGACGGACCGCGGCCGAATGTGAACCAAGCATCAAGCGCAAGGAGAGCGAGCCGAACAGGCCGGCGCATCGACTGTTCTGCTCTAACATCAAGTGTGCAGATAGGTCGTGGTTGTTGTTGTGCGGGTATAGCGTTGCGATGTGTGCGTGTATCGGATGTCACAGTGTAGGTTATATAGAAAAAATAACAGCGCCTCGGTTGATTTTCCTCTACATAATCTAAATATGTAATTTAAATTTTGTAGATAGATGTAGAAGGCAGAAAATCGTTATCATCATATCATAACAATGTATTAACGTGAAGGTATATAAATATAATCTTTTACATTAAAATAAAACATAGGTACCTACATGATACCTATACCTACCTAAGTAGTCTTTTGTATTAGTAAAGATGTATTCATTAGTTTTATCACTTGTTTATTTTTGTAGCTTAGCAATGATAGATGGCGAAGATGAGAGTTTCTTTCTTATTATAATCATTGTTCTAGGAGAAAAATCTAAAACTATTAGTCTGTGGCGCATATTAACGTATCAGATGTAAGTCACAATACGATAAAAGCGGCGCGCATTCGTTGAAGGTTGAGCGATACGAGCATGGCGGCGCGGTGAGGCAAGGGAGAGGGGGGCGCGGAGCTTACGCGTGGAGGCCCACCGCGGTTTCGCAGCGCGTGTGAACTCTCGTCGGCAGTGCGCGTGCGTGGTTTCCCGACCTGCCTCCTCCCGCACACTTCGTCCTCCACATTCTATTTTATCTGTCTAGGGCAACATATCCTATGATAGGTGCGTCTTTTAGGAAGTTCATCTTCATCAATTATTAATTCAACTTTAAGTAATAACAACCACTTATTTAGTACCTGCATATAATATTTACCTATTATATATTTATTTAAATAAGCGCCACGACACCATACTAAATTATATAAAATAAATAAATATCCAACAAACAAAGTTTTATCAAACAAACAAAGCTACTGTAGTTTTTCTTTATGGTTATAATAGGGTAAATCGCCTATTACTGGCCACCCCCCCGGTAACTGGCCACTTTGCAATAAATTGTGTAAAGCAAGAGATATGCTGATATTTTTACGATTAAACTATAATACCTAGATCCTAAATTATTACCCGGAGTACTGTCCAAGTCTTTACTAACAGCGTCAGTAAATAAATTTGATGGCTAGTAAAGTAGTAACTAAATGACACTTTCCTAAGTGGCCAGTTAGGTATTGACGATTTACCCTATTTATTTCCTATAAACTTATTTTAACCTAATATCCACAAATATAAAGGATAAAAAAGATAAAAGATATTTATTCAGTAAGTAGGCCGCACGGGCACTTTTACACGTCAAGAATCTACCAGCGCTTCCCAAGAGGAGTCCACTGCTGAGAAGAAATGCCGCAAGAAACTCGGCAGTCAGTCATTTTTTAAACATATTACAATGGTTACTACTTAGTCTAGCATTATATAAAGCAATAAATATTATACTTATAAAAATACCATGCGTAGTTCAGTAGGAAAACATGCCAAAAATCTTACGAGAGAGACAGAGGGGGAAAAAGAAAAAAAACACCTATTTATGTGTATATATAAGACGGTGCAAGACGACCACATAAAAGTTTCGATATATGTTTTCCTACATCAACGGTGTCCCCTAGCTAGACAAGATAAAGCTTTTGCATTTGAATAAATTATTATTGACTAAGTTTCGGGTTTAGGCCATGCATTTTTGTCTGTTAGATAATCCTCGACCTCGACCCTGTAGTACGCTTTACACATTAACGACTTTGTCAAGTAATTTTTAAGTGCTGGAAAGGGTAACTTTAAAACTACGTCAGGGAATTTATTGTAGAAATGAATGCAATTGACCAACAAATTATTTATATACTTTACGGACGCGGAATTTTCGAATAGCGATTTTATTTTTATTTCTAGTACTTAAATTATGTATATCAGAATTTTTGGTGAAAAAATCTAAATTCTTAATAACATAAATAATATTCTCATAAATAAATTGAGACGCTACAGTTAAGATATTAATTTCTTTAAAAAGTTCACATAATGATTCACGGGAATTTAAGTTGTAAATAGAACGACTGGACCTTTTTTGTAGGTTACACAAATATAGTTTGTATGTCAGCTGCCTTACCCCTAACTAGAATACCGTAGGACATAACACTATTGCAATAACTATAATAAACTAAGCGAGCTGTCTCAACATTGGTTAGTTGTCTGATTTTCCTAACGGCGTAAGCTGCCGAACTTAGTTTATCTGCCAGTACAGCTATATGGGGACTCCATTGTAATTTTTTGTCTATTATAAAATATATAAACATTGCATAATAAAATAAATAGGGCCCGGAATATTGGGGGCGGCTTTTGACAATTTGTAGGGAGAGAATACCGCTGTTTATCGATGCTATCGACCAATCAATAGTATTATTTATTTATTTATTTATTTGTCTTTATTAAATAAAACCTAAAAAAAAACGATGATACGTTCTCTTTTCATTGGTCGATGATAAAAAAGTTCGAAATATCGGAGAGCTATAAAATAATATGTTCTGTTTTATTATATCAAAGGGCAGGCAAACAAGCCACCTGACGTTAAGAGGTTCTCAAGTTGTAAAATGTAAGGGTTTTCATAATTATACTGATTTCAATAAAGCAATTTAAACGGATTAAACTTTCCGATATTATCGGAGAAATACTGGAAAAGGGCCGGATCTTAAGTACCCAAAACCGACGTGCGTACATGACTCGATGTATGAATGAGGAAGAAGCGAAAGAGATTTGTCAGGATCGTAGCAGGAGGAAAGAAGTGGTCTCTGCATACCACTCTGGGAAAACAGGCGTGATTTAATGTTATGTATGTATGTATGTGAATAAAATATCCTGTAAGGTTTTACTCCTTATGATTATAAATTACAAATAAAAAGCAGTTTATAATACTAAATATACTTAAGTAGAAATTATAACTTATTTGATGACCTAGTGACTAATTGACATTTAAAAAAAAAAAGTATTTCTGTTTTTTCGCTTTTATAATAGCTCGTTAAAAATTTGACTACCCGTGTTTCTTGGTTTTTCTTTATTTAACTTAAATTCGTCGTTAATAATTTATTAAAGATATAGTCATTAAAAAGACCGTATATACAAAGTTAGGAATACTGATGTCGTGATCTTAGCATGATATAAAAAAAAAGTAACTTTAAACAGAAACAGAACTGACTGTCATGTCATGTCACTTGTCAACCATAACAACTGTAACAACATGAATTCGTCGACTTTGGACAGATTGCGGCTATCCGCTTTTACAAATCCGTTAGTCACTTTCATTTTAAATAGCGTATATCAAAACAATAGTATTACGAGAACTGAAAGCGTGTCGTTAGAATCAAGTAATCCGTCAGACAGATGAAAAATGGACATGACAGGTGTATATTTTTTTCAATTCCTATGGTAATAAATGGACTAAGGGCACTATAAGTGTATTCCTAACATTCTCAATCCAACTTTTTTTACTGTTTTTCCTAAATATAAAAAAAAACTACTGCATAAAAAAATCCAAAAATATTTTTACTGTAATCAGCAGTGTAAAATCTACAAACGGTATTTTTATTTATTAGCTTAGCACATATGAATTGTTGTCAATTGCGGTGCCCGTGCCCGTGATACGTTTTGCTTAATCTAAGACTTACCTAGTACCTAGGTAATTAATGAGCTTCCTGCACTTATTTGTTTGCTTACAAAATTATTTATTTGCAGGTTAAACGTAACTAATGGAACAACAATCCAATGAAGAACTGAATAAATTTGATCTGACTGCAATAAGAAATTCATTTGGATTCATGTGATTGGATCTTCCTTCAATGTGGATTAAATCTGTTTAAAGTTTTAAACGTTTTGTACGAAAAGTGTATAATAAAAATAAAGTAATATCAACATACCTATGTTTTTTTATTTAAAATTTGTAATTTAATTTACTTGAGAGCAATAAATAATTTTAGTTTCGAGCTTACAAACATAGCCTCATAAACAGCTCGGGATATATTTTTAATTAATAGGTACTTACTTATTAATTTAAAAACGGGTTGGACACGTCAGCAAAAACTGTATATTTAATAAGGGTCTTAAATCAACAAAACAAAGTCAAATAAAATTGCGGTAGGTTATTGAATAGTGTGCGCTGCAATTACATAACACCGCAGTGAAGGTTAGTAGATAAAATGAGATCACCGTCATCATTATGTGTGCTGATTTCGTTATTATTCGATGCCCAAAGGGGTATCTTTCGACGGAGTTAATGTGGTATGGTGTTGTACTGTATATAGTTAGTAATACATGTATTTGATGTAAGTATAATAGCGAGCGCGAGCAAGGGCGGGAGGACGACGGCCCGCGGTGCGGCGGCGGGCGCCGGAGGGGCGCGGCGTGCGGGGCGGACCGGCGACACGCGCTGCGCGGTCACCGAACGTTCGAAACCGCGGTGGTGAGGCCGAGCCGCGCGTGCGTCCGCTTCAACCTTCCTCAATGCGACCGCAACTGACCCGCGCATGTAGGTAGAGCGCTTCACGACACCCAGCTTCTTGTTTCCTCTGATTGGGTTGGATACAAAAGAATATACTTGTGTATTTTATTAGGCTAAGCAATAACCTACTGAGATATTTTTCAAGTATTTATGGATTTAGCTCGTAAATAAGCACAACGTTCTTACAACTGAGTGTCAATTATATACCTACTTACACAAGAATATGTAGGTGGCGATAATAAACTTTTGTTTATCTAGAAGATATGCCAAACTCATTGTATTTTTATCGATTAATCGTTCGTTGCCAGTTACTGAACAGGAAAAAAGAACTTTAGTAAGTATTACATACGATCTCGAATGCGGTAGGTACCTACAGGTAGATTCACTAAAGCTGGCACGAATGGAATGTACAAAAGTAATGTCACCTATCACTGTGTGAGTGCCGTCCTTTGAACCGATGTTCGAATTTCAAACCAAAAATCTGTTATTATTTTACACACTTGTACACTTTCGTTCACTCATTCCATCCATTCGCGCCAGCTCTTGCGAATCTACCTATACATGTAGGTACCTAGCTTTTGCAATGTCTTGTATTAGGTAAGTACAATAAGCCGGAAGCCTTATACCTACCTACATAACTTAACATTCCAAAGTCCATCGTATACCTACCAGTTGAATAGCAACCCAGCCTTCGCCTCGCTTCGGTTTATGTGCGTTTTCTGTAACATCCGGGTCTATTCCCATCGTTCCACTGACAGTTCTATTGATAGAACTAGTGGGAATTTTTATTCCCACTAGTTCCATTATTTAAAGGAGTTCAGGTACCTAATAGAATTCTAGTAAATATTCGTAATTTTATTAAAATATAATAAAATGACGAATATTTACTTTTATTATTACGAATATTTTATATTAGGTATATTCAATGCAATTTTTTCATTAACGGTTTGAGGGAGACGAAATGATTTTTTAATTAAATAGAACTACTAGGAAAAAATCATTCCCACTAGTTCTATTATCTGAGTAAAGGAACTAGTGGGATGGGAATAATATTTCCCACTAGTTCTATCAATAGAACTGCCAATGGAACTAGTGGGAATAGACTTACACAAATACAAGATTGCCTGTCAAATATTTAACCATAGAAGATTTATGGTTGCAAAACTGTTATTGCACTTGTAATAATAATTCAGGTCCTAAAAACATTTAAGTAAGTAGTACGATAGGTATATAAACAATAGTTGTGTACAACGTTTTTACTTGCCTATTTAAAGATTACTTGCTTATTTAAAGACGATTGCCGCTCTAAATCTCTTAGGTCCTTAGTCGACGCCTGCAACTTAAACATCCTTCCCTCCAACGCTACCCATCATTTTAAAAACTGTTCTCCTTAGCTTCTCGATCTTATTTTGACCTCCTAGGACTCCCGCTCTTGTTATTAACAGAGGTCGGAATAGGTAGTGCTTATTAACCTAAACTTGTTGCATCTTCATTCAATAACGTATTACTGTCTCTCTCACGCATGAATGAACATGAGTCAAGTTTAGGTTAATAAGCACTACCTATTCCGACCCCTGGTTATTAAGCATGGCCAATACTCTGTGGACGCTTGCTCTTACCATGATTTGATTTATCTTTCCTATAAAATCCGACCTCCTAAAGCTAAACCAGCGCATTCTCTTTCAGCGCAATTTTAGTCGGATTGATGTGGATAAGCTTCTTGAAGATGCGATTACTATTGACTGGAGTGTGATTAGTAGGACCTATTCGGTGGATGATCAAATTGCCTTATTCAACTCTCTTCTGACTCAGCTCTATGACATACATGCTCCAGTAAGACCCATTAAGGTTAAACATCTCCCTGCTCCTTGGCTCTCAAGGATATAGGGACATTGATAAGGAAGAAGAATTTTGCCAAATCGCGATATAGCTAGGCTAGCTCTATAACCATAAGCTGCGCAATCGTTATGGCTCGGTTTTTCGAGACTAAGGGCGAGACGCACAAAGTCGCCACATTCATAAATCAGTATAAAAAGGCGACCTGGCCAAAGTATGGATATTTCTTAAGTCACTAGGAGTTGGGAAATCACTGCATAATTCCTCTACCATAATAAAATAAAAAATAAAATAAAATGTTTTTATTTCAATTGTTGTAGTTTTACAAAAGTATGCGGTTGATGCCCCTTTTTAAGTATGTAAACATACTTGTGTTAAGGAACATCGCTCTTTCTTAATTGGCGTTAGAATAAAAATAAAACTAAGGGTAACAAATGGTTTTAAAATAACATGCAGAACACAGAATAATATGATGAGCATGTAGGTCGTCCACCCGCCCAAACATGGCCACAGAACTCATAATAAATATAATAAATATAAATATGCTTACATGACATGCAGCCACGTTATGGCAGACACACGACGTACTTCACTCATACACATACACATTGCTACACATACACACTTCCTCATTCACACACACATACACACACACAAATACGCAATACACAACAGTTTGTTAAGAGATTATTTCAGCTAATTATAAAATTCATAAAACATGTACATTTTGGGATACTTGTCAATTTGATATTAATCAAAACTAGTGATAATACAATAATTAGTGATTGCTTTTTTCCCTTTATACCCTTTATACAATTTTATATTTTTTTATATAGCAATAGATCTTCAACTTCATTATAATTCTTTGTTTGTAACCAAGATGAGAGTGTTTTTTTGCATGCATGATATGTAAGGGGATAAATGTTTACCTGTCTATTTACAGTATCGTATAGATTAACAGAGCGGGAAGTGTATTGCCGTCTAGCATATGCAGAGTTCGTCTTGACAACTGGGGTTACATTTCTTCTTCTCCTCCCAGTTATAACGGTTGGATTATATGTTAGACGTTTATGCATGTTTAGGATAATATGTAACACATACAGTTTCCTAACTGAGAGAACACCGCACAACGCATAAAGATCGGAGGTGGGAAATCTAAGGGGCTTGAAGTGCATCACCTTAAGTAAAGATCTTTGAGCCCTTTCTAATTCAAGAAATTTTGTCTTTGAGGCACCTCCCCATAATGATATACAGTAAACTATAACAGATTGAACCAGAGAAGTATATATTTGTTTTTGTAATTTGTTTGATGCGATATGTCTTAGAGTCTTAAAAATCCAAGTAAGCTTTCTTATTCTATTCATTACAAACTCTATATGCATATGCCATGTTAAACGTTGGTCAATCATGACCCCTAGGTACTTTGTGCTTGTGACCTTTTGTATGATAGGGCAGTGACAGTTACTGTTGTTGATCATTGGAACACATGTGTGAATTTTGATTTCTAAGTTCGAATCAGGCTGTGTACTATCATATTTGGTAAAACACATGTAGTTTGTTTTTGTAGTGTTTAACGTCAACAGATAAGAATTCAACCACATAGCAATCTTTGCCAGACCTAGTTCTGCATAGGAGTGAACTTGTTCCCATGTATCGCCATAAAACACAACCGCAGTATCATCTGCATAGGATATAACTTGGCCATTTTCTATGTTCATGGCACATAGTCTGTTGATGTAAATTAAAAATAAGGTCGGGCCTAGAACGCTACCTTGAGGCACACCAAATGTCATTTCTAATTCATTGCTAGTATATGTACCGAGTTTTACTCTCTGTTTACGGTTTTGAAGAAAATCAGTCAGTAGTAGTAAAGAAGAGCCTCTAAAACCTATGCTTTCGAGAGTGTTTACAAGAATAGGGACAGAGACAGTATCAAAAGCCTTCTTAAGATCTAAAAATAATGTTAGGCATTTCTTATTATTGTCAACTTTGTCTATTATTAGTGATGTTAGTGCTTTTACTGCATCTTCAGTTGATATAGTCCGGATCTAAAACCATATTGAGATTTTGAAATAATATTGTATTTGTTTAAATATTTAACTATTCGTGAATTTAGAAGTTTTTCCAATATTTTTGATAATGCCGGTAAAACAGATATAGGCCTGAAGTTGTTTGGATCGTCTCTGTTCCCATTCTTGTATACAGGAGTTACTACCGCTAGCTTAAGTGCTTCTGACTGAACCATAGATTTAAATTTCGATCAGCTCAACTAGCACTTCTCATCTTCTGCCTGCTTTAAGTACAAGTCTAGGTACTATCCTAACTCCTGAAACTTCTCATTTCTCTTTCACTCAATTTTCCGACAGTGATGTTAAGAATAGTGTACAATCCATAACGTCAAATATAATATGATCCTCCCTCTACTTGACCACTTATCCCTTATATTACCAGCATCCTTAACAGTTCAATATCGTCCAGCGTATTTCCTTTTTTGTGGAAGGATGCTGATGTTGTCCCCTTACCTAAAAACCTCCTTAATCCTTTTCAATTTGGTTTCCGCCCTGGTCATAGCACGGCTACCGCTCTAGTCAAAATTGCAGACGACAAGCGAGATACCGAAATTGAATACCGGTATTTTTGTATGAAAATAATACCGGTATACGATAATGCGATCCCTATTTTAAAAAAAACGTAGGTACAAATTGTAATTTTTCATTGGAATTCAAATCTCATTATTAACCACCGGGTTATAATGAGATTCAGTACCATATTATAACCCGCCGGGTCATAATATGGTACTGAATCTTATTATAACCCGCTGGTAAGCCGATGGCTATAATAACTTACTTTAGGTAAGGTAAGGTAAGGTTTGCATGATAAATATACAGGGTGTTTGTTAGCGGGTTCGACAGCTCTAAGGGGGTGATAGAGCAGCTCATAAGCTATCGATTTAACCCCCATGTATGTTCAGCAATTGTTATTAGTTTCCGAGATATTGATCATTTTAATCGGATTTTTTGTCATTTTTCCTTATATCCGTGTTACGAAAAACACGTAAATTCATGTATTAATTCTTTTTTTACAGTGTTCTCTTGCATGATTAGAATCACTATGAACGAAGGAAGTTTTTAAAGCCACATATTTTTTTTTCGTTACAACTTTTTGAGTAAACGCATAAAGTTTGTTTTTCCATACTAGGTGAAAACCAAACGCGGGGTTCTCTTAGTATGGAGAAAGTAACTCTGTGCGTTTGCTCAAAAAGTTATTATAAAAAAAAACTTGGCATGTAGCTTTAAAAACTTCCTTAGTTCATAGTGATTCTAATCATGCAAGGGAACACTGAAAAAAAAAGAATTTATACATGAAATTAGGGGTTTTTCGTAACACGGACATAAGGAAAAATGACAAAAATTCCGATTATAATGATCAATATCTCGGAAACTAATAAGAATTGCTGAACATACATGGGGGTTAAATCGATAGCTTATGAGCTGCTCTATCACCCCTTAAAGCTGTCGAACCCGCTACCAAACACCCTGTATATAATTGGGCAATTTCGAGCATGTGGTGTAAAAATAGTATTAAGTGCCTCCTCCCACCTCTCATCTCGTCTTAACTCGTGGCGTATGTGTTTAATTTTATTCTTACTTTGCCTTTGTTTATTATCGTGAGCTGCGTGACTTTTTATTCGTTTTCGTTTTCCTATACATTTAAAAAGTTATCATAAGGTTGAGTGTAATGTAATCATGTTAAGCTTGTTGGTATTTTTGTACGAGTAAGTACCTCGTACAATGATGCGAGTCGTCGACCGAGGTGCAGACACGCGCCGACATACCGCGACGTCGTCTCAGCATCGAAGCAGGCATGAGGATACGACACGATTTGCCTCCAACCCGAGTTCTACATTGAGACACGAGGCGGGTCGATGACCGACCGACCTAAAGGACCGCAGACCTGCGCCTCACTGGCCCCACACCCAATGCTTAAGGTTTTATTTTGGGAATGCATTTTTGGCACATTCTTTGTCATTGTAATAGAATAAATTCTGACTGCGGTAATAAATATACCTAATTATTGTTATTCAACTGCTCATAATATGGTACTCTTATTTTTTCTCAAGTCGAGAAGGTTTGTATTGTTTATGTTTTTTTCGCAAACTCTCTTAACTAAATTTAAGAGGTTACTACACTTTTTTAGTAAGTATGTGTATAATTACTATCCAAGCTAGGCGCGAAAGTCGTTTATAAAACTTCTCGAAAATCTGGGTAGTTAGGTAGGTACCTACATTTAACGGAATTTTAAAACTGCCCTGCTATCAGGATTGTAATATCATACCTACGAGTACTTATATTATATGAAAATCTAGACACGGTGGCGCGTGTCAAACCAATTTCAAGATAAGATTAAAAAACAAAAAACCGCCTTCAAAAATGCAAAAAATAATTTCTTTTAAAATCAGGTCAGTCATGGTCAGCCCAATTGAAGTCGGCTTTTGGGTAAAAAAAAATATTGTGAAAAAATGTTGTGGTCAAAAACTAAAAATGGTGTGTGTTGTTAACCAACGACACCCCAGCAGTTGCAGGGGAGGCAACGTAAAAAAAAAAAAAAAAATATTTTACCACTTGGTCGGCGTGACTAATTTGTAGCTATATTCATGCAAAATAACAGCTTTCTAGAACTAAGAGTCTCTGAGCTAAGCTGTGGGCGGATGGACGGATGGACGGACATGGTGAAACTGTAAGGGTTCCTAGTTTGACTACGGAACCCTTAAAAGTAATGATATTCCACCAAAAACATAAATGTGAAAATGGGAGCCAAGTCCAATATTATGATAATTTTGTAGTGGTTATCGACTTCATCGACAAAAGATTTGAGATCACATGATCTAAATGGGTGTCAAGGCCAAGTTCTGTAGACAATTCTGAAATTTATTTATAAGGTATATTATTTATAACGCTAATATTGATATCGTTAACGGTATCAAAATACCACCTATATAGTAACCGAAGCGTGAAAACAATTATATAATGAGCGTTGCCATGGTAGTAACAGTTCTATAATAATTATTATAGCATTGTTATTACCATGGTTACACGCATGAACAATGTCAGTGACGATGTTTGGTGATCAACTGACATCTCAATTCTGTTATTTACTTGTCAAGAAATGTTTTAACAACAATTTAAATGTGTAAATATACGAAAAATATTTAATTCATTACGAGTACCTTATAAGTTAATTACCATAGCAGTAGCTTTAAAAGAAATAATAATTAAGAAAATTTCAATAAATTAATTGGTTTGGTGAATAGAATTGACATTAAAATTCGTATACTTTATTGTATTGTAAGAAGTATTAAAAAAATATGTCAAAATCACCACAGCATTCAATTAATAAGATTAACAAAGAGCATTATATTTCGTAATCACGAGGAAATATTAGCGGTTAATAGTACGCGAGAAGAAAGGTTACTAACAAGGTGTCCTTGGAAGTTTGGACAAAATCGAACAGCGGCGGTCATTTCCAATCATTTTAACCGATAAGTGCTGATTCGATTCTTGATGGTTAAAAAGTTATTCTTTTTTATAAAAAAAAACATAAAATTGCTATCTCACAGAACATTTTTGTTTAATTACTGTAACCCTATCGGCTTATTTTTTTTAAATACTAGGTTTCGGGATAGTGTAACTCTTCTAACATGGTACTTTCAGCTGTAAAAATGTTTATAGTGTCAGATAAAAAAATGTTTTCCTACAAAGACCTCTAACAAAACCTTTACTCGATTATGTAAAAATTGCCGTGAAAAGAATTTACACTATCTAAAGTTAACCACATATTGTAAAAACTTGTCCGTTTAATGTTGATTCTAACTACATACTACGGTCTAACGCTTAACTGAGTTTGTTCAGACAAAGACGCAAGTCGAGTTTTTACTTCCATTTTTCTTTAGTGTGAAGGCCCTACGAGGTACTACGAGTAGAAATGCTACATTCCAGGGACAAGTGTTAGTCGCATGTACGAATTGAAATTCATCCTTATCACATTCCACGTTTTAAAGCCCTTTTATCTTCACTCATATCATAAGTCCTCTAATTATGCGTTCAAATCCCGTAGGCAATGACCAGCATTACCTGTGGTAGTAGGTGAGAGCGATGACAGCTGTTAATTTTGGAAGATGTTCCAAATTTGGATTTCATTACCTTAAAATATTCGATAACGTAATTTCAAAATTACGTTGCAGCTGTCATCGCTGTCACCTACTACCACAGGTAATGTAATGCTGGTCATTTGCCTTTAGGCTTCTGAACCCATCTTAGAGTATTTATAATATGTGTGTAGATAAAATATTGTACGAGACTCTGCGTAATTAGCATTACGCAACCGTCACGTAAACTACTATTGTAAATGACCGCCTCTGTGTCCCTGTTCGATTCGATCCACACTTTCAAGGACACCCTGTATATGCAAACTTAATGGCATTAATGCCTTAATAAATAACAAATTATTATTTATTTTATAATATTCTGTAGTAAATATAAATAAATATGTTTTTTTTCTGCTACAGCAAAGTTTGTTGGTATTTAAAAATGTGTATTTTTATATCGTGGCCTCTGATTAGCATTCTACACGTGAACCCACCTTAATGTCAATCACACGACTTTTAAAACTCAATTTTCGTTATGTCGCAAGTGCATCTGTTGAAACAAGAGTAGGTTGATAATGTCTAATTGCTTCAAATACATATTTTAGGAATTATTATATTTATTATACACGTGTCAATTCAAGTAGTAGTTACAACTTGTGGAAAAAATAACGATTTCATCACATTTGCTCGGAAAAGGTGTTATAACACGCAGGAGCATAGGGCAGTAATAGCCGATTTAGCTCCCGCGGGAGTCATGGATTTTTATAATCCCTAAGGAGTTATGAGTTATTGATTTTATAACCCCTAGGGAGTTATGTTTAGTTTTAAAATATGGAATCCACTCGTACATCATTTTAGACTAAGGAGGTGTAAAATCAGCCAAGGTTTATTTCCTATATTCAATACTTGGCTACAAACCAATTTTGCTGTATAATTAAACTTATACGGTACATTAATCTGCCTTATATTTATATTTCACCATTTTTTCAGAGACATTTGCAACTATTTTACTAAAGATCATGGCCGATAATCCTACCCGGTCAAAAAATATTTGCGTACATAAACCAAATTGGAGGTAAATTTTGCAGTTTTGACGCCCGTTTTATTTTCAGTAAATAGTTTAAAAAAAACCATGTAGGTAACATCTAAATGGGTGTCAAGGCCAAGTTCTGTAGACAATCCTGAAATTTATTTATAAGGTATATTATTTATAACGCTGATATTGATATCGTTAACGGTATCAAAATACCACCTATATAGTAACCGAAGCGTGAAAACAATTATATAATGAGCGTTGCCATGGTAGTAACAGTTCTATAATAATTATTATAGCATTGTTATTACCATGGTTACACGCATGAACAATGTCAGTGACGATGTTTGGTGATCAACTGACATCTCAATTCTGTTATTTACTTGTCAAGAAATGTTTTAACAACAATTTAAATGTGTAAATATACGAAAAATATTTAATTCATTACGAGTACCTTATAAGTTAATTACCATAGCAGTAGCTTTAAAAGAAATAATAATTAAGAAAATTTCAATAAATTAATTGGTTTGGTGAATAGAATTGACATTGAAATTCGTATACTTTATTGTATTGTAAGAAGTATTAAAAAAATGTGTCAAAATCACCACAGCATTCAATTAATAAGATTAACAAAGAGCATTATATTTCGTAATCACGAGGAAATATTAGCGGTTAATAGTACGCGAGAAGAAAGGTTACTAACAAGGTGTCCTTGGAAGTTTGGACAAAATCGAACAGCGGCGGTCATTTCCAATCATTTTAACCGATAAGTGCTGATTCGATTCTTGATGGTTAAAAAGTTATTCTTTTTTATAAAAAAAAACATAAAATTGCTATCTCACAGAACATTTTTGTTTAATTACTGTAACCCTATCGGCTTATTTTTTTTAAATACTAGGTTTCGGGATAGTGCAACTCTTCTAACATGGTACTTTCAGCTGTAAAAATGTTTATAGTGTCAGATAAAAAAATGTTTTCCTACAAAGACCTCTAACAAAACCTTTACTCGATTATGTAAAAATTGCCGTGAAAAGAATTTACACTATCTAAAGTTAACCACATATTGTAAAAACTTGTCCGTTTAATGTTGATTCTAACTACATACTACGGTCTAACGCTTAACTGAGTTTGTTCAGACAAAGACGCAAGTCGAGTTTTTACTTCCATTTTTCTTTAGTGTGAAGGCCCTACGAGGTACTACGAGTAGAAATGCTACATTCCAGGGACAAGTGTTAGTCGCATGTACGAATTGAAATTCATCCTTATCACATTCCACGTTTTAAAGCCCTTTTATCTTCACTCATATCATAAGTCCTCTAATTATGCGTTCAAATCCCGTAGGCAATGACCAGCATTACCTGTGGTAGTAGGTGAGAGCGATGACAGCTGTTAATTTTGGAAGATGTTCCAAATTTGGATTTCTTTACCTTAAAATATTCGATAACGTAATTTCAAAATTAATTGGTTTGGTGAATAGAATTGACATTAAAATTCGTATACTTTATTGTATTGTAAGAAGTATTAAAAAAATGTGTCAAAATCACCACAGCATTCAATTAATAAGATTAACAAAGAGCATTATATTTCGTAATCACGAGGAAATATTAGCGGTTAATAGTACGCGAGAAGAAAGGTTACTAACAAGGTGTCCTTGGAAGTTTGGACAAAATCGAACAGCGGCGGTCATTTCCAATCATTTTAACCGATAAGTGCTGATTCGATTCTTGATGGTTAAAAAGTTATTCTTTTTTATAAAAAAAAACATAAAATTGCTATCTCACAGAACATTTTTGTTTAATTACTGTAACCCTATCGGCTTATTTTTTTTAAATACTAGGTTTCGGGATAGTGTAACTCTTCTAACATGGTACTTTCAGCTGTAAAAATGTTTATAGTGTCAGATAAAAAAATGTTTTCCTACAAAGACCTCTAACAAAACCTTTACTCGATTATGTAAAAATTGCCGTGAAAAGAATTTACACTATCTAAAGTTAACCACATATTGTAAAAACTTGTCCGTTTAATGTTGATTCTAACTACATACTACGGTCTAACGCTTAACTGAGTTTGTTCAGACAAAGACGCAAGTCGAGTTTTTACTTCCATTTTTCTTTAGTGTGAAGGCCCTACGAGGTACTACGAGTAGAAATGCTACATTCCAGGGACAAGTGTTAGTCGCATGTACGAATTGAAATTCATCCTTATCACATTCCACGTTTTAAAGCCCTTTTATCTTCACTCATATCATAAGTCCTCTAATTATGCGTTCAAATCCCGTAGGCAATGACCAGCATTACCTGTGGTAGTAGGTGAGAGCGATGACAGCTGTTAATTTTGGAAGATGTTCCAAATTTGGATTTCATTACCTTAAAATATTCGATAACGTAATTTCAAAATTACGTTGCAGCTGTCATCGCTGTCACCTACTACCACAGGTAATGTAATGCTGGTCATTTGCCTTTAGGCTTCTGAACCCATCTTAGAGTATTTATAATATGTGTGTAGATAAAATATTGTACGAGACTCTGCGTAATTAGCATTACGCAACCGTCACGTAAACTACTATTGTAAATGACCGCCTCTGTGTCCCTGTTCGATTCGATCCACACTTTCAAGGACACCCTGTATATGCAAACTTAATGGCATTAATGCCTTAATAAATAACAAATTATTATTTATTTTATAATATTCTGTAGTAAATATAAATAAATATGTTTTTTTTCTGCTACAGCAAAGTTTGTTGGTATTTAAAAATGTGTATTTTTATATCGTGGCCTCTGATTAGCATTCTACACGTGAACCCACCTTAATGTCAATCACACGACTTTTAAAACTCAATTTTCGTTATGTCGCAAGTGCATTTGTTGAAACAAGAGTAGGTTGATAATGTCTAATTGCTTCAAATACATATTTTAGGAATTATTATATTTATTATACACGTGTCAATTCAAGTAGTAGTTACAACTTGTGGAAAAAATAACGATTTCATCACATTTGCTCGGAAAAGGTGTTATAACACGCAGGAGCATAGGGCAGTAATAGCCGATTTAGCTCCCGCGGGAGTCATGGATTTTTATAATCCCTAAGGAGTTATGAGTTATTGATTTTATAACCCCTAGGGAGTTATGTTTAGTTTTAAAATATGGAATCCACTCGTACATCATTTTAGACTAAGGAGGTGTAAAATCAGCCAAGGTTTATTTCCTATATTCAATACTTGGCTACAAACCAATTTTGCTGTATAATTAAACTTATACGGTACATTAATCTGCCTTATATTTATATTTCACCATTTTTTCAGAGACATTTGCAACTATTTTACTAAAGATCATGGCCGATAATCCTACCCGGTCAAAAAATATTTGCGTACATAAACCAAATTGGAGGTAAATTTTGCAGTTTTGACGCCCGTTTTATTTTCAGTAAATAGTTTTAAAAAAAACCATGTGGGTAACATATGTAACAGTGCAAAGAAGATTGGCTATTAATATATCTTTGATTGAGATTGAGATATATTATTTTGTAATAAACTAAAAAAATATCTGTTAGAAAACTGTTTTTATAACTTAGAAGAGTTTTTTATTTTGTTAATAAATAAAAGCTAACAAGATAGTTTTGTAGAAGTAATATAATAAAATTAAATACAATAATACTAAGCTCCCTGCTAAAATTAGAGTTAGTTTTTTATGTATTAAGTATATTGCTGTGCCCTAACGGGGTTTATGCTGGATCATTGTACAATAACAGTTAAGAACTTGTAAAACCCATAAAATGCAAATAAATGAATTATGAATTATTATGAATTATTGATTAGGTAGGTATATGAAATCCCTAATAACAGAGGCGTATTTACCCTAGGGCCAAGGGGGCCATGGCCCGGGGCGGCAGCCTTCTTAGGGCGGCGATCGCCGCCCCTGGCAGCCTTTTCAGGGCGCCGAACACCGCCCCTGGCAGCCTTCACTGGGCGCCTTGTACCCAAATTAACGAAATATTACCTACCTATGTTTTAATTTGTGTCAATGAAAACTTATCTACCGGTGCTTAAATTTAGCTTAAGCAATGATTAAGAACTTTTCGGTTAGTGGTTGAATTACTTATTTCACTATTACTGAAATCGATGCGAATATTTAGAAGAAAACTGAGACGCCACGCATAACGATAAAAAGCGTTGAAAAAAAAACACAAGGAAGATGAACGTGTCAAACAAACGCATAAAATCGATAGCTTTTTCAATAAAAATAATGACGAACCATCAACTTCGAATTTGGCTAATTTCGCTATGGACCTAGCAGAAGTCACGACAGAGGCGGTAAGAAGGGTGATTTCGCCGGCTTTTCGTTCAGCTCCAATTTTCGCCCAGTAGACAGATGTTTAGAACAAAACCTTAGATTAGTAAGTATAATAAAAAAAGCTAATGGCGCATGTTTAGTCTCGTGGAGGCCCTTTAGTACCAAACCATTCATTTCTCAAACATAAATATATTATTTGACTAGTTAAGACTCTAATGAAAATGACGGTAGTTGGTGTTTAGTTTTCGTATTACGAGTGTCATTGTAGTGGACTAATACCGAATTACGTAATCTGCAAAATATTTAGTTTTTATTCTCTGGACGAAAACTGAAAAGGCAGGTGTCATTTTGTAGAAATTTCAATTTTTAAGAACCTACGATTTTCTGTCTGTCTGTGTCATAGCTCCAAATTATTACAAAACTAACTCTTATTTTTGCCGTCTTGTAAAATTGTTAATACAGATGTTTTTTGTTTAGCTATCACAGGAAAACAAATGAATAATGTATTAAAAAAAATCTCTAATTTAAGTTTCATTAGTGCCATGGTCCACATTAAAAGAATATCATTATGTAGATGGTTCTTACTGATTCTCAAAACTTATGGATCTCCCCTCGTAGCACTAAAGTTGAATTTTTTGTACCTACATTTTATAACTTGAACACTGGACCTCCAAATCTAGCAACTCAACTCACCTAACTGGACGAAAACCGGTGGAATACCCCTACCTAAGTAATTGAATTAGATATTTATTTTATTTAAGTCTGGTAGACCGTATTAATTCGATTTTGGTTACATAAATAGAACTATATTACCCGAGAATAATTTATTGTAAACACTAAGTATCGTCACTTTATGGGGCGGCAAGTCTAACTGGCCCGGGGCGCCAAATCTTTAAATACGCGATACCCTTATAAAGTATACATATTTATCTTTAATTCCCGCCCTATTTCATTGCTGTACTCCCTGGGTATTATTTTCATACTAGGTGGGCCGTGACCTTTCATTTTGACAATCGGTACAATCTGGCAGTATGGCCCAAAGAGTAGTGTAATATACCTACTGGGAAAAGAGAGCCCTCTCATGGGATATTCATGCAGGATGATTTGAAGAGCCATCAAGATTTCTGAACTAGTACCATTGATACAGTGGTGGTCACATAATTAGGGACACTTGTTTTTTTCCGATACAATTGCCTACAAATATGACTTTTAAATTTTGACCACAAGTCAAAAAAATTAAAACTACGTATTAAGATAATAGATGTATTTAATTACTATAAATATAACCAGGTATAGATATTTTTAAAATTTAATGGTGTTGCTTCCCAGTAACAAACTATTTTGCTCTCGTCTTGTCGTAATTCGATTCGATTAATATGATTCTGAATCTAAGAATTACGACGAGACGAGAACAAAATAGTTTTGTTACTGGGAAATAACTAATTAGACGCGAGGGGGAATGAAATGAAATGACAATAACTATTATTTCATAGCTTTATTTTCTATTTTTATAATGTTTACGATTTTTGTAATATTTTTGTGCAGCTATTTTTGCTTCGTCATCCCCATCACATGTTAACTTACCGGACAAAATCCTATTTTCCGATACAATTTTACAGGTCTAAACTGGCAATACTGCTCAAATGGCCGGTCGTCATTGGTCGAGGTTGTGTCAAATGGAAACTTGTAACCTTGAAATTGTAATTTGTGGCTTTATAAACAACACAATTACAATTTACAGGTTACAAGTTTTCATTTGACACAACCTCGACCAATGACGACCGGCCATTTGAGCAGTGTTGTATTGGAATTAGTTCCAGAAGTAAAACTCCAGTTTAACTTATAAAAACCCTTTTATTATCTTAACACCTTATCAATACCTTTTTAATCACAGAATACGATATCGTCACTTATTGACGTCTGCCATGTTTGAATGCTACCAAAGTAATGCCTTCTGGTTAGTTCTATCCCTCCACTATCCCTCGGTAACCATTAAAGTCTACTATAGAGGGCGCACTAGTGCCACAATTTAAGAACTGTACTCATGACTTCCCTGGTTTTGAGAGATAGTTGAGCGACTTATAAATAGTAAATAACACTAAGAATAGTAACATTATTCTATAAATAATTAGCAAATAATAGTTCATAATAACAACAATAATTAATAAGCTAACAGTTGCCAGTTGAGACCTGTAAAATTGTTACTTGTAGCTTTATAACACGTGACCTTGGCATGGCAACCCTGCCTTATCACCAGTCATTTCATTTAACATGGCCACTGTTGTATTTGAGTGTGATTTAAAATATTTCTAAGTGTAACATTAAATGTAATAATTTATAGCTGGGGCTGTTTTATAAAGCTACAAATTACAATTTACAGGTTACAAGTTTCCATTTGACATCACCTCGACCAATGACGACCAGCCATTTGAGCAGTGTTGCCAGTATTGACCTAAAAATCATATTTCACTTTGCCAGATCTAATAAAAATAAATTATTCGTATTATTATTTCAAAATAGAAGTAACTTTTGTGGTCATTTTCAATGATAGAATATATCTTATTGAATTATATTTAATGATAACATGCGTGCAGTGACATCTATCTGAGACTCATGATAACAAGCGGTGTTTTTACAGTTCAGAAATTTAAATGGCGTAACTGTCTATGTAACATAGCACAATATAGGAGACTGTCCCCCCTCTATCTGGTATGGCCTGTCAAGTTTAAAAACTAAAGCAGTTCATGGAAGCATTATCTTTTATTTTCAGTTGGCTATCTGTCTGTATCTTTTGTGCTTGTCATTTGAATGAACTAGTTCGAGTGAGATAAGCCTAGCCTATACTAGGTCGTTAAAGTAAATGGAGTATGGAACTTAGGTAAAGCGATCACTTTTTGTTTTTAAATGAGAAAGATCACGAAAAAGTGTACCCAATTACAGTGCGACAAAAAAGAGTACAAATGAAATAAAATGGAACTAAAAAATATCCATACTAAATTGTTGCTATGTTTACGCATTTTATGTCTAAAATGTGACAGTTACGTAGGAACCACTTCCTACGTATCGCCCTCATTTAATTTCTACTTTTTTTGTCGCACTGTAAGGACTTAAATTAAGGAACTTTAACTTTGTCAGTTATGTGACGAAAATTAGCTATACATTGACGGCCGCTAAAATCCTTAATTGGGTACGCTTTTTCGTGACAATGCCCAAATACGGCGTACTTACTCGCCCGTCTATCACCCCTTTTAAAGGCCGTCCCTCCACACTTAGGGATGCGAATCAACTATCAGTGCTGCCTTCAAAGATCGTTTTTTGAAATTTTCAAGTGTGTATCTACAATATCCTACCTATATAGGTAATTGAAAAAAGTTGACAAGCGAGTCGAGTTCATTTGTTTGATTGTATGTTTTTTTGTCTATTCTTTTTATTTCCTCGCAAATGTGATGAAAAATATTGTTTGTATCACGGGCAGTAAGGGCATTAAAACTTCGAGTCATTAAAAGCCCACCGCCTTCGGCGTCGGACTTCTAATAGTCTCTCGTTAGCAATCCCCTTCTTACCGCCCTCGATGCACAATGTACCTACTATTGTAGAGTATTAATAGTACTCGGCTGTATCGTTGTAACACTCACCACATACCCTTATAATCTGTGCACTTCTGGCATCCTGTCAGCATTGGGACAAAAAGTAGGTAGATAGGTAGGTATACCCCACGTATACTCCATTTAGATTAAAGACCTACTTCTGGAAAAGTGCAGTTGCACATTATTGGCTAGTAAGAATCTGCTAAAGCCGCACCTCACAATGGAGCAGGTAATCAGTCGGCTCTTACATCTGTACGGTGCGGACGCGGTTGTTTCCCTTCTTGCGACTTATTGTTTATCGTTCACCGGTGACTTGTGTAGTGAATCCGACCGATGTCTCCTTAATCTTTTATTTTCAGTTGGCTACCTGTCTGTATCTTTTGTCCTTGTCATTTGAATGAACTAGTTCGAGTGAGGTAAGCCTTGCCTATACTATGTCGTTAAAGTAAATGGAGTATGGAGCTTAGGTAGAGCGATCTCTTTTTGTTTTTAAATAGGGTAGTGCCAGTTTTTCAGTGTCAAAAGTGAGGAAACGGGGCAGAATTTTAAACATAGTGGGACCACTTAGACCTCTTTCACACTATATGATCCGATATCGGCACACACAGGACGCAGATATGGATTAGAGTAAGAAAGAAGTACATCTGGCTCGCTCTAATCATTAACTGCGTCCTGTGTGTGCCGGCCGATATCGGATCGGATAGAGTGAAAGCGGTCTTAGCCTAACCTGAATATATTAGGTAGGTACCTTGAATTACGTATTTTTTTTATGTGCCTCTACCATAGAGGTAGTAAAACATAGAGAGAGTGTAAAAACGGCTAATAGAATAGTACTCTTCGCACCTGTTACAGATGCCCTTCGTTAAAAAGAGTCGTCTATATATGACCGCTTTCGATTGGATTTCCAAAGCGTACCACTTTTTAGGTGTGTTCGTGTGTGTCACTCTGCATTAGTGTGCGTAAGTTTGCAGTCAGTGATGTGGCGTTTATCGATATATTACGTTTAACCATAATTAAAAGGCAAAGGATAAGCCTATTTTCAATAATAATTGTGATTGATTACCAATTGAAAAGTGGCCTTATTTCCAAAAAGTAAACTGAGAAATTAACTTTTTTGTCGTGTAATAAAACTAAAGACAGTTTTTACAGTTTTTATTTAAAAATAAAACGTGTATCTTTAATAATGATGAATAAGCCTTGTAATTGTAAGACAGTAATTGGAAGACAGTTTGTAACCCTTTTTTGATGCCGGATTGCATTGCAACTTCTGAAACAACGACGAACCATTTCCGTCAGAGAATCTCCAACCATTCCTGTTTGAGCATCAAGGTTAATTTGTTTGGGTTGCGTATGAATGGATGTGATTACTGAATATATATATGTTTCTTATTAAAATCTGAGCGATACTGCAAATCTGAAACAATACAATTAATTAATATCACATAGTTATAGTAGGCTCTTTTACCGATCGATAGATATGTACGTACAGTCAAGCAAATTGATTCCTTGACCATTTTGGACTATGTCAAAGTGGCACTGTAAATAAAATCATAAGAAGTCTCTTACGTTTTTATTGATTATGTCACTATGACATAGTCCAAAATGGTCTAGGAATCAATTTCCTTTACTGTACGTAAAAAATACATATTAAATTAAAATACCGATGTTAAAATAACGAATGATCCAAATATCTACAATAAGTATTTTATGCATATGGCTATAAAAGGCACACGCCTGTGCCATTAAACGTTGTAAGTTTCGACATTTAAAACATCGGCCTTTTAACTGCTCGGCATCGTTATTTTAACCCAAAATGTATTCACTTTTTGATATTTAAACACATACTCATGGATATATTTACTCGTTTACTCTGTGAAAATATCGAAAGTTTACTTATCGATATTAATTTTGGAAGCACTATTGTTTACTTCCGAAAGAAAATCTAAAAATGAGTTAAAATTGCACATTTACTGCAGATAGTGCCTTTGTATTAATTACAAGACGTAATACCATGATAATGTTTCTAATTATACTTGCAAAACGGCCGGATTATGGCCGAAAATCAACAGTTTTATTGTAAAACAGCACTCACCTGTGAAAGCTTATATTTTGTGGATCATTTTCTTTATTTCCCATTCGGGATTTACACCCACGAAATACACACGCCATTCCACTGAACCTATACTTAAATACTTCACTGATAACTTGTCGAAAAAATATATTTTCGGAGAATTATTTTAAAATTCCGACGGATGGGCGTACGGATCGCGAACAACAACAGTAATCCGACTAAGTTAAGTGACACTTTTTCTTAGGTCTTTATCCGACTAGCCGCTTATTCTATCTCATTCGTCTTAATTTAGTAGGGTTGACATTTCGGGTATAGACCAAAAAAAATTGGCTACAAAACTGTGTTGAACACAGAAGAAAAAGGTGGTACGCTTGACAGTTGGCTACACGGGATCTAGTGTTTTCCTACATCTTTGGGTTTTACACAGGGACTTCTTTGTCCTTCCTATAGGAAGGATTTGTCTTTCCTTGTCTAGATATCCAAATACTATAGGTGCTCGTAGGTCCAAATCACACTTTACTTGGACGATGTACCAAATAACGAAAGAACAGCTATAGATTCATCTCTTTCCAACTCACTATGAAAACCATAAGTAAAAAGAAGTGAACCATAATGTATTTTCTGCTTATTTAGTACGGTTTCTATGCCTTTAGTCCTTTGTTCTTTGATTAAATGTATTGTAATCTGTGGAAACTGTCGTAATGACAATGTCACTATGTTTATGGTTCAACAAAAGACCTGGCTGCATGGGCTAAGATCCCTTTGCCTTCCCCTTGTGGGGTAAACTAAACAAGAAAAAGTTTATGGTTCATGTCATCTCACCTGTCATTTTTCTGTCAACTGTCAAATGGTACCTGCCTACAGTGCCTACCTGCTTCAGTGCTTCTGTCGAGTGGTTGGTGTGATGATAGTCTTTGGCGTGTGTTATTTACACGCGAATCTAATCTGTAAAAACGCGTACATACGTCTATCTTAACTCATCATCTAAGGGGAATAATTATTGAGAAAGTATTTTTTGGATTTTATTTCTTGGTTTTAAACATTGGCGTGAAAATGACCTTCAATCAAGAATAGTGTCTTAGGTTCACCTACTCAATATGGGCGGGGGAGATCTGGTAAGATTTTAACATTAATTTGTTTTTTTGGAAAAGTATTGATTGATCAAGGCTTATGTAACACAATAGCCAACAACAACAACAGTGAACAACAATAATTTCAGTGATTGTCAACAGAATTCAAAGAAATCATGGCATCCAAACACCATGAAGAACCAGGAGCGCGTATGGAAGGCGGAGCAGGCGAGTGCTCAGGAGAAGAAGCGTATCGAGGAGCTGCAGCGAGAGCGTGCCGAGGAGCGCGACCGCGCTGATCTCAATGACCTGGCCAAGAAGACAGCAGGTGCCTCCAGTGATAACCGGTTACATTGGATGTATGATGTATGTATGATTATGTCAACAAATATAAATTTTACCATTGAACTAATGCTTCTTAGCAAAATTACAAAGAGGAACTAACAATAAAATTATTTAATAACTTCATGATTGGTTGTCAAAATTGAACTCAAAATATAACTGGGTCTTTACCCAACTGCATTAAACTGTATTAAAGTTTAATACAACTTCTTCAAACTTGAAACAAAACAAAAGTATTACATACACATGAAATCCTGTGGCCACCATTTGGCTCTATCTTTTTACTTAACATCAAATTATGGCACTGGCCTTGGGTTCATAATCATTCTAAATTTCACTTTACTCTTATTATATTGGTACTGTTCCATTCCATAAGTTTAGTAAGACACAAACATACTATTTCAGTTCAGTTCAGTATTTCAGTTTGACATTCATTCGGCATAGATAATCAGGTTTCTCCCAATTTTTTAGCTAGTTCATCAGTGCCACTGGCAAATTTAGAAATGTTTTTTTTGTGTAATTTATTAAAATGGTTTTTCTGTTGATTTCAGAAACCTGACAAAAAGGTGCAACAGGAAGATTTTCTGCTGGGTAAGGCAATTGACAGCAAATATGAGCAGGGTGACAAGTCTGATCAGGACTACATCCCGGCAGTGGCGCGGCGTGTGGTGGGGTCCAGCATGCTGGCCAGCGGAGGCGATGCGCAGGTGGACCTGGTGCGCAAGATGCGTGAAGACCCACTCATGCTGGTTAAAGAGAGGGAGCGGGCTGCCAGGGCGGCCCTCTTGAACAACCCTTTGCAAAGACGACGCCTTACAGAGATGTTGCGGAAAGAACAGGTAATAAGAGAACATACAAATATGTTACATTACAGAAAAAGATTCTTATGCCAATTAGACGTCCAAAAAGATTAAAGGGGCGAACAGTTGGTGTCTGACTACTATCTTCAACAGAGCAATAACATAGGCCAGCCCCACAGTACATTGTTTGCGATTAATTAGCATCTGATTTGCTGTGAAATGTCAGTTTGCATAGCCTCCATTAGTTGCTGATAGATTTTTGCAGTACGGTGATAATACCCCTGATTTGCACGAGCATTCTACAGTAAATGTACTGTTCGCCCAACACCTCTTCTAATACAAGTTCACTGGACTGATTATTGCCATTTTGCCGTAGTTGCTAAAAGGGTGGCAGCAGTCAGAGTACTGTAAAGCCCGATTTACATTGGTCAGGGACAGAGGACAGTGATAGTGATAGTGACAGTAATGTAAACCAATCGGATAGTAGAGAGTCAAGTTTCCTTGGCACTGTACTTGCTACTGTCCTTGACCAATGTTAATGGGGCTTTAGAGATAAGACAATAGTAATAATGTAACCTGTAATATTTTATTTCCGATATTCTGTTCGGGGTGCTTTGCATCAGCACCAAAAGTTAATGTCATCATATGCATATTGCAGTCAGTTTAGTGGAATTGTATTGGTAGAGCTTAGTCATAAAATAACTGGTAAGTTTATTTATTAAGTACAGAATACTCTCAAATAAGAATGTATTTACAGTTTCAGGTGTTTGTATTTATAGCTACTGTTCGGTTTACAGGAGCAAAGAAACGAAAAGAAGGAAATGAAAAAGTCAAAAAAGGGTAAAAATTTAGATAATATTCTAGCTGCCAAACTGACCGCCTTAGGTGAAAAACAAATCGACTTGGCAACCTTATTGGCTTCCAACGATTCGAGTTCGGATTCATCGTCGGAAGAGGAGAGGATAAAAAAAAAACACAAAAAATCAAAGAAGAGGAAGAAGCATAAAAAAGAAAAAAGAGAGTCGAAGCGGGCCGCTTCGGACCGGGAAAGCTCAGACAGAGAGCCCGATAGAGATACATATAAAGCCGGCTCTAAACGAGACTCTTCCCCGAAAATGAAGGATGAAAATCGTAAAACATCAAAAAGAGACGAGACCGCCGGGTCGGATGACGCCCGACATACGAAAAGGTACAAGAGCGGGACTAAATCGCAACGCCCGCCCGACGCCGATTCTCACAGGCGCAACCGTCGCGACGGCGAGGACCGCGGCGGGAGGTCACCCGAGCGGAGCGGATCCGCGGCGGCCGAGCGGAGGTCCGAGCGGCCGATTCAAAGAAAGCATAATACGGAGGATCAGGGGAGGTATAACAGGAAGAGCGGCATGAGCTCCGGGGAGCGGGCGGCGAAGTTGGCGGAGATGGCGGCGGCGGGCGCGGCGCGCGAGCAGGAGCGCGGCCTGCGCGTGGCGCGCCAGCGCAGCGCCCTCGCCGCCGACCACGCCGCGCCCCGCGCCGCGCGCGCCGCGCCGCACGCGCTGCCCGACTCGCTCGAGACCCGCATCCGCTCCAACCGGCACAACATCCAGCGCGATGAACGCCACATGAACGAACACTTCGCGCGCCGGTGACGACGCTTCGCCGCCGGGGGCCTAGACGAGATGCGTATAGGTAACGTTAGCGATTTTCGAACATTGACGAAATGTATCGAATCGATATGAGCGGCCGACGCGATAGATCGTCGGTTTACGTCGATCCTATACGTTTTATTTGTTTTCGAAAAATCATCAGCGTCATGCGTCTTGTGTAAACCCGGATATTTCATGAAACGAGAGGTCAGTTTTTTGGTAAATAAAAAATGAGAATAAGTTTTTTTTTCAATAAATAATATTAATAAGTTAATAACGACTACATTTCAAAAGAGCTGGAATACGATATGATATTATAATACAATTTCAATCAGTAATACAAAATTAAGCATGATTTTTTCATCCTGATTGAAAATAAAAATTCATTTTCTAAAAAGGTCCTCTAGGGCCGTCTTTTCCGAAGGCTCTTGTTGTTTCGTGAAGCACTCGTATCTATGCTCGCTTTACACACAAGCCGGTGGAGTAACGTACATCAGTCTAAGGGGATTTTTTCTTTTACAATCTGAAATAAGAGAACAAAAATATTAAAATTACATTTTGGCAATGGTCGAAAACTAAAAATAATCAATAATAAATATTATGTATTGCGATAGTTTGTTTACATTATTTTTACCCAACTGCCAGTTTTTCGCGCGTATGTATGTATATAATATTCTTTATTACCTAGTGTAATCCAAACGGCTCGACGGATTTCTAAAATTAAGGTATCGTTGGAATTGTCTCGGCAACCCAAGTGTCTTAGGATAAATGACGTCGAAAAAAAATCAACATGGCGGATTTTAGGTGCCATAATGTGTGGTTCGAAACAAAATATTTTATCAAATGAATCCAATAGGGTATCAAAATGAACAATATTAAAAGGCGATTACAAAAATATACACAACCATATGTTTAAATGTAACTTGGTAAAGCAAATTACAGATCAAAATGAAATTATACTTGACCTTTAAAGTGTCGAAACTCAAACTTTTGGGCATATACAAAAAGTTACTAATTAATTAAACTTGAACAAAAAATACATTAATAAAAACTAAAAAGAGTGAAATAAATTAAATTATTAAAAAAAACAAAAAACCCGACTGCAATAAAAAAAACAACTGAAAAGCGAAAAACAAACTCTATAATCTATAGAAAATTGTAAGAGCAATGTAAAGATGTAGTGAAATATCCTTTCACATCGTATTTTCTCGGAAATGTTTTCGTATTTGTCATGCTACTTCAGTCTGACTCCGTACCCATCAAAACAACGCGGGGGAACGTCGTATCGCGAGAGTGATAATCGATATAGAGTGGTTAATACCAGGGTATTTTATTGTTAATTAAGATTAAGTTTGTTTTCAGTTCTTTTCAATAGTCATGCCGAAAGCATTAAGACCTGGGAAACGTTTAGATCGACAAGCCTGTGAAATTATTTTCAAAATTTATTTATATTGTATTTATTTCATGCATTTATTTCTTGTTTACCTACACCTAATTTCTATATATTTGATCGTGGTGGTTTTGATATCTCGGTGTGATATACTTCAAACTCGTGGTTTGACATTTGACACTGATAACTAAAGTACTCTATTTATGTAATACTAGCGACCCGCCCTCGCTTCGCTTCGGTTAATAATAGTTAAAATAATCCAAGTTCATCTGGAATAATATACTTTTCAAATTATAGATAGGCGCATATGCATAGAGGTTTTATTTTATAACGAATTTAGAAAGGTTATCTGACACTTTGCGGAATTGAGTTTTTGATGCCGTTAGATTTTAAATTCAATTTAAATCATGACTGCCAGTTATCACATCTCTATAGTATACAAATGATTACAGCGGACTTTTCATTGCACAATACAAACAAATTTTGTGCTGCACCGGTGACGTCATAGTGCAGTACGGCCATATAAACTCCACGTAAAATTCTGTTTTGCTAGAAAGAGATAGGAACAAATCTTTGTTAGCTTATATCTTGGTTCTTTTTATAGCTATTCAAGTTTTTTTTTTCTCACCTGTTTGTTACATGAATCAGCTTTTATTGAAGCTGTAAAAAAAAAACGTGCATATTCCCTATTTAAATGTCTCAGCGTAACCAATAATTTGAACGTATTCATTTTCGACTACAAATGGTAAAGGTATCGTAAAATTTTGTTTTGTTTGGAATTGTGACCGAAAAAAAATAACGTGTAAAAAGTTAGCAGTTCGCCGTAGAGTTTCCAGTGGTACCGTTAGTTGTCAACCTAGGTCTTGCTCCAAGGAGTAGGTAGGTCCTATTTTCAAAGAAAACGAGATCGTTACGTCTATCTGTAGTTGAAAATGAATTCGTTATAATTATTTTTTATCTGATAGTTACGTGAAAACACTTGAACCTACTTACCTACTCGCATCTCGTCGAGCAGACCTACCTTCCTACAAACATTTGCGGGAAATCGACTGAATTGGCGCCGTCGGCGCGGGTTTACTTCAGATAGATGATGGCGCGTCAGCACCACAAGGGTCCGTAGTTTGTATAAAACCACCGTCTCCGCTTGGGCGCTATAGGTGGTGAGTCGTGACGCATTGCGCCTGTTACCTCGGCGCACATGCCGGCGTAGATGGGGTCGGTGTCCCAGGGCCCGCGCTCGGGCAGCGGCAGCGCGCGGCGCCGCAGCTCCGCCACCAGCTCGGGCACGTCCATGATTGGGATGGGGTCGAGCGCGCGCGCGCGCGCCGCCAGGTACTCCACGTAGTGCGCCCTGCGGACAGACCTCGGTAAGCGCGCGCCGGTACAGGCCCTCCAGGGAGCCGTAGGGCCGCGGCGGCGGGCGCAGCGCGGCGCGCTTCACCAGCGTCTCCAGGTCGTCCACGCCCAGCAGCGGCAGCGGGTCCACGCCGCGCCGCCGCACCAGCCGCGACAGGTACTCCAGGTAGTGGTTCCTGCGAACAAACACTTCTATGTATACTAAAGGTAGACAAGCTTCTCGCTAACGAGTATAAAATACACTTCGAGTTACCATCTGTAATAATTTATATTTCAGTACCCGTACACCCGCTTGATAAAGTGAGGTGAGGACATTAGCTACATATTAAAATGCGATTTAATTTCCATGCTTGTCATCAATAGTATACATAGAAGTGTTTGCTGCAAGCACATTCCGCAGCAACCACCAACCACGGGTGATGCGTCGTGCGGCGCGCTCGTTTGTCATTCATCTTATAAGCTCTGGCTCATTATTGTAAACGGAGTTATATTCTAATGTTTTAATCAAGGCCATAGCCGGAAAAAAAAAAATACTGTGTTAAAAGATACTTATTTACATGTTACGAGATTATAAATGGCCGGCCGGATTGATGTTTTTTATTTGTCTCATTAAAACGTTTTGAACACTGGTAGTCTCCCCCCTGGCTACGGCCATGGTTCTAATGTCTGTATCGCGAATTTCCCTAGTAACCGAAAACCGCCGCAAATTATATGAAATATTAAAAAAAACCGTCGAGAATGTGTTAAGGAAGAATAATGAACCATGAAGTCAATATTGAAAAAAAAAAGCGAATAGAATAGGTAGTAGTAAATATTAATATCTACCTCAGCAATATTTTGTAGTATCTAGCTAAATAGAAGTACAGTCGAGTTCATAAATATGTGAACACTTTAGTACCACGAATAGGATTACCTAGGTACTTAATTTTCCTTGCCTCGCTCAGCGCAGCTTTACTATTGCGGGATTTTTTTACCTATCGCCGACCGCAAAGTATAACCAGAGTACTAATAGTAAGTACTGGGCTGGCTATAGCTTTCACACTTTTTCTCGCATAACAAATATACTGACAGATACTAGAGAGGATGACTGCGATAGAGACCTACCATTAATACCATGGTCTTACTGTATTACATTGTTAGTGTTAGCGGGTGACATTCAGTGGAGCCAAGATAGCAAGTAGGTATAGGAAGGTAGCACCTAATGGTTCATATCAAAGTGTTTGATATTACAAAATCCGGCTGTCTTAGGGATCATGAGGGCCCTGCCAAGATGCTGATCTACAAGTGACGCGATTGGTTTAAAAACGAAACGATTAGAAACGTTAGTTAGCGCAATGCATCTTGGCAGGGCCCTCGGTGCGAATTTAAAAAGCGTAAACTTTAGCGAGAGTCATGACATGAACCTAAAATAAAGTGTACAGAAAATGAATGTGGGCAAAATGAGCAAGTGCGTATCAAAATCAAAATCAAAATCAAAATATTTATTCAGTAAATTGGCCACATACGGGCTCTTTTACACGTCGGTAATATACAGTGAATCTACTAGCGCTTCGGACAAGACCATCATTGCGGAGAAGAAGCGCCGCAAGAAACTCCAGCAGAAGGTCATTTTTTCAAACATAAAATACAATAATACTTAAAAGTAAGTTACATTACAAGGTAATAAAGCAACAAATATAAATTATTAGAACTATCACATATAAAAAAAATACAAATTCAAAATTAAAAACATTACAAATAAATGTAAAAATTATCAAGATTACATGTCAAATACATGAAACTAAAAATAATGACTAGGAGAGGACGTACTTGCAGAGGCCGGCGTGCTTGGGCGGCGCGTCGCCGTTGCAGGCGCCGTCCACAAGCCCGGCCGGCGTCTCGCGCTGCAGCTGCACGGGGCAGCGGCCCGACGCGCCCGCTGCCGCCTCGACTTCGTACTCTACATTGTTCATCTGGAATCAACGACCGGTACTTACTAAAGACCAACCGATTCGTGTGCAACCGCCCCGCGGACGAGAAATTGTCTGTCATTACTCGGGACGGTTATGCACGAAGTTGTTGGACTAGGTACTTACTTATAGAGGTAATACTAAGCTGTGGTGCTCATACCGACAACTTTTTACGAAACAGAAATCTTTAGAAAATTATGTAAAAGTTAACGACAACTTCATCTCATAAGAATTTAAATTTAACTTGAATATTGGAAAAGGTATTCCAGGCGGGGACTAGCTAATCCAAATGATATATTTTTTCAAGAAATAGCTTTTGAAATTCATTGCTTGTCCCCGCCTGCAATACCTTTTCCAATATTCAAGTTAAATTTAAATTGTAATAAATATCAATAAGTACATGCTCTTACAATTTTCTATAGATTATAGAGCTTGGTTTTCGCTTTTCAGTTAATTTTTTTATTGCAGTCGGGTTTTTTTGTTTATTTTTACCCGACTGCGTCAGAAGGAGGGTTATATTTTTCGAGCGTATGTATGTATGTATGTATGTATGTATGTATGTATGTATGTATGTCTATTTCTGGGCACGCTCTGCAGCCTAAACGGCTTGACGGATTTTAACATACGAGGTGCCATTCGATTCGTCTTAATTGCCGAAGTGACATAGGGTATATAATATTTCAATGACGCCAGTCCGCGGAAAAAAATATGGAGGGGGAATATATATTTTTATTTTTTATTTTAACAATATGAGTATCAAATGAAAGCTATTAAATAGCCCATTCCAAATATATATACATTATAACACTTTGATGCTACTATTTTGCAGGAAAGTCAAAAAAATACGTAAATGTTAAGTAATAAACTCCTTCGCTAGAAAGAGAGTTTCGCTTGTAATTTGTCACTTGTAGCTTCGCGACATTAAAATTTCCAGAGCTCATATATTGCTTAGTAATCATTAATTAAACCACTATTTTATTAATAAAAACTAAAAAGAGTTAAATAAAAATCAATTATTATTGGCTTGGGCTATTTAATAGCTTTCATTTGATTCCCATATTGTAATAACAAAAAAAATAAATCCCCCGCCATATTGAAATATTATATACCCTATGTCACTTCGGCAATTAAGACGAATCAAATGACACCTCGTATGTTAAAATCCGTCAACCCGTTTAGGCTGCAGAGCGTGCCCAGAAATAGACATACTTACATACATACATACATATATACATACATAAGCTCGAAAAACATAACCCTCCTTCTGACGCAGTCGGGTAAAAAGCAAAATCGTTCTTTAAAAAAATGTTACTGCCGCACCTAAGATATATTTCAACAAACCTTGAGAGTAGCTTATATACGATATAGGGCTTTTATTGTTTTGATTATTGTGTGGACCTGTACTTACCTATGTCATTAGTCTTTAGCTCATTACCTAGCTATAAAACCGGCAATTCTACGATTAGGTACTGATTACACGACTGTAAATTAACCGGGTAAGACCATGCTCAGTGTAGGGTGTCGAAGCCGTTACCACAAACCCAAAAAACTATCTTTAAAATCAACAAGTATGAACTAATTCTCTATTCAAAGTTATTTGGTCTTAGACGATTTTTAGTAGGTATCTCAGGACCAATCAAGTCTACTCCTACCTTAGTCGTGATAATTTTTCTTTTAAGTTCTATATAGTAGGTAAGTATGTGCTTTCATTTAAGATATTTTTCAGATTTTTATCACTTCACGCAATTCTTGCTAAAATTACACTCTTCTCGTTCAGCATATCGTAAACGATCTCCTATATCTAAAAAATTTATTATAACATGTAAGTATGTACAGTCACGAACTTTAATTTGGGACCCACCTTAGGTCCAAACTCATTCTGACATTCAACAACAATAAGGTTGAGTCTCCTATAAGTTACAAATGATTTGGCATCTCTAATGACATTGACGACTTCAAGCCTATTTTTCTTGAAATGGGTCACAAATTAACGATCGCGATAGTACATACCTCATGTTTTTTCAAGAGCTATCCAATGATACCTAAGTCGATGTAAAATTTAAAAAGAAATCGCTTTTAACTAACCGTTTTTTTTCAAAAGGAGATTGACAAGTTTGGACCAAATGCTGCCCAGAAGTGAAAACAACTCTAACGTGTTCCTTACGGTAGGTACTATCTATTAGAATAAAAACATATTTTCAAAATTGGTTCAAAGGAAATAAAAATAAATAAAAGCTCTTGTTTGAAAAAATAAAACGTGTGGTTTTCTAAGATTTTTTGTGAGCGATTACCAAATGGACCCTTTGAGCGCCAACAACGCCTAATGTGGCCACAAGTCTCCAAGCCCACAACGCCACTGACGACTCATGATGTTGTTGATGCATTTATCAACATAAAGGGATCTTGAAGATTGCTTTATATTAATAAACCTAGGAATAGTTGGCAGTTGTACGTTATATGCCTAATTTGGTTTTTAGGGCTAGGCACCAAGGCACCTTTTAGGCTCCCAGAGGGCCCTGCCAAGATGCATTGCGCTAACTGGCGTTTCTATTCGTTTCGTTTTTAAACCAATCGCGTCACTGGTAGATCACGTGATTTTTCGTATCACGTCATTTACCAGTGACGCGATTGGTTTAAAAACGTATCGAATAAAAACGCCGTCGATAGAATTATTATCAACGACGACGACGACGATAAGAGAGTAATGTACTATTAAATTGATTCGATTGATGATTAAGTTCTCACCAAAAATTCTTTTTCATGATTCCCGGGTTAGATATTGAAGCGCTTTAATCTTCAGTCTAGTGTTAGCCTTAACATAATGCACTATGTATTCATTCTGGGCAGCACTTGGTCCAACTCCCATACAAAGATGGTCAATCTCCTTTTATTTGTAACTTGGTCGGCGTAATTTAAATGTATAACTATGCCAAATTACGGCTTTGCAGTAGGTAGGTACCAAGAGTCGCTGACCGCGGACAGGACAGACGGACCGAGACGGACACACGGACATGGCGAAACTATATGGCAGCGGTCGGCAACTTTTGGGAGGCAAGGGCCACAAGATGGCAAAATAACTAAAGGCGGGGGGCCGCACTTGTGATATTGACCCTAGTATTTTGATATTTGTAACTTATTTACAAAACATTCACGGGCCACAAGTAAGACGTCCGCGGGCCGCATGTTGCCGACCGCTGCTATAAGGGTTCTTTGTTTGACTTCGGAACCCTAAAAAGGAAAACTACAAAAAAATGTTAATGTTGGCATTAATTAAAAACTCAACTGATTTGAGTTTTTAATTAATGCCAACATTACGATTGTACTTATGTACCGTTATTCATGTTTTGGTAGGCAGATTTATCAGAAAAATGAAAAAAGGTGGTTGAGCGTCACGCTGTGCCGAAAAGTGGTTTCCATTACGAATTGATTACTCTCAAGGTAAGAAGCCACTGCCTATTATAAGTACTAAAAGTGTATGAAGTTTGACAGATTGATATGTGTATTAACTTATTAACGCTTAAGAATTGGTGTACCTAGTTCAAAACACTAAACTGATATTTTGCTTAAACTTACAACCGGCATACCTACGTTACATCCATTGTTGTACTTATTAGAGATACGAAAAACGTGATATAATAGAACACGTTGTCGGCGGCTTAGAGTGCATACTGCATATACCTACATATAAAGTATGTACGGGGTCCATCGATAGCTTTTTTTCTAAAGTAGGTCACAATTAACTTGGGTCTCGAGAAACCTTGGGCACTTTGCGTCGTTTGCGTCATCTTTTTTTGCACGCCCGATCGCGTGACGGAATATTGACAAGCTGGAAAAATATTTAGACTTTTTTCTGACAAGTATCCCTTCCATGTAATTGGGATACACCTGTTTTTAACGATGTATAAGAATTTCAAAAATAATTCGAGTAGTAGGCTTCTCGGATAGATATCCCTGCAGATAGATTTTAAAAATATTTTACAATTAATTAATTACTTGTGTTTAATTTCGGAAATTACTTTCATTTGATCCCAAATATCAGTCCGTATAACGCTATATAAATTTATTTCAATACTATTGACGGGATAAGTTCTCCTTTTGTGTTTTTGTTAAAAAAAAAACATTTTTATTTTAATGTGTTATAAACGGATACTTACATACATATGTACCTACATACTTATTATTATTATGTTGAAGTAGTTCCAAAAACTTGACTCGCTTGAAGCATTTGGTACCTGCAGCAGCGTCTGCAGCTCATGCGGCTCCTTGTCGCGCAGGTAGAAGAGGCAGTTGCGCGGGTGGTGCGCGTGCAGCCCCAGGCGGGCGCAGTACTCGCTGAGCCCGCAGCGCGCGCCCATCATGAACGGCTTGCCGCAGCCGTAGCAGAACTCGTACTTGCACTGCGTGCACGTGAAGTGCATGCAGCCGCCCCTTTACACACGATAATAGTACATTATGGAAGCAAGGATCGAGCTCCTAAAATAGACAGATTGTTATGATAACGAAGCTTTCAAGAAGTAAATTATCAACCATGCGTGGTGGAACTGACAGACCAATTGTTGCCTTGCCTTCACGCATGCCGTGATCATCTATCAAGCAGAATTTTGAAGGACTGCTAGGGTTCGTGTAAGACCTGTGATTTGATTGTCGCATGTCGCTTCGAAATCCTCTTCTGCCTAGTCAGTAGAAAACATGCACCGAGCGGCAAGTGACACAATACAAGAGTTTTGCTAGCCGCCGTATAGAATAGTAAGTAGTCACACTATAGTCGTGTTACAGCAGTATGTTTGAAAATATGTGCAAAATAATTGGTTACTGCAGAATATTTATTATGATACCTGGAGAGCGAGTATTTGAAGTGGCACCGCGGGCATTCGAGCCCGTTTTCACGCAGGTGCTGCTGAACGGCGGCGACGGAGCGCTCGGGGTCGTTGTCCTCGAGCCAGGCCGCAAACTGTTCGCAGGTCAGGCCCTCATGGCTGGCCGACCACTGTTCAAAAGATTTGAAGGTACATGTAATTAGCCGCCTTTGACCTATCGCTACTTTTAAGTATATCTCCTAAGTAATTTATTTTAGGTCCCACCATATGTGCATCGTGTTGCCACTGTTGCCTGAAGTTATAAAATGGATGATTAGTTTTCTATATATTATGATCGATCACTGATCGAGTATAGGAGGGTTTATTGCAGAAGACTGGAAAAAGACTGTAAAGGTCACGCTCGGATAGCTTTGAGATGATTTTAGGCTCTCACGTGTTTGAAGAACAATAGGAAAAGAAGGACGAACGAATAACTTAATGATTAGTAGGTAATATTATTTATCAGTCCTCATCACTCACCGGTTTTCGACAAGAAGCGCAGCTGATTGATCGACATTCGGGACAGCGTACTTTCTTTTGTTTGGGGTGCACGAAGAAACCCGACGAGCATTCCACGCACCACCTAAAGTTGGGGTCTCTCGCTAGGGTCCGGTCCCGTAACTAGGAATGATAAGCATTTATAAAAAAACTAGTCAATTACAAAACAATTGAACACCGAGGGTCCGCACCTATCGCTTATTTGTATATGTAACCTAAACTAATAGTTATTTATGTAACTGGCACATAATGAATCTTCTTCAGACAATTTATCACAAAAGTTGGAATGCCAAACGAAACGCCATTTTGTTGATATCAAAGAACAAGGACTAAAGGCATAGAAACCGTACTAAATAAGCAGAAAATACATTATGGTTCACTTCTTTTTACTTATGGTTTTCATAGTGAGTTGGAAAGAGATGAATCTATTGCTGTTCTTTCGTTATTTGGTACATCGTCACAAGTAAGGTGTGATTTGGACCTATAAGCACCTATAGTATTTGGACATCTAGACAAGGAAAGACAAATCCTTCCTATAGGAAGGACATAGAAGTCCCTGTGTAAAACCTTGTGACAATGACAGTTAAAGAAGAAAAAACAGCCTACTTTTTGTTTCGTTTTTTCTCATGTAATACGTAATCTAAGAAGTAGAGAAAGATAGCTGACGCAAAGTACGTCTTATAGTCCGGTTTCTATGCTTTATGTCCTTATTCTTAGATTGATATCCATATTGAACGTAACCATGGTAACCATATTACAAATCGATGAATATTAACCATCTATTTTTAGTAATTTCATAAAAATGTAATTTTAAACATAAAATTTAGTCTCAAGATTAATTTTGTTGTTTATACGTAGGTAATTTTAATTGGTATTAAAATATTTTTAACGGTTTCTTATACAAATTAGGATCTCAAGTGTTCACTAAACACCAAGACTGATATCGGGAATGACCGTAACCATGGCAATAACAATGCTATATTAATTGTTATAGAACTGTTATTACCATGGCAACGCTTATTATAGAATTGTTTTCCCGCTTCATTTACGCTATAAGTGGTATTCTGATACCGTTAACGATATCAATATTAGCGGTTTATACGCGAGTAGAAAAACTTATTTAGAGCCGCTTGGGACGTATCTATCGGTTAAAAATACAGAGTTCGCCTTGTGACAACTTTTTTCGGTTTTCTATAATACCATAAGTGTTAGAGCAATAGATACTTTTATTTTTCCTGTAATATGTTTAGATTATTATCTAGTCCATGTACACCTACCTAATTTTCTGAGATGTTGGCCTTAAGAAAGATGTATAAGTGTTACCTTGGCATTACCTTTAGTATTAAGGGGCTCTATTCTACTCGGTAAAATCATATTGCTTTTGACATGTTATCGACGTTATCGTACTGTCAACGTATCTCTTATTTACTTGACAGTAAGAGTGTAAGAGTCTGAGAAAAGATAAAACAAGACTAAATAAAATAAAAATATTAATCAATTTAAGGATGTATGCAAAACACTAAAATGAAAATGGGCAGGACATTATGCTGAGAGAGAAAAACGAGAAATGGACTAGAATAATATCAGAGTGGTACCCCAGGGATGGCAAAAGAGGAAGATGACGACAAATGAACGGTTCGGAAGATGACATTAAAAGAGTTGCCGGTTCAGAATGGACCAGAATCGCAAGAGACAGAGACAGGTGGAAGTCTTTGGAGGAGGCCTTTGTCGAAGAACAAGCTGTTGTTGAGAAACCGATCGTCAGTAATTAAGTTGATACCTTTGTATTATTGTAAACTTGTTAAACAGCATAAAGGCTTATTTTATTTTATTTTTAATGGCGGCCGAGTCTCAAACGATACGATAACATGTCAACAGCAATAAGTAGGTATTAACCGTGTAGAATAGAGCCTCTGGTCCTTTGAGACATTGGGTATGACACTTATGAGTATGCACTACGTCTATAGCACCGACCTTGTATGCTTCAAATAAGATTACCTTTCTTTGAAACAGTTCGTGCACGTCAGTTTCGAGTAACATCTTCAACAGTATGTCAAGGTGCGCGAAGTACTCCAGCCAGGCGTCTTCCTCCAGCGCCTCCAGTTCGGGCTCCTTGCAGTACGGACACACGCAGTCCACGATGCTGCGCTCCGTTATCTGTACTGTGAAGTACAGGCGCGCGCAGTCGCGGCAGCAGCGATGCGTGCAACGGAGCAATGATACCATCTACAACACCAATGTTGCCTTTGAAACAACCAATTGTTCTCAGCTCAGCTCTCGTATTTTAAACAGCATCAAATAAAAAATCATAATAAAAAGGGAGTAACTATCTCAATCCGTCGCGTTTTTATGTTTTCCCGATTTATCTTTGAGTCTGTTACAAAGTAATGTGATTTGATTTCATTATACTCAACAGTGGTTCTTTGGTATATGTGTTTATTTGTCACATACAGGTTTTGAACACTTTATTACGGAAAATTCTAATTAGGAAAGGAAAGACATAATCAGAAATCGCATGCGAAAAAAGAGTTGCGTTACGAGGACTAGGTCCTAGGTTATTGCAGCCATGGACTTTCAGTCCGGAGCATGGAGTACATTGATGGTCAGAGGCAAGCGTACCTGGTGCTCAGGCAGGCGCTCGGCGCACAGCTCGCAGTCCTGGTGCAGGTAGGCGAGCGCGGCGGGCAGGTCAACGCACTCGAGCGCGGCCAGCAGCGCGGCGGGTGCGTCGGCCCCGCGTGCCACCAGCTCCACGGCTAGCTGCGCCTGCTCCCAGCTCTCCGCCGCGCCTTCCGCCAGCAGCATGCGGGCTTGACGCTACACAGACAGTTCAGGCAGTCTTCAAACAAAGCCGCTCCAAGTTAATGGATTTACTTCGTATACAAGCATCTATAGGTACATTAAGGATGATTATGAAAAAGTGTTTCAACATCGATATGATTGTTTACCTCGGGCGATCCCTCCGGTAGCCGAACGAGAGCCAAGTCGATCAACTGGCCGGATACGCGGCGCAAGGTGAGCGGCGGTGGTGGCGAAGGCGGCCTCCGCTCCGGTTCCGGCTCCGATTTAAATAGAATTTGGACTTGAGAATCTTCTGAATCGCTTTCTGTCCATTCGTCTTCGGTTCGACATGTTTCGCGAAAGAATTGTTGCTTCTTTTCTTTCGGCGGCGTTTTTGGTGGAGAAGGCTGCTTGCTCGCCTGTGTTATTGTGGGAGGTAGTGGAGCCGGTTTTTTCTTGCTCAAAGTGGAAGACGTCGAAGCTTTAACTTCAACTGTAGTTGATGGGGCTGGCGTTTTTGCAGACTTCGGATTAAACAATCGTGTCTGCAGCTGCCTGACATGGCCGCTACGAATGTTTCCAAAATGAGATTTGGGTGGTTCAGGTGCAGGATGCTGTTTTATAGATGCACGTCGCACTGGCACCTTAGAAACGAGTACTTTTGGAGCGATTTTTTCAATTTTTTGTTTGATACTTGAAGGCATTTTTACGAGTTTTGGTATATTAGACCTACTGAAGGCATTATTCTTGTCATTATTTGATTCTTTTGACGGGCTTAATGATTTTTTGTCAGGTGAACTTCTTGTTTTCGATTGAGTTTCTGTTTGAACTACTTGTTGATTTTTATAAACATTTGCATTTTCGATTGATTCAGAATTATTAATTGAATTTTCAATTTCTACTATTTCAGGTTCATGAATGAAACCTTCAGTTTCCAAGGATTTAGAATCAGGAATTGAGCTTTTAGCTTGCTGATCAGTTTTAATTACAGAATGGTTTTCATAGACCTCTTCATTGCTCGTAGATACGATGGTATTATATGATACTTGTACAGCAATTTCATTTTCTACTATTTCAGGTTCATGAATGAATCCTTCAGTTTCCACGGATTTAGAATCAGGAATTGAGATTTTAGCTTGCTGATCAGTTTTAATTACAGAATGTTTTTCATGGATCTCTTCATTGCTCGTAGATACGATGGTATTATATGATTCTTGTATAGCAATGAACTTGGTATTTTGTGGCAATGATGTAGTGCTTTTACTGGTATAAGCGTTTTCCAAGTTTATAGTGACATGACTTTTCTCGTCACTTAAAGGCATAGCATTCCCATTATCATCATCAGAGGATTCCTTTATGTTCAACTCTACCGTAGTCACAGCATCCAAAGACTCGTCTTGAGTTTCTATTTCTTCCTCTTTATTTTCTAAAACTGCCTTGTATGAAGGTGGTATATTCTCACTAAGTATCATAAATGCTGGTACGAAATTAAAAGTAAGCATCTCTATGTCTTGTTTAACGTAATTTGATTTTTCAAATTTTAATGAATGTTTTACATTTTTAGTAATCACGTCTTTGTGGTAACTAGGTTGGTCAATGTTAAGTTCCTCATAGATTTGTTCAAATGTATTTACCGTAGCAAAATTATTATTGATATCTTGACGATTAGAGCGATTTTGTTTTGGTTTTGATGACTCTAATTCAACAGAAATTGTATGCTCTTCTTTTAAACTTCGCGCAATGGAATCTAGCATTTCTAAATTTGTTTGTTGTATAACATCTGTTGGTTCTTCTAAGTGGTCCATTGCTTCTTCGAATTGTTCATTTTCTTCGGAACTAGTCCTACCCATTGCAGTGTTTTTATCAATTCCTTTGGCGTCCTCATTCTCGCTACTTGTATAATCTTTATTTTCCGTCGTTAAGTGGTCGGTTTCTGGTTCAGACTCGCTGTATGAAGATTCATGATCTGTTGATAAATCAGATCCATTTGAACTATTATCCGCTTCACTCTGTGACGTGTGAGATTCATCTAAGGAATTTATATCTGAATTAATTTCTGCCTTCATTTGTTGAATTAATTTTTGAGTGTTATCTACTATATCATTTAAGTTACTTGATTTATCATTCTCTTTGACAACTTGATCACGTTCCACTATGTTTGTGGTCTTTCCACCCGAATCGTAAACTTGTTTGGGTAGGGAACTGGCATTTTTAGACCTTGTTTTTAAAGTTTCAAAATGCAGATTTTTTTTATTACTGTCTATACTGATATTAGATATGTTGGCGTCTTGAATAGATTTTTCTGTTTGTATATACGTATTACCTTTAAGCACAGGTACCTCTGCCTGCGAGTATGTATTATTAATATCATTATGAATCTCTTTGTTTGTATTAACATTTACTTTTGATGAATTGGGTAATTGTATGTCCGGATTGTTATCTTGGTAACGCTCGTTGAATTGCTCTGGCGCGACTCGAATATCCAAGTCTTGTACTAATTGAGAAGCAGCACTGTTAGTATTTTCTTTTGTACTAAGAATCTCAATAGGCACTTTTTCGACTACCATTATAGATTCTACATTTCCATTTGTTATGCCACTAAGATTTTGATCTGTATTATTCAAAACGATCTCGTTTTTGAGCTCATTGGAAACATTAGGTAACGGACTGTGCCTCGTAAGTGCATTATAAGCATTTATGAAGTCATCTTCTGATTGACCTAGGTCAACAGTCAGATTTTTATCTTGTTTGGCAACCATATCAATGTTACTATCTTTTCGTTGTTCTAAATTATTATTGTCTGCTAATAATCCCTTTAAAAGCAAATTTTCATTGATGGACGGCACTCCTGCTTGTATTAAAAGTTCTTTTAATTTTTGAGCTATGTCTTCAGTATTTATAACAGTCCTTTTTTCATTGTGAATGTTACTTGCGTTATAACGCTCTTCTTCAGCCTTTGCATTAATGTTAGCAGTATTGGAAGCATGAATATTTTCAAATTCTTCTATTTTAGTGTTAGTAGGTAAACTCCACATATCTGTGTTCAGATTTATGCTGTATGGGCTGGGAGTGGGAGCCGGTAATGGCAAATACATCCAGTCGTCATCTTGAAATGTTTTTAATTTGGGATCTTCGAATTCATCTGAACTGTCGCCTGCTGAAACATACATGCAACACGTACGTATAATAATTGTCTCGTTGAAATAATAATAATAATAATTTTAATAATTATACAGGCTGTAGCATTGACTGTCTCTCGAGCGGCTTAAGAATTGGCATAAAGCGTCTAAAGCTGGGCATTCACGACCGCTCCAACAAGCCGATTAGAGCAGCGCCGCGCCAAAATCGGTCCGTGGATGTCAAAACTGCAGCGTTTCAAAGTACTTGGCGCGGTCCGTTGGATTTCCAAATGGACAGAAAGCCAGCGCGGCTTGAAAGCGCAATCCAAATGGAACTATCGTGAATGTTGAAATTCAACGTTGAACACGCTACACCACCACGGCAAGCCAAATGGCGTTGTCGTGAATGCGATTTTCTAAACAGTCTGCACCGTGATGTCGCACCGTTGGGGCGTTTGTTTTGTTTTCGTGGTATAATACTTGCGGGTAAAAAAATACTGCTCTTCGGCTTCAGCTATTAATACACTACAGAAATAATAATACCTCTTCGTCAGAATGTAAAGTCATCGTCGAAACAACACACACGACTACCTACTTATAACGTAAAGAAGCGGCAACTAAATGGCGTGGCGAGCCTGTGAATGTGGTCAAAATATTACGCCCATCCAGTAGTATATTCTCCATCTGTCGCCGAGACAAGCGGCGCGTCCGTGAATGCCCAGCTTAACGGTTGCAAACCTAAATTTTGTGATAACGTTTAATAAATGTCATGTTAGGTGAGTACTGAGTAGGTACCTATATGAAAAGGCGATGGATAATAACATTAACCAAGTATAATAACGCTGGCACAAAAAGATAAAATAAAATGAGAAAAGGGTATGCTCAAGTTGCGTAGCGTTACATTGTTAGGTATAGGTGTAAGTCTACTCGCGGTGTCGTGATCTGCGATAGCTTTGAGCAAGAATGACGATTGGTTGCGATCTGCGAAAGATTACCGCGCGCGCGATGCGGGGGTCGCGGCGGACTATCGGCGCGCGGGCCGGTGGGCGGCGCGGCGTCGACGTCGGCGCCGGCCGGAGAGCCCCACACGCGCCCGCGCAGGCGCCGCTCCTCACCGACGCTGTCCTCCGCCTGGAACAATGTTCTATGTCCAAATTTACTAAAATAAGTCACAGTGGGTAAATCACACAAAAGTTCTTTCATCCGTTCATTAATTAACGAGTCAATAGTTGCATGACAATATGGGTAACAAGTTTTACGAACGGAAGTTGCCGAACAGTCGTAGAGTGAGTCAGCGATTGCGGTACCATCCTGCGACCGACGTGCCCCACAGCGGTTTGTATCCGAAGGCATACCTACCTGGCGGCGGTGTCTCTCGACGCACTCGGTGACGGCGGGCCACATGGCGGCGCGGTGGCGGGCCAGCGCGGCGCGCGCTTCCAGCTCGGTGACGGTGGCGCCGGGCGCCAGGCGTGCCGCGGCCGCCTGCACGCCGGCCACCAGGCTGGGCCAGCGCTCGCGTAGCCACGCCAGCGGCGCCGCGGGGCTCTGCGCCAGCGCCGCCTGCACCTCGGCCGCGCTGAAACCGAGCCGCTCGGCCGCGTCCATCAGCCGCGCCAGCTCCAGGCCGCGCTCCGCCTCGCGCGCTGCGCCCGCGCCCGCCAGCGCCTCCATCGACAGGCAGCGGTTGGACGGCGTCGGCTCCGGGGATGCCGCCTTCTTATACCCGGAATAGGAAAGCTCACTTTACTATTGCATATATGACGCGCGGAGAAGAGTTTCCTGACTGTACATTCCTAGCTATAGTTAGGTTATGTCTTTAGCTTCAGAAAAAAATATGTTTAACGTTGCCTAGGTACTTCGATGTCGGAGAGAAACTGTAAACCGTGGAAACCGTGTCCTCAGAAAGAAAATGTCAACCCGTTACATTTTTCTATCACTATACATATAGCGACGTTCAGTCCTTCGGGCCTGTATCGCAGTAAGGTGGGGTCGGTGTCAGTGACCTGCGAGCCGTAGAAGCTGGAGCGGCGCTGCGGGCGCGCGCGGCGCAGGTCGAGGTGCGAGGCGCGGCGCGTGAGGCGCGCGGCGCGGCGGCGCTCGCCGTCGCTCCAGTCCCCGCCCGGGCTGCTGTCGCGCGGCTCCCGCTCGCGGTCCGCGCGCCACTCCCAGCGGCCGCCGCCGCCGCTTGTGCGCACGCTGCGCTCGCTCTCCTACGCAAAACTTGCATCAGATCACTTGATAAATTGTTTGCTGAACTTTAAAATATACTTGTTTACATCATCCGCCGGTCTCTTGCCTGGACTAACGTGCCGGCTCTATTAGAGCCGACCGGCGCGGCGGCGTCGCTAGATATGATAGCAAGAAACCTGACGGGATGTCTTTGGTACCGTGGAACATGGGGCTATATATATATACGCTAGCCCCGTTTCCAGCGAACCTCCAAGAAGGCTGGTGCGGCGGCCGAAACGGCTCGTGCACCGAGGGTTCCGTATTTAAGATAATATGGTTGGAAAACGCAAATGTAACGTAGATTCTTAACATGTTAAAGTTTAACTTTATATGTTATGCAATAAGGTCTGTTTTGACTAAATTTTAAAAGAGATTTATAAAATGTTTTGCTCATTTTTCCAAACTGTCAAATTTGCCAAATTCATTATATTATAGGTATTATTCATGTAAAAATAAATACTTAATTAATTTTAAGTCAGGGATTTTGTCAGATTATTTGCTTCGGAGATAAGGGAGAAACTGAATTTTTTTGCAAATTTTTGGCTATAGGTATATCAAAAAGTAGGTACGTCACGGACAATTATGAAAAAATTGTTTAGATTAAGCCACAGATCTGTGGATTAACCTCTTTCATATGACATTCCGTTCTCTATAAGTAATCAAATCACTTTAATTTTATACATTTTAGACCCCTATTCAAATTATACAAAAAACATTATTATTTTTTACTAAAAACAGATGCGGGCAAGCAAGTTACGAGTATACAACTATGCCAAATTACAAGTTGATACTTATAGTTTCAGAGAAAAACTACTGTGACATACAGACAGACAGACAGATACCTAAGTCTCACCTTAAGGGTCTCCCCAGACCTATCGACGTAGAATCGGCTTGTGCTGGTAAGAAAAAGTTTTATGTCCATGCAATAAGAGCAAAAACGACTTCGTTCCGTTCGCAACGCGGAGTCGAGCCGAGCCGAGCCGACCGACGTCGTTTTCGCTCTCATTGCATGGACGTAAAACTTTTTCTTACCGGCTCAAGCCGATTTCGCGTCGATAGGTCTGGGGAGACCCTTAAGGTTCCTTTTTTACCGTTTTGGTTACAAGTTATGGTTAAAATCAGGAACCTTGAGGTACATTACACTAGCAAAAAATTGCGGAAATTGTTGCCGGTGCATATGAGACGTTATCTATGAAAAGGGACCTTATTGTCGATGGCGCTTCCGCCATTATTAACGATGCTCCGTTATAAATGCAACGTCGCGTGACGCAGTGCGGCGTAAGCGCCATCGACAATAAGGTCTCTTTTCACAGATAATGCCACATGTAGGTAATAGCTAAACCGGCATTCTGACCCGTGTATCGCTAGAAAGAGAGTGTCGGCTGTGGGAGCGCTCGCGCGGCGCGTCGTCCCGTAAGCGGCGCCGCGAGCGCGAGCGCGGCGCTGTAGGCATCCGCTCCCGCTCCCGCTCCCGCTCTCGTTCCGGTTCTCGTTCACGCGCTCGCTCCTGTTCCCTCTCTCGCTGCCAAGACGTCGGAGCTTCGTATGTCTGGAAAGATAAGCAATACCAATGAACTAGAACTATTTGTTATGTGATATTTAATTTATATTACGTTACCAAGTTGTGAAATTAATAACTATTCATCATCATCATCATCATCATGTCAGCCAAAAGACGTCCACTGCTGGATATAGGCCTCCCCCAAGGCTCTCCACTCAGACCGGTCTTGTGCTTTTCGCATCCACCGCGTTCCCGTGATCTTTACAAGGTCGTCACTCCATCTTGTTGGAGGCCTACCTACAGCTCGTCTCCCGGTCCGCGGACGCCACTCAAGAACCTTCTGACCCCATCGGCCATCAGTCCTGCGAGCAATGTGCCCCGCCCACTGCCACTTAAGTTTGGCTATTCTAGTAACTATTAGGTAGATTATAACCCCCCGATATAATGGAGACCGGCAGGGTGAATATTCGGGCGTTTCAACTGCCGTCATTGTTGTCTTCAATATATTGAAGAAATTAATGATTACTTAGTACCTAATCATTACTACTAGCAACTTTTGATATCAAAAACAGCGGACCCGGGGTAGTTTCCATTCCATTTAAAATACCAAGAAAGTTCTTAAGTTTATATCTTGAATAACTTGAATATTATGCAAAGACAAAAATAACGGCGGTTAACCACCCGACCCCTTCTTTCGGAGCTGATATCTCTTACTCGGCGCAACCGATTTTTATGTAACTTAGCTAAAAAGGAAAAAAGTTTCTGCAAAAAATATTAAAGTGGCGCAAAATCACCTGAGTGGAAATGCTTTGAGGCGGAGGGGATGTTCCTGTGTTCGAGACATTCGTTCGACTGGATATAGAACTCCCGCGATAATCAGCGCTCCCCCGCGGTGGGGAAGTTCCAGCGGACTTTTTTTGTGTTGAAGAAGGGCGCGAGTTCTTTTCACGCGGTGGCGAGGGCTCCACAGAGATGCTGTGCCGCGTAGGAGGCTCCGGGGGCGTTCTCGCTACAGATGCGCGCGAGGCTTCTTCACGCGGCGGCGACGGCCCCACTGACACGCTGTGCCGGACCGGCGGCGCTGGTGGAACGGCTTTTACTTCAATCCTTCCATTATAAGACGTTCTTACAATAGCATCCTGAGACTTTACGACACCTTGATCTTCTTTTGGAGGAGAAGGCCCAACACCCATATCATGCCGTCGCGACAGATTTTCGTGGTTCACTTCTCGTATTGGCGTGACGAGTCTGCTTGTAGGTTTTCTACTTATGGTATTATCTTCTCCCGGCGGAGACGGACCGCATCCGGTGGAATTTTTTTCTTTCTTTATCTGGGCTCTTGATACCTCGCCATCTACAACAAAGTTAACTATATACAGATCTAGTGTATAATCCTTTCACATCGTGAAAACTCGGAACTCACGTCTACTGCCGAATGATGCCGACGTGTCTATGAATTATTGAATTATTAAGTGGCATGCTTGTATTAAATAAATAGAGTACTTTAGTTATCAGTGTCAAATGTCAAACCACGAGTTTGAAGTATATCACACCGAGATGTTAAAACCACCACGATCAAATATATACAAATAAGGTGTAGGTAAACAAGAAGAAATATAAATAAATGTTGTAATAATTTCACCTAGGCTTGTCGATCTAAACGTTTCCCAGGTCTTAATGCTTTCGGCATGACGATTAAAAAGAACCTAAAACTAACTTAATCTTAATTAACAAAAAAATACTGTAGCATTAACCACTCAATTTGGATTATTACTCTCGCGATGCGACGTTCCCCCACGTTGTCTTGATGGGTACTGAGTCAGACTGAAGTAGTATGACAAATACGAAGATTTCCGAGAGAATACGATGTGAAAGGATATTTCACTACATCTGTACATTAGGTAAGCCCGAACTAAACAAAGTATTGACGAAGTCTCAGTACGGAGTAAGAAGAGCTGATGATTACAAGAAATGTGAACTTACTATGTTGCTTACGAGAGCCATTAGACCGAGTAGCCGACAAATTATCGGATATGTTGAGCCGTTCTATAGCGTCGGCGGTTCCGTCGTGCGGGACGATCTTGGGCGCGGAAGTGGGCGTGCGGCAGCAGACGACGCACACGCGCACGCCCGGTTCGTTGACGAACGTGCAGTGTTCGCACTGCCATGACGCATCGGGCGGTGGCGGCGCCGGCCCCAGGCTATCCTCCTCGTTGTCTAGGAGAGGTTGGATTTTTGGTTGGACAGTTTGTTTTAGAGGTTCGGGGTCGCTTTCGTCCTCGGAGTCGGCGTCGCTGGATGGCAGCGGGGGCGGCGAGGGCGTGCGGTGCTTGGTGCGGCGAGAAACGCGCGACCGCACGCTCATGGCGGGCGAAGCGGCGCGCGAGCCAGCGCGGGATGCTGCTCGTGACACCGCGCGGCTGTCCGCTAGTGGCAATGTCAAATAAGAGTTACGTTAGTTTATACAAGTTGTTTTTAGAATAGGATAAGTTCGTTTTCATGTAAAACTAACTTATAATTGAATACATTTTGACCTACCTCTGCGGTACGGCTGCGGCGTCATAGATGAATGCATATGCGAGTGTGGGTGGGGGGACATAACGTGGTGCGGGTGCTGCGGCGGGCAGCAGGGCGGCTGCCAGCCCCAGGGCCCGTGGTCTAGGCTGGCGCAGCTGCCGTAGCGCCAGGGCGCCGCGCCGACGCAGTGTGCACAACCGGGGCACGCCGGCACCCCGCCGCCGCCGAGTTCCAGGACGGAAGCGCCCCGGCGCAGCGGACGGGCCCAAGTCTGCGCCTGCGGCGGCATACCATGGCTTTGCCAAGATTCAACCGTCATAGGCTGCTCTCCCTGCTAGTAGACGAAATGATTTTCAATTTGTGCACTACAGAAGAGCAAAAGGAAAGTTCTCAAGATATACCTACCAATAAATTATGATTCTAGCGAACATTATAAAAATATTGAACTTTTCGGTAAAGAATAAAACTCACCAGATTCGGATTCAAATTGTAAGCGGGCAGAGTTGGTTTCGGACGGCTCCAAGCTTGCGTAAGGTGGCCCAATGTGTTGTTATGGTACGGATGGGCCTGTGGAGGAACAACGGGCGCTTGCTGCATGTTCTGGAGATAGGGCATGCTGCCGAGGTGAGCGGCAGGAGCGGCAGGCGGAGTCGGTGACAATGACAACAGCTTGCCCTGCAGGTGTGGCGGCAGCTGCTGGTGCTGAGGAGCACCTTGATTGCTTAGGGGAGTTGTTGGCTGATTGTGTCCCAACATAGGGTTAATGGAGCCGAGCGTGGCTCTTCGTTGCTCGGGCCCGGGGGGTCTCGGGCTAGCGCTTGATCTATCACCGCCGATCTAAGATAATTTCACACTGTTACTATTTCAATAAAAAGATGAGTATATTATTTATTTAATAAGTGTGTATTGACGCAGCTCACCTTGTGTCTACGCGGCGGCGGCACCGGAGCGTTAGCCTTGGGTGGTAGCGGCGGTCGCTGTTCCTCGCGCAGTTGAGTTGTAGACAGAGCCTGGTACATTAGGTACGTACAATTAGTATACGTAGGTATAATGATAATGAAGTGCACCTAGCCATGGCTAAAGACTAATACCCTGTTATTCATGAACGCGCAATAAGTGTGCTTGAAATATGCTCTGTTCTTATGTCATTATGGTATTTGAATTGGACAGAAAGGGACAATGAATACTTTACCTACACAGGTTTATTGTGCGTTTATGAATAAAGGGGAAACCTAGTCATCTGGAACATCGCTTTGTGAAGTGAATAATTATTACTTACCAATCTAAATATATGTATAAAAGAAGAAACTGACTGAGTGACTAACAATATTAACGCACAACCCAAACGGGTCTAGAGATTCCAAATTTGGCACGTAGGTTCCTTATTAGGAGGCACTAAGAATAAGAGGGCCCTCGGAATGAGCAGCAGAACAGGTTTCTACAATTTGTCTGGTCTGTTTTATTTTGTTTCTCCTCGTATCAATTGAAAAATACTGAACCAATGTTAAAGCGGTTTTCAAAATTGAAGGGATGTTTACAAAAACAACATAACTAAAAATTTTGGCGGATTTCAGTTTTTGGTATCATAGTGTTCGTCTAAGAAGGAGCTACAAGTGGTGCAAGAGATATTGGCCAAAAATGAGCCCATTTGTCCAAAATCGTTCCCTAAAAATATACCCATTTTACAAAAACTACATAACTACATTATTTTTTACAAAAGGAACATAACTGTATCGATGACGTAAAAAACTTGACCTTAAGTATAATACCATAATATATAGCTCTTGCAATTCACGATGGCGAGTGGGCTTTATTAGTGGTTGAACGTGTACATGCTCATTGCGGACACGCACACTATGTCTGACGGAGCGATCAGTCGCGAGCGCGCCATCGCTTAAGTCACTTGTGCATATTGTTTCCACCACGCTAACTGCCACAAAGTACCGTCAGCATGTCTGATCTCCGGAAAAAACGCAAAGTTATTCATAGTGATATAACATATTTTTATTTTGAAGTACGCTAAAATAAAGTAGTACATTTATGAGGTAGAACTGTGGGCCTATCCGTCACTTTCTGACAAGTATATAAGTAGGAGAGTGACGGATGTTTTTTCCACGTTTAGTCACGCGATAAACATGGCCATAATAAGCCCTCTGAAATAAAGACAAAACCTACAGATAGGTTTTTATTAACCTAAAATTGTACGTAATTTTAGGAGAGATATACGGAGACATTACAAATGTCATCTTGGCGACAAGATAGAGAACAATTTCGTAGAAGATGTGACCAAGGAGGTCGCATATCACGGCAAGAAAAAAAATAGTTTGTTTTTTCGATATTTTATCTTATTTTTTATTGTTTATAGGGACGAGCAATAATGGTCGCCAAAGTTTTCGAAGAATAATATAATTTTCTCTTTATTTTTTTATGCTTACCATACCTACCCACTTTCGCTGTCACGCACACTTTGACACGTATACAGATATGTGTTTACCACAAGTAAAGCCCACTCGCCATCGTAAATTGCAAGAGCTATACCTACCTTGCGTTAACATTGACATTAGATTAGAAATAAGAAGAAAATGCCCAAGAATTTGAATTTTGAACGTGCATGCGTCTAAACTTTTCTTAAATCCTCACAAAGTACGCGACTTGAAGAAATTGATGCACATTTTAGTAAAGCCATCGAGCCATCAATTCTACCAATCCATTGTATCTCCAACAACGTGTCAAGGATTGCCATCTCTGGAGAAGTGGAGATAGATAGCGATGACAATAGCAGCGGATGTGAGGGTTAACATAAGTCCACATAATGAAGTAAAAAATCCTGTATTTCTTAGAATAAGAAGAGAATTTCTTGACAAATTTGTTTTATTTTCGTACAAAAAGAAAATAACTAACAAAATTTTACAAAAACCGCATAAGTGACGAGCCTATTTTACTAACTATTTTTCAAAAAATACTAGCCTTTGAAATGTGTAAGTGCTTGTTTACGGAGACGCGGGGCGTCGCGCGTAGCGTTGGGCGGCGCGGTCTGCACTAAATTCAAACATATGGCGTTGTATAAAAGCGTTTACGGAGAAGCGGTTTTACGCGCGTTTGCTTCAAATACAGCGTTACTTGCGGCGGAGCCCGCGGATGGCATCGCCGCGTTGCACGCAGCGTCGCACGCGTCAATAACGGCGGTTCCCGCCACTGCGCCCGCAGCGGGGCCCGCGGCGGAACCTTCTGACAGTCTTGTGCTCCGCCGCGCCATAGTATAAATAGAAAAGTAGCTCGGCTCCGGCCCTTTAGGAGATTCTGATACCTACCTATTGCCGCTCGGGCGTCAGGGTTGACCAAATTTGTTTTTCAATTTTAGTCACCTACTTGGCCATACTGTGATTTATAATCATGTTAATTTTCATAAATTACACAAACCTAAAGTAAGTATAAATATTGTTAGGTACCTAAGTACCAAATTTAAATTATTTTACTCACATACTTTTTATCTGTTGACACTAAATAATTATTATGTTTATAGGTATGTGACGTGATATGTAAATTCCTTTTCGACCTTTTGATAATACCGCTTTCGCGCAAGGCGGCTTCCTTTGACTACTTAGATACCTATTATTGGCGGCACGCGCCGTCGCCGCGCGGCTTCCTTAGAGCATTGGCCGGTCGCTTTGGCTCTAGGCTTGTGCTTTGGTTACTAGGCAACGATAAGCATACTTATGTAGTGAAAAATACATACTTAATATGACTACATAGGTACATATAAAACGCCCAAGACTCAGAAACAAAAAATACCTACTCGCACTCATCACACGAATATTTGCCCTGACCGGGAATCGAACCCAGGACCGCTAGCTTCGTAAGCAAGGTCACTACTTACTTAGTCACTACCAACTACCTAGGCCATCCACGTCGTAACATGTTACCTGTCACGTCACACTCAATAACTTAAATTACCTACTTAATACGTATTTATTTCACCTAGGTATACTATAGGCAGGCCGGTACGAAATACCTTTTATTAAATCTGGATATAGTTGTACCTACCTAAGCTAGGTTTAGACATCCGTATACAGAACAATATTTAAGCGTTTTCGACAGCGACATTGTCGCTCGATAGCTAAGTACGCGCGCTAAAACAAAAAAAAGTTTAAAAAACCAAAAACCCGCCTTCAAAAAGCAAAAAATAACTTCTTTAAAATGGTAGGTAAATAGGTCAGTCCAACTGAAGTCTGCTTTTGGTTAAAATATTGTTGGACGCCGACTTCAGTTGGACTGACCTATTTACCCACCATTTTAAAGAAGTTATTTTTTTCTTTTTGAAGGCGGGTTTTTGTTTTTTTAAACTTTTATTTTATTTAATACTTTTTAGTGATCATAATTATGCTGTTATTCTCCCATTTCTCAAGAAACAATAGAACATTTCAATCTCGCCGCAAGCAACGCCGTGGGAAAGTCATAGTCATATATTTAAACCTAAATATGCTTCGTCATAGTCGCTCAACTATCTTAATCGAAATATCTTGTCGCCACCCTCGAAATATATACCGTTTAGGAGTTCCGGTGGCCATCTGTGGTCTTCATCATCAGTTCCACTTCACCAAATAGTGGTTTCCAAGACCAAATACACGAGTTACAATGAAAAATACCAAAATCGCTATAGGTGTGCCTATAAATTTTGAAGAGTTCCGTCGATTCCTCATGGATTCCACCATCAGATCTTCATTTTGAAAAAAATGGGACCAATCTGGAAGCACCAGCTTTCAAATAAAAAAAGAATCTTCAAAATCGGTTCACCCAGTCGAAAGTTCTGAGGTAACAAACATTAAAAAAAAAAAACAGACGAATTGAGAACCTCCTCCTTTTTTTGAAGTCGGTTAAAAACGTAACCGAACGCAATGACGCCGCGGCCCCGACTAAGTTCCCTCGAAATTTCTTGAGATCTCGTTTCGTATTGGTTCGCCCCGCCACAGGCCCCGCCCACAGCCGCAAGCCGCGCGATGTACCTGTGTTTGAAGACGATCTACTGTTCTCTATACTGTGGCCGCGCGCTCCGCTACACTCTCGAGAGTCCGCCGCGGATGTAGCGGACACCGCTACTCTCTACGCCCCGCACCACGCGCCGCATCACGCCCCGCATCTTTATAAACAACATCGTACATTGCCATATGTTTGTGTTTGCGCGTGTGATGACGCGGTCCGCTGCACGCGCCGCCTCTCTGTAAACGGAAAAAACGCGCAGCGCAACGCCAAGCCGCACGCCACGCGCGACGCTCCGCGTCTCCGTAAACAAGCCCTAATAGTATATTTCTGAACTATTGGCCACTTACTAAAATCACCTATAAAATATTTATCTCTAATAAGTAGTATTTAAAGAGACATTTACTTTTTTATGTTTCCTGTAAAATCATATCTAGTGTAGTTATGTTATTGTTTTTGTAAACATCCCTTTAATTAGTCTATATAACAATTGTACCACTAATTACAGGTGAACACAGCATGCGTTGGTATCAAGTAACGGGCAGTTTAACTACCTATAATACTATTAGAATTAAATTCAAAATTATCCGTTTATCTACAATTACAACAAATCAGAATTTAAAAAATAATAATGGAATAAATAGGTTTAAAGGTCTAGAAGGTGCATCAACAGTTATCTACAAGTTTTCGCTAAAAAGTATAGAAGCTGTCGTGGTAATGTATGTATGGGTATAGTAACAGTATGATTAGGAGGTTTTCTATTGGATTGCATAAAATTCTTTATAATAATATTGTTACGCATAATTGCTTTTAGCCGAAAGAGCGATGTGCATAATCATCATTACGCATATATTTTTGCGCATAAAATTAAAAAGCATAAATACAGAAAGCATAATCGTCATGAAGACTAACGTCGAATAGCATAAATACAAAAAGTCATAATAATAAATTTGCATCATTACAAACACACTTTACATTTTGACACGTAACACATAACAGTAGGGTTTCCTATTACCTAATTAAACCTTACCTAATATGTAACAACGAAACTGTGTTCTATTCATTTAGAAAACTGAAATTATTGTTAATGACAGATATAACAAATAATTATTAGCCCAAACAATAATATGCATAATGTGTATTAGTCTAATACAAATTAGTCCAACTGAAATTATTTTAATAGCTTAATATGCCAAAAAAGTATTAGGTCAAAGTATTATCATGCGACAGTACTATTATGCCAATACAAATTATGCCAAATCAATTATGCGAAACAATAATAGTCTAAAACAAATTATGCGATCCAAGGGGATCCCTGATTAGTAACATTAAACCACGAATGTAATATTGTACAAAACACAGCAGACTTAAAAAAATAACGTTTACCCCTATCCACAAACCAATATAAAGAATAGAGAATGGTTGTGTGAGAGGGCAATATTAGCACCGAGAAATGAAATTTTTGGGTGGATAAATTAAAAAAAAGGCTCACGTAGAAGGCCGTGTTGTGGAGTATCTCTCGGTAGACAGGCATAGACACTGAGCAAGTCACGTCCTATCCTTAGAGTTCCTAAACTCTATGGAACTATAAGCGGCCTTTACACGGTACAGTTTGGACCGCGGGAAACGCCACGCGCCATTCCACGCACCAGTCCGAACCGTAGGTTCAAAACAGTGCATGGGAAAAACACTCAACGCTCAGAGGCCCGTTACATGAAGCTACAAGTTACAAATTACAAGTGGAACTCTCTTTCCAGCAAAAGGAAATAGAAAGAGACTTCCGCTTGTAATTTAGCTTCGTGAAACGGGCCTCAGGGGCACGTTTTATAAAGCTGCAAGTTACAATTTTACAGGTCTAAACTGGCAACACTGCTCAAATAGCTGGGGCTTGTTTATCAAAAACGTGTAACTTGTAATACAAGTTACAAGCTTTTGATAAACAGGCCCCTGGTCGTCATTGGTTGAGGCTGTGTCAAATGGAAACTTGTAACCTGTAAATTGTAATTTGTAGCTTTATAAAACAGGCACCAGGTCTAAATCCTCAACTTTGAATGTTTGACCTTGTGACTTGTTAATTGTCATTGAAAATGATAAATTTACGGGAAATTGCAGTCGTTTAAACTGGAAAGGTATATCCGTTGTTATTAATGGAATCCGGGGAATTAAAACGACTTCTCCAGCCGCACATCCGGTCAGTATAGTGCACTCTATTATGAACGTTTTTAAAGATGTTGGTTGCAAACGTGTACCATTGCACAATTTGGGTTTATTAACGTTCCGTTGTAAATTAATAGGAAACCCTACTTTCAATACCAATTTATGTGGGGGCAATCCAGAAGGTTACAAGGAATTCAGAAATTCCGTTGGGAAATGGGCAGTCTCTTCCAGGTCGAGCACATTGTCTACAGAAGTAGGTAGTACGTTTGTGACGGTGCATTTATCTTCGATAGAATAAAGTCATTTACTATAGCTACTTCATTATTAGTAGGTGATAAAATAGCTCTCTCCTTGAGCCAAGGTACAGTCTTAGAATTTATATTATTAATTTCAGGATACATATTGTTGACAAATTCTCGAAGGCCATTTGCTAAAACGCAAAGGTTTTCATTTTCAAGATTAATGCTCCTATTATATTGGAGCATCCATCCATCTAGACACGCGGCAGCGTGTCCAGCCAAGTTCACGCAAAAAGAACTGGCGAGCGTAGCCGTTTGTTATTTACACGAACCATTTGGAGCCACTTTTGACGTCTCAATAACTCCAAATATATTTATCATAAAAACATGAAATTTGGTTTATGTGTTAAAACCCTTTAGATCAACTAGAACCCTAAATTTCATAAAAAAAGCTGAAATGGTTATTGAGATATTAACATCTAAAAATCGGCATTTTTAGCACTGACTGACTGACTGACTGACTGACTGATTAATCATCAAAAACCTAGCCCACTTCCAAGTGACCTAGAAAGGTGAAATTTGGAATCAAGACGGGTAACTATGTGTATATACAAATAAATAAATCTGAAAACAGTGTTTATTTAAGTTTTATTATTATATTTATTATTTATGCTAGTTACCTCAGAACTCCGTCATTTATTAACCGATTTGGAAAATTCTTTTTTTGGTTTGATAGGGCATACTTCCGGAGTGGTCCCACTGTCACCAGGTCAGAATCTGATGATGGGGTCCTGGATACATTTTAGGGAAATCTTCAAATATTTTAGGTACATCTATAGCGATTTGGGTATTTTGTATAGCATATAGTAACTCGTGCATTTGCTCTTGAATAGCACCATTTGGTGAAGTAGAACTGATGATGATGATCAGTGATCGGAATAGGTAGAGTATATTTACCTAAAGTTCGCAAAAGGACATAATATGGAGTGCTTACAACCGGATGAAATACTAATTTATTTTTATTGAAATCCGGAATTCCGGTATTTTTAATGCTAAATATACATAATATTTACTAACGTTATGGGATATTTTATGGGAGCGCCAAAGTTCAACTAAAATTGCAACTCCTATTATCGGAACTCCGAAAATGAATTTTTTATACCGCTGGAACCGTAAACTTTTCAGAAGTTCTGAAATATTCAATGTGTAGATAAGACTAGGTTAGGTTAGGTTTGATTTATAAAAATCCTGAAAATGTAACAGTTGCTGAAATAAATACGTTAGGAGTTGCGATAATTAGGACTTATGAGTCGTTATGAGTAAAAATAATTAGGTGAGCCAATATGGACCCATATTTTATGTTAGTTTGTGATAAAAGGGGCCTGTAACTCATTTATTTTAAGTATCTAATTAATAGGTGGAGCATATTTACCTAAACTTCGTAGAGCAGAGACATAAACTGGAGACTTCCTTGCGACTACATTTACTAGTACCAGAAAAATACCGTAAATCCGGAATTCAATAAAAATAAATGAATATTTCACCCGGTGTAACCACTCTATATTATGTCCTTTTGCAAACTTTAGGTGAATATACTCTACCTATTCCGATCACTGATGATGATGAATAAAGATCACCGATTCACCGGAACTACCTACTCAATAATTATTAGTATTACATTGGCTGCGATTTAATGAATATTATTTAATGCTAATGCATTTGATATTAATCCTATTTATTTATTGAAGGAAACGCATACCTACTTATTTGACAAAAAATAATGATATCCTATCAAAAACATAAATGTGAAAATGGGAGCCAAGTTCAATATTTTAAGAATATGCGATGCAGGGTTATCGACTTCACCGACAAAAGAATTGAGATCTAAATGGGTGCCAAGTTCCGTAGATAATCCTGATATTTATTTATTAAGCACATACGACATTCTAAAATAAATTAAACACAAAATTTCTTATTTTTTCTGCTACATCAATGTTTGCTATTTAAAAGTATAACTTCTTAAATTTGAACACTCGAATTATTTACACAAAACAGATAACTTAGGATAAACTGAAGCTTAAAATTTGACTTGGCTGTTGCTCCTGTTTCTTATCTCCGAAGTTTATTAATCAAAAAATCTGACGATTTTCTGACGATCTTATCTAGTCAAAACGGACCTTCCGTTTTGACTAGCCTAAATTTTAATACAGATTTTCAAAGATTTTTTGATATTCCTCTAAAACTGTATCTAAATTTATGAACAAGTCACTTCATTTTCTTCATTTCCAAAAATCTTTGAAAATCTTTATTAAAATTTAAGCTAGTTAAAATGGACCTTAATAGATAGAAAATAAAGCTCATAACAAAACGAGTACCTACTTTCTTTCTTGGTTACCAAGCATATTCTCTTCAATGCGAAACCCTCGGTGCGCGAGTCCGACTCGCACTTGACCGGTTTTTATCGTTCGTCCGATGACAGGTTTCGTCAATTTTTTATTTTACTATTTGACATTAAGTTAACATATTTTTAGTTTGAGCTTTCCATCCGCCTTGGCCTTCGAGGTTTTTTATCTGCCCAGAAAATCTTGCTTGGGTAAACTATGAATAAACCGAGCCGTTACATTGGACAAATGATAACTACTAAGGTAAAATCAGAAATGGGAAATAGATAAATGATGAAACAATTACATTGGACAACTAATTGTACCTACGGCAAAATCAGTAATACGGATAATTTGTCAAATCGGTAAAAAGCAAAAACAAGTAATGACTAAATAAAAATATTCGAAGTGATTTTTCGGAAAAGCGTAAAAAAATTCAAACCATATTTGTTGAACCAACAATCAGTCAAACATTTTTCGCAGTTCAGACAGTAAACCGTGTAAATGATAATTCTTGCCAGGGAGGACGTCAAACTATAAAATTACTTAAAACTATGAATTCACTTAACTGCGATAAACGAGTAGTACGCGGACGAAGTCGCGGGCAAAAGCTAGTATAGTAATAATATTCAAGTAAAGATTTTTAAGTGAAGCTCCGAAAAAGGTTTGCTCATTTGTGCGTCTTTGTGTATCTAGTAGATTCCTAAGTGTATCGGCGTCTTGCTTGAGCGGTGTATTTCCAATTTTTAGAATTCTAATGTACCTAATGTTATAACTGTTAATGAGATATCTAGTATCTGCAATGGCATCGAAAGCTTAAATATATTGTCCCTAAAACTTATAACAATAATTCTTCTATTCTGGCAATTTTCCAAATTTTAGTATTAATAGTATTAGTAGCATTTGCCTAGTCGACACTTTTGATTAGCTGTACCTACCGCAGTTGCCAATTTCATATTAGTCAACCATATAAATAAACATCACAATTTAAATTAAACAAACATCGTGTCCTTACCGTTCCGCATACATTATTTATTATATCTTAACTGCATATTGTATACTTGTATAGTGTATTAATACGATGGAAATTATGTTAGGTAATTAATAATTATATACCTACGGGTAATGCAATATATTAATTTGGCGTCGAGTACCTAGTTATTTCGTATAAGTGGAGTATGACGCAGGATATGAATGTATACATACTCCGTAGTTCCGTACTACTTAAAGAAACTATTAATCAATAGATAAATCATAAAACAAAGTCCCCACCGCGTCTGTCTGCATGTATGTTCGCGATGATCTCAAACACGAATGAACGGATTTTCATGCGGTTTTCACCATCAGTTAGATAATTTTTCACGGAAGGTTTTTACGATACGATACGGTAAATTCTGGTTTAAGTACGGGTATACAGAAGGCTCACATAAACTGAAGCGAAGCGAGGTGGGTCACTAGTCTTTTAATAAAAGCAGACATATTGAAGAAGTTAATAGACGAATAGCCATAGTATAGATGTAGTGAAATATCCTTTCACATCGTATTTTCTCGGAATTGTTCGTATTTGACATGCTACTTCAGTCTGACGCAGTACCCATTAAGACAACGTGGGGGAACGTCGCATCGCGAGAGTGATAATCGATATAGAGTCGTTAATACCAGAGTATTTTTTTGTTAATTAAGATTAAGTTTGTTTTCATTTCTTTTTAATAGTCATGCTGAAAGCATTAAGACCTGGGAAACGTTTAGATCGACAAGCCTGTGAAATCATTTACAACATTTATTAATATTTCTTCTTGTTTACCTACACCTAATTTCTATATATTTAATCGTGGTGGTTTTAACATCTCGGTGTGATATACTTCAAACTCGTGGTTTGACATTTGACACTGATAACTAAAGTACTCTATTTATTTCATACAAACATGTCACTTAATAATTCAATAATTCATAGACACGTCGGCACCATTCGGAAGTAGACGTGAGTTCCGAGTTTTCACGATGTGAAAGGATTATTCACTAGATCTGTACAAAGAACCGAATTTGTTAGATTATCTTCACAAAAGCATGTTTTCATAGAAGCGAATTTTCACTTCGCTTTCTTTCATAATCGTTAATTTTCTTAATTGCTTTTCGTCATGTAGCGTTATTTTTATATATCATTATTTATGTTCCTGATTTTTACTATTCGCATTTTTTTCCTTCCTAGGTATTTTTTTTCCATCACAAAATTTCACAATAGTAATTACATCGTAATACGTAGGTAGGTTATGTCAGGTTAGGTTCGTTTTTAAATCAGGCCCAGGAACCCAATAACTCAGAAATAGGAGCTCAGCAAAGCGAAGCTCCGTCGACTTTGTAAAATTAGATTTTTAAAATGGGAAAAATGTGTGTAATAAAATAATCGAAAGTTTTGTGTTTAAATAATCGAACATATCCATATTTATTTCACAATGGTGTGATGGGGTAGAATTTAAAAAATGTGAACGCTAGCTGTTGGTTGTTACCACTATGGAACCATACAGTATTTTGACTGACTTTTTATGAAGTTGTGTGTGTACCTGTTAATCCGGTAAAATTGTCCCTGGAATAGAGAGCGGTACTTTGCGTTAGATCCGTAGTTCAGTGGCCCTAGAGCCGGACATCGTTATCGAATGTATGGGATTGACGTAAGCTGCGGGAGGCTGCTTACAGTTTTCGAAAACCGTTTTCGTTAGCGTTATTCATCTTGTCGAGGGCCTCTGAACTTTTACTGATTTATTTAGGGTATTCGTCCAATATGTAATCCAATTTCTTGACCTTGAGCGCCGTGCGCCAAATGCAACCTTGTCACATTGAAAAAACTACAATGGCTACGGCTGCTAACACTGTGTAAAGGCTCGGCTGACCTTCTAAATCCGTAAAATTTCACATTTTCACGCTCCTACCTGCTACTACAGAGGCCTGTCTTGTAAATGTTCCATTATTCATAACAACACATCTCTCTGATGTCGACATCTCAAACTTAGTCGCCTATTTATTAATATTTAGTTTAAGCAGCCACAACATTGAAGTTTCACGTAGTACAATGGACACTTGTATTTCGCAGTTCATAGGTACTACATGTTAGTTATCTTCAACTTAGCAGTTTTAGTAGATATCATAGTGGAGTGAAGTTAACAGGTTATAAAATTGTTTTTTTTTTTTGGTTTTGTTAAAAGCAATCAATATCAAATACCTACCTACTTATAAAAACTGGTATAACGAAAATGTTTACAAACTAGAGTAGATACAAATAGAACCTATGCATGTAACACCCGCAAAACAAGTGTCGTCAAAATATAAAATAAATTTCTGTGTACCAAAAAAGTAAGTGTACTTTTTGTTTACTTATCTGACATACTCGGTAACGTAGTAACGAACAGACTGCATTGCAAATCGGACTAAATTCCACAACTGTATACCTAGGTATATCCGTTGTTGTTTGCTTTACTTACTTTTTAATTAGTCTTTACTTAAGTTTTAGCATAGAACAGGAAAATATTCATTATGTAGGTTTCCCTACCAACTAAGATCGATCAAATTCGCCTCTGGATTAAGCGCAGAGGGATCCGTAGGTACACTAATAAAACACCGAAAATGGCATCGATTGTGACAACCGACACCCCCAAAAAAATATCCGCGATCAATATCATAAGTAGTACTTAGTTAAACAAATTTAAATTCACCTACGTTTATGATATTTTTTTATAAGTTAATTTATTTACTCGTATGGCGTATTAATACATAATAAACATTTCAACTAAACAAAACTAAAGATATATAACTATTAGATTAAGAAATAAAAGGGGTTCTTACACTGCGGTAGGGTTCCGAAACCGTTAGATACTACAAACACAAAAAACTATCTCAAAAAACGTATAAACTTTTCTATTTAAAGTTATTTGATGCTGTCTTACATGATTTTTAGTAGGTATAAACACTTTAGCCGTCTGTATCTGAGTAACCAACCAAGTGTACTTAGTCGTTCGTTACTTTCATATAAGATATTTTTCTGATTTTTATCACTTTTAGTTTTCGCTATAGGGGGACGACAACGACACCGCGCAACTCTAGCGCAGGTTACACTTTTCTAGTTCAATACTTCCTAAACGGACTCCCAAATCTAAACTTTCATAATATAATAACATGTAGGTGCGTGATGATTTATTAAGAGCTATCCATTTATACCTCCTCGATGTTAACTAATGTAAAAAAAAACCTTTGCTTTACATGTATGGTGATGGCACCAGTGTTGGGTAGTTTAAGCTGCCAGGCACCAATAATGAATACTTAACTCTTAATTCAAAGATCATATTATGGTCCTAAATTGATTGTTGTTAAAGACATGAATAACCCTTATCTTCTGTAAAATAAGAATCAAGTGTCAATCATTGTCCATTACTGGTTCCATAAACCTATGGGAAAACCAGAAAAAAAGCAATATTTGCTTAAATCAAGACTAAAAAAGTACTGGTTCTTGAACGAACACTATATTATAAAATCCCTTTTTATAAAAAAAACAATCTGCAAATAGAAATATCAGATATTTTTGTTGGCTCTATGTCAAAGCAATTCAATTTGTTTTGAAACCGTTTCAGCATGAGTTCCTCGGGAGGGCGGCCGGCAGTGCGCGTGCGCCTGCGCGCGCTGTTCCTGCTGGCGCTGCTGGTCGGCGGCGGCTCGCTGCTCTTCTTGATCTCGGGATCAAACGACATGGCGGATCTATTCGTGGACACCGAGCGAAGGAAACACCAATACCAATTAACGGTCAATTCCACCATTCGCACAGAAGGGTGCCGAATACCATCCATGACACCATTCGCGGATTCAGTGCTTCCGTTCATAGAACATCCAGACATACGTTGTAAGGCTAATCCTTTGTTGCAATCCAATAAAACTCACATCTGGGTTCAACAGCAAAACATGCATTTTTACAATGTCAGTTACAATGGCATATTCAGTTGTTGTTATAAACCATTCTACCGTTCGGTCCGGATAGACGACATCACCTCTCCCAACAACGACAAGCGCGTCACATACAAGAAGTGTCAAGTCTTTACGTACTCAATAAAAGTGAGAGATGAATTCGTCAGAGTAATTTGTGGCGATACCCGAAAAGTATTTGATACTTTCTTTTTATTTGCTACTGAAAAAAAACATCGTGGGCGTTCCATTGAGTCTAATAAAACTTTACCCTACAATGTTTTAGTTTTGGGAATAGATGGAGTGTCTAGATTTAACTTTCTCAGAACGATGCCTAAAACAGTAAATTATTTGTATAATCTAGGCGTTGTGGATTTGTTCGGGTACAATAAAGTCGGAGATAATACGTTTCCGAATTTAATACCTATGTTATTAGGTAGAAAAGATACTGAGTTAAGGGAAACATGCGTGCCGAACAGTGGTTCATCGTTCGACAACTGCCCGTTCGTGTGGCATCAGTTCCGGCGCGCCGGCGCGCGCACGGCGCTGGCAGAGGACGCGGCGACACTCGGCACCTTCAACTACCTGCGCCGCGGCTTCCTGGCCACGCCCACCGACCACTACCCGCACACTTTCATGCACCAGGCCGAGACGCACGCGGGGTACATGAAAATTGGTAATGCGCACTTATGTATGAACGACAAATTCTTCTACAGGATATTGTTAGACTACGTCGAACACCTTACAACGTTGGTGGAATCGAAACTTTTCGGATTCTTCTGGGAAACTACTATGAGCCATGATTTTATAAATTATCCTATGGTGATGGACGATGACTACGTTAATCTATTGAGGACAATGCATGATTCGGGTTATTTGAATGAATCTATTATTTTCTTGGTGAGTGATCATGGTATAAGATGGGGCCAGTTTCGATCTACAAATCAAGGCCGTTTAGAGGAAAGACTACCATTTGTATTCGCACTGATGCCTCACTCGTTTCGTAAGAAGTATAGTAAAGCTTATGAGAACCTTAAACTGAACAGTCGTCGTCTTACCACGCCGTTTGACATGCATGCCACTTTATTAGATTTGGCAAATATAGAGAATGTCGAAAACGAAAAGATTATTGCGCGAAGCGAAGAAAAATACTCTAGATATCGAAATATCAGCCTGTTTTTGCCCATACCAGGAAATAGAACATGTAAAGCAGCGGAAATACAAGACCATTGGTGTACATGCTATAGAAGTGAACCTGTGTCGAGAGACGTTGTAGAAGTGAGGGAAGCCGTAGAGCATGTAGTATGGCATTTAAATAATCTCTTAAAAAACTATCCACAATGTTACAAACTCGCTGTTGTCGAAATTTTAGATTCAACAAAAATTTTGACTGACAATAAGGCTGATGTAATAGAGTGGCCTGAGTTTAGTGTTGTAGTGCGGACGGAGCCGGGAGGCGGCATCTTCGAGGCCACGCTGCAACGCGCGGGCGGCGCCGGCGCTGGCAACTCCACCCACAGCAGCGGCGCCGGGGCTGGCAACTCCACCCGCAGCAGCGGCGCCGGCGCTGGCAACTTCACCCGTAGCAGCGGCGCCGGCGCTGGCAACTCCACCCGCAGCAACGGCACCAGCGCACGTTGGGCGCTCACGGGCTCGGTCAGTCGACTCAACCTTTACGGCGACCAAAGTCAGTGCGTTTCAGACGCTCTGCTCAAACTGTATTGCTATTGCACGTCTTAGATAATCTAGGTATTAAAAGTGCACCTAACAATCTGGACTAAGAACATATCACGAAGCTGATAACGATTAAATAATTTAGACGGCCATGCCAACCTTATGCATGTCTCACCACGACGTCAACTATTAAAAGAGTGAAAACTACCTATATGTATATACGTACAAAATAGCTACTATACACGGATACGATTAAGGTCGCTATTAAGTACATAATGTCAGAACATTCATGCGTAAAAAATAAAAGATAGGCGGGACACTTGCCTAGATGAGACACGGTAGGTGGTAGTGGCCAAGATTAGGTAGGTTATAGATCAAGAAGCAGAGGCATTTGCAGCTCGTTGGACTAGTTTCATTTGGTAGACGGTTTGATAAAGACGTAAGAACGTAGCTTAACTAATAGGACCATGGACCCGATTCTACGTGCACATCGCTTAAATAACCTAAAACTAAATTGTCTAATTTTTAGACTTAGTTTAGACGGTAGATTTAACAAGTGCTATTCCAGAATGTCAATATAATATTGCATAAGACCGCCTAAAATAAGAAGCGTCAGATTCAAATTAGCACTGTCATTTGATTATGACAGCTGCTCATAGAATAGTAAAGTGTGTAAATAAGTGCCTAAATAAAATTAGGAAGTTTAGAAGCCACTGTAGAATCGGGTCCAATATCGGAATGTGTCGCAGGAATAAGTATTAAGAAACCTTTGCGTTGCAGTGGGTGGATGTGGACTGAAATGATGATGAAGTGCGAGGTCAAAACGATTTGGACTCGACTTTATTAATTAAAGATGTTCGAGCATGATTAGATATTTTTGAGCACCTCATATGCTGCGATATATTTGATGGCAACTCTAATAAAAACAATAAATCGATGAATGAAAAATCAACCTTTGCATTACAATTTCCCCAAAATTCATTGTTTAACAAAGCAGGGTATCTTGGCGCGGTAACTAGTAGCCACAGGGAGCCACAACATCGTCTGTGGCAAGGAAACGGTAAAAACCATTCTAGGTATGTACGTAGGTATATGTATATTAAGAAACTTTAAGTAACCAATTCTGGAACTAATAAGATGAAGATGCAAAGAGATATGTAAGGGAAGATCTCGCAGACTGCGGGCCAATCGTACCTACTCAGAGACATTTTAGAGAGTATTAAATCGTTACTTTTTCAAACGTGTGTATGAAAAAATTGACACAAAGTTAACTGATTCCGAGTGCGGCCGTTTATCGCCGGCTTTGTTGGGTCTGCACAGACTTTTGAAACCCGGCAAGAGCATGTCGGACCATGCACGGTGTAGGGTTCCGACGCCGACGTTACTACAAACACAAAGTCATAGATGGTTTAACCTTGTTTTATAGACACTCGTTTCATGGAACGTATCACTTCGCAGAATTTTCGTTTCATAGAAAACTATTTTCTGCTGAGCCCGTGTTGATTTCAGTTTATCTTGTATGGTTACAAGTCTAACCTAACCTAACCTACGTGAATCATATTTAAGATAACCCGAAATTAACACGGGTTGAGATATACTATACGGTACGATCCGTGGGTTCAGACTGAAATCGAACGATGGATTGTACGTGTGTGGCAATATCGCGTCCAAATTTCAATAGAAATATGAATCGTCACGATATCGCTTCAGATTGATCGTAACGACGGATCGTTCCGTGTATGGGGGGCCTTAAACAAGGGACACAAGTCATAGATAGACCCATAGCTTTCCTTTTAAATTCGTTATATGTGCTTTCATTTAAGTAATATTTCAGTTGTTTTACTTGTAGTTTTGGCTAAATGTTTTTTGGCACACCTAACGCAACTCTAGCGAAAATTATAATAACATATAAATGACATACGGGCAGACGGTCATGGCGAAACTATAAGGGTTCCTCGTTGAACACGGAACCCTATAAATGGATATGGATAAGGATTTCCTTCCATACAATCGTCCACACCCATGAGTCTGCGGGGGCTCTACCATGTACAATGAAGTGTTTATTTTATTTTTCATGCTTTTTTTATTTAGAAATTTAATCATTTACCTTTCAAGTAACTAGCCGTAAGTAGCAGTAAGTAAAGACTGGGCAGCGACAGGCGATAATATCACTAGTATATTTTTTTTTAAATGTCTTATTTATTTATTTTATTTTATTTATTAAAGTAAATCAAACAAACATTTACAAATTATTAAAAACTGCATGTTTATAGGTATGTATAAGGTCATACATTTGGCACGTTATAGATATTAGTTAGTGCCTTTGACTGTAGGCTCGGTGGGCCTCGCAAGATGAAGTACTTTATCAGAAATTAATCCCTGTTGGACATTTGAAATGGCTATACAGTAAAATCACTTCCAGCTATCGACTTTCATCGTGTTTTTAATGAAACCCAAGTCACAAATAGTTACGACGAGATGGAAATACTCGTAGTAAGGGGAGAGGTATCTGAGATACCCCAGCACGGTTAACATTTAGAACTCGGATAAAGTAATACCGGGATGTCAGTACTCAATATAAAAAACAAAAAACCGCCTTCAAAAACGCAAAAAAATAACTTCTTTAAGATGGTAGGCACCTAATAGGTTAGTCCAACTGATGTCGGCTTTTTGTTGAAAATATTGTGGTCGCCGACTTCAGTTGGACTAACCTATTAGGTGCCTACAATTTTAAAGAAGTTATTTTTTTGCGTTTTTGAAGGCGGTTTTTTGTTTTTTAAAACATTTATTTTATTTTATACTTTTTATTTAGTGATCATAATACGCTATTACGTAGTCCCACTTCTTAGTTGATATGAAACTTTAAGTTATTTCAAGCGCGCCGCAAGCAACGCCGCGGGAAAGTCATAGTCATATTTCAACAAGTAAATATTCTTCGTTGTAGTCGCTCAACTATCTTAATCGAGATATCTTCTCGCCACCCTTGAAATCGATACCGTTGAGGAGTTCCGGTGGCCATCTGTGGTCTTCATCATCAGTTCCACTTCACCATATGATACTTTCTGAATGCAAATGCTGGACTTGTTACTTAAAATACTAAAATCGCTATATGTTTGCCTACAATATTTGAGGAGTTCCCTAAATTCCTCACTGATCCCCTCATCAGATACCGGTTTGGTGACAATGGGACCACCTCGGAAGTATACTTTATCAAACCAAAAAAGAATTTTTACAATCGGTCCACAATTGACGGAGTAATCGGTGAACACACATAGAAAAAAAAAAAGATACATACAGTGGAACGTATAACCTCCTCCTTTTTTGAAGTCGGTTAAAAAAAGACCATTTTTAAAACATAATTTGTTGGGTAAACACAGCATGCGAGTAGATAGTGATAAAGCTATTAGTATATTTTTTACTTGTGTTTCATAGAGTCACGAAGAAGCAAATGGTTAGTACCTACTGTGTAACTCGCTAACCATCGGATGCTTTTTAACCGACTTCAAAAAAGGAGGAGGTTATACGTTCCACTGTATGTATTTTTTTTTTTATGTATGTTCACCGATTACTCCGTCAATTGTCGACCGATTTCAAAATTTTTTTTTTGGTTTGATAGAGTATACTTCCGAGGTGGTCCCATTGTCACCAAATATGTATCTGATGAGGGGATCAGTGAGGAATTGAGGGAACTCCTCAAATATTGTAGGCAAACATATAGCGATTTTAGTATTTTTAGTAACAAGTCCAGCATTTGCATTCAGAAAGTATCATTTGGTGCAGTGGAACTGATGATGAAAACCACAGATGGCCACCGGAACTCCTCAATGGTACCGATTTCAAGGGTGGCGATAAGATATCTCGATTAAGATAATTGAGCGACTACCTACAACGAATAATATTTACTTGTTGAAATATGACTATGACTTTCCCGCGGCGTTGCTTGCGGCGCGCTTGATATAAGTTAAAGTTTCATTTTAACTAAGAAGTGGGACTACGTAACAGCGTATTATGATCACTAAAAAGTATAAAATAAAATAAATGTTTTAAAAAACAAAAAACCGCCTTCAAAAACGCAAAAAATAACTTCTTTAAAATTGTAGGCACCTAATAGGTTAGTCCAACTTATTTTTTGCGTTTTTGAAGGCGGTTTTTTGTTCTTTAATTACATCAGTGTTACGACTATGGTTCATATTTCCGCAATGAGGCCAGGGTTTTAGGGTTCCGTACCCCCAGAATAGCCTAACGGGACCCTACGAATATGCCTACGCCGTCCGTCCGTCCATCCATCTTTTGAACCGTAGGTAATAGATAGGGGTTTATTTCTGCAGAATATGTATAATTAAGTAGGCGGATTTACTAACATTTCTTTTTTAAAGAAAGTGAAATAATAAATGGGGTCTCCCTCCATACATGAAACATTTTTTCGATGTATTTTTATTATTTTTGTATCGTACAAACTGTAAAATATACAAGCGGTAAATTTGGTGTATGATTAGATTATTGTACAAGCCCTGAAGAGAAGCAACAAATACTAAACGAAAACAAGTGTGAGATGGGTTCGCGCTGATTCGATTCCAAATCGAATTCAATTTGGAATATAATAATACCTATAGGTATATATAGTAAACTGAGCTGCGGTTCGGAACCCTTACGCGAATCCGACTGGCACTTGACCGGTTTTTAATTGATCTGCCAGACTTTTAGAGCGTATTCACTATATCCGATCCGATATCGGCACACACGGGATGCAGTGTACATTTATTTTTTAAATATATGCAGTGTAGATAAGTGCAAGCACTATGTACTTGCGTGTTACTCTAACCTATAGCTGCATCTCGGGTGCACCGATATCGGATCGGATAATGTGAAAACGCTCTTACCTGTCTCTGATGGTTTCTGCGCTTGGGGTGCCGGTGGTACATGTCGTCGCAGGAGGCGCACAGCGCGCGCCGGCCGCACTCCGCGCAGCGCACGCGCGCGCCGCCGCCGCCGCACAGCCCGCACGAGGCGCCCGCCTCCGCCGGGTGACCTGCGTCCCGTGTAACAATAACTACACAAACAACTTAGGCATCGTTCACACCAAGCGTATTGTCTGCCGCCGACTGTGAGCGCGCATTATGCAGTTTATCGCTTTTCCATATATATTTAACTTCTCTAAATATTACAACAAACAATACAGACAATGAGCATGCTCACAGTCGGCGGCGGACAATACGTTTGGTGTGAACGATGCCACGCAAGATGAGGCATACCATTTGCTTTCGACACTCGCCTCACACACTCACTGCGGCCGCCACACTCTCCGCCGTGTTAAGTCGTAACCATGCCGTTAGGGTTCCGAAGCCAAATTGCGAATACAGAGCTTTGACTGGACTAATTAAATAATAACAGCTACGGCTTACTCACGTAATGTCAGGAAACGGTCTGCCACGTTTAGGGGTCGTTCGTTAATTTTCCTTCGAAAACTTAATTATATTACTCTGCGGCCTACAATTTAGAATCAATAATAAAACCAAAATTTTGTTATTTCGTTCTAGTTCCAGCAACAGTTGGTATTTCAACCACATCCCAATGAAGTACCTTAATATACTCCTAAATGTCCCTATATACATTTTTTCCAAAAAAAACAATTCCGGTGTTCGCAAGGACGCAAGCAAACTTCACTACCTATCTATGTATAATTCAATTTTATCTGCATATTGAGCTTTTTCTATCATTGTTCATTTTCATTTTAGGCTAGCAGAAAGTTATAAGTGTGCATAAATAGCGCTCATTATATGGTCACTCCTATCAAGTTCCTTCAATTTGTGAGAGTCGAATAAATTAATGAAAAAAATTACAAGGATTATTTTCATACAACCAAGTAAGTGAGTAACGTGAGATTTTAAAAATATTTGAATGCGGTAAACCCTGTTCATCATCAAATCATCATCTCAGCCAAAAGACGGTCACCGTTGGACATAATGTCTTCCCTATAAGGATCTCCTCGACGGCCGGTAAACCCTGTTTTTTGAGACAAAGACAACACTGATAGAGCACATGTTCCTGGTACACTTATCCCTACCGAGCTATCTCTACTGGTAGGGATAACTCGGTAGGGCACTGCACGTTTTTGGTAGATTTATTTCTACCGGCAGGGATAGGTGCATTGTCCATTTCAACTATTCGCTACTCTATTACTAATTTACCAAAATTATTATCATAAATATGAGGTCAGTTTAGGTTATGTTAGTTCTTCAGCAGGCCCGGAGTGCTAAAACATTCATCAACTCTGTTAAATTTGATATTCAAATTGAAATTATTGGTAGAGTATCGAATAATGGAAATGGACAGTGCACTTATCCCTACCCGTAGGAATAGCTCGGTAGGGATAAGTGTACTTCCTAGCTGGACATTCGAACATTGAGCACAGACTTTTACACTTACTATTTTGGCCTACTATAGAACTATGACAAAGGGATTAGAGATATGTAACCAATCAAATCTTATAACTTTGGATTTATACATACATTAAAGGTATCGCAGCGCAGTAAATTGTAAAGTATTTTTGACGATCATTGCTTATTTTTGACGGATCAGAACAGGAGTAGAATGATTAAACCTATTTATGAAAACGTAGGTAATAGTTTTAACTCAGTTCAACAGAATCCAGTAAAGTATCTTGGGAATGCTTTTACGGTCGTCTTACTCAACTAAATAGGTTTATGGGTTCAGTGATGCTATAGAGGGGCGCGTTCGTCGATGAGCAATGCCGTACTAGCAAATAAACACAGCAATGTACACTTTCTTCTGCTATGGACAAGAGAAGGCAGACTAACTAGCCACCTAGATACACCATTACAGCTGCAAGTGCGCTGTCGGCTTGGGCTAGGTCCCTAAGTCATGTCGGTATAATCACTATCACTACATATTATAAAGCAAAGTCGCTTGCCGCTGTCTGTCTGTACTCATGTATGCTTAGATCTTCAAAAGTACGCAACGGATTTTGATGCGGGTTTTTTTAATAGATAGAGTGATTCTAGAGTTCAAATCCGTTGCGTACTTTTGAAGATCTAAGCATACATGAGTACAGACAGACAGCGGCAAGCGACTTTGCTTTATAATATGTAGTGATACATGCATAATATAGTAGAGAAACATTGATAATTTTAGAGGTTTCTAATGTGATGTCGTAAATAAACACATATTTTTGCGCTTTCATTGCAAACGCTGGCTAAACCTTAAGAGATATATCAAAATAATGTACTGAAGAATTGTAGTTCTTCAAAAAACCTAAAGAAAAGTCCGCGATGGCATATGTCTATCTCCTAAAGTTGACTCACAGTAACCATTTTTATCTTTAAAATTTTATTAAAAAATATTAGGTTACTTGCGAAGCTATTTTCTCCAATTCAGCATTTATTCTTATCCAGATAATTACGTTAGTTACCTTGGGCATTTAATGTAGATTAAAATTGTCTTTTGCACTATATTATTTAAATAAATACTTTAGAAGATATGGCAGATTTAAAATTACGCGCAACCTCAACCGGTATTATCGAAACATACAGCCTATGTACAGCATCGTATAGTAACAAAAAATGGAATTATCAGACTCTCCTGAGGGCCCTGAAAAGATGCACTACGCTAACTAACGTTTCTATTTGATTTGTTTTTAAACCAATCACGTCACTGGTAGACCACGTGACTTTTCGTATCACGTCATCTCCCAGTGACGCGATTGGTTTAAAAACGAATCGAATAGAAACGTTAGTTAGCGTAGTGCATCTTTGCAGGGCCCTCTGTTACTTTACTTACTTATATTTATAATTATAAAGAAATACAAGCTTTTCAAATTATTAAATTAGGGAAATGGGTAGGTAGTTAGATTGAGTTTAGGTTTTGATTAAAAGTTAGTTTATCATATTTTTGAATAGGTCCAAAGTATACATATATCTACATCTACTGTTTACTACATGTTTGTTTGTTTGAATTGAATATGCTTCGAAACTACTGGACTGATTTGGAAAATTCTTTCACCATTAGAATCCTACATTATCCCTGATGAACATAGGCTATAGAATATTTTCAAAAAAGTTAGGGATCCGTATGAAAGCTTAGATAATGTGACCTAAGGTGTGGAAAAAATACCAAAAAACGCGTAGACGTACGCTGCGGAAACTATTGACAATAGAGCAAAGTGATGTAAGTGCTATAGTTTTATAGAAGACATCAATGTCTACAGAAAAGTCCGCGATACCATAATATATGTCTAACTACTAAAGTAATGTCACGATAACTACTTTTTCATGTTAAAATATGCAATAGTAACGCCGGTACTAACTAGGCCCCATTATTCGTACCTTGGTATTAATCCTTATCCAAATAAATCACTTCGTTTTTAAGGCTATATTAGTACCTGTAAATTACTTTTCGAATTATTCAAATCGGACATCCCATTCAAAAGTTATCATTAGACATCGGATTATATGCACTATCAAAAGGCCAAAATATGCATGCAAATATGCATTAAAAAAAGGGTGAAATATGCACAAAATATGCACAATAAAAAAAACATTTATAATTAGAATTTACATTTATTTATATTATAATGTATAATATAACTTATAATAAAAATAATATATATATGATAATTTATAATTTATAACTTATTTATTATAATTTTTGTGACTATAAACAATAATATATTTTTCCAGGTTTTCTAGGTTTTTTTTTATTTGTCACTTAATATCAATTTATAAGCTGAAAATGACCTTTCGACGTCAACAGTAACTGACCTTACCGGACAGAACTTGAAATTTGGCGCCATTCCTGCAGAGACATCTTCAGGAAGAGTTTGCCCGGTGCCGTTGATAAATGCGTCAATTTTCTTTATTCCGTCAAGACCGGGGTTTTTATACAAAACTGCATTTTATTTGCCACGAACCTTTTGCGATATTGAACTCGGAAGGGCGTTACACTGTTCAATTTTTTTTTCTATTATTTCCAAGGACTTGCACAAAGGAAGGTTTTTAGTTTCTTGTTTTTCAATTGCATCGGGTATATTGCTGAGTGTTTGCGAGGCGGACGCGTCTAACTGTGGCGTCGACGGCATAATACAACACGCCTAACACGTATAACTACTGAAATAAGCACTGTTAATGAAAAAGTACCAAAATATGCAAAAACGCTATAAAATTGAATTATATGCATTTGCATATGCAAATATACAAATGCATATAATCCGATGTCTAGTTATCATAAATGTAAGTAATAATTATCAAAATTAAAATTAAAAAAACAGCCCTCTAAGTTACTTAATTGGTTTTATTTACAACAGAGAATAGATAGACACGTAAAATTTGGCTAATGGTTCCTGTATATTGTGTAAATGAGTGTAACATGAAGCCTATAGCCCTCAGCAGAGCATCAAAGAGTGTATGTACATACATAGGTGCCTACATTAAATCACGCCTGTTTCACAGATGGGTAGGCAGAGGCCACTTCTTTCTTTTCACTTTCAAGAGTGTATGTGATCACCAGTGATCGGAATTAGGTGAGCCAAAATACGTACTCAGCGCTAGAGGACACAATACAGACTGGTTACAACCGGGTAGAAAAATATTTTTTTTCTTGAATACCGGGTATTCGGTATTTATCCAATGATATTTTTATATACGTTATGCTCACACTAAACGCATTCAAAACCCGTGACCAATTACTGACAGTTACCTAAACACTAATTCCGATCACTGGTGATCACGGGATATAAAAAACAGTGGAAGTGGCATGAGCTTCGCTTAGTATCAGACCTGTTGTCGCCAATACTCGAACTATCATAAAAACAACACGCCACCATAGAAAATGTTTTTGGTGCGGCTATCGTTTTTACATTCCAAAATAGCAGAATAAGGCATGCTTCTGGATTTATCCTTTTTTAGAAATATCGAAATATTGAAATAAGTAATCGCGGCAAAAGCATGGTAGGTTGCGCGGAACTCTGCATAACCATGCCACACGTTACACGCCCACTTGACACTTCTACTGTTTTTTCTGTTCTGTGTATGTGATGGTGAGAAATCTATTACTTAATTATCCAAAAATTTTATTAAACTTAACCGAAACCATGCATCTCTTCTCTAAATAGTATAAATTAACCTGTCTGCCTGTTTCCCCGCTAACTCCTTCTAAAACACGCAACGGATTATGATACGGTTTTCACTGTCATTTAGAGAATTTATTCTAGATGGTTTATATGTACATTTCATTCAAATCAAGTTTTAATATAATTGAGAAAACTCAATGTTTTCCTACCGAGTCGTCAAAAATCGTTTTTCGGGCCCTTACATAGCTAATGCTGGCCTTAACCTAAAACCTTAAGAGAAGTGTCAAAATAATGTACTGAAGAATTGTAGTTCTTTAAAAAACCTAGAGAAAAGTCCGCGATGGCATAATGTCTATCTCCTAAGATTGACTCACAGTAACCATTTTTATGTTTATGATTTTATTTTAAAATTAGGGTATTAGCGAATCTATTCTGTCCGGTTCAGTATTTAATAACCTTATCCAGATAAAAACTTGGTTACCTTGGGCATTTAATGTAGATTCATAATGTCCCGTACAATATATTATTTAAATGAATACTTTAGAAGATATGGTAGATTCAAAATTACGCGTAACATAGATTAGAAATCAAAACAAATATGACAGTTTCTTTGTCTACACGTATGAAAACCGGCTCTTTGCAGAGTTGTTGCTCAAAATAGGAAATGGACAGATGCCCTAACATAATAGGAGCATTAATCTTCAAAATGAAAACCTTTTCGTTTTAGTAAAAGAATTAGTCGACAATGTTTATTCCGAAATTAATAATATTAATAGAGTAGGTATAGAAAATGGCTTAATTCTATCGAAGATCAATGCACCGACACACACATGTATACTACTCTGTAGACATTGTGCTCGACCTGGAAGAGGCTGTCCATTTCCCAACGGAATTTCTCAAATCCTTGCAACCTTCTGGATCGCCCCACATAAATTGGTTTTGAAAGAAGGGTGTCCTATTATTTTACTACGGAACCTTAATCCACCCAAATAACATCTTTAAAAACGTTCATAATAGAGTGCACAATACTGTTGTCCGGATGTGAGGCTGGAAAAGTCGTTTTAATTCCCCGGATTCCATAAATACTAGCGGATTTACCTTTCCAGTTAAACGACTGCAATGTCCCGTACAATTATCGTTTTCAATGAAAAATTACAAGTCATAACAATATATTCAAAGTTGCGGGCTTAGACTTGATCGTTGAGCGTTTTCCCATTGACTTATGTAGCCCTTTCACGCGTCACTTCCAGGCAAAGTTTGTTTGTATTGTGCAATGAAAAGTCCGCTGTAAACATTGATATAGAGAGATTCTATGATAACTGGCAGTCACGATTTCTAAAAACGTCATTAAATAAAACCTCTATACATATGCACCTATCTATAATTTGAAAAGCATATTATTCCAGATGAACGGGGATTATTTTAACTTATATTAACCGAAGCGAAGCGAGCGCGGGTCGCTAGTATAATAAATATTAAATTGACTTATTAACCTTGCCTTGTGAAAAAAAAAGACGTACGTTGCGTACATCGATGTATTTAAGGTAATATTGCTGAGGCAGAACAAATACTTATAGGCGTTGCACATAGTGGCCCCAGCTAGTCGCTAAAATTTGGAATTGTAACTCTGCCGCAGAAAATACAAACTCTGAGTCGTCCTAGGTCTGACCGTGGCCATGTCCCGCCCCCCCGACTCCCGTCCCCTGAACAAGTGAACGCCTTCAGACCTATCAAGATTAAGAGACCAGACCTGAGGTGGGCTGAGCTCAAAGCTCATAGAACCATCCTTCTAATTTAAATCCTAGATCTGCCCTACCCTAGAACCCTATGAATAGATACCTAATAGCAAACATTAAAATTTGTTTACGTATAACGTGGATATACCCTACTGGTTGACTGCCTAGAGAATGCCACTTGGCATTAAGTCAACCATTTGTACTTTATTGTGTTTTGTGCAAATAAGTTTAAATAAATAAATATAATTTAAAGAAAGAAAGAAAGAAAGAACAATGATTTATTACCACATTTACCACATAATACAAAAAATAACAAACAAATAATAAATGAAAAACAAAGGCATAAAATTAGTATGGCATGTGGCAAAAGGAGCCGACTCAGCAAAAGCTGCGCTTCCGAGTGTGGGCGCAGGAGCTGGCAGCGCTGGTTTTCAGTCCGCTCCTCATCTCATGCTAGCGTTACAATGTATGTAGCCGTAGCTGGCGAGTTTATTACTAGTTATTTCTAAATGAGAATAAGAAAAAAAATGAATTTAAAAAAATGAGGATAATTTAGTGCACCTGCAGACAGGATGATGTTATTTTGTTAGGTACCTGTGGGCGGTCGCGGTGGCGTCGGCGGTGGCTGCAGCTTGGCATTGACGTACTGGTCGGCGGGGAACTCCACGACCTCGTAGTCGGGCTCCGGGCGGGCCATGGGCGCGCGGGGCTCCGGCCGAACCTGCGCGCGGGGCTCTGGCCCGGCGCGCGGGGCCGGCGCCGCCAGCCGCGAGCCCTGCGGCGTGCTCGGAGCAGACAGGCGGGGGTCGCGACCCCGACCCTTTATCATCTGTTGGACGGTTTTCACAATTTATAACTATAATATTGTTGTCATGATTGTCTGTTGCGCCCCTGGCAAAACTAACAGTCACCGCTTGGCTTAGTAATGAAAGGGCTCAACTCAAATTATACATACATACATACAATCGCGCCACTTTCCCGTAGGGGTAGGCATAGACCACTTCCTTCCACTTGCTACGATCCAGGCAAACTTCCCTCGCTTCGTCCACACTCATAAGTCTAATCATACACGTGCGTCGGTTTAGGGTAGGTACTCCTGACCTGGCCCTTTCTTAATACGTCCCGGATCTGATAGTCGAACGCACGCCTTGGCCTTCCCCTTCCAACATTTCCATTTACTTGCCTCATATATCTCATATAGGTATGTGTTGTAGTTAAGTCAAATTGTGTTACTTTTATTTTAAATGGCATCGCACGTGCAACATAGTTTTCTGGTATAAGTTTTACCTTAAGAAAAGAACTCAAATAGATCCCAACACGGTGTAACTACTGAACTACTACCTATCTATATCTACCTCTTACTATTGCGAATAGGTACAGTGCAAGAGAGGGCTTAAAAAGTATTTCGGGTTAGGGTAAAGTAGGATAGATTTGCGTAATAAAGTATGAGAGCGAGCGAAAGAGAAGTACGAACTCGAAGATAATTTCAAGTAGGGTTGACAAGATTAAATCATTTGATTTAAATCATGATTTAAATCTAAGTCATTTCACATTCATGTTTATTGAGGAAATTTTACAAGTAAACGTGATGGAATTCTATTGAAGTAAAGAATTAAATATTCTAACTTTCTAAATTAATGAAATGAAAATAAATATATATATATATACAATATATACACTATACAATTATAATTAGAATAATAAAAAATTAAAAGAACTAACGTAACCTATTATCTACTTAAAACTAGAATTATTAAATATATTTATGTACACAACTACAAAAAGAATACCCCATCTAATAAATCCGTTCGCGGCATTGTACCCATGATGCTGGCTGCGTTACCTCTCTGGATAGTTAAACCTATCCTTTGGGAGAGGTAAGCGCCAGCTCTGGGATCCACGGAGGCGTCGATAAGCTTGGCAGACAGGGTCTTTATAAAACGTTTCATGTCAGCAGACCAAGGTCCCAGAGTCTCCTCTGCAAGCGCCGCAAATTTGTAATCATTAATTAATGATGAATATTTGCGACGCTTGAGGGTCTGGGCCTGATCAGCTGCTGCGCCGGCCTGATTTCGGGTTGCTTGTACGTGAGATAGGGCAAAAGTGTCGACACAAGTTGCGTCCCACACCAGAGCCCTATCAAGCTTCAATGGCACTAATGTAGCTCTGTTGGGGCGTACCATCGTCTCTGATCATACCGGCTGGTTCCAAGACAGCAGGTACAGAGGCGGTGGCAAGTAAACGACGGATCAAATCATTGATGGCGTCGTGGCGGAACAAGCGGACGGCACTGCTTGAACAAGAAAGACCATGTCTATCAAGCTCATCTACCTCTTTGCCGCAGGTGCAAGAATGAGGCACACAGATCTTGGCTCCAAGCCGCAAGCAAATTGATATTTGCAAGCAGCTTGAGTCCAGGACTGTACCTATGTTGCGAGAGGGATGGGCGCGAAGCCAATGGCCTGACCCACTAGCAGTGACAGCGAGAAGACGGGCGCGATCTGATTCATCTGGACTATTGGCTAAAAGGACTGCATGAATTGCTATAAGACGAGGGGTATCCCAAGCTCTTTGAATGTTTATGCGTTGGCATATCCACTCCAGGGCATGACTCACACCAGGAATCCCTTGCCTCCAACAGGTTCGCTATCTCAACGTCAAGTATCTGTGGGAGGTTTAATAAAATACTGACGAGAGACATCGAACCAAAAGTAACGAATACCCAGTCCACCGAAACGTACTGGGAGAACCGTTTGAGTCCAAGGCCTTTTGTCAAAATGGATATTTAACAATTTAGAGAGAGTTTTCTCAAGGGAATTATCGATAGCAGTCATGATAGAGGGAAATTTCCAAATTGGGCAACTGCGTAGTAAATACATAAATTTTGAAGTAAAAAGACAAAACCGAATGATGAACAATGCCAATGAGGGTTCATTTCAAACAAAAGAGCTGAAGTATTTTTAAAATGATTTAGTTTACAATTTAAAATGGGATTAATGGCTTCGTCGAAAATTGGGGAACCTAAAAGAGTCAGAGAGGTATTAGAGTGGACCGTGCAATAAATAATGAAATAAATTAATAGAAATTATTAGTGATCTCGAAAAACAACAAATAGAAAAAGTAATTAAAAGAAAACTATTACGACTATGCCACTATTTGGATACTATTGGTTCTAGAGTTATATACGACCAAAATGTTTGTAGTCACCTACTCCTCCTCTAAGGGCCGAGTTTACCAACAATTAAACGGACGATTAAGTCTTAATCAGCTGTTAATCAATACATTTGACACCCGTTAAACCGCTAATCGTCCGTTTTAGTAATGGCTACATTGAGCATGGTCCGTTTTTTGTACCCCAAAGTCCCCAGACCATTTCTTAAGTAATTATTATATCTGAAGATACTCGTACCTATAAAAATACGTCCATAATTTTTCGCAGTTGTAGATGTTAGCAACTTTTTATAGCATAAATAATTATTGATTATTAAACGGATATTATTAAAAGTAAATTAGAAAAAACCTAGTGAATTGTGCGAATCATTTGCAGAGATGTCATAGGATTGTTTAAATAACTTTGTGTTTGTATGTCTCGGGTAGGCCAGACTATTTTGGCTACATTCCACCGGCGCGTTTAAGACCATGTTCATTCGTCCTACGCGTTTAGCAATAGGAAATCAATTAAATAAACGTTTAACTACGAATATTTCTATAAATATTAAATACCTTTGAGAGCGAGACTAATAACTAAAAATGCGAAGAGGCTTGGACTATCTCCGTACTTGAATTATGAAGCGGAGTGGTACAATAAATAAAAGCAGTTCAGACTGACCGCGTAGGTGCGGCTGGCTATGTGTGTGTACACAATGGATCTTTTCATTACGTATTGCAGCCACACAGTTATACATGTCAATTGAAGTTTTATTTGCGAACTGTACCTACTTGTAAAATTATTGATACAAATCGGTCGGGAAATTTTAACCCTTGATTTTTAACAAATCTGCTATGGGTAACTAATAGGTTTTTCTTAAGCAAGACGAAGAACATCAGACGTGACCGAGATAGAGCGGGCGCCGCCGCACCCGTGTCGACCCGTTCCGATTTCGCTTCTCATATCCCAAAATATCGAATGTAAATTGGGTCTATTTAAAAATCTCATTTAATAATGTTACACTTTCATTTTATAGTGTTTTGTTTCGACATACCTTGTGATGCTGGGTTCTAACGTTTTGCAAATTGATTAAGGCACTGGAGAAAACCGAGTCACTTTCTGCTGCCGCGCACTTTTCGCACTCATAGTTATGGATACGTAACACTTATGCAAGCATGTGCTGCAGGTGCAGGGCCTAGCGTTGCGAGGAGCCCTAGTCGCACGAGCGCCGGCGGTTACTGCTAATCGTGCTCCCTATCCGGACGAAATTGACAGCGGGAAGACGCGCGCGCGCCTCTATTTCGGTCCGCGGCCGCGTTGCCCCGATTCCACTAAAATTACAACGCGCTGCTATTTCCGCACTCAATGCGCCCTCCCGCCCGCGTCTCTACTTCTAGCGAAATTGTTATCATAGAGCTGAGGAGGCGAGCTTCAGATACAACTTCAGTATTTTAATTAAAAAGCATGTATGGCTATAACGGCAGAACTTTAATGGGACCAATAGTTTAAAATCCGGCTAAGTGCGAGTCGGATTCGCACACGAAGGGTTCAGTACCATTATCTATAAAAAATCACGTGTGTTGTATGTGGAGCCCCCCTTAAATATTTATTTTATTTTAATTTACTAAAACGAAATATTGTGTGAATATTTCAAGCGTCTACTTGTTGCCGTTATTCATATCGAGCAAAAACCGGCAAAAAAATCACGTTTGTTGTATGAAAGCCCCACTTAAATATTTATTTTATTCTGTTTTTAGTATTTGTTGTTATAGCGGCAACAGAAATACATCATCTGTGAAAATTTCAACTGTCTAGCTATCAGGGTTCATGAGATACAGCCTGGTGGCAGACAGACAGACGGACAGTGGAGTCTTAGTAATAGGGTCCCGTTTTTACCCTTTGGGTACAGAACCCTAAAAATTAATTGAGTAGCGAATGCATATTTCGCCTGGGATTTGGTTTGCGATGTATTTGTATTTGCGCCAAGCACTTTTATGTACTCTACAGGTTGATTTTCAAAAGAATCGGTACATTTTTATACCATTACAAAGTTTAAGTATATCACGGAAGTATATATACAACTTAATCGTTTTCCGGGCCCGTATTATGGTCACCCCCATCGCGGTGGATAAAGCATCCGTCACTCTCGCACTTACATATTGATCAGAAAGTGACAGATGTTTTATCCACATCGACAACACGACCATAATAGGGTACCTGAGCGAGACTCTTGATTTTCATGTACGGCCATTCTACGGCATTCAATATATTCTACACTAGCTGTTCCTCGCGACTCCGTACGCGCAGAAAAATAAAACATAGCCTATGTTACTCAGGGATAATGTAGCATTCTAATGGTGAAAGAATTTTTGAAATCGGTCCAGTCTTTTTTGAGTTTATTAGTTACAAACATACACACACACAAAAATACAAATCTTTCCTCTTTATAATATTAGTATAGATTGTTAATCATCCTTTATTTAAGTTACCTGGAAGCCCTTATTCTACTTTGTTCGGCCGCATTTACTGTTAAGTTGGTAAGAGCTTTATTGTGATAGAATACTATAACAAGTAAGTACTTGGATGACTTATTTGTGTATTTTTTTTGGTAAGTTTTCTAAAAATAACACCTAGCTAGATCGATTTATCGCCCCCGAAACCCCATGCAAAACTTCACGAAAATCGTTGGAGCCGTTTCCGAGATTCAGATTTATATATATATAAATCTTAATCTCGGAAACGCGCAATTCTCGTGTGCCTATATATATATATATATATATATATATATATATATATATATATATATATATATATATATATGTATATATATATATGCACACGAGAATTGCTCGTTTAAAGGTGTAAGATAGATAGATAGATAGGGGTAAAAAGACATTGTACATAAGGTCCCTGTTCAGTTTCAGACCCGCCGCTGTCTCAACTGCAATCATAAACTTTGTCCGTGATAAAACTGATAAATACAAAAATAAATACTATGGGTACTAGACATCGATAAAGATACTTATATAGAGAAATATATACTACAGTAGCGGCATCGAGTGATGGCACTTTTGATAGCTGACAATTAGTGTCGTGAAACAATCCATTTTACCATCGTAAAAAATTCAGTCAAGTGCGAAAAGTATATTTTAAAAAGTTTATTACAGAAATAACTCATAAAAATAAAAGCGCATAAATTGTAGATCAAACTCTCGAAATAAACTGCGTGGCTAGAAGAAGACGACACTGTCAAAAATTTGAAATATTGAGTCAAAAAATACAAAATGTGAAAATATTGATAAATTAGTGAATAAATAATCATAAAACCATGTGAAGTCAGAGCTAGGACGCGAGTTTGTCAGCGGCGATGACGTGAAAGTGCAGTGACTTCATTGTCATACGTTGTTGTACCAGTCAGCGGTCCTTTGTTATCATCACGCGAATTGTTTTTTTGAGATATTTTTTGTTAGTTATGATGATGATGAACGCTAGAGTGCGAGCAAATAAAAACAACCTCAAGATGAACCTAGTTACGAAATGCGTTTCGGTAAATTACGGCCCCAGCAGTAGGTACATCACTATTCCGGTATCTGCAACAATGAAGTTTGACATCTGTTCCTTTATACTTGCTGTCTATATTTAGGGAACTTCATGAGCGAGCAAACGTCAAAAGTGCCATCACTCGATGCCGCTACCGTAAAATACAAAGAAAACACCCAAGACTCAGGAACAAATACTTGCGGTCATAATAAAAATATCTGCCCATACCATACCTGGAATCGAACCCGGGACCGCTAGCATCATAGGCAGCGCCGCCACTACCAACTAGGCCACCGCGTCGTCCGGAAAAGCATGCACACAAGAGCATGTTGGGCCATGCTCCGTGTAGGGCTCCGATGCTGTAACTGTAAACACAAAAAACTATAGTGACGGCACCAACGATGGACACTTTTAGCTCACAGGCACCAGTAATGGACACTTCACTCTTAATTCAAATTGTATACGGACCAAAATTGATTGTTATTCATTTGTTGCAAAACAAATGAATAACCCTTATCTTCTGTAAAATAAGAATAAATAAAGTGTTCATTATTGGTGCCTTGTCCATTACTGGTTCCATCACTCTAGGTATTTCGAAATAGAAATGTTGATTGTGAGAAGTGAGTGTAGTTACCAATACGATGTTGAACAAGGCAAGAGCAGCGCGTCACATTCAACCGGTTTCCGGTGTAGGTACAATATTATTTTATGTTGAAATTAGAGCAAAATACAAATGTCATCTTATTAAACTACACAGTAAATACTCATTACAAAATAAATAAAATACCTGAATTAAATTAAATCTCCCCGATTTTAAATATTAAATGCACAATGTAACAGTTTCAACATGTTATTTAGCATTTTATTTTATTCTAGCGACCCGCCCTCGCTTCGCTTCGGTTAATATAAGTAGAAATAACCCAAGTTCATCTGGAATAAATATACTTTTCAAATGGTGAAATAATTTTTAGATAGGTGCATTTGCGTAGAGGTTTGTAGAATAGGTTTGTAGAGGAATGCAGAATTCAGTTTATTTGGCCATAAATTAGAAGTAACTACTTGTGGGCCTACGTTCATGTTCAGTAGAAGATTCTCTGGCTCTCTGAGATCTATATCTATCACTGTCACCTATAAGCCGAACGTCACGTTAAGTAGAAGATTCCCTGGCTCGCTGAGATCTATGTCTATCTCTATCAACTCTAAGACGAACGTAACGTTCAAAAGACGATTGTCAATTTCTTCACAAAGAATTACTTTCTCTTCTATTACACAGCCTGATTTCCCTTTCTTCTTTGATTTCATCATTAAGACGTAAATTGTTTCTATTATTATCCCTAATTCTATGATCTATATTAGAACGAATTCTTCGCGTCATAGGTACTTAATTCATTAAGAGTTTTCACCTTAAAAAAAAACAAACAATACCTATTAACCCAAATCCACAAAAGTAACTACCTGCTTCATTGATGGGACGACTACGAAACTAACACCAGCCAGGCTAAGGTACCTAATATGCTAAAAGCATAAAAGTTAACATTTATTTTTAAATTTACAACCTGAAATATTTACAACACAAACAACATTAAAATAAGAAAAAAATAAAATAGCTAATATCTAGGTACTTACATATTCTGAATATTTACAATACAATCTTAAAATAAAAAAAAATGAGTTTTATCCCTTAAATCCTAAACAATTAAATAATATACACTACTATTAAAAAAAACACTTAGGTAAAAGAAACTCATTTCATTTACCAATATTAATTTATTTACTTATTACCTGTATTGATTGACCTTTGTATTCAAAAATATGAAAAACAACATAAAAATAACTTTTAATCAAAACCTTAACTCAATCTATCTACCCAAATCCCTAATTTAATAATTTGAAAAGCTTTTATTTATTTATTAATATAAATATAAGTAAGGCCAGCATTACACCTGTAAGTTATTACTGTAAGTTTTGAAACAAAGCTATAAGCAAGAGAGAGATGCAGATATTTGCCACGCACTCTTACCCATACTTGCGTCTCAAAACTGCCGGCCTAAGTCACAGCAGAGCTCCGGTGCACGTCTGATAGATCATTTCAATTTTTTTTTTATTAAAGGATGCTGTAGGCTGTAAGTAGGTACTACATAAAGGGCGGAGCGCGGCCATAGGCCCGGCCAAACATTTCGATAATACAGATTTAGGTTGCGCGTAATTTTGAATCAGCCATATCTTCTAAAATATTCATTTAAATAATATAGTGTAAAGGACAATTTTAGTATACATTAAATGCCCAAGATAACTAACTAAGTTATCTGGATAAGTATAAATACTGAATTGGGGAAAATAGCTTCGCAAATGACCTAATATTTTTTAATAATTTTTTAAAGATAAAAATGGTTACTGTGAGTCAACCTTAGGAGATAGACATATGCCATCGCTGATTTTTATTAGGTTTTCTGAAGAACTACAATTCTTCGCTACATTATTTTGATATATCTCTTAAGGTTTAGCCAGCGTAAACTATGTAAGCGCCCGAAAATCGATTTTTTGACGACTTGGTAAGAAAACATTGAGTTTTCTCAACTATATTTAAACTTAGTTAGAATGAAATATACATATAAACAATCCGGAATAAAATTCCTAAATGACAGTGAAAACCGTATCAAAATCTGTTGTGCTGTGGTTTAGGAGGAGTTAGCGGAAATACAGACAGACAGACACGGAGGGCGACTTCATTTTATACTATGTATTGATTACCTACATGCATAAACAATTTCGGTTAGGTACTTAAAACGATCATCGAAAAACAACAAGTAAAGATTAAATATGTTTATTCAGTAGGTAGGAGGCCGCACCGCACGGGCACTTTTACGCGTCAAGAATCTACCAGCGCTTCCCAAGAGGAGACCACCGCTACGAAGAAACGCCGCAAGAAACTCAACAGTCAGTCGTTTTCAGGATTCCGTAGTCAAACTAGGTTTCTGGCCACTACACCGTACTGTTAGCCGCTCATAATTTTAGAGTATATCCGGATATGTTTTTGTCATGATAAACAATCATTGTGATTTGTTTAAATGTAATATTAATATTAATTATTATTTCCTAAATTATTTTAATGTTGAATATCTTTAATTGGATACAAATCTTTAAGTATTACTAATAAGAAGTGTTATTTGACTAAAAGTCATCTGTGATTGTGCTGCCATCTGCATAACTGATAAATACGGAGTTGTTAGATTTTAAACGGCAGTCTATATAGAAATATGGTGCTAAGAAGTCAACTAATAAAACATAGTAAATATTTAAGTACAAGATAAAAGGTTGTTTCTTTAAAAACGTCAGTCCCGTAGGGTCTAATAGTACTATGAACGTATCAGGCCCGGAAGGTAATTAGTAAACATCGGTATCAACGTTCAACTTTCATGGCACCCGGTAAGGGTAGCAAAAAAAGAAATACATTCGAATATATAATGAATAATTAATAACGTTTATAATCTGTGTTATTTTTAAATTTAATTATACTGCAGCTAACTGTACAGTCAAGGAAATGTATTCGCGTACCTTTTTGACTCTTATTGTCATTGTGACAAGAGTGAAAAAGGTACGCGAATACATTTCATTGACCGTACCTATATTTATACTGTACTTATACTTAAAGAGGTTTATATTCTAAATAATGTCATAGAAGCTTAATACTTATTTTGCATTCGAAAAATAATATAGGCCAAAACAGGTAACAAATGTCAATTTATTTGTCACACCAAATAAATATTAGTCAGTGTGGGAAGCTCATTCAGTCATTTAAAATGGATATATTATAACATGTATAACAGACGCCAAAGGTTGACAGCAAATTCCAAAGAACAATTTCGTTATTTATTCATTTTTGACGTTTTTTTTTTTGTTTCTAAAAAGAAAGGTTCAAAATACAAGATGTATTTGTTTGTAATTATTTTTCTGCAAACCCTACTCTGCCATGAAAACTGAACGATGATACCGATGTTTAGTAATTAGTATTAAAATGTGCCATTATCTATGTAAAGGGACCTTACTGTCGATGGCGCTTACGGCGCACTGCGTCACGCGACGTTGTATTTATATCGGAGCATCTATAATAATGGCGGAAGCGCCATCGACAATAAGGTCCCTTTTCATAGATAACGTCACAAATGTTGGTTGGTGATGGAATGGTCTAGTAGGCGTAGTCTCATACTTTTCAATACAAACATATTTTTTTTGTCTAACACGTTCCTATTACGGTCATGGTATGATACGGTAGTGGGTACATACTATTTCTAGTTTCGCCATGTCCGTCCGTCCGCAGCTTAGATTAGCTCAGAGACTCTTATAGTTCTAGAAAGCTGGTATTTGGTATTAATATATGACGGCGTCGTCGTCGTCAGGACGTGTTAAAGTGGGGATATTGTAAGTAGCAACTTGGTGAAAACAGCACCTGCACAGGTTAATATTTATTTATCGCGCCACCCTGCACCTGCTATACCTGTAAACAGCACCTGCAGCGATTCAGGTGGTCACACCATGCCGTCCCTCTACGAAGTTATTCTGCTGTCGATATAAAAGTCGTCTCTTTACGGGAGGGGGCATTCGAGACTTTAAGCCACGAACCAATGCACATGCCGTGTGGCTCTTGAAATATCTCATAATATTAATTAATTAATTGTCAGTAGGTACTGAGACTACTGAGTGTACTTTTCCAAAGATACAATAAAGTTATTGTGATTTATATTGCCAGTTTTCTCTACTATCCCAGACCCCATTGTTACATGAGAAGTCGGATCCAGTTCCACCTACAAGCTACGGCCGACAATCATAACCTTTAGTCGCACCGTGTGTCTAACAAAGATACAACCAGTTAAGTAATATCTCCAGGCCTAGTAGCATGGCTGTGTTTATCGCGTGACAAAGTTTAGATAAGGCATCCGTCACCTTTTTACACGTAGATAAGAACGACAGTGACAGATGCTTCATCCACATTTGACACGCGATATAGACGCAGCCATGCTACTAGGCCTGGGATTCAATCAAAGAAATATTAGTATCCAGGATTTCAAAGCCTATGATGATGATAAGATTATTTTGATCAAATCATAAAATTTTAATTTGAGGCAAGGGAAAGCCCAAATGAAGCACGCATGCTACTTTGGCAACTTATAGAAAAGATACTGAACGCCGATTTCCCAGAAAATGTTACAACAGGCTTTTCAATATCAGTATTCTCTCAATGGGATGACAAAACACATCGTGCAATTAAACTAGGGGGTCATTCATGACTAAACGTCAAAACTTTTAGTACATTAACTGATTCGGTGCGGATGGCACGACAGGCGTATCATCAATGTTTTTAACGTGTGGCGTATGACACGAGGAGTGAACGAAATTGTTACTAGACTGATATAGCAACAAGACTGAGAAATTGTAACCAAAACTGACAATGTTAGGGTGAGATCACACTTATTACATGAATACATGTTTCTTTAGGTACATAAACAAAAGGGTTTTTTGATAAGTTAACAATAGATATCACTTTTAATAGGTTATATCTATCATTAACTGAAAATACGTAATTATAATTAACTTACATCAATAAATGATGTAAGTTAATTATAATAATTTTTATAGTTATGCTTATGTTTTTTGTAGCATTACCAAAAAAACAAAAAGGGAATGGCACTATGTTTTTTATACTTTTAAATAATAATCAACACATACTTAAAAACTGTTTTCATAATTCAAAGATTTTAATTTTTGTAGATGATGCTTAAAAAAAATTACTTTGGTCAAGTCCGTGGAAGACTGTTATAATTTACAAAGACCTTGATAGGTTGGACCAGTATTGATCTGAACGATCTTCACCTTAATATAGGAAAATGCTGTTCTATCAAATTTTCAAGAAAACGCAACCCAATAGTTTTTGATTATACAATTAAGAACCAAGCACTTAAGAGGGTTACGGAGGTACGAGATCTAGGAGTTTATATCGATAGCGACATCCAACTGACTTCTCATGTTGAAATAATAACTTCTAAAGCTTATACAAAATGCTCGGCTTTATTTTTCGGCAGGGTAAAGATTTTAAAGACCTTCTAACTTAAATACTCTTATACAACGCATTTGTGCGATCGCATTTGGAGTATGCGTCTATTGTTTGGAGTCCTCACTACTCGGTGCATATTAACTCAATTGAGAAAATCCAAAATAAATTCATTAAATGGATGAATTATAAATTTAAATTAATTCATGGGTCAGTGACAGTATTGCGAGCCTGCTGCTACGTCGAGAACACGAAGACTAGATCTCTCTGTTTAAATTATAAACTACTTAGCCGAGTCGCACTACCTCATAAGTAACATTTTCTACAGATGTCCAAGTTTCCGTACTAGAACAAGTGATCAGGGCCCTGCCAAGATGCATTGCGCTAACTAGCGTTTCTATTCGATTCGTTTTAAACCAATCGCGTCACTGGTAGATGACGTGATACGAAAAGTCACGTGATCTACCAGTGACGCGATTGGTTTAAAAAGGAAACGAATAGAAACGCTAGTTAATGGAATGCATCTTGGCAGGGCCATCTGTTTGCCATTCCACGTGTCTGTCGCACGAAATATGTTAAGAATTCCTTCCTTGTTAGAGCGTGCTCAACCTATAACAAAAAGTTTTCCCACATTTACTTGTTTAGTTTGCGGTTATAGTACACTGTAGAGGTTAAAAAGTAAGCAATAGACGGACGAGTTAGTTCAAGGGCCGACGCGCAGCGGAGGCCCTCGAAAGTACGAGTCTATCTATTGCACTTTCGGCCGAGACTTAACTCAGTGCTTTTCACGACTACTGCGAGGAAATAAAAAACAATTCTTATAATAAATTTACAACAAACTAAAAATTTTACGCTCTCCTGCGAATTTTTACTTTTTTTTTCAGTAATCAGAACACGACTTTTGCTGCATATGAAATTAAATTGGCCAATGAGAAGACGTTTTATTTTTTAATAATATTCATCCATTCACGGATAGCCAAAGAAATCAGATTCCATACAGCCATATATGTCTGTTTTTAATTATCTGAAATATAGTTCTGTCACGGTCAGAGACGTCAGTTTAAAAAACGCCTTTGAATGACTGGCCACTAAGAACGGTATCGTTAAAAAAAAGCAAAAATTGGCGGGAGAGCGTAAAAATTTTAGTGTGTTGTAAAGGAGTTTGGGTAAAAGTGTTGTCATTTGTAAAATTCATACATTTTCAAGATGAGCGGCCATTCATAAAAGTGGTAAATTATGATAGAATTATTAAAAATAAACATATTTTGTTATGTGATGTAATACTCTAAAGTGCATCGGAGCCGAGATATTTAAATAATTATACTTGGGCGTACTTTTGTACTAAAAACTGAATACTTAAATCTTTGAAATCTCCGCTCCGATATTATTTACCGCCGTAAATTGTATATATCTATGTGTATTTAGAGGTCCTCTAAATAACTATGTAAAAATCATCCGTGGCCGCTGAAAAAAAAATGACAATATTCTTCAAACAAATTTACCCAATGCCCTTTATTATAAGAATTGAGTGTCATTTCAAAATCGATTAAAACTTCGTCAAATTAAGTTTCAGAAGGGTTCAACCCGAAAATAAATATTATTGCTTGTCACTTGGAACAAGCCTTCATTTCTGGAATATTCTGGATATTGTTTGAATTTTTCAAAATCAGTTGTTACCCTTTTCAAGTTGCATTATTTTTACGACCTAAACATTACTAATCATAATAAAATCTTACAACAAAATTTCAATTTTAACTTCAAATTAAATGATTTTCAAAAACTCTTTCATCTATACATATAAACCGATACTTTAAAGTGTACATTAAAATGCAACTACAGCCGTATAAACGATACTTTAATGACATGTAATACTTTAATGTTAACATTAAAGTACAACCACACATACAGATTATTTAATATAGGCCATTTGCCTATCGTTTCTGAACATATTATATTGCAGTTAAGATATGGATGCTGATAATTTCGAGAGCGTGGAATTTCATATGTAGTGGTAATGTGTGTTTACAGGGATTATATATTTAAATTTCCTCTACTTCTCATACCATCAGCATAAAAAGAGGTTTGTTGTTTGTTTGTTTGTTTGGTTATATTAAAGAAGTAAATACAAAAATAATGTCAGTGTCAAATTCTACTTTTAACGTTGCAATAAAATATACATCTTATTTTATTGTATTCTTGCAATTTTCAGGATAATTTTAACTGGGCCCGCACGACTGGAAGTTACATAGTTTGCAAAAAATAGTTCAGAAAGTAGCAGTACCTATCTAATTTTGGTCCGATTGAGGGTCAAAATAAACAAATAATTTTTAACTGTCATAAATATTTTGACTATGACTAACTAGTTCATGAAAAATTTAAATTCTCCTAACACCGCTGCCCAGTTAGTTGAAATAGCTACAGGTGTTTCTCACTCGTCTATTTATAAAATTATGTCTGAGAGTAAGAGTGACAAATTCAAAGCAACGAAAAAATTCCCCTCTCCGAGTAAGAAAAAGTTACGTACTTACTTGTCTGTCGGCAGTAGATGATTTTGATCAAGAAGTCATCAGGAGAACTTTTTACAGGATGTATTGCAAGTCGTGTGCCAAATGAATAGGGTGGGTAGCTAGGGTCACTTGCAACATGTTTTGGGCCAATTAACACTCATCCTACCCACGGAGTTTTTTTAATAATTTTTTTGACAAAAATCTCTGTCTTCCAAAAGTTAACCATTTTGTTTACCTATCTTTTTTTTAAATGTGATAGCACAAAAGTATTTATATTTTTTTTATCTCTAATGTATGCGTATTCTAATGAAATGTTACATTTATTCATGCAGTAACAAATAAAAAAAATATTAGCCGACAAAGTGTGAAGAACAGAAAATAAAAATCGACACGGTCAACTTTATGGCACAATTAAAAAATAAAGGTTAAAAAAAATAGAGGTTCCTCAGATCTTCCAACATCATAAAAACTTATTCAGCTCCTACCTACTATTCTTACGGTATACCACATGTCTAGAATCACGTTCAGTTTTTCGGCAAAATATGGTTTCAATCTAAAATCGTGGTTTACATTACCTTGTACTTCTTTGAAACTACCTACTTACTTGAAAGTAAGATTCGATCAGATAAATGAATTCAGACTATTTTTTTTTACTGATGATGAAAAAGCATAAAATAATCATCTAAAATGATTAAAAACCTAATAATAGTATCAATTTATTTCAATAACTAAGTATCGGATAGGTACGCAAGTTACGACCAAAAATATATAATAAATAAATATATTTATTGCATGGGTAACTACCTAATTAAAAATTCACTTAATAATAAAGAAAATCAAAAAGTTAATTGCGCGGGAAAACATTTAAATAAACAGAGATTATTTTAATTTTATTGTTGTTATCGACATTTATTGACATGGCTACATACAGCAACGAAGAACACGTTGCTGTAGACATAAGAATAGTCAGGAGCTGAAGAAGTTTTTATGATGTTGGAAGATCTGAGAAACTTCTTTTTTTTTTTAATTGTGCCATAAAGTTGGCCGTGACGATTTTTATTTTCTGTCCTTCACACTTTGTCGGCTAATATTTTTTTTATTTGTTACTGCATGACTAAATGTAACATTTTATTAGAATACGCATACATTAGAGATAAAAAAAAAAAATACTTTTGTGCTATCACATTAAAAAAAAGATATGTAAACGAAGTTGTTAACTTTTGGAAGATACCGAGATTTAAAAAAAAAAAAAAAAAAAACTCCGTGGGTAGGATGAGTGTTAATTGGCCCAAAACGTGTTGCAAATTACCCTAGCTACCCACCCTATTCATTTGGCACACGACTTGCAATACACCCTGTATAATTTTCACCTGTCCCATAAGCAATTTCCAACCTTAAAGATGAAAATTTAAATAAATGATAGCGACTAAAAGCAAAAAATTACATACTCATTCCACTTGTTTAGGGTATGTAATCTCATTAAATTAAGAAAAAAAACTTAAATTATTTTCCTTTTCATGCGGACGGTACAACCACTACAAATGCAATTCCACGCTCTCGATAATTTATCTATACTTGTTGTTTTTCGATGATCATTTTAAGTACCTAACCGACATTGTTTATGCATGTAAAGTAATAATTTTCTAATTTAATTGTGCTAAATAACATGTTGAAACTATTACATTGTGCATTTAATATTTAAAATCGGGGAGATTTAATTTAATTCAGGTATTTTATTTATTTTGTAATGAGTATTTAGTGTGTAGTTTAATAAGATGACATTTGTATTTTGCTCTAATTTCAACATAAAATATTGTACCTACACCGGAAACCGGTTGAATGTGACGCGCTGCTCTTGCCTTGTTTAACATCTTGGTAACTACACTCACTTCTCACAATCAACATTTCTATTTTCTTTCTGGAAGGGGTGCGTGAGGCTGCATTGGATTAAGTGCAAAAAGAGGGGTAACTACACAAAAGATCCCATAGGGTCGAAGTGTATCCGTAAGGACCCCACCAATAAGATAAGATAAGATGGTGAGTTTTCAAGGGGAAAAAAAACAACATGCAGAGTGCAAAAGGCTTAATTAGTTGATACTTGTACATACAACAATGGAGTTGGTAAAGTTAAGATTGTAAATATTTAATTATACTCTATTATATCATCTAACGTTTCTGTTATGTTTGTAACGGATTGTTTGAGTTGTTTTCGTAACTACTCGTGTAATAGCTACCTATTTATGCGACTGGTGTATAATGAGAGGCATTAATACACGAGTTTGGTTTTATGAAGCGAGCCGAAAGGCGAGTTTCATAATAAGATCACACGAGTGTTTTAATGCCTAATTATGCGTACAGTCGCATACATAACTTTATCTACATGCATATCATAAGTTTTCTACAATATGCGACAAACCTTTATCTCTCGTAACCATGTATCTTTATGTACCTGTATCTTAATGTTCTCATTAAAGTATCGGTCACCGATACTTTAAAGTGAAAATTAAAACGCAACTACAGCGATAACCGATACTTTGATGACATGGTAATACTTCAATGTTAACATTAAAGTACAACCACACATACAGATTATTTAATATACTTAGGCCATTTGCTTATCGTTTCTGAACATATTATATTGCAGTTATGATATGGATGTAGATAAAGCTTATATTTATTCAAGTCATTGTAGTATCCAAAGCGTCCATATATACACCAGGCTGAGCTGCCGTTTGCCGACACGCCACGGTGCTGGAGAAGCTATGTACAAGTATGTTTTTTAACTTTATAAATATCGGTTTATACAATAAATAATAAAGTTAAAAACCAAATTAAGATGATACCTTTTAAAATAGAAATCTAATCCTGGCCTAGAAGGAGACAGCTATAATAATGTTTCACTCCAAAGTATGCGAAGTGTACGTAGGATACCCTAAAATCCGCGTCGTTTCTTACGTTTTTGTACTTAAATTTCATGTTTGAGTAAGTTTTAAGGCAATTTCTTACTATGAGTGGTCAGTTAATATATTGTTGAATTACTTTTAATTACAAACTTGATAGTTTAGTAAAGTAATTAATGTGAGAAAAGTACTTACTCAAAAGGCAAAGGACACGACATTTGCCTGAAATATTTTGGAAAACGTCCTACAACGGAAAAAATATTTGGCTTTATTAATTTACTTACTAGTCTCAGGGTAATTCTAAAAAAAGTGGCACCGTAACCTGTCAATGAGTTTTTGAATACAAAGTATGTTAAATGTGTGTTTTACAGAAAAAGTAAAAACATTCATAGATAAGCACAGACCTTTTACATCGAGGCCAAGCCATTTTATTTATTTATTCTCCTTAATTTTGTTAAAAAAAAATGGTAGGTACTATTTTTTACTATAACCTGTCTTGTCCAAATGAGACATGTTTCCGTTTTTTAGGTTTTTGAACTATTTGTGTATATTTTATTATATATATTTTACAATATATTGCAAGAAGAATATTATGACATTCAATTAGTTATGATATGGTTTCAAAAATATATGCTTATATATCAATATTAACACACGACAGTTTGTCCGGTGATGTTTTTACTTTAACCTGTGTGTCCGTGATAGTGTATCTCACTCACATACGGAAAATAATAGGCACACCATAATCCTCGATAAACATTCGGCCAGTATGTGGCTCACCACTATACGAAACGGTTGGATACGATCTGTCATACTTTTGTGGAGATTAGTGATCAAATGCAGTAATCTGGAGTTTGTAACGGGTATGTTAACTTTATCTTGTCTCAATTATTTAATGTTACCGGTATGGGACGTAATTAACTAATCATTTGAACGTGGTATTCTGATGTATATACTTATATTACTAAGAGTGGAACGTTCAAATTATCACCGGTTTAAGAGTAAATGTCTTGTAAATCTACTTTTAACTTTAACCTGTGCAACTTTAACCTGTAACTAGCATAGATTAGGTTAGGCACAGGTTAATGTAACTCTTGGCGGGTTAAAGAGACATATGTGCACTAATGTGCAGGTTAGTGTGACTATTGGCAAGCTAAAGTGAATAACTATTTTAAATAATTTTATTTTAATAACTTGCATATAATTTCCCAGAAAAACTTTACAGATGCTTTATCAAGCAGTACCCATTAACAGTGATCTACCAAAGTAAATGTAGGGAATTGCTTTTTTAAAGTAATTTGTATTTTAATATAACTCTCTTTAACCTGAAAACTTCTCTCTTCTAACCTGTCTAATGAAACTTTCACCTGCATCTCAATATTTCAACAAGCCATAATTCTTATATTTTCATGTATATTCCGTTCCCTTTTATAATTATGTAACAATTGGAACACCAGGAAGCTTATTTTAAGCAAAGAAGGTAAAAAAACACAACTTTTTTTTTGGAGAAACTTTAACCTGTCCGTGCCACTTTTATTAGAATGACCCCTCAATACTTAATACTCAATATATTTAAACCACTAAATCAAACATTGTGTTTGATTTATATCTTCTTCCTCACAAGTTTTACAGTTTTCGCTTGAGATCGAATGGCTTTAAGGCTCAGCTTCTTCTTCTTTTTTATTTATGGCGTTTCGCTTCCGCAGTAAATTCGCCAAAAGACTGACCTTTATGGACCACAGATTATAAGGTATGTCTAATGGACAACAAACCTCAACAAACAATAACAAACTGACAAGCAGTGAAATTTGAATTGACGTTCGTTAGGCAACATTGCCATATGAAAATCGTTGTTTTTTACTTTTAAATTTGTCATGAGATTCCGGTAGACCTATGCCTAACATCATAATAAGATCCCCGAAACTCCCGATTTGCGAGATTAACTGCCGCTTCGGTGTTTAGAAAGGCGGTATACCAAAGCTATGCCTTGTTCGTATGACTGTTCTTTAATCAAAATGTTGCCTAGAAACGATGTGTCGTCGTAACACTTGCTTATGAATAGATGCTCTGTCAAATGTGCATCTGATTAAGAGTGATATGGAAATATTGCACAAATTTAAGGAAAATGGGTACTTTACAGTGGACCTTTACCACTTGCTGTCTAGGAAAAAACTCATTCATACGGAGGAAACGGTACGGTTCCGTTAGCGTTAGTTAAACGAAATTACAAAGGCGTTTATTTATTATTTGTCAATAGATTAATCAAACATTTACATTTAGATAATCCCGTCCCAGTATGAGAAGGAAATGAGACTCGGCCCCCAGGAGCGGCTGCAGGCGTTGACTAAGATAGACATTCCCAACATCGTTACGCATGGCGAGGAGGTGTCTCCGGACAGGGTCGTGCTTGCATTTAACCCAAGAATCATAGTCTTCCAAAACTTCAAACCGAATGAAAAACTCGTAACAAAGTTCTCAGTTAAGAATATAAGCAAGGTAATAAATAGTTCCTTTAAGTACGTTTTTTTCTTAGTATGTAAATATAAAGTCCAGTGGGGGAATTTCAACGGTGACGAGGGGTAAATGTAACTATTTAAACTAAAACATACAAAAGAAATGTTAAAGATAAAAGATGTTTATTAAGTAAGTAGGCCGCATGGGGACTTATACACTACAAAAATCTACCAACCTTATATTATAGATAGTACATAATAGTTAGAATTATACCTAAGTCGACATAGGCTCGCTCGACCTACATAAGAATTGAGAAACCTAAACATGGTGTTGTCGTAGCGAGTGAATCACAAAGGGATTCATAGCACCAAGTGCTGCAACACATTCTGAGTAGGACCCTTATTGGTATCACATTCCTTCAATATCACTATTAGGTTAAGCTTTATTTTACTAGAACTTCAGCTGGCCCGAAGGACTAAAACATTCAGAAATAGGACCATGTCGACTATGTTACGTTTGATGTTCAGATGGAAAACATTAGTCAGTTGAACGTAGCAGTTGTACTACGGGTCGGGAGCACATTCGAGAACGCTATTATACTCGTAAAACGACCTATAGTTACAGAGACTGATACTCTTGCCATTACGACGTGGCCCTTTATTAAAGCACGGATGTTTGTATGGCCAGGGTCCAGCGTTCATCAACATGGTGTTCAAGGAGTCCTCGCACTTTTCTATCAAACTGTGTACCGGGCAACTGCTGTCGCGTTTGGCGCCCGGGATCAGCGTCACCTTCGCCGTCACCTTTTTCTCCAGCCAGCTCGAGGACTACGTCCACAAGGTCAATTTTAACACAGACAAGGACACGTACGTCTTACCTTTCATCGGTAAGTTTTCTACCAACAGGATAGATGGTACGATGCTATTGCATTCGACTTTAGATTTGGGGTGGAATTAGGAGGATTTTTGTATCCCACCATCCATTCATCCAGGGACCTATTTTACAAAGCTACAAATTAAAAATTACAGGTTACAAGTTTCCATTTGACACAACCTCGACCAATGACAATGTTTAGACCTGTAATATTGTAACTTGTAGCTTTATAAAACGTGCCTCAGCCATCTAGTGTCTTGATGAACCTCTATGACGATACCTACTATTGGGAAAATTTCTATATTTCCGATAATTGTAGGTTAATTTATTTAAAAAAAAGTTTTTGATGAGTTTCCGATGTAGGTATTTCCCACATTTTTATGTTTTTACAAAAATGTTGCTACTTCTTCCATGAATTTTAGGACTACGAAACAAAAAATTCTTCTATGTGCTTTAAGGGGGGCTGACCTCTCCACGACTGTTTAACTTGTACGTCAACCAGCTGATTGACGAACTGAGCAGCATGCATGTTGGGTGTCGAATAGATAACGTCAGCGTTAATAACATCAGTTACGCGGATGACATGGTGCTGCTCAGTCCGTCGATTGGAGGGCTGAATGATTTGTTGGAGGTATGTGAACAGTATGCTTTAGGTCACGGTTTAAGGTACAACGAGAAAAAGAGTGAGTTCATGATCTTTAGAGGTAAAATAAAATTTCCTCATTACATACCACCACCTCTTTTGAACGGAGTGCCTTTGAAGCGCGTGCCTTATGTTAAGTACCTTGGTCATATTGTGACGGAGGACCTCAAAGACGACATGGACATAGAGCGAGAGCGCAGGTCGTTGTCCATTCGTGGTAATATGGTGGCACACAGGTTTACTCGATGTACTATTGAAGTCAAATTAACGTTGTTTAGGGCGTATTGTCAAAGTTTTTATACGAGTAGTCTGTGGGTCAATTTTATACAGAAGTCATATAATGCATTACGTGTGCAGTATAATAACGTGTTCAGGGCCTTGCTGAGGCTTCCCCGCTTCTGCAGCGCGTCTGGTATGTTTGCGGATGCCGGCATCGATGACTTTTACGCAATCATGCGCAAGAAATCCGCATCCATAGTTAGGCGTATGCGGGGAAGCCGCAACGAGATTCTGCATATGGTAGCGGACAGAATGGACTCTGCCGTCTTGAGCCGCTTCATGGACTTGCACGTGAGACGTGGGAGCCCATGATGCCAGGCCTTTATCCATTATTTAATTGTACTAACATAGTTCTTAAGTATTCTTGTGACTAACAAATTATGGATTGATTTATCTGAATTAAATGTTTTTTTTTTTTTTTTTTTTTTTTTTTTTTTTTTTAAACTAAAATTCAATATTCGCAACAAGATCTTTGAGTTTGACTCTAATATGTAGATTTGTTGTATATGTACATATACACGATGTAGACGATGATTATTAATCAGTGATCAGGAGTTGAACAATATTAATTACCAACCAAAATTGAATTCAATAGGTGAGGTCTCACGCAATTACCTCACGGTTTAATTAATTACAATTAATGATATTGTTAAAACCAATAACTACTGAGTACATGGTCACCCTACATTCATTGTTGAAGTGAAGTAGATACGACACGTAAAGCGCAATCGCTTTGCCCGGGAATTTGACAGATTTACGTCAAGAAACTTTAACTTTTGAGAGCCAGGTCTACCAACCTGTGGGGTTATTATGACATAACTATGCAGTTCATTTTACGGCGAGCGTAAAAGACAGAGCTATAGCAGTTCTATAGCTCTGTCCTTTTTTCTCAGCGTAAACCGAACTGCATAGCTAAGTCATAATAACCCCCCTGACGTGACAACAGAATGACTTCACCCAAAGTCAACCAATTGCAAGTCTTGAAACCGTAACTTAACCCTTTAACGGCTTACAATTTTTCATCGCGCATGCTCGTGCCGACGCCGATACGAAGATGCACCACGCAGAGTAGGGTTTGAATAATCCATGTTGCGATATAATGGATTTATTTTGAAATAAACTATCCTCGGTAAAACTTTTTATTTTACTACCCTATCATATAATGTAACTACACATTATAATTTAGAATGTTACCTTGTTAATTTATCCAAGAAATAAATGAATTATCAGTGTTTAAAATATATATATATACATATATATATGTCACAGATACTAACATTTTTATCATAGTCGTGGTCGCGTCACTATAATTTGAAATGTTATATTTCTGACGTCAGAAGCGGTCTATTAAATAAGGGTAGGAAACATTATTCATTCACTTTATTACTTGACAATGTTGACATCACATTCCTAGGGAAGCGATTAAATATATTTGGAACATATCGAATTTAAATAATTTTATGGTTGATATTGTAAGTAGTATCGCATTTTACTCTATTTAAATAAAATATTTATATAGAATCAAAATTGTGTACCGTAAGGGTACCTAGGTATTACAACTATAGCATATATAATTATGTATAGAAATTAAGTAGTGGACTGTCGTATTATCGACATTGTCGCATCACTACGGGTATGAATTTCAAATCTCAGACGTAATATGCGGCCTGAAAAACAAGAAGGTGGTGAACAATCTATGGTCCGTTATTGAAGTAAGACATCATAGTGTAGAGTCGGGCTCCAAGTTTTGTCAATAAAATCGAATTGATCAACGAGGACTTCACGACGTCGATAACGACAAATAAAAATTCGATATTGTTTTGAAAATGTATTTAAAATGAAAAAGAATCTTCTTGAATAACAAAAACTTGTTGGAAAAACTGCTACTGTATGAAGAACCACTGCTGCATTTTCTGGGTTCGGTTCAGAAGGACTGAGTTGTATTGTGCCCTGGTAAGCAAAATGTCTAGTTGTAAAATGACTAAGTAAGCGAAATTACTTTTTTGTATAATGACATACTTAGAAAATGCTCTTAGTTTTATTAAGGGTTCACTAAGGTTTCACCGAAACTTGTTTGTCAAAAGTTCATTTTACAACCATCGTTTCATATACTATTCATTTCACAAATATGTTGTTGCGAGAAATGTTTCGATTTGAAACTTATCGTTTGACAAGTAGTAAACCAAATACTACAATTTATAAATGTATCAAATGTTTTATTGTCATTTATGTATTTTCATTACATAAAATTATTCGTAAGGCAAAATCATGGATTAACTAAAACTTTATTTCTGATATTCTACGTTTACATCATTTAAAGTCAACGGAGCTCCGCTTTGCGGAGCTCCTATTCCGCGTATTTGTGGCGTTTCGCGCCTTGGCACTACTCTTACCTAACCTAACCTAAGCACTAGAGGTGTTTTAGGTATCTTTTTAATTGAGAGGCTTTGCTCCCTCCCCTTTTTTTCGCTTTGCTCCTCCCCCTTTTGTGGATTAGCCTGTCCAAACTTTACACATTACTTTATACTAAAGCTTTATAAAATGAAACCTATACAAACAAAGTAATATACCAAACGTTTGTAGGACGTACGTTAGTTGACTATTTGGTATCAATAATAAATAATATATTTGACAAATTATAAAATATAAAATGATAATTTGTCAAGTTATTATTCGAACACATGAATTATTTGCTAAATCTGTGGTTGTAAAATGATAAAATGATGAACGATGTAGTGTCAATCATTGGTTGCGAAACGAAAATTTGCTAAAAGACTGGCGAGAAAATGATAGGATCCCTTTATAAAGACTTATTTACTTAGCAAAACGTCTAAGTCGTTAAATATACAAGTAGGCAGAACGATCAAATTATATAAGGTCTTGGTTGTTAAACGACTGTATAAGCAACGACTGTGTGTGTGTTAGGTACTATATAGTTTTTTCTCAAAAATGTCCGGAAATGTTGACATTCCTATCTACATATTGAGACGCGAAGTACATAGTTTACTGACAGTTCCCAAACTCTCGCTCGCTACACAAGCCCGCAATGTTGCATACAAATTCCATTACTATCTAGCTTGTAACTTTTTTAAAAGTGAAAAGGGCCATAATAAAATGAGGGCACAAGTCTTATACATCCAAATTTTACTCGAAACATAACTTTTTTATTTGTGCCTGGAATAGCTTATGTTTTTTTTAAAAACTGCAATTGCGTTTCTCCTTGTCATAAACAAAAAGGCGGTAAGGAGTGATGGTTTTTTCACATGAAGTTTCTGTTTGTATGCAATTCAAAAAATGAGTTCAAGCGATGAAGATTTGACTCCAACACAAATTTTTTCTTGCGATTTTTGAGAAAAGCACTATATTTGCCTCGGCAGGAACAGCAATTGCGGGCTTCGTATTTTTAAACGGACTCGCAAGCTCGTCCGTTTAATCCAATACTCGGCCCGCAATTGCCTACTTCCATGCCTAGGCAATAATGTACTATTATGCTACTAAGACATTCTGCCAGATTGGTTGTTATGATCATTTGGACCTTTTGCTAATGATATTATGACATTTTACAACTAAGCCCTTTCGCCTACTTTGGAATAATGCAATGCGGGCGTTTTGCACAGACAATATACACCTAAGACGTTGTGGTTACCAAGGCAAAATACAACTAAGTCCTGCTGAACCTAACCCCATTTTCCAAATAGTGGAGAATGTGGTCGCTGCAGCGATTTTAGGTCGCCCTCGGCGCAGCCAGGTTTTTTCCTTTGCAGCTACGCCATTTCGTGTTCCCCCCATTAATGACGTGACTAATTATATAATATATTACCTGGTAGTCTTATCGAACTAGGCTTAGCAGGCTCTTATAATTAGGTTAATACTATAATCTATAGTAATACCTATAAGTACCTACTCGTAAAGGATTCAATCATACGAATACCTAATTTCATCACATTACTAGCGTCTTATATTATAAATCAGACATTGGCTGGCTGCTTCTTATGTTTTGTAGAAAAAATAATGGAATTTAATGGAAAGAACCAGTTTTACTATTATTTATTTAAAAGTTGAATCATTGATGCACAAATTAATGAAAATATTTTTTGCGAGAGTGGTAAATATCCTGTAAAAACCAAACCAGATCTTAGTCTTATTTCTCAGACTGCGGTGAAATGAGCTGGGTATGTTGTGTCTATATGCCAGAGTACGGCCATAAGAATAAACAATAACTATACGTACAAGCGAATCTTCTTTACCCAGGCCCCAAATACCGCGCTTTAAATACCTACTTCCCCCTTCACCCCGCTACGCCCCTCTGTTTTTCGCGCCCAAAGTTTGGGCTGTCATTTGCGAAATATTTTAATCGGTTTATGGATGTGTTATACAACTTTATTCACAAAATGTTGTTTGTTTTTCTTCAACGTGGAAACATTGTTTCAAAATGAGTTTTTTACATTTACTTTAAATTTGGTAATACTATTTTTAGATGATATTAAGATTATCTCCAGAAAATTACATGGCTTATGTGGCTATTAATCATCTATAAAACACGGTAACGAGTGAATAAACAACCTTTTAAGCTCAATAAGTTTTATAGTCTGGGATCGTACTTTTTACGTTCCTTTCAGGACCATTACTTGGAATTTTTATGAAGTTAAAAAGCTTTATTACAAAATACTATTCTTATCTATTAATTAATTTTTTTCATTTTTACTTTCAGCCAAATATACCGCAATTATGTTTTCCCATGGCTAATTTAATAGGTACGTTTAAAAAATCAAATCGCAGCATGCGCGGTGAAACGTGAAACAAATACAACGATCGCGCCGCGCTGCGCTGCACGCCTAAAGCCCAACACAAACGGAGCTATAATATACATATATTAATAGACCGGAATATATATAACATTATAGCAAACAACCACACATTACTAAGATATGAAAATATATATCCATCCCATTCAATACGGTGGCGAGGAAAAGAGATAAATATATTATAAGATATATTAAGTCTATTAAGGTATCTTAAGAAACCTTGCTATAATATACATAAATATTTTATAGCTGTGTGTGTGGACTCTGTCAACTAGTACGGAAAATATATCGTAAGATGCATCGCTATAATGTATATTTTGGCATATTAATATATATTCCGTGTGTGACGCCCCTGACTGACTAGACACCTCAGGTGTCGCCAGGCGGTAGGTGTAGGTATCGAACGCGACGAGCGCGCGTCGGGAGATGGGAGTTTCGCTTCTACGTGTAGTTATTGTTTAATCTTATGCTACGGCGGTTAAAAGGCTAGCGAGCATTGTTAGCGTACGGAGAAATATGATTGGTAATTTCGACATCGGAAAAACGAAAAACTCACGATTTTATCCAAACGCTAATAGTTGCTATAGCCAATGAATAATGATATTTTATATTAAGATACGTCACCTGCGCACAAAAGCGTTGCTCAATAAAAAACAAAAAACCGCCTTCAAAAATGCAAAAAATAACTTCTTTAAAATTGTAGGCACCTAATAGGTTAGTCCAACTGCTGTCGGCTTTTTGTTGAAAATGTTGTGGTCGCCGACTTCAGTTGGACTAACCTATTAGGTGCCTACAATTTTAAAGAAGTTATTTTTTGCATTTTTGAAGGCGGTTTTTTGTTTTTTAAAACATTTATTTTATTTTATACTTTTTAGTGATCATAATACGCTGATACGTTGTCCCACTTCTTAGTTGAAATGAAACTTTAAGTTATTTCAAGCGCGCCGCAAGCAACGCCGCGGGAAAGTCATAGTCATATTTCAATAACCTCCTTTTTTGAAGTCGGTTAACAAGTAGATATTCTTCGTTGTAGTCGCTCAACTATCTTAATCGAGATATCTTATCGCCACCCTTGAAATCGGTACCGTTAAGGAGTTCCGGTGGCCATCTGTGGTCTTCATCATCAGTTCCACTTCACCAAATGATACTTTCTGAATGCAAATGCTGAACTTGTTACTAAAAATACTAAAATCGCTATATGTTTGCCTACAATATTTGAGGAGTTCCCTCAATTCCTCACGGATCCTCTCATCAGATTCAGATTTGGTGACAATGGGACCACCTCGAAAGTATACTCTATCAAACCAAAAAAAAAAATTTGAAATCGGTCGACAATTGACGGAGTAATCGGTGAACATACATTAAAAAAAAAAAAAAACATACAGTGGAACGTATAACCTCCTCCTTTTTTGAAGTCGGTTAAAAAGGAAGGTAAATTGCCTTACTACCGTAAGTTGCGCCGCGGCCGCCGGTCGCTGACACGCAGGCGTCAAAAACAATAAAGTTTTATTACCGAAAAGTAACTAATCTATTCCATAAAAAATGGCGTCTTGTGATTTTCGAGGCTGCCGAAATATTACTGTAAGTATAAAAAGATAAAAGATAAAAAAGATAAAAGAAATTTATTCAGTAAGTAGGCCGCACGGGAACTTTTACACGTCAAGAATCTACCTGCGCTTCCCAAGAGAAGACCACTGCTGAGAAGAAACGCCGCAAGAAACTCAGCAGTCAGTCATTTTTTAAACATATTTCTTATTACAATGGTACTACTTAGTCTAGCATTATATAAAGCTATAAATATTAAATTAAATATAGTATCAAATAACATGCGTAGTTCAGCAGGAAAACATGCCAATTAATAATCTTACGGGAGAGATAGAGAAAAAGAAACCACATACTTATGTGTATATAAGATGGTGCGAGGCGACCACATAAAAGTTTCGATATGTTTTCCTACATCAACGGTGTCCCCTAGACAAGATAAAGATTTTGCATTTGAATAAATTATTATTGACTAAGTTTCGGGTTTAGGCCATGCATTTTTGTCTGTTAGATAGTCCTCGATCCTATAATACGCTTTAGACATTAACGACCTTTTCAAGTAATTTTTAAGTGCTGGAAAGGGTAACTTTAAAACTTCGTCAGGTAATTTATTATAGAAATAAAGCATTGACCAACAAATGATTTATATACTTTACGGACGCGGAATTATCGGATAGCGATTTTATTTTTATTTCTGGTATTTAAATTATGTATATCATAATTTTTGGTGAAAGAATCTAAATTTCTAATAACGTAAATAATATTCTCATAAATAAATTGAGACGCTACAGTCAAGATATTAATTTCTTTAAAAAGTTCTCTTAAAGAGTCACGGGAGTTTAAGTTGTAAATAGAACGAATGGCCCTTTTTTGTAACACAAATATAGTTTGTATGTCAGCTGCCTTACCCCAAACCAGAATACCGTACGACATGACACTATGGAAATAACTATAATAGACTAAGCGAGCTGTCTCAACATTGGTTAGTTGTCTAATTTTCCTAACGGCGTAAGCTGCCAAACTTAGTTTACCTGCCAGTACAGCTATATGGGGACTCCATTACAAATATTTATCTAATGTTATGCCTAAGAAAATTGCCTTATCTACCATTTGCAAACACTCGTCATTTAGAAAAATACTAGAATGTACCGGTTTAACATTAGGCAAAGCGAACCTAACACATTTCGTTTTCTTAGCATTTAGTAGCAAATTGTTGCTAGTAAACCAATTAAGTACTTTAACTAGTGTGGTGTTAATCCTACTGTAGTTTACGGATTTTCTACCTACCTTGAAAATTAGCCTTAGAAAATTACCTTGAAAGTATCATCAGCAAAAAGTACAATATCACAAAATTTATCTACTGTTGGTGGCAAGTCATTTATGTAAACCAAAAATAAAAAAAGACCTAAAATAGAGCCTTGAGGCACACCTATTTTCACTGTAGCTCCAACAGATTGCGTTTTGTTTACAACAACTGTTTGAGTTCTATCACTAAGATAAGAAGACATAAGGCTTAAAGCTTTATTGGACAATCCATAATGTTCTAATTTTAAAATAATGGTCGTATGATCCACGCAATCAAAAGCTTTAGAAAGATCACGATATTAAAGGAAGAAAGTATGTCTCATTTCATTCGTAAGTACCGTAAATATGTTTTACATTTTGTTTAACATCGCCATACCATACTTTGTTTAATTTGCACTGGCGGCGTCACTGTCTCCTGTGAAACGTGAGATACACAATGAGATATCGCGTGAGTGTGATAAAGACGGCGCTAAATGGCGGCCGGCACCGGTATCTAGGCACGCCGCGTCATTCGGGTATGCAATTTGAAACAACTATTTATCTCTTTCTAACAATAGCGTTCGCTACGGATTGCCGTCTTTGTCCGTAGAAATATGTTTCAATTACTAACAGTTGCTACATTGCCATATTTCTACAGACAAAGATGGCAATTCGTAGCGAACGCTATTGTTAGACAGAGATGAATAGTTGTTTCAAATTGCGTACCCGAATGACGCGGCGTGCCCGCTGATGGCTGCCATATATAGCTACCCGTCTTTATCGCACTCATACGATACCTAATTGTGTATCTAATGTTTCACAGGTGACAGTGACGCCACCGGAGCAAATTAAACAAAGTATGGCGATGTAATACAAAATGTAAAAAATATTTACGGTACTTACGAATGAATGAGACATCCTTTCTTCCTTTTATAGTTACAGTATAATTTCGGCAGCCTCGAAAAACATAAGACGGCATTTTTTATGATTATGACTTATATTTGTTGCATTTCGGTAATAAAACTTTACTGTTTTTGACGCGTGCGTGTCAGCCGCCATGGCGCAACTGAACGATAGTAAGGCAATTACCTTCCTTTTCGAGGAACGCTTTTGCGCGCAGATGACGTATCTTAATATAAAATATAATTGGCTATAGCTACGTTTAAACAACAGCTACTATTGGTCATACAACGCCCAATCAGCTATTCTTACTGAACACAGTCTTTATTTGTAGTTTTAATGGGGTTGCTATGGCCACGTTTCAACAAAACTACCATATCAAATTGACGTTTACGTTATAACCAGGGATCGTAAAATGCGAGCAAAATCGATTGAAATGACGTATGACAACCAGTTAGGGTTGGCGATGGTTCTAAATTTATGAACTAAAATATTAGGTACTAAAATAATACAATAAATAAAATCATTTTTTTTATTGAACACTATCCGTTACTCATTTTACTGGCTGGTATATTTTTTTATTATATTTACAATTTCAAACCAAATAATTCTCGATTTTACACTTGGGATAACATGAAATAATTTTCGGAAGAACGATGGCGAGACAATGCAAACAAGACAACCAGATTGAAAATCATGACAAGATAAATACTCTTAAATCTAGAGACAATGTACTTATCAATTCTAATAAGTTTTACATTAAAGATAAACCATGAACACTGATAGGGGCAATTTATTACCAAAATGATAACAAGTGCTTTCATAAGTATAAACACATTCCTCCATACATATTTAATTTATTCGATTATATTATAAGTGACAACCTTGCGCTTCAATGAATTTTGCTCGCATTTTACGAAACCTGGTTATATTATAACAGAAAACTTTTAATAGCATCTGTCTTGTAGAATATTTTGCCAGTGTCAATTGAATAAAATAATTTCAATGAACCTAATTTTGTGCAACCATCATGTTGTGCATACCTAAGAATCAGAATCTCTTTACCAAAGTGTAAACTTAATTTACAAAACAAAAAAATAATTAAGTACCTATTACAAAAAAAAAGTTTGTTTCCATGTAACTGCGGCTGTAACGTGATCGACATCAATTACTGAATTAAAAAAATTGGTACCTGATCACCGCTTAAAAATCACCGTCTATATTTGATATTTGACATATTAAATCAATTGTATATTTTGTACATTTATTACTATAAGTATTCCATTCATGTATTGTACTTTTATTTGTTCTAATTTCATTTAGCTATGGGACCAAGGCCAGTGTTCGATTTCCCTGATACCATCGTTATACCAGATGTACCGCTTAAAGTTGAAAATGAAGTGGCCGTAATTATCCGCAATGTTGGAATGAGAGCTGCGGGCTTTAGGTTTCTGACGAGAAGGTATTTATATACTCGTATTATACTAATATTGCGATTTGTGATCTATGAATGATAAAAGTACTAATATATAAAAATAAAAAATAAATACTCAACTTTGACTATTTTGTTTCAGTCCCTTCACTGTCTACCCGAAGAATTTTTATTTAAATCCCCAGGAGATAGCAGTATTCAAAGTCAAAATTAAGACAATGCGTTTAGGAAAAGTCGAAGGGTATTTAAACGCGTTGTTTGAAACTGGTAAATAAACGAGCTCTTATACAACCTTACCACGCTTAGGCTGTTCATTGGAAATCTGAGGCTGGCCTGAAGTCAAAAATTAATTTAAAAAAATATTAATGAAATATAAGCATTAAATAACATAACATAACATTACATTTCATATATAATAACATTTACTATCGTTCGTACAGGTGAGAATTTTCAAATAAACCTCATTGGGACGACGTTTCCAGTCAGTGTAGAACTCGAAAAGGAGGTGGTCAGGTTCTCGGACACCTATTGCACGATGGTGCGCCAGCAAACGTTCAAGGTCACCAACAAATCCAACCAGCTCCTCACTTATATGTGCATGAAAAATAGTCACGTGTATTATGGTGCGGTAATTTTTTAGTTATTATATCTACTTATTATATGCGTTTTGAAATTTGCTTAAATAACTGTTGTTGTTTTCCCTACCCTACATTTCATTAGATTTTGAAGAAAAAGTGAAGTTAGCACAAATGTTTCATGACTTAAAGGAAAGTGAATTAGCCAAGTGTCAAAAACTAGTACAATATGATGTTTTAAGTTGCGACGAACATGAGCGGGTGTATTCTAGGATATTTTATGACGAAATACATTCCCTCGTAGCCGATGAATCTTTACATTTTCAAGATACACACTTTTCAATAACACCGATTGTGAGTACCTGATATATTATAATGACACCAGCCTGCCTAGTATGGTTGCGTTTATCACGTGATAAAATGTAAATAAAGCATCCGTCACTCTCGTACTTTATATACGTGTCAAAAAGTGATGGATGTTTTATCCACATTATGTCACGCGATAAACGCAGCAATATTAGGCCCCCAGCAATGTCAAATACCTTCGAGCACACAACGTGCTTTAATGTGACTTATGACATAAAGGTGACCACCGTATGCAATGAATTGTTGAATCTAAAGTGCCGGTTAGACCAATGGTTAGACGAGCAACATTTTCACAGCAATTTGTGGCCGGCAACTTTACGCATCTTGCTCTAACATACGAAATAAGAGTAAGACTAAGACAGCAATAGTTGCCAGCCACACATTGCCGTAAAAAGTTGATCGTGTACCAGACCCTTTATCATCCCAACCTCGTAGTCCTCTCCGTTGCGTCTTCCTGGCTATAAAGTCCTGAAATGAAAAAGGGTACAATTCTCCTAAATATCAAGTGAAAACGGGTATAAGTCGAGTATGTTCCATTTATGTATTGTTGGAAAGAAAGTTCCGCTTGTAAATACAATTTCAAAGATTTTGATACATAGGTCGCATGTCATATGATACATATAGTTGCGGCCATCTTACCAAAGGGCTTTTAAATAGTAGGGGAGCCCGTGACACTAAACCTGGTTTGTAAACTAAAACTAAAGTTGAGATACGAGTATATATAAATAGTCTACTCATTAAAGGGAGAACACGAAATGGAGATGCTGATGAACCTATGTATAATCTTATCGAACTAGGTTTGGTGTCGCGGGCTCTTAGACTATAAATGTTGACCTCGGTTCTATTAATACTTGCACTGATAACATACCAGCCTGTAACTGAAAAGTACCTGGTACCTGAGTATTATCGTTGATTTCAGAAAGGAAGTTTTTGGCCAAATAAAACAACAGAATTCACGATATCTTTTAAACCACAAGCTATTGGTGAATTTAAGGCTGTTGTGTACTTGGATATAGACGGCTCGGTAGACCGCGTACCGCTGACCATACTCGGGACATCCCTGCCGCCTTCGATTCACCTCAACCTGGAAACCCTGAACATGGACGCCATCTATATTAATAAGATCTATCATTACGAAGTTGTTGTCCTCAATAAAGGTATTCATGTAATTACAAATTACAGTAGCCTTTTTAAACATGGATTGTTTTTTGTGGGGAAGGGTTCTTTATGAAGAATGTTAATCGTTTTCATTAGGATTTATAAACGGAGTAGTGATGTATAAAGAAGTGTCGCCTCTGTTCGGGAGCCACATCACCTGCTTGCCAGAGCTGCACTGCTTGCGCCCTGGAGACCGGGAGATTTTCGTAATCTCCTTCTGGAATTCTAATCAAGGACCATACTTTGAGGAAATAAATTTTGTCATACGCGACACTGATGTAGTATTAAAACTCTATTTGAAGTGAGTTTAAGGTAGTATTATCAGCTATATTATAAGTTTAAGGTTCTATTAAATTATAATCGTTTGTTACTATTCAATTGTTTAGAGGTGAAGTTATTTATCCCTCGCTGATGTTTAGTAAGCCGAGTCTGGATTTTGGGGAAGTCAGCGTTGGTAAGGTTATTTTCCTTTTAATCTCTCTGGACTGTTTTTAAATTGAATACTGATTTTTGCATGCGATAATTTACAGGTGTATCGAAAACATTAGAGTTAGAAGTTATTAACGAATCAGTTGTTAATGTTAATGCATTTGTAAAAATTTCATCCGATGGTCCCGAAGAAAGTAGTATCCGACTGATAGACTATGCCGTTGCTGACTGGCCGAAACCGAAGGTTCCTCAGTGGCCCAGAGAATTTGATATAAAGCCATGCAAAATCGATATGTTACCTGAGTCAAGGGTGTCTATAAAGGTTCCTAATATTTGTTTTATTAACACCTACGAGTATGTCTTCATAATTGATTTAAGTAGATCTCTGACGAAATGACAAACTACACTTGGGTGATGTGGTGTCGAACGTCACCTTCGCCTTATTGCGTCACGGTACATTTTAATACATTTTTTGTCTGTATTTTAATGGTCTTTCAGGTTACCTTAACAGCAAATTTGATAAGAGCAAATCAAACATCACTTGAATTGGAGTTAGAAAAATCTGACAGTCCTCCTATCATTCTACCAGTTACTTTTGATGCTAGAGTCCCCTTACTCACTCGAGCGCCAGACATCAATCTGAGAACATGTTTCGTGGATTTTTGCTATGAACACAAACTTTATTTAGAAAGTAATGGATTTCAAGGATACTTTACACTTGAAAAGCAAAATGTACGGTTATTTATCAGTCTATGAAGACAAGGTGTAACAAAAACCCCGTGTAAGAAAAACCGCCCGCAGTGTCAAAATTTCGAAATTCAGAAAAGTAGCTGATATGGATTTAGGGGTATCCCTTTGACTGCCATACATTTATAGTTTCGATTATTGAAAGTCAGACTTTTGTACCCATATTATTTATGTTGGTTCTCCTATGGAATCCCTAATCGTCATTTGTCCTAAAGCCATTTCCGCTTAAATTTTAAAACTTTTTAGTGTTGTTATAATACAACCCCAACCTAACCGAACCGCAGATATAATTGGAAAACTTAAAAACTTGCCTGACTCATCTGAAAACCAGTTTAGGGCAAATGAAATTTCGGAGAAACGATGTGTTAGGACAAACGTTGTTAGAGATTCCGAGGTACACCCATTTATGTTCATAACTATCGGAAGTCATAATTTTTTCAGGTCATAACGCTTTATAATTCGAACGTTAATTATCCATAATGTAAAAGATTATAATATACATAAGTCATAACCTAAAACCCTATAACATTCAAAGGCATACTTATAATCAGTAAGAAACATTTTAGGACATTATGTTTTATAGTATCAATTACTTTTATTCATAATTTCATTTTGCTTTTAATATTCATATCTCTATAATTGAAATCATTAAAAGGCAAAACTTGGTGTAAGCGGAGGGGGATACGGGGGGCAGAGCCCCCGTCTACTCAAAAAACTTCTGCTATAGACGATAAATGAAGATCAATAGGTTAGATTAGGTTTATTAGGTTAGGCCGAAGGCCTTAACTACCTAGAAATAGGAGCTCCGTCGACCGGCTCAGGATGACTTCGGCCATAGTTCCATTTCGTCACCTTCTTAAGTCGTTCTCATTCGCATATGGTCTACTGTTTCGATTCGCCAGCATTCCTATATCTTCACTTCCCTATCTCGTCCGCTTTCTTACGTGGGCCACTGTACAAATCGTTTACATTCGTAATTAGACCACAGTGCCACAGCGTCACCTAGGTATATAGTAAAAATATTGAACACCCCGACTTGAGTACAAATATGCGGACTTGACACTGAGGTCGATACAGGAATGCGGACGAGTTGGCACTGCTGACCAATGAGTACTGAGGTCGATAAAAGAAAGTGGACGAGTTGGCACTGTGGTCAAAATAGGAATGTAGACAAAATGGGGTATTGACGATATCAGAAAGTGGACGAGTTAGGAAGGTGACGATTTAGGAATTACATGCTGACGACATGGCATTGTGGACGAGTTAACCTTTTCAACGCCATTGACGGATATATCCGCACCACTGGTTCAACGCCAACGACGGATGTTTCCGTCATGGTTGCCAGCCCAAAATGGACCTGATGTCTTTGAGGTAAGGTTGATATTCGCTCTGGTTTTAAGCTGTCATTGGTGTGAGAGTGACGTCTCTTGTATTTGACATAGCGTTGAAAAGGTTAAGAAAGTGACGAAATAGGACTGTGGACAAAGTCGCCCTGAGCCCGTCGACCCTGTCACATCATACATGTGTATTGTAAGTTGTATGTGTTGTGTTTTTATGACTAACAAGTTTTGACCTAATAACATGTATTACAAGTACCTACTATTATTACCTTTGACAGTATGAAGTTTAATTATTATGACATAAATTGGTATGACTATGAATTTTATGACTTCCAACGAATATGACCCGCAATAATTGAAATTCCGATTTATATACTCTTCAATATTATGACGTTTAACTTTATCACTAATAATAAGTATAATGTAAAACGTTTCGGACAGCAATAATCGAAACTTTAACTTTATGGCAGTCAATAGAGACCCGGATTCAGGTTTAAAACTTTTGCAAGAATGGTTGTTCACAGGGTCAGTGACTATACAAACAGGTTTTTTTAAAAAAAAAATGGGATTTTTGGTTCACCTGTACAATTCGAATTGATTCTTATTTAGTCTGAACATTTTCCGTACCTAACTTGTGACACTTGTGGGGTTTGCTTTCAGGAAGAGGAAACATTTAAGATTGATTTTGGAATACTAGAGGGAACAATAGAGCCCAATAGCACTATATGTTTACCGGTGTCTATAATGACAAGCGTTTTTGGTGTTCAAGAATATACCATCAGGTGAATGTCATGTTTGATTAAAAATATTCCAGAATACAAAGATCTTATACCTAATGGGCTGACCGTAAAAACAGAACAGAAGTGATAAATGTCGCCACCGCTGACACTTTCGTGCTTCGAGAGTTGCAATGCAATCAATGACCTACACAAGGACTTCGCATCAGCGCGCAAAACGCGGGACGACATAATGGCGGTTTAAGCACACTGCTTACCAGTCGTCTGTTGGTCACAAAGCCATAAGGATACCGAAGTCTTTCGTCAAGAAGTACCGATATAATACCCTTGCGACTTCAAAAAAAGCTGGTGTGACTTTTACCACCGCTAACCTAATTTTATTTATGAAAGATAATACGCAAAAAATATTTTAAATTATTGACCACACTCGCATTAGAAAAAACATGTCTGTTCCTTTCGACATGACCAGAACACAATCTGAAAAGAAAACAATAGAGTAGCTCTTTTTAGTGTTCCGCAACCATATGGCAAAAATGAGAACCCTTATAGTGGTTGTTTTTAGCTTTCCTGTACACAGGATTATGAGACAGAATTGGCGCAAGTTATTCGTAAGAAAAAGTTTCGAATTTTATTACCAATAAAATAATTCAAGCGTCATTACGTCAGTAGGTCAGAACATTTTCTTGAATCTGATGTATATTTCACCCCTAAAGAAACACACACTGGAGGAGTTTATACGCGTTTATACGAGTTTGAACAGTTGATATGTTTGCGGTTACAGAAGAATTAATAAAACTTGGATCATATTTATGGGTACCCTCTGACCCCTTAAATATCCTTTATAGTCTGACCAACACCGCTGTTCCACGCCTAAGGTATACGAGCGGCAAAACGGGCGGGCGAGGGGGGGCATGTTGAAGATGGTGCTGGTGAACTCAACACGAACTCAACACCCTCTGAACATCGGTCCCATCATCACCATCCGAAACATATGTGGAAACCCGTGGACCGAGGACATGATGTAGCGTGACATTGCTTAAATTAAAACCATTTCCCAAAACTACACGTGATCTTGAATGGGGGGGGGAGCGTTATAATCACCAAATATCACCAAGGGGGAAGGGGGGGTCAAAATTAAATTAGGACGAGCCCATCCACCATTCTGTTATAAAAATAAAATAACTGGCTATTGATATGTATTATATTTATTGATTTTGGACTATCGATATATTAACACTAGCGACCCGCCCTCGCTTCGCTTCGGTCAATATAAGTTAAAATAATCCAAGTTCATCTGGAATTGTATACTTTTTAAATTATAGATACGTGCATAGTATGCATAGAGGTTTTATTTTATGACGATTTTAGAAAGACGTCCTATCTAAAACTTTTTGCATAATTGAGTTTTTGATGCCTTTTCATTGCACAATACAAACAAATCTTGCCTGGAAGTGACGCGCGAAAGGGCTACATACGTCCATGGGAAAAACACTCAACGCTCAGGTCTAAGCCCGCAACTTTGAATGTTTGACCTTATGTGACTTGTAAATTGTCATTAAAAACGATAATTTTACGGGACATTGCAGTCCGGAATTTATGGAATCCGGGGAATTAAAACGACTTTTCCAGCCGCACATCCGGTCAGTATTGTGCACTCTATTATGAACGTTTTTAAAGATGTAATTGGTGTGGATTAAGGTTCCGTAGTAAAATAATATGACACCCTTTTTTCAAAACCAATTTATGTGGGGCGATCCAGAAGGTTGCAAGGAATTAAAAAAATCCGTTGGGAAATGGACAGCCTCTTCCAGGTCGAGCACAGTGTCTTCAGAGTAGTATGTTTGTGTCGGTGTATTGATCTTCGATAGAATTCAGCCATACCTACTTGACTATTAGTTGGCGATAAAATAACTCCTTCCTTAACCCAGGTACAGTCTTAGAATTAATATTATTAATTTCGGAATAAACATTTTCGACTAACTGTTTTACTAAAACGCAAAGGTTTTCATTTTGAAGATTAATGCTCCTATTATGTTGGGGCATCTGTGCATTTCCTATTTTGAGCAACAACTCTGCAAAGAGCCGGGTTTCATACGTGCAGACAACGAAACTCTCATATTTGTTTTGAGTTCTAATCTATGGTACCCGTAATTTTGAATCTGCCATATCTTCTAAAGTATTAATTGAAATAATATATTGTACCGGACAATATTAATCTACATTAAATGCCCGAGGTAACCAACGTATTTATCTGGACAAGGTTAAATACTGAATCGGAAAGAATAGCTTCGCTAATAAAATAATATTTTTAAATAAAATTATAAACATAAAAATCGTTACTGTGAGTCAATCTTAGGAGATAGACATATGTTATGCCATCGCGGACTTTTCTCTAGGTTTTTTAAAGAACTACAATTCTTCAGTACATTATTTTGACACATCTCTTAAGGTTTAGCCAGCGTAAGCTATGGCCCGAAAAACGATTTTTGACGACTTGGTAGGAAAACATTGAGTTTTCTCAACTACTTATATTAAAACTTAATTATGAGTCTAACGCATAACTGAGCCTGTTCAGACTAATCTTTGGTAGCAAATCCCGTGTGTGTTTTACTTGAAGGGACCTGTTCAATTAACACGTATTGACGACGGCAAGGCTGACGCCCGACTGAAGTTATTACGTCGTTTGACGTACCGTAAACACACACGGGATTTGCTACCAAATATTAGTCTGAACAGACTCTGTTATGCGTTAGACATATAGAATGAAATGTACATAATTATGTATTTAAACCATCTAGAATAAATTCTCTAAATGACAGTGAAAACCGTATCATAATCCGTTGCGTAGTTTAGAAGGAGTTAGCGGAGAAAGGCAGACAGGCGCGAAGCGACTTTAATTTATACTATACTAGCGACCCGCCTTCGCTTCGCTTCGGTTAATATAAGTTAAAATAATCCCAGTTCATCTGGAATAACATACTTTTCAAATTATAGATAGGTGCATATGTATAGAGGTTTTATTTAATGACTTTTTTAGAAATCGTGACTGCCAGTTATCATAGAATCTCTCTATATCAATGTTTACAGCGGACTTTTCATTGCACAATACAAACGAACTTTGCCTGGAAGTGACGCTTGAAAGGGCTACATAAGTCAATGGGAAAACTCTCAACGATCAAGTCTAAGCCCGCAACTTTGAATGTATTGTTGTGACTTGTAATTTGTCATTGGAAACGATAATTGTACGGGACATTGCAGTCGTTTAACTGGAAAGGAATATTTATGGAATCCGGGGAATTAAAAAGACTTTTCCAGCCGCACATCTGGACGTCAGTATTGTGCACTCTATTATGAACGTTTTTAAAGATGTTATTTGGGTGGATTAAGGTTCCGTAGTAAAATAATAGGACACCGTTCTTTCAAAACCAATTTATGTGGGGCGATCCCGAAGGTTGCAAGGAATTGAGAAATTCCGCTGGGAAATGGACAGCCTCTTCCAGGTCGAGCACAGTGTCTACAGAGTAGTATGTGTGTGTCGGTGCATTGATTTTAGATATAATTAAGCCATTTTTGTCGACTAATTCTTTTACTAAAACGCAAAGGTTTTCATTTTGAAGATTAATGCTCCTATTATGTAAGGTCATTTGTCCATTTCCTATTTTGAGCAACAACTCTGCAAAGAGCCGGTTTTCGTACGTATAGACAACGAAACTGTCATATTTGTTTTGATTTCTAATCTATGTTACGCGTAATATTGAATCTACCATATCTTCTAAAGTATTAATTTAAATAATATATTGTACGGGACAATATTAATCTACATTCAATGCCCAAGGTAACCAAGTATTTATCTGGATAAGGTTATTAAATACTGAATCGGACAGAATAGATTCGCTAATACATAATAACAAATAAAATCATAAACATAAAAATGGTTACTGTGAGTCAATCTTAGGAGATAGACATTATGCCATCGCGGACTTTTCTCTAGGTTTTTTAAAGAACTACAATTCTTCTGTACATTATTTTGACACTTCTCTTAAGGTTTTAGGTTAAGGCCAGCATTAGCTATGTAAGGGCCCGAAAAACGATTTTTGACGACTCGGTAGGAAAACATTGAGTTTTCTCAATTATATTAAAACTTGATTTGAATGAAATGTACATATAAACCATCTAGAATAAATTCTCTAAATGACAGTGAAAACCGTATCATAATCCGTTGCGTGTTTTAGAAGGAGTTAGCGGGGAAACAGGCAGACAGGTTAATTTATACTATTTAGAGAAGAGATGCATGGTTTCGGTTAAGTTTAATAAAATTTTTGGATAATTAAGTAATAGATTTCTCACCATCACATACACAGAACAGAAAAAACAGTAGAAGTGTCAAGTGGGCGTGTAACGTGTGGCATGGTTATGCAGAGTTCCGCGCAACCTACCATACTTTTGTCGCGATCACTTATTTCAATATTTCGATATTTCTAAAAAGGAAATAAATCCAGAAGCATGCCTTATTGTGCTATTTTGGAATGTAAAAACGATAGCCGCACCAAACACATTTTCCATGGTGGCGTGTTGTTTTTATGATAGTTTGAGTATTGGCGGCAACAGGTCTGATACTAAGCGAAGCTCATGGCACTTCCACTGTTTTTTTATATTCCGTGATCACCAGTGATCGGAATTAGGTGAGCTAAAATACGTACTCAGCGCTAGAGGACACAATATATAGTGGTTACAACCGGGTAGAAAAATAGTTTTTTTCTTGAATACCGGGTATTCGGTATTTATCCAATGATATTTTATATTTAGATACGTTATGCTCACACTAAACGCATTCAAAACCCGTGACCAATTACTGACAGTTGCTAGGCAACCATATTTCTACAGACAAAGACGGCAATCCATAGCAAGCGCTATTGTTAGAAAGAGACAAATAGATATAAAGCAATGTACATTTGCGCGCAGATGACGTATCTTAATATAAAATATCATTGTATTTATTAGTCGTAATGTTAAACATTCATGTTTTTACTTACAGTACGGGATGTTTTATGTTAATTTAAAAGTTGTAACTATTTCTACTTGTTTTTTATCTTCAAAGTGTAAATATTATATCTTTCGATATGTTCCGTGCTTGGGTGAAATCACCTGCGTACCACTGTGCCATGTGAAAATAATAAAGACAATAATTATACCTCACACTTTTCCCTTCCTTCCATAAAAACCTTATGTCTAGCCCATTTACTACAAACTAACATAAAATATCCCGTACTGTAAGTAAAAACATGTATGTTTAACATTACAACTAATACCCGGATAAATATTGAATACCCGGTTCTCAAGAAAAAAAAAAAAACTACCCGGTTGTTACTACTCTATATTATGTCCTCTTGTGAAGAGTACGTATTTTGGCTCACCTAATTCCGATCACTGGTGATCACATACACTCTTGAAAGTGAAAAGAAAGAAGTGGCCTCTGCCTACCCATCTGTGAAACAGGCGTGATTTAATGTAGGTACCTATGTATGTATGTACATACACTCTTTGATGCTCTGCTGAGGGCTATAGGCTTCATGTTACACTCATTTACACAATATACAGGAACCATTAGCCAAATTTTACGTGTCTATCTATTCTCTGTTGTAAATAAAATCAAATTAAGTAACTTAGAGGGTTGTTTTTTTAATTTCAATTTTGATAATTATTTTATTACTTACACTCATGATAACTTTTGAATGGGATGTCCGATTTCAATAATTCAAAAAGTAATTTACAGGTACTGATATAGCCTTGAAAACGAAGTGATTTATTTGGATAAGGATTAATACCAAGGTACGAATAATGGGGCCTAGTTAGTACCGGCGTTACTGTTGCATATTTTAACATGAAAAAGTAGTTATCGTGACATTACTTTAATAGGTATCGCAGACTTTTTTGTAGACATTGATGTCTTCTATAAAACTGTAGAACATCACTTTGCTCTATTGTCAGTTTCCGCAGCGTACGCGTTTTTTGGTATTTTTTTCACACCTTTGGTCACATTATCAAAGTTTTCATACGGATCCCTAAATTTTGAAAAAATATTCTATAGCGTTTGTTCATCAGGGATAATGTAGGATTCTAATGGTGAAAGAATTTTCCAAATCGGTCCAGTAGTTTCGGAGCCTATTCAATTCAAACAAACAAACAAAAAATCAAATCTTTCCTATTTATAATATTAGTGAAGATGTAGATGTAGATAATATACTTTGTAATCAAAAATATGAAAAACAACATAAAACTAACTTTGAATCAAAACCTAAACTCAATCTAACTACCTACCCATTTCCCTAATTTAATAATTTGAAAAGCTTGTATTTTTTTATTACGTTATATAAATATAAGTAAGTAAAGTTTTTAAGAATTAAATATTAGCCTTATAAGAAATAAAGATTTTTTATTTTGAACAACAAAAGTATCACGTTTTGAAAACGATAATGATTAAAAAAGGAATACATTCATAATTAAAAAAATATAATAGACAGAATCGACCTCCCGACCCACGGTCTGACCCTGTGATTAAGGCAGGATATCAACTAACTACGCCAGCGGCCCTTCAGGGTTAACTGGCGAAATTATCGATTCTAATACTAAAACGTCAAATAGTTGTAGCAAACAATAATCGAACTGCCTCAGTTAACAACGCCATCTAGGTTGTTTCTTACGAAAGCGGGCTCACGTGTTCACAGCATTATAGACGTTAAGGTGTCCATGCACTTATGAAGGCGAAACGCGGCTGCTTGGCCAAGCGTTTCGATAATATCGGTTGAGGTTGCGCGTAATTTTAAATCTGCCATATCTTCTAAAGTATTCATTTAAATAATATAGTGCAAAGCACAATTTTAATCTACATTAAATGCCCAAGGTAACTAACGTATTCATATGGATAAGAATAAATACTGAATTGCAGAAAATAGCTTCGCAAATATCCTAATATTTAAAAAAAAATATTTAAATATAAAAATGGTTACTGTGAGTCAACCTTAGGAGATAGACATATGCCATCGCGGACTTTTCTTTAGGTTTTTTGAAGAACTACAATTCTTCAGTACATTATTTTGATATATCTCTTAAGGTTTAGCCAGCGTTTGTAATGTAAGCGCAAAAAAATGTGTTTATTTACGACATCACATTAGAAACCTCTAAAATGATCAGTGTTTCTGTACTATATTATGCATGAATTATACATATAAACCTTCCCCTTGAATTACTCTATCTATTAAAAAAACCCGCATCAAAATCCGTTGCGTACTTTTGAAGATCTAAGCATACATAAGTACAGACAGACAGCGGCAAGCGACTTTGTTTTATAATAATATTATAATATAATTTAATTATGTAGTGATAGAGAAGAGATTAGGTAGAGAAGAGATGCATGGTTTCGGTTAAGTTTAATTAAATGTTTAGATACTTAAGTAATAGAATTCTCATCATCACATACACTCTTAAAAGTGAAAAGAAAGAAGTGGTCTCTGCCTACCCATCTGTGAAACAGGCATGATTTAATGTAGGTACCTATGTATGTATGTATATATACTCTTTGATGCTCTGCTGAGAGATATAGGCGTGATGTTACACTCATTTACACACTATATACAGGAACCATGGGTCTATATTGTCTGCTATAATTATTTTAGTCATAATGTGCTTTAGGTCATAAAATCATCGCAAGTGTTATTTTTTCAGGATTTTTATAAATCAAACCTTACCTAACCTAGCCTTGTCTACACGTTAGATATTTCAGAACTTCTGAAAAATTTATAGTTTCAGCCATATAAAAAATTATGACTATCAATAATTATGTCAACTATGACATTAGACCAATAAAATTATGGGAAACAAAGGGCTTCCAGGAACCATAAGCCAAATTTTACGTATCTATCTATTCTCTGCTGTAGTTAAACCAATTAGAATCACTTAGAGGGCTGTTTCTTAAATTTCAATTTTGATAATAATTACACTTATGATAACTTTTGAATGGTATGTCCGATTTCAATATTTCAAAAAGTAATTTATAGGCCTTGAAAATGAAGTGATTTTTTTGGATAAGGATTAATACCAAGGTACGAATAATGGGGCCTAGATAGTACCGGCGTTATTATTGCATATATTAACATGAAAAAGTAGTTATTGTGACATAACTGTAATGGTTAGACATATAGTATCACGGACTTTTTTATAGATATTGATGTCTTCTATAAACCTGTGGTACATCACTTTGCTCTATTGTCAATAGTTTCCGCAGCGTACGCGATATAAGGATTTTTTTGGTATTTTTTCACACCTTGGGTTACATTATCGAAGTTTTCATACGGATCCCTAACATTTTTGAAAATATTCTATAGCCTATGTTCATCAGGGATAATGTAGGATTCTAATGTTGAAACAATTTTCCAAATCAGTCCAGTAGTTTCGGAGCCTATTCTATTCAAACAAACAAACAAACAAACAAACAAACAAAAAATCAAATCTTTCCTCTTTATAATATTAGTGTAGATTTATTGTGCGCGAGTTTATCTGCGCAGTGGATAAAACAATATCTGTTGAAAACGTTAGTCGGCGACGCACGGATATATAATTCCCACAACTGAAAAAAAAACAGTAACAATATCCCTTGTTAATAAGTGTACAGCTTGTAATAAACCAACGAAGCATCTGCGAATGTGGTGTATCCAAAATGCACTTGTTCGTACCACTGTGCCTGTGTGGGGATACCTGTAGGGACGGCCGTGCTCTGCGACTGGAGCTGTCCGACATGCAAGAGGTGCTTGCCGAGGGATAATCGGGCTGACAAGCCGGTGAATCGCTTGATTGACCAGTCCACCGCCGCCAAACTTTCGGCTTGACAGCAGACTGCACCTCAACCCGCCACTTCAAGTCCCGCCGACGCCCAGCCTGTCTTCCCGGCGAAGGCCGCCGCCGCAAAGCTCCTCTCACCTAAGCTGTGTCTACGTCCCCCAGCAGGGAGAATATCGTGCAGCTGACACTCGGCTGCGATATTCAACTTTTTAGGGAGGAGCTACAAGCCGTACGACAAGATTTGAAAGAGTTCCGCCAGGAATTTCGGGACATCGGGGTGCGCATGGCTGACTTTAGTGTCAAGGTGGACACTCTACAGAGCTGCATTGACGACATTAAAAAATCCGTCGCTAAAAGTACCGTGTCGGCGGCCACTAAGGTGCTGGAAGAAACCATAGCTGCCATCCAATCGGAACTGCATGAACGGGATCAGGAGCTCCTGTCGAACGATGTGCAGGTTTCCAACGTGCCGGAGGAGGCCGGGGAGAGCCCGGCCGGCCTGGCAACGCGGATCTGCGCCAAGCTGGGAGTGGAACTAGACTCGCGCGACATCGTGTCTATGCACAGAGTGCGTAAGGGCGCGCGAAGCGGGCCGGCCACGGCCCCTAGTGCTGCGCCTGGCGCGCCGAGCCGTCCGCGACGAGGTGCTGCAGGGCGCTCGTGTTCGTCGCGGCGCCACTATTGCGGATCTGGGCCTGGCTGCCGCACCGCAGAGGTTTTATATTATCGAGTGACTGACGATGGGCAGCTGCTCCAGAGGCCGTGCGCGCGCCGCCTGGCTCTACGTTTGGACCCGCGACGGCAGGATCTTTGACGCCGGGCTAACGGCCAGCCGAGTCACAGCTTGCGCCGTTTGTGCGAGTTGGATATTTTTAAGCCACTAAGTGAGTGAAATAAACAAGAAGCTACATTGGAACATCCAACTGTTTAAGTATAACAACAAAGCCAGGTACGAAATTCAGTGGAAAATTCCACGTAGTACGTCATAACGGCTAAGTTTTTAATAATAATGAACACTCGAAATTTAAGTCTTATTGGAAACAAAAAAAAACTACCGGCGAGTTAACAAATCTTATCTTATCTTAATTAATGGCTTTCACTCCTTGTGTTTAATAAGGTGTATTTCGCCAGAATCGAGGTTTAGACAATCGCCATGGACTTATTAGAGAAACAAGTCCATGGATATCACACGCGAGGACAATTGTTCGGTTAAAGAGATTTACTCCGGTGGACTAAACAGAAGCACATGGGGTTAGCTCCACGCGCTTCTGTCAAGTCCTGAGGCCCTACTTTGAAAGTCGAAGTTCGAAGTTACGTTAGCTCCATCCCTGTCACTCGTCATTCGAGACTAAATCGAGAGAAAGGGATGAAGCTATCGTAACTTCGAACTTCGAATTTCAAAGTAGGGCCTCTGAGTTAACAAATGATCTTTTGACATTCGTTTGACGTCCCGTAACGTCGAGTTGACAGCTGAGCTGTCATTGTCACCTGCTGCGTTTTGTTTTGCATCTTTGCGCTGGGCGTTTAATTAACAAACGAGCGCGTTTAAGGAGCTGGCTATCGCCTTTGTCAAAATTAAGGATAATTCTTTAGACAAATATCTAATGTCAGCTAACTGTTGCGCCGCATGTCTGGAAAAGCTCTTAGTCGAGGACAATTTGAAATGCTTGGAATGTAAGAACGCATACCATTTCTAGACTATCTCTGTACCAAATTTAATTTAAATTTGTTCAGTAGTTTAGGCGTGATTGCGTATATAACACACGGACAGAGTTACTTTCGCATTTATAATATTATTAGTAAGGATGACGTGATTTGTCCATGTGTATAGAATGTCATTGGTTGCAATATAAAATTAGTATTTTTTAGATTACATACTCCTTGATACACCAAAAATAGCAGACATGTTTATCCCGTGTTGCCAACCTTGCTGCAGGTAGTACCTAAACGGTTTTAAATGCTATAATTTTGTTATTTTTTTAAAAAAGTCAGCTCTTAAATACGTTATGAATTATTAATTTCTGTGACCCAAACACGGCCGCGTAACATACTCGTAAATTGCAGTATTTTTAATATTAGGGTAACTTTTGGAGATTTACAAACTGTATCGCGTGACATATCAAATTGAGAGGGTTTATTATAGCGACTCATTTTTTTTATTAATATTTTAATACATATTTTATTAAAAATATGTGGTTTCTGCTAGGAGTATTATTTTGGGTGCTTAATATATTGCTTTCATACTTAAAATGGATCTTTCTGATAAAGAAACACTGAGCATTTTTTTTACCAAAGACATACCTTACGTTATGATTATTGTTTGAATATTTATGAAATAAGTTTGATTCACGGTTCTTCAACGATGTGTAAATAATTGACTGACTGAGAAATTAGTGTGGGAGTTCAAAACCTTTATCGCCTTGACTGTTATTTATTGGTATTGGAATTCTATACAAATCCGTAATAAATCAGAACTAACGGATCTAATGCAAGGAGTAATGTGTAAGGTTATTGTATATTAATTGTATAATTATCATCTCTAGGTTGAACTTGTTTGGATTATCAAAGCCCATTAAAATATGCCACATTACGGGGTGCGGTGTTCGTCCGATCGTTACATGTTCGCCAGTAGCATTACACTGGGGGCAAGTCAAATTACTTACCAAATCAAGAAAATCTGTAACACTGATCAACGACTCTCCGGTGGTTGTCAACTTCAAAGCGTCTTTGGTATGTCATAATATTTTTTTGTTTGTTTTAAACTTTCGCGACGTTCACTTCACACTCACACATACGATACACATACAATACGATTCGACTAACAGTACCGTTAGCATAACAGTAGTTTGGGGAACCGATCTAACTATTTCTGCTATCTATCTTATACACAAAGGTGTTTAGAAAGGAACAACGTACTTGGGTCCGTTACATAATTCACGACTTTGGATATCGGCGTATATACAGTATTTAAGGTTAAGTACTGTTTCATATTTGTCGGTCACCTCTTTAACATGAGGCATTCAAGTCTATGTTGTCGATCGCCAACCCAATACCCATTCCGCCTCAGCACACCCTAAATATGCATCAATTCGTCACTAAGAAATTCAGTATCACAAAGGTCATAAGCTCTGTTTTGGAAATAATTCACAACGGATTTTAGATGCCGGGGACGGTGGTGCGACGAATCGTATAAATACGAGTATCGATCCGTGCGTGTTGGCTTCATGTAAACGGTATATGTCGGAGATCCATCAGGTTTCACCATCACTTTGACATCCAGAAAAGCCAAAACTCTATCCAATTCCATTTCATACATAAACCTCGTCTTATTATGAATTACGTTAAGATGATTAAGCAACTGTTCGACCTCTTGCTTGCCTCTTGCTCTTGCTCTTGTTTGGCATATAATAATGGTTTACGCGATTAAGTCCTGTTTTAGATTTATAACAGAATAATAAGTTATTAGTCGTTCAGTTACGTGAAATTATTTGCATCTTAACACTTTAACTGTCCCTCGCTTTCATCAATGACCTGGCTCGCAACGTCCATGCACTACATATAATGCACAGCTAGGTAGTGCTTTACATGTAATACGTGGACGTACCGAGTTAGATCACCGGTGCATGACATGCAATGCATGGACAGTGAAAGTGTTAAAATGTTGAAACAAATACACCTGTACAAAGTAGTCTTCTCGAAACTCGCGCTGAGCTTCGCGAAGGCTGCTAAAGCGAGTCCGAGGCTGCAGTCCGGTCGCTCGCGATTAGGTCTCGATAGGTGTTCTCAATTATAAAATTAATATTAAGTTAGTAGGTTTTTGGGCTTTAGCTAATGGCTACTGTAATTAGTAACGATAATCAAAATTCATTGTGTATGTGTACAGTCAAGTGTAATAATATGGGAGAACGCAACATCTCAAAAATATATCCCAATGCACCTTATTCCAGTGTAACAAGAACTTCATAACATATTTATGAGAGGATTCTTTCGATAAGTACATATTTTTGCACTTGAATGTACCCATACTCGTAGGTGTGGTAACTCTTTTTTTTTTTAGTTATATCGTGATGGACGATGGAACATTGATCCAACTGAAGGAGTCCTCGAAGCAGAAGGAGAGATAGATTTATTCCTGTCACTTTACTTAATAGATGCTGATACGTACTCCAACAAGGCTGTGATTCAACTGGAAAAAGTAAAGGATATTGTAAGTATAAAACGCGTGAACATCATACAGAGTTTAATATAATGAGATTGATGAGGAAACGCATTCTGATGAACCAATTTTGTTTTAGCTTGTTCCATTGACAGCTACTGGAGTCGGCACTAGCATTTTAGTTGGTAAAGATCGTGACAGGATTAGTCTTGGTCGCCATTTCACTAGAATACCTCTAATATCGGAAGTAACCTTAGAAAACTGTGGAACACGTTTGCATAATTTGGAATGGAGTGAACATTACAAAGCACCTAAAAGTGTTCAATTAATAGCGTATGTATTTTAATTATACCTACGTTCTCCGATCCAAAAGCATTTTATGTTTTTAATAATGGTAAATGCATTTTTCTAGGGGTTTCTTTAATCTTGAACCGCGAAATTTCAAGATGGCAGCTGGAGAAAAAATAACCATGACAGTAACGGCCATTTCAAATAAAGTAACTACGGTTAAGGAAAAGTGGTATTTGGTTGGTAGCGTGGAAGGTATAAATAAAAAAGAGCTGTTGCTTGAGTGTCAAATAATAGCGGAATTTGTTGATCCAAAAATAGAAGTGTCGGCGACAGTTATAGATTTTCAGTATGATTATGGCCCTTACAGCGAATATTATAAGTTGACAGGTAAAGATGAACAATTTATAAAACTAAACAGAGTAACTTTAAACATCAGGCCTTGCGTTAGATTCGGAAGTTCTGGATTATTGCAGAGTTGTTCAGGATGTAGGTAGGTGTAAACTCAATTAATAGTAGTTTCCGAATGACGCACCGAACACAAACTAGTCGAGTCGTTTAGGCTGCAGAGCTTGCCACAGAAATAGACATACATACATACATACATTCGAAAAACATAACCTTCCTTCTGACGCAGTCGGGTAAAAATTAAGTCTGTACGTTTTCTTTTCCAAACAAAATGAAAATATACAATTATACACTCGTACATACATACACGCACACATACAAACATATACATATGGGTCAGGCCGTAGATTTTGCCACAAATAGCGCAACGCAAAACGGTAACGCAAAATAGTTAAGGTGCGCATACATGATGTGTGATTTTTAATCGACTTAAAAAAAAGGAGGAGGTTCTCAGTACGTGGAAAACCTTTTTATTTTTTATGTAGGTACGTATGATTATTCGAAAACGTCGGGAATGATGTGAAAAAGTATTTTTTGTATGTAAGGGTATTTATCATCAGTTCAGGATCTGATGATGGGATCCTAGATAAATCGAGAGAACGGCTCAAAAGTTTCAGGAACACATACGGCGATATTGGTTTTACCTGTAAGACCTTAAGAATATGCTTTCTAAAAAGCACCTCTTACTGAAGAGGATCTGATGATGAAAATCAAAGATGACCACCGGAACTTCGTAGGCGTAAGTGATTCACAGCAGCAATGGCATTTCTTTATCAAATCAAATTAAATTGAAGTGTCAAAAAAATATTTTTTTACTGTGACACAGTTCTATGGTGGGTCAGGATTTCCTTTTTCCGATAGTATCTATTAGGCACCAAATAGGCAATTTTTAAGAGGCCGGTCATTATTTAACCCTTTTCAGTTCGAGCGTCAATAGTTTGTTGCTGGAATATGGGTTGTTTCATCAGAGTTCACCCTTCTTTTCATTTCAAATATAAGGAAAGTAGAAAGATAGAAAGTTGGGAAATATCATACATTATAAAGAAATGCGATACTCCATACTAAAGTAGTGGAATTACCTAACCGCACTAGTAAGCCTCAGGATTTGCTTCATAGTTAGGTAGGTCGGTACAAAATAAAAACACGATTTCCGTATGGTAAAAAATTTAATCGCAGACTAAAATCACACAACATAAATGAAATAAATCTTCTTGGGTCGTTCTCAAAAAATTGGCAACGCCACCTGTCAATAGGTCTCTCTTAGATATTTTTTTACTAAGCGTCATCCATATAATTAAGTTATCAATTCACATTAAAAGACATTTTTTAATAGAGGCCATATGGTTTGATATAAATTTAAATTATATTAATAACCATAAAATCTAATTTGTAAGTATGTTTTGTGGCTCACCTGCAGTGTCCCAACGCGAGGTATTCATGTTTCGCGTTAATTAAAACGTAAAAATCACCAACATAACTTAGTTCGAATACTATTTTTTACTTACACATATACTCAAGATTTAAAACTGTAGTGTCGAATAAGAATACTATACTTATATTTCGAATTATTCGAAATTTATTTGCCTCCACGGCAGTTTTTGTCGCTCACCTGTCATGAGGTAAACGCTACCTCTGTGGCTATACTATCTCGTCTAACCTGCCTAACCCCGCATAATTCGAGACCTACAGTCCCCAGCTACCGCTGTTAGAAGTAACACGTCGTCAGTGTGAAGTTCTCAAAAATAATAAACAAAAAATGGTAAAATGGTAATGGGTAGGTACGTAGTCGCTATTCTGTCTTCCATATTTTGATAATCGTGTGACTTATTGTATTGATATTAATTTATAGCAAGTAAAACATGGTTTATTTTTATGTCAATAAATATGCAGTTCATTAAACAAGTACTTAACTTGTATTGATGATAAAACTGTCATTTTGTCCTTCACCTGTATGTCGTTCACCTGTCTAAAAGAAACAGGTGAACGTCGTTTACGGCAGGCGAACGACAATTATTTAATAACTTCTACTGTAAACCAAAGATGTTTGATTCGTAAATATTTTTTACCCGACTGCACGAAGCAGGGTTGTTTTATGAGCGTATGTATGTAGGTATATATATATGTAACACCGTATTAGCCTATACGGTTCACCGGATTTCAACATATGAGATGCTCGAAAGGTAAATAATGTGTGTTATTTTATATAAATAATTTAGATAAGGAAAACAACGAATCAAAAATATTCAAATTAAGCACTTGTTGTCAGTTTAATATAGTTTTTATTTAACAATTTACTTAACTGCACCCGTTGTCGTTAACCTGCTAACAGTTTCACTTTATTTGTACGTATTTGTCGCCAACCTGCCCCTATTGTCGATAACCTGGTTACAATTAGTCATTCACCTGCCTACCGCATAGTTCAAATACCTGTATCTTCTAAAACAATGAAATAAATCACTTCCCTCCACGTGATATCGATTACTCGATTGTATTTATAGCGATCTTAATAATAAAAACCAGCAAAATCGGAAAAAAACTGAAAAATGCAAAATTAATTGAGCGGTGCCAATTTTTTGAGAACGACCCTCTTCTTCTTAATAAACCCCAAAGAAAGAAAGTCACTCTTTGACAATAATTAGTGCCTAGCAATCCATGTCAAAATCGAAGGAAAACACCTGAAAACCGCAAATATAAAGTGTGCATGCTCCTTTATTTGGTGGCACAAAAAAAGCTGCACAAATTCCACGCCACTAATACAAAATAACTCGATAAATAAGCTACTTATATTTTCATATCAAGTTAGCTTTGAAATATATCACACACCTTACCAATTAGTGCACAACAAAAATAACAGATATTAATTGAAAACTTACCTTGAAATCTCAAAAAATGCACTCCGCGAAAAATGTGACACCTTCCACTTTCAACAAAGTTGACCATTAGACTGACAAAAATATGGCCGCTACTGTCTTTTTAACTATGGAGAAAGTTACTTTGGTGTCGCCACTACTTAGATTCAAATACTTTTAATGTTTAACTCCTTACTTAAAATGGACAGATGAAAGCAGCGCAATAAAAAAAGCGCAAAGAAAAGGCTTTTCTCAAACATGCTCGGAAATAACGGTTTTCCGATTGAAACACATGAACGGAAAAGTCCTCTTTTTACTCCTAGGAGTAAAAAAAACATATGAAAACACTTTCCGTCCATGTCCATATTGTTTTTTCAAAAGTGCTCTCTAATGCGTATAAAATCGAAAGGACCATGAAAAAAATCCCGTACCTACACCCAACTTGTGGGGGCGCAGTGAGGGGCGGCGGCGCGGCGGGGCTCTGCTGAGCGGCGGCGCACAGTGGGACAACGGCGGAATTAATTCAATTTTGGGATGGTCATCAGTAGTCACATTTTTTATCTGATATGTATATAAAACATTTCAAATACCTATGATCTAATAAAATATTGCATATATATATTATTTTTATAAATAAATTAGGCCGCCAAACTCGTACAAATGCACTCGCATGAAATAAACGTTAAAAATACCTTGCATTTGCAAAGGGTGTATTCCTCTCAAGTTATTGATTTTGTTTAACATGTTTCATTTATATACAAGAAACATTATTCCTACTATTGTAAATGAAATAACATTTATGGTTTCTCTTAAATTATGAGTAATTTTAGGGCTGTAAGAATTTGATAGCATTTCTCGCCTAAATATTACATTTCATTGGCTATAACTTTTTAGCTATAACGCCAACCCTCAAGCTCTAATACAACAATATTTACACATTATTTAATCGAGATCATTATTTAATTGGTTCTAGCTGCAATAATTTGCAAACTTTTTATTGCTACCTCATTAATGAATGAGCTTATTTTTCTAAGAAAAATACTTAAATGCGTTATCGATGGTAATGAGGGCAATTACAAAGACTATTAAATTATAAAATAGTATAAAAAGGGTATTTACAACATTGTGCATCATTTACTTTTGTGAATTCAATAAAGCAACACCTGATTGTATATTTTATTTTAAGTTCAATCAATGTAGGTTTTATTTTAAATATTAGTTGGAATGATATTATTATACTTGTAAATATATTTGAAATGTGTTGTTTTATCCATTAACCTAAAAAAAACAATTAATTCCGCGGCTCCATACAACGCGCACCACTGTGCGGCGGCGGGCGGCGGCTCGTTGTGCGTGAAACTATCTTACTTAACTAATACTCGTATGACGCAAACAAACATTCTCTCCGAATTTGTCAAAGGTTTTCAAAAATACTTATAATCATGTATTTGTATAATTTCCTCGCATTTTAGCAGGACTCGCTGCTGCTCAGCCTGCTAACCACCTCGTCAGGAAACCCCTTACTTTCCGCGCCTAGGCAACAATGTAAGAATAAGAATAAGAATAAGAAGTATTTATTGTCACCCAAAACCAGTAATATACAAACAAAATTTATACTACTTATTTACGTACTATTGTTCGTTTATTTTTCAATGTATAAAATTTAATGTTTTTTCTTAGGAAACACGAAACGATATTTAAAAGTCGGCCAGGTTACTATTATTTCATAACGTTAAATGAAACAGATTACCCAAATATTTTAATTTGAAGCGGATTCGCGTTTCTTATGAATATTTAGTAATTTTTTGTAAAAAAAATATCGTACCTATAACTCTCCAAGTTTATGAATTTATTTAAATATCTTCAGAGGCTGCGGTTCACTATTTCTTAAGAAATACAACGCTGTGGTTGATAAATATATATACGTATTACCTATTAGTCCCAAAAAAGTAGCGGTAGGTTATACTTAATGTGGCAAAAACTACGACCTCACCAATACATACATAATTACGCCAAAGAAGTCGTAAAATAAAATCGGTTTTTATATATTTATATATTTTTTGGACACGGCTGCGTTCGTCGTTAGGTACACAGAGTACCTTTTTTATATACTGTAATAGAGACCTATCTCCGCGGTCAGAAAAGGTAACGCGAAAGTGTCGCCCTCTGAACTTGTGATTTGTAACTATCTGTCTGATTCATATACCTATATATATACACACAAGCATAGGCACCCTGAATTACTCTTTTCAATTTATTCTAAACGTGGTGTACTTTTTTGCTGATTTTGGATTTAATAACATAGATCATGCCAGCAAAAAAGTAACCCACGCTAAAGATGATAAAATAATAACACTTCGAATATTTTATTATTTATTACAGGCTTTATTTACATCCAACTAAGTACATAATTCAACATTAATACAATTAAAAAATAAAACTAAACGTATTTAAATTAAAATTAAACTAAGCTACACAAATATTAAAGATATAAATAATAACCACCACTATAAAAAGGACAGCCCCTCTAGCTGGTCCGCTCGCGGCATGGTCCCCATGACACTGGCTGCATTACCCCTCTGGATAGCTAGCCCAATCCTTTGGGAGAGGTAAGCACCAGCTCTAGGATCTTCTGAGGATTCTATGAACCGGGAAGACAGGGCCTTAATAAAGCTTTTCATATCATCTGACCAAGGTCCCATGGTTTCCACTGCAAAAAATGAATGGCCCCAAGTTATCCGGATTTAAATGTACTGGACTTTTTCGGCTAGCTCACCAGTGCATGGTAGGCACTGTGCCTAGTATGTGGGGTGACTATAGGTATTGCAAGTCATAAACACAACCAAATAATAGTTATTATCCGTTGAAAATTATAAAGTCGGTTATTTTTTGTTAATAAACTTTAGCATTACATCCATACATATAACAGATCTTCGGGTCTATTATGATCGTGTTTATTGATGCGGATAAAACTTCTGATACTTTCTGGACAGAGGCCCGTTTCACAAAGCTAAAGTTACAAATGACAAGCGGAAGTCTCGTTCTAACTCCTTTTTGCTAGAAAAGGAGTTCCGCTTGTAATTTGTAGCTTCGTGAAACGGGCCAGAGTATGTAAAAGCAAGAGTGAATCCACCATGATAAAGGCGACCATGACACAGGCCCTGAAATTTTACATGGAAGTGGTAAAGAATAACTCAGGGCGTAATTAATTGGTACTTAAATAACAATATAATTTTCTCACTAACCTGACATTTTTTGGTGGGTACAGCTATGTTGCTGATACGATTATTCTGGCACGAATATTTTTCTTCGAAGTGCACATGACAAACACGTCGGTACTTGAAAATATGACTATTTTCAAGTCCTAATATGGGACCTCCAACATTGTAGACACACGTGTTAAACATCTCCTTATCCTTTCCCGGATTCGGAAACTTATGTAGAGTCTACTTGGATCCTGAATGAAAAGAAACTAGCCCAGAATATTATATTAGCCCAGTATATATAAATGTGCCGCCAGTGTCAAACTCAAGTCAAACCGTTAATCGACCAGAACCTACCAAATTTTACAATGTGTTGCTATACATTAAAAAAAATATCTCCCGTTGGAACATGTATCTTTTTTTGTGCTTGTGATTTTAGAATTTTCGTGTGTTGTTACTATCTTTATTTAAGTACTTGGTGTAATCTTAAAGTTTTGAATGTTAAATGAAAGAAAACACCTTCGCGTCATAATAAAAAATCTACTGTAAATATAACAATGTCTTTGAGCTGGTCATACTACCGTACTGATGTTCTTTTTCGAGCAATTACACCATCTATCGCAGTTTTCTGTTATCAGGTACTCAAAGAATAGACCAGATGCCGTAAAGTGCCATCTATACGTGTGGTTTAAAGATGCGCGAAAATAATACTGCCGAAGAAAACGTCTCTTAGTTCCATAGGATTCTTTGCTCTTTAAACTCCTTTTTAATTTGACATACTTATCCGTTACTTCAACCCGAATAGCCAGTACTGAGATTGTGCACCCTGGTTAGGTAAAGGTTTGGATTGGGTCCCTACCTATTTATTAGGACAATCACCTTCAACCTTCAACACGGCGAAAATTTTGACTAACGCGGACTTAACCCAAGGAAAGGCGATCGTGCACTACAAGGGATTTTACCGTCCGGCAGTTCGATTTTTTACGGTTACGCAATAAATACTAAGCCATAAGGACTGGTTTGTGTAAAACTCCATGTAGCGCACAATCGCCCGAACTCTTCCTAATTACGGGTATCTACCGTAAAACATGACGACTTTGCCTTTTCAATCTAGCTTTGCACAATAAAACTATACATGTATGTATATATGTCTATATGTGCATATGTTGTTTATTTATCTAAGATATGTGGCAGAAAGTTAATCCTGTTAGACGGCGCGTTGGCCTAGTTGGTAGTTACCCTGCCTACGAAGCTAACGGTCCCGGGTTCGATTCCCGGTGTAGGCAAATATTTGTTCGATTAGCACGACTCTAGGGTGTTTTCTGTCTTTTTAAGTTTTTATTTCTCTTTATAAATAGGTATTTAAATCGTTGATTAACACCCATATTATAAGCCTAGAGCTTAGTTTGGGACACTAGATCAATTGGTTCCCTGTTTTTTTTTAATACGTCTTGTAAAACCGGTTCCGACTTGGGTTTATAATCGGACGTGTATTTTAGCGGACCCAATATCAAAAACAACTTTCGTTTTAAATCTGTGTACTTACGAATTTCCAGATATCGTCTCGATAAAAAATGTTTCCAAGTTACCATTGGACATGGAAATAACCGTCAAGCCCCCATTCGCCATAATTCAAAAGCAGTCCACGTATAAAATTCCTAAGCAGGACGAGCGCTTGTGCTGCTGCATTTGTTACAACGAGTCAGACTTGAACGCGGCTATCAGAGATAACTCTTACCACTCGAAAATATTCGTAGATTACTTAACACAAAGCCCAGTAGAGCCTCTTAGGAAAGGCCCGCTTAATTTCTTTAACGACATTAATAAAGTTAAAATGGCATTTAACTTGACGCATTCTGTTGAAGAGCGTTTAGAAGATCAAGAAATGATGAAATTACAAATGCTATTTGATACAACGAAACATATAAATTTAAAGTCTCGAGTTTATTGTGAATTGATGAGAAATAAATTTAAAGGACATAAAAATAAGGTAAGCCCATTGTTGCCAATATGGATATTGAGCTTAACTATGGTAACCAAATTACAAGTCGATGAATGTAATTTTTAACACATTATTAGTCTCAATAGTAGATTGTACAACTAGGGTCTAAAATAAGCCATACTTAGTACCACGAGATGGTTGTTTCCCGAGCAAAGCGAGGGAAAATTGTTCGAGGGGTACCTAATATGGCTTTTAGACCCGAGTAATACACTCTACTTTTCACTTCGATAGCGAGAAAATAAAAACATTACCTATACAAAGGTAAAAAATTAGCAAAGATAGCACCACATATTCTACGGCGAAAATATTGTTTTAATTTGGCGGCATGTTTTTTTTAAAAGTACTTTAACACAGATACAAAATATAGACACCGCAAATAAGCGCCACTGACCGTGTGAGTATTTAGCGCTTCAAAGCGTTGCACAATCGATTTAATCATATTTTAACGATTGTAAAATAGGGACTAAAAAACACCTAATGTTTTGAGAAATTAATTCTGTTCCCTGATTGGTCGATTTTAATATAGCTGTATTATGGTTGGTTCATACCAAATACAAAGTTTTTTTTTTAAAGAGTTAAAGAGTTTGCGTACCAAAAGAACCTAACGTTCCGATTGACAGTCGATGTGTATTGTGATAGGTTGATTTAATTTCGTGAAGTATTTTGATTGGTGGATTTAATTTGGTGAAGTATTTTGATTGGCCAAATTAAAATGTTTTGTACAAATAAATCATTCTATTTTCCATTTCATATTTTCCCTAGGGGAAATATGAATATAATGTATTCTCTAGGGTTTACATGTACTACTTGAGTCTCGCTTGATAAGTCTAATATGACACACTTTTTGAGCATGAGAAGTGAAAACAATATTTTATTTTTAATCTACTTCATTTCAATTTTTGTTAAACATTTTTAACGATTTAATATACAAATAAGAATGTCAAGTGTTCACTAGACGACAAGAGTGCCCAGACTGATATCCGGAATGACCGTAACCATGGTAATAACAATACTATAATTATTATTATAGAACTGCTATTACCATAGCAAAGCTCGTTGCAGAATTGCTTTCACGCTTCGGTTACGCTATAAGTAGGTAGTATTCTGAGACCGTTAACGATATCAATGTTAGCGGTTTATACTCCGCGAGTAGAAAATAGTAGATTATACACCGAGGGGATAAAGTAATTTATCAACCACAATACAAACTTAACTATCCACTTTTTTCTTTTTTTGTACAAGTTCTGCAATCCCAATTCTACACGTTTTTTTTCTTTTTCTTTAAACATTTGTCACAGGACTATAATTTTGCCTACAGGAGTCCTAAAAATGGCATATCGAATCGAATCGCTGCAAAGGTAAATTGATGAACGGGACATTTCGAGGCATATTCACTTATGTATATCGTTAGAATCAGCAATTTTTTTACGTTTAGTAAATCGGATTACAAGGCAATCAGAGCACTTTTTTTAGGACGTTTTTGTAAAACGCAGGGTCTTACAGACCAATCTTCAACATTTTTTCGTAAAATATCTCATTGTTAATGTGAGTTTTTTACATTTAGACATTTTTCCTGTCCTTAGTTAATAACCCAAAGGTTGGTTAGCTGTTTTTACTACGGCCCGGAAGACCTTGTAAGGCCCGTTAGACCGTTTTGATTTTTTATATCTTTGAATAGGATTCATCAAAAACGAGTGATGGTTTGATAGCTGTAGCAGGCGCGGCTCACTCCGCGATTTACGTTCATCGCTACAAGTACATGCCGATTACCCATCTGATGGGTATCTACTATTCAGGGGCTGACATCAATTTCATATGAGTGCGATAAAGACGGGTAGCTAATTGGCCGCCATGATATATAGGCACGCCGCTTCATTCGGGTACGCAATTTGAAAGAGAGGAATTGGTCCTGGAAAATCATGCGTTCATCCTCATCACAGTATGTTTGTAATAGAGCTCCGTCATTTTTATCCATACACTTCTGCTTTGATATCTTTTCTTAAATGTATTTTCTCAGTGTAGTCACAGGTGTAGAGTAAGCTTTAGAGGTATGTACATCTTTGCGATACTGTGACACTGCTTGATATTCCTCCGGAATCAGGAAAACTTTGTCATCTTGTGTGGCAATTGAGGTTATGGCAAAATAGTTACGAGGGGCGGCTGAAAAGTAATCTACCTAACAATGAAACAAAAGACTGTCGTGGCTAATTTTTTTTTATTTTTCTATATAGTCCCCTGCTAGTAAAATGCACTTATTAAATTTTTCAAATATTGAATTTAAACCATTAAAAAAAAAATCTTTCGGTTTGTCGTCAAAAAAGTCAGTAACCGCAGCCTTCATTTCGTCATCGGTCATAAACCTTCGTCCCCTGAGGTCTTTCTTGAGAAGTCTAAACAGAAAATAGTCACAGGGGGCTAAATCTGGACTATAAGGGGGGTGGTCAATGGTCTCGAAGCCATTGTCTTTAATTGCTAGCTTCGTTGTGCGGGCGGTATGCACTGGTGCGTTATCGTGCAAAATCAGAATACCTTTGTTTAGTTTACCTCGCCGTTTTTCTTTTATTGTCTCTCTTAGTTGGTATAGTAAGTTTGAGTAATAATCAGCATTCATTGTAGTTTTCTTCGGTAAATAATCTATGAGCAAAATCCCTTCTGTGTCCCAAAAGATTGTAGCCATAAGTTTACCTGCCGATGGACAGACCTTGAATTTCCGAGGCGGCTTCTCATCCTTAAATTTCCACTGTAACGACTCTTGCTTACTTTCCGGGTCCCATTGTCGAATCCAAGTCTCATCACATGTTACAATTCTAGAAATTATTTCTTCCTCTTCCCCTCGACTCATCTCCAAAAACTCTTCGCAACATTTGACACGCCTCTCCATGTCAAATGCAGTCAACATTCTGGGGACCCAACGTGCACTAACCTTGGACATGTTCAAATGCTCATGAATTATTTCATTGACTCGCTCTTTACTGACGCCCACATCTCTAGCTATCTCCCACTGCTTCACTCGTCGGTCCTCTAATATAATTTTTTTCACCCTGGCTACATTTTCATCGGTGACGGCCGAAACTGGTCTTCCGCTACGAGGATCATCTTCCAGACTCTCACGACCTAACTTAAACTGCTTTGACCAAAACTTTATAACAAATTCGGAAGAACACAAACTGCCAAACACACGTAACATACGCTGTCTGATCTCCGAAGGCGTATTCCCTTCTTTAGTCAAAAACTTAATCACCGCACGCTGCTCGATTTTATCCATTTTCACTTTTTCTACCGACATGTTTGAAACAATTGTAGGAGACAAATAAACGTGATGCAATAAACAAATGAATGTAATACATTTTGAAAATAGAATAACAAACGAATATAAATCCATACCAGCCAGCATTATTTTTGTATATATTTCTGACCAAGGAGATTACTTATCAGCCGCCCCTCGTAGACTTTCCGTCTACTGTAGATTTTACTTGAAACGTAAATTTTAACTTTTCCATTTTCTGACAATAAATGTCGTTTTATAAGATGGGTTTCTATTCGTAGTGGTTTGGACGACACAGTTAATTAAAACACAACTGAGTTTCTCTGTTAGAGAAGAAACGACATTTAATGTTATTAAACACAATGTTGATTCCTAAACCGCAACTATATTATTTCTTCTAGGCTTTCTTCTTTATATTAAACCACAATTATATTGTTTCCTTTAGGCTTTCTTCTTTCTATTAACAAAATCAGTTTCAATAAATTGCTATCTCATGACAGCTCTTACAGGTTCACCATAGATTATGAAATAAATATCCATCCGCGTATGTTGCGATCTGTCGCGATGACACTTGAATTTGATGCGCGGGAATATTTAAACCAGAGAAAGTTATATTTTTCTTTACATGTATAACAGGAGCAGTGAATCAAACGGCGCAGGTCGATAGAGGATGTCAAGACCTATCGGTTTCACCCCCATGTATGTTCAGCGACTTTCTACTGTATCAAAGTAATATTTTTTTTGTAAAAAAATTTAATGTCATAATTAGGTTAGCACCTGTCCTTGCTAATTTAATCTAAGCAATGGAATTCAAAACTGTGACTTTTGTATTGTAGGTAGTGGAATAGTTGGTCTTGAGTATCCAATTAAAACCGTGATCAAAATAATTACCAATTTTTAGAAAACTGTACGTGTACTTGGATTTTTCTTTACACTTCACTTTCGAACTTTCGAGGCTGTTAGTGAACAAAATTAACATATTTTTTTTGGAAACTATTCTAAAAACTGTACTAAGTAATTAATAATGATGAATTTCCTGTTCAAAATGTATTTGGTTTACAGGAACATGTTAAAAACAAAATTAAGTATGACAAGGGAAATATTAACTCCCTTGACTGAAAAACTTATGATTGGAACTAAATCAAAGTGACAAAATAACATTTAAGTCGTAATTAAAAGGTTTAACTTAACTTCACATAAATTACATCTTATGTGAATAATTTAATCTTAGAGCTAAAAATTGTTATCGGTCAAATATTCGTGATTAGATAAGGTTAGGTACCTAATTTAAGAATAATTTTATTTATTGATGTAATTAAAAGAACCTCCTTACCGATTCAAAGCTCAAAGTTTACTTAAAGATTTGAACTAAACAAACTCACTATCACACAAAAAAACTTCAATAAAGAGGTTTATTAAACGGCAATTTAAAGATACATATTCACTAATTGATGAAATTCAGGCTGAACAACATACTTAAATTTAGTTTTTCACGCGGTTTTATACCTTAGGGAAATTTGATGATTTCACACTTGGTGACGTAATTAACTAAATTTTAATGGATCCTGTAAATTGAATGCAATCAAATTTACACAAAAGATGTATTATTAACTAGGGCAGTTTTTAAAACATTTCTTTAAAAAAAGTTACGTGAACTTATTAGCTTATGGGCCTGAAAGTTGGAGTTAAAGTTGGATTTATGGCGATAGTTCAAGAACTCATCAAATTATTAAAAATTTCTATAGCTTTTGACCGTGTCATTAATTGAAGACTCAAGACCAATTATTCGATTCCCATAAAAAAAAAAACACAGCTGTGGATTCAACTGTTTAGATTGTATTAGCAACTTTATGTGGTAACAGAGAGTTTTAGTAAAATTTTACAAAAACAATAACTTTGAAACAGTAGAAAATCGCTATCGATCTGCTTCGTTTGAACCTCTCCTCCTGATACACCCTGTATAAACTTGTAAATTAACTGGTATTTTATACAACTAACCGTTTTATTTTATAGTTATAGTTTTTTTACACAAGATAATTGAAAAATTTGGTCATCCGAGATTTGGCGAAGACTAGTAAAATTCGCATAAATGTACCCGCCTTAATTATAATATAATCGATAGGCCATTTTATGCTGAATTTAACGTTATAAGATTATAATATAACATCCATAATGTTTTTTTAAATAATGGTAATTTTTTAACATGCGCCGAGTTCGCAACGACCTCCCGTGGGGCCCTGCCGCTTGACGGAGATTCGTGCAAAATGGCCGCGCGGCTTGACGGAAAATGACAACACCCACAGGTCTTCCATATCACATACTTTTACCTTCCACCACGTTTGGATATGCTTGTCATGTCATGTTCCTATTTACCTAAAACCAAGCTATGTTGTGATTTGTCATTGCAAGTCCTCTAAGTATAAAACGGAAGGTGTAAGGTAGAAGGTGATAATGTTGGAATAATGCAAAAACCCAAATCTACCATAGATCATAATTCTATCTATCATCCAGTTTGAACGTGTTCCTCTATGACTCACGTCAATCTAATATCTTTTATTTTACCAAATAAAATAATAGACTCTTGAACCGTTGTGACTTTCCTTTAGTTGCTCCAACCTTCCAAGAGATAATTAAACAGATGAAGTGTTCAATAACTTTATACTCGTCCTTGTTAAAGTGCTTCCTCATGACTTTTTTTACCACGTTTGAAGGTGGTAGCAATAGAATCAAACTTTCAGGTGAACTTACATGGGAGCAAGCCACATAGAACTGACCGTGGGAGAAACAGTCTTGTCGTAGGTCTACTCCGGTGAATTTGAGAGTTTGCCCCTGCGACTTATTTATGATCATGGTGAAACAGTCCTTCAGCACCAGCAGGCAATCACCTTCGTGCAGCACCTTGAATTGTATTAATTCCGGATGCAGAAAGTTTCCCGATGACTACTCCTCCCGTCACGACGATCGAGATGGCACCAAACACAAATTTAAAACCCTATTAGCATAACCATACCTCAAAAGGACAAATGGAACCCTTATAGGATCACTTGTGTGTCTGTCGGTCCGTCTGTTACCGTGAAACCGTGTAAGTTTGCCCATAAGGGATATTTTGCCCTATGGGCCGAATATAAGTTCAATCGAAAATAAAAATAAATCTAGTAGAATTCAGTCCATTTAGTTCGTTTTAGCAGAAAGTAGATTATTAATATGGTAAAACTGTTATTTTCTTTTATATCTAACTTCACCCTAAGTTTTCGTTTGTTTGCTGAATTAAACCAGTACGGAAGTCGGCACTGATGCGTAACTTTAATAAGTGCCAAGTATTGACTGAGATATTTATATAAAATAGCTGTGGACACATTGTACGTCTTTTAAAGTACTTTTTTTTATTAAGCTGTTAAATACAGTTGACAACCCTAACGACTACAAACTGCTTGTATGAAAACAAGTGGATATTGGCAGGTAAATTTGCCCACTACTTTCTGAACGAATCCATTATTAGTACGCATTAGATATTGGCCTTAAATTGTTACTCCTTCTTAAACAAACACTCCGTAAGAGCTATAGTTTAGCAGATAATGGGTATGGGCAAACATGGACGCAAGTGAAGGTAAGTTTGCCCGCCATGAAAATCATAAATTGCTTGTAATCTTTTATAATAAAACTGAATTAACCACGGTAACGCAATTCTATAGTCAAAAGGCCACCCTTGAAATGAAAAAGCACACCGAAACATTATTAGTTTTAAACAAAATCAAGATAATAGCAGGAAATCGGGCAAACTTACACGGTTTCACGGTATAGCCGATTTGCTCCGAAACCATAGAAATTACATTATATTTAGACATTTCAACCCCATCCCCTCTCCAAAATCTGCGTCCCCAAATTCTAAGAAAATGAAACCCATGACGATTTAAAAAATATATCAAGGCCGCCATATAGAATTCCTTTCATATCATTTTCAATGATGGCTTTTTCAAAAAATAATAAACACGTATGGGATTTTGGTTTGTTTTATCCAGGGTATAAGCTATCTCCATTCTAAATTTCATCTTTTACCCCCTTAGGGGTAGGTAGTATTTCCTAAATCGCTGAAGGCCGACTATTTAATACTTTATCAGTTTTACCACGATTAATATTTGATAAAAATTGACTTTTTGATAGGTAATGGCGATTTGATAACCTGAAAATTAGGTGAAAAATAATGAAAGATTTGTCAAATATGATATTAATATTTTTTATAAAACCCAATCCGATTCTAATCGCGGCTTGATAGTTCGTGATTAGATATTTATCCCTTATTAAATCGTCCAAATCGTCAATTTAAGCAGTACAAAAATGTAGAAAAAATATCAACAATATCAATATATTAATATTACATAAATGAAATTAGTACATTTACAAACAAAGGCAAAGAGGGCTCGACTGAGCAGGTGTGTTATTCTCTCAAAAAACGGCGGCCGGTCGAACGGACGAGCGAATAAAAGCGGCGAGTTAAAGTAGTCCCGTCCGACCGAACAAAACACATTTTAGCGCGTGCATTGTCAATTAGGGAGCCTTATACGTTGGTGAAGTCATGCTGCCAAATTGAATACACGCGCTAAAATGTTTTTTGTTCGCTCTGTCGGGACTACTTAAACTCGCCGCTTGGACCTTCACTCGAGCGAACGATCACCTTTGCTTGTTGAGAGAATCACACCCCAGGATTGCTCTGATTTTCATCCCGGCTGGCGCCCCGGCTCACTGAGATATCATATAAACTATTACCAATTTCTTTTCAGGATACAATCAAGCTTATAGGAAAAATAAATTTTCCTAACATGTTTCTTATAACTCCGAGGGTCGACTTTCAATGTATTTTGAACGGAAGTATGGAAAGCAGAACTATTCACATACAAAATCTAACTCCACTTTTAGTTTGCTACAAATTGCAATGGAAAAAATGTTACATTAGTTCTATTGGCTCGGTAAGAGCAGAGTATAGAGGGTGAGCAATCAAAATGGGTCGGAGTGATATATCGGTATAAGAGGTTCCCAGTTAACTTAGTATGTATGTTTATAGGGTACCGTACTCAAACTAGGAACCCTTATAGTTTCGCCATTTCCGTCCGTCCGTCCGTCCATCCGTCCGTCACGCCAACAAAATGGTAAAATAAAATCTAGTTTTTTTTTAGTGTACACTTTTTTTCGTCTACCTCATACGGTGTCGTTGGATAGGTCTTTCAAAAATATTGCGGGTTTGTCGAAACATTTTTTTAATTAAAGCTTTGAAGCGCTAATTTTTATAAAAGCACATACAGGGTGTCCCAGGAAGTATTGTCAAGCGGAAGTCCAGAGGTAATGCACCTCAAGGGGCATCTGAATCACCCCCATGTATGTTCCGCGATTTTTAGTATTTTCAGAGATATCGATCATTTTAATCAGAATTTTTGTAATTTTTCCTTATGTCCATGTTATGAAAAACCCTTGAGTTCATGTATTATTTTAATAGTTTTTCATTGGTTTCTTACATTGATAGAATAATTATGAACTTAGGATGTTTTTAAAACTACATGCCAGCTTTTTTTTCATGATGACTTTTTGTGTAATCACACATAGTTACTTTCTCCATAATAATTGTACCCCATGTTTGTTTTTCAGCTAGTATGGACAAACAAACTTTGTGTGATTACACAAAAAGTCATCATGAAAAAAAAGCTGGCATGTAGTTTTAAAAACATCCTAAGTTCATAATTATTCTATCAATGTAAGAAACCACTGAAAAAATATTATAATAATACATGAACTTAAGGGTTTTTCATAACATAGACACAAGGAAAACTTACCAAAATTCTGATTTAAATGATCCATATCTCCGAAAATACTAAAAATCGCGGAACATACATGGGGGTGATTCAGATGCCCCTTGAGGTGCACTACCTCTGGACTTCCGCTTGACACTACTTCCTGGGACACCCTGTATAATGCATTTAATAGTAAAACTATCATGACTAAGTAGACTTCATTGGTTCTTTAGTTACAAACGGTTATACCTACCGAAAACTTATTTGCGGTGTTGGTGAACTGACCGCGACCTATGTCGATTTATGGGGATAACAGTTTTCCAACGGCAAAGTTAAGTTTGTCGCGAGGTCTAATTTATTTGTAGTAACGGCTTCAGAACCCTACACTGAGCATGGTCCGACATGCTCTTGCCCGGTTTTTATTTTTAATTTTTGAATGCAAATTTCCTCTTTTCCGAAATCAAGGTCTTGGTTCCTAAGAGTAGATTACCCTAACTGTTATAGTTTCCAAAGTCCCCATTAAGATTGCTCACCCTGTATAATTAAAGAATACTTACTTGGATTTCGGGAAGCTTCTTAGTTTTAATTGCATATTGTTTATGCGCATACAAGTTCTATGTAGATAGTAAGTACTATGTTGATCCACGATTCGGTGGTGATCACGTCGTATTATTAACCGAAGAGTTTTATTAGTTGCAGCCTGAACTTCCAAAGATGGACAGTCCCTTAAAGGATTTGGAAGTTAAGTCATCACTAATGGAGTCGGAGATAACTAAAACTGGTAGGTTTTTACATATTAAAAAATATTCAGTTACGTTATTATTAGAATTCAATAGCTTTTTTTATGGAATGTAATTATTTCCTTTCTTGCACCTCAGTGAGTAACATACATCAAATTTTAGAGAATCCTCCACCAGTAACTGGCACTCCTACTACTGAAGCAAAAGAAGAAATTGAAGGGTTAATAAAGGACACCGGATTAACGGCACCGGCGGCGTCTTTAGAACTGAAATCTGTAGATCTTTTGAGTCTTCCAGAACTTGTCCCGGAAGAACAGGACGATCCCAATACAAAAGTGTTAAGAAAAATAGCCCCGATGATGACGACTGACTACGACACCCCATTTCCATGGATTGCGAAGTTTTGGAAACGTTCAAAAGAAAGCAACAGAATTACCACGAACGAAATACTTCAAGTTATGCCGCATAGAGGCATTTTAAAACCTAACGAAAGTCAATTTATTCATGTTATGTTTACCCCCAAGCGAAATATAAGTGTAAGAGCCGTTCTTGAATGTGAAGTTCTCGGAGGGCCCCCCGAATATATTGTGGTAACTGGACAAAGTTCAGATTTACTGTATACGATAAATACTCGCAAGTTGAATTTTAAAATAAGATCTTTCCATGAAAAGGCTACAGAGCTTTTGATAATTTCTAATACAGCCCAATTGGTTTTTGAATACAAAACTTACTTAAATGAGCCAAAATTTGAAAATGATCTGGAGGGTACAATACTAGATCTACTACCACCAGATAAAGTCTTAGATCCTGAAGAGGTGGCGAAAATGGAGATTGTTATGAGGCCGGGAGTCGTGGGCTACTTCCACAGAACGTTTTTATTGGAGATAGGGCACTATCCTCACATCCCCATCGAAGTATTTGGGTGGGGTGTTATTCCACAAGTACATTTTTCGTTGCCAAGACCAGACTTTATAAACGTAAGTATCGTTTTTTTAACCGAGTAAATACTTAAAAGCTTAACTTCTTTTTTTGGTAGAAAACTGCTGCTTGGTAAAGGGCACAATGGTATATATAGTTAATTTATTATACAAGTACAATTCATGTAAACATTTCATAACATAATAAAGTACAGTATTCCCTAGCTGTTTAAAAAGTGTTCGGCATTAACCGACGTGCGTGCATGACTCGATGTATGAATGTGGAAGAAGCGAAAGAGATTTGTCAGGATCGTAGCAGGTGGAAAGAAGTGGTCTCTGCCTACCCCTCTGGGAAACAGGCGTGATTTAAATGTAATGTAATGTAATGTTATGTAATTTCATAACATAATAAAGTACAGTATTTGTAGCTGTTTAAAAGTATAAGGCTTTTTATAGAAAAACGATGCTTGTCCGTAACTACCTCGTGTTTCTGGTTTATTTTGTTTGAAATTAATTTATAGAACTTACTTTACTTAATCATTAGAATAGTAATGTTACCTTGTTAAAGAAAAAGTGTCAAACATTTTTATGAAATCATAATTATTCCTAGTTTTTCTCATTCCGATGATTGCGTGTGCTAAAAAGCTAGTAGTGCTAGCGGTACATCCCGAAATTCAGTAAAATGCTGCAAATGGTGTTAAAAGCATGAAAATCGGAACGATTGATCTTTAGACCATACGAATCAATTTAACACGTAGCACGAAAAAGAAACAAAAAAGGAGACGAGTTATGACGTCATCTTTATTTTGTATGGGTTTTTTTTGTTCTGATACCTTTGGTGTGTGGTATTTAATGAAAGGGCTTACTAGGCCGATTCTAAAAATATATGACATCATTATATTTCAGTCACTTGTTTTAAATTAAAAATATTAAAAGTAAAATCATTTTCAAAACATACCAAGTTTGGGTTCCTCCTGATATGATACGGTTGAATCATTATTTGTTAAATATACCTAAAATGATACAAAATAGCCTCATATCCAGCCCCAAAAAAGCAATTTTGAAAATATTTACATTTGGTATTTTTGTATATTTTTTTTATATTACAAAATGTGATAAAATCACAAGTATCTAGTAGAAACATGTATAAAAAGTTCAATTTTAGACAATGAGGATTATAAATACTAATGCGAGAGGAGTGTTCAATCATATTTATATTATTTACTAGCTTTCACCCGCGACTCCTTCCTTCTCCTTTTTTTTTGTGCTAGGACTATGGGTATCAAAAATAACACCGGAATGAAATTAAATGTAGCTTCACTTTTTTCCATTGAAGTGGTCAAGATTACATTCCGGTGGGACGTTTTCATAATTCCGGTAGGTGAATTTTATTCTGGTGTCACTGTAAAATAGTAGATTGTTCAACAAGGGAATAAAACAAGCCATAATGACAAGAGATATTTAGCCACGCGAGCGATTGAGCGAGCGAGAGTGGCTATAGTTCGAGTGTCATTATGGTTGTTTAGTCTCGTGTTAAACACTCTACTTTTCACTTTGAATGCGTGGCAAAAAAACGACGTTCACTGCCGGATTAGCCACGTAGCAAGAGTAGCAAATGCTACGGGCCCCGCGCACCCACGTCTGACCTCTAAAAAAGCGGCCTGTACACGGACCGCGGGAAACGCCACGCGCCATTCCAATCTTCTTGCCGAACCGTACGTGTAAATGCAACTATAATGGTAAAATAGTAAAAATGTACGGTTCGGAGCGAATATTGCAATGGCGCGTGGCGTTTCCCGCGGTCCGATCTTTACGTGTAAAGGCCGCTATTCTCCTGTTTTGGTACTTACATCAGTATGCGTGTACTCATATCCGTCAGGGTTGAGGATAGGATGAATAACCCAGTCGATATTCTCCAGCAGAATAACCTAAAACAAACCCCCACACAAAATAGGCGCATATCTAAGTCGCCCAGTTGCAGAAAAGAGCCCGCCACAACCTGTAACCTAAAGCGAACCGGGGTCTCATTATGGAATTTGCTACGGACCCCGTGCTTGCTCAATCCGGCACTGACGACGTTCTTTACAAAACTACAATATTGATTATAAGAAAGTTTCTTACTAATTCGTTCCGCGGTTTTTTTTTTTGTACAGTGCCGCCGTAAATGCTTGCATATTTAGCCAACAGGTTCAAACTTGAAAACTATTTTAATATTACTAATTGCACCATGCATAATAAAATGAATTCATCCTTAATATAATTAAATATATTCATATTCATAATTATTATTCGTGTTTTACGAAATTAAATCGTTTTTTTAAATATTTTTGCACAGTTTTCATTTTGAGGTTATTTCCATGGCCTAAAAATGGTCCATACACAATCACTGAAAATGGCAATAAAGGCAATAATCCTCCATTCACAAACACTGTGATTGGCCGTTTAGGGGTTTCCAAAGTAAATTTAAAAAAAAAACTTTAATCCCTAGAGATTAATAAGAAGCTTTAGTCCCGATGTGCAGAGACTAAAGTAATATTTTAAGAGCACGAGAAGTGAAAAAGTATTTCTCAATATATCAATAACTATTCGTGTTACCATTAAGGTCAGGTGGGGCAAGTGCGTCAAACCAACAATATCTCTTAACAAATATATGAATTGGAGCACTTGCCCCGTTGTAGACCCATTTGCCCCACCTCCCTACCTAACCTTACCCTGTTAATAGTAGAGAGAGAGAATAAATTAATAACATCGAAAATTACTATATAATAATTAGATAATTAGTAAATCGACATCGACCGGTTGATTTTGTAACTTTAGATAATTTGGACTGCGATCTTTTAAGTTTAGATATATTATCTTTCCATATTTTAACACAAAGTTCTATTTGAACCGTAGATATTTTAAACATTCGATATTTTAAACGCGTGGCATATTGATCGTAGACATTTCAGACGTAGGTATAATCACTGTAAATACGTAGATGTTTTGACCGTTTGATATTGTAACTTTAGATTTTTTAGACTTCTATATTCTAACTTAAGATACGAGGGGCGGCTGAAAAGTAATCTACCTAACAATGAAACAAAAGACTGTCGTGGCTAATTTTTTTTTATTTTTCTATATAGTCCCCTGCTAGTAAAATGCACTTATTAAATTTTTCAAATATTGAATTTAAACCATTAAAAAAAAAATCTTTCGGTTTGTCGTCAAAAAAGTCAGTAACCGCAGCCTTCATTTCGTCATCGGTCATAAACCTTCGTCCCCTGAGGTCTTTCTTGAGAAGTCTAAACAGAAAATAGTCACAGGGGGCTAAATCTGGACTATAACGGGGGTGGTCAATGGTTTCGAAGCCATTGTCTTTAATTGCTAGCTTCGTTGTGCGGGCGGTATGCACTGGTGCGTTATCGTGCAAAATCAGAATACCTTTGTTTAGTTTACCTCGCCGTTTTTCTTTTATTGTCTCTCTTAGTTGGTATAGTAAGTTTGAGTAATAATCAGCATTCATTGTAGTTTTCTTCGGTAAATAATCTATGAGCAAAATCCCTTCTGTGTCCCAAAAGATTGTAGCCATAAGTTTACCTGCCGATGGACAGACCTTGAATTTCCGAGGCGGCTTCTCATCCTTAAATTTCCACTGTAACTACTCTTGCTTACTTTCCGGGTCCCATTGTCGAATCCAAGTCTCATCACATGTTACAATTCTAGAAATTATTGGTTCCTCTTTCCCTCGACTCATCTCCAAAAACTCTTCGCAACATTTGACACGCCTCTCCATGTCAAATGCAGTCAACATTCTGGGGACCCAACGTGCACTAACCTTGGACATGTTCAAATGCTCATGAATTATTTCATTGACTCGCTCTTTACTGACGCCCACATCTCTAGCTATCTCCCACTGCTTCACTCGTCGGTCCTCTAATATAATTTTTTTCACCCTGGCTACATTTTCATCGGTGACGGCCGAAACTGGTCTTCCGCTACGAGGATCATCTTCCAGACTCTCACGACCTAACTTAAACTGCTTTGACCAAAACTTAATAACAAATTCGGAAGAACACAAACTGCCAAACACACGTAACATACGCTGTCTGATCTCCGAAGGCGTATTCCCTTCTTTAGTCAAAAACTTAATCACCGCACGCTGCTCGATTTTATCCATTTTCACTTTTTCTACCGACATGTTTGAAACAATTGTAGGAGACAAATAAACGTGATGCAATAAACAAATGAATGTAATACATTTTGAAAATAGAATAACAAACGAATATAAATCCATACCAGCCAGCATTATTTTTGTATATATTTCTGACCAAGGAGATTACTTATCAGCCGCCCCTCGTATAAGTACGTACCCGTCGGGTTTTACTTTTTACCTTCTACTTATAAATCAGTAATGAATATTTTAGATACATCCTTTGCTCGGTTATTCAGCGATTGCTGCTCTGACTCAAGAATACTTAACAGCCTTAGGCGAGATGTTCACGAAAACGAATTCCGAGCATTTAAATTCACCACAGACTGAAAAATGTTTAGAAGATCCTGATTTTCACTCCGGCTGGCATGTTTGCTCCGCTTGGGTAAGTTTTTAATATGTACTGTATTACTTATTCCATTCCGTTGCTACCGTACACTAAGTTACTAGTTAGAGAGTAGTCTAAAATAACAGACAAGCATTTTTTTTAGCTGCCCAATCTCAACCCGTTGGTTTAAATTGTCCTCCAAAGTACTGTCGCGTATGCAATTTTTTTTTGTATAATTTTAAAATGACGTACCTATTAACTGCTCCATATGTAGCTGCCGGAACCCAGGCTGCTCACGAGACGATTTCCTTACTGCTGTGAAATAAAATTCGATCTAAATGTACTGTTTTAATAGGTACTGGCTGTACAGAAATAGTGCCTAAGCAGGTCGGAGGTGGTAAGTCGAGGCCCAAATCTGCGTTTTGTTATTACTTTTTGTTAGGTAGATACGTTAATACTGACATTAAAATTATTAGCTGAATTTCTACGAAAATTAAATATGAAAATTATAAACTTTTTTACAGCAATTAATAGGTACATTATAAAATTATAAAAAAAATATGTTGCATACGCAACATACTCCCGAGCGTTGAGAGTATACTCAACAATAAAATGATAAAAACGCCCTTAACTAACAGGGAGCGGACATAATAGTACATTGTGTATTAAGGGTGGTAAAGATAGAATTATAAACGAGAGTCTGTTAGAATCGAGACTCGAGCCTTGTATTTCATTTACCACCCGTGTAACATACAATGTTTTTCATCACAATTGCGAGGAAATGAAATAAAATCAGACAAAAGATCATATTTTTAACTTACGATTGTCACTAATAATTTTGCGATGTCCGGCGGAGTGGCATTATCCCTTTCTTCTGATGAGGACATGTATCGTCGGGTGAGAATACCATAGTTTGTGCCATATTCAAGCAACCCGACGGTATTTTATTTTACTTATTATTTTGGAATCACACAGTTTATAATCAGTATTTATAAATTAGCGGCAGACTACATCATTGTCTATGACTTACCACAGAAAAAGTCAAACGTGTTCAGGAGTCCGATTCTAGTGACAGTCGAATTCAATAGTTTATATGCGACATTTTTAGAAAATTGTATGCAACTGACATTTCCTCTCGAATGAAACTTCATATCGAATGGCACAAGAATTGGGGTCCTGACGTATTATGATAGTTTGAGTCCACGTATTATATTTAAAAAAAAGCCATATCTAACGATAGGGCATAATGGTAAAAAAAAGGCCCGAGGGTATTATTTTGGATTTACGGTCGATTTTTCAAGCATGTTAGGACACTATTTACGAGCAAGTGTGATGAAAATTATTGTAAGCTCTTCGAATGATCCCCTTCTTGGTGATGATGTCAGCGACCCTGGCGACGCCGTCGGCCCCCGGGTGCACCTCTGCGACGCGCACCAGCAGCCACAGCAGTGGCGGCAGCCCGCGCTCCCGCACGAGAACCAAGGTGCCGCGCTGAAGACTGTCTGAAGAAGCTTGTCATTTGGTCTTCTGTTGGAGGAGAGTTACGTACTCATTAACGAAACGATTCCAGAAGTGCTGTTTGAGTTTCTCGACCCTCCGGAATCGGTCGAGACGAGTGATGTTAGCTTCCGCCAGTGATGCGTGCGGAATAGACAGAAGCAAGCGTCCAATAAGGAAATGAGAGGGTGAAAGATATGTAAGATCGGAGGGATCAGGTGACAGAGGGGTAAGAGGCCTGGAATTTAGAATTTGATTTCTATCTGAATTAAGCATGTGTTCATTTCCTCATACGTTAAATGGGTCAAGGTACGAGGGGCGGCTGAAAAGTAATCTACCTAACAATGAAACAAAAGACTGTCGTGGCTAATTTTTTTTTATTTTTCTATATAGTCCCCTGCTAGTAAAATGCACTTATTAAATTTTTCAAATATTGAATTTAAACCATTAAAAAAAAAATCTTTCGGTTTGTCGTCAAAAAAGTCAGTAACCGCAGCCTTCATTTCGTCATCGGTCATAAACCTTCGTCCCCTGAGGTCTTTCTTGAGAAGTCTAAACAGAAAATAGTCACAGGGGGCTAAATCTGGACTATAAGGGGGGTGGTCAATGGTTTCGAAGCCATTGTCTTTAATTGCTAGCTTCGTTGTGCGGGCGGTATGCACTGGTGCGTTATCGTGCAAAATCAGAATACCTTTGTTTAGTTTACCTCGCCGTTTTTCTTTTATTGTCTCTCTTAGTTGGTATAGTAAGTTTGAGTAATAATCAGCATTCATTGTAGTTTTCTTCGGTAAATAATCTATGAGCAAAATCCCTTCTGTGTCCCAAAAGATTGTAGCCATAAGTTTACCTGCCGATGGACAGACCTTGAATTTCCGAGGCGGCTTCTCATCCTTAAATTTCCACTGTAACGACTCTTGCTTACTTTCCGGGTCCCATTGTCGAATCCAAGTCTCATCACATGTTACAATTCTAGAAATTATTTCTTCCTCTTTCCCTCGACTCATCTCCAAAAACTCTTCGCAACATTTGACACGCCTCTCCATGTCAAATGCAGTCAACATTCTGGGGACCCAACGTGCACTAACCTTGGACATGTTCAAATGCTCATGAATTATTTCATTGACTCGCTCTTTACTGACGCCCACATCTCTAGCTATCTCCCACTGCTTCACTCGTCGGTCCTCTAATATAATTTTTTTCACCCTGGCTACATTTTCATCGGTGACGGCCGAAACTGGTCTTCCGCTACGAGGATCATCTTCCAGACTCTCACGACCTAACTTAAACTGCTTTGACCAAAACTTTATAACAAATTCGGAAGAACACAAACTGCCAAACACACGTAACATACGCTGTCTGATCTCCGAAGGCGTATTCCCTTCTTTAGTCAAAAACTTAATCACCGCACGCTGCTCGATTTTATCCATTTTCACTTTTTCTACCGACATGTTTGAAACAATTGTAGGAGACAAATAAACGTGATGCAATAAACAAATGAATGTAATACATTTTGAAAATAGAATAACAAACGAATATAAATCCATACCAGCCAGCATTATTTTTGTATATATTTCTGACCAAGGAGATTACTTATCAGCCGCCCCTCGTAAGTACTCGTCTCAAGTGATGCTTTACTGATTTTACTGCGGTCTCCCATCGACCGCCAAAATGTGGAAAGTATGCCGAAATGAATTTAAAATTAATATTATGTTGCTCTGCCATACCTGAATGCAAATCGTTACAATTATGAAATAGAAATTTATGAAGTTCTTTCGAGGCCCCGACAAACGATGTGCCATTGTCGGAGTACAGGGTGAGCGGCTTGCCGCGACGAGCCATGAAGCGGCCGAGAGCAGCGAGAAAGTCCTCCTTATTTAAGCTAGTCACTAGCTCCAGGTGAAGAGCCTTGACTGAAAGACAAACAAAAATTAAAATATATGATACGGCTGAGACTATTTTAAATGTGTCTCCTTCGGATGAGCAATGGATCCAGCCGTCTTTGCCGATACGTCACGGTGGGCTGGTTTGCGGTGTGCGGGGGATGTGGGCTTGCCAGCCTTCCTAGCGTCTTTTTGTCGTAATTTTGAATTGTTTGTTATGAGGTCAGTTATAGGATTTGCGTGATTATTTGTTTGCACATTTGTATGAAATGTTTTTTCCGGAAGTATTTCTGTCTGTGTGTTGGGAACTGTGAGGAGTTGTAGATTAGTGTGATGAAGGAAGTCGGGACCAGTCCACCACAAAGTGGGTGTGCTGAGGCCCTACTTTGAAAATCGAACTTCGACGTTACGTTAGCTTCATCCCTTTCTCTCGATTTAGTCTCGAAATACGAGTAACAGGGATGGAGCTAACGTAACTTCGAACTTCGATTTTCAGAGTAGGGCCTCTGATGTCATCAAACCTCACCCCCCACGACACGAGATCTGCAGGGTTGAGTTTCGACGGCACGTAGCTCCACGTTTGGTCGTGAGTGGTTTCTTGTATTTCGATTACTTTATTGCGGACAAATTGTTTCAGACATATATTGTGTATATTGTTTCGGTGAGCCTGAGATCCAACCTAGTACTATTATGGAGTCCGACCAAAAGTAACTGTCAACGATATTGTGACCTTTGTCTAGAGTCTTGCGCCGAGCAAGGCTCCGCAAAGCTCTAATCGAGGTATAGTGGTCTGCTTCATTGGAGCCACTTTGTTCTTCGACGCTATAAGACGAGTGCACACTGCACCGCTGCCATCTACTGTTCTGACATAGATACAACTTCCAAAAGCCTTCTCCGAGGCATCCGAGAATACGTGAAGCTCAGTCTGTGTAGATGACCCACACATTACCCAACGATTAATATGAAGCTTATTAAGGTGTGAGAGTGACTCCACGAACGAAATAAAATTGTTTGTAATGTTCAGTGGAAGATCAACATCCCAATCACATTTTTGTAGCCAAAGCTTTTGTATAATGAATTTGGCTTCGACTATACAAGGGCCTACGAGGCCTAATGGGTCGAATACCTGTCTTATGACTGATAATATATTACGTTTTGTAATTTTAGTAGGGATTTTGATGTCAATTGAAAACATTAATTGGGTTAATTTCCCAAGCAATAAATTAAGCTGGCGGTGCTGAAACGGCGGGGGTGAACCATGTTTAAATATTAAACTGTTATTTTTTTCTGAATACTTCACGCAGTTGCCTGTTTCGGGCAATAAGTAGAATTAAAATATTAATAGAAATAATAATAAAAAAATAAAAATAAGACCTCATTTCTCATCACAGTGGGCTGTCCGCAACCCAGTTTTGATTGCAAAACGTGGAATAAATCGAATACTATTAATAATTATGAAAAACGTTTTTCTTTTTTTTATTACTATATAGCTAGTTTGTTTGTTCTAGCCTAAGGCTAAGATTACTATATAGCTAGATAAATAGTTGTTTCAAATTGCGTACCCGAATGACTCGGCCTGCCTATCTATCATGGCGGCCAATTAGCTACTCATCTTTATCGCAATCATGCGATATCTAATTATGTATCTCATGTTTCACGGGTGCCAGGAGGAACTCTTTTGCGCGCAGATGACGTATCTTAATATAAAATTGGTGGCAGCCCTGAATAGTACCCATCAGGGGTCTGTTTTATAAAGCTACAAATTACAATTTACTGGTTGCAAGTTTCCATTTGACACAACCTCGACCAATGACGACCAGCTATTTGAGCAGTGTTGCCAGTTTAGACCTGTAAAATTGTAACTTGTAGCTTTATAAAACATGCCTCAGATGGGTAACCGGCATGTACTTGTAGCGAAGAACGTAAATCGCGGAGTGAGCCGCGCCTGCCTTGACCCATTTAACGTATGAGGAAATGAACACATGCTTAATTCTGATAGAAAGTATTCTAAATTCCAGGTCTCTTACCCCTCTGTCACCTGATCCCTCCGATCTTACATATCTTTCACTCTCTCATTTCCTTATTGGCCGCTCACTTCTGTCTATTCTGCACGCATCACTGACGGAAGCTAACGTCACTCGTCTCGACCGACTCCAGAGGGTCGAGAAACTCAAACAGCACTTCTGGAATCGTTTCGTTAATGAGTTCGTAACTCTCCTCCAACAGAAGACCAAATGGCAAGCTTCTTTAGACAGTCTTCAGCGCGGCACCATGTTCCTCGTGCTGGAGCGCGGGCTGCCGCCACTGCTGTGGCTGCTGGGGCGCGTCGCAGAGGTGCACCCGGGAGCCGACGGCGTCGCCAGGGGAGCCGACATCATCACCAAGAACGGGATCATACGAAGAGCTTACAATAATTTATGTCCGCTCCCTGTTAGTTAAGGGCGTATCATTTTATTTTTGAGTATACTCTTAACGCCCGGGAGTATGTTGCGTATGCAACTTTTTTTTTGTATAATTTTAAAATGTACCTATTAATTGCTGTAAAAATGTTTATAATTTTCATAGAAATTCAGCTAATAATTTTACTGTCATATAACTTTCAGAATTAACGTACCTACCTAACAAAATGTAATAACAAAACGCAGATTTGAGCTTCTACCTACCACTAAATTTAAGACCGTTTTTTTATACTTCAAATTTTGCATATCACTCTCCTTACCACCTCCGACCTGCTTAGGCACTATTTCTGTACAACCAGTAGCCATTAACCTATAAAACACAGTACATTAAGATCGAATTTTATTTCAAAGCTGTAAGTAAATCCTCTCGTGAGCAGTGTGGGTTCCGGCTTCTACAGTACTGAAGAGTGACAAATAGTATGGGCGGTAACGACCATAGGTCAAAATTTTGGTATCGGATGAATCCACTTGGCACAGATATACCCTAGGACAAACTGAGCTGATTTAGCCCGGTAGACATCAGCCACCCCCTGGGGGTTATTCAAAGTTACACGCCGCCGCGCAACAGATAAAAAATTATATCGGCTTTAGTTTACCTATCACCTCAAGTGTGGTGTCATTTTCTGATAAACCATAGATGTGGCTTTAATTTTTAATTTAATAATTACACTCCTTCGTATAAATTTGTTATCTTATCTTTTTTGTTTCAACCTTTCAACACACAATATTTCATAATATATGTAAAACATCATATTTAAAAAAAGATTGCAGAAGCCCAATTTATGCAGATATAAAAAACATAAAGTTTTTATTTAAACTATGATTTGAGACGAGTATAATAAATAAATATACCCGCGCGGCAGTGCGAATTAAGACAGCGGGCGGAACTAACTGAGACGAAGACTCGCCGCGCAGCCTGCTGCTGCTATTGATATCACAAATTACATATTATTTTCGTAATTAACAAATTAAACTTAAGGTGAATTAATAATACGGAGTTATTTTACGACCGACAGCTAAAGAATATTCCGCCTACGGATGCCAGTTTCCAGCAGCATCTCCTAAGAGCTATTTACCAGGGTGTTCACGTATGGGGCCACGCGATGGTGCCGATGCCGGTTTGTATCTTCTTCCCAGTCCGGCGGATTGGGGATGGGAAATACAATCGAATCTCAATTGAAAACCAATTTCGACTACTGCACCGCTACAGCTTGTCTGGAACTACTTAATGTGACAATAGTTTACATTTCTAAGATAGATTTTTATGCCTAGGTCCTCGTTCATATTGTAATTTATGGCATTTTTTGTACTTTAGACTATATGGAAGGACATATTTCCACCTGGTCGGCCTGAGATCTAATATTTGACGGTCACGACGTCCTTTTGTGATTTGATCATTTTGAGATGAAGTCTGTTTTGACTTGAAGACCGATTTTTTTTCAGATAGACGTTGTATGATAAATCAAACTGTGTAAAGGGATTAAGAATTTTATAATTTAACTACAGCATAAACTTTATATATAACTAGAGGACGCCTGCGACTTCGTATTTCGTTTCCCGCTACTCCCCCTATTTCTTCCCGTTGGGAGTCGATTTTCGGAGAATCCTTTCCTAGTGCTCCCTTAGGGCACCCAAGGAATACTCCCTCCAAATTTCAAGTCCCTAGGTCCAGCGGTTTGGGGTGTGCGTTGATATATAAGTCAGTCAGTCAGGTTTGCCTTTTATATATATAGATAACAATCAGTTAAAAAACCAATTCAATAAAAGTAAAAGACAAAACGTTGCGACATCGTGCCGAGGACACTCGCAGCGTTACTCCGCTGCACTGCGATGCTCAGTCTTGGGGCAAAAAAGGAGACTTGCCTATGGTCGCCAGAGACGCTGATTAATTTATCTGGTACTTCTTTTATACATTTCTCTATGTCAGATGACCACGGCCTAAAAGTTTCTATAGCAAGTGTAGCAACTAAGTAATTTGGCTTTAAAAAAGCGCATTTGAGACAGTTGATGGTTTGGGCGTGGTTTGCGGCGGTCCCTGGCTTGCGAGCAGAAACTTGAACATGGGATTGTGCTAGCGTATCAACGCAAGTGACGTCCCACGCCAAGGTACGAACAAGATGCTACGGTACTAAAGTGCATTCGTCGGGTCTCTTTTTATCTGAGGCAGACAGTCCAGTGGGCTCAAGCGAAGCCGGGAATGAAATTGTACTAAAGCCCGACGGATCAAATAGGTTATCGATGCTTTTCTGTAAACTCGACCAGCACTGGATTGGTAACAGGCCGTGGTGTCCTAGGTCGTTGACTGCATTTCCACAACGGCAACAAGGATGCGGCTCGTAGAATTTAGGACCGTGGCGGAGGCACACTGCTATCCTGAAAGTATTAGGATCTAAAAGAGACCCTCCTAGGGTTCGTGAAGAGAGCAACGGGCCTTCTCGGATGAATTTTGACTATTTTCCAAAAGTTTGCGATGGCAAAATTTGCCCCATGCTGCTTGGCTAGCTTTTTCGACTGGCAAATTCTCACCAAGGTTACAGACACGCCAAGGATCCTCTAAATCGGACAAGAAAAACTAGTAGCCCAAACGCCAAGCCCACCGTACTTTACGGGGAGGGTTGCTTGAGACCAACAGATGAGTGTGAGATGTTAAAATTGTTGCCAGAACTTATTTTTAAAATATTGACTTGGAAGTTTTTTTTTTCATATAGACGTATGATAACTATTTTCTTTTTTAAAGCTGAATAATTGTTCTTTAATATATTATTATTTTCTTTGCAAAGACTATTTAATAAAAATAAAATAAACTAGTGTTAATATTTTCGACAATATTTTACTTATTTTCTAGAAAACTGTACATTAAATGTCTCAAAAATGAATTTCTCATGCCTAGTTTATCAAAACATGACACCATACTCGAGATGGTAGATAAATTTCATTGCTTCGTGGTGAGTTTGCGTCTCAGTTAGTTCCGTCCGCTGTCTTAATTCGCGCCGCCGCGCGGGTGTATTTATTTATTCTACTCGTCTCAAATAAATTGTATAAATTAAACTATATGTTGTTTAATTCTGTATAAATTGGGCTTTTCAACCGTATTTTTTGTGAATATGATGTTGTGAATTTATATTATAAAATATTGTGTGTTGAAACGAAAAAGACAAGCTGATGTAGTGAAACTTCTTTATGTATCTTAATAAATTTATACGAGGTATAAACCCTCTAACTTCAGTAGAGAATTTGTTAAAAAAAAAGCTAGTTACCTACTGGTTTGATTACATGTTTAAGATCAAGAAAAAATAATGAGCACGTGTTATGTTATATCGGTTCAAACTCATATAAAAAAAAATACCCGCAATATTATATATTTCTGATTGAAGATACACTTTCTTTGTTTTTTTAGGGTTGTGTTAATAAACTCATCTTGGCTGAGATGCCCGTCACAAGATACGTCAAAGTAATCGTCAAGTCATAGAAACTATCATTTTTGACTCATTTTGAAAAGAGCATTACAGTCGAGATCAGCTTATTAACACGGCACTAAGACACCAAACTTAATCGCGTGAACAAAATGAAATACTGAAACCTTTTGAGCATGTTACGTTTTTTTTACGATTGGATACAAACTGACAGGCTCCGCCTGGGCACAACTTTTATAAAGTTCTTCCCACAGTAACTGTGATCTACTGGAACTCGATCAGGTAGGGTTACCGTCCCAGTCTAATGACGAAGGCAAAAGGCATTCAAAGGGATCCGGAACAGTCAGAGTAATAAAGATTCAACTAAAAAGAGTGGTCAAAAACATAAATGCATACTTATATCTGGGTACTTATTACTCGTGTACAGTCAGTCATAAATTTGTGTATTTCCAAGGCGTCAAAAAAATTCACATGCCTCTATGCCACTGATAATAAGGTCTATGTATAATTATATTATTTATTTATTTATTCAATACAAAAAATTCACAGCATTACAGTAAAACCAATGCACTGAGAAACTTAATATTATATACAGAAAGACACTTTATATTAGTGCTTTTGACTTTACCTATTAATGACGTTGTTTCAACAAAGGATGGGCTTCCTACCAACATGGACATCGAACTAGCGATAGAGAGATCGTTAGTCATAGATCATATCAAATTGCGTCCAGACCTTTTAGCAGCATATTCTACCACATCAAAGATGGGACCTATTCCTGGATTTAATACAACGCCTTATGTTATTGATTTCGGAGTGGTTATAACTGGTAGCACGGTAAGTACAACCCGTACCTTCTTGTTTCTGTTGTTAACATGTACATAAATACAATACAAAAATGCAAAGAGTTAGTTAAATACATAATATATAACCATACTTTAACCGACATAATTAAATAATTAAGGTTCAATGCGTCGCCGAAATTGTTAACTATGGACCGATCGTCACAAAACTACATTTTGCAAAAGGAACAAACATCCCACCGTGGCTAGGGATAAAGCTATGTGGGAAACTGAATGCGGGTGAAGCCGGCAAGTTAGAAGTGACTTTTTCTCCCACTTCAATTGATTTTACTGAATTAGAGCAGAATGTTGAAACATCGTTTAACTTAGAGGTAAGAAATAACAAAACTGCAGCGCATGAATGAAATAGGGCTCAAGAATTCTGTTTTCATCACAATGAGAGACCTAGGCACGAATCGGAAGTTCTCGGGCCGTATTCGATAGGATGCGAGAGCTGGCTAACATCGATCTACGTGTCAACTGTCAATGTTTAATGAAAACGGTTATTAAAGGTGCCATATGGAGTGACAATACCGATTAAGATCAAGGCTCTTTGTGCTGTGCCCTATTTGACTACAAACGTTAAATGCATAGACTTCGGCTCAGTGAGGTGTGGTAATAAAGCCATATGTTCAATACCCCTAAAGAATGTGTAAGTTATTGCAATTATAATTCTTATTCTTTAAAAAGAGCATATCCTGTTTTCTGAGAATTGTTGAATTTTGTGTCACATCTGCTCAGAATAAGGAGTACATTTACATACATACGAAGAATGAGGATTGGGTCTGATACAATACTCGTATAAGGCCAGATTTCTTCGATTAAGATTCTGCGCAATAATGATACAGAATTTAAAAAATCTGCGAAAATGACGTAATGGGACATTTTCTTGCGAAAATTTCCAATTATACATAGGCTTACCGTCTTATGCATGAATGCGCAATAGCTGAAGTATGCTTGAAATATGCTCGGTCCTTATCCGTCTCATGAGATCATGATTATTATATCGTTGGTTTATTATATTATAGAGATATAGATCGAAATTGTGCAATTCGTGTTATGTAAAATGAAAATTAGACCATTTGTTTTTATACTAAACATTACAAACGCGGGTTCCCTTATGGTGAGACTTTGTTGTCTGTCTGTCCGTCTGTCTTTATGTCACAGCAGGTTTTCTCGGCAACTATAAATGCTCTCAACTTGAAATTTGGCATAGTTGTACAACTTGCTTGTTCACATCTGTTTTTGGTAAAAACATATGAAATTAATTTTATAAATAACTTAAAAAGGGGTCTAGAACAGGAATCTAAAAAATAAAAGTAGTTTGATTATAGCAAATGGGGTGTCATATGAAAGGGCTCAATATGCACATTTCAAACATTTTTTTTTAATTTACTTATAACCAAAAATGTACAAAAAATGACTGTTCCCCCGCCCTTATCTCCGAAGTTTATTAATCAAAAAATCTGAAAAAATCCTGGCATATAGATAATTATTAATGGGGCCCCGAAGAGGGGTTAATGAAAACAGTTCCCATATCTTATCATCCCCAGTCAGTTGTAGGGTAGGATATGAATTTACCACATACCTACCTACCTACTTTGAATAATATTACTTTTCTTCTTTCTCTGCGTAGCGAAATATTTGGTTAAAAAGTTATGTTTACAACAAAAGCTACACAAATCAGTAATCAATTAAGTAAGTAAGGTAAATGTACGGAATTCTGTAAACTTACGGAATTCCGGAATTTATCGATTAACGCATTCACTGCCAGTACTGTTTTTTGAACTTTCGCCAGGTGCCACATCTTTTGTTTTATACGGAGCTTGCCTACTGTAAGAACGCACAGATGCGTTGATGGCACTTGGTGGAAGTCACGGTGACGCATATATGCGTCGGTGGCAGTGAATGCGTTAAACTACAAAAATAAAAAGTATCAACTATTTCCAAAAAAAAAAAAAAAAAGTGTGGACAATATGAACAAGAGGTCAACGAAATGTGAACAGATGGTATGTTGTTATGTAATCTGTTTTGGTCAGTCCGCGTCAAACCGCCGAAACGATAGGAAGTAAACGCGTGAGCGTAAGTGCAGATACGGATTTTATTTCCGATCACGTCATATATAATTTTTATTTCCTATATCATTAATTTTGCAGGCAAAATGGCATTGACTAAATTTACCGGACTTACATGCACGCATTTACAGAATAATCGACGGAGACTATTTTTAATCCGTAAAAACGGACATTTAAGAGGTTCATCAAAATGACTGTTAGTTATACAATGCTTTGTATAACTAATAGTCATTTTTATTGGAAATAGACTTCAAAATCGAAAATGCCTTAATACTCCGTAATTTCGTACCATTACCTTAAGTAATGTTATCGTAAAACTAAAAAATACTAAGGGTCTCTAGATAACTATTATTATTCATATGGTCGATGTAGCGTACTATGCCTGAGAAACGATTAAATAACCAGGAAAGAGCATGTCTGAACATGCTCAGTGTAGGTTTCCGAAGCCGTTACTACACAAAAACTCTCTCAAAAAACAACAAGTATATGAATCAATTCTCCATTTAAAGTTATTTGATACTACTTTGATGATTTTAGTAGGTATAAACACTTTAGTCGCCTGTACCTCAGGAACCAATCAATTATACTTAGTCGTGATAGTGTTCCTTTAAAATTCGTTATAGGTGCTTTCGTTTAAGATATTTTTCAGATTTTTACTATTTTTATTTGGTTGTAGCCTGACAAGTTACCTACATAAAAACAAAAAGTGTATTCCCCGTGGCACAACTATTTGGCACTACTGGTCAATATTAGTATCATCAATAGGGGGTAGGTTTAGGTTATGTTAGTTCTTCAGAGGACCCGAAGGGCCAAAAAAATCCAGAAGAAGGAGCTCCGCGGTAGCGGAGCTCCGTCGACACTGTTAAATCGCTTTTGGTTCGATAAAATTGGTACGGTAGTGCCACGCAGTAGTGCCTAGGGAAATAAATGAAACAAAACCCTGGCCATGTTTCGGAGATTTAGTGGCATTGTTTTCTTATAATGGCGACGGTTCCTTCTTCTGCCGCACGACACAAGTCATAGTACTATTCAAAATACAACAACAAAACACGTCAACAAAAATAAAAAAGTTGTGCGTTTCGTAATTTTGTACCTTACAGTAGCGGCAACGAGTGATGGCACTTTTGATAGCTGACAAATGGTGTTGTGATACACTCCATTTTATCATCGTAAAAAACTCAGTTAAGTGTGAGAAGTGTATTTTTAAAAAGTTTATTATAGAAATAACGCATAAAAATAAAAGGCCATAAAATGTAGATCAAACTCTCGAAATAAACTGCGTGGCTAGAAGAAGACGACATTGTCAGAAAGAAGGATGGGCAAATTGGCCTATATGACCAATAAGGACAAGCGATATGTCACCGGATAGGTAATTCTAAGTTGTAAAACTATTACTATGGCAGGTAGTTTGAAATCTTTGGGCGAAATAAATTATCGCCATGCAAAGACAGCAGCATTTCATAGTAATTATGCTAAAGTCGTCTATGTAAGCGTCCCGATGACCCAGATTAAAAAAAAACTCCCAGTTATTTGAGGTTTCTCGCTACACAAAATCGTTGTAGAATTAAAAAGGATATCCGATTATATAGTGTTTATTGTTATTGGTTTCTAGGCCAGCGTTCATACATTTCACATCATTCTTTGAAATATTGTGTCAAAATATACAAAATGTGAGATTATTGATAAATGAGTGAATAAATAATCATTAAAGCACGTTAACTCAGAGCTAGGACGCGAGTTTGCCAGCGGCGGTGACGTGGAAGTGCAGTGACTTCATTGTCATACGTTGTTGTACCAGTCAGCGGTCCTTTGTTATCATTACGCGAAGTGTTTTTTTGAGATGTTTTTTGTTATGATTAAAACGATGAATGCTAGAGTGCGAGCAATAAAAACAACCTCAAGATGAAGCTAGTTACGAAATGCGTTTCGGTAAATTACAGCGCCAGCAGTACATCACTATTCCGGTACCTGCAACAATGAAGTTTACATCTGTTCCTTTATACTTGCTGTCAATATTAAGGGATACCTCATGAGCGAGCAAACTTCAAAAATGCCATCACTAGTTGCCGCTACTGTAGTATGTGTGATGTTCTTGGGTTTTAAGCATGAACGCTTATTTATTATAAAATAAAACAAGAGAGCTTCAGCCAGTATTGTTGTCTCTTTCAAGGTTCTCCAATCAAGCACAGATAATCATAGAGTTAAGTCCTTCTACACTCTAGTCAATAATGGTAACTTTACACTTACAACAGTATGAGGAGCAGCGCAAACCGGCGGACGGCAGGGGAGTTTCCCTTTGGATTTCCTCCGCCGCAATCCGCTGCGATTCTCCGAGGTTGGTCTAAAGCATTGAAATTTATACCTTATTTCAATTTAAATAAGTCCCGTCCACCGGTTTGCACAGGCCATGAATCTTAACCTGGGAATAATGCCAAAAAGAATTAACAATCATTAAAAAAAGCCTATAAAAAAATACAGGGCAACACTTATTTCAGAAAAAGAAGGTAGGATTAAATAGCATTACGATAAAAAATGAACTGGGCAAGAGCATGTCGGACCATGCTCAGTTGAGGGTTCCAAAGCAATTTTACTACAAACGCAAAAATACTATGAACTAATTTTCTATTTAAAGTTATTTGGTTCTGTCTTAGTTTTGGCTGTAGGAAGGGGGGCGGGGCACATGACTCTAGCTTGATAATAACATGTACAAAAATGATTTTTTAAAAGATATCCATATGATGCCTCACTCGATGTTATAATGTTAAAAACATTTTTAACTTTTGATAGACGGATAGACGGACAGACGGAAGTGGCGTAATTATAAGGTTTCCTTGTTTGATTTCAGAACCCTGAAAATGTTGTTTGCATTACATTTATAATGCGGACGCGTCAAATTTGTTTCTTTGTTCTTATTTATTTTACAGATTACAGAAAAGAAAGGCCTAAAAACCTTTTAACTAGGGCCCTGCCAAGATGCATTGCGCTAACTAGCGTTTCTATTCGTTTCGTACTTAAACCAATAGCGTCACTGTTAGATCACGTGACTTTTCGTATCACGTCATCTACCAGTGAGGTGATTGGTTTAAAAACGAATCGAATAGAAACGCTTGTTAGCGTAATGCATCTTGGCAGGGCCCTCTGCTATCTGAAATATAATATAACAAATATCCAGCCCATTTCGCCGACGTCTTAATAAGGCGTCGGCGTAATGAGAATGAGATTATATTTGAGATTAAATGTTGATGTATTCTGTCATACACCAACAGTTACAGTTTCTAAACAGTGTTTAGAAATTATGGCTAGCTAGTGCTTGCCATAATGCCTTTGTTTACAGGGTTGTGTAATTTTGTACAGTCGAGTTCATAAATATGTGTACACTTTAGTACCTTATCTATTTAATGTCATGTTGAGACTGCCATATGAATTGTCACAGCGATTAAAGTGACAAGGTACTAAAGTGTATACATATTTATGAACTCGACCGTACGTAAGGGGGACGTATAAAAAATAATAGAAGTTAAAACTGTTAAAAGATTTATTGGAAATTTGATTGACCGAAAGATCCTAAATAATAATATATTTTTCTAGGGGCAAACCTACCTGTATTTGGTTTGTCACGTTGCGAATGAGAACTACCGGACATAATCCCATGATGGTGCTGGACAGTTCCGGGAAGTACGAGCCGGGAAAAGGCGATTGGCTCAGTATCTCCTTCAAACCGACGACGGAGGTCAGTAGTAAACAAGGAAGTGACCTAAATAAATAAACGGTTACTACCTATATTGTTAGCCACTGAAATGGGACGTTAGTTTAGCGAAAAGTGTGAATCCTTTTCACAATGCAAATGTATTTGAATTTGAATTTTATTGTTGTCAATATAATGTCTAAATATACAGGTGTGGGGTTGGATCCTTTTCGTTAAGCTAGGTTCTTGGTCAAATGCACGGTTGCATCAATTTACTGGAGCGAATACTTAATAGACGAGTAATCATAGAGTAGGTATCTATTTGCAACAGCGGGGATCCATTTTTAGAGTTGCGTACCTAATTAAATTTGTTAGGATTGAAATAAAAGAAAGTTTTTCTAATACAAATAAATGTAATCGTAATAGCGACAACAAGCAAGAGGTGCAACAAGTGAGCCGGAAAGCGAAGTGTGTAGACGTCAAAAGTGACAGGCCATACTTAGGCTTACTAGGTTCTTAGTTAACGTTCCAATTTACACTATGTTGTATTTATTATCAATATCCTCCCCTAAATACAACCCCATCTTCCCTACACAATGTTCATGCTTCTGCCTCGGCGTAGCCTTAGTCAGGGAGTCTACGGTCATCTCATCAGTGCTGTCATGCTGGACTCGTATCTCTCCTCGGGCCACGCGATCGTACAAAGTGATGACGCACGACGATATGCTTAATGCGAGGCTGGAAGCATTTAATTATTTTGAAAGTTTAATTGCGCTTTGATTATAACAATATAGTTTCATGGGCGTGGATAATGAGTATGAGTATGAGTAAGAGTTGAATTAAAATGTTAATGTCGACTCCCTTGAGGGCCCTGCAAAGATGCACTACGCTAACTAACGTTTCTATTCGATTGGTTTAAAAACGAATCGAATAGAAACGTTAGTTAGCGTAGTGCATCTTTGCAGGGCCCTCTGCTCTCTTTCGCCTTACCGTGCTATGAAAACTCCGAATCCTGATATTTAATAACGGTCACATTGTTATCATATACTTCCCAAAAAACAAATCGTTTGCAAAAAAGGAAAAAATACTCCTTTAGGCTCAGGGCGACTTTGTCCACAGTCGTATTTCGTCACCGTCTTAACTCCTCTTGAGTCCTTTACGGTGGTATGGAGGCCATTTGGAACCATCGGAAAAGTATGGCATGGTGATTTTCGTGAATGGCTACTCTACGAAGATTAGGTGTGCAAAAGTTAGCCTGGTACAAATGGTTAAATTGTATTTTTTTAATAAACATGTTCTCGTCAGTATGGCGGGCTGTAAGCCACACCGGAGAAGTATGGCAATACGCTACAGCCTACTTCTTTTTTCAGCGACTATCGAAAAATACAAGAATTTTTGTGTAACAAATCGTTTGACAGTCGTGAATTATCCGACACGTTCGATTACCACCTGCGTGATTGGACCGCCAGTACCAGGGCTATGGCCATCATTTTCCTTTTCTTCAATACGTAATTAGACCCTTGAAGGGTCGCCATATTTGGTACCGGAATGACCGGAAGTTTTGTGTTACTATCTCCCGGTTTATTATATTCTGAATCCATTGCTTGTTTCCATTTAAATATGTGAGTTATTGCTTGACAAGGCCATCTCTAAATTATATGGATCTTGTTCCTCAGGCGATGTGACTCCGAGTACTGTGTGATAACTATAATTTTCCTTACTTTTTGGACCCTGGGTGTTAAGGTCACTTTCTTTTCTGGTAGACTTGAAATGTCTTCATCAGGTTCATAGTCAACATCCTTTAAATTGTCTTAATTCTCAGTGCAGCTCAGATTTTCTACAGCTTTGGGAATACTCATTTCTGATGAAACTGTGTTAGAGTGGCTTCCACTGGAATCATTCAGGATAGTGGATTCTGTTTCATTATCAGTGTCCTCCATCTTGGATTCCGATAATGGCATTGGCCCATAATCCTTTGTTACAGTTCCTTCCAAAAATATAATATTCCTGCTTCTTATTATTTGTTTGTTTGACTCATCATACAGTCTGTAGCCTTTTGATGCCTTTTGTTTCATGGCAATAACCAACAAATATAAGTTTTTGTGTCTTACTATCCCATTTCAGTATTTTTTTCCTTTGGAATGTGTACCGTAACTTTACAGCCAAAAATCTTTAAATGACCGATGTGAGGTATCTTCCCGCACCACATTTACCAGATTTATTCTGGAGTTTTACTGTTCAATGACCTGGTAGGAGTTCTATTAATGACGTAGGCACCAGTACCAGTAGAGACTCTCTCCGCCCAAAAAATCTTCGGTATACTGGAATTTATAAGCATACATTTAGCTCGTTCAATTAATGTGCGGTTCATTCTCAACCAATTTTGTTCAGATGTGTATGGGTTTGTCTTCTGGTGTAAAATGGCTGTTTAATGAATTACTAAATGCCTCATTTATATACTCTTTACCATTATCAGTTCTTAATATCTTAATTTTCCACATAGCTCTTAAACTCTTTAAACTTATTTAAAGCCTCTGCTTTTAATTTCATAAAATATACATGTACTTTTCGGGTAAAATCATCAATAAATGTTATGAATAGTGATCGGCTACCCGTAGCGTTTTATGTCACTTTGACGTCCAACGTAATGACTAATATGGATAAGTGGGTATTTTTCAAAATAAAACCACACATTGTTAAAAACTCACTGAATTTAATTTGTTATATCATAATTTTGTCTATGTTTGATATTGTCAATCGATTTATTTTAACCTTGAGGATCCATTTATATAAAGAGAACGACCGTTCGATATCAATAGATGTGAGAGGTGCATAGTTTCTAACAAATTCGTAATAATTATATCATAATAGAAATAATAAAACCTCAATAATAAGACTTGGTAAAAAATCATACATTTTTAATAGGTATATAAATTGTGCACGAAATGAACTAGAGTCATATCCATACAATACTTTCGTCATCAAAGTGACATAAAATGCTATCAGTTGCCGATCATTACTTATGAAGAGAGATCGGGCAAATCGGCGTCATTATTCGCAATAATGTGGACATGACTCCAAAGATGTTAAATTATTATAATTAAATATCGGGGGACAAATGGTTCACCTTGTTTACGCATAAACTGTCCGAATGTATGATTTCGCAGAATACTAATTTCGCTTAATTGTTATTCTACTGACACCATTGACTTTTTTGAAAAGTTATAAAATAAACCTAACCTAACCAACTCTATTCTACCAGGATTACACGAAACATTTTAAAAAATATTTTCCGTTTAAGCTGGAGAAAAATTATGCGAAACCAAAATTCGGCGGAACTATACATTCGGCGTAAAAAGTTTCGGCGAAATAGAGGGAACCCGGGGACAAATATCTGGGGACAATCTCCCACAAATTGACCTAGGCCCAAACTTAGCTCTAGGCTTGTACTATGGGTACATTTACTTATATAGATAAATACGTACTTAAATACATGGAAAATACCCAAGACTCAGAAATAAATACTCGCGCTCCTCACACAAATATTTGCCCATACCGGGGATCGAACCCGGGACCGCTAGCTTCGTAGCCGGGCAGGGTCACTACCGACTAGGCTACCGCGTCGTCAAATTAAATTAAATTAATTGATTTCTTACCTGAACTTTAATTTTGATCCTTTGCAAGACAGTAATAAATAAATATTACAAAGACGTAAGGAGTGGCCATTAATATTAACATCGGTGGATTGCGAAAAGAGCTTTTCACCTCATAAGTTTAATTCAGCCGTGAAAATAAATAAACTAACCACGGAAAATTTATATAAAAAAATATTAATTGCTTTAATAAATCTACACAATAATAAGTCTTTGTATTATTTGTTTATTACTGTCTTGCAAAGGATCAAAATTATTTTTCGGGTAAGTAATCATTATTGCGAGTAATGACGCCCATTTCTCCGATCTCTGGTTATGAAATATCTTGCTCCACCGAGACACTAAACACCCGTATTCACAAACGTCACTATGAGGTCTCACCGTGCTCACGAACGCACAGGGTCGTTCAAATCGTCTCATAAACAAAAGGTTGGTCAAAAAGGACCAATCACAAAGCTGTATTGAACGCAGTGCGTTTACTCAGTGAAGGATCCCTTAAGTATTATTGTTCGTGAATACGGGTGTTATTTTTCATAGGTCCACATATATGTGCGTGGATCAAACCCAATGGATCAATAGCTCTTGAGCCTTTTTGTTTGAATTGCCGTCTTGTCTGTTTGCCTTTAAGACAAGTTAGACAAGTGATACAAATCATACTAAATAGGTATTTGTTTTCATTGCATGAGGTAATTGAGCTCCTGTAGTAGAATTCTCTATATTTGCCATGTCAATACAATTTAAGTGGCCTAATCTCCGGTGCCACAGATAAGTTGATGCATGCAATGCATAGGTTATATCCAGGGGTCGTACTTTTGATTCCGATGACGTCAAAATGACGAAATTTTACACAGGGCGCTCAGCTTTCAATTGGCAGGTGTTTAGGGATGTATTACATACATACATTAAATACCGCCTGTTTCCCAGAGGGGAAGGCAGAGACCACAAAAAAAATTATTAACTATTATTATTAGTATTAACTGGTACAAATAAAAAAAATGTAAAATAAGAAGCGGTAATATGATTATAGTTAAATACAGCCTAATCGCAATCAAAACACGGATCACGGCAGCATAATTATTTTTTTCACCACTCATTACTAAAAATGGCAAATTGAGACAATTTTCTTTTATGAATGTCAATGCCGTAATTGCATTTATGACTATTTAATCATATTATTTTTTATTGGCACAATGTCATCTTTACAAGAGTTTTTGTACAAATATCCGTTTTTACTCGTAAACGATAAAAACGTTTAATGTTCTTATTGTGATCAAAATATGATATCCAGAAATATATGTTTTTAAAATAAAGTTTTTTTATGAATATTAGGTACAGTCACGGATTTTAATTGCTATGCCATTGTGAAGTTATTTAAATTTGCAGTGTTATGGCATTCACGAGCATTTACGAGATTACACGATTAATCACGAATACATGACAAACTGCGAGAATTTGATTCGGCACCTTAAGTCTAATTTGCTGATGACATTGTTGTTGTTATCTTTCTTTGCAACGCGAACATGACGTTTGCGCCGCAGGTGGCTGCAGTATGACCATGGAATTAGTAGTACATCTGGAATGCTTACTTCCAAAATCGCGACAAGTAAAATTGAACTCAATATGTGAAGATAGAAGCTGATTTTGTAGTAATCAAGTGTACGAGCGTAAAGAGACTTATTTTGTACTTCACCAAATTAAATCCACCAATCAAAATACTTCACGAAATTAAATCAACCTATCACAATACACATCGACTGTCAATCGGAACGTTAGGTTCTTTTTGGTACGCATACTCTTTAACTATATTAACTCTTTAAAAAAAAACTTTGTATTTTGTATGAACCAACAAGAATACAGCTATAAACCAATCAGGGAACAGAATTAATTTCTCAAAACATTAGGTGTTTTTTAGTCCCTATTTTACAATCGTTAAAATATGATTAAATCGATTGTGCAACGCTTTGAAGCGCTAAATACTCACACGGTCAGTGGCGTTTATTTGCGGTGTCTATATTTTGTATCTGTGTTAAAGTACTTTTTCTCAAAAATGTCCGGAAATGTTGACATTCCTATTTACATATTGAGACGAAAAGTACATAGTTTACTGACAGTTCTCAAATTAAAAAAAAAAAACATTGCGTGCTCGCTACACAAGCCCGCAATGTTGCATACAAATTCCATTACTATCTAGGTTGTAACTTTTTTAAAAGTCAAAAGGGCCATAATAAAATGAGGGCACAAGTCGTAAACATCCAAATTTTACTCGAAACATAACTTTTTTATTTGTGCCAGGAATAGCTTATGTTTTTTTTTAAACAAGAATTGCGTTTCTCCTTGTCATAAACAAAAAGGCGGTAAGGAGTGATGGTTTATTCACATGAAGTTTCTGTTTGTATGCAATTCAAAAAATGAGTTCAAGCGATGAAGATTTTACTCCAACACAATTTTTTTCTTGCGATTTTTGAGAAAAACACTATATTTGCCTCGGCAGGAACAGCAATTGCGGGCTTCGTATTTTTAAACGGACTCGCAAGCTCGTCCGTTTAATCCAATACTCGGCCCGCAATTGCCTACTTCCATGCCTAGGCAATAATGTACTATTTCTCAAAAATGTCCGGAAATGTGAACATTCCTATCTACATATTGAGACGCGAAGTACATAGTTTACTGACAGTTCTCAAATTAAAAAAAAAAAACATTGCGTGCTCGCTACACAAGCCCGCAATGTTGCATACAAATTCCATTACTATCTAGCTTGTAACTTTTTAAAAAGTGAAAAAGGCCATAATAAAATGAGGGCACAAGTCTTATACATCCAAATTTTATTCGAAACATAACTTTTTTATCTGTGTCTGGAATAGCTTATGTTTTTTTAAAAACAAAGCTTGCTTTCTCTTTGTCATAAACAAAAAGGTGGTAAAGAGTGATGGTTTTTTCACATGAAGTTTCTGTTTGTATGCAATTCAAAAAATGAGTTCAAGCGATGAAGATTTTACTCCAACACAATTTATTTCTTCCGATTTTTGAGAAAAGCACTATATTTGCCTCGGCAGGAACAGCAATTGCGGGCTTCGTATTTTTAAACGGACTCGCAAGCTCGTCCGTTTAAACCAATACTCGGCCCGCAATTGCCTACTTCCATGCCTAGGCAATAATGTACTATTAAAAAAAACATGCCGCCAAATGAAGACAATATTTTCGCCGTAGATTTGCTAATTTTTTACCTTTGTATAGGTAATGTTTTTATTTTCTCGCTATCGAAGTGAAAAGTAGAGTGTATTACTCGGGTCTAAAAGCCATATTAGGTACCCCTCGAACAATTTTCCCTCGCTTTGCTCGGGAAACAACCATCTCCTGGTACTAAGTATGGCTTATTTTAGACCCTAGTTGTACAATCTACTATTTAGACTAATAATGTGTTAAAAATTACATTCATCGACTTGTAATTTGGTTACCATAGTTACGCTCAATATCCATATTGGCAACAATGGGCTCACCTTATTTTTATGTCCTTTATATTTATTTCTCATCAATTCACAATAAACTCGAGACTTTAAATTTATATGTTTCGTTGTGTCAAATAGCATTTGTAATTTCATCATTTCTTGATCTTCTAAACGCTCTTCAACAGAATGCGTCAAGTTAAATGCCATTTTAACTTTATTAATGTCTTTAAAGAAATTAAGCGGGCCTTTCCTAAGAGGCCCTACTGGGCTTTGTGTTAAGTAATCTACGAATATTTTCGAGGATGGTTTATTTCGAGTAAGTATGGCTTATTTTAGACAGAGAAATGGGTCCATATTGGCTCACCTAATTATTTTTACTCATAACGACTCATAAGTCCTAATTATCGCAACTCCTAACGTATTTATTTCAGCAACTGTTACATTTTCAGGATTTTTATAAATCAAACCTAACCTAACCTAGTCTTATCTACACATTGAATATTTCAGAACTTCTGAAAAGTTTACGGTTTCAGCGGTATAAAAATTTCATTTTCGGAGTTCCGATAATAGGAGTTGCAATTTTAGTTGAACTTTGGCGCTCCCCAGAGAAATATATATTTAAATTAGGCACTAGGAATGCATTAAAGTATTACATATTAAATTAATATTAAAGTTATTCGTTACTTAGTTTATTTAAATCTTTTAATTTAGGTAATCTGTTCTTAGAACCCACACGGATAGGTGTTAGTAGTGCAACCTGCTTAGATAATATTTTTTGTAGTTGCGAATGTTTGGATAAAGAAATATTTAATTGTTTTAATTCTGACCATAGTGGTCAGAAGGCATCTTTCATCTATGATTTTTATCAAAAACCTGACACAATAACATACCGACCTATAACTAATAATCGTTTGGAATTATTCAAAAATAAAGTTCAGAGTAATCTTTCAGTGTTACCTTTTTTACAGAATGAGTGTAATAGTTTGTATAAAGACTTCTTCGGCGTAATTCTACATCAATTTAACAACAATTTTAAAATGAAAACTATTTCTAGGTCGAAAACAAAATTTAGTGAATGGGCTACTGCAGGCATTCATAAAAGTAGAAATAGGCTTTATGACCTATATAGAGAGAGGGAGGACAATAAGAATGCTGACTTCCTAAATTATGTTAAGAATTATTCAAGGACCTTTAAGCAAGTTTGTTTATCTGCCAAGGCAAATTTTCTTAGTCTCAAACTTAAATCATCTGACAACAAGGTAAAAACTGTATGGAATATTATAAATAGAGAAACGGGAAAATCAAAAACTCGTGATAATCAAGTCACTCTGAACACAGGTGACCAGCAAATCACGTCAAATAAAGACGTTGCCTTAGCATTCGAAGATTATTTTTCTAACATAGCCATTAATACTACGAAATGTCTTAAATCATCCGCGATTGAAGCTCAATCATTACTTAGCACTAATGTCAGTAAATGTAATATAAACTTTGATTTCAGCCCTGTAAATTCAGATTCAATAGTCAAGATATTTAAATCACTTAGTTTAAAAAAGACTGAAGATTTGTGGGGCACATCAGTTAAGGTACTCTTTCATACCATAGATGTAATTGTACCCCATCTAGCATTAATCTACAATAATTGCATATCAGAGGGGGTCTTTCCAGATCTCATGAAATATAGTAAAGTAATACCTCTTTTTAAATCGGGCGAGATGAGTGATATAACGAACTTCCGTCCCATTTCCATACTACCAGTTTTAAGTAAAGTCTTTGAGAAAGTAATGCTGAAGGATATGTTAGGTCACTTTAACAGAAATAAACTACTTAACAATAACCAGTTTGGCTTTACCAGAGGTCGATCAACAATTGATGCGGCATCTGTACTCATTAAACATATATATAACAGTTCGGAGAAATCTTGCGATGCAGTAGGAATATTTTGTGATCTTTCTAAAGCTTTTGATTGCGTGGATCATACGACCCTTATTTTAAAATTAGAACATTATGGATTGTCCAATAAAGCTTTAAGCCTTATGTCTTCTAATCTAAGTGATAGAACTCAAACAGTTGTTGTAAACAAAACGCAATCTGTTGGAGCTTCAGTGAAAATAGGTGTGCCTCAAGGCTCTATTTTAGGTCCTTTTTTATTTTTGGTTTACATAAATGACTTGCCACCAACAGTAGATAAACTTTGTGATATTATACTTTTTGCTGATGATACTTCACTAATTTTCAAGGTAGATAGAAAATCCGTAGACTACAGTAGGATTAACACCACACTAGTTAAAGTACTTAATTGGTTTACTAGCAACAATTTGCTACTAAATGCTAAGAAAACGAAATGTGTTAGGTTAGGTTAGGTTAGCTTTGCCTAATGTTAAACCGGTACATTCTAGTATTTTTCTAAATGACGAGTGTTTGCAAATGGTATGTAGGCAATTTTCTTAGGCATAACATTAGATAAATATTTGCAATGGAGTCCCCATATAGTTGTACTGGCAGCTAAACTAAGTTCGGCAGCTTACGCCGTTAGGAAAATTAGACAACTAACCAATGTTGAGACAGCTCGCTTAGTCTATTATAGTTATTTCCATAGTGTCATGTCGTACGGTATTCTGGTTTGGGGTAAGGCAGCTGACATACAAACTATATTTGTGTTACAAAAAAGAGCCATTCGTTCTATTTACAATTTAAATTCCCGTGACTCATTAAGAGAACTTTTAAAGAAATTAATATCTTGACTGTAGCGTCTCAATTTATTTATGAGAATATTATTTACGTTATTAGAAATTTAGATTCTTTCACCAAAAATTCTGATATACATAATTTAAATACCAGAAATAAAAATAAAATCGCTATCCGAAAATTCCGCGTCCGTAAAGTATATAAATCATTTGTTGGTCAATGCATTCATTTCTATAATAAATTACCTGACGAAGTTTTAAAGTTACCCTTTCCAGCACTTAAAAGTTACTTGAAAAGGTCGTTAATGTCTAAAGCGTATTATAGGATCGAGGACTATCTAACAGACAAAAATGCATGGCCTAAACCCGAAACTTAGTCAATAATAATTTATTCAAATGCAAAATCTTTATCTTGTCTAGGGGACACCGTTGATGTAGGAAAACATATCGAAACTTTTATGTGGTCGTCTCGCACCATCTTATACAGGGTGTCTGGAAAACCTTTGGAGATATTTGGCGCGGTAATAGTTCGCACGATTCTGATCACGGGGGTATGGTTCATTTTTGTTTCTGTTAATTAAAAAAAAAAAGAAAGTTTAATTATATTCATTTTGTTACTTGATGTATCGCAGCCGATATCTTGACCTTGACATTTTGCAAACGTTCGTAGTAACTAACGTCAAAATTCCAAGTTCAAGTATGTAAACAAACAGTTCGCCCCATGTAAACAAAAATCAAGTTAACGTTATAAAAAATGATTACTTTTAATGCAACTTACTGTATTTTCGTTTTGCAATTGAACATTTTAGCGGGTTTTGAAATATTTACTAGATTTCTTGGAACACGCACTGCTGAGACCCGATCATACCGTCCGTTTTATTATTAATGTCGAGATCTAAACATTTACCATTGTTTTCTGCTCTAAAATAGCCCATAAAAGTTGTTTTCTAGTAAAAATTTAATTCATATTTGAAAATCTGAAATTTAATTTAACATGACATTTAATGACAACCATAATTCATAGACTTCTAAAAGTTCGGATGAATATGAAATAGACGATCCGTTTATTGCTGTCCATATTGGTCTGTATGGTATTGTATTCGTGGCGGTTTAGCTAATAAAGGCCGTTGCATAATTGATTATAATTTGTATGATGATATCGCACTTGTCATAGAGAAATAAATAAATGACCGACCTTTCCGGCATTGGAATCGATATACGTACGTAGTACATATTCATTTCATGTTCGAGGCTTAGAGCTTTTAATAACCGTTACTGGAGTCGTCTTAGGCTTCTTACAGACGAGCGACATTTTGCCAACGGCAGAGGCTACTGCAGCCGTCGCCACCTGACGGCCAAAATGCCGCTCGTCTGTAAGAAGCCTTACAGAAACTTTCCCCTGTGCCGGAGTTTAAGATCAAAATTAAATTATTCTACACGATAACAAATAAAATCCTCATAAGTCAATAAAATAACCTGACATTATTCTTACTCATATTCGTAACATAAGAAGCTTCAAGAAAATGCCCTGCTATAGCCGTGTGAGAGTGTAATTTTTAATTGTATTAATGTTGAATTCTGTACTTAGAAAAAAAAAACGACAAAAAATCACGTTTGTTGTACGGGAGCCCCCCTTAAATATTTATTTTATTTTAATTAAATTATTTCTTTTTAAAGTGAATATACAACTAAATATTCTGTGAATATTTCAAGTGGCTTCCTGTTGCCGTTATATCGAGCAAAAAACGGCAAAAAAATCACGTTTGTTGTATGGGAGCCCCCTTAAATAATTAATTTAATATGTTTGTAGTATTTGTTGTTATAGCGGCAACAGAAATACATCTTCTGTGAAAATTTCACATGTCTAGCTATCACGGTTCATGAGATACAGCCTGCTGACAGACAGACGGACAGACAGACAGACAGACAGCTGGACAGACAGACAGACAGACAGACAGGCAGACGGACAGCGGAGTCTTAGTAATAAGATCCCGTTTCTACCCTGTGGGTACGAGACCCTAAAAATGAATTTGATGTGTTGTGTTTATGATATCAAAGACTTCCATTCACAAACGTTACTTTTCTGATAGACCTTAATCAACGTGGTACATAGAATTAGTACTGACAGAACCCGGACTATAAGTTGAACTTCGCAACAGGTATACTTCTCTAACCGCCTGTTTCACAACAGTAATAATAGACAAGGAGGGAGCCAACTTTAAATGGCAGATAAATTTACTTGTCGATAATGAAACAGGCCCTTTGTTTTAGATTACATATTTCTTAAAAGGAAATGAAACAAAAACTAGGCGGTTTTCTCTCCTTCGAATGTCTCGGTCACAACGTCGAATTCAACGTGTACTGTGAGAATGGACCTCTTGTACGTCTTCGGGCTTTACAGACAGACCAGACAGATAAGGATGTATTCAAACCTTGTGACGTATTACGTGACGTAATAACGAAAGCATACCATACAAGGACATCTCTTCCTAACTAATTATGAATGCCATAAATAAAAAGGTCAAACATACGTCTAACAGTTTTATAGCCTGGTTTCTATGCTAGTACCTACTTATTCTGTTGCACCTTGTCTTCTAATCTGCGGACTGGATACTCACAAAAAAATATGCCTTAAGCACACCTCTTGCACATGCGATTGAAAGAGAAGTTTTCTCGTGATCCTGCCATTTTTGTCCTATTGCACAAAAAGTACACCTAGATTTGATCACCAAATACTAATTGTGTTTGTAAAAGTAGGTAGGTAAGGTTTGAAAGTTACCTTCAGATGCCCGAAGGGCAAACCACCCAGAAACAGGACGGGCGGGGCTCCAGCGGAATTGAGTAGGACAAATATAGTAGGACCACAAGAAAACGGCCATTGAAAGTAATAAATAAATAAACAAGTAAATCATTTATTTGAAAAAACCGGCATAAGGACCATGACAATGCTCCGCCAAATTCCACAAACAGTTTGAAAATTGTACGCAGTCCCTTGGCAAAAAAGAGTTTACATGGTGAATTGACTGACGGAACAAAAATATTCTCATGTAGCAACCACCATATCAAGCATCAGATTTTGGTTAAAAATAGCTCAACTGTTTACTTGACAGTATAATGGCGGCAGAGTTAAAACAGCCACAGCAACAGCGTTGGGGTAAAACTACCCCGAAATTATTTTCCCTCAAAATTTGTATTGCCATGCCATTCGCTATAATTTTTTTCCCAGTCTATCGTTATTCTTCTCCTTTTCCATTCGCGGATTTCCCCATTTGTTAATTTTACTAGAGGCGTAGGTAGGTTTAGGTTAATTATGTTCGTTTTGCAGCAGCGCTTACAAATAGGAAATCCGCGTCGACTTTGTGGAATTGATATTTGAAACATGCCAGTCGGAAAAAGCTACAATGTAATAAAATGTGTGTGGTTAAATTATTAATTAGGAAAAATGCGAATGGAAAAAGAAGGAAAAGAATAAACGACCGGGAAGTAAAAAATATGGGGAAATACGTGAATGGAAATACAAACATTGGGGATAAATAATTTTGGGGTAGTCATTTCCATACAGTCGTTTTATCCACATCGATAAACACGACTATACCTATTAAGTCCTTCACGGTAAAACCGTATCGACTTTGGCATGTTATCGTTTTGTCAACGTTACTATACTTAGCTCTTTTTTACTTGACAGTAATAGCGGCCGAGTATACAGAGTAGTTGAATAGAGTAAAAATTTGTAGGAGCGAGACGCCGAATGGACGTCGATAGAAATTTATGAACAACTAGCTTATGCTCACTAGTTTGCGACTCCCTCCGCATACAAGTCGTTTATCGCTATTCCCTATACTATCTATCTGGGTACCTACCGAAGAATTTTACGTCGCGTGATCACCAGCCAAAGGCCGGCCGCTTATGCGCGTTCGCTGCGTGTTCAGACGTCGAATTAACTTGGTACGTAGTTACTATTATTTAATCTGTGGTACGTAGAACTCACAGATAACCTTACTTTTGTGCGACCTCGTAAAGCCCGACGTCCTAAAATTAGGACATTTGTCAAAGTGACTTTTGTCTTTAGATGACCGACACAAGATCCTTTTTCGAACTAACGGAATTTGACGTGGGCCTTACGAGGCTAAAGGGGCTTGACATCATGCTATTTACAGCATGCAATTTGAAACGTATGAGAAAAAATTCATAAAGGCAACTGATTTATGCAGAAAGACGGATTGTATACATTTCCAATGGTAGAGTCCGTTTGTTACATACACTGACGAAGCTGGCTGGAACAGAAACAATATAAATAAGGATCAAACTAGGAAACAAATTATAAACCTATCTGCTTGCTTATTAGTACTTAGGCTAAGCTTATAGAAGTTATGATGGATTAAAGCAACAGACTAACATACATACAGGAATACTTAAAAGAAGTTCAAACTACTTCAAACTCAGTGAGACTATACATTAGGTACACTGGATATTCTGCACCCACCTTCCGACTCCATCATCAGATTAACCTCAATAATTATTAATAATTATTGTATTGTAAACAGGTTAATATAAAATACATGAACACTGCCCTCGTCCCTACCCATCATCAGCATCATCATCATCATCATCACATTATACCACTGACTTAACGTTTGCCTATTACGATTTATGAGAAACATCCGCTGACAGACATGGACGGACGTAGTAGGTAAATAGGATCTAATCTAACTGAAAAAACATGACCGCATTGTGAATTAGAGTGAAGTTCTAATAATGAAAACCCAGAGTCATATTCCTAACAGGTTTATGATTTCCTAGTACTTAAATTGAACGTAGCAACCCATCCGATACTTTTTATTTTGCATATTGCATATTTTCCTCGCGGGCTGGGTAAAAAACCCTTTCGTATCCCTTACTTGTTTATGATCTCCTGGTACTTGGCTAGTTTTACTACTGACCTAAGTAATCTGTAAAAAAATCAGGTTCCTGGCTGTACTAGGAAAAAGTTACGAGGGTGGGAAAAAGGGCTGAATGAGTTCGTGTAAATATTAGACACTGCAGTAGGTACCGCTCGGTTTTTTTCTTCGAACTTGGCCGGACACACTGCCGTGTGTCTTAATCATTCTTGAGGCAAGCTTTTGTTGTTGACTGTACATTTTCTTTTGCAAAATCGTTATCTGCTTATCAAGACCAAACTAAGGAGTCTCTACCCGTTAGGTCTACGTTAAATATAGCGGAGATCCTGTCGCCGTCGCCACCTTCCGACTCCATCATCAGATCAGCTCTTAGATATCATCGGGTTTACGTATGTGGTCCAAATTTCAGCCCATTCCATTAAGGGAACTGGTTCAAAATATACTTGCTTGTTTTAACAGACAACTTACATACATACGAACAATGCATGTTAAATAAAAGCTTTAAAAAAAGCAATCTTTCGCATTTTGACCTACGTATTTATAATAATAGTACTTATTAAAAATTTAAGGTTACTATTCATCAGTCTTCTCTTGAACTTTGATTTTTAGCTCCGTTTTCCTTTAATAATTGTTTTCTTTCTTCTGTTTCTTTTTTAAAATGTAAAAGTCATAGTGTTGCTCGCCTTTATTAACCTAAAATCAGACTCTATTATTAATATCTACATCTGTATTTATTCATTTATAAAATGCCACAACGTACGTAATATTGGCCACGTTTCGAGTTCATCATCAGATCAGCTCTTAAACGTCAATAAAAATACATTGACAATATTAGATATCATTTATTAGTGTTTATGCTAGGTATTTTATTCGTGCTTTTATGAATTTCGTCATTTATACACACAAACTTTGTTAAACCGTTCTCAAGTATGATACATGAGGCAAGTGATTTTTATCTAATAGAAGATTAATTTGTTTTTCACTATTCCCTTGAAAACTACGATTTTTGGGGCATAATAAAAACAACATCAGTACTAAATACCTAAGACCGTTTTTTTTCGATTCGTTAAGATCTTCGTTCGTAATAACAAAACGAATAAGGAAAATTCTACGACAGGTACACAGTCATTATACGCTTATCGAACCCAAACTAACAAATCCAAACATGGTGAGCCTGTAATGTAATCGCTATATGTATGCTTATAATATTTGAGGAGTTCCCTCAATTCCTCATGGATCCCCTCATCAGATTCTGATTTGGTGACAATGGGACCACCTCGGAAGTATATTCTATAAAACTAAAAAATAATTTTTGAAATCGGTCCATAATAGAGGGAGAAATCGGTGAACATACATAAAATATTAATACAGTGGAACAAAGAAACTCCTCCTTTTTTGAAGTCGGTTAAAAAGAAACCTTTACGTACCTAATTTTCAAAATCTTGTACAGCTATTGCTATGACTTCTGATGTATTGACACGATAATACTGGCGTTCTGTTTTTAGTATTTGCTGTTATAGCGGCAGTAAAAATACAAATAAAATCAACAGTCTAGCTATCACGGTTCATGAGACCGGACAGACAGACAGACAGACAGACAGACAGACAGACAGACGGACAGATAGACAGACAGACAGACAGAGAGACAGACGGACGGACGGACGGACGGACGGACGGGCGGACGGTCGGATGGACGGACGGACGGACGGACGGACGGGCGGGCGGGCGGTCGGACGGACTGACAGACAGATAGACAGACAGACAGATGGACAGAGGAATCTTAGTGATAGGGTCCCGTTTTTACCCTTTGGGTAACATACCCTAATAAAAAACCGCCTTCGAAAACGCAAAAGATTACTTTATTTTAAAATTTTAGGTACCTAATAGGTTAGTCCAACTGATGTCGGCTTTTTTGTTGAAAATATTGTGGTCGCCGACTTCAGTTGGACTAGGTAACCTATTAGGTACCTACAATTTTAAAAGAAGGTATTTTTTGCGTTTTTGAAGACGGTTTTTTGTTTCCAAAAACTTTTATTTTATTTTATACTTTTTAGTGATCATAATACGCTGTTACGTAGTCCCACTTCTTGGTTGATATGAAACTTTAAGTTATTTCAAGCGCGCCGCAAGCAACGCCGCGGGAAAGTCATAGTCATATTTCAACAAGTAAATATTCTTCGTTGTAGTCACTCGACTATCTTAATCGAGATATCTTATCGCCACCCTTGAAATCAGTACCGTTGAGGAGTTCGGGTGGCCATCCGTGGTTTTCATCATCAGTTCCAGTTCACCAAATGATGCTTTCTGAATGCAAATGCTGGACTTGTTACTAAAAATACTAAAATCGCTATATGTTTTCCTACAATATTTGAGGAGATATTATCCTTTTTCCCCGGGACTCCAACACAATTGGATCATCGCTATATCTCTAAAGAAAAATTAGTCGTACAACCAGGCAGAAATACTTACTAGTTTTAAGATCTGGGTTAAAATAGCTCCACTTTTTTTGCCCCATACATATCTTTCAATATCTTTTACGTTTATTACGATGTCTTTCAGATTTTTCAAAATTATTTCTTCTGACATTTGATAGTTTGACATAAGTTTGATACTTGTCAAAGACATTATAGCACTTGATAGCACTACCGAGTCATCGTTCGAAAAAGGTTAATTAAAACCGCTTTACATAATAAATCGCAGCTTGGAGTGAAATTGGCAGCATGACCCAATTTTTACTCAAAACGACCAAAAATAAATAATTTGAATCTTTCCTCTGGAAGGTAAGTATGTTCTTTATAATTAAACAGGTTTTTCAGATCGCAATGAAAGCCTCTAAAGCCGAATGATATATGGTTGTTGGTATCAGTCATCGAAATATAATAAGTATGGAAGAGTAACACCGAACAAACTTGACGTTGAAATATGTCCCATTTCCTCTACGCTTGAAACGTTTGAGTAGACGCCATTACTGTAGAGGTTGTATATATTTTCACCCATAAGAAAACTTTGATTAGTTAAACTGCTATGACAAGAGATTTGATTGGTCTATATTTTTCTCGTTATGGCTAATCAAACACGTTAGAAAATGACACATCTGACATTTTGCTGAACTTGGATGGTTTAATGCAGAAGTGATCCGTACTTTAAATAAGTTAAGGTGTATACTTTATTTATACAGCAATAATGTTTTAGTAAATATTTATTCTTAAAAATATAATATTTAGTAGGCAATAAATAACGATATTATACGGATATAATTATCTACATAGAAAATCGACAAAACTCACATTATTATACCTAATAGGTAAATCAAGATTTGTTATGATGAGGCGTGGCGGTATTTGATCGTACCTAATTTAAATAAAACAAGTTGCAGTACCTAAGTATTACCTACTAAAACACATATAATTATTTTTTTTATAAAATTTCGTAAAATGAATGATGAGGTGTGTGAGGCTATTCAACATAGTAAAACTGCACTTTCGGAATATAATATTAATATAGTCGTTTATTCTTAATATCATCTTGTCCAAACGCTAAAAAAACATCACTAAATATATACAAAATACTATCAGAGTATGTCTCCTTAAAGTAAAATGAGCCAACTTAAGGATTTAAGGTAGTTTCCCTCCAGGGCCCGACTTATTTTCCACACAGTACATGAAAAAACGAAATCATCATCTACAACCTTGATCAAACCTTAACTCGGCAGATTCAGGTAAGTTACATACAAAATTACAGATTAGCTATCAAAATCTCGATACGATGCAGCGTATCCAGCCAAGTTCAAAGAAAAAGAAACTGGCGACGTAGCAGCCGTGTGTTGTTACACGAAACATTTCTATCTATTTTTGACCCCATCACAACTCAAAACTTATTTAACCTACTTACATACAAAATATAGCTGAAAATTTAGAAAAAAATATATGAAAACCTATGTACCGCGAAATATGGTTAATTTGTTTAATTTTTGACGACTGGAATTTAATAAAGAATCTTGTTTTGCGATGTAATGAAGCCTCACTCTTAAAAATTCTTCTATGACCGTTTTCAATAACAGCATGGTATGGTTGCTGTCGAACGGATGGCTGTTTGACAATGCCCTTAAAATATCACCGTTTTCTATTATTAACCTTTGACACTGATTCACAATAACTTGAAGGTTTTTGGCTCTGTACAAAATCTTCTCGTGACTATTGCGTTTTATCATTTCTCTTAGTATTCGCTCTGATTGGGCACATATTTTAAATACTATTACTGACGAATAAACCAAACCGCCAAAATCTTTCAAAGATATGAGCTTATGAAAGTACAATTTCTCATTTGCAAATAGCAATTTGACGCAATCTGGGCAATGTAATTTTGAATGAACTTTATTTGCTACAAATCCTGCAATGTATCCGACAATTTGCTCAATAGTTTCTGGCAGTGGTCGTTCACTATCCAGCATATTGGAAAATATTGAGCAATTTTGCATTTCCGTGTCGACCGTACTAGTTGCAAAAACATCTTCACACTCTTGATCGTTATGTCGATACCCAAGAGTGGACTTATTAATTGTCGATGAGCAGTTCAGGATTGGAAAATCTTGCAAAGGGATGCAATTACCGGTGAATTTGGATCGTAGTTCTAAATGTAAGAGTGTTTTTTTATAAATACCCATAAACTGTTTTGCGTTTGGGTTGTTATTGCAACGGCCGTGGTTCCGAATGACTCCAAAAAATAGCTCAAGGTGATCTTGACTGAATTTATATGGCAGTATGAATTTCAGTTTCTGTCGGTTTTCAACGAGATCTGTAAATAGCGTTTTTAGACTTTCAATGCATACAAGTAGTCCTAAAAAGCCAGTTTTAGATTGGGTTTTTGTTATACATTTTTGGGTTGTACTGTTTACCGTTATTTTTTGACCTTGTATTATTCGCGTTGATTTTGATTGAACGTCAATCTTAAGACCTTTTATATAAGCTTTAGCTTTATCGAGAAATTTAAAATAATAATCTTTTTCTGTAATGGAAAAAGGATGTTTAAAACCATGACTATCTAGTGATCTAGTGTTCAAAATATCAAATAAATCGTTGATTATTTCTATGAAATTAATTGTTCCGTCCGCATTCTTAAAATCGGGAATGTTTAATTCATGAGCACACAACTTAAGAGCGGAAGCAACACTATGACTGAGTGTTTGTGTGGCTAATTTGACATTCATTATGTTGTTTCGAAACTGTAAATGACGTTCCGTCAATTTATTTCCAAAGTGCAGTCCAATATTATCTTGTAGAAGTTTCAAATTTTGCAAGTATTTCCATTCAACTTTTTCCCCGTTTTGATCGATTATGGTTTTTTTCGCTTCAAATGTATTTCTTACAAGTTTGAACATATGGCATGGGTCTAATATAAGAACAACCGGCCTTCCAGTCGAAGGATGATTGAAATGAGTTTTTAAATTGTTTGGATCGTCAAAATTACATCCTAGAAGCTTAGCGGTTCCAATATTAGATGGACACCCATCGAAAGTTAGACTGACGACTTCGGCACCAGGGTCATGACATGTTTTTAAGCACATTTTAATGATATTGGATCTCTGTTCTGCAGCCAACCCATTTACAAAAAAATATCCCAAAGGCAACTTAAATGAATCGTTTAGGGATACAATCATCAACACGTAGGCTTGGCTGGCAATATCTCCTTTAGGACTGAAAGTGACATTACCCACGAAATCATTGCCATTTAAAATCCTTTGCTGTCGTATAGCCATTTCATTTCTACCATTAAGCAGGCAAGGTTTTTGTCACTTTGCTTATATTTTAATTTAAGTGCCCTGAAACTTTCCTTTGTAAAACCTGGCCCGCCCTCGATAGATTGGTACCATTTTGTTAATGTGGAAGGATGCGGCAGACATAAGTTTAATTGCGTTCTTACATATTTGTAACCAGCTGGGGAGTAATAATTTAATGTCAAAGCAAATTTTTTTATGGCTGGTGTGAACTTAAAACTAGCCCTACTTTTTTGAGATTGTTTTTTTTGTAAGTTAGTAACTAAATCGCCAGAAAATCCCCCTAATGCGGTATGGATGTTTGACTGCCCGTGGCCTTTTTTCTTTAATTCTGTAAGAACATCCTTTAAACTTATGTTTGTTTTCAAGATGGTTCGGTTTCTCCGTTGTAATTTTTTAATTTTCGTAAGTCGCTTTTCTGCTAGATGTGTTTTACGCCTGAGTTGTTCTTTGATTCGAAATGTTTTTGGAGAATTTAAAGTAGATTCTATTTCAGAAGATGAAATTGAATCGAGGTTATCTTGTCTTTTCATGACTTTGGAAGGACTTTCGTTGTCATCGTCTAAGTTACCTTGCACATTAAACTTGCATTGACAGTGCGGGCATTGAATCGTTGAGCTTGGCTGCAATGAAGAAACTAATTTATATCTAGTCATTTAAGATAGGAAAAAAAATCATCGGCTTAACATTTTTTTTGATTCTCACCAGTTTATGCTTACGTGACCTTACGTGAGGTGGTGTCTTGTTCTTGGTTTCTGCGATAACACCAAGTTCGCGATTTCCGTTTGAGTGAATTTTTCGTGAATTAACCATCTGTAATATTTAAAAGCCGGTTAAGTGGCCCTAAAAGTATTGTTTAGTCCGTATTTCAAAAGTTAGAAGAGAAAAAAGCGAATACGTAAGACCTTTGTGGTTTTACATTACATTTATCTAATAAGCCCTATATAGATGCCCCACCTCCACGCTTGTATTGAATTAGTTTTTTCTTACTTCACTCAGCTTGTTGACATTATATAAGTATCGTAGGATACCTATATGATGCGGTTTCACATTTAATCTAGTTAGACTGAATAGGTATTTTAGTCTCAGAGAAATAAGCTGTGACATACTGAATGGTTATTATAAATAGAATCGAATAAATAGAATAGAGTGCACGAATGTCCTTCGGCTAAAATGATGATGATGATGATGATGAATGATGATGCATGAATCTAATGTATCCATTGTAAATATATATTTTTAACGTACTGTGCAATTTGGAACCGCTGAGCATTTCAAAAAATGTCTCCCAGTTTTTGAAACTAAAAAGTCAGTTTCTTCAAAATGGATACTGCATATCCTACAATGTTTGCTGGGAAGCCACGTTTCATCGCGTTTTTCTAAACGAACTGCAGCTATCCAAGCAAAACGTTTTTCTTCATTTCTAGGAAAACTAAAAAAAAACATTAATCTTTAATATTATAATTATTTCAGAACTTATATTGCATAACATCGGCCATGTCCATTTTGTAAGGAAATTATTTAATTGTAATTACTTACTAATGGAATGAAATTACATCCTTTTTAGGGTCCGTGCGACTCCTACACCAATTTACGGTGCACGTCGGCATCGTTGTTGCTATAGTTTCTTCTTCTTATCAGTTTTTTATAATTATTTTACAAAACTATGATGACAACCATTTGACATAACAACTCAAAGCCTACTGCAAGCCAGTTGAGCACCAAGTATTAGCTCCGCCCATTTTAGCACTAAGTATGTGGAACACTTTTTGAATGACAATTACTCTTCCATACTTATTATATTTCGATGGTATCAGTCAAGCTTTAGAACTTATAGCTGACATTAAGTAAATAAAATATAAATATAAATGTATATCACGAAAACTAATTCTAAATACCAAAATATCTTAAATATCTTCACATTATTGCTTCCAATTAGATCCTTACAAAAGACTGTAGACCGGGAGATACTGACACAAAATTTCCGGTCATTTGTAACAGTATGGCGACCCTTCAAGGGTCTAATTACGTAATGACGAAAAGGGAAATGATGGTCATAGCGCTGGTACCGGTGGCCCAAACGCGTGGGCGGCCATTTGGAACCGTCGGAAAAGTATGGCATGGTGATTTTCGTGAACGGCTACTCGACGATGATTAGCTGTGCAAAAATTAGCCTGGTACAAATGGTTGTATTGTTTTTTTTAAATTAACGTGTTTTCGTCGGTATGGCGGGCCACACCGGAGAAGTATGGCATTACGCTACCGCCTACTTCTTTTTTCATCGACTATTGGAAAATACAAGAATTTTAGTGGTACAAATCGTTCGACTTTCGTAATTTATCCGACACGTTCGATTAACGCCCACGCGTTTGGGCCGCCGGTACCAGCGCTATGACCATCATTTTCCTTTTCGTCATTACGTAATTAGACCCTTGAAGGGTCGCCATACTTGGTACAAATGACCGGAAATTTAGTGTCAGTATCTCCTGGTCAAAAATGTAAAAGCAAGTAGTTATTTTATTTGGTGTTCCCAATTAATTCAATGATTGTACATACTACGACGTTGATGTCTTCTTCACTGTGGTCTCCTCTTGAAGCGCTGGTAGATATTATAGATATAGGTGCCCGAGGGGGCTACTTCCAGAACACATTTTTTTATAGGTACATTATTTTTGTGCTTTATTAAATAGTTTATTTTTTTCCATTTCAAAAATAAGTTTGCGTTTTACGTCTCGCCACGACACTGTTTCCGTATATTGATCTTTCCATACATAATTATTATAAATATTTTTCGTATTAGTTCCCTAAATGTGTAAGTAATAAAATACTGAATTTAAATCTCCTTAGTATCCGCGGCCTTTTTTTAAAGTGTTTTTAGCCAGGATCTGGCATTGTTCTTTGGTAACATGATTCAATTTTGGCCCAAAACCTTCTGATTAATAAACTATTACTTCCAACTAAATAACCACCATTAACTGCCGCACTCAGAAGCGTCATTTAAGTTTAATGCTTGTTTAGTGAAGTGTTGTCTTATTCTTATTGCTATAGCAAAGAAAGTGACAGCAGCAATTTGAATCAAGCATTAAATTTAATTGACGCCTCTGAGTAAATAATGGTTGCTACTTAAGAATACTGTAGTGTCACCACAGAGTTTCACCACGTTGATCGCTTCTTAGGGCCGTATTAATAAACTAATCTCGACTGCAATACCCGTCTCAAGATGCGTCAAACATGACAGTATTCTATGGCTTGACAGTTACTTTGACGTATCTTGTGACGAGCATCTTAGCTGAAATGACTGTATTAATACGGCCCTTAGATTAAGAAGCCAGCCTATGTTTTTCTAGGATACGAATATCTTTCAACGTGTATGATGCCAGCTTTAAATGTAATTCTGATAAAACGTAACGTGTAGGGACGATTTTATTTTCACAAAAAAATCCTAAAACAATTTTGTAAAGAGTTTTAATGGCACAAGATTTAAAAAGATACTAATGTCAAATTGTCAAAGCACAATCACAACTTTACCTAATGATTCGTTTTAATTATGGTTTTTTTTCGTAGTAATCCCCGATAGTGTTACAAATCAATAAAGTAAATCCATGATTCATGATCTCTTAAAAGAAGTTGAATGAACCTACGAGTACAAGTGCTATTTTAGCTGTGTGAGTGTGCGAAGAGTGGGACATAAAAATCAGAATCGTAAGTTTCAATTTTAAATTATTTCACATAATAGCCCTTAACAGAGACCGTCTTTTCATTTCAGAATAATGTGTCAGTTTTCTAAACACCATGGAGCTTTTAACCATGATTAGAAACATAGTTCAATATAAGGCACAACTTGTTTATTTACATTACGTTGTGACACATGTTATGAATGAATTAGTTAAGATGGGGCAAACTGAGAGCATCGTCAGGAAAGGCGATGATAAATCAGCCTGTAACTCAGTCAAATATTAACTTAAAAAAAGTTACCTATATAGGGATGATCCAAATCACCCACCCTATCTACTGTTAAAATTTCTCCAAAGGTTTTCCAGACATCCTGTATACACATAAGTATGTGGTTTTTTTTTCTCTCTATCTCTCCCGTAAGATTCTTAATTGGCATATTTTCCTGCTGAACTACGCATGTTATTTGATACTATATTTAATTTAATATTTATAGCTTTATATAATGCTAGACTAAGTAGTACCAATGTAATAAGAAATATGTTTAAAAAATGACTGACTGCTGAGTTTCTTGCGGCGTTTCTTCTCAGCGGTGGTCTTCTCTTGGGAAGCGCTGGTAGATTCTTGACGTGTAATAGTGCCCGTGCGGCCTACTTACTGAATAAATTTCTTTTATCTTTTATCTTTTAACCCGCTTGAATCATTGCTCATTAGGTAATGGTAGGAGTTTGTAAAATAAAACTAGCAACACTAATAAAACAAAATGGTGATTGGCGGTCACTTTAATAATCTCTCACTGTTGCATTGAGACCTATTTCGATTTTTATGTGTTAATAAGTGATTTTCTTAAAAACAATGATAAATACTAGTTGTGCTGTGAGTGGCTGCAATAAAGAATCATATCCAGGTTGTGGGATATCCTTTCACAGGCAAGTTTGTGAGATTTCTGTTAATAGGGTGACCACGAGCAATCATTAATATCATTATTGCTAGCGAAGTTACCTAACAAAAACGATTTGATTTCAGACTGCCTGCGAATATTAAAGTAAAAAAGAAATGGATTGAGGCGATTCCTGGGAAAGTAACTAACAACTCTGTTGTATGTAGTTTACATTTCAAACCTGAAGATTATCTGACGGAAGCTAGAAAAAAAATGATACCTGAGGCCCGTTTCACGAAGCGGAAGTCTCTTTCTAACTCCTTTTGCTAGAAAGAGAGTTCCGCTTGTAATTTGTAACTTGTAGCTTCGTGAAACGGACCGCTGGAGTAGTTCCATCTGTTTTTCCTAAGGTAATTTAAGGTAATACCGTAAAATTACTCATTAAATATGTTGATTAATAGAAGCTTCAGCGGGACAGAAAAAATATTTAAAAAAATCTAGTTTTTTTAGATTTTGAGAAGAATTATGTCCGTCACACCGGACATAGCCAAATGCGGAATATTATTACATGTCCGCCGTGCCCGACAATGCCAAATTATTACATATAAAGAAATATATAGAAAAGGGAGAAAATGTTAAAATAGCGTTAATTTTTCTCTGGTATATTATTTATGCTGTATGAAACTATGAAAGCGTAATTGACAGTTGTGTGCGCGAACTTTGTAATACTTTTTTTTTACTTGGATATTAATGACTAAAATTAAAGTCGTGAGGTATATTTAGACATCTTCAGAGGCTCATGAGAAATTAATTTTGGGTGATCTAAATAAATATTTAGGGTGTCCAAATAATCATTCATATCTTGCATGTTACTTCAAGACTGCATGCCGGATTGTAATTTTGTACCTCGTTATCAAGTTGGGAACTACTAAATCATACATTCGGACAGTTTATGATTATGCGTAAACAAGGGGAACCAATTAAAATATGGTCACCTTTACTAGAAAGGGACGCACTAACTTTTAGTACATTTCTTTCGGCTCGCGTTATCGGTGTAGTGCACCTTCCAGATGTACTTAAGTACTTACTAATTCCATGAGTATGGCATGTTTATTTACCGAGCTTTTCCGAGCTCATCTCAAAGTTTGACATCTTTCGAAAATTTTGCATGGCATATGACAAACAGTGTAGTAGCATTTCTTTATTACCAACGAATGAATCAACCTATTCATTGGTCAACACCATGGCGAACGTTATTGACTGTTGCTATGGGTGATTTGAAAATATTAGCCGTTACCCTAACGTTTGCTTATAATAACAACGTCAATAATAATGGACTAGCCTCAGAACTTTCCCGTCATCAATTGTCGTTTGACAACTTCAATAGTACATTATTGCCTAGGCATGGAAGTAGGCAATTGCGGGCCGAGTATTGGATTAAACGGACGAGCTTGCGAGTCCGTTTAAAAATACGAATCCCGCAATTGCTGTTCCTGCCGAGGCAAATATAGTGCTTTTCTCAAAAATCGCAAGAAAAAATTTGTGTTGGAGTCAAATCTTCATCGCTTGAACTCATTTTTTGAATTGCATACAAACAGAAACTTCATGTGAAAAAACCATCACTCCTTACCGCCTTTTTGTTTATGACAAGGAGAAACGCAATTTTTGTTTTTAAAAAAAACATAAGCTATTCCAGGCACAAATAAAAAAGTTATGTTTCGAGTAAAATTTGGATGTATAAGACTTGTGCGCTCATTTTATTATGGCCCTTTTCACTTTTTAAAAAGTTACAAGCTTGATAGTAATGGAATTTGTATGCAACATTGCGGGCTTGTAAAGCGAGCACGCAATGTTTTTTTTTTTAATTTGAGAACTGTCAGTAAACTATGTACTTCGCGTCTCAATATGTAGATAGGAATGTCAACATTTCCGGACATTTTTGAGAAATAGTACATTATTGCCTAGGCATGGAAGTAGGCAACTGCGGGCTGAGTATTGGATTAAACGGACGAGCTTGCGAGTCCGTTTAAAAATACGAAGCCCGCAATTGCTGTTCCTGCCGAGGCAAATATAGTGTTTTTCTCAAAAATCGCAAGAAAAAAATTGTGTTGGAGTAAAATCTTCATCGCTTGAACTCATTTTTTGAATTGCATACAAACAGAAACTTCATGTGAAAAAACCATCACTCCTTACCGCCTTTTTGTTTATGACAAGGAGAAACGCAATTCTTGTTTAAAAAAAAACATAAGCTATTCCTGGCACAAATAAAAAAGTTATGTTTCGAGTAAAATTTGGATGTTTACGACTTGTGCCCTCATTTTATTATGGCCCTTTTGACTTTTAAAAAAGTTACAACCTAGATAGTAATGGAATTTGTATGCAACATTGCGGGCTTGTGTAGCTAGCACGCAATGTTTGTTTTTTTTTAATTTGAGAACTGTCAGTAAACTATGTACTTCGCGTCTCAATATGTAGATAGGAATGTCAACAATTCCGGACATTTTTGAGAAAAAATATTTAATGAGCAATAAGACAAATTCTATATAGTAAAAATGAAATTCCCGCGGTTTGCCATGTATTCGTGATTAATCGTGTAATCTCGTAAATGCTCGTGAATGCCATAATACTGTAAATAACTTCATAATGGCATAACAATAAAAATCCGTGACTGTACATTACGTAGAAAACGGAGATGACGAAGATTTTCTCTGTATGGGATTTAAAGCAATATGGATGGTGTGCTTCAAGTTAGAGAGTAGGAATTCTGTTTTCTACTTATCTGTTGAAATGTGGTAACAATACTATTTAACAAAATGTATGTATCGACATAAAATACAAAACAAATAGTTTCATTTACGTTTTACGTATGAAGTAGGTTTTTTTTACGCGTCAATAGATTACTTAACTTATTTGTACATGATAATAATGATTGACAATAATTACAATAAAACCATTTGGAATCATTATCTATGTAGTGTGACGTCATTTTGCGTCAACGGCTTGAAAAGTACGGGCCCTGGTTATATTATATCATTTACCACATACTTATTGCTTAAAAAATAGGCCGTTAGGATTAATTTGTTATTTTTAAATATATTGCACCCATTTTTCGTGAACTGTAACTGTCACCCATTCTGGCTCATCTGACTCACTGATAACATATAAAACACCTTTAACCTGAATAAAATCAGTTTGATTATTTGTGCCTGGTACTTTCAAGTTGACATCGCCACCTCCTTTTACTTCCAGTCGCTTATTGTCTGCAGTTTTAATATTTGATATTGATGCAGGTTTACAGTTGTACATACCTCCTTCGTTTCTAGTTATATGCATGCTAGCAACAGAGTCGATATACCAGACGTATCAGCAACGGAAAATGAACATGCTGAGAATGCCGCTACAACACTAGAAACATACACTACCTTTTCATTAGTATCATTCTTATTAATAGTAGATTGTTCACCAAGGGATGAAAGGCCCCTACGTCACACGAGATATTTTGGCGCTCGAGCACAACGAGATCGCTAATATTTCGAGTGTGAAATAAATGGTGACTTTCATCCGAGTTAAACACTCTACTTTTCAGTTCGATTATGAGGAAAGTAAAAAAAAGTTAGTTACGGAAAATATCTTTCCTTTGATTTTGGTGGTAGAAGATTTTCCATCACTGCTTGAGCCTATTCCCTAAAATCAAATCTTGCGTTAAATCAATTTCCGAATCAGACGAGGAACTCATTGTAATGACACTAATAACTTATGAAAAATATAGCGAACACAGTGTATTATGTAGTACAACTAGATAGGTACTGAAGATCGTAATCTTGTTTTCCCGTTCTTGTTTTTGACACGAACTTTTTTTAGAGCACCAGAGAGCCAGCCTTTTTACCAGACTGCCATGAAGGGTTATTTATTAGGTGCGGTTTTGAGGCGGTTATTTTATTACAAACCAGGGTTCCAGGTAAGTTTTGACCGCAAACTTCCATGTATTGTAGTTGTCACGACCCGTAAATTTTACAATGCCCACGTTTGTTATTGATGCCATACTGACTACTATCGGAATGGAAGCTGAAAAAAGGCTGGAATAGAACGGTTGCCGACTATGTCGCTTTCGAGGTTATGACCACTCTAATCCAAATTAATCCGCGGAATTAAACTTAAATTTCGACCTATCGATTTCCATTTGCCTAACGGGCGTCTGGGCCCATAACCTAATGAAATTAGTTTAAAAATAGGATTGAAATGACAGAAATCTTTTCTAATATAAATGACTGTAATCGTAATAGCGACAACAAGCAAGAGGTGCAACAAGTGAGCCGGACCGGGAAGTGCGCAGTCGTCAAAAGTGACAGGCCCATAGTTCTTATTTAACGTTCCAATTTACACTATGTTGTATTTATTATTAATAGTACCAAATACTGAAAAACAGACGACCTTTTGTAATCAACAATATTGTAGAACCATGATTAGTACCAGAAATCAGAATGAACTTAAAACACAGTAGGTACAGCAAATTTCGCAATAGCGTCAGGCAGATCCGTAATCAGCAGGGTCAAAACACTCTGAAAACGTTGTTAACCCAACTATTACATGATTTTCTTCTTGCATTGTACTTCTTCAAAAATGACCCTACTCTATTATGCGAGGGTCTTTATGTGTACGTGTCAGCCTTAAAACTATTATGGTAAAGCAAAGACAATTATTTTTCAACAGATGACATATGAAGGCATTCTCATATTTCGGTTCCACATGAACCCCAACAGGTTGACGATACCCGTGACAGGACAAGGCATCGTGCCCCATGTTCACATCATTGGACCTAATGTCTCTTTTCCACCAACACTCCCTTGGGCAGAAACAACCGACATATACTTTGGATTAACAAATCCCTGCCCGTTCCCGCTGGAACTAATATTTGCACACAGTGACGCGTGAGTAAACATCTTTAATAACTGTGTGGCATCAAAATGTATGGAAATTTCCCATTAGCTGCTTGCCATTTTTTCGGTTTGCATAAATAATAACGAATTAAATAATTAAATAATATTTTTCTTCAATTAGTTTCAATCAGTAAAGTTTAGTGAGTATGCCAAACATCTTGAACAAAATTATTTTATGTAAAATCGTAAAACACTGTGAATTTTGTTTATCTTCATTTTTGTTATATAATTTTAGTTTTTTATTTCTTTTTTTTGTCAGAAAATGGGTGGAAGAGGACAACGTCTACCAATTGCTATATAAATATTATAACAAACCTAATGAGATGCTTGTTCCTGCACTCAGACCAGGGGCAGGGTTGCCACACGAAGTAATGACTTTCTACAGAAGGTTTCAAGAGCGCGTGAAAAAGTATTTTTTTTATATCTATGTAGAGCAAAAAAAATCTGCCATAAGTAATTAATATTAAATATATTTCCAGGGCCATGGATGATGAGGCTACAGCAGCCAAGGCTAATGCAAAGGCGTTAGCTTCGGGAGGAAAGTACGCAGACCACTTTACACGAGTATAAATGCTTAAATGTATTAATTCCATTACTGATTCGATAATATTGATTTGTTCACCTTTGTCAAACAGAAAGTCAGGCAGAGATAAAGCATCTGCTAAAGCTGGTAAAGCATCACCTAAGGTACTGGATAAAGGAGAAGTAGTTGCAAAAAAATTCAGAACAGAAACTGAAATTATTGCAGGTATTTATAATATGAATTTATAAAAAACTAGCTGTGCATGGCATGCGTTGAAATTTTCTTTATTTGTTTCTTGGAAATGAAAACGTACAGACCTAGTTTTTCATAATACCTACAACATATACAAAAATCGAAAAAATCGGACTAGGTTAAAGGGAATAAAAATAGCATATAGCATTTTGCACGGAAATTTTTAGAGTCACAATCCTCTTAAGAACATACGAGCCCAAATGCAAAAGAGTTCGTCTATTTAGTACGAAACCTCTAAATGAATCGTTTTTCAAAATTAAAATCTCGATTTCTGTTATAATAACTAAGTCAATAAATAAATAACTACAAATATGCAATAAATAATTTAGTTTATTTTATCGTACATTTCATATTTATGTAGTTTATTGAAAAAATAAGATATTTGTTTACTACTGCTTGAAGCAATAGTACATTGTTGCAGAGGATAGAAAGTACGCGATTTTTGGACGAGTCATATAGAGGGCCGAAACGCATTTGAGGCCCTCTAGTGTACGAGTCCATAAATTGCACTTTCTACCGAGGCAGACATAGTGGTTTTCACGACTACTGAGAGGAAATAAAATAAAAATTAATATTCAAATCTCAAATTTTAATTCATGTTATGTAACATCACCGCTAATTTTACCATGGTTAACTTTTTTTTAATCTAGACCCCTATTCTCGTGGCACTCGAGATTAATAAACTAACATGCGAGATGAAGATGTCAACTCCGTATAAAATTGTATTTGTTTCGCCATATCTCCCATGTTGTCATCTCTCTAGTGGTTCGAGATTAGGGATCAAGTTTGAATTACATGTAAAAAAAAGCAGTGACATAGTTTTTAGTCTGTGTATCTTTTAGCAAAAATACACCTAATATTTTACGACACAAAAAGGTATGTTCTGATTGGTCGATTTCAATTTTTCATTTTAAGGAGCTTATGACACAAAAATCGATTGATTGATTTTCATTGGTTTTTAAAGTTGGACAACAATGTTCCCGACCAATCAGCAAACACTCCGACAAAAACATTCTTGGTCTGTCCTTATAAGTGACGTTTTGTGACCCCAAACAAGACCATCTATGGCCATATTTCCGAGCAGTGTTGTGAAAAATAGTTAATCTGCCACTGCGCTAGACCCAAAATAATTCGTCGACCACTGTGTAGTGTCGCTGTTCTTCGTGATGACCTGATGACGGCTTGAATTCTTAGTGGCTTGTGTCAAACAACGCCGCACATTCTGCAGGAGGTATTGAATTCCACACTGCATTTATCTTATTATTTAAATCTTCCTTGGACTTGGAGGGCTTCTGCCGCAGCTTCTTTTTCATCTTCCATCACAATGTTTTGATCGACGATAAATCTGAGCTGCTAGGTGGCCAGTTCTCCAGTGTAGGAACTTCGTTGGAAAGTAATCAAGCCTTTTTGCTTTTGGCAGTATGACATGAAGCACCCATCTTGTTTGAAAATATACTTGTTTTCAGGTTGCAAACTGGGAATTGAGGTTTAAGGTTTAAAGACATTTATTCTCATATAAGATATACATCACTTCCATGAGAACATGGTTATAACACATAAAACGTGTAGGTATTTAAGTTGTTGTCACCGCTAGAATGCAAAATCATATTTAAGGTAGACAATACGTACAGTAAAAATAAAATAATGAATAACAACAAAGAAATAAGGCATGCAAATATTGAACAGCATAATACAGGTAAGCATTACTATCTAGCTATAAGGGTGAACCCATTCAACTCATTCATTAATTAATTAATTTGCTTATTAAGACCAGATTGCCAATTTTAGTGGTTTGATATGATATATTCAGCGAGTCCCTTTTTGAATGCATTGAATGAGTTTACATTTTTAATGTCGGGCGGTATTTTATTGTACAGGAGCGCACCTTCAAACGTAACCGTCTTTTTACCATAATTAGTACGTATTTTAGGCAAAGCAAGGAAGCCAGCGCGGCGTTGACGAAGACAGACGTTTGGAAAAATTTTTCGTTTCGTAAATAATAAGTTTGTGTGAATGTCCTTATTTATTGATTTCTAATAAAAATACAAGTATTGTATATGTAAAGCTGTTTGATGTTCATCAATTTCGTTTCCGAGTAGATCTGGTTAGTTGGTGTTAGATGATGAAAGTTAAATAGAATTTTGATAATTTTGTTTTGCAGAACCTGTAGTTCTTTTATTTTTGTTTTAACAGCACTTCCCCAAAGCTCGACGAGGTACAAAAGATGCGGTTTCACAAGAGCGTTGTATAAAGTGAGACGTAGATGTTTTGGAATACATTTACTTACTAAATGTATTCCAACGTTACGAAGAGAGCCGCGAAGTGTTGTTAGTTTTTATATAAGGGTGTTCCAAGTTAATTGTGAGTCAGTGTGTAATCCGAGATATTTTTCGTGAGATTTCTGTTGCAGTGGGATATTATTTATTGTGAGAGGCGCGTGTGGCGGTATAGGCTTGTTTTTAGCTTTAAATATAACATAGCATGTTTTTGAAGTATTAATTGTTAAAAGATTATATTGGAACCAGTTATATAGAATGTCTAGGTCTTGTTGACCTTGGGAAACTATATCGTGTATTGGTGAGCCAAAGTAAAAGAGAGAGGTATAGTCTGCGTATAGAGCAATGTGTCCATTTAAACCGAGTTCGTGAATGTTGTTGATATAGGCTAAAAAGAGCAAAGGTCCCAGAATGGAACCCTCTGGGACTCCGCAAGTTATCGGTAATGGGTCACTCTGGCAATTGCTATCTATTCTGACAACTTGCGTTCTGTTTGTTATATATGATTTGAGCATTTGCAAAGCTTTATCTGTTATTCCAATGACCTCTAGCTTTTTCAAAAGTAAATTGTGACACACAGTATCAAAAGCTTTTTTAAGGTCAATAAAAATGCCTAGAACTATGTTTCTGTTGTCAATATTGTGTTTTATTTTTGTAATGAGATCGATAGTTGCTGCAAGTGTATTACTTTTAGGTCTAAACCCATATTCCCGCTCGAAAATGAAATTGATGTCATCAAAATAACTGTTTAATCGTAAGTATAATACTTTTTCGAGGATTTTTGACAGGACTGGCAATACAGATATAGGACGGCAATTGCCAGGATCGGTTTTCGGACCACCTTTATAGGATAGGATTAACCTTCGCAGTTTTTAGTGAGTCTGGAAAAATACCATTTAGTAAGAGCCTATTTATACAGAATTGAAGGTAATAAACTGTTCTTTAAGATATCTTGGTACCTGGTAGCATTCACGGTGCCGTCTATAAACTGCAGACGACCCACACCTTGGGCTGACATGCAACCCCAAATCATCACCGAGGCAGGAAATTTGACTTTTCTTTTGAGGCAATCTTTATGAATGGCTTCGTCTTTATTACGGACCACTTTTTCCATTCATCTCCAATTGTTACTTCAAATTTTGATTCGTCACTCCATATTTTGTACCGCCAATGATCAGCCGTCTAGCCTCGATGAGCTTGAGCAAATATCCGCCACTACTTTTTCTGAAGTCCAGTAAGTAAAGGTTTTTCTATTGCCGTATAGAATCCGTATCCCATCCTTTTCATAACTCTTTTGCAAGTATCGACAGAAACATGTTTGTTGATCAGGTCTCGCCACTTCACGGTCAGTTGCCCTGCCCGAGCACGTCAATTTTGCTTAATGATCTTCTTTAGAGTTCTGTTTTCAGCTGCGGTTGTAACGCGTGAACGACCAGTTTTCTTTAAGCTTTCTTTCCAGTTTTCTTGTAATGCTGGATAATGTATTGTACTTATGTAGATCTCGCTAGGTGAAGGCCTTGAGATATTTTATATGCTGATTTGCCTGCTTTACTGCTTGATATTATAAAATTCCGAACTTCATCCGATACTGGTTTACCGTGACCCATCCATACTAATATTATAAATGTGAAAGTGTGTATGTTTGTCCGTCTTTCACGCTTCAACCATTGAACGGATCGAGATGAAACTTGGCACACATATAGGTTAGGCCCTGGAATAGGACATAGGATATTTTTTATCCCGGAAAATTTAACCGTTCCCGAGGGAGCGAAAGCTATTGTATTATCCACTAATCCTATTAATGCCAGTATCCTACTAATCCTACTAATGAGACTTATCTTTATTACTTAGCCATTACGTTTGACGTTAAAGTGACATAAAATGCTACTGGTCGCCGATCATTAAATATTATAAATGCAAAATTTTGTGTGTTAGTTTGTTACTTCTTCACGCTGTAACGAATGGATGTACTTGGATGAAGTTTGAAATGGAGATAGCTTAGGTGTACCCCGGATTGAGCCCGGATAAACACATCATCGCAATCTACGCGGAAGAAGTCGCGGGCAGAAGCTATTTAAAAAAAGGTACCTTTTGCAATTTTGGAAAACTACCCCTAAGGGGTCTTTACCTCCTTTGAGGGTGTAGAATTTTGTGCTTATGAGGGTTTCGTCATTTTCGAAGAAACGTGAAAATGGTATATAGGCTACTATTTATAAATAAAAAATATAGCTTTCAGCGATTTTGGAAAAACTACCCCTAAGGGATAAAAGTAGATAAGGGATTGTAGAATTTTGTATGAATTTAGTCATGTTTGTGGTTAAAAAAGTGAAAATTGCCATTTAGGCTACTACGCATAAATAAAAAATAGGTTAATACCTACTCTACTTTTTGGGATTCAGAAAAAAAATCGTAAAGGGGTGAAATAGAAAATAGAAGTACTATATCGAAGTTAAAAAAACTCATAGCTATGAGCTATGATAATAGCTGTAATGCGCGGGGAGTAAGTACAGTTGGTTGGTTTGACCGAAATTAAATACACTAACTATTCTTTATTCTTTAAAAACGAATTGGGCACTTACACCTACTATAATACTTTACGCACTAACATCTAAATCATATAATTGGTTCAGGGTGAAATTGTGCGACTTTAGTGTCGCTGTACTTGTACGTATGTAAAATTACAGCGACAAAGTTCTTCGCAGGGCCGCGGACGCCGGGAGTTTAAATAGGACCGGCAAAGCCCGCTCGCGCTCAACGCGCTCATTTATCGAAGAACTTCGTCCTTATTGCTTTGTTTGGGATATTGTCAGTCTGTATTATTACTAAATTGTGATTAAAAAAATCTGCAAACAATTTTTCTTTTGTTTGTATCGTAAAAACGAAAAACACAAAAGCTTCAAAATTTGGTGTGATTATACATAATACAAATCCTAAAAAAACAAAAAATTACTGAAAACTGGTCAAGTGCGAGTCGGACTCACATACCGAGGGTATTTTTATCGACTACGATTTCGGTCAGAGCGATTCAGTGCGCTGGATGTCCCTACCTATTTACATCCTGTACTACATATATATTATAAATGCGAAAGGTTATGCGTGCGCGGGTCACTTACTTTTTTGCTAAAAAGGATGGACGAATTTGCTTAGATACAATTAGGAATAGAGTTTGCTTATACACTGGATTAACACACAGCGCTACGTTGAATCCCGAAATAAATCAGTGTTCCCGTGGGATGGCAAAATTACTAATTCTACGCGGACGAAGTCGCGGGCAGAAGCTAGTACTGAATAAGAAAACTTGGCAAATAATACAAATACATTAAATCACGCCTGTTTCTCAAAGGGGTAGGCAGAGACCACTTCTTTCCTCTTGCTACGATCCTGAAAAATCTCATTCGCTTCTTCCACATTCAGTCAAATCAAGTCATTCCTTCTTAAATAACATTTCCAAAACATCAAATAATTCTTTGTTCAAATAAAATTTATTTTTAAATTGGTTCGAAATTGTTAATTATTTCTTAGACCAACAATTTGGCATCAATTAACATGAAACGAACTCTTTTGCTTGTGCGATATGAAGATATAAATGAATAATTCTCTGATTGTATACAATATCAGAGAGCTCGATACAAATATAATAAAAGGAAGCTATATTCGTCAAGATAGGAAAGTACGGTAAATATTTTTTTCCTAAATTAACGTTGTTGCAGAAATTGAAGAATAAAAAAATGAGTGTCGCTATTCAAATGACTAAACGAACTCTTTTGCATTGGGGCTTGTAGATCAAAAAATTACAAGAGTCCACGTTTTGTAAAGCAAAAATACCTACAGACTGGATTCTATAACCTTTTCATTTGTTTAAGATGAAATAAAAACGCTAAAAGAACAAAAAGTAGACCCTCTAAAGGAATGCTTTCTTGTGTGCGACAGCGCGTCGGATGCTCCTACCACGGATATACATATCAAAGGACTTATTGTTTTTTTCCATGGCTCTCCTTGTGAAGGTACAGTTATAGTTTTTCAAAATGTTGCATAGCACAGTGAATTTATGGGTTTGGTTCATGAAAAAAGAAACTTCTAGGTCCTTAATTGTGCAGGTGGCAGCGAAAAATATACAAGGTTAATTCATACGAGTATAATACTTCGGCTCTAAAAGCAGCAAGCAATTTAAGTAAAATTAAATGAATCTGTGTCTTTTATACAGGGTGTAACAGCAAGAGTGGATCAAACGACGCAGGTCGATAGAGGACGTCAAGACCTATCGATTTCACCCCCAATGTATGTTCAGCGATTTTCTACCGTTTCAAAATTATTTAAGTTTTTGTTAAATTTTACTGACACCCTCTATTACCATCTTATGTTGCTAATACAATCTTAAGATACCAGATACCAGATACCAGATTGTTAACAGATGAATCACAGCTGAGATTTTTGTTTTATGGGTATTCAAATAGTTGGTCTTGAGTCTCCAATTAACGTCACGGTCAAAAGTAGGTATTACCAATTTTTAATAAAATAATTAATTCTTGAACTATCGCTGTTAACCCAACTTTAACTTTCGGGTTTAACCAATAAAATTCACTTATTTTTTTTTATAACAAACTGTTCCAAAAACTGCCCTAGTTAATGATAAATCTTCTGTATAAACTTTATCGCATTCAAATAATAGGATCATTTAAAATTTAACCATACAAACAACGAAGTCGAAAAAAGTTCCGTTGTATGTGTCCGAGTTAGCGTGCCCAACTTTTCGGTCCTTACCCGAAATTAATCATTTTTTCTGGTAGTAATCGCTCGCGTGAAAAACTAAATTAAAGTATGTTGTTAAGCCTGAATTTCATCAATAAGTGAAATATATTCAAATGGCCGTCTTAATTAAACGTCTAAATTGTTTTTGTTCTAATCTTCAAGTAGGTAAAGTTTGAGCGATGATCCGGTAAGCAGGGACTTTTATTTGCATCAATAAATAAAATTAACTCATAAATTGGGTATCCTTATCCTATCACGAATATTTGACCCCGAAAAAGGTGATTACTAGGAATTAACTAAACTATCTACTGTAATGATAACTGATTCACTATTCTTAGCTCTTTCAAATTATTCACATAATATCTAACTAATTTCTAAACTGTAATTTTTATACTTGAAAGTGTTTTTAAAAGCCATAGACAGCAGGCAAAATCAGCAGATGTTGAATATTACGGATGTTAATTTTTTTCATAAAAAAACATGTAATTGGCTCCATTATAACAAACTTTTAATATGTCCCCTTAAGTTAACAGAGCTGACCCATCCTTTTTTCCTGCAGTCGTCGCCTGTTTATCAAGACTATTCTAACAAGATCATACTTTTGACTCTACGTTAAGTACAGCAGCAAACCTATGACCATCTTCAAATTCAATCATCAGGTCAGTTCTTAGTCACCCATAGGGCTGCCTTGTTACCGGGTTTACAAGTATCTTATAACCTAATTTCAACTCATTGTAGTAACAGAAACTCGATCCAAGTAAAATTATATGACTCAAACTTAACCAATTATAAAAGTGAAGTCATGTAAAACCTTTTAATTAAGTGCGACTTCAATTAACAAAGACTACAGTAAATGATGTTATTTTAACCAATAGGGAATTTGCATGAATTTTTTAAATCGTATTTCTCAACGAAATATGAAAATACCGTAAAAGAGATCAACAAAAGTGAAATTAAATTTAAAATCGGTCAAGAAATACGGATGATACAAGCATTTTAAACTGCTAATTAGACAGATAGATCCGATGTGCACCGATGACGTCATTGTGCAGTTCGGCCATAATAACTCCACGTAAAATTCTGTTTTGCTAGAAAGAGATAGGAACAAATATTTGTTGGCTTATATCTTGGTTATTATTTTAGCTATTCAAAAAATGTTTTTTCACATCTGTTTGTTACATGATTCAGCTTTTATTGAAGGTGTAAAAAAACATGAATATCACTTTGAGTCAGTTGCAATCCTAAGTTTTAAGTTAAGGGGTTTCGTTAATGTCGCTCTTGTGACACTTAACTTTGTTTGTTACATTTTCCTGTAAACCAAATACAATAAATTTTGCACAGGAGATTTATCATTAAGTAGCGCAGTTTTAAGAATAATTTCCAGTTTTTTTATGTTAATATTGTTCACTAACAGCCTCGAAAGTTCGAGTTAAAGTTTAGTTTACAGAAAAATCCAAGTACACGTACAATTTTATAAAAATTGGCTAGTATTTTGATCAATTTTTTAATTGAATACTCAAGATCAACTATTCCACTACCTATAAAACAAAAATCATAGCTGTAAATTCAATTGTTTAGATTACATTAGCAAAAATAGGAGGTAACATAGGTGCTAGTAAAAATTTACAAAACCTTAAGTAACTTTGGATCAGCAGAAAGTCGCTGAACATACATGGGGGTGAAATCGATAGGTCTTGACTTGACGTCCTCTATCAACCAGCTTAGTTTGATACACTCATCCTGTTACACCCTGGATTTATTGAAAATTTACATGCAAATGACGGAAGTATAAAATGTGAAATCATTATGCATTGTCATTTTACAATTCAGAGATTTTTTTTAACTTAGACGTTTGTCATATTTTACGATTTGACTCGATAGTCCTTTTGCTACAGAGATGTTATGCCATACCTACTATCCTGAGAGTACAGACTATGGTAAAGATCAATTGGAACTTTTGCTTCTTAACATCATGAAATCTAGACGGCTTAATACAAACAAGTCCATTCTTGCGACGCGTTGGCCTAGTTGGTAGTGACGCTGCCTACGAAGCTAATGGTCCCGGGTTCGATTCCCGGTATGGGCAAACATTTGTGTGATGAGCGCGAGCATTTGTTTCGGAGTCTTGGGTGTTTTCTATATATTTAAGTATTTATTTCTCTATACAAGTATTTTTACCGGTGTTTAGTACCCATATTACAAGCCTAGAGCTTAGTTTGGAACTAGGTAATTTTTTGTGAGATTGTCCTCTGATATTTATTATGTTTACTTATTTGCTATTCTACTCGTACTTATTAATATTGAAATGAGGACGTTTTGCACATCAAGGTTATTTACTAGCTAGACAATTCTAAAACATTTGACTTACCAAATACCAAGTCTAATGCAGTTCAGTCCTCATGAACTAAACCGATTTTTCCAGGACACATTTAGCATTTTACCTTATTCTCAATTTTATATACAATACAGAAATACCTGGCCAGGAAATGGCTTATACCCTTGGAAGGAAGTTAGGCTTGCCAGTAGTAAACATTGACGCAGCCGTGGTGCACGCCCTGTGCAACAGCAGATGCCCGGCGAAATCCATCGTTTCAAATGCTATCAACGAGCTGTACCACCAGTTCCGCAAAGGAACTAAACCAGACGACGACGACGACAGTCACGATGGTCAGTATCCCTATTTGTTAATTCGGAAGATGCGCTTAACTATGTACGAACGATCCAATCAAATACTTATTCAAATACACGGTTACGAGCACAGCGGTACTGACGCGGCGCCAAGCCACTACCGTGGCTATGCTATTCATTACCTACCGCACCCGCATTTTAAAATAATACTGGGCAAAATTAGGAATGGAAAAATACTCAAATCATAGTTTTTTTTATCGGAAATATAATGAATCAAGCCGCTGTATATAATAGTGTATAGGTATAAGCCATTCTATCTCAGTCCAAAAGGTTGGCATGGCATTGGCAGTCTTAGGGTTGCAGTCTTGTGATTGTGGTCTGCAGAATACAAGTGCCTGTGGACGGCCTCAGATCCCACTTGCCATCGGGTGGGCTGTGTGCTCGTTCGCCTTTTCGTTACCATAATAAATATATTATTTGTTGTTTTATAGACGAGTTTGGTGAAACGGAAGATGAATATGAAATCATGTGGAAAAAGATACTCTTCTTAAATGACAATAAAAATGTTCAAACACCTCGTTCTAAGACCAGTGACAAAAAAAAGAAAAAGTCGCCCACTTCTTCGTCGTGCTCAGTACAAGTACTAGGAGTGATGGGAACTACAACTATGTTTAACATGGTATTTTTTGATCACACCGTCGGTTGTCAACCAAATCTTATTAAATACCTCGTATACTCGTAGTACGTATCTCGTTTAGTACTTACCTGTACCTGGTGCTGCGGGCCTAATTTTGATATCTGAGATCATGAGAGCTATCAGAGTGGGGCATATAGCTCTCAAAGTCGAAGAGAAAGGACAACATCGCTCCTATGCCGTCTGTCAGTGATCTGGTATTGCAATAAAATGAAAAAAACTGACGCGACTTCGTTTTAGGGTTCCGTACCTCAAAAAGGTAAAATGAAAGAATGATAGGAGGTTGTCCGTCTGTCCGTCGAAATAAATTTTTTTTATTTTATTTAGTATAGATTCATAAAGAACATTTTTTGTCTGTCATGCTCCTATCGGCTTGGTATCGACTTGAAATTAAAACCATATACTCAGGTCTACAGTCCCTTGAAGCTGTGAAAAAATCAAACTTCTAAGTTAACGTAAAAAAAAGATAGGTACGGCTGATTATATATTTCGACAATCTCAAGGGAATCAAAATGTATAGGGTATTTACCGTTGATCTAGAAATATGGAATTTGGCCAGTAATGCCGTCTTATACTACAAGTATAGGGAAAAATCTGAAATTTTAATTTAATCACAAAACAAACAAGGTTTTTATGCAAGGAACGGCGGTCCAAATTTTAATTGAGTTAACGGTTCATGTGGTGTATTGTATGAAAGGACTTCATTGGCATAATCTTAAACAGATTTTTAATTAATTTTATCATGTACAGTTTTTGATTTATGACTTAGAATGAAAAAAGTACCTACAGAATTGAACGGAGCCCTCGGTCACAGTATTAAGAAAACCTACCACTAGCCCGACTCCTTTGTTGTTGAATGCATGCCGCCACTGCGTATACATAGGCACAGAAACTCAGTCAAGGGTCAGGGTTGTCACAACAAAAACTACTTAAATATTTTATTTTAAATACTTTTTTCTGAGAATGTTAGAAATAGGAACATTAAAAACACAAAATACATTTATTTTAAATTAACTTTAGAATATCCCAGTAATTTGTAATGATAAAATAAATTTTACACATTTTAGAAACAAATTTATGGGCTCAAGACTTTTTACGTTAAGGGTTTCGTTTAAACGAATACTTAGGTTAAACCTACACGAGATTATTACACCTTAATGTATTTTACTACCAATTCAAAACAAAGGTTAAATGGTGGAATTTGAGAATAACTCATCTAATTACAATTTAAAATATAGGTGATTAAAAAATAACTCACCGATCGTCTCGTGGAAATCGGTGGAATTTCAATTATTTTTCAAACCCACACACGTACACCCCTTGTCATTAGAGAGGGCAAACTAAGGGAGATTGCACTCGCCGACTTTGCCGCCCGCTTCTCCGCGTACCCCCCATCGTTGCCCCGCGCAAGGTCATGAGTCGGCCGACTGTTAGTAATAATAAGACTGTGCCTCGGTTGGCGAGTCCAACTCGCACTTGTCCGGTTTTTTAACAACCTCTCTACCTAATCTCTCTGGGAAACAGGCGTGATTTAATGTACCTATATAATATTGGTCTGACTGGTCTGGTGTTGTTGACTTTAAAGCCGCCTGAAGTATTTTTTCTCAAATATCTTTAATGTACAGAATTATTGTTCCTGAAGTTTTATTAAAATTTGTTAATTTAAAATTGGAAATGGTGTGAACAAATTAGTACCTACTGCTCGACATATAACCTCAAATATTTATCAAGTGTGTTTTGAAAGTAATGAATGATGTGATGTGTGATGTGTGTGCGTAGTGTGTTTTGGTATAATCATTGCAAAGACTTAACTTTAAAAGTACGTGATTATCGAGTAATAGATTATAGTAAATCGGGTCGTTTGGTTTTCTTTACATATTTGCCAATTTCAATTGTCACGGACTATATGTAGAAATTGGCCGATTATAATACCGTAGGTAGGGCAACTAGGGCAAGTTAGGTGGGTGGGGAAGGAGGTGCCCCCTGTTATCAAATCAAAATTACAAATAACATAATAAGATTTGGTCGATACCGGACCCCCAATATTTATATCTCAAGGTTTCATTTCCGCATAATCGTTTATTTTTACCTAGGATTTAATAGAAGAACTGCTAACAGACTACTTTAAGCGGAGAAAATTTAGACGTGGTTTTGTGATCGACACGTTGTCGAGTATCATGCTAAAAAGTCCTCCATTGGCTCTCACCACGGTTCTCAGATGCAAGAGCTCCATATGGAACATACATTTAATTCTCTGCCATGGAGATTTTGCCACGTGGGCTCAAGCATATGAAGAAGCTCAACGCGAAAACGAATTGATTGACGAGTAAGTAAATTGTATTTTATTTAAGATTTTGTTTCCTCTTAATATACAATTAGGTTCAGGTAGTCAAGATTTTGAGGATAATCATAATCATATTTTCATAATTCAATTAGTTTAAGCTTTTACAAGTGTTTTTTAAATATTAGGGCAGTAAGGTAAATGCAGCTATTAACGACCCTCCTAAGGCTATTTTGACATTGATCATACTTATTAAGGATATTGGTAGCGTATGTTTTTTTTTTATATGGTAATACAAAATCTTGGGTTTATCTTTACGATGATAAATGCTTCAAAATAAAGTACTTATTCTCTTATGAAAAATAATTAATTAAGTGGGTAAGTCGATTGTTTTAATCACCGACCCATAGCAATGCCTGTGAAGCTATTAACGATTTTTATGCAGTTATTACCGATTGAAAGAAAATAATACAATTTTAAACAGTGAAAAATATTGAAGCAATGAAAATCGCTGAACATACACGGGGGTGTTTCGGATCGGTCTAGGCATAGGCATCTAGATTTTAAGTTTTATTGTCAAATGTTGCTCCACCCTGTTTAAATAGTAATAACCTGAAATAAGTGCAATAATTTGTGTAGAATCGCTAATTGCTACTCATTGTATTGTTGTATCAAAACGCAACTGAATGTTATCCGCGCAAATGTCTCTGGAAGGAAATCTCTGGAAGGGTGAACACATCACTCCATATTTGATTAATGATGACTTGATTGTGATACAATAAATAAACCTACTGAAGACCTAGTAAATTGTTTGAATTCAACAACAATACACTCAATGAAGCTATTACCGACTCACATGGGTCGGTGATAGAACATGTAGGTAAGTATAATAGTTAAACGTATTACCGACTTATAAAAAGTACTTAATATTTATAACCGGCGGTTTCCTGACTGGAAAAGAGACCATATTGATTAAAGTAATATAAACATTAAAATATGGTTAATTAATTATTTTCTCTAACTTATATCGATCAATGAATGACGTAATCGTTTTCGGCAAATTTACAACGCCAAAACATGAAAACTAGATAAATTATTGTATGCCGCTAATAGATTTGTACAAAGGCTGATTTTTGTAATTAAAATGGTTTATACAAATACTTGTATTGTTAGTTCTTAGAAACTATTTTTTTTTCTTTCAGCAATCAGCATTCAGTACTATTTAGTACTCATCTAAATATCTCTAAAATGTAAAAATCACTTCTGCCTAAACTACTGAACCGATTTTGATGATTTAGGTGTCATTAGAAAGGGGGTGGTATTTAGATGTGTTTTCAGGTGTACATTTCTTTTACTCTTCCTATTTCGCTTCATAAAAAGACATTAGAATGGAAAAGAACGTCCTTGATATCTAATTTGACCTCTAAAAAAACATTAGGGGTCAAATCCCTCCACATCTTAAGATAATCACAGTAGGGTCCTCTACACCTGGTATAAATTTTATGCTTTTAAGGGTGGCGATAAGATATCTTGATGAAGATAGTTGAGCGATTAAAACGAAAAATATTTAATTGATTAAAAATGACTGTGATTTTCCCGCGGCGTTGTTTGCGGCGAGCTTGAAATGTCTTAAAGTTTCATATATCAACGAAGAAGTGGGACTACATAAGCTTATTTTGAAATAAAAGAATTGTTTAAAAAAACAAAAAAACGCCTTCAAAGATGCAAAAAATAACTTCTATTAAAATATTTCAAACAAAAGCCGACTTCTGTTGGACTAACCTATTACCTATCATTTTAATAAAAGTTCTATTTTGCATTTTTGAAGGCGGTTTTTTGTTTTTTTAAACAATTATTTCTATCAAAAATTGGTCTTTACGATCAGACTTTTATTTTTCAGTACGGCTCCTAAAGCGTGTACAGAATCGGAAATTAATCTTATAGTAAAGAAATGTAAGTATATGGATCGTAAAGAATATGCTTGTGCATCAGCTGAAATGAAATCAATTTATGTGACGTATGGTTTAGAAGAAAGAAGAAGAAGGTATTACGAAAAACTTGGGTAAGTGCTGTTGTATCCGGGCATTGACTGGATAAATGTTATTATGAGTAGGTTGTTACCTAATTGTCTTAAGAACTTACACAGGGTCCAAAAATATGGCTTTGCCCATGTAATCTTATTATCAACGTTTCGATAGTTCTTATTTACTTAAAAGTAATGGCGGCTGAATTAAAAACAAACAATAACATGTCAAAGGCTGTATGGTTTTTGAGTGTGTATACTATAAACAATCTTTTATATGTAATCAATCATCAACAGATTTTTCATCTCTCCTTACCGGCATTATTAAGGATTTCCATTCCTCAATAGCGGGATGAAAATAACATTAAACTAGGGCGAAAAGTAATTTTGAATAAAGAGTTTTTTAGACGGACCCATTACCAAATAATTGTGACTATTTTCAAAATAATGTGAAGGATAAATTGAGCCATAATTTTTGGTATCCTATTATCTCGCCTCATTAGTTTTTCGTTTAATTCTTATTTCGTCTCATTCTGTATTCGTCTTCGTCTTGTTCGCTATCCGTCACTATCTTAATTGGTCAAATTCTGCAACTTGTATATCTCGTAATACGTCTTATTCGTTTTTCGTCACGGTCTTCCTTTGAAACATTTATCGTTCTTCCCTTTCGTTTTTTGTCTCATTTACGTATTCGCCACAATTATTTCGATACGTTCGGTGCTGGTTACATTCTTAATTAGTCTCTTTCGTTTTTGGTCGCATTCTAGGTAAGTGACGTTCGTTTTTCGTCTCATTAATTATTTGTGACTATGTTTTCCCGACATACTTAAAATGATTGTAAAGCGACGGCTTTCCATACAAACGGCGTTAACGTATTCCATCTCCTAAAAGAAGTCGGTTAAAATGGGGGCGCGCCGTCGTTGGTACAAAATACTAAGTATACGCCTCTTAAATTTATCGACAAACCGCGCATCACTGTTTGCGAACTTACGCACACTAATTAAAAGTGACACACACTAACAAAACTAAAAAGTCCAAGGAAGACCGCGACGAAACACGAATAATATTTGTTAAGAGAGAGACAAGTTACAGAATTTGACGAAATAAGATAATGACGGATAGCGAACAAGATGAATGAAGAATGAGTGACGAATACAGAATGAGAAGAAATAAGAATTAAACGAAAAACGAATGAGGCGAGGTAATAGGATACCTAATTCTTGTATGACAATATCTACAAAGTTCGTGACAATGAAATACTCGTACAACATTTTTGTTTATTTTCCTCTCAGTTGAAATGAAAAGAAATGAAATAAAGAGGGGATGTCCAGTAAGATCACCTGGTAGGATCCCCCACGTACAAAATTAATAGGTAGGGGATCCTACCAGGTGATCTTACTGGACATCGCGAATAAAGAAATTCTTATATTAATTTATGTATTTATATTAATACAATATGTAAGAGTATAATGTATAGTTAGGCCCTATGTTGCACCGCAAAACTACAATCTCTGCTTTGCTTAAAGGTTAACTGGTAGCGAATAGCGGGCTTTACACGGCACAGTTTGGACCGCGGGAAACGCCACGCGCCAGTCCGAACCGTAGGTTTTTTATTATTTTACTATTACAGTTGCATTTACACGTAAGGTTCGGCGCGAAGATTGGAATGGCGCGTGGGGTTTCCCGCGGTCAGAACTCTACGAGTGCAGTTATATTCGGTTTCATACAAAACTCCCGGTTGGTTCAAATGCCGACGCAAAATGAGCTGGACTTTTGTATAAAGCAGAAATTAAGCGACCGAAAATAGGTATGCGACTCACAACTCAAAAAATACGTTCGTTTGACGTTACCCTATTCAAACGAGTGTAATTTGTGCGCCGTTTCATAATTTCATACCTGAAATAGTAGTTTACGTGACGGTTGCGTAATGCCAATTACGCAGAGTCGTGTACAATACTTTATCTACACACATATTATAAGTACTCTATGATGGGTTCAGAAGCCGAAAGGCAAATGACCAGCATTACCTGTGGTAGTAGGTGACAGCGATGACAGCTGTAACGTAATTTTGTTATGTTATCGAATATTGTTAGGTAATGAGATCCAAAGAATGATGGGCAAAAATGTATGAATGCTGGCCTAGAAACCAATAACAATAAACACTATATCATCGGATATGCTTTTTAATTCTACAACGATTTTGTGTAGCGGGAAACCTCAAATAACTGGGAGATTTTTTTTTTTAATCTGGATCATCTTGACGCCTACATAGACGACTTTAGCATAATTACCATGAAATGCTGCCGTCTTTGCATGGCGATAATTTATTTTGCCCAAAGATTTCGAACTACCTGCCATAGTAATAGTTTTATAACTTAGAATTACCTATCCGGTGACATATCGCTTGTCCTTATTGGTCATATAGGCCAATTTGCCCATCATTCTTTGGAACATCTTCCAAAATTAACAGCTATCATCGCTGTCACCTACTACCACAGGTAATGCTTGTCATTACCTACGGGTTTTCAACGCATAATAGAGGACTTATGATATGTGTGTAGATAAAAAGTGTTTACTTGTCCCTGCACTCGGTATCACTCATCTATTTTTGTCAAATAGACGGTTTCCATTCCCATTTTGATCGCGGACTGATGATAATATAATAATGCAGCTTGCAAGACATTGTTTCAGGATAAACTACGCAGAATTAAAGTTGGAGAGGAATACGAGAGGAGCAGGTAAAATAAAATGATCCTTACTCACTAATATATTTAGGGTGACCCACTATTAGTAACTATATGGCATTTATAAAATTTTGGTAAATACATAATATAAAATATATGTGTACGAGTATATACGTATTAAAAGGACAATTATCAGATGTCAGTTCTATGAGGATATGTGTGCTCGAACTTATTTCTGTATTAAATGTATTTATTTATATGTTTACGTATGTATTTATGTGTATGTACCTATGTTTGGATATGTATTTTCTATGCACGGTATTATGCTCCTAATGCTATCGATCGTACAATATTGCACCGCCTACAACAATTTTCTGATTTGCCCAAAAGGTCAACTTGCAGAGAATGCCATTAGGCATTAAGTTCATCTTTTGTCCTGCTTTGAAATAATCTATGCTTATTTTGCTAAGTATACGCTAAGTATTCATATCACAGTTTAGTATCTTTATTCGGTTAACTTTTCCAACATCATAAGTAAGAAAGGGACAAATTACTCACTTCCATAACTTTCAAGGGGATTTCCCAAAAACAAGTGCTAATTATTTTAGAAGAAAAACGTTGCCAGCTCGTCCTTTCGCTGTGCTGTGTTTCCTGGAGAAGCGAAAATATTCCATTTAACTTAGTATGTAATAAACATTTAAAAAAGCGGAATTCGACGTATGTTCATATAACATTTTTAACTCCATTTAACCTCAGGAACACGCTGTTTAAATCCTTCGGGTACGCCCCGAGCACGGTGTATCACTTTGCTTTTATCGGTAGGGGTAAACTTATCTCTTACCCATGGTCTAGCGTACGGTCGACTGCTATTCCATTGAAATAAGGTGCAAAAATGTGAATATATAACTTTAATGTCGACTATACAAATTGAACTTACTTTACTAATCACCAGATCGTAGCAAATCATTACTGTTGATAAACTCGGATTCGAAGAAGAAAGTTAATAAAAAGGACGACGTTAAAGGTAAGTACCTTATTCCTACTGTTCCTTATTTTAAGGATTCGAGTTGGTCATTTTAATTAATATCTTATATTATCAGCTAAGCCCACAAATGAATACATTATGATGAGCAATAGATATAACGAGTATTATAAAAATACGTGTGATGCTCTTATCAACATTGCGAATAATTGGGTGAGCCAGGATGGTGAGGTTGGATTTCCACTGTACGGGTTCACCGGCCAATTGATAGGGTCTTCACAGAAAAAAATCAAGAAAAAATCCGAAATTCAAATGCAGGTATCTTGTCTTTTTAATCGTTGTTACAATCCCTGAGCTCTCTGTTACGGAGCCGGTGTCCATCGTGGGTCACGTAACAGAAGGCTACTGAAGAAGTAAGTAGGTATAGCCCTAGAAGTAAGTAAGTAGTAGCCTAGGCCCCAGCTAGACGCATTACGCGGGTTACGGTGTGTTGTTAGGTATGAAGGCAACAGGTGTGGTGTGGTCTGACTACCTACCTATAAATCAACTGTTGTTCTCTTTGTCTCTCATTCATGTGGATACCTAGTTGATAGTTGTTAGTGTCAGGCCCCGCGCACTCCGCGCCTGCTGATTTGCGGTCTGTCACGAGCGGCTAATCAGAGGGCTCAGACAAGATGCACTACGCTAACTAACGTTTCTATTCGATTCGTTTTTAAACCAATCGCGTCACTGGTAGACCACGTGGTTTTTCGTATCACGTCATCTTCCAGTGACGCGATTGGTAAATAATAAAAATAATAAAAATATAAAATATAAAAATATAAAAATATAAAAATATTGATAAAAACGAATCGAATAGAAACGTTAGTTAGAGTAGAGTGCATCTTGTCTGAGCCCTCAGTTGAGTGTCACGCGCACCGTACGCTGCCAAGTCCGAGTTTTTATTTGAGTAGGTACCTATGGCCACTCGAAAAGCGAAAAGGTAGGCATAGCATACGGGTGCTTAAGAGGGGTGTTATTGAGATGTTCGAGGGTTAACAAGGAAACACACGTATCGATGCACAGCTGATTTAATACTGACGTTTGACAGAGAGCGCAGCGCCGCGTGATGTCACGCTATACACATCATCTCCTTCCGCCTTAACTAAGGAAACCTGGCGACAATAACACAAATTTACATTTAACCTAAACTAACATAACATGACTATTACCTTAAACTTTATAATCAATCAACTTAGATCTAGGTCGCAATTGAGGACGACCTTGAGGATTGACCAACGAGCTGCTCGTCGTAGCACCAATTAAGCTACCAATGTTTTCATTATCAGTTTCAGTGATCGTAGGACTTGCAGCAGTTATTCCCTCAGAAGTCGATCGCTCAGTGGCTTCCTCACCCTCCAATCCTTCAGCATCCTCCCACCCTTCATCATTAGGTGGTTCACTTATACATTCAACATTACCAGAAGCCGTGGTGTTGTTTTCGACATCGACGTCAAGAGTTGGAGGGCAACAAGAAGGGAATACCGAGGGAATGTCCGGTGCGGTTGATGTAGACATACTATCATTTCCCTCTTTATTATAACCAAAACTATGCGAGTTATTGGCCGTATACCGCATTATTTGATCAATGTGACGTTTACAATTCGTGTTGGTTGCAACAATGTTAACGAGATACATTCTACGACCGATACTTTTTAATATTTTAGCTTTTTCCCAAAATGGTTTCCTATTTTGGAAACATTGCACCCAAACATCCTGACCGGCACTGAACGACCGAGCCTGCGGACATTCCAGGGGACTAGCGTCTTCGGTAGCGAACACCCCGCGCGGCGGCACTACGAGATCGAGTGTACACCGCAGGTCCCGACCTAACATTAATTTAGCCGGCGTTACTCCCGTCGTGCAGTGCACAGTGTTGCGATATTCGAACAAATAATCAAGTAACATTTCATTAACTTTTTTTACACATTGCTCGTTATGTATAATTGACTTGATCATTTTCTTACAATTACGGACTGAGTTTTCAGCTTGGCCATTGCTTATGGGGTGGTAAATCGGTGAAGTACACTTACGAGCAAAACAATTGCATCACTTTTAATTTTTTCATGTCCACCCATTATCTTTGTAAACCTGCTTTTCTTTCAGAAATATTTAAATAAAATAATGTTTCGATAAATTCCATATTGGTTTACATCTTGTAAACCTTAGAATACAAGAAACATGAATTCATTTAAATATTTCAGAAAGAAAAGTCGGTTTATAAAGATAATCGGTGGACATCAAAAAATGCAAAGTGATGCAATTGTTTTGCTCGTAAGTGTACTTCTATGGATGCCTACAGTAGCCTATATTTCCTTATCTAAACACTCGCAAATACAAAAATATTGTCTAAACAGGTAGCACTTGAAACACCTGTCCGTGTAGGTTCAAAGAACAAATTACCTAAGTTAAAAGATATAAATAAACTTTTATTTATTTATTTATTTATTGCACTCATAATAATACATAATACACTTACATAGGTGATATTCGTACACTATGAACCCTGTTGGGCGCAGCAATATAAGATCTTAATAGTATTATTTGACGATTCCAGTAAATTAACATTAAAATCTCCACAGACAATAACATGGTTTTGGGTTTTACATACTAATTTTAACACATTTTCCATACTGGATTCAAATCTGCTAAAATAAGCCGACGGTGGTCTGTAAACACAGATAATTATGATTTTTTCTAATTCTAGTAATGCATGAGATTTCTACAAGGCTCTCTATGGATAGCCTAACAATATCTTTCCTTTATTTGGATTTAACGGTACTTTTAACAATTATTAACGAACCACCAGGAATGGCGGATTTTCTGGCAAAAAAACTAACTAATTTAAAATTAACGAAATCAAAAATTAATTGATCTGGTCTAAGCCAATACACATAATGTGTACATTCTTAGTATGTAAAAATAATCCTACTTCTAATTCTTTGCTGGAAAACCCTTGAATATTTTGATGAACTATATTTATACTCAACGGTGTTTCCGCTGTCCTATACTTTAGTTTAAATGATTAGGAATGGCATTTGTACCACTGTTATATCTATTTATTTTTTATTAAGAGCCAAAAGTTCTACCAAAGTCAAAATATATTTCTTTGGCAAATGATTTTTTTCAGATGTTAGCGTGAGGCGCTTGATAAATTTATTTAGGTCGAAGAAATGATATTTACTATTATGACATATAGCATTACACATTAAAGAATTTAAGTACTTATGCTATTTTATTATTATAATAAAATTGTATGGCATATTTTGTGAATATGGTAATGCACAAAGTATAATTTTACCTATGCCTGCCTCTTCAATAAGGTTTAATGTTGACATTAATCTACCTACACTAAACTTATATACACCAAGACTGTTTCCTACTAGAATCACAAGGTTTGGTGTCTAACAGTCGATCTAGTTTAAATAGAAAGCATGAACTAAAAAAAAAAAAATGTTATTTAATTAACGTCCGTTGAGTTGGAAAGCGAGTTGGCAAAGAGAATCACCGACCTGTCCGGAGACATATCTAGACATCTATCTATCCGTTCTGCGGGCCTAGTATGGCTGCCTCAATATCGCGTGTCTCGTACTTATTTACGTGTCATAATGTGACAGATGCCTTATCCAAACTTTGTCAGGCGATAAACGCAGCCATATTAGGGCCTCTGTCGTATATAAAATATCACAACAATTATAACTTATTATATTTTTCAATTCAAAGTTAACAAATTGTAATTTTGGTGGCATCCGTAGTTAATTTCTTTTTAAATTCTTAATACTTTTATATTGAAAATGCAGCAATGCATTTCGTGGGATTGTCCGGAAAAAAAGTAAACCCAAACTTGAAGTAATTGTACATCGTATTTATAGCACATTAGTATGTACTATGTACTAGCTTTTAGCTTACAATTAGTTTGGGAGTACGTTAATTCGGTTCCTTGTATTTTTATAATTTTTTCGAAGGTTGAATTAGTTTCTATTGGTTTACTACCATTTATTTATTTAATTTGTTTATTTATAATCATGTATAATATATACCGCATTACAGTTAACACTACTGCGCTAAGAGATTCAATTAACCGCACAGATAAGTTTGCAACAAGAGATATACTAAACAAATGAAATAACAAGATAATTGCACACAATGCATATAATGTAAGGGGAAAAAATCAATTACTTCATCACTTATCTATTTTCCCACAGAAACTCAGACATTCACGAGAAACAAACACCCACCGACAGTCAAACACATCACACTCCGGTGCTGATAGCAAAAGTGCATTAAGCATTCTTAGTACCCGAACATTTAGAGAATTCTTGTGTGAAACGGTTCATACTTTTGCAACTGCAGGAAGATTATGAGTTCGAGATGATTTTTAGGGACAAACCGGACCGCCCGTCAGCCTTACAAGTTGTGTCATAAGGTCGGGATAATCCGCGTAACCCCGGAGCATAATTATTACAAGCTGTCGTCAGAAGAGCATAATTACGCCTTACTTCCAAAGAGTCGAAAACAAGCGAACCCAGCAAGAACGTAGAAGGATATAAAAACGGATAATAGCCATGAAACTTCTTATATATAAATCGCAGCCACAAAGTCAACCACAGTACGGTCACGGAAGTTAATTTGCTACCTATTTCAAAGAAAATCTGCTTGAAGATGTCATTGTCAATAGAGATGCCAAGTCATTTGTAATTGATAGGAAACTCAACCTTATTGCCGTAGAATGTCAGATTGACTTTGGACCTAAGGTGGGTCACAAATTAAATTCCTTGACTGTACGACCTTTTATTTGTTTTGAAGTTATAAATGTTATACCTAATAAAATTTGCACTTGAATAACTGGTGTCAGGATTTACTTATTGTCTTCCTTTCACTTTAGTAAACTTATTCAGGTAACTTTTGATTTTATCTAGGCGACCTCCCCACACCCAGCCTTGCTTTGGATTGCTTTTTAGGTATTTTAATATGTGTGAAAGTGGGATTTGTGGCGTTTATTTTTTTAGTTTGTTTTAGATATCCGAGATGGTCTTCGAGGATAGAGGTTTTCCTTTGACTCTCGTCATGAACCCTTGTATAGTTTACAAAGCGGCAGTTGTAAAAATGTTTTTAAATTCACTTAAAGTCAGAGAGGCATTAAAACTCGACGAAGAGATTGATATTCTTAAATTTCCAATAAGGAGGAAGGATTTTACCGTTTTAATGCCAAAAACTATGCCAATAATTAATGACGAAAAACCTCTAGAGTGGTGCTTTTTGAATGAATTGCCGGCAAGTCATACATGAAATACAACTACATTAGTACAGTTTTAATTTATGTCTGTATATTTATACAAAGTTTTATTTATAGATCAAAAAATGTGAATGTAACCAACTAACTGATCTAAATCTATTGGATGACACGACTCAGGATAATATTCTCAACATCCTGTCTAAATGGCACTGCACTTGCGGCAGAAGGGTAAATACCTAAATATAAATTTAATGTGATCATCAGTACACCAGTGACGAGACCTACAAAGTAAATACTAAAAATCATTTCAGGTGACTTCATCACAGACTTCGACGAGCGAGATTCCCTCCTTATCTGTAGAGAAAATGGGTATAGACGAGAGTGAGCTGGAAGTGTACCCGTGTCCATTGCCGTTGAGATCCGTCAAGTCGATCGCGGGTACAAGCTGTTCAACAATGTTGCATTACATTTCGAGTATGGTTATGTCGAGCTAACGAGTACTTAGAATGTTTCGTTTGTACGCAGCTCGTTACGGGCGGCTGGTGCTGCAGCCCGGGGACCTCGTGAGATGTAAATATTCCTTCAGCCCGCAGGTGGAGGGCCATTTCGGCGTCAAGCGGTTTGTGGAAGTTAGTGGCTGGCCGGATTCTCGACTCGATATTAATATCAATGGGATTTGTGATCTGCCGAGGTTCGTCAAATATTTTCCACATCGTCGACGAACTGGGGCTCTATTCTACTAAGCAAAGCCATATTACTTTAGATATATTATCCTATTGTTTTTAACTGGGCCGCCAATGCCCATTACTATCAAGTAAATGAGAGATGTCATAACATTGACAATACGATACCATGAAATATCAATATGGTTTCACCTAGTAGAAAAGAGGCTCAGATCAAGGAGCCTAACTTGACCAGTAAACGCGTAGGTATAAATTGTAAAATATGTGGCCGTGCTTGTTTTTGGGTATATAACCTTGGTTATTCGATACTTACTCATCGCAGCTCTATCAAGGTAGTAGACAAGCACCACCGTATAACCAAGTAATTCCTCGGTTTGGTAAAGTGGTTTTTAAATGAGCGAATAAAATAATAGTACCCCGATAGAAAGTAGAGAAAGACTATATACTTTTAGTATTTTACGAACATGGGTGAGAGAAGTATGATTTGATCGAGGTAATGCGCGGTTATGCATTTCGCTAATGTTATTTATTTTTTGGCTCATCTTGAGACGAGCATTACAGCCGAGATCAGTTTATTGGCGGCCCTTAGGTCACAGTAGACCCAGCCGAGATGCAAACACTGCTAACGTTTCTGTTTTCTATTGACTTCAAATGTTGACATGAGCGGTCGACGCAATCTGTGAGCAGTTTACGTCTATCTTATAAGTTTTGATCAGGACCAGAATACCTAGATATGATGCGAGTTTTTTACACGACTGCCCAAAAAAAGGAGTGTAATTTTTTCAGGGTTAATGTATGTATGCGTGTGCGATACTTTACTCCACCATGATTTCTAAACGGCTGAGCCGATTTAGACGTGTGCGGTATCATTAGAATCCTTTCACCATCCATACATACAATAAACTGTTGACTGTGACATAGAATAAACTGTTAAAATTGAAATAACAACAATGGCAAAATGACAATTATTAACATACCTATGTAGGTAAATCGACAAAAATATAAAAAATGCAGTCGGGTTTTTTTCTTGCTTTTCATTTAGGTATCTTATTTTTTACAGATTAGACAGTAGACCCAAAAAAATGTTTGAAAACTTTGTCAGAAGAACAATTGAGGATCATGTATACAAAATTACATATTTAGATGATCTAAAGGTATTTGAATTTGGCCCCATTTTCATTGGCCCTCAAAGGTTGGTAATAATGTTGGTAATTTTCAAGTAGTGATATGGGTATTAACTAGGTGATTGTGTTTCTCTATCTATCTATGTAAGTCTTATTGCACATGCCTTTTTTATATTTTAGAATATACGAAGAAGAATACACAATCGATTTGAAGAATTCATCCCTGATTACTTCTGACGTTGAAATTGAGTTCCGTGATGAGACCTCTGTGTTTCAAATAGATAAAAAGTTCATCAGACTGGAGGTTAGTTTAATTTTAATTAAATTACCTATATGAGCATTCTGCACTATACCTATGTCCGCTTCCTGTGGGCACTTTTACCTGTTTGGGTCTACCAGCATCACTTCCCAAGAGGAGATCAGGAGCATTGTTTTCTAACTCAATTGACCTGGACCTTTGAAGGTATGTTATTACCCTAATCATTGTGTATTAATCTGTACAATAAATGACCACTCTTCTATTTCAAGAAAAAACTTTAGCTCTTCAGAAAACACTTAAATTGTCATAAATGTATGAGAGTGCTACTGTACCTCCGGCGTCTGCTCGGCGCAGTCTTTATTTATTGACTGGGTTATTTTATTAAACAAATTTTGCTCACATTTTCTGTTCATTTTATTTCTCTGAAAATAACAACTCTTAAACGGTCAGTTTACGTCGTCTAATAAAAGATGTGACCATAAGAAGCCTAAGGCTTGATTTTTCAATGTCCAGATAACAGTAGGTGTTGGGTGAATTTTAGCTTGGACCTTTTCTTTTATTTGACATAGAAAAGGACCAAGCTAAAATTTACCCAACAGTTACTGTTATCTGGACATTGAAAAATCAGGTCTAATAGCCTAAGCAACGAAGACCAAAAACTGCCCTCAGGGGAATAAACTCGTGTATAAGCGAATTTTGGAATAGTTGTAGATAATGGTGTTTTAAACCACATACATGAGTACACACATACACACCCCACTTTGGGCGCCAGTGTCACGGTGATACCGGAGCGGGATCAGGATCAGGGAGTGGCTTGATAGGCTTGATGGATCAGGAACGGAAGTGGTTTAAGAATAACAGTAGTCCAGGGCAGGAATATTTATTTGAGAGACTTCAGTTAGCGTAATTGTAATTAAATAAGGTAATAAGGCACCTGGGAACAATACAGAAAGGAACTTAGAATATATATTATAAAATTAGGACTAGATGAAGGGACGGTCGTGGATATAGATATAAACTTACAATTAGTGCCAATAAAACAGGTATTTAGGCGAAGGGGTCCTTTACATAAATCTCACTTCACTGTTGTAAGTATTAACTTGATTTAAAAATCTTATGTTTGAAACTTGTTAATAGCTTGGTAGCTTGTGAGTGACTGAGCTCGTCGTGTGCAGGCGATCGTAGAATTTAAAATGAGCTCAAATTTAGAATTTAGATTAAAAATAGCCGGATAGAAAGTAATAATAATAATAATAATAATAATATCAGGGGACAATGTCACACCAATTGGCCTAGTCCCAAACTAAGCTCTAGGCTTGTACTATGGGTACTAGACAACGATATTAATACTTACATAGAGAAATATATACTTAAATACATAGAAAACATTCATGACTCAGAAACAAATATTCGTGCTCATCACACAAATATCTGCCCTTACCGGGATTTGAACCCAGGACCGCTAGCTTCGTAGGCAGGGTCACTACCAACTAGGCCACCGCGTCGTAAAGTGCCAGAACGACTAATTGAACGAGGTGTAACACATAGGTAGATACACCTCGTTACAGTGCTGATGGGTGGGGGTGGAGCTAACGGGTGCAGGGGGGTGTAAAGGTCCCTTTTTTAGTTTTTCGCAAAAAACTCGTAAACGGTGGCCTATATCAAAAAATGTTGCATTACATAATTAATTATTAATCAACATAAAATTCTCTACAAAAATATTCAATACACTTTTTTGCTGGGATCAATATTTAATGAGACATGGAGGGAAAAATGATTCCCGAAAGGCCATAGTCGCGGGTTTGCATAGTAAGTCGGCCCTTACATCAAATGGGCTCTGGTATTTTTTGTGAGTTTCTCTTAAAATGAAGAATATTTATGCTGAGTATCAACATCTTAATTGTGACACTTCACGACTTATGTTTTTTTTAATGTTTTTTTTTGATGTACTGTTTTTCGGGATGTAATCAAGCGATTTGCTTCAGATTTTGAAGTGATGTTCTGTTCATAGATTTGCATCGCCTCCCAAAACACAAATACTAGTTATCATATAAAAAAAGAAAACACAACCGATTGAATACAGAACTGAATACACATATTGCTAAGTAGACTTGATTGGTTCCTGAGATACAGGTGACTATAAAAGTGTTTATACCTACTAAAATGACCTAAAACAGCACCAAATAACTTTAAATAGAGAATTACTTTATACTTTTGTGGTTTTTTGAGATAGTTTTTGTGTATGGATTCGGAACCCTACACTGAGCATGGTCCGTCATGCTCTTGCCCGGTTTTTTGGCCATACCTAGTCCGGCTATAAGTTCTGTTACTAAGGTTGAGAAATAATACTAATGTTCATTTACTTTTATTTTAATACGTATAAAAACTAAAAGCGCAATTAATGTACATTTTCAAGAACAAATAACTATTCTATATAGTCGCCGCAATTTCCAAGACGACTTTTTACCATTCACAGACGGCATTGATGAAATTACGCATGGCTTTTCCGTTATTTCACTTTTTGAAAACGCTAAGAGGTTAGTCTTTGTTTACCAAAGAAGTTTATTGTTTAATATTATAAAACTTCCTATATCTGTGTATGTTTAGAGACCAAAATTATATTTCTCAACAAGACTCAATTCCAACTTATGAAGCAAGAGATTTGATGTGTTTTCGTATTGCTGCAAAATGAAATATGTGAAATCGTAAAGTCGATTTAATGAGACATCAAGATTGACCGGTGTCCAAGCGGATCTTTAGTTGCTTGAAATACATTTGTATCAGAATTTAAAGCTAAAAGTCTGATCAATATGTCACGCAAATTTGAACTCTCTACAAGAACTCTTACAAAAGTTGTGGCCGTTATCAGTATCGTCTTGCGTAAATTGAACTATGATTTTCTAGTTAGTCCGAAATGGGAATACTTCAAGATTGTACATCAAATAATTGCAATAGTTTAGATTTTTTTATTTATTTATATTTTATATAAATCAAAGTTTCGATTAATATACAGATTTATGAAAAACTCCTTTAATTTATTTTTTAAATTGTAATAAAGCTCAGTAACAGAACATATGACCCGACTAGGTAAATCAAAACGTACATCACAGATTTTATTTTTAAAATTTCAATTATTAATAGAATTAATTTCATATTATTTTTACGAAAAACAGATGCGGGCAAGCAAGTTGTAAAACTATGCCAAATTTCAAGTTGATAGCATTTGTCGTTGCTGCTGTGACATACAGACAGACGGACAGACAACGAAGTCTCACCATAAGTGTTCCTTTTTACCATTTTGGTACGGAACCCTAAAAAAGGTACTTAATAAAATATTATTTGTCTTTTCACGCTCCGAAACCCTCATTATTGTTAAAATTGTAGCCCGGCTGCCGCGAGAAGCTGACGATATCCGCGGCGCCGGCGGAGGTGGGCGTGCACAGCACCGTGCTGCTGTTCTGCGTGAAGGACAACCCCGAGATCGTCACCGTCAACGTCGCGTGCAGCGGCGTCGTGCCCATCCTTGAGATCCTGCCGCTCAACAAATCGATCGGTGACCGGTTTTATCACTTCTTTTCCACTTTGTTTTACATCTTGCTACCCATTACATCACATAATGGCAATGGTAGTAAACGACCACCAACTTAAATTGTATCGGTAGACCAGAGGCTGCTTCTTTTGCCGTAGGGTTGTTTGTCTTAATGTCATTTGCTAAAACACTTAGTAATTAAATAACCCTCTGTACCCATAATGTTGAATTGCGTAACGTATCGATTTTCCTAAAACATTTTAGTCGTAATTGTAGTTGCCATAATATTTGTTTATCTTTACTTACCGAAACAATCAAAGTGCAATAGTGGCAGTTGTAGCAGATGAAATACGGCGTTTCGTGAACCAAAGATTTCCTTTGGCAGGATTAGTCTTTAGGACCCAAGGATGGATTTTAGGAGTGGATCCACCAAGATTTTGGATGTAACTTTTTGAACGGGGGGGGAGTTTCAACTTTATCTTTATATCTACATCGGTTAAGCTACAAGGACAAGTTTGGTATGGTTTTCGTATAAATTGGGGATGCCGAATTCGTTTATGGTATCATATTGACACCGTTCCAAAGTAAAAATATATAAAATAAAAGAAAACTTGTTTTTTTAATTCCCTATTTCACAAGGAAAATTTCCATGTTGAAAAAAAAGAGATGCTTTAGAGAGCCCTATTATTCGTTCACTAAAAAAAATATGTAGTGTCAAATTACAATGTTTTGTATGGGTGTAGTATGAAAAAACTGTTGACGATGCTAAAAATTTAAATGGAAAACATCTAATTAAAATGTTATTTTGCGATTCTAGAATGATAGGTATGGGTTCGCAAACATGATAAAGATGCAAAAAAATATAAGTAATGGTTATGCATTCCGTTAAAGGCCAACTGGTGCCATAATATCAGAGGAAATTTAACTTAATAATATCAAATGAATTAACTACGCCAAAACTTGTTTACAAAGGTATTTATTACATAATAGTAGTTTATGCAACAGTTGTATAAGAGAGGTCAAAAAAGACGAGTGGTGTGGTTACGATGTGAGCCGCAAGCGAACATCGTAAAGCAAGACGCCACGAGTATTTTTTGACTTAGTTATACACCGTTGCATACAATACTTTTTCTACGACTAGGTTTCAAATAAAATGCAAAATTAAATTAACAAAATTTTATTTATAGATTTTTACTCTTTAATATACCTAGGTTAGAATACGAACGAACGAAGCACAGAACAACAAACGAGCGAGAAACATTCGAAAACAATAAAATATGTGTCTTTGGTTAACTTTGTTTTTAAATTGATGTGCACTTGCCAGGTTTCATGTTTTTTTTAAAAGTTGCACAATCGATTTAACTTGTGAAATAGGGACTAAAAAACACCTAATGATTTGAGAAATGAATTCTTTTACCTGATTGGTCGATTTTAATATAGCTGCGTTCTGGTTGGTTGATACCAAATAAAATGTTTTTTTTAAAGAGTTAAATTAGTAAAAGAGTTTACATACCAAAAAGAACCTAACGTTCCGATTGACAGTCAATGTGTATTGTGATTGGTGGTTTAATTTGGTGAAGTATTTTGATTGGTCAAAATAACCTAGGTGTAAGCTTTGGCAGCTAGGCATATCGTTTTGGCTCAAAAAAGCACAAGTGCTGTTAAGGGGAATATACTAGATAGACTTTTCTACGGAATGTTCTGCGGACATATTTTCTATATTCTTATATTAGTGTTCGTGACTATATAAATGACAGATAAAAGTACAGGAGTAGGAAAAATAGTTTAAAGTGGTCCAGGTGTTACCTCATTTATTTCGCCGAATTCCTCAGGATCTAATTCAGCCTCATCTTCGATAGCTACAAAAAAATAAAGTTTTTAACTATGTTTTTTTTTGTTTTGTTAGTACAGATTGTTGCAATTTTTATTCCAGAATTGAATTGTACATCTTTGATTTAGTTAAAAATGATACCAAATTTATCTTAGTACCCAAAGTTATAACCTCAGACACAAAACAGATACGTACAGAAGTCAATCACATGTATGTACTTGACTTTTCATACCTACGCTCGGCGGTCGCTCTAGGGTTGTCAACTATAGCTTATGCATTAAAAACTATCGTGGCAGTGGCACGATAGATATATTCTATCTATTATTATCTTAGATATATTCTTCGGGGGCCAGGGCGGGGCGCTTACCCGCCTACCTAATTGTTCTGTGTAACGTTAAAACGAACCATTGAAATACAAGGAGATACCTACTTATCTCTCTAAAACCACTGGTAGCTTAAAAAACGACAATTTACCGTTTAAGGTTGAATTTATACAACCGTCGACTGAACAATTATAATAACTTTTTTGTTGTTGCTCCATTATTGCACAAAAAAGTTCACAGACGCGTATCTCAAGCGGATGGCACTCGCGCTCGCACTGGTCCCAGCCGGTCCGAGATATCGTGTCCGTGAGCAGTGTCTATGTGTGCGTTGCCCGAGCGCACTTTGTATGTAGATTGATTTCTGTACCTATCTGTTTTGTGCCTCAGACATCGCCGAGGCGGAAAATCCCCGTCCCCACTTTCATGAAAAATCTGCGTGGCTCCACTTGTTAAAAACATCTTAGGAACCCAAAAATTAATCCTGCCAAAGGAAATCTTTGGTTCAGAAAAAGCCGTATTTGACCTTTTTATGTCGTGTAGAAACGCAACTACCCTCAAGTACCCATGTATTTGATTCCACTGGGGTTATACATAGGGATCGGAAATTCGGGTGGATTTATACCTACAATTAGCAAATTTCCAGAAAAAGCTCAACAAGTATGGAGTCGGCTTCTTATAAACATTATTTTAATTATTTAAGTACCAGGATTGTATAAAACATCAGGAAATAGTGATAACTGCCAAAATATTTAGGTTATGACTATTTTCATAAATTTTGTTAACATACCTACACGTTGGTAAACAGTTCAATTTTGTATGATTATGTATATTTGTTTTAATTTGGTGATTAACAAAAATACTAACGTTATTACCATTAGTTTTCATAAGAATAATATGTAACTTAACAAATTTTATTTAGTTTGATGTTGAAGAATGAATGGTACTGTTAGTTAAACAAACCACATATTTTATAAAAAGACACAACTAAAATATGTTTTTTTTTCTGCTTCGTTATCCGCAATCAGTCGCCAGACTATAAGCGAATTGGTGGAAGTATAATTGGCAGTGCGGTAGGAGCGGCCAGTGCCGCGCCTTTCCATTCAGAGGAGGTGGTCCCGCTTGAGTCTTTTGACCACCTTAGACGTATCCAACAGCTCAGCAACGAGCGGGTTCAGATGGGTAGATAGCCGATCTCTATGTACTATTTTTAAACGACTAATCTCTTCAGATATAGTAGGCAAGTTGAGATATTTATGAATTTCTTCATTTCTGGTGTACCACGGCGCATTGGATACTATCCGAAGGATTGCATTTTGCACTCGTTGCAGGCAAAGTATGTTTGTCTTACTCGCTACACCCCACAATTGGATCCCATATGTCCAGATGGACTTCGAGTTATATATGAGCAGCTTGTTGTCTACTGACAGCACGGAGTTTCGCCCCATGAGCCAGGATAGATTGCGGAATCTGTAGTTAATTTCGTCTCTCTTCTTTTTTATGTGGACCTTCCATGTGAGCCGCCTGTTGAGATGGAAGCCAAGATACTTGACACAGTCAGTATGGGTTAAGGGCTCGCTACCAAGTGTTACTGAAGGGCAGTTAAGTTTTCTTAGAGTAAAAGTGGTATGGGTTGACTTGGTTGCGCTAGCACGAATACGCCATTTTGAGAGCCAGTTATTTGTCCTATCTAGCAGATGTTGGAGTCTGTTGCTAGCCATTGAAGGAGATTCATCTACATATAGATAAGCAATGTCGTCAGCATAGGTCGCCGTAGTTACTTCTTTTGATGTGGGTAGATCTGAAGTGAAAATTTTACAGGACTGGTCCCAGGACTGAGCCATGAGGTACTCCAGCCTCAATATAATGTAGAGTTGATCTGGCATCCCGCTGCTTGACTTGAAAAGTTCTGCCTGTTAAGTATGACTCCATTAGAGGAAATATACAGTGAGAAAGCCTCTCTTTGATCTTTGTTAACAGACCTGTATGCCATACTCGATCAAATGCCTGTTGAACGTCCAAGAAAGCAGCTGAGCAGTACTGTTTACGTTCATAACACTGTCTTACTGTGTGGTAGACCCTGTGTACTTGTTCAACCGTGCAGTGGGATTTTCAGAATCCAAAGTGATGTGGAGGAACAAAATCGCAGTCCTCCATAAGGGGCTTCAGGCGACTGAGGAATATTATTTCCCATAGTTTTGACAATACTGGCGTTAAGCTTATCGGCCTGTAAGATGTGGGTTCTTGTGGAGGTTTTCCATGTTTGTGGATCATAATTATTTGTGAGATCTTCCAAATAGACGGATAGTGGCATGTTCTAAAAATACCATTGAAGAGACAGGTAAGAAACGTTATGCATTGCTTTAAGTATATCGCTGGTAATCAGGTCGAACCCTGGTGCCTTATTAGATTTCAACATCCTTATTTCTCTGGCAACCTCTCTCGGAGATGTCGGTTTGATCGGTAAGGACATTTGGAAGTCTTGGCTCAAAGTGTTCTCTAGATCTGAGTCGTCGGTTACGCAATCATTGGGTGTAAAGACGGCGGCCAGATGAGCTGCAAACACTTGTGCTTTCTCAGAGTCTGTGGCAGCCCAACCACTTTGGGACCTTATTGGTGGGAATGATTCTTGAGGTTTATATAGGTTTTTTGTCGCTTCCCACAAGGAGTATTCACCGCGATCAGAGGTGTCATCATTTCTAGTTTATTCTGTAGAGTAGAGTTGACTGAATCTTTTATTATCGCCTTTAACTCTTTGGCTGCCCGGTTGTAAATAGTTTTGTCTAGGGGACATCGGGAGTTTTGCAAATTCCGCCTTAGTCGACGTTTATCAAGAATTTTTTGTTTGATATCTAATGGGTTTGATCGTGGCTTGGGTGTGATTTTTTGAGATGTGTGAGAGTGTGATCAGAAGATCCATCTAGACTGCTCTCAATGCTTGTGTAAAGGCGATCCACACCCCTGGTAACGAAGAAGTCCAGAAGGTCGGGTAATTTTTTAGGGTCACTTGGCCAATACGTTGGTTCGTCACTCGACATGGGTTGCAACCCATTCACGTCGATGCACCGTTTTAATTCACGCCCCCTGGTAGTTGCGCAACGGGAACCCCAGTATGTGTGCTTAGCGTTCCAATCTCCGCCACTAATGAATCTGCAGCCTAGAGTCCGAAAGTATTCTCTAAACATGCCCGCGGTTATCTTGTGTCTTGATGGGCAGTACACAGAAGAGAGGACAATTGTACCGGCGCGATCTTCTATCCTAATAGAGGTCGACTGCAGGTGAGGAGTAGAGTAGGGTTCGATATGTGAGTGTTTTATGCTTGATCTTATGGCCAGAGCCGTGCCAGCCGTCGGCCGTCAGGATGGGAAGCGAAGTAAATGTTATAGCCTTCCATGCAGAAGGAACTCGATAAAGTGGAATGCGCTTCGGATATTAAGATGGCATCTATTTTATTTGCAATCAGTATATTTCGTAGTTCGTCGATGTTGGGGGCTAATCCATTTATGTTCCAGGTCGCAATGCGCAGTGATGGCATTTATGGAGCAAGCTTGGAAATGACTGTTGTCAGCAGTCCCATCAGATTGCTTATTTGTTGAATGAGGATGTCAATCTTCTGACTTTGTTTGAGCAGTAGCTGTTCTATTGTTAGATTTTGTTGAGCAAGGTATGAGTAGTTTTCCGCCTCTGGTGGGTGTGGCAGTTCACAGGAGCTTGCAGTAGCATGCGAGTATGTACGTCCTGGCTGGTGCTCGCTGCGTTGTGTAACAGCGTTGTCTTTAAGTTGGTAGTTGTTTCGCGGTATATTCGCTTGGTCAGTAAAGATCTGAGGGTCATTAATGTCTGGAGGCCTGTGAGTGGTCTTTTCGGCGTTGGTGTCTGTAGTTTTGTTCGACTTTTTTGAATATTTGGTATCTCTTCTGGCCTTCATTTCTTTGTACACCTGGCAGCCCTTATAGTTTGCTGGGTGATTACAGGAACATAGGGCTCACCTAGCAGGAGTATTTCTATCTTTCTTTGAGCAATCTTTGGTGTGGTGGCCTTCACCACATTTAACGCACCTGTATGGTCTCAGACAGTTGTTTTTGCTATGGCCATATTGCTGGCATCGCTGACACTGGACAATCGTTTTGGATTTCTTTGCATCTTCAATTTTTACTCCTGTGAAAGATGAAGTCTATCTTTTTAACATCCCTGTTTGCAATCTGTGATTCTAAATTTACGAAGAATGTGGATGTAGGCTTTTTCTCTGGGCCGTTTCGGGAGTTGATAATTTCTCCCTAGACTCTGTTGCCCGTCCTCTCTATGGCCTCGACTACAGCTTCATGAGGGGTTGTGTGATGCAGGTTTCTGATGACTATTCGATAGCACTTGTCATCTTTGTTTGTGAATGTATGGACGATAAGACCATTTTTTCTAATGACGTCTATAATTTTCTTATAGTTCTCAGCAGTATCCACAAGAATCCGGAGCAGGTTCTTATTACCGATCCTGTATGTAAAATTTAAGTTGAAGGCGTGCCTTGAAAGGAGTTGCTCCTAGGTCTTGCTTCAAAAAGGGCTTTATGAAAGACTTGTTGGCTGTAGACTTTGCGGCCAGCATTGTTTTGTTTTGCCTGGTCACCCTTACTCATTTTGGGGAATTTGTTTTTATGCTACTGGCAACACTATTTGTAGAAAAATAGATGTGGGTAGGGTGATACATATTGTATTGTAAATAGAGAGGGTAGGTGGATGATTAGCAAATATGCCAAGTGTCACTCGCGTCTATATTTCCACTGTTTTTAACACTTTCCAAACAGTCTAGATGCGAGAAAACCCTAATCCACAGGAGTTAAAAGGTAATGTTCACTTTTATACTGTTTATTTCACTATAGGATAGCTTTAGATTATAAATATCGAAAATCTACGAGAGCACAATACACACTCTTGACAGTTGACATTTGAGAAAATTATTTAAGTTCCGGGATTGTATAAAACATCAGGAAATAGTGATAACTGTCAAAATATATAGGTTATGACTATTTTCATAAATTTTGTTAACATACCTACACGTTGGTAAACAGTTCAATTTTGTATGACTATGTATATTTGTTTTAATTTGGTGATTAACAAAAATACTAACGTTATTACCACTAGTTTTCATAAGAATAATATGTAACTTAACAAATTTTATTTAGTTTGATGTTAAAGAATGAATGGTACTGTTAGTTAAACAAACCACATATTTTATAAAAAGAAACAACTAAAATATGCTATTTAAATACTTTAAATACGTATCTGTATATGTATCCTAATTACCGGTATTCCGGAAAAACCCGGGAAATTTATTAGCAAAATTAAATAGAGTCCGCCTTCATACTACTTAACATCAATACAACAACCAAAACAAAACAATAAAAGCATCCGAATTTCCGATCCCTAGACTTATACAACATCATTAACCTTGTGCAAACCCAAAAAACTGCTTGTGAACAACTTACATATTTCAGAGTATGGTAAACTTTTATTGTATCGCCGAGCTGACGACAGATTTATTGTTAAGAATGATTCTATTTTGCCAATTATGTGGAAAATAAAAAACCCTGATGATTTCGTGGAAGACTTCATAATATCTCAAACATCAGGCATTGTGCCTCGGCAAGACAACCATGTTGTGCCGATCACGTACATAGCGTGCAGGGTCCGCGTGATACACAACAAGCCGCTAAACATCGACGTAAGTTCACCCACAATAATAGTTAATGACTATTCAATATATCAAACCCCCGATATATTGGCGACCCCTCGCACTTCAGATGCAAGGCTTTTCATGAACCTAGCTAAGACCCTAGCCATCCCGATTAAAGCTTATCAAATCGTGAACCCTTATAATTTCATCATGTCCATCCTCTCTGCCTGTTTGTATGTCTGTCTGTGCGTATGTTACAGATATTTTAGATATTATGGCGGTTAAAATTTCGCAAGTAGGTGTATTTTGTAAACAGCTAAGCGTAGCAAGCTTAGGAAAGGTAAATAATGATATTGTTTTTTAGTGTTAGCACCCAGAACATTTATAATAGAGGTAAAAAACAGCTGCTTGTTGTTTCTGTTCCACTTTAGTCCTCAGCGTTGGCAACGCAATTGTAATCTTAAGATTGCTAATTGCCCACTTCCATAGAGGGTCTGTGTGTTTGTTTACCTTCTCAATGCCATTAACAAACAAGCTATAGGTGGTATGTTTGTATGTATATAAACTCTTTATTGCACGTAAAACTAATTACAAGTAAGTACGTACATAAACTTAAGATAACGTATGCAATGGCAATGGCGTGGCTTGGCAATGGTGGTATGTTCGTATAGTATACTATACTGCACGTGGTCAGACACCTGTTCGATCTGGTGGTGGGAGGAATGTTAATATGTATGATAGTCGATACTTTGCAGAAAGGTATTCCACATGGGTGTATACTGTTTCATTGTTTTGTATGGAATTTAGATATACGACGCAGAAGGCCGCGGCGATCCGATGATTGTCGAAGTTTTCCACATATCTGCGGAGTGCTATGATGTCATGGTGGAGTGTGCATACGAAAACCCCGCAGAGAACTACCTCAACTACGGCAATGTCAAAGTTAACTCGACTGTGCTTCGCGATATGTATTTACTCAATCGCGGAAAATACAACATTTATTACAAGTACGTGCTTAAGTTTTAGCTAAAGCCCACGGGGCTTTATTCTACTCGGTAAATTCTTATTGCTTCTGACATTTTATGTTATTGTCAAGGTTGTTATAGGGTGACGGCACCAATGATGGACACTTTTAGCTGACAGGCACCAGTAATGGACACTTTACTCTTAATTCAAATTTCATACGGTCCCAAATTGATTGTTGCAAAACAAATGAATAACCCTTATCTTCTGTAAAATAAGAATCAAGTGTACATTATTGGTGCCTTGTCCATTACTGGTTCCATCACCCTACACATTTGTTATTTACTTCACAGTAACGGTGGCTGACTTAAAAACAATATGAGAACATATATGGTTTTTAAAGAATATGTTTTTACCGAGTAGAATACAGCCCAGAGAAAGAGTCAGCATGCGACTTAAGGCGGCATTCAAATTAATAAACGGTTGTGCAACTGGGTATCGCAACTGCAACTGGTTTGCGTCCAAGTTGCGCTAGCGTTCCTAAGAGTTGTACTTAGGTGCGTAAACTATCTAACCGGGACGGCTTTTCAGATTGAAGAAGGTAAAGAATTTCCCTGAACCGTCGCTATTAAAGAACATTGTAGCGACGCCGGAGTGCGGCGTGATCCCGTCCGCCGTGAAGCTGGTGAACATAGAGTTCGAGTGCACGCCCACCACCTCCATGAACCTGGTGAACGTGCCCGCGTACACCTGCTCCTTGCTCGACGGCAGCAAGGAGCAGGTTGTCGTCGCCAAATTTCCAGTTTGCATCACAATCGCATCATTCTATAACACGTAAGTTACACCATCCAGAAATATCAGAGCGACGCAACGCAATCAAAAATTAATTGATCGATATCTTTACAGATTTACGCTCTTCCCATTGGGCGAGCTCAATTTCAACATTATTGCAGTGGGTAGCATGGTTACCAGAGACGTGATTTTAAATAATACCAGTAAATGCCCCGTTACTTATGAAATTTTGGTCCCGGAAAAGTACATGTTAGATAGTAATGTGCCTGCTCCGAAACTTAAAGAATATGCGTAAGTCAAGTGTAAATCCAAGGTTTTTGATTAACACTGGGACCGAGTTGTACTTACGTAAAATGTAATCATTAGAGTAAAAAAGAAGTTGAAAAATGACACACAAATAAAAAGTGCTCGTCAAGACTATTATCGTTTTTATTAATCCTATTTGAATAATTATACTACTCAAATCTTAAATGTCAAAGTGTAAATCAAGAAACAGCTCTTGGCTCTAAAGCAGACTGTAATCCACAGGCTACAACTGTTATCGGGATCAATCCAACGAGTTCAAACTTCGTGTGTCCTCCGACTCCATCACCAGATGTTCGTTTGTTTACAAAAACCCAATGTTTGCTTGTTTCGGTAACAAAACGGACATCTAAATTACTTTTTTTTCTGGTTTAGAATGACGTGATCAAAATAAAATCGGCGCTAAGTATAATTTTTAACACTATCGATTTTCAATTCTTCTTTCTTCTTATGTGTATAAAACTCTTCCGTGACTGATTGACTGACAAACAGATCCAGCAACATCCCGAACCCATGTTATACTGAACACGTATGGCATTGACAGATCTTTATGTACACCTGACCCACAGACTGCACGTGGGAAAAAGATTTAAACAGAATAATTTTGACATCTTTTAAAAAAGGGTATTATGGAGAGGGCGAAACCGGAGATAATTAAAACTAGCGCGTTTCACGTATATAAAGTATAATGTCAAGAGATACAACACGCACGGAAGAAATAACAGTTATAAGCAAAGAAATACCAAAAGCACAGCAACAGAAAGGGAAAAATGTCTAGTTCAATAAAACTAGTAACGAACAAGCGTTAATATTTAAAGCCCCGCTAATTGCAAACCACCTAGCACCGTAACGTCGACGCGTAGATAATAAAGTACCATTAGCTCGGGTGGCGGCGCCGCGGCGCAAGCGCAGCGTCCAGCTTCGAGAGCGATAAAATGTCCACTGAGCAGGAATTCCGAAGATGCCCGATCATAGCGTTCAGCTCACGGAAACGACAGAAGCTTTTCCAAAGGGATCGACAGCAGCGCTTAATACTACGCGCGCATTGAGATGTAAACAAACATATTCAACAACCCATACTCAGACTATTAATATGGAGTCTTCAATATGAATAATAATGATAATGACTACAATAATAAAAGAAACAAATATGACAACAAATCAATTTATTAAATACTAATATAATTATTTCTTCGAAACCGGCAACGCATTGGTCCGGCGTTGCAAATGTCCATAGGCGGCGGTGACCACTTCCCATCAGTGGCCTGTTTTATAAAGCTATAAGTAACAATTTTACAGGTCTAAACTGGCAACACTGCTCAAATGGCTTGGTCATGAGTGTATATCATAGTTTCGACTACGTACTCTCGGAATATCATGCTATTGAATGTTCGTTGGCTCGACTGTTACTGGATCGAATATTCGCTGGGTCGAAAAGCGTAGAAACAATAAATCGTCAAATCGAAATTGAGGTTTCGATTGTCATCCCATAGAAAATCTCAGACACGAATGTTCATTGGCTCGACTGATTCTGGATCAAAAACTAGTCATAGGATTTTATTGCGCTCCAAGTATCTTTATATATTGATCAAGCCACGTAACATATATTTTTTTTATCAAAATTCACAGAAGTTTTTTTTTCCGTACTTTCCGTGCGGTGCCCTTTCAACTCGATACCTCCACGCGTTCCTGAGATAAAGGGTCTTGACAGACAGACAGACGGACAGACGGACAACAAAGTGATCCTATAAGGGTTCCGTTTTTTTTCTTTTGAGATACGGAACCCTAAAAAGACTCGACGAATGTCGATCCTGCAGGTGATCGACCCAGTTTTGATGTGACCACTGAAAATTCAATACACCACTGATCGAAACCATATAATTCTAGATTACGTTTTGTCGATTGTACATATTTCGGCCACAAGTATTTCGATCCAGCGAATATTCATTACAATAACAGTCGAACCAACGAACATTCGATAGCATGATCCTTGGTCATTGTGCTGCTCCAGCTAACTGCTTTCAATAAGATTTGATGATTTGCTTTTTTGTGTGATTGCGTTTTTGACAATATGTAGTTTGGACATCGTGTGGTTGCCGAGTTAGAATAGTGCCACTCCATGTCTTCCCGTGGATGTCGTAAGAGACGACTAAGGGAATAAAGGCTGGTAGTACTGTTAGGCGATGGGCTTGCAATCTGTCACTAATACGCTGGTAAACATCTTAGCCTAATTGTGCAAATAAGGGCAAACGGTGCGGACTAACGTGCGGTGTGGACGCGTTTCTAATATTGCTAAATATTTTAATATTAATAATTTTAAACTCGTCACTGCATATTGAACTTTAAATGATAGAACAGTGTTCACAAATTAAATTGACCGAATCCAGTGCCTCTTACAACTAATTAAAGTGTGCCGGTAGTGACCGATGCGGTAACCGCTTTTCACCCCTTCGAGTAAACGAGATAGACTCTGAGGTACCGGCAGCGCCCGCGCAATATAGCGACTCAAGTCGTCTGCGACGCCACGGAGCTACGATGAGTATACTACGCTCGCTGAAGGTGGCATTATCTCAGGACGTAGCGGATCTCAACCTAATCTGTCTGTAATATCTGATACTGATCAATCACAAGTAACTTTTCGGAACAAGCGGAAACTATATAATGAGAATGACCATATTCTTTCCGAACTTACCGATCTGAAGACCCAAATGGCAAATATGATGTTACTCATTACTGCGACAAGTAAGGCACAGACGGAAAATATACAGAAGCTTTGTGAACATACTTCCAGCATAAAGAGTCAGGTGAATAGTATTAGTACTAAAATTCATTTTCTAACCATAGAGCAGGAAAAAGCAAAGTCAGACATAAAAGAACTCAATACTTCTTCAGCCGCAACGCAGGAAAAAATAGAACTCCTGGAAAGCAATATAAACCTGCTTAAAACATCCCAATTATCTCTGCAATCCGCCTGTAACATTGTGTCATGTGAAACCTTAATCGCAGAATGTCAATGTCAACGCAACTTACGAAGCATGAACATAATCATAGCCGGTATAGAAGAAGCTGCTGCTGAAACTGAGGATCGAACAACCTACGATACACAAGAATTTTGCAGAATTACCAACATGATCATCAGCAACTGTCCAGCGCCCAACCGTGTTATACGTCTTGGAAAACAAGAACCAAATAAGAGGCGCCTCATCAAAGTTACTTTTTCCTCAAGCGAAGTACTGAAACGTATCCTACGCTATCAAAGCAATATTAAAATGGATAACATGAAAATCTACTCGGACCAGACACCACACCAGAGAGACGCTACGAATAAACTAAAAATAGAGCTTGCTATGAATAAACTAAAAGTAGAGATTGTTCTACAACGAACCAGGGACGGAGAAACGAATCTTTCCATAAGATATATAAAGGGGGTCCCAAAAATCATTGAAAACCTGCCAAAAAACTCACTGTAAACCATGAGGATGCCATAATGAAGAGGACACCGGGAAAAAATAATATTACGTACCAAATATGCAAAACTTACTCTGAAATAGAAATAGACAAAAAATCGCTTAAGTGCTTATACGCAAACATCAGAAGTATCGTAAGACCAGGTAAACTCGACGAACTAAAATGTATTCTCAAATCACTTCAAACCACTATTCACATTATTGCACTAGCAGAGACTTGGATTAAGAGCGATGAAGAGGCAATGAGACACCAATTAGCAGGATTCACACATTATTACAATTACAGAAATAATACAAGAGGCGGCGGAGTATCAATATTCGTGCACAATTAAACATCACCTTATTGAAGAACAGTCTGCTAATGATAACCACTTTCTCTGGGTACACATCAGTAAGTTTTCTCTTGATGTAGGGATAATCTACAAACCTGAACGCACAAATTCAGATGATTTCTTGGCTGATTATGCGACCCAATTACAAAAGAGGAAAATAATTTTAGTATTCGGAGACTTCAACTACGACTTACTGAATTCAAACCCTAATACCCAGGAATACAAGAGGACACTGGCAAATAACAACATGAAAATACTCAACAAACTTAACCAAGAACATTGTACTCGTGAAACATCGACCACTAAAACTCTGTTAGATCATGTGTCTACAAACCTCAATCAAAATGACTTTCACATGGCTATAGTGGATTCAGCAATGGCTGATCACAAGCAAATATTCATTGATGTAAAAAAATATCAACCACCACTCCGTTAGAAAATTGAATATAAAGCAGTCGACTACGATAAACTGTACACACTTGTTGACACGAAAGCAAAGGAGTATATATATGAAAATCTTAAAAAAAAGCTATTACAGTGCCTGAAACAATGCAGCATCACAAAAGGTAAGATCCTTAATCTGCCTAAACAAGACTGGATAAACAAAGACATCATCAGTGCTTTAAATAGAAGAAACAGGATATGGCAAAACCTAAGAACTAATAGCGGGAATACAACTGCCCAACAACAACTCCAAAATGCAAGAAAAATGGTGACACATAAGATACAGAAGGCAAAACAGACTTACTACCAGAACGCATTTATGGCCTGTGAACATAAGCCTAGAAAAATGTGGAAACTCATTAACGACCTGTCATCTAACAAAATCCAATTAGCTTTACTACCAACCAAATTGCAAGCTGACTCAGCGACGATTACTGATACACAAGAAATTTGTGAAAATTTTAATGAGTACTTTTCCATGATCGGGTCAACCCTGGCAAAAAATATACCAAAACTGCATCAGATAAATGAAAGTTATACTTTGCCAAAAATATATCACTCTGACAAACTCTGTAGGCGTGAGATTATGAATGTATATATGTAGTTTGGACATTATAGGCTACACGAACTAATTGCTATTTTGATGTTCTGCGTTATGGATGTTATGTTAATGGGGCAAAATGCTAATAGGACGTCTGACATTTCGCTTTTTGGTCAATTTGCTTCGCTGGACATTTTGCTACATAGACGATTCGGTACTGAGGCTGGCGTACACTTTTGGTTTGCTTATGGTACCCCGCCACCCGCCCGGCCCGGCAGATATACCACCATGCGTGCGGTCGACGACCTCAATTCGCGCGTATGCTGCTGCTGCTAGGCGACCAATCGCTACGCAACCAGTACAGCTTCCTAGTGAGGTGAAGCAGAACCGCAGTGAACTAGACCGCGGGGTACTGCTCCCGACGTGTCCCAAGCAGCACAAAGACGGTTTTACCCGGGTGGAGAGGAAAAAGAAGCCTGCCCCGAAGAACCTGTGCGGCACCGCACTGACACAGGACCGAACCACTTGCTGTGTCCTGCTACGCCCACGATGCAGCTATACGTGTCCCGATTGCATTATTCTACGAAGGCGAAGAAGCTCGCAGAGTATGTACGAGTTAAGACCGGGGTTACCCCTAGGGTCGAGTGGTTGGAGCCCGGTCACAAGGTTAATTTTAAATCATTTGTGGTGAGAGTATCTAACGACTTTTAAAGGTGGAATTCTGGCCGAGCCGTGTCATATTTCGGCGATTTCGTGGCCGCTGGCTAGCTGACACCGCGAAAGTGTATACTAGTACCTACAGTCGTGTTAATTTTTAAATTATAATATATTGTTATGTATGTAAGTAAGGTATTTTTGTAAATATGGGCCTTGTTGTCTGAAATAAAGTTATTCTATTCTATTCTATTCTAAAACCGCATAACAATAATCAACTCGCTGGGCGTACTGGTTCTCCTCAAGAGGTTATCCCACAGAATGCTGTATGAAACAAGAAAGCTTCCAACAAATCCAGGAAACACCCATATTATTTAAAGTGGTTAGGGCTTCAGAGAGAGGAACCTCCTCACAATGCGTGCCGTGTCGAGGAGTACTGCCTTCTGTATCTGTCCCTAGATCCAATCATCTAGCGAGAGTCTCTTGAGGTGTTGGTCGAGATTCGCTAAGAAACAGCTATTGGGATTCAGGTCATTGAATTATTCAATATCCCACATGGCGGTCACTGCGTGACCCAAGTGATGACAGATTGATCCCGATAGAGCGTAGCACGACCATTTTCGAGAACTGGCGCCGGTGTGTACTTATAGTACGGCACTTCAGAATCAACAAGACCATATTGAAGAGCAAGTTGCTGATGTAGGATCCTGGCCACGAGTTAATATGCAAGTACTCGCCGTTGGCGAAACGCGAATGACCAGAAATTATATGTCTGTGGGACTCGCCGAGGCAACGGCACGCTCGACAAATGTCGTCCTTCAGAATATATTTCCGGTAGTTGTTCGTCATTATGACCTCGTATATAATATGCTCTATCTATCAACGACTATCACCGAAGTTTATGTACCAAAAATCTGAAAATTCCTGATTATTTATATTTTACACAGAAAATTAAATTAAGTTATCAAATTTTACAGTTTTCGAAAAATTATCAAAAAACTTTAAAAATATGTATTAAAATTTAGGCCAGTCAAAATGGACCTTATTGCATCCAAAATGTAGTTCATAACAAAATGAGTATTTTCTTTTGCATTTTCCAACCACAATGTAATAAGTACGGAACCCTCGGTGCGCGAGTCCGACTCGCACTTGGCCTGTTTTTTTTATTATAAAAGTCGGTAGTATTATTGTAAACTACGGCCAATGAGACGAGATAAAGAATATAAACAAAATGACCGTTACTGAATTATATTGCGATTGGAGCGATTATATATCTCTCCTTATTTCTCGTACGCAATAATATCTTAAGTTGGTCGATGACGGCTGTCGTTGCGTGTGTCGTGGTACAGGAAAGCTGACAGTACTAAAGTTGACAACATTAGGGTCGTCATTTTGTGAAGTTCATTCCTGTTTGGATTGCGTTCGAAGTGACACGATTTCAAATAAAAATGTTTTGAACTCCTGAAAGCTTGTTTACATTCTTATCTTGTCTCGTTGGCCTTACTTTAGTGTTGAAATTTGCGGTAATTTTAATAGCGTAATGTCAATAATATCTTTAATTAGACTACATATAGAAATATATTTTCCAGCTTATTTTAGTTTTGAATCAAAATGGTTTTATCTAAAGTTCTAGATGTAAACCCGGGGACATTGCAATATTTTGGTGTCTGAGAGCTGGGGCCCATTCCAGAAAGCCACTCTGCAACTCTGCACTCCACAAATCCCTCTCTTCAAACGTATTTCTGTTCCACAAAGCTAGTGCAGAGTTGAAGAGGCAGAGTCAAATGCAGAGTGTGGATTTGTGGATTTGCAAAGTATTTCTGTTCCAAAAGACAATTGCAAAGTTGAAGAGGCAGAGTCAAATACGAAGTGTGGATTGTGAATTTGCAAAGTATCTTTTGGGAACAGAATCTTTGCAGTTTGCAAATTACGCAGAGTGTTTTCTGGAACACGTTTACTCTGCACTTTGCATTATCGTGGATTTGCAAAGTGCAGAGTGCAGAGTTGCAGAGTGGCTTTCTGGAACGAGCCCCTGATTTGATGATGCGGTCGGGAAGTGGCAACGGGATCTCTGCAGTACTTAACGTAGACGTCGTAGGTAGACCCACCAAGTTCGAAGCTGGTTGGATTTGTCTTGATGAGCAACTTTCTGCTGATAGTAAAAACAGACAACAAAAAGGGTTTTGTCGTAAAATGTTATTTTATGCAAATGCTTTATTTAAAAATATTTTATTATTAAGTGACGTTTATATTTATGTCAATTCTAATTACTCTTGCAGAACTTTATGTTGAGACTCACTAAAGGATACACTTCCAACGGTTTGTAACGAGGTTGTTACAACCTCCTTTGTTTGCGTTCCTGGCCACTCTTACATTTCGATCTAAATCTTTCCAAATTCAAAATTGTTTATGATCTATTCGGATATCGATCCATAAGCTCATTCTCTAGAAAATTTCAATAGAACCAGACAAGGGATCTCGTGTCTTGGTGCTTCTTTAAAATTTTATTTTTTATTTTTGTTTACTTATCTTCCTGTAATCTTATTATTAGATAAAGTATTAAACACATAATTTATAAAAGTGATTCATTTATTTACAACTTCAATACAACTTCTCCGTGTGGGTCTCAGCGATACTACCCTATACCGTTAGAGGTTAGCACGATAAAGAAATAACTTAAATTGTCTGTTCTTTTTTAGCAAGATCAAAATTCCCCCCATAAAATGTGGCAACTTCCTTATACTGAATGAAGATAACCTGCTCGCCCCTGGAACTAGTCGAATGATCCAAATCCAGTTCACGGCGGCAGAAGTCCGGAAGTTTGAAGAAACTATTAAATTTGTGATAAGCGATACTTGTCCCGCCGAAGCCGCCGGAGTGCCGCTCAGACTGGTCGGCATCGGGGCAATGCCGACGTTAGATTTTTGGAATATTGAAAATACTTTCAGGGAACATTTAATTGTAAAAAACCTATCAGAATACAAAGTGCCAGAGGTAAAATAAGTACAATGTTACTTTATAATTAGGGTTTTGTAACAATACCTAAATAACGGAACCTTTACGCCCACTTACGATATTTTAGAGATTTTTTTTTATGGCATAGGGAAGGCAAACGAGCACAATGCTATGCAAAATGTTTGTAAACGGTATTTGAGTGTCATTTTAAGAAAAGTATATTTTTGAATTTACCTTGATCTTCTCAGAACAAGGTTGTACGCAATAACTATCAGATAGATAAATCCCCCGATATAACGGTGCCCCCTTCTTTCAGGTCTGATATCTCTTAAACGGCCCAACCGATTTTCATGAAACCAAGCTAAAAGCCACCGCTAGAAGAGCTGCTTTCAAATAAAGCAAATCGCATCCAAATCGCCCCATTCGTTAACGATCTACGATGCCACTACGATGTCAAACTTTGCGTCAGGGGTTAAAAATTACTCAGCAAAAATACTTTGATTGCTTCGAGAGCCGAAAGGATTTTTTTTTGTGTAACAGTAAATATACAACTTTTGACGCAAAGTAATTCGATTCTTTCATAGCTAATATCATTTTAAACCCCTGACACAAAAAGAGGGGTGTTATAAGTTTGACGTGTGTAATTGTGTATGTGTCTGTGGCATTCTTAAACATGTAAATCGATTTTAATGCGGTTTTCGGATTCTTTTAATTTTTGGTTTATTTCAGTACATATATACTTAAATTTGGGGACAATCTCCATCAACTTAGAACTTAACTTAGGTCTAGGATTGGGCTATGGGTCCTAGGCAACGATAAACATACTGATAGGTGACTTCACGCCCAAACCCTAAAATTTTCTTGTTTTTTCAGTCGTCCCCTCATTGTGTTTTCGCGGAAAATTCGGTCACCCTCCATTTCTTCTGCGTCAACGTTCAATCAAGATTTCAGGGGGTAATTGATTTGTATAACAACGGTTTTGTACCGTGTGCTCTTACAATGAAGCTGCATTACCAAAATAATAGTAACGAGGAAATATTCTCGTTAGACAAATACGATACCCATATTGAGTCTCTGCAACACAAATTACTGGGAATAATTTTTACTCCAAAAGCTCTTCTGGTAACTTGATATTTTATTTAATTATCTGACTATAGTTATATTTACTATATTTAAGAACTTTATTTTTTTGCGATTTTTAGGAGTATCGTGCTGTTTTGGAGATAAAACTGAAACTTCTTGACAACCAGCAGCAATCGTTTAAGATTTGTTTGATCGGCGAGGGAGTCATCCCTCGAATACGCATGGTGTATCCCCCTACCAAACAGCATAAGATCTCATTACTCCAGATCCCTGTAACCTGTCTGGGGTCTGTGAGCAGTCAAGAGATCTGCTTTAAAAATATAAGCTCCGTTAAAAGTGTTATAGCGATTACCACCCAGAAAGCGGGACTGGAAGAAGATAGACATGTATTTTGGATAACAGGAGCAGAAGAGTCTGATAAAATGGTAACCTGCGGTCATAAAGGTAACTGGTTTTTTTATAGCTTTTGACTGTGACTAGGTACGGGTGATTCTACGGGCGTTTCAACCGCTGTCAGTCCGCTGTCATAAATATTGAAAGAATGAGCTACACCAAGCAGCTAACATTCACACAGAGCTATACTGTTATCGTAATTCTTGCCAGAATTATTCGAACTTTGAGTATATTATCGCCTATTTCTTAAATACTTAAGACAGCGGACTAACGGCGGTTGAAACACCCGTGGAATCACCCGTACATTGATATAGTCGTGGTAATTATAATAACGCATAAGTATCGCTGCATTTCTTCAGGATGTAGCCTATAGTTGTCAGCTCTAAAATGAATAGATTCGTTGTTGCATTGAGGAAAATAAGTCTTTGTCTTAAAAGAAGCAGCCATTATTGCTTACCATGGCTACATTAGATTTCGGAAAGTCTGGCGGAGATGGTGGTGCCTGAGGTTATCTTTTACGAGACATCAATCCCTTTCTCCTTCAAGGTGGGGAGGGGCCAGCCATGTGACATGAAAAAACACTGTAAATCGGAATAAAAGTCGTTATTTTCTTTATTAATGTTATACTTAACTAAGTAGTGGAATGCCGTTAATCATTGAGAATTAGGCGAAATACCGAGTCGACACCATTATTTGTCTTTAGTCTTACAGTTCTATGAAAACTCCGAGCCCTGCGCCTCTATTCTAGGCGGTAAAATCCAACTCGTATTTGACCTGTTATGGTATTGTTTAACTCGGCCTCCATTGCTGTTAAGTAAATAAGAGCTATCAAAACGTTGACAATACGATATCAGATCAAAAACCATGTGTTATTTATTACCGTGTTGATTAGAGGACCTGATTATGTGTGACTAAACATTCTGCTGACTTTGAGATTTTGGCTAAAGAAAAATTAAGCAATAATCGAACCTAATCTCGTTATTAGGTTCAAATACACAGAAAAATACTTTTAAATTGAAAAATATAGTATATTGGAAATAAACACTATGATATAAAGTTCCTACTGTTTTTTTTATTAGAATCTTAAAACTAGTATTTACTATTATAAGCTATATTTCACTTTTAAATGAACTTTGGTTTCAGTTTTACTAGTAGACGAACTCTTTTGCATTGGGGTTCTTAAGTGAATTGTTTAAGAGAATCACCTAACTCTTTTACAGATGAGTTTAACACAAGAATAAAGATGCGACTAAAACCAAACGATTTAGGAAAAGTTATTGTTCATTACAGTCCTTTGAGAAAAGGGAAGACCACCTGCGAATTAAGGATAACGATCATGGACAATCCTTACGAATATTTTACAGTATGTCGCAAAAGCTTTTTCACTTCTCATGCTTTAAAATGAACCTTACAAAACTGATACATTTGGTCTCTTGGGACCAAAGTACATTTTCTTTTTAATATTCTTGGAAAACCTCAAGTTGGGTCGGCCTAGGATTAGTTTTTCTTGAGAAAAACACACTTCGTTTAATTACGGAAATCGATATTTCGCGACAAAAAAAGAGGACAGGGCAAAGAAAAAATAGAGTGTTCGATTCCCTATTTTTCCTATAGTAGTACCTATTTTTCTTTTCAAATCTTTAAAATCATTTTTATTGTTTCCAAAACCGAGGCCTTGGTTTTTAAGAACAGATTTACCTACTTGTAGTACTGTTAGGCGATGGGCTTGCAACCTGTCACTAATACGCTGGTAAACATCTTAGCCTAATTGTGCAAATTGTGGTTATAGAATTATCAACAAGTTTTTAGAGATGTTTGTAATTCTGTAGCTCTGCCTAACCCACTCTGGGAACGAAGGCGTGAGATTATGTATGTATGTATGTAGATTTACCTACTCTTATAGTTTGCGCATTCACCACACTGATCCATGTAGATTGCATTGAATAATTAAATACACATACATACTCTTGCGATGTTAGTTCATCGGTTCAATTTAAGTTTTTTTTAATTACCGATCTAATGCAGGTGTTCTGTGAAGCCGAAGCATTTATGGAGGACGTTATCTTATTGGGGCTTAAAATGCTGTCAATGGAAACTGACCTGGAAGCCTTACAAAACTCTCTTGAGGCGTGAGTTTCTTCTACTTTTGTAAGGTATGGGAACATACGAAGACGTTAAATTTAATTTATTTGTACAGCTCGGCATCTACTATATCTACCATAGATAGTAAAAAAAAATCATTGACGGATGGAAAAAGAACTAAAATGCAGGACACAAAGAAACCCAAAAGGGTACCATCATTCAGCTCGACGAAGCCTAGCGACACCAGCACCCAGGAACCTGCTCTCCTGAAATATATTTTGGATTATGGCGGAAACGAATTAGGCATTATGCAAAGAAGATCTGTCATAATGGTTAATAATTCTGAAAAAGTATATAAATTCACATGGGACGAGCATGAGCACTTGATCATCAAGCCGTCAATTGGCTATATTTCGCCAGGAGAAGAAAAAGACTTGGAGATCATGTTCTTTTCGGCTCAGCCTGTCGCAATTAAAAAGGTGCGTATCTTTAAAATAATATTTTGTGTTGTTTTTATACAAATAGTATAAAAAAACAAATAATGTATGACGAGAGAAGAAATAAAAAATAATTGACACCCACTTACGATACCCAAGGGAGGGAAGACCTTTTCGTAGACTTAATTCATCTGCTTAATTCACCTGCTTAATTCACCCAGGTGCATTAAGTCGACCAAATAGGATACCTTATTCACCCAGGTGAATGAAATCTACGAAATAGTATTTTTATTCACCTGGGTGGATTAAGTCTACCAAATAGTATTCTTTATTCGCCCAGGTGAATTAAATCTACTAAATACTATCCTTTATTCACACAGGTGCGTTAAGTCCATATTTTTATTCTCCTGTGTTTGATAAGTATACCTAGGACATTGGGAAATGGTGTCAAAATAAACTACCTACCTATTTCTAAATTATTTTTATCAACACTGGTAATAAACCGATTTCTTTAATGCAACATTTCTAATAAATGTCCTACTGTAATGCGTTCATCCAATGAACTTAACCGAGCCTCTTGAATGATTTCATCGTTAATCTGACTAGTCTACCTGCATTTTCTAGGATTGCGTATCATATGTGGCTTTCCATCACAAAAGGGTCCTTATGGCAGTTTCTAGTTACGAAGATATTGACGATGTTGTAAAAATCATTAAAAATATATATTTTTTGTTTTATACGAAATAGTAAAATAAAGGGATAGACGTCTATTCGTAGCTTGGTTTCACTCGTGTATGTTAAATATTTCTAAAGTAAAATTGGGTACAAAGTTTAGTAGAAAAGGGTCCTTATGGCAGATGTGCATTCAAGAATGATATATCTTGTGATAAATTTACTTGCAATGTTTGCTTAAGTTATATTGATCCACTTACAAAACGTGCCTAATAACAAAAAGTACCCAACTTAGGTAAGTACTGTCAAATATCTTACGAGCTATAAAATATGACAAATGAATAGGTAGGTCTGATAGATTAACTACAAAACGTAAAAAACCTACATGTAGCAACAGGAACCAAATACGAAATGGTGTTTATTTTTGCAAAAAAAGGAAATCAGAACAAACTAAATAATCAACAAAAATGTTTTTTGAGACAGGTACTCTTTATAAAACAAGATTTTAAGTAAACTTGTAAAAACATTTTTTCTTGGGTATTCTGTTTTAATATAAGATTAATAATAGGTAATGTTACTATCGTGATATTACTATACTACTGTAATTATCAGCAATTATCTGTAATTCCCTAATGTATGGGCGTGAATTTGTGATTTTAATGTAACTCAAATCGTTTGTAACTATAGAAATAAGACTTATAGAGTAACAATGACACTTTAGTGATACTTGCGTAGATTGATCGAATATAATTTAGATCTCACTACACAAAAATTGTTAATGTTACAGAGAAAGATAAAAAATTAAAAAATATCATATTTAATTAAAAAAAAAGGATTTTGTTAACTATTTTATTTTATTTCTATCCTAAGACGTAAATTCAAATATCCCCAACTATACACTATTGTACGAATTACAACATATTAAAGAACATTCCGAAAATCTTATTTTTCTTAATTTCGTTCTTATTAGCAAGTTGCTCTAATCAAAGGCTGATTTTTCAAAGTCTAGAAGTCACATTAAAAAAACCATAACTGAATATCAAAGAAAAACACATTGAGATACACATAATCAATCATCATCTATGTAACTTCCAATGGGAACATACTTAATATGAGTTTCAAACTTCTTTTAACGATTTCTCAAACGTGCAATTTCGGCTTGTGTAAGTATGATAAATAAAATTTAAAAAAGTTTGGGACTTAGGGTCGTGACTCTTTCTTTATTAGATAGCCTATTTAACGCAGATTTAGGATCAATGCTTAACTCAATATGTATCATAAGGACCCTTTAGCCATGGTACGCCACATATTTGCATCTATTTTGAAAGCATTTAGTACTTGAAGTAAATTTTGATTGTTTCGTCGAAAGCGGTTATTTAACGAAAGGTGCCGCCTCTCAACAGAATTATTTGTTCGGTGTCGTTCACCAAAAACACACCACTTCTTTACAAAGTCGGATTTCATCCAGTAGGTATTAAAATAATTGAAAAAGGATTGTCAATAATTTGTTGTTCTGGCAGTAATGAGCAAAAGTAAATACATCGGTGATTGTTTTTAGATTTGTCTATATTCAAGGCTTTTTAGCTTTTCGTCTTAAGCTTTACAACTTTTCATTTTTACAAAATTCACTTTTGATGTTTTTTTTTGCACCATATTCAAAATGGTCAATTTCCATTTGTACAGTAAATCGTTATTTTCATTGGAAAACTGAATAGGTACAGTTGGGTGACTGTACTTGTTCTATAAATTGTTTTTATTCGGCAACTCAATAAGGCAGGGCAGTCGATGTCTATGGATGTTTTCATTGTGATGATTAATGTTATACAGGCACTTATGGGCTGCGTACTGACTTCTATCAGTGATGACTCCCTGACGCTCGACTTTAAGGGAACTACATGGGACAATCGCCAAACAGTAACCGTATTTAGCCCCGACAGGTAAAACTATTTTTTCTGGCTTCAGGTAGGTTTTAAGTGTATATTCTTACGCCCAGTCAACCCATAATCGGTGCAGCAGCTGATCAGGACCAAACCCTCAAGCGCGGCAAATATTCATCATTATTAAATAATTACGAATTTGTGGCGCTTGCATTGGAGACCATGGGACCTTGGTCAGCTGATATGAAAAGCTTTATTAAGGCCCTGTCATCCCGGCTCATAGACTCCTCCGGAGATCCTAGAGCTGGCTGGTGCTTACCTCTCCCAAAGGATTGGGCTAGCTATCCAGAGAGGTAATGCAGCCATTGTCATAGGGACCATGCCGCGACCGGACCTGCTAGAGGGGGTGTTCTTTTTATAGTGGTGATTATTATTTATATCTTTAATATTTGAGTATCTAAGTTTTATTTTAATTTAAATACGTTTAGTTTTAAATTTAAATTGTATTATTGTTGAATTCTGTAATTAAATATATTATATTATTATATAATGTATAATATATTTAGTGATATTTACAGTATATTTAATGTCTCGTCGAAGGTCGGACGAAATAATTCTTACTGTGATATTATTTTTCGATTTGAAGACATATGTTTTTTTTTTAATTAAACCTACAACTAAGAGATTTTTCAAATGCACCTTAATGTTTTTTGGAATATCGAACAAAACGCTTAACGGGTAACGCAAAGCGTAACCGGGTCTTGAAAATTAGTCTATAAGCCACGCTCGATCAAAGGCACTGTTTATGAACCTCTTTAATATTTTATTTATTAATACAGTATAACTCTTGCAGTGACATATTTTTAAATCAAAGAATTGAGGAACCTTTAGAAGAAAAGCCTAACCCTCTGCCTCTTTCTGAGATGTCGCCGAGTGTAATTAAAATGATGATACTGTATTCAGCCCTGACGGAGTATTCAAAATATTCTACTACTTTAAAGGACAAAAAGAAATTAAAGGACACATTTATCTACCAAGTACGATAAGAAAACATGTATACTTATTAATGAGAATAATGAGATACTCCTCTTTTTTGTCTTATTTCAAGAAAAAATATTAGTTTAATTAAAAAATATCATTTTTGCAGACGAGAGAATTCCAATTTGAAGTAAAAAATACTGGAAATGTTCCTATAAAAATTGTGTGGCATTTCATAATCGACGAAGAATTTCCAGCAAGGATTGATAAAAACGAAACTAAAAAGGTAGGTGTAGGAACCTACATACATAATAATATGCGGTCCGATGCAACATAGTAGATACGATCACCACATTTTTAGTTCAGAATTAATTATTACTTCAGTTCTCAATTAATAAATGGATTAACGGAAGCCATATCATTTATTTTAAAAACATAGACCGGATCCTTTATTGCTGGGACGTTTGGTAGCACGCACACCCTGACTTTAAAGGGCCCCATATACGGTACGATCCGTTGTTACGATCCGCGCTCTTTAATATTATTCACCAAAATGTTAGACGTTCCTAGAACCAAAACTACTGTGTCTATTTGAATGAAACAAAAAATAGTATGTTTGTTATATTTATAATAAGCTTTTCTGTTACAAAGTTTCAAGCGATTTGGCGAACCTACTGACATTCTTCATTATGTTTAATCATTAATTATACATCTAGGTATATGCAGCATTTATCGATTTACTGTAATTTCATATTTTTGCAGCCTGAGGAAATTAAAGTCGCGCAGGAAATTGACAGCCCTTCACCTGAGGGTGCAGAAAATGAGACAAAAGGTATCAGTTAGCCGACAATCTCGTACGTAACGTTCTTTATTCTCGAACATACTGGAGATCGTAGGTGCGACGACGAGCGTAGCGTGGTTAGGTTTTTTGTGACAACAGATCTAGACTTGACCAGAACTAGATTTTTTTGTGAAATTACATGAATATACTAAACCCTGCTGCAAAAAAAACGAGCACTTACGATTTTTTAAGCCGTTTAAATGTAATGTAAAATGAAATTTTAAGATAGAAATAAAGAAAATACATTATACGAAGAGAAATAATAATTTAATACAAATAATATTAGTTTAATTTCGTAGCATTTAATCTCATTTAGTTACAGTATGTTTAAATTAATTGAAAAAAATCAAAAGTACCCGTTTTCTTTTCAACAGGGTTTATTTAGGTCCATATGTAGGGTGCGTAATAGGATAGAAGTACCGGTTTTGGCCATCTTAAGATCGTTTTTGGCCACTCTAAATTTTAACTAATTTCTAAAACATTGTGAAATTAAAAACGTTTAGCCTTAACTATTTATGAATATTATTTTTAATTTTACATTATTTTTGATACTCATTTCAACCTAAAGTGGCCAAAAAGGGTACATTGGCCACAAAGTGTACATCTGCCCTAATTCGGAATAATCACAATTCGGGATTTGTAATATGTTCAGAAATTAAGAAAACGTTTTTCTATTTTATTGGAGATATTATAATCGGAATAGTGTTTTTCGGGAGTTTTAAAATTCAGACGTTAAATAATTTTATAATTCAACAGTCGTGATTGTGAATGCTTCGTAAAATTCAAATCCGGATTAGCTATAAAACGGAGGTTGCAGAATCGCATTTTTTGAAATTTACGGTTATGAGATTAGGATATGGAGAACGCCATAGCAGAGCCATGTAGAGCATTTAGCATTTAGTAATTCGTTTTGCTACCCCGTGTAGGGTTTATAGTTATTTGTAAGCCTCTGAACACAAATCTTGGATATTCTGCAATGCTGATACAATACTGAAAATATTGTAAAGATAATTCCCAAAAATTGAAAAAACGTGCTGTTAATTGAGATTCTTGTTTTTATTATAGGTGAAACTGAAAGCAAAGTAACACTGTTTAGCGGGAGCCAAGGCAGAAACAGTGTGGACACTTGGTTTGAAATCGATTTACCTTTTCAAATAGAACCTCCGAAAAGTTGTCTCAAACCTAGAGGTAGTACAACCTTCAAGGTCACCTTTTCCCCACTGGAAGCTTTTGATTACAAAGTTAAATTAAAAAGTAGCATTGGTAAGTAATCGCGATGTACCTACCTGTCTATACATACATATACAACTCTTCTGGGACTGACTGTCTGACAAACAACGCACAATCTAAACCGCTCAACATGAGATTTGGAGGAAATATTCCTTGAGTACGGTGCATGAAAGGATATTTCAAATCGACCCACAGCGGGAAGAAATAGGGGAGAGAAGCGGAAGACTAACTCTACGCGTACGAAGTCGCGGACATCCTCCAGTACTCAATAGTTTTTTAAGCGTTTTTGTTATAAGAACTATTTCGCAAACCTATTTGCATAATCTATGCCAAGTTCAAATATAGTCCGTAATAAGTAAATTGTCAATTTTTACTTTTTCTAAAGTCAAAATATACTAGGACATGATGATTTTCCATTAAAATGTTTTTATTTCATTGTTATAGATAATTTAGATCCATATGATCAAAACATGACCTGCAACATAACAGCCAAGTCGTTGATCCCTTATGTCCACCTCGATATAGAAAAGACCGACTACGTAACATCGGGCAGGAGAAAGTCAACAGGAATCACTTTACCACCATTCTTGACTGTCCTTGAATTCAATGTCTTAGGATCCGGATGCTACAAAAAGTAATATTTTTTTACCGAAGCGTTTATTAATTTTGCTTTTCTATATTTGACTCAGCCTCGCTTGCCTTTTCGCTTCGTCATACTTCTAAGTCTGTCTACTCCGACGTTTTCTTTGTCATAGAGAAGGTAAACGAGCACTCAAGGCACCTGATGGTAAGTTTGTGGTACCTACATATGACCTATAGATATTTGCAATCGTGAGACTACAATCTCAAAACTGTAAACCTAAGTCTGCTAGTGCTGTAAACACTTTGGTTGCCGGTAGGTTTAGACTAAAAGATAACTTGGTGGTAGCGATCCGTACGGCTGCACAGAGTCCTCAAACAATCACAGTAGGTACAGTGGCGTGCTTGCCGACTGTCCCGCGTGATGCAATTTTGCGGTTAGATTTTTTTTGCCATCTGCATGGATCATATAGGTCGTTGCGATGCTAGATGAGCTTGTTCTGGTCGTCCGTAAAAGTGGCAAAAACGACATCACGGAACGAAACGTGAGCAGAATGACTCGTCTCGAAGCTCTCTGACACGCAGAGACCGTGACAGTCGCAGCTTGTCGCGGGGTGAGTCTGGAAGGTCGTTGCGTCGGAACAGGAATTAAAGAGAAGTCATCAGGGCAGGAATGTTTAATGGATAACTTCTTAAATTATAAGTACAAAATAAGGCACAAATAGAGCCTTAAACGGTTGCTATCAATAAATAAGGGTTATCTTTGGTATTGTGCGTACTATTAAACATACATTTCAAAAAAAAACTTTCGTCACTTTTAGAAGTTTACATACCTGGTAACGGATTGATAGCTTGTCATCAACTGAACTCTGGCTACGCTTGCGAACAAAAAAATTAAATGAACTCAAATCTCGAATTTAGAATAAAATAGCTAGAAACAAAAATTATCAGAATGTCTTTATTCAACGAGGTGTAATACTTACATACACCGCGTTACAAAATTTTCGCTGTGCGGACCATCCCACAGCCTTTTATCAGGGTACCCCGGGTCTTTATGGTTTGGATGCTATTTACTTAATGTCAAATTATTTCAGGACTTTCAATGTAATAAACCCTACAAGCGATGCGTACGAGTTTATTTTCGAAATGACGCTGTCCGATAAGCCGGAGCTGATACCGATGCACTGCGACATGCTCAAAGGATACATCGAGGGCGGCACATCATGCGAAGTCACATTCACCTTCGCTCCCACCGCCCCAGGGGTATCTTTAACTTATTTTATGTTTGACTTCGATTTTAATCTAACGCGTTTTCCAGTTTTAGGCCTAGTCTATTTCTTTTTTGTTAATTTTCTCCTTAATAAAATCACCGATTAAGTAAATCATGCTTTACCCTAATTTTAGAATCATACCCTCTGTGGATCCTATTCAGGCTATTTTACTTTAATGACACTTTAGTTACAGAGACCTATGCAAGTCAGTCATTGTCAATTATTTGTTGACAATGACTAAATATTGTTGAACCGTGGAAATTAGAAAATCTCTTTCTGTCAAGTAGAAGTAGTCTTTCGGTCACCCCATTGTTTACAATAAATGATTTAATTTTGATCATTGCGGCATTAAATTTGAATACTATACATCTTAGCACCTACATACCTATATTATTAGGATCCCATCCACTTGAATGCTTAATTAAGTCATATCATACTAAAACTATAAAACGGTACTTAATCGCGTAATAAAATGAACATTTACCTCGACGTTTCGACTATGTTACAAAAGCCGTGGGAGTGATTCCACAGGCGTTTCAACCGCCGTCAGTCCGCTGTCGTAAGTATTTAAGAAATAGGCGATAATATACTTAAAATTCGATCAATTGTGGCAAGAAGTACGATAACAGTATAGCTCTGTGTGAATGTTAGCTGCTTGGTGTAGCTCATTCTTTCAATATTTATGACAGCGGACTGACGGCGGTTGAAACGCCCGTGGAATCACCCGGTCACGAGAAGACTGAAGTCACAGAATAAGTAATAGTACAAGTACAGAAGTTGCACTCCCGTGTAAAAACGCTGTTAAGGCATAAGAAACGTGCCTACTCTATGCCTCTCTTACTATCGTATAACTTGTATTCATTCGCACCCGGAACGTGTAGTGCTAGGGTTGTCACACGCCTAGAATACATCAATGAGGGCTAAAATGTTTTAGCTCACCAGATGTCGCTCGCTCGCTTGCGGAGGTCGTATTCACGTGTTATTAACCGACTTCAATTTTAATATAATAACAGTACCTATAAATATAATATAAGCGATTGTAACATCGTCGAAATATCGGGCGAGACAACAAAAACCCAGAACGTGGTAACAACCCGTTTATACTAAATTGTGCAATTTCGTAATAAGTACTTACCTATTAAGTAATAAAAAGATAAACTTACCGTTCACAGTTTGACGGCAACGTAAAAAAAGAATATTTTATGTCCTTTTGTTTATTTAAACAACAATTTACATTTAACCGCTTTTCGGAGTGTGCACATAACAAGTAAATATTAAAAGTTTAAGGTTATTCACAAAACTAACTTCACTATAACACGCTCCGAGATCGATCGTTCAAGACGGCGTCAGGCAGATCGCGGCGCACGCGTTCTCGCTCGCTCGGTGCCGGCCCCGGACTGATATCCATTCTCAGAATGGACGATCGGGAAGGTTACTAAGGCGGCGCGACACGCCCAGTGCAACCCCTCTGCTGAAGTGGTGGGTGTTCGTCTGCTTGCCGTGCGAGATTTTCGATCTACCCGCACTTGGTCTTGTTTTTTATTCGGAATGTCATCATACATACCGACACACAGTCTTCTCGTGACCACGGCTGTTGTAACACAGTCGAAACGTCGAGGTAAATGTTCATTTTATTACGCGATTAAGTCCCGTTTTAGGTATAGTTTTAGTATGAGTGAAAATCGTGTTAGTTTAAAGCAAAGTAAGTCATATCACTTTTGATCACGCCTTCTATTTCACCCTGTATTATGATTAATTCTAATCCTGTTTACTAAGTATTGATTTAATATAATACGAAAATTTCAACTATTACGGTTTATGAGATATCTAGCCCGCTAACGGATAGCCAGACAGACGGACGGACGGACGGACGGACAGCAGAGGCTTAGTAATGTGGCATCGTAAATGGATGGACCGATTTGAATAGAAAAGAGTAGAATATAATATATTAAATCATTATTCTTGGCAAACACAAACGCAACAAAGTAATGACATGGACAAGATACCTGTTGTCACGAAATGGTTCCAACTCAGCGTTTTGCTGGCGTTAAACCCAGCGCTGGTCTCGGACGCGGATTTTTTTAAAAGAAGCAGTGGGTACCGCCGGAAAGGTCCTTATGCGAATCTAGCCGAATCCGAAAACCTTTTTAAACCCTCTTGCACTGTACAGTCGAGTTCATAAATATGTGTACACTTTAATTCCTTGTCTATTTGATGTTATGTTTAAACAGCCATACATGAATTGTCACAGCGTTTAAAGTGCCAAGGTACTAAAGTGTACACATATTTATGAACTCTACTGTACAGATGTAGTGAATAATCCTTTCCCATCGTTTGTTGTCTGATTAATTCGTATTTATCTTGCTATCTCAGATGGTTTATTGATGGGTACTGAAGCTAATAGAGAAAGCAACATAAATACGAAATACGTCTGTACATACTTTAATCAAAATTGTTCTTAGCTAGGTTTGATGAAAATAGGTGGCCAATTTATAGGGGTTTTTATATATTTAATGTTTGGGAGTAACCCGCGTCACGTTACCTAATTGGGGTTCCGTACCCGAAGGGAACCCAACGGGACCCTACGCTGTCCGTCCGTCCGCCCTAACTGTAAAGAGCTGTATATTTTGAACCGTAATAATATGGCGGGTTATTTTTTTTCAGAGTTTCTTTTATATTGATTCACTAACAATTTTTGTTTACAGAAAGTGAAATAATAAAGGGGAAAATTGGGGACCCCATACATGTTTTTTTTTTCACCGTATTTTTATTTTTCTTGTATCGTGAAAACGGTGAAACATACTAGCGTCGGTATGATTATAGTACAATCCCTGAAAAAAGAGAACATTACAAAAAAATGGTCAAGTGTGAGCTGGGGTCGCGCTGCTTCGATTCGAAATTGAATTCAAATCGGAATATAAAAGTGCTGCGCGGCGGTACGGAACCCTCGGGGCGCGAGTGCGACTTGCACTTGACCGGTTTTTACTCTATTCTTTTTAATATATAGAAATAAAAATTACATTTTAAAAAATTACAAGAACATTTTCAGGTTTACGAGTCATTCTGGAAGTTCATGATACCGGTGTACAATTTGGTGATGAATTTATTGGTTGCCGGTTTGGTGAGAGAACCGAACGTGATGTTCGTGCCGACTATCATGATTATTAGGAACTCGTTGGTCGGCTTCACTATTACCGACACCGTGATGCTGCAGAATGACGAGGACGAGAGCTTGAAGTTCGAGTTCAAAGGCAACTCGCTGTGCAACGAGTCCGGCAAGACGCCGGTCGTCATGGAGCCGGAGTCCGGCACGCTCAAGCCGCGCTCCGAGACGCCTATCAAGTACGTTGCGTAAGCTTTGGACGCCGCCCCGAGGGGCTTACCGTGCGGATAGCCAACGAGTAGATCATGGACTATCAGAACTTTTTCAATGCGGTTTTTTTAATAGCGAAATTTTAAACACCTCCGGTATTTCATTTTTCTTTCGATTTTGATTCTTTGTTAATCAACCGTATAGAGTTAGTTCAAGTCGATGAAAGCTGCAGTTCTAAACATCAGTCGAAATGGTATTAGAGCTCGAATGGTTAGCTCGCCGTTTTTTTGGTCTGGATTTGTTGATTTGGATATATATGTATTAATTAAATCTGATTACTTGAATCAGATTTTAAAAAAATGGCCGCCATTTTGAACTTTTTGAAGTGATAACTTCTTATGGGAGGGTATAGTTCAACTTAGATCAGTTTAAGTTATCACTTCTGTCGGGCTTTTCTTTTTTACAAATTTTTAGCTTTAAATAAAATAAATGTCTGGAACTTGGCCTTTAAGCACCTACAATTTGATTTATGAGTTTCTACGTTAAACATTTATTGATTTCTGATTGTCTAATAAATGTTAAATCTAATGAATGCCTCTTTGAGGCAAAATAATATCTAAAAGATTGATTCATGAGCAGTTAAAGTTCAAAAAGTGTAAAAGAAAGAAATAAAGTTGTGAGGGGGTGGTAGAGCCGCGTCTTGGGGACGTCAGGACGAGAGCCCGCTCCTCACCGTCGTCCCCAAGACGCGGCACTACCACCCTCCATTCCCGCTCCGAGGACCTGGCCGCTTTCACGGCCGGCGCAGAACACCCCGGTAGGGGGTAAACAGCCCGACACTGGCTCTTCATCCCCCTTTTTACATAAAAAGGGTGGATCGAGACGACCAGCGAGAAATTAAAATTCATTACTTTTTAATTTTGTTCAATTCTCCCTTTGACTCTAAATTTTTTACAACTTTGGAAGGCGAAGTGCTACATGTAGCCTAAAGAGTGATGACTAGAAAAAAAATTAAAATCACCTGCAGTTCTCTATCACTTTCAGTTTTTTTTTATTATTTAAAAGTTGAAATTTATTTATTTCTTTTACACTTTTTGAACTTTGACTGCTCATGAGTCATGACTAAATCTTTTAGATATTATTTTGCCCAAAAAGGAATTCATTAGATTGGACATTTATAAGTAGACCTCGTTATCTCAGAGCAGAGAAATGTCACAAATGGCAAAATAGAGGAGTATGTGGCCAATTTTATATTTATTTCAAATTTATTGGCAGTCTGAATAGTACCTATACATGGCACTTTAAAAAAAACAATGAAAGGTACTATTGGTGATTGGTTAATACTATTGGTGCAATTGGGCATCTGATAAAAAACATAGTCATATGCACTTTCGCATTTATAATGTTAGTAGGGATAATGGGGATATACAGTGGTGGCCACATAATTAGGGACACTTGTTTTTTCCCCATACAATTGCCTACAAATATGACTTTTCAATTTTGACCACTAATCAAAAAGTTCTCGACCAATTTTATTGCTAAATACATTTTACTTTACATAATTAACTAAGGTTTGAACTGATGTACAGTGAACTAATATTAAAAACGGACCTTATATTTTATAAGGATTTAAAAACTAAGTGCTGACGCGTCCATACAAAATTCTACAACTTTGTATGGGCGCCGAATATTTATTATTTCAAATCCTTATAAAATGAAAAATCCGATCTCAACAAAGATAAATTGTACATACATTTAAACTTTACTTTATTAGTTAACGAAAAGTGTAACTAAAAATATAATTGGTTAAGAACTTTTTGATTGGTTGTCAAAATTGAAAAGCCATATTTGTAGGCAATTGTATGGGAAAAAAACAAGTGTCCCTAATTATGTGACCACCACTGTATATGCGAAATTAACTAAAAAAATATTTTTACATTTGCATTTTTTTGAGTTATTCGACCCGTTAATAAACACGGGTCGACCCACCGTACAAAATCGTCTTGTTTCAACGCATGTTGCAGCCTTGACCACAGAAAATGGATGCTGTTGGTCCCGTTTTAAAATTTTATGGACGGCTGTATGATTAATATGCTTTTCTAGTGCTTGAATCAGCATTTTCTGCAAATTGGTTTAAGATCCTTTCTTCCGTTCTGACGTCAATACGAGGACGAGGGCCAACAGTATTAACCGAAAAAGTAAAGATGTTATAATTTAAAAAAAAAACGTCACCTAACTCGTCTTGGCCATCAACTGGTTTAAAGAGATGGATTTAGTAAGTTTACATACTGTATAATACTCGTTCGAATATTTTCATCTTCATATATCTTAGTTTTCGAGCCTTACAGTCCACACTTAAATAGTAATGTTCTTGTAATTTTCGATTGTAATTTTTTTAAATAACAATTTTTTTACTTATAATAAATATCAAAGTCCCAATTGCCCCCCTGTTTCCCTATTTTGACGTTACTGCCCTGAGATAACGAGGTCTATTTATAAGACAATCAGAAATCAATAAATTCCTAAAGGCCAAATTCCGGATATTTAAAAAAAAGTTAATAATGTGTAAAAAAATATATTTGGGCCTCAATGGTCATATTATTGAATTTGTATTTTCTATATAGGTGTACCTACTAGGCCCTTTAGTTTGGCTAACCCTCTACCAAAGACCTTGTATTTCCAAATTATGTAGTGTACCCATATTTATATACATTTATTTAACGATTTTAATACCACTATTTCAAAATAGAAAATAATGTTCTTTTTTTCAGTTTTTCGATAATATTTATCGAATGCTTTAGGCAGTTTCTTGCTAAAGTAGAATTTTCAATCTCGAACTTTGCTGTGAAAACTACTGCTTTGTAGAAAATACCAGTCGTACAGCCGAACGTCTGAATATTGCCGGCAGGCATGAATAGCTGAACGCGTAGCCTTGGTAGATTTTTGACTACTTGATATGATTACATCGAACTATCCAAAAACTGTAAGTTCCTGTAAAATATGTAACGCAATATACAGAAGGCATTTATTTTTCAGGTTAATTTACACCCCAATAGATGACGGGCCGCTATCCTTCAAGATATTCTGTAGCATTTCTTACTTGACTAAGTTTCTAACCTTGTGCGTCAATGCGCTGAGCCATTCTATAAAACCCAAAGTAACTTACTTCTTAATCGGAAACGAGCACGTGCTTAACAGCGAAGCTCTTACTAACATCCACTTGGATCAGGTACTAAAAACGGTTATTTTAATTAAGAAAAGCGTTTTAGGGTGAGGACCAAAAAGTTGGACCATAGTTAAACGTAATTAACCATACAAACAACGAAGGCTAACGACGAAAAGTCTCCCTACAATTTACATACACTCAAGGAAATGTATTCGCGTACCTTTTTGGCTCTTATTGTCATTGTGACAAGAGTGAAAAAGGTACGCGAATACATTTCCTTGACCGTACATACATATACACTCACGCTTTCATTCCCAGCGTGGGGTAGGCAGAGCTACAGAATTAACAACAATTCTATTTTTTTTTTGTTCATTTTGTAACCACAATTTGGACAATCAGGTTAAGATGTTTTCACTATTTTATATTAGTGAAACGTTGCAAACCCATCGCCTAACAATACTACAAGCCTTCATTCCCTTAGTCGCCTCTTACCACTTCCACAGGAAGACATGGAGTGGCACTATTCTAACCCGGCAACTTCACGCCAGCAATTACAATTTTATGGCTAATTTTCGTGTCACAACGGAAAAATTTCATAGAAAATTTAATTGCGTAAGTTAGCATGCCCAACTTTTTGGACCTTATCCATTAAAGACTAGTTAAATTTTACTTAATGATTCTAATTTTTACAGTCTGCTTCAACGTACGAAAGAAAATTGAACTTTTTGATAAAGAACGACGGCTCAGCGACGTTCTTCTTCGACTGGACCTACAACTGCATCCCGGTGAAGCGGTTCCTGCAGGTGTGCATGGACCCGCGCTCCGGCCACGTGGCCCCGGGTGCGGTGGTCCCCTGCGTGCTGCATTTCACCCTTAAACAAGTGTCTGTGCAAGCATTCCCTCTCAGTCTATTCGTAAGAGCCAGTTATTATACGAGACTCTAGCACTTCTACCTTTTCGTTACCTTGCTACTTTTAGTGCTCTAGTAGGCACCGCAAACCGTGTGTATAGAACGGGAAAGTTACACAATTCTTCATAGTTAATTTAGTGTGGCTGCGATTGCGACTTCTTCAGCGGGGAAATTTTAATTTTAATACATTTTACATCGTATGTTATTTTAAGGTGTAAACGATTACTACATCAATTTAAGTAGTTTTAGCGTGATTGGCAAATTTGCTCTTTCTTCTGTTTTTATGTGTAGATTAGTTAAATAGATTACTAGCGACCCGCCCTCGCTTCTCTTCGGTTTATGTAAGAGTTCTGTAACACCCGTACGTGATCCAAAATTTATTATATACATAAAGTAGCTTTCTCTTGAATCACTATTATCTATTGATGAAAACCGCATTAAAATCTGTTGCGTAGTTTAAAAGATCTAAACGTACATACAGCGGTAAACTACTGTTATATACTAGCCCCCTTACTAAAAAACCGTTGAGTAACGGTGGCATAGCTATACAATGTTTTATCCTTATCTGTCAAATTCAAATGTCACAATGACAGATAAGGACAAAACATTGTATAGCTATACCACCGTTACTCAACGTTTATTAGTAAGGGGGTATGTAAAGATTAAGTGTGTACTTTAAGTTAGAACATTCCATTTTAAATGAGACGATCTCTACCACTCTTATCCCAGTTGATTAACCTTCTAGATTTCGGACGGTCCCGAGTACAGCATACTCCTTCACTCCGAGATTCAGAAGCCGATGTACCACTTCTCGTGCAACCAATTCGACTTCGGCAAGTGCATCGTGCAAGCGCCGGACACGACCTATAAAAAGAACATTGCTTTCACCAACGACGACAAAGAGCCTATTACGTAAGGCTTTTTCATTGATTATGGTCGTGTCCATATTATGCTTATGGTTAGCTCGCCAACGGCCGATTAACTCTGAGCCAGCATATATCTAACGCAGTACATATATTAGTTAACACGACGTCCAAAGTCAACGTAACGCTATCGTAAATATTGATGTCAGAGGGCCCTGCCAAGATGCATTGCGCTAACTAGCGTTTCTATTCGATTCGTTTTTAAGCCAATCGCGTCACTGGTAGATGACGTGACACGAAAAGTCATGAGGTCTATCAGTGACGCGATTTGCTTAAAAACGAAACGAATAGAAACGCTAGTTAGCTCAATGCATCTTGGCAGGGCCCTCTGTTTCGGAAATGAAGCGTGGGTGAAGAAACCCGTCTATTCTATGATACGCATGGCACGGCATGCGTGCCTGCCGATGTAAGTAGCCGACAGCGTTAACTGACGTTTTAGTACAAATTGGTCGTTACGTTTTGTGAGTCTAGCGTATTTATTTAAAGTGGCATTTGATGAGAGTGATGAGTCTGAGTGTCTTTAACATGCTTTATTGATGCGTTAAATGTAAAAATTTCGTGCCCCATGCAATCCTCCCTTGCTAATTAAAAAAAAAGTGTAATAAAAATGCAATCTAAATAATAAACTGGTGAACAAAAAAGTTCAAGATAATCGTCCTAGTTACTAAAATGTAGAATTATAATTTCAGCCTAGACTTGAATTTTTCAACGCTGCCGGAGCTTTTGGTCGACTATCACCAGTTGCCTACCATTGCGCCTAAGCAACGTACGAAGATAACTATATACTTTAGGCCAAAACAAGTCAAAGAATATGAGTTTAACGTCCAGTTCTGGGTGAACTCGCTGTGCGAAGAAATAATTAATATCAAAGGAGAAGGTATACAGCACACAATCTGTCCTTATCCTTACTAATATTACGAATGAAAAAGTGTCTTTGTATGTTCCTTCTTCAAAGTTCAAAGTCTTAGTTGGACGACGTACGCTTTAGTATAAACATACTTATTAGGCCGAAAAATCGGGCAGGTCTCGAGGTAATAGCTATAAACGACATTTACACAGAGGGGGTCGCGGGCAATAACTGCTGAAATATAAATGAATGAATACATAACTTTATTATAAACCCGATTACGATGAAAGTGGCGAGTCCCACTTCGCGTCTTTTTCTGACGAGCTAGCGGGATAGCAAGATTTACGCAGGCGAGATGCGCATGGATGATGCAGGTACAGATGTAGTGAAAAATCCTTTCCCATCGTATTTTCTCGGAAACGTTCGTATTTGTCATGCTACTTCAGTCTGACTCAGTACCCATCAAGATAACGTGGGGAAGATCCACAAGGTCGCATCGCGAGATTAATAATCGATATAGACTGGTTAATACCAGAGTAATTTTGGGTTTGTTAATATTTATGTTTGTTTTCAATTCTTTTAATAGTCATGCGGAAAGCATTAACACCTGGGAAAAGTTTAAATCGACAAGCCAGTCAAATTATTTTCAACATTTATTTATATTTCTTCTTGTTTACCTACACCTATTCTCTATATAATTTGATCGTAGTGGTTTAAACATCTCAGTGTGATATACTTCAAACTCGTGGCGTGGTTTGACATTTGACACTGATAAACTAAAGTACGCTATTTATATATTAGAGACACGTCACTTAATAATACTTAAATTGGCCTATTCCCAGTTGTCCACACCCCCTTTGTCCACACCCTCGAAAATAGGTGTGGACAACTGGGAATCAAAATTCCCAGTTGTCCGCAGTGTGGATAACTGGGAATTTTTATTCCCAGTTGTCCACACTATTTAATTTGACTCAACTGTGTTAGTTTTTATTAATTTACTTAAGTAGATATATTCGTATTAAAACAGAGTAAATAAAGGAATAAAACAGAGTTATGTAAATGTTTGTTAGATACTCTTAATTTTAAGAGTATCTAACAAACATTCATTCATTTATGACTTTTTGTTTTTTCCTGAACCTAGCTATAATATAATATATAAACCAGATTTTAAGTTTTAAGTCGGCTGGCAAGTTTGTTGTGCCGAGGGTGTTTAATTACTACGGCGATAGGTGTCTCCAGAAACGCCTACCCTATATACTCAACAGCCTGCCCCCTGACATGAGGCAGGAAGCCATTAAAGCAAAGATTGGTAGAAAGCTGTATAGTTACCTTATTAAAAACATAATGGTAATTTAGGATACTTTACCTATATTGTGTTTAGTTTAGATTCATAATAGATTTAATAAGAGAGTAGAGACTGATCGATCCTACAGTCAAACTGTGCAAACGGTTTTGTGGGACATATGTTCCTATATATGTTGTAATTTCATATTTTTAATAAATAAATAAATAAAAAAATAAAAAGTAAACGTTTGATAGGTACTCTTAAATGACTCTTTGTATTTTCCTGAACCTGGGTATAATATATAAATACGAATATATCTACTTAAGTACATTAATAAAAACTAGCACAGTTGAGTCAAATTAAAGGGTGTGGACAACTGGGAATTTTCATTCCCAGTTGTCCACACCTATTTTGGAGGGTTTTTTTCCCAGTTGTCCACAGTGTGGACAAAGGGGGGGGTGTGGACAACTGGGAATAGGCCCTACAATGGTCATAGACACGACGGCATCATTCGGAAGTAGTCGTGTATTCCGAGTTTTCACAATGGGAAAGGATTATTCACAATATCTGTACTGGCTTTAGTGTGCAAGATGAAAATGACTTATCGAGAATGCAAAAATTCACAAGAAGCCTAGCGTGTAGTTATGAAAAAGGCTCATTTACTCCTTATGAAACCCGACCAAATAATCAAAAATAATTTACTATACAAAAATATACTTTTGATATAGCGCTTTCTTACAGACAACTTGGGAGATATTTATTTACAATAATTATTTAAAAAAATATCTAGATACTTCCACAAAAAAAAGGTTTTTTAAATCTACTATTTCTCCATATGCGTTTTTTTTTTCACTTATCCCATTTGTAGAAACCTTTTAAGAAGCATTTCCTTTTTAAACTTGACGTAGCATGGAGGATACAATATTATTTTAAGTCCTTCTACGCGTTTCGTAGACCTTCTACGCAAAACGCTACGTAAGTCTTCCCACTCGCTACGCCGCGTAGGTAGCGTCGTGCTCTCTATGCCGAGGGCATTTAGATTTTATTTGGTTTTTCTCAAGCGCTATTTCCATATTTATTTATTTATTTATTTATTTATTAGGACCTTCAACAATAAGTACACTGTTACATAAATATTGTACATTATTTTGAAATAAATGAACAAAATAAAGAAGTATCGGGGACAATTCCACTTAAATTGACCTAGTATATCAAATATAGCTCTAGTATTATGGGTTCGACCTAAATAACTATATTCGTAGTCGAATAAATAGGTGATAGATACCTATTTAAATTCATAGACAATATCTAACATGCAAAACAAAACACTCGCGCTCATAACATAAATATTTTCGTTTATCAGCTTATAAACAGCTTTATCCCAAAGGAGAATACTCTACTTTTCTGACCTTTTGTTTTATTTTCTTTGTTTTGCGTATATGGCTTGTAGTGTCCAGTTCGATTTTCAAACAAGTTCTGTTTGCTGTAGGTTTCTATGGAAATAAAATGTAATCACTTACTTTAGGTGAGGTTTGCATGATATATAATTGGGCAAATTCGAGCATGTGGTGTGAAAAGATAAATATCTAGTTTCAGTTAGTTATACAGACTGATGATACTTGTATAAAGGTTTACTGTATTAGGTTCACGGGTGATACTTATTTTAGATAACATCAATAAGCCATGCCACTTATAAGCAAATCATTTTAACTTTCAATCTGAAATTTTAGGTGTGCCTCTACTTTTCGATTTGTACGAAGGATGTCAGAAAAGTTTCGATATGGGGCCTGTTAAAGTGGGTGATAAGATTGTTCGTCAAATAGAGGTGATGAACCACAGCAAGGTGCCCATCGACGCGACGTTTATATTCAAGGACATGTACCCGGAGATCGACGACACTCTGCAGTCGGAGGCCACCAGCGTGTGCCTCAGCCCGAGCGCGGCCGCGGTCGCGGGGGTGGACCAAGTCTCAAGGTACAATACAATACAATACAATACAAATACGCTTTATTAAACACCACACAAAGAAAATTAAACAAGGAAAGACAAACTAACATTATTTTTTTCCTCCTTATTTATTAAGGAGGCTTTGTTCAACCTTAAACATGCCAGCTCCAGCTGTTCTGAATACAACAACAGCTATAAATACCACATATAAAAAAACTCTAGATAAAAAAGGCTACCAAAGAAGACGCTTATAAATACATGAACTTAAACGGTAGACAACAGGCGGTCTTTTCGTTGTAAGCGACAACCATAGTAGAAGAGACGCAGCAATGTAAAAATTTAAACAAAGTAGGCGGTGCAAAGTATACTTAACAAAATATAAAATGAAGCAATAAACTTAGTTTAAGGGCCTGTTGTTTGATCAGTAGTTAACTCAACTAATTGTTAAAATTCGAAAAAGGAATCGAAAATTTGACACATTTCCTTGAGATTTTCACGATTATTTAGTTTAACTACCGATCAAACAACAGGCCATAAGACAATAAAGCCGGGGCCCCACTGCTGCGCACGCTAAGCACGGACACGCTATATACGTCGCCCACGTGGGTCGACCATTGGTCTGGATACGTGTGTCAACATTTTCACAGCAACCAATGCACGCACACGTAAAACGTGTGGGCCACGTGGCTACGTTGGTCAGCTGCGTGTGTCTACATTCCCCACATGCACGCGAGCGCGGGGGGTGCAACGCCCTTGAAGCCACCTTTCCACTGCAACTCACGGGTAGCGTGGGTTGCGGTGGGGCTTTGCCTGCCACGCGCACTAGCGTGTGTAGCGGAAAAGACCACGCGTGTATCAGTGACGTCATTTCGTGCGCAGCGTGTTCGTGCACTACTGTGGAAGTTTCTACCTACATTTTCATACAAAGCGTTTTTGTACCCACGTGTGTAGCTTGAACGTGCACAGCAGTGGGGCTCCGGCTTAAGGTACGGTAGTCCCTATTGCACTCTTAAATATTATTTTTGCAACTGTCTCATTAAGTGTAGCGGGTATAGTACGCGACTAGAACATGCTTTAAAAACTTAACACTGGATTTTTTTATATTATCGCCGATATATGGTAAAAAAATAATCTCATTTTTTGTTGTCTCGTTACTTTGATTAAAATATAATAGCCTATGTCACTCCTAAACCCAAGACGATTCTAATGTCACCTCACTCTTCACAATCGGTCAAGCCGTTTAGGCTACAGGAGATCACAATGGAACGGACAACCAAACATACATAAATACATATGTACATACATACGCGCGCAAAAAATTACCGTCCTTCTGGGTCAGTCGAATAAAAATAAAGAAGAGGAGTCTCAAATCGAAAACATTATACGTAAACATTAGTAAACTAATTAGAAAGATGGAAATTGAAATGATACCTACCTTGTATTTATTCCATAAAAATATCATCGTGGTACAACGCTAATTCATAGCAAGACGACTAAATGACCAGTTAAACCCTTTATGACATCAGTTATACCTAATATAACTTATACTTTCATCTTTAGGGCACAGATGTTGAAAAATTACGAAGATGATAAAATTCGAAGGCAAATCGCAATGGACATACAAAATGCACTGTCATCTTTAAAAGTTGTCCCCAACAAATGTACGATCAAGCCTTACAGGAAAGTTTCCTTGAAGATTCAAATGAAACCCGTGGGCTTGATAAGCAAATTGGACGTTCAGGTACTGTTTATTTCAGGTTTGAATATTTTTTGTAAAATGTTTGTTTACGAGTATTATTACATACACCGTCGAACTCAAAGGTAGCTGTACATTGTATAGTACAGTCGAGTTCATAAATATGTATACACTTTAATAGTTGTGACGATTCATATATGCCAGTTTGAACATGACATTAAATAGACAAGGTACTAAAGTGTATGATATACTTAAGTTGAATCACTCTGACTTTAATACGTTACTGTGACAAGGTTCTGAAATGTACAGCTATTTCTGAGCTCAACTGTACATATGCATGGTTAATGTACCTGTAAAATACACATACTTATAATTGTATACTACTAATTTAATAAATGTAATTGTTTGTAAGGGGGTTCAGATGTCATTCCATTACGCATAAGGCAAGAATGCAACAATGGCAAACCTGATTAAAGTAGAATAAGGCACACCTAGGTATTTAAGTATGTCCTGGGATAGATACTTTTTTCACCTCGAAAAAAAAATGGTTTCCATACGAATGACGTTATATATATGAGTTCTACGAGGACACGGTCGCTTGAATACGATAGATTTTATATGTTATCGCATACGAATATGATGTAAATGGTATATCTTAAACCACGGGGGATAAATGCAGCCACAACTTCATGCAGTGCAGGGTAATAGTAGGTACGTGAGAAATTGAACCCCCTTGGTACGGTCACGAGCGTTAATTTGGGACCCATTTCAAGAAAAATATGCTTGAAGTCGTCAATGTCATTAGAAATGTCAAGTCATTTGTAACTTTTAGGAAACTTAACCTTATTGTTGTAGAATGTCAGATGGACTTTGGACCTAAGGTGGGTACCAAATTTAATCTCGTGACTGTACGAGTAAAGAACCAGATTACATTAAGTGTAACTTACAGCTAAACATGCGGGTGCTGTGTTTCGAGAGGCCGCTGGTGCGGCTGAGCGGCAGCGCCACCGGCATGAGCCTGTGCCTCAGCCAGACCTCGCTCCAGTTCGGCCGCGTGCGCAAGCGAGGTTGCAAAATATTAAAAGTCATGTTACAGAATAAAGGAGATTTTGGAGCAAGGTAATAAGCAGCGCCTCTATTCTAGGCGGTAAAAAGCACCTGTCTATGTTCTGTCTTTGACCTGGTATGGTATTGTTTTTAATTCGGCCGCCATTATTGTTAAGTAACCAAAAGAATAATTTTTAAAACGTTGAAAATACAATAACAGGTCAAACACGATTATGCTTTTTACCGCCTTGAATCTCGACCCAGGGGTTTAGGTACCAGAGCAGCAGCATTTTTTTTTCACCATTTATTATTCGGCAAGTATAGCAAATTAATAATGCCAGAATAGTATTTAATCATACAAATTGTTATTATAACATAAGAACGATTTTTTAATGATAATGATACTTGATGATTTTTGCTTCTGTCCATATCAATGTCGGTATCGATAACGACAAACACTTTAAAAAGGGTTTTTGCAGGACTGGTCCTGCACTACCCGAACCAAATTTAACCTTTCATTACCTACTAGTGTTTGATTTTTAATCAGCCTATATGCAAATTGACGTCATCGGAACCAAATGTTTAAGGTTTGGTTTTACATCCACCGCCTTAAAAAAATAGAGTGCAAACATAAAAACCATATTTTGCAGGTTTTGGTGGCAGCCTCTCATATCAGAAGAATTTACTATCTCGCCAATGCACGGCAACATCGCAGCGCGTACCAACGTGACGTTCACGATCACGTTCAGGCCTAATAAGGACAATCCGTTCATTAAAGTTTGGGTGAGTTACATTACATACATAATTACTTAATATTTATCCTTCACTACTTATTTCGCTACATATTATGAACAGTAGGCCTCATCGCCACGTGAATGTTGAGGCCATCCAGCTTCTCGACAACACGGATATACAGCAGCCTGAAATGGACAAAGCCTTTCGAGTTATTTTAGTGTAGTGATAGTGTAATTAGTGCAGTGAGTACTTAACTCAAAGAACCGAAACTATCTCAAATAAATAAGAAAGAAAATAAAAAAGAACACATTAACAAAGTGTCTTCCCCGAGACAATAGGAAAAGTGGGACCCTTTCTTAGCTTAGTCTGTATTAGAAATTTTGATCAAAGGACATGGCCCGTTTGTGCCCCAACTTGTACACGAATGAGACATATGTGATAAATCATTAATTAATTAATAATTACACGTGAGATTAATTAAATCTCTGTAAAAGTAGCGGAAAAAAAGTAAGCAAAAAAAAAGATATTGCGTGCCGGAAACCACCCACTTGACAGTCGGGCCTGCACACATACGCGTGCCGGCGTGTTATTAAAAAAGGTGAATCCCTGGAGGCTGTATTACAAATTCTTAAAACTTACAAGTACTAGGTAACGAAAGGGACAGAGACATATGACTGACATCTCTCTGTACCTTTCGCTAGGATTTAATATGGCATACGGCCTCTTTGGACTTTAGACTTGGGATGCAAAATAGAAATAAAAAATAATATTGATGGTGGTTCGCGCCCTTTTCGCGCTATTAATAGAGCAGTTTCTTTTCAGTACCTAGCCTAGGTACTAGGTAGGTTTGAAAAGACCTTTGGAAAAGACTAATCTTTAATTTGCATAGCACTGACATTTTGCAAAAGACAGAAAGAAAACACTAAACACAGATTAAAGACTAAATACAAAAATAAGCATGACGTTGCGTTGTGCTAATTGTGGGCTGTGCGTCCAACGTTTGATAAGGTTTAAGTTTCCAACATTGACCAGCACTTGCAAAACATTATTTTCGAATGGTTAGGAGGCCACGTAGGTAGGTACCCAACTACTTAATAATATTTTTCGATTGACTCATTGAATCATCATATTATCTTCATCAGCATCAATAATTGTTCGGTTATAGCCCCGATGTTGGGTTATAGTATAGCCCATTTTTTAGTCGGTCAAACGGTTTTGATCAAATGGCTTCCCCGTAAACTGGGACTACTCTCTTCAGCCGGGTCCACACTTGTATCATTTCAGCGAATCGTATCTCCGTCAATTAGCACCTATGTGTATCGGTGATCGTCATTTTTCACTCGAAAAGTTAGATCGCAGGGAAAGATTATGCGACGTCTAAACTATAGATACGTTTAGTTACCGATACGGAATACCTAATGATACGATACGCTGTTCTGCCCCACTAAACTTAATGGCGATATCTCAGACTAAGCACCTGTAGAAATTGCACTAGTTACAAACCGAACAGAGTTGAATCTGCTTTGGCTATTGAATTCACTTAGATATTGCATTTTTGCTTAGGAAGGCAGTATTACGATACGGCTTAAAACCGGGCACTGACTTGATTCGTCTCCGCTGCGATCACGAGCAAACATTCTGAATTGAGCACGCTTATTCTATTCGTAGGTATGTATGGACTCTCATTTTGGCGCATTACAAATGCGCAAACTAGCAGAGTCATGTAAAAAACGCGTTCCGTGCCTCACCTCGTACCTTAAACCCGTATTGTGACATGGACGTGTTTTGATACCTATTTTACGACTTACTTTACCACTGCTAAGTTAATTTTGACGTGTTTTTTTTTACAAGACTGCTAGTGACACCAATGCGCCAAAATGAGGGGATACTAAGGGTTACTATACGCGTGCTTGATAACGATACAAGTCTGGACCCCACTTATAAGCTAATCAAAAACAAATAAAGTAGACAAGGACTGTCTAACTGCATCCAGCCGGAATATTCTATTCTATTCTAAATCTCTGAGGCGCACGCTACGCACGCACACTCTGCACGTGAGCAGAGGCTACGTGGATTAATAATGGTTCTAGGCGTGTGTCACTGACGTCTTTTCGTGCGTTTGCCGCTGTAGGAGTCTGTAGGAGTATCTACAAACATTTAGATACGAAGCGAACGAGTGCGTACGCCGCGGTGAAATTCCTCCTTTAAAGAGCGTATCTACAGTCGAAAGCACAAAATATCCAACCAACACAATTATCGCGTGAAATATATTTATACACAAATGTTATCATTAGTAATAACAGATGCGTGTAGATATTTAGACGTCTTGGGTTTATATATTTATTACTTTGGCTGTAGGGTAGACCGGGGACAATTGAGACACGTCATGACTGAAACAAGTCCCATTTCTCGAAAACTATAATACCTACAAGTATGACGCAACACTCAGCACTCGGTCAGCCATATTTTAATCTATGCTCAATAGCAAACGAGTGACCGAGCAACGCAGCGGTGTCACGGAGCAATTATAATTTTTCGCGGTCAGAAGTAACTATTCCTCATCTTGTATATTTCTTGATAACTTTGGTTGTTCTTATATTTTAACTGATTAAACTATTTTAGCGTGATTGTGATAAAATAACGAATGTTTATTATTGCCAATCATCAGCGTTCGAGTGGTTTTTATGTGTAATATTTGACCTTGAAGTAAAAACTGTAATTTGGGGACGGTAGAAACAACTTGCGTGTGGACGATGGAAACGTTTCAATCGTCCTTGCGTTTCAATCGTCCCCAAATGTACCCTACTTTAAATATGAGGAGGTTCTGTATTTGACCCACTTGCACATAAATGTGAACTAACTTTAGCCCGCGACTTGGATAAATAGACAAATAGACAGAGTTGCTTTCACATTCATATTATTATTATTGAAGCATTGGTATAGGTGCCCCCTTTGGTATTGGTCTGGTATGTGTACCTACTTGTGTCAATCTGAGTTTTATATATTTTTTTATCTGCGGTTGTGGATCGAGATTTTCTGATGCTTATAAATGGCGATATGTTTATGTTATGCTTGCGAACTTTTGATGGTCGTATTTTATGCCAATATAACGATGAAAACGAGTAGGACTGATAACATTACTTCTATTGTGTCAAAGATATTACAGTGTTTCAATTGAACTTATATAGTGTTTCAATTGACAACGGTGTGAGGTCAATTGAACCACATTCCCCCATTCTCTTTATTACATTATTATAAAATAACCATTAATGATAGACCTACCAAATATACTTTATTTAGGGACCAGATAACGAACCTTGAAATATTTAAGGAGTACATCTTTCTAACTATAAAAATAAAACGGCACCAGGCAGTCAAAGTCAAATCGTTTCAATTGTCCCCGGTCTACCCTACATGCTGCGTATTTGCGTCTTTCATTTTGTTACATTTTACACAGAGCCTCAGAAAGGCCGAGGTTTTGTCTTATTGTAATACTTAAATAAAGCAAAAATGGCTTAAATCTTAACTAAATAAATCGGTACTTTCATTTTTGAAGTCTAAATAAATAAATAAAATAGGAACCTGCAACTAAAATCTTATTTTTATAACAAACCTTTGTATTTTCAAACTTTTGTCAATCAAATTATACACTGTGCTGGTTGTCAGACAAAACAAGTCATGTCGCTGGCAGTAATAGTCGCTTACGTTACTAACTGTGACATGCTGTGACATTGGTCATGCCATTTAAAAACAAAATTGGATTGATAGAAAATTATTTGTTGCTTACTACAATGAAATGCTATATCGTGGTTTACAATAATAAATGTTGTAAGTATTACAAGTTGTTAATGTTGTGTTTTACCACCACGGGACAAATTCTAATTGCTGATAGCCAACCTTCACTAAGTTGGAGAGGCACTTTAAGAAGAATATTTTTGATTTATGAACTTATATTGTTGTGCATTACAGTACAAAGGTGTTCACATATAAAGTTAGTGATTGTTAATGCGGTTGTATGTATAAGCCACAACCAGCTCAAGGAAGCGACTTGGACCCGCAATAGCTGTTAAAGCCGAAGCAACTTATGATAAGTGTTACTTAGTTTTATATAAGACAACGCTTAGCCTACTTGGTAGTGAGTGACCCTGCCTACGATGCCAGCTGACCCGGGCTAGATTCCCGGAATGGTTAAATATTAGTGTCATAAGCACTAGTATTTGTATTTATGTATGTTAAATACTTATTAGTACAAAAGCGAACATATCCCTCTAGTAAATTTTTTCTCAGTCTGGGATGATTTCCTGTTGTAAGTTGGTTTACCATTGACTCTAGTAGGTATTCATACTAATACTACAAATACGAAAGTTAGTCTGTCTGTCTGTGTGCCTGTCTACCTATCTGTTCGTCTGTCTATCTGTGAGTCCCTGTCTCTCCGTCTATCTGTCTATCCGTCTTTGTGTAGGTATATCACATTTACTTTTTCTTAGAATCTACCTATTATAAAACTGACTTTTTTTACATTTACCTAAAGAGTATTCATTTATGTATGTATGTATGTTCCGACCGTCTGTGTCTATCTGTATGTCGCAGTCACTTATCAGAAACTATCAGTTTTAATGTATGTATGTATGTCCCGTACGTCTGTCTGTGTCTATCTGTATATCACAGTTACTTATCAGAAACTATCAGTTTTAATGTATGTATGTATGTATGTATGTTCTGTCCGTCTGCCTGTGTCTATCTGTACGTCACAGTCACTTAGATCAGAAAATACCAGTTTTAATGTATGTATGTATGTATGTTCGGACCGTCTGTCTGTGTCTATCTGTATGTCGCAGTTACTTATCAGAAACTATCAGTTTTAATGTATGTATGTATGTATGTTCCGACCGTCTGTCTGTGTCTATCTGTACATCAAAGTTACTTATCAGAAACAATCAGTTTTAATGTATGTATGTATGTTCCGTCCGTCTGTCTGTGTCTATCTGTATGTCACTGTCACTTATCAAAAACTATCAGTTTTAATGTATGTATATATGTATGTTCCGACCGTCTGTCTGTGTCTATCTGTATGTCACAGTCGCTTATCAAAAACTATCAGTTTTAATGTATGTATGTGTGTATGTTCCGTCCGTCTGTCTGTGTCTATCTGTATGTCACACTCACTTATCATCAAACCCCGGGGTTTTCGGTGCGGGAATGTTTGACATTAGGGAAAGAGTAGGTATTGACATAAAATACAGAATGTACTCTAGCAGGATTCTACCTAATTAATAATTAACCTCTCCTCTACCTTTGACTTTTACTGACAAAAGATTAATAATTCGAACTTTAATGTTGCAATTAAAATCTGTCTGACAAACGACGACAGGTTAATTGAAAAAAATATACATGAATACTTAATATCTTAATCTATAATCTTAATATCTTTTCAATTTATATATAAATGAAAAAGATCAGTCATTATACCTCTTTAAGCGCCTACTGATTTATAAGTAAATAGTTCACAGATACCGGACTTTAATACTGCAGGTAGTTAATTAATGTTAATTTTATTATTATCTCATAAGGCTTTGTAGTAAAGCTAAAGTACCTCCTACATGAGTCAAAATAAAATTGTATTATAGTGTGTATACAATTCGGAGGGAGGTAGTTATTCATTAGGCATAATATGACTTTTCTCAGACTAACCTATCTGTTTATCTCTACTCTTTCTCAAATCATTCCCGCACCGAAAACCCCGAGGTATGCTTATCATAAACTATCAGTTTTTATGTATGTATGTTCCGTCCATCTGTCTGTGTCTATCTGTATGTTACAGTCACTTATCAGAAACTACCAGTTTTAATGTATGTATGTATGTATGTATGTTCCGTCCGTCTGTCTGTATCTATCGGTATATCACGGTCTCTTATCAGAAACTATCAGTTTTAATGTATGTATGTATGTATGTATGTTCCGTCCGTCTGTCTGTGTCTATCTGTATGTAATAGTCAATTATCAGAAACTATCAGTTTTAATGCATGTATGTATGTATGTATGTTCCGTCCGTCTGTCTGAGTCTATATGTATGTCACAGTCACTTATCAGGAACTATCAGTTTTAATGTATGCATGTATGTTCCGACCGTCTGTCTGTGTCTATCTGTATATCAGATTCAGATTGAGATTTAGATTTCATTACTCAATATAACACATTATAAGTAACATGACCATCTCATATTATATGCAGTTACATTGAGGTCGTCAGAAATAGAATTAAATAATAATAGTAAAAGTAAAAGTCATACAAATACAAAATACATTTAAAAAAATCAATCTTATTTGTATGTACATACATACAAATAAAATTGACATACAAAAAAGATCATGGTAAACACTTTATTGTACAAAAAACAGCAAATCAAATACAATATTTACAGAATTTACATGTCAAGTTCCATATACTCATTTACAGAATAGAGTGGGTTATCCAACAAAAGATGCCTAAGCCGGCGCCTTAACATTTCGTCAGATGGTTCGCGTTTGAGTTCGGTGGGTAGACGCTCGTAGTAGGTGGGACCGATGACGCGCGGGTTCTTACCTGCAAGTGCCATGCGACGAGAAACAGTTCTCAAACGCCCTGTGTGACGGAGTTGTTTGCCGATGACGTTTACTATTGCAAACGAAGAAATATTTGATCGGACAAACATAATGATTTCGAATATGTAAAGTGAATAGTGCGTCATTATGCGGTGCGCTGTGAAAATGCCCCGACAAGTATGTCTTGACTTCGCTCCAACCAACGTACCGTACGTACCGTGATGGCATCCGTAGAGTTTCCCCATAAGAGTGTGCCGTACGAAATCAGTGAAGGAAAGTGTGCATAATATACCTGTCTTAGAGCATCGTCAGTTATAAGCAATTTCAGCTTATGCAACGCAAAGACTGCACTACTCAATCTACCACACAACAAGTCAACATGGCACTTCCAATTAAGATCCGAGTCCACGGTGAAGCCGAGAAACCTGCACTGATCGCATATAGGCATCGGACTATTTGCAACGCACGGAGGAACAGGACCACTACGCCCCGAGAAAATCATGACGTTTGATTTTGTTATATTCAGGAGCAAACCGTTACACGAAAACCACTTCTGCAATTGATCACATGCGTTATGAATTTTCCCAGCGAGCTGGTCATACGTGCGCGCATCGCACCTGCGAACTGCAGAGAAACGCCGGCCGTGATGCTGGTCGGAAGATCATTGACGTAAGCCAGAAATAGGCTGTTTCCCAAGGCGGATCCTTGAGGGATCCCCATTGTCACGGTGCCAATATCAGATTTGAGTCTCTTGCCGCCCGCAGACAATTTGACAACTTGTTTCCGGTCGCACAGTGATGACGTAAGTAGAAGGTGGGAGGTGACCTGTATCCCATAATAGTGCAACTTATCCAAAAGCAGCTCGTGGTTTATTACACCAACAAATACACATTCACTTATCAGAAACTATCAGTTTTAATGTACATATGTATGTATGTATGTATGTATGTTCCGACCGTCTGTGTCTATCTAGTATCTGTGTATCACAGTCACTTATCAGAAATTATCAGTTTTAATGTATGTAGGTATGTATGTATGTTCCGACCGACTGTCTGTGTCTATCTGTATGTCACAGTCACTTATCAGAAACTAGCAGTTTTAATGTATGTATGTATGTATGTTCCGACCGTCTTTCTATGTCTATCTGTATGTCACAGTTACTTATCAGAAACTATCACAAAACAACCACAGCGTGAAATAATGTTCGGTCTGCATTCTGCATTCGATCCAATCCAAGCCGTTGTCAAGAAAACAATGGCTAACCTGGCTCTTGCCATCGACTGCTATGTATTGCATATAGTGTTAAGTTTACGAAATATTCGATGTAGGCACTAAATATTATAAAATTCCGAGGTCACTGGTAATAATTGTTTTATAGAATTTTTTTAGTACGTACCTGCGGAATTTGTAATATAATATATATCCTTTCGGATTTCTATTAAGTCTGTAAGTGTGTTCGTTACGCCTTCGCGGCTAAATTACTGATTCAGTTTTTTGATAATTTCTTACTTAGGTAGCTTTAAACACCGGGAAATTATATGGGGTACTTTTTACATCCCAGAAAATTGTGTAGCTCCCGGGGGAATAACAATAAAAGAGCTCCACGTAGACCAAGTGAAACAAAAAGCTAATGATTTTATATAAGCTTTACATGTCTCTTTGTGTGTCTGTATAAGCTGGAGCCCTTATTATTAATATAATAAATGCGGAAGTGTGTTTATTTGTTTAAATCTTCAGGGTTCAACGCCATAATTAAAAAAACAATGTTATGGTGTATAAGAGCTGATCTGATGATGGAATCGGACGTTGAAAAATGTTTGAATGTAAGAGATGAGAATCAACAATTTCTATTTGCGTCGGGGGTTGAACAGATAAACACTATTGACATCTTCTGGTTCCATACGTTAGTTCAGTCAACGAAGCAAAAATAAATGCAGTAAATCGTGAAGTCTGGTAATTATTTAGGTGCTGTAGTAGGTAGGGGCGACCCCCAAAATATAAACATACTAAAAGTCCCCAGTCTAGGACCGCGTGCTTACAGCAAGAGAAGGGTTTAAATGTTCTTCTTTTGGTTTTTCGTAAATATCTCGAATACTAAGCTTCCTAGAAACAATAAAGCTTATTAATGTTTGTACAAAATCATATATTTATTTGTTGTTAAAGAGCAAAAGAAAAGAAAATACAAGGGGTAGAATACCTAGGTACAACTAATGCACTTATTTATTTGCCAATTTCAGGTGTTACTTGACTGAGCTACGTAGGAGCTTGGGTTGTTCTTGTTTCTTAGACTTATCGTTTTTTTTAGGTAAACTGAAGCGGCCAACTGACATGACTTTTGGATTTCAAAATAAAAACAGAATGAAGAAGACAGTATTTTAAAAAAAGTTAAAAAAATAATTTCAAGAGAAGAACAAAACAACTTTCAATTCCTAATACTTATTTAACATCTGACCACCTTGATCGGCCCCCCAAGGGTTTGTCAAAATGAGATTCACTGACGACCACCTTCGTGAGGGCTCGTTATAAAACAGTGTTTTCTGAAGACCACCATTCGGTTCAGGGTGGTCGCTAGGGTGGTCGTAATAGTCTCAGTGTTATTATAAAATCAACAATCATCTTTTGCAGGGGAGACGGCACACAAGAAAACATTAAAACAATAATATTGTCGTCTTACACCGTCAGTACCGTCATGTTATAAAAGTATTATTTATTTTCTCTTGTAATAATTCTCACACGGTTTCCTGCAGAACTACGCATGCTATTTTATATTTAAATAAATAAATATAAGGGCAAATTCTTACACAAATTGAGTCTAGTCCCAAACCCAGCTGTATGCTTGTACTGTAGATAACGATAAACATACAGTTATGTAATTAGTCACGTTATTAATGGGGAAACACGAAATGGCAATGCTGCAATTCAAAAAACAGGACAAAGCTAATTTTTGTTAGTTACAAGTCCGATGTCTAGTATGATAATAAGACTCCCAAGTTTCGTTTATTCTTTGGAACAGGGGAGGGGTAAGACTACGAAAATGCAGTGCTGCAAGCCCCCCTGATTGGCTTATCAGTGGCAGCAGCATGATAAGCGACGCCTCGTGCTTAAGTATCTACTATGATCGATCTCCTCAAAAAACCTAAGCTCATCTGAAAGATCATCAATTTCTGTGTAAGAAAAACCACTGCTGGATTTATACATTGGAATTATAACTAAAAAAAATCCTGTGCCAGGTTTTTCGGATTGCAGCATTGCCATTTCGTATTCCCCCATTAATCATGTGACTAAATAAATAAAGGACGACCTTAAAAACGGGCCTACACAAGGTGCACAACGGTAATAATATGTGATTGATATTCAAAAACTGAAAAAATATATTGTCCTGTACACTGACGAATCGCACTAGTTTAATTTGTAAGTATACATCTTTCGGTCAATAAACTGTTACTTAACTCTACTTATCTTACCGCCGTGCTGAGAGTCATTTAAGAGACGGTTAACTTCTGTTGCTTTTTCAATTTTATGTCTAAAAAAATGTTCACCAAAGAACGCCCTAATCGTCATTAAATGACTGAGTATGGCCGTTAATGTATTATTGTCATATGTAGGTACCTCCCTATAGTTTTTTCAATCCTTTTGCTAATAGTGCTGCTTGAACTTGGTGCTACCGGATTATCGATACGACCTTAATTTCGCTTAGTAATGTAAGTAAAGAAAACTAAATAAGTTATTGTACATGTTAAACAAACATTTACATATAACCAATTCACCATACTTTATTTTAAAGGTTCCTCATTACTTTACATAATTGAACGCTGCTGCCCTAAGCTGTTACTGACCAGCATTTATTATCATACCATTGGCCACTTCGAACAAAATTCGATAATGCCTATCTTCCAAATTATAAAAGGAATCCGCCGGCCAATATTGGTATTTCAGGTTTTCATTGATTATCGCACCTGTAACTCACGATCAACCCAAACAGGGTCGACCGTCTTAAGTACATATCTTTACAGATTTTGAATTGTCAGACTTGTAGGTAAACTGTGTCTGTGGTGCCGTTAAAAATCGGTTAAGTCACACCGGGTCATTTTGAATAGGTACTCAGGGGCTCTATTCTACACAGTAAACCATATTGCTTTTGACATTTTATCGTATTGTTTTTAACTCGGCCTCTATTACTGCCTACTAAATAAGAGCTATCATAAGTTTGACAACACGATAACTGTGTCAAAAGTATGGTTTTACCGAGTAGAATAGAGCACCAGGTATCATTTAAACGGCCTTAAAAATAGCTTACGTCAAACTTTTTAAACCCCCGACAAAAAAAGAGGTGCGTTATAAGTTTAATGTAACCTTGGATGTGTGTACGTGTGTGTGTGTGTGTCTCTGTACCTATGAGTCTGTCTGTGGAATCGTAGCTCCCACGCGGTTGACCTACAGTACGGGTCCGTTTATCCCACTAGTCCCATTGAGTTTTCCCATTATGGGACAACTGAGACGATTTCGTCCCAGTAGTAGTCCCATGGGACAAGTGGTACTAATATATATATTTTGTTTTTGGTCCCAAAAGTCCCATTACCGTCATCACAGTAAAACGAAATCATACATATAATTTCTTTTTTCTTTAGCTCTGTCGTTATTTCACATTCCTCCTCATTCCAGAAATCAATTGGATAGTGTCGACGGCATTCCGCTATGGTGGAGCTCCTTTTTCTGGGTTGTCTTTCGGGCCTGCTGCAAAACTAACAAAACCTAAACCTACCTACCTGGGACTTTTAAGACCAAAATATTATTGTTACTTGTCCCATGGAACTACTGGGATGAAATCGTCTCAGTTGTCCCATAATGGGACAACTCAATGGGACTAGTGGGATACACGTGTTTTTAATTATAACGGAAGTTAGTTCAATCGGCATTGTTCTTAGCTAGGTTTTTAGCGTTCCGTAGTTAACAAGGCACCCTTATAGTTTCGCCATCTCCGTATGTACGTCTGTCCGTCTGACCGCGGCTTAACTTAGAGACTCTTGGTACAGTCAGCATCAAATATATAGACACAGTAATACTTTCAAAAATATGTAAACATGACTCTGCTGCGAGGTTATAAGGGTGTATATATATTTATGACACTGAACGTACTACATAGCTGTGATTTGGCATAGTTACACATTTAGGTACATTACGCCAACATAGATATAATACCGGGCGTATGTAAAACAAAAGGTGCCCTTGCTGAAGTAATGTCGATCGGCTAGGACATCACTTTCTTGCCATACTTAAGAAGTGCCGGCCGCTTCTCAAGACTTGCCGCACTAAATGACATCATCCTTCGGTTAAAAACATACTCGATTGAGGCCACTATTTTTGCCTACTTTACAGCTGCAGCACATTAGGCCACTAGTGCCGACCACAGCGAAGTCACTAGTGGCCGCCACAAGCAGCGGACGAGTTTTTAACCAAATTCAAAAAAGAAAGAGCTTCTATGTTCCACTATGTTTTTTTTAAATGTATATTCATCGACTCTCGTTCAAGTATGAAGATTAAGAAGTATACTTAACCTTTTCAACGCCACAGTCGGCTCTGGCCGTCAACTAAAAGTCGTGCCACTGCCGCCACGTCGGCTACAACCGACAAGAGTTCAAGATTAAAAGAGACTTTCTTTGGTAGCAATAAGGTGTAATTTGCATAGCATAGCAAACATGTTTGGCGTGTGGGTGGCACATTTTGTATTCGACGTATGGCGTTCAAAAGGTTAAGAGTATTACTCTACTTTCGAGGTGGTCCCATTGTTACCAAATCAGAATCCGACGGGACCCGTGAGGAATTGAGGGAACTCCTCAAATATTATAGGCATACATATAACGATTTTAGTATTTTTAGTAACAAGTCTAACATTTGCATTCAGAAAGTATCACTTAGTGAAGTGAAACTGTTGATGAAGACCACGGATGGCCACCGGAACTCCTCAACGGTACCTATTTGAAGGGTGGCGATAAGATATCTCGATTAAGATAGATGAGCGACTATAGTGTAGAACATTTAATTATTTAAATATAACTATGACTTTCCCGTTCTAACATTTTAAAAGAAGTTATTTTTTGTGTTTTTGAAGGCGGTATTTTGTTTCTTAAAACAATTTTTGATTTATGATTTTAGTGGGTTGTTGAAGGCGGTTTAACTTGATTGTCCGAGAGTTTAAATTGATATTAACGTGGATCACTAGTTAATAGTGGATACTATACGAACATTGTCATTATTTCATACACTTATTCATTTAAACTGTGAATAACACAACTAAAAAGATAATTTTACCTGTAAAACTTTTAATGAATGTAACAATTATTTCTCTTCTCTCTTCAACCTTTCGTCACCTAATGCTGAGTGAGCTTAAGCAGTCTCTCCCCCTATCTTAACGAGATCGTCAGTCCATCTCATTGGTTGCCTCCCAACGTTCCTTCGACAACAATTTTTTATTTACCAGTACCTAAATGCCCTAGTCTGTTAGCAGTTTAGGACTTTTAAACTAGCAGCGTCCCGCCGAGAGGGGTTGGGGGGGGGGGCATCTATATCACGGGTGCAACATGTGACGTTTAAAAAGTACCAAGTACTTGTAAGTAGCAAACTGTTACTAATATGTTTTCGAGTAAGGTTTCATTAAATACTACATCGTCACACAAGTTTATCCAGTTGCACATAGTTTTTTTTAAGTACGATAACGCTTACGAGACTGTCGAGTCACTTCACTTAAACTATTGAAGATGGCACAGCGAGGCTATCGCCGCGATAAACTCGCCCGTGTAGGTGACTCCTTACTGTTAACCAAATATTAGTAAAACGTGCCATATCGAGGACTACTGCTTTCTGCATCTGACCCTTGATCCAGCCATCTATCATCATAAGGAGAGACTTTTCTGTATGAGACCGTTCTATGACACAACTATTGAGACAATCATCGTCGAGTCAACATCCCACATGGCGGTTATCTCGTAATCCAAGTACTTGCTGAGCATGGCCTTCTCAGCCTTCATGAGATGGTGACGTTGACGACCACGGCCCGGCGTTGATTTTCGCCCTAGTTCCTTCACAAGAGATGATTGACGTACTGCGACTTTTATTCGCCTTTGTTCCATCAAATTAGTTTATTTATTTATTTATTTAGGATAACATAGATTTAATCATAAGGCGAATTATAGGTTACCACAGGTTATACAAAGTAGTTACCAGAAGGAACTTTCTTGCAAAGGAACTAATGCGAAAAAAAGGACTCAGTTGTTCCTTCAGGTCTTGTAAAGGAGCAAAAGCGAGGAAAAATCCCAGTTTGCAAAGGAACAAAGGCGAAAAAAATGTCGCAGTACTTCCTTCATAGTTCCTTCGAAGGAACATCCAAAGGAACTACCGCGAATATTCCGTCAACTCGATATCAGGCTTATTGGCGATAAAAGTCTTAGTCCGTGATGACAAATCGCTCTCATTAGAGCGCGGCACGATAATATTCGAGAAATGGCAACAGTGCATACTCGTAGTACAGCACTTCGAACTTAACAAGACCGTATTAAATAGCATGTTGCTGATGGATAATCTTGGCTGCGAGGTTCCCCCTTTATGTGCATATAAAAACCGCTGGCCAAATGCGGACAACCGGAAATAATATGTCTGCTGAAGGACTTACCGGGGCAATGGCATGCTAGACAAATATCGACCGTACCGTCTATCAGAACATTTTTAATAGTTGTTCGTCATTATGACCTCGTGAGCAATTGCACAGACAAAACCTCCGATTTCCTTAAAGAAAACAACGTACAGGTATACTAAAAAGTCTACGTAGGGCTATGCAAGGGCCAGGTAGATCAACCGATCCACACTAAATTGCCACACTACTGTGACTGGTTCATTTTATTTATCCGTAGTCACACCAACATATCATAAATATATGGTAGGCTTGGGTCATGATGGTGCTTCAGCAGCTGGCCCGAAGGGACAAAACACCCAGAAATAGAGCCGGGGTAAGCATGAGGTACGGGGGTGAGTTACAATAAGGGAAAGACTTGCCTTTTATATATCTCAGGTAAGTATTCACATTCTGGCAAGAGCAAAAAAGGTATGTACGGCCTTCAACACCTGACTCGTGGTTCCTTTACTATTGGTCCCACTGCTCTTCGCTTTCATCAGAAATCTTTTTTTTTTCACAAAGTTAGGTAGATCAGGGTTGTTAGGTATGGTTACATGCCCCAAACCACCAAACCAAACCACCCTATAATACGAGCCCTGCCGCGAGGTAGGGCTCTGTCGAACAGCAGTGGGACAAAAAGTAGTGCAACCACGACTCAAGTCTTTCGATTGCCTTGACAGTACGAAAAATCTTCCTCTCCCCGCACCTCATGTATATAGGTACCGGCTCTTAATTAAGTTGTATGCCTATGCTTGTGACGTGATGTTAGCAGTAGACGGGACCCTCATATCCAGTGCGCCCTATCAAACTAAGTAGTTACTTGACGTCGCCGTCCACAATATCCAAGTCTCTAACATTCACTGCGTGTGTATTGGTAAGCTACAACATCGGAAGGAGAGAGAAGAGATTCAATTAACCACCCCTCGTAAAATGTGCATGACCGCACACTTACTGACACCGAGTTTCATCTCGGTGGCACTAATCTTGCATGATTATTATTGATACACATGGAGCCAACAAGCAATACTCCGTAACCGTGCGAGCGCTATTGCGTGAATGCCCGCAACTTGCTTGTTAAATGATTTCTTGCTCCCTGACGCTAACCATATGGTTGTTTTAAAAGGTTCAAATAATAAATTGACTATTACAAGGCGAAAGAATGATTAAAATCGCTTCAGGCGTTAAGAAAAATAAAAAGATTTTTGCGCAAAATGTGGGATACTTTGGTTTGTATTTTCGGACAAAAATAACAGTAATTACTAGAAAAACAACAAACGTTTTATTATTGACATTATTACACGTAACATATATTTTTCCAAAGCCATTTGAACAATCCGTTTAGGAGCAGTAGGCCTTCAAAGCGCCTTGCACGTTATGATGTGTTTTGAGGTTATGTAAATAATTAAGGACCGAATTACTTTTAAACCGCTACTTTATATGTAAAATGATATATACATATTGAAAGTATATATTTTTCGCTTTAATTTGAGATATAAATGATTGCTGTACATTCTGGGGCACAGCGCCATAGTAAAATGGGCCATGTCCTTTAAAATACTCATTAGTCTTAACATATCATAAGACTAGATTGTATTTCAATGGAATGCATAATAAGATATTTCATTTAATAAAATAAAATAAAACTACTTATTACGCGTGTAATATTTATGTACCTATTTGTTTGTAATCGGGTTATCGAAAACGACTGACAAAAAATGTGGAATACTTACTGGGCGTCTATTCTACTAGTTAAAACTGTGGGTTAAAACCTTATTCCCTTCGACTTGTTGTGATGTTGTCAACGTTACGATATCTCTTATTTACTTGACAGGCGGCCGAGTTAAAAACAATACGATAATTGGTCAAAGGCAATATTATCTATGAAAAGGGACCTTATTGTCGATGGCGCTTACGCCGCACTGGGTCACGCGACGTTGTATTTATATCGGAGCATCTTTAATAATGGCGGAAGCGCCATCGACAATAAGGTCCCTTTTCATTGATAACGCTACATATGGTTTAACCCAGTAGAATAGAGGCCCAGATCGGTCATCTGTCTTCGGTCATCATCATCTGTCAAGTTGTCATCTAAAAAAAACGGTTTATCCCTAGCAATGCTTGTTCTCCTAGATACGACTTATAAATTAATATTTAAAAAACCAAAAAGGCAAGGTATCGAATTAATCTGACAAAAACACGATGTTTTAATTGTTTCATACATATATTTTGGGGTGTCCAGGCGAGTTGCAACATCGAGAACTACATGCCGCTAGACTTGGCGATGTATGCGACGTGCGTGGACGTCGGCAACGTGCAGACCAAGTCGCTATTGGTCGAGTGCCCGGTGCGGGAGGTGCGCGTGGACTACGTCACCGTCACCAACCCGTGAGTAGCTAGCTTAAAGGCTCATTGGTCGATAGCACCCGTAGCAATCCGTTAACGAGTTGTTTTGACATTATGAGCCTGGAGCTATCGCAGCGACGCAATGAACAAACCCCGGTTTGACGGGAGCAAAAATGTACCACTGCTAGTGATTAATTAAATAACGACTAAGTTTTATCGACATCGTTAAAAAGCAATTTTCAATCATTATAACGAATGGCCAAGTTTATATACCTAATAATAATTTGCAACCCTCTTCTATTAATTCTTATCGCAACTATTAATAACCAATATCGGACATTGACTCTTAACTCGAGTCATTTTGACAACCTTTGAAACTACATTGAATAACAATTCATTCAATGCAAAAATGTTCTCTAGCATTTCGACGAATTGAGAACCTCGTCCTTTTTGCATTTTGAAGTTGGTTAAAAATGCCTTGCAAGAAAAAATATCGTTTATCTTCATGGATCATTCAGATATAAAAGATAAACTTACAACTTGCTTTACGGTGGTACGTCATTTTTATCGACATCAACTTATAAAATTAGTTTTATAAAACAGAATTGTTTCCGTCAATTCGGGGTTTGGCAATGCAATGAATCACGAAAAGCATGCGAGCTATCGACCAATGAAACTGAGCCTTTAGTTCAACTGTTTATTTATTGTACGATATGTACACATTTCCAAGACGTCAATAATATCTACACGCCTCTATGCCAAATTCAGGGCCCTAGTGATGATACTGATCACAAGTCAGGTGATCTATAGCATTTCTGTTCTGGTTTGGCCGCATCTACATAACGAGAACAATATATTGTTATTGAACAAAGCAATTGTATTGGTTAACCTCAAAACGAGACTAAGACCACGCAGTTCGTATAAAGGGGTAACAATAACAAGCGCTTTATAAAATTAATATACAAATACACGAAAAGAAAACCGGGCAAGAGCATGTCGGACCATGCTTAGTGTAGGGTTCCGAAGCCCCGTTACGACAATCACAAAAATCTATTTAAAAAAAGCAACATGTATGAAATAATTGTCTGTCCATTTAAAGTTATTTGAGTTGCGTATTGAAAGACGGGCGATTGAGTAATGGATTTATTATCAATCTCGGGTAGGAACATCAAAGTATGTCCAACCTTATGACTGCTATTATAAACTACGGCCACATTCCCCTGAACAGTTTTGCTTACATGATGCGTAAGGTAGACTCGCCCAACTGTAGTCAGTGTGGTATCGTTGAAGATGTGTTCCATGTTACAATGGAGTGTGGCCGTGGCGAGGTGCAGCGACGTCAATTACAATTAAGAAATTATGATGTAGGTAGGGTAAACAGCATCTTGGCAACACCAACTTCCCAGGAGGCTGATTTACTGTACAATTTAGTTAAGACTATTATTAGAATAAGATAAAAATAATGTTGTTCGTTCTTAGAGAGCCACGATGAGGGTGGCATTTCTGTAAAACCCTCTATAAATAAATAAAGAGAAAAAAAAAAAAAAAAAATTATAAACTACCTGACACCTCCTTATCTAATACAGATGAAATCATGTTGCTCTAGTAACGAATACAGTTTACAACTTGTTTGATTAAGGTTCAATCTTAACATATTTTATAACAGAAACTAAAACTAACATTATAATAATTTAATGTTTTTTTTCTCTTCGCGGGCGCAACTGAACTTTCCATACCGGTGTTGGGAAAGACGGCGATGCGCCCTCGACGCTTCCCGCATCCCCGGCAGGCTCCGGGCGACTTTCTTCACCTGTAGACCCAGTAACCGATTTTTCACCAGCCTTATCATCGCCGGGCATCGTCGGGTCCTCCTTCCCGACACCGGTATCGGTTACAAATGGCCGACCAGTAGGTATTACCTCTTGCCCCGCCGAAGTGTTCGTCAGAGAATATCTTTTCGCACAGGATTTAGGCGGTGTCAATATTTGGTCAATATGTCGCCTAGTGGTACCGGTCGGCAAGTTTACGTTATACGACGATGGGCCGACTCGTTCCTTAACTACCCCTTCGACCCATTTATCCCTACTCTTGGTGTAATCGCGGACATAAACGCGGTCCCCTGGGCTTGCGGCCCGCGGCTCGCCGCCCGCGCGCTCGGCCTGCCGGCGCTGCGCCGCGTCCACGCGCGCCAGCACGTCGCCGGCCGCGCCGGCGCCGGGCCGCAGCGCGTCCAGCCGTCCCCGCAGGCGACGGCCCAGCAGGGCCACCGCCGGTTCCACGCCGGTGGTCGCATGAGGGCAATTTCTATATTGAAAAAGCATTTTGCTAAGCGAACGCTCGACATCCGTTCCCTCATAACAGGCCTTTTTAATACAGTGTTTAACCGTCTTAACGGCATTCTCTGCGGCTCCATTACCTTTAGGACGGTATGGGCTAGTGAGGTTGTGAATAATACCGTTGCGGGTGAAATACGATTCTAATTCGCGAGACGAGAACGGAGGGCCATTGTCCGTAACGACCTGCAAAGGCAGTCCGAATCTCGAGAATACTTCCCTAAATTTTGCTATGACAAACTTGGCAGCTGTACTGCCCATCTGGAATGCCTCAATCCATTTACTGTGTGCATCTACTATTATGAAATAATGTTTCGAATTAAACTCGCCAAAATCCGCGTGCAAACGTAGCCAGGGCCGCGCCGGGAACTCCCAGGGCGTGAGAGGCGCTCGCGGCGGGGCGGTGCGCTGCTGGCGGCACGCGTCGCACACGCGGCACAGCGCCTCAAGCTGCGCGTCGAGCCCGGGCCAGTACACATAGTTGCGCGCGATACTCTTCATCTTAACGACACCTAAGTGCCCCTCGTGAAGTTCACGCAGTATATACTCACGCTATTTCGCGGGAACTACGACTAGATAATTATACACTATACAGCCGCGTTCTACAAATAAATTGTCTTTTCGGTGGAAATAGGGCATTTCTTGTATGACGTCCGAATTATTTGGCCAACCATTTAAAATGTAATCTTGAATTTTTCTTAAAACAGGATCTACTTTTGTTGCTTCAGCTATGTGCCTATAACTTATCGGAAACTCGTTCTCTAAATAATTAAAATAGCATATATCCTGGCGTATGCTCTCAGAGGGCGGCGTGCCGAGAGGCAGCCGCGAGAGACAGTCGGCAGGCGCGTTGGCCGCCGACGCCACCCATTCGACGGTGAAGTCGTAAGCCGCCAGGCGAGCCGCGTACCGTTGCAGGCGGCTGGCTGCAGTCTGGGGAATACCTACTTTCTCCCCAAATATGTACGATAAAGGCTTGTGGTCGGTACGAATTATAAATTTTCTACCGTATAAATATTGGTGATTTTTCGTCACACCGTAAAATATGGCAAGCGCTTCTTTATCTAACTGACTATACGACTTCTCAGCTACAGTTAAAGTACGCGAAACGCAACAAATTGGTCTTTCTAACCCGTTGGGATACCTATGCGCCAAGATTCCACCGACCCCGTAAGCGCTGCTGTCCACACTAAGGACCAGCGGCAGGGTGGGGCTGTAATGCGCCAGAATATTATCACTCACTAATATTTGTTTGATTGTTACGAAAGCGTTCTCGCACTCCGAGTTCCAGTTCCACGTAGTCCCTTTTTTCAACAATTGATGTAAGGTATGTAAAATTGTGCTTAACTTTGGGACAAATCGCGCATAATAATTGACTAAACCCAGGAAAGCCCTTAATTGTTGTACATCGTGCGGCTGCGGAGCGTCCACTAGCGCTTTAACTTTAATGCCATCTGGGTGAAGCCCATTCTTGTCAATAATGTGCCCTAAATAACATACCCGTGGCTTGAAAAATTCACACTTTGCTAGTTTGATTCTGAGACCCACAGTTTGTAACCTCCGTAATACTTCGCGTAAGTTCCTAACATGATCCTCTTTAGACACCCCTGACACACAAATATCATCTAAAAATGCAACAGTGTACGGTATCCCTCTAACTACTTCTTCCATTAACTTTTGGAATTTTTCCGGTATGCAACTCAACCCATAAGGGGTCCGAATATATTCAAACGTGCCTACGTGTGTACTGACCGCCGTGCACGCGCGCGAACCTTCCTCGAGAACCACTTGCTCGTAAGCGTGGGCCAAATCGATCTTCGAGAAAATTTGCCCCCCACTTAATGTGGCATAAAGGTCCTCAATTCTTGGCAAAGGGTACGGTTCACGTTTTAAAATAGAATTTATGGTTACTTTGTAGTCTCCGCATATGCGGATACTTCCACATTTCTTAATGACTGGTAATACGAGGGCTGCCTTTTAAGTTCTGTCGTTTGCAAAACTCCCGTGATTATTAAAAAAAAAACTAGTATCATCTTAAAATATTTGAATTTAGAATTCAAAAACAAAAGAATGTCTCGAGATCGGCCGATTCGTTTTAGTACAGCGTCGGTTCAAAGTTGACAAGTCGGTTGTGAAAATGGAAATTTCGAAGGAAAATTTACGTGCGATAATATTTTACAACTTTAAAAGGGGTTTAACGCGTCTTCAGTGCTTTGAAGAGCTGACTACGGTTTTTAAAAATGAAGCACCATGCATCCGGACTGTGGAACGTTGGTATTTGGAATTTCAACGTGGTTGCCCTAGTCTTAGTGATAGGCATCGTGAAGGCCGACCAAAAACAGCTGTAACCCAGGAAAACATTGATGCTGTACGGCAACTGATCGTCGAAGATCGCCATGCGACATACCGCGAGATAGAAGCTTCATTAAGCATTTCAGGGACCAGTGTTCAAAATATATTGCATGATCACTTAGGTGTAAAAAAATTGATCTCACGCTGGATACCACATTTACTTAGTGAAGACCAAAAAACGGCTCGCGTTAGATGGTGCCGCAAAACTCTGCGGCAATTCAACCGAGGAGACTCTAAACACGTTTATGACATTATCAGTGGTGAAGAATCTTGGATATATGCCTACGATCCGGATTCTAAACAGCAGTCGACTGTTTGGGTGTCTCAAGATGAGCCAAAACCGACCAAAGTAATACGCTCACGGAGCACTTCGAAAAAAATGGTCGCCACGTTTGTAGCAAAAAGTGGCCACGTTGCGACCATCGTGCTCGAAGATCGTAATACAGTTAATGCTGACTGGTATATCACTATTTGTTTACCAGAAGTTATCGGCGAGTTCCGAAAAAATAACCCAAGACGTCGTATAAGTACTGCACCACGATAATGCTAGCTCGCACACCGCCCGGCAGACAATTGCGTTTTTAAAAGAACAAAACGTCGAAAATTTGGATCACCCGCCGTACAGTCCAGACTTAAGCCCTAATGACTTCTTCACTTTTCCAAAAATCAAGCAACGACTTCGTGGTCAACGGTACCGGACGCCTGAAGAAGCAGTTGAGGCATACAAAACGGCCATTTTGGAGACCCCGACTTCGGAATGGAATAAGTGTTTCGAAAACTGGTTCGATCGAATGAAAAAGTATATTACATATCACGGTGATTACTTTGAAAAACAATAAATACCATTTAACACTTAAATTGTCTTTAGTTTTTCAAACGACAGAACTTAAAAGGCACCCCTCGTATGGGTGTACCATATTCTGAATGTTCTATTTTCCTAATAGTTCCCTCGTTTTGTAAACGTTCTTCCTCCTGCTCGACCGGTACGCGTAAGGCTAACGGTAAATTCCGTGCCTTGTGAAATATCGGCTCGTGGTCTTTTAATTTTAATGAGAACTTTTCCGAACACGTACCTAATCCAGGCGAAAATACATCTGAAAATTCATTTGATAATTTTTTAACCATACACTCGGTGTCATTTGCGGCATCCTGCTGCGTAATATGAAAGAGTTTAATATTAATATTATTAAGTCGCAAGGCGCGCAGCCACGCCCGGCCCAGCAGCGGCGGGCCGCCGCCCGGAATCACGTATAGCGGCAACCCGGCGGCCGCACGCGCCTCGCCCGCGCCCGCCGGCGACCCGTAACGCGCAGACACACAAATGACACCTAGCGGCTTGATAACATTACCCGTATAAGATCGTAACTTTAAATTACACTCAGTTATTTTACAAGCTTTAAAATATTTTTCATAAAAAACATCATTTATTGCAGATATTTTACTGCCAGTATCGACTTCAAAAACGATCGGTACATTTTCAACGAGTAATTCTACCATGTAGGGTTTATCGCTGGACCCGTCCACGTACATATTAAAGAAATCACTGTCCTCACCTTCGGAGTCCGTGTCCATATAAAATTGATTTTCCTTGGTACCTTTGACGATCCACTGCCACCACCACCGCCACTTTTATTACACATGGCCTTAAGATGGCCTCTCAAACCACACTCATCACAGTTAAAGTTCTTGTACCGGCACCGATCAGCCGCGTGCTGCTTCCCGCACCGCCAGCAGGAGCGCGCGCGCGCGCCGCGCGGCTGCCCCGCGGGCCCCGGCGCGCCTCTGATCCGATGCACTTGTGCAGCGCCGCCGAGCTCCGCGCCGCTCGCGCGCGCGCCCGCTGCGCCTGCTCCGCTGGCCTCTGCATGCCGATCCGCCGCCTCTAGAGCCAGCGCCAACTCAATCGCCCGCTTGTATGTTAAACTTTCTTCTGCGAACAAACGACTGCGCATTTCGTCACTAGCGAGACCCGACACGAACTGGTCGCGCAGGTTTTCCTCCAACTTATCACCAAAATTGCATGTACTCGCGAGATGCTTTAGATTCTGCAGATAGGAAGTGAGCTCTTCGCCCGGGGTTTGCCGTCGTTGCCGGTAAAGGTGACGCTCTGCGATGTCCGACCGCCTGGGTTCGAGGTGTGTGCCTACAATTTTGACCAACTCGTCGAACGTTTTGGTTTCTGGTTCACTCGGCGCGCACAGGTCACACATGAGATCATATGTCGCTTCACCTACTACCGTTATCAATGTAGCCACGTGTAACTCTCTTTTGATCTCATTCAGCGCAATGAATTGTTTCACTCGGTTCACGTACATAGTCCATTTTCGCGACGAAAAATCGAAACTATCTATTTTACCGTATGGCATGGTCACTGTGCTACCACAATTTAACTAATTAAACACTCGTAGCACCCGTAAACAGCTTAATTCACTTAAAAACTCGTCGCCAGTTGCGTATTGAAAGACGGGCGATTGAGTAATGGATTTATTATCAATCTCGGGTAGGAACATCAAAGTATGTCCAACCTTATGACTGCTATTATAAACTACCCGACAATTTGGTGCTGACTTAGATGTTTTTTATTACGTATAAGCAGACCTAGGAATATACGGGGCAATATTAAATGACAGCTAGGGATTGCTTATATCGATAAACTCAACTATCGATGCTTTTCCCATATACTAGTGATCGCTCCAAGTTTTGTTTGTAAAAATAAAATTTTATTGAAAGTACGCAAAAAAAACAAAATAGAAACATAATTCTAGTTATTCTTAATTTTATAAGGATTTTTTAACCTTCACTCATCATCATATTTTTTTTACTCCTAACAAATTCTGATCGTTTATTTTAACAATAGTAAATGGGACAGTCATTATGAAATACACTATAAGGAAAAAAATATGATAATGATAAGTGAAGGTTAAAAAACCCTTTTAAAATAAAGAATAACCAGAATTATGTTGCTATTTTGTTTCATTTACATACAAATATTTTTTTTGACAAACAAAACTTGGAGCGATCACTAGTATATGGGAAAAGCATCGATAATTGAGTTTATCGATATGTAATCCCTAGCTGTCATTTATTTTTGCCCCGTATATTCCTAGGTCTACGTATAAGTGTTTATAATGTTGATACAAGTTGCTCAAAGAGTGGTACTTTTTGTAACTGTATATCGTGCGGAAAGTTGGATTTTTCGAACTAGTGCTTTTTACTTTTTCTATCTGCATATCGTGCAGATAGTTTGTAATTTTGCTGTGCCCTAGCAGGGGTTCATGTTCTGAACTATATTTTATTTCTGGTACCACATTGTAAACAACATGAAACGCAATAAATTATTGATTGATTGAAAATTGGATATTGTGTGTGTGTTTTACTTTTCCATTTTTTTGTAATATACTTTTGTTACAAGCCGTGCATCCAAACAAAAGAGATACGAATACACACATACATACTAATTGTCTAGGTCATATTAGAAATTCTTCGAAGCAGTTTTCATAAAGATCGCTGATTGAGTATTACGATTTACGAATCATAATGGCACAGTCTATTATTCTCCATAAGTGGATGCGGCCAAAGCAAAATTATTCATCTCGCACGTAATCCACACGGTGTTTTTAGTGTTCCCCATACTGCCATCTCGAATATCATTCTAATTACAAATCATTTATTGCATGTCATTTTTTTACTTATAATTTGTTCGAACACATCCCATCATTTGAAAACTTATTCTGTTTGCAGAACAGACGAACTGTGGTTGGTTTTATCCGAATCACCCTCGGGGACCGGATCGTTTACTACGTGGCCCGAGTTCAATGTTGAACCAAACTCCGTGCTAGATATTCCGATCTATTTTAAACCAAAGACTATGGGAAAACATGAAGTAGGTTCCGTTATAGCTACAGCTCGAGCGAAGTCGGTGTACATTGCGTATTTCAAACTCTTCTTATTTCGACAGAGTCAAATATTTTATTCTCCATTGGGTGATGGTGCGCTGTTTGTTACCTTGGTCGGAGCTGCTGTGCACCCCAATCCAAACGGCACAATTGCTATCAGTGTGGCGGCTAAGGAAGTTTATACGCTAGAACTGTTGGTATATCACATCACAGAGGTATGTTGACTTTTGCTGGTACCTACGCCTTATAAGTTATCTGGTACAGATGTAGTGAAATATCCTTTCACATCGTATTTTCTCGGAAATGTTCGTATTTGTCATGCTACTTCAGTCTGACTCAGTACCCATCAAGACAACGTGGGGGAACGTCGCATCGCGAGAGTAATAATCAATATAGAGTGGTTAAGATTAAGTTTGTTTTCAGTTCTTTTTACGAGGGGCGGCTGAAAAGTAATCTACCTAACAATGAAACAAAAGACTGTCGTGGCTAATTTTTTTTTATTTTTCTATATAGTCCCCTGCTAGTAAAATGCACTTATTAAATTTTTCAAATATTGAATTTAAACCATTAAAAAAAAAATCTTTCGGTTTGTCGTCAAAAAAGTCAGTAACCGCAGCCTTCATTTCGTCATCGGTCATAAACCTTCGTCCCCTGAGGTCTTTCTTGAGAAGTCTAAACAGAAAATAGTCACAGGGGGCTAAATCTGGACTATAAGGGGGGTGGTCAATGGTCTCGAAGCCATTGTCTTTAATTGCTAGCTTCGTTGTGCGGGCGGTATGCACTGGTGCGTTATCGTGCAAAATCAGAATACCTTTGTTTAGTTTACCTCGCCGTTTTTCTTTTATTGTCTCTCTTAGTTGGTATAGTAAGTTTGAGTAATAATCAGCATTCATTGTAGTTTTCTTCGGTAAATAATCTATGAGCAAAATCCCTTCTGTGTCCCAAAAGATTGTAGCCATAAGTTTACCTGCCGATGGACAGACCTTGAATTTCCGAGGCGGCTTCTCATCCTTAAATTTCCACTGTAACGACTCTTGCTTACTTTCCGGGTCCCATTGTCGAATCCAAGTCTCATCACATGTTACAATTCTAGAAATTATTTCTTCCTCTTCCCCTCGACTCATCTCCAAAAACTCTTCGCAACATTTGACACGCCTCTCCATGTCAAATGCAGTCAACATTCTGGGGACCCAACGTGCACTAACCTTGGACATGTTCAAATGCTCATGAATTATTTCATTGACTCGCTCTTTACTGACGCCCACATCTCTAGCTATCTCCCACTGCTTCACTCGTCGGTCCTCTAATATAATTTTTTTCACCCTGGCTACATTTTCATCGGTGACGGCCGAAACTGGTCTTCCGCTACGAGGATCATCTTCCAGACTCTCACGACCTAACTTAAACTGCTTTGACCAAAACTTTATAACAAATTCGGAAGAACACAAACTGCCAAACACACGTAACATACGCTGTCTGATCTCCGAAGGCGTATTCCCTTCTTTAGTCAAAAACTTAATCACCGCACGCTGCTCGATTTTATCCATTTTCACTTTTTCTACCGACATGTTTGAAACAATTGTAGGAGACAAATAAACGTGATGCAATAAACAAATGAATGTAATACATTTTGAAAATAGAATAACAAACGAATATAAATCCATACCAGCCAGCATTATTTTTGTATATATTTCTGACCAAGGAGATTACTTATCAGCCGCCCCTCGTAATAGTCATGCCGAAATTCATTAAGACATGGGAAACGTTTAGATAGCCTGTGAAATTATTTTCAACATTTATTTATATTTCTTCTTGTTTACCTACACCTATTCTCTATATAATTTGATCGTGGTGGTTTAACCATCTCAGTATGATATACTTCAAACTCGTGGTTTGACATTTGACAGTGATAACTAAAGTACTCTATTTATTTAATACAAACATGTCACTTAATAATTCAATAATTCATAGACACGTTGGCATCATTCGGAAGTAGACGTGAGTTCCGAGTTTTCACGATGTGAAAGGATTATTCACTAGATCTGTACCTAGCTTTATAATTTTTATGACTTACATCTAGTTGCCAGAAACTTACACGGTGTCAACGGAGATTCAAAAGATGATTCCAGACAAATTCGATGGATACTTCGAAATAAAGTTCCCTGATATCGTCAAAGTTTGGGGCGAGACCGCCGCCACTTGCCGGTGGAACTTCGTTTGCTACGACGTGTGCGAAATGCAGATGAAAGTTAGTATGGTTCTGATCTCTAAATTCTCTCTGAGTGTTAAATCGTTAACGAGTGCAAACAATTATTTAGGAAATTAAATACGTTTTTTTAAGTAAGAAGTATAATTTGATATTATCGTTAATACTTTTTTCGTTAGGTTAACATAACCATGCCCGCCCGAGTGTTATTTTTTTTTCATTCAAACCTTAGTACCTTTACGACCTATTCTAATATCTACCAAATATGTATAAAAAAAAACATAAAAATCGTTCGAGCCGTTTTGGAGGAGTTCGACCACATAATGCGGTGTTAGCATTATAATGTAAATACCACTAAAAAAAAGTAAAGTCAATAAACCTAATAAAGTCGACAACTTTTGCACCGTTTTGTAAAGCTTATGAATTAAGGAAGTTATTTTCGTGATTTGTACGCCAAGTGTCATACATTTTTTTGGAGTGATCCCCTCGACAAAAACGAAGTTAAAAAAATAACTGACTTGATTTACAAACCTTTTATTTCTAGGGATTTTCGAAAGTTTTGCAAAGTGTTTTTGTTTGAACCTTTTGTTTGTTCCTCAGCTATTTAAAAAAATAATTAATTCAGTTCCCAGAGCGAAGTTCTTTTTTTAAATCGACGGATCAAAAGATGGAATAATTTATAAAAAAAATTATATTAAGTTAAATAACATTGCAATTTGGCTCTAGTACCTATAACCCCTTTCAAGGAATAGGTCGAGTTACCTGTCACCCTGTATATGGGTTGGAGTGTGGGGTGAGGCAGGGTGGACTTACCTCACCAAGGCTCTTCAATTTGTATATTAACCGGTTAATCGATGAGCTCATAATGTATAAATAATATTAGCTATGCGGATGACATGGTTTTGCCGAGCCCATCGATAGGTGCATTGAGAGAGCTGCTGCACATTTGTGAGACCTATGCTCGGGACCACGGGCTCAGATATAATGGGGAGAAGAGTGAAGTGTTAGTCTTTAAGGACGGCACCACATGTTACACGCCAGTACTGCCCGTTATTCTGGATGGGGTGCCTCTCAACAGAGTCACTAAATTTAAATATCTGGGTCATTAGTACACATCGGTCACTCGTGGCATTTAGGTAGCACAGCAGCAGTTTAGGCAGTTTCTAACAGACTAGTGATGTGTAAACATCGGTATCGACGTTGAACTTTCATGGCACCCGATAAGGGTAGCAAAAAAAAAATACATTCGAATATTCAACAAATAATAACATTTATTTTCTGGGTTATTTTTACACCAAAATGGCATTGTGTGCCATTTTGGTGCATCCATCTTAAATTAAATATTTTGTTAAAGAAAAACCCTGGTTATAACTAAGGTCCGACCGAGACCGCTTTTTTAATCTCAGCCGAGACCGAGACCGAGACCAAGACACGGAAAAAGGGGTATTTTTTCTATATCTGCGTTTTTTTAACTTAAAAAAAAAACCCCGTTAATAATGAAAAACAGGTTTTATTATGGTTTTAACAAACTTAATAGGTACTGTACTGACCTCATCTCGAGTCAAACCTTCAAGCAAGAATTAAATTGTCTTTGGTATTTGACTGGTTAGAAAACGGAGAGTGTGGGGGTTGCTAGGAAACGGTTGGGAGTGGACGGGAGTGATCGTCGGGCTTGAAAAAATGTTTTCTTAAGATTTTTATTTGCTTTTCTTTATAATAATAGTGGTGTATCCACAAAATTTTCCTTTTATAATTAATAATGTGCGGTGTGCATAATTGTGAATAACATATAGGAGGTGATCTATAGGAATTTTGCAGGGAGACGTTAGGAGATTTTCGTGAGTTTTCATGTAGACTAAGTCTACTTAAAAAGGTAAATATTGTAGTCCTACCGTTGTTGGAAACACTTATCTATAAGAAATCATGTTTACGAATAATTTGGTTTATGGTTTGAGAACAAGAAAATCGAACTAGTGATTTCTCATAGGTATTTTAATCTTTCGTATATGTCTTATCATTTAGAATAGAGAAGCTTGGGGATGAGTGTTCTGGTTGAGGATCTGAAAGACGAATGGAAGGGTGATAGTCGTTGTTTAGAAAGGGTTCTGTATGGTGTTTAATTTATTGTGAATGTTTGTTGTGTTTCTAGGTATAGTAATAGAGTAAGGAAAACTTTCGTAGTACAGGGAAACCTTAGTTGCATATTTAACCTTTCATTTTAATACATTTCACGCGGGAGCATGACCCTGAGAGCTCCGTCGCTTACTACGAGGGCTTCTAAGCGGTTTGGTGTCGCTGTCGGGAGAGTTCGGTTTGCGGCTGCGCGGCCTTGACATCTCGTCGGGACCCGAAGCTAAGTGTTGTCTTTTAGTGGTTACTCGATGGGTGCATCGTTGCACGTGGGGTAGTAATGCAGCTGGTTACGAATGACATTTGATGTCGTCATTTTCAAAATGTTTTGAATTATGGAAGATGTCATTGCAATTTTGACAACAAGGCTATTAGAACATTCGTAGCAAAGCTGTCTTTGTTAGAACATGTTTATTTGAATATTTTTCTTTGATTTTGATTTTTTTTTTATTTACGAATATTTTCAAAATGTTTTGAGTTTCGAAATTTTATATTTTTTTGGAAGGAACAATTTATTTAAAAAACAGAACAATTTTTAAAAAATAAATTCTTAGAAGCAAATGATATTGAATTTAAAAGTGATATACGCTGGTCGTCGGAAAACCAAACTAGTGATAAATTTCTTTGAATTATTTCACGGGATTTTAATTCTATTGCGAAACTAATAATTATTTAAAGGTAAATAATTTTATTGTTCATTTGATATTCTTTTATAAATGTTTTTAATCAAGGGAATTCAAAGGTTTATTAATAATTCAAGACTGATCTAATTCTTTTGGATCTTGTGTACCTTTTAGGACGCCATGTCTAATCTTCAGTTTATTGGAAGAACTTTTCTAAATTTTCCCATGCTGTTTGGCTAAGATTATTTAGTTCTCTTTCGGCTCTTATATTGGGGTTTACAGTTTTGCTTGTGTCCTGGCAATTTAAATTACAATTTATCTTTACCTTTCTCGTTTAATGCATCGGATATTATACATGTTTCTATTCGAGTCGAAGAGGGTTTAGTGTCTTGGTGAAAGTTATCAGCGGGTCACAGACGTCGATGACATCTTACCGCCACTAAACATCTTGGATTAAAATAGCAAGCAGAGACACTTCACACTGTACGCTCAGTTTCCATACAGACTGCACAGACTGCTTCAGTGTGTTAAAGGTTCAAGGTTAATAGCTTCAAAATTTATCTTGGGGAACCGGGGGTCGGATTTGAGTTGCGTCAAGAGTCGATCTCACCTCTGGTCGAAAGACGTTAGTTAGTTGAGGTGACTTGCTGGCTTGGTTTTTATGATCTCATGTCAGCAAGGATGCCTGCGAGTTTAGCTCGGCAACTGCTTTCTACTCCCGGCTCTCATGTCGGTTCGTGGGGACTCGACTAAGCGAAGCGAAAGCTGAGCGTGTGATATCGGGTGCCTTGACGGATTCGAAGGGGAGGAGACCTCCAACATTCTGGGTTTGCTTTGATACCTGTCACACTGGACTGCAGAAAACACACACATTCCGTCGTCCTAAATATCCGAGGACACAAGAGGGGTAGTTTAGGTCAATAGTCTCTCCACCTAAATTATTAGGAAAAGAATTAAATCCTGTCTCTTGGAGTGACTATAATTTGTCGGGCCCTCTGCTCTCTTGGTTACGAGGACTTACTCAGACTGACTTGGCGACGTAATGGAAGCTCTCCCCAGACAAGTTCGGGACAGGCTGGCGGAGTGTGACCAGCCTGGAGTCGAGCACACGAGCAAGGGCGGGGAGGGGCTCTGCTTTTACCAGACCACAAAACTTGTCGAATTTCAATAAACTGAAGTTCTCTAGATGTTTCTTTTCTTCAACTAATACAATTATTTGAATTCCCTTATTTTTGAATATCTCTTTAATCAGAAGAATCTGTTATCCCTCATTCTCGCCTTAGGAACCATGGGTTACTAAAACATTTAAAAAAAACCACACAACGTTACTACCACTATTTCGATTGGCAAATATCTTTTGTCTACCGGTCCGCCAAACAGATTAAATAAAATTAATCTTTCTTTTATATTTTATAAGGCCTGCCCCTTGGGGTCAGCACAATTGGTGCCGCGTGACCAGGATTCTAGGGTATTAAGCAGATTGAGGGGAAGAGATTTTGTGAATTAAGGGAGAGGCATTACTTTCGTTTCTCGAGATTTATGAATAGTGCAATTTGCAGGTTGAGGCACTTCACTATGCTAAAAGGAGGAAATAAAGCTTTCACTATTGCGATTGAGGGAAATATAGGATCAGGGAAGTCTACCTTATTAGAGAAATTGAAAGTGAATAAATTAGTAACAGTATTACCGGAGCCAGTACACAAGTGGCAAAACCTAGATGGGATTAATTTATTTCAATTGATGGTAGGAGAGCCTAAAAGGTGGGCGAGTGTATTCCAATCGTATGTCATGAGAACTTTGATAGATCACCATGTTGCGCAGGTGAATACTCCTATCAAAATAATGGAACGGTCCGTTTACAGTTCGAAGTATTGTTTCATGGGTGTACTTCTTGACAATGATATAATCCATCCGGTAGAGGTTCGAGTCCATGAAGAATGGATGCGTTTACTAAAGGACCATATGTCTATGAGTGTCGACTTGGGAATCTATATACGGACAAATCCGGAAGTTTCATTTCAGCGAACATTAAGTAGAGGAAGGTTGGAAGAAAGTTCGATTACACTAGGTTATCTCACACAGTTACATAGTAAGCATGAAGATTGGTTTTTGGGAGATAAATGGCAGGATTCTTTTCAGAGTATCAGAATTATAGATGGTAATTGTGAACCAGAAGCGATCGTTAATCAATATCGAGATATTGAAAGGGAAATAATAGCCACTTGGGAGACTAAGAATTAGATTTTTTTTATCATAGCCAAACTTTATTCCAGAGTTACAATTATGAGCAAGAAGAGCCGAATTAACCGAAAGACATCGTCACTGGCCGAGGAAATGAATGCTACGCATGAATCAGAAGGCCGTAAAAGGACTGTCGTCGGGCAAGCAGGTGCCTTGTCTTTGATGATTAGAACATTGCGGTCGACCATTGGGAGACTGAATTTGAGAGTGACAGAATTGCAGAACCAAGTCCAAGGTGGCCAGGTGAGTCTAGAATCTAGCTTAGAAAAGCCTCAGGTTGCTACTTGCTCTTTTATTGATGGAAGATTTGATCGTCCCAAATTTCCCGGAAGGGGAGATATTCACCCTGTCTCTTTTATAGAAGACTTATTTTCATATTTACGAAGAATCCCCACAAGAGAACATGTCATAGATAATATAATAGGATGTTTGGAGGGGGATGTTAGAAGATGGGCCAGAATTTATAGGGAACGTTGGAATACGGAAGAGGACTTCAAGTCAGATTTTATGGACACTTACTGGGGAGAGCCAGAACAGAATTTACTGCGAAGAAATATTGTATGTGGAGTGTGGGAAAAAGATAAGAACAAATCCATGATGGGGTATTTTATATCATTAGCAGGGCAGGCCAAAATGTTAAGTACGCCTATTCTGGAAGGTCAATTAGTTGATGATTTAATGCATCATTTCCCAAGGGAGGTCCAATATGCTTGGAGGATGAGGAAGGGAACGACTATTATTGAAGGAACAGAATTTTTAAGAGATTTGGATGATGTTGATAAGCAAAATCGTTACGTAGAGAATCGAGGTAACGGGCAGACGTCGTTTGGAACGAAACGTGCCACGACCGAATTGGTAAAACCGAAATTCACAAATAAAAGACCTAAGGTTGTTGCGAGGCTTGACGTGGAAGAAGAAGAAGATTTTGGTGGAACTGAAGACAATAACAATGATTTAAACTAGTTGAAGCTGATTCTAAGGACCCGAAATTAGCTTACAGGAAGAAGGGCATATATTGTAACATCCCTTTGCGGATAATGTTGAAAAATGGGTGGAAACCAGGAATAGGATTAGGGAAAGACGGACATGGAAATTTATATCCCATATCGGCTAATAAGACTTGGTCAAATTTTGGTAGATGTGGTTTTGGGGATGAGAATAGAGTTCAGAATAAGGAAGTTAAGTTGAATTTAGATGCTTTTCCAAATCTTTCCCCAAGTTTATTAGATCGGCCACGTGTTTCTGAATTTTTACAAACTTTTGTTGCGGCATCCTTGTTTGATGAAGAGGTATGTTTTGATGAGGGTTCTCGCAAGGTTAGAGCGGAGATTGTTATTGAGATATTAGGGAATATAATAAATGGGTTGATAGATACTGGGAGTGAAGTGAGTTGTATTTCAGAAGAGCTTTATGAATCTTTACAAATTACTAAAGGTACAAGATTTCCATCATTACCAGTGAAACCTATACAGATTAGAGGAGCAGTAGGGCAGAAAAGTTTGAAAATACAGCAGCTAACATCTGTTGAGTTAAAAATTCAGGGGATAAGTTTCGATACTGGATTATTGGTAGTTCCAAAATTGACAGTGCCGGTGATATTAGGCTTTGACTGGTTACTTTCTCATGATGCTGTTATTAATTTGCGAGATCCTAAGTCTTTAATTCTGTCAGGTAATGGGGAAGAAGTTAATGTACCGTTTATTGATGAAAGTCAAGAGAGTGTAAATGTTAGAACTCTACAAGTCGGTCAGGATGATAAAAGGGATTCCACTGTGAAGAGTGAGGATTTTCTGGATAGACTTAATGTGGGAGTAAAATTGACTGATAGTAAGAGATTGGATTTAAAGCAAGTTTTAGAGAGTCATAAGATAGTATTCACGAAGCAAATTGGTAGGGCAAATTGTTATGTTCATCATATAGAAATGTTTGAACACACTCCGCGAATAAATAGATCCTATCCGATTCCGTATGCTTATCGTAATAAGATTGATGAAAAATTAAATGAGATGGTAGAGTTTGGGATTATTTCTAGAGGGGCAACTCCTTATAGTAGTCCTTTAACATATACAAGCAAACCTGATGGGTCTATTCGTATTTTACTTGATGCTAGAGAAATTAACAAATACATGGTGGCAGAGTCAGAGGCCCCACCAATGCAGATAGATGTTTTAAATGCATTTCATGGTGTAAAATTTATAACTATCGTAGATTTAAACAATGCGTATTTTCAAATTCCTATATCAAAAGAGAGTAGGCAGTATACCGGGTTTACTGTGAATGGGAGGTCCTATATGTATAATGTTTTGCCACAAGGTCTGAAGACGTCTGTGGGAAGTTTTAGTCGAGCGATGGATGTAGTGTTGGGGCCAGGAGTTAGAAGTTTTTGTGTAAATTATTTAGATGATTTGGCAATATTAACGAAAGGGAGTTGGGAAGAACATTTGGAGCAATTAGACAAGGTCCTAGAACGATTAGAGAATGCGGGTTTGACTTGTAATTTAGAGAAGTGTAAGTTTGCTTGTCGGGAAGTGAAAATGTTAGGACATATAGTTTCTACTGAAGGGATTCGGACTGATCCAAATAAAGTCAAGTCGATTCAAGAGTTTCCAACTCTGAAAAAGGTGAAGCATGTGCGAGCATTTTTAGGGTTATGTAATTACTACCGGAGATTTATTCCAAATTATAGTACTTTGATTATACCTTTGACAAGATTGTTAAAAAGGGAACAAGTTTGGTATTGGGATGAGGAGTTAGATACGGCATTTAAGAATTTGAAACAGGAGTTTTCTACAACTATTATGTTGTCACATCCAGATGTAAATAAAGTTTATTATTTACAGACGGATAGTTCAGGGGTAGGAATTGCGGGAGAGTTATATCAATATGACGATGAGGGTAATAAACGGATTTTGAGTTTTTGTGGAAGGTCGTTGAGAGGATCAGAATTGAGGTGGACAGTTACAGAACAAGAATTTTGGGCAGTAATTTATGGGGTTAAGAAGTTTGAGACTTATTTAAGGGGGGCAGAATTAATTATTAGGACTGATCATAAAGCTTTAGTGTTTGTAAAGAACATTAAATTATTTAATAGTCGGATTACAAGATGGATATTGTATTTAGAACAGTTTAATTACACAATAGAGCATGTTAGGGGGGTCGAAAATGGGGGAGTGGACGTTTTGTCTAGATTTCCAAGGGATGGGGACATTCAAGAAGGGAAAACTTGGTGTCCATCGATAATGTATATGGGGGTGCAGAATAATACTGAATTAGAATCTAAATTAGAACAGATGGTTCAGTTTCAGGATATGGATAATGTAGCTAAAGGCATTAAAGAACGCGTGCTAGGGCAAGTGGAAGGAGGAAGTCGATTGTCTAGGATAGCGATGCGTTGTTCAGTTGTCGATGGTGTGCTTTATTTTAGAAAACATGTCAATGATGTTGAAGTTTTATATTTACCAGAAGCTTTGCAAGCTGAGGTGTGTAGACAAGTTCATTTGGAGTTAGGGCATTTGGGGATTTATAAAATGATGAAATATCTAAAGCAAAGATTTTATTGGCTTGGAATGAAGAGAATGGTAGAGAAGTTTGTTAGGTGTTGTCATATTTGCCAATTATCCAAAGTGGATAATGTTAAGTATGTGGGGGCGTGTAATTCTATTGTAACGGAGAATCCAGGGGATTTAGTTATGGCAGACCTTTATGGACCCTTACCAGCGTCTAGGGGGGGAATAACATACATATTCGTAATACAAGATTCTTTTACTAAATACATTAAATTATATGGGTTGAGGGTGGCAACAGCGAAAGCGGTTATGGTTAGGATGCAAAATTTTGCATTAACAATAAAGCCGAAAACTGTAATGACTGATAATGGAAAACAATTTATAGGGAATACATGGAAATTAGGATTACGGAATATGGGAGTTAGGGCTATATATACAACTATTAGGAACCCTAGGCCAAATACGACGGAACGTGTTAATAAAGAGTTGGGAAAATTCTTTAGGATTTATTGTCATGAAAGGCATAGAAATTGGGGTTTATGGTTAGAGAAGATTGAGGAGTTGTATAACAATACATTTCATTTAAGTACGGGGTTTACACCTAATGAAGTTCTTTTTGGTAGAGTGACTCATTTATCAATAGATACCCATTTGCCTTATCTTGTACGTAGTAGGGATATAGGAGAGATTCGGGAGCAAGCTAGGGTTAATTTACAATTGGCTAGTCAACAGAGAAAGACTAGGTTTGATTTAACTCATAAATTAATTCAGTATCAGGTTGGAGATTTGGTTAAGTTGCGAAGATTGAATAAGTCTGACTCTATGAGTGGAGTTACTCGGAAGTTTGATTTAACTTATGAAGGTCCATACAGGGTAGCAGCAAGACAGTTTGATAATGTTTATGTTTTGGTACACCCCGAAACTTTGCAAGAGAAGGGGATGTTCAATGCAATACATTTAGCACGATATTATGTTTAATCAGGAAAATGAAGTTAGAAGTTGGGGAATTAGAAATTTTATAGGGACGTTGATGTCGGTTATGAATTTCCATGCAGAAGCATTAGTGAGTGTTATGTGGGGTAGGATTAATTCGGAGTAATTTTGCTTTGGAATATATTTGAGTATTAGATTATATGGTATTTGGTGTTTAGTTCAATATTATAAGGTTTTAGAAATATTAATAAAGTATTTGCTTACTGGCTAGTGGTTTTGAATTCATATTTGGTAATGGAGGTTTAATTTAGGAGAGGGGGGGGGGAAAGATGTAGCATAGGGGAAAAAGGATTGGGGGGGGGAAGAAAGATAAAATAAGTTAGGGGACTCCTTAAATAGTTTTGGGGTTCAGTTGGTGAATTGGTTATGAAATTTAACTCTTGTTTGGGATTGATTGGAGACAAGGAGTTGGAATAAGAAGGTTAAATCTTGGCTCCGTTGAATATCGTCAAGATTTAGGGGGGGATTGTACTGACCTCATCTCGAGTCAAACCTTCAAGCAAGAATTAAATTGTCTTTGGTATTTGACTGGTTAGAAAACGGAGAGTGTGGGGGTTGCTAGGAAACGGTTGGGAGTGGACGGGAGTGATCGTCGGGCTTGAAAAAATGTTTTCTTAAGATTTTTATTTGCTTTTCTTTATAATAATAGTGGTGTATCCACAAAATTTTCCTTTTATAATTAATAATGTGCGGTGTGCATAATTGTGAATAACATATAGGAGGTGATCTATAGGAATTTTGCAGGGAGACGTTAGGAGATTTTCGTGAGTTTTCATGTAGACTAAGTCTACTTAAAAAGGTAAATATTGTAGTCCTACCGTTGTTGGAAACACTTATCTATAAGAAATCATGTTTACGAATAATTTGGTTTATGGTTTGAGAACAAGAAAATCGAACTAGTGATTTCTCATAGGTATTTTAATCTTTCGTATATGTCTTATCATTTAGAATAGAGAAGCTTGGGGATGAGTGTTCTGGTTGAGGATCTGAAAGACGAATGGAAGGGTGATAGTCGTTGTTTAGAAAGGGTTCTGTATGGTGTTTAATTTATTGTGAATGTTTGTTGTGTTTCTAGGTATAGTAATAGAGTAAGGAAAACTTTCGTAGTACAGGGAAACCTTAGTTGCATATTTAACCTTTCATTTTAATACATTTCACGCGGGAGCATGACCCTGAGAGCTCCGTCGCTTACTACGAGGGCTTCTAAGCGGTTTGGTGTCGCTGTCGGGAGAGTTCGGTTTGCGGCTGCGCGGCCTTGACATCTCGTCGGGACCCGAAGCTAAGTGTTGTCTTTTAGTGGTTACTCGATGGGTGCATCGTTGCACGTGGGGTAGTAATGCAGCTGGTTACGAATGACATTTGATGTCGTCATTTTCAAAATGTTTTGAATTATGGAAGATGTCATTGCAATTTTGACAACAAGGCTATTAGAACATTCGTAGCAAAGCTGTCTTTGTTAGAACATGTTTATTTGAATATTTTTCTTTGATTTTGATTTTTTTTTTATTTACGAATATTTTCAAAATGTTTTGAGTTTCGAAATTTTATATTTTTTTGGAAGGAACAATTTATTTAAAAAACAGAACAATTTTTAAAAAATAAATTCTTAGAAGCAAATGATATTGAATTTAAAAGTGATATACGCTGGTCGTCGGAAAACCAAACTAGTGATAAATTTCTTTGAATTATTTCACGGGATTTTAATTCTATTGCGAAACTAATAATTATTTAAAGGTAAATAATTTTATTGTTCATTTGATATTCTTTTATAAATGTTTTTAATCAAGGGAATTCAAAGGTTTATTAATAATTCAAGACTGATCTAATTCTTTTGGATCTTGTGTACCTTTTAGGACGCCATGTCTAATCTTCAGTTTATTGGAAGAACTTTTCTAAATTTTCCCATGCTGTTTGGCTAAGATTATTTAGTTCTCTTTCGGCTCTTATATTGGGGTTTACAGTTTTGCTTGTGTCCTGGCAATTTAAATTACAATTTATCTTTACCTTTCTCGTTTAATGCATCGGATATTATACATGTTTCTATTCGAGTCGAAGAGGGTTTAGTGTCTTGGTGAAAGTTATCAGCGGGTCACAGACGTCGATGACATCTTACCGCCACTAAACATCTTGGATTAAAATAGCAAGCAGAGACACTTCACACTGTACGCTCAGTTTCCATACAGACTGCACAGACTGCTTCAGTGTGTTAAAGGTTCAAGGTTAATAGCTTCAAAATTTATCTTGGGGAACCGGGGGTCGGATTTGAGTTGCGTCAAGAGTCGATCTCACCTCTGGTCGAAAGACGTTAGTTAGTTGAGGTGACTTGCTGGCTTGGTTTTTATGATCTCATGTCAGCAAGGATGCCTGCGAGTTTAGCTCGGCAACTGCTTTCTACTCCCGGCTCTCATGTCGGTTCGTGGGGACTCGACTAAGCGAAGCGAAAGCTGAGCGTGTGATATCGGGTGCCTTGACGGATTCGAAGGGGAGGAGACCTCCAACATTCTGGGTTTGCTTTGATACCTGTCACACTGGACTGCAGAAAACACACACATTCCGTCGTCCTAAATATCCGAGGACACAAGAGGGGTAGTTTAGGTCAATAGTCTCTCCACCTAAATTATTAGGAAAAGAATTAAATCCTGTCTCTTGGAGTGACTATAATTTGTCGGGCCCTCTGCTCTCTTGGTTACGAGGACTTACTCAGACTGACTTGGCGACGTAATGGAAGCTCTCCCCAGACAAGTTCGGGACAGGCTGGCGGAGTGTGACCAGCCTGGAGTCGAGCACACGAGCAAGGGCGGGGAGGGGCTCTGCTTTTACCAGACCACAAAACTTGTCGAATTTCAATAAACTGAAGTTCTCTAGATGTTTCTTTTCTTCAACTAATACAATTATTTGAATTCCCTTATTTTTGAATATCTCTTTAATCAGAAGAATCTGTTATCCCTCATTCTCGCCTTAGGAACCATGGGTTACTAAAACATTTAAAAAAAACCACACAACGTTACTACCACTATTTCGATTGGCAAATATCTTTTGTCTACCGGTCCGCCAAACAGATTAAATAAAATTAATCTTTCTTTTATATTTTATAAGGCCTGCCCCTTGGGGTCAGCACAGTACTCATGATTATATGTTGACTTTGAACTAGCCAATCACCAAGTGCACCACTTGTCGCCCCCCGCGTCCCGCCATTTTGGCTTAATAAGATATAAGTACTAGACAAAATTGTCCGAAGCGGGGTCTAGAGGGTAAGTGATCTGTGGTACTAGTAAAGAAAGAAAGAAAGAAAGAAAAACATTTTTTTAAGTGCAAGACAATAAAAACTTATTATAATATACTTAAAGATAGCATCAACCAAAAGAACATGCAAGCACTGAAAAGGCGACCAGCTCAGCAAGATGCTGCGAGTTATAGTCACAGCGCTGATTTTCAGCTGGACGAATGAGTTTACTCGGAGACATATCGTTTACATATTATATAACATTCGATGACGTGAAATTCGATATCAACTAATAAGAAACTTTGTGTGCAGTTACACGCAATATGGAAATATAAACAAAAGGCAAGGCAGACGGTGACAGTAACAAATATTATAAGTAGCAGAGCGGGTTTCAGTGCCGCCACCCTGAAGCGGAAAGATATGATTTTTTATTTTTACCCTAAAACTACACTCAAAAAAATGAGAGCCAACAAAGAGAGATTTTCACTTAGTTGACAAAAAATGATTACAATAGTTAAGATATTAGTTATATCAACCAAAGCTGATAGTTAACTACAGCAATTTCTTTAGTGATTCAACTAACATCATAGTCGATGTATCTAACGTCTTAGTTGATGTATATATCGTCTTGTCAGGCTCGTATGGGATCAAGACGCTTATGCACAACAATCACAATCTTGTTACAAGCGACCAATATTTTTTTTCAGTGTATGAACCGATTTATATTCACGCAAAGGTGGCGGAATGTTATTCAAAATTTTGGTGGTGGCATACTTAAAACTTTCTCTAAAAGCGACAGACTTATACGGCGGTACGAGTAAACGACACAGACGCAACCGACTAGACCAGAGGTCCCTGCCAAGATGCATTGCGCTAACTAGTGTTTCTATTCGATTCGTTTTTAAACCAATTGCGTTACTGGTAGATGACGTGATACGAAGTCACGTAATCTACCCGTGACGCGATTGGTTTAAAAACGAAACGAATAGAAACGCTAGTTAGCGCAATGCATCTTGACAGGGCCCTCTGGTCAATTTGTCGTAGAGATATGATGGTATTTGGCTTTTTACTACTCAAAATAGAAGCTTAGCAAGATGATAATGACGCCTACTAGCCATGTTCAGTATTTTAGCTTTGGCTAGATTGGGCGAAACATGGCTTCTACTAGGAATACTAAAACAACATCTTGCGCACCCATTTTGTACGCGTTGTATGAGTGTGTGTTGTAGTGGACGGTGTACAAAGCAAATATTGATAGAAAACTGCAAAGGGTATAGCCGTGTTAGGAAGGCAGTTTCGCCTTTGGCGAGAAAATGATTTTCCTTCTACTCGGATAATTTGCCTTTGTTTACTTTGTAATTTCACCAAATATTAGCCCCAAAATGGCAGTAGTTTTTTTTTTAATTAAAAAAAAAGGAAAATCGTTTTTAAATTTTTTTTACTAAACTGGTGGACCGATTTTCTTGAAATTGGTATATATTATGTAAATAGTTAAGGATGTTTTTCAAAAAAATAATTACTTTTTAATTTTACATTTAAGAGAAAAAAAATCGATTTTAAAATTTTCAAAAAATTTTTTTTTTTACTTGCATGGTGGCGACACCTTCCAATATTAGATATTTTGTGAACCATTTAATACTGTACCACATATATTTTTTCCAAAAAATATCACGCGGATCCAAACGTTAAAAAATACTAATTTGTAACATCTCGTACATATCTTTTCCTACACTACATACGTAGGTTCCAATAGCCGTCATTAAGGTAGTTTATGTACTAATAAATGTCAGTGACAATGAATCTCACGCGTACTTTCAGCATTAGGTACAGGTAATGATAAATAGTCGTATGATTTCTTTGCATACTATAATTTCTAGAAATAAAATTGCTGAAATATAACAGCATTCACATTAATACTAATAAATAGGGAGTACATGAAAATATTTCAAATCATACGACGGCCTCCTAGTTCAGTGGGTAGTGACGGTACTTAGGAGGAAAGTCCCGGGTTGGAATCCTGGTAAGGGGATTTATATATTTGTGTGTTTATCACAAATATTTGTTCTTGAGTATTCTATGTGTACATAATAAGTATTTATCTGTCATATGTATTCCTATTACATAGTATATCGTGGCCCACCAGTACCCATAACATAAGTTTTATTGAGCTTACTGTGTGAGACTAGGTCGATTTGTGTGAGATTCATCTTCATCATCATCATATCAGCCGTAGGACGCCCACTGCTGGATAGCCCTTCCTCTTGAATTTCCAAGTGTTACTGTGTAAGGGCCTGGACACATGTCCACGGCACGGCGTCGTTAACGTGAAACGGCGCGGCGCCGTAGAAAGGCACGTTGCCGCGTCGTGCAAATACACGGTGCCGTGTGACAACGGCTTCAACTATTTTAAACTCGACGCGCAGGACATTGGGCTTAGTATTGTTACGTACCTGGGGGTAGGTAACTGATCGAAATGCACGAATACACCGATAATCAAAAGTAGACTTTAATAACGCACTCACTTAAACCTTGAATACTCAGATGATCGCTCGGGTCGCTCTTATTCGCACTGTTCGCTTTCCAAGTAAAGACTGAATCTCGGTTGCCGGTAGGTCCGCCTTTATACTTCCCGTGTCCGATCTTTCCAGAATGCCTTCCGGAATGTTATATATACTTCGCCCCGCCAAGGACGATCGAGACTATTCGTTGCTGGAATGTTTCGTTGAAGTCTTGCTACCTTGTTCTGTTTACCATCGCGATGTCCTTGACTCACGGGTCTGGATGAGTCTGGAATGTTCCGCGTATTGCCGTCTCATTTCGTGGTATCTCTTTCACACGCTTCTGGAAGGTTCTCAGTATCGCTGTCTCTTTCTAATCATGTTATCTCTTTCACACACTTCTCGAAGGTTCTCAGTATTGCTCTCTCTTTCTAATCATGCTATCTCTTCACTCTTAGTGGAAAAATTGCTATATACTGAAATGTACTTCAAAGGCCCATAAGGGGTCCTGAAAACGCCTGAAAATGAGTTTTCAGGTTATGGCGTAATTTGATAGAGGGTGGTCTGAAACGGACTGAAAAAATGTTTCAGCCGCCTGAAAACAACGGCATATTGATCGATATTTTGATAATCTGGTATGTGATAGAGCTACCTCTGCAACGGACTGAAACGATATTTCAGCCTGCTAAAAACGCTTTTAAAGCACCAAAAATAACTATGCCATCGGTCGGCGTAACAATATTGCAATTTATAATGATTGACGGCACCGTGTATCGGCACGTCACGGCGACGTGCCTTTCTACGGCGCCGCGCCGTTTCAGGTTAACGACGCCGTGCCGTGGACATTTGTCCAGACCCTTACACAGTAACACTTGGAAATTCAAGAGGGAGGGCTATCCAGCAGTGGGCGTCCTACGGCTGATATGATGATGATGAAGATGAATCTCACACAAATCGACCTAGTCTCACACAGTAAGCTCAATAAAACTTATGTTATGGGTGTTTAGTCAAAATTCGCTTTCAAACCGCGAGCGTGTAGTTACTTATACCTATATCTAGATATCCTAATATGTAATCCTATGCCTTGTGTGACGTAGGGTTAGTTGCATTAAAATACTATGGAAGATCGACGTGTTTAATTATCACAAACAACCTTCACTCAAAAATGTACCTTAGTGACTAGTACATATGGTCCATCGATCCAGGATTAATTTACGGTGATCTATTTTTCGGAGTGAAGTTTATGGATTTTGGACAAAAATAAGGAGAAATTAGTGATAATAAGTGAATAATATTGTTGATTTGACTGTGTTGAAGTGGATTAAAGTGAAAAGGACGATAAGGATTCATACAAAGTGAAGTTACAAGCATTTATACTTTTAACAACCAGTTCGGCGTAATTAATAAGGTTAAGTGAATCCTTGGGTGGTAAATAATATACAGAATAGTAGAATGTGTACCTGTTATGCATAGCTAAGCCAACTCTGGACGTCATTGAAATTATTAGCGCCTACTCACGCTTACCCTACGCATAAAAACAGCGTTAGAAATTTCTAGAACGTTGCTTCGTTCTTCGTAGTATTCCGTTAATTACGCTTTGAAGTGAAGTTACAACATGGAGCAGATAGAAAGCCTTATGTTATTACAAGCGGATACTTACGAAAGGGTTGAAAGGGCACTCACAAATTATAAAAAATCCCCAAAGGAAAGGAAAACTACAGGTTATGTGCAAGGTCGAATGGACACGTTGGATACGTATTGGACGGACTTTAAGAAATCTCACGAGAAAATTATCCTGACATGTTCAAGGGAAGACAGAGATTTATTGCCGTATTTTGCTGAAGATACGTTTGATAAGTTTGAGGAGCTATACTACGTATATAAAGGCGAATTGAAAAATACGTTAGAACGATTGACACCTGGAAATAAGAAAGTGGATTTACCTGGTCAAACTGACGTGAGTAGAACAAATATATCGAGCAGTGACATTAAATTACCCCGTATTTCAATTCCTACGTTTAATGGAAACTACACAGAATGGCAGTCGTTCCATGATCTGTTTAGGGCACTAATTCACAACAATTCTTCCTTGGAAAATGTACAAAAGCTACATTACCTTAAAAGTAGTTTAACTGGTGATGCTGAAGTGCTATTGCGACAGTTTTCAATAACGGGAGACAACTATGAGGACGCATGGGCAATCCTTAAAAAACGTTATGATAACAAGAGATATATTGCTAATAACATTTTTAAGAAGTTTTTCGGACAAAGAGCCTTATCTCAAGAATCAGCTAGCGCCGTGAAACAGCTGTTAGATACAACTATTGAATGTATAAATGCACTTAAACATTTGGGATTACCAACGGAGCACTGGGATGCAATCGTGATTTTTGTTGTTGTGTCAAAGTTGGATGTAAGCACTCACAAACAGTGGGAAGAAACGATTAGTAAGAATGACACCGATGACTTACCTGATTTTGAGGAATTGAAGTTGTTTCTAGAAACGCAGTTTCGTACACTAGAGATGATTGAACCTGCAAACAAAAGTTACAAACCTGTTATGAAGCCAAAGACTTTTCATACAACCGCTAACAATGGAGCCCTTCTGTGTGCTTTCTGCAAAGAAAATCACTACATATACAATTGCAAGCAGTTTTCGAAGCAAACATTAGAAGATAGGTATAACTTTGTGCAAGGCAACCGCCTGTGTTTTAATTGCCTTATACCTAATCACACTGTGTATAACTGTAAACAACGGAGCACCTGTCAAATCTGTAAAAGAAAACACCATTCCTTATTGCATAGAGACTCGAAACAGATAACTGAAGATAAACAATCAACAAATGCAACTCTAAAAGAATGTATACAACCACAAGAAAATCTACAACCGAAGGTAACAGGACATGTGGCAAGTGGAGAAGCACTTGATCAAACCATTTTGTTGGCTACGGCATTGGTGGACGTCACGTCGAGTTCAGGTCAGTCACACGTCTTCCGTGCGCTCATTGATCAAGGGTCCGAGGCGTCGTTCGTGACTGCGCGAGTGGTCGAGTTGTTGGGTCTTAGGAAGACTGAAATCAGCGGCGTCGTCTCTGGTGTTGGTGAAGGTAACCATGTGTCCCTTAAACAATTAGTAAAATTACAAATTAAATCAAGATATGATGTACATTTCATTTTAAATGTAAATGCTTATATTTTAAAGTCTTTAACTCGTAAGTTACCGGCAAGAGAAGTCAGAGGTTATAAATGGCCTCAACTTAATGATGTACAACTGGCTGACCCCACCTTCAACGTACCAGGTAGGATAGATATCCTTCTTGGAGCAGACGTTTTTGGTAAGATTATAGATACAGGTTTGATGAGAGGGCCGTGCAATGTAGTCGCTCAGCAATCTCATTTTGGGTGGATTTTGTCAGGGGATATTGATGTTACATCTTGCAGGGTACAGAACATCACAAGCCTTCATATCACACGACAAGTAGAAGAAGACAACGATCTACTAAGAAAATTCTGGGAAATAGAAACTGAACTTTACACAACCAAGAAAGCTTGGTCCAAGGATGAAGAAAGCTGTGAAGAAATCTACAACAACACAACGACTCGAGACGCCACGGGTAGATATGAAGTACACTTACCTTTAAAACAAACTGTTGAAGAAACAGTCAAGCAGTGCGGGAACACAAAACAGCAAGCGATTAGAAGATTTACTCTGCTAGAAAAAAGGTTTGAAAAAAATGAACAATTAAAGACAGAATATAAGAAAGTTATAAAGGAGTACGTGGAGCTTGGACACATGAAAAAGGTTGATAGAGAGGAAGAGTGCGAAGCTATATACCTAGCTCATCATGCTGTCATAAGAGAAGACAAGGACACGTCAAAGGTTCGAGTGGTTTTCGACGCCTCAGCTAAAGGCACCAACGGATGTTCCTTAAACAACAGCATGATGACAGGACCTACAATACAACCTGACCTTCGCAGCTTAATCATTCGCTGGAGATCACACAAAATCTGTGTGATAGGTGACATTGTCAAGATGTATCGACAAGTGAGAATGGTAGACAAACACACAGACTTACAACGAATCGTTTGGCGTGATGACGCTTCTGAGAAAATTGAGAGTTACCAATTATCAACAGTGACATTTGGAACCGCAGCAGCCCCATACCTGGCTGTGCGAACACTGCATCGCTTAGCTGATGACGAAAGGCAAAGTTACCCACGCGGAGCAGCCATAGTGAAGGATTCATTCTATATGGACGACTTGATGACAGGACACGAAGACCTTACGGAAATAAAAAATATATGTAATGAAATAAATAAATTATTAACAGCGGGAGGTTTTCAAATGCAAAAGTGGTCGAGCAACTGTGGAGAACTACTGGAAGCCTTGCAGCACGGAGTGGAGAAACTGGAACCTGAAACAGAAAGAAAAGAGATTAAATTAGACAAAATAATAAAAATACTGGGACTTACCTGGGATAGAAATGATGACAGTTTCAAGATTTCAGTTAACTTATCAGAAAGTAGAACGCCTGTAACAAAAAGGGTAATACTGTCTGATGTGGCTAGTCTATTTGATCCTTTTGGATGGCTCTCACCCGTAATAATAACTGCCAAAATCATGATTCAGAAACTGTGGCTCTCCAGTCTGGGATGGGATGATGAGTTACCTATTGAGATAGTCAATGAGTGGATGAGTTACCGAGAAGGTCTACCTGAGTTGCAGACTCTTAAACTCCCACGCTGGATAAAGACTACATCTCGTTGCAAGGACGTTCAGCTCCATGGATTCTCTGATGCTTCCGCTGCAGCTATGGCAGCCGTGGTATATATAAGAGTCATAGACGAAAGGGACGACGTACATGTTACCATGTTGGCGTCCAAGACAAGAGTGGCACCCCTTAAACAATTGTCAATACCTCGGCTGGAACTCTGTGCCGCGGTATTGCTGGCAAAGCTATTGCATGAGCTCTCTGATTTGCTGAAGATCCCAATGAACAAATTATATGCTTGGACTGATTCTATGGTTGTTTTATCATGGCTGCAGTCTCAGCCAAGTCGATGGCAAGTGTTTGTTGGCAATCGAGTTTCAGATATAATTCAGCAAATTGATAATGATAGGTGGAGGCATGTTGTATCAGCAGACAATCCTGCTGATCTCGCGTCTAGAGGCGTGAAAGCTAGCGAATTGACACTAAATGAGCTTTGGTGGTTTGGCCCAAAATGGCTACAACTCAAAGATACTGAATTCGAAAGAAATAACATAATCCCTCAAACCGATCTGGAAACTAAAAAGACATTCCACATAATTACAGATGACATAACACAAACAGACATACCTATTTGGGAAAGATTTTCGTCAATGACAAAATTGCGAAGAGTATTGGCTCGGTGTAAAAGATTATTCCATGGCAAAAAGGAAAATAGTTCAAACGAAGTACTTACGGTTGCAGAAATGAATAACGTAGAAACAATGTGCGTAAAATATTATCAAAATTTAGTCTATAACGAAGAGATAAATGATCTTACAAAAAATGGAAAGATAAGAAACAAAAGTTCATTGATAAGTCTTACACCCTATTTAGATAAGCACAATTTGTTGAGGGTTGGAGGCCGATTGAGCAAATCAGATCTGTCAGAAGAGTTCAAACATCCGATTATTATCCCTGGCAAGCAGCATATTTCTAAACTGATAATAACCGAAGCGCACACAAAAACCTTACACGGAACTATTACTCAGACCATTTCATACGCCCGAAGTAAGTACTGGGTTATTGGCCTTAAGTCAGCCGTTCGAGAGTTTATTCGAAACTGCACAGTATGTATAAAGGATAAGGCCTTGACTAAACAACAGCTGATGGGGCAGTTACCTGCGCCGAGAGTAACTCCACAGCGTGCATTTTACAACAGCGGTGTTGATTATGCCGGCCCTGTGTATTTAAGGACATCCAAGGGTCGAGGTCACAAGGCAACCAAGGGCTATATTTGCCTTTTTGTCTGCATGTGCACGCGAGCGATTCACCTGGAAGCAGTGACTGACCTCACAGCCCAAGGATTCATAGCAGCATTCAGAAGATTCGTTGCGCGACGAGGCCACTGTGGGCATTTATGGAGCGACAATGGAAGCAATTTCGTTTGTGCTGACAAGGACCTGAAGAATATGTTTACAAAAGGCATGAATGACGTTACCAAAGAAATTGCTAACCTTTTAGCAAATGATGGTACGACTTGGCATTTTATCCCGCCAAGAGCTCCAAACTTTGGTGGGATTTGGGAAGCCGGCGTTCGCTCAGCCAAACGACATCTAGTTAGAGTTAACGCCACTACAAAGTTGACATATGAAGAGATGGCGACGTTACTAGCACAGGTAGAAGCCTGCTTAAACTCTCGGCCTATGTGTCAATTGGACGAGACAGTCGATTCGTTGAACCCGCTTACCCCGGGTCATTTTCTTATTGGTGAGCCCCTTATCAATATTCCAGATGAAAGACACGACCTCAGAAACGTCCATCAATTGACCCGATGGCAATTAATACAAACCCAATTGCAGGATTTCTGGCAAAGATGGAAATCTGAATATCTCCACACCCTTCAGCAAAAGCATAAGTGGCAAGAAATTGTACCAACACCATCCGTGGGCGATATTGTGATCATAAAGGAAGACGATTTACCACCTGCAAAATGGATGCTAGGAAAAATCGTAGCAGTACATCCGGGTTCAGATAAGTTGGTACGTGTTGTATCTGTGCAATGCAAGGGTAACAATATTTTAAAACGAACGGTTTCTAAACTAATATTATTAACTAAAGGTTTACAAGAGTAAACACAATAAAACGCGTTAATGGTGGGCGGCCTAATTAGTGTTTATTAATCAATACCTTCTAACTTCTTATTGTGTCTAAACTATAACCGTTCATCAACGCTTTATAAGTATTTTTATATGTTTCGTTATTAACTAGACTAATTAGTTTTAATAATCTAGTTGCTTACAAACTATGAAGAGTAATTCTCTATGCCTAATATTTTAGTGTTAAAGCATTCCTGTTGTTTTTATTCTCATGTCATATTTAGAATTATAATTTATAATAAATAGAAATACATCGGTCACGTAATAGAAATGTTTAGCATACTTGGAACTTTGTCGCAGTAGTTATCGTGGTCAATTTCATGCCTGTAACTATAATGTTGAATTTAAATTTTAATGTGACAAGGTGCTTAAATGGTCAACACTTTCGTTTGTCGACCGTATCGTATTCATACTGAGTTAGGTGTGTATGCATAGAATTTGTGGTACAAAGCTTAAAATTAATAAAATAATACAGTCCACTTTAGTCGTTTGGTAAATTTGCATTGTGTAACCATGATTTTATATAGTTTTAACCTTACTCAGTACTTAGTTTTAGTTATCAGTTTATCAGCGTTCTTGCATGCGACGCGTAGATATTTATTGCTAAAAATTGGTAAAAGAAAAGTAAATTTGCTTTGTTTATGTTTGTTTACTTAGCTTAGTTTAACATTATTTTACGATCATATTGTTACTCGTATTGGAAAGTAGGTATGTTCAATTATCAACCTTATTTTTCTACATTAGAGTCTAAAATCGAACTTGTCTGTTACTTTGATAATGCGAGTAATCTAGCGGTAGTATTTCCTACCCTATTATGTTAATTTAAGTGTAGGCGGTGACTGAGTTTGACTTATTAAGACCTACTTAATAAGTTTTAAGCTACCTTTCGTTTTACTGTGCCTCAGAGCAATAGTACCTAAGACCATGTCATAGATAGTTATTGTTTGGTGATACGACACCAATCTTTGTTTTTTATTTTTCTCATTGTGCAGGCTTTGTAGAAAAACTGTTGTTTTTGGAGGGCGGTATGTTTAGTCAAAATTCGCTTTCAAACCGCGAGCGTGTAGTTACTTATACCTATATCTAGATATCCTAATATGTAATCCTATGCCTTGTGTGACGTAGGGTTAGTTGCATTAAAATACTATGGAAGATCGACGTGTTTAATTATCACAAACAACCTTCACTCAAAAATGTACCTTAGTGACTAGTACAATGGGTACTGGTGGGCCACGATATACTATGTAATAGGAATACATATGACAGATAAATACTTATTATGTACACATAGAATACTCAAGAACAAATATTTGTGATAAACACACAAATATATAAATCCCCTTACCAGGATTCCAACCTGGGACTTTCCTCCTAAGTACCGTCACTACCCACTGAACTAGGAGGCCGTCGTATGATTTGAAATATTTTCATGTACTCCCTATTTATTAGTATTAATGTGAATGCTGTTATATTTCAGCAATTTTATTTCTAGAAATTATAGTATGCAAAGAAATCATACGACTATTTATCATTACCTGTACCTAATGCTGAAAGTACGCGTGAGATTCATTGTCACTGACATTTATTAGTACATAAACTACTTTAATGATGGCTATTGGAACCTACGTACGTAGTGTAGGAAAAGATATGTACGAGATGTTACAAATTAGTATTTTTTAACCTTTGGATCCGCGTGATATTTTTTGGAAAAAATATATGTGGTACAGTATTAAATGGTTCACAAAATATCTAATACTGGAAGGTGTCGCCACCTTGCAAGTTAAAAAAAAAAAAATTAAAATTTTAAAATCGATTTTTTTTCACTTAAATGTAAAATTAAAAAGTTTTTTTTTTTAAACATCCTTAACTATTTACATAATATATACCAATTTCAAGAAAATCGGTCCACTAGTTAAGTAAAACAAAATTAAAAACGATTTTCCTTTTTTTTAATTAAAAAAAAAACTACGGCCATTTTGGGGCTAATATTTGGTGAAATTACAAAGTAAACAAAGGCAAATTATCCGAGTAGAAGGAAAATGTTTTACTCGCCAAAGGCGAAACTGCCTTCCTAACACGGCTATACCCTTTATTTACAGGATAGCCGTTTACGGGTACTTTAGGTTAAAACAATCATTTTTAGCGGTATTTCTTAAAAATATTCCCATGGGGGGCTGTAATGACGTCATCAGTTTTTTGTATTGGGAATTGGTTTTTTTTCATAAACCTATCGTGTGTGGTATCAAATGAAATGGCTTCATTAGCCGATTCTAAAAATATACTATATCATTACATTTATGCCATCTGTTTTCTAAAAAAATAAATTAAATAAATAATTAAATAAAATACATTTTCAGGACATACCGAGTTTGAGCTCCTCCAGGTAGGAGACTGCTTTGTAAATTTTTGTAAAACCTACTCCAGAAGTCTCTTAATACCTATACCCATATCTAAACTCAATTTTTGTTTTCCTCATTTATATGTTTCAAATTCTGTTTTTTTTTAAAAACTGATCGTTTTGAACTGTATTTTTTAAAATTGAAATGGAAAATTAAATGTCTTCGTCTTCGTCTTACATACCTCTACCAGGGCCTCTATACCTACTACAGAATGACACCATGCATCCTTTGAGGTGTTATTGTATTGTCAACGTTACCATACCATAGCTCTTAGTTACTTGATAGTAATGGCGGCCGAGTTAATAACAATACCATAACGTCAAAAGCAATATTTTTTTACCTTCATGTACAATATAGGCCCTGGCCATAGTATAAATAGAAATTCTCTATACTGTGCCCTGGACCTCTATTCTAGGCGGTAAAAACCATCATCGTATTTGATCACATTTTGATAGCTCTTATTTACTTGACAGTAATGGCGTTAAAAACAGTCGATTATCACTAGCACTCATCATATCTGTCACTTTTTCGTGCTTATCATCATGTGATTGAAATCGCCTGGGCTGCCCTATCATAAATACAGGGAGTAAATCAAAGCAGCGTCCAATCATTCCACTGCGTACACTTTGGAAACCTCTGACCTTTCAGAATGCTATAAAAATCGTGCTGCTTGTTCGTGCAGGTGGTATTTTTGAACCAGAAGTCTGAAGAGTACCAGTACTACAACATCGAGGCGACGGTGACGCCCAGCAAGATCGTGGACACGATCACGTTCAAGTGCTCTGCGCGCGATACGGTCAAGCGCGAGATCCTGCTCACCAACCCACTCACCTCGGACGCCATTTTCCACGTCAAATGCGAAAAACTAGACAGTCCCGAAACTATTAGTATCAATAGGCAGTCGGAGGTGAACTTTCAAAATCATCATCATCATCATCATCATTATCATCATCATCATCATGATCATCATTATCATTATCATCATCATCATCATCATCATCAGCCTCAAGACGTCGACTGCTGTACAAAGGCCTTCCCCAAGGTTTTCAACAACGATCGGACCTCTGCTGCTGTCATCCAGCAAAATACAACACAAAATATTTGATGTTATTACTCGAGCAATTTTTTAGCCGGCTAATTGTAGCTATTGAGCTGTCTTGCTTTCTTAGGTTGCCACCAAGAAAAGACAAGAAAGGACGCTCGTGTCTCTTTACTTTAACGCAAACACGCATGTTGCCAACAAAGTACCTACTGTACAAAATTAAAGTATGTATCTATGGAATTGGTATATTTTTCCTTGCATCACATAAGGAAGTTCTGTTTTTCTTTTAATATGTTCTATGTGATGGCAATTCCAAGTTTTCCACCACGGAAACCCTCCGGATCATTATTACACACCACCAAGAACCTATGTTATGGCAAAAGTCACTATGCACACATTTTAGAAGACTAAATTTTCAACAAAATGAAAACTATTTGGTTACGATAGACCGAGTAGTTTCTAAGATACAGCTGTTCAAAGGTTTGCAAAATTTCCAAAAAAATATTTTGTGGTTTCGTAAGTTTTCGTCAAAGTGATCAACTATGGACCCATTTTATAGCATAAGTCCAAGTTTCCCCCAAAAGGTGTATTGGGAATTTTAGAGGATCGGCCTGGTCCATCAAAGATTTACAAGAAAAACTAATGAGAATTTAACAATGATCCGGAGAGTTTCCTAGGAGAAAAAGTTGGATTTGCCATCACATAGAACATGTAAAAAAAAAACGTGTGCGTCTCGGGACGCCCGAAGAAGTGATAACTAATCTAAATCTCTGGGTTAGAGTGAGAGAGGAGGAGCCTGTCTGCCGCTGCCGTATGCGTGAGAGAAAGGAATGCCAGACAGACTGGCGCCGTAACGCGTTACGTAATGAAGCGGTTTGCTCACCCATAATAATAAGAAGTTATTACTTCAAAAAGTTAAAAATAACGGCCACTTTTTAAAATCTGATTACGGGTTCGCATTTGTTGTCCCGACGGATCCTCAGATACCGTAACATCGGGGTACTTTAGCCCTAGCGGGCAACTTTGGCCCGAAACGGAAAAAAGTTCAAACTTCCTGCCACGTCGCACGTCAGGAGCTATCGATGTAGTTCGCGCTACTCATCGATAGATGGTCGTATGGGGCGGTCGGTAAAATAGTTTTACGATAACAAAGCTGATTGGTCAATCCATTCTTTTGGAGACAAGTTGCTACAAGCAAACTACGCGAATTTATAATGTGCAAACTTTTTCAAGAAACAAAGAAAGCAGGTAATTTTTAGTGTATGATTGAAATCAATCGTAACAGATATGTATCTGGGATCCTAATGTAATATAAATCAAAGAGTTTAAGACATTTTTGTGTGTAGTATATGATAATTAAAATCACAGTATTCTTTGGCTATCGTTTTCAGGTATCTTTGACGCATGGTCCAAGAGATATTTTTTTCTGTTTCCAAATTCTTTTTATCAGCTAAATATACTTTTTTCATCCTTCAGACATGCAAATATGCCTAATTTATAAAAGGAAACCAGGAAGTCGTCGTTACATTGATTACACAAACGAACAGTTAAGTACAGCAATGTCTAAGCGATGTGAGATACAATATTCCTCGCACTATAAAGAATAAACTAAAGAATAAACACTGCAACGAACCTGGCCACCCGAAAATAATTACAACAGAAGAATAAGCATTTGTTGTCCATAGTACTATCCAAATACGGTTTTCCGAAAACGGAAATCGACCTCAAAATGATAAAAAATAATACTTATCCTCACATAAAATAATAACAGAAAAATAATTTGACCTATCTATTTTTTGTGGTTAATTATAGTTACACAAGTCACGTTAACTACTTCAAATTTATAATGGACTAGCGACCCGCCCTCGCTTCGCTTCGGTTAATATAAGTTAAAATAATCCCAGTTCATCTGGAATAACATACTTTTCAAATTATAGATAGGTGCATATGTATAGAGGTTTTATTTAAGGACTTTTTTAGAAATCGTGAGTGCCATTTATCATAGAATCTCTCTATATCAATGTTTACAGCGGACTTTTCATTGCACAATACAAACGAACTTTGCCTGGAAGTGACGCTTGAAAGGGCTACATAAGTCAATGGGAAAACTCTCAACGATCAAGTCTAAGCCCGCAACTTTGAATGTATTGTTGTGACTTGTAATTTGTCATTGGAAACGATAATTGTACGGGACATTGCAGTCGTTTAACTGGAAAGGAATATTTATGGAATCCGGGGAATTAAAAAGACTTTTCCAGCCGCACATCTGGACGTCAGTATTGTGCACTCTATTATGAACTTTTTAAAGATGTTATTTGGGTGGATTAAGGTTCCGTAGTAAAATAATAGGACACCCTTCTTTCAAAACCAATTTATGTGGGGCGATCCAGAAGGTTGCAAGGAATTGAGAAATTCCGTTGGGAAATGGACATCCTCTTCCAGGTCGAGCACAGTGTCTACAGAGTAGTATGTGTGTGTCGGTGCATTGATCTTCGATATAAATAAGCCATTTTTGTCGACTAATTCTTTTACTAAAACGCAAAGGTTTTCATTTTGAAGATTAATGCTCCTATTATGTTAGGTCATTTGTCAATTTCCTATTTTGAGCAACAACTCTGCAAAGAGCCGGTTTTCGTATGTATAGACAACGAAACTGTCATATTTGTTTTGATTTCTAATCTATGTTACGCGTAATTTTGAATCTACCATATCTTCTAAAGTATTAATTTAAATAATATATTGTACGGGACAATATTAATCTACATTAAATGCCAAAGGTAACCAAGTATTTATCTGGATAAGGTTATTAAATACTGAATCGGACAGAATAGATTCGCTAATACCCTAATTTTAAAATAAAATCATAAACATAAAAATGGTTACTGTGAGTCAATCTTAGGAGATAGACATTATGCCATCGCGGACTTTTCTCTAGGTTTTTTAAAGAACTACAATTCTTCTGTACATTATTTTGACACTTCTCTTAAGGTTTTAGGTTAAGGCCAGCATTAGCTATGTAAGGGCCCGAAAAACTATTTTTGACGACTCGGTAGGAAAACATTGAGTTTTCTCAATTATATTAAAACTTGATTTGAATGAAATGTACATATAAACCATCTAGAATAAATTCTCTAAATGACAGTGAAAACCGTATCATAATCCGTTGCGTGTTTTAGAAGGAGTTAGCGGAGAAACAGGCAGTCAGGTTAATTTATACTATTTAGAGAAGAGATGCATGGTTTCGGTTAAGTTTAATTAAATGTTTAGATAATTAAGTAGTAAGTAGATTTCCCACCATCACATACACAGAACAGAAAAAACAGTAGAAGTGTCAAGTGGGCGTGTAACGTGTGGCATGGTTATGCGGAGTTCCGCGCAACCTACCATACTTTTGTCGCGATCACTTATTTCAATATTTAGATATTTCTAAAAAGGAAATAAATCCAGAAGCATGCCTTATTGTGCTATTTTGGAATGTAAAAACGATAGCCGCACCAAAAACATTTTCCATGGTGGCGTGTTGTTTTTATGATAGTTTGAGTATTGGCGGCAACAGGTCTGATACTAAGCGAAGCTCATGGCACTTCCACTGTATTTTTATATTCCGTGATCACCAGTGATCGGAATTAGGTGAGCTAAAATACGTACTCAGCGCTAGAGGACACAATATATAGTGGTTACAACCGGGTAGAAAAATTGGTTTCTCTTGAATACCGGGTATTCGGTATTTATCCAATGATATTTTATATTTAGATAGGTACGTTATGCTCATACTAAACGCATTCAAAACCCGTGACCAATTACTGACAGTTGCTAGGCAACCATATTTCTATAGACAAAGACGGCAATCCATAGCAAGCGCTATTGTTAGAAAGAGACAAATAGATAAAAAGTAAGGTACTTTTTCGCGCAGATGACGTATCTTAATATAAAATATCATTGTATTTATTAGTCGCAATGTTAAACATTCATGTTTTTAGTTACAGTACGGGATGTTTTATGTTAATCTAAAAGTTGCAACTATTTCTACTTGTTTTTTATCTTCAAAGTGTAAATATTATATCTTTCGATATGTTCCGTGCTTGGGTGAAATCAACTGCGTACCACTGTGCCATGTGAAAATAATAAAGACAATAATTATACCTCACACTTTTCCCTTCCTTCCATAAAAACCTTATGCCCATGCCCATTTACCCATTTACTACAAACTAACATAAAATATCCCGTACTGTAAGTAAAAACATGTATGTTTAACATTACAACTAATACCCGGATAAATATTGAATACCCGGATAAATATTGAATAACCGGATTTCAAGAAAAAAAAATCTACCCGGTTGTTACTACTCTATATTATGTCCTCATGCGAAGAGAACTTACTTTGGCTCACCTAATTCCGATCACTGGTGATCACATACACTCTTGAAAGTGAAAAGAAAGAAGTGGCCTCTGCCTACCCTTCTGTGAAACAGGCGTGATTTAATTTAGGTACCTATGTATGTAAGTACATACACTCTTTGATGCTCTGCTGAGGGCTATAGGCTTCATGTTACACTCATTTACACAATATACAGGAACCATTAGCCAAATTTTACGTGTCTATCTATTCTCTGTTGTAAATAAAACCAATTAAGTAACTTAGAGGGCTGTTTTTTTAATTTCAATTTTGATAATTAATACTTACACTCATGATAACTTTTGAATGGGATGTCCGATTTGAATAATTCAAAAAGTAATTTACAGGTACTGATATAGCCTTGAAAATGAAGTGATTTATTTGGATAAGGATTCGTAAGATTAGTTAAACATATGGTATCGCGGACTTTTTTGTAGACATTGATGTCTTCTATAAAACTGTAGTACATCACTTTGCTCTATTGTCAGTTTCCGCAGCGTACGCGTTTTTTGGTATTTTTTTCACACCTTTGGTCACACTATCGAAGTTTTCATACGGATCCCTAACTTTTTTGAAAATATTCTATAGCCTATGTTCATCAGGAATAATGCAGTAGTTTCGGAGCCTATTCAATTCAAACAAACAAACAAAAAATCAAATCTTTCCTCTTTATAATATTAATGATAATGATGATTAGTGAAGATGTAGAGGTAGATAATATACTTTGTATTCAAAAATATGAAAAACAACATAAAACTAACATTGAATCAAAACCTAAACTCAATCTAACTACCTACCCATTTCCCTAATTTAATAATTTGAAAAGCTTGTATTTCTTTATTACCCAATATAAATATAAGTAAGTAAAGTTTTTAAGAATTAAATATTAGCCTTATAAGAAATAAAGATTTTTTATTTTGAATAACAAAAGTATCATTTTTTGAAAACGATAATGATTAAAAAAAGAATACATTCATAAATTAAAAAAATATAATAGACAGAATCAACCTCCCGACCCACGGTCTGACCCTCTGATTAAGGCAGGATATCAACTAACTACGCCAGCGGCCCTTCAGGGTTAACTGGCAAAATTATCGATTCTAATACTAAAACGTCAAATAGTTGTAGCAAACAATAATCGAACTGCCTCAGTTAACAACGCCATCTAGGTTGTTTCTTACGAAAGCGGGCTCACGTGTTCACAGAATTATAGACGTTAAGGTGTCCATGCACTTATGAAGGCCACTGTACATACTAAAGGGCGAAACGCGGCTGCTTGGCCATGCGTTTCGATAATACCGGTTGAGATTGCGCGTAATTTTAAATCTGCCATATCTTCTAAAGTATTTATTTAAATAATATAGTGCAATGGACAATTTTAATCTACATTAAATGCCCAAGGTAACTAACGTATTTATATGGATAAGAATAAATACTGAATTGGAGAAAATAGCTTCGCAAATAACCTAATATTTTTTAATAAAATTTTAAAGATAAAAATGGTTACTGTGAGTCAACCTTAGGAGATAGACATATGCCATCGCGGACTTTTCTTTAGGTTTTTTGAAGAACTACAATTCTTCAGTACATTATTTTGATATATCTCTTAAGGTTTAGCCAGCGTTTGCAATGTAAGCGCAAAAAATGTGTTTATTTTCGACATCACTTTAGAAACCTCTAAAATTATCAATGTTTCTCTGCTATACTATGCATGTATTATACATATAAACCTTCCCCTTGAATCACTCTATCTATTAAAAAAACCCGCATCAAAATCCGTTGCTTACATTTGAAGATCTAAGCATACATAAGTACAGACAGACAGCGGCAAGCGACTTTGTTTTATAATATGTAGTGATAAGTTTAGAAGGTTTTTCTGTTTGTTTTGGCAAAGTTTTAATAAAAAGAGCCATGTTTGATAGATTTATTACTTTGTGATAATTGTTTTAAAGTTTTTAAGTCTAATAAAAACAAATTAATCAAGCTACTATGTCTTTCTGTGGCATGTCAATTAATATAGGTAAACAGGTTTCTTTGTGATTCCATTGCAAACCGTTACGTTTTACTAGATGAAAAATCGAGAGCCAAAGAAACGCGCTTCAAAGTGCAACTTTGGCCCAAACTTTGCGAAAAACAAAAAACTTAGGGTTTGTTGTACGAGTATTAAGTTTTGCGTATGTGCATGAGTTGAATATATCCACAACTACACATCGATGCCTATGAAAGAGTCATAATGTTATTTAAATTGAAGTACTCAAACGAGAAGAAACAAGTATCATGATTTTGAAACAAAGTACCCCGATGTTACGGTATCGATTTTCAAGACAATCGAAGCAGTAACAAAAAATTACAAAATGGCGGCCACTTTTTTTAAATCCGATTACGGGTGCGCATTTGTTGTCCCGACGGATCCTCCGATATCGATTTTAAAGATAATCGAAGCAGTAACAAAAAATTATAAAATGGCGGCCACTTTTTTTTTTATCTGAGTACGGGTTCGCATTTGTAGTCCCGACGGATCCACAGATATCGATTTTCAAGACATTCGAACCAGTAACAAAAAATTACAAAATGGCGGCCACTTTTTTAAATCTGATTACAGGTTCGCATTTGTAGTTCCCACGGATCCTCAGATATGGATTTTCAACTCAATCAAACCAGTAACAAAAAATTCAAAATGTAGGCCACTTTTTTTGAATCTGAGTACGGGTTCGCATTTGTACTCCCCGCGGATCCTCGGATATCGATTATCAAGACAATCGAACCAATAACAAAAAAGTTCAAAATGGCGACCACTTTTTTTAAATCTGAGTACAGGTTCGCATTTGTAGTCCCCACGGATCCTCAGATATCGATTTTCAACTCAATCAAACCAGTAACAAATAACTTAAACTAATCACTTTCAAAAACGATGACACTTTTAGGTTAATACTTAGAAACGCAATACGGAGTGACGTCAGCAAGTGTGATCAAATACCGTTTACCATTTTCCTCCATACCTGTAAGTTACGATTGGTCTAGTACTGTGGTAAACGAGTGCTCGAAAGGGGGGTATGGATGGAAAAGTTGAAAGCAGAAACTTTGACTTCGGAACTTTGTTTGGACTAGTTAGGAGATAAACATACTAAAAGTCCCCACCCCTCGGAGGTGAGCCCTAGGCGGGGGAGCACAAAGAAGGTCCCGTTTTTTGTTTTTTGTTTACATCTTGAAAACGATGCGTGATAGGAAATGGTGTTGTATCGCATTATTAAAGCTGATAAAATTCTATATATTTTTCACCTATTTTCAATCGTTGTCTAGATATGAGCTCCAAAAAGTTGTCGATTTTCAAAAATGTATTTTTGACCTCACCTATTTTTTCTTACATTTCTCTCCAACTTCCAAACAGCCCCCTACATAGCTTGCACGAGGAAGGCAGCTGTCAGAGAGTAGTGGCGCCGAGTTGTGAAGATTTCCACCAGCGCCTGATATGATGACCACGCCAACTCTGTCAAGAGTGAAAACGACTAAGAAGAAGACTTAGCTTGTAGAGAATTTAATTCTCTTTAAGAATATATATATAAACATATATAAATATATTATCTACCGTTGAAAAGTTATACCACAATTTAAAAACTTCGGCAAAAATAAATATTTCACCAATATATTGCAAAGCTCATTACTTTCGCTATTATCAGATGCAACCGTAGATTTCAGGTTATGTATGTTATGGGACATTTTTTTATTGACATTGTAACGTTGAAATCTACGGTTGCATCTGATAATAGCGAAAGTAATGAGCTTTGCACTATATTGATGAGAAATATTTATATGTGCGGATTTTTTTAAATGTGGTATAACTTTTCAACGGTAGATGATACATTGATATATGTATATATATTCTTAAAGAGAATTAAATTCTCTACAAGCTAAGTCTTCTTTTTCGTCGTTTTCACTCTTGACAAAGTGGGCGTGGTCATCATATCAGGCGCTGGTGGAAAGCTTCACAACTCGGCGCCACTACTCTCTGACAGCTGCCTTCCTCGTGCAAGCTATGTAGGGGGCTGTTTTCTACAGACGATATATATGCAAGTTGGAGAGAAATGTAAGAAAAAATAGGTGAGGTCAAAAATACATTTTTGAAAATCGACCGCTTTTTGGAGCTCATATCTAGACGATTGAAAATAGGTGAAAAATGTATAGAATCAAAGTTGTAGAGAATTTTATCAGCTTTAATAATGCGATACAACACCATTTCCTATTACGCATCGTTTTCAAGACGTAAACGAAAAACAAAAAAACGGGACCTTCTTTGTGCTCCCCCCCCCCCCAGGGCTCACCTCCGAGGGGTGGGGACTTTTAGTATGTTTATCTCCTAACTAGTCCAAACAAAGTTCCGAAGTCAAACTTTCTGCTTTCAACTTTTCCATCCACAATTTTTCATTGCCAGGACTATAGCGGCTGAGAGGTAGGTCTATGACGCCATGGTGCCGCGGCTCAAATCCCATCCGATTCCAGTATCATTTTGTATTTAAAAATTGTTTAAAAATTTAATACTACCGCACTGCCGTATGCGTGAGAGAAAGGGAAGCCAGACAGGCTGTCTAGTAACGCGCGTTACGTAACGAAATGGCTTACCCTCCGTAAAGAAGTTATCACATCAAAAATCAAAACTATGTACCTTATTTGATGCAAGGCAACACCCATTTTATGGTACGATTTCCATGTATACGAGTAGTATCCGCAGCGCGTTAAGGACAAGTCTTAGTGTAAAAATTCACTACGACTTGTCCAACGCGCTGCGGATACTATACTGTATTATGCGTTTACGAATAAGGGGGTTAAGTTATAATTTCTTTTTAACCTTTAAAAAAGGTACACAGAAATGGAACCTTGATATATTTAGTCACACTGCTACACCATCAGTTGCAAAAGAATGAAAGATGAACGCGATTTTTTGTATAAAACTCAATCGAGTACCATACCAAGCAATGATCATTAATATGGTAATGCGACGAATACCTAAAGAATTGTCAGCTTTTATATGAATAAGTACCTAGTAGATTGCGCGGCCGCAACGAGAGCGATCCACCGATAACGAGTATTCGAGGCCTACGATTGACCAACGCAGGTCCGAGAGGAGTAGTATAGGTAGAGTTCTTTTAAAAATAGATTCTTGTGGAACGGTCGATCGAGCGAGCGAAGTCATATGAGCGAGTTTTAAGCTGCCTTTTTAAGAATGCACGCCCTTAAATTTTGTTCGTTTGCTATTACGGGACAGCTTAAACTCGTCGGTGAATAATTCACCCATCGAATTTAAAGGTAGTTTTTTAAGAGATCACCTACCTCAAGGGAACGACCGCGCGTTGGGAACTCGTTGTTTCCCTTTTTTTTGGTATGGCTGGAACCGTAATCTTTTCATAATTTCTCAAATATCTTACGTGTTGATAAGGCTGGGTTAGGTTAGGATGGATTTAAAAAAAAACTGAAACACTAACAGTTTAAAAAAAAAAACGTTATGACTTGCGAAAATTATGACTTAAATTAAAACAGGTTATGACTAAAAAAAAAGATAATATATTTAGACGCGTTACAGACAAACGGGATACGAGTGACAAAGAATTCAAACTTTTACACTGAAGTCTAAATACGCTGTCGGCTGTCGGTGTTTGTTTATTGTTTTTTTACGTACGGACGGCGTACGAGAGACGAGAGTACAGGCGTCGGTTTTGAGTTGATATAAAGCTATTAAGTACGTAGTTACTTAAATATAAATGTTAGAGAATATAAACTGTATACAAATTTATTTAAACATATTCATCTATACATTCGCCTTAAGTGAAAAAATGTTGTTTTAACCACTGTTTCAGGCGACGCTTGTCATATCGTATTCGCCACTGGTGGTGGGCGAATGCGAAGAGTTCGTAGAGATTTCTAACGAGCTAGTTGGTACGTTCGTTTACCAAATGATTCTCAAGTGTTTGCCGGCCAAGACGAAGGAGATCAACGTATCGACGCCGATCGGCACCCGCGTGCCCCTGCGGCTGCGGGTGCAGAACAGGACCAGCGAGAAGACAGACTTCAAGTCCTCAGTGAGCTTCTTTATTTACTTACAAGAAAAGTTCACATTGGAGTAACTAATTTAAAATAATAGGGTTGGCGTCTATCAATGTCCAATTTACACCGACCTGCCAAATTTTAACCACACCGCTGTTCATTACCATTATTATCACCAAAAACAAAATATGAGACTATGAGGGGTTTGGTTTGGGTAGGTATCTAGTGTTGTCATTTGTAAAATTCATATTTTTTTGGGTGAGCGGCCATTCGTAAAGTTGTTTTAATTGATAGATCTATTTAAAATAGACATATTTTAATACTAAACTTACCCAGTGCCCTTTGTTAAATAAATTAATAGACATTTATAATACATACCTCGTAACTACTTAAGTTTGCATGGAATTTCTACTAATGGTAATTTAAATTGTTGTTTACTTAGGTACTTAACGGTCCTCCTATTAAAAAAATTAAATCTCCGAATGAAATAGACTGTATTATTTGAATCGTAGCGCTTTGTTCTAAGTTCGAAGGACGTAGGTACACATCATTTTAAATAATCTCTATGTTCTCTTAATTATTTTACAGGTTACTCATTCATCAATTATATTGGGAAAAGATTATATTATTGATCCATCCGCAAAGGAAAAGTTTCTTGCTTGGTTTGAACCAACCGAACTTGGCGAGCAGCACTGCACTGTTTCCTTTAACTCTCCGGTTGCCGGTGAATTCTTGTAAGACCAATTTAAATATCGAAAATATAGTGTTTTCAATCTACGAAGTCACTACTACTTAATTTGACTTTCGACGCTGTTAGCTGACAGACACCACTGAATAGCGGTCCCGGGTTGCTTGGTTTTTAATGTTTTCAATGTATTTAAGTTTCTATTTTTCTGCGTACCTAACTCCTACAGTGGAAAAAGCAGTAAGTAACCGAAAATACATGACCATTCACTGCTATGCAACATAGGATTTGTTCCCGATTCGTCGTATTCCTGTTTCGTCGCATTCCCGATTCGTCGGATTCCTGTTTCGTCGTATTCCCGTTTCGTCGGAATTATTTATATAAAATCATTACAGATAATGGACCATTATTTATCCGCCTTCCCGAAGAGCAGTTATACATATACAATATATATAGTTCTACATAATATGTATACATATAGGTACCGGGTGTCCCACGACTAAGAGACATGAAGGAAAAATGATCTAAATATTGAAGAGCCAGTGTTTTACCGTAAGAAGACAAAATTTTATTTCATAAAATAATAAGTACAGTCAGTGTTAAAAGTAAGTTATCACTTTGGAACCATATCGCTTTAACGTGAGGTTCCAACTACCATATGAAGTTAGCAAACATCTGAAAGCGACAAAGTAAAAAAATAATCATTGACTTTTGACGCTGGCTGTACTGCATTCAGGGAGAATTTCTTTTTTCGTACTTTGTATGAAAATACGCAAGGTCAAATCAGTTTTTTTTTCACATTTGAGTCATTTCGATTCCCAGGCGGCGAAAGTCATTTTTCGTAAATCTTTGAATGCATTAAATTTTTAAAAATAAATTAAAGTCTCCTTTCAGCAAAATGTCCTCTCTACAATATTTAAGGCACTTTCCCTTCATGTCGCATAATCTTGGAACGCCATTGAATGTTTAAATAGGCTTTGTTTAATAATATAATACCAATATAGCATGTGTGTAAAAAATATCTTATATTAAAACGCGTTTATTGTAAAAAAATCTTTTCATTTTTAAAACGTAAGTGGAGCCGTCGTAATTGCATAGTTTCATTCGATAATAAAAATCCGACGAATCAGGAATACGACCAATCAGGAATACGACGAATCGGGAACAAATCCAACATAGTACCGATAGTACGTATATGAGCCTAACGATCGAAACGGTAATTGTTACTGGTCCAAAAACAGTTAAAGCTTGCGGCCAAATTATCACAGTAAATTGAAATGTGTAATCATAGCATTTAAATCTTGTAAACGAATTGAATAGTAATTAATGTTCAATCAGTTAACGTGAATGTTTGGTCGTTTACTGTGATCAAAAGTGCTTGTAGCTCTACTGTGTGTGCACTATTATTATATACTTTCTAGGTTTCATATAATTGGAACAGGGACAGCCCCCAAACCTCAAGGACCTTTCAAGATCCATTGTAACAGCTACACATCTATATCGTTCAAAAATGTATTTGATGAACCCAGAACGTTCAGGATAACAGTGGATAGACCAGAATTCTACGTAAAGAATAATTTCGAAGCATTGCTTTCAAAGATGGTAGGTGTATGTATATAGATGTAATTTTTTTAATGTAGGTATATAGATACAACAGTAACATTTATAATAAGTAGATAAAGGCAATAAAGGCAAAGAAAGGCATTGCCGGTCTAGTGTTCCTTTGTATAGTTCAGTAAATATGATTTGGCCGTCTGCTATCTACTTTGCGATCTTTTTTCTTACATACATACCTAATACGAGGGATGCACTGAAAGTTTCGGGAATCTAATACTTAAAAACATATTTTCGACACATATAATCTCTGGCTCGTCTACACATTTGCCCATCATGGGCCAATACAGGCACGCACGATTGTGAAGAGAGCATAATCGTCGGTGAGTGGCCATCACTGCCTGTAATCGGGAATAATCGGACAATTGTCCTAATTCAAAAGGAATTCGTGCCATTGATCGTGCTCGTATCCACACAATCGCCAATCACCAGACGCACGGCAGACGTCGGGGTCAGAGGTTGTGCATGGTGCCTGTACGTGTTTGGGCGAGCTTCTTAAAGTATAGTCGACCAAGAAAGACTTTTATCACTTTTGGACCTTAACGCCTTATAAATAGAGTCGAAAAGTGGTAAAGCAGTTTCTTGGTCGACTATAAAATAATATTAGTCACTGTACCTTGTTCTGTTATGGTGAATAGTTAACATCCCCCAACTTCTCTTCCTCAATCTATTTTTCACGACCTTTTTTTAATGCACATTCTGATAATGATTATTAGTATATACTAAGAAAATAGGTAGCAGCTGCCGATATCACTTCGACGTCACGATTGTGTAGAGATCAACCCATGATCGCGGCGATGAAGGCCACTTTTTAATCGCCCATCATGGGCCAATGTGAAGACGAGCCTAAGTTTCATTACACTGGCCACATTAAAAAAAAAAGGTTCGTTTTCAATTGTTTTTTGAAGTCGTCGAGTCGCTGCTGAAAATGGAATTGTCCCGTGAAAATGTAAGAGCTATGATTTATCACGACTTTGAAAGTGGATTAACAAAAAAACAATCTGGAGACCGGATGATTGCTGCTTCTAGTAATGAAGCACCTTCAAAGACGACAATGTACAGGTGGTATTCAGAATTTCAACGTGGCCGCGTATCCCTCACGGACGACGTGCGTGAAGGTCGACCAAAATCGGCAGTCACGCAAGAAAACGTCGATGGTGTGCGTCAGCTCACTTATTGTCTAACGAGCAGAATACGACTCGTGTCAATTGGTGCCGCAGAACTTTGAATAAATTAAACGGAGGAAGCTCAAATGCAGTTTTTAGCATTGTATCAGGTGACGAGTGTTAGTTATATGACATATGCATATGAGCCTGAAAATAAAAACCAATCTCGAATATGGGTCTACGAAGACGAGGTCAAGGCGACATAAGTTATTCGTTCTCGCAGCACGGCCAAAAAGATGGTGGCTACGTTTGTCTCCAACTCGGGTCACGTGGCTACTATTCCTCGACTTGAAGATCGTAGAACGGTCAATGCCGATTGGTACACCACTATTTGTTTGCCGAGTATCTTTGCTGGACTCCGAAAAAAAACCCTAGTCGCCGCATCATCCTTCACCACAACAATGCCAACCCTCACACCGCTCGGAAAACAATTTAGTATCTGGACGGTGAAAAAGACGAATTACTGGGCCAACCTCCATACAGCCCCGACTTGGGCCCCAATGACTTTTTCATATTCCCCAAAATTAAGGATAAGTTGCGTGGTCAGCGGTTTCTGACGCCGGAAGCAGCAGTGGATGCTTTTAAAATGGCTATTTTGTCGACCCCTATTTTCAGACTTCAGTAAGTGCTTTAACGACTGGTTTGAACGCATGGAAAAGTGCATAAAATATAAAGGAAAACAACAAAAGTACTTTTATTTAATTTAACTGCATATTATTTTCTATTCCCGAAACGTTCAGTTGACCCTCGTATTCACAATGTGACTCAAGTATCAAACCCACTGTGCTGTTTGAAGAACGAGGTCAGTTTTACGATTGCTTACCTTTTGTTTAAAATTAACAAAAAGATCTTAGCAAAGATTAAAGACGGCCAATTCATTCATTCATTTATATTTTTGTAGTTATTTGGTAGTAGTAAAACGGAAACTGCTGAATAAAATACATAAAAAGAATTACATACATAGGTATTGCAGGAAACTTAAAAGAATTACATGCTTTTAGCATTCCGTACCGAAATGGTAAAAAAGGAACCCTTAAGGTGAGACTTCGGTGTCTGCCTGTCTGTATGTAACTTGAAATTTGGCATAGTTGTATAAATTGCTTGTACACGTCCGTTTAAAAAAAAAAACGAATTATTTGAAAAGCGGTCTAGGAATTTTAGAAAAAAATACTCCCCGCCTTATCTCCGAAGTTTATGGCTCAAAAAATCTGAATAATTCCTGAGTTTTGGAAAAAACTAAAATTTGCAAAAGACTAAATATGTGTATTGAACTTTGGGATAGTCATAATGCACCTTATTTCATACACAATGAAGTTGATGAGTAAATGAATATTTTCTCAATCCTAATTCTACTTCCTGATCATAAAATCGGAACTTTATTAGTAGGTAACCTTAGGGCCTGTTGTTTGATCAGTAGTTAACTCAACTAATTGTTAAAATTCGAAAAAGGAATCGAAAATTTTACACATTTCCTGGAGGTTTTAACCATTAGTAACGTTTTTTGACCATTAGTTAATTTAACTACCGATCAAAAAACAGGCCATTAGTTATGCCATCTCTTAGCAAATAGCTAATTAGTAATGAATGACATGACTATCTTCTAGATAGGTTATCTTAAATATGGAACCCTTAATAAAATACAATTTCTCAAGGTCTGCGAAATGGCCATTCAGTCTGCAACGCAGTCCTCATTTCTCAAAAATGTTTCTCTTCCGAACTATTTTTTCAAATTTGTAAAAATACACACAACTACGGAAATCACACGGAGCTAAGTCCGGTGAATACGGAAAACATGGAAGCAGCTCGAAGCCCAACTCGTGCATTTATGCGACTACAAAAACGTTTGATTACCCAGATAACCGCTCTCTTGAAACTTGAAACTCTTGAAACTTGACTGCGACAATTTCTAGCTTATAAGGAAAGAGACACACTGAGCGACAGGCGAGAAACTACAAGTTTTGTTTGTCGTACGTCGTACTGATAGTACATTTCGTTGCAGGAGGTTAATGTGCCGGTGTTCCTGTCTGGGTCTACCTCGGCAGTGGAAATACGGTCCAACAAGGCGCCGACCGGCTGCCTCACTATAGAGTGCGCCGAGCCAACCCAGCCGCGCATCCAGTGGACTTACTTCCTGCATGGCGTTCTGTGATCTCCTCATTTTTAACATCTTACTTTGTAGTTTACTTTTTAATTTACTTAATTGGAAATAAACGTTCTGATTGCTTTAAATTTGAAATTTAAGTGTAAACTTTAGGAATCGTGTTTAGTTCGGTTTCAAGGTTCCATATCAAATACTAAAACACGGAACCCGTCCGTATATAAAAACTCTTCTTACCTTAAACGGCTTAAGTTACATTTCAACATAGGGGTTATAAGGAGTAGGTACCTATTCTTAGAAATTCGGAATGGTTGTATTGTTTACAGCACTTGTATCATTTGACAGCTAATCCTCCTATTCAACTATAGCAGTATACAAAATTAAAACCCCATCCCACTGTTAATTTATTTTAAAATCCGCCTTCCACGGTTAAGATCGTGGCACGTTAGCCGAGGCGGCTCATACTCCCAGAGGCGGCGTAAGGCGTTGGCGCTGTGGGCCGCCGCCCACGGCCTCGCAGTGCAAAGGGCCTCGCGCCCCAAAGCCGAAAATAAATTTGAAAAAGTGTGGAACGTCCAAAACTACACGCCACAAGGTTTTTCTTCCATCAGAGGGCCTCGCGAAATGTACCTTACCCACATTAAGTTTAGGTCTTAAGCCGCCATTGTATAGTCCCAAGGTATAGTGCTCCACTATTAGTATGTGCCGTTTGATAATCAGCGGCAGATAAACTGCATATGTGCCCAGTTTTCTCCTGCTTACAATTATTCAATACAGGCGATGATTCTACAATCACGGGTAACACGGGTCATGTTACATGATGGATGATGATATAATTAACACAAGTTTATTCATAGCACATAGTTTTATTACCAGTCGTTTACACTTAAATCTTGTACAACATCATCTTTGTCCGCCGCATCGTCTATATCAGCTACGGCAACTTTGTCCGACTTTTTCTTCTTCACTTCCTTTTTCTTCTTTAGCTTCTTCTTGCGCGGCGGGTCTTCGCTCCCCTCCTCCATCTTGAAGAAATCTTTCTCGTCCTCACTATCTGACGGGAATAGAACCATAGGTCCCTTATTTTCCGGCATGACATTAGCAGCATCTTCTGAAATTTTCTTTCTTTTAATCATTGGCAACTCTCCAGCTATTTCATCATTCTTGGTGACCTTCTTCCTTTTCTGTATCCTGTTGATCTTGCTCCAGTTCTCAAAGAAAGCTTGTAACGGTGTTCCTTTTGTACCGATGTTGCTTTCCCATGCTGCTACCATTTTACTATCAGTAAGAGCAAAACTTATTTTTGATCGTTCGCGTTCAATAAATTTGCTATTCTCTTCAATTTTTTCTAGTAATTGACGCAGCTTTTTAGTGTAATTAGAAACAGAACAGGTTTTCAAGAACTGTTTTATCTGTAGGTAAAAGAAGATAAAATAAATAATCATAATCGAGCATTTCTGATATTGTCTTTTGACAATAATTTCGATGCACAAAACTATTATCATGCTCATGGCCAGTGATCGGGGAAAACGATGCAAAACTTCAACAAAACTTAACAAAACTTACATTACAGCCATGAAACTATTAATACCCTTATACCAAATCCGAGACTCTGATATAGAGTTAAATTGAACACTAATCTGCCAATAATATTATTATTTTTTAATAATAATTCTTATTTTGCTTGGTTGCAAGTTCTCCTTTATGTCAGCTTTACAAGTTTTGTTAAAGTTTTGCACCGTTTTCCCCGATCACTGCTCATAGCATAATGATTCATTAGGACAATTGATTTTAAGTACACTCCCTTGCAAAGAAATGGGCACTTTTTAAGGATTTTAAATATGTTGTATTTTTTTCTTTCTTTTTAATGCTATAAATTACATACGTACCTTCACGTCTGTAATCGCAGAGTGGGGTTGCCAGAGTTATAGAATTACCTACAACTCTAAAAACTTGTTGATAATTCTGTTACCACATTTTGCACAATTAGGCTAAGATGTTTGCCAGCGTAGGTAAGCGTAATAATTTAATAATTATTTATTATATTTTTTTTTATTTAAGTTATATACTTAAATAAAAAACATTATATTATTTCAATTTTGTAGCATATCATCACTCGAGATAATCATAAGTCCCATTTTCTTTGCAAAGAGATTATATTCTAAATTAGCTTTTGCGTGTGACTCTGTCGTTTACCGCTATTCCCTCGGGAACTGTCAAATATTCCGGGATAAAAAGTAGCGTATGTGATATTCAAGACTATAATTCGCATTCGCATTCGCATTTATGATATTAGTAATATAAGGAGTTCTAGCTCGGTAAGTCATCGCTAAGTGAGTCTATCATTGAATCAGCTATGAGATATCATTACATTACATTATCAGGTTTACATATTTAACAAACCTCACCTATAACATTGAAAACACAAATAGATGGTAGCGGTATGGTGTGGTGTGAAAGCAGTATTCTAATTAATTAAATGTTAGGTTATCACATATTAGCAATCTTTGATCTAAGCTTGAATCTGCTTTCTCTTCGCCACCAGTCCGTTTGCAGAATAAACCCTAATTGTAACTAACTAATAATAATAACCCTAATAACCCTGATTGTATTGTATTGTTGTTGTATTGTAGGATAACTGAAAGTAAATAATAACTATAAATAGATAAACATCTGCAATAATGGCAACTCCTACTTTCAGATCTGTAATTTCTTTAACAACCCAACCAACTTTCGTACAACCTAGCTGGAAACCATCCCGACTAAATTAGCTTTTCTTAAAAAAATAAACAGACACAATTTGCTACTACCGCTGAAACGCTTTTGAGAGCTTAGAAAAATGCTATAATACAAAAGTTAAGAATCATAAAACACACCTGAATTATTGCAAGCAGTGAAATATCAGGGAATGCAATAGAATGCGATTGGTTTGCCATATACTCCAACAGTAGCCCATATACCCTTTCAATGGCAGAATCCTTGAACCCATTCTCCATTAACTGCGACTTGGCAAGCCTGAGGATGCATGAGAAGTCAAGTGGCTTCATGGAAACTTTTTTATGTTTCTTGTTGAAATCATATGAAGTTAATACCTGAAACAAAGCATTGTGGATAATAGGCACAGTTTATTAAAATATGAAGACAACATAATTTTAAAGTAGAAGCATTTACCTCTAATAGAAATGGTAATATTGGTATAAAGGTATTGGATTCCTTCGAGAGATGTATCAGTATCTCAACACAGTGGAACCTGACGGGGTAATATTGATGTGTAGGTACCAACTTAATGGTGTTGGTGATCACCATCACCAGCGGGTACACCAGCGGCTGCAGTTGCTGCTTGTTGGACGTGGCCGCGAGCAAGTCCGCCCACAATTGCAATGAGTTCACAAACTGCCAATTGTACACAGCTTGCCTGTTTTCAACTTTCTGTACCACTATAGCATTTCTCAAATGGATTGCCAGCTGTCTAATGTATAGGAATACATGCTGGTACGACACATTCAAGTCCAATGTGAACATTTCTACAAGAGATCTTCTCATAAAATTGATCCCCGGCCAAGTGGATGGGCTCACAAACTTACAGTTCTTTACATAGGTCATGTACATGGCTTTCAGTACAAGCTCAAGCAAGTTTGCCTGCTGATTCCTGGTTATCCTGAGAATGCAAAGGAAAGCCAACACCCTAACAGTTTCCTCGCCAGAGCTCCACAGAGTAATCAGTTTTCTCAATGCCTGTTTAGATATTCTGCCAAAACAAGCTACATACACAGACATTTGATGTAAATGCTTCAAGAGTACAGTAAGTATGTTTTCTGATGTGACCCCACCAAGAAGCTTAAGCAAATCATTTAAATAGTCTACAAGTGGTGCTTTTATTTTGACAAAATGTTTGCATTTTTGTGGATCTTTGCCAGATTGCTCCATGCCCAAATATTTCTTGATGGCAGCTGGTAAATACAGCACACACATTTGTATCACAGCATTGAATACAGAGGACCCTGAAAAAGGGAAAATTTAAATGAGATAACTGGTTATGACGAAAAAATATATGTTAATCTGAATTAAAGCAATGCACTTCATTTTTTCTTTTTACATTAGAATGGGATCAGGGAATCTGGCCAACATTTACCTTGAATTAAGTAGAGTGAGGTTGAGTATTAGGCCGGCTAGTCGGCAATCCCGATCGTAGGATTTTGCTTAGTTCAGGTGAACTCGGAAATGTTTGTTTCGCTTCGTCTGTTGCGCTATATTATAATAATATAAACAACAACCGATTTTCTAGTTCTACCTATCCATGGGGATGTGGATGTAACTGATTTTTGACAATTAGTTTAACTACTGATCAAACAACACGCCCTAAGTAACTGTATAGGATTCAATTGATAATAATGTACCATACCTTCTACTTTGTATTCACCCTTAGAAGTGCCATCATCACTTGTTGCCCTCAACATGGCAGCATTAAAGGCTTTAATCACAGAGCTCAATGTTGATATTTTAATTTTCTTTTCGCTTTGCAACTCTTCTTGCCATTCCGACACCATCTTGAGTGTAATTTTTCCTCGAGCCGCAACTTCCTCCTTTTGAAAAGATAATCTCAGTCTTACATCAGTACTTAATAAAAAAAACATCCCAATCAATAACTAGTGTTGAGCTCAAAAGAAGCTATGCTATAAAGAAGCAGTTATGATAATAGGAAAATATTTTTATTATGGTTTTTGTTTGAATTTAATGTGTTATTCAAATTTATAACAACAATCTCTTCATGTTAATACTCAGCTGTACCATTAAGTTCCCTACCAACCCCAAATGATGTCATGCACTACGAGTTGACCCAGTACCTACTATGTTTAATACAAGGGGTATCCTTGTTACCCGACAGCCCGAAGCTCTGATTTTCATACAAAATGGACTAGCCTAGCGGGTTGGTGGCAGTTAAAAGCGTTAATTAACTGTAGTGTCAACTGTATGAGTGTTGTTAGAAATCCAAACAGGTGGTTTGCTGTTCTGGCATTACTAGCTACCTCATGAACCTCACCTAGCTAGTTGAACATAACTATAGTATTAAAAAAAAAAATTGTTCATCAAAAAGTTTTAGGGCATACCTCGAAATCGCTCTCGTCGCTGTCCGCTTGGAGCGGTCCCGGCGTGTGCACACTCGCGCCCTCCTGGCCGGACCGCTCTGCATCGGAGCCATCCTCGTCGGACTCGGCTTCGAAGTTCAGCAAATTCTCATCATTCTCTTCCAAGAAATTGTAGAAGTCCGGATCTATTTTCTTTAACTTTTCCAACGATTTTTTATGTGTCTCTGGGTCCATTTCTTCGTCAGAATCTAGAAAAATGCGAGTGATATTTATAATTGGTCCAAAATACTTCCCTACGACGAATGAACCTTAAGACTCTACCTGACAACTGGGGTTCCTCTGGTTCTGGAGCTTTAATTAGCTTCTTTGTTTTTGTTTTTTCTTTCTTCATGATGAGTTAAGTTTTGTTAAACCGTAAACACAAAAATAGAGGGCTATGGGTAAACCTCGTGTAAGAGACGTGCGATGCGTGCGTGCGAGGTTGACAATACGGCTGTCACTAGTGTCAGTGTCATGTTGACAAACCGGGTGGTTTAAGTCACGTTTAAAACAGATGGTTTTTATATGCTCGTTCGAAATTAAAAAGTGGCTCAACCATGCTCGACTATAAGAAAATGTTCTTATAGTCTGTGAATTGAATTCCGCAGTACGATATTTTCTAGACTGTCCAAGATAAATCGCAAGTACATTTTCCGAATTTCCGCGTTGTTTTGTTTCAAGAATACGGCACGGCGTCCGGCCGCCTCACCAACAATAATTGGTATCTTTCGTTCAGTTTTGTAATTCGATAGTAAAAATAATATTTGGAACAAATTTAAGGTGGGTTAATTATATTATTATTTATTACGAGAAGTTTCCATGCATCAGACCTATACGTCAGTTTCTGTTGACAATTTGATCGATTTACTGAATTTCATCCAGGTTGCATCACAATCACAATGATGTCTCGAATGTGTGTGGGACGCTCGGCGATTAACTTGTTCACTAACAGTCTACACTCGCCGGTTCCGCCAAAACTAATCCCGAAGAATTATGTTATCGTCAGAAGCTACGCACGCGAGCCTCGAACTCGTTTCGCGACCAGAACACGACCATCCTTGTGGGAGAAATTGATGGCCCCCGCAGGTCCTAACGGTGAGAATCTATTATGACCAAGCAATACAGTGGTGGTCACATAATTAGGTAAGCTTGCGTTTTTCCCATACAATTGCCTACTAATAAAACTTTTAAATTTTGACCATCCATCAAAAAGTTCTATACTAATTTTATTGCTAAATATAATTTACTTTAAATTATCAACTAAGGTTTAAACTGATGTACAATGAACTACTGTTAAAAACGAACCTTATATTTGATAGGGATTTATAAACTTAGTTCTGATGCGTCCATACAAAGTTTTACTACATTGTATGAAGGCCAAAAAAAAATTTTTTTTCAATCCCTTATAATGCAAAAGATTCGTTTTACACAGATATTAATTGTACATACATTTAAACCTTGGTTTATTAGTTAACAATAAGTGTAACAGAAAATGAAATTTGTTAAGAATTTTCGTTTGGTTGTAGAATTTGAAAAGTCATATTTGTAGGCAATTGTCATGAATGATCATGACAACATCATCAGCCATTATTAGTCCACTGATGGACATAGGCCTCTCCCATTGCACGCCAATGAGCACGATTCATGGGCACTCTCATCCAGCTCTTGCCAGCCACCTTGCGAAGATCGTCGCTCCACCTAGTACCTAGGCACTTGGCACCTAGGCAATTGTATGCGTCCCTAATTATGTGGCCACCACTGTATATTAGGATGGTCCTAGTGTATCACTAATTAATTAATTAATATTTGCAAATAGCTTTCAGCCTAGGAAAGGGAGCATTGGCTGGCGCGTCAGCAGTTGGTCTGGCTGCTCTATGCTATTATGGCTCAGGCGTCAAACCTGGCACACTGCAGGAAGCACAGTAAGGATTGTTTAAACCATTGTTTTTTTTACTCTTCCTCACTTGATATCCAGTATGTAGATCTTAATATTTCCTTCAGTCCAGGTTATCAAGGCCTAGTCCACCCAATGTAAATAATTCAAAATAATTAACTTTTATGATTATTTAAAAACAAGTTGCACAAATATATCTTACATTCATAGTAACATACATATAATTATTTTGTGTTTTCTAGCCTTTGGCCCCATTATGTAAAGGATCGCATTAGAACAACATATACCTACATTGCTGGGTCACTCATCATAACAGCTGCAAGTGCTGTTACCGTCTTTAGAACGCCCGTGCTGCTTAATCTTGTAGTCCGAAGTGGATGGATGGTGAGATACTGTTTTTTTTAGTACCCACAAACATTCATGAGCAAAAAAAAGTTGGGAAGACAGGTATGATGATGAGAGGATGACTTCCCAACACAATGGACATGGGTTGCTCGGGAGTTAGTTTCAGAGAGATGTGGAATGTACTGATAATAAATCCAGTGATAACAATAATATAGTTAGTACTTGGCTTTGGTTAAACAGTGTCACGAAAATAAGACTTAAATAAATAGCCTTTATTCACTGATATCTATTGTTAGGGTCTATATTGGAATCCATAATATTGTTTGCCCTAATCGTCATTTGTAATAGTGCATCATTTGTCCTAAAGCCATTTCCGCCTGATGTTTAAAACTTTTTAGTTTTATAACACAACTCTAACCTAACCTAACCGCAGGTATTTTTGGAAAGCTTAAAAAGTTGCCTGACTCAGCTGAAAACCAGTTTAGGACAAACGATAAATTAGGACAAACAATATTATGGATCGTGAATGAAACCCTATTGTTACTTACATAAAATATAAATATTATTATATCTAGTATTATTAATATATACAAAATACAAAACTGGGCACCCGCTTTATTTGCGGGGGTGACTGGAACGCCAAACACACCTTCTGGGGGTCAAGGTTAACCTCACCACGAGGAAGACAACTCTTCAAAGCTACACAAAAACTAAACCTCGAGTGTATCTCGGATGGAGAACCGACTTATTGGCCCACGGACCCAAATAAAAAGCCTGACCTCCTGGACTTCTATGTGACCAAAAATGTTCCTGCATCACACACTAAAATTGAATCTGTGGTTGATTTATCATCTGATCACACCCCTATAGTTCTCAGCATCTACGCCACAATTGTCTTTACTGAATTACCAGCACGAATCCAAAACCGGTCCACCCAGTGGGACATATTTGTACGAACACTCAACAATGAAATCAACATTAAAGCATCACTGAAAAGCACTGAGGAAATCGATTGTGCTATAGAATATTTTAATAAACTCATTCACGAAGCCATATATAATGCAACATCAAACCATAGAATGAAAATCCCTAAAAAACAAGAGTACTCAACTATAATAAAACAAAAAATAGAAGAAAAACTAAAGTTGAGAAAGGTATGGCACCAAACTAGATATCCACGAGACAAAACTGCTTTTAATAAATCCTGTGAAGAACTGAAAAACTTGATAAAGACCACTGAAAATAACAACCTACAGTTTTACTTGGGTAAATTAACTGCAACGAAGGAAACGAACTATTCGCTATGGAAAGCAACCAAGAAACTGAAACTGCCGGAAAACCATGTGCCACCCTTAATAAAGGATAATGGAGAGTGGGCTAGGACAGATCTGGACAAAGCTATGACTTTTGCTAAACACTTGCACAGAGTCTTCCAACCTCTACCCAGTAAGAACCCAGATCATGATAAAAAAGTAGAAAAGTACCTAGAGCACCCATTGCAGATGTCACTTCCTCTGGCATATTTCACCCCAAAAGAAGTACGAAGAGAGCTGAAAAATCTTCCTGACGGGAAATCACCAGGGTATGATTTGATAGACGCCAAAATAATCAAAAATCTTCCTAAAAAAGCCATCATGTTTCTAGTCGCCAAATACAATGCTTGCCTGAGATTGGCTCATTTCCCAAGTCAATGGAAAATAGCTCAGGTAGTAATGATTTTAATACCTGGAAAACCCCAGCACGAATCTTCTTCCTATAGGCCCATAAGTTTCCTTCCAATTCTGGGCAAGATACTGGAAAGACTTATTTTGTGTAGAATGAATAAATACTTACCAGACATCATTCCTTCTCACCAATTCGGCTTCCGCCAGAAACATGGAACAATGGAACAAGTGCACAGAATCACAGACATCATCAGTCGAACATTTGAAAACCACCAATATTGCTCAGCAGTTTTCCTGGACATAAGTCAGGCTTTTGACAGAGTCTGGCACGATGGGTTACTGTATAAGATAAAGAGAACTCTGCCTCATTCTTTCTTCTTCATTCTGAGGTCATATTTAACAAATAGGTGCTTTGAAGTCAGAGTCAACAATCTAACATCGCAACTTCATTGTATAAGTTCTGGTGTCCCACAGGGTAGCATAATCGGGCCCATCCTGTACTTAATCTTTACTTCAGATCTACCCGTAAGCGACCTAGTTACTACTGCCACTTACGCAGATGACACTGCACTGCTATCCGTACACCGCGAACCTCATACAGCACTGAATCTACAGCGACAGGTTGAAAAGCTGGAGAACTGGTTTGACATATGGAGAGTCAAAACGAATCAGTCGAAGTCAGTTCAGGTGACCTACACATTAAGAAAAGAAACCTGCCCACCGATCCTATTAAACAGCGAAAGGATACCCCAAGCAGAGGATGCCAAATATTTGGCCATGCATCTAGATCGTCGTCTTACCTGGCGCAAACACATTTGGACAAAACGCAAACAGCTAGATCATAAACTAAGAAGTCTTTACTGGCTTGCAGGAAAAACATCAAGACTGAACATCAACAGTAAACTCCTCCTGTATAAGGTGGTGTTAAAACCAGTATGGACATATGGGATTCAGTTATGGGGGACAGCCAGTAACAGCAACATTGACATCTTGGAGAGATTCCAAAGCAAAGCGCTTCGAACTTTATTAAACATCCCATTCTACATCAGCAACAAATATATCTACCAGGACCTAAGGATGAACACTGTTCGTGAAGAAATATCAGATGTCAGCAGAAAATATCAAGACCGACTCCGACAACACCCGAATGAACTAGCCGCCATCCTTCAAGGAACAGGCAGTACCAGTTTCAAAAGACTGAGGAGACATAGTGTGCCAAATCTTAGTAGAAGATTCGACAACAATAAATAAGGGCAGGGTCATTGGACCTTCCCTTACCTGAAAACCCTATGAATGGATGGAACTGACAAACAATTGGCTTATTGTTGTCTGAACAGATTGCCAAGAAGCAGGATACAAAAAAAAAAAAAAGTATTATTAATGAAATTATAACTTCAGCAATCAGAAACACATAGTTGTTGGACATAGGCCTCCTCCAGTTCAGACAATTCAGACAACACTTGACTGCACTGAGGAGAACATGACCTCAGAGAAAAGGACAAACACAATTGCATTTGAATTGAAATCTAGACACAAAAATTTAACCACATATCTTTAAAAATTTAAATTTATTTTCTTAGATTTTTGTGTTATAAAAGGCAAACCTGACTTACTGACTTATATATCAACGCACAGCCCAAACCGCTGGACCTAGGGACTTGAAATTTGGAGGGAGTATTCCTTGGGTGCCCTAGGGGAGCACTAAGAAAGGATTAGGAGGAATAAATAGGGGGAGTAGCGGGAAACTAATTCTACGCGTACGAAGTCGCGGGCGTCCTCTGGTCTTCTATATACCTATGGGTACATGCCTATGTACAGCGCTTATAGTTTTGTACTATTTACATTTGTTAAGAAGTTGTTACAGGAAGACTTTGCGACAGAAACATTGCAGGCAAGATATGCTGGATTAAACCTAATAGAGTATGTTTTTATTTTCAGTCAGTTATTGCGACAATGGGCCTGCTAATTGGGTCTGGCATGGTTGTGCATGGGATGCCATATAGTCCTGGCTTTGGTGGCAAACAATTGGCTTGGATAGTTCACACTGGTATCATGGGAGCAGTCATTGCGCCTATGTGTTTCCTCGGTGGACCCATACTGATGCGAGCTGCTATGTAAGTATTTATACTATAATTATTTAATGCTGGATAATTCATATGTATATTAGTCAACATCACAAAATTGCTTTGCCCAATTTGCACTATAATTCAGTTAATGAAGAATGATTTGTAACAGCCATATTTCGTAATTTTAAACACTATTTATTTCACCAGGTTTGTATCAATGCCAATGTAGTATTTACAAAAGTCAAAACAGCAAGAGTAGGTAATAGGTACCTGTTCATATGAGTTGTCACAAGGACCATCCTAGATTAAGCTACCACTGAATGTCTTATTAATCTTAATCAAGTTCCAAGGTCATTCAAGATTACCACAATGTATTTCGCTGAGCTTGTTTTTCTTGTATAGGTTCAAAATTATTGACCATGCATGTTACCCGTAACTTGACTAAGCTTTATAGGTTTAATTCTCAGAAAATATCGTTTTGTTCCCTAAAAAGGAAAACGACGAAAAGATTTTATTTTTCATATATCTCATGGATGGAGAGAAAAGCAGTAGATAATTCGTAACAGAAATATTTTTGACTTTCGAAAGTTCGGTAATAGGTACACAGCAGGGGTGGTTGGCGGCCTGAGCACGCTCGCTATCTGCGCGCCGTCGGGCGAGTTCCTGAACATGCGCGCGCCGCTCGCCATGGGGCTGGGCGCCGTGTTCGCCGCTTCCATCGCCGGCATCTTCCTGCCGCCCACCTCGGTCATTGGCGCCGGTCAGTACCAACTGCCATATATTCGTACATTACAGAAAGAGAACAGAAATCTACCTAAAAACCGTCTTCTGGCAAAGTAGTGATCCCGCTAGAAATAAAATTAGCTTCGTGTCTTCTCCGTCGCACTATTGCTTTAACTCACCGTGCTCGGTATCTAACTACAGTGATAATAGTGGTATACCTTTTTTCCCCCTGTTGCAACTATACATATAAATTTAGCACAATTAATGGCATTAATTTTCTCACTAATATCACACTCACAGTTCAAAATTTTCATTTCAGGTCTATATTCCTTCAGCTTGTATGGTGGACTAATAGTATTCAGCGGGTTTCTTCTGTACGACACCCAGGCAATCGTCAAGCGAGCGGAGATGCATCCGATATACTCTACCAATCCTTTTGACCCTATCAATTCGTAAGTAAACAAATGGTTCAAATGAATAAAAAAAAACAGCTTAATTACATTTCCGTGCTTAGCTATCGCTGTCACATTCTCACTTGTATCTGACAGTATGTTTGTCCCTCGTGTTTAATAGAAACACGGAAAAACATTGATAGCTTTTAGGGAAAAAGAATACATACATACATTGCCTGCAACCATAATTATCCGTATATGACTATATTTAGAAGATATTAAATTAAACTCTTGCGCAAGACACAAACAAAACATGATCTATTAAACAAAAGTATACACTGCACATTTGTTAAAAAGTAATTTCAGTTTTTCGATTTCACATTTGAATTACGAGGAAAATCAATAACGCACATATCACTTTCCTCTTCCGTAGTTCACATTAGTTAACACTGGGGGGGGACAAATGAAAATTATTTCTTCCCAAAGTCTCCCCAGTGGTAAAAAATGATTTTTTTTTCTTCCCAGTTGTCACCAGGTGGTAACTAATAGAAATAAAGGGTTACAAATGGAAAGTGTCCCTTGCTAATATTCTTATTCAGTCAATTTCGATGAGTCTTACCTTGGAATAAGGACTAAACTTACAGACTGGTCTATGGTTATGGACTGGTATGGTGGATATTTACGAATATCATCGAAATATTATTTAAGCATAGACTAAACATGTCATTGTTAACATCTGGACATCAGAGCCAACTGGTCGGATGTGCATTTTTGACACTTTTCAGGACAAGCAAAAGTAACTTTAAAACGTTTGACACCGACTAACAGTATTAAAATAAAGAAAACTAGTAATTAATGTTGAAGGAGCATATAACTGCAAGTATTTTCTGACATACAAGTTCTTTCTTACGCTATCAATAACATTGCAATTCAAATTTGATTATCAAAAGGGTGTGACATCCGACCTAAAATTAACAAGGCATATGCTATGCTGTGGTCGGATATTAACATCCGATATTTTGGGTGTAAGAAAATTCGTGAACACGCAATAAGTATAGGACGTATGTTTAAATCAGACTATATGGCTCGAAATGAAATGGAAATATATTCAATCTTATGAGAACATCACACATTTTGGTCCGGGGAATCTCCACTATAAGACTTATTGGTTTTAATTTTTTCTTAGAACGGAGCGTCTGATGTTTATATCAGACCTTTTAGTTCGGGGAATCTCCACAATATCCACAACAAACAGAGATAGCGATAAATTTTAATGGGCGATGGAAAGAGACAGAAAGCAAACATACGCCCGACGGTTCTCTATCGTTTGACCGAATTTCATATGCAATAATTTCATTTGCCCGAATTTCACATGACATAAATTTATATGCCATAAGTCATAACGAATCACGTGCCATAATGATCATTTGGTATATTTTCACTTGACATAATTGTTAGGTGCCATACCGATTATAAAGTGTTATAAAATTGTATAAATTTTAAACGCCATAATAATTATTTGCCTTAAAACATTCATAATGCGTATTATGCGTAGTACTATAAAAAAAATCGGGTCTGGCCTTCCTTAAAGTAGGTAGGTAAGAATAGGTAAGTTATTATAATAGTAGTACGTAATCCAGATTGTACCAGTACTTCATTATACCCACTGAAACACACTGGTACAGTCTGGGTCTGCTTTTCCCGAAAAAATGGCAAATGAAGTGTTATGGCATATAATATTAGGGATTATGAACATTATAGAAAGTAAATATTATGGAAAGTGTTATTATGGTATATGATATTAGGGAGGTTGAACATTATGACACTAGAGTATTATGGCATTATGAAGATTATAGCCAGTGATCATTATGGCAAATGAAAATAGTGCAAATTAAATTATGAAAAATGAACGGATACCACGCTCGACGATTGCCTAAACCTTACGATTGACCGAGCGCGGCCGGCCAGCGATTGACAAGTATAAACCAATTTGTGTCTAGACCGCGGATGTGAAAATTCGGTGCGAATTAATTCATTTGTTAACAAGTGCAAGTGTGTACAGGATATTCCAAGAGTTAGTTCCTGTAGCCACCTTCTGACTTCATCATCAGACGAGCTCCATGTTACCATACCAATTATTACATTGTTCCCGAAGATACGCAAGTATAGTAAATTTCAGCTCAATCGAAAACAGGGAAAAGGGTCAAATTTAACTTGCAAGATTTATCCCAAACTACGTAACTAACAGGCCAAGTTGCATTAAAGCTTGTAAATACTATGTAATTAAGCAGTAGAAATAGAAACTAAAGCTAACGAGTTCAACGACACAACTTATGAAATTTTGCAACTTTTACCAGTGTGTTTCTTTTCGAAATTATAATATCATCAACATGCACTGACAGTGAAGGTCGTCTTTTGTTTAGTTGAAAAATATTATCTGAAACAACAATACAGGTACTGATACTTCAGTCTAAAAATCCTGTTTAAAAACGAATGCACAAAACAAAACTTGTAGGTAGGTAATGAAATAACTATTTGAGTTTAGACACCTTGATTTCTTTTATTTTCTGCCTTTCGAAACTCTTGGAATATCCTGATGACATGTGGATTCATGTCGTACCACTTTAACAATAAAAGCACTTGCAATTGTTAACTAATTAATTAATTTGCACTGAATTTTCATATGCGCGGTCTAGACACGAACCGGATTATACATGTCAATCGCCGGCCGGCCGCGCTCGGCCATACGTAAGGTTTAGGCAATCGTCGTGCGTATGTGTGCTATCTGTCTCTTTCCATCGCCCATTAAAATTTATCGCTAACTCTTTTGGTTGTGGATATTGTGGAAATTCCCCGAACCAAAAGGTCGGATATTAACATCCGACGCTCCGTTCTAATAAAAAAATAAAACCTATATGTCTTATGTGAACATCAGACCTACTTTTAAAGCCCTACATTAAGATTACTAGAAGCAAAAAGTCATATTTAAACATCCGTTTTTTTTTTTAGTAAATCTAACTTCGTTAATAAAAGAGATAGCGATATAACGGTTAGATGGCCTGAAAGAGGACAAAAAATTGAGTATGATTCTAAAAAAAAGTGATTTTGGTCAAAAGTGGACATCCGACCAGTTGGCTCTGATGCCCAGACATTATGGCCTTTATTGTGAATCGGAAAGCGAAAAAGACACATACAGGGCTTCTATTCTACTGGGGAACACCATATCGCCTTTGATGTTTTCGTATGGTTTTGAACTCTGCCGCCATTACTGTACATAAGAGCTACCGTACCGATGACAATAACATAATATACTGTACGATACGATAACATGTTAGAGGCAATGGTTTTACCAGTAGACTAGAGGCCCTGGCAGAAGTATTTATGCTAGGTACTGTAAAATTAGAGAGACTAGCAAGGTTGGTTTGTTGCTCGTAAAAAACAAGTTGTGAATCATAATTTTGTTTGATTTCAGGGCGGTCTCGGTTTACATGGATATCATCAACATCTTCATGCGTATTGCGATGATATTATCGGGATCAGGCCAGAATAAGAGGAAGTAAATAAAAACAGAAGGTTTAGAATAAATAATAAAAAAAACAAGTACTTTATTTATACCCTAAATTGAAGCAGGTAAAATAAATAAGATCAATTCATTTACTATGCGTATCTTCTATAGAATTCGAATGTAGACTTGGCAATTAGTCATTTTTTGTACCTTTGTGGCTTTAAACGGCTTTAAAATCTATATTTAAATGGCAGAAAATTAAAATGTAACGACATAATTCGACTTCAGAGTACGGAGACTTTGAATTGTGATACGTGCAAAGATGTTATAATAAGTCTTTAAAGATATTTGTAGGCGTTTAGGCAAAAAATATTATTTAGTAATAAATTATTCAGTAATCTTTTCCAGTTTTTAATTATACCTATCCAACCTCATTGCTTTCCAATAGCTTGAGCATTTAAACGCCACAGACTGTTATGGCCGTCAACTGAAGGTGTTCGGTTATTCGGTTATTCCTTTACCCTAAAGAATTCACCCGAGAATTTACCCATTGCTAGGTTATTCCTATTATTCACCCAGCTTAGGGTTAATTCTCAGACATACATTTCCCAGAATTCACCCTAGGGTGAATAAATTCTCTAGGGTAACAGATCGGAATAACCGAAAGTGTTGCCACTAGCGCTATGACGGCTACAGCCGTCACAAGTTCAAGATTAAGGGCAAGAGCATGTCGGGCCATGCTCCGAGTAGGGTTCCGACGCCGTTACTACAAACAAAAAACTACCTGGAGAAACAAGTATGAATGAAATTTTTATTTAAGTTATTTGGTGCTGTCTTAGATGATTTTTAGTAGGTATAAACAATTTAGTCGCCTGTATCTCAAGAACCAATCAAGTCTACTTAGCCGTGATAGTTTTCCTTTAAAATTCGTTATAAGCGCTTTCATTTTAGACAGGGATTGCATAACCGGGAAATAAAGGTACCGTTTTAACCTTTTGAACGCCATACGTCGAATACAATATGTGCCACCCACACGCCAAACATGTTTGCTATCTTATGCAAATTACACCTTATTGCTACCAAACAAAGTCTCTTTTAATATTGAAATCTTGTCGGCTGTAGCCGACGTGGCGTCAGTGGCACGACTTTTACTTGACGGCCAGAGCCGACTGTGGCGTTGAAAAGGTTAAAACGGTATGACGTCATGACGTTTCGTTTCGGTTGGTTTCGGTAGCGCAAAATATTTCATCGGTACCGGAATATAACGGTACCATTATTTTTTTCGATACCTGAACCTTTTTCATAAAGGTATCGTTTAGGCTTTATGAGAGTGCCGCCAACAGCGCCAACCAATTAGCGCTAGTTATTGAGTGTATGCCTAAAACCTAGGTACCTATTTTTGTTAGATTTCGATCGGCGAATTGGTTATTAAATATCGGTACCGAAATAATACCGGTTGACTACCGTTTTAATAAAGGTTTAAGTATACCTATGAAAAATAGCGATACCGTTATTTTATACCGGTAGCGTACCTTTATATTTGAACCAGTATAGTTCTACCTTTATAACGAAGTGGTATCGATATCCAATACCGGTACCATACCTTTAATACCGTAACGAAAACGGTCTCTTATTTAAGATATTATAAAAAATTTGGTTTCGAGTTCAATATTTCCTAAACGATCCTCAAAATTAATAAAATATTTAGGTAGGTATTATGTTTTTTTCAAGATCTATCTATACAATCACTCGCTCACTCGATGTTATGAAATGAAAAAAATACCTTTGCTTTACATGTACAATACTAAAAATCGTACTCAGACATATAAATAAAAATCCTCTCATAAATATGTCACGAAGTTCATGTTACACTGGAATAAGGTGCAATGGGACATATTTTTGAGATGTTGCGATCTGCCATATTTTTACACTTGACTGTATGTGCGAAGAGACACCCGAAAAAAAAAGATTTTTTAACGACTTTATTTTACTGCTTTGTCGGCAGCGTAATTGTAATATTTGTATGTATGTCTTGTCCTAACTTAATAAGAGTAAGACAGCAGTCAACTTCTGCAATATTTTACTGTTCCGTACCCAAAGGGTAAAAACGGGACCCTATTACTAAGACTCCGCTGTCCGTCTGTCTGTCACAAGGCTTTATCTCATGAACCGTGATAGCTAGAAAGTTGTCATTTTCACAGAAGATGTATTTCTGTTGCCGCTATAACAAGAAATACTAAAAACCGAATAAAACTAATAATAATATTGAAGGGCGGCTCCCATACAACAATTAAACGTGATGTTTTTTCCGTTTTTTGCCCGATATTAATACCGGCAACAGGTAGACGCTTGAAATATTCACAGAATATTTAGTTGTATATTCACTTTAAAAATAAATAATTAAATTAAAATAAAATAATTATTCAAGGGGGGCTACAACAAACGTGATTTTTTTGCCGGTTTTTGCTAATGTTGTGTTGATAAGGGTACGGAACCCTTCGTGCGCGAGTCCGACTCGCACTTGGCCGGTTTTTATTGCTAGTCTAAGCCGCGCGTTAGACCACTTCTTAGGCCTATAGCTGGGCAAATTAGTTCGTGACGCTCCAAAGTTCCACGCGGGGATGGGGGACACTTATTTTAGTAAAATATCAGTGGAATTCGGGTCTATTCTTTTTTAAAATGTATTCAACAGAGCGACCGCAACCGCACCCATACATGATACCTACATTTGATCGCTAACCGCGTGGCTAGCGAACTGGGGTGATAGACGGGCGAGTAAGTACGCCGTTCTTGGGCATTTTCACGAAAAAGTGTACCCAATAAATTAAGGACTGAAATTAAGGAACTAACTTTGTGAGTTTTGGCAGCCGTCAATGTATAGCTAATTTTCGTGTATTGTTAACATAGGGAACACCCTAAATTCTCGAATTATTTAATTCCGAATTTGAAAATACCTAATTTCATCATTCCGAATTATCAAAATCTCGAATTTTGTATTACCGAATATGAAAATCACAAAAATGTTTTTCCGAATATTATATTTACGAATGTTGAGAATTCCGAATTTTCTTTTTTATGAAAATTGTAATTCCGAATATTTAAATTCCAAACTTCATAAACCAGATCGGTACCTAATGTAAAATTCGGAATTATGAAACTAACCACTTGAATTAAATTGAAGTATTCTACTTGAAACAAAAGGTAGGTGCGATGACGAGCACATTACTAAGTTTGGTCAATCTAACCTTGATAGGGTAGGTTTGGTTAGAGTTACATCAAGGCGCGAAGCGCCATAGCTACGAGGAACAGGAGCTCCGTCGACTTTGTCGGACATGACATTTCTTACAGTTTTTGAGCATTATACATGTTAAACATTATACACGGTATTAAGCATACAATATTTTATCAGGCGCTTATTTGAAATAAATATAATCTTAGAGAATTGGGGCTGCTAAAATTTCGGAATAATGAATATTCGGCATTCGGAATAGGAATATTCGGAAAAATATTTTTCGGTATTTTAATAATTTGGAAATGTGAACTTTCGGAATTTAAAAAATGAGTGATTGTGATGCTTCGTGAAACTAAAATTCGGAATTGTGATGATACGGAAATTTCAAAATCGGAATTCTGAAATTCGTGTTTATCCAATTCGGAATAAAATATTTCGAGATTATGTAGTGTACCCGTTAACATAAGTTGTACTTTTTTTTTCATACTAAGTAACTAATTCGCCACGCAATGTATCATAAATAGCTCAATTAACCCTCAATTAACTTGCAGTTAGATTTGTTGTACATTGCTGCTCGATGGACCTTTTAAAAATGAATTACACAAAATTTATTGGAGCTATTAACTTTATTCCTTCCGTAAAGGGTTCTCAGCACATAAAGATATCGTTACTTAAAATTTATGTTCTTATGGATGTCACACACGGTATAATATGCTATATTTGAACTTAAACTGTGCAAACGGTTTTGTGGGACATATGTTCCTATATATGTTGTAATTTCATATTTTTAATAAATAAATATATATATATATATATATAATATTATGAATGATTTTTTTACATTAATTTTTTGTTTCCATAATGAACATGAACGTTCCTATAGATCCCGTCAAGTAAAAAGGCCGCTGAGCGACAATGGAGGGGATGTATTTTCGCATAGGTATAGTCGTTCCCGAAAGCACGGTTTATTGACAAATCTACGTATGACGAATTTAATGACGAATTATACCGGCGGAGTGTTCCCCCGCGCCCCCCTTCGTACCACCAATTTCGTCGATAAATGCGCAGCGGGATCTATCTATAGGCACTATAGGTTTACAAACCATTACCATTGTAATAAGAAATATGTTTAAAAAATGACTGACTGCTGAGTTTCTTGCGGCGTTTCTTCTCGGCAGTGGTCTTCTCTTGGGAAGCGCTGGTAGATTCTTGACGTGTAAAAGTGCCCGTGCGGCCTACTTACTGAATAAAGGACAATGGGCAAAAATGTATGGAACGTGGTACCCGCGCCAATGGACATAATGTATATATCATTGGAAAGGTATTTTTATTGTGGGCAAAGATAACCATATCGCTTATCTCTATTTCCTGTCGGAACTGAGTTATTTTATTTTGAATATACGTTGTTATCAATCAATTTCCTTTAGGGATACCATTATGAAAGAAAAGAAAACATGTACTACATAACAAGAAATATCTAACTTCTTATCGGCCGGGCACTACCTCTATACATATTTATACTACTTACTATTAGGTGCCTATATTACTAGTCAAGGGTACACTTCAGTGTTTCCGCTTCATAAATAAAATGGATTTTTTTCTCATTTGAAAAGGTACAACAGAGGTGATTTTTGTTACATTCGTTTTTTTTACAAATACCTAATTGTCCATGAGGCTGAAGATGGAGCTCTCTGGTGCAGTAGCAGCCTATTCACTTTTGCTTAAGTTGTATTTTTAAGGAAATAAAGATGCCGGGAGCAGATTTTATTTCGCATAAGGTGTCGTGTTCGTATATGAATATCTCCGAATGGACAGGGATTTGAGACAAACCACCTTAATAAACGTTGTTCCTGTTGGTATGACCTATTCAATGACTATCATTATTGCTATTGGAGCGGGTACCAAAATGCCCATTGTCCTTTCTTTTTATCTTTTTTATCTTATCTTTAAACGAACGTTTTCTTCTTGATAATGTAGAATGTTGTTACGAATAAAATGGTACCTATTGGGTCGTCGTAAAATCAGCCGAGACTCACGGTCGTCGTAACAGTGCGCAACAGAGAAGTATTGCACGTACTATTCAGTGCAATAGAAGAGGACCCGGCGTAGCAGCTCCCATTAGGCCACCCGCCACTCTCTTATTCGTCAAGGTTAATGAACGTTTGTGCAACTGAGGATAACTAGAAAATAATTCTAAGGATTTTTGTGGATTTTCAGACTTGAAGAAATAAAATACAGTTTTCAAGCCAATAGATTATGTCTCAATTAGCATTTATTAATTTAATTAAGTATTCTTTAAAAATATAGCGCTTAATACATTTGAGTCATTAATATAGAAATACGTTCTATAGGCCACGTAGCATACAAAAGGTGGCCATATTATAAGAAACATTTGCGTTTTTTCAATACATTTGCCCGCATATTATGCCAATTATTGAATTTGACCACCAATAAAAAAGTTCTTGACCAATTTTATTGCTAGTTACAATTTGCTTTAGACCATTAACTAAGGTTTAAACTGATGCACAGTGAACCTCTGTTAAAAATGAACCTCATATTTTATAGGGATACACCAAGTTCTGACGCGTTTTTAAGAAATATTATAACTTAGTATGAAGGCTTGAGTTGTTTCCTTCAAATCCTTATAAAATAAACTTGGTTTAAACAGATATAAACTGTACTTAGTTTCAAACTTTAATTTATTAGTTAACGATAAGTGTAGTAACTATAAAACTGCTATAGTACATTACTACAGAGGCCGGAAAGTAGGAAGTTCATATAGATAGTTACAAGGCTGGCAACCCCTTTTCACGGCGAGATATGTGTATAGTGCGGCGCTTTTCTCAAACATATAATTCATTAAAATAATTAAAACAAAAACTACAATGTCAAATACTAGGAGTGCATAAACATTAAAAGTAACCTACAGTGCTCAGTCATCCGCGCTGTGTCGGGTGTGCCCGCCCGCCGCCCGCCGGTGCTCCGCAGCGCACCGCCTGCCATCTAAGTTGCGCTACGCAACGCACCCCTAATTATCTCTGATCTCATCTCCTGGTACTTTAAATAAACATGCAAACGCTATGGTTGGTTGCACGGGTAAAAAAAACAGCTATTTAGCCTGTTCATAAACACAGCCGTCATGTTTACATTAAAATAAAATAAAAAGAACTATTTTAATACGCATAGTGGCAGAATGTCATGATGCCGGTATCACAAAATTATGAGGAATGGAAATTAAAAAACAGGACTTTGCCGGCCTAGGTCTGCACGATTTGTATGAAATTCCATTAACGACCTCTTGTCCTAGCCGCATCTGAAACGTCATACTTCGCAGCCAACATAACATCAATATGTCATTGCATGTTTGAGAAAAAGTACTTTTTGATTGATGGTCAAATTCGATAAGTGATATTGTATGGATAAAACGCAAGTGTTTCTAACAATATGGCTACCGATGGTATATTAAAAGGAAAGAAGCAAATATTTAGGTATTTTTGCTTAAATCTATTATTAAATTGCTTCGCTCGAATTATTTTTTGATTCGGTATGATAACAGGGTACAGATAATCAGTTTTAATAATTTCATTCGCGACTAACTTATACAGAAATGTCAAATAATGGAGCACTTAAGTAACAGGTATCCGTATAAAACTTAATAAAATAAATACAACAATACAGATGCAAAAATATCACAATGTCAAATAAGTTCTTTGGAATAAAATACTAAATTATAATTAATTATGTTTTAATCAGTCCTAATCGTACCGCGGCCGCTCACGCGAGCGTCGACCGCCGACGACGCGAACCGCGGCCCGGGCGGCCGACCGGTCCGCGCTGTGATCAGGCGGACCGGCGAAGTTTCCGCCGGAAGCGCGGTCCATTAAGTTTTATCACCGAAAAAAACTAGGAACCGTCGAGCGGCTCAGGCGGCGCGGTCGCGCGCGTGGTGCTTCAGGTAGAGCGCGTACATGTGGCGCGCCTGGTTGAGCACGCGCGTCACGTCGTGCTTGCGCACCATCTTGTCGAAGTGCATCGCCAGCTCGTTGTAGTCCATGCGGTTGCGCATCACGTAGTCGCGGTGCTGCAGCAGCAGCGTCAGGCACAGGAACATCAGGAACGGGTTCCCGCCGCCGAAGGCGCCCGGCGGCGGCAGGCCCGCCACGCCGCGCGCCGGCTCCGCGCCCGCCGCGCGCGCCGCCGCCGGCTTCAGCGCCTCGTACTTCTTCTGGAAGTTGTTGATCGTCGACGCCACGCTGTGCAGGTTCGCCGGCTTCGCGGTCAGCAGCGACTCGCAGTTCCTCTTCGCGTTCTCGAGCTCCTGAGACATGTTCGAGAAGAACTTGTGCGATTTGGAGGCGTCGGCGCGCGGCGTCTCCGGGGCGGGGTCCCGGGGGGAGTCCGGCGCGGGGTCCGACGCGGGGTCCGGTTCGGGGTCCCGCGCGGGGTCCCGGGCGGAGTCCGGCGCGGGGTCCGGCGCGGGGTCCGGCGCCAGCTCGGCGGAGTCGGAGTCGCCGGCGGGCGCGGGCGCGGGCGCGGCGCGCAGCAGGCGGATGGGCGTGACGGAGGTGCGGCCCGAGTGCAGCTCGAAGATGTCGCCGGAGTCGTCCAGCTCGAGCTCGGCCTGCTCGTCCGGCGTGTGCGGGCAGCTGGCCGACGCGCGCGTCGGCGGCGTGTGCAGGTGCAGCGGGTTCTCCCACAGGTAGATGTCCTCGGCGCTCCGGGCGCTCGCTTTCACGGTTTCCGGCAGCGGCGACCGCTTCGGCGCGTCCGGCGCTTCTCCGAAACCTACTCGCTTGTCCGGGGCGATCTCCGGTTCCGGGTTCTCTTTGATGTCCGGTCGGTCGCCGGCCCCCCTCTCCTCGGTCCCGGTCGAGTCGGTCGGCGAGTCGCATATCATGCTGCACCTGTTCGCGTAGGAGGGCCCGAACACCTGCCGGTCCAGGTGCTCCAGTTCGAGTCGCAGCTCCCGGGTCATCGAGGTCGTCATCGGGTAATACTCCTGCGAGTCGTCCGGGCTGCTCCCGTCGTTGTTGGCGTCGTTGTAAATATTTCTATTAATTTTACTCATTAGAGAATCTCTGACGGTCTGCTTTCCGAGATCGCTCTCGTCCATCGACATTTTCGTTAAAGTGATTTTCGGGTATTCCTTGGTCGTTTCGATAGCGGAGTGAGCTCTCTGCAGTCTCTCGTGTCGGACCGGATTCGGGTCGCCGCCGGTCGCGAAGTTAAGGAACTCGTTTAAATTTTTGATCATCCTCACTTTCGGTCGGCTAGACGAATCCGCGTCATCGACCCCGTCAAATTTACTATTGTGAACCGATATTTTGTCACGTAATAATCTAATCTGCCCTCCCAGGGACGCGTCTTTGCCGTTCGAATGAGACTTGCCATTCAATAGGTTTCCACTACTCAGGGTTTTCTTTTCATTCTCAGATACAATTTTAGTGTTTCTCCGGACGTGGAGCTTCGAGTCCTCGCCTCGCACGTTTTCTTTGTTCGTCACAACGTCGTCGTCGTCCGCCTTCGGTTCGATCGGCCGCGAGGCGGCGTCGTCCGAGCTGCGGAACTCCCCGGCGCGGTCGAGCGAGGCGCCGCGCTCGGGGTCGCGCGCGGCGGCGTCGTCGAGACTGCGGTTGATGCGCTTGCAGGTGGCCAGAACGGGCTTGCCGGCGGCCAGGTTGAAGCTGGAGCTCTGGCGGCGCATGGCGCAGACCTTGGTGTAGGCGTTGTCGCGCGGCGCGGGCGGGCGCGGGCTGGGCGGCGGCTCGCGGCCCGCGGCGCCCGCGTCGTGCAGCGCCAGCTCGCGCGGCGGCGCGCCCTGCGGCAGCGACGCCCACAGCACCTCCAGCATGCGCAGCGCGTCCTCGAACGCGAACTCGCGCTTCATCTCCAGCAGCAGCCAGCGGTAGCAGAACAGCAGGTCGTCGGCCTGCTGCGACTTCAGGTACGTGTAGAAGTCCGGGTCGTACACCTGCCGCCGATATAGAGGGACGTTAGCTATGCCGGCCTATACCACATTATAAAAAAAACCAGGCAATATCATGTCGAATCATGCTCAGCGTAAGGTTCTAAAGCCTCCAGACTCTACGTTACTCCAAACACACACAAGAAACTATCTCAAAAAATAACAAGTATGAAACACTTCTCTAATTACAGTTATTTGGTGCTGTCTAAGATGATTTCTAGTAGGTATAAACACTTTAGCCGCCTGTACGTATCTCAGGAACCGATCAACTCGTGTCGACCAATCTACATAGTCTTGGTAGTTTTACATTTAAATTCGGTTTAAGGGTATTTATGATATTTTTCGAAATTTTAGAAATTCAGAGATGACGATGTGTGAGAGCGATTATGTTAAAGCATAAGTGTTCTAGTAGCCGCATCACGCGACGCACAACGCGTCTTTATAAAAAAGCCCTAAAGATTAAGCTAATGGTTCCTACTACAAAACTCTGTTTAATAAGTGAGGTTTACCTGTAGCGACTCGGTCAGGTGCGCGAACTTGAGCGTCATGGTCTCGCCATCGAGCAGGAAGTTGGAGTGCAGGCGCGACATGAGCGCGCACAGGCAGATGTACGCGTGCGCCTCGTCGCGCATCGTCACCAGAAGCGGCGACGCCAGGTCCGACATGCCCTGGCAGTAGCTCACCCGCGGGTGGTTCAGCGCGTACCTAACCAACGTCACACGCTTAGCTTATTCACGTTAACCATTCGTCGTTTCGGCAAATCTCCGCTATCGGAGATGGTGCCGCGGATGCTCAAATCTGCGGCTCTAGTGAAAAGTTACGAACTAATGGTCACAGCTCATTAGAACCACCCGGCACCCGACCAGCACTGCCTCGCCTCGAGCGGTTAGTATTCATGATATGAATTTGTATGAGCATGCGCTCACTACATTAACTACGCTAATCCGGGTGGTTCTACGCGACGTAGTTGATGTAGTAAGCGCATACCTATACAAATCCATATAATCGAGGTGAGGCGGTGCGGGTCGGGTGCCGGGTGGTTCTAATGAGCTGTGACCTTTTTGGTCATAGCACATTACAACGCCCCGACACGGCACTAGATTAGCTTCGCCTCGAGGTGAAACATTGAAAAGTGAACTTTGTTTTATTTAGTATGCGTTCCATTTTTCGAAATCAGGATCGCGTCCTTTGTGTAACGAAAGTTAGTCATACAAACTATATGGGTAACTTTCGTTACACAAAGGAATCAACTAAGTTTTGTTTTAATTAAAGCCCTTAACTAAGTACAATTTTTTGAAAACGACCCTAATAATTTGAAAAATGTATCGTAACTATATGTATCGTAACCTAACATAAATCAAAGCTCACTTTTTAATGTTTCACTTTAAGCTTAGACGGTGCGGAACTGGTGCCGGGGCATTGTCGTGTGCGTTGACCTTAAGTCTACTTGTATCAGCTTGTATGGGCGCGAGCAAATGCTTGGACGCAAGTAGCATAGGACCGATTATCAGTGACGTGTTTGAGATAGACCTATATCTAGCAGTGGATGGGTTTCGACTAGCGTGATAATTCGTTCGAAGTGTAATTTTGAATTTCGGTTCATAAATGATCGATTCACAAGAGCTGCCTCGAATGGAATAAAAGAAACTTATGACAGCACGGACTTAGCGCGTGCCGTCCTATCAAAAGTATTTTGAATTTCAATCCTCAGTCTGTATTAATTTCACACATAATCATATATTTAATCTATTTGTAACTCTTGTAAATAATTAACTTAAATATATACCTGCTACCCATTTTTCCATGTTCTTTTTGTGTCTAGGTTATATTGCTAGGATATGTATTGATGCTTACGTAGTTAAGATGTTGAATAGAGACGCAATGTTTTGATTGTCATCACTGCCAGCATAAAAGTTGTGGTGTCTATCCGTCCGCAATACATCCTTCCGTACCATACTTGTTACATACGCTAGGTCCTCATTTACCTGAAATTAAACAACATATATGAAGTTTTAATCGAACCTCATTTAAACATGCTTTAGATAATAATAAAGAACCAAACCTTTCCCTTTTGAATACAGTCTTTCCATTTCGCTCTAAGGGCGTAATATTCATTAGCTTTCTTCTTAATATAGTCCATCCTCTCTTTGCCGGTCATGCCATCAGGGTACACGTTCAGAATGTGTTTCCACACGACTTTTCTGTAAATTATATTCATTATTATAATGTTTTCCACCCTCGAAGACGCGTCCCACTATCTAACTACTGCCATAAGAATAAACAATAACTACATGTAGAAGCGAAACTCCCGGCTGCCGACGCGCGCTCGGCACTTTAGATACCTACCGCCTGGCGACACCTAAGGTGTCTAGTCAGTCAGGGGCGTCACACACGGAATATATATTAATATACCAAAATATACATTATAGCAATGCATCTTACGATATATTTCCGTCCTAGTTGACAGAGTCCACACACGCAACTATAATATATGTATATTATAGCAAGGTATCTTAAGATCCCTTAATAGACCTTGCTATAAGATATATTTATCTCTTTCCCTCGCCACTATAATGAATGGGATGGATATATACTTTCATATCTTAGTGATGTGTGGTTCTTTGCTATAATGTTATATATATATATATATATATATATATATTCCGGTATATTAATATATATTATAGCTCCGTTTGGGATGGGCTTTAGGCCGTGCAGTGCGGGGCGCGGCGTGGTCGTTGTATTTGTTTCAACGCGCATGTCGCAATTTGAGTTTTTAAACGTACCTATTAAATTAGCCACGGGTAAACATTATTGCAGTCTATTTGTCTGTAGAAGTAAAAGTGACAAAAAATAATTAATACGTAGATAAAAATAGTATTTTGTAATAAAGCTTTTTCAACTTAATAATAATTCCAAGTAATGGTCCGGAAAGGAATGTAAAAAGTAACTCCGGATCTCAGACTATAAAACTTATTGAATTGAGCTTAATTATTATTTTAAAGAGTTATTTATAGACTCGTTTCCGTGATTTATAGATGATTAATAGCAACATAAGCCATGTAATTTTCTGGAGATAATCTTAATATCATCAAAAAATATTATTACCTAATTTAACGTAAATGTAGGAAACTCATTTTGAAACAATGTTTCTACGTTGAAGAAAAACATAAATAACATTTTGTGACTAAAGTTGTATAACACATCCATAAACCAATTATAGTATTTCGCAAGTGACACCCCTAACTTTGGGCGCGGAAGACAGAGGGGCGTAGCAGGGTGAAGTCCCCCTTCACTTCACTTAGGTATTCAAAGCGCGGCATTTGGGCCTTGTTAAAGGAGATTCGCTTCCACGTGTAGTTATTGCTTATTCTTATGCTACTGCACGTATATTTACGCAATCGTGCAACGTAAAATTATGTGGTATAATGGTGGTATCTTGGTGGATTGAAAATTTTACAATGCTTAATAAGTACTGAGGTTTGTGATGATAAATAACAATATCAAATGCTTTGTTTTTGCTTAAAGCGCTTATCTACTGATATAATTAATGTTCCGGTTTTATTAAAACATTCCATTTAAGTTATCTAATTTATTATTGTAAGTTCGCAAAAAAAAAAATATGGATATTTGTTCAGTTATGTCATTACTTTTTGACTGGGTTACAAGCATGCTGGTAGTAATTAATTTAATAAAACGTTAAGTTACCAAGCCACATTAAGATAAGACTAAGGCTACCCTGAGAATGACCATGTTGGCTGCACGTGATGCCGGTGTTGCCATGTGCCCATGACTATGCAATCTAAAAGTTTTCGTTGGCCGTTCAGGGTACCCTTAGTGTTATATGCAAGCAGTTAGTATTTTACTATGATGGCCAACCTCAAACTGGGATCTATGCCTCCACAATATATGACTTCTCGCAATTTGGTTGTGTTAGTGATCTGGCCGACGGTGTTTAGGAATGATCGGAACTCGCTATCACTGAGGGGGGGGCGCGGCGGAGTGCTCGGGTCGTCATATAGATTCAGTGCTCGGGACACCATGTTGAATGTCTTTTCAACCTGCCATCAAAATGCATCTCTAAAAGTCTAGTAAGGGTTAAAATGGATGAACAAAACATTTGTTAGTCAGGTGTATCATTTCACACCTTCACAATGTCAAACCCATCATTCATAAAGGCAACATGAAACTACATGCAAACTATATATGTATAACTATAGTTATGACTCTAATACTCTGGTTGGCAGATCAGATGAATTTATAACGGTCGCATGTCTTGTGTATATCGAGCTGCTGCTAAGTTAGCCCAATGAAAGACGGGCCTAACCAAAATTTATTGAAATATCTTTGTTTCCTTTTTGCCAAAGTGCACTAACAAATAGTATGATAGTACCCGACAAGTGGCGCAGGAACAACATCATAGAATACCCAACAGCCGGGTACTAGGTGGTGAATATGTTAAATAAAAAAAAATGATTATGGTAGGTACTAGTGCAAGTTTAGTAAGTTACAATGTACATTTGACAAAATCGAAACATATGGTACCTATAAGTACATACATTGTAAATATTTGATTATATTTTCCCCACATTCTTTTTTATTAAACACAAAAGTATCTAATTATTTATTAGCAGTAGCAAATAGCAAGACCAGTGGTGAAAAATAATAACAATAAAGAACCATTGATGAAAAGTACTACATACATTTAATAATACAGTTGTTACATGACAAGACTGTTCCACGCAAAATAATCATAACAAGGAATTTTATTAGTACATGTCTCACCTGGTTCATAATCAGTCCCTGGAAACCAGATATTTCCTGCTTTTCGGGCTGCTGGGGTGGCGCCACAGTGGGTTGGTCTCGCACGGTGTCGCGAGGTATTGGAGGACTCATGCTTGGAGGCTCCCAATCCTCTGAGGCTTCTGCAAAGGGCTTCATATCCACTCGCAACTGAACACATGGCTCCGAATGCTGTGTGAGGGCTATATTATGCGCCCTAAAAATGATGAAAGTGTTGACAACTTCAGAAAAATGAAGCAAAAGGCCCCTGGGTAATGCAAAAATATTAAGTAGGTAATAAGGATTTTGATAGGAGCCATGCAATCATTACCAACAGGTGTACATAAGTTACACATTTGAATCAGAGGTAAATTTACAGTCTATTCCCATTTGTCCCATTTAGTCCCCTGTGGTGCGGAATGGGAAAAATCCTAATTAGCTACCACTAGGAAGAAATAATTCCCACTTGTTACCACAGTGGCCAACTGGGAAGAACCAATTCTCATTTGTACTCAGTGGTCAAATAAAATTTCCCAATTTTTGCCACTCATTTAAACCATAATGGTGTTCAATTTAAATCAACTGTTTAAATTTGAAAATTCCCAGTTGTCCCCAGTGGTAATTTAGTCAATTTACGTAATATCTTTTTACCATATTAAGTTTATTTCTAATTTAAGCTACAAGCCACTAAAAATTAACTGAAAATAATACTTGAGAAAAGCAGCATCCAAATCCCAGTCAGAGAGAAGAGGCAGGTACATCTCCTGTCCATAGTCATCAGTACTTCTGTATGACAGTGTGAAATCAGACTTTATATCAAATGCTTTAACTAAAATGCTCAGCAACACCTCTAGTGAAGTTATCTGGGGGTCCACTGAAAATTTTCTTAATTCAGATTGAAGTTTGCCTTCGCATTTCTGAAAGTAAAAACATTTTATTGAATCAATAAATTGGGCACAGGGTTTTTAATTCTTTTATATAAGGAGACTGTTATTCTAAGGACATTTAAAGTCAAGTATTCAAATGACAAAGTATGTGTAACAATAAATATAGAAAAAGTAACTGCAATTACAACTCATTAGCATTTTACAATTCCATTAAAATGAGAATGAGTACATGCTAGTAGGTATGCATAAAAATTCAAGGTGGTTAATTACCGTTCTGCTCTGATAACTAAAGCAATTGTGTTTTTGCAAATTGTGAACACTGAATTTGTAATTGAATGATACATTCAGATAAGATTTTTTTGGACAAATTTTAAAAACTTTCACTTTTGAAATAATATAAAAAATACCAATTAACAAGTTCTGCATAGAACTAACCAAAAGTCAAATTGAGAATTCAATTTTTATCATACAACAGGGTGAACGATACGATTTTTTAAATAAGTTCTTGTCTCTTTGTATTTTATCTTGATCCAAAATATGTTAAAAGATATACAAAAAGATATACCTAAGAATAGTATGGAAGTTAAATGCGTAAATTTAGTATGTTATTGTTTTTTTTTGTTTTAAGAATAAATATTTAATATTAATATCATATATTATAGGAGTTAATATTTAATACTCTTTCAGCGCTTTGTTCTTGTGTCCAACTTAAACACTAAGCCTATATAATCAAAAAAACAAGAACATTTAGCTTATGAATAAGTGATCTTGGATAATTTTATACAATACAAACCTTGACTTTCACTCTAACAGCTTCTTTACTATATCCGAACATGACTTTACTTAGCTATTATCACATACTCAAAAAGGAACACAAATTAGTATGTAGGCTTAGTGGTAATACTTCTCTCATAATAATAAACTAATGAGAAAAAGTGAAAATTCAAACGAAAATTCGATGCACTCACGTACAGCACAGTAAGAAAATAATGACAACTGTGACATTTATTGGGGCGTATTTCTACAATTTTATTTAGTATGATTTTGGACATTTTGCAGTTATCAAAAGAATGTCTCAAATATCCCTGACTCGAAATCTTTACGTAAGTACATTGTAATTCGAGAGTTAATCGACAGAAAGGGATGGAGCTAACGTAACTTCAAACTTCAAGTTTTAACTTCGATAAACAATTACCAACTAGATAACGGGTCAGCGCAAAAAATACTTCTTGGGTACTAACGACTCACTTGCGGCGTGAGGTCTTAATTTCGATTAGTTCTGTTGACAGACAGCCAATGTCAACACGCATCAAAATGCCACAATGTTGCAAAAATAATTATCGAAAACGAAATGTATCGGTCGGAGTCTTACTTTCAGTAAGTACATAGGGGGAAGCGGGGCAATTTGATGCACGGGGCACAATATAATACACTAGCACTATTTCGTTAAAAACAAATGGTAGTTATGTCGAAATATCACTAAAACATGACTATTCACAAGCAGGCTTTACAGCTGTAAATGCATCGCTAGATTGTGGTTCTTTAGCATTTCACAAGTAAAAAAGTGTTTTTAGTGTAGCTTACTAAAAATATTCTCCTTATGTTATTACATTTTTGTTAGTTAGTTAATTGTTGCAGTGTTTTTCTGTTTATTGGATATTTGAAATTCCCAATATTAAGTTATTTTATTTCGTTGTCAGGATTGCATATTTAACTTTTCTAAAGTACACTGGTTTTATTAATATTCAAATATTTTTCGAATATGACCGTTAGGGCACTTTGATACACAAAGGTACGGGGCACATTGATGCTATCAATGTTTAAGTAAGTAATTTTTGACAGTGTTGTTTAAGTGTCTAAAAGTGTTTTAGGGTATGTTTAGCCTATTTTCTCATACATGTTAAAGTTCATTTAAATAAATTTAAATAAAAAATAAATTTAATCGATCATAATGTCTATAAGTATAATATATTGAAAAAAAAGATATTTAAAATCTTTGTGAAAACCCAATAGATTGCCCATACCCTCAATAAAAGAAACGAAACAACATTTTGTTGAATATTGGCATTTTTAAAGCTTTTTTACATAATTAAACATATGTATCAAGGTGCCCCATGGGTGGGGCACAATTGAACAAATTCCATTTTTCACAGTTTTTTCTTTATTTCTATTACGATATTTTTTTTAAGATTAATTTAAATGCCATATCAATCCCAATGAGTTTAACTATGATATAGGCAAAAATGGTACAATTTTAATAATTTTTACTGCTCAAAATATTAGGTTAAATGCTTCCGTACCAATCTGCCCCGCTTCCCCCTAGATTATCTTATTTTCAAACTTTACCCTAACAATTAAGGCCATAATTCCAACAAAATAACAATTATTGAAACCTTAGCTAAGAATGTTTGGCCAAGGTCGGCCAATATACGCGTAAACTTGTTTAACAGAACATTAGATGAATGGAGTGGTTTTTTATTATTGTACCACTACTACGCCTCTATTCTAGGCAGTAAAATCCAAATCGTATTTGACTTGTTATGGTATTGATTTCAACTATCAATTACTATCAAGTAAATAAGAGCTATTAAAACGTTGACAATACGATATCAGGTCCAAGATGATTTAGTTTTGGTGTTGAATAGAGGCCCTGGTATGTAGGTATTTTGTAACCAGAATAGCGAGCGTTTTCCATCAGCGGCCTTTTTAGAGTTCCGACGTCAAACTAGGATCCCTTATAGTTCCGCTATGTCCGTTTTGTCTGTCTGTTTATAAGTCACACTACTTTTCCTCAGAAACTATCAAAGTTACAAAATCGATATTCTGTGTACATATTCATTACATTTTTTCATATATTTTTTTCATATAGATATTATATTTATACTGCGGACTAAGATCAATTATGAAATAAATATAAAAAAAGCGGCCAAGTGCGAGTCGGACTCGCCCATGAAGGGTTCCGTGAAAGGTAAATTGCGGTTTACGATTTATGACGTATTAAAAAAAACTACTTACTAGATCTCGTTCAAACCAATTTTCGGTGGAAGTTTGCATGGTAATGTATATCATATATTTTTTTTAGTTTTATCATTCTCTTATTTTAGAAGTTACAGGGGAGACACACATTTTACCAATTTGGAACTGTCTCTCGTGCAAACTATTCAGTTTAGAAAAAAATATATGAGAAACTTCAATATCATTTTTAAAGACCTATCCATAGACACCCCAAACGTAGGGGTTCGATGATTTTTATTTTTTAGTTTGTTTTAGGTGTGGGGAACACCCAAAAATTTTATTTTTATTTTTGTGTGATAATCTAAATGCGGTTCACAGAATACATCTGCTTACCAAGTTTCAACAGTATAGTTCTTATAGTTTCGGAAAAAAGTGGCTGTAACATACAGACGGATAGACGGACAGACAGACGAATCCATAAGGGTTCCGTATTTTGCCATTTGGCTACGGAACCCTAGAACGGTCCTCCTGTATATGTAATGCAAGGGTATAAGTATTTTTTTTACTAGACAACACTGCGTGATGTCACTTGTTGTTTTGCGAAATAGTTATTTGTGTATGTAGTAACGGCGACGAAACCCTACACTGCGCATGATCTGACATGCTTTTGCCTATTTCTTTTCGTATTCGACTCCCTATTATCTACCGGAATTTTACTTGTCACCTGGATGATTATTAGCTATAGTTGAACATAAGTAATCTTCACTAAAAACAAAACTTTTATGTACCTATTTACATTAATTTTAAATTCAATGCGACTCCATACCTCTGCTAGTCAAATTCAAAGAAGTAAAGTGAATAGATAAAAAACGATGTAACTCGCAGCGCAACAACGGGGAAAAGTACTTTAATTTTTGCACGATAAGATTGATTATACAATAGATTTTATTTAACATACGTTTTTTTGTTTGTAACTTTTGTAAGTAGCAGATGTCATTTTTTGACGTGTTCATGTTATTAGACGAATAGTTGTAGGCATGAGATCAAATTTTGAAGATTTGTAACTTTATTACTAAGTACCATGGTTGTTATTAGGTTGAACTTAAAACTGTTTTGAAACGTTTGTCTCGGTTCGTTAGTGAACAAATGCAACTGACGTATAGATTCACGCGGACAGAATTTAGCTTTGATTTTGTATGGGACTGGTTATCTAGTTGAATATTGTTGATGGAAGAGTTTTAAAGTCGTTTTTAAACAGGAGAGATAGTTTAATTAATGCTGAATCCGAATATCACATCTAAAAAATTAAAAGCCTTAGGAGGTCAGAGAAATAGCATTTTAAATTTTTCCATTGTATTTTTAATTGTGGTTTCCACGCGCCGTGTTTACCGAAGACTTTAATGACGTAATCACCGTGCAAAATGTTATGATTCATCTTTCCCTTCATACTTGTTACGGGCTGAGGACCGACAAAGATTACAAACACGGTTTAGGTTAGAAAATTGTAGATTATTGTTGTTAAAAATCGTTCTGAAATGGCATTTAACTACAGAATAACGGTATGGATTACAAAACCGCAAGAGTTGTCTTTGGCGTATTTAAAAAGGTGAATCAGGTTTGTACAACGATTGTTAAAAAATTACAAACCTTGAGCATGGCGTGGCGTTTCAAAAGTGCCCCACTCGTAAAGGTTGCTAGTGATAGACCTTACAGTGTACCGCGTAATGGCCTGCCGATTAGGAAATCGTTCAGTCCAAATTCTAACGGTGTCAGCAATGTTTTGTTTGACCACTCACAAAGCAAATGTTTACAACATCAAACATTTCCCGATTGTCCAGAAGTAAATTTTCTTGCCGAGCCATTTCTTTTATCAATCAAATTATTTAATAATTTAACAAGCACTCGTTTCGAAACAAACACGGAACTGACATCGCTTGCGCATAGTTTTGTGAGGGTAGTATCAAACAATAACATTCGACTGATCGTGACGATAAGCGGCGGCCTACCCCATTCGTAGCTACAGAAACGAGAGAGCATGATTTATAAAATAGCGAGGATATTCTTTTGACTTTACATGAATTTTTTTTTAACTCGAAATCATGAATATAGTATCCCCTATTGTGGAAGTTACTGACCAAAAAAACATCCTGTATATACTCTAGCATGTGATCCGGCTTAAGGTATAAGTAGATTTTACCACTTTCCTGACGGCAAGATAGACTTGACAGATTTAATAACTTCGCACGAGGGATTTTTAACGTCTTTACAGTTCGTTCGTTCAAAAAGTATGCATTACTACCCTTTAAGTCACCGACACCGCTTTGTGCGCGCTGCGGCGGCTTATTTGTATGGTACATCAAGGCATCTTATAATCTGTGCATCAAGGTACATCAAAGCATGCAGCCTATTGCAACGAAGAACTGCATTTCACATTATTATGACTGCAAAGGTGTTTCTTTAATCGACAGGAGGAACCCAATATTCCCTATTTCATTTTTGTCTTTTTGTACACACAGCCGCAATGATTAAGATTTTAACTAAAACGACAAGCGTTTTTACGCCCACATTCGCACGGACTTTTTATTAACGCGCGTTAAAAAAGCGTTCTTAAATACAAATAGGCAAATTTACACTCTAAGAATGAATCCACACTCCAATCCACGCTCACGTGTGAATGCATCCACAGAAGTACTTTCGATCTAAACCGACGTTTTTTCAATGCGCGTTGAAAAAGCGCTCATGCGTATGAGGACTAATACCTCTGACGACCCAGAGGGCTCAAGGGCTTATTACATTATCCTAAATTTAGTAACTAACAAGAGGGACGCAGTTATACGTTAGATACGATACGAGATATCTCCATACGTATCTAACGTGTAGCTGCGTCCCTCTTGTTAGTAACTAAATTTAGGATAATGTAATACCCCTTTCAGACAAGATGCACTACGCTAACTAACGTTTCTATTCGATTCGTTTTTAAACCAATCGCGTCACTGGTAGACCACGTGATTTCTCGTATCACGTCATCTTCGAGTGACGCGATTGGTTTAAATACGAATCGAATAGAAACGTTAGCGTAGTGCATCTTGTCTGAGCGTCTGAGCCCTCTGGGGGCCCAGACAAGATGCAAACGCTTCCAGGCGTTTTCCTTTCTATAAAATTCAACGCCTAAGCGTTTCTATCCAAAATATGCAAGACAAAATGCTTTAGAATAGAAAATTGTGCTGTCGATTCTACAATGTTTTCAGTATGCGCTATAATGATGATTTAGCCTTAAATTGTCTATGCTTTGCGCAAATTGAAACGTCAAGTGTCACTGTCAACATAATGACATCAACTGTCAAAAGTATATTTGCAGGTTACCTATAATTAATTACTTATAATTTCGGTTTGTAAATAAGTATTTTTTCATCTCTGTTTTTTAGTTAAAGTATCACCTTGCGGTTAGATTTGATGTTTAACATGTTAAAAAACTCTTCGTTTAAACTTTTAGACAAGAAGCAAGGTGACTCGCGGCGGGCCTTTTATAGGTACTAATTAATAAGAGCGGAAAACACTTGATCGAATTACTGTTGTGATCATGTTGTGATATTACGAGCCAAGTAAAACTGTATTTACAGAAGAAGGATTATTATAATATACCTATGTTTGGTAGGTTTAGGTTTAGGTTAGGTTTTGTCTTAATTGTTAATTTTAGCTTCGCGGTGGGTACTAAAAGTTGACTAAAAGTACAAGATCAATAGGAACTCCGGCAAAACATGATGGCGTATGATTACGTACTACATTTGTACATAAATCATGTTAGTTTGCATTTTATTATACTTTTAATTACTTTACAAAGGTTTATTGGTAATTTTTATTTTGCACTTAGGCTACGCTAGGCCATCACATCTTCATAAATAATTATAAACTTAGTAAAGATAAAGACAAAGCTGGCTAGTTGCTAGGTTTTTTTATATAGAACCTTTCCATAATAAAGACTAAGTAATTTTATTTATGTAAGAATGTTATTTACTAGAAATTTTATAATAAATTAATATGGCATTAATGACAATTTAATGTTGCAGCCAAAAATAACCCCTTTAGAATACCTACTTACATTTTGTATGAAGATTTGTATAAAACTAGCTAACTATTTAATTATAAGCCATTGCTATGAACATGAAATAAGCTTAAATTTATCTTTCAGATGCAAAAACTACTTGCAACAACCAAAAATATTTGTTAGTATACAATACTGAGTACTGTTTGGCGAGATATTGGAAATGGTATGATTATTTTATTTAACTTTTGTTCATATTTATTTGTTCTCTAAAAAACTATTTAAAAATCATCAGAGGCCGCTGAAAAAAAAATATTACAATATTCTTCAAACAAATTTACCCAATGCCCTTTGGGATAGATGCCATCATGTAAGTAATACAGTTATGTTATCAATAGGCTGATAATGAAAATGAAACGTGGCAACATGACCACCATTGTGCTTAACGGAGTTTAGGATACTTGGTAGTTACTATATAGGCAAATATTTGTGTGATGAGCGCAAGTATGTTCCCGAGTCTTGGAAATTTTCTATGTATTTAAGTAGGTATGTATTTCTCTTTACAAGTTTGTTTATAATTGTCTAGTACCCATAGTACAAGCCTAGTTTCGGGTTTAGTTGGTACAAGCTTGTGCAGGGTCTGTCTGGATCACTGCCACCATCTTATCCTTCGACTTAACTACTACTAAGAATTTTATTGTGTTCCGGTGTGGGGATAAAACAACAAGTGAAAATCCTTGCCTATGCCTCTATACTCTATAGGCATTCTATCTTAGTCCTCAGGATTGGGAACGCATTTGGAGTCCTGGTATTGCAGTCTTGAGATCATAGTTTTGAGAATTCAAATGTCTAGTCGGGTCTCAGATCCCAGTTATCATCAGGTGGCTTGTAAGCTTGTGTGTTTTCTCCTTGTCATAAAAAAAGACAATTTTTTGTAAGATTGTCCCCTAATATTTATGTATTTTATATAATTCAAACTCTGCAATTAGTTTTATTAAGACCAAAAATAATAATCGAATTGATTAAATATAATATGATTAGCTAAATATTTTTTAAATTGAAACTTATAATTTCAGTGCCTACTTAAGTTTTGACTTATTCTAGAAATATGTATATGTATTAGTGGACGTCTTTTGGCTAATATGATGATGATGATTATATTTTTAAAAAGAGATGCCGCGCGATAGATCAGTATTGAAAAGAAAGGTTTTTAATGTTAGTATGTATGGTAGTTACTTGAATTTATTTAGGCATCTAGATCTCATCTTTTTGTACACACATCATTACTTATGAAATTATAAAATAATTGGTTGATGGACATAGGTGTGATAAAACTTAATCTTTAGATTTGTATAATTCAATTTAAATTTGCCATTTTTTTACAGAGCTGATGTCCCAATCCAACTTGTCAAAGTTTCCGCTAGCGCAGGTAGCGTCGCGTCCTTACTGGCCTCACCTGGAGCTGGACTCCAAGCCTCAGCAAGTCGTGCAAGTCACCATACGTAAAGAGCTACATCCAGGCCAGATTGTTCTGAAGCAAAGTCTGACGCATGTTGGATATTTTACGCACCGCTGTGGATGAAATGACGTAAAAACGCGACGCATAAGTCACGTCACTACTTTTACGGTGCGTCAGGGTATTTTGGGCACGAGGTAGATCCTTTAAGTGATATAAGTAGGTGTAACAATCACCAGAAAGCGACGCTGATGACACGGTTACCCTAGTGTCCCTGGTCAGCCTACAAAGCTAGCGGCTCCAAGTTCGATTCCCGTTAAGGGCAAATATTTGTGTTGAATTGATTTGCAAGTTAGTTATTCGTGATACAAGTACAGTTGCTCTATTTAGGAACAACTGTTATCATGCTTGTTTGGAATTTTAAACGGCCTTTAGTTATGTATATCTGTAATAGTCATTGTAAAAGTTTGATAAAAAATCACTGCAAAATTGAATAAAACAACAAATAATGGAACTACTTACTGTATTTGCACCATTTGTTCATACTATATTAATGATTTTATAGGTTGATTCACTAAAGCTGCCACGTATGAATTGCATTAGTGTATTGGGATTGATGTTTAAACTGCATTTAAGAAGACAATCACATGTGGCTCCGTTTATGGCAGCTCTTGTAAATCGATATGTATGTTAATTATGCAGACATTGATCATTCTCGTTATTCGACATAGATGATGATTATAAGGAAGAAAATAAATAAATATTCAATCATTTAAGTCTTTTATTTCGTAAGAAACACCATTAATAATTGGTATCATCCTAAAGACGTCTAAAACGTACACCTATTTATAATTCTAACAATGTATGAAAATTTGAAACCTTTCTATGAAATGAATAGGGTCCACACAGTCTGGGTAGGGTAGCTCTGCTGTTCACATTACAAAAAAAAGTGTAAGTATAAGAATATTAATTAAACCCTTAACCAGGCTGACAGGTCACACGTCACACTAGAGATTCAGCCTTAGGTACTAACATACAAGGTACTATTGAGTAGATTTTATGTGGTACACATGGATCCCTTGCCTGGTTAATGGCCTGGCCACGACATTGCGCGAATTGCGGCGCGGCAAGCGATTTTCTTATACATTGCGTGTGATGCCAACTAACCGCAGAACGTTGCGCGTCTCGACCGTGCAATGTATTAAGAAAACGCTCACCGCGCCGCAATTCGCGCAATGTCGTGGCCAGGCCGTAAGGGTTAATTAATATGTATGTACGTACAGTACATACATACATATGAATGTATGTACAATGTAAACACTTTATTGTAAAAAAAAACAAAAAAATACGGAATTGGAATGTACAAAAGCGAACTTATCCCTAATATAAATGTAAGTAAAAGTTGTAGACCACATTTTATTCCATTAAAGATTTTAACACTAACATCAATATACATTTTTGAGATTAGTAAATTTGTAAGAAATAATTCTAAGTTATTTACCTACAGCTCACAAATTATAAAAAAGAACAAGCTTGTAAGTTCTCTTAGTAACATGAAAATGATCAGTTGAGGGACCCTCCACATGTCAGTACAAATATATAATAATACTAGCTTCTGCCCGCGAGTTCGTACGCGTAGATTTCAACTATCGTTATTCTTTTCGGGATCAAAAGTAGCCTATGTGTTAATCCAGGGTATAAGCTACCTTCATTTTAAATTTCATCCAAATCCGTCCAGCCATTACAGCATGAAGAAGTAACAAACTAACTCGACACACAAACACACAAACTTTCGCATTTATAATATTATTAGTAGGATACCACTAAATTAAGTAGTTGTGTAATTTAGTTGTTGAATAGGTATCTAAATATAATCCTTACTAATATTATAAACACGAAATTTTGGATGTATGGATGTTTGTTACTCTTTCACGCTGCAACAACTGGACGGATTTGGATTAAATTTGAAATGGACATACCTTATACCCTGGATTAACACATAGGCTACATTTCATCCCGGAAAATCTAAAAGTTCCCGACGGAATAGCGATATTCGAAATCTTCGCGGGCAGAAGCTAGTATGAAATAAATGCAGTGCCCTAAGAGGGATTATGTAGGACATGAAATATTTTTAAGACTATTGTGAACAGTTTATGCTATAAACGATATGACATATATCAATGACTATGAATTAATTCTATATGACATAATTATATCAATGACTATGAATTAATTCTAATATAAAACTCATTGCAGCACATGATCCTATGTAAATCTTATTGTGGATTTAAATTTAAAAAATAATATACCCTTTTTAACATTTTACCTTTATCTAAGTACAATTCAGACAGCTAACTCAACTAACTAAATGTTATTGGTTTTCATAACGACTTCTCATGATTAAATGCTTTAGGTGCTTTAACCCTTAAATGCATAATGATGTAGATATACATCGTATATTTTAAAGCTCATTTTCAAACGTACATTTTAAGTAAATTTCAAACTTATAATTTATGCAGTAAGATTTGTAGCTTTGTCAAAATTCAAATTTGGAAATGAACTTTAAAGACGCGTTTCACTTTCGACATGCTATGCATTAAAGGGTTAAGATTCTTACAAAATATTGTTGTATAATAATAACTATAAGAGCAGTTCAGTGTTGAATCACCTCTGCACGCAAATCATTGCAATTCTCCCTGCTTGATGCAGCTCCCAATTGATTCCAACAATGTTGAATCACCTCTGCATGCAAATCATTGCAATTCTCCCTGCTTGATGCAGCTCCCAATTGATTCCAACAATGTTGAATCACCTCTGCATGCAAATCATTGCAATTCTCCCTGCTTGAGGCGGCTCCCAAAATGAGCGTCATTTCATTATCCATGGCCCCTGAGTAATCTGGATTGCCTAAAACATAAAAAAAATGTTACAATTTACAAGCAAACTTAGTAGGTAACTTTTTCCTACCAAAGCAGGATGAGACTTATCAATTTGGTTTGTAGTAGATGGTATCTAACTTCTCACTAATATTATAAATGGGACAGTTTGGATGTTTGTTATTTAATCTCACCAGAACGACTAAACAATTCTGGATGAAATTTGGCACAGAGATAGATTACAGTCTGGAACAGCCAAATTTTTATCCCGAAAAATTGGACAGTTCCTGAGGGAATAGCGCTAACCGACTTATACACGAGTGAAGTCGTGCGCAAAAGCTGTGACAAGGATGATTTTTGTTTCTGAGTGTTGCATGTTCTCTTTGTATGTATTTATTTATAGAAGTACCTACCTAATCAAAGCCTATTCCTAGACCTTGACAATTTGTGTAAATACTTTGCTGCAGTATTAATTTAGGTGTACTTAGTTATTCTCATGATTTGTTGTTTAAAAGAATTAAATAAATAAATATCACTCGCAAACTATGTTAGCTCTTGGCTTAATTTCCTCTATATTGGACACATATTTGAATACCTAAACTTATTTATAATATGTATTTTCTAAACAACAATCTGTCTAACAAACAATTTGGAGAGTCCATAATTTAGAAATATACTTAGTAGAAAAATTAAAGAGTAAGTAACATTTTTTTAATCAATGACCTCCTGTGGCAGCTTGAAGCTAGTTTAAAATGTGGCACTAGAACGGCAGATTCAAGCTTGTGGAAATGGAATAGCACAACAAGACACCTTAGAGATTTATCATAACTTTAATATTCTATGGGTTATTTATAACTGTTATAAGCTTTTGAATCATTCTGTGTTGATACTGCTAAGATATAAATAAAGCGCTTCATATAGGATACTAATTAATGGGAGAGTGGGACCTCATAATACTTATATGCATTTATAATTGTTTCTAGGAGGCCCTAACCTTTATTAGGTAGGTAAGTATGCTATATTTAAAATTTTCATTTCAATACATCATCATACATTCATCAGTTTATCACCATATTAAGATAAACAGTGCGCTTATAGAGAAAGTATTAAGTGTTGAAAGAATATATAGGTACCTACCTCTCACTGATGCTCAGCAAATTAGCAATCGTTCACATTTCTTGTTTGAGGTAACAAAATCCATATCTTAGTAGGTAATTACTTAATGGCTGGTTGAGGGCTTGCATTATTTATTACTAGTTTACTAGGTGCTGCATGACAACCATTTTCCGTTGGTTATATCCCTGGTCATATCCCATATCAAACACAGGGAACCTGCAAAAATAACCATCTATTAAATAGGTACATGTGCATTTAAATAGGTTGTTATTGTTGTGAGTAACTAGGTAGTCAGGTACCATATTTCACATCATCCTTACCTTTCCTTCGAATAGAGTCCAAAGTAGTTTTAAATGTTACATTATTGTAGCAGAGTAATTCATGTGTTGGAAGTCTTTCTCACAAGAAAGCATCGGCACTACTTAATTTGGTCTTGATTCGGACGACCTCGACGATTCTGATACTTTGACTAAGCACTTTTCATTGTTTGCAGCTCACAAAAGTCACAAATAGTACATAATTTGGAAAATGACAATTCAAAAACTTGATTTATCACCGCTTGTTATCACGAATAATAATCACTCACGCACAGCTGATTCAAAAACCGCCATTTTGATTGTTTAGTTGGGCGCATGTTGGGCGTTTTTCTTCAAGTCTTCGGAGTTAGAATAGTTTTCTATATTGTACTGTAGAATACAGAACAGAATACACGTCAAAAGTGCTTCTTGGCTAGCCATTTGTATGAATTATGTCATTGTGACAGCTCTGTGCGCTCTCTGAGCGTTTTTCTGTTCGTTTCGATATATTTAAGATGACGCTTTGTCTTGCACTTACTCTATTCGTTTAGATAAACCACGTGGTCAATTTTTCCCCCATACATTTCAAGACGATAGAACAGAAAAACGATACCGGCGTTGGCATCTTGTCTAGGCCTACTTGACCTATACTAGGCGATGCGATATCGCGACGCCAACGAAACGCGTAACGCGTCATAGCAAAACGTCAGTGCGAACGAGGGCTATTATAATTTGTGTGAACACTTGGCTTAGAAGAGCCATAATGCCGGCACCACACTTCGCTATTCGTTATTCGGCTTATGCGCCTACATTCGACGAAGTGTGGAGGGTTTATTCGTCTATGTTTTCTTTATTCGCACGCATAACTCATAAGCGCGATAGCAAATATTTTAATGCCGGCACCACACTTCGCTATTCGCTATTCGTTATTCGGCTTATGCGCCTACATTCGACGAAGTGTGGAGGGTTTATTCGTCTATGTTTTCTTTATTCGCACGCATAACGCATAAGCGAGGTAGCAAATATTTTAACAAATACGGCGCAGCCGCATAACGAATAGCGAATAGCGAAGTGTGGTGCCGGCATAAAAAAAAACAACGTGCGAACGTGACAGCACTGACAGCTAATAAACCAACCAATAGCAGCTGTTTGTCAGTTGTCAGTAGTAGAAGGATGCACGTATGCATATTCAATCACTTAACAACGTATTGTGTATTTTTGTTGTGCAACGTTTCGCAATTTTAATAAAAATATCTATTGATTGAAGTTGCTCTGTCGTAGCCTGGAGATAACCGAGCCTCTAAAAATATTGTTTGCAGATTTTTGGTTTTAAAATGACTACTCCGCCTACACTTCCTCAAATCGATCGTGAATTGGATTTGTCCAATACTGGAAGAGGAGTATGGCTGGTTAAAGTTCCCAAGTATATCGCTAACAAGTGGGAAAAAGCCCCGGGAAATATTGAAGTTGGGAAGTTAAAAATATCTCGGGTGCCAGGGCAGCGAGCCCAAGTACAGTTGTCGCTTTCGGAAGCCGTGATGTGTCTGAAGGACCCCGGAGAGCAGAGCATCCCGAAAGAACATCGCTTGGACGTCTCGAACGTGACCAGACAATCTTTAGGCGTATTCTCTCATGTAGTTCGTAAGTATTAGCAGAGATGCTACTTATATCCCATAGTTAAAGATATTCGCAATATTATAATATCGTGGAACTAATGGTATCACTAATGTGGAACACTTTATATACTAATATAACCGTAACAAGAAAAAACATTAAAGAATGGCATTGTAATTGCCACACAAACTGATATTTGTTAGATTTGTATACTTTAAAATCATACTTATAAAGCTTGCCCCCATTACACTTCACCATGGCAACAATGTACAACGAATATATGATTGACGATTTTAACCCATGGACTGCCCTATGTGCACCATGATACATGATTGTGGTATACAACTCTAATTGGATATTATATAGAGATGACAATTCATTGACTTTCTTAACATGAAGTGCTTTAAGGGTCAATTAAAAAAAAAATGGGTTTTTATAAATATTTCAATAAATTTACTTGCTAATTCTGGTTTCCAGCATCCAATTCTGATTCTGTGGTGCCAGAGTCAGAAAAACTGTACATGGAAGGTAGAATAGTGCAGAAATTAGAATGTCGGCCCTATGCCGACCCTACGTACTACAAACTGAAGTCTGAGTCTATTCGAAAGGCATCTATGCCACAGCGTCAAGTGCAACAGTTAGACAGAATAGTACAGAACTTCAAACCTATATCAGATCACAAGCATAATGTAAGTACTAGCCCTATAATAATTATAATAATTAATTATAATAATTTTCATACTTAAAGTTTCTGGGCGGAATGAATGGAGAGCCACTCGACCGCCCGCCTGCCTCGGCCGCGTCCCCACTCATCATCATCATACTTAAAGTTTAGCAACAAATACTTCTATTATTTGAATAAATTTTCGGTTTTTAGATAGAATATCAAGAACGCAAGAAAGCAGAAGGCAAAAAGGCGAGAGATGACAAAGATGCAGTGCTCAATGTACTGTTTGCTGCTTTTGAAAAACATCAGTACTATAACATTAAGGATCTGCAAAAGGTACCACTTTATAAATTATAAGCAATCTATATATACAAAAGGCAAACCTGACTCACTGACTTAGATATCAACACACAGCCGAAACTACTGTACCTAGAAACTTGAAATAGGGAGTAGCTGGAAACTAATTGTACGCATACGAAGTCGCCGACGTCCTCTACTCAATAATAAAGATATATATTTATTTATTTATTTATTTATAGCCTCTTATTCAGAAAAAATATACAAAAAAATCTTAAAACTACAGTAACCACATCTTATTTATTCTTATCTTATCTTATCTTATCTTATTTATATTTCTGTGTGCCTTCTGGCAAAGGCCTCCCCCAGTCTTCTCCACTCCTCCCTGTCTGTGACCACTCTAACTCCTGTGCACGTCCTTCCCACCATGTCCACTATTTCGTCCTCCCATCTTTTAAACTGTCTACCTCTATTTCGCTTACATCCTCTTGGGTACCATGTTGTTAGAATTTTACTAAAAGATAATAAAGATAATGTTAGCTCAAAAGTGTACTATTAAAACTATTATTTTGTTTCATACAGATAACTAGGCAACCAATTGTGTACCTGAAAGAAATTCTGAAGGAAGTGTGTAACTACAACCTGAAGAATCCTCACAAGAACATGTGGGAGTTGAAGCCAGAGTACCGGCACTACAAGCAGGACGTGCCGGCCGAGACCAAAGACGATAAGAACAGCTCAGACAGTGACTGAAGGAATCATGTGATATCAATTATTAATAAGACACTCAAGTAATATACTATTTAGGTAAAATATAAATTGAGTTTTATTAGAAGTCACTGAAACAACCAGTATGCTTGCACAATTTAATAACATTAAACAAATACATACACAAAAAAATATTTTAAAGTTTCACATCAAGAATACAATACAAGATAAAAATCATTTAATTATAGACAGTAAAAAATTTCACCAACAACTTCAGTTGTGGGATATTTATAACTTTATTATGTATATAATTATGTGTATAATTAATTCAGTCCGAGAGTTCAGCATTGAGAATTTACTTTTTGATCAATAGTCCTCAGTATCAGTTAATGGCATTATACTTCGATTTCTTGATGTAGCTTGCCAGGAAGCAGGATAGTAAAGTGCCAACCAAGGGAAACAGTGCGGTGCCAATCGCAATTCCAATCAACAGGTCCATGTTGGTCTCAAGATATTCAACAATCACTTTGTAGCAGCCCTGAAAATGATGAAACTTTATAATTGCCACTCAAATACAAGCTTATACATGATATATGGGCACCTAAACATTGCCTCGGCAAAGATCTGTCCGTAAGTAATTTCATTTAGGAAGGAGGATTGCACCGGGAAGAAAAATAATTCTCTGTGGGGTTTAGTAAACACTAAGAGGGGAGAATGAATCGGGGCCCACGGCACTACCGTTCTCTGAAACGCAACAAGGTTGGGAAAAAGAGCATTACGTTTGCAGGAGGTACCTACTACAATATTCACTGCCCTAATTTGTTCCAAACATATTGGGTTAAGCCGTGCGATTCTCACTGACGCGACGAAACTTTATCTCTTTCAAAGTAGAGGGCGCTGGGCTGCGTTGCCGGGTCTGCGGGCTCATTGCGTAGAGCCCTTAAGTTCAGCCAGTAACGAATTGACTGCAGCATGCTATACCTAAACCACTACTAAAAAGATGTTAGTGTCTTGAGGCTTGTTACGTACCGCCTGATAGACGTCGCTATAGTTGGCCGTGACGCAGCTGTTGGGGTCCACGCAGCACGAGATGGGGATGAGGCGCTGCGGTGACAGCCGCACCCAGTCCGTGTAGTTGGAGACGCCGCAGCACTGCAGCTGTTAACAGAAAAAACCGGTAAAGTTTTTAGATGGAAAACTAGAATCAGGTTCCAGGAAATGCTTATACTCATTAATAAAATACTGATATTCGTAGTTTTTGACTTTTATAGTTGCCGAGTAAAACTGATGCGCTATTGCTATACAGGCAGAGAGACATTTAGTCGCACCATAAGGGTTTCCTTTTTACCATTTTGGTACGGAACCCTAAAAAGTACCAGGCCTTCCTATTATGGGATCACTGGATTTGCCCGCATCTTCAAAAGCAGAATTAGGGTAAGGGTTTTTTGGGTAGAATTTGTTTATCACTGTTTAACTACCTAATTATTTTCCCGGGACAAAAAGTAAGTATCCTGCGACCTGCGTTCATTAAGGACACGGAATATACCTACCGAATTTCATATAAATCCTTTCATCTGTTTTAAGTAAGTAACTTATATGCCTTTATTTGTGTAACGTTGAAATTGTTGACAAAACAACACGTTTTCTCCACTATTGTGTCCCAAAACCTAACACCTACCTAGGGTGATAGAACCAGTAATGGACAAGGCACCAATAATGAACTCTTGATTCTTATTTTACAGAAAATAAGGGTTATTCATTTGTTTTGCAACAAATGAATAACAATAAATTTTGGTCCGTATACAATTTGAATTAAGAGTGAAGTGTCCATTACTGGTACCTGTCAGCGAAAAGTGTCCATCATTGGTGCCGTCACCCTTTGCCTGATCCAAAGATAAACATCCTGACATTTTATTTCACCTTATTTTACCATTTTTATGATATTTATTTTATTTTACTATCGCTACGAAATTGATACACAAGTTTTCTCATTACAAGAAACTAGAAAACGTGTCCATTTCCACCATTGAAGAAAATGATTGAGTAACATGACGGGCCTCACAGCAGCTTGTGCGAAGTCAAAGTTGCCCTTGCGCGGGTCGTAGGTGATGAGGGTCTGCGTGAGCCCGTCGCGCAGCCCCTTGGCGAAGGTGTCCCGGTAGCACGCCACCGACGCGCCCATGCCCGCGTCCATCATGAAGATGCATGCCAGGAAACCGCCATACTGGAACAGGGTTGTACCAACATGTACTAACAAAGGACATACAAAACGGTTGAGATACCTTCCCGAAATAGATTGAAAGGTCTAAAAAATGTAACGTGCTCTAGCTGTCGACAATTTTGTCGAGAACCTTTGTAAACACTACTAGATCAGTTAGGGCTTCTCCTGTTTCACCGGATGTCTCACGATGTAGAGCAGCGCCGACTGGTCCATGGTGATGCAGGAGAAGGCCACGGAGCTGACGAGCTCGGCTCCGGCAACCGCAAGTGTACCGCTCCTGAGGCCACGGAGACTGCATGACTCACGATGTAGAGTAGCGCCGGCTGGCTCTTGATGATGCAGGAGAAGACCACGAAGCTGACGAGCCCGGCTACGACGACTGCAGGTGTACCGCTCCTGAGGATAAGGAGAATGCATGACTCACGATGTAGAGCAGCGCCGGCTGGTCCTTGGTGATGCAGGAGAAGGCCACGGAGCTGACGCGCCCGGCTCTGGCAACCGCAGGTGTACCGCTCCTGAGGACACGGAGACTGCATGACTCACGATGTAGAGCAGCGCTGGCTGGCCCCTGATGATGCAGGAGAAGGCCACGGAGCTCACGAGCACAACCAGCAGGGCCACGCCGATCAGCACGTGCGGCGCGGTGCCCGAGAACTCCGGGGATAGCTCCATGTACTTGTACAGGTCGAACTCCGCCCACAGTCCGACTATTAGCAGCAGGAGCCCTGTTATCTGGTGGCGGGAAACAAAACAAGCAAATGATAACTACCCAATAACGTCACGCATGTTTAAGCCTAGTGCATAATAGTTGTAACTTCAATCACTCAAAGTACCTGATTAAATTCTTCCCTTCTGTTCTTGGTAGTTACCTAACGACTTAAGACGTTTTTAATTTACATAGTTTTGATCCAGGTCAAACTACACTAGGCTTCCAAGTATAATTTGACCTACACGCGAATATACTTTTAATTAAATAATACAGCTATCAAAGTTATTAACTTTCGAGAACAGTGAAAGACAACTTCTATTGCTTCTGTAATCGAGTATGGCCATAACATTCGTTTGATCTCAATCCAACTGCACGCAGTTAAAAGTGTAAGCTGTGCTTAACGCTGACGTCTACGCTATACATTTTGTCAGTTTTCAAAAATCGCTACCTTTAGGGCCAAGACACACATCTTGACTAGCCCCCCTCGTACATAACCGACGAAAAAGGCAAAAAAAAAAGTGGAGCAGTTGATAGGCTTACTTATAAAAGTGCCCGTGCGGCTTACGTTTGACTTTACCTTTGACTTATTATTCAGGCAGGAACATTAGAGAAATCTCTACTTATTAGCAGATTGTATGCGTGATAAGTTGTACAGTCAACAGTATAAATAAGTGATCATTTATGTACCTTGTCGCTTTCAATCGTTTCACAATTCTGTATGACATTTCAAACACGACGTTAAAGTGACAAGGTACATAAATGATCACTTATTTATACTGTTGACTGTACCTATAACCTATATTACCCGCCATTTTAGAGACATTTAACTCTTTCCTTTTTCAAACTTGTTTATGAAATTATGAAAGGTCGTCAGTGTCGTCACTAAAGGTAGTACTTAACGAGTTAATCGTCATTGATAACATTGACTTACTCTGAGTGTGGCCGTTACGTGATAAAACAGCACGGCAAGTGTCATCGCGAGGAACAAAATGCTATGTGGGATTTATGGGCGCACTTTCTTCTCCTCAGTCTTAAACTATACCGTTATCATATTGTTAACCATATGGCTGCCTCTACTGTGAAGTTAGTAAGAGCTAGCAAAACGTTTACGCCGTATAGTCGATTTTGTCTCATACCGTAAACTTTACGGTATGAGACAAAGTCGAATATAGGCCTAGGTTTATGACTAAAAAATGTGCTAAGAAATACGAAAAGAGTCTCGGTATCAATAAGAGGCTCTACACATTTATTATTGAGTGTCTGTCTGGTGATTAAAACACATCGCTTATAACAAAACTCTTTAAATGTCTACATTATTTACTACCGTTAAAATTGATTCTATCATCATTAGGTAAAAGACGCTGCAGTTTTCTAAGAATGTTATAATACTCCTAAAGTATTTAACTCCTGAATTGACAACATCTGTCAGAATGATAACAATGTTTTCTATTGAAATAATAAAAACATCAGCTTACCCAGAACACGATGTTAAATATGAAAAGGAATGTTTTCAGGCATGCTATCACAGCCACGTGTTTGAATTGGTTGCCCATGCTCACTGTTTATGTGTTTCCATTCATGAATAAACAATTTTGTGTATTATTTAGGTTTGGAAGCTGGATTTGTGTCTTGTTTTGTTGGCACACTGAAAGGCGGGCGGGTCGCGCGCACCGCGCGTGCGCGTCAACATCGGCGCGCGTCCATTTCCCGACTTCCCCGTCCTTCCAAGTCTTCCAACTTAGCTCAAGAAGGACATAGGTATCGTCGGTCTAGATGTGACAACTCGTATATGCAAAGTGAGAAACTTTTCAGGAGAGACCAAAAACTGCTTTTTAGTTACGAGGTCCCACCTTAACAAAGTTGTTCCGTGATAGAATTCTAATATTACCAAGGTTTCACGTAGATCTTACGAGGTTACACGAGTTGAATGCTTGTTACGAGGTGTCACTTCTAGTCGTTTTTTTCCGTCAAAATCAATTATAACGCAGGAGACATTTACGAGTTAACACCGGAAATACTATTTGAAACTTTCTGCATCAAAATCTCATTTTACCAAAAAAAAGTAGTTACGAGGTGTCACATCTAGACCGACGGTATGTTTTGTTCGGTCACAGAGTTTCGGTAGATGTCTGAGTTGAAAAGTCTGTAGGGGTATGTTTCTGCGCAAAAGATGATGGTACGATCAACAAATTTAATTGTTGAGTCACTATATATATATTTCTGGGGTGTGCTTCAATCAGTCTAAAAACTTTTTGCATAATTTAATTGATCTACACATACGAAATTACTCATAAACGTTAAGCGTAAGAATAAAATGTATATTTTTGGTAGGTAGCATAAGCGGTCAAATTATATAGGTACCTTACTTACACTCATTTATCATACCAACATTTTGTATAACATTCATATCAAAAAATGCCATTTGATATGGTATAGATTACTTACCTACATAGTTATTTTGTTTGAAACTAATTATTATAATAAAATTTATTACACACCAGAATTATGTCGCAGAAAGCCAATGAAAATTGATTGAATTAGTTTTGAATTAAGATGTCATTTGATAGGGTTCTGCAGTGAGTCAACAATTGTTGACGTATATGATTGATTCTATAGTGGCTTACATACATACATACATACCTTCACGCCTGTAATCCCAGAGTGGGGTAGGCAGAGCTACAGAATTAGGTCCCTACAACCTAAAAACTTTGCTTGTAGTATTGTTAGGCGATTGGCTTGCAACCTGTCATTAATACCTACGCTGGTAAACATCTTAGCCTTATTGTGCAAAATGTGGTTAAAGAATAAATTATCAACAATTCAGTGGCTTAGTTCTAGGTTTATAAATTATTAAAGTATTCAAGTACTTATTTATTTATTGCTACTATCCATCTACGTACCTAATGCCACCAAGAGTCCGCTGTGTGGACAGAAGCCTCTTAATAAATAAATTAGTTTTCAAAAAACGTCAGTCTGCAACATTTGGCTGGTTATCTAATAGCGACGAAAAAATACCTAGGTACTTACTTCCTTACTGTCCAAGGTACCTATTAACCTCAATAGATATTTTTTAACCGACTTCAAAAAAAGGAGGAGGTTCTCAATTCGTCCGTATTTTTTTAATTTTTTTTTAATCTTTGTTACCTCAGAACTTTCGACTGGAGAACCGATTTTGATGATTCTTTTTTTATTTGAAAGCTGGTGCTTCCCGTTTGGTCCCATTCTTATCAAAATGAAGATCTGATGGTGGAATCCATGAGGAATCGACGGAACTCTTCAAAAATTATAGGCACACCTATAGCGATTTTGGTATTTTTCATTGTAACTCGTGTATTTGGTCTTGGAAAGCACTATTTGGTGAAGTGGAACTGATGATGAAGACCACAGATGGCCACCGGAACTCCTAAACGGTATATATTTCGAGGGTGGCGACAAGATATTTCGATTAAGATAGTTGAGCGACTATGACGAAGCATATTTAGGTTTAAATATATGACTATGACTTTCCCACGGCGTTGCTTGCGGCGAGATTGAAATGTTCTATTGTTTCTTATTAATTGAGAAGTAGGAGAATAACAGCATAATTATGATCACTAAAAAGTATAAAATAAAAAAAAAAGTTAAAAAAAACAAAAACCTGCCTTCAAAAAGCAAAAAAAAAACTCCTTTAAAGAACCATTTTAATGAAGTTATTTTTTGCTTTTTGAAGGCGGGTTTTTTGACAATCAAAAGTAGCAAGTAGCTAGGTGTATAGGTTTTTGGGGCGCGGTCAAACACAAAATCTGTTTTTTTTTTCATACTAATTGAGGACTAAGAAAATATAGTTAAAATATAATTTTAGAGTTTAAATAGGTAGGTACAGTCACCAGCAATAATATATTATCCAATATGGGTCGCAAAAATATCTGACACGCTCTTATACCTCTAGTAATAAAGACGTGTCAGATATTTTTGCGTTCAATGTTGGATAATATATTATTGCTGGTGACTGTACCTACGTGGTACCTACAATTACTTACTAAGACGATAACGATACCTACTACACTGGCCCGCAAAACTAAGTATCACACTAGAATATAATACAGTACAATAGTTTTAATACTAGCTAGTACAAGACCTCTTGCATGTAGTTGTGTACAAAAGTAATAGGGAATTTGCGTCTAATTTCAAATATAGAATGTCGAACGGTCTATATAGATGTGTTACAACTACATGCAAGATGTCATTTACTTAAGTTTTTCACCTACAAGTACTTAGTTTTGCGGGCTAGTGTATATACCTACTTAGCGTTTTCTTCTAATCTCTTCCTGCATTAATTCGTGATTAATTAATTTATATAACAGGATTTTATCAGGTCTTTCAGCTGAGTTTCAGTTGTCTGGTGAGATCAAAAACTGCGCCGAGGCCGCACTGCGCGCGCGCCGGCAGTCATTCTGCGACCTCCGCGCGGCACTCCCGCGCACCGCGAGCGATACCGATACCGATACCCGATCGCGTGCGACCGAATGTACAAACTTTGCTTTACTTAATCCAGGCATTATGACTTGCCACTGTTATTTTTTTGTCGTCGGAATATTTTTCTGGATTACGTCGGTATCCCCCATTGCTGATATTGAAGCAGATGACGGTGAGATTTTTTTTTAAATATTAACTAAATTTTGTTTTGGTATAAAACAAAACAAATTAATAAAATTTTCAAAGTGTTAGTACCTACGACGTTTATTGTACCTTTTTTTTTTTTTTTTTCTTAATTAATGGCTTTCACTCCTTGTGTTTAACAAGGTGTATTTCGCCAGTATCGAGTTTTAGACAATCACCATGGACTTATTAGAGAAACAAGTCCATGGATATCACACGCGAGGACAATTGTTCGGTTAAAGAGATTTACTCTGGTGGACTAAACAGAAGCACATGGGGTTAGCTCCACGCGCTTCTGTCAAGTGAATTGTACCCTTATGAGATTGAGTACTTTAGTGCCTTGTCATAACAAACTTCAAACTGAACATTGAGTGACAAGCACCATTTAGCCAATGACGTTTATAATGACAGGGTTGTAAACATGTTCAAATGTTTACAACCCTGTCATATTTATGTGCTTATATTGCTACGAGTATAATTTTTATTGGTACTGTACTATAAATAGTTAGGAAAAATATTTAAGAGAAAATCCTGCTTAGTTTGGATTTTTTTACAAATATGATCGCAGTGTTTATTGAATAAGATAGACATAAAATAACACTGTCTACATCAAATTTGGGCATGAGCCCCCGTCCACGATAGCAGGTAAATAGATCTAGTATGGGCGATGTTCCACCATCACCAGATTAATATTATACTCATCTCGGGGCTAGTGGATTGGGCGTGATAAATGCTTATCTTTAATTTATTGTTCATCGATGCTTCGACATAGGCTTCATTTGATATTTACAGTACGTATACCAAATACTTAATAGTTGATTTAAAAAGAAGTGCCCACCTACCTTAAATTTGGACAATTATAAAATTGTGCACAAATTGTGCCCCAGCTATTTCTCAATATTCGCATAAGTAATTCCGGCGCCGGCGCGGTAAAGTTCTAAAAAACGTAACGGTCAATCAAATCATCAAATGTCAAAGACGAAAATACGAGTTTAGATTTTAAAATCAAACAATTGAGAGTAGGTCAGACAGAGACCTTGTTAATAACGACACATGAAAATAATGATGTAGGTACAGTTAATTTGGGCTATTTTGAATGCTGAGGCTCTGAAATAGGTTTCGCAAAACATTTTACAACAATACATTTGTATTAATAAGTTCATTAAACTTATCCCCTTTAATCTTTCAGCCATAAGTTAAGGTATCTCAGCATTTAAAAGATAAACCATGATAATTAGAAGATAAATTAGCTAAGTGCAAAAAAACACATCTAAGAACAAACGTAGAGCATGTTCACTCAGGTACATATTACATTTGGCATTTTATACGATCGAGATGTTTTTAAATATTTTTACATACTTGGCTTGTTCCTATTGTAATATTTTTAAGCAAGTTTATTTTTCTGTATTTAAGTTCAAGTGGCGTTAGGGCCCACGTAGCTTGGCTGTACGGTTAATATCATCATCCTCATCATCATCATCATCACGTCAGCCGAAAATTCGACTGCTAGACATTGGCCTTCCACAAATGTCTCCACCTTGATTGGTCCTGCGGTACTGGCATCCTCGGTGTATTATTAGTGTTTAATTGTTTATCACGGTTTCACGTTTGTGATGCATCTAGATACTTAATGCAAGTGCACTGTAATTACCTACATACACCGTTAGACCTTCACTAGTTACTTTTGAATTGTGTTTTTTTTTTATTCATAAAAAACGGCCATAGGTATAAAACCATCAGTAGGTTTCTTCATATTTTATGTTAGACCTATTCTGAGCCCCTATTCCACTTTATCTTTGACCATATTCTTATCATTTTGTTTAACATACGGACTATAGGTACCTATTGGCAAGTTAAGAAGAGGTTACGTTAACAAATCGATAACGATCGATAACTTTCATTTGAAAATTATAATGATAAAATTAATGCACTGGGCTCTAGTAAGATGGTAATACCTAGTCGAAAAGGCAAGCATAACCTGTGGCCGTGGACAACAACGGCGTTAACGAAGAATGGCCGGGTTTTTAGTGGGTATTCCGGCCGCTCTTGCTCTACGATTCTCACATAACCACCGTGAGTCCCCTCAGACCCTGGGTCCCTTTTCCTTTTCCCACAAAAAAATAATCGACTTATAGTAAACTCTCTCCAAGCTTATGTCAGTGGCATACATGATTATGGTAGCAACGCAAGTCGAATCGAAAACCTCTCTAAACCCTACTGACTATTCACTTTCTAACCAGAACTAACATTTTACCGAAAAATTAAGTAAACATGTAACAACTACCTACTTAAGAACTATTTAGCATTATGAAGTTGCAGAATATTACGACTTTACGAGTTATTCTTTTGAAAGTTTTACATAATTTGCATTTAAATGTGTACGTGTGAAAGTTCCGGATCGCGTTGTGAGCTTTTTAATCCAGCTCGTGGCTAATATAAGCTCGCGTAAGCTCTATAAATCACTTTCAAATCAAACGGATTAATTGACTTACGATTATGTTAATGTGATTTTTATTTGCGGTTGTTTAGAGACAACAGTGTGTGGGTTTACTTTCGGTGATTCAGAGACATTAATCACATTGAAAAAATACGAGTCGAGTGCGAGTCGGAGTCGAGCACCAAGGGTTCCGCATCTGGTCTACGTCTATATCTGCGCTTGGTACCCAATATAGTCTGTCTTTGACGATAGACAACCTTTATCTTTCTTCTAAAAACCTTTATCGTCCTCAGCAACTCGCACCTTTTATAGATTTTCTAGTATGTATGTAATGTGTTACGGGGGCCCTTTCTTTTTTAGTTTTAATATTATAGTATTTAGCTTAGTTATAATTAGGTTTATTTTAGCTTTAATTTATTATTTAATTTGCCTTACTTTTAGTTTTAATTTTTAATTGTTACTTTGTATTATATTTAAAATGTATTAAGTTTGTAATTTGTAATTGTGCCAGTAAATAAATACTTTTTATTATAATTAGGTACCCAACATATTAAAAGTCACCGATTTTAAAGATAAATGGTTACACTCTTTAATCTCGAAATATTTTATACCTTTTTCCAAAATTCCGATTCTGAAAACTCCTAATCATCGCTATTCTGAATTTGAGTTTCACAAAGCATAAAAATTACGAATTTCTTAATTTTCAAATTGTCAATTGAGTACTAGCGGTTCGTCCTCGCTTCGCTTCGGTTTATGTGAGGTTTTTGTAACACCCGTGCATAAACCAAAATGTATTATACATACTAACCTTCCGTGAAAAATTATCTAACTGATGGTGCAAACCGCATGAAAATCCGTTCAGTAGTTTTTGAGATCACTGCAAACATACATACAGACAGGCAGACGCGGCGGGAGTCTTATAATATGTAGTGAAGTAGTTATACCCGACTTATTGAAATATCTGACGGAGATATCATATCTCCGACAAGATGGAACACCGAATTCTTTAAGCATTTGGATCGGAACCCTAAACGAGCGCGCAACAAACGAAAACTAGTTGTAAGTATCATCGTAGGTCAGTGATGGGAACATTGAGCCGAATTGCTTAAGCGCTCCGAAGACGCTCAGTGGCTCAACTCAAGTCGATCAAGCATCTTGCCTGAAATGCGTAGGTATTATTATATAGGTGGTAAACAATCCCAGCACTCCACTTGTGTGAAAAAATATGCGTTATATATATAGTCCATATACCAATAGGGAATATGCATGAATTTCTTAAATCGCATTTCTTAACAAAATATGAAAATACCATAAAAGAGATCACTAAAAGAAATACGGGTGATACAAGCATTTTTAAATGCTAATTAGACAGAGAGATCCGAAGTGCACCGGTGACGTCATTGTGCAGTTCGGCCATATACCTAAAGTCCACGTAAAATTCTGTTTTGCTAGAAAGAGATCGAACAAATCTTTGTTGGCTTATAATAATAATAATAATAAAACTCTTTATTTCAGACATAACAGTCCATAGTAGGTGTTAGTATACATAAATGATCTTAACAATAGTGTTAGTAGGTACAATAAAATAGATTTATACCTTGGCTTATATCTATTGGCTTATACCTTGGCTTATATCTTGGTTTTTTTATAGCTATTCAAAAAATATTTTTTCTCACCTATTTGTAACATGAATCAGCTTTTTTTGAAGCTGTAAAAAAAACATGCATATTCCCAGACTTGTCTTATTTAGTAAACACTTTTATAACCTCATAATGCATAATTTTTGGCAAAAAAGAACTTTTTCTTCTGAATAAAGCAATTAGAGACCACATTTTGCACACAATTTTCCTGATTTTACATCATGGCTTGTTTTTTTATGACAAAATTGTTATTTTAGTCGAAAAGGGAGCATTTTGAGGTTATAAAAGTGTTTACTAAATAAGACAAGTCAGTTGGTATGGACTTTAAAGTTGTCTACGAGCTTGTCGTACGCACTTGATTGACTGTCTCCGAGACGCTTTACAAGTCAACCGCTTAATTAATGACGTATAGGTACCTACATACTAGACATGTATACGTATACTTTAATGTGGGACGCTGGTGGTGTCGTTACTTATAATGATTATTATTTTATGCAACTTTCTTGTATCTCAAAAATAGCGCGCGTTGATGTGTTTCTTTTGCATGGGTAATTTGATGGTTTTGTTGTAGAGTTGGTTAGCTATTTAGTTACCTACTTATTTTACGTGCTGTAACATATACAGCCAGTCTGTTACCCCCTGAATTGTACGACTAAATAAGAGCTATACCGTAACGTCCACAATTTGAATACGATATACAAGGTGGCCTAAAACCAGGGAGTAGGTATACTTACTACAAAATTCGTGTTTTGGCCTCGTAATATTGTCAGTCAATCACGCACGTCAGTAATGAAACAGTTTTATAAGTATATAGGTACCTTTTGCCTACCTTTTGTATATAGGTAATTAATAATTATTACATCTAATAAAACCGGGTAGTAAAGATTGCAATTCACGAGATGACGGCTAACAGAACGGCGCACCCGAGATGGGTCAGCTGATGGCCCGTAACGGGAGCCGATGCGCTACACGTTTGAATACGGAATTAAAGGCCGTTTTACAAGTTCTTTTTAAATTTTATATCTTTTATTTTTTATTTGTATGCCAGTATCCTAAAAGTCAAATATTTTTTAAAAGAAAGTTTTTTTTTAAATCCCGAGTCCCTTTTAAATTTGTGTTAAGGTCTGCCCACACCTATCGACGCGTAATCGGCTTTCGCCGAGCACTTTACACCGCACTATTCGCATTTAGCCGATCGGCCATCTCAGCGGTTGTACCTATGTTCAGCAGTCTCATCCTCGTTACGGCTGCAGAGATTTGCTATCGCAGCAGCTGTGAACCTACGATCGGCTCTCGCGTGCCCTGTACTGCCGTCGAGACGTCAGATAGCCCTTTATGTAAAATTAAGGTTCTCCCCACACCCATCGACGCTGAACGGCTGTCGCCAGCTCTAATCGGCTATCATCGTAGCTACTCGGCCATGGTCGGAACTGTTCAGCCGTTGCCGGCGCCGATCGGCGGTACTCGACGATGTAAGAATGCGAACGAATTGGCTGCTAACAGCGTCGTACGGATGCGAACAGAACGAAGAATTTCCGGTCTATAGACGTCGTCGTTTAGCCTAGCCGATTGACGTTTGTTTCTCTCTTATTGCGTAGACATAAAAGAGTTTTTTGACCGGCTAACGCCGATTCCGCGTCGATAGGTGTGGGCAGACCTTTAACTTGTTGATTGAACAGGTTTTCAAGCATTTTATAATACCTATACCTATCTTATCTTGTTGGTGGGGTCCTTACGGATACACTTCGACCCTATGGGATCTTTTGTGTAGTTACCCCTCCTTTAGCTCTTAATCCAATGTAGCGTCCACCCCTTCCAAAAAGCCTATACCTAATAATATTTACAATATTAATAAGCCAAATAACGTAATGGACCTAGCCATTTTACCATTTCACTGCTGCGGCATACATTGCTGGTTTATATCGAGATATGGTCATTAAATCCCGCTAAATTGCACTAGACCTATTCCAATCATTGGCGATATGTAAAGCAATCATAAAGCTGCGTGGAAGACATTTAGGTATGTACTTAACTTACATATCTACTTACTAGTTACATACAAGTGGCGACGCGGGTAGCCTAGTGCGGTCCCGGGTTTGATCACCGGTAGGTAAGGGCAAATATTTGTGTGATGAATGAACACTATTTCTTCCTGAATCGTTGTGGACGGAGGAAGTATGTACTTATACATATATTGTTATCTAATATACATTGTATCAGCCTAGAACTTTAGTCTGGGACTCGGTCAATTTGTGTGTTATTGTACCCTTGATATTTAGCTAAGGGTAAGTACAAAGATTGTAACCATTTTTAGGACAAAGGAGAAACTTTAGCAAAGTTTATTTTGACCTGTCCTTGCGAAGTAAGCACTAAATATAGCGCTAATGAAAACGATTAAATACAATTGTTTCGCTAGACAATATGAATAGCAGTTATGATGAAATTAATATATATATGAATAGTGATTGAAGTAACCGTAGAATTGGACGAGACAATTTTAAATTGTTCGTCATTTGTTACTCGGAATTTTAAACAAGTTTCCAAGATAATCTCGTTTAAAATAGACTAGGACCTTAGCTAAACTTGCTCAATATACATAGGTGAGTAGGTACCTATTAAACAAGCCGGTCAAGTTTAAATTTTACTTACAGGTTTTCCAGTTAATCAGGTTTTACACAACTTGTACCTACTTGCAATTTGTACCAATTTCAACTTTTTCCGCATCGTAGAAAAAATAGACTAACTGGACACTGGCCTATATGTAAGTAAGAGTATATATCGTTTTTTCATCGGAAGTTTATGTTAAGTAAACTTACAGGGTTTTCCAAGCTCAAGCGATAACGCCTTAAATACCTCTCGTCCATATTTAGTTCAAACTGTTAAAAGCCTTCGCTGTAGAAGCTGCTCGCGCTGATTCCTTTCTGCATGGCTTATGGGCATGACGAGCTTGTGCTCAGGACTACCTATCTAATGTAAATCTTCTAGGGCTTCTAAACCGACATGAAATATATGTACTTATTTAATTGTTAATAATAATAATAACTAACGTGAGCTCGATTAACTTTTACACTTTCAGGGTAAAGAAGGTCTTAGCAGACAAACTGACAAATAGATGGACACATCTCTGCTCTGCTTGTTACTGTACTGGGCTCCGGAACACAGGGACACCTAGCTCAGGGCGAACAAATTATTGTATTTGTTTGTTTGAACAATAAACGTTTTCCCATTTAAGGTTACTTAACGATAAAAAAGATGTTTAACGTCACACTGACGGGATGGTTACTCGCGACTCGCGGCTGCGGCATGCCCGACGGCGTCACACACAATGTTCACCGCAAACCATCAATATTTCACACTTTTCCCACATCGCACAAATTATCCGCGGCCCGCGGGCTAACGGCTCTCAGGTCCCATGTAATCGACATCAGCTACCACGCCGCGCGCGTGTTACGCTTCAACCCAAGTTTTTTAACTAATTAAGATCGCGTTTGACTTTGTAACGGTCGTACATGCTCAAAGAGCACATTGTGCTGGCGTCTACCTAGGAACAACGCAGCTCGGCTGACAGGAAACGTTAATTTAGCCCTATCTGTGTCACGGATCGCAGTCACAGCGGGAACGCTAGCCCATCTGCAGCGCCTATCTTACAATCTCTAAACTGCTTCGGCCAAATTAACTGCACAATGAAAATACCTACACAATATCACTACCTACCTATTCATGCTGTCACCGTTATCGACCATCTTCTTCATTGTTTACATGACATGGGCCGATTCGGTTTGGTCGTTACCGAATCTGGAGTCAGGCAATCGTATCTAGGTCGCCGACAATGACTGCATATATTTGTAACGAATTGGGATATTCTTTTATCACTCTTGTGCCGGTTGTGAATGTAGGTAATTAACTGTGCTCATGAAATCTCGACGTACCTACATACGGCGAGAAGAGCGAGATCGGGGCCGGATTATAATGGATGCATGCGAATAAAAATTCTTAATTTAATTAGTTTTTTGCGTGATTTTTTGGATTATCTGCCACTGGTGGGGCGGCGCTCGCGGCTCTTTGGGCGCCGCTCGTGTCCGGGAGCCGGCGGGCCGGCGGCGCAGCAGAGTCACGGACCTATCATTGCGCGGACGCAGCCGTTAGCCGCCCGAGCACTTACTTAGCCCATTTGTACATGATGGATTGCCCGTGTCTAGTGCGGTAAACTGAAGCAAAAACGATGTCATCAGTTTTATTTTGTTCTTACCTATGACAATACAATGACGCTAGGTATAGATACCTAAGTAGGCATTATCGATAAAGGATATGTACTTAGAATTGCAACCATTAAATAATTGATGGCCCATATTTAGTAAGAAACATATCTCTAAAACTTACAAGTAAGATAATGGCCAATTCTCGCCATTATATTAGTACTCAACTACTTATTACGATGTTTTTAACTTAGTCACCTTTTAGCAGTTTTACCCAATTTGTAACCATGTCAATTGTCTTGTGCTCGAGGCACGCCATATTCATTGCGCGCCGCCGTCTCATATAGCCTCCACATGTCTGGCGCGAGACAGTCTCACTGCCTAACAGTTCGCGGTCGGCATTATGTATGCGCTAACGGTCGGCGCGGGCGCAACCCTGCGCAACCACGTCCCTAATACCACCACAACCGCACTTAATGAAACTTCACTCTATTAAAGCTGTCATGAGTGACATTGTAGATCACATAGTGAAATGTCAACGCATGAACCAAAATACATGTTGTTTTGCTCTTGTTGTGCGCTAAACGGGGCGTGTGTGAAACTTTGCTTTCACTAGACGCGATGACGCGTGGCTGGCTTTAATTAGTTGGTAATTACGTGTTAGGCGCGGCTATTGACAACTAGCAAGTGTATTGTGGCGTTAACTGCGCCAATTTGTCTTACCAAAAACACCGCGCTAAAATTACATCTAAAAGCCTTACTAATTTACCTTCGCACTCATCCAGAAATAATAAGTGTAAGAACAGAGACAGGTCGGTTGCTGGTGTAATTTGTAGGTTCTGCAACGCCGTGCTGGCAGGATTCCACTAAGATAACTACATCGGCGTCCTTTGATAATAAAATAAAATATGTATTTAAATTATCGAGCCTACCTAGAACATTGTGTAGTTACTTTAACCTGCTATCTCAATATAATGGCAAAATAAAGTACAGGGACGACAGCCGCCGGCCGGCGGCGGCCTGCTGCGCCGAGATTCCGTCGAAGGGCCCGCAGATATATCTCGTCGTTTATGCTAACTCTATTGTTTCCTTAAAAGCATATAGGTACTAAATTTAAGCCTTTTTAGGCATCTGTAAGTGAAGTAAAACGATTGCCTATGTTAGGTTAGATTTTTATCACGTCTCGCCATTGATGTCTACGAGTAGGTAGAGGTACCATGAAACTCTTTAATGTTAGCTCTAAAGAAGCGCTGCTTAATTATGTAAAAGGAACATTTAAGATACCGTTGGCTTACACGGTTACTAACATAGGTGCTACCCACTCAAAACCAGTAGGTGTAATAGGCGCGACGTACGGCTAGCGCCTGGTAGGGCAGTAGGGGCGAGTCCTAAGCGCGGTCGGCGACCCAGCTTCCGCGATCAGCTGAGCCAAAACGAAGATTTACCCGCTCCGTGCACCCATAAACCATTTCACCTACTTCTTCGGTTATTTATCGCCATTCCGCCGTCGCACAGCATATCGATAACGGATCCATGACCGTATTTTGATTTTGCCATATTCGTTTTATGGATTGTACCCACGCTAAAATAGCTTTCAGAAGTAGCGTGATCGTTTGTTCCACTACGGTATTTATTTTCATTCCGGCGCCATACGAGAGATAAGAGTTGCTTTTATGGAAGGGTGAAGACGCGGCAGCGGCGCGACATCCTCCGGCTGCACCACCATAAACGGTTAACATTTTATTGGCCGGCGATGGCGGCCGATACAGCTATTTGTTGGTGGCGCTTGCTATAACTACCGGTATCGCTATGCTGTAACTATCGGCTATCGATCGAACTCGTACTGCTGTCGTTATAAAATGAAGCCATTACGTTTAGCCGTACCTAATTGTGCGAACCCCAATTATTATTAAGTAGATAATAACCGTTGCGTGGTATTATCGTTAAACGGTACAATTCACATCATAACCAAGCTAACGTGTCTCAGGCATGTCTCTGTATGTACCTGCCTGCTCTGAATGTTTTAAATTTTACTACATCTGCTTTCATTTATTTCTTTCTTTTGCAGATAAGTAGGTATAAGTAAATCTTTTAACCAGTCATTCACATCAAAACCAAGGGCTGAAATAAACACGATTTTAAAATAAACTTGGGTCCCTCAAGGATCGGGGCTTCCTCAGTGACTGACGGTCTAAACTTAGCCGGAACCTGGGAACTAAGTCCCCTGCCTCACCGGGACGCCATGGCGACATCGCTGGCCACGTATCCCATACAAATTAACGTAGCCAAACCGTCGCCAAGTGAGTGAGGCCGTCTACTTTTCAATATGAATTGTTTGGCTACGGTGGCCGGCGACGTCGCCATGGCGTCCTTGTGAGGCAGGGGACTAACTCTGAAGTGAGAAGTTGAGAACTTTTATTTTATCGGTAATGTCAGTAAACCCTGATGGCTCGTTATTTCCTGCCTGCTCAACAAATTTTCAGAATCACATTCTCATATTTTTCTGTAATATATATTTTAAACCATCCAAACATCTGTGATTCAACACACACCAGTTATATATTTTGGAACTTTGTCGCTTTAACAAATTAGACAATTATCTATTGGCAGTTCTTATGACGTTAAATTATGTTGTAAACATTTGTGCACCACTGCCGAGTTATCATTCTTCTGGGTAAAACAATATAGCCTTTAACATGTTATCGTATTGTTATTAACTCGGCTCCCATTACCGTCAAGTAAATAAAACCTATCGTAACCGCAACAATACGATAAACTGTCAAAAGTAACATGGTTTTACCCAATAGAGGCCTTGAACTTTATTATTTTAGAAGTCATCAACAGCATGCAGTGTAAACACACGAACGTCCTATCCATTAAATACATAACTCTATAGCATCGATGAATTACTATAGTTTAAATTAAGCTGACTCAATTAATTTAATCATGAGAGGGCTTCGCTGGAGGCCGTGACGTGTAGGTAAACGTAAACTATATAACTCAATTTAGTTCTGGCAGCAACCGTCGCAGTGGGTCAGCTTTAATTGAATGCGGAAAAAACGGCGATTATCCACGCACGGCCCGCGCCGCAGCGCAACAAACAACGCGGCATGGGTTTACGGCGCTTTGTGTCGCCCGTCGTCGCCGCCTGGGCGAGAAGACCCCGCTGCTGTCACCGCTTAGGCCATACTCAACGAGCTCACGTAGTACCTACCATGATTCAAATACCTGTTCGGACGGTTAGATTGCAAAATAACTCTTAAATAAGAGTACGATACGGCTAGTTACAATGGCATGCATCCCCACAAAAAATTATAAAGAATTTTGGTCAATTTTGAACCTTAAATGTCACACGCAATGCCTCCAAACCTGGTACACACTTTCAGTTTTTTTTGTAAACAGGTGCATTATTGTGCGTCTATTGTATGATGAATAATCTAGCTCCGTATCAGTTGCGCGAGTCTTACTCGGGTCATCTCGAGTTTAGCAGACGTAGTCAGACGTGCCGGTGTCATAGGTAGTTGTGCAAATATACTAAAACTCAAAAACACACGACTTCCTGAAAAGTACCGCAATGCAACAGACAATTCATAACATTGTGTTCTAAATTCCTCAAAAACAATGAGTATGCGAACGTAGGTACATCCTCTCTTGGCCACCGTTATCTACGTGACAGGTTGAAGCACAACTATAGAGCACACGTAAGGCACAGAGCTTTCCGGGAAAACTGGTCGGTTGAAACGTAGTCCGTGTAATGACACGATTTCTGGACCGGACCGGTGGATTTACATAACAAGTGTAAAAAAAGGTTTTGTTTTGATGGAAGTTTCCAGTAGTAAGTAGGTACCATTTGAATGAATAGCTTTTGTCGGTTATGGGCCATGTCATACACCACATGAAACGCAGCGCGTGAGCGTGAAGCACTTTGTTGTCTGATTAGGGCCGACGATTTGCGCCACTCGCTTTCCACAATGAAGTCATGATGACTACACACTAATATGTTACATGTAAAATATTATTGAGTTATAAAACTGAGATAATATTCAATTTTAAATATTTTCTGATGAATGTAGTGTTAATATTTCTGGTCAATGTCGTGATCGTCGTTGCTTTGTGGTTATATATTATAATAGCGAGGATCATGACGATCGGTGTTGACCTGCGATGACTCCAGAGTTCCCGTAAGGCGTGGGAATCGTCATATGATAATCACCGCTTGGCAGTTCACTGAGGGAACAACGGAGTCTTATGTAAAACCATTTGTGTTTAATTCCAGCTATACGCACGCTTAAGGTCATGTTTGTGTCAGTGCGACGCATGCTAATAGTACCTAATACTTACTACAGTGTGTTGCAGTCAAGTGCGGTATAGGGTAGCGTATATATTTATCTTCGTTCACAATGTAATTTACAATTGATGGTGGTATTGTTTATATATAAAATAGAGTTTACTAGTTCAAAGTAAATTAATAACCTTCCTAGCGCAGCAGTGCTAGATAATTGACTGTTAGTGTTATTACACGATAAATAAATAAATATACAGATACCAATTATTTAAGGAGGAGCAATACATTAAGGACACCTTTAAGATTTTCACAAAATAAAAATCTGAATAAGATGCATTGCTGATTAACATTGCCTTTTTTAAATAAGTAAAAATATAGTGATCTCATAGAGTTGTGTGTCATGGAAGTACCGACAGCGCAACAATAAAGGACGTTATGGTCCAGTCGTCGGGTCATGCCCGCGCATCCGCTACAGCGCTACGCGGCGTCACTGTTTCAAACTTAATAGACTAGGTACGCGTTAGACCACCCGACTGATGGGATGCTGGATGGAACAATCGAAACCGGATTAAGTATTAAATTACGAGTACCTACTTAACGCAAAAATTAATTAGAACCTTATTGATAGAGCTTCCACGATTATCTTAATCATCGAATATATTTTTTTATTAAAAAAATCATTAACCGTTCCTTTTTCTAACTTTAAATAAATATGTCTTCCTAAATATGTGTCAAAATTTGTCAAGACATTACCAACGTGCTATTTTTGTAAGCCTTGAAATATTTGGACAAAAAATTCAGTTGCTTTCCACCAAGGTCATGTTTGATACCTACTGTGTTCGATACTTCGACGTGCATAACATGAAATGACCTGTCTGGTAGATTGGGGCTGCCATATAAATTCGATATACCTTGCGAATATCATAGCGGTACTCGAACAGTATGCTACCACCGCGCTTGCTCTCGCGCCGCGCCGGGCGAGGCGAGGCGCTTCCGATCAAACGTTCGACTGCGGTAGAAATGTTAATGAGCCTGTGATTTCATTCCGAGGACCAGCCAAATTATAGTTTGCGACCTCGTGCCGTTCCAGTACTTCCTTTTTTAGACGAAACGACAAGCAAACGGGGGCAATTGGACGGTTAACACTACCGATACCGCCGGTTAATACAAGAGAAGAGGCCCTACTTTGAAATTCGAAGTTCGAAGTTACGTTAGCTCCATCCCTTTCTCTCGATCTAGTCTCAAATAACGAGTGACAGGGATGGAGCTAACGTAACTTCGAACTTCGATTTTCAAAGTAAGGCCTAAGGACGGATCAGCTCAATAGTGAATGCTCATCTAATGATTTTCACAAATTGTTGCGGTTTTATAATAACATTAATAACATAACTATTACGGACATTATTTTTGTCGGTGGCATACAAGGCTTGTGCCCCCCAAGGCTGTATAGCTATTAAAGGTACGATACACCAATAGGTATACAACCATTTGATAAGCGACGCATGAAAAATCACAAGCAATAACTAACGGTAATAGGGTCTGCTAGCGTTAATTTTACTGTGGTGCGTCGTTTAGTGTCACAAAAAAAACTAAGCAAGTAGGTAGGTAAATACAAATGTATATCATAATGATAATATATTTAGGATAGGTCACGACCACGCGTATAGTTAGGTACCTACCTACTGTTAAATTCCAAATCATATTTGTTAACGTTATAAACTAACGTCGTAACGAAGTGTAGATATGCCCAACTGATCTTTTCATTAAGATACGATAGAATATACATATTTATGATTCATAATAACAAAACGCCAGACGGACGGTTGAAAGCTCGCTCACATCGATCACTTTCACTTATATCTCATGAATCTCATGATATTCTTAGAACTATTAGAGACATATTATGCTCGTGTCTACAACATATGTAGAAGTGCTTTTCTAGATACGTCTAAGGGAGTACTTTACGGAAATAATGTTTTCCGTTAACATTGCGCCATTTCTTTTTTTATGGTAAGGAAAAGATGGGATCTGAGAATCATACACGTTATGAGTAGTATAGTCGTATGAGTTATTGAGAAATAGTTCTCCCAAGTTCGGTTACGAATCCTTGACAACTTACTTTTAAGAATAATTACACGTAGCCTACCTACATAGTTATACAGATGTATAATGATATATACTTACAGGACTTTAGAGAGATGTTCGGTGTGGTGGCACGCTGCACACCTACATTTTCTTTCCACTATGTAACGTTCTGATGTCGAATCCGATAGCATAGGACCTTGAATGTACCTCTATATTACTGCATTGTTGACTCGGGGCTAGGAATTCCAGATATTTCTTCAAAGTCCGTTTACATACTCCAACGACTTTAATAATTAAAAATTAATGCCCATAAAGTAGGTAGTCAAGCATTGGAAACTTAGAAGTAAATTCTTTCTTATAACGATACATTTAGGAGTAAAGTCAAGGTTAAAAATAAATATCCGCACAAAGTTGCAAAAATATGTACACATGGACCTTATTGCCATAGTAATAAGGTCTGTGTTCATATTTTTGGCACTTCATATTTTAGTAGGTACTCGTACTTTAATATCGGGTCGTACGTTAGATTCGATACGAAGAGATAAGGGAAACTAGTTATACACATAAAACATCGTCCTATTTTTTACTTCGTTAAAAATAGGATAAGTACCTAAATCATTTGTTTAGCAAAATTATTATGTCAGTAAAATTACAACCCTTCAGAAAGCGCATTAAATTTGGAAGCATTAATCTATTCGAAATATTAGATACCTACTGGGTAAGTGTATGTACCTAACCACCGTTGTGTTAGGTTAAGTAAGACACCGGCACTGTTTCTTTTACGAGTAGGTAGGTAACACGTCAAGAAAATGACCGAGCATCAATTTGGTTTTACTTTTCTTGCGTATAAGTTGGGATCCCGATAAGTTGAACCATAATGACTACCTACTGAGTTTGGGAAATACCTATGTAAAAGTGCTAGAAGTTTCATTAAACTTTACATTAATTATTTCTTAGATCATAGGAATATGTTTTTGAGTTCTATTTGCGTGCACGGCGTTTTACCCGAACCGATCGGTTCACTTACTTAAACACGATGCCTTATAGGGATTTCTTTTTTATAACAATAATTGAAAATGTCGCCAGCCACGTTCACCAAAAAAGGTTTAAAGTGTTACCATCAATTGCCCTAAACACGGTTTTTACAAAAACAAACTACTTACTTTCGATGTCTGTGAGTAAATTGGTCCAACGCGTGTAAGAAAGTGCAATGTCATCAGCTATTGTCATTAAATTTGTGCAGAGACTGGTGGACGCAGAGCATTATCTTCAGGTAGGTACTGTTTCAGTCAGGTAATTATTATATATCCAACCTGTATAAAATCGCCTGAACAGATTAACCGACGGGACATAAAACTGAGGTAAGGATTTGAAGAATAAAGCATTTTCAATAAGAGAGTCGATTAAAGCCGTACTTGCATATTTTCGAACACGCCTTTTTAGCGTGCCGAAGCACTAAGTAACAAACTGGCACGTAATCGCGACAATAAAGGCCCAACGTAGCAACATAGCCAGGGGGACATTTAGCAAGTCCATAAATTGTGTCCATTTGTGTGAAAGTTGTATAATTAGTTGTAATACGGCCTGTAATGGAGCACTCCATTGTGCCACATAGATAAATTTCTCATTACTGTCAGGTGGGTGCCGGGTATGGAGCACCCGCCCGCGGGCATCGATTGGCGCATGGCCTGTGCTTGCTTTGGATATCAGATACCCGCTTCTAGCAAATACCCACTTTTATGTACCCTACTTGTACTTCAACGGTTGTTTTGTTTAGTTATAATACAGTTACGTGTAATACCTATACCTACTCCTTAAATGTAAAATGCCATAGGAATGAACACAATATGGAATAAAACTTCATCGTAGATAACTACCGCGAAATGTAGAGCGTTGTTCAAACATCATAAACAGTAGGTATCTAGACTCGAAGGACGGACGAGTGAACAAGGCATTGGGTTAATGGTACGAACGGAGTTGTTGATCCAGAGAAGCGGCTATCCAAGCGTGTCGTGGCGCCATGAGAAAATATCGAGACACAATTACACGAGGAATTAACAAAGTCTCATTACAATATGCCACCAGAATAGACAGTGAAAATAATTAATGCAGTAATGATTACTAACAATGACACAGCTGAAGTTTTCAACTTTGAACTCTTACAACGCATTACTTACGAATTTAATGATAGCGGAAAGTCTCATTACGCTCTCCTCGTGCAATTGGAGATTTAAAAAAAAATTAGGAATCGTTTTTACTTTATCATAAACGGACAAAGTGAGTTAGGTATTGGTTTACTTAGTTTATCTTTCACCATTTCTGTAATGTTTTATCTCTATTTACATCGATGAGAACTGCCTAATTTAAGATTTGAGTATTTTGAGATGGGAACGAAATTTAAACGAAATTAGGCCGCTGCTTGGAAGAAAAGCAGCTGTAACTTTATTTTGTGCCCAATATGTATTTCTATACAGGTAGTTAGTAGAGATTTTGAAATTTTGATTACCTGCGCCAACTTTTAAGACAACCTTGTCACTTAGTCTTGTCTAGAGCAATGTTTTTCAAAACGAAGAGTCACAGTTGTTGAATGAAAAACAAGAAATGCTTCGTGGCAAAAAAAAGAATTTATTTTGAATGCGTTAATTTTTTGAAATTATAGTGTAATTTAATACATTGCTACGTTATTAAGGATTGGATATCAAGTTTTAGAATCACAAATTATAGCTATTTTAAGAAAAGGGAGGAAAAGGTGTACCGCATAAGGTAGCGTTGTTTGCCAGTGTCATTAAAACCTTAATAACTCCTAATCTAATTAACAATATAGAAAAGTTAAAACTATATTCTGGAGCGGTATAGGAAGGGCTTTCTTGTGCCGTAAAATTTACGTCTAGGTCTGGGTCAACCTGTTTAACATATAAAAATCAGTTGCCGTTCGTTAGTCTCGCAAAACTCGATAAAGGCTCGACCGATTTTGGTTTTGTTCGTATCATTCAGGACAAGTTTCGTATAATAAAAACACCCGGGCATGCAACGTTAGTAATAAATATTTTTCTATGTTGCCCCGTTATGCCCGTTGATGTCTTTTGGTTCTAAACCCTTAAATATTAAACAAATATCAAAGATAAAATCTCGAATAAATATCTTAAAATACACGTACCTATTAAAAGCTGACAATTAAATTTGGGTGAGTGAGCCCATTCCTCGAAGTGGTTACAGAATGGCCATACATGGTCTAAGCTAATTGTTTAAATCAAAATTGATGCCAAGACCATTGGCTCTATTCTTCTCTATTCTTCTACCTTAGCCTCTTACCTGCAAAAATATAAAATTACGTTGATTTATTTCAAAAGATGGTTGGGTATCAATAATGTTATTAAAAGTATCAGACCACTAAAACTTCAATAAATTTCACCTTATTACGTTTAATTCAGTTAAAACACTTAAAACAACTCAACAACCGAAAAGTAACAACTTTCTGTCAGGTTAAAATATAAGAACGCTTAGCGCCAAAATCGAACTGTCAAACCCAACTATCCTCCATAGACCCACACACCAATGTTCGTTCAGAAACCGTTTTTAAGTAAAAGTTACATACAAACATAAACTCACGTCTTTGTTCCCATTCCCAGAGTGGGGTAGGCAGAGCTACAGAATTACCAACAACTCTAAAAACTTGTTGATAATTCTGTAACCTCAGATGTTAACCAGCGTATTACAAGCCTTTATTCCCTTAGTCAAAGTTAAGGTTTAAAATATCTAACATTATGTTACTTTACAGAGGTGCTGCACTTGATCGGCGAGCCAGATTTCCGCGACGTGCTTCTCCAGTGGGAGTATGGGCGGGACGAGGACGAGCGCCAGCCCAAACTCCTGGGGTTCCAGATCAACTACTGCGAGCTGCAGGCCTGGGGTCAATACCGCTGTCGGTCCAAGGTGATCACAATATGCATAGCGATGCAAATCTATCATCTCCGCCAGTGAGACTAGCATCGATGTTCGTGAAGTTAGCAGGCCAATTTCCATGAAATCTAAAAATAAACAGGGGATAGGTAATCTGACACAAATTGACCCAGCCCCAAACTAAGATCTAGGCTTGTAGGTACTATGGGTACTAAATAATGATAAACTTAGGTACTTATATAGAGAAATACATAGAAAACATCTTAAATTCAGAAAGAAATAAACGCGCTCATCACACAAATATCTGCCCTTACCGGGATTTGAACCCGGGACCGCTAGCTTCGTAGGCAGGGTCATTGCACTACCAACTAGGCTAACGTGTCGTCAATTAAATCGAAGTTCTATTTTTCATGAAAAACGCGTTTAAATTTTTCGGCTTAAATTGCCAGAAGTATGTTTAACTTAACTTAACTCGTGACGATTGATAACTGGACCCATTAGAGGATTGTGAAGCTAAAATTTTTCATACATAATGCGATAACGTTTCTCACTCCTTAAATCTTGACACGTACAGACTTAGTTTTTCATAATATATACAACATATTCAAAAATCGTAAAAGTCGGACTAGGTATAAGGGGAGAGACACGATACCGCATTTTGTATAGAAATTTTCAGCTTCACAATCCTCTTAATACCAGGCTCTCTCTCCCTCGCCTGGTTATCTTTTATCATTATCACTTATTTCTTTTATATATCTCTACTTTGAATATTTTAGGTAGTAGATAGTCTCGAAGACGATAAACTCGGCCGGCCGGAGTCGTCGACGACGAGCCAGCCAGCGCGGCGCGGGCGCACGTACGGCGCGCGCATCACCGGGCTGCGCATGGCCACCACCTACTCGTTCGAGGTTCGCCCGGTCAGGCGTGACGCGCGCGACCTCGCCGACCCCCACTCCATCGGGTCCAAAATCATCATCGTACCTACCAAAGGATGTGAGTGTGATAATAATTATAATCAACAAGCTAGCCGGTTTAGTGAAATAATGAACAAACGTATCCGGTTTGAAGGACCAATTTACCACTTATTATGTTAAGAGTAGTCCTGTCACTTACTTTTAACCGCCGCACTCGAGAGAACTTTTAGTGATTGTGTACGAAAAAATGTCACTAATAAGCAACGACTTAACTGATTGTCTCAGTTTCTGAACAAAGTCAGTTTACCTGACACTTACAACTTTGTACTTTGTGCATTACATTTGAATTGATAATACGGTTGTTTATGGGTACCTATTGGGTAGTTTATATTAAGGAATACGGAACAGTTTCAGCCCGTGCCACCCAATGTTTGCCACACGCCAGTGAAGTGGAGGTCTCGACGGGGCCCTACTTCGGCGGGCGGATCGCAGTGGAGGCCGCGGACGGAGGCCCGGAGCGCTGCGCGCTGCAGGGCAACCCCAACAGCGCTCAAGACGCCTACATCCTGCGGATCCTTCACGACGACTGCGGCTCTGACGTCAACGACACGACCGTTGCCACCTACGTCATAGTGCAGGAAAATCTTCCGATACTCACACACAGCACAAGACGGTACATCGAAACCTCCCTACATTTGGTTTATTTTACTGAAACCACCAATTTGTTAATTTTGCTACTTTGTTCAGGTTTTTAGTGCTCTGCACATATAAACCAGAGACTTTAACCGTCAGAGCTGGAATCAACTTGCCAAAAGCCAATCCCGGTGATGTTCTGCTACATACTAGGCCTCATCCTGGCTCTGTAGAGCCCTACGATGACCAAGATCTGGACTACAATGAACTACAGCCAGCTAGGCTCGAGGCGGGGAAGCAAGAAAGCGAATCGAGTATGTTTCACTTACCAATCGTATTTATTTATGACTTTAAAGGTTACAAATGATGACTCAATTACCAAAATGTTGAAAATAAACCTTTTTTTAGCGTTAACTAAATATAAGTTATTATTATTCTGGGACATACATTTCAGATGATACACATAATTATTCAAGGCAAACGTTATTTATTCATTTTGTCAAGCATACCTACCTTACTTCGACCTTTACTTACAATTCGGCTTTGAAAGTCTTTCGAAAACCTTGTAATTATATTAATGGAAATAACATCTAAAACGGTAACACCAGCCTCTGTAAACAATTATAGGTGCCCTAGCCTGTTGTATTCCGGCCGGAATTAAAAAAAATGCATTAGTTTCACTGAGTGCCCTTGACGTCTTATTACAAGCAAAAGTATACCTACTTAACTAACTAGATTACGTTTCCAGGCATGTTCGGCGAAGTATCACTGGTATTGTTCTTGGTGATGGCTGCATTCGGCGGAATTGGACTCCTAATTTGGAAGATGGCTCCGCGGTCCGACGGGGACGACGAGTCCATCTCGACAGTGTCGACTCTATCGCGAAGCAGCATTTTCGGCAGGCGGAACAAAGACAGATTCTCCGACGGAACTTCAATTTATTCCATAACCCTTTCTGAAAAGGATGACGAATTTGTGAAAAAAGCGGGTGACGGAGATAATACTTCTGAAGCTTAAGTTTTCTATTTGTAAAATTATACTAACCTGTGTGTTTAAATTGAAAAGGTAGTGTCATCCAGGCCTACCTACATACACTTACAAATTAAGATCGGAAAATTGTACAACGGTATATTCCAAGATTGCTGGCATGAAGACGAGCTAACTAAAGAATAAACGTAAGGGGGCGAAAGTGATAAGGTAGCAGCCTACCTACAGTCAAATCAATGTCATAAGGAGGTAAGTGATCACCTTTGTACCGCCAGCAGGGCGTTTTCACTAAAAAGGGTACCCAATTAAGGACTGAAATTAAAGAACTTTGACTTTGTCAGTTTTGTGACGAAAATTAGCCATACATTTCGGCCGTAAATGTATAGCTAATTTTCGTCACAAAACTGACAAAGTTAAAGTTTCTTAATTTCAGTCCTTAATTGGGTACACTTTTTAGTGAAAACGCCCAGCAACAAGGTACAAAAGTGATCATCTACATAGACATTGACTATAGGTACAAATAATTTAATTGGACACGGAACATGACCGTGCGTAAACGTGAATTTCTGGATTTGATTCGAATATCGACTGTCATAGTCGATATTTATTAAAACCAAAAGATAGGTAGGGTACATTAAACTATGTGTGTGTGCGTCAGAACCAACTTGTACGATAACAACATAAACACTCGGTGTGGACTATGGAGACATGCTCGTAGAATAGTGTATGGCAGACGATAATTTCATTGCGATACCCGCTCGTGCAGGTGGCGACTAAGTAGTCGATTTAGATCGCGTTGTTTAACCCATAAGTAAATTGAAACAAAAAATTATTCGATACGCCCCAAGTATATTAGTACCTAGGTACAACCAGATTTTCATTTTAGTTGTGTTATTTATACAAGTCTATTAATAATGAGGCCAGTAGGTACTTAATGCCGGTTCAGTATGACAAGTATAGCTGAGGTACTATATGTTAATTATAATTTATTAATTTATTTATTTTGGGCAGTAATGCGCAGACATTAAGCAACTGAATTGTATAATATGGTCTGCAAACGTAATGGCAAAGATGCCACAGTGCAACTTAATTTGTCGGGTTAGGAAATTACCCGGTGGGTAGGTTAGTTATAAATAAACAGAACAGAACCCTAGCTAGACAGGTATGGTAGCCAAGAGGTTTGGAACTACGCTTCTAGTTTGTCGTGGCTTCAAATGCGGCGCGCAACTATACGTTTATCTGAACTGAAGTTAATACTATGCGCTTCTTGATGAAAGAAAACATCGCCAGGAAACCTGTGAAGCAATACAGCGGAGTGTGAAGTACCTCACCTACACTGTGCCCACCTGATGATTGATAGTTTTATGGACTGCATGGGTTTGTTTACGACGTGTTGGAATAAATATTTTTACACAGATGCGCAGGCGCGTGATCGTGAGACCGAAGGGGTCTAATAGGCAGGAACTTGACACAGATAATACAGGGAAAAATCCGTGTAACAAGTTTTATTTCATCATAAGGTTATAAGATAATTGTGGAATTTTAAACAGTTATACAGATATTGTCAGGAAACCGCAGCACAATAATTATATGATTGAATATTTCTAAGATTTAAATTTAATTAGGGTTATAATTAAATTACTAGGTATTAGATAAGGCGTGAGTGTGATCAATAAACAAAATGCGTAATACCGTCAGTATTTTATTTGTGAGTAATCTGGTTTGTCAAGGACGAATATTTGTTTGTCCATCGGCACTTCAGGGCATAAGAATTGGTTAACTATATCATTGAGCTCTTCTAAAGCGATTTGAGCATGAAGCCGGACCACTGAGTCTTCATCCGGGTCTCTGTACAGCTCCTTCAGGCTTCTGTATATGGGCAACAGGTTCTCTTTTAATTGTATCAAAGTCTCCTTCCCCAGTCCTTTCAATAAGCTAGATATAACCATCACAGCTGCTCTTCGACATTCTACTGCTGGATCTGTCTCAATTGTACTCCAGATGCATAACAATATCTGAAAGTAAAATATGTAACTGAATTTATTCCAATTTATAAAAACTAAAACTGTTATATTGATCAACACATGACAAGTCAGACAAAAAACTTTGTAGTTATGAACATATTATGCAGCCCCGTCCCACGCCCTTGATTAGGGTAGAGCAAGATTGCGAGATTCTGTGTTCTTCGGCGGATGCTTTTAAATTACATAAACGGTATTTTATTTAAATGATTTGTCATTTTTGCGCCCTCTGCCATCTGGGGCCTAGAGCGACCGCACCTCTCGCGCTACACCAGGGGCTGCTAGATGTATAACTTACTTCATAAATAATAGATCCAACCCTGTAATGCAGAATTAGGGCAATCTCAGCCAAGTTGGAGAGAGCAGATGTTCTGATGAGAAGGTCTTCATGCCGACATTCACTCAACATAGTATTTAACAGAATGGTTTTATGGAGAACCGCCATTTCTCCTGTGAAGGAAAAAATGAAGACTATGGTAGTAACATTTAATGAAACACAAATGCTATTCTGACATAAAAGTAGTTGAATACAACAGCTTACCTAGTTTCCTAGTTACTTTAACAATAATATCACCAATTTTCATTTTAAGTTCAGCATTCTTGTTTTGTTCATCCTTTGTTATCTGATGATGAGATATCTGTGAAAATTCTCTACACAAGACGTGAAGGACATCCTCGGTGCACAGTGATCCTAGTGAGGCTATTCCGTTAACAACAGCTAGATAAACATATGAATCTGAGTCTTTGAGTTGTTCCTGAAATAGAAATAAAAAACTATAAATCAGTGGCTTTAATAAACTAAAATAAACTATGAAATACTGTGATATGGAATGTTTACCTGTAAAAGGCAAAATATGAAATGTTTCTTTGAAATAGTTTCTGGGTCTTTTGCTTCGATAAGTTTGGTAAGCTCTATAACGCCATGAGCCCGAACAGGCAACAGAGGATCAAAAATATCAGATATTGCCTTTGCACATAGTGTTTCTGGGTTCTTAGGTTTATTACATGTTATCAAAGAAAGAGCTTCTTTACATAAAATATTATTTAGACCAGAGTCATCATCTGCCATTCTCCTCAGCATTGGCAATATGTTGGTAAACAATTTCTCAGACTGTATGTTTTTTGTAGAGCTTTCCAACATTGTATTTAACAATACCAAAGCAATGGTAACACACTCATCGTCATTCCTTCCAAAGTTTTGCATCAAGAAATATTCTATAAATTCAAGGACCCCAGTGGGATGATCTTTTAATGTAGAAATTGTTTTTGGATAGTTGCATATTTCAGATAGCAGCTGTAAAATGTCCACATATTTTACATCACTGTCATCTAAAAGTATTGGATCATCTTCTGGAGTAACTAGACATTCCTTATTCTTAGTCACTCTTCTCTTTTCATTCAAGTCAATAAGAATTGATAATGACTCTTCAAATATGGTCTGCACTAATTTAATATCAGATGAAGCCTTATATAGACTAATAAAAAAAAGTAGTGAATCTTTATTTAGATCTTCATGGGTGTTGGATACAAACTTTAACATGAGCCCTGCCTCCAATTCCTCAATCAAAATATTTTTTTGTTTATTTTGATCCCTTCCAAATAGTAACATTGTCATTGTTGCCCTTACTTCCTCTTTTTGCAATGATTCTAGCAACTTTAAAATTATATCTTTTAACTTTGTTTTGACTTCCTCATTTTTTGTGCATTTCATTCCTAGTAAATAGAGCACATATAAGTTAGGTTGCAAGAGAGGTGGAGGCCAATTCAATTTAGTTGTACACACACAAGCATGTAGCACATTGATAGCCCGCTCCACCTCTTGAGCTGAAAGGACTACAGTGCCAGGTAAGTATGGTCTAGAGATAAGTTCTTCATAAGCTAAAGTGTGGAAAATTTCTTTCACTAAATTACAAACAGCAAATTCTCGAGGGTATTTTTCATTCAATGCCAACACACAGGCTACAGCCGTTGACAAGTAATGTGTGTTATTTGATAACAATATGCTTTTCAATTGTAAACATATATTACTTAGATATTCTGCCTCAGAATTGCTTCCATGTTTAGCAGACACAATCTTGCAGATCAAGTCAATCTTTTTCCATTCAAATCCAGTGTCCAGGCCATAACTTTCAATAAAACACCTAATGAGGCTGAGTAGGCCTCCAGGTGCAAGGAGCCTTCTACTCATCTCTTTAGTAATAACTCTTTTGACAAAAGCAGGTGGGTTGGGATCTGTTACACTTTGTAATACCAGTAGTTCCTTCATAAGAATAGGCTGAAAACAGTTAGCCACAAGATTTTCATACACTTTCACATAGCTCTCTCTGTCCTTAGTAAACTTGATATACAATTCCTGGGACATAGTAAAGTTACTGTATGTTCCAGGTTTCTTCAAAGGAGCAAATGACAATTGAATGAGGGCAGCTAAGTAATCTGACAAATGTAAAGTTAAAATTATATTCTTGAGCACTGGTACTGAATAACACCGTGTAAAGAAGTCAGTACATTCTGTAAGTATTTGATATTTGTCTTCATCACTTAGATTGATTGCAGGCAAAATAGTTGCAGACGAACACCTCTTGGACAAGCTTATACCTAATCCTGGGATGAGACTTCTTGAAATGCCCAGTGAGGTTATCAACTGAAAACATGTTCTCAATATTTTTTGATTTTTTACACTTATAAGAATAGTTTCATCACATTTGAGTTCTGATGAAATAGCATCTATTTCTTTAAAAATGTTAAGCAGAAATGATTTTAGCTCCATAAACATAGATTCAGTGTCTTTCCCAGTATTTGTAAGAAAAGTAGTGAAACAACTCTGGCCACCTGGAACAAATTAGAGAAAATGTTTTAAAAACTTTGGTGTAAAAATATGTGACACAATCTTAGGATTTATTGTACAATCGCGCATACATTTCGGAACACATTTAGATAAATTTTAGCTCCGAAATTGACTTAGTCCTGTATTCATATAAACTAATAATTCGAACTTCAATTCGCAGGTAATTAAATTACAGGTTTGTAAATCCTCAAGTTTAGTATATTTCAAGAATTTTACCTGTTTTTAGTAATTTCTCAACATTCTCAAATATAGTTAGAATGCTTGCCATTTTAGCTTTTAAGATATTATACATTCATATCATTTGATCTTCTTTTTCTGTCTGGGCTGGGCAATAATTACTTTATTATCAATTAATATTTATAATATATAGCAAAGCAAGTGCTAAGCCTATTCCTAAGTATACGATCACAGCCACACTGCCACAGACCAATATAATAAGATAAGAGATACTACCAGAGGCCCGTTTCATGAAGCTACAAGTTACAAATTACAAGCGGAAGTCTCTTTCTAACTCCTTTTGCTAGAAAGTGAGTTCCGCTTGTAATTTGTAACTTGTAGCTTCGTGAAACGGGCCACAGATACTATAGTAGCTTTTTTTTTCTTGAGTTTTATCCCAAACGGAAAGGCAAAGGACATTGATCCATACAGCCTACTACAGTACCATGAAGTTGTACAGTACGACCCTAATTTAAAAATCTAAGGTCGAAGTTACGTTAGCTCCATCTCTGTCACTGGTCCTTCGAGACTAAATCGAGAGAAAGGGATGGAGCTAACGTAACTTCGAACTTCGATTTTCGAAGTAGGGCCTCAGTACAATCACAGCACAGAGGCACAGAGGCCCTACTTTGAAAATCGAAGTTCGAAGTTACGTAGCTCCACCCCTTCACTCGTCATTTGAGATTAGATCGAGAGAAAGGGCTGGAGCTAACGTAACTTCGAACTTCGAATTTCAAAGTAGGGCCTCAGATTATAATGACGTTTAAGACTTTGACTTTGAGCTATACAGTAGGTACGTACCATGGAATTAGTAAGTCCATCTGGAATGCTTACTTCCAAAATCGCGACAAGTAAAATTGAACTCAATATGTGAAGATAGAAGGCTGATTTTGTAGTAATCAAGTGTACGAGCCTAAAGAGCTTTACTTTGTCTTGGTTTGTCCCTCTTACACAATTGCCATGTTAAAAAGTTACGATTTTCTTAGTACGAAATGGTAACTAGGTAGCACATGTTAATTTTTAAAATTGTGATAATTATCACAGTATATATATATTTCAATTAGGCACTAGGAATGCATTAAAGTATTACATTTTCAATTAATATTAAAGTTAACCCGCTTCAATCATTGCTCATCATGGTAATGGTAGGAGTTTGTAAAATAAAACTAGCAACACTAATAAAACAAAATGGCGATTGGCGGTCACTTTAATAATCTCTCACTGTTGCAATGAGATCTATTTCGGCTTTTATGTGTTAATAAGTGATTTTCTTAAAAACAATGGTAAATACTAGTTGTGCTGTGAGTGGCTGCAATAAAGAATCATATCCAGGTTGTGGGTTATCCTTTCACAGGCAAGTTTGTGAGATTTCTGTTAGTAGGTGGTCACACGAGCAATCATTAATATCATTATTGCTAGCGAAGTTACCTAACAAAAACGATTTGATTTCAGACTGCCTGCGAATATTAAAGTAAAAAAGAAATGGATTGAGGCGATTCCTGGGAAAGTAACTAACAACTCTGTTGTATGTAGTTTACATTTCAAACCTGAAGATTATCTGACGGAAGCTAGAAAAAAAATTATATCTGAGGCCCGTTTCACCAAGCGGAAGTATCTTTCTAACTCCTTTTGCTAGAAAGAGAGTTCCGCTTGTAATTTTTAACTTGTAGCTTCGTGAAACGGACCGCTGGAGTAATATCTGTTTTTCCTACTGTAATTTAAGGTAATACCGTAAAATTACTCATTAAATATCTAGTAAAAATCTAGTTTTTTTACATTTTGACAAGAACTATGTCCGTCACACCGGACATAGCCAAATGCGGGATATTTATACATGTCCGCCGTGCCGGACAATGCCAAATTATTACATATAAAAAAATATATAGAAAAGGGAGAAAATGTTAAAATAACGTTACTTTTTCTTAGGTATATTATTTATGCTGTATGAAACTATGAAAGCGTAATTGACAGTTGTGTGCGCGAACTTTGTAATACTTTTTTTTTACTTGGATATTAATGACTAAAATTAAAAGTCGTGAGGTATCTTTAGACATCTTGAAAGACTCATGAGAAATTAATTTTGGGTGATCTAAATAAATATTTAGGGTGTCCAAATATTTTTTTACAAATTTACGTGTTTTGCTGATGACGTTGGGGTTCCTTGATCGAGTTTTTCTCGTTGTGTTTTTGTCAGTGTAGGTAAAGATGAAAATGATGAAATAGACAGAATATTGTAATTATTTTTGTTCAAATAATCATTCATATCTTGCATGTTACTGCAAGACTGCATGCCGGATTGTAATTTTGTACCTCGTTATCAAGTTGGGAACTAGAGTCTGTCTAATGAAAGCTGAACCTGGGAAAAAGCGGCAAATTCAAAAAATCTTGATATGGTATTACCGATCAATGAAGGAATAAACGATATTGATACTTTTATTATTTTATTTATTTTGGTGGGCACAAAGGAAGAGGAAACGCGTACTATATTTTCATATATATTATTACGAGCGCTATATTTTGATGAAAAGCACTTTAGGTAAAATACGATGACAGTGACTGGAGCACATTTGGTTTTTCGAAATATATTTGACATGAAAATATAGTGATCTGCACGTGTAGCACAAGTTGTATTTTCTCGCTTGTCGCTCTGTGCGTCTCTATCGTAACAGACTAGATAGTAAGGGAGATCCGAGCGACAAACAAGTCACGAGCAACTTGTGCTAGTCGTGCTGTTGATAGATTTCATTGATACGAGAGGTTTTCGTCTGTGTCGCACACAGCATAATAAAACAATGATGATGAGGAATATTATATTCAACCTTTTTAATAAAGTAATTAGAGGTAACATTATTCTCATCACCCTTACACCTCTATCTAACGACAATTATATCTTGGAGAAGAAGCGCCGCAAGAAACTCCAGCAGATCATTTTTTCCAATCATAAAATACAATTATTCTTAAAAGTAACATTACAAGGTAGTAAAGTAATTAATAATTATTTCTAACAACACAAACTTAGTCTTTACAAATGTACGCTCAATAACATTGAGTAAATTAAAAATAGTGACTAGGAGAACAACATGACGAGGTCTCTACGTCAGGAACGATAACTAAAATAACTAACTGGAAAACAGGTTCTTGCAAGCGTGAACAGACAGGACCCCACTGACAACACCCGTTCACGAGTATGACGCTGATCTCAGCCATCGCCTCCTCAACCATGTGTTTGAAAAGAATAATTAATGAGGGCTAATAAAACAACGGAATCTTTAGCACTCCTGGTATGAAGCGACCTCATCCAGCCTCATTTCCCTCATTACTTATTCTTTTTAAAGATGAAACACTGATATCTGTAAGAAGAAAGAAAGTGTTAAATAAACAGAACACCATTTAGAAATACATTGTGTGGTTGCGCAGTACAGCCCCATTGTACAGTCCGACAGCCCTAAAAACATTTGGGTTTAGGTGAAATGAAATTGCATCGGTGAGGTTCTAATCGCAACGGTTTAAGAACAAGGAAGACTCATATAACCCGAACATCTTTTATATCTGGCCGATCAAAAATGACATTAAATAAATAGATAAGGTACTAAAGTGTACACATATTTATGAAATCGACTGTACAGTGTACATTTGGTTCATAAACAACAAAATGCTGTTTGCTCCGCACACAGAAAATACATATCAAATAATATGTTTATGATATCTTTTAACTAAACACCTCCTTATTGTTTTATTGAAACTATGAGTGTCAGTTACATTAATCATCTGTCTATTAAATTAATTTAATAAAATTGTGAATGCTAAGAGATTCAACATGATATAGGGACAGACAATAGGTACCTACACCTATTATATAGGGAAAGACAATGATAATTTTAGTAATTACCGGTCATTGAAGATACTTCTTCCAAATATTTCGTCTGAGTCTGGCAGGCTAACTCAGTTTCCTCAACCTCTTTCAGCTGCTTTACGTTTTCCAGCACACTTTTGTCAACGTGCACGTCCAGGTTTTCTGAAACGAATTTAATTTCGTTTAATTTCTTAATCTCATCGTATAATAGACAGAAAAAGGTAAATTAAACTTAGGATTGCACATAGAGAAATAAGAAGTATCAAAATGAACATGCCGTACTAAAGCCGTACTAACCTATAAATTTGGTCACCGTAACTAAACAATTAATTTTTTGCATCAATAATGCTTTTCTTTCTTCTTGTTTTTCTTTGTACTTCTGTATAATAGTATACAGAATCTCCCGGACACCGCCTCTTATCGTCGACGGCATGATTACTCCGTATTTTTATCAATTTAGATCTCGAATTGACAAGTTTCTAAAAACAACAAAGTCCAAACGTCATATTAAATAGTGTTGCCAGACTCGTCAGCCAAGAAAAATTCATTCATTCAAAGGTTCAGCTTTCATTAGACAGCGTCTAATGAAAGCTGAACCTGGATTTTTCTTGGCTGACGAGTCTGGCAAAATTCATTCATTCAAAGGTTCAGCTTTCATTAGACAGCGTCTAATGAAAGCTGAACCTGGATTTTTCTTGGCTGACGAGTCTGGCAACACTATTTAATATGACGTTTGGACTTTGTTGTTTTTAGAAACTTGTCAATTCGAGATCTAAATTGATAAAAATACGGAGTAATCATGCCGTCGACGATAAGAGGCGGTGTCCGGGAGATTCTGTATACTATTATACAGAAGTACAAAGAAAAACAAGAAGAAAGAAAAGCATTATTGATGCAAAAAATTAATTGTTTAATTACGGTGACCAAATTTATAGGTTAGTACGGCTTTAGTACGGCATGTTCATTTTGATACTTCTTATTTCTCTATGTGCAATCCTAAGTTTAATTTACCTTTTTCTGTCTATTATACGATGAGATTAAGAAATTAAACGAAATTAAATTCGTTTCAGAAAACCTGGACGTGCACGTTGACAAAAGTGTGCTGGAAAACGTAAAGCAGCTGAAAGAGGTTGAGGAAACTGAGTTAGCTGCCAGACTCAGACGAAATATTTGGAAGAAGTATCTTCAATGACCGGTAATTACTAAAATTATCATTGTCTTTCCCTATATAATAGGTGTAGGTACCTATTGTCTGTCCCTATATCATGTTGAATCTCTTAGCATTCACAATTTTATTAAATTAATTTAATAGACAGATGATTAATGTAACTGACACTCATAGTTTCAATAAAACAATAAGGAGGTGTTTAGTTAAAAGATATCATAAACATATTATTTGATATGTATTTTCTGTGTGCGGAGCAAACAGCATTTTGTTGTTTATGAACCAAATGTACACTGTACAGTCGATTTCATAAATATGTGTACACTTTAGTACCTTATCTATTTATTTAATGTCATTTTTGATCGGCCAGATATAAAAGATGTTCGGGTTATATGAGTCTTCCTTGTTCTTAAACCGTTGCGATTAGAACCTCACCGATGCAATTTCATTTCACCTAAACCCAAATGTTTTTAGGGCTGTCGGACTGTACAATGGGGCTGTACTGCGCAACCACACAATGTATTTCTAAATGGTGTTCTGTTTATTTAACACTTTCTTTCTTCTTACAGATATCAGTGTTTCATCTTTAAAAAGAATAAGTAATGAGGGAAATGAGGCTGGATGAGGTCGCTTCATACCAGGAGTGCTAAAGATTCCGTTGTTTTATTAGCCCTCATTAATTATTCTTTTCAAACACATGGTTGAGGAGGCGATGGCTGAGATCAGCGTCATACTCGTGAACGGGTGTTGTCAGTGGGGTCCTGTCTGTTCACGCTTGCAAGAACCTGTTTTCCAGTTAGTTATTTTAGTTATCGTTCCTGACGTAGAGACCTCGTCATGTTGTTCTCCTAGTCACTATTTTTAATTTACTCAATGTTATTGAGCGTACATTTGTAAAGACTAAGTTTGTGTTGTTAGAAATAATTATTAATTACTTTACTACCTTGTAATGTTACTTTTAAGAATAATTGTATTTTATGATTGGAAAAAATGATCTGCTGGAGTTTCTTGCGGCGCTTCTTCTCCAAGATATAATTGTCGTTAGATAGAGGTGTAAGGGTGATGAGAATAATGTTACCTCTAATTACTTTATTAAAAAGGTTGAATATAATATTCCTCATCATCATTGTTTTATTATGCTGTGTGCGACACAGACGAAAACCTCTCGTATCAATGAAATCTATCAACAGCACGACTAGCACAAGTTGCTCGTGACTTGTTTGTCGCTCGGATCTCCCTTACTATCTAGTCTGTTACGATAGAGACGCACAGAGCGACAAGCGAGAAAATATAACTTGTGCTACACGTGCAGATCACTATATTTTCATGTCAAATATATTTCGAAAAACCAAATGTGCTCCAGTCACTGTCATCGTATTTTACCTAAAGTGCTTTTCATCAAAATATAGCGCTCGTAATAATATATATGAAAATATAGTACGCGTTTCCTCTTCCTTTGTGCCCACCAAAATAAATAAAATAATAAAAGTATCAATATCGTTTATTCCTTCATTGATCGGTAATACCATATCAAGATTTTTTGAATTTGCCGCTTTTTCCCAGGTTCAGCTTTCATTAGACAGACTCTATTAAATCATACATTCGGACAGTTTATGATTATGCGTAAACAAGGGGAACCAATTAAAATATGGTCACCTTTACTAGAAAGGGACGCACTAAGTTTTAGTACATTTCTTTCGGCTCGCGTTATTGGTGTAGTGCACCTTCCAGATGGACGTAAGTTCTTACTAATTCCATGGTACGTACATAGTTAATATGGTTTGAGCCACAGATTAACAACATAATAACCTGTTTACCTACTTTGAAAACCAAAGTACGAAGTTACGTTCTCTTCATCCCTTTCTCTCGATTTAGTTTCGAATGACGAGTGACAGGGATGGAGCTAACGTAACTTTGAACTTTTCAAAGTAGGGCCTCTGGTTTGAGCAACCTTGGAGCATTTTTGTTTAGATCTGTGGTTCGTTCCGATTTTAAACCTTTTTCTGCTTTTTGGATAGGCAACCATGGCTTTATAACCATGCTGTCTAGATTGTGGTGAATTACATATCCATATAATTAGACGACTGGCTTTTCTAAATGTTATTACACCTTCCTAACTAGGATGCTAACTCATTTAGGTCGGCAGAAGCCATCCTTGCTTCCTAATTAGGATACTTTTTAAGGATGCGCACTCGAAAATCTAATTCAAGACCAAAATCTGACAGTTCCCGTCATGATTATTTCGTTATTTTAACATTATTTCATAAAAACATGAATGAGAACTCTTGTAACCAGTAATATTAGGGTAAGTTTTATTGATTAAAATACCTACACTTAAACCAAAATTCAGTCATCACAGCGAATGTGCGCCCGTTGAGTTTAGGATTTTGGTCTTTAATTAGATTTTCAAGTATACACCTTCGTAAATTAGGATCCTAACTCATTTAGGATGCTAAATTTAGGATAATGTAATACCCCCTTTACTCTGTTACTCGACAGACTGTAACACATGCTTTACATAAAAAAAGATTTCTAAACGCAACACGGTCAAAAAAAATTAACTGTCACTGTCATACGGGCAGGAACAAAAACTGCATCATAATCTGTGAGTGAATTGAGTGAGATTTTGGGGGAACTGTAAGTTCTTTAGCTTCACCGGCTGCGTTTATTTGCTCTCCTATAAGTTTTCAAATAGAAACGTCTTTCAAATATGTTGATCAAAGTAAAGGTAAGATTGGGTCTTTTAACAATTCTTTGAGCTTGAGCCTTGTAATTACGAAGCACTTCGTTTGGCATTTTAACCTTATTTTGTTGCAGACTCTTACAGGCAAGGAAATCGAAATCGACATCGAGCCGACAGACAAAGTCGAGAGGATCAAAGAGAGAGTCGAGGAGAAAGAGGGAATACCACCGCAACAACAACGTCTTATATTTTCTGGAAAACAGATGTAAGTGCTTACTTTTTACCGAAAACTTAACCCCTTTGCCTCTTTTGTCTAAATTTTTTTGCAAAGCTTTTATATTCATGAAAAATTATAAACATGTGCAAACAATTGCTTATATCCTTTCCTTGGTAGTTAATCTCTAAATATTGTTTGCACTAAGAGCAGATAAAATGATAGGTAAAATAACTTTCAATATTAACATAGTTTTAATATTTGTTTTGGTAATGTTAAGTTTAAATGGGTATGATAAATTATAATATTATCTAATTAATTTGATTTTTTGATTTTTAATCCTGTCCAGTAACAACACCCATATAAGTCTTTAAATTATTCTTAAGTGATGGATAGAATTTAAAAGTATTATTTGTATTAACATCTGTCACAGTGCCATGTTACCAGAAAGTTATAAGGATTTTATTTTTATATTTTCAGGAATGACGAGAAAACTGCGCAGGATTACAAAGTACAAGGAGGCTCAGTCCTCCACTTGGTGTTAGCACTGCGAGGAGGCGAGTGATGGCTTGTGATAAATACTTCTCATATTTATAATTGTTAATTTTATGTTCCGTGTCTTGTATAAAGTCAATATGATTTCATAAACAAATGTTTCTATTGTCCTTTATGTATTTTTGAATTATTAGTCAACATGGTGGCTTAGCTTGATTAAAAATGTAACACTTACGGCCAGGGATCGTAAAATGCGAGCAAAATTCATTGAAGTGCTAGGGTTGTCACTTATAATATAATCAAATAACTTAAATATGCATGGAGGAATGTATTCTTATGAAAGCACTTATTATCATTCATAAATTGCCCCTATCAGTGTTCATGGTCTATCTATGTAATGTTAAACTAAAACTTATTAAAATTGATGAGTACATTGTTTATAGATTTATGAGTATTATCTTGTCATGATTGTCAATCTGATTGTATTATTTGCATTGTCTTGCCATCGTACTTGCGAAAATTATTACTTACTATCCCAAGTCTAAAATTGGGAATTATTTGATTTGAAATTATAAATATAATAAAAAAATATACCTGCCAGTAACCAGAGTTTCGGATTGTGTTCAATTTCTTGAGTAAAAAATATATCTATTTGTATTATTTAAGTACCTAATATTTTAGATCATAAATTTAGAACTATCGCCAACCCTAACTGTTTGTCATACGTCATTTCAATGGATTTTGCTCCCATTTTACGATCTCTGCTTATGGCGTATCAATCAATTAAGGTAGGGGGCCATGCCAAGAAACGAAAACCATCTCTAAATAATGGAAACATGTTCTAATCTTGGGCTTGTCTTGCAGGACGTGAATTTATGGCCCATTCCCAACTTTGAATGAAATATATTTGTTTTTTTTTTCTGAGATTAGTTTGACTTTCTAACGGCCTGGTGTTTGATCAGTAGTTTTGAACTATAGTAGCCCTCAACCAAACTGACGACCGGGGCCATAAAACTCGGGTGAGGTGCAATACAAGGGACAATGACAAGGACAATGCATGACAATGGGAAACTGATAACGCGAGCTCAAGGGTTTTATGGCCCCAGTCGTCAGTTTGGTTGAGGGCTACTATAACTAATTGTTAAAATTCGAAAAAGGAATCGAAAATCTGACACATTTTCTTGAGATTTTAACCATTAGTAACAATTTTTGACTATTAGTTAGTTTAACTATTGATCAAACAACAGGCCATTAGTGTTTTGGACGCCAAAGAAGGCAATTCACGTCGGTAGATTTTTGAGCCGCGGATGGCAGGCTGAATGAGTTGTTCTACGCTTTATACATTGTGTGGCGGTATATGACCTCCGTGGCGCCCTGGGTACGTAAAATTGCAGTTGACCGTGGCATTTAAAAGGTGAAAATTCTCAATGTTTAGACAATTACTGTTTTTATCTTTAATTTGACATTATAATTCTTCATACAGTTCTCAAAAAACACATTCCACAAGTAGATTTATTATAGTCAGCAGAAAAAAATCTATCCAGATACGCTCATAATTAACTAAGTTTTCAATAAGATGTAAGTGCCAAGTTGTTATAAACCACTTTGAAAATAATGATATCTTGAATTATTTATTTTAAAACTTTAATAATGAGTGTGTGGGGTAATAAGGGGGGTATGGCGGATACTCAAAAATATCTAATCATCTAAAGACTTCCCAAGTCATTAGCAAGACATCAAGGTTTTGTCATTATTACTGTGATTGGTAAATTATATTCTTATTATTGTCTTCTACTCTTAGGCATCGTTCACACCAAACGTATTGGCGGACAATACGTTTGGTGTGAACGATGCTTTAGTCGTTTAGGTTCAATATTTTACATTTCCTCTAGAACAAATGGTATTTTTTTAGCAATTTCTAAATGTCCACACCACAATAACATCGTGAGGAAACCTGCACATTCGAACAGCTGAGTGTGTAATGCCGGCACTTCACTTGGCTATTCGTGTTCGCGTATTTGTAATATTTGACAAATTACCGTTATGCCGGCACTTCACTTGGCTATTCGTGTTCGCGTATTTGTAATATTTGACAAATTACCGCTATATGTAGACGGTTTATATGACGAATATTTGCCTTATTTGTCAAAACGGCCAATAGCAAACATCGTATCCGCGCGCTTGTCGGTTTTTCGTCGCACATCAAAGGACACCAAATAGGCAAATACGCCAATAAGGCGTCTACACGTGGCCATTTGCATTCAAATACATAAACCCCGCTGCAAGTGCGACGTCCATATTGTTGGCACACAAACTGCTTTCTGGATGTCAAATACATTTGGAGTTTGGTATTTGGTTCCATGTGTAGACGATCATTACTGTGTATTTGCGCATGCGTCTAATATTTGACAAACGTATGCAATACGCAATGACAAATACGCAACGCCAAGTGAAGTGCCGGCATAAGAGGGTAATTGCACCAAAGAACCTAAAGTGGTCGAAGTGTATCCGAATGGGCCCATCTGTAAGATAAGATAGGTAAGCCCTCAAACGTCGGCGCGCGCGGCAGCCGTGCTCAAACCCACAATGGATGGATCCGTGCGTTCCATGTTCGAACCGCCACGGCGCGCGCGCCAACCGGTCTCGACCGAGCGCGGCTGTAACGATGTTCGAGGATTTGGAGGGCTGCCTGACACTGGGCGGTAGTCCAGGAATCGATCAATAGAATTGTTTGAAAGGCACATCTCGTTTCGTTCCGCTTTCAAGGAAACCCGCGTTGATGAGCGTAATAGAGAGCAGGGATCGTCAAATAAAGCAAATACCATCAGTTGAAATCTCGTCTCCACCCTTCTGGAAACCCCAGCCGCGCTGACGAGTGGAGCGGACTTATCTTTTCTCCCAGCCCCGTTCATTAGTTAATCAGTGGTTATCCTATTATTTACTTATTGAAACAAAAATTTCACAGTACCTATTACAGTAACAACCAATATAATGCACTCATCTATTAGAGAACACAAATAATAGTGAAGAATACAAACTACTAATGCGTGAACAAGGATATACTCTTCTCAACAGACTGAACAAAAAATATAGCACACGAGAAACTCCAGAAACGAATTCAATCCTGGATCATATATGGTCTAATGTCAAAGGTCATGATTATCACATAGCTATAATTGAATCTAACATGTCTGACCACAAGCAGATTTACCTTGAATTGAAGAGATGCCCCCAACTTACAGTACAAAGAGTAGAGTATGAGTCTGTAAACTACAACAATCTATACAAATCTATGGAACATATTAAAAACAATAACACATTTAACAATTATGAGGATCTCGAGAATCATCTTATTAGTAAAATCAAGCAAAACAAATCAAGAAAAATTAAAGTCCTCAACCCACCCAGAAAGGACTGGATAAACAGAGACGTAATTGAAGCAATAAACCATCGCAATACATTATGGAAGAAGAGAAATCTTGAGACAGGTGACCAAATCCTAAATGAAGATCTGCGGGTAGAAAGAAATAAAGTTTTTAACCTGATTCAAGCAACAAAAAGTGAATATTACTATAAAGCTTTTAACTTATGTAAGGGAAAGCCTCTAAAGATGTGGGATCTTATTAATGACCTCTCATATAACAAAGCTAAATCTGACTGCGTTCAAATCAAGTTAAAAATGGGATCAGAAACAATTTCAGATATCAGGGAAGTCTGTGAATGTTTCAATAATTACTTTGCTAATATTGGGTCCACATTAGCAAATAAAATACCAAAGGAACATCACAATGTAACACCAAGTGGGGTTGCGATTTCATCAAAAGAGCTTGCTGACTTTAAGCCTACGACCACTAATGAAATTGCGAAAATTATTGATCATCTAAATCAGAACACTAGTTCAGGATTAGACGGTGTCACTGTAAAAATCCTAAAATGCGTTAAAAATCTTATATGTGTCAACCTTGCAAATTGTATCAATCGATGCTTAGAAGTCGGAGTTTTCCCCGATTCCCTTAAAGTAGCCAAAGTAAGACCCATATTTAAATCTGGTTACAAATTAGACCCCGGCAATTACAGACCCATATCGGTTCTACCAGTAACATCAAAAGTATTTGAAAAGGTTATACATCAGCGACTAACAGAACACCTTGATGACAATAATTTCCTTTCCGACAAACAATATGGGTTTCGCTCAAAGTCAAACACCCTCTCGGCAACTGCAGATCTTCTCACTGAAATAAAGGTTAATATAGATAAGAAAAACATTGCACTTGGTATCTTTATTGATCTAAAAAAGGCATTCGATACAGTGAGCCATAAACTTTTACTGTCAAAGCTGAATTCCATAGGAATTGTTGGAAATGCATATAAAGTTTTAGAATCATACCTAAACAACCGGATGCAAATCACAAAGCTAGGTCAAATGAAAAGCAATCCTCATGAAATTAGATACGGGATTCCACAGGGATCTATTTTGGGACCACTATTGTTCTTGATTTATGTAAATGACATGCACAGTATTGGTCTTAAGGCACACCTAACTCTATACGCGGACGATACCTGCCTGTTTTACTTTGGTCCGAAAATAGTAACTCTGATAGAACAAGCGCAAAACGATCTACATCTACTACACAGATGGCTTCTCCGTAACCTATTAACGATCAATGAGTCCAAAACTAAGTACATAATATTTGCTGCAAAAAATAAAATTATTCAAAATCATGATCCCCTAGTGATAAATGGTGTAACATTGCAAACCGTACAACATGAGAAATACCTCGGCCTTATTATGGACAATACATTATCATGGAAACCACATATTGACTCCCTACGCTCCAAAATCACGTCACTAACGGGTGCATTGCGAAGTATCATTCGATGTCTGCCAAAAAAGGTACGTTGCACCATCTATGACTCACTCATTAAGCCTAATCTAGAATATTTAATAGAAATATGGGGATCTGCCTCAAAATCTAACTTGAAACCCCTGCAAACCTCGCAAAATAAAATAATAAAACTATTATTTAACTATAAACGTCTCACACCAACAAACACGGTATATAGGGAAACAAAAATACTAAATATATCTCAAACATATATATACAATACGTGCATACTAATAAGAAAAATCATAAATAAAAATATACATAGTCATATAACATTCACCAAGAGATCAGAAGTACAAAAAAGATTGACGCGACAGGCAAATAACATACTCCTTCGACCACCTAGAACACTATATGGAAAAAAGAATATAATATACGAAGGTGCTGAATTGTACAACAAACTACCAAAAGATGTCAAAGATGCCAAATCAATGATAATTTTCAAAAGAACACTAAAACAATACGTATTAAATAATAAATAAATAAACATAATAATAAAATATATAATATAATAATAGGTTGTTACAAAATCATGCACATCTTTTAAGGCTTTTCCAATTTACCTTACATTAGATAATATTATCCACACATAATTTATTATAAATCCCATCATATAACGAATATGTAATTAACCAATGGTCACACGCGTAGTTCGGTTTAACTGGCCCTACGCTCAGCATTATTATTGTTGCATAGCGCTTGCTGTTGCCAAGCGCCTTTTGTACTTTAGTCGTCGACCGCTTTTGCATGCTACCCTCTTCTAATTATATTTAAGTAAAAAATATTGTTTTCTCAGTAAGTGATTTATGTAATCTTATGAGAAATAAATGTCTTAAACCATAATGGATGGATCCGTGCGTTCCATGTTCGAGCCGCCACGGCGCGCGCGCCAACCGGTCTCGACCGAGCGCGGCTGTAACGATGTTCGAGGATTTGGAGGGCTGCCTGACACTGGGCGGTAGTCCAGGAATCGATCAATAGAATTGTTTGAAAGGCACATCTCGTTTCGTTCCGCTTTCAAGGAAACCCGCGTTGATGAGCGTAATAGAGAGCAGGGATCGTCAAATAAAGCAAATACCATCAGTTGAAATCACATCTCGTCTCCACCCTTCTGGAAACCCCAGCCGCGCTGACGAGTGGAGCGGACTTATCTTTTCTCCCAGCCCCGTTCATTAGTTAATCAGTGGTTATCCTATTATTTACTTATTGAAACAAAAATTTCACAGTACCTATTACAGTAACAACCAATATAATGCACTGAGAAACTTAATATTATATGGAGAAGGAAGGAAACATAGGTACCTAATATACACACAAACTGATTACAGGTTTCAGTAAAAAAAAACATCAAGGCCGCATTTCACCAAACTGGAATAGGTCTCATACCTAGATTAAACGCCGAATTTGTATAAACTAATCTCGGAGTAAGTCTTATTCCAGTTTGGTGATATGCGGCCTAAGAAATTCCACTTGCATCCATTCTCTCACATAACCTAAGACACTGAAAACACAAATCGGATCATCGACTTGCAAACACACCAAATACATCAGGTGTTGATAAAAAGAGCAAGTTCAGTTGAGGTCCGCAGAGCCCGAACAGTGGGAGAGTTCCGGTGAGCCACAGTCCGAGGCCCAGGTGTCGCGAGGAGGTTATGGTGTTGCACCGGTACTACACAGAGTGTTAGCAGCACCCTGGCTTTTTTAAAGGACGTTTGAATAACGTGGAATAACGTATATCTGTAAAGTAACCATGACATTAATTTAATTAATAAACGAATTTTCAGGCTTTTTTAACTTTCTAACATAATTTAATTTGCCAGCAATGTAAAGCACAGCAATTTGACAAGTGTAAATGACAGTCGACGGATTCATTGATTATATTATGATTTGCCCCCGTACCACGACATGACTTGTACCTACTAAGCAACAGCGAAACTGGTAACGATGAACACGCAGCACATGCACTACATTAAAAATGGACAGTATCTAAGAAAATTAATTGTGAAGTTATTTTAATTATTTTTTAATTGATAATATTTGCAAACAATTGCTAAAACAGTTTTAATAAATGCCCGCATGCCGGTAACACACTGTATAATGTTTTGGCCGAAAGAGTAAGTAGGTACCTTATAGTTAAAACGAAGTTTAAGTAAACGTGACCCCACACATGGATCCGTACGGTGCTCCCGCGCAGCGCTCCCAACTTGTCTTTATTAGGTTAGCCTAGGTAGAGTTAGATATAGTTAAACAATTAGGATCACATGGGGGGAAATAATAGTCACTTATTGAGCATGTAATTTATTACACCCATAACATTGTACATATAATCCAGGTATAAATACACATTTTGCACTGCATTGGAATATTACATAAAAATAAACATCTTTGGTTCACTAAACAAATCAACAACATCAAGAAATATTTCCTAAATTACATGTTATGACAATTTTATCTAATTTAATAATAAAATTTAAGTTACCACAAGCCTTCGTTTCACGTATATTCCAGAATTATTAACTAATTTGAGCACTTGCACCACTCATAAAATAATGTAATACTCGTACTACATACATCATAATTTGACTCTGCTATACTATACAAAGCTTGTGTTAATTAGACATGTATACATAGAACGTTAGGTAATTTAATATCTGAGAGAGTATAAAATATCTTAGATTTTATCGCAATATTAAGTCAAGTTAAGGACACATAATTTCTTAATAGTTTTTTTAAATCTTGTTTAAGGCTGGATTTATCCTTCGAGAAACAAATTGCACTATTTGACTGTTTTAAAACTACCTTGGGGGTTCAGTTCCGACTTGAATTATTTTTTATATAGTTTGTTTTATCTAGTTTTAGGAATCGGTATCACTAAACCCCTGAGGTGGAACCTTTTCCGATTCACAGTCACATTTATTTATTAGGTAGCATCTTAGACAGACTACTTAATCAATCATACATTTAAAAGCGTTACCTACATCTGCAGGGCTGGACAAGCTGCATTCTGCAAAATCTATCGAAATGTAAGCATGAATAATTGTCACAGTTGAACGTATAACATCTTACGTCATTTCTAAACATATGTAGCTCGAAATTTATTTGCACCGTCTTTAACTTTCGTAGAATGAAACTTGTCTAGCCCTTCTGATATTGCCTTAGTATGGGACGAATCTCTAACGTTCACACTATTGTATAATATCTTTTTTGCACATGTGGAAAAAGTAACGCATTTGACTGCCCATGTCACGCAGAGGTGCGTTCGACCCATACAAATGCCGACCAAAGGTGGCTTGGCCAAAGGTGTTGAGCACCACACGTTTTCCTTTCTAACTTATAAATAAAGTATTATTTTTCAATTTAAAAAATACACATAGACGTTAAATATAAAAAAAGTGTTTGAACATGTGCAAATCATCAATAGAATATCGTTTCGAAGTAGGTAGCTATTTGCGTGTGGAAACTGAATCTAGAAAAGTCAGGTTTTACAATAAAATTATTAATTGTGTTTTTTTCACAGAATTTCCCTTAACGTCAATAAATATGACCACAGAACAGAAAAAATAACAGTTTTTTTCTATTCCGTGAATATGACTAATCTTTCCGATAGAAATAAAACTTTCGAAAAATGCACCTTTTAAAATTTGACTTTTATATGAAAACCGCATGGGTGCGCAACACGTTCCAAGGCTGTACTAGTGCGGAGTTTACAAACAATTGAAACATATGTTTAAGCGTTAAATAGGTAATTGTTAACGGCTGTCAAATGTTTCGGTAAACGATTGATTACCAAAAAATCAACTGAATTGAGAACCCCTTCTTTGTTTTAAGTTTGTTAAATAAGTATCGCTTTGGGTATTCGAACTTCGCACTTAGTGCAACCTGGTTTTGAAACATGATTGATGAGAGTCACACGCTACTGTGGGGATTTAACATCATAATTTCTAAAATACTTAGTAGCAGAATTACTTAAAGGACAACCTATTTTTTCAAAAGATCAATTGTGAAAAGGGTAATGACTTGACATGTATAAAGAAAACTGTAGGTACGTCTATAGCTTGTTCATAATAAATGTTTAATACCAAGGTGGTACATTTTTTCATCTGTTTTGTTGAATAGAGAGATTTTGGGGGTACAATATGTACCTAAGTACATACACTAATTTAACTACAATATCGAAGATGATTAAATGACGTTGGGACGGAAACATTTCCTTTAACGTTATACTGTTTTACTTGATTGTCCAATCGTATAGAAACATTATAATAATTTTAATTAAATAGTCCCAGCCTTTTGGAACCTGGGTGAGATGTGGGACAGGCCAGACTTCAACAGCCAAATAACATCGCCTCAAATTCCATGAAAAAAATATATTATAGAAATATCAGATATTTAATTGATTTCTATATTACTAAATTAATTTTGCAACATAATTAATAGTTGTTGTTATGTTGTGGTGGAAATGACAGGGTAAAATGAAAAATTACTATTATTAATATTAAATGATTATGTTTCACATATTTTAAATTTGTTGACGGCATATTAACTTTTAAGAATACCTAAAAATAAAATTGCTATGATATCTATGTACCTACTGTACCTTTTAATGCATGTTTTTTATCCTGACAGTGATGTTCATTATATTTAAGAGTTTAAATAATCTCTTGAAATTGAAGCATGCGCATTCAGATGCACCTTAAATTTATCTCCGATATGCTTACGTTTGGCACAAAGAATAGTCAATTTAATATTTTTAGTTCAAAAAGTCTTAATTAGTGGAGCAGGTTTTATGGGGAAACACGGTCAATATATGAGTGTATTTATAAGAGTAGAGTTATTTTTGGAATTAATTAGTAGACGGTTTTCACTTTGCACCAGAGAGGTCCATAATGGATTTAAATACAACCACTACGATTTACTTACTCTTCCGGATTTAATTCACTGAAGATCGTTTTGTATTAAAACTTAAACATGAAACCTGCTACTTCGCGTTTCGCTTTATATTTTAAGTTTTAATACAATTACAAAAAGTAACCGGGTCGCTCTAAACGTTTACAGTAAACTACAAGATTAATACTTAATTACATTAATTGAAGCACGAAAACACAGACGCCTGTCGGCCCGCCAAGGGGCTTGCTAAGGAGACTTGCGGCAGCTTTATATTTTTTCTCTAAGTCGTTATAATACTTTAAAAATAATTTCCGTTCAATTAACTAACAGAGATCTAATCTGGATTTCAACTGTCAATGGCAAACGGCTCTCGACCTGGAAAGAAAAAAAAACTGTGTTAAACATATATTATATCTCTCAAATTCGTGTAAATTTGGGTAAAACTGAAGATTTTTTTCTTACACTGCTCGGAAATATTGCCAAAAATGATCTTATTTGGGGTCACAAAACATCACTTAACCTATGGACAGGTCAAGAATGTTTTCGCTGGCCTGTTTGCTGATTCGTCGACAACATTGTTGTCCAACCCCGAGAACCTAATAATCGGAAAATATGCTAAATGATACACAGACCAAAAACAATGTCACTACTTAGGTATACGTATAAATGTAATTTGCTGTTGGTCTCAATTCTGAAACTACTTGAGATAAAATTACAAGAGGGATAGGTATGTTTTCATTTTCATCTCGATTGCCACGAGAGTACGGACCTAAAATTTAGAAGTTGGACTATAAAAGACTAATGTCATCCATGGCGTCATACTGCTAGTACTGCTACTAACTTGGAAAACCAAAAAAAAAACTTTATCACTCGCGATAATATTTATGGCAGACAATACAGTGTACCCTGGATAGAGTGCACAAACTGAATAGGGATGAAACTAGACGTAATAGCACCGACAAAAAAAATATTTTGTGTTTGGCGTATTTTTTCGTTTTTTTTAATTTGTTTGCCACAGAGAATGCTCTATGGTTAAAAATTCGTTTATTTCATCTTAATAGACCTCATATGAGGCGAGATATTTCACTTTGTTCCAATAGGATTCACACACAGCAATCAACGATTTTTTGAAATGTAAAAAAATAAAATGAAACCATTTTTTATTTTTTTGTTGTTGCTAAAATTGCATCTAGTTTCATTCCTATTCGTTTGTTACTTTATCCAGGGACACACTGTATAGATCCCCAGCGAGGCAATGAGGCAATAAGCCTGCTGGGCCAAGAGTCTGGGCGCTAAAAACCATATATCGTCTTTGACCTGTTATCGTATTGTCAACGTTATAGCTCTTATTTTCTTGACAGTAATGGCGGCCGAGTTAAAAACAATATCATAATAGCATTTTTATTCTAGGCGGTAAAATCTAAATCTAATTTAGCGGTTATGATGTAGGATATGAAATATGATATCATAACAAGACAATGGAGCTCTCAATTCTTATAGTGTCAATAAACTTGAACTTGAATATTTTTCAAAGAGTGTTTAAATACAGCGTGTTCTCATTTCATTGATTTAACGGTCCATTCGTAAAGCGTACTACACCAGATCACAATTCTATTAAACCCTCTCAGCCAGGTGACGTCTATCATGAAACCGGCGTTGTTAATTTACTTGTAGGTAGTTATTGCTAACACTATAATATAAAGTAAATGTCAGGGGACAGGACAATGTCACACCAATTGACGTAGTCCCAAACTAAGCTCTAGGCTTGTACTATGGGTATTAGACAACGATATTAATACTTATATAGATAAATATATACTTAAATACATAGACTCTTCTCGATTAATTTTGTCGTAAGCATTTCCTGGAACAAGATGTTGCGTAGAATTTTAGGCTAGACCCATCATGAAATATGTTTAGTCTCTGTTGTTATAAATATTTATAGTTTATATATTGTATTTATTTATGTATTTATATTTATATATATATCTATATAGCATTATATATATGTATATATATACAGTGGTGGTCACATAATTAGGGACACTTGTTTTTTTCCCATACAATTGCCTACAAATATGGCTTTTCAATTTTGACAACCAATCAAAAAGTTCTCGACCAATTTTATTTTTAGTTACACTTATCGTTAACTAATAAAGTAAAGTTTAAATGTATGTACAAGTTATCTCTGTTGAGATCGGACCTTTCATTTTATAAGGATTTGAAAAAATAAATATTCGGCGCTCATACAAAGTTGTAGAATTTTGTATGGACGCGTCAGCACTTAGTTTTTAAATCCGTATAAAATAAAAGGTCCGTTTTTAATATTAGTTCACTGTACATCAGTTTAAACCTTAATTAATTATGTAAAGTAAAATGTATTTAGCAATAAAATTGGTCGAGAACTTTTTGATTAGTGGTCAAAATTGAAAAGTCATATTTGTAGGCAATTGTATGGGGAAAAAAAACAAGTGTCACTAATTATGTTACCACCACTATATATGTGTGTATATCATGTGTTCTTTTTGCGTAAAGTATGATTAATTTGTAAACAATGATTATATAAAATATAATTGTTTGTAAATATGTTCTTTGCTTTGTTTTCTGTCTTTCTTTTTCCGTGCACCACTTTTGTTACTTTCTGTATGATTATTACTTCTAGAGAATCATCATCATCATCAGACTATATTAGTCCACTGCTGGACATAGGCCTCCCCTAATAAACGCCATAGCGCCCTGTCTTCAGCTTGCCGCATCCAGCATCTGCCTGCAGTCTTTCGCAGATCGTCATCCCACCTGGCCTGAGGGCGTCCTACACTACGTTTGCCGGGACGCGGTCTCCACTCAAGAACACGTTTACCCCAGCGGTTGTCGGTTCTTCGCGAGATATGCCCGGCCCACTGCCACTTCAGCTTGCTGATTCTTTGAGCTATGTCGATAACTAACTGCTAGAGAATGCCTGCTAGAGAATGTCATTAGGCATTAAGTCCGCCATTTGAACTTTTTTAATAAATGCAATAAAGGTTAAATAAATGTATAAATAAAACATCCATAACTCGTGAACAAATATTCGCACTCATCATACAAATATCTGCCCTTACCGGGATTTGAACCCAGGACGCTAGCTTCGTAGGCAGGGTCACTACCAACTAGGCCAACGCGTCGTCAAATAGGTACCTAAGTATACTTTCGGATCACACCGGTTGAGTCGAGACTACGTCCGCCCTAACCGGAATAAGCAGATCGTTCATCTCATTATGCAGCTGTTAGGTATGTACCTTGAAGAATCAGACGAGTACTTTCTTTTGTGTGAAGTGTCGATTGTACTCGTATGTATTATTTATTATATTATCTGTGCTATTGTTTTAAGAAAGTGTCTGATTCCCGCGCCAATTTTATAACTGATGATAAGACAGTGGCATGAACTGTGTAATTATAATTAACTATAGGTAGGTATACATATAATATTATAAGGAGGTAAAATTGTGTGTTTGCTTGTATGTTAGTGGTAATCTCGGGAACTAATAAACCGATTTTAAAATTTATTTTGGGAAGCTACTTTATCACTGTCATAAATAGGATATTTTTTATTCTCATTAAACTAGAGCGAAGCGAGGCGCTAGTAAATAATATGTATTACGTACTTGAAATATATAACCGCTTATACAACAGGTTACCTAAGTTCCTACCAGGACAAATTGCAGTCGATGTCGAGTCTAAATTGATAAAGACCGCAATCAGGTACACCGCGGGTGCGCGGCTATTTTGATTTGATTTAGGTCAATGTTACCAGCCGATGCAATATGGCTGCTATTCAATAAACTCTGTCATAGTTGTTCAAGTAGAGCGTTTTGAGCTAGCTAGCCTCGGTGCAAGGATGTCGCCAACCAAGACTAAAGTTTCCTGTCAAGTATAATTGGTTTAGACCTGGATTCTCTTCCCCGTTTAAAACCTATTTCCCACTTTCGCATACGAAAACAAACTAGAACTTAAGACCAACTGCTTAGGAGGCCTGCTGGTGTGGAACTTTTTGTCGAGGGAGCTGAAAAGCAGAGATTTTGGCGAAGTTAAGCCCGAGAATTCTAATATCAAGCACCATACGTCTTACTCCTAAAACTTGAGGGGACTAGGGTGACAGCACCAATGACGTACACTTTTAGCTGACAGGCACCAGTAATGGACACTTGACTCTCAATTCAAATTGTTATACGGTCCAAAATTGATTGTTATTAATTTGTTGCAAAATAAATGAATAACCCTTATCTTCTATAAAATAAGAATCAAGTTTTCATTATTGGTTCCATCACCCTACTACGACTTAGCTCTATCCTGGTTTTTGCTAATTAGTACGACAAAAGGTTAAATTGCTGCTATTCTCTGCAGGGTAGGTAGTACGGTCACGAGCGTTAATTTGGGACCCATTTCAAGAAAAATATGCTTGAAGCCTTGTAGTCGTCAATGTCATTAGAGATGTCAAGTCATTTGTAACTTTTAGGAAACTCAACCTTATTGTTGTAGAATGTCAGATTGACTTTGGACCTAAGGTGGGTACCAAGTTTAATCTCGTGACTGTACCTAGCAAATTGTCATGAGTCGCGACCAATGACAAGGGAAAGGGCGACCGGTATTATCGGACTAAGAACTTAAACGTCGCCTGTTATAATTACCTTGCGAGCTTCAACCATCAGAGAGCGCCGGTGTGACCCAGCCGTACTTGTCGTGCGTCTTCACGAGCGAGCGGAAGGCCTCCTCGGCGCGGCGGCGCGAGAACTCCCGCGAGGGTCGTGGCGGCGCTCGCGCCACGCGCCCCTGGCCCTTCACCACGGACGCCGCAAACTGCATCACCACCGCCTCCACTGTGTACGCGGACGCCCAGCCACGAGGAGTCAGGAGCTCCATGCATATTGCTCCGCCTACAACAGAATACACGTGTTACTACGGCGAGTTCTACGCGTTAGAACAGCATCCTGACTTTACCTAATGGGCTTTCTATGGCTATGTAGGTAAGTACCACACTCGAGGAAATGTTTTCGCGTACTATCTTAGAACACTGTCGCAATGTGATGACTTGATAAAACGCAACCAGACTGAAGTGTGACTGATGTGGCCTGTCATTACGGTACAAGCACAACTAACATTTCCTTGACCGTAAGTTATAGAGCTCTTCAAGCACTTTTTAGGCAGTTCCCTCGGCCGGCTTGTGAGTATAAACCGCTTAGAGAGACTCCTTGATGCTGTTATACATAGGTCTGTTGCCAATACCTATCAAAAGGGAATAGAGTTTCTAGGCTTCGACTTTAAAAAAAATACTAATTAGTTGGTGTATACCTCACAAGACATTTTTGTAGCATGGAGAAGGCAAACGAGCTGTTCTGAGGCATCCGTAATTTCAAGACTGCAAATGCGTTACCAACCTAAAGGACTAAGATGGAATACCTTTAGTATATAGTAGCTAGTAATTACTCCGGTATCTACCTTCCATGACGAACCCCTTCTCTATCCTGGGCTCGATGACACGCATGAAGGGCGGCGCGAAAGGGAAGTTCTCCGGGAAGACGAGGTGCAGCAGGATGTTGGGGATGCGCAGCTCGCGTAGGTCCGCAGCCAGGTCGCTCTCGGGGTCGATCTGGTGCAGGCGCACGTGCCACTCGAACAGGTTGTCGTTCACCAGCTCTACCTGCAAATACAACAATAAAGCTATAGCAAATTCCTAATGATATTGAAAGAAAACTACTAAGTTAGAGAATGCTTAATAAAAGTAGTTAGGCGTTTCGGCATGTGCTTAGAAACTAGCATGTTGGAAGCGACTATTCGTTTTACGCTGACTCTTACATTTAATTATCTGGCAATCAGTGGCAAGATGTGAGTTGCGCCATTAGTAAAACGTTGACTAGCGAGTAGTGGCTACTTGGCTAGTCAGTGGCTCAGTGCCTTAGTTACCGGCGAATGAGCAGCGGGAAACGAATTTTCCGCGTATGAAATCGAACAACCACATAAGTTACCGTGAACAAGGGATCAGCGCGGCTCTCCTGCGAGCGCTGGATCTCCTTGAGCTCCTTCATGAGCCGGCGCGTGCGCACGGCGGCAGCGCGCTCGCGCACGTCGTTGGCGGCTCCCTTCTTCTTGCCTAGCGTGGGGGCCGCCGGGCTCGCCGGCAGGCTGGCCGCCTCCGCGGGACTCACTCCATCCCTGTAAAGAGGACTTTGATTTTGAATTTGCCAAGTATATCCGCTCAGTTCGATAAGAATAAAGATAGCTAAACTAAATAAGTACGTCGCTTACGTTCGCGGAAGATGCCGCTATTTGGTTTAACAAGGCACTAGGTACACTAAACGGTTAAGGCAATGGCAAGTAGCTCAAATCGTTTAGTGAATCCACTTTATACATTTTACGCCGGCGTTTGACGATTTTACGTCGGCGTATGACGACTAGGCTTGGTATTTTTTAAGAATTTAATTCTTAAAAACACAGTTTTGTGGCCGACTGTATTTGTACCTAGCACTAATAATAAACTTGCTTTTTAAGGGAGAGTTTAATGATAATCATACTATTAGCCATAGAGGAGTTACCTACGAGTACCTATACTACTATAGCCAATCGACTTCCTAGATTTGATTAAGTACTTACCTACATTGTTAATTAGTAGTTAGTCAGTCATAGGTGTGTTAAAAATAAAATGAACTGTACGACGGTTAAAAAGAAACTTTACTAGGCAAAAATATTCAATTAGTTAGTTTTGACATGGTTAATATAGAGGATTGTGAACCGACGCTTAAACCGCGTAGCTGTAATTTTATTCCATACTTTATGTTCGGGCGATAACGTTCCTCACCTTTTAAATCCAGTCCGATTTCCACGATTTTTCAATAGATGTTATGTTGTAGTTATAATGAACAACTAGGTGTGTAAGGTTTTTTTAAATTAGTTTCAGAAATATGTTGTTATCACGAAAAACGTACAGACATAGTTTTTCTATTATCTACAATCTACAACATATTCAAAAATCGTAATAATCGGACTAGGTTGAGTACCGATTTGACCAAACGATTTTAAATGTTAATCAATGTTTATCGACTGTTGTCTGTTAGTTCATATATTTTGACAGATATTAACTCTAATCGTCTGTTAAGTGGTTGCTGAAATACGACATTAAGGGGAATAATGGAAATTGGGGTGTATGGAAATTTTCAGTTTCAGTATAATACTATTTCTCGAATCTCGAATTCGAGTACTTACCCGAAACGGAGAAGATAGATGCAATTAGGTGATTACACTAATCAGTCTAATGATAATGACCTAAATCCTAATCAGGTAGATGTACCTACTTAAACTTCGCAATTATAAGGAACTTAGCAGTTGGCGAGTGACTTCCCTATATAACGCGAAGATCATTTGCCTTATTGTTAAAGCAATGTTAAGAGTCTGATCTCCTTGAGTTCTTTACATGGAAATAGCTCATATTATACCTAAGGTAAATCACTTAAGGGTTGCAGTCTTTTGCTCTTACTTATAAACGTGGAGTAACCGGAGTAATTTCAAATTCAAATCCCAATCACATTCAAATGTCACATTGACAGATAAGGACAAAGCTTGGTTTAGCTACTCCACGGTTACTCCACGTTTATACGGGCACCTGTATTGTAGTGGTAAAGTCAACACAAAGATTCAAAACCAATTGACCCACACGGTACGGTGCTTGTGGGAATTTGAACTTTACGTGCGGTTGTACGAGTATGTAGTATGTATGTGCGCATTGTACTACAAACAAATGCGTATTACAAGGCTGGATATTGGAAGGTGGTTCTCTTAAAAAACTCGTTGTTGAACTCGACGTACCAAATATTAACCGGAGAGTTAAATTTGTGCCATCAGAAAAACCACTTTTAAGGGCGTGCACTCATGCTTGCCGGTTTTCCCCATCGAGTGAGCGAGCTCGTATGACTTCGCTCACTGGATCGGCTGCGACTGTTCGACAGAGAGCCGTTTGAGAATAAAACCTCTTATCCTGTTATATTTCTCCCAAATATATTTGTTCACTTTGTCACAGATTTCTCCTGACAAGCCTAACTTGAGCCAATGATAATTTCAATATTACTGATGGACCAAGCCAGTGCCTGTTCCCCAAAGAACTTTCCGGCCAGTTATTTAAGAGGAATACACGACAGCCATGATATTTTACGATATGCTTGCGTTTGCACGCTGGTTTTTACATGAGAGACTGGGTCATTCACAGGATGGGCATGCAACATTAGCTAACAACTTAGTCAGGAGTTCAGTGCCGTTTGTAGCGATTTCAAAACCACCGGCCTGGATCACGTGCCGTTTGAAGACTTTATGGCTTGGACACTCATCGAATAAGAAGCACCTTTTAAACTGATTAACCGATTTTGACAGCGCTAATTCTTTTTTTTAAATTACCTACTTTGAGAAAATAGTTAAAAACAAATAGTTTGAGCTTGCCTAATTAATGAATTCTATCAACTTAGAACTGTGTAGGAACCTACCTGACATATTTAATAAAAATACATTTTGTTAATAAGTAACATGAACACATACTCGTGCCAATGCACTCCCGTTTGCCTTGTTGGCTCTGTTCCAGTTGCTTATCTTAACGCAGACTTTTGCAATACGTTGGTACTTAAATTATCTTTTGTTCAATTATGTAGGGCCTACATTAAATGATACACATTTTATTATATTTATACCCATATTACTCAAGTGTTAATTGCGTTTACAACTTTAAATGTAGCCGGTTTTTACGAGGATTTAAAAGGATACGTAACCGTGGGAGTACCTCAGGTAATCCGACAGAAATACCTTTCATGACTCGTTCTAAAGGAATGCCGTCGGTGCAAGTCTTAAATATGGTTAAGGTTGCAAATTCCTGAGTTAATATTTAAAATGCTTAGCCACATAATAATATGGTTTAGTGTTACGTTGCATATTATTGATTCACCACACTAGCATGATCCTCGTCCTTGTTTGGATTCGGTCATTGCTTGTAACGATAACACTTTTAAATGGCCAACACTGGACAAAGACTACGAACGGAGACTGTATTCGTCACGTCTTATCACTGAAAGATTTTAACGAATAAGGTGATACCTACCCACACCTGGATTGAATAAATTGTTTTATGTAGGGGCAGAAAAGTTGTATACTGGGGTCTGTTTTATAAAGCTACAAATTACAATTTACAGGTTACAAGTTTCCATTTGACACAACCTCGACCAATGACGGTCAGCCATTTGAGTAGTGTTGCCAGTTTAGACCTGTAAAATTGTAACTTGTAGCTTTATAAAATAAAATATAGCTTGTGCCCCTGGTGGCAATACTGATTTTGTGAAGGGTTTTAAACATTTTTATATAAAATGAATCCTTAGTATTTTTTTCTTAAGAGTTTTATTTTATGTGCAAAATTAGGTGCAGGACAAGATGTTTTTCTATAATTTGAATTTGTACTTACTGTCTGTAATGTTCATTCTCTGAAAAGTTAAGTTAAAGATTTTCGTTTTTGCTATTTGAACAGTAGGTATATACTCGTACCTATGTTACGGAAAAGTTCGCGTTTGCTAACATGGCATTAAGTTTTACTTAGGTACTTCGAAATCCAAAGACAGCACCCCAGAGTTTTAAAACTTCAGCTGTTATGCGATCCAGAGCACCTACTAAACTTAAAGTGCCATTCTGAATAATAAATAACTCTTCCGCGTAATTGTAACGAATTACGAGTATAATCATGCATGAAATAAATATTTTAACTACATTTCAAAGATGATTTAAAAGTCCTTTAACAAATAATTGAAATTAAAAAACATGTGACTAAAACTACCTCCACATTTTATCAAAATCGATACACAGCGATTTAACCGTAAAACCGAAACAGACAGACAGAGGTGCTATGGTATTAATAATATTGGTACTAATGAGGTACCTATTGATTTGATTAATTATCTGCCTGCTCCTCTGGGAAACAGGCGTGACTTAGGGCCTGTTGTTTGATCAGTAGTTAAACTAACTAATTGTTAAAATTCGAAAAAGGAATCGAAAATCTGACACATTTCCTTAAGATTTTAACCATTAGTAACAATTTTCGACTATTAGTTAGTTTAACTACTGATCAAACAACAGGCCCTAAGTCACGCAGTAACTGGCCATTAATGTATGTATGTACTACAAGTCCTTTTAATTAGTTGAAAAGCTCGGTAACTACACTTAAGTACTACCCAGCTTCGGTAGAAGTTAGACGAGATCGCTTTCACCGACTAGATGCAGTGAGCGAGTGCAGCTCTATAAATAGCAGCCCGTAATCCAGTCGCTATCCATGTAATTGCATAACGTAGAATACGTAGATGGATATTGGATATTGGAGTTATCTGAGTAAACAACGTTAATTGGAGATTTATGTATTCTGATTAAATTAAGTAATTTCTGAGTTAGGCAGGGCTCTAAATTGGGTTAGTAGTAGAATGAATCTGTCGCAAAGTTACAGCTTGCAAAATGACCGCATCGCTTGTAACCTACATCTCAAAACGTCTTTTCATTTTATGTCTGTCTTAGTAAAGTCAACGGAGCCTCACGCGGCTGGGCTCCTATTCTCGGGAAAGGAAAGTTTTCCCAAACGAACCTAATCTATTCAGTAATGCAAACGAATTCTCTAATTGATTAGTTTAAATATTCACTCAGTGATAACATTACAGAGGGTTTGATTTTTAGTTTTTACCCGACTACCTGTGTGTATGTAGTAGGTAGGTAGGTATACGTGAGAATTCAATCCATGTCTTATTCCTTTCGTGCAGTGCTGTAGATTAATCGGCTTGACGGATTTTAAGCTGCGTGGTATCATAGGCGCTATTAACATTTGAAAATGAAATGCTTGATGTTTGTTAATCTTGTTAATGTATTTTATTAAAAACTACTGTATGAAACAATCACGGTGAAAATAAAGGGTTGTTTACTATTTTCTTCTATTGTTAATACTTATTCTTATGAATGCTATTAGCACAGTCACCAGCAATAATATATTTTCCAACATTGGGCCCAAAAATATCTGACACGTCTCTATTACTGCGATGTGCAATGTTAGATAATATTTTTTACTGGTGACTGTACCAACGGAATCTTAGTGCGTGATAAGGAGCGGATATTTTCCGCGAATCTTATTATAGAGAAGGAAAATTATCACGCGCTAGTGAAAGTGGTATGAGCGAGCAGGAATGTGGCATTGCGCAGCCGAGGAACGAATTCTCCCACAATTACCACAGAGCATGTCGGAGAAGCAAGCAGGGTTACAGCACTGGAAATATATATCTTAGCAAAAATATAAATTAATAAATCAGTTCCCCGAAGTCGTTCATACCGGGAAGTTGCACTCACATTTTTCTCAGCGTAGGCGCTACTTCTTCTTTGTTGCTTTTTAGAAGTTTTTTGTTTAAACTCACTGGAAACTAAAGTTCTCACGTTTATGATCAAATACGGGTGCCCTTGTCCATTCATAAAAGAGATCACGTCGTAAATTAATTCTCATTTTACTCACCGTCATCAGGGAGATTAAAAAATCGACTTCCAGCAGCCACAGGCTATTGTCGCAGCTTACAAGTCTTACAAAATACTACACAAGTACCACGTTACCACTCCGTGGACAGAGCACTTACAGGAAAAAGATAAATATAGTTTTAGTCTTAAATTAAGATTCAACAGTGACAGTTCCATATATTTACAGAACTAAACTGAGATTTATATAGATATATCTTTTTGCTGGTCCTTTTAACTATTAACTTGAGCCTAACTCAAGCAGCATTCACATCACGCGTCATGTCTCGGTCGCTACTCACTTCCCTCGCGGTCTACAGCAACAAGGCTTTAAATTACCGGACTGGTTCGCTTAACGATGAGTTCATTAAATATCTATTTTTATAAATAAACGGTAGATAAGCCGATCTAAAAATATCTAATAATTGTTTACCACGCAAAATGTGACGTCTTTCTCGAGTCGTTAATATTAAACGAATGAAGGAGTATATTTAAAGGTATTTTAATTTTTCACTGGTATTACCTACTTATCAAATGATTAAATCACCTAGACGTACGTGAACGCTAACGACTTTCGTAAGTGTCAAAACATACGCAACCGAGAGGCGGTCAGAGGCCGGCTTACCTACATCAGTCCTAAAGGTACTGTTAACCTTCATAGATGCATCTTATCTAGAGGCAATAGGGCTCACCACACCACCAATAGAGAGACTAGTTCCGTACAAAATATGTTTTTAATAGGTACAGTAGGTAAAAGTGCTACTTTTTGTAGCTGTGTATCGTTATTATACAAATTAAAGTGTGATTTTTTTATTAGTCTAGTAAAATTGTCTATTTTAATTACTGTTTTATTTTTGGGTCGTTGTCATTTTTTCGCAAATGTATTAAACTCGTTTGATACACGTCGGAACTGTAATTTTCAATCGTCTCGAGTTTTGTCCCTCGCTTACAGCTTGGGCCAAGACACCTCAGGACTCGTGTAAAATGACATACCTACTTTCCGCACTTGCATCAAAATGTACTATAACGTTTTAATTTACTGCCTGAATAGGTATTTTTACTTTCATTGTTTATTTTTATCACTTTAATTATAAACCTCCATAGATTGTTAGTTGCTATTGCTTTCAATCCACGAAAGCGCGCTTCGTTACTCAAATGATGTTGTGCGTCCATACATGTATATAAAATAATGAGATGGGCATAAAATATAAAGTATATATTTATATATACATACATACATACATACATAAAATCACGCCTGTTTCCCAGAGGGGTAGGCAGAGACCACTTCTTTAGGAATATTACAAATACCTATTTGTAATATACGAATAACACAAAGCAACGTAGGAAGTATCGTTCCATGGGTAACTGAACGTGTGTCGTGTTCACAACGGGCTGATGCACCGTGTTATCGTCTGCAATCTAATCACAGCCGGCTGTTGACTTTAATCACCCATTGTAAACAAACAACATAAGTCAACAAAGTTTACGATACGATAATCTGTCTGACCATGTCTCAGCGAGTCTAATGATACATCAAAACTTAACAACTGAAACCTGACTGGCAAGTCTGGCAAATAGTGTGACGCACCTTTATGTGATAAAGAGGTAAAATTATAAGTTTGTTTGTTTGTATGTTGGGGATACTCTCTGGAGCCACAAAACCGATTAAAAACATTGTATAACAAATAGGGAGCTACACTATCCCGGACTATTTTATTTTGTTTAACCGGTGCGTCGCTAGTTGGGAATTTATATTAAGTATAAATAAACAATATAGCGTGCTCACACGTTCTTGAAGAATCATATGATACGCTTATTAATATCACACACAACTATAATACCTACCACAATTTGAATTTAGCATAATTATCAGGTTGTAATAGGTATACTGGAAACCCAAAAAATTACATTCACATTAAAGTACTGTTTATCTTTACCCATTAGGTACTTTGAATCGGGTTTTTTGGGAATCTGGTAAACAGTGTACTATATATATTATTTAGTCTTGTATTCTGAAATGTTACGTTATGTATTTTGGGAATGACTCAAATTTGTGACCACCCTTTTATGCCTCATTTTAAAATAAGTACTGAAGAAATAAATGTTTTTTTTTCCGAATATTAAATTAAAATTAAGGATAAATTATCTCAAAACCTAATTTCTGGATTTTTTTTTTTTTTTTAAAAATCATTTTTTTTTTGTGGACACCACATGTTAAAACATACTATTGACTGAAAGCTCTTAACCATTCTTTTAACTTTGCGCAATCGGGTAAAAAAGGAAATGGCTATAAAAAATCGCCATAGTAACATAACAGGCCAGTACCTAATTAGGTATTTAAGTACCCATGTTAAAATAACGGAAAGGAAACTAAAAGCAATATGTATGCTATGCTATCGTGCTAAGTAATGGTCCTAATAGGGAGCATTTTTTCAACATAAACGACGGTGATTGAGAGTGCTTGTATACGTCGTGCTGTGTTTCCTTCATAATTAATTATCGACTAGTTATGTGGTAATTGTGAACAATAGAGGGAAAAAATGTGTTTAGTTAACGCGGTAACCATTATTTTATATGGGTTAGGTCACTGATCCGACGTTGCCTGCTGGTACCTTACAGCTCGTCGTACGTGTGTGATTTATTTATTTATTTATTACAGTGCAGCAGTGATGCAGTGTTCCGCATGAAAGCGTTGCATCACTTGTGCTTCCATCAAACGTGTTGGTCGCTCCTGCGACAAGTACCTACAGCTCATCCGCCGCTGGCCACCGGCAGCTGTCTTTAAGCAAACAACGTCTTTGTCTTCAAGATAAACATTGCCGCGGGAATCATGTTAACGAGAATATAAGCGCCAGCAATCTCCTTTGTTACACTTAAGTACTGAAAACTTTTTAATGTTTATGCTTCAATTTAGGAATCAGTATTATTAATCTTTAGCTTTTTTAAACAACAAAGTCGATGTTATATTATAACGCAGTATGTCCCGGTTTCAAAGTCACAAGTCCTTTACTTTACAAGGAACGCCGAGTACCTACGCAGTTTAACACATACCTACTTAGTTAAAACTGACCTTAACCGTTTAATATTCCGAGTGCGTGTTTGACTTATCGCCTTGATCTTAATGTTCAACAATTCACAACAAGCTGAACAAATAATGCATTAACATCCTAAATTCCGCTCTAAATTAAAATGTTTTACCTAGACTCATAAATAATCAACCCGTTATTTAAAACAAAGGCTTATTTTTATGTAGATCCATACAATCATAGGTACAACCTTAACTGTTTGAAGTAAATAATAATAATAACATACATTAGTAGGTGCTCGCCTACACGCAAGGCGATAATTTTAAATTACATTAACCTAAAATACTAATACTTGTTTGCAATGCCATCACGTCCGATCTCCTATCAAACCACCTGTGAAGGTTACATAACACAATAACCGAATAACTGCTATTCGATCATATAGAGGTAGTATTTTAAATGCAAATATTTCTTGTATCGTAATATTGCTCTGTCTGTGTCCCACTTTCGCCGCTGTGTTAAATCGACTTTGTAGGTATGGTGCTTGCTGTATAGAAGGAATGTTATCAGCTTCGTAATCTATTCAGTTATTCAGCTACAATTTAAAATATCTTGAGGTAATAGAAGCAGGTCGGCATCTACTTCCTGCATTTATTTTGTAGGTATGGAAAATCACAAATGGACTTTCTGTTGTTAGTATCTGATTTCGTTGATATTGGTAACTACGTAGGTACATTATTAAATTATACCAACTGACATGACAGAAAATTGCTTCCCTGCGAAAATCATATTCTTTACTGCCATTTTTTTTGTCTCGGGAGTTCCATGGAGGATAGTAGTCATTCGGGTAACGAGAGGTAGGTTACGTTCGTTGTCTTTTATGCCTGAAGGGTAAACCGCCTGGAGATGGCTCCGCGTCTGATTTTTTATTAAGGTGAGTTTGTATCTTAATGCGTTCTGTAGTTATTTTTGCATAGATGTATGGATTTGACATTTAAAATAATCGATTAAGACGGACTTGCACAAAAAATTTAACAATGGGTAAAATTACGACACTCCTAGTTCCAAGCCGAGGGCCGAGTTCATCAACAGATGTTTAAAATTTAAACGGTTGTTTTCTTTATACCTTGAATGACCGATTAACGATATTTTGGTGTTCACCACGCGTTAACCATTGATTAAGTGCCGTAACCGACTGTTTAACTTAAATGAAGAAATGGACTTTGTTTAACCATCGGTTAACTGCTCCTTAAAGTGAAATTGTACTTTATCCATCACTTTTAGGTTAAACAATAAAATGGAAGACACTTTGATTTTTATATGTATTTGAAGAAATTAATGTAGGTACTAGATGAATTTGAAGATATTGAGCGAATTTTACGCCCACCTCGTGTATTTCAAATACAGCGCAATTATTTCGAGGAATATGACGAGAAAGCATTTTGTACAAGATTTGGTTTATACACGATTTTTGCATTGATTTAAATTTTAAACATTCAACACTCCGTAAATCGTAAACAAAGATAGTAAAGGACATCAGGTGTGTGTGTATGGTGTCCCTCTCAATCGCTTTACCAGTCCAATCGATTTGTTCCGAACCCGAGGGCCTTTGAACCTATGTCAGTTGAAACATGGTTAGTTGACCGTTCGTAAGAAACTGTTGATGAACACCAAAAAAACGCGGTTTATTAAACAAACCGCGTTCACACTTGTTCGATGTTAACGGAGAAATTAAGTAATCAATGATTATTTTGTAGTTGGTGAACTCGACCGACTCGAGTTAGTAAATGTCAGATTCATACGAAAACTTTCATTTTAAGTCGTTTCGTTACCCAGTGTTAAATTTTTCGTGCAAGTGGCCCTAAAAGCTTACGTCAATCATATGTTTACTTTGATTTCTGCAATTTATGTAATACTTTCTAATAATTGACTAAGGGATAAACCGGAGGATGGGCGGCAGCGTCTTCCGCGGACTACATGGTATAACTGCGGTCGCCAACCCGCCTGCCAAGCGTGGCGACTACGGCATTTTCCCCCCAACGGTTCTAGATCAAAAGCCTTAATTAATATGAATTTAAAACAACAGCCCAGACCCCTAGTCCCCGGCGGCCCCGCTATTCCTGGCTCCGGTAGCGGCTATGGTAACGGCGGGGCAGGGGGTGCTTTAGGTAATCTCCGGCAGAGACCTGGCTACCAGAAACGACGACCTTTGGCCCTGGCAACATACAACTGCCGAACATTGCGGGCCGACGAAAAGTTGCTGGAACTGGAGGAGGAATTGAGCAGGTTACGATGGGGAATCATAGGGTTGTCAGAAGTCCGTAGAGAGGGGGAGGACATGATAACCCTGAAGTCCGGTAACTTGTTCTATTTCCGGGAGGGCGACCACCAGTCCCAGGGAGGTGTCGGGTTTATCGTCCACAAGTCCCTCGTGAACAACGTGGTGAAGATCGAGAGCGTGTCGAGCAGGGTAGCTTGCCTTGTACTCAGAATGACCCAACGATATTCGTTGAAGGTCATACAGGTATATGCGCCGACCTCGACACACTCCGACGATGAGGTGGAGGCTATGTATGAGGATGTTTCCAGAGCCATGCATAGCTCCAAAACTCACTTCACGGTTGTTATGGGGAACTTCAACGCAAAGCTGGGTAAGCGAGACGGTGAAGAGCAGAGAGTGGGGAATTTTGGAGTGGGGCATAGGAATCACCGGGGCCACCTACTGGCCAGTTTTATGGAGAAGGAGGGACTCTATATGATGAACTCCTTTTTCAGAAAACGTGAGCATAGGAAGTGGACCTGGATGAGTCCTGATGGTGTAACGAGGAATGAGATAGACTTTATCATGTCGACGAAAAAGCACATATTCAATGATGTCTCCGTGATCAGTGCGGTTAAAACCGGGAGTGATCACCGTATGGTACGAGGCTCATTGAATATACAGTTCAAGCTTGAAAGGGATAGACTGATGAAGTCTACGCTCCGCCCGGCACCCGCTCAGCTCCAAAACCCCGAGAGCTTTCAGCTCGAACTTCAAAACCGTTTCGAGTGCCTAGGTAGCGACGTGGACGATTACAACGACGGGTTCGTGGAAGCTGTCCAAACGGTCGGGTCTAAGTTCTTCAAGATCCGCCGTACAAAAACCAAGAAGCTCTCGGACTCCCTTAGGCTCATGGAGGTGAGGCGTGAAATGATTCTGCAGTCCTCTGGTGACGCTTGTCGCTATCGGCAGCTCAACAGACAGATCTCGAAGTCTCTGAAACGTGATATTCGCCGATTCAATACTAAAAGTATTGAAAAGGCTATTGAGCGTAACAGGGGCTCTAAGGTGTTTGCCAGGGATCTGTCTGTTGGCCAAAGCCAACTGATGAAGCTGAAGACCGACGACGGCAGAGGCATTTCATCCAAACCTGAGCTATTGGCGGAAGTTGAGAAGTTTTATGGACAGCTGTACACGACAACCCGAACACCCGTCGAAAATCGAGCTAAAGACCCGAGGGCTAGATTAACCCGACACTATACCGAAGATCCCCCCGACGTCAGCCTGTACGAGATTAGTATGGCCCTCAAACAGCTTAAGAATGGCAAAGCCCCAGGTGAGGATGGAATTACAGCCGAACTGCTGAAGGCGGGTGGTAAACCCACTCTTAGGGGCCTTCAGACGCTGTTTAGCTCCGTCCTCCACGAAGGGAGAACGCCGAAAGCATGGAATAGAAGTGTGGTGGTTCTCTTCTTCAAGAAAGGTGATAAAACGTTGTTGAAGAACTATAGACCCATCTCACTTCTGAGCCATGTTTACAAGCTGTTTTCGAGGGTCATTACAAATCGTCTCGCGCGCAGCCTCCCAAACAAGCCGGTTTCCGAAAAGGCTATAGTACCGTAGACCACATACATGCGTTGCGGCAGGTTATACAGAAGACCGAAGAGTATAACCTCCCCCTTTGCCTTGCATTTGTGGACTACGAGAAAGCCTTCGATTCGATCGAGACCTGGGCTATACTACAGTCTCTCCAGCGGTGCCAAGTTGGCTACCGATATATCGAAGTGTTAAAGTGTCTGTACGAAAACGCCACTATGTCCGTCCGACTACAGGACCAGAGCACGAAGCCTATTCCTCTGCAGCGGGGAGTCAGACAAGATGTGATCTCTCCGAAGGTGTTCACCGCTGCATTGGAGGATGCTTTTAAGGTTCTGGACTAGAAAGGACGAGGCATCAACATAAATGGCGAGTACATCCCTCACCTTCGATTCGCTGACGATATCGTAGTCATGGCTGAGACCATGGAGGACGTCAGTGCAATGCTCGCTGACCTCAGTGGAGTTTCCGACCGAGTTGGCTTGAGGATGAACATGGACAAGACGAAAGTCATGTCCAACGTCCATGTCGCGCCAACTCCCGTGATAGTCGGAGGCTCTGCGCTCGAAGTTGTTGACGACTATATTTACCTGGGACAAACGGTCCAGTTAGGTAGGTCCAACTTTGAGAAAGAGGTCACTCGTCGAATCCGACTCGGCTGGGCAGCATTCGGGAAGCTTCGTAGCACCTTTTCGTCCAAATTACCGCAGTGTCTGAAGTCAAAAGTCTTTGACCAGTGTGTGTTGCCAGTGATGACTTACGGATCTGAGACGTGGGCGCTAACAATGGGCCTTATAAGGAAGCTCAAAGTCACTCAGAGGGCTATGGAGAGGGCTATGCTCGGGGTTTCTCTGCGTGATAGAATCAGAAATGATGATATCCGCAGTAGAACTAAGGTTACCGACATAGCCCGAAGAATAGCCAAACTTAAGTGGCAGTGGGCGGGGCACATTGCTCGCAGGACTGATGGCCGATGGGGTTAGAAGGTTCTTGAGTGGCGTCCGCGGACCGGGAGACGAGCTGTAGTTAGGCCTCCAACAAGATGGAGTGACGACCTTGTAAAGATCGCGGGAACGCGGTGGATGCGAAAAGCACAAGACCGGTCTGAGTGGAGAGCCTTGGGGTTGGGGGAGGCCTATGTCCAGCAGTGGACGTCTTTCGGCTGACATGATGATGATGATGTTACTAATAATTTATCTTCTGGTTCGTAAGGTCTAGATTGCAAAACGACTTAGTTTCATAAAGATCTTGGTTGCAAAATGTCTAATTGTGTAAATAGTCTTAATAGTACCTAGAATGCCTGGGTTGAAGATTGAACTTAGTTCTAGATAACGTTTTGTTTGTATAACGCCCAAATAACAAAATTTCTCAGTTGCAAAACGCCAAAGTATGCAGACCGTACTGAAAGTATTTTAAGCTAGAGACTGGGTTTTGTTGTATTTGGGCTTTAAAATGAAATAAGCACATCAGTTGCGCAAGACATCGGCGAGAAGAAGCACTTTATTTTTTTAAGACCACAGATAGTATAATTACAACACTTAGAATACATTCCAATAAAGGTATGAACCCGCGGTGTACCAACTTAAGCGATTAACTACAGTTTACCAACATTACAACATTTAACAGATAGTAAAACTACTAGGTAGGCATATCGTCAAAAATTGATAACGTCCAAGTGCCAAAACGACTAGGCAGATAGATGGTTGAATGACAAGGAAATCACAAACTGTGAAGGAACTCTTTATACAGGGTGGAAAGTTGAGATGGGGCATTAAGGGCGCCTATCAGATCCCTTGCTGCCACGCGAAAATGTTCTTAGGAGACCTTTCCCAACTTTTTGAGTAGGTAATGACAATCGACATTCACAGATTTTTGATAAAATGTACAGTCAGCGAGAAAATCGTCAGAACTGAGTTTTTTTTTTAATGCCAATCGATCTCATTCCCATAAAGGATTAAAACACTCTTTGAGACCAACTGAGGTTAGAGTTCTAGAACACCCACAAATCAAAGAAAACTTTTTCCATACATTTTAGTAGGGTAGGCAAAGTAGAATTTTCTTAAGCTTAAAGATCATTAATTTTTATGGGGACAACTTCCATTAGGACATTAAAAATGAGAATATCGGTATTCTTACAAATAAAAAAACCACTAAATACGATACAAACTTTTTGCTACATGGGTGAAAAAGCTTAATAATTAAAAAATAATGTACGAAGAAAATTTAAATTTTGAATTTAGAACAGTGACGATATCTGATGTTTTATTTAAATTTTTGTTCTTCTCTGCAACGTTCTGGTTAGACCTTTCTTCTCTGTTATTAGTGTTATTATCCTATTAAATGTATGGAAAACGTTTTCTTTGATTTATGGGTGTTCTAGTATTCTAACCTCAGTTGGTCTCAAAGAGTGTTTTAATCCTTTATGGGAATGGGATCGACAGGAATTAAAAAGAAAATTACTCATTTCTGACGATTTTCTCGCTGACTGTACATTTTATCAAAAATCTGTGAATGTCGATTGTCATCACTCAAGAAGTTGGGAAAGGTCTCCTAGATCATTTTCGCGTGGCAGCAAGGGATCTGGTAGCTGCCCTTAATGCCCCTTTCCACCCTCAACTCTCCACCCTGTATATTGATAAAGAAGGTGAGTATCTCGCGACGTTTTGCTACCTAGACGATTTAAGTACAATTTGAATCTAATGCTACTTTGTCATTTTACAACCATGATGTTATGCCTGATTAGGCATTACTTACATTACAACCTAGTATTTTTTCTTACTAGGGCATTGTACAAAAAAGGTGTTTTGTTTAGTTGGTCGATATGCAACAATGACGTTTTGCTTACATAGTCGTTTTGAAATCTAGTCCTTACGAACCTAACCCTAATTTATCTATCAGTTAAAGAAATATTTAAGCAATTTGAGATAAATAACCATTATGCTAAATGACAGGTAAATACATAAGGCTATTTAATTTTAAGCTAAATGAGTTAATACTCAAGTCATAAGGTATTTATGGTATGTACTTAGGTAGGTACAACATCGCTTTTTAAACAAGTTTGGTATTTTAAACAAGTTGGTTTTTTAAAGATATTTTGAGCAACTTTGATGTTTGATGCTTTTTCAAGTAGGCAATTACTGCACCGACAAGAGCCTAGCTCTTAAGTTAAATGATGATAAAAGTCACAATGCAATCGAAATACTCGTACCTAAGGGCGTTTGACCTAAAATAAATCCCTTCGGAGCAAAATGCACAAAACGCAAAATGTACACTACACGCAAAAAGTAACCAATGGCAAAATGCAAAATACGCAAAATGTACACAACGCATAATGTGAAATACGCAGAACGTACAAAACTCAAAACGTACATACGCAAAATGAACATTACGCAAAATGTACACTACACGCAAAATGTACAATACGGAAAATGTGCAATAAGCACATAGTTCAATACGCAAAATGTACAAAAAAACGAAAAGTGTGTATTAGTGTTCAGTAAAATTTATATAAAACTAGCTAGTGGCATAGGGGCGTGTAGATATATATTTTTGGTATCTTGGAAACCTCTTCGGAGTACAATGTACAAAACACAAATGGGTGAATCAATTTTTGAGGTACTCCTTTTCTACATGCTAATAAAAACTTATTAGCACATGTGAGATTTTGCTCTTTTGACCGGATAACTCTTCAACGATGCACCAAAAAAATATGTGCCGGGTCATAGGGCTGTATTTATTTTTTATTTAAAGAGCAGACGGAGTCGCGGGTGGGAAGCTAGTTTTATATAATTAGTTAACTCATTTGATAGTTACCAGCTATTGCTGAACACTAATACACCCTTTTCGTTTTTTTGTATATTTTGCGTGTTGAACTATTTGCTTATTGCACATTTTCCGTATTGCACATTTTGCGTGTAGTGTACATTTTGCGTAATGTTCATTTTGCGTATGTACGTTTTGCGTTTTCTACGTTCAGCGTATTTCACATTATGCGTTGTGTAAATTTTACGTATTGTGCATTTTGCCATTGGTTACTTTTTGCGTGTAGTGTACATTTTGCGTTTTGTGCATTTTGCTCCGAAGGGATTTATTTTAGGTCAAACGCGCTTAGGTACGAGTATTTCGATTGCATTGTGACTTTTATCATCATTTAACTTAAGAGCTAGGCTCTTGTCGGTGCAGTAATTGCCACTTTTCGTTGTTCTCTGCCAGCTTTTTACCTCCTGATACGAAACGACACTGGCCTTTCGTCTTATTTAGCTGAAGTAAAGTATGCCTAAGTCTTCCTCTTCCTCTGTCTCTTCTACATTCTGCGGTTTCTAGAATGTCTTCTCTCTTTTACCATCTTCAAAACCTCTTCGTTGGTTTTATTGTCCGTCCAGCTGATTCTTTCCATTCTTCGCCAACACCACATGTAAAACGCTTCCAATCTTTGCCTGTCTCTCTGTGTTAGTGTCCAAGTCTCGCTACCGTTCAACGCGATTCTCCAGTACACTTACCATGAGTTACAATTACCGTACTCGCTAGCGAGTCGAATGCTCTGTCACTCGCAGACCTTGCAGTATTGATAAAGAGTGCGAGGGACAGAGCATTCGACTCGCTAGCGAGTACGGTAATTGTAACTCATGGTAAGGGTAAGTACAAATTTAGGTATTTAATTAACCGCTTTTAGCGTTTTTTGAAATTCGAGCTTTAGATGTTTCTTGTCATTGAAGGCTTTTTTAGCCATGGCCATCCTCTGAATAACATCTATTGTGACTTTAGGTACCTACCTAGGTATTTTGATTTCAAGTACTTATTGAGATAATTAAGTCACCATCTCGCGATCACCCGTATAACGTTTTTTTTTTATTGTTTTTCGTCTTTGAGGTCTTTGTCTATTGCATGCCAAGTATAAGTAGGTATGTACCTAGTATTCATTGGACGACCCTAAAACTCTTTGATGTCTACGTGACCGCGATCATGTTGTTATAATATAACAGCATTTTGCGAAATGTACTGACGGCTGCTTAAAAGCCTGCTGCCCCCGTAATATGGTCGCCTGTACCGCGGTGGATAGGTACCTAAAGCATCCGTCACTCTCAAACGCACGTATTGGTAAGAAAGTGACTGATGTTATACATTTATTCACATCGATATACACGCCAACAATAGGCCCACTGGTTGTAGAGTGTTTACACTCTGTTTCATTTAAGATGATTCCGGTGACAGCTCATATAAACACGTATAACACTTGTTTCTTTAAGTTTACATTAATACTACATTACACACCTAGCGACGTGGTTCAGGACTTTAAATAATTAATCGCCTATTTTTAAGTACCTCGCATGAGACCATAGTAAGTGATTGAAATTCGGATATAAAATATAATATTGCTTCATTCGTTAACTAGACAATACTTTCTAAATATGCTTATATAAAAGATAATTTATTTTGTTCAGGACAGACTTTGTAAAGAAAATTTTGGCCATTCATTCGATTCGGCAAGTAGGTACCCATTAATTTTCTCTCCATTTTACATAACAAGAACTGACTACCAATTATTGACGAGGTTTGTTTTCTTCGACGAATCCTGTGCGAGGTTTTGAATGATGTGTTGATACTTCGGTTGTGGAAGTTCCGATTATGCACTTGGCGTTACTCATTCAATGATGCAATGTAAACAGTTCAAAAGTTCCTGTTAATCGTTTATTATCAAAATACAACTCCGGCACCTCGTGAAATAGTTAATATCAAGTGTTTGAAACGAAACGGGAAGTAATAAATTTGTATTGGTAACTTACGCTTGCTTATGTTGCCTTTCTTTAATTAAAATGGTAATCAGGTCGGTAGGGTACCTGTGTCGGCGAAGCAGACCGCGTCGCGCCGGGGACCCGCTGGGCCCGGCTGCATCATTGTCCAGCTTCTCAGGAGATCGGAACAGCTTCCTGAACGCAGCCGCTACTTTTTCCTTCGAACGCGACGTCATTTTTCACTATTAAAACTCCACTTTCAAGTTAACACTTAACGAGTTATTAATAACTTTAACACAATTTATATTTACATCAAAACGTCTCGATGCGCCATGTTATGTCACACAAACGTCAGGTTATATTTTTCAAATATTATCGAGTGTGTTCGGCCAGTGTTCGTGCGTCGGCCGGCGTCTCTCCGCGGCGCGCGCGATGCGACGTCTTCGGCTGCGCGAGCGCTAGCTAGTGGAGTGAGAATTTCAGAATTGATTGTAGGTGCCTGCGTCGGTTATCGCTCGCGGTGCGGCGTGCGCGGGCGCATATCACGGCGCCTCGCTGCGCCAGAACTTCTGCAGCTCTTTGTGCGAATAAACTGCGCGTCTCAGCAGGAACAAAGTGCTCCTGGTGATTACGCACCCGGTGTCCTTGCAACCGGAGTATTTCAACAATTCCTGCAACAAAGGAGGACAAATATAGTCTAAACTATAATACGGCTCAATGTAGATCTCTCAATTAATTAAAACCATTTGGTTGAAATACTTTAGCAAAATTATGTTAGGTATTACGGTGATCAATTTGTTCGCTTGTGTCAATTATCAACCCAGTTAAACTGAATCTCATAGTACCTACTACCAAGCCCTTGACCTGGTGGAGGGCTACTCCATACAAAACTTTGGAAGTCGTATCGCATCCCTTTCACGCTGTAGTTTTTCGCTATTGAGTAATAGTGATAGGGCTAAACTTTATTTACGATTTTGCGAGTCAGTTCGACGGTATACCTACCAGCGTAGGTAAAATGCAGCCCAACATACCTTAATACTTACCTACGCTACGAGTTGTTTACCAGTCTAGAGGTCAACGTAACTACATCGCTGATCTCGTAACACCTATATTGCATTAGCAGGTTACAGCTCATTCTGTTAGTCATCGTGTAATGCTTTCAACAAACACCATTGGACAACAACAGGAGATGGTAAGATTGAGGTAGACAGGCGGCAGTAAACATGCGAGTGTGTCAGCGAGGCACGCCGACGAGCAGCATCTGGACTAGTGTTGCCACGCGTCCCGATCTACGAGGGACGTCCCGATTTTGAGGGGTCTATGGACACGTCCCGATTTACCCTCCAATTTTCCAATCCAATTTTCAGCAGATCGCTAGAGCGATCATATATAAGATAACAACCGGAAGTCAAAAATGGTACGCCACATTGGTCAGTGCAAGACGGCTGTAACGCGCACAATTTTTTAAATGTATACTTATCCCGATTTGAAAACCCAGGTCCCGATTGTTTATTAGGATAGTCCTGATTCTTGTAGGACTAGACATGGCAAGACTAATCCAGACCAAGGCAGATTTACAAAAACAACTCGCCCGTGAGCTCGACGACGACGAATTAGTTTGGTTGTCCTGCGAGTTCGTAGGTAAAGTTAGCGTTCCACTTTGACAGACCTGCTTCAACGATGAAACCTTGCTTCTAAAGTCAGTATAGTTTGAAGCACTCGCCTCTCTGATTTTTATACTTAGCTGACGAGAACACGAGTTGTTTGAGAATGAACGACCTCGCTGTCGCTCTTTATAATTATTCAGGGAACTCAGAGAAGACGTACGAAAAGTACATTTAACCCAAATGTGAGAGGAAACCACATTATTAAACGCACACGTAAAATAAACAACTCATCCTGTTTTTAGTGGAAAGGCGCGAAGCCAATTAAGAGGGATAGGGTGAAAACAGTTGGGATAGGATCATACCTATATGAATATATGTATAATGTACATAGGTACCTACTTGATTATGATATACACATTCTACACATATTATACATATTCTTAAGAGCACATAAAAATATAAGGTTTTTTTATAAAGAAAATTCAATAGTTATCCAACACGTCAGTCAACCAATTTGATTCTTGCTCTTGCCACTATGGAACTATGTCAATGTGAAATAATGATTCAAATCGTGTCTTCGTAAAGAATTGAATTAGGTGTAATATGGATTCGGAAACCGTTAGGGAGGGAAGATGGCGTCATCATTTCAGCCCACATCCACAGGCAGGGTACAGACCTCTTCATTTTCTGTCCGGATTTCAATTCTGATTTTTTATTTTACATTTACCTACATATACTCTCAATAATTTGACATTGTCGAAATCTTACGGAACTGCAAAATTAAAAAAGAAGAAGAGTTCCTTTGTGGCCTATAAATCCAATTGGTTGAATGTACATTTTATTTTACTCCTATTTTACTATATACGTCGTCGATACGACTACTACAATGTTGTACGATTTTACGTGTATGTACGTAGTCAATTACGTCCCTTCCGTGAAATAAAGAAATTATACTTAGAAAAGTCGTAGCTTATTTTTGACCTTTGTTTTTTTTCATAAGGAAGGAAGTTTGAGGAAACAGGGCACACTTGAATAAAAATAGAATTTATTTTATGATAGACACTAAGGAACAGTACTAAGTGAGTCATCATTACTTTAAGCAATATACAAACACATTTTCGATCCTCTCTGTCGATCAACAAATCAACCTAAGAAAACTAGATATGCATAGGTAGGGGTAGGACATTAGTTTTTATGCCCACGAATTCGATTGCGTAGAAACGAAACTCCCTTTTCGGAATTTATTATGAAATAGGTACCAACAAAGTGGTCGGTATTATAATAGGTATCTTACAACAAAAACAGGTTGCCATGTAATAACTTACGCATACTGCTTACTCAGTTACAGACATCCACATCTGTTAATATCAATAACTAGGTGCACTTGCCGTCCCCGGGCAAGTCTAAATGGAGCGAAGCGGTTTGCGGTTATTTTTTCCTATTTTTCCCATAGTAAGTCTATGGGAACATATTTTCGGTAATTATATTCCTCCGTGGTATGTCCGATTTTCAATTTTATTTTTTCCAAACCATCTATGGCTAGATGTGGTATTACGGGCTAAATAGATATAAAACTAATCATGTTATGTTGTACCTCTTTGACATGGACATAATATATCAATGCGCCGAATATTATTATTATACAAAGACGTTTTGCCGTTCTACGTGATCGAGTAACACACATCAAATACATTATGATATCATATAATATATATCACACATATATCATACTAATAAATGCAGGTTTTCACAACTAAACCTCTGAATTAAATATAAATCTGGTAGGTATGAGATAGTTTAATTTAAAAACGAATAAAAAATACTGACTTTATAATATTCATCTTCTTAATTAGGTATGCTAATCCTAGCTTAACCTACCTACTCGTAAAAGGCATTTGTTCTATAATCTGAAAAAAATACGGTATTAAATGAGCCAATTAAGATATTACTTAGGTACTCTATTTATAACCTAAATATTCTATATAATTTCAGGTTCTAGTTAACCTTTGTCAGTAAATATTATTTATCTATGCATATGTCATAAGCCCTCTATTATGCGTTCAAAAACCGTAGGAAATGACCAGCATTATTACAACCAATTTTACTATGAGAATTTTCTTGTCTGTGGTAGTAGATAAAATCTGTACTGTAATGTTATTACAGTATCAATTTTTGGGACGTTATGAGGTTAAATTTGGAACAGCTGTCAAAAGTCAAGAGGGTCTCTATTCTAGTATTCATAGATATTAAAACAGTTATCGATACGAAACGTCAATTCAGTATGTTTTTTTAAATATAAACCGCACGTCACGACATTTGATCTCGAGTGACATGAGAATAGGGACTTCATTGGTTTGTCTAATTTTTTTTAAAATCCCTTCATATTCGTGACACTGACACAGCACAAGTTATTGCCGCCATTTTTGTCGTCAAGTCGTCGGCTTTTGAACCCATCAGAGTATGATATGTGTGTAGATAAATTAGTGTATGCAACTGTACATACTTAGGCCTTAAACACTCGTGTGATCCTATTATGAAACTCGCTGTCGCTCGTTTCATAAAACCACACTTGTATTTTAAGGCCTCTCATTATGTATCAGTTGCATAAACTACTATTGCGATATTATAAGGAATAAACATATTTTCGCTGAGGGTATAAGACAAAGGTAGCGCGTCGTGTAGCTAATAACAGCAGAGCCTTTATAGCCGTTTATAAATGTCCTTGATTCGTCCTTGACAATGGGAAGGACGATCACGAGGGCAATAGCTACTCGTATGTATTGACTTGGCAAATTGCCAGTAAACATTGACCAGTACCATCCGGGCCTTGACAGTCGCGGACAGAATAATTGTTTCTACAGTCACACATTTAAACTATTGAAGTAGGCATGTCAATACGCATAATATGACTTAAGTTCGATCTTGCCAAACAGTATGCTAGATTTAATCCTTTTTTTCCCCTTTTAATGTAATTTACGAGTAACAGGTGTAACCAAACCGCCCACACGAGAACAAACAGGAACCTACCAAAAATAATTTCCTTCATATACAATAAAAGTCCCCAAAAAGCTTACGTTACCCTAATGGAAGTTATACAACTGTTTTTGGTAAATGAAATGTTCTTTTGGAAGCTTTTGCTTAGTCTCCGAGTTGTGTACTTCGGAGTGCTTTCAGCGGCAAATTAAATAAAGAGACTTCCAGTTTCGATTAATGAGAACAGACTTCCAAAGAGTAATTTAAAAGCTTAGTTTTATCTTATTAGCTTTTGTCCCCGATTTCGTTATTTAATACTAAGTATTTAGTTTATACATTGAAAATGGGTTGCATATTGTGTTACACACACAACTTAATTACAGCAATAGCAATACTCATGGATATTATAATTAAATAATTATTAAGGAAAGTTAATTTAATTAGGTATGTGATGTAATAATTATACTACGCGTTGTTAGGCGGAAAAACTGTTTATATAGGTAGGCTACTTGCGCACCTTCTTAAATTCCTTGTACATATTATTGGAGCTCATAAGCTGCTGAACATTTTACCACCTTGACGCAGTTCTTGACTAAATTCAATTCAAACCACTCACAGTTTAATACGTTATTGCGACAAGGTACTAAAATGTACAGCTACTTATGAGTTCGACTGTACACGTTAAACAACGCATAACTTTAGTAAATGAAATTTAAAACATGGTTTCTTTGGTTTCTAGGTACCCGTAATACCCCAACGATGCAGAAGAGTTCAAGCAAAGTATACAAGTTGGAAATATCAAGTTGTTCGCTTTATAGTAAAGTACCGCCGGCTATTTTTCCTTCATAATCCACTGACCCTTGTTTCTTTTTCGTCACACAATTCTTGACTACCATGGCACTGTGAAGTGCTACTTAGTTTATCCCTAAGATTGTTAAGTAACATGCGTTAAAGAGCGGTTCAGCCAGCCTAGAGCAAGTAGGTACCTACTCGGTCAGTCATTCATCTTTTAAAGCGTCCTCCTAGGGCTTTTTCGTACAAAGGAATCCAAGAAGAGATAGTTTTTCGTGTTTGTAGTAACGGCTTCGGAACCCTACACTAAGCATGAACAGCATGGTCCGACATGGTCTTGCTCGGTTTTCAGATTTAAGATTGGACTTCGTGCAAAAATTCGTAGTATTAAAAAATTTCAAGCTGTGACTGTGTGAGGTTATGAAGGGCACGTGCAGTACCTAATTTGTGTTTTTAGTGTTTAGAAGCTAATGATACGGAGTACCTACCACTGCATTAGATTTATGAAGCTATGGACGATAACCAAGATCATTGCGCAAAAGATTTGCAGAAAACATAGTTACTAAATATTTTTTCTTTAGAATCTGTAGAATCTATATACAAATAACAAAGAAATAATGTTTTAAACATTTACCTATATGTATATTTATATCGTTTGAAAAAATAAACCAGCCTTGCAAACCTATTTATCATCAGAATTTAATATACTTAATTAATTTGTATTAGAATAACTTAAAACAGCTCCGATTACATAAATGTTAATGACGTTTTTTCGTAGCGTTGGGCTTGCTACGTACCCACGGATTAAACCGAATTAATCAGCGGGCGTCCCTCGATACAGCGGTGATGTAGATCAAGAGACGAGGGGTCGTGAAGAGCTCGGAGGAGGGAGGGACCTCCCAGCTCCCGGTCCTCTCCCGCCCGTATGACGTCATAGCTTGCACGCCAACGCGAACTCGCCTTAATTTATACTTTTTCGGAGAAATATATTCTCTTTAGTGAGAAGATAACAAACTACCTCGTCTTACTGCTTCATAACATTTACTACATATTATTTTATTTATTTTAAGTTATTCCTGTTTTCGAAAATACGGGAAATATTTACTCTCTCATAAATGAAAAAATAAAAAATATAGTTATCAAGGTAAGGTGAAATCCAAAGGTACTAACCCACATAGGAACTTCAAAATCTTATAGAGGTAAAGTATTTTTGAATTCAGCAGGAAGTGGGGCAGATTGGCGCTCGGATACAATTTAATTGTATATACATGGGTAATAAGCCTATTAAGCTATTTATTAACCGACTTCAAAAAAAGGAGGAGGTTCTCAATTCGTCTGTATTTTTTTGATAACAAAATGTTAATTATATGGGGGTTATATTTAAAAATCATGATTTCATGAGACCTTACTTGATGAATCACTCATAACTTCATAAGGTATCATGAGGAAACATGTACCTATTGCGTTACGTACGACATATTGTTTTTTTGATGTGTATAAATTTTGACCGTATCAATTTTAATTCAGTTTTTCAAAAAACCGGCTCCATTTGAGACGAAAATATGACCAGAACCCAAAAATATGGTAATCACAGGACAACAACGTCCATTCAAAAGAAACTTACTGATTTAACTATACTTCTTCCGTAAATCATCACGTCCACCAAAATGGCTACCAAAATGGCTACCAAAATGGTCAATTTAAGTAAAATGGGCCACAAGAGCAATTACTAGTACGAATGGAAAGATTCAAGGCAAGGAACGTGAGCGGGGTTTCAAACCACCACACACCACATCGTGTCGTCTCGGAGTTCACTTTTGTTGACATTCGCGGAATAAGCGCTAGCTTGGTCGCTACGTGAGTACGTGACAAAATATCACCGCCTAACGTAGCCTTGCCTGGAAAATAGGGACTTGATTTTTAGAATGCCCTAATGGAAAATGTTACGCTTAGATATACAGGGTGTCTCGTAAATCGACGTTAACCCGCCTAGGGCTGATAGCTAAAAATTATTTAATAAAACAAAAAACCCGACAACAAAAAAAAAAAAAAGCGAAAAACAAGACCTATAATTTATAGAAAATTGTAAGAGCAATGTACTTTTGATATTTATAACAATTTAAATTTAACCCTTAACCAAATATTGGGAAACTATTTCCCAGTAAATTTTATAGTTTTCATTTATTTTTCTGTTTTTTGTTTGTGTCTTAATAAAGATTATATTCCTTTATCTTCTAAAAATTGACCCGTTTGATTAAGGGTTAACTTGAATATTGGAAAAGGTTTTCCAGGCGGGGACAAACTAGTCCAAATGTTAACATTTTTTCAAGATATAGGTTTTGTAATTCATTGCTTGTCCCCGCCTGTAATACCTTTTCCAATATTCAAGTTAAATTTAAATTGTTATAAATATCAAAAGTACATTGCTCTTACAATTTTTTATAGATTATAGAGCTTGTTTTTCGCTTTTTAGTTGATTTTTAAATTGCAGTCGGGTTTTTTGTTTTATTAAATAATTTAATTTATTTCACTCTTTTTAGTTTTTATTAATTAATAATGTATTTTTTGTTCAAGTTTTATTAGTAACTTTTTGTATATGCCCAATAGTTTGAGTTTCGACACTTTAAAGGTTAAAGTATTATTTTTCATTTTGATTTGTAATTTGCTTTACCAAATTATATTTAAACATATGAGTTGTGTATATTTTTGTAATCGCCTTTTAATATTCTTCATTTTCATACCCTGTCGGATTTATTTGATTATTTTTTTTCGAATCACACATAATGGCAACCAAAATCCGCCATGTTGTTTTTTTTTGACGTCACTTATCCTAGGACACTTGGGTTTCCGAGACAAATCCAACGACACCTTAATTTTAGAAATCCGTCGACCCGTTATGATGATACGATGATACCTACTAGTTGCGGAGATAATGAGCATTTTAATCTGAATTTTTGTAACTTTCCCTTAGGGTCTATGTCACGAAAAATCATAAATTTCATGTTATTTCATAAGTTTTTCAGTGGTATCTTACATAATTAAAAATATAATCATAATTTTTAAACCTATTTGCCCGTTTTTATATTAGTCACGCCAACAAAGTGGTAAAATAAAATCTTGCAAAACCATTTTTTTTAGTGTACCTCCCCTACTCGTAACCTGGGGATGTATTCTTTTTTCTCGTCTACCCCATAGTGTGGGGTGTAGTTGGATAGGTCTTTCAAAAATATTGCTGGTTTGTGAAAACAATTTTTCGATTAAGGTATCCGTTTATGAAATATTAAGCTTTAAAGAGTCAAGTTCCCCCCCCCCCCCCCCCCCCCAGCCCCCTACACTATCATGACTAAGTAGACTTCATTGGTTCTTCAGTTACAAACGGTTTAAATGTTTATACCTACCGAAAACCTATTTGCGGTGTTGGTAAACTGACCGCGACCTATGTCTATGTATGGGGAGAACAGTTTTCCAATTGAAAAGTTAAGTTTGTCGCGAGGTCTAATTTGTTTGTAGTAACGGCTTCGGAACCCTACACTGAGCATGGTCTGACATGCTTTTGCCCGGTTTTTTTTTAACTTATCACATAAAGTTGTTTTTTTCATCCAAAGTGAAAAGCAAACACTGGGACACCCAGTATATATGGCGAAATAGCAGGTCGAAAGAAGTGGTATCTAACTACCCCTGTGGGAAACAGGAGTGATATAATGTATGTATGTATAAAAAAAATATTAACGTCGGCAGGTTAACGTCGATTTACGGGACACCTGTAGGTAGGTACATGCTACTTGATAGGCACTGCAGGAACTTTCAGGTGTGATATATACCAGAGGTTATTTTGACTTGCGGACCTCATTCACAGCTGCGGAACGTTGATCTTGAATACCTAGGTACTTATTATTATGTTTCGGAAACTTTCTAGTTTGTTTTTTTTTTCTTAAATATACAATTTGAGAAGTAGGTAGGAGAGCCGCACTTTCAGATACACACATCAAAAATGTGTAAAGATCAAAAATATACGCACATTATTTTTTTGTTTATTTTATATTTTATTATTTGCAATATATATGTTGCACCGCCACCTGCAATCTCTGGTTTGCCCAAGCAAAGGTTAACTGGTAGAGAATGCCTTACGGCATTAAGTTCGCTTTTTGTATAAGTGTATTCTTTTGTGCAATAAAGATTAAATAAATAAATAAATAAATAAATAAATAATTGCAATGTATCGCAACGCAGTACATTACACAATATCAAAAATAATATAAGTAGGTATAATAGTTATCCTATTTTACTTTGTGGTTTTGTACAGTTACCATAGTAGTTAGTACTCGCGGGAGTTGCAGGTAAAGTACTATGTGCGTGCAAACTTGTGAGTGTTATCTTAATAGTATTTTTTTAATTTGTACCAAATGTAAAATCTAAGTAGGTAATAAACTAATAAATATTTGTAAAATCTATGTGATCTATCATAACGGAACGTTTTAAGTCAAGTACATAGTACAACCTCGCTCATGCGCTTGACGCAGTCGCGTAATAAAAATGAACAAACGTGAGTGGATTGTGTAATAAAACTCACTTCCTCGGCTCTACCAGCTCTACGGCGATAGCGCGACACGAGAAACCCTAGGCTTTGCTCAAAGCTCTTTGTCGCCTTTATGAGCTTCGTATTCCAGTTTGTATAATATACATAAGTATATCTATCGTAAGCGGCTTTTTTTTACTATTCTTGAAAGTAACAACCATTTATAGGGAACCCTTATATTTTCTTTAATCTCGTAATATAAAAAAGAGAATGAGTAATTGTTGTGAGGTTTCCTAAAATATTATTCGGAATCAGTCGCCTATAGTCACTTTTTTTATAAATAAATCTCGATAACTGGCCAATTTAAATGTTGAGCTCAACGAGCTCAAATAAACTTTTCGAACAAAACTTGGCAGTGTTTTTTTTTCTAGTTACTATACGGCTACGGAACGAATAACCCTTTGTACGTCAGAGGTGAAAACTACAAGTTCTGGTCACTTCGGATTATGATATATGTAAGTACTTAGTCTAAAAAAAGTGTTTATAAAATGCAAAAACCTATCCAAATTTCGAGCACAGACCTGTCAAAATTATTTTAGGGTGAAGCATGGCCCGACCGACGTTCTCTTAACCGATGTTTAATTTGTTAAGATAGGTACGTCTAGGTCACGTACTACCTGTTATTAAATTAGTTTCATCGATTAACCGCAATTAAGGACAGACTTAATAAGCATCTGGCAGGTTCAAGTTCAAGTATGATTATGATTACCTGTGAACGGGTTGACATCATTTACGCGACACTTAGACAAGAAGAATTTCCAAATCGATGTGTCGTGAGTGGCGCGGCGATGTGGTCGGGAAGTGGGATCCTCCAAAGCGTGGGCCGGCGGCGTAAATGGCTTGGAGAGCCGGTCACTTCGCTCAATGGTTTGACCCCCTGCCCCCTGGCCACCTTGTCGCGACCCCCCCCCACCCCTACACATATAACATAGCTCCGGCAACGGCAACATTTTACAATTTGGTGCCCCGACCGTAAATTGTTTTTAATCAAATGTTATCAACCCCTGCTGCCTGTAATTTAACGGGTAATTTCTGTGCTATATTGTTTTATTTCAAAGAGCAGTACTCTTAGATAAATAACTGCAGAAACGGAAACATTCCGGTTTCCTCAAACTGGTAAGACAAGCAACATTTTTATTATTTTCTGCTGCCGCCCAGTTCTTTGTTCCGCTATACAGGCAGTTTGGTTTCGCTCTTGTAGAGAAAATGAATTAAAAATAAAGTGAACCGGGAGCCGCAGGATGATATTGTGGTCGCGTCGGATAGTGAACATTCCGCAGTAAAAGCAACATGCCGGTGGAATGAATTAAATTCACTGTTTATGGATTTAGAGAGTTTTCTTTGTATTTATTTCTATAGCAAGATTAAAGCGTAAAAGTATAATGAATTTGAATGTAGAATAACATTTGTATATTTCCTTCAATTCAGATAGCGTCCTTTGAGATTAATTCACAACCTATTGTCTGAAAAGTTCCGGAGTCTGCTTCGTTCAATGGGTTGACATTCCTACCATTCCTAGCTTAACCGCTCCTTTATTTATGTCAGCCCAGCTGTATTTTAACTTTACCGGCTTTGTCCGGCCAGCTTAATGCGAACGGCAAACATCGCGGGTCGCCGGCTTAATGATATTTTATTATGACTCCTAAATGGCGCTTGTTGACGATTATGGTGTTTGCATGTTGCGCAGCATTCATGTTTAGTTTTACAGTAGAGATACGTAAATATTTCAAACTCACGGCTTTGATTCGGTATGTAGATAGGAACTTATAAAATGATTAATCATTATTTAAGCCGTGCATTTTTTACAACGTGCATTTTCTTGTCGCTCAGTGGGCCAAGTGAGAATGACACAAGGGTAAGTTATCGCTGACTGCTTCACTTCCTGATAAGCGACCGACCCGTAGTCAAAACAAGTTATCACTCGTGACTATGTCTTAAAAAAAACGCACTCCCAATCGAGACATCAGTTAGGTGCGACGACGAGCGTAGCGTGGAGAAACGATAGCAAAGCGAGCATTGCGAGGTACCGAAGTACCTATAAGAAGTACCTATATTTCGCTATAAATAAATCCATACTTAAATATTATAAACGCGTAAGTAACTGTTTGCTTGTTTGTTTATGACGATTCTACAGCTAAACCGCCGAAAAAATAATAAATGTGTGTGTGGAGTTAGCTTGAATCCTGGTGGAGGTCATAGGGTACTTTTTTCCCGAAGAATCGGATAGTTCCCGAGGGAATAGCTATAAACAACTTCTACACGGACGGAGTCGTGACTCGCGAGCAACATCTAGTGAAGTATAAAATAAGAAGGTGCATATACTTTCGCCTTTAACGAAGTCAAAATTAGAACTAAAAACAATTGTGTTTTCTAAGTAATTACCTAATAACAAGAATTAGAATATTTACACGATTATTTTTCACCTCGGCACCTCAAAAAGGCGGGTTTAGCTGTTTAAAGACAGTGAGCAAAATTAGATTTTGCTGCGAGCGCGAGACCAAGGAAAATTTTCATAAAATTTAAAAATGCCGAGAACAGTGAGGGGCTAATACAAATGTGTGGGTGGCTGGGCGGGTAAATAGATGCGGTTTAATTTTTACCATATTGTATTTTTTTACTGTAGGTAGGTAATACATTCTCGTTGCTGAGGTGAAAAGTTACCGGTGAAGAATAACACGGGACCAAAGTTATTACTCGCTACGCTCGTGATTCAATTATAGAATCCTTCGCTTACTCGGGATTCACAATCAACATTGCACTCGTAGAAAAAACTAACTTGTTGTATAACTCTTGTTGTATAAATAAGTATTTCAATATTATCTACGTTATTAAATAAAATGTGTGTGAATTTGACAGTTAATATGTAATCTAATAATAATATATAATAATAATACCTTTAAACCAGAAATGTTTGTATATATAAAATCTGAATCTCGGAAACGGCTCCAACGATTTCGATGAAATTTGAAATATAGGGGTTTACGGGGACGAAAAATCGATCTGTTAAGTTGTCATCTTCGGGAAATTTCGTTTTCAACCCGAGCGACGCTCGGTCTTCCAGGTACTTATGTTAACATAACGAAGTATATAATTATAGTTAAAGGAACATATCGAGCGAAAAACAAGTCGTAGACGACTTGTGCGAGTACTTATTTTTTGCGCCACGGGAATTTATGAACTCTCGTCTCGTCTCTTCACTGCTATATTTAGAACACAAGGCAAACTTGTTAAATCAAATCAAGCGTCTATTCAATGTCAATTGAAGATAAATAGAAATAAAGAACAACCCAACTACGCCAAACTAAGATCAACTCTTTTTAGGAGTCGCTTGTGATCTATTTATAACATAACGGTTAGTGGTTTTCTATGGGAAAATTAAATATATCATTAAACATCTCTGCCGAGGTAAACAGCAAGTGTCTTTAGAAACTTGATGGCCATCTTAGCACGAGGCTATTGGTATTCTATCGACATGGGCAGCTAATGTGCGCAGTACAGGTAGTTTACTATTACCTACGATGCACGCAGAAAATAAATGGCGCTCGAGAAGTTGCTACTTCCTGATTTGTCGAGGTATGCTGAGCAACATAAAACTACTATTGCGTGTCCACGTCGCCAAAGGCGGTACGAGCCCTTACACAAAGACTTGTATTTGAACAGGTTCACAAAGAGATGCAAGTACTAAGCTCATAACGTAGCTTAGGGCCGTATTAATAAACTGATCTCAACTCTTAAGATCGTCTTGAGATGCGTCAAAAATGATAGTGTTCTATGTTTTGACGTTTATGTTAACGTATCTTGTGACGGGCTTCTCAGACAAGATGAGTTTATTAATACGGCCCTTAGATAATCTGCGTCACTTAAAGTACCTACGTATTAGTAGAGGTTAACCGCTCTGTATGTGCGTAACAATAAGGAAGCCAAACGACTCAACTACCAAATTAGATGTAAAAAAACGCGGCGTTAACGTCTAGTTTGGGTGACGTAAAGGTTTTTATTACTTTAATTACCAATACCAATACATACTCATCGGAATTTATTGATTGCGGTTCAGTAAATAAGTATAATAAAGGTAGGTCACTGCGCTTGTACAAATTGCTGTGTTTGTTTTCACATAACGGATTTCGAACTTTGATTAAAACTGTCTAAGAATTAAAATGCTCCTTATATAGAAACGAACACTTGTTCTTTAGTTGACATAATCATTCATAATCATAAATATAATTAGTCTGACAAAATGCGAAGTAACTCTGTTTGTTTGTATGTTACGCTTTAACAGCTAAACCACTGACCTTTTTTTGTAAAATTTGGCATGGAGATAACTAAACCTCTAGGAACAGGGTGACGGAACCAGTAATGGAATAGGACCAATGATGGACACTTTGTTCTTATTTTACGGAAGATAAGGGTTATTCATTTGTTTTGGAACAATCAATTTACGACCGTATGAAATTTGAATTAAGAGTTAAGTGTCCATCATTGGTGCCATCATCCTAAGGTACTTTAATTTGGAAAAATTTACAGCTCTCGAGGGAATGGCGTTAAACGATTTTTACGCGGACTGAGACATTGTTTCATTCTCGAAAAAGCATTTTAATTATTAATTCTTTATTTAAACTTCATTGTACTGTAAATAAGATACCTATTAATTAAAAACGGCAACAAGTTATATGTATATTATTATGTATAGGTACAGTCGACTACAAAAACATGTATCCAGATTCGGACCTTATTAAAATGCAATAAGGTGGAAAAATGGATACATCTCTTTGTAGTCGACTGTACTATCGCGATAGTTAATTTGTGACCCATTTCAAGAAAAATAGGCTTGAAGTCGTCAACGTCATTAGAGATGCCAAATCATTTGTAACTTATAGGAGACTCAACCTTATTGTTGTAGAAGTCAGAATGACTTTGGACCTAAGGTGGGTCCGAAATTTAAGTTCGTGACTGACCGGACGACCTTTGAAAAGACTGCACACTTTGGTGCTTTCTCACTTTAACTTCATAACTCATACCTAATTGAACTGCTGCGCTAATCAGTCAAAGGCGTTAAAGCGATAAGGTACAAAAGCTACTTATAAGGCGGACTGTACATAACTAGTTATATCAATGTAAAATCTTTATGGTACAGCTGCTCGTATATATCCATGGCTGTGAGTAAAAGATTACCTATTCTGTTATTTGACTTCTGTGACTTAACACAGTCAGTGATAGTAAAAAAAATATACTTAAAAGTAGGTTTGTTTTTAAAATATAATAAACACTTTTTACACAAGCGTTTTAAATATTGTGGATTATTTTATTCCAGATGAGATCTGACTAAAGTGGACTTTTACGTTGAACTTTTATAGTTCATTGGAGTTAAATGTACGAAATTGGAAACGTGTGCAACCGCGATGCCATGGCATGAATGAAGTCCAACGCGTGCATTAAACACGAGACGAAACCTGACGCCCCGTTTCCGACGCAAAACGCAACCGGACAGTGGCTAGAAACCTAGCCTGCACCAGCAATGTCAACAGAATCCTATTAAAGATACCTACATTGCATCGGAGGCTAGGTAGTTACCTATGCATATTTCGAGCTAATAAATATTTATGGTGTAACGATTAATTTTACGGAATTTATAGAAACCAAATAAGCGAATTACCTACAGTCATCCACGATATATACCCCCTTACTAATAGACGTTGAGTAACGGTGGTATAGCTATAGAATGTTTTGTCCTTATCTGTCAAATTCAAATATCACAATGACAGATTAGGACAAAACATTGTATAGCTATACCACCGTTACTCAACGTTTATTAGTAAGGGGGTTACAATTTAGCCTGAGAGCACACAATATATATGGAATCTATGGGACTTTCTGGTATGAACTCTCAAAACAGTTTAATTACCAACATATTTAAAAAAAACTTTACAGGATATGATAACTACTGGATCAGATGAATGCAAGCCAAACATAACTGCTTAATTTACCTAAGAGTAAGTGTTTCGATTACATATTCGATAATGTTTGTTTGTCTCGATTTCATGTTAAACAACAAAGAAACGATGACAAATGATATTTTGAACAGTTAGTTGGAAAGCCGGAATGATATAAAAGCTAGGTACTTTATACGTATCGGAAAGTTTAACAGTATCTGAGGAAATATAATAGTTATATTATATTATAGTTGTAGTGACAAACGAATTCTACGGAGCCTCATTTTTTCTACTATTTTTTACAATATGATTAGTTCGAAGTGAACTTGAATGATAATAATAGTAGAGACATTTTAATATGAAATGGTAGAATACCATTACCTATGCATTAGGATCACCATATTTCTTTTAGTGCAGTAAATATTAAATAAATAAAAGTAGATAAACCTAAATGTCATCCCCAGAGACGCTGATGACAAAATACACAGATATTTTTCCGGTTCTCCAAAGGTTTAAACTGGAAAACCAATTACAATTACAAACGTAAAACGTAACTTAAAGCTTAAAGTTTATATCTAAAGCAATTAATTAATTTCGATGTCAATCAGTGTATGTTTGATTCGTCTGACGTTGATAAAGGGTCAACATTAAACAAGGAGGTCGCTGAAACAGAATGAATACCTATAAACATGATATCATGAATGTGTGTAAGTATGTGGTGCGTGCGCCTGGTGGTCGTGAGGCGCGGAGCACTCACCTGGTCGGCCGGTCGGATGCTCGGCTGCGGGAGCCCTGACGACGCGGCCGGGCGCCGGCCGTCTGCTCGCGCACTGAGCGCCGCGCCGCGGCCGCGCGCCATCGATCCACCCTCCGTCCGTCACACCACAACATCCCCGCGCTCGACCTTATTACAACTGTAATACGACCCATACTTTACGACAAACACGCCGACGACTAATACGAGACCCGTCAGATATTAACGACCTTTATGTCGAAATCGTAAAGTGTATAATCGTACATACTTACTTCGGGTAAAAAGATAATGATAATGTTCTGAATAGCTTTAATCGTGACGATATCAGAGCTTGGTAATCTTTCAACAACGTAGTTATTAATTTTAGTTTGATACGCAGTAGTTACGACGTCGCAGGACTGAAGACTGACACGGGAAAAATTAACGTGGGGCTGGAAAATAATAACATCGTGACTAACAAATCATATAGTTTTATTATATATATATATATATACGAAATGATAACTCATTAAAATCACAACATACGATGGTTAGGTCACTGTACAATTATTTACTTAATTGACTAAATGCCTTTCCGGACCTCATTTACTTATCTTACACTATTTTTTATAAATATGATATGTTTCATTACTGATGTATAAATATTAATATCTCTCATGTTATTCTGTTATCGTTAGTCACTACAGAACTATAGGAAATCCTGTACATTACTATAAAGAACTGGCTACATCACACACACTACAAACAAATACATAGGTATAATGTTTGATTTCTATTAAACACATGAGGTCGTCGAGGAAGACTTAGAGAAGAAGTCTACAAAAACAAGTTTTAAAAACCTCACTGCACAAATGTTTTGTATTTCAAGTACAGTGACAAAAAGACGAAACCAAAATCACCCTGTATATAAAAAATAGTATATGTATCGAGTCTAAGGAATAACCAAATAGGTACCATACAATCAGGTCAAAAACTTTCGGAATTTGCATCCGTACATTATGGATCCATAAGACAATATTTAAACATATTGATTTTTAAATATGGAAGCTTATACAAAGGAAATGTACTTAATATAGTAGTATATACAACGCAAAGAATAAGGACTAAAGGCATAGAAACCGTACTAAATAAGCAGAAAATACATTATGGTTCACTTCTTTTTACTTATGGTTTTCATAGTGAGTTGGAAAGAGATTAATCTATAGCTGTTCTTTCGTTATTTGGTACATCGTCACAAGTAAGGTGTGATTTGGACCTATAAGCACTTATAGTATTTGGACATCTAGACAAGGAAAGACAAATCCTTCCTATAGGAAGGACAAAGAAGTCCCTGTGTAAAACCTTGTGACAATGACAGTTAAAGAAGAAAAAACAGCCTACTTTTTGTTTCGTTTTCTCTCATGTAATACGTAATCTAAAAAGTAGAGAAAGATAGCTGAAGCAAAGTACGTCTTATAGTCCGGTTTCTATGCTTTATGTCTTTATTCTTAGATACAACGTAATTAGATTAACTCCCTAACTAATCTGCGCAACGTCAAACACATATTCTCAATACATACACTCGAACCTTCAACTCGTTATTGTAACTTACTAACTACGTATTTCATATAAACTAAATACACTTGGTTGGTACATACGTCTAATGACTCACTTGGGATTAGTACCTAATACCTATTAATAGTATACAATCGTCGGACCTGCGTTCAACTACGCATATCGTTGCAATATATTACTTGAATCATTCGTCTTCAGATTCAAAACCTTAACGTTGTTGATGCCCGTTAAAAAATCAAAATATTGCGTTAAAGGGAAATCGGATATTTTAAAAGCAAGATTACTTATACTTCGCCGCCAGTCAATTGTAGGTACATTTTATAAGAGCTCTCATAGTTTTGATAATCTGCACTTTCCCGATTGTTAAAACAGAAACGTCAGTGCGTCAGGCCCGGTTCTCACCGGGACACCACGGTGGCGCAACCAGTCGCCGCCACCAACAAAATGTATACAGCTCTATGGAGGATATCTCACCTGGGGCCCGTTCCAGAAAGCCACTCTGCAACTCTGCACTCCACAAATCCCACTCTTCAAACGTATTTCTGTTCCACAAAGCTATTGCAGAGTTGAAGAGGCAGAGTCAAATGCAGAGTGTGGATTTTTGGATTTGCAAAGTATTTCTGTTCCACAAGACAATTGCAAAGTTGAAGAGGCAGAGTCAAATACAATCCGTGGATTTGTGGAGTTGCAAAGTATCTTTTAGGAACAGAATCTTTGCAGAGTTTGCAAATTACGCAGAGTGTTTTCTGGAACATGTTTACTCTGCACTTTGCATTATCGTGGATTTGCAAAGTGCAGAGTGCAGAGTTGCAGAGTGGCTTTCTGGAACGGGCCCCTGGTGTCCACTTAGTTGCGCATCAAGTCATACATTTTGTTAGTGGCGGCGCAACCAGTCGCCGCCACCAACAAAATATAAGTATGACACGATGCGTAGCATGGTTTCCCGGTGAGTAGCGGGCCCTATTAATAGGTGCTGTGTACTTCAACAAAACTGGGTAGTTGTAGTTCTTAGTTTTTAATTCTTATTTTGTAGCGAAAGAGATTTTTCAGGATCGTAGCAGGCGGAAACAAGTGGTCTCTGCCTACCCCTCTGGGAAACAGGCGTTACTTAACGTATGTATGTATGTATTTTGTACTCAAATAAGCTTAATCAAATAAGATTAATAACGGTATGCTGATCAAAACTAAGCGGATGCTAGATGATTTAATTTTATTTGATCCTTGTTTTTTGCGTAACCACTGCATTAAACACTTTATTAATGATATCCAATATCCACCACAAATAAATTGGATATGTGATAATCTGATGTTAACCTTTGACCGTTGAAACAAATGTGTACAGTCAATTACATTTATATTGGCTTTAAGGGTTCTAGAATTCTTACTTTGTACGTTCAGGTGTTTACACTTAGATCACGAACATCATATTTATCATAAATAATACTTAATAATCCATCGACTTCGGTATGTATGTACAGTTATACACTCGTTAAAATGATCTAGTGTAAATGCTAATCAAAATGCTAATGCATTAAATCCTAAACACAATTAGCTATAATGTGAAATAACGTACCTACCCTATTAGCTAAATCGGTACATCCAACGCCAGAACAGGCGTTTGTAGTATTTGTACTTTAAAAACTTAATTAATACAATGTAACACATAATAAATACTAATAACATGATTACGACTTAGCATCTAGAGTAAGCATTATATTGACCTGCCTTGTCAACAATATCAACCAAGGACAGCGACTAGCAGGTTGCAGCCTTAAAACAAAGGAAGCAACGAATTCCGATGCGGTCACGACAATTATAAATTCCAACACCAAACGTGTCATTCTCGTAACCTAACGGCGAGACCGCACATGTCATGTCTATAAAACACTTCAAAATTACACGAGCATCGGCGGTGACGTCGATGAGAGGCACGAACCTATAGCACCTTCGACCGGTAACTACATCTATAGTTTAAAATTCCCGTAACGCAATTAAAGAGTTATATTGGCACATCGTGTAATATTAACGTCACAAGACATCTAACGGAACTGTAGAGTGATTTTGTTGGGTCACAAATAGTGATATTTGTATATGTAAAGAGTATAGGTGTAAGGCGTGTGGCCGGTGGAGCCAGCCGCAGGGCGCGCGCTATAAGCCGGTCTCCGTCCACTGCTAGTCGCCGCGCCGCGCGCGCCGCGCCGCCGCCGTGTCGCGCCGGTACACCCACACCTGCAACCACGCGCTCTACACACCCGCTCCGAGCTCACTGTTTACACGGCTATGTATTGTATCTAAACAGACTGCCGGGTTAACGCAGCGCTCAGGTTCACTTTGTCCATATTCCCGTCTCTTCCACATTCTCATCTCGGCCACATTCCCATATCGTCCACATTCCCATTTCTTTCACATTCCCAACAACTAGTGGGAATGTGGACTAATTGGGAATGTGGACGAGTTGGGAATGAGGACGAGTTGGGAATGAGGACGAGTTGGGAATGAGGACGAGTTGGGTATGAGGACAAGTTGGGAATGTGGACTAATTGGGAATGTGGACGAGTTGGGAATGGGACGAGTTGGGAATGAGGACGAGTTGGGAATGAGGACAAGTTGGGAATGTGGACTAATTGGGAATGTGGACGAGTTGGGAATGAGGACGAGTTGGGAATGAGGACAAGTTGGGAATGAGGACGAGTTGGGAATGAGGACGAGTTAGGAATATGGAAGAGATAGGAAGTGGACAATTTGGGATTGGTATGTGGACGAGTTGTGAATGTGGCCGAGATGAGAATTTGGAAGAAATTGGAATATGGACAAAGTGAACCTGAGCGACATAAAGTGCTTTTATACTGACAGCAACAATAGTAGTGTTGCTAGGGGCCTTCAGTTCATTCCTACCGTACTGGAGATATGCACACTAAAGGAATGTTTAGTTTACCCATTAACTTATCACTATCACCGAAATTATCGTTTGTGCCCATTACGGCGGGTCTATTAATAACTACAGTGAGAAAATTTGATAATAGTGAGGTACAGTTGGGTTTTAATACAACTACGTACTACTTTTCTAATCCGCCCAAATGATAAACGCCCAAGCGGTAAAAAAGTGTCATATTCACGCTAGAAGAATTCGCGCAAGCAAAACGTTACTCAACAAAGTATAAAGTCCGATTGACCGCTCATGCAACCCTCTATCCCACACGCTACTACAGCCAAATCCAGTTGAGAGACTAAAAAGAACCAATGTGCTGCGTGACTGAGGGGATCTGGGGCACTGGACCTGACTCGCCAAACCCCTCATGAACTACTACCCACCTGATTATAGTCTACGCGACTGATAGCAGGTCTAAAAGAGAAAAAAAACACGATAGAAAACCACCCTTTTAACACATTCGTAAACTAACATTTCAGTGTACGGTGACCAGCCAGCCATTGCTTTACAATTGACGCTTTGTTTAGCTGTTTGAATTAACTTTGTAAACTTTGTAACGAGTGTAACTCCAATTCACGAGACACACTTCTAATGATTTCAGCACCAGTTGTTATCTCATTCCAGCATTGAATTATTATCATGTGTTATATCAACATAATGCCTTGAACACACAATGAAAGTTATCAAACAAATCAACTGATCATAAATCTCGGCGCTAGAGTTCAAACTGGAAAAATACCAACACATACTTCTACACTAAATAGGCAGCTATAGTCATAGTGACCTATTTAGTATAATATTCAATGCTTGGTTATCTTTTGTATATTTACGTTGTTACAATCGCTCTAATCGAATCATTCATTTCACAGATATCTCTTGATATCTCTTCTATCATGACTTACTTGGAAGAGTATGACTACATCTAGTGAGACTTGGAGCGCCCCACACACCCAGAACTGGGTGGGCGCTTCTCTGATTACAAAATAAGCAGTCTTGAACACGTCGCCGCACGTCCACATTACCACCATACTGAGACTGAAACAAAAAATACCGATCAATATCTGCCTGTAAATGTATGCTTAAGGTCAATATTTTTTGTCAATAATTTCTGTCATGTTTAATTAGTGGAAACATATTATAAAAGTGATTCAGGTACAATTGGCAAAAAAGTTATATATAATCACTTCCACATCCTAGTAAATACTTAACAATAGGTACCTATCATAAATGCGAAATTGTTTGTTGTTATAGTATTTTTCTCATTTCTACGGAGTGGATCGATGTGAATAATTTTTCGTGCGTTTGCACGTGTACAGAGATAAATAGAGGGCAAGAGTGTGTGACATTGGCTACATTTTTACCGACTTCAAAAAATGAGGCTCTGTCTTCAGCTGTAAATGTTTTTTTTTCCTAGGAATCGGGCAGTTCCCGCGGGATAATATAGCGACGAGTGTTTTCTACGCGGACTGAATTGCGAACAAAAGCGAGTTTATATTATAAATGTGTTTTTTTTTATTTAGGTAATAAGTTGAGCTTACGACTTGATCATGCATTAGATCATACAAATTTTGCTCACAGATAGTTCATGCTATTTGTATCTAAATCTATCTAGAAAAAGCGGGTATAGATATAGATATAGTATAAAGGAAACCATAAAGTTGGCAACGCATTTATAGTCTTGAAATTGCAATTCTGTGGGCTTCAGAGCTACCATCAGGTGGCTGTGTACTTGCCCTTCTCCATGTTATAAACAACTATTCAATAACTTTTACCTCATGCCTTCCGTGCTCTTGTTCTGATGGTTTTTGGCGATCTGCGGGGCTCCAAGCATGGCCTCCGTGAACACGGCCATGAAGCCGATTAGCTCCACAAAGGGCGCGAACTCGATCAGCAGGTACGTGACCGCCGCGCCGATCACGGAGAACACCAACATACAGTCCACGTAGCTTTGGAAGTCAGTCCATGCCCAAAAATACTTCCGTTCCATATCTGAAATTAATCATGTTAAAAAACTTAGCATTGACTGCACTAATAAGTAATAATAACTGTGCATGTATAGCACAGAAATTAAAAACATTAATGATATTATCAAATAGGACCAAAAGCAGACTGGACACATTTGTTCATGTTTAATTTATTTTAATAGTTTTTATTGTATTGCGATAAATACATACCTACTCAAAATATAAATTGTATCAATATATTTTTTCCTACTACTAAATATATGAATAATTTAATGTGAACATATAAATAAATTGTTTTTGCTATGGCAAGCAAAGCAACATTTGCACAGGTGAAAGGTTGTAGTGGCAGATGTAGCCATGGTGCCCCCAGGAGCCGTACATCAAGGCTGGTTTACGATTTAGGTTCAACATCTCAGTAACCTTTTGAACGCCTTACGTCAAATACAAAATGTGTCACTCACACGCCAAACATGTTTGCAATGCTATGCAAATTACAACTTAATTGATACGAAACATAATCTCTTTCAATGTTGAACTTGTGTGGCTATGGCCGACAGTGGCGTCAGTGGCACGACTTTCAAAAGGTTAAATACCTCCAATAATGCTATTCTAGAGCCATGCAATATTGACGACTTTAAGGCCCTTTACGCACTAGCGGTTAACCGCGGGGGCGGCTAGCCACGCGGTCGATCAAAATATATGAAAAACCGCCACGGTGGCGCTATACGCACTAGCGGTTAGCCACAACCGCATGCGCGGTTAACCGCTAGTGCGTAAGGGGCATAAAGATAAGCAAGGATTGGAAATTCAGATAGATAGTTACCTGAACTTTGGCAGTGGCGTTGTTGTTGTTGTTGTATGACAGCAGACTCAATTTTAATTTATTAATAAAAATCCCGGGATTTCTAAATAAACGAATTACGCTAATTAAGTATTTACATTAACTATTTGAAGTTATTTTCCATGTAGGTATAGACTTACTAAATGTTACTTAATATACTTGTTTCAGTTTGAGGAGCAAATTGACGTAAAGTTTTATCCTAAATGTAAAATGCTTAACATAAACGTTTTGTAGAATCACAGAACTTATATTATTAAAATAATATTTTTAAGAATACAACGCCATGTTTGTTTACTTTTTGCTGGGATTTTGCCAAGTTTAGGAAAAATTCTATCTGAAAATCCGATACATAGTAAACCTATCAATCAAAACAATCATGTCAATACAAAAATAATAACTTTATTATTATGCCAGATACAATATAAATTATATCATTCATATCATATTCATGTAGCAATGAGAGAGACTACGTAATGTTCTTATGCCAAAGGCAGATGATAAGATAATATATGACACACAGACTGATTTGACCTGGTCATTGCTCTTACAAAGGTCAACATATTCTTAAAGCATCCACATGTAATTTACTAATTGGGTTGGAAATGATAACTATGATAGAGTGCAATGAACTATAGCAATATCAAGATTTACAGCAAAATAATATCCATTTTCACTAGTTACACATTATTAAATAAATAACTTAAACAAATAAACACTGTCTCAAAATTTATATAGGAACTTATGAACCAGCACATGCCATGAAATATTGAACAGAACCAATTATGATTGTTAAAATGCTGCACCAACAAACACATTCCAAATGTGAAGTAAATTAAACAAATGCTTTGAAATCAACACAGAACTTGGGTGAATGCAAATTAATTCCGAAGCAGACTCTGAAACAAAAATGAAACTTAATGACAAGACATCACACCATGTTCACGCATCCAATACCAATAGATGAGGTCGGAAGAAGCAGTGGGTACTCACCATGGAACCGGCGGGGCTTTTCCCCGCAAGGCACACCACTTTGCTGCTCCAGCCAGCGGGCCGTCTCATCCGGCTGGTCTGAGCCGTTCACACAACATAATAGGATATATAACATGAATATTGCACCTATATCACCATCAATTACACCAACCACCAAACAAAACATACAATAATGTTAAAATAAAATAATATGCTAAAAATAATAAAGAAAATTAGTTTAGTATAATAACAATAAATATCAACTAAAGTATGGTGATAAAAAAAAAGATAAATAGAAATAAGGTTTCAAAAAAAATCATTCTGAACAATCATAACATTTAGGAACTGATAGGTACAACTCAGCATAAATATTTAATTACTAACCTGTAAATATTCGCTCCCTCGCTCTTATAATTTGGTTCTTTTTGCGAACATTGACACAGAGGTGGATCATAACAAACATTGTAATGTTCATTACAACACTTTGAATTAGGAGGGGCAGCTCATACCGTTTGCCAAACCTACAACATGAAATTTAAGGATTTATAACAGAAGGTGGAAACATTATTGCTTGTAATGTGCTCCAAAATGTACGTACCAGAATAATATACGCAGCGTATTAGCTACCAATAGTGTTAGACAAACATAAAGTGAAAAACCCTCTGCATCTTGTGTTTTCCTTATTTGTCGATATTGTGGAATGTAAGGTGCAACTCCTCCTATAATCATGGCTCCAGCTGCACCCCATCCTACGAGGTGGCCTACAGTCAGGCCTAACTCGTCCGAAATTATCCAATCCATTATTTAATATAGTATAAACTTGCACCAACTAATTAAGATATTTCGCAAAAAGGTATGAAGTAGATCAAAAATGTTGATTTTTACTTTTAAAGTTCGCCATGTTCTAAAGATTTTTTTCTTAAAAAATTAGGTACGTGGAAGTGACTCCGTTTAAAAATTAGCAGATGAATTGGAATGAACAAAATAAAAATTGATTATTGGTCCTGTCATCTATCTGACAGCGAGCTGAGCACAGGTTGCAGACAAAATGATTAAATGCGTTTTGTTCACCTCAATGCATGTCTCAATGCACCCTATTCTCGTACTAATAGAGAAAATGACAGTTGCGTACATAGCATTATTCGGACACAAAACACGGAAGTACGATCTGCATGACGATTTATTTGTGTTTTTTATGTTTTATTTATTAATTGGAAGATAAATAGTGTGATTGAATTATAGCTTGGTAAGCAAAGAGTATGATATAGGTAGTGACTGATGAAATAACATTTCCATGTTTTCGTCACATTAACCAAGCATTAAGCAGGACCTTTTGGGTATATCTTTCATTTAGAAGAACGCTCTCTTTTTTCCTGAACTCTTTTGCCAAGCTTTCGGTATTGTTTCATGATTTGTAGGTAGGTACTGAGAAGAATAAACAGCTCCTAGACTGTCGGTTAATCCGGGAATACACATGCCTTTCACTGGCACACTTGCATAACAGCTCCTTGCACGGGCCACCTACTTTCATGTGTATACACGTATACACTAACTGGCATGCCCTACCTATCTGGCAAACAATTATGATTTACTGGAATGCATATATGAAAAGTGTGAATAGGGAATATTCATGACTTTTTTCACAGATTCAATAAAAGCGGATTCATGTAATAAACGGTCGAAAAATTCTTTTTTGAAAAGCTATAAAAATAACCAATATAAACCAACAAAGATTAGTTCCTATTTCTTTCTAGCAAAACAGAATTTAACATGGAGTTTATATGGCCGACCTCTCTGTCTAATCGCTGTCCAATAGCAGTATAAAATGCTTGTACCTATCATCGGTATTTCTTGGCTGATTTTAATTTTAATTTCACTTTTGATTATCTTTTTTACGGTATTTTCACATTTTGTTGAGAAATGCGATTTAAAAAATCCATTCATATTCCCTATTAACACGACAACTACAGGCATACCTTCCTGGGGCACCTTTTATAAAGCTACAAGTTAAGGCCCCCATACATGTAAAGGCCGATTGGTTCAGGCCGAACTGCGTCAGTTCCGCCTGAAGGGCTTATTATCCTAAATTTAGCATCCTGAGTTAGGATCCTAGTTAGGAAAGGAGTTCGGAAGGTGTACCTAATAACATTTAGCAAGTGCGCATCCTAACTAGTATCCTACCTACGAAGCAAGGACGGCTTCTGCCGTCCTAACTGAGTTAGCATCCTAGTTAGGAAAGTGTAATAACATTTAGAAAAGCCAGTCGTCGCGCGCGTGCGATCACGGGACGACGTACCTACTTAAACTCTCTCCGAACATTGATTTGTTTTTGAAAAAACGGTGTAACTAAATTTAATAACTCCTCAAAAGATGTCGTATCCATTCGAAAATAATTTCTGGAATCCTCGGGTTCCAAAGCGTTGGTGATATTTAACCCACTTGTTAGTATCGACCTTTATAACGCCGCAATTGTCGTATAATATAATCAATATGTTTTAATATTTTTTCGTAGATTACAGATTAAAGTTAGTAACTACAGAATAATATTTAAAATTAGTGCAATTTGAAATATTAAAAAGTTTTAGTAATATGTGGGTTAATTTCATCAATTTATTTCGCAGCAATAAATATTCCTTGATCCATGTCCTTCTCTTTTTTTTATTTTTTTTATTTCAATGCTTGCAACAGCCAAGGCTACTCCAAGGCCGAGTTTTTATTGTTCGACTAGTACTGGAGCCATCGCATTCGACACGGCCGACGCCGTTGCAAACTGATTTAGTGACTAAATTTAGTGTAGTGTGATCAGGAGCTTTCTAACTATCCCCTCCCCTGCAAGCCAGTTAGGACGACTAAATTTAGGATACCTAATGTAATACCACTTTGACCGGATCGAGTGCCCATACATGTAAAGACTTTACAAGACACCATACAAGAAAACCGTTCAGGCGGACGGATGCGATTTGCCTTCAGGCCAAATTACACATACACGATGCTATTTTGCATCCGGTCAGTTAGACCTGAAGGCAAAACGGATCATGTATGGAGGCCTTTACAATTTTACAGGTCTAAACTGGCAACACTGCTCAAATGGCTACAAAGTCATATTATTGCTGTGGCCCGTTTCACGAAGCTACAAGTTACAAATTACAAGCGGAACTCTCTTTCTAGCAAAAGGAGTTAGAGACTTCCGCTTGTAATTTGTAACTTGTAGCTTCGTGAAACGGGCCGGCCACTGGTGACTGTAAGCGCCGTTAACGCTACTGTTTTGTTTTACAGGCATGTGTATTACCGGCTTTATTATTTGACACCCGGGTCAATTTGACATCTGTACTGTCATTCATTGTGTTACTTCACTTTCGTTGTTGTAATCTATGAATCCTATGATCATAAATAGAAAATCCGCTTCATACTAGCTCTTTTTATTTAACGATATTTGTACATTAATATGTCTATTGTTTCAAAATTACTCCCAAAGTTATGTATCGGAAGAACTACGGAATTTGTCTCATTTACTCCGATTATACTTCAAGCAATAAGGATCCCTACCACTCGGACCTATTCTTCAGGAAAAAACCAGAGTAGTTTAGCTAAAAGCCAAGAAAGAGCTGATGTGTCAACTGACGTTCGGCCCCTAGGGGAGAAAATTAAAGAAACAACGAAAACTGTGTCCTACACTGGAGTAATTTTGCTCGGTGTTGGTGTCACCGGCGTAATCTTTTTCTATGTATTCAGAGAGTTGTTTTCTAGTAACAGCCCTAATAGCATCTATTCGGTAGCATTGGAAAAGTGCAAGGATGTAAGGAATGTTTATGTATCATAGCGGTTCATCTTTTAAAGCAATTTTGTGTCACCATGCTTCATTGTAGGATCCTAGAGTGGAGGATGCACTCGGAGCTCCGATAAAAGGTTTTGGCGAAGAGACTACAAGGCGGCGTCGCACTCACGTTAGCCATGCTGTGTATGAGAAGGATGGAGTCAAACACATGAGGATGAGATTCTATATCAAAGGCATCAGGAACAAAGCTGTTGTTGAATTGGACATGAAACAGGTATGAATGGCATGATAAAATCTGTTGTAAGTAATGACCTTATGAACACGCTATAAAAACATCAATTTAATACTTCGAGCAGTGGTGTCACTAAAGACTTGAAGGCAATATGGTTAATTGGTTTCTTATTGAGGTACCACACACCTAAGTTTTAATATTTGGCATAAATAATAATCTTATTCCGGTAGACCTCAGTGTCCTTAACCATACACTTTTTGTATTAATTCAAATACTGACTAGTAGAATACCTGGTTATCAAAATTGCCATTTACGATTTTGCTCAGTAAACCTACCAATTGTGAAATCTGAAAGTTGTTACCAGTAATGGTGAAAGTGATACTGAAATTGCAATTAATATCCAGAATAATTTGGCTGACAAAAAATGAGTGGTACAACTCTAACCATTTCAGGACTTATCATTGGGATTTAATATTATATCTGGCAATAAATGTGGTATACCACAAATAATGTTCAATGTAAAAAGTTGTGAAGATGTTAGTGTTTCAATCACACATGAAGTTAATTGGATTTGTACGTAATTTAGTATTGATATTGGAAGTCATTTAGCTTGATTACTGTTGGAATTTCCAAATCAGAAAATTGAGATGGCTCAGTAGGAACATTTCTATCAAGGATCAAAAACAATTTCAGACCAACCATGACAGGTTGGTAATAAGCAGAGATCGGAATAGGTAGTGCTTATTATCCTAAACTTGATGCATGTTCATTCATGCGTGAGTGAGATAGGAATATGGTATTGAATAAAGATGCATCAAGTTTAGTTTAATAAGCACTACCTATTCCGCCCCTTGGAAATAAGCAGAGAATGCAATAACTGGTAAAATTTCATAACTGGGTTTTTAATTGGTTATGGCTGGAAAATAACCGATATCCGGTTATAACCGGTTATTTCAATTTGTTGCGTAAATCAAAGAAATATAAGTCTAAACATGGTTAAAATATCCCGCAGTTGAAAATGTACGTTCAGCCTCTGCACGTTCAGCCTCAACACTGGTGGGCTTCACATCAGTAACTGCTGGTATGCTTTAGATAAAAAAAAACCTGTGGAAACCCATTCTCATGTAAAGCCATTTCAAAAAAAATCATTTGTGGTGTGCAGTCATCTGCAGTTAGAGAAGTTGATGCTGCTGCAGATGCTGCTGAAGTTGAGGGTAGAGAATCCGCAACCAATAAGCTTAAACAATCTCGTTCTCAATCAGAAATATGTTTTAGTTTTTCAAACATATATTTGAGAGTGGTATCAGCAGTTAAAAGCTTTCCTTATTGCTATTACCTCATGAGCATGCTTTAATGAGTGTATTTCATCGTTGTTGAATTGAAAGTTTGATTTTGAATCTACTAATTATTTTTGTATTGACGGGGTCGGGTAAAGCATTAGGAATCTTTCTATCATAATTCATATTGAACAAAGAACTCCATCTCGTCTTGCAATCAATAATTAGAGCTATATCTTTCCCAAAATCTTCTGTTACATACCTGTTGCAAAATCTCGTTGTTTTTAGTTGATTTATTGAAATGTAAACTAAAAAAATATTTATTTAATTGAAATCATTGACAAATAATTTAGGAAATAACGATAAGTGGATAAGTAATGATTTCAGGTAATCTACATAACCATGTAAATATAAAATAATAACCCAAGCAAACCCGGTTTTTAATTTAATAACGTATAAAAATTATCTATTATAGGCGGGTAGGTATAACCGGTTACCCGGTTTCGGTTAAAACCGGTTTGCATTCCATAGAAATAAGTCGCATTGAAAAAAACATTTGTGGTATAATTTGTAACATTTTTTTATGCCAATCTGTCTTATTATTTTTAAAGGCGCGTACGGATTATGCGATGCGGTGTGCAGATTATGCGCGGCAGTCAGTCGAACATTGGATCGCACGGCGATCGCGTGCAATGGAGACGAGGTTTCCGCGCGCGGCAGCTTGAACATTGTCGCGCTCGAACGTGCCGTGCGGCGATCCGAGCGCTGTCGGTTTTTGAGCCAGTTTGGACGGTTGTGTTGCGACGAACGTTTTCTTAAATGGATAACGACAAGCTGGATCGCTTGCCTCGCGCAGCCGCCGCGGTCTACCTAAATTCCAAAGAAAATTTGCCGCGCATAACCTGTACACACCTTAAGGATCATGAAACTGAAATCAACATTTTAAGTACTATACCCTCCATCCAACCATCCACCCTGAATAAACAATTACATTTTATTTCCAGAACAATTATGGAAACTATGAGTGCCGCTATTTACTGGTGCAGTTGGATGACTATAGCGGCAAAACTTTCATCATTGAGGATAATAGAGCCGATCTTGATAGCAAGGCTGGGCATGCAGGGCACTTGCCTGCCCTCTCTCTAACTCAGTGAACTGAAAGTCATGTATCTAATCTGTGTTTGAATCATATAGATAAGTAGAATGTAAATAATTAAATAATTGTTAGAGCTATAAATTGTTACAAAAAATACTTTTCATTTCTATTCCTATTCCTACCCCTTTTGCATTCATACAATGTACCTCACAACAATCTTCACAAACATTAACAAGTGTTTGCATCAGTCTTTTACATATCTTTGGCAAAAAATAAAATTCAAACTTAAAATAAATAAACACTTGTGTGACTGTTGTGATGCAACAAAACATTTAACTTCTCTTCCAAGTCACCACCTTCCATGCCATCAATAAACGGTTATTGAAGACGAATCTCTTAATTTTATTGAACATCCAGTGGAATACAACCACAATGGAGAGGTATTGCGGCCATGCCCACTTCAACTCTTGCAACAGACTTGGTGTATATAAAACTTTAGTCTCTGGAACTCGAAGTCGGATTCCAACTTGCATTGTGCCAGTGTGTCCATTTTGACTTCTTGAATGTAAAGTTTGTGTCATGACGTTAGCTGAAAAATATACATAATGCAATCATCATGCGGGCTTCTAAAATAACATATAGCGTTTCTAGAAAATTTATAATAACAGATTTCTGTTAATTTTAGGCTCTTGTCCCACTACCAATGAGGAAGCGATTAGCTATCGACCATTTTCTCGCTCAAGAAACAAACTATAATATAATAGATCCCATGTTATATTAATAGTTGATCTCTGGCTGTTCACACTTCTGGTGAGAACTATCTCTACAAGTTTGTCGAAACAAAAGATATAGATCCCGTGACAATAAAAGAGACAACGTAACGGCACAAGTGTTCAACACTTTAAGCTGAAATGTACCAATAATCGACACTTAACTCTTAATTCAAAGATCATAAGGTCATAAATTGAGTGTTACAAAACAAATGAATAACCGTTATCTTCTGTAAAATAAGAATCAGTGTCAATCATTGGTCCTTGTCAATTACTCGTTGCTTTACGTTATATTAATAGTTGATCACTGGCTCTACTTGCTTCTCGCTAATCGTTGGCGGTGGGACAGTGCCTAATAATACTTTTTTGCACACTACATGAAGTAGGCAAGTACAAATGGCAGACTTAACACAGCATTGTCTACCAATGAACCAATTTAGGGTAGGTGCTAGAATATATATAATTATCATAGAACTTCAGTCTAATTAAACTAGGCAATATATAAATGTAAAACATGATGATTTACCTTCTCTTGAAAAATATTCCTCTAAGATACTATTCACAACATTCTCTTGCTTTTCTTTTAAGCAACTGAACAAGGAATTATTGTACTTTGTATCAATAACATTGACTACACAGGGCAAGTGAGTGGCTTGATAGAATTTCAAGTCCCCATAGAATATGAATCCAGACGGAGGAAGAGAAAATTCTTTAGTTATTACTGCCAACCCTTGCATGTGAACGGGACAAACTTTCTGCAAATAAAACATGAATTCGCTTTAAACCACTTACTATAGTAGTTGCAAGTATTCACTAAACAACTTTACTTACCTGTAATTTAAAATCCAAACCAAGAATTAAAAGTACAGATACCAACGTCCTCGTGGGTGGAAGGTTAATAACAACATTAAACTCTATAATGTCATTATTTCCATCTCTATTCATATCATGTTCATACACCTGAAAAATAAATAGAAATATAAGATATGTTAACAATTTGACACCACAGCTCAAGACCAATATTCACATGAAATCTCTAGGTGTGATTGGACTTCAAATGGCCATGAAACTCAGGCCATAGAGGCCGGCCGGCATAAGAGAAAATTTACATCTTTAAAGAGGAGTCACTTCTTTTTTAAGAAATGTTTCACAACTTTTTCATTCTCAAGTTACCTGAATTTCAGCACAGTATTCTTCATAATCATAATTGTCGTTACCACACACTATTGGTTGACTCGGATCATCAGTTTCAGCTACAAGCAAATAATCGTAAGTAAAGTGAACTACAGGTTGTTCATAGTAGCTATGGGACTTTAGCCAAAACCCTGAAACATAAAAGAATAATAAATTACCAAGAATTAAGTTTTATTTGAAATTAGAAGAAGTGATGGTGTTTACCTCTACTTCCGTAAGCTAAAACAAATGGCAAAATAATATTTAATCCAGTAATTAGGAGTGTAAAAAACATTGCTTTTGACAAGAAATAACTTTTGTACTGAACCTCTACATTATAACTAAACAACTTAAACAGACTCATCTTGTTGGTGATGCACGTGTTTGAATCACCTCAGAAGAGTGTATAAATATGTAAATAATATTGATTTTAAATTGCCTAATCAATCTATGATCAACTTTGTGTTGTGATTGTTAAATTATTATGACAGCTTCATCAACATTTAGGATTTAATAATCGTAACTAAGCAACCAGTGTTGCATGGTGTAAAAAATAATGCAATACAGAATAAAATCTGTTTTCGATCCAGAAATTTACATCACAAAAAAAGAAAAAAAATCAATATACACAGATAAATGTTTTCAATTTCTTACATTTTTAATTTTGACTGTTTAAAATCCAAATTTATTTTATTATGAAAACAATAAGAGTGTAAACTAGCCTTCAAGACAGAATGACGCGCGATTGATACATGTAAGTCTACCAATGAGTCTACCTTTAATTTCTCCTTACATGATGATGACATGAATCTATAGCTGTTCTTTCGTTATTTGGTACATCGTCACAATAAAGGCGTGATTTGGACCTATAAGAACCTATAGTATTTGGACCTATAGACAAGGAAAGACAAATCCTTCCTATAGGAAGGACAAAGAAGGCCCTGTATAAAACCTTGTGACAATGACAGTTAAAGAAGAAAAACAGCCTACTTTTTGTTTCATTTTTTCTCATGTAATACGTAATCTAAAAAGTAGAGAAGGATAGCTGACGCAAAGTACGTCTTATAGTCCGGTTTCTATGCTATATGTTCATATTCTGTGATACCGCAAAGTCACCATCAAAAATACTTTTTTTCACTTCTCATGCTCTTAAAATATTACTTTAGTCTCTGCACATCGGGACTAAAGCTTCTTATTAATCTCTAGGGATTAAAGTTTTTTTTTTAAATTTACTTTCGAAACCCCTAAACAGCCAATGACAGTGTTTGTGAATGGAGGATTATTGCCTTTATTGCCATTTTAGTGATTGTGTATGGACCATTTTTAGGCCACGGAAATACCCTCAAAATGACAACTGTGCAAAAATATTTAAAAAAACGATTTAATTTCGTGAAACACGAATAATAATTACGAATATGAATATATTTAATTATATTAAGGATTTATTCATTTTATTATGCATGGTGCAATCAGTATTAAAATAGTTTTCAAGTTTGAACCTGTTGGCTAAATATGCAAGCATTTAAAGCGGCACTGTACAAAAAAATAATAAAAGAAAAGAAAAAACCGCGGAACGAATTAGCAAGAAACTTTCTTATAATCAATATTGTAGTTTTGTAAAGAAGTCGTCAACTTTTGGCTTCAAAGATTTTTTCCACGACGCCGTATTTACCTAGTTTATATTTTTTCTTTTTCGTTTATTGATATTTAGGTTTTTTCGACATTATCTATTTGTCGGCATGTCGGCAGTTTGAGTTAGGGCCCCCTAGACCTGAAATATTGGTTATTCCCCTGTACTATTATGTCCCAACATAATATTATTATGAATACTACTCGTACCTACGGAGATTTCCATAAAATATTTAGACACCAGCTTCTGCCCGCGACTTTGTCCGCGTAGAATTAGTAGTTTTGCCATCCCACGGGAATAGTGATTTATTTCGGGATTCTCTATTCCTATCCAATGTGACCAAATTCGTCCATCCTTTTAAGCAAAGAACTAACAAACCCGCGCACGCATAACCTTTCGCATTTATAATACGCTGGCCCGCAAAACTAAGTATCACATTTTTAATACTACGTAGTATTAAAATTGTGTTACTTAGTTTTGCGGGCCAGTGTATATGTAGTATAGGATGTAAATAGGTAGGGACATCTAGCGCACTGAATCGCTCTGGCCGAAATCGTGGTCGATAAATATACCCTCGATATGTGAGTCCGACTCGCACTTGACCGGTTTTCAGTATATGTTGTTATACGTACAAATCCTATAAAGGATTTGTACGATGTATGATCGTAACAAATTTTGAAGCTTGTATGTTTTATCGTTTTAACGATACAACAAAAAGAAAAATGGTTTCCAGATTTTTTATCACAATTTTGTATTTGAGTAATACAAACTGACATTATTCCAAAGAAAGCAATAAGGACGAAGTTCTTCGATAAATGAGCGCATTAAGCGCGAGCGGGCTTTGCCGCTCCTATTTAAACTCCCGGTGTCGGCAACCCTGCGAAGAACTTTGTCGCTGTACTTTTATGTATAAACTAAAGTCGCACAATTTCACCCTGAACGAATTATATAATTTAGATGTTAGTGCGTAAAGTATTATAGTAGGTGTGAGTGCCCAATTAGTTTTTAAAGAAAAAAGAATAGTTAGTGTATTTAATTTCGGTAAAAAAAAAACTTAACCTAACCATTTTTTTTTTTTATTAGTACCCTATATACTTACTTAATTTTCATGTTCTAATACTCTCATACGCACAAAATTCCTTTATCCCTTAGGGGCAGTTTTTCCAAAATCGCAAAATGTTACTTTTTTTTAAATGGCTTCTGCCCGCGACTTCTTACGATTTCGATGATGTGTTTATCCGGGCTCAATCTGGGGTACACATAAGCTATCTCCATTTCAAACTTCATCCAAATCCATCCATTCGTTGCAGCGTGAAGACGTAACTAACACACAAACGTTTATATTTATAATTAGACCTCGTTATCTCAGGCCAGTGAAATGTCACAAATGTCAAAATAGGGAAGTATGGGGCCAATTGGAAGTTTATTGGCAGTCTGAATACTTAGTATAAATGGCACTATGAAAAATAATGAAAGTGTACTTAACCCTTTTCAAAACATAAAATACTATTGGTGCAATTGGGAATCTGATAACAAACATAGTCATATACACTTTCGCATTTATAATGTTAGTAGGGATAATAGGGATATATATGCAGAATTAACTGAAAAAATATTATTAATTTTGCATTTTTTTGAGTTATTCGATCCGTTAATAAACACGGGTCGACCCATCGTAAAAAAATCGTCTTGTTTCAACGCATGTTGCAGCCTTGACCACAGAAAATGGATGATTTTGGTCCTGTTTTGAATTTTGTGATTAGGCATAACTAATATCATACAACCCCCTGCTTTTCTAGTGCTTAAGCCAGCATTTTCTGCAAATTGGTTTTATTGTTACGCTGTCTGGTAATCGCCCTTATAATTGACAATAAAGTGTCACCAGTGAAATTGAAATCACATAAATCTGTCACGACGTAAATATTACACACGGGTGATACTTTTAGGGTTAACTGACTTTGAAAAAGGTACATTTTTATCATTAAAAAAAAAACGACACATACTAGCAAAACATGTGGTAAAACACTTTACTCGACTTGGCCATCAACTGGTTTAAAGAGATGGATTTAGTATGTTTACATACTGTATAACACCCGTTCGAATATTTTCATCTTCATATCTTAATTTTCGAGCCTTACAGTCCACACTTAAATAGTAATGCTCTTGTAATTTGCGATTGTCGTTTTTTAAATAACAATTACTTTACTTACAATAAATATCAAAGTGCCAATTGCCCCCATGTTTCCCTATTTTGACGTCACTGCCCTGAGATAACGAGGTCTATTTATAATATTTAATGATCGGCGACCGGTAGCATTTTATGTCATTTTAACGTCAAACGTAATGACTAATAAAGATAAGTTTCATTAGTAGGATTAGTAGGATACTGGCATTAATAGGATTAGTGGATAATAGAATAGCTTTCGCTCCCTCGGGAACGGTTCAATTTTCCGGGATAAAAACTATCCTATGTCCTATTCCAGGGCCTAACCTATATGTGTGCCAAGTTTCATCTGGATCCGTTCAGTGGTTGAAGCGTGAAAGACGGACAAACATACACACTTTCACATTTATAATATTATAAAAGTATACATATAAAGTATGGATAATAGAAGTTACAAGTCGTGTTATTTGCAAGATATCTCAAATATTTATTAAGTTCGTGCATGATGTCGATGATTAAACCATAGTTTACAATTAACGCTTCCTTAGAAAAAAAATCCCCATTGATTAATAATAGCCTGCATTCAAGTGCATTATTTTTAAATTATACGTTTTTTATCGACAAGTTATTTGAATTTCTGACTTTAAATTATAGTTAATCTTCAAGTTCTTTTTGAAAGAAAGACCTCAACGTGAGTTAAAACTACTAGATTTTTAAGATTTGAGCTCAGCAAAGCTTTTCTATGTGCCTAATTGCTTTCCCAAGTAACATTTAGGCACTTGTTTATTTAAGAGTTAGAAGAGTGCTATTTAACGCTAACTAACTCTTATACTATCATGAAAGCGCTAAAAAAAGGCGCTGAAGAAGGATATAACCCTGATATACCCCCGGATTAGGCATAACTTTTTAGAAGCTAAGGGTCTGTAATGGCGGAAATAAAGAGTTTTTCATCTTATAAGAAAAAATAAAATCTTTATCGATCTGTACCTATTTGCGATTAAAAATCGACCAGTGTCTGATAGCGGCATTATACTCGTAGATATAGGTAAGTACCTAACTAAAGTATCGTGCCTCGGCGTCCTTCTCTATTTAAAATAAATTGACGTGGGTATTATACTGGTTACAATCTGTGGTGGACACTCGATTCTCAATACGTTTACTCTATTATACACCGTGCCCGGGACGTAGGTACCCGAAGGATTTTAAAAGCGTGTTTTTCAGTTAATTTGATGTTAAAAAATGTTATATGAACATAGGTAGGTTTGTTGTATGTTACAGATAGAACACGTTTATCCTTATTCTTATTGATACAATAATATGTTGGTCGCTCTAAGGTATAAATGCGTCTCTTAGGCTGGCCCATCATGTGCCATCGTGTTGACATAGATTAAGTTAAGTAAGCTAGTCCGAAGTAAACTGCCAGGAGCCTGATTTATAAAACTACAAATTACAATTTTACAGCAGTAATTTTGAGCAGTATTGCCAGTTTAGACCTGTAAAATTGTGACTAATGTGTGTGTGTGTTGTGTAATTGTGTGTGTGTTTATAAAACGTGCCCCAGCCAATGATATTTTATATTAAGATACGTTATGCTCATACTAAGCGCATTCAAAACCCGTGACCAATCACTGACAGCGACGAAGACGGCAATCCATAGCGAACGCTATTGTTAGAAAGAGATAAATAGATAAAAAGTAAGGCAATTTGCCTTCCTTTTCGAGGAACGTTTTTGCGCGCAGATGACGTATCTTTATATAAAATATCATTGACCCCAGCTAGATATAACATGAACCTGCACGAATCAACTACAAAGACACATACAGCCTGCTACCTACCTACCTTAACCTACTCGTAGACAAATAAATAAATAATAATAAATAAATATCAAGGGACGATCTCACACAAATTGACCTAGTCCCAAACTAAGCTCTAGGCTTGTACTATGGGTACTAGACAACGATATAAATACTTATAAAGAGAAATATATACTTAAATACATAGAAAACATCCACGACTCGGGAACAAATACTCGTGCTCATCACACAAATATCTGCCCTTACCGGGATTTGAACCCAGGACCGCTAGCTTCGTAGGCAGGGTCACTACCAACTAGGCTAGCACGTCGTCGTCGTATAGTGGTTATAAACATAAGTACATAGTATAATGTGTACTTAACAAAAGGTTTAAATATTCGAGTGAGTAACTTCGTTGCCGACGTGATATACAATTACCGCGCTTTGTTTTAAGAACAATGCACCTGACGATGTTTCACCACCTAAATTGTACAAGTAAGGAAATCTACCCGTTTACAAAAAAAGCCACTTGTATTATTTTGCGGAACAAAAAATGTCTTTATAAAAATACCTATTTTTATGGGGTATGCTTTTTTACCGACTTTATTTTTCTTGCAGAGCCATCAATTGATTTTTAAGACCAAATTGTTAAAACTGTCGAGTTCAAACTTTCAAACTCATTGTAATGATAATTTTCAAGGCTCCATCCACAGATTAGCGCCTCTGTTCTACACGGTAAAACTATATTGCTTTTGACGTGTATTGTTTTAACTCGGGGGGCCTTACTGTCAAGTAAATAAGAGCTATCGTATCGTTGACAATGATGACACGTCGAAGGCAATAAGGTTTTAGCAAGTTGAGCCCCAGATCTAAGGGCCATATTAATAAACTAATCTCAACTCTAATGCGCGTCTCGAGATGCGTCAAAAATGACAGTGTTCTATGGTTTGACGTTTACTTTGACTTAGGTATGTTGTGACCGGCATCTCGGCCAAGATGAGTTTATTAATACGGCCCTTAAACACCAACCCCCTTACTAATAAACAGAGGTCGGAATAGGTAGCGCTTATTAACCTAAACTTGATGCATCTTCATTCAATAACGTATTCCCATCTCACTCACGCCTGAATGAACAAGAGTCAAGTTTAGGTTAATAAGCACTACCTATTCCGACCCCTGCTAATAAACGTTGAGTAACGATGGTATAGCCATACAATGTTTTGTCCTTATCTGTCAAATTCAAATATCACAATGACAGATAAGGACAAAACATTGTATAGCTATACCACCGTTACTCAACGTTTATTAGTAAGGGGGTAAAGGTATTACGTAGGTATTGCATTGTAGTTGGGTTTACTTATTTTAGTTAGAGCATACCAATAACAGGTTCAAACCATAATAAACATGCAAAATTTGATCTAACCTTGATCTAAAGAAACAATAGAATACTAAGGTTAGATTAGGTGCTTCTAGTGCGCGCCTTAGGCCCTGTTGTTTGATCAGTAGTTAAACTTATTGTTAAAAACCGTAACTAGTGGTTAAATCTCAAGGAAATGTGTCAAATTTTCGATTCCTTTTTCGAAATTAAACAATTAGTTTAGTTAACTACTGATCAAACACCCGACACTTGTTCACTTTAGCAGAATTATTTCTTGTAACCGTACAGAGGAACTTAAATAAAAGTTTGTAATATACAGGGCGTCCCACGGCTATGCCACATGGAAGGAAACTACCTTAAATATTATAGATGGAACATTTTACTGAAAAAAGACATTATTTGAATTTAAAAAACAATTTAAACAGCATTCATAGATATTTAAATAATTACATGGTTCAAACGAGAATCGAACCCGTTACACGATAAAAAAAAAATACCCTGTAGCTTTATCATACCGATCGAAGGCTTCATCATAAGCGTTATTTTTTGCTTACCATGAATTTTAACATTTTTAATACAAAATTAACCAATTTATCAAATGCTCAAAATGAGTACCTTCTTTTTGAATACAAAGTCGCACTCTTTTGATTATTTCGCTCTCTGTCGATTTTTTGATCTTGTTGTGGAGGATATTTAGAATAATACGTCTAAGTTCTGTTTGTAGCTCGTGGACACTTTCATACTGGTAATTAGTAATAGGTACTTATGATAATGTCAGTTAAGTATGTCCTTACGGCAATGTCAGCTTTTCATTTTTCTGTTCAAAATTTCACATCAAATGTTAAAATTCATGGTCTTCCTTTTATTTTTGATACTATGTTATTTAGCAAAAAATAATTCTTATGATGAAGCCTTTCGATCGGTGTGATAAAGCTAGAGGGTAATTATTTTTCTCGTGTAACGGGTTCGAATCCCGGTTCAACCATGTAATTATTTAAATATCTATGAATGCAGTTTAAATTGTTTTTTAAATTCAAATAATGTCTTCTTTCAGTAAAATGTTCCATCTACAATATTTAAGGTACTTTCCTTCCATGTGGCATAGCCGTGGGACGCCCTGTAGATAAAGTAAGTAAATATAATTCGCACCTTCAGAACAATAGTGACCTAATTGAGAAATTTTAAATTTCGAGTTAGGTCTCTATGATAATAAATTTATGACTCGAAGTTTGAAAGCACAAATTTTGAATTAGGTCATTATTGTTCTAAAGGTGCGATATGTAGATAAAGGTTGTGAATGGCTTGTTGACCCAGTAGTAGCCCGGTAGAGCCGGTGTCGCGAGTTCAAATCCCGCTAAGGGTTTTTTTTTGAGAAATAAGTAGTTATCAATGTTTACGAGAAAGTCAAATAAGTCAGTTTTAATGGTTAAAACTCTTAAATGGTCCTTATGAAACATAAGATTCAAGTGTCCGACCCGCCGCCGGTATATGTCGTACAGCATCTGTACAAGCTTACTGACGCATTTCATATACACACTTGTAACAGGAACGTTTCTGGTTCGTCTACAAGTCAGTGAACACAAACAAAAGGACTATACGAAACCAGCGACCCCGGCGCCTGCGTTGACAACTGACACCTGAGCGGTGAATGATCTCCCCGCAAATCTTTCGTATAAAAAGGGCCGACCAGCACTTAACAGCAGCATTCGCTCTGGTGTCAGCCACGAGCAAAGTGCAGTCCTTTCGCGGGACTTGGACAAGTTTATAGTAAAACGTCTTCGCCAAGATGTCCATGGTCCGACGGTCTAGTATGGACAGGATGTCATCCAGCATGACATCGAGCATGACTGGAATGGGGCTCGGCGGAATAACTGGTCTAACGTCGGGTATGAGCGCGTTAAGCTGCATGAGAGAGCAGCAGATGACAATTGGCGGAATGCCTTCTAACTACGTTCCGGGATTATCCGCTAATTACAATATCTCGAGCTTCTGCCACCGTCCAGGCCAGACCCGTCGCTGGCCCATGCAGCGCTCCGGGCCCACGGCGCAGCACCGCCCGGGGCGCTCTCACAGCACGGGCTCTCTGCATCGCATGAAACATTCAACGAGGAACAGCCCTAATACGCAGTATTCACATAACCTCATATGTAAGATGGCTGACCAGAACGAACGCCGTCGCCGTCAAGACACATTGGAGATGATTCCCCAGAGTTATTACTCGCAGCAACCCTTGAAAGTGGAGCTGACGGAGTTTTATTCGCGAGATAACTCCAAGGATCACCATACCGACCAGTACGATCTCGTGAATGACAATATTCTGCCAAACCCAGTACTACGAAGAGGACAAAATTTCTTCTTCGCTGTGCGTTTCGACAGAACGTATGACAAGCAGCAGGATATGATCCGCCTCGTGTTTTGCTTCGGTAATACATAATTTGGCCAAAGTTACAAATGTACGAGTAGTTAGTCATTGTGATGATAGATATTTTTGTCATCAATATATTAATTGATTACTACAATTATTTTATACATACATACATACATAATCTCACGCCTTCGTTCCCAGAGTGGGGTAGGCAGAGCTACAGAATTACAAACATCTCTAAAAACTTGTTGATAATTCTATAACCACAATTTGCACAATTAGGATAAGATACCAGCGTATTAGTGACAGGTTGCAAGCCCATCGCCTAACAGTACTACAAGCCTTTATTCCCTTATTTTATTAGAGGGATTAATTAACTTGTTTATTATATTTACTTTATAGGTCCAAAGCCTAGCGTCACCAAAGGTACCCGGGTTGTCTTACCCGTAAATTGGAACAACCAGCAAGGTGTATTCCAGCATTCGCGTGACATGACTGGTATGGGGATGGGGATGGGAATGGGAATGGGAATGGGAATGGGTATGGGCATGGGTACGGGTATGGGTATGGGCACGGGTTTGGGCATGGGCACGGGTATGGGAATGGGAATGTCTCGCATGCAGGATAACTGCAGTAACATGGCAACGGTCGGGTCAATGGGAACTATGAACCAAATGGGTACTATGGGACCGATGGGACCAATGAGTGGGATGAGAGAAACGACAACGTATGGTGTTCGTCGCAGTTCTTTCAGCAATGACCCATTGCCCTTGCAGCATAGCCCTCTGAGCCCACATGGAACAATTGACCGACCCATGATCGATCGCTATGGAGGAACGACTCAGCATTCCTCGTTTGGTCGTGGTTACGGATCACGCCACGGATCACGCCATGGATCACGTCATGGATCACGCCATGGCTCTATGCAGAACCTGGCGGCTCTTGCCCATGAAATGGACAGATGGGATATTAGTATTCAACGTCAAGATGGGAATACTATAACATTCCAAGTGCATGTACCAGCTACCGCCCCAGTGGGTGTATGGAACTGTTGGGTACAGACAAATCGATTTGGCCAGCGTGATAATCGCCACGATTACAAATGTGATGAAGACATTTACATGCTTTTTAATCCGTGGTGCAGAGAGGATTCTACTTACATGGACAATGAGTCCTCTAGGAAGGAATACGTTCTTAATGAACACGGAAAAATATGGTGTGGTACATGGCGCCAGCCTAAGGGCCGTAAATGGATCTATGGCCAGTTTGACGACTGCGTTTTACCTGCTTGCATGTACTTGCTTGAGCGTAGCGGTCTCGAGCATTCGGAACGTGGTAATCCGATCCGTGTGTGCAGGGCTATTTCTGGAATGGTAATAAATAATATTGATCGACTTTAAATATAAAAGATATACTCTAATCCATGGTATGATTTTATTTATGAATCGTTACTTTTTTATGTTATAGATTAACGCCAACTACGACGATGATGGGTTGATGATAGGGCGCTACGATGGCGAGTACAAGGAAGGCGTTGCTCCTCACGCCTGGACCGGTTCTGTGGCTATTCTTGAACGCTACCTCACTGATGGCGGTCGGCCTGTGGAATACGGCCAATGCTGGGTGTTCTCTGGACTGGTCGTGACTATTTGCAGGGCTCTGGGTATTTATTTTGTCCAAATTATAAACACAACTGCATACTGTGTTCATGGATCCATTGGAACTAAATTTACTTAAATTAAAATTTTCTGCCGACAGGTATTCCTTGCCGATCAGTCACTAACTATGTGTCAGCCCACGATACAAACAGGACGTTTACTGTCGACAAATACTTCGATCATGATGGCAACGAGGTGCCGAATGGGCCTGACGAGGATTGCTATGATTCCTGCTGGAACTTCCACGTCTGGAATGACGTTTGGATGCAAAGACCTGACTTGCCGCAAGGTAATTAAGATTACCATAAAAACTTTGACAAAGCATTTCTTTATATTTTTTGACATACTTTCGTTTTGTAGGCTACAGTGGCTGGCAGATTATAGATTCGACACCACAGGAGGAAGCGGAGTCCGTTTATCATTGCGGCCCTGCTAGCGTTGAAGCCGTTCGCCGTGGTGAAGTAGGCTTCCAATACGACACACCCTTCATGTACTCCCAGCTCAACGCCGAACTGTGCCACTTCCAAGAAGAAGAAAATTCTGAATGGGGATTCATCAGGATGGCGTCAAACCAGTATCAGTGAGTTTGATAACCACTTCGTAGTACTCTTTAAGTATCTATGAACCTTTCACTATATAGATATTTACTACTCTTTAAGTTGCCAATCCATTCGATCCCATATACCTATGTATGTATAGGATTTTTCTTCTGTCTAGCAGTGAAATATTTGAGTAGGTACCTAGTCTGCTAATATTTTGTTATATTACAGAGTTGGCCGTAAGGTCTTAACTAAAAATCCTAACCGAGACGATGACGAAGGCGAGAGCGACATGCTGGAGATCACCCACGAGTACAAGACGGTGGACAGCTCGTCGCCGGAGCGGCTAGCGGTCATCGCGTCCTGCCGCGGCTACCAGCGTATGCAGCAGTACTACGAGTATCCCGACCGCAACTATGAGGACGTGTTCTTCGACCTTATGGACATCGATATCGTGCCTTATGGCCAGCCGTTTGATTGCACAATGAATATTCAGGTGCGTTTGCTTTTCTAACGGGCATATAATAACACAAAAGGCAGAGCCCTAAATAGCTTTTACAAAATTCGTAAATTCTTTGATGCTTTCAGAATAAGTCACATGAAGACCGAACCATATGGTGCGTGTTGACGGCGTCCTCATGCTACTACACTGGCGCCATCGCGTCTCGGCTCCGAAGGGCCCAAGGCGAGTTTATCGTCCGTGCTGGCCAGCGCGAAGTACTCAAGCTGCATGTCACGCCCCAGGAGTACATGGACAAACTGGTGGATCACTCCATGGTCAAGGTCCACGCTATGGCTTATGTAAAGCAAACGCGCCAGGCCTGGTCTGACGAAGATGATTTCCCGCTTCACAAGCCGAGGATGCAAGTGCAGGTAATTATGACAACACCTGAAAATCTGAATACTGCCATATGTATTACGTTATGGTAACATTTATAATTATGTTAAGGTGAGGAGCCAGCCGTGCAAGGGACAGGAGTGCGCCATTACATTCAGCTTCCAGAATCCTCTCAGCGTGCACTTGACCGACTGCTACTTCACATTCGAAGGAAACGGTGTGCAGAGACCGCGACAGGTAAATAACTTTTTTTTTGTTAAATGTTTACTAGACCAAGCATATGTTTTACTCGTGGAACTCGTGGTGTGTTTCCAGATTCGGTTCCGCGATGTGAAGCCGGGTGAGTTTGTGAACTATCAGGACAAGTTCGTGCCGCAGCGGCACGGCGAGCGGCGCATCGTGGTGACGTTCTCGTCGCGGCAGATGGACGAGATCTTTGGCTGCACGGCGGTGAACGTGCGCGGCTAGCACGCCCCCTGGCCCCGCGCGGCCTCCCCGCGCCGCTCCCCGGGGCCACCCTCGGCACCTTCGCCGCATGGGCCCGCGCTCGTGATGGTCAGCTCCTACGGCCACGTGGCGCCAGAACAAGTCATTGTTCAAGAGGAGGAAGTCGTTATCTTAAAGACTCTTTAAATGTTTTAGTGTTTTCTGTGAATTTACCTATGAGGAAATGTTTAAGGGGTATGATTGACATATCCCGCTAATGCCTCTTGAATGACTTCAACGACGACTCAGGATACGCCTAACGGATTTAACTATGATTTATTTTACACACGCACAATTTAAATGAAAAACGAAAAAAAAACAATTATATTTATTCACTGTTTTCACCGAGTGATAATATGTAATCATACGCTTAAGTAATTATAATGTTATGTTTAAGACAGAGACCGATGCTTCAAGTGCCATAAATCCATAATCTTTGCTACGATTAATATTATTTCTTTATGAAAGATTTAATATAGGGCTAAGTTCTTAAGTTAAGATTTAAGAAATAATTTTATACATTTAAGACCTATAATAAAAAACGATTATATAAAAATACCAAAAAAAATGGTTGTGTTTGTGTGTTTTTGGGATCTCAGAAATAAAAAGCATGCACTGAATTCGAATTTTTCTTTATCTCCTACGAAAATTTTGTTTCGTGTCGTGTTTTTCCTTTGGTTTTTTCTCGCAAAGATTTCTATCCGATCGACTTTATGTTTAAACAAACGGCAACACATGAAATACATTGCTTGTTCTCGATGACACAAAACGACTTCCTATTTAATGGGACCCTAAAATCAGATGGACAAACTAAAATGCCAAAGTACTTAAGACGGGACGCGGCAGACCAAGTTTTTCGGCCCATGATAGTGCATGGTAGTATTTTTTTTTCATTTCAATATAAATTTGGCCTCGACTGTACACAACCGGCCAGTTTCCGCCAAGGCATACCAACTTTTTACGAAGTAGCTATTTGTCTTTTTTTTTTCTCTTTGTTTTGTCCATTTTGTTCTAAACCATATTGGTACAGTAATAATAACTTATATTTACTTGATAGGAAAGGCGGCCGTTTCCTAAGAAGCAATACGAAAGCCAGACAAGTAAAAATAAAGTTAAATAGAGGCCTTGAATTTGCTGTAAGCAACTGCATTCTGAAATAACCTGGAACGTGCCTTGGCTGACGTGAGCTGAAGGAATTAATATGAAATGCATAAATAACATTATTGTTACTAATTAACGCATACAGTTTACTTAGTAACGTGTTCAAATAAAACGATCAATATGGGGTTGAGACTTTTTCCAAGAATAAATTATCAGGGGACCATTTTATACATTACTTATCGCCGTCGTCGTCTTGAACAAAGGTTTAGTTTGTACCGACTCCTAATTTGGTAGTTTTTGTTTGGATAGGAGAAACCGGAATTTTCAAGTAATGTTACATATCTTTTAGTATCCTGTAAAACAATAATGGGACTCTTTAATTGCTCGCTTTTTCCGTAAGTGCGAGTACGAGTATTAATGGTACAAAAATAAACGGTAAGTTATACATAGCGGTACCCGAAATGACCAACATTGGTACTTGTTCGTTTTCCTGAACTGGTTTATTGTTAGTTTTTATACAAATACTTATCAGGCCTTACAAGGTTTTGCTGGTGATCATGATGATGATGATGACTTATCAACGAACAATGTTAATAGGAAACCGTGTTGTAAAATGAATTCAAATTTAAGACAAAGATGTTTTGCTTGATGTCCAGTTTCGTTAAAAGTAGGGGTTTTGCGAACGCAGATTCTTCGTCATCCACGGATGCGAATGCGGATACCGTTATCATCCCTGGCAATAGCATGCAACCTTAAAGCCTAGTTAAATAATATCATTCATCATTCTACAAAAAGTTATTAATTTCTAAAACCGACGTATTTGGTACCTACTGACTGACTCACTCTTCAAACCTACATATTTATTATACACTCTTCAAAACCTACATATATATTTCCCTGACCGTAGCCTTGGAATTTGGCACCAAGTCTTACAAGCACAAGTAAAGAAAAAAAATCCGAAATCTACAAATATAGCAATATTTTGGTAGCAACCCTTGATTGGAAAATAGTAAAATTATTATCCCTTTTGTAAATTGTTTAATTTAAAAGAAATATTATGTAGAACATTTGGTAGGTAATCGAATTTAGAGCCAAACTCCTGTCACCTATTTAGATATCACAACCTTTTGTGCCACATGAGAGCTTGGCCTATTTAAGTTTTTCGTGGGATTTACGACACCATTACGATTTTCAGAATTGGCTGATTAACTTGAAATTCCCATTCACGAATGCAAAAGGAAAAAACCAACTAATAAAACCTTCGACTCGTGTCTCCGTTACCGGCTATCGCTGACAAATGTTACGTAGTAGCTCGCGGTCGCCATGGGTGACATCACCCACGTGTAGTAAATTTACTTAATCGTACCTGACAATGAAAGATACGTTAATCAGCTCTATGGTATTATCACCGGTATTATCGTGACCGCGTTAAGTTCAATGGCGTATTCAATGTTCTATTTTGACCAAAGACATAGTGAGTGTTTCTAATAGCAGACGACCATAATTTCTGGGGTCCTAGTGAAAAATCAAAAAGGGTACAAATTGACTTAACTCTTAATAAAAAGGGTATATACATGAACGGAGTATACTAGACTTATAAACCCTTTTTCACTTGATCTTCAGAAGACTTACACCCTTTTTCACTGACTTGACTTGGACCCCAGATTTCATCTCGAATTTAGAACAATGTGCGTCAATAAAAGTTCGCCAATGAAAGCGTCTCGAGTCTATGCTATTGCGTTAAGTAATAATCCATTGGCATTCAACACGTCTGTGTTTAATGCCATGGTTTGCAAAACAAACAAGTACGTATTTTTGGACTTGACTACTACTCGTAAAGAACTGAATAATCTGTTATAGCATGTTTTTTGCGAATTCAAGTGACATTACTTTCTACAAAAATAATTTAGTTTAATAAAGTCATGGACGGTTTATTTTATTAAAGCAGAAATCTTTCAAGGACGCTACGTTAACACCATTGTTGTTTTCAGAAGAAAAGGATCATTATTGCGAAAATGTTATTACTCATATGTACCTACGTGTAGAGATTGACCTACATTCTCGTGTTTGGACGTCATCGGCGGTTCCCGGGCCACAAACTTGGAGAGAATTATGACTAGTTTATTGTGATTAATAATACATCATTCAGAATTGAGCTGTAAAGGTTTTGATAAGAGGTCAGAGTGGTCGCGAAGGCACCTCAGCTGCGCAGACGATCCCGCACACTGCTGAGGTGCGCACGCGACCGATACCGCGGAAAAAAGGCGAACTTTTAGACTAGCGTTTATCCACTTCAAATAAGAAGCGTATAACACTAATAAGCGGGCCGGGTGCTCGTTTGTTTACATTGTGGCAGACTATACAAGTGTCAGTAACGCAACTGGTACAAAATCAGCTATGATCTAATCGTTTATTGTGGAGGATACGCGTGTGATAATCAGTGATAAGCTGTAATCCGTTCGGAAGTTGTACCTTAGGATCTATGAGCTTGTAGGCAGGAGTGAGCGGCCATGGGTAGCGTGAAGAGCAAGTTGGCGAGCCTGTGCCCGCCGCGGTGCTGCGGCGGCCGGTCGGACTCCTACGACCTGCGGGAGCTCCCGCGCCCGCCGCAGCTCGACGCCTCCAACGGTGGGTCAAGGCCTTATCATTCAACCTTATTCATACATATCTGTAGTTCTAAGATTGTGTAAGTCATCATTTTAAAGAGATTGAAGCTTCGAGAGAGATAATAATAAAACCTTTTATCTTTTTTATGTTATACATTTGGCAAATCAATCAATGACGTAACGTAAAAGTTTTGAAAACTAATCTAATTTAACAATTTACCCAAGTTTGTAAAATATCTCGGTAAACCTTTTGTTTGCAGATTGATTCACACATACGTTACCAATACGTGTAATTTTTCGGGCCCAGATGTTACGTACTACTCTTTACATATTCAATTAAATACAACACAAAGCAACACATGCTACCTAAGTCGTTAAGGCTCGGCATTTATTTCACAATATATTTGCGGCCTTATCAAAACAAAGTCAAATATTTTTTATCGTCTTAATCGACTTTTAATTCTCTAAATTAAAGACATCTATCAAGGAGATCACATTCAAATATTGGTCTACATTTTATAATGGATAGGGTTCAGTTGAGAAAAACATAAGAAAGTCATTCAAAGTGCATGAAGTCAGTAATATTATAGTAGTAAGTTTGTATTATTATGGAGGTATTATAACTACTTTAGACTACTTTAGGTTATACGTCGCTTAAAAACAACCTTTATATTTGTGATGCTTAATTCTTGTGCCACAATCAATAACAATTTTAATTATAAAAAACTCACTGTTCATCTTTGATAAATAGGTTCAATCCCATTGAGGTGTCCTGGAATCCGTTATCCTTTATTGGATAGCTACAAATAGGTACTAAAACAACGCATGTATTATTTTTGAAATAAAGCTAATAATAGAGATCCTTAGTGCTGGCGAAATCTGGTAGAGCGGCAAATTTAAGCGATCGCATTCGGCCGGATACCGCCTGAAATACATTCCCGATAATGCGCCCAAAATAAAAATCGATTTCCATCATAGCTCGGAGGAAAACTTCACTCAACTACTCGTACAGTCACCAGCAATAATTTACTCGTATATATGCAATTTATGTTTCATTGTCAATGTTGTTATTGATCATCGTAATGATTAGGTAAATGCAACTTTGTGTTTACTTAAAACATAAACCTCTGAGACTCCTAAGCACAATAGTCTCACAGCAATAAATGACGTTTACGTTAACTGTTATTTACAGCTGTTTGTTAGCGATTAGTGATACATGTGTACACAAAACCTATTCGCATTAAAATATAATATTTATAGGTATTACAATATTACAGAACTGATTAAATAAAATAGAGAATACAAGGCTCTCTACATTGACATCGTATTGGTTATAATTTAATTCAGGGCCTTCGTGACCTAGTGTGAATTCGAGGAATGTTCGGCGACTTGTCGCGTATGGCAGTGCGCGCGCGCAGCCCTCAAGGTGATCCGGCGTCGGCGTCCTACGAGAGATACGGTAGAGATGGACGAGTCATGCGTATTTGCCATAAGATAAATCAAAAATCACTGCGACTAGCTGGACTTACGAGTATGTTCTATGTGTACAAGTGTAAATACTAATTTCTATTGTCAACGAATTCTCTTACGCATGATATCGGTTCGACATTGATTAATTAATCAGTATTCCGACGTTATGACACATTCCAATGTTTGATAACGAAAGTAGTTTTGATTCCGATTGAAATCTTAGTTTTGTAAAACAATGTCATCTCGTCTATAAGACATAGGTAATTAATTAGTAACTTTTAAAACATTAGACAGTATCTAGAATTAGTAATAATTCTCCACATGGGAATAAAAAAATACATTAAGAGCAAAATGAACCATTAAAGCAATGATAGATGTCAGGATCGTAGCAGGTGGAAAGAAGTGGTCTCTGCCTATACCTCTGGAAAACAGGGGCGATTTTATGTAAGTATGTATGTAGTCGTGAATACTTAACGCTGAAAATACTGTGGGCAGCTGTATTTCGTGAAAGTTCATGAATCTGGATAAAAGGTTACGGTAAGTTTTTCCCATCCCTTAGTAATGTCATGGCGGGCTGACGTGATTTCATTGTAATTAGGTCATTATCTACTCTTCATAACTCACTGGCAGCATCCGAGCTATCTTAATGATAAGCGAAAGTGGCCAATTAAATGTTTATCGCTATTTGTGCAAAATGTAAAACAACAATACAAGTTAGCAACATTTTAAAATAAAGAGCGAATTGAGTAAAAAAGCCCAAGTTTTTGTGGATACTGACGTCATACCAGTCCAAGCCCGTACATCCTGATCGTGGTACAGATGCGGTTTATCCTCGTTTGAACAATATCTCATTGTTTTACCAAAGTTTTTTCAATGGTTTTTAGTTTGACTCGAGACCACAAGGAAGAACAATCGACTTTGAACTCCTTGATTCATCCCGCCACACTCCCACTGATATTATTCGTGACACAACATGGCTTTACCAGATTTATGTACTTTGTTACTTATCTCACAATAGTATCACTGTTTTTGCTCTCTTGTGGAATGTTTGAGTTGATAGGTAATTGGCTATAATTAGCGCTAGCTGGTTATTGACGCAGATCGGATATAAAGCCAAAGTTAAATCAGCAGCTCAGCTTATTTGTGTAAAATGCTCGTACCTACATGCATTTACAGCCGCAAGCAAATTTTAAAGCTATTGACTTAGATATAAAATCATATTTGCTGCAACTTATATTATAAATTTATAACTAAGTTGCGGGTCCATGAATGAAGTTTATTGCGCAAGCTATATTCTGCAGGTTTTATCTGTATTTGTACTGTGACGATCCCAATGTTGTGTTGAAATGCAGCGTCTTCAAGAGTTTTCGTAAAACCAATATGTAGTGAGCACCAAAAATGGAAGATAAATATTTAGGAACGGATTTTGCGTCAGCTTTTAAATATTCGGTGTTTTAATAGTTCGAATGTTATGTTTTCTTTAATTCTGTTTTTTCATGGCATTTTAAGGCAACGAGTAACGACCACATAGGCCACCTGTTTAGGCTCCGAGGCTCTCCGAGGCCCATGAGCCTTTACAACAAGTTCTAAAACGAAATGACAACCGGAACAGAACGATGCAAACACTGTTGTTCGGAGGCAATTTAGCGGGAAATATGGTGGCAGCGATCCGGCGGACCCTGCATCATTTGCTACCACCACTACTGTTTGTTATAAATTATAACTTATAATACATAAGGTCTGTTCATCCTTAGTTGTCTTATATAGTAAACAACTTTCTAACCTCAAAATGAACATTTTTTTACTAAATCAGCTCTTTTATCGTAAACAAAGTAAACTGAATAAACATTATGGACATGACTTGGCTAATGTATTGCCTGTGATTGCTTTATTTTGTTTAAACACAGACAGACCTTAGGTACTTATATTTTTCTATTATGTCGATCCTTGTAGAAATATGATATTAAATTTATTGATCTCGTTACTTATTTAAAGAAACATACCTACTTCTAAGACCGGAAAAAAAATGGGTCACGGTCAATAAGATAAAATAGAAAAGAAATAATACAATTTTTGTGATTCGAATTAACTACAAAGGCTGGCTAGTTTATTGTTTTCTTCTGTTGTGAAGTCACTAATAAACAACGTCTTAACTTACGTTTACGATGCTAATAAACTATAATGACAAATAAAACCATTACGAAATCTTAATAACGTTTTTTACACGGAACTCATACTAAATTTATAAATGGTGGAGTTAAAAAAGTATTGGATACGTAGAATCTGTTGATATTTATGATTAGCGAAGAATTTAAAAAATCGATTCCCTATTTGAAATAAGACCGATTCTCCGAAGCATGCTTGGAAAAAAAATACGATCGTGGTGAGTGGAGATACTCTTTCAAATACGTTCGATACTAAATCTAGACCGACATTGACGTCAAAGCACTTGATCTTTTGATCGCAAAATGTGATTACTTACTATTTTAAACCGACAAACTTCAAAAAAGGAGTATTTTGGTTCACGATTCGTCCGAATCTTATTAGAGTTTTTTTTTTTTTTAAGTTGATTGATGCGTTTATGTAAGTATTGTTGCGTTTAGTGGTGGTAGGAACTTGTTCAGGGCCCGTCAGCAGTGTTCGCATTGTTGTGTTGCGGTGTGTTATAGCGCGATTCCATCTTAGGTTGACCATCAAGGTTCCCAAAGCATTTGAAGTTTTAAAATCGCGGTTTTGGAGATTGCACTCTGGATATATGGTAAGTATTTTTTGCCTCGTGTGGTTGCCGAGTTAGAATAGTGCCACTCCATGTCTTCCCGTGGATGTCGTAAGAGACGACTACGGGAATAAAGGCTTGTAGTACTGTTAGGCGATGGGCTTGCAACCTGTCACTAATACGCTGGTAAACATCTTAGCCTAATTGTGTAAATTGTGGTTATAAAATTATCAACAAGTTTTTAGAGATGTTTGTAATTCTGTAGCTCTGCCTACCCCACTCTGGGAACGAAGGCGTGAGATTATATATGTGTGTATGTATGTATGTTTTTTGAGCATCAAAATCCTCTTGTCCGTGTTCTGTAGGTATGACTTCTCCATACCATTGTTTTGTGATCTAATTTCATCTCCAATTTTACATATTTATAAGCAAAAATAAACTAGGTGAATCAAGAAACTTCAAGGGTCTCTCGGGCCATAGCCTGCTTAGTGCTTGAATATTGTACCAAAATATCCTCGACAACTTATTATCATAATAAACACAAGCGATTGGCTTTTAGATGCCATAACAATACCGCAATAATGTTATCAATGCTCATCTTATGTTTCTTTTACGACTGCCAGAGTCAGAGCTAAACAACGAGCCCACGCGATTGCCGCCGCACCGTGTGGGAAACACTATTAAATGCTTATTATTTCAAGGCTCTATATCCCGCTACGATTCACCCACAACTGTCATTAAGACCAAATAGGTACAGGCATAGCTATAAAATATGTACTTGGGTTGACTTAATTGGCAAGATTTTCTTTGGATTGGTTATAAATTTTTTGAAACTGGGCTTCAATAGAGTCACAGATTGAGAAACATCTAAAATGGGATCGGTTTCGAATTAAGCGATTTTACTAAGAGTACTCGTATAGATAAGTCAGTGTAGCATTTCTTAATAAAATAAAGTCAGTTAAATAAAGTAAAAGTGTACTTACCTACATCGGATATACGTGGTTATAATTTACAAATATGTTTTTTTTTTTTAATTTGTATCTTTATAAAGTAATTATCAGACACTTATTGTTTTATTGTTTTTATTACGTATTTAAACGGAACAAACATGTCACTTACTCTTTTAAGTACTTACTCGTAAACACAATTAACCTTATTACTCACCTATGTATTTTGAAATAACTGGAAAAAAAAATTTACTTGTATTCATACAAAATCATTACAAAAAATAAAGGGTTAATTTAAAAATACAATTTTCAAAAGAGAATACAGTTAATTTTTTCTAGCTATAATTTCAATAACATTTGAATTTTTTAGGTTTCTAACAACCCACTTAAATTCTTTTTGAAGTAACAAGACGTATTTCCAATTTTAGAATTTAAACTTATTTACATGAAAACCACATTTTTTTTCGAATTAATAACTTGTAATAGTAGGCATAGGTACACCATGTTTTTAAAAAGTATGGTTATCCAAGCCCATTTCGAACAACCTCCAATAACAAAATGGAAAATACGTTAACGCGTCCAAACTGCAAAAGAACTAGTAAACAAAAAATCATTAAAAAATATCTTTGCTTTGATAGGTTTATTTTGAATATATACAATAAAATTGGGGTAATTTTTATAGGTTTATCTCAATTCACTGGGATTTTAAAGCAGACGCAATTTTATTACATGACTCGTTATACTAAAAACATCATCTCTACATGGTTACCAATGTAGCTTACATTAAAGTCGATATCTAGTTTTAATTGAAAATCTTGAATCAAACTATATTTTATTGTGGTTTCCTTTTCATATCTTTGATCAGTTACAATTGTGTCTCTTATAAGGGCGACATGAGTTCATTTTGTTCTAATTAAAATTGATTTACAAGGAACTAATGTCATTCCCATGAGGTCACCACTATATCTTGGGATAGATCTGTCATAGAAAAAGAACAAATAATGAGTAACGATCGTCGGACCTTGGTTTTGTCAATGAATTATTTTGTTTCTTGGTATCTTGGGAAGCTTTTCGCGCATTGGCGAGTATGACATCACTCGTCTAGTGGCGGCAATGCCGAGATCCGAGTCTACCTCGAGAACGCAGTACGCAGCAGTATGGCCAAAGAACCACACGTTTGTTGTAACAATTAGCGAGTGTCGAGATCGGCCATCACACCTATTTTTCATGAACGTTACATAACAGTTGCCAGTGACTAGCATTAGTTTTGCCGGCTAAATGAGCCGAAAATATTATTATTAAACTGTAATCATGGAGTATTTTAAAAAGTGGTGGAGGGAACGTTTTGGAAAACGGCGAAAATACACTATCGTACCGTTCCAGCCAGGTATTTGTTTCGCATTATTCATAAAATAATATCACACCCGCCAAAATTCGTAGTAAATTAAAACTCTTACAAAGTCGCACTGTACAAACGAACGTCAGTCTTTATTTGCGGAACGGAAACTGGTGGTGGTTTAAAACTGGCCAAAGCGGATATGGAAAATGAGGAAGTAGTGATTTCTGTCTAATTGTTTAGATTTAATTTTTCTTATTTTGATTTAAATTTGACTAACCGTGGGCTCATGTTTCGGTTTATATGGTTGATCATATTTATTGTAAACGCCCACCGATCTATTATTGAGCCTGGGTCTATTATTCAGCTTATCGAAGTTTTGTTGTTGTTTAGTGCATAACCGGGCTCTTCAATCTACTTTTACTTAATTCTACTTAATTAATTCTTACTTAATTCTACTTTTACTTCATGTTGTTTCTATATGGTAATCACATTTTTGACGTTATGACAGCTCTTACTGTTAAATAAATAAGATCGTTTATAACGTGAACAATAATGATTACGATATAGCAGTAAAATGGTCTTATACAGTGTGGATTAAGGGCCCAGATTTTTTAAACTGTGTTTTAATATAAATACCTACTGTTTGGCTAGGCCTCTTACTAATGAAATCGTTCTGTTCCAGATGTGGTGGACGGCACGAGGTTGGGCGTGCTCGCTGTCCAGGGCATAGACTTCTGTAACGAGAGCAATGGAGAGAACCACCACACTAGCAAATTCAACCTTATGTCGCGGACGGAAGACCGATGCCTCGTGGTGCGTCGAGGCCAAGCCTTCAAGCTCGACCTGCTACTCAACCGGCCCTTCGATGTCTCGAGAGACGCCATGTCCTTTATATTCTACGTGGCTGGTATGTGCAAACCTTTGTATTACTTAATTGATTATCATAATGCTACTTATTCAAGGTGCCAGTTGCAGCGTGTGGGAGCAGTGATATCACTGCAATGCTAGTAAATAACTATTAGGTTATATTATATTAGAAAAAAAAACTCGTTATTATGATAATAATATTATTGACGTCTTTGACGCACATCTGGATAAAATTATAGGCTATTTTGAAGCGGACACTTAAGTTATTTATGACATTCTTTATTATAAATCGAAACGCGAAGGTTAATAGCCCTTAAATATTAAAAGTGGAATGTTACCTTCGACTGAAAGTGTGCTACCGTGAATAAACGCACTTTAGTTGCTTCATGCTCATAAAGTTTCTTAGTTGTTGGTAAAATTAGAACCTACACGAATCTGTGTATGCGACTGGGTTGCCCATGCGTGTATTTTAAATTGAGGTATTATTCTGAAATAGCTCTTTAGTTAAATTTTAATTTTCTTACCAGATGTGGAGAAACGCGGTCCCTCAGACGACTCATCAGCAGCAGTTCCATTGTTGGAAAAAGGTTCAGAAACACCTGGGTCTTGGACTGCTGTTTACGAGGGTCAAATGGACTCGCACTTGATAGTGGCAGTCACGGCCGCGGCTGACTGCATAGTGGCTGCCTGGAAACTAGACATTGACACAAAGCTGAGCACAGGTGGATCATTGAGCTACACGCACCCTAAGCCCATCTATTTACTCTTCAACCCTTGGTGCTTAAACGACGCGGTGTATATGCCAGGTAATTATACTACTGCTCCGGTTTTAACATAGCTTGATGGCTTACGTAAATGAGTCATCCTTTCCTCCTTTTTAGTTTCGACTCGCCTTGATCGAGCTTAGATGTAATCCGTAGAGAGTAAAAATCTGGGCTGTTAGTTTTAGTGTCATATGTTGATTAGGTAGGTATGCCACCGCCATCAAATAATTTGTAATTCGTCCATTGCTGGAAACTATGATTTTCCCCGAGGATAAGCTGCGCTGCGCTGCCTAGTTGCTGCGGCTTTATAAATTATGTTGAGCTAGCAAGTTTAATAAAAAACACAATTATTAAATACGCTTCAATCTCTCAGTGCCTCCAATTCGTCATAGGCTAGTTAAAGAGAAATGACCACGGAATTATCTATGCTTAAATCATTTCTCTTTAATAAGGTTATTAAATAAGCTATGGTGAACTCAGTTTACGACTGAACTAGATCCAATTTTTTAAAGTTAGGTAGTAGAAATGAGACAAAATGAGCCCTTGGCTAGGAAATTCAAACCTCCTTTAGGACTACCTAATAACTATAACAGAAGTTAATGTAATAATGAATGCTTGTTATAATTAGGTGCGAGTCATCGCGAAGAATTTGTTCAAGAAGATGGCGGCCTGATGTATAGAGGAGTCTACAACCGAATAAAACCAACACCCTGGAACTACGCTCAGTACGAGAAGGACATCCTCGAATGTGCGCTCTATCTAGTCAGAGATATCGGAAAGGTAACCAAGACGACTCATAAAAAAAAAACAATATTGAATCTTGTGCATGGATACACTACAATTCGTTGAGTAATTAACTTACGTAAATTTACGGGGTCAATCTAGTTAAGTTTTATTAAAAAGGTGAAACAATGTGACCTCTTAAATAGGTGCACAATACGCATGACGATATGAAGACATTCTTGTCACTTGTTCTAGATTAATTAATTTCATAGCTTTACCAAAACTACTAAAAACTATGAATCGAGACTTATCGCGTGATAAAATAAACATTTACCTCGACGTTTCGACTGTGTTACAACAGCCGTGGTCACGAAAAGACTAAAGTGGAGTGTGTTCATCTGCTTGTCATGCGAGTTTCTCGACCTACCCGCACTTGTTTTTGTTTTTCTTTGTTCTTGTTTTTCTTTATTCTTACAATTTTTCATACAAAATGTAAGAAAGCCTCTATTGGTGAAACACACACAAAAGGCGCGGCGCGCCTCCAGTTTTTAACAGCCGCGAAACCAAACCAAAACTACATAGTTTAAAAGAGATGCTCTTAAATTATATTCTTTGTTCCTAAGGTAAAAGGTCGTGCTAGAAGCGACCCGATACGGACAGTTCGGGCCCTTTCGGCTGCTGTGAACGTGCAGGATGACAACGGAGTTTTGTTCGGGAACTGGGGCACCGAGCTCAGTGACTACGACGGGGGAACCCACCCGATGAAGTGGGTTGGCTCCTTGGCGATATTGCAGAAGTACTATGCTAAGAAAAAACCTGTCAAATACGCTCAGTGTTGGGTGTACGCCGGTGTTTTAACAACAAGTAAGTACAACCGGTAATCCAAAGTAGTTTTTTTAGGCTGGGTTTTATAAAGATCCGTTAGATCAAATTTCGGTCAGGAATGCTAAAACTTGTATGAAGTTACTAAAATTTGATCTGACATATTTACTAACGGACCTTTATAAAACCGGGCCTTAGTAGACTTCCACTAAATGAGTTTCAGTTATTTTATCCGTGCTTACGCTCCCGACTACCTTGTATTGCAACTATTTACCAGAATTGAACTTCATCAGAGGGGTACCTAACCTATAAGATGGATAGCGCCTATTGAGTGTAGTGTGGTGGGTATCACTTACGCGTAAGTAGGTTTAATGTTGATGATGGATTATGTAATGAAGATTTATGTTGTCAGTCTGCAGAGCCCTAGGCATCCCGTGCCGGCCGGTGACGGGGTACGACGCGGCGCACGACAGCCAGGGTAGCCTCACCGTGGATATCATCAAAGACGAGGCCGGGAACACGCTCGACCACTTCACGCAGGACTCTGTCTGGAACTACCACGTTTGGAACGAGGTATCAACAGCAAATGGTCTAAGGGTTTGCAATAAGTATCCATATCAAGTTCGGTCTATATCGGGCTTCAGACTTTAAAGCGCCGCCGTTTGAAATTGCAGATTAAATGTACGCTAGTTCGCCAGACAGCATATTTACATTTTTGCTATCGAATAACTATCGCAAGTTCGGGATAATATTTTAATGACTTACAAAACTGCACCATACGAGTAATTTAAACTAATCCGATCCTTAACAGTCTTTTCACAATCCTCAAGAATAGCACTTACAAATTTGAGATAGCTATACGAGTATTATCTTTAAACTGACGTTTAGAATTTGCAAAATGGGTTCACATGCTGGGGGCAAATTTATTAATTTAATATGCTGCAAGGTGGTATTTCTCGGTGGTTTTTAGCGACCACCTCAAACAACCCCCTCGTGGGGGTCGTCAGAAATGAAGCTCACTGACGGCCACCTACTTATATCACCACTATCAGCTCTTTGAGTGGCATAGGTCAGCGGGTTCAATGTATCCGATATTCCCGCACTGAATCATCTTCGGTATGAAAATAGATTAATCGTTACCTTCTGATACATATTGATTCAAAACATTAGTCATGGTCATGCTCCTTAAGAAAACAACTGAGTTATTAAAATAAAGAAGCGTGTTCGTGTGTAAAAGGCACAAGGAATTTTCGTAATAACTCTGGCATTCTAAATAAAATGTAGTTAATGAGCACCTATGAACCTACTTGAATTTTTTAGCGCATATATCGCCGGTAAATATAGGGTGGAGGAACGAATCTTGCTATAAAATGAAAGTACACAACAAATCAATAAAAGTCCAGGGATAAAAAGTACTTATCCCTAAGTTATTTTTAAATGTATCGCTTGCAATGTATCTACTGCATACATTGCAAATTATCAAAATAATGTTAGGATATTTTTGGTGCCTAGACATTTTAATAGGTATTTTGACTTTTATTTTGTGCCAAGATTCGGGCTAGGCCCTCACTTGAACGCTGAAAATTAAGTGTTCGAGTTCGTTGCGCAGGTATGGATGGAGCGCCCCGACCTGGGTCCAGAGTACGGCGGCTGGCAGGCCCTGGACTCCACGCCCCAGGAGACTTCAGAGGACCTGTTCCGCTGCGGGCCCGCCTCGCTCCGCGCAGTGCGCGACGCGGAAATACAGAGACCTTACGATGCGGGATACGTCTTCGCGCAAGTCAATGCTGACAAGGTATGGCATCGCCTAGGTTTTCTCGGATTCGTTGGTACCTTGTGTATTGTGTGTGTTTGCACATTATGAGATGAACTGATGAGCACGAACGTATGTACACGAGTCATGGATGTTTCTTATTATATCTAGGTATCTTTGCCTCGTACAGTCAAATAAAATTTCTAGGCTATTATAATGTAGTCGCACCCCGCCTCTAAAATTGACGGTGCAGGCTTCAAACGCTGCAACGTAAAATAAAGTAGGGCATAATTTTGTGGATTGAAAACAATTTGAGCAACTTTTGCGAAGTGTCGTAATCAGTTAAATACTAAAACACTTTTTACACCCGATTTATTGCGGCACTTGATGCTGATAAGTAATGATGATTGCGTCACTTTAACACCTAGCCAGAATTTTGTAAAGCAACCACAAATGTTTTAAAATGTTATAATCCTTTAAAGCCTTTAATACGAGTAGGTAAATGCATTTACCCCCGGTCGGTTTTTAAACATATACATAGCCACCCCACCTACGTTATATTTTATAGTATTTGTTACAAGATTTCACATTCTATCCATTTCTTTAAACTACATTGTGTTCAACATCATGTCACAAACGTTGAAATTTACCGTCTGCAATACCGTGTCCTTACATTAAATACCACCTGCGCATATAAAGTAGTACCAAACCAATTAGGGAAAGGTCACCTTGTCAACTATCGCATTTATCCAGCCGACTCTTTGTTAGTTTTATGTCATTGTTTTTTTTAGGTGCTATGGAAATACGCTGGGGAAATCCAGCCACTGAAGTTACTGGCCAGGGACACTACTTCTGTTGGGCAGAATATTTCTACTAAAGCTATTGGCCGCATGGAACGAGAGGTAAGTCTCATAACGCCTTGTATTGTCGAGCATCGCATCGCATAATTAAACCATTGCTACTAAATAGTGTCAGGAGCTTGTTTTACTCGTATAAAGCTACAAATTACAATTTACAGGTTACAAGTTTACATTTGACACAACCTCGACCAATGACGACCAGTCATTAGAGCAGTGTTGCTAGTTTAGACCTGTAAAATTGTAACTTGTAGCTTTATAAAACGTGCCCCAGGAGTTCGTATAAGTGTATATGCTAAGAGTATGATACCATCTTGTAACTTTTAGCTTACATACTCCTGTGTGTGTTGTGCTAAAATGTTACAGGTTTTACCTTCTGCATCTTTTTTGAAAACTTGATCCTCATTGCCCATTGACTAATCTGATTACGTTTTCCAGGACATAACCGACACGTACAAGTACCCCGAGCGCACGTGGGAAGAGCGAGCGACCATGGAGAAAGCGTTACGGCGCTCCTCCAACATCTTCGCACGATACTACCTCAATGACGCCTTTAACGACGTCGTCTTCGACTTCGAGCTCCGCGACGACATTAAGATCGGACAGGACTTTAGCGTCGTAAGTCGCATGTATTACAAAACATAGAGATTTGTCGAGTTGTAACGTAATACATTAAAACTAATGTGCCTATCACTACCTACTTATTAAAAAAAATCACTAAACTCTTCAGATCCTGCACATGAAGAACCGATCTACAGAGCACAAGCAACAGGTCCGGGGGGTGCTCCGCGTGGACTCCGTCACGTACACGGGCAAGTCCGGCGAGAGCGTGAAGCGCCAGGACTTCGACGTGGCGCTAGAGCCAGAGGATAAGCAGCAGGTCGCCATGATGGTCACCTACGACGAGTACTACAAGCGGCTTGTAGACCAGGTCTGACATCTACTTTAGTGCCTACCTAGTATTACTGTTGTCTTGCTAGCACTGTTAGGTATCAGACACGGTGAAATCGATTCATTTTTACCAATTTTTCAAGCAATTACTAATGACCATCATGTGCCACTCTGGCGGTTTTTACTATATGTATAGATGTTTATTGTTTGCAGTAATCACTAACATTATAATATTTTGTATAAGCATTGTAATACCATTTTGCCCGTCGGCTTCATTTTTTTTTAAATATCTTCACAATTGGAATGCAGTACATAAATAGATTTGAAGCAAGCATTACTCGCAATTAGCAATAACTTACTTACTTGAATCTCATGTATTATTATGTTACCTCCAGGCGTCCTTCAACATCGCCTGCTTAGCCACGATAGTGGAGAAGAGCTTCGACTTCTTCGCTCAAGACGACTTCCGCGTGCGCAACCCTGACATCAAGATCTCTGTGGAAGGCAAGCCGGTGTCCCGCAAGGAGTTTACCGTCACGGTCAAGCTGGAAAACCCCCTGCCAATACCACTGAAGAACGGGAAATTCTACATCCAGGGCCCGGGGCTGGATCAACAGCTAAAGATTACACTGGATGAGGTGCGTTCTAAACTGTTTAGTAAATCAGATAAGGAGCCAGTTTAAATTAGTTGTGCAGGTATAAAAGTGAGCATGCACATTAATGTAGATGTAAACATTATATAATAAACAACTAGTAGTTGCCTGCGACTCCGTCCGCGTAGAAGTTGTTTATCGCTACTCTTGCTAAAAAGTACCCTAAGTCCTGTCTCGAGATTTAAGCTATCTTCATACCAAATTTCATCGAAATTGGTTCAGCGGGTTAGCCGTGAAAGCGTAACAAACAGACAAAGTTTCCATTACATTTTTAATATTAGTATGGATTTTAAGACTTTGTTCGATTTAGTATCTGTGTTTTTAACATCACTGCACTAAATTATAATATTTTGAATTCCTTATGCGATTTGTTTGCATTTGCAAGGTGTTTAAAATTAATAATTGTAAAATATGTTATAAAGAACCTACCAAGGAAGGAGGTCGCTAGTAATCTTACTTAAGACGTGTCATCAGCACGTCAGAAGAAAAATTTCGCACCCAGCGACTGGTCACAGGGCAAGATCGTGTCTATGTAGTCTTACTCAACTATCTTTAAAATCAATGTCTTTTTTTCTCCAGAATGTACCACCAGGCGAATTAGCCACAGCGCAGTTCAAGCTGACGCCCCCCTGGGCAGGCCGACACCAGATCTCTGCCAAGTTCTCCTCCAAGGAGATGCACGACGTCGACGGCTTCCTCGTCATCATGGTGGCCCCGCCTGAGGCTAACGGTTACTCCGAAACTAACGGGCTTTGAACTGTTCAGTGTTTTTAAAAATATTCAAAATAGAAGCTTGAAAATACAAGCTAAAATGATAAGGTTTGAGAGTTTATTAAACAAAAAAAAGAATATCGGGGGACAATCTCACACCAATTGACCTAGTCTCAAACTAAGCTAGACTTGAACTACGTATGGGTACTAGACAACGATATAAATACTGATACAAAGAAATAAATACTTGAATACATAGAAAATATCCAAGACTCAGAAACAAATACTCGCGTTCATCACACAAATATTTGCCCATACCGGGAATCGAACCAGGGACAGCTAGCTTCGTAGGCAGAGTAACTACCAACTAGGCCGACGCGTCGTATTAGTTTGTGGGAACTTTTAGAAATATCGATGAAAGTTTTTGAATTGTTTCACCGCAAATAGCCGCGGAAGTTTCTACTAAAAGCGTGCTGTTTTCAGTTTAAATCTGCATGCAAATTAGGTTAGGTTAGACTTTATATTTGTACGATCATGAACATTCAATATTTGTGTCAGAAGTAGAAGATCTTTTGTCTTGTTTAAGTATACCTAGTCAAGGGCATAAATATGTTTACACCCCAAAGTCTCAAAAATATGTACACATACCTTATTACAATGGCAATAAGGTCGATGTGTTCATATTTTTGCACCATTGTGCGGATTTTTATTTTTACCTTTGACTGTACCTAAACCAATATGATACAAAATGTTTTTGGATTTTACAATTGCAAGAATTGACTGTAATCGCTATCTTTTTTAAACTTGACGTTACAGACAAGACAAGTCTCCTGTTTACCTTAAGAGTTAAAATATTTAAACGAATTATAGGTAAAAGTTACGTAGTCAGTGTTAAAAGCAAGGTAGCGTGCAGCAACGGAGAGGGCGAGTAAATACTCTCACTAGGTACATGTAAATATGTTTTGCAACATTACCTATGTATTTATATTTCCTTTTTGATTTGTAAATTATATACTCAACTAAATATAACCGACTTAAAAAGTACATAAGTAAAGTACATACATAATAATTAGAAAGTTGCCATTTGTTTTATGTCGTTACTCTAGTTCCTTACTGTTAAAACGATAGATTATACCTGAATCTGAATGTGCTATTTATATTGATTAAGTAAGTTAATTTGTTTAGAAAAGCTACTCTTTTATTAGACACTATAGAGCGACCCGTACTCGCTTCGCTTCGGTTTATGTGAGTTTTCTGTCGCACTCGTGCATAAACCAGAATTTATTATACATTAAAACCTTCCATGAAAAAATATCTAATTCATAGTGAAAACTGCATTAAAATCCGTTCAGTAATTTTTGAGATCATCGCGAACATGGGTAAGTACATACAGATGGTCAGACGTAGCTAGGGACTTGGTTTTTAACCGAAATAAAAAATCAAGGAGTTTCTAAATTCGGCTGTATTACCTATGTATTTTTTTATGTATGTTCACCGATTTGTCCGTCAATTATGGACCGATTTTGAATTTTTTTTTTGTTTCGTAGCGTTGTGGTCGGTTGGTATTTGATGAGGGGGTCCGTGAGGAATTGGGGGAACTCCTCAAATATTATAGGCATACATTTCAGTAACAAGTCTAGCATTTTCGTTCAGAAAATAAATGATTTCGTGAAGTGGTACTGGTGATGAAGACCACAAATGGCCACTGGAACTCCTCAACGGTACCTCACGGTAGCACATATAAATGGTTTAAATGTATGATTATATAAATTGCCAATATGTTTTTATTAATTGAGAAATGGGACTACATAGCAGCATATTATGTTATGATCACAAAAAAAAACAAAAAAAAATAATGTTTTAATAATAAAATATGGCCTTTAAAAACGCAAAAAGTAACTTCTCTTGTAATATAATATTATTTACTATTTATTGTCCAACATGAAGTCTTCTTTTGGTTAAAAATATTGTGGAACGCCGACTTACCACTCGGAAAGAAGTATTTATTTTGCGTTTTGAAGGTTTTTTGTTATTAAAACATTTATTTGATATTATATGTAGTGATACGAGTACTAAGTGTTAGTCGCATACTGCCTACCTGCCTATTTTACCTGTGTAAGATTAGCGTCAGATGTATTTAAAATAAAAAAAGTTATCCCGTGGTGCCTTATAAAAGCTTTAAAAAGAAATAATACTTACTACTGAATGTTAGGTAATTAAGTGCTTTTAAATAATTTAAATATTTGGATAAAATCAAAACCCTAGTCTTACTATTAACTAAAACAACCACTTATTTATTAAGCATATTGTTTATTTACTTGCATCGAAAACAGTAAATGTTGTTAACCAACAAGACATTTGTTTTTTTCTATCTTCCTGGTGAATTACAAGTTATTGGCTAATTGACTTGTAAGATTTGACCCAAACTCATAACCATCTTACATACAATACAACGCAATAAGTTTAATATTAAATTTGAAAGCCTTAAAAGTACTTGCTCACTTTAGTCCTTTGTCACTTTAAAGTTATGTGTGAACTGCGGCGGCAGCGGCGAACGGCGTTAAAGCGACAAGGTACAAAAGCGAGCAGCTATTTATTACACCGACTGTACCTTGTCGTTTAACGTCTCTGACAAGATTAGTACAACACATTTTAGGATAATTTTACTTATACAGACATGGTAATATGAACACAGTAAAACTTTAAAAAATATGTAAACACGACTGTGCTGCAAGGGAATAAGGTTGTAAATATATTTCTGAAACATTTTTTATGTATATACAGTGGTGGTCACATAATTAGGGACACTTGTTTTTTTCCCATACAATTGCCTACAAATATGACTTTTCAATTTTGACCACCATTCAAAAAGTTAAAAACTAATTTAATATTTCATTACACTCATCGTTCATTAATGAACTAAGGTTTAAATGTATGTACAATTCCGCTCTGTTGAAAACGGATCTTTCATTTTATAAGGATTTGAAAAAATAAATACCCCGCGTTCAAGTTTTACAACTTTGTATGGACGGGTCAGCACTAAGTTTTTAAATCCCTATAAAATATAAGGTTCGTTTTTAACAGTAGATTATTGTACATAAATTTTAAAACCTTAGTTAATGATCTAAAGTAAATTGTATTTAACAATAAAATTAGTCAAGAACTTATTGAATGGTGGTCAAAATTTAAAAGTCATATTTGTAGGCAATTGTATGGGAAAAAAACAAGTGTCCCTAATTATGTGACCACCACTGTATATATTTATAGACGTGTCCGTAACTACCTATGGCGACAGTAAAGAAGTAATAAACTACGTAATTTACCTACGTGCGACAGCACTTAAAAATGCCTTCGAGTTTGTATTTCTCTCTCACTTGCTCTCATGCGCTCTCGTGCGAGTCTAACCGACATTACCCGAACACGAAAATCTTTTTAGACCTCTTGATTTGTACAAATATTGACAGGTGCCATGAGGAATGAAAACCTCAACTTATTATATCCAACAACGTGTGCGTGTAAAGGTAACGAGTTAAGACTTAAAAGAAGAAATTTCTTCTTAAACTCCACGTCACACTCAATAAGGACACGCGCAGCTTGTTTCCCTCAAAATAAAATTATTTTCTCTAAAATATCTATACATCTATACCTAGTATCAAAATAAGCGTGAAACAGAACCCGCGGAACGCTCAAAGTTACTCGCACTTAATGGATATTTGAATATTTTGAAAGTAACGGAAGTTTTAAATATAATTATCTAGATGAGATCAGGAACTTCCGGGTTATCGACAAAATCTGGCGAAGGCTGTTTCTCCCCTAGTTTTAGCCTTGGATCTATATAATCTGGCGTTTTACTAGCTACCGTCATTTTAGTCAGATCAAGTATGTTATCAATAGGTCCTATTTCCAGAAACTCTCTTTTAGATTGTCCAGAACTCTCATAGCAATCTGTTAATTTGTGGTCTTCGTATAATTGGGTACTTTTGTTATTCCCCTTTCTTGGCGCCATCTTGGGTTTTAATACCACATTTGCTAGCGGCATAGTAACAATGAGGTGCCCGGTTATTTGTGAACGTTGGGCCGTCGAGTTCGTAGTGTCGACCTCCTCCGGTAGATGGAGCTGAAATATCTTACCCTTTACCATGGCTCGAACGTAATTTGGTTGAACATCCACGTCAACCAAACTGGTATCAAGGTGTTTGTATACAGCTAAATCTAAAATGTATTTATCAGGCTCTGTATCATTAAAATTAAAAGAAAGTTGAGCTTGATTAATATTAAAAGGTCTGCCATCAGGCGCAAAAAACTTGTATTGCCTTTTTTCCTCCGGTTTCTTTTCAGTTTCATAGCTTTTCAGTTTAAGCTGTCGCATGCGTTCAATTTCATGACGAACCTCTGGGGAATGTTCGCATTTTTCCGCGTAGAATTTCTTGTTTCTTTCATCTGGATCCATGTCCTTGTATTCGTTATCCCATTTATATTGAATATCGTGTTCTAGTCGAGCTTTTTGTTTCCTTCGCTTATGTCGATATTCGTTTTGTTCAAATAATATGTCTTGTCTTATTACTGGCAGGTTTTGTAAGGCTTTAATGCGGTCGGATCGCTCGATATCCTTTCCATCCAGGTACGCCAGCTGCGGAAGAGTTCCAATTACAAAGTCACGGTAGTTATCGTAATCAGTGCACGGGTTTCCAGTAAGATATAAGTTCTCAAGATTGTAATTGCCTCTTAGACTCTCAACACTAACGATTTCTCCAATGAAATTGATCGTAAGGTCGAGTTTTTGTAGTGATTCGCATCTCTCGAGGTTTTCTATGATTTCGATGTTATTGAGGGCTAGGTTGAGGTAGGATAGGTGTTTAAGTTTGTTGAGGTTTTCTATTTTGCCTATGAGGTTGCTCTGCATGAGTAGAATCTTAAGTTTTGGGCACCAGTCCTGGATGTACTCGATCTTCTCGATGTTCTCCTGGTGCAGCGCGATCTCCTCCAGCGGCGCCAGCTGCCTGTCGTGGTGCTCGGCCTTGTTCCGCACGATCTGCAGCGTTATCCGCACCATTGTATTTTCACTATTGATTATTTTTCTTAAAATGCCGCTTTATATTAAATTTCTGACGCAACGACATTACATCTGAACTTGACAAAACACCGCAAACACGTGTCATCGCAACCGTTACCATGGAAATGCGGTTTCAAGTAGTTTGCGCATAAAAAGTATACACGTGTACCTATTCGAGTTAGGGTAGCTTTAGACCAAGCGAACGAGCAAGAATTCTATGGCATTATCTCTTACGTTTTCTTTGTAAAAATAAAGACAAAACATGTTCTAGAGCATTCGCTCGTTTGGTCTAAACCCACCCTTAGACAATCGCAATTTAAACGATTTAATAGAAACAAGTCAAGCGCGAGTCAGAATCGCACACCGATGGTTCCGTACAGCTGCACAGTAGGTATTATATTGTACGTATGCGTACGATATTATATTCCGTTTTGAATTCGATTTCGAATCGAATTAGCACGAACCCAACTCACACTTGACCATTTTTTAATATTCGTTGTTTTTTTTCACGGTTTGTATGACTCGTATAATCATACCAAGTTTGACGCTTGTATGATTTACCGTTTTTACGATACAACAAAAAATCAAATACCTACGCAAAGAGACGTTTCATGTATAGGGTACCTACTTAATATTTATTTTTTTATTAAATCCACTAATAACATATACTCTGGAAGTCTCATTCTGGAACTCTCTCTTATTACATTATACAGGGTCACAGGTAACTCGACCTATTCCTTGAAAGGGGTTTTACTAGAACTAATTTGCAATAATTTTGCCACAGTTAACGGGGGGTCTGATATCACAAGTTATTTAACTTTTTAAACATTATTAAAAATTTCTGTCTTTTGATCTAAACCTGATTGTGAAAAAAATACTTACTCTGGGAACTGAAAATGCATTTTTCTAATAGCTGATGAGCAAGCAAAAGCTTCAAACAAAAACACTTGGCAAAAATTTCAAAGACCTCGGAAATAAAAGGTACTTAAATTAAAAGTCAGTATTTTTTTTGAAAATTTAGGTTTTGTCAAAAGGGATTACTCCCAAAAAAAATGTATTACATTGGCGTACAAGTTACGGAAATAACTTCTTCAATTCACAAGCTTTCCAAAACGGTGCAAATGTGGTACACTTTATTTAGGTTTGTATTATGCGTGATCATACTGGTCATACATTTAAAAAAAAAATATACGCGTCGACTTGAGAACCTCCTCCGTTTTTTTCGTCGGTTGAAAATTAAGCTTATTAAACGAGCAGAAGGCTTGAAGTGAATTTAATTCAGAAAGCCCTTGGTTTGGTTTATTGACATTAAAAACATTACATTCGTCGGGCTTTGTTTGAAGCTAATCTGTCTTGTGAGAAGTAGTTGTGTGTTTGAGGCATGGGGTCTTAATTGCTCCGATGGTAAGCGGCCAGACACCTTAACGCTGGTTCCGTGGGCTAGAGGTAGTCTCCTATGTGAAATGCAACGCGATACGGAGCGCAGGTGCCGCTGTTGAAGGTGCTGCAAGGCTCGAGTACTCCAAATACTTAGAGCTCAAACCGGTGTATGACTTTGTTCTGGTAGAGAGAGCCGAGATCAATGTTCCTTGGTGCGTTGTTACTCGGACGTTAATAGTACATTATTGCCTAGGCATGGAAGTAGGCAATTGCGGGATGAGTATTGGATTAAACGGACGAGCTTGCGAGTCCGTTTAAAAATACGAAGCCCGCAATTGCTATTCCTGCCGAGGCAAATATAGTGCTTTTCTCAAAAGTCGCAAGATAAAAATTGTGTTGGAGTCAAATCTTCATCGCTTGAACTCAGTTTTTGAATTGCATACAAACAGAAACTTCATGTGAAAAAAGCGGCCAAGTGCGAGTCGGACTCGCCCATGAAGGGTTCCGTGAAAGGTAAAATGCGGTTTACGATTTATAACGTATTAAAAAAAAACTAATTATTAGATCTCGTTCAAACCAATTTTCGGTGGAAGTTTGCATGGTAATGTACATCATATATTATTTTTACATTTATCATTCCCTTATTTTAGAAGTTACGGGGGGGGGGACACACATTTTTCCACTTTGGAAGCGTCTCTCGCGCAAACTATTCAGTTTAGAAAAAAATTATAATAGAAACCTCAATATCATTTTTAAATACCTATCCATAGATACCCCACACGTATGAGTTTGATGAAAAAAAAAAATTTGAGTTTCAGTTCTAAGTATGGGGAACCCCAAAAATTTATTGTTTTTTTTCTATTTTTGTATGAAAATCTTAATGCGGTTCACCGAATACATCTACTTACCAAGTTTTCACAGTATAGCTCTTATAGTTACGGAATAAAGTGGCTGTGACATACGGACGGACAGACGGACAGACATGACGAATCTATAAGGGTTCCGTTTTTTGCCATTTGGCTACGGAACCCTAAAAACCATCACTCCTTACCGCCTTTTTGTTTATGACAAGAAGAAATGCAATTTTTGTTTTAAAAAAAAACATAAGCTATTCCAGGCACAAATAAAAAAGTTATGTTTCAAGTAAAATTTGGATGTATAAGCATAATAAGACTTGTGCCCTCATTTTATTATGGCTCTTTTCATTTAAAAAAAAGTTACAAGCTAGATAGTAATGGAATTTATATGCAACAATGTTTTTTTATTTTTATTTGAGAACTGTCGGAAAACTATGTACTTCGCGTCTCAATATGTAGATAGGAATGTCAACATTTCCGGATTTTTTTTCTTAGGACTAGATGTCGTTCCGTGACTAGCTCGCACATGGCATTTTATAATTACCGTCTCTGCCCTTAACAAGCCCTTTGATGGTAATAGATAATTACCAGTGACCTATTTTAAATTGGATTATTAGTGAGGTTAGTAATTTTCTTGTCAAACATTAAAGATAATTAATTTAGAACGTTAAGGCGCGGCGGGAGCAGGGAGCAAAGGGCAGCAGTGATAGAATCTACAAGATCTCGCGGTATCTGCCGATCGCGGCGGCGGTAATCCGTCATTTAACATTCCGGAGTGGTGCCGGTGCAGCGGTGGCCCGGACCGCTCAGCTCATGCGTACTAAATTAATATCGCCGTGATGTAGAGGGTATTAAAATATTTTAAGCGACGCCATTTATAACTATGACGTTCAGATATCACGTCGCACGGCTCAACATATTTTATTCCTCGAAACTGCCAAAAGACAATGAGAATGAAGGATTACTATCATCAGCGACTCGTTTTATTGTTAATATCCTTTCGGTTTATAGGACGAAAAAACGGGGAACATGAAAAACAAGAGATGCTCGGGTGAAATAAGGCATGACAGAGGGAAGGACGGTGTTATTAGTGGAGGAAGGCAGGGCGCGGCGCCCCGCGGTCTGTGTATGTTTAGGGGCCGCGGCGGGGCGCCGGCCGCCGCCAGCCTGCCCACTTATTGAAAGCAGCCAATTTAAATTTGTTATTTAAACAAACACTCTAGAAGAAGGATAATTGAAATTAGAAAGGTAATTTACGTTAAGTTCATTTATCACGCCTGGAGACTACTTGTACGCTACGTTGCACTGCGATGAACATCCGGCGACTAACATAAGTTCGACCATAATGAATATGCTTTATATTTTTGAATTCAATGTTGTTTTGAGTTTCGCCGCCAAAATAGGAACTTTGTCATGTCACCACACAATGTTCTTCAGCCTGTGTAACCATAGGAATAAATCTTGTCACAAATGTGCATATTTGTCTAAAATTGGTCTCAAAAGTATCTGATGCGCCCTTATCCCTTTAATAGAGACGTGCCAGATATTTTTGAGCCCATTGTTGGATGATATTTATATTATTACCGGACTATACATACATACACATACCTAGTATTTGTAAGATTTTCAACATGGTACAGCAGGTTTGCCAGAATTGCCAGTAGCCGAGGACTGCGAACCGTGTCAGGAGCCGTCACAACAACCGTCATCACGCCGGCTCCAGATTTCTGTAAACGATAAGCTTTTTGTGAACGTCGTTTGGGAATGCCTTTATCTTCTCGTCTGCTAATTTACCATGTTAATGAGATGTGAAGGGATTCATTTTAAATTGGTCTTTATTTTTTTCCTGTTTCGATACATTCTCACGTATTTTTTTTATAAACATGTATAACGTTGGTACCTATCTACATTATACATGTCCTTGTAAAGTTTTAACAGCCCTATTTTTTATAGCTTTCTGAGAAGTTGCATTTAATTGTCATGCTAGTTTAGGTGGCTATTTGATTTTGACCTAATAGCTGACTGCAACTACGATTTTGCCAGTAGAATATACTTTTCAATAATCAAGTAAATACACAGAGGGATCTTAGTGTTCTAACCTTTAACTCATACCTTATCACCTGCGAACTAAATTTATCCCCTAAATTCCGTCATATTCTAGTTTTTTCCTAGTCTGATGACAGAAACGAGTGATCGTAGCAAGGAAGTCTAGTCGATCGGTCGAGGCGGCCGCACTGGGCACCAGAGCGTGCTCAGCAATCTGATGTCGGCATCTCCGCTCTCGCGCAATCAACGATTCGTTCCGGCGGGGAGGGGCGGCCAGTGGTCCATTCTCACGTAAATAATTACCGGCGAGGCTCAAATTACAAGGCGCCGCTGCCTGCCGATACATATTCATCACGTGTTCGCACCGCGCGTGACAGCTTCCTCAGGGCTCGACTTCGGGTTACCGCTCTACCATGCTATACGTCTTCAGTTCTGTAATGCAGAGGGTACTTCCACCAAAAATATGTGGTCCAATGCTCGTGTCCCTAGTGGAATATTTTGAGAAAATAGGGCTAGACACTGCCGTATTTTAATTTACGCGGAAAATCTCTCGTTCCATGCTCGTAGGTATGTTAAGTAAGTATACCTAACATGTTTTGACAATATTTAATATTTTTGTTGAGTTTTAAACATGCTTAGGCTCTTGAAGGTAAGACGATGCAATTACTTAGTGTTTGCCACATTATTTAAAATAGCATGTGATATCAGAAAGATTAACGGGCTTTTAGACATAATAAATGTCACGTCTACAGTGTACACGGGTAATCATAATCAATCTCAAATTAATATCGTTATTGGTGCCTGCCTGCAGATGAGTATGAAGGATCATCAACGTCAATGAATTCGTAATTAGAAGCATCGCAACTCGCGCGCCGGATGTGGAATAAACGATAAATTATGCACTCCGAGAGGAGTACTAATTTCGTTGCCGACAAATTTTCCACAACCTCGATTTTGATGCGTTTCAAATAATGTCTGTAGGCAACGCTAAATGATAAATCGTCAGCGAAACGCCCACGAGTGGAATTCAGAATAAGTGAAGGAGTGGGTCTCGCTCGTGCCGGGAAGAAAGAAGGGAGACGAAGGCGTCTGGCAAAAAAGGAATAGGATAGGTGAGAGCACGATGGTGGTGAGATAATAACAGTGCGGCTTGCCGGGAAGGCTTTGAGCCGCCGCTCGCTGCCGAATATCACCATTAGTCGCAATTTGAATATTATCCTAAATGCGAAATTTTCAATATAGCCACTGACCAATATGGGCGCGGATTGGAACGCGTAATGGGATTTTTTTGGAGAGAGCATCCGAGGAGGTTAGGGCTAGCGTGGCAGTGGGCCGGGAGGAATGTGTCGCGGGTCGCGCGTCCCGGGCGAGTAAAACAAACAAGTTAATTGTATTTATTCAAATGGGGCGCAGGCGCAGCGCGAGCGCAGCCGCTGCAGCTCATGAATAGGCATGCGGCGCTCGGCCTTCCTCGCTATGTGCACCGTCACGAGCGCGCTAACAGATTCGGCTACGGAGGCGCGATGGACGACGCTTAAGTTTTATGCTAATTTCATACTGCTCCGACATAATTGACAAACTCAAATTATACCAGCAGTTTTTACACTAAGATGACTGTGATTCTTTAGAACTTGCGTAATTTTGTATAATTTGAATACGCACGCATATAATATACTCATGTATTTGTACCTGCATAGATAAATATACTCGATCATCATCTTAGGTAATCGTCATGTCAGCTGAAAAATGTTCATTTGCTGAACTTGGCATACTTTGAGGACCAGTGCATTTCCGTTAACCTCGTGCAAGAATTTCTTTAACACCCTCTCTCTTTATAAAGTACTTCATTAAGAATACCTACTTCATTGAATAAAAATGTATATACTTACATAAAAATAGATGAAGATAGATGTTAAATATCATACAAATCTGCTTTATCATAGCGCGGTAAGTTTTATTTTTACAAAGCGAAAGATTATCTCTTCCATGATTTACCGATTTCAAAAATAGGTTAGGTATGTGCCCAAAAAAAACTGTTTTTTCTAACCTAGCTGCAGGACCAAGGCAGCTCTCTGGGTCTGACTGAATTTTTTTACGCTATGCGTTGCTATGCAAATCGGGCAAATAAGTTTACATGTTATATTAATATTAACATAACATATTAGACGTTTCATTGTCACGCGGCCGGAGTGGCAAGAAGTCCTCGTATGGGCGGAGACCTGTCTCGCGCGCAGCCACTTCGCCTGAACAATGATCATTCCTGCGCATTGTTCACTAATAGGCAGTGTTTTAAACAAACACCTTGTTGGTATGTGACTAAGTAGCTTTTCTGAGAGCTCATTAAGCAAGTTACAAAAGAATGACAGATGCTACACATAGCTTCTGAGCAATATGTGTGTGTCATGAGTACTCATAAGTAAAGGCGTGGAGAATTGTCAATAAGATAAGATCAAACACATTACGCAAAATAAGGAAGCAATAAATCAAACACAAACTAATTAGGAACAGTAGTTATGATAGCGATACGTTACGCCGCGGTCGTGTAATCCGATTTAGGCGCTCGTCCCTTGACAATGGAACGCAGAATGTTTATTTGCACAAGATATTTAGCCACTTCCCCGCCGGATTACTGGCGGACAAAGACGAGGGGTGCACGTTCGAACAGATAAAGTAAGTGAGCCTAATAGCAGGGGCGGGCCGGCGGCCGTGCAGCATCTATCTATGATTGTGTGACTTAGAGGGATTACACGGAACTGGCTCAAGTCAAGTCGTAATCGAAACAAGGGGCTCATTCGTTTGTATTTCAACTGGGAACCTTAACTTACGTGTCAGGGCTACACAGTCGTCCTTCAATAAAATATACGTTCATAGTTATCCACCCTACATGGGTTGATATTGGGATTTAATTTATTTTACGCTTTTAAATTGTGTTCTAATTGTCAGAATGACTACAGAATAAGCACACAATTCGATTCATCTCCGGAAATGAAATTGCAATAAAAAACAAAGGCGTCTATTCTTTTGTGTATGTTGTACATGACCATAAATAAATCGAATTGTTTGGCCATTGAACATTTCCTAAACAACATTAGGGCTGAATGAGTAAATTGTCACTTTGTCACCATGCAGAAGAAGGCTCCGTGGGCCGGCAGGCGGAGGGCACCCAGCCTGCGCCGCGGGGGGCCTACGGGGTATTGGACCTCATTTTTAGACAACTTTTATTTCTTAAATGTCAAGTTCTTTTCACTGTCTTTTGACTAAATGTATCTTTTTATACCGTAACCATGTCATATTAATGTAGCACATCTAATACATAGAAAGAAACGAGAGAGCTAGGCCTATGCCCAAAAGTTAGACACTGAGAACAGTGTTAAAAGCTCTGTTTTTCTGCCTCTTATGACAATTTCATCCACAACATGCGTCACTCACACAAAATGCATAGTCACTAACAGACTTAAAAAAAAGGGCGTTTTTAGAGCGTTTACGCACTATCGGACTGAGTCTGGGACATCATGGGCTGAAGTAGCATAATCTGGGGTGTTATTCTTTTAAGCAACTCACTTAAAGCGCTCATAGGCACTTGAGGCAAATAAGTCGTAACCTATCTCTTTGGTCGTGTCCTAGTGGATTCGACGACAGTACTGGTGGCCAAATTAAAAATACATGCATTAAAATGTGAGTAATCATGCTCTGAGTTAGTGAAAAGCAAGTCGTTTAACGGCCGCAGTCAGAGTCAGTGACGATTAAGTCAGTCCTTAGTGACTATGACTATTACACAAAGTTTGAAAGGAACAAGTTAACTGTGTCTAAAATGTATCTGAGTACACAGTAAGAGAATCACCTAGCTGTATGAGCATCTGGGTGCGCCCTACTCTCGTTACGTCATAATTCTCGTCTCATATTCGGATCGAACGTGACGTGATGCGTAGCGCGCTTACCTAGATCCGCCCTACACCGCGCACCTGCCTAGCCTACCTAGGCTCAGTATCGTTTCACTTTTGCAAATAAAAACGTAGTATGAGGTATTATGAACTCTGAGGAATGATATGGGTGTTATTATCATATGACTCGAAATAGTTCAAATCGTAGGTCATGCGAATAACGCTCTCCACCTTATAAATATGAATAACATAGCGGTATGTGACAATACTTTGCCGACGTTCTGGTAACGCCAAAAAAGCAAACAAATGGCAGCTGTTGCACGAAAGTTGTGAAGTTTATTATTCCATTATTTAATTTGTCGTTACATTGTCCGGTGATGCCGCTCCGCGCGGGTAATGTTTCCGTATTTACGATTTACATGCGGAATCCGTACAGAAGTCAAGTTCTGACAGTGTCAACATGTCAGAGCGACAATGGCCGTCACATGTCAGGCGCTGTCAATCGCGGCATGAGAAGGAAGCGGGCCCGAGGGAGCGCCCCTGAGCAACGGTATCGAGCGGTCAAAAGAATTCAAATTATACAAATTCCTACGTTTGCTGAAGGATTGGTCCCAAGACGAGTTTTATTTTATGCTTACGAGAACCTATATTGTCCGTCAAAGTCTTGAAAAAAAAAATGAAATGAGCAAGTAATAAGGTAGGTAGGTAATCGGAATGCCTTTAGTACGGACGTGTTAGGAATAATCGGAAAGCCAGCGGATTATATTTTAATATGTTGTTTTAAAGCAGAACTCTGCCTATTAATTATTTTAATTTACGATTTGTGTACACTGTGATGATGTATAGACAGTTATTTTCGCCCCATTTGTAGCATCTATTGTGTGCGATCACACCCAGCCAGTAGACAAGCACAAAAGCAATAGTGGTGCGGAGAGCATGGAAGGATGTTTGTATAAAATACTACGGGCCGAGTCCGCAAACAGCGAGGGCCGCAGCAACAATGACTGATTAATGGCTCGGTTTGTGTTATCATTCTACGGTCTTTACTCGTTTTGTGGCCTCGTTTCATGGTTTCATTTATCAATTATGTTAAAATAATGTTTACGGTTTTTGTGAAAAGTTCTAGTTCGTATACTTAAGATGTCCCTCGCTACAAAAAATATTTTTTACGGACGACATTAGTCTTTACAAAATTCAACTATTAGCCAGGTACTTAAAACATATTAACGATGAACCATAAAATCAACTCATAAAGTGAAGTGTGCGATGTAGGAATCCACATAAAAGTATTAGGTTATGGGCGTTGGTGGATGGATTGAGCCCTGCGCTGCGTGAGAGTCGGTTTGTTGGCTATAAAACGCGCGTTTTTTGTGTCACCGCGCGTTAACTGTCGCCTTATCGCCGTGTCGAGTTGTCGACGCCTCCAGCCGGCCGCCGCAATCAAAACACCGTTGAGACGATCATTAAAAATGATATAAAGGTTAATTTACAGTGTTGCACCGCGACGGGCCCCGGACGGCGCGCTGGACGGCGGTTATCGACAGGGGATGGCCATAACTAGTTCAAAATTATTATACAGTTATAAAACTTCATTGCCACTTAATTTTAAAAATATCTTCGGAAAATAGTGTTTTGTTAGCACAACCTGACAATGATTTCTTGTTCCTAACAAAAACAAACCTCTATAAGGGCATGTTTGATAAATTAGAATTAAAGGAGAACGCTGAATAAAAATTGTAGGGCAGTAAAATGACGGTTTTTTCTGTAACTAGTATGTGTTAGACAAGTCTTGGTGCAAATCCTGCACGTACTCCGGAGCCAAGGCGCAACGAGTGGGCACGGCCGGCGCCGCGGGACGCGCATTGTTTACGAGTGTAGAACCACTTCCACTACAATGATTTACGAACCGCCTGCGCCCATAAAAGCGGGGACAACGCATTAAAAGATACAAAAGGTGCTAAAGAAAAAGTAATATATTTTAAGTTAGAGCGAACGAATATAAAAGTTTGGTGAAATATATCAGTTTTAGTGTTGAGCGCGAGTGTTTGTTTACAGGCCGATTACGCACGCCTCTCCGCGCCGCCTGCCCGAGCTCAATGGCGACATTCGTCACGACCGTTCGCACGTCCCTCTCCATGCTCTCTTTACAGTTTAAGGGGCTAGCGCTCGTCTTAACGCCAATTAAAACTTTCTTAAGGTTCCAATAAAAATAACTTCTACCGAATACGTCATCAGTTGCTAGTTTATGGAGGAGTTCCTGACCCCTGCACGTCTTGGCCCTGGAGCATCGCCGTAAAGCGCTCGGCGTGAGCAGGCCGCGGTCGCAACCCGACACCCGCCGCCGCTGCTCCTTGTTAGTGCGCCTGCGACCAACATTTGTTTTTTCAAGCGACCTTTCACCGGCTGCGGGGACTCGGGCGACGACGGCCCAACTACCGCCTTACACAAAAAATTAGCTAAACGGATTCGTACGCAATAATCTGTTGAGATTTATTCCAACCGCATCGGCCACCCACGTGGTGCCCGTATTTCTTCCCGAACGAGCTAACTTCATTATTGTGGCGTGAGATACAATAGTTAAGCGCACGATTTATAAGGCCAACACGTTGACTTCTGTTTATAGCTGACGGCAGCGCGGGCGCGGGACGGGGGCGGGGATTACGTGCGTCTGCGCACCGATTTATGACCGTGCCTCGATAAAAGCTTAAATACCCTCAAGTGGGAATTATTGAATGGAGTCTGCGATTGTACTGCGAAGCATTGTTGTCCGACGCGGGAGTGCTCATGGGCCCTCCGCCGGACCGGCCGCGCCTTACGAGCCTTCGCCGTCGCCTTCACAGGAGGTGCAACAAGCGACATCCCTCCTAGAGAAAGTTATATTCTTTAAACTTGCCACGTCTTACATTTGGAAGGCACTACAATAATATTTAGTAAATTTTGTGCGTGTTTATTGATGTATATCGTATATATTTATACCCCTGATGTCGTCACATCCATGGCAAATTTGCGAATCTGCACTTTGATTTCAAAAGACAATGATGGAAACGCCTCTTGGTAAAGTAGCGAATCTGCCATTCTAATTTTGAATCGAAATGCAGATTCGCAACTTTGCTATGGATGTGACGGTCATACGCGTAGAATTCGTTTCATGGTATTCCCCCTATTTATTCCCGTTGGAGTCGATTATCCTAAAATCATGTCTTAGGGCAACCCTAGGCTAGGGCACCAAAGGAATATTCCTTCTAAATCCAAGTTTCCACGTTCTGTGCTATGTCGGTTAGTCAGTTACGGAAGAGTTTTATATCACTCGTAGCTAAGGTGTCCTTAAAAATATCATCGAACAATGACAGGGCTTCAACTTTCAACCTCAAAGTAGCTTCTACGTATTACTGCACGTACGTAGCACGCTCCATTAGAAGTGGTTAGGCCGGCAGTTTAAAAAGGCTCAGTAACACGAACCAGTGGCGAGCTTAATAAGGGATTATCGGCCATTTCCCAGGTTTAGGTACTTACTTTACAAATCGGTCGAACACGCGCTTGGCAAACTTTTGAAGTCGAACTGTTAAGTATTTCACTATAAAACGTCCAAGGATTTGAAAGACATTACAACACCACGGTATAGGTCTCATTTAACACTATTCGTAGTAATCGTACTCAATCAAATAACTAATTTTATCCTGAAAATTGCATCGCAGCGTTGTCTAGTAGGTTTAGGTGAAAAACTTAAGTAAATGACCTCTTGCATGTAGTTGTAACACATCTGTATAGACCACTCGACATTCTATATTTAAAATTTGACGTAAATTCCATATTAGTTTTGTATAAGTACACATTAACTACATGCGAGAGGTCACTTACTTGAGTTTTAAACCTATACCTATTTTTTATGCAATTAACATGACATGTGAAAGAGAATAGTTATTTGTGTTAGATTGGGCGAAAGTAATATTTTGATCTTTTTGAGCGTTATTTTGAATTCAGAGCGAAGCGAGCATAGCGAGGAATATACGCCGCCCGAGAACAAAATGTTTTGGCCGTAAGTAGTATAATGAGATACACACTATTTTACAAGCTTTTATTTAACTTGCAATGTATGTATATATGTATGTAAGTAGGTGTATGCATGTGCGGGTTAAATCTTGCAAGTTAAATTTGACCCACTTCCCGGTTTCCGATGAAGCTGAAAATTTGCATACCTACACCTGTAGTATAATAATATAGTACCATCGAGCTGGTCTGATGATGGAGACTCAGGGTGGCCATAGGAATTCCCAAGTTACACACGATAAACCCGTCCTGTTAGGGCTCGTTAGAATCGTCTTGACGAGTAGATGACGACTGTGCAAAAAAAGTACAGTCGGCAACGAAACCTTGTCCCAAAAATGTTTAAAAAAACAAAAAACCGCCTTCAAAAAGCAAAAAATAACTTCTTTAAAATGGTAGGTAAATAGGTCAGTCGAACTGAAGTCTGCTTTTGGTTAAAATATTGTTGGACGCCGACTTCAGTTGGACTGACCTATTTACATACCATTTTAAAGAAGTTATTTTTTGCTTTTTGAAGGCGGTTTTTTGTTTTTTTAAACATTTATTTTATTTCATACTTTTTAGTGATCCTATTTATGCTGTTACGTAGCTTCACTTCTAAATATTAATAAGAAACTATAGAACATTTCAAGCTCGCCGCAGACAACGCCGCGGGAATGTCATAGTCATATTTAAACCTAAATGTGCTTCGTCATAGTCGCTCAACTTCCTTTATCGAAATATCTTATCGCCACCCTTGAAATAGGTACCGTTAAGGAGTTCCGGTGGCCATCTGTGGTCTTCATCATCAGTTCCACTTCACCATATAGTACTTTTCAAAAGCAAATGCATGAGTTACAGTGAAAAATATCAAAATCGCTATAGGTGTGCCTATAATATTTGAGGAGTTCTCTTGATTTCTCCATGGTCCCATCATCAGATCCTGACGTGGTGACAATGGGACTAACTAGAAAGTATACCCATTCGAACAACGAAAAAATTTTTCAAATCGGTCCAGTGGTCTTCGAGTAATCGGGGAACATACATAAAAAAAAAAAAAAAACCCGACGAATTGAGAACCTCCTCCTTTTTTTGAAGTCGGTTAAAAATGATTTTTTTGAAAGAACCTATATGACAATGAAAAGGCTACCTACCTACTCGAAACTCGTGTTTTAAGACAATGGATTGTAAGTATACTTAAATAAAACACAAATAATTATGAAAATCACCAGTCGAACTCATTTTTAATTATTTTTTGGAATAAATTAGTGAAGACTGGCTTGAAAATTTCTGAGAAAAAAGAAATTGAAAGAAGAATGCAAGCACATGGCAGTTTTCTTTTCAGCGCTCGTTGCCGTCTTAACCTTACCTTCACGCGAGTGGCTTCAACCTAATACGCTAATCTATCCGAAGCATGACGGCGGACCAATTAAAAGAGAGAAAGTCGCAGTCCCATAGAAACAAACTTCAATTTGGTTCCCACACTTTTCTAACAGAGGTCCTAGCCAAGATTCAATGCAAACGCTATTAGCGTTTTTCTTTTCTATCACTCAAAATTTATGCGATACTCGTAACATTCTCGTGTCTGTCAACTGCCAACTGTCATTCCATACATTTGGAGTGATAGAAAAGAAAAACGCTAGTAGCGTGTGCATCTTGGCTAAGGCGTCAGGTGTGATCAAAAACAATTTCCATCCGCTATAAAAACTAGACGGGTCATTTCTCGACAATTAACAGTGATTGAGAAATAAATGTATTTTTTCGGAATGCAACCCACTGTTTTAAAATCAAGGCCCGTGTAAAGTGAGTCAAGATGCAGTCGCAGGGCAGAGGGCGCTATTTCGGTGCGAGGGCAGGGGCAACGGAAAGTAAGCTGAAACTAATCCGGCGCGCGGGTGGCCGCAACCCGACACCGCGCGCGCTTACATTTGTCATTTATAATGCGCAATTTGTTGCTCCTCACCTCACACCACACTTTTTGTGTTCACTTATTCTTTATTCAAATATTTAAACCGCGCGATGTAAGCAATATTTTTTATGACAGTTTATAGCATTGTTGTGAGTTTGAGCTGTGATTGTGATTGTTCTTTTGAAATGAAAGAAAATAATTTGATTATCATCATAGGTATCCTATAACCGGTAAATTGGATCCCTGGGGCAGTGTTCTACATGACATGTTATTGTATTGTTTTAACTCCGCCGCCATAACTGTCAAGTAAATAAGAATTATTGTAATGTTGACATGACAAAAGCAATATGATTTTACTTGGATTTTATCGAGTAGAATAGAGCCCCTGTCCCATCGTAGAAGTGACATTGTGTTGTTATGAAACAAACCATAAGAATTGACAAATAAAATGTCACTATAACACAGTTCCATGGTGTGTCCCGATGGTAAACAGTTAATTTAACTAAAGAAGGTCAGGTACTATTAGTTTTTAATTTCAGGCTTTGATACGATATGATACGATAACGATACCACTTCGATTTGCAGCTTGAAATGAGGACACAGATGCAAATTACACGAACTGCAATTGATTATCCAAGCACCGTTCGTCGGCTAAATACTTCATTTCACGGTCGATATGTGCCTGATTTGATTTCATTAACTTTTTAGGCGAAAAGTCATAACTTTCTGCCGCTTTCTAACGTTGCACAATATGCGTCCTGTGTGGCCCGAGCGCCATGTGTGTTCCGCACAAATATTTGGTTGGTATTCCGAAGCCTCATTGATGTTTTGACGTTCAATTTTCAGATTGAAAAAATGGGCGCCTACAGCGGTCGGTCCTCGCGCAAAAGGTCACACAATGGCGAGCAAGCTTTGTGCGTGGTCTCACAATCCATTCCCAACCATTCTTGCACTAGTCGCACTACGTTTTACGAGCTCGTTGTTGGTGTTGATTTTGAGAATGAATTACGACTTCCGACGTCATGTTGTGGTCGTTTTTTTTTACAGCTTTGGAGTTTTTGAAGCAACATAAAATACAATCGACATATAGTGGTTTAAATCATATTACCAACTAACAAGCGGTCTAAGGCCGTAAAATTTTAGGATAGACGAAGCCTTTTAATTCCTGTTATTGATCTTGAGTATGTGTATCGAGCTGTTGATGCTCACTGATACTGATACTTGTTCTTCCTTGATCGTAACCTTTCTAACATACGTGGCAAGCTTTCTTAGACTGTGGTAGGGTAGGTATATTACTGCTTACCGTTAGGTGGGCCTTACGCCACCGATACCGATACCGATACCGATTGTCACCGATATGTGTGTTGTAAAAAACAAGTAACACAAATGTTCAAACCAAATTCGTGCGGATGCGTAAGTTTCAGTCGCTTTCATATTCATATTATCAATTTGGCATTCGTTCCCCACCTTTTGAAAGTACTAGTAAAAACCATAAAGGCGAACTGCAGACACCATTTCGCCAAATTGAAAAACATCCGAGTGGCTCATAATGCCTCTTAATGTCTCACCGGGAGAGTTATTGCCCCTTAAGCACGCAGTATTTTTCATATTTTCTCAAATAATGCGCGAACGTACTCCGGAGAGGCGGTTGTGGGGTTTTATGGTATTGTACAGTCAACGTCACAAGCGAGTGATCACTTTTGTACCCTGTCGCTTTAACGTCAGCTTTGAACTCCAATACTGTACTGTCATGAGAGTGAGAGCGAAAAGGTACAAAAGTGATCATATGTAGACATCGACCGTAGTGTTTGTACGGGCCTGGTTCTGGCGCAGGACGGGCCCGAGTGCTTCGAGGGCCGAGGAGGTAGGCAATATTTCACAGTTTATTCCTAATACATGAACTCTTGCGACGCCTGAAGCGCTCTTGTTCGCTTATTTCATTTAAAATGGAAGTGAATTAGTAAAAACCTTTGCGTACCTTCAAGTTCATGTGCCGTAAAGTGTTTTAACTGTCTTCTTACATTGCAAACAGATATGTGAACTATGTGTGTGTTGTAGGTAGTAGGTAGGTATTTCATTTCAATTAAAACTCGCACTTCTAAGTTCGTCATACATTCCCGCATACATAAAAACTTCCAAAAATCATTACTAACCCAACTAACTATTTAGGCAGTCGGATATAGAAACGATTTTTCTTTTAAATGGATAGCATTACAGCGCACATGAGTTCGAGACCTTATAAATATCGACTCTTGAGAAAATGCATGTCCCATATAGCAATTTAAAAAAACAAGTAATAATGAGCTATGGCACAGAAAGGGCAGAGACCTCAGTTTTCTTTGCTTACTTACTGTACTTAAGTATATGCTTTACAACGGGAAGTGTTCTGAAGAATTATTCGGACTTTTACCGGCCGCTGAGTTCCACCATCGAACTACTCGTACAGCCAGAGGGCTCAGACAAGATGCACTACGCTAACTAACGTTTCTATTCGATTAGTTTTTAAACCAATCGCGTCACTTGAAGATGACGTGATACGAAAAGTCACGTGGTCTACCAGCGACGTGATTGGTTTAAAAACGAATCGAATAGAAACGTTAGTTAGCGTAGTGCATCTTGTCTGAGCCCTCTGGTTCCACTTTTTGCCTCGTACAGTGAAACTGTGGAACGAACTGCTTTCGGTGGTATTTCCAACCAGTTATGACATGGGTGCCTTCAAGAAAAGAGCTTCATTTCCCTAATTGGCCGGGAACGGACAGACAACTCTTCTTAAGTCGCTGGTGTTTATGGGCGATGGTGATTACTTCCCATCAGGTAGCCCGCATGCTCGTTTGTCTCACTCTCTTATATGTATATAAAAAAACAAATGCATGTATTTTGTCTCATTCTACTATATATAAAAAATCAAATTCATGTATGTATGTTTTGTGGTGGTAGGGTCTTGTGCAGGGTCCGTCTGAGAAAAGATAGAGGCAAGAGTACCTAGATGTAAATTTCCTAGGAACATTATCCTTAAATTAATAAAACCGTTACATATAATCATCACAGTTGCATTACAAATCACAAACAATATCAAATAATTAAAATCTCACTATTGTCGTTAAGAACAAACTAAATAAAGTATAGCAAAGCGTTACAAAATCATCATTACCTACTTATCACAGTGTGTAAAAATAAAACTGAATAGTTAACTTTAACATTAATACTATACAATCTGAAAGTATCTAAAATGGTGTATATGAATAATATGTTGTTTTTTTTAAATATCTGCCTATAAGTTTTACATCTATATTTGTATATATTTGATTAACTTAGTTCTGTAAAGTCTAATGCAATTAGTCCCTGTCATCAGTATCGTCAGAGCTATGTGCATTTCTCATTCTGTACCCTTACCATGAGTTACAATTAACGTACTCGCTAGCGAGTCGAATGTGCTGTCGCTCGCAGACCTCGCAGTATTCTTATAGAGTGCGAGGGACAGAGCATTCAACTCGCTAGCGAGTACGGTAATTGTAACTCATGGTAGGTGTACTGATGTTGTCGATGAGTATCGCTGAGACCTAAATCAGAATTAGACAAACTTGGATTTGAATTGGATTGGATTGAAAAGCTTAAATTTTATGATATAAAACATGAATTACGTGTATATAGTAGGTATAACACGAAGATTTTAGCAAAAGTCATTTTATTCTGCTGAGTACTTCATTATTAACTAAGTTTAATAAAAAAAAATGCCCAATCTGTTTTGCAATATTCCCCTGTTTTGGGAATATTCCTGGGAATAAAGCAATATTCCCGGGAATATTCCCCATAGGAAAATTCCCATTCCTGGGAATATTCCCACGGCACATCACTATACACGAGTGTGGTTTTATAAAACGAGCCGAAAGGCGAGTTTCATAATAAGATCACACGAGTATTTTAATGCCGATACTTTAATGACATGTAGGTAATACTTTAATGACATGTAGGTAATACTTTAACGTTAACATTAAAGTACAACCACAAATACAGGTTTCTTAATATGGGTCATTTGCTTATCGTTTCTTAACATATTATAGGGAAGTTATGATATGGATGTAGATAAAAATGAATGAAGTACCAACTGTATAGATGAACAGTAGGCCTAGCCAAGATGCAAACGCTTTTAAAGTTTCCGTTTTCTATCGACTCAAAATGTATGAAGTCGACACAAGCGTCCGACGCTACGCGACTATCATCAGCTTACGTCTATCCTATTCGATTGTCGATTTTCGATTATCAATAAATTAGCGTTGTATATCTTGACTACACCCTCACCTATTAGAGAGTAAAGGCATTTGAGTGTAGTATTTTATTGGTTGAATTGAATCAACAGCAATGTTCAGAGAAAAATAACGCACACAGGACATGGTGTACTTGTGATTTAGCGTCTGGATATGTATACTTTGAAGTTTTTAATGCAAAATTTCATTCGTGTCTATCGAAAGAAAAGTGTACAGCTAATAGTAACATCTCACTTACTTTAAATATCAAATCTAGTTAGCATTAGGTACCTTTTCTTTCTTTCCTAATTAAGGTATTTGTAGCATATGGACGAGACGCGCTGGCCTAGTTGGTAGTGATCGTGCCTTCAAATCTAGCATTTCCGGGTCGATTCCCGCTATGGGAAAATATTTGTGTGATGTGATGAGCCCGAGTATACAGTGTGTAAATGGAATACGAGCAAACATTTTAACGACGGTTAATATGCACCCTAATTAACATAAAAACATGTGTATCGTTAACATAAGGTGTATTTCTTTTTTCATACAAATTAATTCGCCACGCAATGTATCAGAAATATTCCCATTAAACTGAAATTAACTGAGACTTCAATCTTCGTTTACATATACATTGCTGCTCGATGGAACCTTAAAAAAATAATTGCTCTCTATGTATTAGGGTAATTAACGAAATTCCACATTAACATGACTTGTAGAGCCATAACCTACGTCTAGTTTAAATGTTTGCTCGTATTCCATTTCCACACTGTATATGTTTCTGAGTCTTGGATGTTTACTATGTATTTAAGTGTTTATTTCTCTTTATAAGTATTTATGCCGTTGTGTAGTACAAGCCTAGAGCTTAATTTGGGACTAGGTAAATTCGTGTGAGATTGTCTGATAAATATCTTATCTTATCTTATATGCTTGTTTACACACGTATGCGAAGGCAAGCTCGAAGCAATTTAGCTCTTACCTTTTTACAGTTTTCTACGCTTAAATAAAAGCCCTCGGTGTATTCGCGACCTAACCAATTTTCAGCGCTAATAACTCCCAAATGGCGTAACCGATTCTCCTTAAATTAAAATCAATAGATTTGCAATGGTTCTCCTATGGAAGCCCTAATCGTCATTTGTCCTAATGCATTTTTTGTCCGAATTTTCATTTATCCTAACGCCATTTCCGCTTAAATTATAAAACTTTGTAACATTGTTATAATACAACCCTAACCTAACCGAACCGCAGATATAATTAGAAAACTTAAATAGTTGCCTGCCTCATCTGAAAACCAGTTTAGGGCAAATTAAAATTCGGACAAACGATGTGTTAGGACAAACGTTGTTAGGGATTGTGAGGGACACCCGTTTGCAATCATATACCACAGAAAAGCACAAAAGATTGTATGGCAAAGTACCAGTTCTTAAACAATTTACACCACATTATCATTTTGCTAATAATATGATCGTTTTGTATAGCAACTTTTTGCACTTTAACTTAACTTTTGGCAATTTAATTTTTAGAAAAAAATGTTAGTCATTTTTATATTATATGCTACTTGTCTTAAAGGAAATGGTAATGTAATATTCTGCCAAATTTAAACTTCATCATAAAATACGAACTATAAATGTGCTAAAGATTGGTTTGGTTGGGAAATCATATTACACGAAAAAATATTTTGCCGAAACAGCAGTGGATACTTGTACTTACACCACATGGGTTATATTGGCGTTAAATTGAAATATCACCTCTCTTTTTGTTATGGGGGTAAATGTTCAACTAGAAACAGGTTGTTCAAATAAGCAATTTTACCCGAGAAAAGATCGAGTGATTCACTCTGATACTTCGATTGTGAGGAAAATCACGTTTTTTCTCATCTATCATACAAAAAATAACTTATTAGTTTATTTTAACTAGCTTCTTTTGCATCCATTCCGACGAGGTAGGCATAGGTTTACTCACCTCAATTTTTAACGTAACTTAGATTTTTCAAAAAGTTATTCGTCTTTGACTCGGACATTTGTTTGACCTTAACGATTTTGGAAAAGACTTCAACGGGCACAACGTCGTAAAATATAAGTAACTATTTAGTATTAAGAAAAAAAAAACACTGTAAAACTAAATTAGTTTCTTAAACTGGAATCCTCGTCCTGTCCAGTGTTCTTAATAAAGGACACATTCAATTTGGTAGTTTCTGCCCGGGAAATCAAATTTTATGTGTAAAATTGTCCTTTATAGAAGACATCGGGCAGAAACCGGAAGTATAAAAAAAAACTTGGGCAGGACGAGGCTACTACAGGTAAATATTTAAATAATAAATCATTTATTATTTAAATAATAAATCCTTTATTTGTTTGTCCAGCATAGGTTTATACATATAGATCTTTAATACAGTTATGGTTATGTCCCTTTATGTGGTACTTCTCGGCATACAAACATGCTGTGCACCGCGCTTAAACTAAAATTACTTAAACATATTCACTAACATTCAATTCTATTACACATATTGCGTTTTATCTCCCGTCTAAAAATTATTGGATGGAGTAGTAGGCCTTGTTTATTAAGAAAATATGAAGATGTTTCTTAAATATTGTTGTATTTTCGCTTTCTCTTATGTATATTGGTAGCCTATTGAAAATTTTGGAAGACATGCCAAGAACACTCTTACTGAGTAAATTTCTCAGTAAAAACATGTGTTTTTCGTTCGTTCTATGTCCATTGGCACAAAAATTGAATGGTATATTCACAACACGACATTACGTTAAAAATATGGGAACCACATTCTTGTACTAAAACATATTTTTGTCAAAACTTAAAAAATACCGCTCACCGAGGGTTCCGTAATTAAGATAATATGGTTCGAAAACGCAAAATGATGATTCACTGTTGGATCGAATATTATTTTTATGCATAATGTACCTTTTTGCATAAAATCTTTTGGTTGAAAACTGTTTTTACAATTACAAAAGGTTTTATATTAATTAGTATAAAAAACTAACCTAACCTAACCTAACCTAATCTAGAGGTACCTACACAATACTTAGATTGTTTATTTAACTCTGCAATTTCAGCCTAAAAGGATGTTATGTGAAAAGTTTTTATGCGATAAGAAGAGGGAAAAGTATTTTTTTGTAAAATTTGGGTATAAAACTTTTTTTTTGTGATTTTTCCGTAACGTAGGTACTTGTCACAGAAAATATTTCAAAATATATTTTGAAATTTGCAGATTGAGTCCATTCATATGACACCCCGTTTGCTATAATCAAATAACTTTCACTTTTCAAAGCCCTTTTCAAATATTTAGAAAAATAATTTCATACTACTTTTATTAAAAAAAGGAAGTTATAGGTAGGCACAACTATGCCAAATTTCAAGTGGATAGCTTCTTTAGTTTCAGAGAAAAGCTGCTGTGACATACAGACATAGGTACAGACAGACAGCAGACACCGAAGTCTGACCATAACGGTTCCTTATTCCCCATTTTGGTCCGGAACCCTAAAAAAGCTGTAGTACTTAGTATGATTTGTAGTGTAAGGGGGGTTATTTTTAGAAGTAATCTGAGATTAGGATGGTAGATATTGTTGATCTGTGGTTCACTCCCACTGAATACACGTGGACTCACTTCCAGACATCAGAAAAAAATATAATACTTATCATTTCCTACCATTTATCAATGTAAAAAAGAAATCAATTGCTATAAATGAAAACCTAATAATACACTTTTTGGTGGACAACCCTCGTAAGTTTTGTGTCATAGTACTCGTATAATAGTATAGTTTGTGTACTCGTTTAAAGTTTAATGACAGTAAGATGGTAAAAAGAAGTGTCCGTCTAGACCGCTATCACCTTCATAACGTTTAACTTACCTACCACCAAGCAGCAGTGTTTGCATTATTGTATTCCGGTGAGAGGGTAAGACAACCGGTAAAATGACTAGCATAGTTGCCTCCAACTTAGTAATTAGGGTTGGCAAAGCGTTTGCAGTCTTAGGATTACAATCTGAAGTTTGTACATACATACATACTACATTAAATCACGCCTGATTCCCAGAGGGGTCGGCAGAGACCACTTCTTTCCACCTGCTACGATCCTGACAAATCTCTTTCGCTTCTTCCACATTCGTACATCGAGTTATGTACGCACGTCGATTTCGGGTACTTAAGATCCGGGCCTTTTCCAGTATTTCTCAGATTCGATTCGAAAAGTACGCCTAGTTTGTATTCTTTAGATTGCCTATATCTGAGAGTCTTAGATACGACTTAGCATCAGATGGCAGCTTTCCTTCTTCAAGCCATACAAAGGAGTCACTTGATTAATTTCAAAAACTCTTGTCACGGAATCACAATAACTTATTTCGACAAAATTTGCAAAGTTTAGGTATGAAATAAAATAAAAAATAACATAAATATTTAATTGGCTAATTAAATATAATTAGGTACACGCCATGCAAATGGTAAAACCATTGATTAATGACCGAAAACCTAGTAAACATTTTCCAATGAACGGGTATGAGCGCACGCGGTAGTGCGCAAGCCAAGTTTCAAATAGCGCACAAAATGAACATTTTCAACGCAGGTCTCAATATAATTAATTAATATTAAATATGATGATAACCTTACAGAATAAGTAGTTAAGTATGTTTACGAGTTGTTTTTATGTTTTAGGGCTTACTAAATTGTTAAAATAAAAATGTAATACTTAATGAAAATTATTTTTTAACTACATTTATTTCAATATTCGCTAATAAAAAGGATACAAATGTAATAAATATAAAGGATACAAATGTAATGAAACTGTTTTTGCGTTTAGAAGTTCCCGCCATTACACTTCAACCCTCGCGCTGCACGTTCATTACAGTACGGTGCGATGATTACATGTCGCGTCTCGCTCCAACTCACGTGTATTCAATAACCAGCGCTCGCACTTTCTCGTTCTACAGTCATCTGTTTTATGGGCGGCGCACTCACATCAATGCGCGCGCGTTTTTATTTCCAGTAGATTTTTATCAAATTTGCTTTCAACGTCTTTTAAGTGAATTTATAGTGAGCGTGATTTAACTTTATTTTCGATCATTGAATGTTAATCACGAGATAGTTCGACTTTACTTTTTTTGGACAATCATTCGAATGCTTGAGTTTTTAAAACAAGCGGATTTAATTAAAAAAAAAATTAAATGTTGAGTAATATTTTCAACAGAGCCATGTTATTATTCCGCTCAACAGCATTGCATTAATAAAAATTAAATAATAGTCGTGAACACTTACAAAAATATGTTTTTTTAATGTGTGCGAAGGAGAGGCAGCGAGGAGGGGAGCGCCAGCGGGGCCGCGGCCACTGGCTGCGCCGGGAGGCGGCCCCGACGCCCCGCCCGCTCGGCGCGCCGCGCGCTCAGTTCGCGTTCGCCGCTCCTCGTTTGCCGCTCGCACGACACGCTCCGTTCACAGAGCGACGGCAACATTTAAACGCGTTTAAAAAATACTTAACAAAATGTGTTCAAAAACGAGTGCATAGCATAATTAAGCTTAAATTAATTTGTGTCGGATTGTCTTTTTCAAAATGTCTCGGTGATTTCCAATTGGACTCGACGATGTCATCAAGGAGACAGCATGGTTTGGTGCAATGTGCGTCGGACAGGGTATCGCAGTGAGGACTGAGTGGTGTTGATGGATGTGGCGGGTGCGGAGAGCTGGTCGCGGGCCAGGATGGTGGCGGAGGAGGCCAAGGGCCGCGCCACGGACTTCTCCATCGCGGCCATCATGGCCCGCGGCGCCGAGCGCAGCCCCGTCGCGCGCTCGCCGCCGCTCACCGGTAAAATACTGAATTACGTTTTTACAGATTAAAACAAAATATCTATATTAGACAAACTGTCTGTAGTTAAGTAGTTAAATTTCTAAATAAATTATACATATAATGTGCCTAAAATACCTACCTTCTTATTTTCAAAATGATACATTTTATTTTCTACGAGGTTTTGACCATGGTGACCATTGTTTCTGCGGGAAAGTCAAAAACCTAATTGAAATAGCCGTGTTTATGTATTATTGTTCCCTATCTATTGGATCGCATATTTTTTTACGCATAACGTATCTTTACGCATAAAATCGTTTGGCCTAAAACGGTTTTTACAATAGAAATGTTTTTATTTTAATTATTATAAAAAACGAACCCACCGTAACCTAACCTAATCTACAAAAAAGACGTTTATTCAATACTGCAATGTAAGCCTAAAAGGGTGTTATGCGAAAAAATATTATGCGAAAAGTAAATATGCGTTCCAAGGGGATCCCATGTATTATTATAAAGTTTTCGTTGTTTTTATTATATTACAGAGATAGGTACACCTATTAATTCACTTTCATATTTAGCTAAAACAGTACATTTGCTTAACGTAAAATTAATTATAAAAAAAAACCGGTTACCTATATTACATTCAGAACTTGGCTCATTTTTAAAGAACGACTTCATTTTTATTTCCTTTGCTTTTATGGGTAGGCATCTATCTACATTTATTTTTAACCATTCGTTTGTTCTTCTTTTGTTTCATTGTTTTTTAGAACTATAGTAGGTATAGGTAGGTATAGGTAGGTAATGTGCATGAATAATTGAGCTCGCTTGTAAAACCATCCAATTCATTTTCTCTTAGTAGTAAATTGAAGTGAGGGAGGTAGATAGGTAGGTTTTTAAAAGGTTTAAGAGTTTTTGGCTTTTTACAAAACATTTGTCCTTAAATCTTACCTATATTTAAGTCTCACTAGTACCCATTCGCTGTGAATATACTTACCATATAGGTTTAGATTTTTAAACTTTAGCATTAGAACTATACTCGCAAACCAGAAATAAATCCAATAAGTTAAAAAATTAGTAAGTAGAAACTTATCTAGCTGAGACTTGTTACAGAACAATATGATCTTTTCAATTTAGTGATACCTACCTATATTCTCTTATTATTAACTATTTATTACCTGTTACTTATTTGAATCTATAAGTTTAGATTTAGGTCTACCTAATTAGATACTTATACCTAATTAATAACTCAATTAATACGGCATAAATTACTTTAAATTACAAGCTTTGTACATCAAACATTGGCGATAAACTGGCGATAAAAGAGTAGTCAAACGAGGCCAAATTTGAATGATCTACTAGGTACTACCTATTAGCCATTAAGGAGTTCCTCTAGCCACCTTCTGTCTCTAGCATCGGTAGGTACCAGATGGTACCGGCTCGATGGTTCTATATGTATTATTTTAAGGTCTATATTGACTGACATAATTATTTTTGGTCATAATGTGCTTTAGGTCATAATCATCGCAAGTCATAACGTGTTTTTTTAAAGAAACTGTTACTTTTTCAGGCTTTTTATATATCAAACCTAACCTAACCTAGCCTTGTCTACACGTCAGATATATCAGAACTTCTGAAAAGTTTGCAGTTTCAGCGATATAAAAAATTATGACTATCAAAAATTATGTCAACAATTACATTATGACCAATAAAATTATGGGAAACAAAGGGCTCCCATTATTTTATTGTCATCGAAATCGCATCATCGCATGCATTGCAAAATTTAAAGTCAATTGATCTGATACCTTAATTTTTTGGTATGCTGGAGGGTAAAATTACTTACCTACCTAGGGTGACGGCACCAATGATGGGCACTTTTAGCTGACAGGCACCAGTAATGGACACTTCACTCTTAATTCAAATTGTATACGGACCAAAATTGTTTGTTATTAATTTATTGAAAAACAAATGAACCCTTATCTTCTGTAAAATAAGAATCAAGTGTTCATTATTGGTGCCTTGTCCATTACTGGTTCCATCACCCTACCAGGTTCCAGTCTCTTCAGATTATGATATTTATGATTCAATCCGAAAAATTGTCTACGTAATAAAAAAATCTAAAATAAATCGGGTAAGTAATTTGGGGAACAGTTAGATCGCTTCCCCAAACCCATTAATTCCGCATAGCAAACTTTCCATTCGCATTTTTCAGGGCACAAATACAGGGTGACATCGAAGACGTGACTAGAAACCAGTTTTTTAGACTCGGTAATTGATGGCCATTTCCAAGCAATATTAGTTACAAGACACAAAAGCTATTTATTTTTTGTTAATTTTCCCCTTAATTAAATCACCGATTAAGTAAATCATGGTTACCCTATTTTTAGAATCATACCCTCTGTGGATCATATTCAGACTATTTCACTTTAATGACAATAATAATGACACTTCAGTCACAGTGACAATTCAAGTCAGTCATTGTCAATTATTTGTTTTGTTGTTTCATGGAAATTAAAAATCTTTCTGTCAAGTAGGGCGACCACACTGTTTACAATAAATTATTGAATTTTAATCATTGTTGATTAAGTCTGAATAGTACATTTAAACACCTACATACCTATATTATTAGAACCCCACTTTAATGCTTAATTAAGTCATATCACTTTTGATCACGTCTTCGATTTCAAACTGTATGTAGGTTACACCCAAAAAATATGACTCTCCTTCTAGGTAGGCATAGTCTGTAAAAATAAAGAATTTCAGCAGCCGTGTCTATTTCATACGAACATATGGGTATTTAAGTGCTGTTAGTATAATCCCCAATCCTTAGATGTCTTTGTTAAAAAGATTTCTTTATTAAGCCCTATACAGGGATAATCGTTAAGTGTGACCAGGCGATTATTCCGTATCTACCTATTACAGATATATATTTTTTTAAACTGATATTGAAATAACGTGACCTAATCAGTAAAATGACATCAATTTTTTTTTTAAATCAAACTAGAAGTATCCAAAACTTTGACATTAAAAACTCCCATACATTTAGTATGAGATTAGTAGAAAGGTTTTAGTTTCCTTATTTTAAAACGTTATTTTAGCTTAGTACTGATAATAAAGGAAACTGTTTATTAACCTAACAAAGTAATAAACTTATCTTTTAATTGAATAATATTTATTTCTTAGTAAGTACAAAACCAACTAAAACCTTTCTATTAATCTCGTACTAAATGTATGGGAGTGTTTAATGTCAACATTTTGGATACTTCTAGTTTGATTTTTAAAAAGTTATTGATGTCATTTTACTGATTAGGTAACGTACTTAAATTTCGATATCAGTTTTAAAAAATAAATATCTGTAATACACTGGCCCGCAAAACTAAGTAGGTATCACACTTTTAATACTACTAGTATTAAAAGTGTGATACTTAGTTTTGCGGGCCAGTGTAGTTACGGAATAATAGTCTAGTCACACTTAACGATTACACCCTGTATAGGGCAACAAAAAAAACGATTTCTAGCCTCATTAGATTTCACCTATTCGCACAAAAATCTTTAACATTAATGTAGATATCACCAATATCATCCATCATCATTAGGTTCAGGAAGCACTGTGCTGTACTTCGACTACGTAATTTCTACGTGGGCAGTGTGTCACTATTCCTACCTATCCACTAATCATTGATTGTTTTTAAACTCGGGCTCATGTCGTTTTGCCACTACACTCTTTTTTTTCACCTAAGATGAGTCCTGCGACAGCTCAAATAAACCCGTATTACACTTGTTTCTTTAACTTTACATAAAAAATACACTGATACACACCTAGCGACGCCGTTCAGGAACTTAAATAATTATTCGCCTTTGTTTAAATACCTCGCATGTGAGTAGAGTAAGGGCCACTTGCAACAAAAATTTAACACCGGGTTAAAACACTAAACTTGAGTTAGTAAACGTCAGATTCATACGAAAACTGAAATTTTAACTCGAGTTAGTGTCTTAACCCAGTGTTAAATTTTTGGTGCAAGTGGCCCTAAGTGATTGAAATTACGAAATACCTACGGCTATCACGGGACTGATCTTAGGTGAAACAGCGTGAAGGAGCCATCAAGGGCAACTTACACAGAAAATTTAACGGGTCTATATTGACTGATATAATTATTTTTAGTCATAATGTGTTTTAGGTCATAATCATCGCAAGTCATAACGTGTTTTTTTAAAGAAACTGTTACTTTTTCAGGATTTTTATAAATCATACCTAACCTAACCTAGCCTTGTCTACAAGTTAGATATTTCAGAACTTCTGAAAAGTTTACAGTTTCAGCGATATAAAAAATTATGACTATCAATAATTATGTCAACATTTACATTATAACCAATAAAATTATGGGAAACAAAGGGCTCCCAAATTTAACCCTGGGTTAAGACACTAACTCGAGTTAAAATGTCAGTTTTCGTATGAATCTGACGTTTATTAACTCGGGTTAGTGTCGTAACCCAGTGTTAAATTTTCTGTGCAAGTGGTCCTAAACAATATAACTGCCTATAAATAAAATTATTTCGTTGAAGTGATTTGAATGACTTATTACTTCTGAATATTATTTATTCGGTTTTAAAAATCATGCTGAGAATGGTATTATAAATGTAACTTTCTCATCAAATAATTATACTACATTAAAACAAATACTAACATTAAAATTTAACCTAACTAGGTAAATGTAATTTCGATGGTGGTTTTTGGTTAAACTCAACAACAAATGCTTGTTGATAAAAATTACTTATTTATTAAATTACATTAATCTTTAATACTTATTAAGTACCTAGGAAGGTACTTAGACATTGTGATAATAATGTGTGGTGAATGAATGACAGCGCAGGATACCGTGGATGATTCAGATTCGCAAACATGGTAGGTAGGTACCTACTTAACCATCAAGGTTTGTTTGATGTAGTATATATACCCATGGGTACTTATTGTTAATGTATTATGAATTAAAATAGTGACGTTAAATTGGTACCAATTGATTGAAAATAATAATTATAAGTAACAATTACCCAATTACGACCGCCGAATAAATATTGAAATTAAAAACGATAAACCGACTACAGATAAGTCGCCTAATTAAATCGCTGGTGTGCCTATAATATTTGGAGAGTTCCCTCGATTTCTTCAGGATCCCATCATCAGAACCTGGGAAGTAAAGCATACCCTTTAAAACAAACAAAAAAGTCAAATCCGTCCAGTCGTCCCAGAATCGCAGAACTTACCTACTTAAAAAAATTTGACGTAGGTACCTACTGAGAATAGGGAATTTGCATGTTTTTTTTTACAGCTTTTATTGAAAAAGCTGATAACAAACAGGTGAGAAAAATATTTTTTAAATAGCTATAAAAATAACCAAGATATAAGCCAACAAAGATTTGTTCCTATCTCTTTCTAGCAAAACACAATTTTACGTGGAGTTTATATGGCCGAACTGCACAATGACGTCACCGGTGCACATCGGATCTTTCTGTCTAATTAGCAGGTTAAAATGCTTGTATCATCCGTATTTCTTGACCGATTTTAATTTTAATTTCACTTTTGGTGATCTCTTTCACAGTATTTTCATATTTTGTTGAGAAATCCATGCATTTTCCCTTTTTTTTACGAGCTACATATTTATTAACATGCAATGTTTATCATGTCAGTTTAGGTCAAATTTTGCTAACAGTTTTGAACCAGTTTCTTTTAATGGAATGGGCTGAAATTTGGACCACGTGTATACCCATGTAACCCGATGACAATGGAATATTATGGAATCTAAGAGCTAATCTGATGATGGAGTCGGAAGGTGGCGACAGGATATTTGCTATAATTAACGTAGACCCACCGTGTTGGGATTCATTCGTTTGGCCTTGATAAGCAGATAATAACTTTCCAAAAAAAGTAGGTAGGTACAGTCGGCAACAAAAACTTGCCTATTTTTTTTTTGTCAGGAGCTTATATTAAAGTCGGTTAAAAATAAGACTAAACTTGCTTCTCAGGACATTTCAAATCTATATTTGCATTATAGGTATTGCTGTTATAAAAACTTAAAAAAATAATTACGCTCGGTTAACGAGAGTAATTTCTACAATTATTTGATAGAACGGTTAAAACATTACTTACATCTATGTCTGATCAAAAGTATTAGATCAGGATCACTTTTGTACCATGCCGCTTTCAATCATTTGACGATTTCGTAGGTATGGCAGTTAGTGACATGATACTAAACTAAACATTAACCTATGACGTAGTATCCTATCCTATATTAAGAGGATTGTGAAGCAAAAAAATTCCATGCAAAATGCGAAAACGTTCTTCTCCCCTTAAAGCAAGTCCGATTTTTATGATTTTTGAATATGTTGTAGATATCATGAAAAACTATGTCTGTACGTTTTCCTTTACACGAAAATATTTCTTAGAATGAAACAAATTGAAAAAACAAAAAACAGAAACGTAAAGACATAGTTCTTTATAATAACTACAACATATTCAAAAATCGTGCAAATCGGACTTGATTTAGTGGGTGAGAAACGTTTTCGCCCGGTGCTAAATTTGTATGTTTTTTTTTTGACAGCTACGCTATTTTAGCGGCGCTTCACAATCCTCTTAATAGTCGTTTTCAATATCAATCGCTGAGGTAACCGTCTTAGGTCATGCCAGATTTAGGTTACCGTCTTTCCTGTAGACATCCCTAAAGTTAAAGTTTTCAAGGCCTAATTTCCTGGCTGAACCCACATCCGCATGAACGGCGTCAGGTCTACATTAGTCCCATCAAATAAAAACATAACTTATATGCACACAAGACTTTAACTATTGACCACAGAAGAAACAAATTTTGGTTTTTTTGAGTGTTCGACCCTCCCATAAAAATCATCATTCCGAAAGACCAAAAAGAAAAATACGCCATTCACGATTCTTCGCGATTCCCATGTTAGTGGTAAACAAGAATGTTTTGCAGACAGAAGTAAGTCCAACCGATAATTATAAATAAAACTGAAGTGTGTGTGTGTCAGTTGTGTGGTCATCAATGTCCTGATAGAGCTGCCGTCTATTTCACAAAGCTGATAGTGACAGGTGAGGTGATAGGAAAATTCGGAATACATTGCAAAGTCGACAAGTTCTTACATCGCTAGGTTTCATCTTCATCTAAACTAAGAAATGTACACCGAATTGTCACCCGTCAACTATCTTTGATTTTTGTGTTTGTGTACGGAACCCTACACTGACCAGGACCTAATATAATATTAGTTGACAAAGAACGCGGTTGGAACTAAAATCCGAAGTCACTGAGAGTAGTTTAATGGGTGGGCTCTTTTACGCGGTTGCCACAATTTTTGCCACAAAATATCAAAATGAGACCATAAAATTATTTTCCCCGTTTCAAAATAAACGTATACGTCCAGGCGAGACTACAAGGGTTTGAATGCTAATTGGAGTGCGCTGGCGCAGCCGCGTCGTGTTGCAGCGCGTTCGTTATTTCGAATTAATTGTGTGGAACGAATACTCCTTGCATCGACGGGTTGTTGCGACACGCAAATTACTATAATACAAATAAATATAATGCGTCCTTTCTTGAGTAAAATACTGTTACTTACGTCGTTTATGTGTTGAAATATTTCAGTGCCTCGAGCAAGCAGTAGCAAAATGCCTATGTCTAAGGGCTGTGTTTCTTCTAACCACAAAAAGATTGTATAAAAGTTAAGTTTTTAGTAATAATAATGTGCTGGTTCTTGAAGATTGAAAAAATATCCTAATTAACGTGGTTATTCAGTAATTTAGTAATAATTTTACGAGGCATTGGGAATTGATTAACAAATCTAAATTGCATAAAACATGTACTGTGTAGTCCATTGAAATATTATTATTAAATAAATAAATAACTGAATTAGTAAGATACTTTGCACTTGGTTAAAATAATATTTTTAGATGAGTGTGAATTTCGCTGTACATAATTTGCTTTGTATGAATGTAAGACAGTAAACGATCGCATGATTCCATTCAACCCTTCTCCAAACAGACATGGCCGCCTCTGAGGTACAGTAGTTATTCATGTAAACAAGTCATCGCGGTTTTTTCTAGTGTTTTTTTGTTCATCGTGTCGACATGCACCAGTCATTTACCGTTGTACTACTCACCTCTCAGAATACTGTTCAAGAAAACACTAAGTTAGTCCAGTATATTGGACTTAAAAGGAACGCTTGTATGACGTTTTATTCATAGACCTCATCTTTACCGTTATTATCTATATTGCCTGTCGTATGTAAACACTCCAGCACTCTTTTTAGTTAAACCTAAACCAGAATAAGAATAAGTGAATACGTGGCTAACTGTGACGAATGAAGTAGGGAAAAGATCAACGCAACCCATGTTGACCAACCAACCAACCAACCTAAAAAAAACCTAATCTATAAATAAACATCTTCATGCATTATTCTATGGAGATAACAGGATTTTACGGGATGAACTTGATGGCTTTTGAAAAGGTTGCCAGTCGCTGCTATGACCAGAGAAGCAGACAGATGAACTGCCTACAGGATTTATACTATTTCTGTATTCATCATAAGGTTTTGTTCAACTTGGATGAAATAATTGTACTGCAGTGTAATGATCATTTCTAAACATAAAATCAGTAAAATTAATAATCGGGTCCAATTTTTTTAAATCATAGGGTATCTATTCCCTATACAAAAAAAACTTCTATGATAAATGTGGAAAATGACGAGGTCTTACTCGAGTAGGTAAGTAACACAGAGGAAACCAGCCCGATAGCCCGAAAGCTTCACTCAAATATAAATAGTGAAAAAAAACGAAACGTTACGTTGGTACTCTTTCCTATTTATGAAGGCCAAGAATCTTATACTTAATTTTTGGAGTTTACCCGAAGCTATGTCAGCTTTGCTTAATGGCGATTTAAAATTTACAAATGTTGAATAGGTAACCTGTGTCAACGTTCTTTTGGACGAAATTATATCGTGGGACCCTATGTTTATGAAGGGCATCTGTTGACCAGGTTCGGTGTCGCGGCAGAGCTCCCCCGCGTCCCTCAGCTCACCCGCGTCCAGCTGCCGCTCGCCGGCGCCCGACGAGGACGTGGAGGTGGACGTGGAGCAGTGCTCCGACGGCGAAGGCGACGGCTCCGACCGCGTCGCGCCCTCCCCTGCACCCTCCTCAGGTAAACTAACAAGCATCAGTAGCATCACTCATGTCACTTTATGTGCGTCGAAAAATATAGATCTGGACAAGAAAAGGTGTATGATCTATATAATTATGTAGTTGCAAAACCATGTCAGGCATACCATGCAACTCGAACTTTCCCTGGCACGGTAGTCTTCACCTGGAGCCTGAAAGCCTTGTCCAGCTGCCGTTGGACACTTTGTTAGCGAAGGCGACGGGTCTGACTACAATGCAAACTGTCCTGCATTCCTCAGATAAAACGAAAAACGGTTTTATTTTTGATGACTCTGTTGCTTGGTTGGGCACATTTGGAACGTGTTTGGCGCGGTGTGCCAGGACTCCTAATCTAGTAACGCCATCTGTTAATACATCAAGAAGACGTGAATGTGTCTTGTATGTCACTCGCATGCATATATAAAAAAACTAGCATTAGTCCTTATGAAAAGTGACACTCTGACCAATTTGCACTGTCAAGGTAGTTCATCATCCCAATTCTAGCCAATATGCATATATTTTTGATGAATCTTGATTTAATAAAAGATAGATGGGTATCCGCTTAAGTCAGAAATAATTGTTTTAAAAGAAGACTAAAACTGTAGTATAAATTACGTTATTAGGTAAAATACTTATCTTCCTCGTACCGTTACATTAAATTAGTAAGGTAATGCTCAATTTACGAAAAAATCGGCTTCTTTGATGAGACCTGTTTCGCCAAGTCACGGTTGTAGAGACGTAATGGATCTCTTATGCAGAAGTTAGTGGTAATTACTAAAAAAAAGAACAGTTTCTAACAACCGAAAACTGCAATTTGTAGGCATATCATTGTAGATTATACCAGTCAACGCCCAAAGATACACTTCATAAAATGTTGTTATAGTTATAAATTTAATTTCTATGTTAATGTCTTTATATATCGCAACATCTGTTTCATGTTTTCTAAACACGTAAAGATAACCATTGACTGTTCTTTTGAAACGCATTACCTTTTTATTTATTCATTGTGAAGCAAAAAATAAATTGAACTTGTGATTAGAGCTACTGTTAACATAATAAACAAGCTTTCTCAAACAATCCGTTCTCACCATAACATGCGATTGAGTGTGTGTAGAAACGATGATATCGTTATACATGTTGGTAATAATGCATAGAGTCGTAAAGATGAATCTGGTTCACTTGAATGCATTGTTATTCGCAACCTCTACTCGATAGACTATACAACCCAGTGGGATACGAAATAATGTGGCTCGATAACATTTTATTGACTGTTAATTGGGAAAGCAATATCTTGGTTAATTGTTTGGCTCGTATTATTTACCGTTGTAATGTAGATGAGCTTTCATGTTGTTTTCGATAAGCAAGTCCTTTTGTTTCGTTTTGATCACCACGTACAACACGTTATCAATGTTACCATTATGCTCATCATTAGGGCTACGACTTTTGGAAGCTTACCGGGGTTCTAGAATTCATGAAGTTGCTATTTCCTAATTCTTTTATACTTATCACCTTGATTTTAATCTTCGTTATGGTCTTATTTCAAAATTCATTAAACCACTGAACCAGTTTAATTTAATTTTGGGTACGTAGGATATCTCCGCTGCAAAAGCGTAAACAAACAAACAAATAAACAAATATTAGTACGTATGGATAAACTAAACTTAAAATTTCGTAATTAAATATGACAATACTGAAGGTCAAAATCAAGGTGGTGTGTATGAGAATTAGGAAATAGCGACTCCATGGATTCTAAAACGGCATACTACCAAAATTGCTAACCCTAATCATTATATCAGAAAGAACACCCATTCGTCAGTGATACTGCAATACCGTGTAACAAAAAAATTAAATAAGATGCATAATACACCTTAGCTGCAAGTCAGTAGGGTACATTTTGCAACATATTAAATTTGTTGGTTACGCGATATTGCAGTATCACCGACGCATTGCTTTATGTGTCTGTAAAATATATAGATGATATGTTTGTCGGTCAGAGCTAGGGGAGCGCGACACGCCGTCCCCCGCGCGGCCTCTGCCGCCAGCCACCTCTTGCAACTGCGAGGAGCTGCTCTCGGTGGACTGCCAGCTCGAGACCAAGGAGCTCTGGGACAAGTTCCACGATCTCGGCACTGAAATGATTATCACCAAAACTGGAAGGTAAGCTCCATACATTCCTGTTGGTTAAACTAACAACAATGTTGAAGGGCAAGGAATTCGCAAAAATCATTTCGACCCCATCAACCTAATGTAATCTTTCACTTCGCAAAGATCATTGCTAAACATAATTAATTCGTCTAAAGTCGCCTCCGAACAAAGGGTTCATCGGAATGAATTCATCAGCCAAAGTGGCCAATTCCGGAATAATTACTTCGCGAACCCGGCCGTCCTTCAACCCTTTAACGAGATAAATTAAAAGTACATTTTTTCCTAACCGGCGGCGTAATGCCCGGCTATAAATTCACAAAGCCCCAAAAGACAACAAACAGGGCTGTGGGGGAGGGGAAGATGTTTTTATAGTCACGCCGAGAGGTTTATCTAAATAATTGCTTAGTCGGCGGCGGTGAGCGGAAAATTGACATTGTGTACGGTCTGGGGCCCGACGCCGCTTTCGGCGGCCGGGGCCGGCTGCCCTCGCGAGTCGCCTCGCCGGAGTCGCTCGCTCTCGCGACTAGCCCTCCCCAGAGACTTCTACAATATTGTGATACAACCTGACTTTTTAACGGGTCCAACTTATTTTCCGACACATCAAATATTCTAACCAAAGTAACACGCGTTTTAAAAACTTTACGTGCTCATATTTAATCCCGACGCTTTATGTTTAACAATAACAGTATCGTTTATTGCCATATTTTTATTCAATGAAGGCAATATTTATTACCCGCGAGTTGATGTTCGCGATAAAAGACGTTATTTTTATAAGTGGAGCGGAGAATGGGTTATTTATTATTAATAAGGAGGTAGTTTAGTATCCAGATCGGATAAACTACCGAATAAATGGTGTCAACATCTTCGTCACAAATAATTTACTGTGAATCTTAAAAATACAGTAAAGGAGAAATGATCTCGGTCCGAGTTGTTTCTTCTTTGTGTAATAAATGAAATATAAGATCCAGATTAAACACATTTCAATCAAGTGCGCAGTAAAACAAAGCAATCGGCGACACACCAAGTGCACACAATAGCTTAATCCTCTTATTAGTCTCGTGTCATATGTTTGCGCGGATTTGGTCCATCCGGGATCGCAACAAGTGCAGTTAGTCTAAATCACTCGCCGGTACTCGCGGAGGATTCAATCTCTGGAGAATAGGGGTGCTACTGCGGCCCCCATGTCGGAACTATAATGGAACCAACTAATCTTGATACAATGTCAAGACTACATACTTACATGACTCACATACACACACATACACATCACTATCACTATTTTAATTTGTATTACAATAATTGCGTGTAAGGAGCAAAACATCCAAAAGCTACTACAAAAATATGTTTACAGAAGTAGAACACAAAAAACAGTTGGTTGTACATATTTGTAATTGATCGCATCGGAATTCTAAATTACCATAATTAAGCAATTCATTTATACGTAAATGTTCGTAGAGACACGACATAAAGTATTCGGTCGGTCGGAATAAAATATAAGTATCAAAAAGGTGTAATCTTCACACTCGGCCTAAACAAGAGATAAATCAGCCCGTCTAATCAAAATGGGATATCAGGGACAAATTTTACAAGGGGAGGGCGACGGAGCGTGTTTTTAAATTGCTCTACAATGTATTGTCTATTAATTTTCCTTGCTAATTATTTTATCTTCTACTCTGTTTATCTTGCCCCCTGGTAAAAGAAAATGCTGCTTTCAGAAATCAGAGCTGGGTATTTTTATTACAAAAAAACTTATATTCAAATTTTAATTTTGATAAATTAAACAGAAATTGTTCTTCCGGTAATGTCACTTAATAAGCATAGAAAGAAATACTTCGAATTTGACTATTATATTATAGAAATTGACTAGTATAGACTTTAATGAAGCTATTAAAATAACAAATATTCTTTCAAATAACGAAAAAACCTTTTCCCTCTTCTTACGTCATAGTGTTTTGTAGCACATGACAGCCGAGGCCTCACTCTCGAGCTCTCGACTCTCGAGCAGCCCGAGTCAACCCGACAGACTTGTCGATAATATCGCGCAGTGCCGCGTCACTAGCGCGCCGAGAAATGTCGGCCTGTCTCGATTTCTTTATTTTCGATTTTTTCGATTTGTCGTTTTGATTTACAAGCGGCCACTTTACTGCCGAGTGGACTTTGTTACAGGAAACTAACTGGCGGACGATTTATGCCCAACCTTTCGGGACAATGAGTTTGTCCAAAATATTTGAATGTTAAGCCATAACGTGCTTATTTTACACCACAAAACGTTTATAAATGTTAACAGCCTCATTGCTGTATTTTATGTTGCGGTGGACGAACTTCAGCGAAAAGATTCGTGCTGGTTTTGTATGGACAATGTCTCACTCTTTTCTTTTTAAGCCTGATGATTATTAAACTTAATCTCAACTCACAACATTTATTCGACAAACACACCGCCACACAAAAGATATAATTTAACTTATAATAGATATGACATTAACATATTTAAAAAAGTCAGCAGACAGTACTAAGATAATAGAGAGCAAATTTTTGGGCCGTAGTGTCAGGTCAAAAAGGATTATATCGTTACGTATCACTGTGTTTAATAGCACTGTTGAATAAGGTAGGCGATAGTCTTCATAATTTAAGGTAATGAATAGGAAACCAATGTTTATTTCAGGCGAGGCTCACGTAACACCTGACCCGCCCCACCTTTTGATCAGTTACTACTCCTTTGTGGCTCTCAAAGGTGTTGACCGTTATTAAAAAAACAAAACTTATGGCATTTACCACAAACAATATTTAGTGCCGTTTTGACAGTTATTGCAGTCAATGATTACTGTCGATTACGAGCGGTTAATACAGTTTTTGCTTCGCCGGGCGTCGTCGCCAACAGGTGCCTCGACATTAGCCCAACAATAAAACGTTCGCGTATTTTAGTATGGGATTACTTTCTGTTACGGAATTAACATAACTAAGTAGATAAATAGCTAATTTCTAAGCTCCGTATAATAAACGTGACGCAATAGTTAAATTTTATCGTGTTGGGAGACTTAATTAATTTTTGTTAAGGAAGGGATACAATTACAGTTGTCATATTTTGGGAAATAAAACGCAGATAGCGATAAAGAAGCGAAGCGAAGGGAATCGGCTTAGTTAATTAATCGAGTCAGGCGAGCGACGCCGGCGCAGCGCAGCGCGCGAGCGTGTGCGGAATAATTCAATTTCGCCGAGCCGACAATTTCCATATTTGCAAGTTTCTTGACAATATAGGTCAATCAACTAAATGCTGGTAACATATTTGAACTTCAACTTTTGAAGCCTAATTTTGTAGTCGTGAATGGTAAGAATTACCTAGATTATAGCCAGATAGGCACCTATCTACCTACTCAATCTAATAGGCACTACGCCTCTCCAAAGACCTCGTTTCTTTAGTTATTGTCTTATTTTTTACTCTTTGACCAAGTACGTCGATCATTGTAATATTAATCAGCAGTAATTAAATAATTTGTAGATGCTAGTTGTAGCGAGGTGTTGATCGCGGCCTTTCGTGCGCGCGCGCAACGGCCGCGATGCGCGATAACCCGATCAGCCGCCGTCAGCGCAATAAAACGTTATTAAGTTTACCTCTTAATTGGCTTCGAACAATCGCCAAATCCACCTTTCAACTTACTACCGTATTTATTGAGGTATAAATAATCCGTGTATCATCAAATAATTCATTAAGACTGCAACCGAGCGTCCAGTGGCGCCCTCATTACTATTAGGTATTGTGTTTTCTAATAAACCAATTTAGTTTTTTGTTGTAAAATTTAATCCCAAATTTATAGCATACCTATACGACAAAGTGGAATAAACTTTAACCTTCGTGAAGTTAACTTTACGGATTAAAGTAGCCACTTTTTGCCATTAAGTTACTCACTCATAATAGTTATTTTCTTATTAAGTTATGTCATTTCATATACCCTAAAAAATGTTTATTCATTTGTACAACAAAAAAACAACCTTCAACCTTCGATTTCAAGACAATACTTTTTTTATTAGAAAACACAATAATAGTAATGAGGGCCACTGAACGGTCGGCGCCGTCTTAAACTAAAGTTTTGTCTTAATTGGCGTTTGATATCAGTAACAGAAATACGCAACCCGTTATTATCTTTTATGGACGCGATGAATAAATAAGCGGTTGCAACGTGATTAATGTAAAAGGAAGTAGCTTGCATTGGCTTCAATGCGAGAAAATGAAGTGTACGCACAATGTGCGCCCACGCACGTCGCGGCTCAAGCCACGGAGCTGTCAGCTACCGTGCACGCCTGCGCAGCCAGCTGGGCTCGCCAGCCTTATCGAATATTCATCTCAGAAGTTAGCCATGTCGGTCACCTACCTACAGGATATTTTTTCTAGAGAAAATAACTTAAATTCAAATTAATTCGAGTTTAACTTAAATCTAAATTGGTGGATATTCTACAGTCAAAAATACAATTTTAAAACTTAACCTTAAACTCTGACGTCGATTATTCAAAATGAGGTTGAATAAAGGAGAGGCATCATCAAGGGTGTTCATTTTAGAGCCATTAACGCCTAAATATAATAAGCGAGCTTAAATAATTACGCAAAAAGGTGTAAAAGGCTATTGAATACAGAGCCTGCGCCCGCGCCGACGAAAGGCCGACGCGGGACGGAGATTGATTGCGTAATCATGGACAACGGGTGATTTCGGGAATCTCATAGAGAGTAATCACCATCAATCTCACGGCTCGTTGATGCCACATTCGGGAGATTCATGGTGCTCGTGTTTTGGGTATCTGAAACACGAGAACACTCGTAAAGATTATTGTGTTTGGGCCATTGTGAGGTTATGCTTTATGCTACCAACATCTCATGTTTATCTTTTACACAAATAATACCATTATCATTAAGTGACTAATTGTTTTGTTTCTTTCGAATTGTAGGTAGTTAGTCGCAATATTTTTGTAAAATTAATTGATTTTAAATAATGTCTGTTTCTCAAACAGGATGTGGATTGAAATATTTGAAATAAAGTAATTTACAGGACTGAAAATAACATTTCTATATGTACATATTCTGGGCGTTTGAGCAAGAAACGACAGTGTAAACAATATTAAATATACATGTAGAAACTTCCCTAGAAGTTTAGTGCTTGTGTCAGTAACAAAGAAGGTGGTATCTGGCAGGCTGTCGACGCACAATTAGCTCTCCATTGTGCTGCGCGGGCGCCGCTGTTGGTTTAGTTACGAGCTCCTACGCCCATTGTATCGCCGATCGCGCAATGCCATTCCACTCACATCACACTCAATGAGATATTATCTCCTCAACCATTATTAGCCGAACATTACAAGTTTAAATAGCTTATTTAATATTCCCTTCGTTTATTACAAGTCGATTCATTGTGATTGATTGCTTTAATTCGCCTAATAATCGACGTATCCCGGGAGCTTCATTGTGAAGCTTTAGTTAGAATGATCAATGGTTGCACCTATTTATCAAGGCTTTTGAATGCATTTAACTCGCCAAAGTATTTATTAATCGTGGCAAGAAGCCTCTTTCGGTACCGCATGTAGGTACTTATTTACGAGTAAAAACTTATAATGGAAATTATAATTAGTGAACAATTGTTTCACGGGGCAGGAGGCATTGTTTTAACAACATTGCTTTAATAAATGTGAGAGAGAAGCGCCTTTTTCTTCTTGAATAAATACCGACAAAGGCACAGGCGCAGGTTTAATTGTTTCTTGAGTAGTTCAAACGGTGGTGCTTGATCGTGTTGGGAGCCGGCGGTAGGCGACGGACACCGCAGGTCCAACTGGGTACACGGTTCGTGTGTGGCACAATACGCGCGTAATGAAGTGGGCCGCGAGGGGGCGGCATTGTGCGGCAAACGAGGCATTGTGCGCGACCCGCGACCCCGCTCGTTACCGCTGCCCGAGCGACCTTCGGCGGCAACCCCGAAACTGGAAACTCTTGTTAGCAGTCTATAGACACCTCCCATGGCAACGATAGAAAGTTAAAGTATTCAACTAATAATGTTTAAACTTAAGGTAGCAACCTAAGTCACGGTCGATCGGTGTCCAATCAATTACTTGTCATAAAATTTACTACATGTTGCTTAACTGACCCTAATTTTCATTTGTTGGTACCATTCAACGTGCACGTTGGTAGTTAAAAAGCAGGTGATCCTGCCAGTGGGCGCTTCGAATCCTGAAACATGTAGACTCCCTTAGGAATCCCATACTAACAATTATATCAGCCGAGAAAAGCAGTACCTATCTAAATTATTACTAGAGAAAGAACCCTTTTTACAGCAGACGGGGTAAAAAGAAAAGCAATTATTGTTACATCGTGTGCGGGTGCGATGGAACATTCCTTGGGAATCTAGATCGCGGCAGACGCGGCGCGAGGCGGCTGTCATCTGCCAGCTACTAATTAGGCCGGTTCGTTAGGCGCGCCACACAGCGCGCGCGCAACACGCGGAAGCGATGTAGCAGTTGCACCGTGAACTTTTTTAATCGCGCTCATAGGTACCGCCTCAGGCAATCGTAAAACACCGAACTCCGTCACTCTCACACTGCAGCAGAATTTGAAGGATAAAAACCTCATTAAACTTCGTCATGTGGTGTCAGTTTTTTCACGTAGGTAGTGAATTTTCATAGCCACCCCTCGACTCGAATAAATTATTTTTATGTCGATTCCGGGTGGGCGAGTTGCGTTGTAACAAAAACGCAATCGTTACTGTTTGTCGCGGAAGTAAGGGTTAGCTGCTTAGTGCGGGCTCGGCAGATGCAGCCGAGAATGTAAAGAGCTTCCGCTCTTCCAATTTTATTGCGAACTCCTAAGATTGATAACGCCATTAAGTTTATTCATTCCTTGCTGGCAATGTGACTAGGTGTTGGTTTGTAATGTGCGTGCCTTGAATACGGAACTAGGTAAATAATGATCGCCACGAAAGTCGGTAGTGAAGTTTTATACAAATGACGTCTAATGCGACCAAATTATATTCGTCGCCGAGCTCCGCCCAGTGATGAAGACATTATTTTCCGTTTCCGCGTTGGTGTTAAGTCGATAACTCGAAAATGACGGCAATTCGTATCAACAAGCCAGCAATCTGTCGGCACGTGCTCATTACCGAATCATGAAAGTTGACGGTACTTTGACTTGCGTCAACGCCGAGGCAATTTAGACCACGCGAGGTGGTATTGGTATTGCATTAAGCTAGTTATGGAATTATGCCTAGAAAGTAAGCGAGGGTCAGGTCGCAAGCGACCGTTAAAGAAGCCATTAGTCTAAAATATAAAATGTGGGTTCCATAGGGTCGTCGGCTGTAGCGACAATGTTATTGGTGACGTCACGCGAGCCGCTCGTCAGGTTTATTGATATTGTTTTATTGCTGCTATACAACTTACAACTCACTCGGGGTTGACGAGTTATGAGGAAAACACACGCTTGTACACAAATCGTGGGCGCCGTAGTTTAAATGTTAGTTGTCACTGTTTGTTACTCGGTGTCATATCTGATAGAGCTGTAAATATGAGTACTTACTGTAAGTAGGTACATCGATTACATGTCATGAAAATAAAAAATCTACAACGAAGTCTTGTAATAGTCATGTTTGAGTAACCCACACCTTCGGACAACGTTTGCATAGTGCTGTGTAATTAATAATTCAAGGTAAAATGTACAGAGCAAAATACTTTGTATCATTTTGTAAATCGTTTAATCTTCAAAGCAACGAACGATTATTGTTTTATAAGCAAGTCACGTGGCATAAAATGAATAAAGCTAAATTTTACCTCGCACGAGAAAAATCCTTTTAGCAGAATTCGTAAAGTTTCACATTTTCAGTTATATTACAGCGGCTGGCGTGGTAGGTACGAGCATATGACGTGAAAGTTCACGTAGTCGACCCCTGTTTTCCCGAAGAGCACGTAAATATGGCTGCCGGTTGGTGCGAGCAGGATGCACGAGGTACGGTTGTGGCGGTTTCGTACATCGCCACCCGTCCGCACCCGTAAGTTCGTAATTTGCCTTTCTATTAGAGCGAGGGCGTGAAAAAAGGAAAGCGTTTACGGTGTGTTTAATGGGAGTGAGAGGGAAGAAATATGACCGCCCGTCGGGAGAAGGGAAATTTTTGGTTTTCAGAGAGTTTTTGCGGAGATGTGCATCGGCTTGTAGAGTGTGAGGAGGACGGCGATATTCGTGAAAGAGCTCCCCCGAATAATTAGCGGAAGTCGTGGCTTAGTTTTCCCCCAAGCGGGAGGGTGCAGAGAAGGACTCCCTCTATTTGTCGTTTAAGAGTTAATCGGACGAGCGATTCGTCACCCTCGGGAGAGCATATTATATCTTTATTATGAGTCTGTCGGAAACTCTGACTGCCCCGGGCGATTAACGAAATCGTGATTATTGATAACTTTGTTTACGAGTCGACACACCCGGGGCGCCGCCGCCGCCGCGTGTATATTGAGCGTCTCCGAGCAGTAGACGAACACAACTTTGTTTATTGTAACGTAGCGTCGAATTATTTAGCTCTTACGTTTAGATATTTACCATCGTTAGTGTTTTTATTCAATAACCTGCAATTTGAACTGAACCAAACTGTCGGAAGTTTAAATTCTCATTATAACGACTACTTACGAGTATCTTTGTATGTTTGCAAAAATTGGTGCTTTATTCCGAGAATATTTTAAGTAATAGGAGACTAGCCATGCGCTATTTCTGCAGTAAATGCGAAGCCAACATGTCGTCCCGATGTCATGTGTGGTAATCATTGTTTATTTGAAAAGGTTCCTCGGCGAGTATCGGCGTGTAATATATCATTAGCGGAGGGGAAGTGACAAATGCAACAGTAAACACAACTCGTGTGCCGACTGTCAATTAGCTGTAATAGCACACTCTCCGCGACATATGCTCAACGACCAACTTTTATATTTGTTACCCTTTTTACGATACAAAATTATACCAAGCGCGGTTATATCTCCGCGTACATTGTCACTTTATTGACGTAAATATTTAGAATTAAGCAACTCTTAGATAGGTACGTCGTGTCATGCAGGTACATTGTAGTTTTACGATCGCCTTTGTTCTCCCGTTTAATGACTCGAGGACATTAAATTAATAAAAGAGCTTGGTCTCTATAATTACTGTCGATTGGTAAGCAATAGGCGCATCCGTATTCTCTTTCCGGTATTTTTTTCCAATCGAATAACATTGTATTGAGAACAATTGATAAATACAATATTTCCTCCATCTTGCAATTAAAGAACGTTTTGATTTTATTAAGACAAAAGGGTCGTTAAAGTTTACTTCAGCTTCGCGTTTTGATTCACGAGTCGTAGTTAATCGGTGATTTGCGAGCGTAACCTTAGCTACATGGGGTTATAATGGGAACCAATCAGCGACAAATGAGCGATGTCGGTAATTAAAACGGATCGCCTTACCGAATCAATAAGCCTGCGATTGCGATGCCAATTAATTGCACATGCGCGATTCCATTCCCCGAGGTGGACCGTGGCCGATTCAATCGGTCTCGGGCGCTTATCAATATACCTAGGGCTAGCCTACCTATTACGAGTCGAGCTTGCTAAAATAGAAGACAGCGATCAGTTTTAAATTATTAAACACCTAACACAACACAATTTATTTATGAGAATATTATTTATGTCATTAAAAATCAAGACTCTTTTGTTAAGAATTGTGATATACATAATTTGAATACAAGAAATAAAAATAAAATTGCTATTAAAAAATTTCGTGTCCGTAAGGTATATAAATCATTTGTTGGTCAATGCATTCATTTCTATAATAAATTACCTGACGAAGTTTTAAAGTTATCATTTCCAGCACTTAAAAATTACTTGAAAAAGTCGTTGATGTCGAAAGCTTATTATAGGGTCGAGGACTATCTAACAGATAAAAATGCTTGGCCTAAATTAAACACCTAAATAACTTAGTAATAGCTTAGTCAGAAAAATATCTAAACATTGTAGGTATAATTATTGTCTAGGGGACACGGTTTCTGTAGGAGAATGTATCAAAACTGTGTGGTTGTTTTGCACCGTCATGGGTAAGTATATGTATACTATTATTATTACAATTTAAGAGTTCATCTGAACATACTGAGTTTTGACACATTTTCCTGCTCAACTACGCGTGATATATATATTTTAATGTTAAATTCATTGTTTTATATAATGCTAGGTTAAGTTCTATAATTGTATAAGTAATTTTTAAAAAAAACGACTTACTGTTGAGTTTCTTGCGGCGTTTCTTCTCAGCAGTGGTCTCTTGCGAAGCGCTGGTAGATTTTTGACGTGTAAAAGTGCCCGTGCGGCCTACTTACTGAATAAACATCTTTTATCTTTTTTTTTTTTTTTTTTTTACCTCACCCAAATTATGGTTTTTGTTCAAGAGTCCAACCCGATTTGTGCACCTTTTAATGAAATAAATTCATTAATTTTCTAATTCTAGCACTTTATCGCTTAAACGCTTAAGTGCGTAATTTTTTTTGCTTCAGTGAGCACTGTGTGTGGCTGCACCAGATAAAGGGCATCAACTATTTACAGCATTTTAAGTTTTCATTTGATAGTAAGATCGCGGCGGGTGGCTTCTGGGAAGCGCTCGGCTTCGAGGTGCCGAGCTATTAATTATTGGACAATGGGCTTGTCAACTTCCTCCACAAAAGACTGTCAATGAGCTCGCGCGATAACATTTCATAGTGCACTTGCTGGTGTGTTATTCTCTCAAAAAACGACGGACGGTCGAACGGACGAGCGAATAAAAGCGGCGAGTTTAAGTAGTCCCGTCCGACCGAACAAAACACATTTTAGCGCGTGCATTGTCAATTAGGGAGCCTTATACGTTGGTGAAGTCATGCTGCCAAATTGAATACACGCGCTAAAATGTGTTTTGTTCGCTCTTTCGGGACTACTTAAACTCGCCGCTTGGACCTTCACTCGAGCGAACGATCACCTTTGCTTGTTGAGAGAATCACCACCCTGGTTCTTGCTTCTTTGTTTTGACTGATTTAGATTTGCAATATATGACAGATTGTTTAGTTTGGTGGCTCGCCCGTTTTGGAGTTTTTAATATTAAAAAATTGTATTTGACCATAAGCCAATGTTTGGTTTTCAATTCTAAAAAGAACCTACATTGAGTGATGTATCATGGTTACCCCTTCTGTAATATAGTGATTGGGACACGAACTTTTTTGAAAATCACAGACAAAGCTGGCAACAAAATATAGGGTTAGTTGTTAATTGTCGGTGTCGGAAAGTATGTCTGTGTGAGTGTTATGGCAACAAAGGTGTTTGCGTTGGCATTCGTCACGGGGCGCCGCCAGCGCTCGGGGCGCGGGCGCTTGATTGATGATCCTTCCATCCTTCCCGCGCGTACAGAAACACCCAACGCTCAGATTCGAACTACTCCACTGCAACAAAATTTCAACTTGTTCACAGAAGGCGACATAAACGTGACGGAATAGGCCTACTTACTATGCGATCGCGTTTACGTCTTGGTATGGTTTTGTTCTCGTTACGGTTTAACGGAACTTGAAGCATTATGACCTTAAGTAATAACTTTCTGCTGAGAATATTCCGAGTATTTGTGAACGATCGATAAATGCGAACTAGTAAATTTATTTTCCATAGAAACAGAGAAGCTTATTTATTATGCGTCATTAGTTAATGCTGATATTTGTTCTGTGGTAGGTATATCGATTGTACATCTGGAATTTTCCTCTAAGTAAGCTATTTGTACACAGGAAAAAATCTCCATCACAGGAAAAGACTTAATCCATTAGTAGGAGGTACCTCCTCGACGGGTACCGGAGGTAACGGGAATATTTGAAAAGAGTAGACTGAACTCAGAGCGAAATTAATTCACGGTCACTATTAAGCACCATGTGTCAATTTGAAATAACGTTTCATCGAAATTCTTTAGAAATCGGTGTAACATGAAACCTACATATTTCTGTCAAGGCTACTGGAGAAGGTGCCAAGAGGAAATATTTTCCGTGTGGCCGTCCACTACGTAAGTTATGGATTGTCATAGGTTACTTGCCGTAACATAATATGCGGTCCGATGTTGCGCGATAGCCGGCGATATATTCATAATCTCCGGAGGGCTGTATAAATAAAAATAATTTCATATCGGGACAGGTGGAGCGTCGGGTTACGAGCTCATTAGCATCCGGAGCGGCGAATTAGACCGCGGCTACAGGTGCAGGCTGTCCGTCAGGCGATCGACGGAACACGTCATGACACTATCGCCCTAATCCTCCTGCTTAGTAGCTAATAGCACTCCAATAAACGAATACGATTTCGTTTGCTTACATCGTTTTTGTTTCATTTTTTGCCTGCTTATCAGTTTGAAGCCGGCTGATCGATTTGTGACTGGCGAATGATAGATCTGTTATTATATTTACATAAGTTCTTAATAGTCCGTTTTTATTGAGATTTTTATAGCTAGATTAACTGTCCGAAAACGTTGAGCAGATTAAATATAAACATGTGTAGATAAATCATCAGTACTTATCTTACGAAAGTGGGTGGATGGAGAAGGGTGAGAGGGACGCCTCTCCTATTTTTATGTCGAATGGAAGTTAATGACAGCACCTTAGTTTGTAATCGTGTACTATTTACAATTAACGTAGGCCTAATTAAGTCTATTCCGGACTTGATAAGTTTTAATGTCTCAATATTGCGTGCCCCGAGGTCATTTGCGACCCTCCGACCTCTCGCCGCTACAGGCTGGAAGCATGTCTAACATCGAGCGCGGCGCGTTGCGTTCTTATCTACGGCTTCACAACGCCGGAATAAGCTCTCGATCCGTAATTTACACATTTAACTGACATACACAAGCTTACTCCCTCGCGCAGCCCTTGTTGCCAACCGGACTGGAACCTCACATAGGCAGGACTCACATAAATATACATTAGATGCTCACATTCGGCCCTCGGGCAATTGTTTACGCTTATGTAAGCGTTCCACAAACCGTGGTAATTTGGTTTGATGTCTCATTATACCTGCTTCACTGTTAGTAGTTATTATTTTATTATTGTAAATTACGAGGCAGCTGTCTGATGATAAGTGATTAATAGATTGTATATTCTAAATTTGCTCCAGATTGAGCCGGTTTTTGACGAAAAAGGGAAAAACGAAGTGACCGTACCCTTAGCGATAGGCTGGTTCGACCAATTAATAGATATTTCCGATCCATCGGATTACAAGCGGATAAGTGACTTGTCACCGAACGCTGCTAAAGTGCGTTATCGGTGACGGATCTATGTCCTCTGGAATTCAATTGGTTCGACGCTTACAAATCTTAATCCCGGTGAGTCGTGTTGTATTGTGTCCGGCCTTATTTAAATGTCCCGAGAGTGGTTTGTTGCTCACGGAGTGCGGGAGTGCGCGTCCCAGTCGCGGCGTGTCGCTCGTTTTGTAGTCGTCGCCTAATCTTGCGCTTAGCTAACCGTTTTGACAAGACTTGATGTAGCGGCAAGATATTTTTATCTTTTTATTTTATTTTTAGAACGATTATGTCTTTCGATACTTTTTCGAAATAAACGGTTCAAACATAAGTTTGATTGAATATATTGAGAGTGGTGGTTTTAAATAGAGAAACTATTATTATTTTTCGAGATTGAATGTTTGGTGTTTAAAAATGTTTGGTTGAAATCGTATAAATGTGGCAAAAGATAATTTAAACTATCACTTAGGTACACCGAACATAAGAGAACTAGGACGTTGAAATATTCAAGATAGCATACCTACTTAGTTAATCTTAGAAGTTGATTTTTTAATGAAAGATACCTCTCCTCTGGTATCCTAGTTTAAGCCAGATATGATCAAAGAAAAGGCACCGACCACCGCCCGTGACAGCGGCCACAATGCAGTCGTTTAACACGCTCGTCGCATTTGGAACCTCTCCTGACAGCTCATGTGCTTAAACGAGACGCGGGCTAGCGCAGGCGTTGATTGATTCTCTGACGCAAGAATTACGTTCTTTGTCGAACACGGAAAGGGTTAGCGATCCCAAAGTATTATAGATTAGATACGGTTTCTATCTGTCCAGCAAAGAGACAGGATTTGGGTTACATTCCGGTAAGTCCCAAAACGAGGTGTTGGAATTTAAAATAATTAGTAGGATGAAATTTAATTGTTAACTCAACATAAAACCATGTTATAAAATAATAAATAATTTCATCAACATTTGGTCATTGAGTTTCTGCGACAAGGTTAGCTTTATAGCTGAGGGATGGCTTACGATTTAAGTTCTGGATGGTACGACTGTTGCATTGCAATATGAGGAAGAAGCGGTTGAATGAACAATGAACGTTGGGTAGAGTCGCGGCTGCGTTGCGCGAGGCGTGTCCGCGCTCCATCGATCGCAGCGCAGCCTCCGACGCTCCTCGACGACGTCTGCTCCCCCGTCCCGCCCCCGCACGTTAGCGCCCCGACCGACTGCATTTACCACCCCCGTCATACATAACTACAACTACCCGCACAACCTACCTGTCTACTACGTCCGCTCCAAGCATGAATAATATTTCCTAAAATGTTTTGGCACACGCTGCCATTCCTACCTAAATTTACTCGCTGCTCGAAGTAAAAACTGAAGGCTCGTTTGTTGCAGTTCTGTTTATACGGCGATTCGGCTCGGAGGTGTTGATTCGCCGAAGCAGCCAAAGTGAGCTATTAAAACAGTTGACTCTTAATGGCGATCTGTATAATGTTATTTGCGTTCAATAAAATGTAAAATTTTCATGGAACAAACAATAATTTTACAGTTATGTCATTCTTCTTCATACAAATCAGGGGTTAGATTATGTAAGCAGACAATAGGTATATAGACAGAATTCTTATTTTACTCGTAGTATTCGACAACTGTCGCTAGAACATGGTTAGAATCGTGGCACACCACTTGGGCGCCAAGTTCTAGAGGTACATCTTCTTTCATTTAGGTATCAAATGAAAGAAATGCAATGAAAATAATTCACATATTTTTTAACTTAACAGTCAAGTAAAGCGCCGCCTTAATAGAATGACGGTGAACAGAACTATTCAGGGGTTGCGTGTTAGAAGTGGCGGAAATCATAAATAATTGTTACATGCTATATATATAGGTATATACAACTGTAAAGCATGACATGTCGTAGTCTTCTCTCTAAACGTCAAATCGACTGGTTTTCTACCACACATATGGGAAAATTTGATTCTATCTCAACAAATTCTCAAACACATCATCTGTACAAGAACTACAAGAACGCTGAAATTAGGTTTTTTAAATGAGGTACTTTGTCTGTGAAAATACAAATACTGTTGATGACGTTATTGTACCAATAAACTTGTTGATCTCTGACAATCCAGTCAATTATAATAATCTATAATAAAACAGGTATATTAGTATTTGTCGATATAAATCACTTTATCAGTTAAGGTAACACGACGTTCAGTCTAAATGAAATTTCGACTGGTAACTTTGTCAAACTCGTATCTCTCCGATATAGTAACACGAAATTCGATCTCTATCATTATAGAAGTAAAGTCGGTTTCTTAATTTACGTTGGGTTTGGATAAGTGTTTGAGAAAGTAACTTGTCAATTTGTCGGGTATCGGTTGGCGCCCATCGATCATCCGTAATGGCTCGAGCTAACGACCGCTCTGTAGCGCTGGACGAGCCACGACACGCTCGATTGTTCGTATGTTTGTTCAGCAGATTATCGATTTAAAAAACCTGCAAACTATTTTAAATGAAGGGTTAAGTATTCAACGCAATATTTATTCTATCGAAGGTCGTAAATCTTAGATATAGTTAGATTTCGTTGATTGTTAAAAGGCTTTAATTTTGGCCGTAACGTTTCCCTAATAGAATATAAGGAAATAAATCAATTCTCTTTACAGCTAACGACATTAATTCAAAGCATAACTAGTTTATTAAGTTACGCAAGGTCGATTGTTATTTTCACAACCAGTCGGACAGTAAATTACCCTACTACCTATTAACTAAGTATGTGTGGACCCATCACCAGTAGCCGCGCGGTGTCAGGCGAAGAAAATGAAGTTCCGTTTAGGGGATAGGTAGGTACTTGTTAAAACTATGAGAGTGAATAAATTTATTACTAACTTCAGGCGGTGGTTGTTGAATGTAGCTGTGGCATACTCGTACAGTGCTAGCTCCTAAAACAACCTTCGGGTTAAAAAGGATTGTTGTGCCGAAAATTTCCATTGCCGAAAATGCGGTAACTTTTCTCTCCCCTAAACCTAGTCTGATTTTTACGATTTTTGAATATTATGCAGTAGGTCTGTACGTTTTCCTTTCCAAAAAAAAAAAACGAAACCTAGTTTTTCTTAATATCTGCGACGTATAAAGAAATCGTGGAAATCGTACTTCATTCAGGAGAGGAGAAACGTTATCACACGGAGCTAAATTTGTATGGAAAATTTATGACAGCTTTGCGATTGAGGCGTCTCGCTTCACAGTCCTCCTAGTTTTTCCTAATATCTGCAATATATATAGAAATCGTGGAAACCGCACTTCATTCAGGAGATGAGAAACGTTATCATACCGAGCTAAATTTGTATGGAAAATTTATGACAGCTACGCGATTGAGGCGTCTCGCTTCCCAGTCCTCTTAAGTTTGGGGTCCATGCCACATTTTCTTGTATGTTCTTATGCTTATAGTTAATCAATAAACTTATCTTTATCGTTATTATTGCACTGTAGGTAAGTACAGTCAACTACCACTATGGCCTATGTTAAAGTGACGTTGACAACCGAAACGTAAGTGACTTCTTATGATTTGTTTTACAACGTCACGTTGACAAAGTCCAAAGTGACCTAGGAATCAAATTGGTTGACTGCAGGTACTTCGGAATCGGTCTTATTTTAAAAATGTATGTCATTGTTTATTCAGACCTGTCGCCATTACGAGTACTAATAATTAATATAGGTACCTATCTTTTAATGTACACACATCAAAAATGTTAACGAGTAAAAATGTCCGTACATTATTTGATCCTTAGTTATTTTTGACATGTGTACCTAGGTAATAGAATAACTTTATTTCGCAACATGGCCTATTTGTAAGTTTGGTTACAATTAATCATGCTTTAATTAAAACTGCATACAAAATGTTCACTATTTTTACAGTAACACCGTCAGGGCGATGGTGATAATATGAGTATTATGGATGCAAAGATGCAAAACAATACTATTCCACGCTCCGATACTTTCACACTCTCAACGTCATTAAGAGAAAAAACAGAGATAATGTGCACTGTTTAACACATACGTTTGAAGCGAAGCAGTATCATTGTCATACTCTTGATAAATTGACCTATCTTCCCTGGATGTGTTTTTTGTTCCTAAAAATGTAACTTTACGACTCGTCATTACAATAACGAGGGCAGTCCGTCAAGATCTCGTTTGCAATAAACACATTTGAATTACGCCACAGATGTAGTTAGGCATGTTTATACGATTAAAAGTAAACAAGGTACTCGGCGCTGCCCAGGGCATTTGTAGGTATTAAATAGCGCAGTGAGTGGTCGCAATTTTTCACCAGTTTCAATTAGTTCGCTGCGCTCGCGACGCTCAGCCGGACAAACTCTTGCATCGCTAATTACATCAGCGGCAGACTTCAACTAAGTGCCGATATCAATCTTGATTCTTATATGCGCATGCGCCTCCTAAGTGGTAACGTGTAATGCGGCCAGAATAAATGCCCCGCCACTGAGCACTTTATCTATAATATTGTAATTAATGTCTTGAACAAAAAAGAGTAATTGTGATCACTTTGTCTGCCTTTCACGGGTATCAATCCGGAATTAAGGCATATTTTTAGACTAGTGTGACAGAGACAGATGTGCTGCGTGAATATATTATTAGTAGGAAATTACAATATTTGCTATAGCATGTGTCGAAAGCCTTATTTTATTATCTCCGAATAAGGTATAATAGTATGCACAAAATTAGCAGAGAATATATATTTAGTAGAGCTGCAGTGTGCGCAGGCGCCGCGGCCGCTGCGCTGCTGCAATAAAACCCATCGAGCGCGAACTCGTTACGACATCGCAAGAATGCTACGCTAACTGGATCCCTTTAACATAACATCAAAACGCACATCGTAAAATTAAAAACTCCCAAATGAGGAATAAACATTTGAAATTTGTGAGAAATATAATTATAAAGTAAGATTCTAGAGAAATTTTATATCCATGTCAGAACGGTAAGTGAAACGGACATTGGCATAAAACGAGGCGGTAATTGCGAGTAAGCCCGTCAAATAGCACTGTGTGGGTCGGCTTGTCACAGGTTGATTAACGTGCTGCGATCGTCGTCCGCAAGTAGCAATTTGTCGAAGGCTCTCGCACTGCGCCCGCTTTGCCGAACGCGCACCATCGCACCTACAACGCTGTCGGTTCAGGCGCCCTCTCAGCTTCTGCAAGAGTTAGTCTTAGTGATCCAGGTAATAAGGCCCAGGACGGTAGTCCAGCCGGACATCGGCAGGCAACGACCACGCTGCCGGCTCCACGGCTAATGCAGTAATAATTGTGCACGATATCTCCGACGCCATTATGTTACGTTGATGCGATAATTGCAGTCCCGCCGACAGCAACGGCGTGCTTTTTACTGCACATTCGACACAAATGGGATCTTTATTGGATGCCGATAAGTTATGAAGCACAACCATCCTAAAGAGCTAACTTAAACAATTTTGGAAGCCTCTGGATTAAATCGTTTAAAACCAAATTGTAGCCTTTCTATAATTATAACACTTTATAATTTGAAAACTTGGAATGAGAGTATAAATTAACTTGGTATTCCGAGTACAGAGGAGGGCTCGGTCTCCAGATAGGAGCAAAAGGACGAGATGAGACGGTCATTAGCGAAATGAAGCCATTAGGAGCGTGTAAAACAGTTAATTACAGCGGAGTAATCTCGCCGGCGAGATGTTTACGCCGATTATAATGAACACCGGGTAATGACAGAACGTATAACCCGTTCTAAACCCAGGCTTCATATTTGAGATGATTTGCACTAAAAGTTAATGTTACTTTAATTACTGTTACCTACTTTTTTGTGATTGTCTTTTACTGAGACTTTCCGCTACATCTTGGCTAATTTGTAAGTTTATTGCTTCCAGTAATTATTTATATTATTCAGTGAACATGCTGAAAATTATGTGCTAATGTTTGGTTAGGATAGTTAGCCGCTAGATTATTACTTCGGAGTATAATGTTTTTGTTGCATGTAGCCTTAATTGAGGCGGTGAAGGGAGACCTATCACGTATGGCGGCGGAAGTCGCGCGTGTTCTTCGCGGACAGCTAAAACAAAACCCATGCCGCCGCGAGCGCACGGAGAGGATTGTGAAGCGACGCTTAAATCAAGTGGCTGTCAGAAAAATCCATACAAATTTAGCTCCGGTGATAACGTTTCTCACCCCCTAAATCAAGTCCGATTTCCACTATTTTTGAATATGTTGTTGTTATCATGAAAAACTAGGTAAGTATATACGTTTCGGTTTTTTTTTAATTGGTTTTTTTAAATTATATAATGGTTTTCAAAAAAATAATGGAAAGGAAATCGTATGGATCTAGTTTTTCATAATATTTACAACATACTCAAAAATTGTAAAGAGGAGAAAAACGTTATTGCATGTTGTAGGAAACATTACAGACTCACAATTTTCCCACGCGTTTGCATACTTTTGTTAGCGTGTACTCATATACAATTTTGGACAACCAACGTTACGAGTGTGCGTACCTGCTCCCGTATGTTGGGACCTGCCTTAACCTCTTGACCGCCACCCTAAGAATGAATTGTCGTACTCTGTACGCCACGGAACAAACCGTCTAGTAGATAAATAGGAACTTTAAATTCCATGACGTTGGCGTGTGAGCCTTGTCAGGCTGTCACGACTAGATGACTGTGGCGGTCAAGAGGTTAAAGCAGCTTCTCATTGTTGTCTAACGGTGTGGGGTTAAAGAGTCCCATCTTTGGTTTAGCGCAGAAAGTGCAATCTTTAGATAGCAAATGTCAATTGGCTTCGAGCCCACATAGCTTTAGGGGGCCAGTAAGCTATTTATCCTTACTTATACCATAAACAACTAACAAGGGTACCCACTGACAGATGTTAACAAGCTTAGATATTTTTAGCATCTACCTACATGATTTAGGCACCTTAGATTTAGTCTAACCGTCTCGCAGAAGCACGTTTGGACTGCTTATTGCTGCATTTGATACGCAACCTGCCTCCTATCAATTAATAATTGCCGTAGAAATCGCGCATCGCAGATGCACGGAACAGGGATATCTACATACAGCGTGACACGCAAATCCATCGTGAGCATGAGAAATGGTTTAATTGTATATCAGCCGATGATTTACCGAGCCTTCGACAATCGTTGCCTTATATCGCGTGATAAAAATGCAGATTTTTTTTCCTACTTCCCACATAGTTGTTTGATTTCAGGTTTTTATGTATTAAAAATGCATGTCGATGGTGCAAGCGAGCGTAGCGTCGATACGCTGGATATATATAATAGTGGTATCAATGTTTGAATTACGTATTTGTCAGTATGCTGAATGCACAGTTGAAGTTATTGCCGAATGGTTACCTAAGTCTTCGACATTTGAATAGTACCTACCTAAAATTTTTCAAAAAATATTTTCTTAACTATACACTTTAATAGCCGACTGTACTTCTAACAGTTAAAATAATCCAAACTTGGCGGATTTATTTACTAATGGGGGTACTAATAGGTACTAATACTAATGATCTAGGTACCAAAGGTAATAATGAGGATCGTCATACCAGCTTGATAGTACCATAGATATTATTGTAACTATTGTATTAGATTTCGCATAAGCATGCACAATGTCAAGCCAATTCGATAGCTACTCGTACCAGTATGGTAGTTACTACGAGTAGTTAGTCAGTTTGTTTCAAGTGAAGCTAATTACGTGTTAAAATTACCATAGGAAATTACTTGTTCTATTTTTGCTCAAATAAAAATATCACTCAAAACGTTACTGTCGCGTCTATGGTAGGCATTCGATAACGTCTCTTAGCCATGCGTCGTATTCGTATTACAAAGCTAGCACGATACGGAGACAAAGCGCTTGCCGGTAATCCTCACGCCCGGCGCCCCTCAAATCGCGCAATATTCCACATTTCGATTTCTATCCCTATTAATGTCCTTTCCGATAGTGAGACAGTGAAGCGAATCGTAAAAAGATAATATGCAGTATAAATAACAGGCACGCTAAACTTTACGTTTTTACGATGTGTTCTTATAAGATCGCTTTTTTTACATAACTCCTAAAGTCGAATTTGAACAAAACCACTTGAATTTACGATGGCAAATGGTGCACTCGGACAATAGCGGGCAGTTAAGTTTATGGCAAGTTTGGAGCCGCCGGAAGTGTCGTAAACCCATCATCGTCAGATTCAGGCGATAGTAATTAAGAGCACCTTGTTATTGTTAACTGCATTATAATTGCTTCTTGATATTAATTAACATTATATGAGGCCGTTGCAGGCTCGTCCCGCGCCAGAAAAAAGACTAATCATGCTTCAGTCGTGCGCAATTTTTGTGCTTAGCGAAATTACAGGCCTTCATCGGCATTGCATTCGCACGCGATCGGACTAATTGTACAGGAAAGCAAAATATTAAAAAAGTGATGTTCATTTGATAAGCTTAACGAGTTAACTGACACACTTGATAGAGCCCGAACAATTTGATTAAAAAACTGTAGTTTTATCCTCAATTTCAATAGTTTCCGAGGTGATAGATATACCCGATATACCTTTACCAGAACTCTTGAAATCCACGTTAGGTACTGTCAGCGACAGTACAGAAGAATATTAAATTACACTATTATAAGGGGTGTTATTGTTTATAATAACCAAAATTGCAGAACTCATTAAATTGCAAATTTGCCGTGAGGGGTCAATGCAATCGCTTTTCGGCATGTTAGCTTGATTTATCTTTAATCTCCGAAAGTTATGTTATGTGGGCATTTGCGATGCGCAAGGGGTTTTTATTTCGGGGGCCGTTAATAAAATAAAATAACGCCCGGCCAGCGGTCGGCTCCGCTACGCCATAAAACTTTAATGTGTACTCTTAAATCATTTCCGACTACCTTCCCTCAGCCACTTGCCAAACTTTAGTGAACTAGAGGAACAAACGGTTTCGTACTGTTCATAAAAAATACTTTTCTCTTTACATGAACTTTAACCGCAACGATATTTTTTATAAAGTATATTACTTTTACAGGTTATGGGCTGCACGACAGGTTTAAAAACCTATTGCGTAGAAATTAGGTAATAATGACCGGCTGACGTGTAATGTTACTAGTAAATCAGCATGAATCCAAATACTTGCTCGCGTAATCTCAAAGCAAAAACAAAGAAGGTTTTTTAATTAGCAAAGCGTTTTCGTGGCGCGCGCGCGGCGCCCCGCGGAGCGGCTACTTTACACACATTGCGTTGAGGTCGTTAACTAAACGTCACTTTTCATAATATTTATGTCTCCATTATTTTTCATGTATAACGACATCGTAAAATTGAAATTTCGCTGATGAAGGCTCCGTATATTTATTATTTAAATTAGTAAGTCCATACTTATAAACCTTAAAAATAAATCAAATATACTCGACACCTTTTAAAAGAAATCCGGCTCTCGGTAGCTAACAAAATGAAAATACAAAATGAGATGGAGCGACAAGATAGCGCCTGAGAACCCTCCTCCACTTGACAAAAGTAATAAAATGAAAAGTTCCATTTCGCACGATTACCCGGGAGACGACAAAACACATCAAGTGTCAATTTGTATAATTTACAGAGGAATTAAAATGGCGGTCTGACAGATGACAGTTCGCGGCGCGCGGGGTGTCGCGCCGGAGTTTCGCGAGTTCTTATAACTTTCGGTTGACTGGCGAGCAGTAGCCGGGCTTGAATATGTTTCGTTGGTACGTGGGTGGATTGTTTGATCGTTTACACGAGCGGATGGTGTAACAGGATATTTGTTTGGAGATGAGCCGCGTCGCGCCGCGCTCGCGCCGTGTGCCGACGACGTAACGAGACGCGTGACTGACAGCTGACACGCCGCACGCGACACTAATTCGGCCTCGCGAATACTCTAATAGTTAATCACACTGCGCGTGTATTCCAGTTCTCGATGTCGCTTTTTCATATTCACAACTTAACACCTTTAGGCGCGATTACATATAAATATGCTAATGTCGGTGTACGCGCCAATAACGTAATGACAGCGCCCTGTATAGACAGCGATGTAAAATTAACCATAAAAGGCTCATTAGAAGGTCATATTTAATTGTTATAATTAAACGTAGGTGCCTGTGGTGAGTGCACTCGTGCTATTATACTAAATTGTGCTAGTTATCGATTGCTAAGCTCGTATTTTCAAACAAACGTTAGGTTAATAGGAAATATTTTCCGTTTCATCAATTTTAAACAAATAAATAGTTTATTTTACGAGTAGCATCTACGTGTAACAACATTTTTTGCATAAAAGGCTTTAAATGCAATTAATTATGGTTAAAGGCTTATACTTACCTACCTTCTGTACTCACATTTAAATGTGTTCAACTATCTCCATATTCTCGGTGCTAACGTCACGTCAAAATATTATCTGATTTGAAATGAAGAACAAAAACGGTAATAATTATTAGTCATGCAAGTTAGGATATATCATATTTATACAATTTACTTGTTGAAACAAATATCACAGAGCTATAATATCACACGGGCATGAAATCCGGATAGGAGGCCGGTCTGTCAGCCCTCATGACGAATCGATTTTTTGCCGTTTCCAAGGTGTTAAGTATTTGGCAGGAACGGTCACGGATTTATTTTTATTGCCTTGCGGTTGATGTGTCAGGCCCGTGGGTGTTCTTCAAATGTCGACTAACAGTTTTATTCTACTATAAAACAATAAAAAATAAATTCCTAATTTGTAAAATCATTCTTGGTTTTTTTATGTATTTATTTTGATTCAAAGTGAGTGCTGAATTACATTCTTGGGATTAAGTAGATTGTTCTACGTGTCTCTGGCTCTTAGACTTGGGCCAGTTACAATAACAGAGTCAGCTGTTTAATACGAACATGGCCACCGATTACTTCACAAAGGCCACGCCTCGATCGACGCCGTGACCGCCGACGTTAAACACAAGTTATTACTGAATGATTGATAATGTCATAAAACTTCTTTGCACGCTCTAACATATAGAACACTGCCCATATTAAGCAAATTGATGAATTCCTTGAATTTGTCCCTGTTTATTAGTTTTTTAATTATTGTATAGCAATTATTACAGCTGTTTAGTGGAGCCGGTTCATAATTGTAATAAAAACTTGGCATATTTTAACACTTTGCGATACATAATGGCGTCGCTGGGTGCGCGCACGCAATGCGCGGTCGCATCAACTCAACGGATCACAAAACTCATTACTATTTCATAAATACAGATCAATTATTCCATAAATAGATTATACCACATGATACTTGAGTGAGTATTTATGTTTAGACTATTATAGGGAGGTTAAATCTGTTTAAGTATTATTATAATATTATAAAGGTAATTGACACGAGGTGACCGCCGCGTGGGATGTTGATTCGACGATCATTGTCCCGATAGTTGTTTCGGCAACACCTCGACCAACACCTTAAAGAGACTCTTGCTAGATGGCTGGATCAAGGGTCAGATACAGAAGGCTGTACCATCGATACGGCAAACATTGTGAGGAGGTTCCTCTCTCTGCAGCCCTAACCACTGGTAGCTTGAGCCCTGCCCTGCCCCGCTGCTGGCGGCACTCGTAGGTTAGGTTTTTCATGTTTATTTTTTGTACACTTACGAGCAAAACAATTGCATCACTTTTAATTTTTTCATGTCCACCCATTATCTTTGTAAACCGGCTTTTCTTTCTGAAATATTTAAATAAAATTATGTTTCGATAAATTTCATGTTTGTTTACTTCTAGTAAAGCTTAGTTTACAAGAAACATGAATTCATTTAAATATTTCAGAAAGAAAAGTTGGGTTACAAAGAATTTTTTGATTATTACAAAGATCAAAAAATTCAATGTGATGAAAATAATTATTTTGCTCGTAAGTGTATTTGTATTGTTATTTTACTTTTATATTTGGATATTTATTATAAAAACCTAATGTACAGAAAATTTAATAAATATCTGAATAAATATATCTTTTTTAATAAAATATAAATGAAAGCATATTACTTTTGGCAATTTATCGTATTGTTTTTAACTCGGTCGCCATTACTGTCAAGTAAATGCTAACGTAACGCAGACAATACGATAACATGTCGAAAGCATGATGGTTTTACCGAGCAGAATAGAGCCCCAGGTTTTAAAATCCAACCTCTGATAACGCAAAGCAGGGAATATCGGAAAACGAATCCTTACGGAGTCGAATATCGTGGTATACCTAATGCTAGTAATGCTTACTAGTTTTGCCGATATGTTTTTGTTATTAATATAGGTAATACAGGTAGGTAAGTTAAACGTTACGCTGCGTAAATTAAACAAAGAAATGAAATAAAAATAAGTGATTTGAGTTAATTGACAAGTAATAAGTATAGAAACAATAACTTGAGTCCGCCATTCGTAACCTCTTAATTTCTGAAATAAAGTTTAAAAATTTATTTCTATTCCTCGGTTATGATTAGATGGACAATCCTTCACTTAGGATCTGAGGTACTTATTTTATTATATTTTAATTTCCATACAACTAGTGTCCTTGCACCCGTGTTTTTTTAAATTCTAATTTCGGACTTTAAAATCAAACGAATTCATTAGGCTCAACATTTATTGTCTAAATAAATATATATACCTATATACCTTAGAAATATATCTTAGATATCTTTATGTACATAAAATTAAATCGTTTTAAAAAAAGGGTCGCAAAAAAATGTTTCGCGCCTGTCTCCGGAAGTGGTTGTTTGTAATCGCAGGTCCCGCCCAAACTACCCTCTTTCCAAGCGTAGCTTCTGTCGCGAAATTGCGGTGAACCGCAGCCAAATATTTGAGCTAATAATACGGAACCCTCCCTACGAATACCGAGCGTTCCACCATGGCTTCGAGACTTTCATTTCAATGAGACAATGCTTTTTCAAGTAATTTAATCCTTGGAAAGATATTATGAGGAATGCTTCAAGTTTCAAAACCTAACATATAAAGTCTCATCACATAAAAGATTTCAACGATTCGATGTGTTGTTGTACTTGTTGTACTATGTATGTGGTGTTTATTTAGCTGTAAATCATTTTTAATAAGCAATTTGACGTTGTCTCGACGAGGAATTTCAACATCCGACCTCGCTCGCTAATGTTTCAAGTCATCCATACACGTTTACAATGTAAAGTAACGGTGTGGCTGTAATATTTCAAAGTTCGCGTTTGCTCTGTTCTGCACCGAGTGTAGATATTCGGTATTTGTTAAGCTTATCCGAGGGCATCGCGAACCGACGTTTATTAATGAATTATGTAAATACGGACCGACCGCGTCCTACCAGCTTTAATACTCGTGAAATGCCACTTTAATATCGCAATTGTTACCTTTGTTCTACCAACAAATGCTCATTGAAATTAATGTTCAGAATGATTCTTTTGAAAATGCATCGTTATAGGTTAAGCATTTCAATTAGGTACTGAGTTCACTTTGCACTTTTATTGGTTTCTTAATTAATAACCGTACCCGGTAAAAAGGTCGCTAAACAAACACTATGCAAATGTCGCAGGTAAACGTGCGTAGGTCACTTTGGATACAGTCATCATTTTCAGTCAGTCATCTTAACGATTCGCTCAGTGATGCTGATGCAGGTTGGGGGCAAGGGGATTATTCTCTTAAGTATCGCTCGATGTTTCATCGTCTTTCAACCCTAGTACGTACAGTAAAAGTGTTTTTTTTTTGACGCTGTGGGAACGTATAATATATATGTATATACCTACTACTGATAATAAAGTCTACGTATACATGCGATTGCCGTATAGATATTATTGCTTTTGACTTTACCTACAACTTGGTTATATGCGAACCAACGACATAGAGACGGACCGCCGTGCGATCTTTACGCTCGTACGGGTCAGGTTAGCGTTGTTGGTGGATGTGGGTTCACCGTTGCCGAGTAAGAGAACAACCATTGGTATTGCGATGGTTATCCGTGATGGATGCGACTCATTACGTGCGCGGGCGCGGGCGCGGTGGGTGGCTGCGACGCACGCGCCTTAACGACGCGCTCATAAACGAGGTTGACATTTACGGACTTATTGTCGGGCCCCGGAGATCCCGCGCCGATACGGAACCATTCAAAACATACCTTAATACGATTTATTTATGACTAGTGCTTACGGACCCTCAATATGCCTGTTTTATCGACGAGACTCAGCCTCCGAGAATTTTATACGTCTCCTATTTATTATTATCATACTTTCTTATAGGGATGACATCGCGTTCGTATTTTATGGATGCTAATAATTCTATCTTTCACTCTTAGATTTTATTACTCGCGTTAAAGGAATTCAATAAATACATTCCGATGGCCTTACTCGTTGGACAAGTTTGATGGATCTGTGGCAGTGTATCTGCGCGGGCGCCGAACAAATCGCTTGACGGTTATCTTATCTGACAAGCTCCGCTTCTTTGAGCCTGGAACTTTAAAAAAAGTGCCGTTTAATATTTATAAAATATAATAAAGAAACGGGCTCCGTCGTAAATAAGCGGCAGCGAGATGTTATCGACCCCCGGCCGGCAGGAAGCGCTTCAGCCCATTTAAGGGTGCATTAAAATCGAATACATCATATTTGTTTGATTTCCTAGTTCGCGTTATACCCCGTAATTATACAAGTCACCGTCCGTGGCCGGATCTTGGGCAGTTTTTGTGTAGATGCATTAATTATCTTTTTTTATTGCGAGCATGTGTTTTGGTCTCGTAAAGCACTTTCGGGCTTTTTGTATTCTTAATGTCTAATTTGGTTTTCGGTCGGTCCTTATGAGGTCATTAGCGCGGCGAGGTCCGTTTTGTTGGGAGCCCGGGAATTTATAGTCGAAATTTTTATGTTTTATGCCGTTATAATTTGTCGCAATAACGTTAATATGCCTCGCGTTAAACGATTACGAGTTGAATTTTAATTGAAGTTGCATTTTAGGTTCTTAAATGTATTCTTTTCATTATTGTAAGTATTATTTCTGGAGTTATTGCGACTTGTATAATTTAAACTTCCCAGGATCGAACGTGCCTTACGATTCGTGAGTTTGGTTGGGTTGGGAGGTATATCGTTTATTAATTTTGTTCGTAATATTGTTACAGACGGATGTTCCCGACGGTGCGCGTGTCGTTCGCGGGGTGCCGCGCGGAGGCGCGCTACGCCGTGCTGCTGGACGTGGTGCCGGTGGACGGCAAGCGCTACCGCTACGCGTACCACCGCTCCTCGTGGCTCGTGGCCGGCAAGGCCGACCCGCCCGCGCCCGCGCGCCTCTACCCGCACCCCGACTCGCCCTACTCCGGCGACCAGCTGCGCAAGCAGGTCGTCTCCTTCGAAAAGGTCAAGCTCACCAACAACGAAATGGACAAAAGTGGACAGGTATGTGGCTAACATAAGCGGCATCTGTAAAGAACGACTACTAAAACTACTTTCTTTAAAGTCAAACTTAACAATGTTGAACTTCATAATGGTAGATTACACCTGCTTTATTCCCTTATACCCTAACCCCCTTACTTATAAACGTAGAATAACATTGGATTAGCTAAACCATGTTTTGCCCTTATCTGTCAAATTCAGATGTCACAATAACAAATAAGGACAAAACATGGTTTAGCTACTCCATAGTTATTCCACGTTTATAAGTAAGGGGGTAAGGATATTATTGCCGTCATAACAGCCCTTTTTACTCGACAAGACCATAACGTCAACAATCTAATATCAATATAGGAGATAAAAGTACAATAGATACTAGTTATATAACATTAACAGACATAGGTACCACATTCATTCCTAAAAGGTGAAACTCACCAACAATAAAATGTTTTAAGTTGACAAATAGGTAGTATGTCTAGCCATACACGTATACATATATCAAAAACTACACTCAACTTATTTTTATGTGATTAATTAACAATAAAATGGATTGTAAAAGATTATTAACTGAAGATTTAATGAAGCACCTAACATAACAAATGACATTCCTTGATAGGCTGCAGATGATTATGCCACAACCAATTACATAATAACAAGAGGTTAATAGAACAATGATAATTATGAAAGATCGTGGTTAGTACTTATTGATCATCTGTGAGCTTTGAAATGACATTAATACTGTGACAAATGGGTTCATGTAATAAGAAGTACGGTGAGAATCGCACAAGTTGATTGTGGGACGCAGAAGAATAAAACCAATGCAAGTAGAGATAAAAATGCTCTCTGTTTGACACGGGTAGGTACAGGTAATTCACATGACGGTTGCATTTGGTAGACGTAGTGTAAAAGCCAACACGTCAATGATTCATAATAAAATTGACGCTTACACTCACGGTGTTTGGGTGAGACCTAATACCAGATTGCGATTGTCATTTGTTCGTAGATGACGTATGTAAAAGCAAAGCCGAAGCAATCTTGCCGTAGTGTCGAGATGTTTGTTGAATGGCGTCGCGCGGACGCAGCGATAAATGCTCGGAGCCGAATGAGCTATAAAATTTACGAAGAGCTCTGCAGATGCTTCACTAAAATCTGCAGGTTAAAGTCCAGCAAAGATATCAGTATCCTAAAATATAGAACAACTTAAACTCGGTTGACGAAAGTTAATAGCCTCGTTTGCCTCGCGCGTGTCGATTGTTGCTTGTTAGCATAGTACATTGCAAGGTTTATAAATTAACCGTCAACGTTTAATTATACACAGACCTCCTTCGGAATTCAATGAAACGATCTCGTTTGCGATAACATTCTCACAAATTAATGTATGTGGCTGGACAGATTTAATTAACGAACTAGAGAAATGATTGATGTGTATTTATTTTAATACAGTATTATTAAAACTTGATGTAATTGAATCATATTTGCGAGAACAATTTGATATAGTAGCGGTAGAAAGACCTTGTGCAGGAATATTCCGGATCGCTACCAGCATCTTACCTTTTACCGGCGCGCCGCTACTAAACAGGGGCTCTATTCAAGACGGTAAAAACAATATCGTATTTGATCTGTTATCGAAATGTCAACGTTTTGATAGCTCTTATTTTCTTGACAGTAATGGCGGCTGACGTCATAACAATACCATAACAGGTAAACTACGATATCGTTTCTAGCGCCTAGAATAGAGGCGCAGTAGTATTGCATTGTTGTGTTCTGGTAAGACAACCGGTGAAATGACTAGCAACGAGGCATTCCATCTAAGTCCTCGGGGTTGGCTTCGCATTTGCAGTCTAGAGATTGCTATAGTAAGTTTGCTATCGTAAGTTTGCAATCTTGAGATTGGAAATATCTATGGTCTTTATAATTGACTTAGCATAAGGTGGCCTGTGTGCTCGTTTGAATTCTCGAGCCATATAAAATATTAAAAAAAGTGTCAGCAATGTTACAAAAGTCCGGTGAACAAGCGAAATATCCTACATACGAGTACTTAAAGAAACGAAGGTATTGAAAGTTCTTTCCACTTCTGAAGAACTGCCACGTCCTTCTAAAGGTTCGTGTCTCACTACTAACTTCCTTAAGCGGCAGCAATTTGTGGAATTACTGGTGAAATTGCCGGTATTGAGGACACCTCAGGCGTCTGGGAGAGTGTAATGAGTCGCTGCGACAAATTAGTCGCACATGTCGCGCGACAGCCGGCGCGCTACTGCAGGTGCCGCGGGCGATGCAAATGTTCACCGCACGACCACTCTCCCATGAGCTCTCCTAGCGTGCAAGACCCAAGCTCTGTGTGGTGAAGGAGAGACCTTTTAATATTGACTGATCTATTTGCATTAGGTTTGAACAATAACGGTAAATAACAATTCAAAGTTTATGATGTTTGAATTGATTTTGCGCTTTGGTAATTCGGTATCATTAATATTTAATCCTTTCCTATAAATTCACAATAATACAATAAAAGTGTTCGTTGTGGTTAGACTTTAAGTAGTAAAAGTTCGCTTTGAGCTCGCTCGCCACCGTCGTCGTTAAAGCCAATTAGCTGTTGTTTTTCGAGGAGCAGCGTCCATCCATCACCGCGCCACGCCCCCGACGTTTCGTTTCGTTACCCCTTTGTCCTTGCGTCCACTAGGCTCGCTCTATGCCGAATGGGAGTAGAGTAGCACCTAAGTTTTAAAACGAGATCTTTATCAATATTAAATCATTCCAATGTTTCTAGTGTTTCGGCGTAATTTATACAATTATACATATTTTTGGGTTCTAACCGTAAAAAGTCTAATTAGCAATATTTTATCAAACACGAAATTCTTGTGGGTCACTCGTTAATATTGGTAACAATGTAGTATCGGCCACGCAAGTCGTCACCGCACGCACGCCGACTCCGCTAATTGTGGAACAAAAACTCCATGAAACCGACGAATTAATCATCGGCCGCGACTTAACTACCTGTATTCGAATAATACTAAAATAACTGCCGCATTCATAAGCCTTGTAATTTCTTAACCCCGCCAATGCTGCCCTTTCGGAGGTAACGTTAAAGCGGTACTTGCGACACGACGACATAACTGGCCACCAGGTGCTGGAGTTGTAGCGGGATATTAACAAACATTTAACATAACTATACATAGTTACTTGTTGAACTAGAATTATTATGCATAAGTTAGCAGGCGAGCATTCTTTGCTAGGACAGGATCTTGTTAGTAAATGTCTTCATTGAATTCACCCGATAAATAATTGCTTACATTAACGACTACGTAGTACCTACTATTATAAACGGGTACACGCTAAGACATAATCAATAACTATAAAAGTATTAAGCCTAAATTTAAAGTTAAAAGTAACGTCAATTTCCAAAGTAAAGACCGTCGAAAGAGGTGGGTGACTGAAGGGTTAGCTAAAAGGTTTATAATGTCGTGCGCTGTAAGCAGGTCAGCTGTTCCTACGTTACGTCACGAGTCCGTCACGAAAGCGCGGCGATGACGGGTTGCGATTGTGTGCTGCGTGTGCAGGTAGCTTAATGCGGCTTTAGCTTTAGTCCCTCGACATTTTTCTCAAACAATTCGTTTACTGCGATTAAAATAATATGTCCTTTACCTCATGAATACATACATAATAACATATGATATGATTACTTATACTTACTCGTACCTGCATTGCAATTAATTCTCTAGCACATTATTACATATTTTGACATGTAAATATTTAATGTAACTTATTAAGAACAATTTTTGTGTTGCAAATTTGACACTTGTCTACCTATCTTACCGTTTTAAAAATAGATCAAGAATAAAAGTCTATTTTTTGTGTGGCTATCTATTACCGTTCAATCTCTTTAAAGTAAGGACAGACAAACGGACGGACGGACAACGAAGGTTCAGTACCTAATAGAGTCCCGTTTGGCACCCGGTAAAATGATTAAAACCCATTTAAAGTCATGAGAATATTTTTAAATACTTAGCACAGAGATTCCTGTCAAAAAAGAGTGCTTGCACATACTTAGACAATACCTAATAGCGAACAAACAAACCAATTTTTTAAAGGAACTCCTACTAACGTATATAAAATATTTATTTTATATTTTCTGAATTGGTATGCCCATAAACTTTCCTTTTCTTTCTGGTAAAGTGTAGGTATTACAGTGGTAACGAAAATAGGTTCCTAAAGCCGTAGATTAAACTATAATTATTGTTAAAGCCCCGATAAGGATTTCAAGCTCGCCGCCGGAACCGTGGCAATGGTGGCCACTTATATTTATTAATAATGCTGGATATACCAAAAACTTATAAGAGCGTTATTAGCAAAATTTATAGATTAGAAATCAATTTATACCATCTCTGTCTTTATCATTGTAGAAAAAATAACTGTGTAAATCAACAAACAAAGGTAGACACAATACAATAAAGGTTAGTTGGCAAGGTACTAACGACTACATTATACCTACGTTGTCCTCTGAAAGTTATAGATACTTTTTACCTTTTTACTGAAAAGGTGCAATTTTACACCGGCCATTAGCCGAAAGCCGGTGCCATTAACGAGGCTGTCACGGCGGCCGGCCGCCGGGCCGGTAAGACCCGGCCCGATCCGGTTTCCGGCCTCTACTTCGTCATCTACAAAGTTAATGTTAGTACATTCATTAATAATCGCGTAAAATTTACAACAGCTACCATCGTTGCCGCGATTTACGAGCCAATCAAATTTAATAAAACGTTCACCGTTCCTCGACTCGTCTTAATGAACAACGGCAAACATTCATTTTCGACGATCATTTGCGTTTTTGATTACCATTGATATTTTTTAATAATTAACGTTTTCTGTCAAGAAAGGTGATTATTAAAACAAATATTGTAGACAGGTGATTCGAGTAGGCAGTAGTTATGTTATGGTGAGGTGTAATATAAATTAATAAGTTATTGGGCGTCGGCGGCGTCCCGCGGCGTCGCGCGCGCAGGTAGGCTCGCGCAGCGTCTCGCAGTGTCCACTACCTATAACGCACGCCACTGTAGGGTCCTAAATGTAATCACACTGTTATTGAATATAAATAAACTCGAAGAAACATCAAGATAACTTGGGTATTATGGTTAGAATGACAAACCAAACATGACGTTTACTAGACGCGCTTATCGCGGGTCGCATCTGACGAATCTATCGGTTATAATGGCCTCGCTCGTATTGAAAGATAATATCAACCCCTATTCTATTTTCATATTCCCGGTGTCAATCAACGCACGATTGGTTATAAAATCAATCCAATAATAAAACTTATGTGTAGGTAAGTTATTGTCGTTATCAAGTTAATTATTAGGTACAGTCGACGTCTTAAATATGTTTACACTTTAGTACCTTGTCTATTTAAGGTTGTTTTAACTGCCATATGAAATTGTCATAGCGGATAAAGTGACAAGGTACTAAAGTGTAAACATATCTTTGACGTCGACTGTACATAAAAAGAAGATTCCCGATTTTTCTTTATAGCTAGTACCCAGAGCTTAGTTTGGGAGTGAGAAAGTTTGTGCGAGATTGTCCTCTCTTTTTTTTCATAATTTATTTAAGTCCTCCTTGCTAGCAAAGGTGGTTAAAATAATTTAACTAGGTTATTTTAGCAGTCGTAGCAGTTAGGTTTAACTTACCTAAATATAGGTAAGAACAATAGGATAGGTATTATATAGGTTTAAAATAACAAAAGTCATGGAGTAGTTCCTATAGGTTGGGTGTAAATGTTGCACAAAAAACTACGTAAGTACCTACTTACTACGTCATTAGATAACAGGAATGAAGCTGTATTCAGCCTCTTCAACTTAAATACAGCTAACGGCGGTTAATGCACATACTGGCAATGTTAAGGCTGCGTTTCCACCAGAGCTGTGCTAGGCAGCTAAGCGGTGTTGCGAGGAAAAATCCACCAATGGGATTATTTTGTTTTAATAGCCTCACTATCTGATTGGTGGATTTTTCCTCGCAACACCGCTTAGCTGCCTCGCACAGCTCTGGTGGAAACGCAGCTTAACACAGAATCATATGAATTAAGTATTTTTATATCATAATAAGGCCAATCGGAATGAAGAGCAGGCGCGAGCGAGCGGAAGCGGCCGCTGGCTCTGCGCTTGTTCAATGGGTTTTATTGCTTATAATTGAGCATTTACTTGCGCCAGGCAGACGCAGGATTATCGCAACTACATCGGCGGTTCATACTTTCTACGTAACCGAGATCATAACTTGTAAAACAATTGTGTTGTTTCCTGAAACGAATCAAAGTAAGTTTGTAACGAAGGGAGCGTAGACCTCGACACAGTCTGCTCGTGGACTCGGACTCGGAAAATAGGGATCGTGGAGGAGAAATTAATATTCAGCCAACTAACTTTAATGTTCTGTCTACATTTCTGAATATAAATATCTTGTTGTTGATCAGAAACTTCTAAATATAACGCAAAGTTCCAGTGTCTTATATTTTGATGGCTACAGCGATTAAAGCTGAAAGTATCAGGTGTCTATGCGGAAGAAAATGCGCGGTTCTCATAAAATTATAACGGTTAATTTAACGCTTTGTTATTTTTGAAGGCACGCGTTTGACTTTACGAGGAAGGTTGTTGTCGCTGGCTAGTCGATGCAGCACTAAACACGTGGCTTTATGTGTGGAGTGGACCTCCGCTCCGCTTCATTACCTACAAGATGGGTGACATTTTTAAAATGTTAAATTAAATAACATTCCACTCGACTCGACAAAGAAACAAATCGGTTTTACTAAGCAAATTTACCTACTTATTAGTAGCGAATTGACTTAAATTGACTGGTATACCAATGCCATCGTCGTTGTATAAAGCATTAACCAAGCGCCAGTTAAAATGACGGGTAATGTATCATTGGATAGCGTAAAAAAATATTATTTACATGTTATTGTAAATTGCCCCCCCCCCCTCTATATTCAAAACTAAAAGTATTAAAATTCCGAAAAACATCTTAAAAATGAAAGCACATTAGGTACCTAATGTGGGTAATATTTATTTTTATTGCTTTTGCTAAATATACCCGCTTGATTTCTGATAGCGGCGCTACAATTGGTCAATTTAAGTAGTTTTAGAAGGATCCTAGTAAACAATATTTAATTTATGAAAACAAAACACATGGCAGTAGAAAATGTACATTGCATCGTTAAAAAATCGCGAACTATCATTTTTAGATTATTAACTCCACCCGCACTTACGAGTAGTTGTAAACTGTAACAATTGACATTACACTCGTATTATCACCTCCTTGTCCAGTAGACTCATTTGGCAGCGCCCGCGCTCGTCCCGCAGACGAAGTTGCCTCGTCGTGAGTGAATCAGGCGCACTAATGATATTGATAGGTTTAGGAAGCGCGGAGGCTGCGGCGCGCGCGCCTCGCGGGGGGCTCGCTGCGACATCACATTTCTCACTTCAATTTGTAGCCATATTTGTTTTTCTCGTTCCACCGTCTCACTTCGTTTTGAGCGGAGGTCGTTTTTTAATAATCCTCTTCTCCTTTTTTCATTCCGAGGTGACGTTTATCGTGACTCCCCGGCCCGCCGCGCTCTCTAGTTAAACGACGATTTACCAGTACTTCATCCGAACCTGTATGTCACTGCGATGTCTTTACGATCGAGTATTTTATTTGGATGTATTTTACTGCCACCGTTATTATGACGAACGTTTTATTATTACAATTGTGAACTTGAGACGGGATCACCGTAATAATAAAGATTTTAACGGGCCTTAGTGCAGTAACGTGGGCATTCATGTACATAATTTATCGTTATTCGTAAATTAAAAAACTTCCAGCTCCCATTATTTCTTTTTAGATGTGACTGTGACCTGTGAATATAGGAACCTGTGGTTTGAATGGATCTTTGTCTACTCGTAGCTTAAATCAAACGAAATACTTACAGATATACTTTACAATTAATAATGGCATAGTAAATTTGTTCTTTCGGTAAATGAATGCAAACAAAAATGTTAATACAGATGATTGTTAGTGAAGCCTAATGCAAATGTAGTGAAATCCGCTTCTTTAGGAGATCATTTCTCATCGCTTACCTCTACTGTTGACTTAACCTCGTTGACACTGGAGGAAAATCGCCGACAAAAGTGTTTACACTTGTGTTTATACCAAGATATAAAAACTACAAGTTTTGAAGTTAGAAGTAGAAAAAAATTTAATGTTCGAGAATTAGAAATTGATGATTTCGATATAAACGTAATTATTTCATCTTTTTGATATCACCTTAGGTGTTGCCTGGATAACTAGGTATACTTTTTAAACCGTACTGAAAAAAAATGTGTGTCTGTGTGTTTGTCTGTAGCATCGTAGCTTCCAAACGGATGGAACAAATCAGATTTTTTTTTACAATGCTTGTTTAATATGCATGGTTCTTAGATACGAGTAGGTTTTAATGGAAATCGATTGGGTTGTTTAAGAGACATCAACTCTCGAAGTATCACCATTACACCGGGGATTTTTATCTATTAAAACTACAGGACGCGATTTCAACCTCCTAAGGGATAAGCCCTAGGATGTCCAAGGAATATTCCCTCCAAATTTTAAGTCTAGGTCCAGCGGCTTCGCGTTGATTGACCAGCCAGCCAGTCAGTTTTTTCGTTTTTATACTTACCTTAAATATTGGAAATAGCAAATTCTACGCAAAGGAGACTTACTTCTATTTTTCAGAACAATTATAACTGCATTTATGGATTTTTGAAAATTTGTTGCCTTAACCAGGAAATCGGACTGGTCGAATGTGACAAAATAATAAAGAAGGGAATACGGTCTTTATTTAATTTAAATGTATGAAATAAATGATTACTAAATATCAATGACTCTTTCGAACCGTATCATAAAACACGACTTCATTGTTTTGTCATATTCGACCAGTTCGATTCACGGACAAGGAAGTGGATTTAAAAAAAAAAACCAATAATGCAGTAAGTCTCCTTTGCGTAGAACTTACTATTTCCAATATTTAAGGTAGTTGCCGTCCATGTGGCGTTCGTTTTTTCCACCCTGTATAAGTATAGATTCTTTAAGGCTGAAGCCAGACGAGCGTATTTTTTGAGGTGTGAGTCGCGTAATTTCTGCTCCTCCATTCGGTTTTATAGTAGTAGTAGTAGTATGATGAATGGAGGAGCAGAAATTACGCGACTCACACCTCAAAAAATACGCTCGTCTGGCTTCAGCCTTAAGCTACAAATTCAGTTTGTGAGTTTGTGAGCGAGCGTACGCGCCCACGCCGCTCCGTGGCTCGGTCTGTTGACACACTGTAGGTATTGAGCGTTCAAGTGCTATTAGCATAAATAAAGCCATATGTTTAAAATTCTCGCAAACTTCCCCGCGAGCTTTATTCCATGTTTTATTTAACAAAGTCGCTGCAATATTTTATTACACGGATCACAACCTTGTCAAAGTTGTTTTACAACAATACGTGTGAGTGAGGTTAATTCTGAATGGTTTATACTAGTGGGTTAACTTATTGTTTAACCATTGGCTCTGGCTGCCACGTTTACTGTCTGATTTAACTGTGGCATTGTTTTGTAAATAAATAAAACGGTGTCCTGCCGTTTGACCAAAAGTCATTTGACAAAATGACACTTGACAAACAACGTTTTACAAAAAAATGTTTCGTCACTTGATCATTTTACTAATAGTCATTTTACAAATGATTTACTTTTCCAAATGATCAACAGTTAAATTTACATTTTATAAATGATTAATTGATAAACTGAACATTAAACAACTGAGTTATCAGACAAAACTACTATTGGTCTAAAAACGTTTGGTACAATGTATTATTTGCACAAAGACGAATCAGGGCAGAACCGATAAGGATAGGTTAGGTTAGAAGGCCAAGGCGGGAGCAAAGCTCCCGCCTTGGCCTTCGAGGTTGTTTTTTTTTCTGCCCAGAAATAGGGAAACTAATGTTGAATGCAAAATGTTAGATAACCAAATATGGGTCCTTTAGTTGACATTTGGACAAATGCTTAATTTGCGAAACATATTATTTGGTGAAATGGAAAAAGGTCAATTGACATTTTATTATTTAACACATTTACCATGTGTAGTGTTTGCTAATTGATCAATTGCTAAGTGAGTAAGATGATACTTTTGTCAAATGTCTCGTTTGCCAAATGATCATTTGGTGAAACGTTGTTTGTCAAATGAACATTTGTCAATAATTTTTTGGTCAAACATCAGTGAACCAAATAAAAAATCTTACTTTTATCGACCCAAAACATATAAAATATACATTAAAAACAGTAAGATTACGTTTACGTTTCAGTGGAACTTTCTATCACCTACGTTTCTAATAAGATAACCCTAAAGATACACAAATGAATATATTTCAATATTATCTTTATTATTATCTATAGGATCAGGATGCCTACTTTTGACAAATATAAATCCTATTTGTACTGAAATATATTGTAAACTTCATCTATTTTGCAATCATTAACTTTTCTTTCCTATTTTTAATGTTTATTTGGTTAGCAAACTAAGCAACCTTAGCTAAATTACAGGATAATCAATACAAAATGATAAACTATACCTATAGCGAATTATACAACTACCTACAACTAGGTTGGTTACCACAGTTACGAGTATACAAGTAATTTACGTGTAAAGCTTGGAATGTTCGAATGCGTTGATGTCTTTTGTAAGAAAACATACAATTTCAACAAATATCAAAAACAATAATTTGGATAATAAACAATACTACAATAATTCTAATTTGATGTGTTTGTTTAATCTCTTATCAAATTAATACATTGATACAATACAATACAGAACGCAATCAAATTATTTAGGACCGTTAAAAATATATACAATAAAATATACCTAAAATTAACTTAAAACTACACTAATCTAATAAACCGCTGCCAGTGGGCATCGTTCCCAAAATGCTGGCAGCATTGCCACGTTGAATGGCAATGCTTAATCTTTGTGCCAAATAAAGGCCAGCATTTTGGTCACGAGATGTGTCGACCAGGCGCTTGGAAAGATCTTTAAAAAATTTATGAGCTCCTGGTCCCCACGGTCCTAAAGTTTCGACCCCAAAAGGCTCAAATACGTAGCTTCTATCGAGCTGACTGTACTTGCGCCTTTTCAGGGTCTCCGCTGATTCTGCCGCGGATCCAGCCTTAATTCTCGATCCGGGAAGGTGTGACGGCGCAAGGGTGTCCACGCAAGTAGCATCCCACACCAATGGCCGTCCCAACTTCCACGGAATAAGGGTCATCCCATCAGGTCTTTTACCATCGTCACGCATGAGACCATTTGGTTCCAAAATGGCCGCACAGTTGGCGCTGGTAAAAGCCCGGCGGATAATGTCATTAAGGCTGGAGTGACGGGAGAATCTGCCAGCGCTTCTCGCGCAGGACAAGCCGTGGTGACCAAGCCGGTCGACGCTAGCTCCACACTGGCAAATTAATTTAATAATTTAATTAATTTATTAATTAATTATTAATATATTTTATTTATATTATTTAAACATGGTTTTTAAATGCCTATATGTATGTCGGGTACTGATACGAAGCGCCTAAACTCGCAAAGCTAAAATAAACAAGAGTAGTTAAAAGTTTAGTAGATTTTGTTAAGAACATTTTTTTTTTAATTTGTTGATTTTTCACGACTACCGAAAAAGGGTAATGTTTTGACCTGCCTAGTACATATGTATGTATGTTGTTATGTATGGTTCTTTGATTTCTCGTAGCGGCTGTACGGACGGCTTAAAGCAACAGTCAGAACAAAATGATTCCGGATTGTAAAATTCGTAAAACTATTAGGGCTAAATTTGATGCCTCAAATATAATTTTAACAAAAAGTAGGACCGAAACGTGCGTTACAGTCAAATCCCGCGTTCATAGCTTTTATTGATTTTTCTTTTTAAACGAAATGTTGCGTTTTACGCGGGGCATTGGCCGACGTGTAGGCACTCTGTCCGTAGGTTGTTCGGGTTGCAAGGTACAAATGGGGCCATTTGTCGCGAACGCGAGGCGACAAGCCACGCGTAATCCGCGGCTCTCGCTAATCGAACTGCGCTCATTGCCGACCTGCGCAACACCTGGGCTTCGAACTTCGAAATCACGTTAACCACCTTTTCCTCTAGTCAAGAGTAAACAGTGTGATTCGAACATTCGAACTAATTGATTTCGATACAGAGTAAGCGAGCAATCCAGTACCCTTACCATGAGTCACAATTCACGTAGTCGCTAACGAGTCGAAACTCTGTTCCTCACAGACCTCGCAAGAATTCTTATAGAGTGCGAGGGACAGAGCATTCGACTCGCTAGCGAGTACGTGAATTGTAACTCATGGTAAGGGTACAGGTAAAGAACTCACGCATGGAAGTGGGTTCAAAAGCAATGAAATATTCTATACAGGGTGGAAAAACGAACGCCACATGGACGGCAGCTACCTTAAATATTGGAAATAGCAATTTCTACGCAAAGGAACCTTACTTTTATTTTAAAAAAAAACTGCATTTATGGATTTTTGAAAATTTGAACTTTTTTTTAATACTGGCCGCTATAAATTTTTTTCTTATGTACGCTAGTCTTTGGTTTTTGGCGGGATCAAAATGTCATCTCGCTGCAAGAATGGAACTCACTCGTGAAAATATTCGTGCTATGATTTATTATGATTTTCGGCGTGATTTAACGCAACAACAGTGCATAGATCAATTAACTTCGACTTTTGGTGATGAAGCTCCATCGAAAAGCACTGTGTACCACTGGTTTAGTGAGTTCAATCGTGGACGTAGTATGCTCACGGACGAAGTTAAGGAAGGTCGCCCGAAATCGGTCGTTGTACCACAAAATATTGAAGCTGTGCGAAAACTTATAATGCATGACCGTCATGTTACATATCGCGAGATAGAGGCGACTGTGGGCATATGTATGACGAGCATTAATAAGATATTACATGATCATTTAGCTGTAAAAAAAAATTGTTCCCGTTGGGTCCCTCACAATTTAACTAAGGATCAAAAAGAGGCTCGCGCGAATGGTGCAAGAAAATGTTAAAAAAATATATCCGTGGTGACTCAAAAGCTGTTTATAATATCTACACAGGTGACGAATCCTGGATCTATGCGTATGATCCGGAAACTAAACAACAATCAACAGTGTGGGTGTTTCAAAATGAGCCGAACCCAACGAAAGTAACTCGTGCAAAAAGCACCTTGAAGCAAATGGTCGCCTGCTTTTTCGGTATTAATGGCCATGTGGCTACAGTGCCACTAGAGAATCGTAAAACGGTTAATTCGGAATGGTACACGACCATTTGTTTGCCGGAGGTATTTGAAGAAATACGTAAAAACAACCAGCGACGCAGAATCGTTCTTCATCATGACAATGCCAGCGGTCATACATCACGCGAAACGACTCGATTTTTGGAAGGTCAAAATATAGAATTAACGGGTCATCCGCCGTACAGCCCTGATTTGGCACCCAATGATTTCTATTTATTCCCAAATGTAAAGAATATATTACGTGGTCAACGAGTTTCGACCCGTGAAGATGCAGTCGACGCGTTCAAACAGCACGTTTTGGAGATACCTCAGTCAGAGTGGAAAAAATGTTTTAAAAATTGGTTTCAACGTATGCAAAAGTGCATCGATCATAAGGGAGAATATTTTGAAAAACAATAAAACCATATTTAGTCATATACGTTTGTTATTGTTTTCTATTCCGGTTACATAAGTAGCAGCCCTCGTAAAACAGGACTTTATTGTTTTGTCATATTCGATTTCCGGTAAAGGAAGAGGATTTTTTTCAAAAATCCAATAACGCAGTATTTTTTGTTTTTAAAAATAAAAGTAAGTCTCGTTTGCGTAGAACTTGCTATTTCCAATATTTAAGGTAGTTGCCGTCCATGTGGCTTTATTTTTCTCCACCCTGTATAGCTGGGAGAGTCGCACATTGGAGTGGTGTAAACGCGACAGACTATACGAGTATAAACGGAAATGTTGTCAAATGCTCTACTTATGCTTATCAAAATTCAAAATATTTATTCAGTAAATTGGATGGATTCTCTTTTACACGTCGGTAACATGGAGTGAATCTACTAGCGCTTCGGATAAGACCATCATTGTGGAGAAGAAGCGCCGCAAGAAACTCCAGAATATCATTAGAATCATTACGCTTATATTTATTTACAAGTAGGTATATCACTGTGATATACACGTATTTTTTTTACAAGAAACGGAATATACGAGTACCTACGTACCTATTTTGAACAGTTACTTTTATGATAGACTCACTATCTGCAGCAAATACATTTCTAAATTGATTCAATTAACTAGGATATTAAAATTTTACTTAGTTTTCGATTAAAGTTTTAATCCTATCAACAGGTTTGGTTCACACGGATACGACCAGTTTGTTGGAAAAGTACATGATTTCTTGTAGGTGTATATATTTATTACATACGAGTGAGGTATCTCGTCACTTATTAATTCCGGTGGTAGAGTTGAAGGTCCTTGTCACTGACTTCAAATCATCCGTGACATCTCATCCATCATTAACCTGCGTAGACCTCTTACAAATGCGTCAACCTACCAACAATTAAGAAATAAGTAGTTAGGTACCTAACTGAGTTATGAGTTATGATGATATTTTAATTTCATGAAAACAATTGTGTAGCTACCTCGACTTAATATGCAAAAGACAAGGCAACTTTTAGAGGTTCACGTAGGGACCTATATTGACATTATTATAAAAATTTACAACTTCTTGAATTTTGTTTTGTTTTCATTAGGTAGGTAACTAATGAATTATTTATGTATGAACTGGATGTAATTATTCAAGAAGCGGTTTTAATTCCATAAATACTGGTAAGCACCGGGCAATACAAGGCTAATTTAGTCAAAACTACAGATCGTAATCTATGAAACCATACAACCAATTTTAAGCAGAAAGACAGTTTCATGACCGCTTAGATATTAAATTGGTGCAACGTGTAGTTGGCTCGGCGGCGCGCAGCCATCTGGCCCCGGCCCCTCCGTCCGCCATGTTCCGCTCCTCCCCGCGACCCTCCCACCGCCCCCACCGCAATTAGACCTATCTGGCCCTTTCACCACCGAACCATACATTTCTTTACCACTCAAACATTAAAGTTTAATATCGCCAAGCAATGTTTGGAGGGGTCTCGGGTGGGTTTAGCGCTCACCACATCCCCTCAGACCGATTCGTGTCGTCGCCTCCGTAGTACGTGACGGCGTCGAGCCAAGATAGCTTTCACGAAATAATAAACAGATAGTGGTGGGCAAACCCGGTAACGATCGGTTTTACCTTTACGTCATGCATTTTTATTAAACATTTAACAATGCAATAAGCTATTCAACTTGAATTGTTTACTATTTTGGCGTGTATAAAAATGAGTTGACGCACGTTGAATGGATCATAGGTCCAAATGTCACGTGCTTGCGTAGCTGCTCGTAAACTTTTAAGCTTGTGATTACGAATTAGCTGAGGCTTTCAGAACATGGGTAATGAGTAATTAATAAGGTTCAGGTTCCCTTATGACATTTAAAATTTATTAAGTTTAGAAACATAACCTTAGGTAATGCTACGTAGGTGCTCTTTATAGATAATACCTAACAATAATAAAAACAAAGTTTTCATCATAGGTAAAAAAAAATTGAGACAAGGAGCTATTTGTAGCGTCTATTTTATATTGAATACTCGATATAAAATACTTTTGTCGCGATAAAATTATATAGTCCCCGAAACGCCAATGTTAGTCTATAGGTAACTAAGTATTAATAATATTGTAGAGGTAAAGTTGTGATTTTGTTTGTATGTTAGTGTTTATCTCTGAAGCTACTGAATTCATTTTGAAAACGGTTTCCCTAACAGGAAGCTTCATTTTTTCGTTAAAGCGAAGGGAAGGGAAGCGGAGCGAAGTAAGGGCAGGTCGCTAATATAAATCTTAGGTTGGAGACCAACAGTTACTAGATCTGTAGTTCTGTACCAGTATTCTTTACTAAACAGTCCGAAAGGTCGGGTGAAACTAAAAGACTACTGTTAATGACTTCAGGTAGGTGCCTGCTAATTATTTATTCTTACTACCTACTACCCGCAGTTACTGTAATTTTCCAAGATATATCCAGTATTATCTAGCTATTATCGGTGTGTCAAATCGTCCATCTAGCCGTTGATTAACATCACAAAATTTTACTTTTATAATATGATTGTGATGAAATAGAAGCATAGGTTATCGGTGGATATCGGTGGGCAGATAATTCATTATCGCAGGTGTGGAAATTAGAGCCTAATGGGCGCCCGCCACGCCCCGGCGGGCCGCCGGTGATTGCGTATTGTGTGTTATTTATTGATTGAATTTCGTATTCTTAGGGTATAATTAAATAACTCTACTTACAATTAGCTAACACCGTATTTTAATAAAGCATGTTTTATTCAAAATTCATTTCCTATAGGTATACTTGAAATTTGTTTGACCTTCAAGGTTTTTAAACCAAAGACATCAACAGGCAAAACCTCGTAGAATATTTTGCAATAAAAAAAATTATAAGCTTATATTTTATTTACGGATCAAATCTTGCAATTTAAATTTGACCCACTTCTCGGTTTCCGATAAAGCTGAAAATTTGCATAGGTACTGAACCGTCCTCAAGGGGTAGGCCTTATAAAATATAGACTTCTTCGGCGTAATTCTACATCAATTTAACAACAATTTTAAAATGAAAACTATTTCTAGGTCGAAAACAAAATTTAGTGAATGGGCTACTACAGGCATTCATAAAAGTAGAAATAGGCTTTATGACCTATATAGAGAGAGGGAGGAAAATAAGAATGCTGACTTTCTAAATTATGTTAGGAATTATTCAAGGACCTTTAAACAAGTTTGTTTAACTGCCAAGGCAAATTTTCTTAGTCTCAAACTTAAATCATCTGACAACAAGGTAAAAACTGTATGGAATATTATAAATAGAGAAACGGGAAAATCAAAAACTCGTGATAATCAAGTCACTCTGAACACAGGTGACCAACAAATCACGTCAAATAAAGACGTTGCCTTAGCATTCGAAGATTATTTTTCTAACATAGCCATTAATACTACGAAATGTCTTAAATCATCCGCGGTTGAAGCTCAATCATTACTTAGCACTAATGTCAGTAAATGTAATATAAACTTTGATTTCAGCCCTGTAAATTCAGATTCAATAGTCAAGATATTTAAATCACTTAGTTTAAAAAAGACTGAAGATTTGTGGGGCACATCAGTTAAGGTACTCTTTCATATCATAGATGTAATTGCACCCCATCTAGCATTAATCTACAATAATTGCATATCAGAGGGGGTCTTTCCAGATCTCATGAAATATAGTAAAGTAATACCTCTTTTTAAATCGGGCGAGATGAGTGATATAACGAACTTCCGTCCCATTTCCATACTACCAGTTTTAAGTAAAGTCTTTGAGAAAGTAATGCTAAAGGATATGTTAGGTCACTTTAACAGAAATAAACTACTTAACAATAACCAGTTTGGCTTTACCAGAGGTCGATCAACAATTGATGCGGCATCTGTACTCATTAAACATATATATAACAGTTGGGAGAAATCTTGCGATGCAGTAGGAATATTTTGTGATCTTTCTGAAGCTTTTGATTGCGTGGATCATACGACCCTTATTTTAAAATTAGAACATTATGGATTGTCCAACAAAGCTTTAAGCCTTATGTCTTCTTATCTAAGTGATAGAACTCAAACAGTTGTTGTAAACAAAACGCAATCTGTTGAAGCTACATTGAAAATAGGTGTGCCTCAAGGCTCTATTTTAGGTCCTTTTTTATTTTTGGTTTACATAAATGACTTGCCACCAACAGTAGATAAACTTTGTGATATTGTACTTTTTGCTGATGATACTTCACTAATTTTCAAGGTAGATAGAAAATCCGTAGACTACAGTAGGATTAACACCACACTAGTTAAAGTACTTAATTGGTTTACTAGCAACAATTTGCTACTAAATGCTAAGAAAACGAAATGTGTTAGGTTCGCTTTGCCTAATGTTAAACCGGTACATTCTAGTATTTTTCTAAATGACGAGTGTTTGCAAATGGTAGATAAGGCAATTTTCTTAGGCATAACATTAGATAAATATTTGCAATGGAGTCCCCATATAGCTGTACTGGCAGGTAAACTAAGTTCGGCAGCTTACGCCGTTAGGAAAATTAGACAACTAACCAATGTTGAGACAGCTCGCTTAGTCTATTATAGTTATTTCCATAGTGTCATGTCGTACGGTATTCTGGTTTGGGGTAAGGCAGCTGACATACAAACTATATTTGTGATACAAAAAAGGGCCATTCGTTCTATTTACAACTTAAACTCCCGTGACTCTTTAAGAGAACTTTTTAAAGAAATTAATATCTTGACTGTAGCGTCTCAATTTATTTATGAGAATATTATTTACGTTATTAGAAATTTAGATTCTTTCACCAAAAATTCTGATATCCATAATTTAAATACCAGAAATAAAAATAAAATCGCTATCCGAAAATTCCGCGTCCGTAAAGTATATAAATCATTTGTTGGTCAATGCATTCATTTCTATAATAAATTACCTGACGAAGTTTTAAAGTTACCCTTTCCAGCACTTAAAAGTTACTTGAAAAGGTCGTTAATGTCTAAAGCGTATTATAGGATCGAGGACTATCTAACAGACAAAAATGCATGGCCTAAATCCGAAACTTAGTCAATAATAATTTATTCAAATGCAAAATCTTTATCTTGTCTAGGGGACACCGTTGATGTAGGAAAACATATCGAAACTTTTATGTGGTCGTCTCGCACCATCTTATATACACATAAGTATGTGTTTTTTTTTTCTCTATCTCTCCCGTAAGATTCTTAATTGGCATGTTTTCCTGCTGAACTACGCATGTTATTTAATACTATATTTAATTTAATATTTATAGCTTTATATAATGCTAGACTAAGTAGTACCATTGTAATAAGAAATATGTTTAAAAAATGACTGACTGCTGAGTTTCTTGCGGCGTTTCTTCTCGGCAGTGGTCTTCTCTTGGGAAGCGCTGGTAGATTCTTGACGTGTAAAAGTGCCCGTGCGGCCTACTTACTGAATAAATTTCTTTTATCTTTTATCTTTTATCTTTTATAAAAAAAATATTTTTATTTTTAATTTGTTTGGCGGGCCGGAAGACAAAAGAGATTTGTCAATCGAAAAAGTGGAACCTACGTTGTGTTGTTTTTTTAATGTTTTAGTAATTCCTGGTTCCTAAGGTGAGAATGAGGGATAACAGATTCTTCTGATTAAAGAGATATTCAAGAATAAGGGAATTCAAATAATTGTATTAGTTGAGAAAAAGAAGCGATTAGGGAACTTCAGTTTATGGATAGTCGACAAGATTATGATTTCTGGTAAAAGCAGAGCCCCTCCCCGCTCTTACTCATGTGCTCGACTCCAGACTGGTCACACTCTGCCAGCCTGCCTCAAACTTGTCTGGGGAGCGTTTCCATTACGTCGCCAAGTCAGTCTAGGTAAGTTCTCGTAACCAAGAGAGCAGAGGACCCAACAAATTGTAGTCACTCCAAGAGGCAGGATTTATTTTATCTCCTAATAATTTAGATGGAGAGACTATTGACCTAAACTACCCCTCTTGTATCCTCGGATATTTAGGACGACGGAATGTGTGTGTTTTCTGCAATCCAGTGTGACAGATATCAAAGCAAACCCAGAATATTGGAGGTCTCCTCCCCTTCGAATCCGTCAAGGCACCCGATACCACACGCTCAGCTTTCGCTTCGCTTAGTCGAATCCCCACGAACCGACATGATAGCCGGGAGTAGAAAGCAGTTGCCGAGCTAAACTCGCAGGCATCCTTGCCGACATGAGATCATAAAAACCAAGCCAGCAAGTCACCTCAACTAACTAACGTCTTTCGACCAGAGGTGAGATCGACTCTTGACGCAACTCAAATCTGACCCCCGGTTCCCCAAGATAAATTTAGAAGCTATTAACTTTGAACAACACACTGAAGCAGTCTGTGGAGTCTGTATGGATACTGAGCATACCCTGTACAGTGTCTCTGCTTGCTATCTTAGTCCAAGATGTTTAGTGACGGTAAGATGTCATCGACGTCTGTGTCCCGCTGATAACTTTCACCAAGACACTAAACCCTCTTCGACTCGAATAGAAAAGGTTGGGAAAATATCCGATGCTTTAAAAAGAAAAGATAGAAATAAATTGTAATTTAGATTGCCAGGACACAAGTAAAACTGTAATCCCCGTTATAAAAGCCAAAAGAAATAAAATAATCTTAACCAAACAGCATGGGAAAATTTAGAAAAGGTTCATCAAATAAACTAAAGATTAGACATGGAGTCCTAAAAGGGTACACAAAATCCAAACGAATTAGATCAGTCTTGAAATATTAATAATCCTTTGAATTCCCTTGATTAAAAACATTTATAAAAGAATATCAAATAAACAATAAAATTATTTACCTTTAAATAATTATAAGTTTCGCAATAGAATTAAAATCCCGTGAAATAATTCAAAGAAATTTATCACTAGATTGGTTTTCCGACGACCAGCGTATATCACTATTGAGCTCAATATGATTTGCTTCTAAGAATTTACTTTTTTTAAAAATTGTTCTGTTTTTTCAATAAATTGTTCCTTTCAAAAATATAAAATTTCGAAACTCAAAAACATTTTGAAAATATTCGTAAATAAAAAAAAAATCAAAATCAAAGAGAAATATTCAAATAAACATGTTCTAACAAGGACAGCTTTGCTACGAATGATCTTATAACCTTGTTGTCAAAATTGCAATGACACCTTCTATAATTCAAAATATTTTGAATGTGACGACATCAAATGTCATTCGTAACCAACTGCACTACTACCCTGAGTGCAACGATGCATCTATCGAATAACCACTAAAAGACAACACTTAGCTTCGGATCCCGACGAGGTGTCAAGGGCGCGCAGCCGCAAACCGAACTCTCACGACAGCTACTCCAGACCGTTTAGAAGCCCTCGTAGTAAGCGACGGAGCTCACAGGATCATGCACCCGCGTGAAATGCATTAAAATATAAGAATAAGTTTACAGCTAAGATTTCCCTGTACTACGAAAGTTTTCCCTACTCTGTTATTATACCCTGTAACACAACAAACATTCACAATAAATTAAACACCATACGGAACCCCTTCTAAACAATGACTATCACCCTTCCATTCGTCTTTCAGATCCTCAACCAGAACACTCATCCTCAAGCTTCCCTATTCTAAATGAAAAGACATGTACGAATGATTAAAATACCTATGAGAAATCACTAGTTCGATTTTCTTGTTCTCAAACCATTAACCAAATTACTCATGAACATGATTTCTTATAGATAAGTGTTTCCAACAACGGTAGGACTACAATATTTACCTTTTTAAAGCAGACTTTGTCTACATGAAAAACTTACGAGAACCTTCTAACGTCTCCTTGCAATATTCCTATAGATCACCTTCTATTTTAGTTTTCACTAATATACACACAACACTTTATTATTTTAAAGACGTACGCCCGTGGAACCAACACTATTACTATCAAGAAAAAGCAAATAAAAATCTTAAGAAATACATTTTTTACAAGCCCGTCGGTAACCCCCGTCAACAATCCCCCAGCAACCCCACACTGTCTAGCCCGTTTTCTAACCAGTCAAATACCAAAGACAATTTAATTCTTGCTTGAAGGTTTGACTCGAGATGAGGTCAGTACAGTACAAATGATGATGGTCTGGTGATGGTGGCCATAGAAACTCCTTAATTACACATGATAAACCTGTCGGGTTAGGGTTCGTTAGAAAAGTATTGACGAGTAGATGACGACTGTGCAAAAAAAAGTACAGTCAGCAACAAAAGCTTGTCCTAAAAATGATTTTTTCTACAGAAACTTATCTTGGTTCTGAATAGAAAAAAGCTTTCAATAGATACGAGGTATTCTAGGTGTATGCCAAATAATGTGCTTTAATAAAGCATCAGATACAACCGGGCGGCAGTTTACTGTACCTATGTAGCGAAGATTAGCGACTTAAAAGATTTATATCAAGAGCAGCAATATGCACGTAGAACTATGGATTCATGAAATTCTACAAACGAAATAACATTAATTATAAAGTCATAATTTTACATTAACATGTGTTTTCGTAATTTTTGCTATAAATCGCCGTGGTGTCAGAAATATTAATTAACGCTAGCGTTGAGCAATGTTCACATTGGAACAATAGCACCGTCGCCGTCCCAAGGTTTCTACGGTGAATCGACACTTTTGCTACGTTAAAACAATTTCATAACGAGACACTCGAATTAATTAACTTATGGATGTTAATTATCTCATCAGAGCCGTAGAACCGGGAACAGTTTCTTTCAAATTACCATTTTTAGCTCGTATTTTATTCTTGCTTTGTATTCAAAACTGAACGTTATTGTATTACTAAAAAAGTTGCTTTTACAATGTAATGATATTGATAAAGATACGAGGTTACAAAAGTAACCAGTCGATTTGCTGGCGGAGCTTATCGGCGCGTCACATCGGACGGACGGACCAATTAATTACTACAGTGTAATGAGAAATCACCGACACTATTATTATAATTGATAGTGTAGATAGGAATTAATGAACTAAAGGACCCTCCTCAAGAGGAAAAGGCAGCTTACAAAGTTGATACTGTTAGATTTCAAGCGTTCTAATTGTGGACTTTTATTAGCTAGGTTAAAAGTAAATATCTGCACAAAGGTGCAAAAATGTGTATACATAGACCTTTTTGCCTTAGTAATTAGGCCTGTGTACATATTTTTAAGACTTTGGGACGTATATATATTTATGAACTTGACTGTATTAGAGGAGGTCCGCGACTTCGTACGCGTAGAATTATTTTCCCGCTACTCCTCCTATTTCTTCTCGAAAAAAAAAACTTAGTGCACTCCTAAGGAACCCAAGAAATACTCCCTCCAAATTTGTATGTAAGCGTGCTTCATTAATTTCCATTTTCTTCATCACTTACAATTAACTGAAACTCTAGTCTAAAGGAAGCCACATACCTAAAGTTATACATATACATACATATACATATGCTATAATATCTTCACGCCTGTCTTCCAATGTCGTATATAGGCAACCTCTACAGTTTTCTCTTCATCAACCTCCTCATGCACTTCCGTTAGTTTCGGGTGCTTTTAATTTGGTCCTATTTCAGTGCATCGCGCTTTTGATTACTGTCTGTGCTTCTAGGGCGGCGCTACGGACATCTCATTGACTGTGACTTTTTAATTTAATTTAATTTTATTATGATTAAGTATGAATTTATCTTATGCATGTATAAGCGATCAACCCATGTAGTCCTGAAGCATTTTTTAACATTGCTTTAAATTGTATGATTATGATATTTTTGCATGCCAGATACTGGCAAAATGTGTGTTACTTTGTCCAACTGTAACATCTTTTGTACCACATTTAGGCAAAATAAAGAGATTTGATTTGATTTGATTTGATTTGATTTGATTTCTCAACTCACTCTCACTCGCCATTCCAACTCTTTTTCTAATTAAAGTTGTGCAATACTAAAGCCACTCTATGAAAGTACAACAACAAACCTAACGAATAAATCATACCTAATTTACTTTTCCTAAAGTGATGGCTGAAATTTAAAACTCCCTACTTTTTGTACAAAATCTTGTTAACCTCGAACACTCAATAACTATGACGTGGCCAATTTGATAATGCATCACGTGTTGCTACATTTTCAGCCGTGAGTGAGATGTTCGGAACATCTGCCTTCCGTTGTGAATTAGCAGATTTGCATAATTTAAGCCTAAGTGCTACCTGCTTCTACGTTTTTAGTGCCTGGTTAATGGTTATACTTACTTAAATATTTTATGTCTATACATTCTATATACATATATTATTACTTTTAAGGTTAGGTGTATCTGCTAATTATATAAATAAATAGGGTTTGAAATTTGATTTATAATTTAAGTTATATCTTTACAATTGGGATAACTAACACCATATTTTTACAATATCTGGTGATTCAAAAGCTTAAGACCAAGACCTACTTTAAGGTCTGTTCATCCTTACTTGTCTTATATAGTAAACAACTTTCTAACCTCAAAATGAACCTTTTTTGGCTAAAACAGCTATTTTAAACAAAATAAAGCAATCACACACAATACATTGGCCAAGTGATGTCCAAAATGTTAACTCGGTTTACTTTATTTACGATAAAAGAGCTGTTTTAGCCAAAAAGGTTAATTTTGAGGTTAGAAAGTTGTTTACTATATAAGACAAGTAAGGATGAACAGACCTTACATTTTCTGTTTTCAACACGTTATTCATATTTTCGGTTTTGGCATTTTTATAGGTTTTTTCATACAAAAGACATCAATCAGATCGAACTTTGCGTAATATTTTAGAGAAAACAAAATCATGATGGATGACATTGATTCTTAAACGTTTTTTTATAAAAACTCTGTTAGTATATTGTCCTCTTCATTGTCTCAAAATCATCCAACCAATTTCATAATTTTGAACCCCTTGAACTTAGAGTAGCCACTTAAAATTGAATTTTGGAGAGGTGCCTTGTGGCGTTGATGACTTACAACAATGCGCCCTACAATAATAATCGTTCATCTACCGTTTACAGCTGATAAACCCTGCGGTATTATATCTCATGCAATGATGTAAACGTATATACGTTTCTCCAGATCGTCCTCAACTCGATGCACCGGTACCAGCCCCGCATCCACCTGGTGAAGATGCGCGATGGCGGCGGCCCCGTCACGGACCTGGCCCGCGAGCAGCACCGCACCTTCGTCTTCCCGGAGACGGTCTTCACCGCCGTCACCGCCTACCAGAACCAGCTCATCACCAAGCTGAAGATCGACTCCAACCCCTTCGCCAAAGGCTTCAGGGATTCGTCACGGCTCACGGACTTTGATAGGTTAGTATGTGTTTCTTAATGAGAGATCTACGAAGTTATTATAACTAATTCTGTTAATGTACGTCGAACTTTGTGACAGCCGTACTCGTAATTCGTAATTAAATAACACTTGGTACTCCCAAGGCATATGGTAGGTGTGTATCATTTCAATTTAAAAAAAAAAAAAACCTAACAAGTGTAATTCGTATAAATATAAGCTGTCACAGGCATCATCCTAGATTAATCTAACTACTTGTGAGAAGCAGAAGATTTCAATTTCAACATCTTTCTAAAGAACCATAAATAAATAACACTGCTTCACACTTAATTTTTACACACGAATTTAATAGCTACGAGTATGTATAAAGTTGACAAAAAATGGAAAGGGAGAACTTTTAAATTGCGATTGGACCATTTTCAAAGATAAAAACTAAAATCGTGGAGTGACAGACATGTCCGTCCGACACACGTGTGCCGCGATCCCAAAGTGGACCGAATCGATGCTGCGGTGCTTCGGGCAAGTTTGATAAATTGGCAGGTTATTAGCAACAGTTGAAAGGCATTAGGTCGGCCGCCCTGCAATTTGCGCGGCGAGCGGCTTCAACATGAATAAAAGATTAAAACGCGCCTCCTCGCCTGATTGCGACTGATACGCGGCTGAATGCTGATCGCGGCACCGATTTAGGGATGTTCGCGTTGTTATCCGCCGAATCTGCTTAATCGACTTTCAAAATAATCGATATCTACTTACACATACGTTATTATGGTTATGTTTGACGCTTTATTACAAAAAGAGAAATACTGAAAATTGTTCGGTATAAATTTTAATATTGTAGGTAACTTTTTTTAACGGAAGTTACTAACATCAAATCGTTATACGGAAAATAGAGTAAGAAGCAATCAAAATACCAGTAATCTATAAATGAATAAACAATTTTCTTTGCAAAAATCGATCATACCAAGTAAGTAGTAAAGTTTTGCATGATTTCCATTACATTACACGGCATTTCCAATAAGTAAAATAAGTGCGCTTACTACGAATAAAGTAGCTGCAACCCAGTGTTACACTAACGGAACGCGCGAGCAGCGTGGGAACGCAATCGCGCCGCATTGTGCCGCGATCTGATTATTAGAGAGTGGTTATTGGAGGCTACAAGAAGCGTATTATTCCGCGACAAGAACCAGTAATCTGTTCTGGCATTTGTAAAAAGCGATCAGCGTACACGTCTGCTTGTCACCGTTACTTGAACGTTTACAGCGTTCTTTGGCGAATACGTTTTCGAGTCGTTAAGTCGAAGGCGATCGCGCGATGGCCTGGCGAGACGAGAATCCGCCGGGAGGCAGGAGAGCGGGCGTTCCCGTGGGGACCACTACTACGCAGCCCTATTTAAGGATCCATATATATTTTGTATTTTCTTTGTAATTTCGTCATTTTCACGTGAACGCAATTTAGTTGTATCGTCACTATTCGAACCGTTAAAATATTTATTGCAGCTGGTATTTAATCAACATGAACTCGTTTAACTGACTCAAATAATGCGTCACTATAATAGCAATACCTGAGTTAAATAAATCCTAAATCAAATCGTAACATGTGCTTAAGTTTGGTGTGAGATGAACGTGACAATTAAATGATTATAACGGGCAGTAATGGTGCGAGAGTTGCGTGCGAGAGGCAGTGGTAGAGGCGAGGGCTCACGTCGGCGGCCCGCGGCGGCGGCGCGTAATCACAGGGCGGCCACTCATTATGCCCTAAACGACAAATTAAAGCGCGTTTCTATTATCTGGCATCGGTGTGATGCGCACTCGCCCGGCCGGTCCGCCGTGTTTATCCGCCCGACAACCTGCTGATGCTGAATTATGCAAAAACAATCATCTTTCCTCATTTAAACCAAGGTCATTCAACTAACACAATAACCTATAATTTTCATGGAGGAGATAAACTTTTAACTGTTATGTCTTCGCGAATTATCTTGTCTTAAATAGTGAATAATTTACAATTACTGAATAGTTAATAGCTTTAGGTTTTATGACGTTACTTTGTTGTGGTATTAACATTTGTTGAGTTGTAAAATTAGCTGTTAAATGTCAAGTGATTACTCAAGCATCGATTGTGGGATGCGAATTCAATCACAGCTATGTAAAAGTTGAGTGTCATGTTCACTTCACGGGGTAAGATCGTCGGCTATAGTAGGTATAGTAGGTATACAGTCATGATGGCGATGGGGGAATTACTGGGCTATTATTCATGTAATGTTCGACACGACACTCCGTGACTACCGATTTGTATTAATTGATAGAGCGAGCGATGAGCGACGGAGATGGACGGCTAATTCGAGATGTTATCGCGCAATTACCTCGGCGCTCGGCGTCCTCGCCCGCCGCCGCTACTGCACTGAACGCTCCCACACTATTGATAAAGAATCATAAGATGCTAAGCTGTTTTTGTGATGTCTTCGTTTTGTTAGTTAGGTTAACATCAGTAATTTAAAGAAGCAACAATATTATATTTTTTGAAAATAAAAGGCTTGGTATAGCTATACTCTCGTTGGAGTTGATATCGACTCCAGCAAGAGTTATCCTTAAAGTTCATTGTAGAATTAAGATATCACAGACCATATTATCACACTATAGTTACGCTAAAGTTCTAATTTAAGTATCAGCTCTGGGGATTTTTAACATATTATCGTATTGTTTATTTGTGGGACCTACCATATAACTGTGACAATACTACGACATGATAAAAAAAAGATAAAAGATATTTATTCAGTAAGTAGGCCGCACGGGCACTTTTACACGTCTACCAGCGCAGACCACTGCTGAGAAGAAACGACGCAAGAAACTCAACAGTCAGTCGTTTTTTAAATATTGCTTATGTTATTATACAATTATAAAACTTCACCTAGCATTATATAAAACAATGAATCTAACATTAAAATACATACCTATATCATGCTACGTGAAAGGCAGTTGTATATTGAGTACAATATATAGCTATACAAACTTTCAAGTTTCTAGTTAGATAAGTCACCTCACTGTTGTTTTTGGGGATGACTTATGTTTTCGTCAACAAATGAAAATAGACTAGCGAGCTTTATATCGTACATTGTACAACAGGGAAATATTGTTAATTTGAACCCTTAAACGCGAGAGCTATAAATAACTAAAGCAAGCCACTCAAAGTCATTTCCGCCGTGAGTGGAGCTCCCACGTACGTTGGCAGCGGATTGAAAGCCGAATAATTAGAGGCCGCGTATCTGATGAGTCTGGCGCGGAGACCTGCCCGCTACTGTGTAGTGCACTCATTCTATTAGGACCAGCCGAGCGATTACTTTTCATTTAGCCTCTTCTATTTTTAGAAAGTCTTTGGTGATCGTTTTTGTAGTTAATCGATCTGTCTCGCGCTACCTAGTATTTTTTTCTTTTAAAACATCAAAAGACTAATAGCGTCCTTCTGTACATTATTTTTTCAGTATTTTTACTTTGATGATGTTTATCACAGGGTGGTATTTTCTATTTCCCTAATATCTAATTAATAAATTATTGTAATGCCCTAGAAATATATTTAAAATATATATAACTTAAAAGATATCGCTAAATCTTTTTTTTGACACGATAAAAACATTCCAAATCTCAGCCCGGAAGCCTTAAACCATTTTAGACACGTGACAGACAATAAAGGCACACATCGTGTTTTTCGAATAGCAACTGAATCCGGTAAGATAAGTAGTAGGTAACTAGGTATGAAGAAAACGTTCAGTACTTTTTGTAATTTAATGTATACAACGCTCAGGTACATTGCTGTGATGTGAATACATCGACCTTGCTCTGAAATATGATTTGAAATACCATTACTATCGTAGGACGGAGGGTTATCAGTTAATATGAATTGTCCAAACTTTACTACTCAATTAATTCAGAGGCGCCAATTTCGCAGCAATATATCTACACTAGTCAAATTACAATGACAAATATAAATTTTAAAACAACTGGCCTAGCCTTAATGACTTCCTTCGCTGACGGCCGAAATCGTCGGACAATAAGTGTGATGGATTGCCATTGTGTGAGAGCGCGTGGGATTTGGTGGCCGGTCCATTAATTAATAGGACACGCCTCTCGCTCAATCAGGGCGATATTTAGCGCGAGTGAGCGCGATATTTATGCGCCAACGCACCTCTTCGTTAATTGCGCGCGATTCACTTAGGCGTAGGTGTCGGCCGGCGCTTGAAATATCCTTTTAACGACAACTGCGTGGCGGCCGGGGGCGGCGCGTGTTGTGTTGTACGTTTATAAGTACTTCCTTTAATTTTATTAATCACCTAATATACTAATCGCACTAGATCACAATTTTGTTTTATGTCTTTGTTTTACTTATAAATTTTATTAATATACAATTTTATTAGGTACTCTTATCATAGTTATCATATTTGATATTTATGTTGCATGACTGGTCAAGACCAGTTTACCATTAAAGTTACATGGTATTAACATCATTATTCATGAACACAATGGCACTGATATCAACGCAGTTCACCGGAGCCGTAATAATGCATCTAGTACGATTACAAAGTAGCGGCCTGTACTTATATTATTTCCTTCGCCGAAACGCCCACATTGCACTTAATGTGGGTAGTAAGTAGGTAAATAATAAGGAACCGCGCTGTCAATAGCCTAGAAATTGTATTCGTATCTGCGTAGAACTGTATATTATAACCATGCATACCAACTATATTTACAGATTAATGTCAGGTTGTGCTGTCAGCTAAATTTACTTTGAAAAATAATTATTGCCCATGTTACGATATATGTACCTACTTATATACCTACTTTATTATTATATCATGCCTGCTAATACCTATACGTTAAAAGCACCAACACCAAATCATTAGTAACATCTGCAATAAATTTTACAAAAAGATACGCTTAGATAGACTCATTTTGCATTCGCAGGCGTAATATACATCGATAAGAGGTCCGAGACGAGATATCGATAAACCGCGCGGGCCGTCCCTAGCGGCGGCCTCTAAGAGCCGCCGCCCTGTAATTTGCCGCCGGAGAGTGTTGGCTATTACTGCTGATACCGAGATCATAATAAATACGCCATTAACGCCCCCACGGCACCCGAAACGACATAACCACCGAACACCACGACGAAAAGAACGCCAACAACCTCCGCGCCGCTTACGACGTTCCTACAATCGTCATTCGGAAACGTGTAAATTTTAAAACATTAAGCCCACGATACCTATGAGTTAGTTAAAAATTAACCGATTTATTCCACCTTAAAATTAATCGTACTGTTTTGTGGCCGCAGATCGTAATCGTCCCGATATGTCCATTACGCAGCTTTCATGAACTTCATGTTGATTTAAATGATGCCAACATTTTAACACTTTATTTTATGTTATTTAAGACCGCTCAAATTTAAAAAATATTGGTTGATTTAAGTGGATTCATAACTTTCCTCGAATTGCGATATTACCGAAGTGAAATCACCTGTTAATATTGCTGGTATTTTCGAAAATTATACATCTTGTGAGGTAATCAAAATTTTATGTCGCATGTTACCGGCGTGTGAAATAATTTGGACGGTATAGTTGCACGTGAAAGTTAATGTACGGTTTCTCTAACACCAGAAACCGCTATTAAGTAACTATTAGATTTTTTCTTTAAAATTTGAGGACGGTTAGTAAAAAATGTTTTGTATGGCGTGTGTGGGCAACCTACCTGTTTTAATTCCCGGCCGATCCGCCGGCGCCTGCGGCCGCGCGGGCTCATCGGTGATAGATTAAATTCGACACGGCATCTCATGATGTCATGCCAATTTTGAGTCTCACCTCGAGCCCGGCGTGTCGTCACGCTCATTTGGTCCCGGCGCGCACGCACCGGCCGGGCCCTCCCATTATTAATAACGCCTCGACACCGTGCGCGCACGACGCGGGCGTACATCTCGGGGAGTTACGGACTCGTTCGATTTCCATTGACCGAGCGTGAAAGATGCATTATTGCATGCTTATAAGTGCGCTAGTTGATAGTTTCGCAGAGAGGCTAAAATAGCGAGTTCTCGAGAAGCGTGGCTGGTGGCGGTCGCGACGCTCCGGGAACCATAAAGGCTGCGTCTGCGCCGCCATAAAGGGCCGGCCGGGCGGCGCGCGCCTCGTTAACACCGCGCCCGCCACTCGTAAATACGCTTCGCCGAAACAATCTCCACCAATATTAGATCTTGTTAGTCATTTTCATAAGCATATTTTATCTTGTTAGGTATAAAGAAAAAAAACCTTCTAGTATCCAAGCAACCTCTTTGAGTTATACTGTTCACCTTGTCAACTGCACGCAAAGGCGGCAATCACAAATTTACGTGGTTTATAAACAAGATATTGCTCAATCCATGCATATCTAAAAACTTTTATGCACGGAAAAATACAGTGTAACATTCCTAAATCCTATGGGAAAATTAGATAATTTGACATCATGTAACTCAAGGAGTAAGCACCTCTTTAAGAAAGCCACGTGGGCCGTTCAGCGAGCACGGATCGTTCTGCGAAGTCAGTTTTATGGACTACGGACCGCTGAAAGCCAACGATCAGGCAACTCGCAAACGCCCACGTTCGCGGAATTTGCAGCTTGCGCACGCGCCACCGTTTCGCTGGAACTTATCTCTATCTCAGAAGTGCTTGTGTTTGAGAATTCTACACTTTCATTTTTATATAAACTTTAGGTAGTAAAATTGAATTTAGTTCTGCTGCTAATTACCTAATGTAAACTAAAACTGATTTTGCATAGATTTGGATATTCATAGGAAGATGTTATAAATGTGGTCACCCTAAACAGCTGCTTAAAGTTACTTCTGTTGTTTTTCCTCAGAGACCCGATGGAGCTGATGCTGATGGAGCAGCAACTGCTGCGCTCCCCGCTGCGGCTGTACGCGGGCGGCGCGGAGGAGGAGGCGGAGAAGCGAGCGGCCTGGGCTCGCACCCCACCCGCCCTGCAGCTGCTAGCGCTGGGCGGCCGCGGCTGGCCCGCCGCCTGGCCGCAGCCCCTTGCGCTCCCCCCAGACCTCTGGATGCAGAAACCCCCTACTCCCCTACGCTACTGCCCTTACCCTCCCCCCGCGCATGCAGCGCCCTCCAGACCAGACCACTCGCCTTCACCGCGACATCCATTGTGAATCAGAACTACTAAATATACAATTAGATGTGTGAATTGAAACAGACATTCCAAAAGACTATTACCCAACAGACTATCGACAAAATGTGCTGTGAGGACTTGTGAAAACATGACGTTAAAGACATAGTACCTATTAGTAATTAACTTAGGCATAGTAATTATTATTGTACTAGATTAAGAAAGTAATTACATGGTTCCTACCGGAAAAGATGATTTAAATCGTATTGTTAATATAGATCAGATTTTAACATTAGTTACCTGCTAGGAATCTATCTATCCTACCTTTCTTTAGCGAGGATGGTCGCACTAGCTATCTATTTTTTGTTATTTTAAAGAAAATAAAACCCATCAAGAAAATATATGTTTGAACCAAAGACGTTATTGTTTGAATGCATTTTGTAAACAATAATATGTAGAGCTAGCGATTAGACCCCTCATTATAATATATGGAAATCATGAAGAGGTTAAATTAACATTCCAATAAGCATAATAAATAATTGTAATATTTAGGAATCAACGGGCTTGTTAAAGTAATTTCACCTTAGATAATCGAGGCAAATGGGTTTGTCTAATACTGGAGCCCTTTGTTTAGATTCCTAAAAATCCCCAAAGCGAGTGTTGTGTAATGCTTATGTCAGTGAATTAATTAGTTTGCCTACGTTTGCACGACCAGATTTAGTCGCCTTCGCAGTAAATTTGAAATCATACTTTAGTTTGTATTTACAGTTTCACAGCTGTTCCATCTCACAAAGATGGTTATTAATAAATTTTTTGTTCTTGCAAAGGACTAAACAAACCGCTATTTTATGAAGTGTTTGAACCTGAGTTACAAAATATAGCTAATTCACTATCAACAAGCATTTGCAACAAGTATTTGTGTGTATAATATAGATGATACACTATTTATATTCCACTAATATGGTATCTAATATGGAGATGTATGTATTGTATAGCGATTGATTAAATTATTTTTGTAGAATAAGCACTGTATATAAAGAGGTCACTTAGATGTTTGTATTGGTAAGAAGTTATGGAAATGTTTTAGTGGGAATAGCGACGCTCACGGTCTTAGCTCACGTCATTCATGGCCAGAAGCGTGCTCGCGCGCTTAAGTACATTTAACCAATGTGTATTTATTTGGGCCTTGTAGAAGTGTATCACAAGTAGGTTTATTTCTACGAAGTGATCAATTAATATGGAACGTAATAGCGAGGGTTACTTAACAGTGATTTAAAATTGAGAATGGTTGATTGTGCTATACGTGGGGTCCGACACAACAAATAAAAATGTACTTTTAACACTTTTTTGCATTGCATAACTGAGTCAAAGATGGTAGTTACGAGCAGTCTCTCCGGGCGACGGCCGGCTGACGGCACGTCATATTCTGTCTTATAGAGAATGCTGAAAAAATAGACCTTAGTAAAAAAAATGTTTTACTAGTCTGATTCACTGGCATTACACTGGCTTATAAACCAGCTAATAAAAGGAGAGGTATGTTAGCCTGAATAAGTCATTTAATAACCCGATATTAGATCTTAGATCTATTCGATGTTTACTGAATAACCATAAAGCGTCAAAGCTCTGCTGCCGTGGAGTTTTGGTCAAATGACAAAATTTGTTGCTAGTGACAATGTCCTTCAAAGAAAAAAGTATGAATCCGTCTAAGAATGATATTGCCAACCAAACAGCGGTTTAGCTAAAGATTTGCACTGGTTGTTAGAGCAATTATAAATGTTGCTTTTTAAGAACCTTGTTTTAATTTGAAGTCGTGTCATAGAGTTGGTAAAAGGGTAAGGACCAAAAACTTGGGCACGCTAATTTTCTATGAATTTTTTCCGTTGTGACACGGAAATTAGCCATAGGTACAATTGTAGGGATACTTTTCGCCGCACAACGGAACTTGTTTCGAATTCGTTGTTAACTGCACATAACTGTGGTCCAACTTTTTGGTCCTTACCCAAAAAGTTTTGTGTTTTTAAGGGCCTGTTTCACAATCGACAAGTAAATTTATCTGTCAATTAAAATTGGCTCTCTCCTTGTCTATGTTCAAGTGTAACACAGAGAAAGGGCGAAATTCATCTGTCAAATAAGCTTTAGTTATCGATTATGAAACAGGCGGTAAATATCATAAACTTAAATAATATAACATCAAACTACTTAATATATTGTAACCACGCAACCATTAACTAAGATCTGTTGTTAGTTATTTACTATCCGAATATTACAATGATATATTGATACTATTTTCTATTACCTACCGGCTGTTTGTCGATGAGTGTGCTGAGATGTGAGCCCGCGAGGTACCGACATATCAGGGCTCTGCCCTATGTGCTAATAAACTGAAACCGTTTCTATTGTTGTTTTATTTTATTTCATTTCACTCTTAGCACAGGAGTCAATTTTTGAATCTCATTCAATGACTAAAGCTCACCAAAATGGCAGATTGTTACTGATTTCTAGAAGTTTTATATTTTTGAATCTCACTGGTGACTGAGGTCTCAGTCACGCCATTGATATTAAATACGAGCCCTTCACCTGTTCGTAAACAAGATCACCGTGAGAATTAATTTAAATTTTACTCTCTTATCATCAGCGGCAATTCAAAAATCGACTCCAAGGTGTATATTGTAATTCAGAGAACTGCCCAATGGTAATCTCTGGGGTGTTATTATCTTAAAAACGGCGGTCGATCGAACGAACGAGCGAAAGCGCAGCGGCGAGTTTAAGTAGTCCCATCAGAGCGAAAAAAACACATTTAAGCGCGTCTATTCAATTTGGTAGCATGGCTTTTCGAACGTATAAGGCTGCTTAATTGAGAATGCACGCGCTAAAATGTATTTTGTTCGCTCGGACAGGACTAGTTAAACTCGCCGCTTCACATTCACTCGTTCGTCCGTCCGTTCGTCGTAGTTGTTGAGAGAATCACACCCCAGGTCAATTGAATATAGGAAGTACTTCATAGAACGACTAGGATGGATTTTTTTTCTGATAAATGCTGATTTAATTATTCAAAATATATGTTTAATGGAAACTGGGTTTCGTAGTATAGGTCACGCTAGCGTGCGGAACGGTCTTTTAGGTACCAAGTCTAAAAGTGCCTACAGACTTATGCTATATCAAATAGCGTTGACCATGAAACTTAATAGACATGCTCAGAAATACAATCATTATACTCACTCCTAAGATGTTCTTTAACGTACTTAGTGATGAGGTCAAGCCAGCTAGTGCGCCGTAGAGTTCGTTGACCAACTGGAGTAGAATTTGTAATTCCGGAGTAGCACTTGTAACTTACTTATAAATCTTACGTGATCTTATGAAATGAATCGTTTAATTCACTTGTAATTAACAATTGACGACGTGCTAGCCTAGTTGGTAGTGACCCTGCCTACGAAGCTAGCGGTCCTGGGTTCAAATCCCGGTAAGGGCAGATATTTGTGTGATGAGCACGAGTATTTGTTCCCGAGTCGTGGATGTTTTCTATATATTTAAGTATATATTTCTCTATATAAGTATTTATATCGTTGTCTAGTAGCCATAGTACAAGCCTAGAGCTTAGTTTGGGACTAGGTCAATTTGTGTGAGATCGTCCCTTGATATTTATTTATTTATTTATTTTTAATTAATCTGACGACGCGGTTAGGCTACTTACGAAGTTAGCGGTCCCGGGTTCGAATCCCGGTAAGTACAAGTAATTGTTCCTGAGTCTTGAATGTTTTCTATGTATTTAAATATGTATTTATCTACATAAATATGTTTAACGGTTACAAGCCTATAGCATAGTTTGGGAAAATGTTAATTTATGTGCGAATGTGCTATGACATTTGTTTATTTGAAAAGCTATAAGCAAAGCTAGAGTGCCTCCATATGACATTAAGATAATAAGAAGATGACTTAAAAGTAGATATGGTAATATCACTATAGATAAATAAGGTTATTGGATGTGAGATCTCCCTTCAGAGTTTCCCAATTACTTTGGGCAAACATCGTAAAAGAATAGGCCCACATTCTCGATATTTAGCTGTATAAACTTTAGGTAGGTGTAATACCTTTGGCCTCAATAGGTGAGGTCGAGTGAACCTCAAGGATTTGATTAGCTGCATTTTTCAACCAATTTTAGAAAGGAGGAGGCTCTCAATTCGACAGTTTAGTTTTAAAGGTTAATAGTAATACACATTATTCTGTATTGGGCCTAAAAAATATTAAATGTTTTTATTACTAGAGGCATAATGGTGTTACGGTTATTCTTGCGCCCAAAGTTGGACGATATAGGTACTATTGCTGGTAATAAGGAATACGCATGATTTTTTTTACAGCTTCAATAAAAGCTGATTCATGTAACAAACAGGTGAGCAAAAACATTTTCTGAATAGCTATAAAAATAACCAAGATATAAACAAAGATTTGTTCCTATCTCTTTCTAGCAAAACAGAATTTTACGTGGAGTTTATATGACCGAACTGCACAATGACGTCACCGGTGCACTTCGGATCTCTCTGTCTAATTAGCGATTTAAAATATTTATTGTATCATCCGTATTTCTTGACCGATTTTAATATTAATTTCACTTTTGGTGATCTCTTTTACGGTATTTTCATATTTTGTTGAGAAATGCGATTTAAGAAATCCATGCATATTCCCTATTGTACCACTCTGATATTTTAAGGGTTCCGTACCCGAAGGGAAACCAACGGGACCCTATTAATATGCCTACGCTATCCGTCCGATATAGTCCGTCCGTCCGTCCGTCCGTCGTAACTTTGAAGAGCTGTATCTTTTGAACCGCAATAGATAAAGGTTTTTTTTTTCAGAATATGTGTTATTACGGCGGATTTACTAGGTTTTTTTAAAAGAAATTAAAATATTAAGTGTCCCCATACAAAACGTTTTTTCAACGTATTTTTATTTTTAATGGTATCGTAAAAATGGCAAAACGTACGTAAGCGTCAGATTTGGTATAATTATGGTTCAAACCCTGAAGAAAAATACACAAAATTTTCTTCAGGGTTTGGCCTAGTTGGTAGTGACCCTACCTACCGAGTCATGGATGTTTTCTATATATTTAACTATTTATTTCTCTATATAAGTATTTATATCGTTGTCGTTTACCCATAGTACAAGCCTAGAGCTTAGTTTGGGACTAGGTCAATTGGTGTGACATTGTCCCCTGATATTTATATATTTATTTATTAGATACTAAAAATGGTCAAGTGAGAGTTGGGCTCGTGCTGATTTGATTCGAAATCGAATTCAAATCGGAATATAATAATGCCTACTGTGCAGCGGCACGGAACCCTCGGTGCGCGAGACCGACTCGCACTTGACCGGTTTGTATCGTTTGTAGTCCTTGCGGTATAGGGGGCTGATCATATTTGAGTACTGTAGCTTGTAATGTAAAAGGTTCCCTTTTCAATTTAACGCCCACGTGAACACAGTTGACACCCCTTTATGTCTATAGGTACGGTAAGCAAAATGTTTTAGCGAAATCAAAACCTGCGTTCTGTTGATATTCGGATTCCGGTTTGGACTTTATCAAATAAAGAGTCTTATTATTATCCAACTACGGCAAAACAAATAGGTTTATGATTTTAAGAGTCCATATGAGTCGTATAGAAGCAAAGTCAGCAACATTTTTTTTTTTTAATGTAGCAACTTTGAATGTAGTCTGGTAGTTAAAATAATCGCAAATTAAAAAATATCATCTATACGATTTTCAACCATATTGGATGTTGCTGACTTTACTTCTATATGACTCATATGTATGTTAGTTATATTCGTTTGTTCATCTGTTCCTTCGTAGCCTTTAGTCTACCCAACACAAACACATTAATGGCCTGTTGTTTGATCAGTAGTTAAACTAACTAATGGTCAAAAAACGTTACTAATGGTTAAAATCTCAAGGAAATATGACAATTTTTCGATTCCTTCTTCGAATTTTAACAATTAGTTGAGTTAACTACTGATCAAACAACAGGTCCTAAGGCCGTATTTTACCAAACTGGAATAAGACTTACTTGTACTATTACTTATTCTGTGCTTACTCCGAGATTAGTCTATACAAATTCGGCGTTTAATCTAGGTATAAGACCATAATCCAGTTTGGTCGAATTCAACCTAAGTAGGTATGACAAATTTAATGTGTCGTTGGCTTCGCCTTGGTGTTGCGCGTGTCATAACTATGTAACGTCATTTTAAATCCATAATCGCGGACATTCGCGGATTTGATATGGTAGAAATGCATGTCCATTTTTTTTTAAATATAGAATTTAGTATCAATCGAGAGACTGCACAGATCCCGGTAATATTTACGTAAAAACAATTAGTTGAATCCGTAGTTAGGTTTTAGTTTAAACTTTATCTTGTAAACATAGGTTCGCACAAGTTCTTCTGGCCAGACGAACTGATGAATAACAATATCATAATTAAAAATGAACATTAAAATATAGCTATTAAATCAAAGGAACATTTCCTCAAATACTGCACAACCAAAAGTGGAAACGATCACTAGTTTTATGGAGACTAGTAACAATAAGGGCCCGTTGTTTGATCGGTAGTTAACTCAACTTATTGTTAAAATTGGAAAAAGCAATCGAAAATTTGACACATTTCCTTGAGATTAAACATTAGTTACGGTTTTTAACGTTAAGTTACTTTGGCTACTGATGAAACAACAGGCCCTAAGTGAGTTAATGGATATACAACCTCACTTCATGTCATTTGATTTTCTGCTGTCCAAAAGAAAAACGCAGTATGAAGCAGTTGTTAAATTCTGTTAATTAGGTTTACATATTGTTGATAACTTAAGAAGACGTTTGGTCTTATTTTTTCATGAACCCTAATTTGACAGTGCCCACGAGAGAGTGAATTTGAATGTTTTTTTAGTGCTATATTCAAACAATACCTACGCCTGAATTAGGGATTTAGCCATGGCTTCATTTAATGCCGAAATATTAACGATGGTAATTGTTTTTTGTAATGAAGAAAACTACGTGTCATTTGAGTAAAAGAAAAACTTGGATAACTGAGACGAACAAGTATAAATGTCATTTAGCAACAATGAACCTACTCATCATTTATAGCACCACCGCCAACTTTTTATGTAGATTACGTATCCGGCATTTACAGCGCTCCTCAACTGCACTCTGGACCGTTACCATTTACATGGCAGGTAATAAGTAATCATCACACTTTTATTTTCTGTCTTTATTAACTGTCATTAGGCATTATTAAGCGCGTATATCGATGATGATCGGCCTTCCGTCCGTCCGGTAATTGCCGTCGATGTAAGCGGCCTACAAATTGAAAGCGGCCGCGGCCCGAGGCGTGTATTGATGGATCTGCTGCCATCGTGAAATTATAGCCAGCTCTTGCGACAGCTTCGCAAATTATGCGTATAATGCTAGTAAATAATACGCGTTCGCTATAAATTCATAAGAGACTAGATGCATGTCGCGCACAATACTGCGCTCACACCCTGCCTCGCCGGCCGTCCGTCATAGGTTGATTCGTGTCATAAGAAGCCGCACCAAACGCTAGTCTATGCAACTGGTTTACTCGGCTGCATCGCCTTTGTCCGCGCGAGACACTATTAAAGGAGAAAATTGCAGCGCGCGCTGCAGAGATGCATAAATTAGCGCGGGCGTATTTCGCAGACGCGGACTGATTGACTCCTTTCATTACAGGCTTGCATTGTTCGCCGCTAAAGAAAAATTACGAATCCTCTCAGAATCACAACACATTTCATAATTATGGACTATTGTGGAGTTGTCGGGACTAATTCCTCGGGGACGAGCGCACTCTGCGCCCGAGGAGTGCGAGAGATATATCGACGAACGTAAATGCAAAGGTTGATGCCATAATGGTGGGCGCTGATTAGTTTTCGAGGGAAAGGCTAGTTCGAAGAAAGCTCTCGAGAATTTAATGTCTTGTCAGAGCAATGTTGGAAAGCGTATTGTTAACTGATGCTGGGCCTATTCATACGCGATATAACATAAAACAGAAAGACAAGTAAGTAATATTAAACTTTGACATCGATTTAAATGGAAATGCATCGAGATAGCGGATATAAGAGGATTTTCAAAGAGGCGGTTGTGATCGTTCCGAGTTATTGGCATTAATTGCGCTCATTTGTCGGATGTATGGTGGTATTGTTCCCGAAGCGCCGCAGATTATCGCTGATTAAAGGCGATAGACGTCTCCGGGCCACGTGCGAGCCCTGTGCCCGGTCGTGCCCTGGGAGAGATTGCGATCTGCCCATATCGCGCCTGTGGGAACGCGCTGTATCAATACATAACTACTTTGCTAAGTACTTCACTTATTTTTTATTAATCTATAACTTGTGATTGCAGTTTTTATTATGAGCATTTAACTAAAACTTCAATAAAATCGTTTTTATGAACTACGATTAAGGTTACTTTACGAACCTTTATTTTTACGCAAGACTGTTAAGTATCTCAGCAGTCAATCAAGGAACGGTGTAGTTGTCCGTGTCGTGTCCCGCTCGGACCTACGGACAGCTTGGTTGTTCCAGGCAAACGTTTTTCTAAGTCGTTCTCGTAACGGTGTCCGTCTGTCGGGCGCGTCCGGCGTCAGCTGCCAGCTCCGGCGGGAGACAAGTAAATAGAGCTAGGCTAATCGTCGCGTCCAGCAAGGGAAACGACGAATTACTCCGTCACGGCACTCCCAACAATTGCTTTTGTTATTGGCGATAGACGCTCGATCGAGTGAAGCCACTTGACATCTGTGCGAACTTTGTGAATCTCAAATGGGCCATTGTGAATGTAACCTCTGGCTCGTGTCCTCAACGACAGGCCTATCAAAGCAGTGCGGAAGTGTTCAACTGGTGTTTCATTATTTGCTCCGGCATTCGCGTCGTTTTTAGAAAATGCAAACTATATTTATCGCATTTGACTGACAGACTAGTTGATGCAAATTATCATGATTGTATCGGCAACTGGTGAGAAGTGGAGGTCACGGAGTGGCGTGGCGTGGAGAGGAGCCGTCGTTAAGTCGAAGCCGACTGACAGGCTAACAGTCAGTGTTGGCGAGACGGACGGACGGACAGGCTCAATAGGTGCCCGGACAACGCAGCTGTCGGCACTCTGCAATCTACGGACACCTAGATTATCTAAAGGTCCTTACAGAAAAAATACTTACAAAGTGTTGTTCGTTTTAGTTCTTTTCATTAAATGCCTATAGGTTTTGCTAAAATAAATTACTATAATCTATTCTGATGGAGCTTATTTAATTTTATTAGTGCACCCTATATGTTATCTACCTACTATTATTTCTGTGATAACACCTTAAACTGAAATCTTTGTCTATAATTTTGCTACAAATAACATCTAAGAGCCAGAATCTAGACCGGGCATCTATCCCGGAAATGCAAGGTAATCATGTAAATGCCTTATATGAAAGCTGCTATCTTGAGATGCTGCACTTCCTCCGGTCGATATCACTGCGCTAAGATCGATATCACCTACACAAGCCCGTCAAATAGCAAGAATTTATGATTCGCGTAGCGTACTGGTCGTGACCGGCCGCGGGATGAGGGGGAAGAGGGGGTTGGTTGTCGGCGAGAACAAAGAGCTGCAGTTCAAACGTGCCGCCGCCGTGCCCGCTAATAAGCAATAAACAAGGGGGCGGGGCGAGGGCGAGCACCTGAGGGATCACTTCGCGCCTGCGCCGTACCAACCAAGTCCGGGACTGCGCGGGCGCACCGTGCCGTCTATCTTTTGCACTCTGATAATCTTACTAGAAATTAGCACGTGAGAATTAAAAAAAAATTGCGAGCCTATAAAGTTAGGGTCCCTTTTTTGTTTTAAATAGGTACAAATTGACTACAGGATTTTTTCGAACAGGTGTTCTGATAAAAATCACGCCTTTATAGAGGTTTGTCTCAAAGCATACTATTTTGTTTTGTTTTGTTTTTTATTACTATTTAGTTACAGAGTTTTTTTTTATATTATCATTATCAGTGTTTGCTACGCTCGCTTTGGACTGGTGGTCGGAATGACGTAATTTTGTTTGTAACCGCCCGCGTTACGTTACGTCCCACTTCATCTGTGACGTATAAGAGACCATGTGGCGTTTAAGCTCTTAAGTTATTAGCAGAAACTTGTTTGTTTATTTTCTCAGTAAATAATAAACAAAAAAAAGTTTGCTTATTATCTCATGGTGTTATTGCAGAATATCTTTAAAATAGTTCATCATATCAATTACATAAATTAAAAATTAAAAAAATTAAATCAGTATGAATTTTGCAAGTAAAAACGTTTCAGATGTTTCCTTTATAAAAACGTTTACGTTACTCGACTACGTTTCATGTACAACATAACACCGAATATCGTTCGAAAATAGCCAGATCAAGCTATAAATTCTTCATAAAATAAGACGTTATTTTTGCTCGCAGTGTAGATATCTATAATTCCAATAACAATTTAAGCCACTCTTAGCAATGCAATTTTTTTCAATGTTATTTATAATTGTACGATTTCCACTGCGCGGCGCCTCACGTGCTACACGTGACAACAATCAAACGTTTTTTTTCTTGAATTCGCTTTATGGCTTCCTCATCACTCGATCCTAGTGGTTATTTATACCGTAGACACTTCAAACGGTAAAATACGTTACCTTTTGGAATCGTTCATAGGTGTTTTTGTCATCTGCCTGTCTTCTTGCGATTAAACAGCTTCTAAATTGCCACCAAGTTTTTTTTATAAGGTGTCTTTTCAAAAATATGCTAAGTCTCAAAAGCATACTTTTTTTGTGTAAGTACAGTCGAGTTCATAAATATCTGTGCACTTTAGTACCTTGTCTATTTAATGCCAAATATTAATTGTCACAGCGATTAAAGTGTCAAGGTACTAAAGTGTACACATACTCGTATTTATGAACTCGACTGTACCTATTATTTACGGAGAAAAATAATATTGAATATTATCAGTGTTTGCTATGCCCGCTTTGGAAGTTTTGACTTGTGGTCTGAATGACGTCATTTTGTTTATAACCGCTTTTTGATTTTTTAAGTGTAGCACAAGCTGTCACGTACAAAAGACCATGTGGCGTTTAATTTGGCGCTCTTGAGCCATCAGCAGCAATTTATTTAATTATTTTCGAGTAAATAATGATCAAAAACAAGTATGCTTTTAAGTCAAACCTCTATAAGCATATTTTAAATAGTTCCAGAATTTTAGGTACAAAAAAATATCATCTCCGGTCAATTTTGATGCACATGTGAGATCTGACGTTCTTTTACCAATGAATTTAAAAGAGCTTTAAATGATTTTTGTCAATAGGTTAATTACCACATAGTAATAAATCAATGATTTTTAATGTTGTTTTGTTACTTTATAAACTACTATAACTCTCTAATTTCTTCCACAAATAACGAAAACGAAAATGATTTATTTTTGTATTTATCTACACAACGTACGAATATCCCTGAATTAACAAAGTAGATATCTCAAAGTAACGAAAAATCTAAGTATCACTTGAAGAAAGATTTAAGCTTGTAGCAATTTCCACAATATAGATCCTACCTACCTACATCTGGAGCATATCACTATAGCAAAACGTGGACAGTGACTCAGCAACAACGAGCGAGAAAGACTGGAAGCCTTCGAAATGTGGTGCTGGGCTGGAGACGGATGGAAAAAATTAACTGGAATAAAAGGAAGACGATTAAGCAAGTCCTTAGCGTAGTAAAGAAAAAGAGAAGTTTTTTGCATATATATAATAGAAAATAAACGAAGCAAGATGTTTGGTCGCTCGTTACTGCATCAAGATGGTAATTGAAGGTAAAGTAAAAAGACCAAGAAGAATATACCTAGAGCAATCAAAAGGAAAAGATCGTCTTGCCGTATCAGTGTTTTAAAGATAAGGTTCGTAATTATTATTCAACTGGATTCTTAAGTGGATGATGATGTTATGAGTAAATATTTTATTGAATAAAATACAACGTGGTATCCGTCAAAAGTTGGATCTTTAAGCACCTTCAGGGTAAGCTCGCTCCATCGACACTTTCTCCTGACTCAAACTCGACTAGCCAAAAGGAAACCACCTTAACCTATTATAAAAAACGTATTTTTCAAGATTAAAATTTTCAGTACTTTACTTTATAAATGAAAGGAGGGGGTTGTATTCTTTGCAGTGCATAAAACTAGGTATGGTCGACCAAGGAAGTCCTTTACCACTTATGAACCTTAACATCATACAAATAGAGTCGAAAAGTGGTAAAAGAGTTTCTTGGTCGAAATAAATTTCACAAATCCATCGAATGATCTAAATGATTTTAAATTTTTAATTGTTTTAATGTTGAATTCTGTAAATATCATGTTCATTTAATGAATAAACAATAATCATTCTAAATGATTATTATATGTATAACTTGAGAGCTTCCAAATGCCATCTTACATAATAAGTTGAAAGAAATATACAAAAATAAAGTTTCTATTGATGAGATCTTACACGGATTACTAAACAGTTCGAATTTTCAGTCCAAAAGCTTTCGACATTTCTGATGAAAATAACAGGCTAACGTTAGACTGACAGACGCACAATAAAGTAAATTTTTAGGTTTTCGTTTTTTGGTATTTGTTACAGAACCATAAAAATAACAAAAAAATAGTGGCACATAAGATTGAAAGGGCGAAAATATGACCTGTTATACACAACATTAAGTACATATTAAAACAAAAAAAGTGCGATGACACCCCAAACCAGCATAATGTGTTCTCTTTTTTGAACCAGTTACAATGCGTTAAGGGGTTAAAAAGCGATATGATGTATGGATTACGATAAAGAGGAGAGATAGGATTAATCAAAGCGAATTTGACGCCCTGTGAATTTGTAACGTTTGCGTAAGAGAAGCGTAAGAAACAACACTTCAGTGGCTCTCACGCTTGCTTGAATATGCCAGGATAACCAATAATTAAAACTTTCATATCATTAGTTTACGGTATTACGTTAGTAGGTAACTAAGCTGCAGGAGTTTATGTAAAAAAGTAACATTTTTCGACTTAGGTATTTACTTTTGTAATAAAATAAACGCCAGATTATTTATTCATTTCGACAATATTATAATGTATTATTTTTATCAATACTTAGAACATTATTCACTGCTAAATTTAAAAATATTAGAAGACACCAATACATGCACACATACTTAAACAAGTAAATCTAATAGCACGCAATTTACAATGATTCTGCGCAGTATTGACAAGTTTTGCAGAATTTTCTTCAGATTTATTATAAACAGGATTATAGCGTTGGAAATATCATATATTATTTGTTCATAAATTTTCATAAACTAAAAGTCTAGAAGACGTTTGCCGGTCGACCTTAAAAAAGGTCTGCAATATTGGTCCTCGTATTTAGCTCCAAACAACCGACGTAGGAGTTACCTACTTAAAAGACTCGTGACTCGTGAAACCATCGAGGTCATACTCCACTCATTTTTAAGTGATAACTTCTTATAAGAGGGTAAACCGCTTCGTTATGTAACGCGTTACGGCGCCAGCATAGAGGTAGGAAAGCATAGAGGGAGTATAAAAACAGCTAATAGAATAGTACTCCTCGCACCTGTTTCAAATGCCCTTCGTTAAAAAGAGACGTCTATATATGACCTCTTTCAACAGTGTACCACTTTTTATGTTTGTTAGTGTATGTCACTCCGCATTAGTGTGCGTAAGTTTGCAGTCAGTTAAACAATTTCAATATTAAATAGTTCAACTTAGATTAGTTTAAGTTATAACTTCTGTCGGGCGTCGTAGGTATTATTATTTATTATATTAATATCTCAAACTACAACACCGTTGAAATTCTAGGAACGAGATCGATATCAGACTTGATTCAATAGTAAACGCATTAGGCACCTACGTATATTTCGGAGTGTGGGTGCCACATTCTCAGGATGGCAACCTAACGAGAAAATGACAGCACGACGAATTGATGGCCTTTGTATTGTGAGCTCTCATCAACAAAAACCGCTGAATCACGCAAATAAGGACCACTGATATACAGAAATCCACTATATTAGAAAAAACGTCGGCGAACAATATCTAAAGCCACAAATTTTAACGAAGAAAGATGAGGTTCATTCCGCATTAAGGGATTGAATCTCGTATGTCGCTGATCCATGTTGTTTTGATTTGTGTTGTAGGGTGTTGGTTTAACGTTTATTTCTGATCGAGCTTGTGTTGAGATCACAGCGTGCTGGCATGCAAAGGTAAGAGATGCGCTGATAGTGGCTGGGCGCGGCGCGCGCTAATGGGTGTGATAAGATCGCGCGACCACGCCTCGGCGCGATGCGGCCAGGCGGCATGGCACAGGCCGAGTGTCATCGCTAACTTCATATATGCGTATCTGTTCTAAACTTTTTAATAATAGCCTTAATATTTGGACAAGTCACAAAGCTACACCCATACTATCTGTGAAAGAAAAGGCTACAAATTTTGTTTAAAGTTACGGCATTTTTGGATTGTCCACGGGATGAGGTGCATGCCCTTTGAATATATAACTTGATAGGAATGGCTAAGCCAATTGGTTCTGTCTGATTTGAGGGATTGAGGGACCCACCTGAAAGTCGGTCCAGAAAACAATTGACAATATCTACAAAAATAAAATTAGTACGATACGAAAAACTGCTAACAGTTAGCAGCTTCTCAATTTGAAATATGATGTTTCACAAGGCTGTAAACTCCTCCATGAACAAACCGCGATGTCATCAACAAGTAATTTTGTAATGTGGTTAAGGTCATAAGGTAGATATGCAAGTACTTAACGAGTGGCGACACCACCTTCATTGGCACAAAAAAAACCGAACTGTTCACGGAAGGCGAACATATCCCTATAAGGTCAACAACTATGAAACGATACGTTGATGACACACCCGACCGCAGGCATTCCGCACTTTACGGCCGATCGTATCATCTCGGGCCATAAACGCAGTCAGAACTTTTTGCACTGCAATTAACAATAAGCATACATAATTAAATTTACAACTTTATTGCACAAAAGTGGATGAGCACAATCGTGCAGCGCCTGCGCCGCCGTTAACTTTAAATTTGCACCTGTAAAGTTTTAATTTTGAGAATTTGCAAGTTATTATTGGCTTAGTATATTTTATCGGATTAGAGCTTTTACAATTATCAGATGTATTCAGTCTGGCCGCATAATGTGCATTATAAAAAATCGGATATATTTTCAGTTTAAAAGTTCAAGAGGATTACGCAAGTATTATTATTCATTCGAGATTGTGCTTTAAGTGATAAATGATAATAGAATTTATTACCTGCGCTAGGCGTAATATTACGAAGATCATGTTCTTTTAAAATACAGTTGATTAGTACATAATTTCCCAGTCGCTTACCCTCTCGCTAACATTGTTGATAATCACACCGTTTACTCACGGACCGTGAAAGGAAAAATTACTGGCCGATTGTAAATTGTAACGGAATGGACATTGTAGCATTTATTAGTTTTGTTTTTAATGCGGTAATCGGCCGTTGCGATTACTGAACCGAGTGCGTAGTCTGTAGTTAGGTAGGTACTTGTTTACTTCGTTAAGCTGGGGTTGCCACACGTCAGGACTTCCTTAAATACAATTTGAGTAAGTACACTTAAAAACTGAACGAAATATAGGTAGCCAGCAGATAGGTAGGTAACATAGATAGATTCAATTGAATGTAATAGAAAATATACATTCTGAAAATTGTTACTTTGGCCTTTTTAAAGGACTACCTAATTAAATTTAGTTAAGACACTACCAAGAAAAAATCTATCGTGATTTAAAAAAAATGTTAATAGGCATTCTGACTAAATAATTTTAAGTTACTTACTGGACAGAAATGTCAGAAGTACTTTGAAAAATCGTGTGTAAATTGCGACATTACATTGTTTTTTGTCTGGTGTCCTACGAGGTATTCGGTCGCCATCCATTGGCACATTTTTATTTAAATCAAAAAGAAAAATTTAATACTTTTAAAAATCCATGGTCACAACGTCTACGCTGTCTGCGATGAGGGGGAACTCCTCAATCGACGATAAAATAATGAAAAATGTGATAGTTTAATTAGAGTTTCCGGAGTCGGGCAGTAAACGTGGTCTTTCATTAGCAGTCCCGTTTGATGTGGCATAGCGAGTGCTCCTAATAACAGGACACCTTGGATTGGGACGTTTGACGGCGCGATGGCTCCGGCTTTATAGCTCGGCCCTTTGTGCGGGGGCATGTACCGAGACTAATATCAAATTATACCAGTAATTTATGGCATTGAACGTTAATGTTTATTGTCTAAAAGCATTGGTGAGTTTTATTAAATTAGCACATTGTCATAATGTTTTCTGTTTCATATTTATCATAAACGTATATGTGAAACTAGGTAGGCCGGCGGTTAGGGTTGGTTATATTGTAAGTTGGACAGGAAGGAAGACGAAGGGTCCAATCGATGCCCGTGCGATATTGACGCGATATCCCGATTCTCGAGATGGCCAACCTGTTTCCGCGGGGCCTCCGATAAATTCAGGAAAAGTTTAACCATACTATTCCTTAACACCATGGCGAGAAAGATCATTTCTTTGGTAGGTACTGTTACTTTGTAAGGGTTTATGGGAAGTAAATCAAGTGCACCTGCCACACAATCTCTTTGATTATATCGGAGGACTGAACCGTTTTTAAAGCCTGCCCTTTTTAATATTACCGATGTTTAACGATATTTCTTGTAATATTTATATTAAGAAATAGATGAATCATAACCGATGTCATACGAAGAGAGTCTATTGCGAACATACTATTAGTAAAGTAAAAAACTAATTATTAGTAGTATTATAAATGCGAATGTAGTATAATATCAGCCCAATGGACCCTGAACCATCATAGAACTGTGTCACAGTGACATTATAAAACAATTTGTTTGATTGGTACTTCTTACGACTTGAATCATAAACGTCATTGTGAGTTGTGACACAGACAGACTATGCTGCCCTCCTACGGAAAAAAAGGCACATCTACCATATGGATTGTATTGCACTTCCAACCTTATTATAACCTGAGAGAGTTTAATATGGTTCTATGAATTAATTGCACTTGTGCCTTTCCTCCGTAGGAGGGCAGTATGGTGGATCAGGGTTTCATTGGGCTGATCTCATAGTAGGTAGGTAACTCTGTTGCTTTGTTTGTTACACTTTCGCAGCTAAAATGCAGAACCGATATTAATGAAATCGGTATGAAGATAGCTTGGACCCCGGGAGAGGATGTAGTAAAAGTATGCTATATCCTTTCCCGGGGTCCAAGCTATACCGGGAAATTAGACAATTCCCGAGGGAATACTGATAAATGAGTTCTACGCGGTCAGAATCGAGGGCAAAAGCTAGTACGAGTAAGTATAGTATAATGATGAGTCATCAACCTTCATTTTTACCTAAAGTCTATCAACTCCTCGAAGATGTCAGTAGTGCAATCCGTAGTGCAATGACTTGTCACATCTCCGTGCGATAGCATCGCCGGCGAGGTGACGTGACGTCGCACCTTTGCCGAAAGTTATCTCCGCATCTATCGTAATACCCAAAGCACGCATTGTTCCCGCCGGCCCCGACTGATCCTGTTGTCCCATCCATCAAAGACGAGCTAAGTCCTCAAGGGGCCGCCGCTTCTGAAGAAAACATTGTACCGCCGAATTTTTTAAATAAATTATGACAGTTGTAGTTGAAGAAGCAGTAACTCAGTTGGGTAACTATGCCTTTTATTTTTGTGTACTTTTCAGTATCATGGCGCTTTCCTGAAGGAAACGCAGAAATTGAATTACCATATCCTAAAATAGATGTAGGTTTAGGATCATAAAAGATGAAATGGCTTTTTAGCAAAACCCATAAGACATAAATCTTAGTTATCTGCTTAACCCAAAACCTGTAATATCACTTGATCAGGTGGATATGACATGTATATTTATGAAAATTATACAGTTAAAAACGTAATTAGTCAGCCAGACATTTCATTAATTTGGCCTTAGTTGGGGGCGTCGTCGGCAGTCCAATTTAATACTTTTATTTGCGTTAAATTTATCATCATGCTAACACTCACTTTTTCATCGCAAAACTCCAATTAACACAATGCCGTTCGCTTAATTATAAAAGTAATTACTTTCCTACAGTTGGAGTTGTTTTAACAAATTGCAAAGGCTACCTCCCAACTCGCAAGGCTCATTGAAAAAGGTTATCTGCATCTTGCCGCAGCTGTTGGAGCATAAATTGCATGAACTTTGTCTGCATTCATACAATACAACAGTCATTAAGTCTATAAAGTTTCGAAACGAACTCGACAGAAGCCACTTTAGGCAGTACCTTGGTACCTACGAGTACCTATTCGTTTCAAATGAGTTCATTTTGTTCGTGTATTGTATGTCAAAAATACTATAACTGGGCCTCGATTCTACGACGACGACGCTAAAGTAATAATATTGCTTTTGACGTGTTATCGTATTGTTTTGAACTCGGCCGCCATTTCAGACAAGTAAATAAGAGCTATCAAAACGTTGACAATACGATAACAGGAGGCCCTGCCAAGATGCATTACGCTAACTAGCGTTTCTATTCGTTTCGTTTTTAAACCAATCGCGTCACTGGTAGATCACGTGACTTTTCGTATCACGTCATTTGCCAGTGATTGTTTGTCAACAGCGATTGTTTGTCGTCGTAGAATAGATACCCTATACTCGTACAGGCTTTATATGTAGTAAGTAGACATTTTTAAACCGCATAACAGTTGTAAACCAAATATTTCATAAATTATTTTGTTTTTGAGGTAAACATATTTGATATAGAATAATTTACAATAATATCGCTGATCGTAAGATGATCCTGCATGTAGGTTTAGAGGTAGAACTTGTTGACATTCCTGGAGCTCAAATTTTATGACCATTTGGAATATCGATCGCTTTTAAACCTTGTAAAGTAAGTTAATGTCTTGAGACGATAGCAAATTCTATTTCAAACCTGGGTTTTGTTGAAGGTCTCAGAGTAAAAATTGTATTTTATTTAAGTTCATACTTAGATACCTAAAGTTATTTACAACATGTGACGTTATCTATGTGAAGGGACCTTATGGCGGATGGCGCTTATGCCGCACTGCGTCACGCGACGTTGTATTTATATCAGAGCATTTTTAATAATGGCGGAAGCGCCATCCGCCATAAGGTCCCTTTCATAGATAATGCCACATATGTTATGTGCGTTTACTGTGATGAAACTGTCTGATACTTATGAATTTGACGTTTTGCTTACTCTCTCTCTCTCTTTCTTTTATAAAGAGACGTGCTTTTGTCGGTAGAATAACTTCCAATTTTCTCTTCTCTAGAGAGAACCACCATCACCAGACCACCAGACCACCAGACCAACAGAGACCTTGCTCTTTTACATTTCTATAAATTATGTCACGACCTGCACCTAGTTTTCATATTTGATCCAAGCAAATTCTACATGGTCTTCCATTTCCTTGTTCTATTTATACAGGGTGTCCCAGAACTTGACGTAAATACTTTACCGGTCTATAATTTTAACTTTCCAATATATGTTCATTAGGTAGTTTAGGAGCTATTAGGGTTTTAATGATACTGGTGAAGAACACTACCTTGTGGTACACCATTGCCTACCTTGGCTAATCGTTCTTTTCTAAATATTTATCTATTACCGATACTAAGACAAAAGTAAGGTTAACTTTTGTTTGACCTTCATCGTGGGCTTGAAGATCTCGTAGGTGTTTCTTTTAGGTTAAGTTAAAACTGTTTGAGAAATAGGCGTTCATGGCTTATATTATTTTCTTGACTTCCTTTCGAACATTAGGTTTTCATCTTATTGTTTTCATTAATTAGTTAACACCATGTTAAACCTGGAATAGTTAGGTCTCCCATAAAATAGGTACATGCGTAAAAATGGTACTAAATTAATACTACGGGATGAAATCAACAGTAATGAAAATGATACCTAACTCTCTTAAATTGTCTACTTTTTCCAATGAGGTATTTTACTACCGTTGCTTAGTATTTTTAACCGACTTCAAAAAAAGGAGGAGGTTCTCAATTCGTCGGGATATTTTTTTTTGTTTTTTTTTTTTTTTTTTTTTTTTTATGTATGTTCCCCGATTACTCGAAGACCACTGGACCGATTTGAAAATTTTTTTCGTTGTTCGAATGGGTATACTTTCTAGTTGGTCCCATTGTCACCACGTCAGGATCTGATGATGGGATCATGGAGAAATCAAGAGAACTCCTCAAATATTATAGGCACACCTATAGCGATTTTGGTATTTTTCACTGTAACTCATGCATTTGCTTTTGAAAAGTACTATATGGTGAAGTGGAACTGATGATGAAGACCACAGATGGCCACCGGAACTCCTTAACGGTACCTATTTCAAGGGTGGCGATAAGATATTTCGATAAAGGAAGTTGAGCGACTATGACGAAGGACATTTAGGTTTAAATATGACTATGACATTCCCGCGGCGTTGTCTGCGGCGAGCTTGAAATGTTCTATAGTTTCTTATTAATATTTAGAAGTGGAGCTACGTAACAGCATAAATAGGATCACTAAAAAGTATAAAATAAAATAAATGTTTAAAAAAACAAAAAAACCGCCTTCAAAAAGCAAAAAATAACTTCTTTAAAATGGTAGGTAAATAGGTCAGTCCAACTGAAGTCGGCGTCCAACAATATTTTAACCAAAAGCAGACTTCAGTTGGACTGACCTATTTACCTACCATTTTAAAGAAGTTATTTTTTGCTTTTTGAAGGCGGTTTTTTTGTTTTTTTAAACATTTATTTTTATTTAACAAGGAAGTTGTTTATGATAACAAAAATGTTTTTGTACGAATATTGCTTCTTTTAATCTAGCCTGTGCATAAATTGATGTCTGGTGGATCGGTGAAATGCAGCGTCGTTAATCGAATACACGGTGATAGCAGGAAGAACGCGACGGCAACAAAGTGTCCGCGTCGCGCCACTATGTCTCTATCGCCACAACTTCATCTTGTAGCTGATAATAATGTACACAATATCTTCAACGTCGAAGCTACCGTCTACAAATCATTTGATGCTTCTCTTGAAGCTAGTTCTGTGGTTCTAACGTATATCCAAGATTATAACGGAGTAATATAAAAAGATAATGTAAAAAGACGCACTTAAGTTAGGGTGTATAGTCGCCATCAAATACACACACCAAAAACGGCATAAAAAAACATCCTTACAGTATTTTGGAACTTTACAATGTATCGCTACGCAGCACCGACATTGCACTATATGAAGATAATGTAAGGATAATTATATCCCTGCACATTTTTGATGTGTGTATATTAGAGCGTACGAGGTATTGAAAAGTATCTTAACATTTTCAATCATCGAGGCGACTAATTAAAGAGTGATCTGTTTTCATTAAGTTTATTTACCGTGATAATGATACCTCGCTACAGGGCCTGCATTCCGCTTAGTAAAACCATATTGTCTTTGACGTGATCGTATTGACAAAGTTACATTAGCAGTACTTGACAGTAATGGCGGCGGCCGAGTTAAAAACAATATGATAACCGTCAAAGGCAATATGGTTTTACCAATTAGAATAGAGGTCCTGCAGCGAGATGTCACGGTAAATACACTTCATGAAAACAGATCACTCTATAGTCGCCTCCAAATATATCTAAGGTTGAAAATGTACGGTACTTTTAAACACCTTGTATAACCTAATTACTTCCAGGCCTAGGCCTCTCAGGTCAGTATTCTGACATTCAGCCATTGTAGAATATAAATAAATTCTTACTTCATGTTGTAGGTACCTATTGCGTGACTACCTATTACTTTAATATTTATTAACTAAATGCTAATTTTTTGCGATCGCGTGATTTCCTACGAGTATGTCGCAAGACGTCTTTTACGGTCTGCTAAATCACTACACTTGCTTCATTCAGTTAAAATCATAAGCAAATCATTCAAATGAAGTTAATATTGAATTTCATCAGCCGATCTGTCTTAAATCATTGTTAACTCGAGGTATATTGGACCAAACTTGAGTTTAATTCCAATTCAGTTTATAATAAAGCGGTTTCACATAAAGGGGATGAAGCCACCCGACAGATGGCGCGGCGCCTAATTCGTTGAACCCGACCCTTCCTTCAATCGATATGAACTTTGCTAAATTATTTATAACTTCATCGTGTTCGAGGTTTATACGAAAGGTTTATGAAACTTTGTATTACTGTAAGTGGTCTTCTAATTTAATAACTACGCGTAATCGCGTCTGTAAATTAATTGCTGGTGGTTTAAAAAACTCCTTACAAAAAAAACCACTGGTATTAAACATAATAATATTATGAAGTGAATCCTAGGTATATACATAACGATTATTTTGTTCGATGACGCAATTTCTTTGAAATTTAAGGGCTCAAGTTGAGTTTCATAATTATTTATTCTTATTACCTGCGAGCATTTAAAAAGCAACTTCGTCAATGCTACACCTAAGTTTAGTACGGATTATTTTACTTTTACTCATCTATAGACCTAACCACAACACAAAAAAAGTTAATTACGAAGTCAACATCACTAACTCAATAATAGTAAAATTGCTGAGCTCCTAAATTCATTGCTATGTTAGTGGTGACTCTTGTCATACCAACAACCAACCAAAAAGGAACTCTGTTGCAATCTATACATTGTCTACTGTTCATTGAGGGTCTTCTGAAATGTGAGCTACGCTTAAATCAGAGGGTCGAGTGATTAGGGTATCATAAACGTATAGTGTATTTTGAAACAGACAGCGACACTGATGCACTTATTGCAGGCGCGTTGAGCGTCTAGGGAGGCTGCATGTGTGGGTGGGCGGTCATACACACATGCACAGCTTGTGTGCAGGAGGGTAAATCACTCCGGAACAAGTTTACAAGTGTAATTGTCGTGGTGGGTGCTTTTAATTGATTTATTCGCTCCCATAACTTCTATCTATATTGCTTCAGCCCCGCGATTACTACCACGTTTGGGGGAATCAGTGAGAATGATTGTTAACGATTGATTTTTATTGCTTCATGTAGGATTGTCTCGGCTTTAGTTTATCTCAGGAATTTTGTATTAAGCGTTGGTTTAAAAAAATGATAATATGTTGTCAAAAATTATTTTTAGTTTAGTGCGTTGCAATACATTGTAAACTATCAAATCAATGTACGGATGTTTTTCCAGCACATTTTTGATCAGGTCTTACTTCTTCGTAGCGCTTCGTGTAAGCACAAGCACTACCTACTTTGAAATCTTTGTAGCTTTTAAAGGACCACCACATTAAGAATTGAATGTGGGTATGGCTGTTTACATTTAATTTATGATGAACTACCTAGATATTGACAGCAATTTTGCAGTCAGATTAGCGTTGAAAAAGTCCGGAATAAATCCCGTTTTTTTCCAAACAACTCGTATTTTTCGGATTTTTATGGAAAAATACTATGAAATTTTCTGCTCTGTCTTATTTGCACCTTCAAAAGGCGACATCGACGACATGGAGGCAGAAGCAATTGAAATAGGTGGCGAGAGTGATACTAGTCAATGTTTGACTATGAATAAATTATCATATTCATTTGTTATTTATCAAAAAACCCGAAAACAACGGAACAAATCGAAAATTTCAAAAACTCAAGTAAAAAAAATCATTTTTTTCCGCAATTTTCAACGCTAAGTCAGATATGATAGAAGTGCACGGATGCGTCAGTAAATTGGGAAATCGTCAAGTTATCGCAGTCGATATTTATTTTAAAATAGATGAGTCGTTCATCAGGGGCCACACCTAATTGTTTTTGATATAGTATCGTATTGTCGACGTTATGATAGCTCTTATTTACTTGACAGTATAACGGCCGATTTAAAAACAACACGAGCAGAGATTTTCAAATAAAGCTCTAAGAGATTTTAGGACATAGCTTTATGGATCGCTTTGAATTAAAACGAAAACAAATAGTTGGGTTTTATATTAAACTTAATCGAATATGTTGGCGTAACAACGTCGGCATAATGTATTACCTTCAGCAATAAAATAAGGGCTCTTAACGCTCCCGATGATACGCCTCGAAAAGGTTCGAAGGTGCTTTCGTATTCAGGGTATTGGCTAGAACATTTTACCGATACGCATAATATTCGGGCGCAATATAAAGATCATAAATATTTAATAGTCATTTTCCCACAATGGGGTGGCCATTCACACCCGTTAACCCTCAAGAGCGCCGTAAAACTGGGACCGATCGGAATCACATAAATATCCCAACCCTCTGAGCTTACTAAGCAAAATTATATGCTTGTTCCAGTTATTGTAGCTTTGGCAAATTATTTTATTCCATTAAGGATATTGATAGGGTTTTCCTTGTCCTTCGAATGTGCCAATTACATGAATAGCTACGAGCATGGTTTCTAATGCGATTACCGTAGCGTTTGTGGTTAATTCATGTTTGAGGTGGGAACTGCTGCTTGTAAGAAGGCGAATAATCATTTATAGACACGCTATTGCACAATGACTTTGTACAGTCTAGTGCAAAAATATGTATCGATAGAATCCTCTCATAAATATATTACGAAGTACTTATTACACGGGAATAAGGTGCATTGGAACATATTCTGGAGATGTTGCGTTCTCCCATATATTTACACTTTACTGTACTACGGTTCTTATAATCCTAATGGCATATGACGGTCCCAACTTCCAAGTTTTGATTCAATATGTCCAGGCCGGCAGGAATCACATGAACAAAGAACTATTCATATTATGTCTTCTAGTGACCTCAAGTTTAGAAACTTTTTATTTTTTATTTTTTATGTCAAGTCAGAAACTGGTGCCCGAGAGCGCAGCGGTTCCGCCTCGTGCCTGTCGATGGCCGCCCACGCTCCAAACAATTGCCTCGCTACCTTCTGTCCTGTCACTTGCAAATTCGCCTGTCGACTTTGACAGTTCGACAGCTACCACTACAAAACTAGCTAATGCCACCCACCTACACCAGTTTTTGTAACACATTTGATTTGTAAACCGACACGGAGTAGGCAAACTAGTTCAATTGAAGATGTTAGTCGTATTTGACTATGATCCATTTATTATCGGCGTACTAGCTAGCTATCTAGCTCTCTCTTTTCGGCCACTTTCATAGTAATGATTTTGAGCTCGGCCGTATGCTCGCCTTCCACTGCGAGCGGAGCGGCCCCGTACGAGCTCCGTTTGGGTTACAACGGTGACTTAGAGGTTAGCTCACAGTGGAAGGCGGGCATTAAACAATACTCGATCATTTCTCGTAGGTTTATATTATGTAAGCTCACGTAACATAAAATATACCTAGCTCAGGTGTAAGAAGTTACTTAAAGAGCACGAGTTTACCTTCGTGTTTTTCTGAGTATCAGTTCCTACAAGTATGTAATTTTTTAGGTATTCTTGAAACATAACGGTATGAAGCATGAAGGTATGTAGTTACGAACATGTAGCTTTACGATTAGATACTATTCAGTATTCACGCCTTCGACTATCACTGATACAATCGCAACGCTGGAACGGTGTTACACTTGCTGTTTACTACACAAACCGAGACTCTGTTTCATTTACGTTAGGGTATGATTTTGTTTGTGGTCAAAGTTCTTTTCAATTTTCCTCCAATCGAATTTGGCTGTAACATCAATCGAGTTCCCACATTTTCCGAGCGCACTTACACAATATCAATCAACTTTTATTGGTGTTGCCGGGGCGGGAGGGGGTAGCGGGTCGAGGGGAGGGGTGGGAGACTATTTGTATCAATAACCTGTCAATGGGCTCGCGCTCCGCAGGGACCTCTGCCCGACTCCATACTTGGGTCTGTGACCGCAGAGATTTGATTATGACACTATTCAGAGTTAGGTATATCGATAGTCGTGTGAAATTTGGCAGTTATAGTAAACTCAGTGACTCTATAGACTACAAGCAAAAGTAGATATCCCTAAAAAAAAAAATGTCTCGTCACTATTTGATTTTAATTTTAGTAAATTATCATCACGTTAGCTGAAAGACTTGCACTACCTCCCTTACACTATTGCCATAATAACAGGCTACTGGTAGATATTTTTCCGCACGCGGTGGTCATTTGAAAAAGCTTTGGCGCCATCGGCCATCCGTTCTACGAGTAATATGTCTTGCCCATTGCCTTGATTTTTGATAAATATTAAATATTATTTATTTATTGTTGGTTATACCAATACCAAAAAGCCAAACAAACGACATGACAATGAACGTGTGAATAAGGTCAATGTTGGACACTTGATTCTTATTTTAAAGAAAATAGATACTTATTAATTGTGCACCAAACAGTTTATAAAATTAATAATCTTTGAATTACTATTTAAGTTCCATTATTGGTGCCTGTCAGCTAAAAGTGTCTTATAATGGTGTTAAGTACATAAATAAATAAAATTGTGAAAAAAAAAACCGACAGGATGAGAGCCTTATTTTTCGAAATAATTTTTGAATAACCGACACTGTAAAAGTATAATGTACCTGCCCAATAGTGATTTGATACGGGTATAAATGAAACTAATCGCTAGGTACGTAATTGATTTGGCTTGAGAGAACATCAGGAATCAAGTAGGTATCCGTTCGTATCATAATTGAGAATGACTCATGTTTGTTACCTCATGACTCATTATGAAAATCTGTTTCAAGTGGTAGTCAATCAAATCTGTCTGATTCACTGCAATACATCTGAAAATGGGAGCCAGCATATCGGAACGACTGAAAATAAGACACATTCATTTATGTTCCATATACGTGCGGTTCCCTATAACCATAACTCTACATTATGTGCTATAAGCGTCGGTCGACAAAAGTAAAATTGGGGACACCTTATTTCCTCGGTTGGCTTGCAAAACACGTTCACGCTTGCCACCTATCCCCACATCTCAACGCTTATAGATAGTATCTGTTACACCTATTAGATGTAAAGTCTGTGGCTACTATATTTTGCAGCACGCTATACACTGCCGAATTTGTTCACTGAAAAGTTGCTACTTAGGGTTGGGAGGGAGTAATGTGTGAATAAGGAATGAGTTGTGTCGTTGTTTCCAGGGTCGGTGGCTGGTCCGTGATGTGAGGTCAGGTGAGCGCCGTCTTCACGCCGCCGCCGCCGATAACACGCTAATGCCCTCAACTTTGCACCGCAAGGGGGCAAGGCGGGGCTAGGGGGAGAGGGTGGGGCCATTCGTGGAGGAAAAACGGGAAAAGTCAGATCATTCGCGTTATTGAACGCAAATAACTGAACTAAGTTGCCTGCAGCTATAGTTACCTACCAAGGGGCTGATAATATTACGCTTTTATAACGGGTCACTCCTGTTGGGTTTCAAAGATAGGTAATTTTGCTAGTAGATTCGGTTTTCTTAATCTTATTGCAAGTATTTTTTGAGTTTTAACATATGAACAAAGTGAAAGAGAAAGGAAGACGTGGCTCACCGCATTAATTATATTGTCTTAAGGGTCTTGGGTGTTTAGGGATCTAGGTGGAGGGGGTACTTGGAATGTTAAAACATTTCGTTTTTTATAATTTGTATTGATCAAAAGTTCTTAATCGTAGTAAGCAAAAAACGCTTTAAAAACATTTTGAAAAGTTATCGGCTCTGAGGCAGATTTTCGAGAAATTTAATTCTACCAGGTAGCCTAGGTCCATTTAGATGTGTGTGTGTAGAAGTACCAGCTAAACTGATCATTGCGCGAAAACGATAGTAAATAAAAACCCTCCATTTCATTAGCGCGCCATTCCGATAATGTGCCCACCTTAGCGACGGGCCTGTTGCATTACTCTTTATGCATTGTTCCAGCGAAACGCGCGCGTAAACGTTAATATTTCATAACGCACGTTCGACAAGTTCCGCGTAAACGGCGGACCCCCGATTTGCTCCGGTAGCGACTGCCAAGGTAGGGAGTACTTATATTTGCGGCAATAAACGTGAATTTATTACCCAGTTACGTTTGCAGTTTTGCTGAGATGTGGAGATGCGAGCGGAACGGCGGCGTTAGCGCCAGATGCCCTCGCTCTGTCTGGATACGCATCTGTGCCGCGCCGGTAACGTGTCCCTCGGTTATACGTGTCTTGGTTCTGTCATGACTGCGAAATATAATGTCTTTACACGACTAAAAACAGAAAAAATACACGTTCCGGTTTCATGATAATTATGATATTTACTGACTTATTATCTTTCCTAGTTTTATTTTAACTGTTCGCTGCGTTGATGTGTTTTGTTTTATACAATTTAGAGATATAATATTATTATGTATCAAAAATTAAAAACTACTACCTCGAAAAAAACAAATTATCAAGACTCGTTTGCGATGGAGGCTGCTTCAATCGTGTGACATGATATTTATTTAGTAAACGGTACATCCACTGAACCAGCCAGTGCCGCAACACATGCTGAATGGATCCTATTGGCGTCAGGATGCAGGATCACCAATGCTTGTGTTCTGTTAAGTTTCTTATGTTTATAGTTAATTAAGTTGGTGGAGGCGCTTTTGATTCCAATAAAAAATTGCAAGCATTCCAGCATGCCATTTATACACTAACTCGATCATTGGCAACCTTATTGGTGTAACAACGTTTAGTGGAAGAAATGTTTAGCTAACTGTCTTGCTCGGCAGGTATCTCAGGCTGCAAAATAATATTGTTATTTGGTGAGCAAGTGAGTAGACTAAGGAGTGCGAATGTTCGCGGCGCATCGCCATGCGGAGCACGTCCGCGCGCGGCCCGCAGTTAAAAGGGGATTATGAGCCGGGGCCCAATAACACGGCGTTACGTGCCCTCCGCACATATAACTAGGTACAATACGTTTTTGTTCTTCGTTAGGGTAAGGTTTTAAGCATGTTATGGTATAGTCACCTACCTACATAAATGTAGGCAGCATCCAAAGCTCCAATGTCCACACGACTCTAAAGCATCTGAGAGATTAAGATCGCATATTTTTGCAGCTTGCTGTACACATGACAAAGATGTTTTTCCTCGCCAACTAAGGCATTTCTGTTGCACTAGTAGATGACGTGATACGAAGAGTCACGTGATCTACCAGTAACGCGATTGGTTTAAAAACGAAACGAATAGAAACCCTAGTTAGCGTAATGCATCTTGGCTAGGGCCTCTGATCTTTTTCAAGAAATTCAGCATGCCAGCTGATTCTTTGGCATAACGCTATAGTAATTTTGGCAATATACAGTTTGGTGCAACTTACTTAGTTCAGGCGGATTACACGCAACTTACAAATTATTGAAAATTACTGAATTCTTATAAATGAATCTGTAGTTACGCGCTCGCGGCTAGACGTCCCAACACCAACTTGCGCTTGTGCACAAGCCGGTGAAAGATATAGTGGTAAGTACCTACTACTCACCGCATTATACAGCATTCCACGCTTTTAGTGCAAACGACATTTTCGCGCATAAGTACATACCTATTTGTATATGTGTGTGTAGTAAATATAAGTATTACGTACAGAAGACAACTTAAATATTACGTACACGTACCTAATGACCGGATCTGCCAATTCCTAAAAATACTGTAAAACAGGAAAAAAATAGACAAATCCTTATTTTCAAAGACTGGTAAATAGTAACTATAGTTACGTACCATTTGATCGCCGTACAATGTCAGGTTCCCTGACTTTATTTTTAAAGATATTTAAGTCAGAACATGATTTAATACCAGAGGTGAAGTTTGTAAAACGTTAATATATTTCAACTAAATACGTAAACCACAATAATCTACAACATCAAAATCCATTACTAGCACCACTTGCGCAAATGAAAAATTCATCCGTACGACAAATTCAATCAGAACAGAAAGTGGCGTCATCCAGCAATTTCTGCGATTGGAAACAGTTTTACAAGCAATAAATTGTTGCAACACCCGTCGGGGGTATCTTGTACATTTATTAGCTACAACCCAGATTAGATTAGCGTTGCATCCCGGAGGCCTGAGGGGCCGGGGCTCCTGGCAGGCCCCTGGGACATGAAATTTGTCCGAGTAATGCGGCCACGCGTCGCACTAATTCGTCGGAGCCTGCGAGTCTCGCGACCCTCTCTATGTGACTCGAATGACGGCTCGCCACTGTTCCGCTATAATTGAATAGTGGGGTGACACCCGTTGTTTTCCTAAAGATAACTTTATAGTCGTTTTGCATAATTGCCGGCCGTGACGCTCTAATTTGTTGCAATTTCGCAATCTGTCACAGTTGTTGTTTAATCAATATGAAATCAATGGCTAGGGATAAGCGTTTTGTTTTATTGGGCGGAAGAAAAAGTTACCGATGTAGTTTGACATCGGTAACTGAAAAATACATTTTCAAATAAAAATGACGTTTAATATTTAAATCATAGGTAAAGTTACATGCAGCTTACAAGTTCGATGAGGATGTTGCGCTGTAGTAAGTATAATTTTTATGAATTTATTTACAAATTTACCTCATCGTATTAGTTTCACAGGTACCTTCTCAGTCGAGTAATTAATATCTACACACTTATCGCGTCAAATGTATGTAATAGGTATGTATAGATATTTGTGACGTTTTGAGAACGTAGATACGAGTACAAATAATTGTATCACTAACTCTGTGTTCTATACTAAAACGTGCACATCTTTTAAAAATACCTGTTGGGTTCATCTAGCAATCATCAAAAATGAAAATAAATATAATTATGTAATATGCTTAATACGAAAGCATAAATTGCATTTTGATTTCGACTGTTGACAATTTTTGTCGAATCGGTAAATTTTGTAGACAGGAATATCTTTATCATTTGGAATGAAATAAGCACCTATACTGGCAATTTGTGACGGGTTTCATATGCGACTTATAGCGCCATCTAGCGGTAGCTGGGCCAAAGAAAAAGCGACGGCACACGCATGCCTAGACCAAGCGCAGTAAAAATTTCAGTGTTCTTGTTTTCATGAAACTAGCGGTGTTTCTAATTGAATTAAATACGGATTCAGCGTTTTTCCGACATATAATGATTTTTAGTTGCATATTCTGCACCTCTCTGTATAAATGGCGATAGGTATGAAGGGGTAGGGTTGTTATAAAACTTATAAGTTATACACTAAAGTTATTTGAGTAGTTTTGTATTGTTTTTAGGTACGTATACTATTGTCCAGCATATACCAGGCAGCAGTGAACACGATCTCGATGTTAACTTAAGAAAATCAGGACCACGCTTTGTCATTTCGGTTTTAGTTTAAGTTTTTTATTGTTACCTAATACTAGCTTCTGCGCCCTCAACGTCGTCTGCGTATTTTCTGGTTATCGTTATTCCCACAGGAAATTTTTAATTTTCCGGTTTGTATTATTCCAGGGTATACGCTATCTCCATTTCAAATTACATCCAATTCCGTCTAGCCGTTGCAGCGTGCGTGAAGGAGTAAAAACTAGCACACAAACTTTCGCCTTTATAATATTAGTAGGATGAACTTGTATGCAAGTCTGTAAGGTATTTGTGATTAAGGCCCGAAATAGGATAAGAACTGAAAAACGAAGTAAACCAAATTAATAGTCCTCCGTCACTTAGATAGTAAAGGAATCAAAACTTAACAGGGGCTAAAGTGCTAAACTAACTTTCGTACTACATTGTGCTACAGACTGATGTCCTAAAGCTGTCGTAAAAAAACATCTAGTCCTTTGAGGTTGTGTTAAGTTTTACACATTCAGTCCCAGTCTTTCCAATTTCCATACAAAGCTGACTCTTCTAGGGGTTTTTGGTATTTGAGTAGTTTCAGTTTGCATGAAATGACGCTATATTAAAACCATGTGAGGCTTTAATGCAAATGTAATTATCTTCAGGCTTCTCATTTGGATACACCATATCTTTACAATAGTAAAATTAGTTTTGCAAAGTGGTATTTATCTAGGTGTTTGACCCTGCGAAATAGTTTTAGGAGAATGAAAAAAAAATACGAAATTAGTAAAATTGATTTTGCAAAGTGGTATTTATCTAGATTTATATTATACCTTCCTTATGAAGGAATAAGATTTTTTATCAAAAGGTCAAATGCCAGTCAAAAGTAACATTTGAATTTTGATATATTGAATATGAGTTTATTGATGTCAGGCCAGCTGGATTGGATGCAACGACATTAAATTTGTTTAAGCTGATTATTACGAACATTCATTGGTATGATTCGTCGACTAACACCGATTAATTAAGAGCGTTATCTGAGGCATTGTTCTGGATACTTGAATCACAGAAATTTTAAATGAACTGTATTAATAAACTTATTTTTTCAGTATGTAAACCGCATCTCTACAAAGTTCAGTAAGGCAAGGAAGTAGCGACATAAAATATGTAAAAAAATATAAGTCTGATAGTTTATATAAAAGAGAAATTCAACAGTAGAATTTACATTTGAAATTTAATGAAAAAAAAAGTTTAATTCACATTATAGTAAAGTGCGTTCCGATAGGTTTAGGATGAAGATAAATAAACATTACACAGTTATGTTAACAAACATTTAATTTTTGTCGTTTAGCAATATATTATTCATACATAATAACTATAATTTAACTACAAAGTTACTATGTAGGTACATCTATGTATTCGCTTTGAGTGTGTCCAGTTGCCAGAAACCTCTTTGAAGACACTAAATATAATTTCTACAATTTATTTAATACATTTATTCTTACAATAAACACCTAAGTTCTCTAAAACAATAATTTTTTTGATGTATTGCACATTTTACCTAATAAAGACAAATCAGGTGCGTCAGATCAGAACAGCAAACGCAATCGCCGCGCAAACGAACTGGGCAACACTAACTTAACCAGATTCCTTTTGAATACTGTCATTTAATGCATTTATTAAATCTAATCGGCTATAACTATAACACGAATTTAGCTGAAACCAACTACATGACAAACCTATTAGGAACATATCGTAACAATTACATACAACTAAAATTAAATATTATTGTACAATATAATACAGCATTTCTCGACGAACAAAAGGGACATAATCACAAACATGTTTCGGATCCCGATGCACTATCGATACGTAGGTATTCTCGACACGTGTAAAAGCGCAACTCGTATAAATGCATTCACTGCAGTCTGCACAATGCTAATAACCCACATCATTAAAGTCAGTGGAACGCGTCGCCGGCCCGCGCCCGCCATCCGACACCGTCGTAATACCAGTTTACGTTTCAAAAAGCGTTCCATGCGAGGACCTCAAAACAATATCGCACCTACGGAGATCTCGGGGAAGTTTTTATTCGTGTTTTATTACTAAGTGGGACTGTGGGGCGGGTGCGGGGTGTGCGGGGTGTGCGGCGGGTGCGGCGGCGTGGGGTGCGGGCTGGCGGCGCGCAGCGAGTCGGGCGAGGAGCCGGGCGAGGCGCGGCGCGGCGGGTACGGCGAGAAGCGGTGCTGCGCCAGCGCGGGCGCGCCCGCCGGGTACACGGGCCGTGGCAGCTGCAACCCCGAGCCCGACGCCGCGAGGTGCTGCTGCGCCAGCAGCTGCGGCGCCAGGCACGCCCACTGCCCCCACAGCGCCGCCGCCGGCACGCCGTACAGCGGGTACGCCGCGCGCAGGAACAACTGCGACCGCGCCGCCAGGATCGCTTTCTCCTCCAGCGTCAGGTTGTTATTGTGCTGGTCCAGGTCGAACGGCCGCAGCGGCGAGCGCAGGTAGTGCTGCTCCGCCAGCATCGACTCCATCGTCTCCCTGGAATACCACATCGTCGTCATTTAAATCTCTTGCTCGCCGTTTTATAATCTCACCGTAAATTTACCTCGATGCAAGTAAATGATTGTGTGATTGTATCTACCTATGATTAGCTGCGCTGAAGCGCGCCTCATCGGGGAAGACTGATGTTCTTTCGTGCTCTCCCGTGATATAGAATCTCAACAAAGAAAAAAATCCAAAATAAAACATTTGTAGATAATTAACGTTTTTGCGTAAGATATTAATGCGTGTGTAGTGTAACTGTGCCCGTTATAGACGATAGTACTTATTATGAGAAATCGAAGCATTAAATTTTTTACGGTTGCAATCGTTTTATAGCTCAGAGCTTATAATCAGACCGATTGAAATGGCAAAGAAGTAATAAAGACGAAAACGTAATTGTGGGCGCGGAGGCATCAATCAGTGTCCGATGGTCACTGGTGTTTGTTTCTCAGAGCGCCAATGCGCGATTAGAGAGCCGGCCGACACGGTCGTATGCTGCGCGTGCGATGAGGCTAATGAATGCTCGCGAATGAATGATACCCGCCCGTCGTTGCAGGTACCTGCCCAATTATTATCAGTCATTACTACATGACTATTTCAACAGCAGCCATCTGGGACAGATTCCAGTTTCAATTAATAAACTAAATAGAAGACTATTTTAATTACAAGGCAACCTCGCGTACATGTCAAGTAATGTTATATTTACCTTTCGAATTCAGTGAGACGTGAAGAGTCGCGGAATCCCTTTGCGAATGGATTACTGTCGATTTTCAGTTTCGTGATCTGAAACAAAAGAGGCACTGTTACTTTCTTTCGAGGTACTTATACTTAAGCTCGATCTCTATCGCACAGTTTTTTTCGAAGTGATTGGCATTTCGCTAATATCATTATTATGTACGTTTTAACATATATTATTATTATTCATAAAGGAAAAAAAATTAATACATACACATTCTAATAACGCAGATCTAATTTCAATTACTTTTAAAAATAAAGTATAAAATAACCAACCATTTTACATTACCATATTAGTAGTAGTTCACATTAGGCGGTTTCCCAAAAAAGTTTGTATGAATGCCTTTTTGTAGTAAAACGAAATAAATGACTAATAGCAGTAGGTACTAGGGGCACTATTAGGTAGTCATAGTACACGACCGAAACTCTGGCGTTTTCACTATTAGTTCCATTCTTCTGGCGTATAATAAAAATACTATTAGTTACCTACTCTTGACACACATCAGCTAGTTGCTAAATATTTTTTAGTCGAAAAATACCTCAATCTTGAATTAAAATAACAATTGGCAAAATTATTCTTAATTGACCTTTAGGTCTTTCTCATACAAAAGACATCGACGTGTTCAAATTTTGTCTTAAAGGGAGGTCTATTTTTAAGGTGTATCCTAATTGTAAATATTCAAGACATTTTATACGACAGTCAGTATCACCGAGTTTGAGGAGCCTGAAAACTCGTCGCTTTTAGTTTGAGATGTTTGAGTAAAGGGTCAACTATTAAACGGCGAATTAAAGTTGTCCCGCGTGTTCGTAGACATAAGGGCAATTTAGATACCTACCGACTTTAGTAGCATGTTTTGTCGTCATAAAAGTTCGGTTATTGTCGCTGGCAAGCCCAGCCCCAAGTGCTGCAGTGTGAACGGGCCGCACCGCCCGCGGAGCGCCGGCCCGGCTAATAAGGTTAACTTATTGACGACGTCCACCTCCGTTTATCACTTTAGTTCACGGCGAGATCCTACTATTAGTCAACGGTAGGGTGTTTGCATTGAATTAAATACCCATTTCATAGTAATATTGATACGTGGGCCAAAAATAGGTAAATTGTAATAAAATAAACCATAGCTAAAAATAAATGGGAGTTATCGTAAGTTTTTTCCATGCGCATGATACAAAATTCTAATTTTGTGTTCGGCTTACTGCAAAATAGCACTAATGTTTATGAATTGTTCTTCTACTAAAATAACGCCAGGCCATTTCAATTAGGTACATTAGCATTACCTATAAATTTAAAATGAAATTTTGGGGTGGTTGAATTAGCACCTCATTAAATTTGAACAGAACATGACATGCAATAAGCAGGATCCGTGAGGCTAAAGAAATTGCTAATTAAATATGCGTTGAAGTAAAAGTCGTTGCACTCATAAAGCAAATATTTGATTTAAGGTAGGGCAAGGTGTTAAAAAATGTGTTTGGCATCGCGGAGGCAGCGATGAGAAATCGCCCCCTCGCTGCGTCGCTCCCGCTGCTCACAATCTGAATAATATTTACGATAAACCTTCCACGGAAACCAGCGCCATTAAGCCGCACCGTTCTAATATCCGACGGGATTAAACCAATAATGGTCGTAACTTTACGAACCCATTTTTAGCACCTCTTTGTCGCGGACTCCATAAAATGTTTGCACTAAACATTGGGGAGTCCTTTTTTTACACGTTCTTTCGAATTTCAACAGGTATTTTATTTGGTTAATTAATCGATCAAATACGGTCCAATTTAATAGAGATGGGTGATATAAAGTAGAATCAAATGTAAAAAACAGCCATGAAATATTTAGATATTTGGATATGTATAGATAACGGATACACGGAGTTGTACTCAAACTGTGTAAGGCACGAAGCGATACGGGCTGAAACGTGTAACAAACATACCTGCCCTTGTTATCTACTCTTCCTACCCATCTACCTATACCTAAGTTTTTTTTTTTGCATTGCAGGTGCTATATTTTTTTTTGCTGAAGAGTACTCTTCAGCAAAAAAAATATAGCACCTTCAACCAAGGAGTGATTTCATGCAACAGACATTTTTGAAGAAGTATTTATGTAGGTATCTACAAGTGTTGGATTCATATAGTTCTTTTAAATGTCACATGTGTGTTTTATTTTTTACTCTCTGAAGAATTCCGGCAGTTTTGTGTCTTGATTGAGATTTGAATCACGCTAATTATTTGTTTGATGTGTTCCGTCAAAGAGCACACTACGGCTGAAAATAGGTACATCTGCTGTATTGTCACGGATCAAAGAAAAACAATAAACAGTACAAAATATTGACCACCCTGTGACAAATCTTCAGCTGCCGTAAGTAACATCACAAACAATGTGTCGCGCTCCGCCTAATGAATACAAAAATAAATACAGAGAACCTGAACAAAGCGATCGCGTTTATATTACAACTGTAACTCATTCAGAATATTCTTTACAGTTAAAAATATAGTGCCTGGGAATAGAAGAGAGCTTCGTATGAATCTGTGCGAGTTGATATATGGTTGAGATAGAAAAAGCCGTTGTCAAGATGACAGTTCAGATGTGGTGCAGTGTGGTTAGTGGTAGCGTGGCATGGTCTGAGGCCGGCGGGGGGCGCGAGGGGCGCGGCGGGTCGGGGGTCAGCGCGTGTCGCGCAGCCACTTACGCTTGCACACCCACCTGGCGAGTCCATTGACTACAATGGCCGCTCGCTCGTCGCTGCGCTCGACGTAATGAGTGCGCCTACAATGCGAGTAGTAGCTGACAATATTGACGCAGTATACATTATGCATGCCTGTCCCTGCCTGTAATTGTTTTCGATGGCTTGACACCATTGGTTTCGTTTCGATACGTAGACTTTTACTCGTTATTGAGATATATTTTGTACGTAGCTATTTTATAATAGCTTTATCAATGGGAAGTGCCGGAAAATAATGAATGAAACATTATCTCGCTACCGACGTTTATTAGATTTAGTACAAGCATAAGAACGAGGCGTGTCAAAACAACCTAATTTAAGTATCAACAAACGTTCGCCTTGGGCGGCGGCGGCCCGGCTCACTGACAACATTAAAGGCGCCATAATGACATTATTCCCGAGCGGGAAACAAAAAAATCCCACAAAAAGGCGTCAAGGAGAGAGATGAGCGTCGCCCGCGCACCGCTGCAAACGACGCTCTAATTATTGGGGTGGTGATGTATTGTATGGGATACGTTACAGAATACAAGCGCACTCGACAGCCATACAGTTAGTTATATTTCTATTTTTAAACCATTTTAGTTAAAGAAATGAGGTTTTATAAATAGCATGGCTTGTTACGCAACTTATTTATTTAGAGCGATCGTTTTTCGATTACAACCGACATGTGGATCGTCAAAATGAGAAAAAGCTACCGATAGAACTGTGAGTCCAAAAACAATGGGGACTTTTCAGGAATTAAAGACAAAGGAGAATTTATCGCCATAGGGGCAGAAAGGTGAAAGGTTTTAGAGTTGTGACCGGCGCGTAGTGGCAAGGGAATTGTTGGTAGGCCTCCTACAAGGTGTACTGACAATCTGGTGAAGATCGCGGAAAACCGATGAATGCGAGTCGCATAAAACCGACCATCGTGATCCCGTGGGATCATCGGCCAAGATCTATGCACAGCAGTCGACTTCCTTCAGCTGCTATACAGGACATAAAGAAGGTTCCTAATAATATACCTAAGTAAGTATTATTTACTGTACATGTAACTAATGAAAATGACGGAATGTCCCATAAGTTATTTTTTCGTAACTATAAAAAACAAGGTAATGATAACGTCACCTCAACTACATCAAGAGACAGTGCAGTGAAATATGACATATTAGGGTGTCGGGTTGTCATGTAAACACGCCAAGGAGCCACCGTCAAGCACCACAGACATTCCTGGGAATAAATTAATGCCACGTTGCTCTGCCGCTTAGGTATCTCCCTGATTGATGTAAGCGCCGCGCAGACGGAAATGCAGCTCTCCTTCCACACGAAGGAGACTTAGTTATAAATTACTCTTCAATTCTCCCAGAGTGCTTGATCTGAGTAATTATCATTTTTAGCGTCAAAACAAACAGCAATACAATTTTTTAGGCCAACCATCTGATGATCGTGCTCTAACTTCAGCTTCTCTTCTTCTATTCAGTATTTCTTGATTTATCATAAGGAAATATTTGATATTGTCCTAAACGAAGTGGTAATTGTTAATTAATATAAGTAGGGGAAACTGTTGTACCCCGGACATAGTCAATATTTAAAATATCCCGTGCTCCTCAAAAATAAATATCTATGTCATTTGAACCATTATCTATTAAAATGGAAGTAAAGTTAGTAGGAAACTCGAGAGCGGCATGTGCGTCGAGAAAATTACAAAAATATATAATTTGTTACAGAAAGTGAGTTTTTAGTGCTTTAATTCAAACTCGTTTATTTAGTGTTTCGTATATAATTGATAAAACTGAATAATGCATGCTAAAGCTACATTAAAGAGCTATCAGATAGTGCCGTCCTTTTTTACCTAACGTTCGACGAAGTGCGTTTACGAAGCTTACTTTTAAAAAAAGTTGCTTGGACACCGAACATACGTTGTACCTTGGACTACAGACTAAGGTAGAAGAGCTCCAAAGTTTTCTAATTCTACTATTTTGCGTTTTATATGACATATAAAAGTATAATACTCACAGGAGATATAAACATAAACCTCATCCATCGATCACAAGAACCCCCCCAGGAGACTGCAAATAGACAAAATTACCTTGATATGCTGTCTACTCATGGACTATTTCCAGGCCACACTCACCCCACTCGACAAGAAAGCTGCCTTGATCACTTTATGGTGAAGGTTGGTCATTGCCCCCCCATTTCTCATATAGCCATTTTAAATACATCCGTAACAGACCACCTAACTGTAATGCTAGCACTAAAGAACACAAACAGTAAACACACTACTACAAAAACCATTAAAAAAGTAGACTATAAAAAAGCTATAAATATCTTACAAAACAAAAATATTGAACTTCTTCTATTTAGTGATGACCCTCACTTCGTTACCCAACAATTAATATATAAGCTTCTTACGTCACTTGAAGAAAGCAAATCGGTTACTAACGTACCTAAAAACCTACAAAACATCAAACCATGGATAACCCCAGGTATTCTGCGCTGCATCAGAAATAGAAACAAAATGCAACAAAACGTTCGTCGCGATCCCCATAATGAAGTCCTGCGTGTCACTTACAGGAGATACCGCAATTTCTGTAACAAATTGACTAGAAAACTAAAACAAAGATACGATAGAGAACTGCTTACTAAATGTGTTAAAGACCCCAAAGCCTTGTGGACAGCTATAAAGAAAGTAACTCATTATAAAGCCGCAAAAGCACAAAACACACCGCTACTAAATTCAAAATCAACTCCAATGGAATCGGTAAATCATGTCAATAACTTTTTTTCGTGCATAGGTAAGAATCTCGCAGAAAACATCGCTGCTACTACTCCACCAGAAATTGTTAACGCTGATTCCTCAAATTCGTTTCCTTCTTCCTTCGTCCTCTTCTACACCGACCCGCAAGAGGTTGATAACGTGATCATGGGTTTAAAATCTGACAGTGCGCCTGGCTGGGATAGTATAACCACACGTTTCCTAAAGATGGTTAGATCATTAATTGTCCCTATTATCAGCCACCTGGTCAACCTCTGCTTCACAGAGGGGGTCTTTCCTGACCCACTCAAACAATCACTAGTAACGCCAGTGTACAAGGGTGGTGAGAGAGACAGTGCCAACAACTATAGGCCCATCTCCGTCCTACCTGCTATTTCTAAAATTATGGAAAAACTACTTAATAACCGCCTTAAATCCTACCTTAATAAATATAACATCCTTTCGGATTCCCAATATGGTTTTAGGAATGGCAGATCTACGGAGGACGCTGTTTTAGCTCTTACGACATTACTCACTAAGCAGACCGATAACGGTGACAAGTGTCTGGCGGTTTTCTTGGATTTGAAGAAAGCATTTGACACGGTCTCTCCGACCATCCTAGTGCAAAAACTTGAACGTATAGGGATCAGGGAGACACCCTTAAAACTATTTGCAAACTACCTGAACGGTCGAACACAGAGGGTGAAGGTGGGTGGTTATGTAAGTCGGGAGGAGGATATTACTTTCGGAGTCCCCCAAGGGAGTGTTCTTGGTCCCACACTCTTCCTGATTTATATAAACGACCTGACTGACCTTAAACTTAAAGGGGGGCACATTTATTCGTATGCGGATGACACAGTTGTGGTATTTAACACAAAATCTTGGCGAACGCTGTACGACTGTGCTGGTGTGGGGCTGCAGTGGATAGCATCCTGGCTCAGGTCAAACCTCCTCACGCTAAACTTAGAGAAAACCAAATACATGTGTTTTACTAAATACAACAACACCCAACCGGATTCTGACCTGATATTAAAAATACATAGTTGTGACCAGAGAGGCCCTACTGCATGCAGTTGTGCACAGCTTGACAAAGTTATGACCATTAAATACCTTGGGGTCATTGTGGACCAGAGACTATCTTGGCATCCGCATATAGAATTCATGAACGAACGTATCAGAAAGCTAAACTGGATCTTTAAAATCTTAAGAAATGTCGCCAACAAAACTTTACTCAACCAACTTTATAAAGCGCTTGCACAATCCGTGATGAGTTACTGTATTGTGGTGTGGGGAGGTGCAACAAAGACAAAATTCCTACAGGTGGAAAGAGGACAAAGATGCCTTCTCAAAGTAATACATAAACTGCCCTTCAGATACCCAACTCACGAATTATACAAAGACACGCAAGTCCTAACAACAAGGAAACTATATATTTTACTTGCTATTCTAAAACTTCACAACACCCTAACCTTTAACCCTTCCTTACTAAAACGTAGAATAAACCATGCTGTTGCTCCTAAACACCCTACCAAATCTGTTTTTGCCAAAAGGCAATATAGTGCACTATCATCACACCTGTACAATAAAATAAACAAAGTCCTAAATATCTACTCTTTAAACAGAGTAAACTGTAATAAAAAATTAACGGATTGGCTAATCTCACTTACTTATGAAGACACTGAATCTCTTCTACAGTAGTCATAATAATATGATGCTCACACACACACTCACTCAAATGCACGCACACACACACACTCACAGCAACAGGCACGCACGCACGAACACAGTCTCACACACACACGCGCGCACTCACACACACACACACACACACACACACACACACACACACACACACACACACACACACACACGCGCACACACACACACACACACACGCACACACATCTTATTTTACTTTTACTTTATTTTATTTTTTTCTTTATATTGTTAAAAACGTAACCTTAATTATAGTATAAATAATAATCCTCGCAAGAGGTATCTACCGCATAAACTCCGCAGGGGAGGAGCGGGACCTCCTAACACAAGTATTGTAATACTTACCAGGAGGGACCGACCACAACTATGTATTATGTAAGACTATAAGGTACCTAATAAAGAATTTTTGATTTTTTTGATTTTGATTTTGACATGTTAAATATGTGTTACGTTTTTTATTGTTGATTACATTTTGGATTATGTTTTTAATTGATCTCAGGGAGGTTTTCCGTTTGTTTTAGGAGAGAAGGAAAATATGTCATTTTCTAGTAATTTTCACTAGGTATAAAAGTCTTAGGTTAGCCTTTTAATTTCTTAATAAATACTAGATGATTATTATGTTTTTTTGGCAAAAATGTTATGTGTCCAAGGTACAACACCGAGTGTCCACGGTAAATCAGGGGTGTTAGTACCATGGACAGTTTTTCCTTTTTTTTCTATCTAAACTAACAAAATGATCATTTAATGTCATATCCCAGAATGTAGTATAATAATAAATCTGCATATATTCGCACATTCGGCAATTCTGAAGCACCACGCTTTAAAAAAAAACATAAGACTGTCCGGGGAGAACAGTTTTCCCTACCTTAATTATTATAAGTTTATAACTGTTGAATGAACGCAGTTTTGCAAGCGGTTTAGCGAAGATGGTCTCACGCCGAAACGACCAACAGCTGGCAGCTTTAACGACGCTTTCCAGAAAACCGATGCTTTATCGACAATAATTCGCGAGCGCTCGAAACTGCGCGGCATGTGGCTGCGACCGGTTTCACGTGTGATAATGCACCCAGTGTCTTGTGGTTTCAGTTATTCAAGGAAATCTCATCCGCAAAAATATTAATGTAACGGTAATCTCGATAGGCACTTCATTTTATTTCGTCAACTTTCTTTTTGATAATCGACATTATAAATACACTTGAAATTATCTTCATTGACTTACCTGCTTTAAGATATATTTTTAATTAAAACAGCAATTAAAGTTTATGACTAGGAATTTATTTATTTTTAAAAGCATTGGCCTTAACTCAAAATTCGTCGTCCTCGTCCAGCAACTCGAGCAGCTGTAGACTGTCGCCGACGCTTCCAATGGACAGTATGAGCGATACGTTGTGGAGGTCGTACAGGTCTTCCGTTATTTCCGCAACTACCTTTATAAGCATTCGACACACCCACATGGCTTCGGCCAGAATCTCCGCGAAAAGAACGAAATTTGTAGCGGATATGTTTTAATTTTGTTTGATGCATTGCGGACAAACTCCTCGTCAGCTAATTTAGGGACAGTCGCTCGTTAGATTCCCGGTTCAGTCTATTGAATAGGTCATTTAGGGGGCCCACAGTAAGTATCAGGTCCACCTTGTACTCGTGACCAAAATTTCGACTGCACACGCGAAATATCAACGAATATGCAATCTGCCACATTTCAGACGAAAAGACAAATTTTAGTCCAGCATTTAATTTGATTGAAACCGTGGAAATTACCTACGTGACGTTTGTCATGGCGTATTTTTTTATGTCTGTCAAATATCAAAATTCATAAAAAAGTTTTAACAATTTTTTTCTTTTTAAATTCTGGTTTGTAAAGCCCACTGGAACTTGCATTTGGAACACCGGATGTCGGAAAATTATAGAAAAATGCCTACTTCATAGTTTTTCAACTAAAAAACGAATTTATTTAGTATAAGATATAGTTTAAGGTACGTTAACTAGATTTTAGAGGTATTTATTTCACTATAGAACTCTCAGAAATGGCTGTGACAATTTTAATGAAAATTGCATATTTGAGGTTTTTGAGCCAAGAAATCAATCTGTCAGGTTGTCATCCTCTGGAAAACACGGTTTCATTCAATTCGAGCGATGCTGGTTCTCCCAGGTTCTGAGGACCCTGCAAAGATGCACTACGCTAACTAACGTTTCTATTCGATTCGTTTTTAAACCAATCGCGTCACTGGGAGATGACGTGATACGAAAAGTCACGTGGTCTACCAGTGACGCGATTGGTTTAAAAACGAATCGAATAGAAACGTTAGTTAGCGTAGTGCATCTTTGCAGGGCCCTCTGATCATTATTAGGATATCGTTTTTTGTAAAAGTCGTAAACAATGAAGTCACTTTTTTTAACGGAATCCGTGAATCCTTTTATTTGTATCTGCAAGTCAGTCAAGTCCTGTGGTAAAGTCTTTCTGGCCGGCAGACTGGTGTTGAAATCATGTTAATATCTACCCACAGAATAAGAACACATAGCATAGAAACCGGACTATAAGACGTACTTAGCGTCAGCTATATTTCTCTACTTTTAAGATTACGTATTACATGAGAAAAAATGAAACAAAAAGTAGGCTGTTTTTTTTCTTTAACTGTCAGTGTCACAAGGTTTTACACAGGGACAGGGTCTTTCCTTGTCTATAGATCCAAATACAATAGGTCCAAATCAAGCCTTACTTGTGACGATGTACCAAATACTGAAAGAACAGCTATAGATTCATCTCTTTCCAACTCACTATGAAAACCATAAGTAAAAAGAAGTGAAACATAATGTATTTTCTGCTTATTTAGTACGGTTTCTATGCCTTTAGTCTTTATTCTGTGTATCTACCACATCTACGTATGGCAATAAAAAAATAGAATTGACACTGTCATAATACTCATAATAGTTGTCTGTGGTGATCTTATTGGTTTAGTCTGCGGGTTTAGTTTACAAATTTAACCTAATTATTTAAATAAAATTTGGCGATAATGGTCCTAAAAATGTGCGTAGCGAAGTGAGGGTTTATTAAGATGTTAAGTGTATACGAAGAAGAGCAATCGAGTTTCAAGCGTTTTGAAAATAAGTCAATGTTTGGAAATGTAAGACATTTGTTGAAAATACACACATCAAAAAAGTCTTGGGATTCTCAGTATACCTAGAAAAATATGTTTTGACTCAGTAGTAATATGCCTATATTTAAATGTTCAAAACTGTCTAGGGATAAAAAATATCCCTAGGCACTTTTGATGATTGTATGAAGTTCAAAAGAAAAAGGCAATAAGTATAAAACCGGTCAAGTACGAGTCGGTCAAGCGCACCGAGGGTTCCGTGCCGCCGCACAGTAGGTATTATTATATTCCGATTTTAATGCGATTTCGAATCGAGTCAGCGCGAGCACAACTCACACTAAATTTTTTATTATTTGTTGTTTTTTTCGGGGTATACCAAATTCGACGCTTGTATATTTTACCGTTTTATCGATACAATAAAAATAAACATAGGTTGAAAAGAGCGTGGGGAACCCATTCATTATTTCACTTTCTTCATTTTTTCAATTTTTTCGAAAATCCGCCGTAATAACACACTGAAAAACTACCCACTGTCATACATTACGGTTCAAAAGATACAGCGGTTTAGAGTTCTGGCCGACGGACGTTGAGCTACACTTCATGTACCATGATAAAAAAATGACTATTGAAAAAGTATGAAACAAAAAAGAAATCTCATTTGAAATTGTTTTGTAATAACTATTCAATGTTTGTCATCTAATACATCTATAACTTCGTCTCATATTTTAATGTTTATTTAGAGGATAGCCGTGGTCATGTACCCTACCCTTACAATACATTCTTCTAACAGTGGTAAGCGATCATAAGCTTTAGAACAAGGTGGTCCTCTAAAGTGCGCCATTTTTATTTTTATTTGACGTCACCTAACCTGGTTATAACAATCAATCGCTTACCATCAGGCGATCTATCTGCTCGTTTGCTTCCTATTCCATAAAAAAAGACACTTCCAACGACACCTCTTTCGTCAAATTATCACAAATATGTAATTTAGAAGTTATGAGGGAACATAAGTATGTATACCTACACTCAAAAAAATGAGAGCTAACAAAGAGAGATTTTCACTTAGTTGACATAAAATGAATACACATGAATAAAATGAATATAATAAGATATTAGTTATATAAACCAAAACTGATAGTAACAAACAGCAATTACTTTAGTGATTCAACTAACATTTTAGTTGATGTATCTAACGTCTTAGTTGGTGTATCTATCGTGTTGTCAGGCTCGTATGGGATCAAGACGCTTATGCACAACAATCACAATCTTGTTACAAGCGACCATTTTTTTTTTTCAGTGTACCCACTTACATATGTACTGTATAAACCGGTCAAAATCATAAGCCTACTTTTTGCTTCGCCGTAGTGTTTTTATCGTAACTTTCAAGATTTAATTGAAAAAGTTGAAATTAGTTAAAAGCTTGCACAGCAAATGTTTGGTTTAGTTTTTCCTTGGTGCGCAGACGCCATAAATCCACCCGGCCGCACACGACGGCTCTGCGTGACGTCACACCTCGCTTGATCGATGGCACAAAAGAGCGGGACCGCTATATCTCATTCACCAAAATCAAACCAGGAAAGACAGAGATGTAAAATCAATAAATAAGTCTTTTCGGAAATTATTTTAAATCCATTTTTAACGAAAGTACGTTGACTTCTTGTATTTCTGAGTTATGTTTGTTACTTATAAACGTTTAATCGAACCTTATTATTTTTTTATTGTGACGAGGTCTCGATATAAGTACATTAAGTATTAAATGATAATTAAAATTTAATTAAAAGTTAAAATCACGCAATAACCACATTCATTAGATTAACGTGTAAAAATATATCGAAACAAAAGTGACATAATTTACAAGTGAGAAAAAGTTAAGATACTAAAAGTAGTCAAGTATAAAGGATCGCATTAAATAATGAATCGATTATCGAGAAGAAAGAATCGCGGGAGACGCGGGCGCGGGCGGGACGCGCGTGACACCTGACCGCAGCCATTTTGGCCCATGAAATATGTTTATTTGTCATGGCTGCCCTTTGTTATTGAAATCGTGTTTGCCTTTACTCCTTCATTATATTGTACGATTATGCTCGAGTGGAACTCGTTTGTAGCCGTTCAATGTGAGAATAGCTTTGGAGGTTTTAGAATATTGATTGTTGATATCTACTTAGAAAAGAGAAATAAATTTCAATTAAGTATCTATTGAACATTCTCATGCGTGAGCGCGGGTGCGCGGGCGCAGTTATTTCCGTGATTATCTCCTCGAGCCGCGTAATGCCCACTCTAAGCGTGACTAACAAAAATACTGACACGATTTCTCTAATCGTTTTATTACACATTTGTCTTGTAGTAAGCATCTGGTAGTAAGCATCAAGCACTAATCTGGTATTCACTTATCTTAACTTTTGGTCTTGTTGACATCGATTTAAAATACAATACATATTTCAAAGGATTGTTTTTTCTATTTCCAATTTAACGGTGAACAATATCTACAAATATTTGAGTGGCTCTGCAGGTTACTATCCGCAGGTTTTTGCTCCAGAAAACCTCAGTGGAGCTATCAATCATAACAAATTCACAAGTCATCGGGTATTAAAAAACACATTGTGTGAGTTGGGGATGCGCAAACGTTAACAAACATTGTCACCTCGCAGCGAGGCTAATGCTGGACAATGGTTTATACACAAACTAAGCGGGGCTACAATGGTGCGGTGGGTGTAGAGTGTACAAACATCGGAGCAGGTCGCAGCGCGGACGCGGTTCCCGGGAAACCTCCCCGCGGCGCGCGCTCGGCGACGCTCAGTCTCACACTGCGACACACTCACAAAAAACACTATTCACATTTTTTGAACACAGTTTTATCTTGTCTTATATCAGCGTTCCGTATGATAAAGCACCAATAATGATGTTTCATTCTGAGCCGATTTAACAACGTCGCACGCCGATATAAAACTGTGGTGACACTTTTTTCAAAAAAACATAAGCTGGTTCTTATCTGACGACTGTAAGTTATAACGTTAATATTCAAAATTAGACTGGTGTTTCCACGTCGAAACAGAGTTTTTTGTATCTTTTAAATGCATAAAGATGTATTCAACTCGTATAAATGTTTAAAGTTATGCGGGCTTAAGCCATATCGATCTTGGTTGGCGCGCAGGTGCAAACATGCTAAGTGTATTCTTATTGTTGTAAGGGATTGGTTTATCAGTGACACTATCTCCGCCGTTCGACAAATGTTGAAGCTGTCAGAGATGTGACGTCAGCCAAATCGGGCCGCGCGCGCGCCGCGATCGAACCGCCGATACCACGCTCTTAAAACTTTGTGAAGTGAGTAGACAGGTATTTTAGATTTGCTATGAAAGACTGATTATACAATTGCCGTGAACGAGCAATCGATTTCTTTATTTTTATAAACTTACTTTGATATTATTACACTTCCTCTACTCTATGTGTTTTGGCTGTGGGAAGGTCAGATGTAAGCACTAAATCCAAAACCACGTTAGAATCAATGGGAATCAATAGTGTCTGTCCCGAGGGGGTCATTTGTATCTTACGTAGGTGGGGCCCGAGATATAATTGCATATCTACGTAAGTACGAAGCAGCACAGATTCGGATATTGATGTAAATTTTGGAAATTCCTGAGTATCCCAAGTTCTGTCATTACATGATAACACTAAGATCTTTTGTTTCTTTACGAAGCTCCACAGTTGAATATTAATAAAAATGTAAAAAGCCTTCTAGGCGATTAGTTATGCAAAGAAAATAACAGATAAGTGTGTAACCGGTGGTTTTGGATTTGCTAAAACATGTATTCTGTTCCTACAACCAAGAACTTGTAAGAACCGCGCAAAAAAATGCTTGGAACTAAGCTGTTACAAATGGTTCGAAGCTGCTAATTAAGGAGAGAATGAAGATTTATCTACCGCGTTGTCGATATAAAGTAGCTTCCTTTATGAACCTCAAAACGTCCTAATTATTTTACTACGCGGGACGAAACAAAACGAGAAAGTCGGAGACGCCCAAACGCTCTTGTGACAGAGAATTAATTGTGCATGGCGACACATGCGGCGCGGTGCGGCCGGTCAGATGGCGAAGCGTCGGCGGAAGCGGGAGCGGGAATACAAGTGATTAAATTTAATCACAAGTTCTATTATGTGAGTGGAATAAATAAAACGAATAATGGAAAACAACAACAAGCCAAGCTGCTTAAAAGAATGCTGAACATCACGGAAGACGCGGACTTCTATGGACAGCACTTTGTAATGTCACGTGCATAGCTGGACATCGTTTAAGCGCGGGTATATTTAGCGCGCGTGAAAACTTTAATCGTCACCGCCGAGCACGCGTCAGCCGCGCTGTCCGTCCGTCGTCGGCTCGCCCGCGGTGGCCGCCTGATACACAAAAAATGATGTGCCACCTCCCTTTGTTCCAATGGACATACCTTTCAGCGGGATGCAATTAGTGCCGCAGAAATAGAACTCGTCGATAGTCAGTCGACAACGCAGCGCGATCTCGAACGTTTAGTTCTCTGATCTATTTCCGGAATCAAATGAAGATGGCTAGACTAGACGAATGAATTAATCAGGTACTCACAAGCTGGTTCTGGTAAGCAGTGACCGCGGTGAAAACGCACTCCGGGAAGATGAACGTCTTGAATTCTTCTTGTTCGAGATCGGTGATGGGGGCATTAATGGCACCCTCACGCCTCAGCACTATGTGGATACGGGGCTGGTACTTGTGCATAGAGTTCAACACCAGCTGTGTGTAGAAATAAAAGTAGAGTTAAGAAAGGCTCGAACAAGAGAAAAGTTCAAAGTTTACCTGAGTCTCTTCAATTGAATCTTTATTCCTTTAAATACATCCCAAAAGTGACATCAGCAATTCGTACCTGTCCATTTTTGTCCATTTCGTTGTTGGTGAGCTTGACCTTTTCGAAGGAGACGACCTGCTTGCGCAGCTGGTCGCCGGAGTAGGGCGAGTCGGGGTGCGGGTAGAGGCGCGCGGGCGCGGGCGGGTCGGCCTTGCCGGCCACGAGCCACGAGGAGCGGTGGTACGCATAGCGATAGCGCTTGCCGTCCACCGGCACCACGTCCAGCAGCACGGCGTAGCGCGCCTCCGCGCGGCACCCCGCGAACGACACGCGCACCGTCGGGAACATCCGCCTGCCGCACACAACACTTATTAGAAGACATGCCATTTAGCAAAATTATAACTTTCGGGGTTATTCCGGAGTAAGTTTGTAGAGATTTCTTTTTTTAGATAGCCTTAAATCGCATTCCTTCCTTGTACCATTAATATTAAAAGAACGCACCCTTTAAATAAAACGTCGCTTCAATAATGCGTCTCTTTTTGGCTCAAGATACGCCCTCTCAAGATCTTCCGGCAATATCATACAATACCATTACCATTATAGCATAAATTTAGGTTAAATATGCAAAGGCTTTAGTCGACCCCATAAATATCAGCACATCACTTTCTCAAGTTCACGAAAAAATATTGTGCTATCAAAAGCTCCGTTACAAATGTTACAATCAACATTTCTCGGGTAAAAGAAAAAGAGTATTTGCTCATACATATTTTAGTGCCCATACGGACAGTAATGGCTGCCGAAGCCTCTAACTGCCATCAGTGTTTCAAAGTGCGAAAGAAAGCAAGTGTTGCTCTAAGTGTAAAGTTTTTGCTGACACTGAACATTGAAGTTTTGTTATTCGCGGTAGTCGAATACTGAATTGTTAGGATGTGATTTTCCAGTAGACGACGCGGTACAGTGCAACACGTGTGCAATTTATTTTTATTTAGTTTTGAAGCGTGGACTTCCTCGATCCATTGTTTCGTTAAAGCGTACATTTTCACGTTAACGCAATTATTGGACAATTACTTGGTTGCGTAGCAATTATCGCTCGCTGAGAGCGCGGCAAATCGTCGCCACTCATTAGAGCGCGGGTTATCGCGCATTATCGCGCGTAATTACTATATTGTGCTACACCGGATAAGTGTTACATTACACGCCTTTCAGTGCGTGTAATAAACTAATAAAAATCCTCGAGGTGCCTCGCGCACACAGACTGAAGCGCTAGAACCTCTTAATCAGATATAAACGCATAAAACCCGGCAACATCATATGCAAACTAGGTAGGTATACATAAAAGAAAGAGGGTGCCCATGTACATATTTATCTTCTCCCCTTAAAAAATACACCTTCGACAGCAATAATAAAAATTCAGTACAGAAAATAAAAAACTATACCGCTGTAAAGACACAAATCGTTCGCCGATAACTTACCCACTCTTTAAATAAATTGTTAGGTTGTGGCGTGAACGCTTCAGGCGACTTTGACCCTACGATGCGATTCCTTTTCCCCTTCTTAACAGAGACATTTTTAATGTCACTCGTTGGAGAAAGATGAATGGGTACACATTTTGTATAAATGTACGTTTTTGTTGTTACTGTAAGTAAAATTGTTTGTGGTTGGTCGATATAAAAGCTCTTATTACACTTCCATGCCACTGCGGTTTCCTGTCGTCGTTTTTTAATAAGAGACGCGAAGGAAGGAAGGCCCAATCATACATCAAACATTATTAAACTACAGCAAATTGGTTTGAAGACAGTTAATAACAAGAAACAGAGACTGAGAGCGCTAAAATAGAAAACAAATGCGAAGAACAAACAACGATCAACGATAATAAACTCGTTATAGACAGAAAGGAGTGTCACAAAAAGTAGTGTCGGTAGCGGGCGCGTGAAACACTATCTCCTAATCGACATAAAATGGTAGTCATTGAGGCGGCGAGAGCGGAAACAACAAATCTTTAACTGTAAGTTGATCCGCCACTTCGGCTAGCTGCCTCTCACTTTTTGTCGGCAGCGCTCGAGGCTGAGCGGCGCGCGCGCTTGACAATTCGCTATCAAAACTTGCGCAACGTGACTAGGAATGCGGCTTCTGACCCGCGAACTAGCATAAGAACATTCATAACACGGGATCAGCGGCCACCCAAGTCGTTTACTGACATTGTGCAGACGTGCTTAATTTACAATATGATTTTGATTGGATTGATTTCTACAGAAATTGTTATGCTTGTGCGCGTAAAGCATCTGAGTGATTTAACAACCTGGGTATTCAATAAAAGCGAAGCGCCGTAAGTAATATATGTGCGTTCTAACGATTTTACAAGATCGAGGGAGGACGGAAATAAGAATAGCATTAATAAGATTTATGCACGGTTGGCTGTGGTCGCGCGCGTCGATTTGCGCGACGCTTCTTATAGCACTCGCGAGGTGCACGCGCGTGAGCACGGGCAATTGCGCGCATGCGTTAACCCTTAATTTGGCAATGTTCGTCACAGTGAACATACCATAATGTCCCCTTTTTTGTTTGGATTGTGTTTTTATTTTTTTGCTAATTCAAAATCAAAAAGGGTTTGAATTCCCGACCTTTTTTATTTTTGCCAAATTAAGGGTTAATGGCGACACTCGGCGCACCGCGCGATATATTACTGCAATGATATATGGCCACCGACGTCGTCCATCATTCTACCACCCAAAAGTTAGCGGAAAAGCACACGAGAGCAAAAGGACTCTGAGAAACACACATGAGCCGATTTAATGAGCAGATACCACGGACAGAAATAAGGGCGCTATTTACAACAGCTTGTTATTGTTATGACATTGTTAAAACGTATCCCTAGGCTTGGAATCTGGTGATTTGCCATAAATAACGCAGATACAGATCTTACGTGTCGATGAAAATTATAACGCCATCATTCAGCACTATAAAACATCTTAAAGTTTAATGAACTACGGCATAAAGTTTAATTTATCTTAGGTACTTCTTCTACGTTAATTCTAGTCTAATACAAAAAAAATGTTGCCGAACGAGCAGCAAGATATGGATACTACATGAGTAAAATAAAATAAATAATCACACGATTGATGTGTATCCAAACCATCCAAAACCACGCAATTATTTCGACATAGCCTTTAATGTGTTTGTAGCGATGTTGTGAGTTGGCGAGACACAGGGTAAAATTAGTAGATTTGTGAGTTAAGCGAGCGCGAAGAGCCGAGTGGGCATGTCGTCTTAATTAGAAAGGCGAGGCGAGGTGCGAACTCGTCAATCATTGTTCCCCACGCCGCGATGAATCTGCGCGACGGACTATTGGCGTCTCCTCGACCATGAATCCTTCTAATCTTTTTGTTTATACTTATACGTCTATTATGTGCGTTCAAACACCCACGACAAACACTGATTTGTGAGGTACTCGATGCTTTGTTTAAATATGTTACTGCTGCTTTTGAACAACTAATATATTTACTTATTTCCGGTTTAGAAATTCATTATACGTACTCTGATAGACTGACAACGAAGTGTAAAACCAAAACGGTCCCTCATTTACCTTTTGTAGGAAGGAAGATTGCTAAATGCCAGTAAAAATCGCCATTAAAAACGCAAAAAATAACTTCTTTTAAAATGATAGGAATAGGTCAGTCCTACTGAAGTCGGCGTCTCACAATATTTTACCAAAAGCCTACTTTACTACTAGATTTTGTGATTATTATAACATTTATTTAATTTTATGCTTTATAGTGATAATACTGATAATAATAAGCTGTTATGTAGTCCTACTTCTTAGTAAATATGAAACTTTAAGACAAGCTCGCCGCAAGTAACGCTGCGGGAAAGTCATAGTCATATTTAAACAATTAAATGTTCTTCGTTTACGCTAGTCGTAGTAGTTAGTCGCTCAACTATCTTAATCCAGATATCTTATCGTCACACTTGCAAAAGGTACCGTTGGGGAGTCCCGTTGGACATCTGTGGTGTTCATCATCAGTTTATTTTCACCAAATGAGACTTTCTGAACGCAAATACTGGACTTGTTACTAAAAATACTAAAATTGCTATATGTATACCTATAATATTTGAGGAGATCCCTCAATTCCTCACAGATCCCCTCATTCGATTCAAATTTAGTGACAATAGAACCATCTCGGAAGTATACGCTATCAAACCCAAAAAAAAATATTTTAAAATCGGTCCATAATTGACAGGGAAATCGGTGAATATACATAACAAAAATATAGTGGAACATAGAACCTCCTCCTTTTTTGAAGTCGGTTAAAAAGAGGATTTAATTTATAAATTACGCTGACGAATGTCATTTGTAAATTGTTGGCTGACCAAAAAATGGTGGTATTCGTACGACGCAGAAATATTATACAGGGTGTCCCAGGAAGTAGTGTCAAGCGGAAGTCCAGCGGTAGTGCACCTCAAGGGGCATCTGAATCACCCCCATGTATGTTCCGCGATTTTTAGTATTTTCGGAGATATGGATCATTTAAATCAGAATTTTGGTAAGTTTTCCTTGTGTCCATGTTATGAAAAACTCTTAAGTTCATGTATTATTATATTAAATTAATTTTACACAAAAAGTCATCATAAAAAAAAGCTGGCATGTAGTTTTAAAAACATCCTAAGTTCATAATTATTCTATCAATGTAAGAAACCAATGAAAAACTATTAAAATAATACATGAACTCAAGGGTTTTTCATAACATGGACATAAGGAAAAATTACAAAAATTCTGATTAAAATGATCGATATCTCTGAAAATACTAAAAATCGCGGAACATACATGGGGGTGATTCAGATGCCCCTTGAGGTGCACTACCTCTGGACTTCCGCTTGACACTACTTCCTGGGACACCCTGTATATAATATCATTTAAATTTGGCTCCTACGTATTTACTGTATCTCAAGCCTAGCCATTATTAACAAGTATGTATCATTTATTCATTTATTTATTAGCCATCAAAATTGGATCAATTTGCGTTTTCTGGCCACTAGGTTGATGAGAAAGTTATGGTTGCCTGTTCTTAGTTGCTAACAAACCAATGAAGTAAATCCATTTTAAATACTACAGTGTCATATTATTATCATAGGTTGAAGTACAGTCAAAATTTAATTTATGACCCACATTAGGTCCAAAGTCAATCTGACATTCTACAGCAATAAAGTTGACTTTCCTATCAATTACAAATGACTTGGCATCTCTAATGACAATGACATCTTCAAGCAGATTTTCTTTGAAATGGGTAGCAAATTAACGTCCGTGTCCGTATATTGGAATGTTGTCATGACATTTTTACGTAAATCAGTAGGTAACCACTATTTAATTTAATATCAAATTACTCTTATGAACAAGGTAATTTGAAAACAATTTATTATAATTAACTAGACCCGCGGCCACATATTACATAACAAACTTGTACATAGGTATATGATAATTTAACGGTCATACCTCAATAATAGGAGCAGATTATCATAACTAGGGCAATATTGTTTGTTTACATGGAAAGACTGCGCAAACGTGATTATTAACACAAATTATCAATTCATTTGTAGGGACTTAGCTGTATCCCACAACAGAAAAGTTGAGTGTTTTTAACCTCCGACGCAAAAAGAGGGGTGCTATAAGTTTGACGTGAGTCTGTGTATCTGGCTGTGGCATCGTAGCTCCTAAACGGATGGACCGATTTTGATGCGGTCTTGTTGTATTTGAAAGCAGGTTACGGTTAGCGGTGGTTCTTAGTTACGGATATCAGCTCTGAAAGAAGAGGCCACCATTAAATCGGGAGTTTTTATCCATCTCATTCTGGGCCTAATCTCTACATTTCCTTTATGATATTGTACCTACTCTAGCAATAGCGTAGCGATAGCGTAGCGATAATCCGCTGCGTTTTGTTTTACTTGCCAAGCAAGTGAAGTAAAGAGTAAGACAATAACTGCGAAAAAATATATCAATGTAAAAAAGGACTGGCCATAAAATGCCCACACACTAGTCACTATTGATCCTAAACCTCCTGAGATTAGTGCTTGCCAACCTACTCCAGTGTTGCCAACGATGAGATATGAAGAAATAGTAGAAGTAGCAACGCCAGCAACACGGAAAACTGAAGCAAAACTACACGAGTGCATATAGGCCATGTCGAATTAAGGCCCAGGAATAGCGCAGCCTGTGGATACGCTTGCAATAGGAAGCCGTGTACATTAGCGCAGTGTTATCACGTCGTGTCGTGATTAGGCCCGTCGCGCAGCCAATCCGCGCACGCCGCTTCTAATTATACAGGAAAGCGCTTTATTAATAGCAATTACAGCCGCCGCCATATTGCCAACGCGATTTAATTAACTCGATCCGTTGATTAGAGACAGATGGCGCGAGATTGCGCTGGAGCCGCTCATTAGCGATTTTGGCGCTAGCTTTCCTGTTTATCTATGCGTGATATGACATAACTGGATTGTTCCAACTTCATGGCTCGTAAGTTTAACATCCAGTTCCAGGTTATCTGATTTGTGCGGAATGAACACCATAGTTTACTGTTCATTTTGTCGCATGATTTTGGTAATCACGTACAAAATGTAAAAGTCGTGACACGTGCAACAACTTGGCTCCTTTCATAGGTTTGCTATGTTGGATTATGCAGGGTGATTGGTTATTCAATAAAACTATTTGATTAAGACATAGGAGAGCTCATTTACAGCTACAAAAAGTCATGCACAAATACTTTTTCTTGAATAAAACTTTTAAGGCTTCAAATTTTATAGAAAGTTCGGCTGCCGGTTCGGTTTACCGTGTAAATTAAGAAAGTAATTTTGACTAATATACAATGCATATGTCATTCATTTACTTTGAGAAAATCAAATTGTACTAATTGAAAATTCATTCATTTAATTAAGATTAAATGTAAATTGATCTGACATATATTTCCGGGTGTAATTTAAATGAATCATTGTTGTTCGAAAAATAAATGAAAGAAAACGAAAAATAAATAAAGATTAAAAAAAAATACGTCGATTTCGGACATATCTGTTACAAAAAAGCTACAGCTTTGTTGCCTTCCTAAATGGAATGAATTGAAAAACCCATCAACCTGTATAATTATGAGAAATTAAATATAATAAACGAATTTTCAATAAAGTGCCGAAGTCAAGAAGAAATAAAGTTAGAATGTAAGACCTATCTAGCTATTAAAAATGCATAACCACACCGTCAAAAGGCTACTGGTAGCCCACTTTGTACTAGAATTTCGAACCTACGCAACATAGCCGGGATAACGTAGCTGTCGGTAATGCGCCTGCGCCATGTACGGTGGTTATTACTGCGAATTAGAATGTATTAGCGATAATGGAGCCCTAAGTGATTCCAGCAGTGTGACAACAATCCGCCCCGGTGGCACATGAATATTTCATATCGCGTAATCTAACCGCTTAAAGCTAATTTTATAGTTTAGTCGATGACGATTGATATATGGATAATGTAAGCTGTAACTTTGAGATCAAGCGCTTGCGAAATTATTGCTGCGCAAAATTTAATGCCGCGAGAGAGTCTGTGCCTACGTTCGGGCTGCTGAAACAGTCTGGTTTTCCCTTCTCACTAGGATTATGTAGGAAACTCAGGCGAGAGTCACTCCACTTTAATAATAACCATTACGGCTAATTGGAATACACCTTATTTTAACAATAAACAGTCATTAAGAGAACTGTTGCCATAACTTTTGAGTTCATGTCATTTTCAGTTCTTTTCAGATCTATCGGAATTCCGGGTTCATGGTCAAAGCGTCTCCAAAAACGGAAAAAGCGCTAAGAGTGTAAATAAAAACCATTATACGAGGACGTTATTGAAGTTGTTCTTTGCTGGAAGCTGATTCTCCCAACCAATTCGCTTTTCAAATCAACGGACAAATTATTAACCGACGAGTTGAGGTCCCGTCAGAGTGTACAAACAACATTTTAGGGTGTGAAATCTCAATTAAGTGGTGAGTTGTAATTGTAACTCACACGTAGGAATTTGCTCGCTCGGTCGACTGTCACCTCTAAACAATGTACACGTTTAAAAGGACTCATATGTAAGGCTTACACGAGTTATCTTAGTTATATGACAATAACAATTAGGGTTAGGTTACATGACAGCAACATTGTGGCAGTTTTTGCTGTCGACAATTCAGAACCGAGGCGGTAAAAAGATATAGCGTGCGAACGACAGATTCATACGCTTGTTAAATTAAGTCGAATGTATCTAATCGGCAGTTCCTCACCTGAAGTTAGATAATTTTATAGGTAAATTCACCAGAGCTACTGCGGTTGCTCGAATAGAACGAACGAAACTTATATCAACTATTTAAAACCGGGCTACCGGGCGGGCCTAGTATGGCTGCGTCTATATTGCGTGTCAAATGTAGATAAAGCATCCGTCACTCTCGTACTTATTTACGTGTCAGAAGGTGACGGATGCCTTATCCACACTTTGTCAAGCGATAAACGCAGCCATATTAGGCCCCCAGGGCTTTTTTATTTTAAACAAGCAACCCGCCCTCGCTTCGCTTCGGTTTATCTGAGGTTTCTGCAACATCCGTACATTTATTATACATAAAAACCTTTCTCTTGGATCTATCTATTGATGAAAACCGCATTTAAATCCGTTGCGGAGTTTGAAAGATCTAAGTGTAGAGAGGGACAGACGGCGGGGACTGGCTTTGTTTTATACTACCTATGTAAAGATACTAATGTTACCCGGTCAAACCGTTTGTGATAGTACTGGTCAATCGATCTTTAAAATGGGGCTCTTGCTATTTCAATACTGAAAGTAATAACTTCTTACGACTCACAGTAAAGCTTGAAAAACAGTAAAAGACAAAATATTCACGTTTACTTATTGAACATTAGCAATAACAATTAATTTACAATATTTACGATGCTATAGGTACACATCAATTTTCAGTTAAGACGGTAAAATTTTGCCGCTAGCACGTTTTTGGACTTGTAACAATTACCACCGTTTCGAATTTTAGGCTCGTATAGTATGGTGCAAAGTGCAAAGCATCAACAGTTCATGTGTATTCGGGATCCGTACCAAAATGGTAAAAAAGGAACCCTTATGGTGAGACTTCGTTGTCTGTCTGTCTGTCGGTCTGTCTGTCTGTCTGTCTGCCTGTCTGTATGTCACGCAGGTTTTCTCAGCAACTACAAATGTTATCAACTTGAAATTTGGCATAGTTATACAACATGCTTGCCCGCATCTGTTTTTAGCAAAAAAAAAGAAATGAATTTTATAAATAGGAGAAAGAGGGTCTAGAATGGCGGGTTGAAAAAGAAAAGTGGTTTGATAATAGCAAATGGGGTGTCATATGAAACGACTAAATCTGCATATTTCAAAACTATTTTTTTTATTTTTATTTGTGATGTACTTTTTGATTTATACCTGAAAATGTACAAAAAATGACCCCCCCCCCCCCCCCCTTATCTCCGAAGTTTATTACTCAAAAAATCTGAATTACTCAAAATAAAATGAAGTGTTTATTATTTACAGTTTTGACAAATAACCAAAAAAATTTAGGCTAGTATAACAAAATGAGTATTTTCTTTTGTGGTTACCAAGCATATTATCTTAAATACGGAATCCTCGGTGCGCGAGTCCAACTCGCACTTGACCGGTTTTTTTCAGTGTACTGTCCAAAGCCATTTTTGTTGGCCATTAACAAGAGTCAGTTCCAGTTGCGATCAAATCATAACCATGGAGTGAGTCAGGTTCTTAAGAAAGTAGCAAATCATCGCTGCCAAGGGCTCGCGTTTCAGTATCCTGTGACAAACGTCAGCCGGGATGGGTGTGATGGATGCGGTGTCGCATGGGCCCGCCGCGTCACGACTCGCCGCCCCGCGCGACTGTCGCGTTTGAAACACTACCCTTATGACATACGCTTTGTTTTTAGAATATTCGTCATTGAAGTTAATAGGAATGATCTTTTAATATTGGATTGATTTGTAGAAGGTTTCAGCTCTCTATTTTTCTATTACATACTCGGACTGTGTCATTATGATTATTATGAATACTAGCGACCAGCCCTCACTGCGCTTCGGTTTATGTGAGTTTTCTGTAACAACCGTACATAATCCAGAATTTCTTAAAAGATAAAAAAGATAAAAGAAATTTATTCATTAAGTAGGCCGCACGGGCACTTTTACACGTCAAGAATCTACCAGCGCTTCCCAAGAGAGGACCACTGCTGAGAAGAAACGCCGCAAGAAACTCAGCAGTCAGTCATTTTTTAAACATATTTCTTATTACAATGGTACTACTTAGTCTAGCATTATATAAAGCTATAAATATTAAATTAAATATAGTATCAAATAACATGCGTAGTTCAGCAGGAAAACATGCCAATTAAGAATCTTACGGGAGAGATAGAGAGAAAAAAAAAAACACATACTTATGTGTATATAAGATGGTGCGAGACGATCACATAAAAGTTTCGATATGTTTTCCTACATCAACGGTGTCCCCTAGACAAGATAAAGATTTTGCATTTGAATAAATTATTATTGACTAAGTTTCGGGTTTAGGCCATGCATTTTTGTCTGTTAGATAGTCCTCGATCCTATAATACGCTTTAGACATTAACGACCTTTTCAAGTAATTTTTAAGTGCTGGAAAGGGTAACTTTAAAACTTCGTCAGGTAATTTATTATAGAAATGAATGCATTGACCAACAAATGATTTATATACTTTACGGACGCGGAATTTTCAGATAGCGATTTTATTTTTGTTTCTGGTATTTAAATTATGTATATCAGAATTTTTGGTGAAAGAATCTAAATTTCTTATAACGTAAATAATATTCTCATAAATAAATTGAGACGCTACAGTCAAGATATTAATTTCTTTAAAAAGTTCTCTTAATGAGTCACGGGAATTTAAATTGTAAATAGAGATATGCGTAAAAAGCTTACTTTTGAATCACTCTATCTATTGACGAAAACCGCATTAAAATCCGTTGCGGAGTTTGACAGATGTAGCCGGACACACAGCGGGACAGACGGCGGGAAGCGACTTTGTTTTATGCTATGTAAACAAATGTCTTGAATCCATCCGAGCCCCTCATCTAAATACATACAGCGTGACTGCTAAGTCGTGAACTGAAATTATGGTTTCTAACGCAGGATTTCAAGGCGAATTCAGTGCATTTACTTAATCCAAAAACCAACAATTAAACTTAACTTCTTTAAAGAGTAAAAATTACCAACTGTGTTGTCTACCTACTCTACTAGATAACGTTATGTATGTGTCTGAAAGTTCAACGTAAATTTAAAATTAATAATTTTATGATTTATTACAAAATATTACATTTACAGATTTTTGCATAGTGTGTTACATACGAGTGTAACGGTAAGGGGCCAGAAAAACATATTTTGGTTCACGACTTAGGAGTCGCCTTGTATATGCATTAACTAAAATGTTAATTGAGTCACAACTGAACTTGATGTTGTTAGCAGGGGCTCTATTTTGCTCGTTAAAACCATAACGCTTTTGACATGTTACCAAATTGTCAATGTTCTGCTCTTATTCTATATCTGATAGATCAAGTTAAGAACAAGATGGAACCGTATCGAAAGTAATATGGCGTTACAGAGTAAAATAGAGCCATTGATATCATAGATTTTCATTCAATTTATTTTAACTAAGACAATGTCTCCCTTGGGTGCCCTCATTTTTTGAATGAGTAATAATCGAAAAGGAAAGACTTTGCAGGCAGGTACTTAAATAATTTCAAGTTTCCAATCAAAGCAACATTAGTGAACATTGCGCACTGCTAGATCAAAACAGTAGTAACTCAAAATACAACTGTATTTAAAAATCATTCTTAATACAACTTCTATGAAATTGAAACAAAACTAGCAAGGATATTGAGTTGACACTGTTTGGATCTAGCTGTGCGATTGTTTTTCGTCTTCTCGTTATGATTGTTTCTGTTTGCTGCATTACGTTTTTGGTAGGATTTGGAATGTACAACACAATATTAAAATTTTCTGCAGAAAATTTAGGAAAATAGCGATCTATTAAGCAACTTTTGAATAAGTAGATAAATCAAGCTGTCACGACCACATATTAAAAGCCGAGTGAGCCGGGATGCGATTACGCCTGAACAGGGCGTATCACTGCGCTGACGGGAGAGTGACGCGATGACAAATGACCGCGCGCCGACCTCCCTGGTGCCACGTACCTACTACAATCACGCCATGAACGTATGTTTGCCTGCTAATTGATTACTCAATGTTAAAACAGGCAATGGTTGTCATTAAAAAAATTTAATTGGAACTGAATCGTTTTTTTATTGGCACAGGGAAGACATATACAAACACACAGGCCAACTCATGGTAAGTGTAGCGTTGAAAAAGTCCTGTTTTTTTCCAAACAACTAGTTTATTTCGGATTTTTATGGAAAAATACAATGAAGTTTTCTGCTCTTATTGTAATCTATATTCGGCCTTATTTGCACCTACAAAAGGGCGACATCGACGACATGGAGGCAGAAGCAATTGAAATAGGTGGCGAGAGTGACACTAGTGACAGTGATTGACTATGAATAAATTGTCATGTTCATTTGTTATTTTTCCTAAAAAAACGGGAAACAAACGAAAATTTCAAAAACTCAAGTAAAAAACATTCGTTTTTTTTCGCAATTTTCAACGCTAGGTAAGTGGCATCTGAGACCCATAGAAATTTAAATCCCAAGACTGTAAATGCGGTGCCAAGCTTGAGGTCTACGTTGAAGTGCCTCTATGCTAGTCATTTTACCAGTTATCTTATCCCCACAACGAAATACAACAATGCGGACACTGCTGACTATAGTGTCCGGCCGATAAGAAGTCAATCCTGACACATTGCACAACCATGAAGTTTCTGAATATGGATAATGTAGACAGCAGTCAAACAATGCTTTTGTTACTATTCCTTCACACGCAACAAATAAGTTTAGCATTGTTCTACTGCTGTCAACAATGTCAATAGGCAGAAGCTTCGTGGTCGTGCAATGTTTCAGGATTGACTTCTTATTTACCTAATAGACAGGTACGGTCGGTCAAGAAAGTGGTCTACTAGTTTTGACAAAAGTTTCTGAGATCTAATTATCGCTAAGGTTGACACTTGTCACTGTCATAATATTATTGCAAGGGAAAATCGAACTTGTTGTATCATGACGTGCAAATGAACTTCAACCGTAGCACATTTTGGGTCGACCGTACGTTAGCGATAGGTTAACGAAGACTGCATCGAGCGTCCAGTGGCGCCCTCATTACTAACTTAATAACAGTTGACCTATGAGTGAGTAACTCAAAAGTGGCTACCCTTTTCCGTTAAGTTGTATAAACGAAGGTTAAAGGGTATTAAACTTATATGCTATGCATTGTGTGTTCATTTGTACAACAGAGAACCATCCTTAGATTTCAAGACAGTACTTTAGTTTATTAGGAAACACAATAATAGTAGTAATGAGGGCGGCACTGGATGCGCGGTGCAGTCTTAAATGGTGGTAGCGATACGGACGAACCCTGTTCAAGGTACAGTCGAGTTCATAAATATGTGTAGGTACAATTTAGTAGCTTGTCACTTTAATCACTGAGACGGTTCATATATGGCAGTTTAAACATGACATTAAATAGACCAGTTACTAAAGTGTACACATATTTATGAACTCGACTGTACCTCAATACAACGAATTAATTTCCATACACAATAATCCATATGCTTCGATATTGCTCTATGATAGAGATGAAATAAAATATAGTAATTGTCAGGATTGAAAAAGTAACCGAAGTACATTTATACATAAGTAACAGTACCTAGCAGTGGAAGTAGAAATGTTAACACCAGCGGGCCTATTATGGTCGCGTTAATCCTGTGGGTAAATATGGATAAAACATTTTCTGAAAGGCATGTAGGTGCGAGAATGACGGATAGTCGAATATTCGGGCGTTTTAACTGCCGTCACTGTCGTACCTAGTCGAAGTTGTCCATATTAAGCACTTAAAAAGATGTTTTTTTAACCAAGTCCCCTTATACTTAAAAAAATAACAGAGAAAATAGGATCCCGCCACTACAATTATTATTAAATATTGCAAAATTAGCCATAATTATATTGCTTGTCATTTCAAATTAGTGAATTTGTCTGTGAAGGCAAAATTATAAAGATAAAACAGCAAAAAAATAATACATACATACCCCAGAGTGGGGTAGGCAGAGCTACAGAATTACCAACTAACAACTCTAAAAACTTGTTGATAATTCTGTAACCAAATTTTGCACAATCAGGCTAAGATGTTTACCGTCATTCGTGTCGTGTGTTTAAAGTCATTCTATATTTAAATTTCCTCTACTTCTCATACCATCAACATAAAAAGGGTATTGTTATATATTAAATAAGTAAGTACAAAAATAATGTCAGCATCAAATTCTAAATACTTTTTACAATGCACTAAAATATACATCTTATTTTATTGTATTCTCGCATATTGCATAATTATTTTGACTGGGCACGTACGACTGTAAGTTACAGAGTTTGCAAAAATTATGGCAGAAAGTAGCAGTAATTTTGGTCCGATTGAGAGTCAAAGTAAACAAATAATTTTAACTGTCATAAATACTTTGAACTCGAACTAATGAATTTTTTTAATTCACCTTACACCGCTGCCCAATTAGTTGAAAAAGCTACAGGTGTTTCTCTTTCGAATATTTATAAAATTATGACTGAATTCCCCTCTCCGAGTAAGAAAAAGTTACGTATTTACTCGTCCGTCGGCAGTAGATGATTTTGATCAAGAAGTCATCAGGAGAACTATATTTATATAAGTTTCATCTGTTCCATACCTAAGCAATTTCCAACCATAAAGATGAAAATTTAAATTAATGATAGCGACTAAAAGCAAAAAAGGACATACTTATTCCACTTGTTTAGGGTAATCTCATTAAATTTAGAAAAAAACTTACATGGATTTCCTTTTCATGCGAACGGTACAACCACTACACATGCAATTCCACGCTCTCGCTAATTCATCTATACTTAATTGTGTACATACATCGTGGCAACCGCGCAACGTCAATTTGAGTGCCGAGCCGTCGTGAATTGAAAACACTGTAATCCTATACAATAATCATAATCATAACTCAACCATTAGCCAATTGTAGTTTTTACCATCTAAATTTAGTGTCAGTTTGTTAGTGTTAATGTTTCTTGTGGAACCAAAAAACGTGGGTACCCGTCTGACGCTATGTTTGTGATTTTTTACCGCATCAGTGGTACCGAGCATGACGCCGCGGCGCGCACTATCTGCGATCAACCGGCTGACAGAGATATTAATCAATAGGATTGACAAAATCGTGCGAGTGTCGAAAATTTGACGCGGTCTCGAACCCGGACCTCCCAAGATGAGCGATATTTCACCCGCCGCTACCGCCCCGCCCATGCGCTCATTAGCTCTAATATAGTCAATCTCCTACTTGCTTTTTCATTTAAATTAGAAGGAAAGCTTATCTTGACTTGTACGTATTACCCTCAATCTAACTACGAAAATAAACACATTGATTGAATTTTTGTCATCATCATTTAACTTAAGAGCCAGGCTCTTGTCGCTGGAGTAATTGCCACTTTTCGTTGTTCTCTGCCAGCTTCACCTCCTGATACGACACGATATTTACCTTCTGTCTAATTTGGGTGAAGTAAGTAAGTCTGTCTTCCTCTTCCTCTTTTCCCCTCAACTATGCCCTCCAAAATCTTCAAAAAGAAACAGTCGTGCCGTATCAGGTGTCCCATCATCTTTCCTCTTCTACATTCTATGGTTTCTAACCTAGCCAGGACGCGCTAGCCTAAATAGTTGGTAGTGACCCTTCCTACGAAGCTAGCGGGGCTGGGTTCAAATCCCGGTAATGGCAGATATTTGTGTGATGAGCACGAGTATTTGTTTCTGAGTCTTGGATGCTTTCTATGTATTTAAGTATTTATTTTCTATATACCGTATTTATATCGTTGTCTAGTACCCATAATATGACAAGCCTATAGAGCTTAGTTTGGGACTAGGTCAATTTGTGTGAGATCCTCCCTTGATATTTATTTATTTACTTAAGATATGTCTTCTCTCGTATTTAATTGTTTTAGGCTCACTAATTTAATATTTGCTTGTGGAAACGATAGACAGGTATTAATAAAATACATATTGTAACAGGACTACTCAGATATTTAAGCATTAACATCCATAACTCATATTTTATCATTATCAGGCATACCTACCTATAAACAGGAAAACTTCCTGCAATATTCGTCGTCAACGACTACGTAAGTCAAAATCTGCTCTTCCTAAATTGATAGTAGATACGAGTGTACGACATAGCAAAAAATCACAAGACAACTGTTTTCACCTCGTCAGTTCATAATGACTGATAGAAATCCTAGATAATAAGATCATATTGGGTTTATGAGTTCACCCTCTATCGTTTTCCAATAAGTGCTTGAAACAACCCTTGAACAATGCATTGCTGTGTTGGGGTAAAAACTATGTTCACACAAATAAGAAATTACAAGTTGCGTGTACAAATGGCGGCGCGCGTTGCAAATTAAACTCCGTATCGAGCCGGCGCGGGCGCAGATGGCGCTGCAACCAGCTATTAGTGGCAACTTAATAAGTGAATTTAAACAAATATTACCTAAGCGAACATTTTAATTGCTACTCGAAGTGCGGTAGTATGGCCCCGCTTATACAACGGTTCGCCGGAATCAAGTGGGTTATTTTTTTCAAATTCATTGACGCGATTATTGCTTTAATAAATATATTAATTAAATGACGTTCTTTCTTTAAATAAATTTCGGAAAGTGTAGTTTGCCTTGGTAGCACTGGTTTTGACTCTGTTGAGCATTGCTTAATAGTAAAAAAGGGTAATTTAATCCCTAATAGGTAATTTCCCTTTTAAAATAATTCCACATGAGAATCCCTGTGGAATGAAACTAACTTTTCCAATATCTACAACGGTAGTAAATGTAAGTAAATGGTATTAAAAAACTTAATTCGATTCGATTATGACACGACTCAAAAAACCGGGCGTTCATAGCGGTCGTACAGGCCGAATGGGCCTCTTAACATTCCCGAACTATGAATAAAATGCTAGGATCGTCGGAGGCGGAGCGCGGCGTCCCGGGCGGGGAGTCCAGGAATGTCTCACTAACGGACTCGCTCACCTCACTCCATGACTTACTGGATCTGGCTGACTTGGTAAAAATGCCAAATGTGTATCGGCCAATCTAATATTGCTGGGCAGTATTATAGATAATTATAAGGTAACGTTAATCCGTAGTAATTCTTATGACTTTGCAACAATTTATGTAAGTTTTCCGCACTTATCTCAGTGATCTGACATAGCATATATAGGCATTTAATTCGCTACAAAGATGTGGTACGAAACGCGGATAATTTTGTTTAACCAATTTAACTTTTCTATTATTATTTAAATGTGAATGACCTACTTACTATACTTGTTATTCAAAATATTTATTTCAAAAGTATATCGACTCTGTGAACAAAGATTATAAAATTTCATCACACGCGGCAGCCATATCGCTGACCATTACCTTCAATACTTGCTATTTTTTGCCACTTCCCATATAATTTCCACCGCAATCTTAACAAGATTTTAACTTCTTTGTTTGTATAGTTTAAAAATTGTAATCATATAAACCCGTATGAGGCAAAGACAATTTTTTGGAACGACTAATCGGTAAAAGTAGTAATAGGAGTTATTGGCCGATTAATGGCCTGTTGTTTGATCGGTAGTTAAACTAACGAATGGTCAAAAAACGTTACTAATGGTTAAAATTTCAAGGAAATGTGTCAAATTTTCGTTCCTTTTTCGAATTTTAACAATTAGTTGAGTTAACTACTGATCAAACAACAGGGCATAAGAAACGTAAATCTGATGACAATGCAATGTTGAATTAAATGACTTGTTTCCTAATAGCACAGCCGAAGTTTATATCGGGTTGAGTGTTTTGTCGGACGCAAGTGCCAGGGGCGTCGCGTCAGCCGACGGCCGCGAAATTCCACCTCGCTCTGGTCCTATTGTCCCGCAGTTTACTTCGCTAATGGTGTCACATTGCATAGCGACGTCCAGCGTTCACGGTTTTCTTTTTGCGATGTATTTCGGGCGCTTGTAAATTTTATGAGGAGGTGTTGCGGTGTTGTCGGATCGCTCCTGTCCCAAGACGTGATGGAAATAGATTTAGGTGATTGAGTTGCTAGTAACAATGACATGATCGTGTTTCTTAATGGTCCTACTCGTACATTTATATGAACATTCATCGATTCATTCCTTTTTCGTCGTATTCCTGAATAGACATATTCTTGTTTCGGCATATTCCTGTTCGGACGTATTCCGTTTTCGGCATATTCTTGTCTCGGCACATTCCGTTTTTGGCATAAATCATTATAATTATACAACAAATGAAATCAATCCTAGCCATCGTTTTTTTTTTCAAGACATACATATATAGAAAAAGGAATCAATCTATTAATCGGCAATTGTGTTGCAAGTTTGGAAAGATAGTTTAAGTGAAACTTTTGAATTCTCCCTTTAATTTCAATTTAATTTTTAGATCCTAATAATTATGGATTTAATAAAAAATCCTTGTTTTTTAATTTCTTTTGTTTATCTCGTTGATATCTTTTGTATAAAAACCAAATTTTGGTCAAATAAATGTCTGAAACGGAAACACAAAAGACTTGTTAAAATAATAATAATTCAAGAACTGTCAATTTAAGCGCTTTGGTAATCCTATTCATCGAAATGGTTTTTAAATAAACATGCCCTGTTAGATAACGTGCTACATAAATTCCTTAATTTTGCACCTTTCTGACCACACTTTATTTAGTACCCCAGGGATTTGCTTTAATTAAGGTTTTTAGAAAAACCTTTTAAAACCCTGGTGGTACCACAGATAATCACAATCTATTAAAAGAAATAAAATAACAGTGGTAAGTACATTTCTTTGTTCAGTTATTTCAAATAATTCTCGAATTCCCAGCTAAAAAACTGTACCGTAAGCTGCTTGTATCGATAAAGAAAACTATCATTTTAATAGCTATAAAAAAGGAGCCAAGCAAAATACGTTTACGTATATCAACGTTTCCTCTTCTCTTTATACTCTATGGTCACACCTGTGGTTCACGAGCGTCGGCGAGGAGTTTCGCAAGTCAACACTGAAATTGGGAACTTTGGCGACAATATTGCGAAAACCGTCGCCTGTCCCCCCCACGGTACCTAATTTAGCACTCGTACCACCTTCCCTTTGATTATTCCAACCGCGCCGTATTCATACTTGAATAAATTCATTACTTTGAAATACATGTTTATGTTGCATAAACTCATGAAATGTGCTCACGTGTTTCTACAAAAAATATGGTATAAATTATGTTATTTCGTAACTTTAGTTGTTAACAAACGGATAACACTCATGCTAACACGATACAGACATACCTAAATATCATGTCAATTTTGTTTTTTCGCTACTTCATTATGCCACATTACCTCAGTACCTACTCCGTTAATGTTTGTTAATAAATGCAAATAGCTTATTGATGCCTTTCCGAATGAAATTTGTAGAAGAGTTCACACTTTTTATGCTATGGTACTTATTGTAAATGTCGCTATATATTCGTAGTAAGTCATTTAATTTCCATAAAGATGGCGGCATTTGCGGTGAGCACGTGAGTCCGACAGCCAGCACTCCGGCGGAACAGTCGAGATAAACAATGCTCCTGCTGCTAAAAAACTGTTTATGCTACCTGATTTGAATTATTTAAGGCGTATTGGGATTGTTCTCATACAACATCGCGAGCGGGCAATATTATTAACCTTTCCGAACGCGTAGCAACCGCTCATTGAGAAAAGTAGGCGTTAACAGCACCTATTGAGACAGTGTAAAGCCATGGATAATAGCTATTATGCAAATGTTTTTTTGTATGTTTTGAAAATTTCTGACAATTCATTGTTAAGAAAATCTATGAATAATTCATACGTAATAAAGAAAACATACGCTAAGACATGCGAGATTGATGACTACGTGCTTACATTCGCTTGACAAGTTAAAACCGAGATACGACGCACATCTTCGGGAGACGAGGTAGCATAAAGCTTCAGCCATCTCGCGGGGATCTCGACTATAGCTACCTACGTCAACGTCTGGTTGAGACGTGCCCTATGTCTGCGGCTGCTAATGTCGTCAGTTCCGGGGGTGGGTGGGGGTGGTGGTGGGGGAGGGGGAGGCACGTACGGGCTGTTAAAACGCTACATGTCAACGGGGAGCGGGCGGAGCGTCTCCCGGCCGTAATCGCTACGATGGAGGTCCGTTGATAATGTCGTGACCTCCACACTAGATTATTGGGGTTGGGCCAAACTACGTCGCGATTATTTGCATACCTACTTAGTCGTAGCTCGATGTTGAGGTGAGGTGTATGTGAAATCCATCTACGAATTGATCTATAAAGTACTCGTAGGTACATGCAATTGTTTTATGATAAAATATGACTACGTACTGTACTGACCTCATCTCGAGTCAAACCTTCAAGCAAGAATTAAATTGTCTTTGGTATTTGACTGGTTAGAAAACGGAGAGAGAGTGTGGGGGTTGCTAGGAAACAGTTGGGAGTTGACGGGAGTGATCGTCGGGCTTGAAAAAATGTTTTCTTAAGATTTTTATTTGCTTTTCTTTATAATAATAGTGGTGTATCCACAAAATTTTCCTTTTATAATTAATAATGTGCGGTGTGCATAATTGTGAATAACATATAGGAGGTGATCTATAGGAATTTTGCAGGGAGACGTTAGGAGATTTTCGTGAGTTTTCATGTAGACTAAGTCTACTTAAAAAGGTAAATATTGTAGTCCTACCGTTGTTGGAAACACTTATCTATAAGAAATCATGTTTACGAATAATTTGGTTTATGGTTTGAGAACAAGAAAATCGAACTAGTGATTTCTCATAGGTATTTTAATCTTTCGTATATGTCTTATCATTTAGAATAGAGAAGCTTGGGGATGAGTGTTCTGGTTGAGGATCTGAAAGACGAATGGAAGGGTGATAGTCGTTGTTTAGAAAGGGTTCTGTATGGTGTTTAATTTATTGTGAATGTTTGTTGTGTTTCTAGGTATAGTAATAGAGTAAGGAAAACTTTCGTAGTACAGGGAAACCTTAGTTGCATATTTAACCTTTCATTTTAATACATTTCACGCGGGAGCATGACCCTGAGAGCTCCGTCGCTTACTACGAGGGCTTCTAAGCGGTTTGGTGTCGCTGTCGGGAGAGTTCGGTTTGCGGCTGCGCGGCCTTGACATCTCGTCGGGACCCGAAGCTAAGTGTGGTCTTTTAGTGGTTACTCGATGGGTGCATCGTTGCACGTAGGGTAGTAATGCAGCTGGTTACGAATGACATTTGATGTCGTCATTTTCAAAATATTTTGAATTATGGAAGGTGTCATTGCAATTTTGACAACAAGGCTATTAGATCATTCGTAGCAAAGCTGTCCTTGTTAGAACATGTTTATTTGAATATTTTTCTTTGATTTTGATTTTTTTTATTTACGAATATTTTCAAAATGTTTTGAGTTTCGAAATTTTATATTTTTTGGAAGGAACAATTTATTTAAAAAACAGAACAATTTTTAAAAAATAAATCCTTAGAAGCAAATCATATTGAATTTAAAAGTGATATACGCTGGTCGTCGGAAAACCAACCTAGTGATAAATTTCTTTGAATTATTTCACGGGATTTTAATTCTATTGCGAAACTAATAATTATTTAAAGGTAAATAATTTTATTGTTCATTTGATATTCTTTTATAAATGTTTTTAATCAAGGGAATTCAAAGGTTTATTAATAATTCAGGACTGATCTAATTCTTTTGGATCTTGTGTACCTTTTAGGACTCCATGTCTAATCTTCAGTTTTTTGGAAGAACCTTTCTAAATTTTCCCATGCTGTTTGGCTAAGATTATTTAGTTCTCTTTCGGCTCTTATATTGGGGTTTACAGTTTTGCTTGTGTCCTGGCAATTTAAATTACAATTTATCTTTACCTTTCTCGTTTAATGCATCGGATATTATACATGTTTCTATTCGAGTCGAAGAGGGTTTAGTGTCTTGGTGAAAGTTATCAGCGGGTCACAGACGTCGATGACATCTTACCGCCACTAAACATCTTGGATTAAAATAGCAAGCAGAGACACTTCACACTGTACGCTCAGTTTCCATACAGACTGCACAGACTGCTTCAGTGTGTTAAAGGTTCAAGGTTAATAGCTTCAAAATTTATCTTGGGGAACCGGGGGTCGGATTTGAGTTGCGTCAAGAGTCGATCTCACCTCTGGTCGAAAGACGTTAGTTAGTTGAGGTGACTTGCTGGCTTGGTTTTTATGATCTCATGTCAGCAAGGATGCCTGCGAGTTTAGCTCGGCAACTGCTTTCTACTCCCGGCTCTCATGTCGGTTCGTGGGGACTCGACTAAGCGAAGCGAAAGCTGAGCGTGTGATATCGGGTGCCTTGACGGATTCGAAGGGGAGGAGACCTCCAACATTCTGGGTTTACTTTGATACCTGTCACACTGGATTGCAGAGAACACACACATTTCGTCGTCCTAAATATCCGAGGACACAAGAGGGGTAGTTTAGGTCAATAGTCTCTCCATCTAAATTATTAGGAAAAGAATTAAATCCTGTCTCTTGGAGTGACTATAATTTGTCGGGCCCTCTGCTCTCTTGGTTACGAGGACTTACTCAGACTGACTTGGCGACGTAATGGAAGCTCTCCCCAGACAAGTTCGGGACAGGCTGGCGGAGTGTGACCAGCCTGGAGTCGAGCACACGAGCAAGAGCGGGGAGGGGCTCTGCTTTTACCAGACCACAAAACTTGTCGAATTTCCATAAACTGAAGTTCTCTAGACGTTTCTTTTCTTCAACTAATACAATTATTTGAATTCCCTTATTCTTGAATATCTCTTTAATCAGAAGAATCTGTTATCCCTCATTCTCGCCTTAGGAACCATGGGTTACTAAAACATTTAAAAAAACCACACAACGTTACTACCACTATTTCGATTGGCAAATATCTTTTGTCTACCGGTCCGCCAAACAGATTAAATAAATTAATCTTTCTTTTATATTTTATAAGGCCTGCCCCTTGGGGTCAGCACAATTGGTGCCGCGTGACCAGGATTCTAGGGTATTAAGCAGATTGAGGGGAAGAGATTTTGTGAATTAAGGGAGAGGCATTACTTTCGTTTCTCGAGATTTATGAATAGTGCAATTTGCAGGTTGAGGCACTTCACTATGCTAAAAGGAGGAAATAAAGCTTTCACTATTGCGATTGAGGGAAATATAGGATCAGGGAAGTCTACCTTATTAGAGAAATTGAAAGTGAATAAATTAGTAACAGTATTACCGGAGCCAGTACACAAGTGGCAAAACCTAGATGGGATTAATTTATTTCAATTGATGGTAGGAGAGCCTAAAAGGTGGGCGAGTGTATTCCAATCGTATGTCATGAGAACTTTGATAGATCACCATGTTGCGCAGGTGAATACTCCTATCAAAATAATGGAACGGTCCGTTTACAGTTCGAAGTATTGTTTCATGGGTGTACTTCTTGACAATGATATAATCCATCCGGTAGAGGTTCGAGTCCATGAAGAATGGATGCGTTTACTAAAGGACCATATGTCTATGAGTGTCGACTTGGGAATCTATATACGGACAAATCCGGAAGTTTCATTTCAGCGAACATTAAGTAGAGGAAGGTTGGAAGAAAGTTCGATTACACTAGGTTATCTCACACAGTTACATAGTAAGCATGAAGATTGGTTTTTGGGAGATAAATGGCAGGATTCTTTTCAGAATATCAGAATTATAGATGGTAATTGTGAACCAGAAGCGATCGTTAATCAATATCGAGATATTGAAAGGGAAATAATAGCCACTTGGGAGACTAAGAATTAGATTTTTTTTTATCATAGCCAAACTTTATTCCAGAGTTACAATTATGAGCAAGAAGAGCCGAATTAACCGAAAGACATCGTCACTGGCCGAGGAAATGAATGCTACGCATGAATCAGAAGGCCGTAAAAGGACTGTCGTCGGGCAAGCAGGTGCCTTGTCTTTGATGATTAGAACATTGCGGTCGACCATTGGGAGACTGAATTTGAGAGTGACAGAATTGCAGAACCAAGTCCAAGGTGGCCAGGTGAGTCTAGAATCTAGCTTAGAAAAGCCTCAGGTTGCTACTTGCTCTTTTATTGATGGAAGATTTGATCGTCCCAAATTTCCCGGAAGGGGAGATATTCACCCTGTCTCTTTTATAGAAGACTTATTTTCATATTTACGAAGAATCCCCACAAGAGAACATGTCATAGATAATATAATAGGATGTTTGGAGGGGGATGTTAGAAGATGGGCCAGAATTTATAGGGAACGTTGGAATACGGAAGAGGACTTCAAGTCAGATTTTATGGACACTTACTGGGGAGAGCCAGAACAGAATTTACTGCGAAGAAATATTGTATGTGGAGTGTGGGAAAAAGATAAGAACAAATCCATGATGGGGTATTTTATATCATTAGCAGGGCAGGCCAAAATGTTAAGTACGCCTATTCTGGAAGGTCAATTAGTTGATGATTTAATGCATCATTTCCCAAGGGAGGTCCAATATGCTTGGAGGATGAGGAAGGGAACGACTATTATTGAAGGAACAGAATTTTTAAGAGATTTGGATGATGTTGATAAGCAAAATCGTTACGTAGAGAATCGAGGTAACGGGCAGACGTCGTTTGGAACGAAACGTGCCACGACCGAATTGGTAAAACCGAAATTCACAAATAAAAGACCTAAGGTTGTTGCGAGGCTTGACGTGGAAGAAGAAGAAGATTTTGGTGGAACTGAAGACAATAGCAATGATTTAAACTAGTTGAAGCTGATTCTAAGGACCCGAAATTAGCTTACAGGAAGAAGGGCATATATTGTAACATCCCTTTGCGGATAATGTTGAAAAATGGGTGGAAACCAGGAATAGGATTAGGGAAAGACGGACATGGAAATTTATATCCCATATCGGCTAATAAGACTTGGTCAAATTTTGGTAGATGTGGTTTTGGGGATGAGAATAGAGTTCAGAATAAGGAAGTTAAGTTGAATTTAGATGCTTTTCCAAACCTTTCCCCAAGTTTATTAGATCGGCCACGTGTTTCTGAATATTTACAAACTTTTGTTGCGGCATCCTTGTTTGATGAAGAGGTATGTTTTGATGAGGGTTCTCGCAAGGTTAGAGCGGAGATTGTTATTGAGATATTAGGGAATACAATAAATGGGTTGATAGATACTGGGAGTGAAGTGAGTTGTATTTCAGAAGAGCTTTATGAATCTTTACAAATTACTAAAGGTACAAGATTTCCATCATTACCAGTGAAACCTATACAGATTAGAGGAGCAGTAGGGCAGAAAAGTTTGAAAATACAGCAGCTAACATCTGTTGAGTTAAAAATTCAGGGGATAAGTTTCGATACTGGATTATTGGTAGTTCCAAAATTGACAGTGCCGGTGATATTAGGCTTTGACTGGTTACTTTCTCATGATGCTGTTATTAATTTGCGAGATCCTAAGTCTTTAATTCTGTCAGGTAATGGGGAAGAAGTTAATGTACCGTTTATCGATGAAAGTCAAGAGAGTGTAGATGTTAGAACTCTACGAGTCGGTCAGGATGATAAAAGGGATTCCACTGTGAAGAGTGAGGATTTTCTGGATAGGCTTAATGTGGGAGTAAAATTGAATGATAGTATGAGGATGGATTTAAAGCAAGTTTTAGAGAGTCATAAGATAGTATTCACGAAGCAAATTGGTAGGGCAAATTGTTATGTTCATCATATAGAAATGTCTGAACACACTCCGCGAATAAATAGATCCTATCCGATTCCGTATGCTTATCGTAATAAGATTGATGAAAAATTAAATGAGATGGTAGAGTTGGGGATTATTTCTAGAGGGGCGACTCCTTATAGTAGTCCTTTAACATATACAAGCAAACCTGATGGGTCTATTCGTATTTTACTTGATGCTAGAGAAATTAACAAGTACATGGTGGCAGAGTCAGAGGCCCCACCAATGCAGATAGATGTTTTAAATGCATTTCATGGTGTAAAATTTATAACTATCGTAGATTTAAACAATGCGTATTTTCAAATTCCTATATCAAAAGAGAGTAGGCAGTATACCGGGTTTACTGTGAATGGGAGGTCCTATATGTATAATGTTTTGCCACAAGGTCTGAAGACGTCTGTGGGAAGTTTTAGTCGAGCGATGGATGTAGTGTTGGGGCCAGGAGTTAGAAGTTTTTGTGTAAATTATTTAGATGATTTGGCAATATTAACGAAAGGGAGTTGGGAAGAACATTTGGAGCAATTAGACAAGGTCCTAGAAAGATTAGAGAATGCGGGTTTGACTTGTAATTTAGAGAAGTGTAAGTTTGCTTGTCGGGAAGTGAAAATGTTAGGACATATAGTTTCTACAGAAGGGATTCAGACTGATCCAAATAAAGTCAAGTCGATTCAAGAGTTTCCAACTCTGAAAAAGGTGAAGCATGTGCGAGCATTTTTAGGGTTATGTAATTACTACCGGAGATTTATTCCAAATTATAGTACTTTGATTATACCTTTGACAAGATTGTTAAAAAAGGAACAAGTTTGGTATTGGGATGAGGAGTTAGATACGGCATTTAAGAATTTGAAACAGGAGTTTTCTACAACTATTATGTTGTCACATCCAGATGTAAATAAAGTTTATTATTTGCAGACGGATAGTTCAGGGGTAGGAATTGCGGGAGAGTTATATCAATATGACGATGAGGGTAATAAACGGATTTTGAGTTTTTGTGGAAGGTCGTTGAGAGGATCAGAATTGAGGTGGACAGTTACAGAACAAGAATTTTGGGCAGTAATTTATGGGGTTAAGAAGTTTGAGACTTATTTAAGGGGGGCGGAATTAATTATTAGGACTGATCATAAAGCTTTAGTGTTTGTAAAGAACATTAAATTATTTAATAGTCGGATTACAAGATGGATATTGTATTTAGAACAGTTTAATTACACAATAGAGCATGTTAGGGGGGTCGAAAATGGGGGAGTGGACGTTTTGTCTAGATTTCCAAGGGATGGGGACATTCAAGAAGGGAAAACTTGGTGTCCATCGATAATGTATATGGGGGTGCAGAATAATACTGAATTAGAATCTAAATTAGAACAGATGGTTCAGTTTCAGGATATGGATAATGTAGCTAAAGGCATTAAAGAACGCGTGCTAGGGCAAGTGGAAGGAGGAAGTCGATTGTCTAGGATAGCGATGCGTTGTTCAGTTGTCGATGGTGTGCTTTATTTTAGAAAACATGTCAATGATGTTGAAGTTTTATATTTACCAGAAGCTTTGCAAGCTGAGGTGTGTAGACAAGTTCATTTGGAGTTAGGGCATTTGGGGATTTATAAAATGATGAAATATCTAAAGCAAAGATTTTATTGGCTTGGAATGAAGAGAATGGTAGAGAAGTTTGTTAGGTGTTGTCATATTTGCCAATTATCCAAAGTGGATAATGTTAAGTATGTGGGGGCGTGTAATTCTATTGTAACGGAGAATCCAGGGGATTTAGTTATGGCAGACCTTTATGGACCCTTACCAGCGTCTAGGGGGGGAATAACATACATATTCGTAATACAAGATTCTTTTACTAAATACATTAAATTATATGGGTTGAGGGTGGCAACAGCGAAAGCGGTTGTGGTTAGGATGCAAAATTTTGCATTAACAATAAAGCCGAAAACTGTAATGACTGATAATGGAAAACAATTTATAGGGAATACATGGAAATTAGGATTACGGAATATGGGAGTTAGGGCTATATATACAACTATTAGGAACCCTAGGCCAAATACGACGGAACGTGTTAATAAAGAGTTGGGAAAATTCTTTAGGATTTATTGTCATGAAAGGCATAGAAATTGGGGTTTATGGTTAGAGAAGATTGAGGAGTTGTATAACAATACATTTCATTTAAGTACGGGGTTTACACCTAATGAAGTTCTTTTTGGTAGAGTGACTCATTTATCAATAGATACCCATTTGCCTTATCTTGTACGTAGTAGGGATATAGGAGAGATTCGGGAGCAAGCTAGGGTTAATTTACAATTGGCTAGTCAACAGAGAAAGACTAGGTTTGATTTAACTCATAAATTAATTCAGTATCAGGTTGGAGATTTGGTTAAGTTGCGAAGATTGAATAAGTCTGACTCTATGAGTGGAGTTACTCGGAAGTTTGATTTAACTTATGAAGGTCCATACAGGGTAGCAGCAAGACAGTTTGATAATGTTTATGTTTTGGTACACCCCGAAACTTTGCAAGAGAAGGGGATGTTCAATGCAATACATTTAGCACGATATTATGTTTAATCAGGAAAATGAAGTTAGAAGTTGGGGAATTAGAAATTTTATAGGGACGTTGATGTCGGTTATGAATTTCCATGCAGAAGCATTAGTGAGTGTTATGTGGGGTAGGATTAATTCGGAGTAATTTTGCTTTGGAATATATTCGAGTATTAGATTATATGGTATTTGGTGTTTAGTTCAATATTATAAGGTTTTAGAAATATTAATAAAGTATTTGCTTACTGGCTAGTGGTTTTGAATTCATATTTGGTAATGGAGGTTTAATTTAGGAGAGGGGGGGGGGAAAGATGTAGCATAGGGGAAAAAGGATTGGGGGGGGGAAGAAAGATAAAATAAGTTAGGGGACTCCTTAAATAGTTTTGGGGTTCAGTTGGTGAATTGGTTATGAAATTTAACTCTTGTTTGGGATTGATTGGAGACAAGGAGTTGGAATAAGAAGGTTAAATCTTGGCTCCGTTGAATATCGTCAAGATTTAGGGGGGGATTGTACTGACCTCATCTCGAGTCAAACCTTCAAGCAAGAATTAAATTGTCTTTGGTATTTGACTGGTTAGAAAACGGAGAGAGAGTGTGGGGGTTGCTAGGAAACAGTTGGGAGTTGACGGGAGTGATCGTCGGGCTTGAAAAAATGTTTTCTTAAGATTTTTATTTGCTTTTCTTTATAATAATAGTGGTGTATCCACAAAATTTTCCTTTTATAATTAATAATGTGCGGTGTGCATAATTGTGAATAACATATAGGAGGTGATCTATAGGAATTTTGCAGGGAGACGTTAGGAGATTTTCGTGAGTTTTCATGTAGACTAAGTCTACTTAAAAAGGTAAATATTGTAGTCCTACCGTTGTTGGAAACACTTATCTATAAGAAATCATGTTTACGAATAATTTGGTTTATGGTTTGAGAACAAGAAAATCGAACTAGTGATTTCTCATAGGTATTTTAATCTTTCGTATATGTCTTATCATTTAGAATAGAGAAGCTTGGGGATGAGTGTTCTGGTTGAGGATCTGAAAGACGAATGGAAGGGTGATAGTCGTTGTTTAGAAAGGGTTCTGTATGGTGTTTAATTTATTGTGAATGTTTGTTGTGTTTCTAGGTATAGTAATAGAGTAAGGAAAACTTTCGTAGTACAGGGAAACCTTAGTTGCATATTTAACCTTTCATTTTAATACATTTCACGCGGGAGCATGACCCTGAGAGCTCCGTCGCTTACTACGAGGGCTTCTAAGCGGTTTGGTGTCGCTGTCGGGAGAGTTCGGTTTGCGGCTGCGCGGCCTTGACATCTCGTCGGGACCCGAAGCTAAGTGTGGTCTTTTAGTGGTTACTCGATGGGTGCATCGTTGCACGTAGGGTAGTAATGCAGCTGGTTACGAATGACATTTGATGTCGTCATTTTCAAAATATTTTGAATTATGGAAGGTGTCATTGCAATTTTGACAACAAGGCTATTAGATCATTCGTAGCAAAGCTGTCCTTGTTAGAACATGTTTATTTGAATATTTTTCTTTGATTTTGATTTTTTTTATTTACGAATATTTTCAAAATGTTTTGAGTTTCGAAATTTTATATTTTTTGGAAGGAACAATTTATTTAAAAAACAGAACAATTTTTAAAAAATAAATCCTTAGAAGCAAATCATATTGAATTTAAAAGTGATATACGCTGGTCGTCGGAAAACCAACCTAGTGATAAATTTCTTTGAATTATTTCACGGGATTTTAATTCTATTGCGAAACTAATAATTATTTAAAGGTAAATAATTTTATTGTTCATTTGATATTCTTTTATAAATGTTTTTAATCAAGGGAATTCAAAGGTTTATTAATAATTCAGGACTGATCTAATTCTTTTGGATCTTGTGTACCTTTTAGGACTCCATGTCTAATCTTCAGTTTTTTGGAAGAACCTTTCTAAATTTTCCCATGCTGTTTGGCTAAGATTATTTAGTTCTCTTTCGGCTCTTATATTGGGGTTTACAGTTTTGCTTGTGTCCTGGCAATTTAAATTACAATTTATCTTTACCTTTCTCGTTTAATGCATCGGATATTATACATGTTTCTATTCGAGTCGAAGAGGGTTTAGTGTCTTGGTGAAAGTTATCAGCGGGTCACAGACGTCGATGACATCTTACCGCCACTAAACATCTTGGATTAAAATAGCAAGCAGAGACACTTCACACTGTACGCTCAGTTTCCATACAGACTGCACAGACTGCTTCAGTGTGTTAAAGGTTCAAGGTTAATAGCTTCAAAATTTATCTTGGGGAACCGGGGGTCGGATTTGAGTTGCGTCAAGAGTCGATCTCACCTCTGGTCGAAAGACGTTAGTTAGTTGAGGTGACTTGCTGGCTTGGTTTTTATGATCTCATGTCAGCAAGGATGCCTGCGAGTTTAGCTCGGCAACTGCTTTCTACTCCCGGCTCTCATGTCGGTTCGTGGGGACTCGACTAAGCGAAGCGAAAGCTGAGCGTGTGATATCGGGTGCCTTGACGGATTCGAAGGGGAGGAGACCTCCAACATTCTGGGTTTACTTTGATACCTGTCACACTGGATTGCAGAGAACACACACATTTCGTCGTCCTAAATATCCGAGGACACAAGAGGGGTAGTTTAGGTCAATAGTCTCTCCATCTAAATTATTAGGAAAAGAATTAAATCCTGTCTCTTGGAGTGACTATAATTTGTCGGGCCCTCTGCTCTCTTGGTTACGAGGACTTACTCAGACTGACTTGGCGACGTAATGGAAGCTCTCCCCAGACAAGTTCGGGACAGGCTGGCGGAGTGTGACCAGCCTGGAGTCGAGCACACGAGCAAGAGCGGGGAGGGGCTCTGCTTTTACCAGACCACAAAACTTGTCGAATTTCCATAAACTGAAGTTCTCTAGACGTTTCTTTTCTTCAACTAATACAATTATTTGAATTCCCTTATTCTTGAATATCTCTTTAATCAGAAGAATCTGTTATCCCTCATTCTCGCCTTAGGAACCATGGGTTACTAAAACATTTAAAAAAACCACACAACGTTACTACCACTATTTCGATTGGCAAATATCTTTTGTCTACCGGTCCGCCAAACAGATTAAATAAATTAATCTTTCTTTTATATTTTATAAGGCCTGCCCCTTGGGGTCAGCACAGTACCTATGCGAAAAAATCGTAACACTGTTCTCCAAATTTCTTTCCATTAGGTAGGGATCCCCAAAAAAATACATCTAAATTACAAGTCTCTAGGTCCAGAGTCACAGAAACCTTCCGTATTGTGTACATTTAAAGATTATTTTCTAAATGCGAATGTTAAAGCCTTTCCAACTAAACCAAGGCTTGTGCAGTTATGTCTCTATGGCAAAACACGGGACCTTTACATAGTTCTTAGTGACGAGTACCTGCTATACATCTTTATTTAAAGCAGTATTCATAATGTTATTGTTTTTTACAGAGGCAATTGTAATTTCCGCAACTCAAAACAACTTTTAATATTTCATAATAAAGAGAAACTGAATTTTTGTGTGTCATTAGACACAATGGCCATTGCCTTTTTTACCACTTGGTGGTCCAACAAATTGAGATCAGACAGGAGCCGGCGTCGACAGCGCCCGCGTCAGTTAGTGCACCGCGTCCATCGACACTTAACTCCAGACACAAGATCAAACGGACGGTCGCAGTTATCCCGAATAATGACTAATAAGCTATCTAGAACGTCACTTTACGACTTCAGAACAATAAGCAGATTGTACAAACTTGATGCTTCTATGAATAATTTAGGGTTTATAATGCTGTTTGAAGTCTACGGTTTCGTTTGTATTTTACAAACGCTAATAAACAGACGAACCAAAACACTCAATTATGTGTTATGCGTATCTTACTACTCATACATATTTAAATATAGCAATCTCTCGCAAATACTCATGTAGGTAATCAAATCACATGTGACATCATAGCCGAACCGTTCTATATAGACATGGCGTACAACGGGTCCAATTAACTCAATAAATACGTCAGGCACATAGGGAGGCTACCGGATGTCAACAACCAAACGCGAAAGGGCTAAAGTCCCTACATAAACATTTTCCGCGTACTTACTTCCATAAATTAGTTCCCGTGAAGGCACGGTATAAATACCCGCGAAACGCCACAGTTCACCCGCTCATTACTTAGGTACACTAATAGTTTTATTTATCGGCTTCCTGTGCGCTCCACAACAACCGTGCTACTCCAGAACCAAATTATTGCCTCCAAACGAACGCAGTAGTTTGACACCACGCAACCCTTTTCACCCTCATTAATAATCGATATCTGTCGCAATACCAAATAGACACCTTCATAAATGTATTCCGCCGTCACGGAGGACAAAACAGTAATCAATATAATAAGCGGCTTCCGTTTGGCAGACAACAACCGACACGCCGTCTCAGTGAAAATTTCAAATTATACCTCACCAACTTTCCCGAACGTTTATTCGAAAAAAACTTATTCGATAATCACCTATCATTACTTTGGGAGGCGTCAGCCACCGCGCACACAAAGGAGGTGGTGCCGGAAGAAAACGACGAAAATTAAAAGTTTCCACCAAACAAACCAACAGCTGTCATATTAAACCGTCAAAGTAAAGATTACAAATGAAATATTCACGGTGAAAGCGGGGTTTAGCCCGTGGTTATGTAAATAAGTGGCTACGAAAATGTACATAATTAGTTTACACGTTTTCTCTGAGACACCCTCCAGCCCCGCGGCGGCGGGGCGAGGCCGATCTACATGCTAAGGGCGCATTTACATGAATCACGCATCACTACACGACGTATTCAAATACCCCGCATGTGTTCTCTTCACATAACCTATATATAACGATGATAGGGTTGCGTGCTTCAATTAATAATGCATCGTAAAATTCAAAAAAATACTTCGAGGTGAACGACGAGTTTTTGAAATGTTCTAATTTACGCTGTTATTATGTTTGTACATAAATAGAACACTTCATTATCCGGTAACTAGTGACGTTAATCATGAATTAATCAAACCTAGATTAGGCTGTTGCCGTCGTTTGAAAATAAATAAAGTATAGTATCATTATAGAGAGAGCTTTTTATTAAATGAAAAGGCTCTGAGGATCTCCGTCGCGAGTGACAGCTAATCTCTTAATAAGACAGAAAGCAAAGTGAATTCGCGGCGCGAGGGCGGAGGGCGCGCCGTCGGCGCACGCGGCGCGTCTCCTTAATTCTTTTGTCGTTTTCAGCTTCGTCAAATATCGCGTTCCCGTTTGCATACATTTTCGCCGACTGCCTCCCTGAAGGCCCCGCTCTCCCCCCGACGCCGTCTCTCACAAATAAAATTAGTGTCGGCAGCGTGACACCAACTGAATTTAAGCTAATTAGATATTTATAAAGAAATTTCCGATTCAGCAGCAAAGTTCAAAATTTGACTTCGGCCCCGCAAAGAGTTTGGTGCCGTTTTCAATTTAAACTTGGAACAAGTTAAATAATGCGCGAGTTGCGGCCAACTCGATTCATCTAAAGGTTTTAGTAGGTTTTAGTGAAATTAGCTTTTGAATGCAAATGACTTTGGGGTATCCATGGCGTGGAACTTTGTGAAGACAATATTAACCCGGCTACTTATTCAAAAGGTTGCTTTAAAGGATTATTGTGACACTTGGCCGGATTTGGATGAAAATTATTTAAAAATAAGATTTTGAATGGGACTGAAGGAGTTGTAGTTGTGGTCCGCTCCTAGAGGCGCGGGCAGGCAGCTCGGGCGCGTGTGTGCAGGTGTGCAGGTCGCGCGGCGCCCACCTCGCGCCTAATGTCCGAGCATAAATCAGAGGTAACGCGCCCCCCGCGCCCCGCCGAGGCACCGCCGATAAAATTCCAAATTGTTTTCTCGCCCCCGGTGGGCGCCGCCCTCGGTTCGCTCTTAAACGCCGTTTCAAGTTGCACTTGTGAATCGCACTTTTTACTGTTCTTGAAATTGGCGTTGCGAATTGCTTTTCGACTTCGAGGCTCCCATTGCTGTATAAAAGCGGGGCGTCGTTGAATTATATTTTGCGAGTGTAACCCAAATCGGTGATGATTTTTTCGCTTTACTATTGACACATCGGCATGGAGGCGACACGCTGGCATGTTAAATGCGATCCAATTAGAAGATTAAGCGTTGACAATTACGGAGTCGGGTCGCGATCGTATATCAACAATTATCGTGCGAGTGCGACAAATGGCGAGCTGGCGGTTCGAGCACCTGTGCGGCGCACTCCCGCGCAAACCGCGATGCCATGTAAACGAACATGAACAACTTGGATATTGACTGATCCAGTCTTATCGATGTGGATAAACGTGGACACAACATCAATCACTTTCTGACCAGTATGTAAGTGTAGCAGAGACGGATGCTTTAGCCACCACGACAAAGGCGACCATAATACCGGCCTTCTTGGTGCCTGAACTTTAAGTACAGCGGAGGAGAAAGGACAGCACAATGGTTAATAGATTACAACAATGCTCTTAATGTATTGGGGTACGATTTTTGTAGAGTTATTCTTAATTAGTCAACCGTCTTTGGCATTTAATTAATGAAGCTTTAACTTTGTGTACACAAGATATCAACGCGTCCAACTTTGTACAAAGTGTTTAGAAAAGAAAAACATGAAAATAGCTGAAATGAGATTCTTAAGATGGTCTAATTTTGTGTTGATTTCCTAGCTTAACGCATTCACTGCCACCGACGCATATATGCGTTCACTGTCATACAAGTTTGTTCCTAGGCCACGCCCCCTGGCAGTGAATGCGATGAGTGTCTTACTACTGAGCAGAGACTCTTCCTGTACAAACTTTTTTTTTAAACCTGGTCATGTGCGAGTCGGCCTAGCGCACCGAGGGTTCCGTATTTCAGATGCGTTTGGTAACCGCAAAAGAAAATACTCATTTTGTTATGAACTTTATTTTCTATGCAATAAGGTCAATTTTGACTAGCCTAAATTTAAAAACCGATTTTCTAAGATTTTTTATTATTTCTCAAAAACTGTAACTTCATTTTATTTTTCCCGGGACGGTCATTTTTTGTACATTTTTGGCTCTAAATCAAAAAGTACAAACCAGAAAATTAATAAAAAGAATAGTTTTGCAATGTGCAGATTAAGCCCTTTCAAACGACATCCCATTTGTTATAATCAAACTACTTTCATTTTTAACCCCCCATTCTAGACCCCTTTTAAAAAATATATAAAATTAATTTCTTTTTTTTTATCGAAAACAGACGCGGGCAAGCAAGTTATATAACTATGCCAAATTTCAAGTTGATAGCATTTTTAGTTGCTGAGATAACCTGCTGTGACATACAGACAGACAGACAGACAGCGAAGTCTCAAGGGTTCCTTTTTACAATTTTAGTACGGAACCCTAAAAACACGTTGAGTTTCTTGCGGCGTTTCTTCGAGCAGTGGTCTCTTGCGAAGCGCTGGTAGATTTTTTACATGTAAAAGTGCCCGTGCGACCTACTTACTCAATAAACATCTTTTATCTTTTTTTTATCACATTGGATTCTCAACGGTCTTATTTCAATTAAGTATTTTTCAATAAAATAGGTACTGGGATAGGTACATGTTTAGGTTAATCCCAATTGGGGTTGTTATAAAACAAATTAACTAACGTTTTAATTTAAGAATATTTCTAAACTGACCACAGAGACTCAACATCAATTTATTTATTATTATTAAATACCTTTTTGTACCATTTGATATCATGTCGCACAATTCCGAAGCGATGGAGAGCGAAGTTTGAAAACAATAATAAATATCAAATAATAATACGAATAAAGAATAGGTACAATACTAGCCTGTGCACGCGACTCTGTCCGCGTAGAAGTCGTTTATCGCTAATCTCTAGGATTTTTTAAATATTCCTGGCAATTTTAGAGACTTTATATCACTGTGCCAATTCCACGTCGATCGGTTAAGGCATTGTTAAAACTGAATAAACAAACAAATGAACGAACACACTTTCGGATTTAATATTAGTAAGGCTAGTAAGGATTACGAAAATCTGCCAATTAGATATGTCTCGAGCTTAAGGACTCTTCAGAAGGATGGTTTTTCTAAGACTTGTACCTACTAACTATGGATGCGATCTGCGTGTCTGTAGCCTTTCTCAATTTGCATGTCTGTCTACGCTTTCTCTACATTGATAGGGCAGTTTGTCGGTAGACCACTTAACAAAAAGATAACAGGAAGGTATCAACAGAAACAAATATAGATGGTGCCTCAAGCAAGACCTCTGACTGCTTTAAAAAGGGGTTCTGTTAATTGGTCGACAGATTGTAAAATTAAAGTAGAGAAAGATCTAAGATTTACAGTTTGTCCTAACAACAAGTACCTATGCAAGTTGGAACTATGTAAGTACGTATTTATAAGACACGAGTGACGCAAGCACGGCCGCGCGGTATCGGCCTATATAAATTGACCAGTCAGTCCTGCACACGCGAACTGGGTAGATAATTGTACTACGACGTACTTTCTATGATATAACTCATAGTTCGTACTGCTAAAAACTGCCTGTGTAAATTTAAAATTAGTTATCAGTTGATTTAATACGTTTTTATTTCCGCTTCAGTCATGAAAATCTTAATAAGAAACATCACACACAAAACAAATGAATGAATTCTCTGAATCATTTTATATCAGTAGTGAAATATTGTTTGAGCCACTGACTTGGCTGTGACAGCACAATAAGTATTAGTGATTAGTGTTTTAATTAAGAACATCTTCAAAAGCACCGTGATAAAATACGGTACAAATGTTTTGATATAAAAATCAGCTACAGAGAGAAGATTCAAGAATAAAGCAATATTTTACCCGTCTATTACTCATTGCTAAAATGTTTTATTTTAGACAAACGTTCAAAATTAAATGTTTTAACAGGAAAATATTGTGGTCACATCAGACGCGGCGAAAAGCTATTTATTTTATGATGGGAATAAATATGTGTATCTCTATATTTACAAAATGGTGTTGAGAAGTAAATCAAACGCGCGTTGTGTGCCAAGTGCGGCGATCAAAGCGTTGGCAGCGCCGAACATCTTCACCGGCGAGCACGCTGGACCAGCCGCTATTGTTTTCCCACTCACACTAACATTTCGTAGATATGGTAGTCGCGGGAACATTCGAGCACACCCTATAAGTAATTTACTTCACACTTAATAGGACAATCAACTCCAAATAATTACCAAAAGTACTTAACTTTAGCATTAGGTACTAGTTCACTCTCCCAGTACAAAAATATTTTTAATGTTGAGACATTTTTGAATACAAAGGTATTAGTTTTCATAAAAACCCATGACATCAGCGGAAACGCGTAATCGGGGAGCTGACAAACATCAAAATATTTGCACACCGAATGAAAAATGGCTCCCCGTTGAATAAACTTCGAATGAGCTACACAATGATACAGGTTTTAAAACGCAGCTTGCCGCGTTTGCTCACAACACGATTAGCATACCAACTACTGTACAATATTTACATTATTCTATTACGGCAGTTATGATAATCTCCTCGGGGTGAACCGAGCTAATGTGCACGGATTAAGCCCTTCCATTCAATTGGTGATGCACTTGTCATAAATAACATGCGGTGGTTTTGTTTAATTTAATTTAATGCTCATGTCGAACGCTACATACGCTAGAGAGTTACAAAATGAAAATTGGAAACTTTTGGCATGATTCGAGAGGGGTGACCTTCTTTACTTATAATTGGTAACAGTTCTGGAGTAGCACCTGATTCAGCACGTCCTCCACGACCCGACAACTCGGCAGATCTCTGCGGGGCAATTCAATTACATTGAAAGATCCCTCATAAGCGAATCGTTTTTCCGAGTCATTAATTTTTTCGAACGACACGGGGCCGCGTGATTTGGCGGGGTGGGTCCGCGCGGCTATCTCGCGAGATAATGCTGATTTATGCGGCCGGGCGACGGCCGTGATTCGTCGCGCTTCGTCGCCGCGACGTGCGAGTGTCGCGCGGACGTCGCCCGCGTCCTGTTTGCCCTGCTCCCGCCCCGGGCCCGCCGTGCATCCGCCGCGCGCCCGCTCCGGCCCCGTCCGACATACATTCGTGACGGTTAGTTGGCGAGATTTATGCTAATCGACGGGGCCGACTCAGATAAGCTCCCGTGACGGTGTGTGGCAAATTGTCTCCCATTGCGACTTCCCAAAGTCCTTTGTGGCATTCCCTATCGCGTTTAATCTTTTATTAACTCTTATAACCGTAACGAAAATATCGCTAATGCAGAAAAAGAGATAACGTGGGCGAATTATGATGATACATCGCCCTCCGATATTACCGCGAAGAAAAGAAGATGGTATTGGAATTCTCTGTAATTTGACAGCATTCCTTTTTTGAAAGAGTTATGACGAATCAACACAATATGAAACATGCACGAGAAATGTTCTGGGCTGCTATGTATGTTCGGGAATAATACGTGTGCCTGGAATACATTTCCAGATGTCGTACTTTATGGTGCGTGGTAGAAAAACTGAATGCCCGAGGCGTCGTTAACTCGAGAACATTATAAGGAATAAATAAGTGAGGTATTAATACTGCTTTATAGTCCGTGAAAGAGCCTTCATTGTTTAGTGCTCTGCACTCGGCCTTTGTTCCCATTTATATTTGTTACGAACTGACGTATTAAGGATTAAATATTTTGGAGTGATGTAGTAGTTGGCACTGTACTAAGTAGGCAATTAGTGTACGCCTTGGTACCACCCTATGTGTCGTGTAAGTGCTCTAACAGCGAATCGTGACATAATATACAATCTATTTTGAGCTATACATGCAGCTTTCTTGCTAGCGGAAGGGATAGACTAAATATTGAAACCTGCCGATTCTAGCCAACCACTGCCAGTATAGTTTGAATACTAGAAAATTATCTGTTAACTACCTAAACCTTGCCGATAAGTAAATAAAGCAAAAAACTTTTTGAATTTAAGGTGCTATTAAGGTAAATGCAGTAATCGAAAGATCGATTACGCATTAGCGACTGGTAAAAAAGGGGAAACAAGGAAAGTGAGGTGGAAGTTGTGTCCTTATCGATAGATTAGGTCGGCGAATTTGTCACGATCGGCGGCCTGTCGCGCTGATTTACGCCCGCCGCGATAACGCAAACACAACACGCCGTTTCAATTTGATAACACGAACAGGTATTTAAATGGTGTGAATATTTAGTAACATATATGAGGTACTCACTGGCAGTAGAAAAAAAACGAGGTACTGTTGTAAAGGCATCGAATTTTCAATTATTTACTTACTTTTACGTAAGTTGTTGTTGTGTGTTTTTGCTGAAACTTCTAAATATCTATCTTTAGATTTTTCGTTTCCAATGGTTTTATTAGCTCGATTTTTTCATAGGTGCGATATCCATTTTTTCTGACTTTTCTGTATGTTTGACTTTTCAGTATTGTTATTAAACAAGCCTAACCTTACCTAGCTAAGGGAACTACGGGAAAATCTCTTTTTTTTTTTGTAAAAATGAAGAAAATTTCAGAAAAAAAAACATTTCTAACTAATCAGAATTCGGACAAAATAAACGGTTAAACAAAACTTGGGACTAGCGAAAGGTTACCCTAAAATAGTGAAATAAATGAACTAGGTACTTTTGTGTCTCAAGGTATGTTTGTTAATTGAGAAATTTTAAACTACGCAAATGATTTTCCTGTTTTTACCATTAAGTATTAAGAGTTTAGAGAATTTCTTCCAGACGGTTTATGTGTATAATACATATAGGTCTCGTCAGGCCAAAACCAGGGCGAGTCGCTATTGAAACATAATTCGAAAAACCTCAACAAAATGCAAGGCAACTGTGAAGTAACGACTATAAGGAACATAATCAACGGATCAAACGATCGACTATCACCAACGTGACCGCAGCTAATACAGTCCACTTCGACTCAATGACGGCCAAATTCGAGATTATAGGCTTCCGAAGTCGGCTAGTCGGCCACCGTGGGCGCGGCGCGGCCGCCGATTGCCCATTGTGCGGGCTCGCGGCGCAACCGACACGCTTCGCTCGACCGCCACTCTGCGCCACCTACCTTATCGCCTTTGACTCCGATTGACGATTTCGCCTTGATCTCGTTAACCAACAATTGCGTCTCGATTACCTACCACCAAGTTTTTAATTTCTCTGTAAAGCTTAATGGCCGGCTGAATTCGCTGACTACTTGTACTCAATCATGCGCGGTGTGCGGAATGGTTCTATTGTGCTCTAATTTAAAATTGGTTTGGTGAAATTGCGTGTGTTCTAATGACGTTGCTTCTGACGCTATTAATTTTAGCCACACACATGTTAGCCTTCTTTAAATGTCTTACCTTCCAGTTTTAGTAATGATCATTTCGGTGCCTAGGTCGTTGAATTTGTCCCAGAGCTCCTTGGTTTCTAGGTTGCACTGTATGTGTCGCATCTCCTCGCTGGACCACCGCTCGGCGAGCTGCGGGTTGCGCGGCGGCGGCGACAGCGCGCGCGACCCGCTCGCCGCGCCGCTGGCCGAGCCGGCTTCCGACGTCGACGAGACGTCCACGGGAGAATCCCGCTCATACTCTGCTAGCGGCGGTGACGGCGAACCGGAACCTGACGCGGTTGCGTCTACGAACTTTTCTGTAAGAAAAAAACATTTTTTAAAGTTCTGGTATGACAGGCAGTTGTACAGTTATGTGGATCGCTACCACTGTCTTACCCGTGAAACTTGTAAGCAGCAGTGTTTGAACTACTGTATTTTAGTGCGGAGGTGAGATAGGCGAGAAAATATCTTTAGCTTAGGGACGTTCGATCTTATGTAATTTATTGCTTGTCCCCTCGTCTGCAATACCTTTTCCAAATTCAAATTCAAATTTAAATTGTTATAAATATCAATAAGTACATTGCTCTTACAATTTTCTATAGAATATAGAATAGAGCTTGTTTTTCGCTTTACAGTAATTTTTTTTTATTGCTGTTGGGGTTTTTTTTAATATTTTTTTTTATTTCACTCTTTTTAGTTTCTATTAATAAATAATATATTTTTTGTTCAAGTTTTATTAGTAACTTTTTGTATATCCCCAATACTTTGAGTTTCGACACTTTAAAGGTTAAAGTATAATTTATTTTTTTTCGATTACTGCACCTAAAATCCGCCATGTTTTTTTTTTTAACGTCACTTATCCTAGAACATTTGGGTTGCCGAGACAAATCCACCGAAACCTTAATTTTAGAAATCCGTCCGGCCGTTTGGCTGATTCGAGGTAATAAAGAATATTACATGCATACATGGATACGCGAAAAACCATTACCCTTCTTGGTAGTCGGGTAATAATAATAATAATAAAAAGACGACCCACCGGAAGCAGTTTGCTAAGTCTCCTTCTGTTCCGCTCCTCATAAATGTGGAAATGTGAATTTTTTGATACCTATCCTATAACCATGTATGTTTTAAGTACTTATATTACAAACCTAAAGCGTATTTTGGGACTCAATTTGTATGAGATTTTTCCCCAAAAAAGAAAATACAATGTCCAATTCCAACATGACGGACAAATTATTAAAAAAATACAGAAACGAAAACAAATAACATACAATAATATCCACTACTAGTGGCAACACTGGTGCACATTGAGCTGTCAACTCTTATCCGCGGATCTAGGATTTTGTTTTAGTTGACTATTTTACCATGACAAACGCCAATCAACAATTTTAAATAAAAGAGTGTTTGTATATTAATAATTTAAATACGATTTATTGCATCAGGTAAACGTAGATCAGAAATTCAGGATTATTAGCAATAAATAAAATGCACCACTCTAAAAGTCCGTTATTTATATTAATTTACCTAACTTTTCAACGGTCACGCCGTTTGAACAGTTGTAACCTGTGATAAAGAAGTTCCGAAGCGAAAACAATTTAAAAATGTTGGCGTGAATTTTCGGGCACCTGAACACGACGGCTGAATTATTTACTGGTTCTGTGTGAAGAAACGGCTTCCCTAAAGGGTCTCAAAAGTTCATGTATTATTGCTAAAAAATACTGTAATGAAGAACAAAACTTGGTGCTATTTATTAAAAGGGACTAACAAGGTAGCTGTGTACAGTCACAGTCTACTAATGGTTTTTTTTTTCATTGCCTGTGTGCTCATTTGCCTTCACCATGCCATTAAAATACACGATAAGTTATTTTTTTGCATTTTTATCTTGACTATTATATTATTAACATATAGCCATAATCAATGTAGGTCATCATTACCTATCCGATATAGTAACTGATCCCTTTCTATATTTCAATTTTATCTTGAATTTTCTTTGCCGAAAAGAAACGAAAAGAGAAAAGTGAACAAATTATAATTATAAAATGCATTTAGTTAATTGAAGATATTTGATAGCCACTGTATATTTTATTAGGGGTATAAATTTACACGCTACAATAACGGCTCTATTGAGAACTATCTAACGATTTCTTCTAGTATCATTCAAAGTCACCGTCCTTTGTTCTAACCCTTCTTGCTATTGTAGCCATATTTCTGTTTTACGATACTGCCGCTTTGACTATCAAACTGAATAAGAGCTACTACCATGACGTTAACTATATGATATCTACATATGTGGTTTTAAAATTAAAGTGGAACAGACCCACTGGTTTATTCCAATAAGAGTAATTCATAATTATATTTCTGTGATTTATTTTAATCCTCTCGTCTTGTTTTGCTAAATATATAGGATGTTAGGTACCTAGTCCAGTGCAGGAACTTTAGTGGATGACAGAGAAGGACATTTTAATAATTTTGAACCGCATTTACTATTTTGTATCTATATTGTTCCCAGTGTGAGACAACCTTTGATTATGACGCTCACAAAGGCATTTATTGAAAAAATCCCCAAAAGGAACATCCTTTTAACAAAACATGGAAGAAAGTTTGTTTTGAAGCCATATATTTTTTAAGTTAGAAACATGGAAGTTAGATTAGGCTACTGATCATGAACAAAATATCAACCTCTGAATGGATGAAATGGGGTCGAAGTATATAGGTAGGGGGTATTAGTTATCTTCCATAATTATATTGTAGCTATACATACGCAATCTACTTAAGTTAGGAAAACCTCCCTCTGCTCCTATTAGATAAATACAAGTAACATAAAATATAAGTATAACTCAATACCCAAAAATGGCTTTTGACATGACAACCATTTAATATAGATAATAGTACCTACATATTGTTAGTGTGTCCATGCTAAATTGTACAATGTGTACATAACATGCTTTTGGGTGTGAAAAATTCATATACAGGGTGTCCATGGAAGTGTGGATCAAATCGAACAGGGACATATAGGCGGTCATTTACATTTATTAAACCAAAAAGTGCTGATTCGATTGTTGACGGTTAAAAAGTTATGCTTTTTTTTATTAAAAAAAACATAATCTTCTTTATTCTTTCAGAATAAATAAAAATAACTGCAACCCTATCGGCTTATTTTATTTTTAAATTGGATTTTGGGATAGTGTAACTCTACTAAAATGGTACTTTCAGCTGAAAAATGTTCATTGTGTCAGAAAAATAAATGGTTTCCTACGAAGACACAATACACATCTAACAAAATCTTAAATTGATTTGTAAAATTCTCGTCAAAAAAAATACACTATCGAAAGTTAACCACATATTGTAACAACTTGTCCGTTTAATGGTGATTCTAAAAACATACTAATTTATGGTATTATTGTTAATTATCGAGGAGTTAAGTATTACATTTTTTATCCAGCCGGAAGTGTTTTTACTTCCATTTCTTCTTTAGTGTGAATAGCGGGTAGGACGGTTTTAAAGTTCGAAATTCCAAATTTTGGAGTTCCTCCACTGTTTATCAAAAAATCGTAATGTCATTCGATTGTTTCAATATTAAATTTTAAATTTAGAAGCTGGAAGCATTTTTACTTAAATGTAGCAAAATGGCCGCGTTCGATAGTCATGAATACGAAGATATGCATTTTATTTATGGTTATTATGTAAATATCTTAAGGGTGTATGATTATTCGGAGTAACAATGCAATGTATTTTGTATTTACTGGTCTTTTTGAATCATTACGATTTTAATATAATTTCCTTGTAGGATAGGTATAATTTCCTTGTAGGATAGGTATAATTTGTTTGAAAAAACATATATTTTTATTAAACAATATTGTACGTAACTTTTCCATCGAAGTAGTAATTTATTTACGTATTAGTATGAAAAATACAATCGAAACCACTTTAATAAGAATTCTTCTAATTAATACCAAAGGGTTAGATTTTTAATTAGCTCTCCTTGGGTGCATATTCTTAAATTAACATTTCTCTTTGTCGTTTTTTCTGTGAATAGGTAGGTGTAATCAAACAAGGCTATTTAGGTTTACTGTATGAGTAGTAGTATCAAGTTGGTAGCAGTAAATTAGGTAAGTTTATGACATTTCTTGCTTTATTTTCTGCAAAGTTTACCTAAGCTTAGGATACCTTTTAACATAGGTAGCCTTTTATCAAATAAAAAATGTTTTAAATGTATATTGTATATACAGGTTATAGGTACCCAATGTATACCAAAGGTTGTTGTTCTACGCTTACATTTGCCACAAGTGAGGGCTAAATACCTCTATCTATTTTTTGTATTTCATGTAATGAATTAATTTTACTGGGAAAGTGATATAAAAACAACCACCGACGTATTCTCGTTAATAGGTGCATTGAGTTCTTATTAAATTTAGTTTATAATATCCTAGGTATATCCTGAATTTTCTAAGCGATAAGTTAACAAATAACTAATCATTTTATGTTTAGAGTTTTAAACAATTGTAACTGTTAAGTAACTATGTGGACGTCATTTTCGATCACATAAGAGGAACCTTATCGACGAGCTCTACATAAACCAACTCATAGTGAACCATTTTATCTCCGTCGACTGACTCTGAGCTTTTGCATTAGAATAACAGGATGCTGAAGCGACCTAGAGATCGTCGATGAACTTATGACGGTAGTCGAAAAATAATATCTTTGTACTGCGCCTCTTTAAACGATATAAAGTTTATCGTAAGACCTTATTAATCAACTTAAACAGCATACTCGTATAACTTGCTTTTGCTTCCAAATGTAAACTTTCCTCTCACTAGGATTACTGAGAGTCATTTATTATAGATAACTTCAGATTAACAAACTAACATGCCATTGCATTCACCAGTCATATTTTGCTGCTAAAAAATATTTTAAGAACATCCCTTATAAGCAGTATAAGAGGGGTTGGCATGACAACCAAAACATTGTAGCTGCCAATGGGTGTTCTGTGTATTTGGTGTCATAACAAATGATACGAACCTAAGGGCGTCAAGGTGTCTTCCCTGGGGTCCCGGTGCCTGCGGCGCTCGCGGCGCTCCTGCCGGTCCCGCGCCATGATGGCGGCGATCGAGAAGTCGGTGGCGCAGGGCCGCGCGGAGCACTCCTCCTCCATACTCCGCTCCCGACCCTCGCTCTGCAGCAGCATCAGCCGGCCTGTCCTCGCGCTCAACACGACGTCACCGTCTGCGCATCCCATCGATAGCGCAGAACATAGTCTTTTATACAAGATGAACTATAATTCTCGGCTCACGAATGTACTTCGCTTAGTTCAGTGATCACCCAAGATATATTTTTCAGTTAGAATTAAGTTTATAAACAAGATTTTAAGCGTCTCTAAGATCTACAAAAACACAAATCGATAGTGAAATAACTTTTGAATGTAACGGTAAAATCGGTGGGGTAACTCAGTTAACCAAGTTCGTCATGTGTTTGGGCGTGTTGTCGCCGTAGTCGGAAGTTTAAATGCGAGAAAACTTTTTACGCGCGCGGTTCGTTCGACGGCTGTAGCGGACCGGTGCGGCGCGGCGCGATGTCGACTCGACTGAGGCGGGCGAGCGCCAGGCGGCGGTCGTAGGGAGGGGCCTGCATCGCCGCCCTATGCCACCACGCTCCGACCACGCACACACTACTGATTTTTTTATTACTTCTTTCTTATAACGTCCGTCCCGCTCGGGCGGGTGCGCTCCTCGCTCCCGTCTTCGCCGATCGGCGAGTTTTTCTCGGCGCGATAACTATTGAAATTCGCTAAATGGCTCACCGCGGCGCGGAAAAGGCTCTCGTTAAACGGTGAGTCGATCCTATCGCAGTATTTATTCGCTGCGCCGACGCCGAGCATCACTATTTATGCGCCGCCCGCGCCGCCACAACCGCCGATTACTTACTTCGATGAGAATATTCGCACCTATATTATTATTAGGTATAAATAAATAAATAACCTCTTGGTTTATTACATGGAATAAATGGCCCCGAGCGGATAGGCCATTACGGTCCTAAACAGCATTAATAAATTGTGATTAAATACGATCGATATCATGGCAGATAAGAATAGGACAGAACTGAGTTCAATACGTACCTAATAATTACCTGTCATCCTTACTTATACATCCTTGATTATATAGAATAATTTTGACTTGTACTATAACTTATAGTTCATAGTATAGTATCTATCATCGTTGCCCATAATAATGTGATGACACGTGAACTCACCGCGCCGATACACGGCACGCGTCACAGCCGCCGCCGCCCGTATGCAGCACAGTTTTCTCTACGTTAACTCGTTTAAAAGCATTTAATTAGAATGACTTTATAAAGTTGATTAGGTCGGGCCGCGCAGAATAAACAAGTGGGTGCAATCAACGCGTCGCGGCCGCGTGATTGGCGGATCGGGGCGCTTTATGGCGTGGGATCAAATTTGCGGAAAATTGCACTTACAGACTTTCTCCTAGTTTTGTATAAAATAATTTATTACGTGCGAGGAACTCAAACTAACCATGCCGGATGGCAGTAAAGCTTATCGGCTGTAAGACGGTAATGGCTGCTCAAATGGCCGACGATCGCGAATTGTGACGAATCTCATAATTATTTTACTGATAGCAGACTTACCTACCGTACGAACGAGTTAATCTTTTACCAGGGTAATTTTCAAAGCACGTTTGAAATCACAAAGTTAGTTCGTTAAAGAAATCAGAGTATTAGTACTTATTCTTATGTTTTTTCTTTCAATTATTTTAATGCAGGTGTAGCTAGTAGCTGCTTGTAGGTAGTTGTACCTCAACATGTGCCTATTTTTAATGAATGTCCAACTTTGACGACTTCAATCATTGACTCGAACATTTGAAATAGCTGAAAGAACAACACCTACCGACGTAGATGTTTGTTGTCATGCGTTATTCACATTTTATAATTCGATAGGTACAATCAATTGCATTGATGGTATACATTGGTTTCGCCACCTGTTGCACCAATTAAACCAATACATAACTACGAGCATGCAGGTTATAAGTTCTGTATTTACACACATCAAACATGTAAAATTATTTTGATATTTTGCAATGCACTTACTGCGTGGCGACACATTGCTAAATATCAAAATGATGTAGGAATATTCTTGATTCTAGACATCTTTGATGAAGGTACCTTGTTTTTTGTTTCTGTAATGCTATGACTAATTTATCGTAAAAAAAACTTATCAAACTACGCTATGTTTCAGCCTACTCTTGCGATTTTAAAGATAGGAAAAGAAACAGACACAATCAGGCAATAAGCTTAGAATATAATAGACAAGAAATAACGTAAATTGCTGGGATAAGGCTATACAATCATTACTTTATTTGACGGAAACTTTAAAGGATTTACAAAATTAAACATCACCTCACTTCCTATATAAAAAAATGAGGTAGGTAGGTATGGTTAAATACAAGACTAAATGCATGATAAAGGTGTTATCTATAGATACCACTATCATACAAAATTGCTACCAACACAACCGCTAACCGCTAGCATTTTCTATTATTTTTGCAAATCAGTATGTATCAAAAAAATAAATTTTTCTGTACGGTCGAACTCTGGATCCAGCTGAACATTTTAGTACCTTGTCGCAGTTATCGCGATACTAAATTTCAACCACTGCTGTCGCTTTACATAATGAATCTATGTTACTGCGACAAGATACTAAGATGTACAGCTAATTCGGAGTTAGACAGTAGGTACAAAGTAATAATCAATTAATAATGCACTAATCATTGTACCTAATCGTAAAAACTAATTTATTGCTAGAAGGCACGGGTTTTGTGTGAATTTATTGATTTGGTAAATTGGTGTAAGTATAAAAAAAAGTAAGTAGATATAGAAAGGTAACTTTGGAAAAGATATAAAAATAAATCAATAATGGTTAAAAAATATATACCTGGTTTAAATAAAATATAATGAGAATAGTTTTTTGAGCGGTGTTAACTTAAGTATAAGTAGACATGTCAAAAGTTCAAGTCCATACAAATTCACATTTATAATTTTAAGTCATAATAATACTTATTCGCAGTATCGAAGTTAAAATATTTATTCAATATTTACCTATTTAATTGAATGAATACTTAATCTAATTATCTAATGTCGTTACTTTTTTTTGTGTTATATTATGATTTCAAGTAAGTACCTTCTAAGTTCAAAAATAATTAAAACAAATTAAAAGATAAGAAACATGTAATTAAAACAAGTTACTCTTAAGATTACCTACTCTTATTTAATATTTCAATAATAAAAAACTGGATACCGTTTTTACTTATAGAAAAATACATACTTACATATAAAAACATATTTTTGAATTTACAAAAATAATTAGGACAACCTCTACTTATAACGCGATGTGAATTTTAAGTTCAAACTTGGCAGTCCCCATTTTTGACCCCAAAACTAGAATTAATAGCAGATAGTGCGCAATGCCACTGTCCATTTCACTTTTGTCAAATTCAACTACAATTCTCATTAAAAATTTAAAGTGAGCTTGTCGTGCGAACGCTCTCGCTGCGCCAGAGGGGGGACGACGCCCCTTGTAGGCGGGACATTCGCGGCGCGAACCAATACCGACTTTAATCTCTGCCGCATAAGATTGTCTTTTATTACAGTTACACAGATGCATTTAATGCAAGTCGCGGGTGTGAGTGCGAGGGCAGCTCGTCGCTAAGTAGCTTTCAAAGCCGGCGTTCGGGATTTTTTCTGCTTTGATTATAGAATCCACCGTTTTGCAACACATTCTCGAGTTTTTGCCGTCGATCAATTAAAAGTGTATTCTTTCCAAGTTACTATTTGTATTTGCTTGATTTAGTTTGCGTTTTTAATTTATCAATGCACATCTAGGTAGATAGGTACGAGTATAATGCCACAGCTGATTGTTTTAGTTATGTTTTCGGATCAGAAATAATTCTGTAATTCGTTTTCGTTACTCTAGAGAAAAAAAATCTATTGTCAGAAAAGAAATTGTTTTTGATAAGAATAACTCAATAACACCAATATTCACAAAAAAACAATAATAAAAATATTGATGATACTTCTCCACTATGTATGGTTTTAGGTAAAATAAAATACATGTGCAAACAATGTAGGGACCTATTAAAAAAATAAAAAATTGTAAGAACTCACCTGAATGCAAGATCCAATATCATATGGGCTCATATCATATGAATTTAGATAAGACATTGTTTCACTGCGTGATAAAATTTTACTAGGAGCACGTTATTGGAATAAGTAAATCAAATCATAGGAATGTAGATGGTAGGTAGATACTTGTACCACAGAATAAATAAAAGAATCTACCTACTTGTACCTACTTGCTTAGTTCGAAATCTAAATAAATGTAGGTAGGTAGTACCTTCTCTTCTATTGAGTATCACTTTTCCAATCAATAATTTGTTCACCTAAAATTAATCTAATTTAGGTTATTGATTTAAATATAAAAAAGTTGAACCCGTTTAATATAGCAAAATAACAAAATTGGTAACATAGCATTAACAATAAGAAAACAATATGATTTAAAACAGTGGAGTAAGTGTCCTTGATGCGCCAAAAACTGGTAGCACCTTTACTATTTTTACACCTTGAAACCTTTTTGCTCTCGTCAATAAACAAACATAAAACCATAGTAAATTCAATACATTACAGATATGCTAATACTTAATTGTAGTATTCTTAATAACCATTAAAACAAGTATATGTTAGTTTATGTTACATAAAAATAACCACCATGGGTTTCGTTTCGGATTCGAACCCCATGGTCCTAAGTGGCGTAACCCGAATGTCGTGTGTGCATAACAGATGAGAAGCGCCCCCACCCCTATAATGTGGCTCAATGTTACCCACACGGCCATGCATTGTCTGAACCTTGATTATATTATAAACCAGTTTGTAAAATGATTTAAAGAAAAAAACTTATGATAGGTAACATATTTTATAGATTTCTTGTAATTAATTTTACTGAAAAAATATTTTGGAACACGTAAAATGAACAAATCTTTTTGCAAATGAAACGATGATTAGCTGTGCAAAAAATAGTCTGGTACAAATAGTTGAATTGTTTTTTTTTTAATTAATATGTTCTCGTCGGTATATAAGTCATACCGGAGAAGTATAGCATTACGCTACCGCCTAATTCTTTTTTCATTGACTATCGGAAAATACAAGAACTTTTGTGTAACAAATCGTTCGACACGTTCGATTAACGCCTACGCGATTGGGCCGCCGGTACCAGCGCTATGACCATCATTTTCCTTTTCGTCATTATGTATGTAATTAGACCCCTGAATGGTCGCCATACTTGGTACAAATGCCCGGAAATTTTGTGTCACTATCTCCCGGTCTATTATGTACCCCAGCGGTTGCCTATAGTCTAACTATCAATGGATTTTTTAACTTAGTCCTAGATCATTATCATTACCCAATGATTTTACGGAGAAGACAAAACATCTATAGGAAACCTACATGTTCGAACAGCTGAGCGTGTAAAAGAACGGATGGCGAAATATCGTAAAGGGTCGAAGTGTACCCAAAAGGACTCATCTGTACAAAGATGAAGTACTTAATGATAAGATACATACATATCTTATATCTTTGTGAACCTAACATTTAATCGAATTTCATTTCAACGAAATTTATTTCTTCGAATGATATTTTCTTCTGAAACCATGATGTTTTCTTGTTCTGCAACAATCTTTTTTAAACATTAATAACGTAAGGTTAGGTTAAACTTGTGACTATACTAAAAAAAAATACTCATGCGGCGGGAAATGCCTATCGATGAAACGAAAAATCTGCTGCATTACTTTCGTTGAAAAGTTTTTCAATAGAATAAAATGTGCCCCTTTGTGGAATATGTCTTGTCTAGCCCTACTATTTAAATTTACCTTACCTACAGTGTTTATATTATAGGTTCTGAGGTATAAATTTAAATATTAGGTAGATACGTTTGGAAGTGGATTGAGTTGTAATTCTGAATTTGTTTGAAGATCCAGTAACAAATAATTAAAGAATAAGTATCATTTAATGTATGTCCCAACCAAGTAATTTAAAGTATATTTATGTATGTATGATACTATTTACAACATAAAATAACATGAACATTCTACTAATACTTTCTATATATGCAAAAGTTTGTGTGTGTGCTAGTTTGTTACTCCTTCATGCTGCAACGGCTCGACAAATTTGGATGAAATTTGAAATTGAGATAGGTTATAGTAGGTATATCCCGGATTAACACAGGCCACTTTTCCTAAAAGTTCTCGAGGGAACAACGACAATCAAAATGTACAATACCCTAACGAAAATGTTAAGCACTTTAGTGCCCTGTCATAATAAACTTCAAACTGAACATCAAATGAAAAGTATGACAATAACAATGGTAGTCACAATGACAAGGTTCTAAGTATGCTCAAATTTTTTATTGGGTGACTGTACGTACGTGGATGAAGTCACGGGAGGAAGCTAGTTGATGATATAAAGCTACATTAGTATCTATCTATCAAGAGTACCTACGTGTAGTTGCAGTCTGTTCAGGCAAAGCTTCTTGTGACGGTAACCAAAATATACTTGAGGGGGGCATGCTAAACACGACCCCTTTCTATTGGCTTCCAGGACTTATTGCACCGACGCAACGCTTAGCATACGATATCAAAATGGCTGACCGGACATAGGTAGGTGACTTAAAGTGGCTGGTAACACACAGAAGATACAATACATAAGGTAGTTTATATTAATTTCATTAATGGCCTGTTGTTTGATCGGTAGTTAAAATAACGAATGGTCAAAAAACGTGACTAATGGTTAAAATTTCAAGGAGATGTGTCAAATTTTCGATTCCTTTTTCGAATTTTAACAATTAGTTTAACTAATGATCAAACAACAGGGCCTAAGGTACTTACCACATGCTGGCATTTTCCGGACAGACAAATTAAATACATCTATTATTTCTCCCCATAGTAAGTTGGTGCCTGGCACTTACCTGGGTGTTACGTGTTACTTACTGTCAAAAAAATATTTGTCTGAACAACTACTGTCAAATATACTATGTCAGCGTAACGTAATCAATCAAATCCTAAGAAACTTCTAGGATTAGAATTATTGCGTCACTTTAACGTCGGTCCTTAGTGGCCTAGAAATCCGTTTGTTTGACTGTACACTAATCGATTATCGATCGGTTGTCGAAACACCAGCCTTTTCTGTGTTCATGTATTTACTGAGTCGATCATTCAAAACAGGATAAGTAGATCCTGTATTTGTGCCGTAGTGTGTGCAAATCGAGTCCTGCTAGGGATGTACTAAGTCTGGATTGGTTTTTATCCGTACATAGTTATAAAAAAAAATGTTAATGATATTGATGTGACTTTGTATTTCGAAAGCTTATTAATGTTAACCCTATGTAGTACTAAATGGTAAAAACAAATATTCGCACAAACTTGTCAAAATATAAATTATCATGCCATACTTAGGTAACTACTTACATGGTCTGTATGTGTAAAAAAGGAACTTGTTGAAACTTCGGTGTCTGTCTGTCTGTCTGTAGGTATGTCACAAGAGTTTTTCTCAGAAACTATAGAAACTATCAACTTAAAATTTGGCATAGTTGTATTGTTGTAATTTGCTTGGCGGTACCGGTTTTTAGGAAAATTATTTTCTAAATACTTATTTTAAAAGGCGTCTAGAATGCGGGGTTGAAAAATGAAAGTGATTTGTTAATAGAAAAACGGCGTTTCATTTGAAAAGGCTTAGTCAGCAAATTTCAAAACTATGTTTTTATTCCGTGACGTACTTTTTGATTTAAAGCCAAAAATGTAAAAATGACCCTTATTTCCGAAGTCTATGGACCAAAAAATCAGAAAAGTACCTGATTTAAAGATACCTATTTATATTTTGGGAACTCGGTGGATGCAGGTAGCGTGACCGGTCGTTGTGGCGATCCTTGGGGGAGGCCTATGTCCTGCAGTGGACGTCGTTTGGCTGAAAAGATGATGATGATGATTTATATTTTACAAGAAAAATAAAATGAAGTCGTCACAGTTTTGGAAATATTACCAAAAAACTTTAAAAATCTGTATACATATAATTTAGGCTACTCAAAATTGCTCTTATTGCATAGAAAATAAAATTCGTAACAAAATTCGTATTTTCTTTTGCGTTTTCAAACCATATTATCTTAAATACGAAACCCTCGGTGCACGAGTAAAATTCGCATTTGACCGGTTTTTTTATATCTCCTGTTCGGAGCTTTTCTGTAACTCAACAGTGGAATGAGAATGGCATTTCCATCCTCAGGGCGAAAAGAGTTTAGTCAAAAACAATACCCAGCCATTTTTTACTCTTTTTAGTTGATCGAAATATGTTTCGCAATTGTTTTCTTACTTTCAAAAAATATTTTGATTGAAGCCGTTTTGTTTTTACAATTCGTTGCACACATATTTTATGTTTGCGAATTGTTTATCAGCAAACCACATGTAAACCATGCGCTAAGTAATAGGAAATTTAACATGCTCGTACCGCACTTCAATACTTTAAGGACTAAGCTACATATATAGTATTCTTTCATGTTCAAGGCACAAAAGGAAAACTCACGGTGTGACCACACAACCTCGGCGCGAGAGCGGCGCACGATCCATCTTCGTGATTCCCTTTTTTGCTTCCTGACACCCCCGGCACATGTGGAAAATGCTACGAGTGCTTATTTGAGCCAATTCCAGCTTGTGTATTTACGATGATCTTATAGTACGCAAACGTAATGAAAGATACGCGGAGGTTTAATTTCCAATGTAACTGTGACACTCTAACATTGATAGTGAAGGCGCTGTATTGTTATTTGTATCTTTTTCGCTGTAAATATTTTTTCGTATTTATTTATTATTTATGTAAAAAGTATTAATTTACGGTTTTTTGGAGTTAAAAGGTTACTTTTTGTTTTTTAATCCTCCATCTTTGTATACAATATAAAAGCTCATTGATCGGCTTGATTGCTGCTAAACTAAACATTACCGAATCTAAATCGACACTTCGTTTGTCAAAATCGGGCCACCTATTCAGCCGCTACGAGGGAACCAAAACCAAAAACCAGACATTTATTCATACAGGGGGGGGGGGTTATCATGACGTGGCTATGCAGTTCATTTTACGGCGAGCGTAAAGGACAGAGTTATAGCAGTTATATGGGTCTATATTGACTGACATAATTATTTTTAGTCACAATGTGCTTTAGGTCATAATCATCGCAAAGTCATAACGTGGTTTTTCAAAGAAACTGTTACTTTTTCAGGATTTTTATAAATCAAACCTAACCTAACCTAGCCTTGTCTACACGTTAGATATTTCAGAACCTCTGAAAAGTTTACAGTTTCAGCGATATAAAAAATTATGACTATCAAAAATTGTGTCAACTATTACATTATGACCAATAAAATTATGGGAAACAAAGGGCTCCCCAGTTATATAGCTCTGTCTTTTTCTCTCAGCCTTAACTGAACTCCATAGCTATGTCATGATAACCCCTGGTTAAAAACATTACGTTCCTTCTTGGTAGTCAGTAAACAATGAGGGCCAACCAACAGAGAGCTCTCTTAGTTAGTATAATTTGAATAAAATAGCTACGATATAACTAAAATCAACAAAAGCTGAGAGTATAGACAGCAAATCATTTATGAATTTATGAATTATGATTTACCCAGAATCCTAGTTGATGTAAGTAGGTACTTCTTGTTAGGCTCGTATGAAATTAAGACACTCGTTGACAACAATCTTACTAAAAGCAACAACGTTTGTTTTTCATTGTGGAATCAAGACATTTGGTAGCTTCGTGGTCTTGAGTTCGAGTACAATAACTCGAATATGTTGAAACAAACTCGTACCTATAAGGAGCCCAAAAATCGAATATATTTAAGAATTATAGAAAGAAAGGAGGGAAAGAGGTTAAATAATGAAAAACCGTAATTGGCCTATGATTTTTAATTAGGTATGTCTGAAATAAATAAGCCCTCATTGTAATTTGTCCTGCGGTTTTTTTTAATAAATAGGAGTTAAAGCGTCATCGTACATGGAACCCGGATTACACCAGTTCAAAAACATCATTTTTTCTAAGATCTAGTTACCAAAAGGTACGTGTTATCCGTAACGTTAAGCCTTGTTCCAAGCTACGTCGACGTCGTTCCGAGCCCGACGCGGCAACTTCGCCCAACACGGCAACTTGGCCGCGCTTGCGGCCGGCCGTCGCCCCACGTCACCTGAATAAATTAGAACGGTCCGATCTTAATTAATGCGCGACACATACGACTACTACTTTTATCGTGATTAACCACCTTTCTGCCGTTTGTTTAGTACTAGCTTCGCTAATGAACCATTATTACTAATATATCTATTAGAAAGAAAAACTGTTGAAGAATTACTTTATGACGAAAACGCAGGACAACTTCTATTGCAAAAATGCTTTATTTGCTAAGTAAAGCAAGTATAAAAGGTCTTTAAACTTTGCTCTTAATATGCACATATCGTCTAATTAGCAGGAAATTATGTCATCAAGAGTTCTTGTTATCACTCGGTGTAGGTACGTGCATGTGTTTACCCACATCTCGTCGTGTAGGGTGACAATGCACTCCCCACGGCGGCGGACAAGCGGAACGCGGGCTGTCTCGAGGGATGTTCTAAATCGTATTGGTTCCCTGTATTACCTTTGTTTATATGTTTTTCGCTTAAGGTAAAAATAAAGTCTTAATGTTTACATACATAGATACCTTAACACCTGTAATCCCAGAGTGGAGTAGGCTGAGTTACAGAATTACCTACAATTTTGAAAACTGGTTTATAATTCAGTAAACACATTTTGCACAAATAGGCTATGATGTTTACCAGCGTATTCGTTGCAGGTTGCAAGCCCATCGCCTCAGTACTACAAGCCTATATTCCCTTAGTCGCCTCCCGCGACATCCGCACGGGAAGACATGGAGTGGCACTATTCTAACCCGGCAACCACACGGTCTTAGGCGTCCTTTACACTGAAACTTACGACTTACGTAAGTAGGGACGCAGCTATTGGTTAGAAGTAGATAGAAATATTTTTTTTTCCATTCTAACAGATAGCTGCGTCCCTACTTACGTAAGTCGTAAGTTCCAGTGTAAAGCCGACCTTACTGTTTTAAAGACAGAATTTAACGCTTTAGACATTTTTGAGCCGACGTGCACTTAATAAGTTACGGAGGCTTACGTGACTAACTTATGGAGTCCGGATTAAAAATGAATACACAGAGTGCATATAGCTCTGACGCGTAAGGCATTATTGGGTGCCTAGATAAGATGCGTGACGCTAACGTAAAACTGTCAAAATGTGTTAGATTGACAATACGTTAAGCTGACGAATCGGCTGCTTATGTCAACTCCATACAGTCTATTAATTGTCAGTGGGGTTTAGTATTAGAAGGAGAGTCGGGTTAGGAGGAGAAGCAGGAGTAAGGCCAGATTGGTTGTAGACTACTTATTAATTATAAAAATTAAATTATTTTTACATACTTATTATAAAACAAAGGCGCTCCCGCTGTCTGTACGTTTAGATCTTTTAAACTGCGCAACGGATTATAATGCAGTTTTCAGCAATAGGTAGAGTGATTCGAGAGGAAGGTTTTTAGGGTTCCGTACCTAAAGGGTAAAAACGGGACCCTATTACTAAGACTCCGCTGTCCGTTCGTCTGTCCGTGTGTCCGTCTGTCTGTGTGTCACCAGTTTTTATCTCATGAACCGTGATAGCTAGACCGTTGAAATTTTCGCAGAAGGTGTATTTCTGTTGCCGCTATAACAACAAATACTAAAAACTGAATAAAATAAATATCTAAGGGAGCCCCCGCTATAGAACAATCGTGATTTTTTTTGCCGTTTTTTGCTCTATATTAATAACGGCAACAGGTAGACGCTTGAAATATTCACATAATATTTAGTTTTATATTCACTTTAAAAATAAATAAGTAATTAAATTAAAATAAACTAAATATTTAAGGGGGGCTCCCATACAACAAACGTTCTTTTTTTGCCGTTTTTTACTAATTTTGTATGGATAATGGTACGGAACACTTCGTGCGCGAGTCCGACTCGCGCTTGGCCGGTTTTTTTCATATTAAGTTTTGAACCCATGTATGGGTATTCCAGAAAACCGGCATAAACCGAAGCGAAGCGAGGGCGGGTCACTAGGAAAATATAATTTCTAGTAGCCGTTAGTTGGCTAACAAGACACGAGATTGGGTAAAGACTGGCGATAGGCGTGTATCGATAAGATGCAGAGGTTAGATCATATGGGTTATGTCTGAAGATTCAAGATTAAAATATAAATAAATAAATGTAACCCCTACTATGCGATATGCGATATATAAATTTTAAATGTAATAAGTTATGGAATTGAATATTTATTTTTAAAATTATGATGATTTGGAATGGTTTCGTAGTTTTGCCATCCCATGGGAACAGTGTTTTTTTTCGGGATTAAAGATAGCCTATGTGCTATTCCAGACTATAATCTATCTCTGTACGAAATTTCAACCAGATCCATTCAGCCGTTCTGGTGTGATTATGTAACAAACATCCATCCATCTAAACTATCGGATTTATGATGGTAGTTAGTACCTATACTAAATAGCAGGAACGAAACTTAGTAATTAATTTAAAATAAAGATAAAATATATTTATTCAGTAAGTAGGCCGCACGGGCACTTTTACACGTCAAAAATGTAACTGTGCCTTTTGTGAAATAAATTAATTATTTTAAAACATTTTTTAATTAATAAAAGAAAACCCCGATAAATAAGTAGTATTAGGTAAAGGCTTAAATGTCTGTTGAATTCAAGTTTCGTTACTCTTTCTACAAAAACTACAAAATTATCACATTTTAAAGAATAATGAATGTGTAGTAGTAACACACCGTTCACAAAGTCATAATGTGCAAACGCCAAGCTCTCCGCGTTTGGCTGACACCGTTCCAGGCGCGGCGTGGGCCACTGCTAGCGCAATCTTCTCTTGTAACACTCTACAAGATGGAAGCCATTCTCCAGGCCCCGTTCAAAAACAATTGAGATTTCCAAGAGTTGAAGACGTCTATCAACGCTTTTGATTGTAGGTTCTGTGCAATTCTGGCATTCTGCTCTGCTCACATGTGTTTCTGTTAAGTTGAAAAACCAAATAGCAATTAACTTTTTTTTTTTGGGTTGCTTACTTGCTACTTACTGGCACTTACCTTTTAACAATGGCACGATTGGTAATTATTTACAGCTAAGGAAAATATAAGAAACTGATTATACTTATATTAAAACCGTATCCCATTACAGCAATCAGAGACGTGTTTTCTTGTACGTAATGTCTATTCAGATTGTAATTGGCAAACTTTGAATCAAATCCTGGTTTCACCCATGGTAACCTCATTCACAGTTCGACACATCAAAGTAATATGTAAAAGTAGTCAAAAAGATATATAAAAGCACATTTAGAGCGTTCGCCGCCCGCTGGCACTGAGTCCGCCCAGGAGCACTGAGGCGGAACGAGGCGCGAGCTTGCTTTATCTGCGCTGGCTCTGCGCGAAACAATATATTTATTGGACAGTGGAGCGCGGCGCCGCCCGATTCGGCGGATGATCTATTTGCTACACATATACGACTGCACTGCACAATAAGGGACAATAACGGCAAATAAAAGAAACTTTAAAATCTTTTCGAATTTTATCGTTTCAATCGTTTGGTACTTATCTATTAAATAGGTCCAGGGGCATTTTATTTGAGCCAATAATTTCATTGTAAACTACAAGAAATTCATTAATCTTCTTTATTTCATATTCTGGGACATAACGAAAAAATATTTTTACTTACCAACATATTTAGTAGGGTAAAAATGGTATAAATATTTGAGCAGTCGCTCCGCTAGCCTCGACAAGCCGCGGTGCAGCCAAGCGCAGACCGTTCATCATACGAGTAAGGTCACAGTTTGCCCTGTCCTGGCCGGCCGTTGTTTCGTCGTGTTTTACGACGTAGCGCCTGTTTTGTTCCCCAGGCTAAGCCAAAATAAGTTTTGCTTTGCTTAATCTGCCGGTAAGTAACCACTTATTTGTCGCTGACCTATTTATTACACTCTTACGTACTATAGACGTAGCATATATTGGAACAGCTACGAATGCAGTAAGTATATTGGGGCAACCAATCTTCAGATTGATCGATTCATGAGCCGGGCTACCCCTAGTCAGCCAGGTGGCGCACTAACAAAAACATGAGAAACCTTGCACAAATAAACCTCGTAGACGTTTCAATCACGGCACTATTTGCTCAGGAACTGGTCTCCGGAGAGGCGAACAAGATGGATCGCGGTGTCAACACGAATTTGCATCCCTTGTTTGTCTCCGCGGAGCGTCGGCGGAAAAAACACCACAATCTCATTGGGCTCGGTGCAGCGGGCGGGGCGCATCAGTTATTCGCCAGCCGGCCGGCTAACACGATTATCTGTCGTTTCGACCGAGAACCTCTTTTTTCCATTCCCTTGTTTTCCAACTTCACGTCTGCTCCGTGTTTTTCTGAATAGGAAATAGGATATGTCAGACGAAAAATTGACAAAAATATGGCTGACGCTGATGGAAAATAGTGGGCTTTGTGATAGGATCAGTCGAGTCGTACTAGCTACGAGTAGTTACACTTCGTTTTCCTGTTTGTCATTGTTTTTGTAAGGTTTTAGTGGACCTGCAATTGTGCTTATCGTGATTGTTTTACGAGAAGACAATTTGGGGAGCGCTCTGATTCTCTTCGTACATAATTTACGATATACTACTCTCATCTGATAGAACTAAGCCGATCTAGGACTTGATGTCTAACCACAAACACAAGACTTCAATAAGACAATATTTTAATTAACAATATTTTGAAATATTTTGAAATCCGATGCAGCCTTTAAACAGCTTAGAGTACGTACGGCGCGCGGTGTTATTAATGTTGGTGTCAGATGAAGAGCGACGGCGAGTGACGCGGCGTGGCCGTCGTGGGCCGCGGCCGCGTGTCCGCGCGCAGCGGCAGCCGGGCCGGAGCCGCGCGTGGGTGGCCCGGGTCACGAACTGCCCGCTCACACACTGCACACGTTGCGATATTATTTACGTTGTAATTCACGCCTCGTTACAAACCACTCATTAATTTAACATGATCACATTAACTCCACTTTTTCAATTGCAACTTTAAATTTTTTCTCCCAAACTTGTCTCATTAGCGCTCACACACCACCTTCCGTTCTACAAAAACGGCACCAATAAAAACCGCTCAAGAGATGACAGATGTGATTCCAGATATTTCAGCAATGCATTTTTTCTGAGATCCTCGGAAAGAACCTATATTTTGATTTATTAAATATCTTTAAATATAACTAATTGTTTTTGGAACCTTTCCTGATACCCAAAAGTCTCCTTCGGTGTTTGAAGATGTGTACGAAAACTATTCCGCGTGAATAAAATCACATTTGAATGTGCATTACTAAACGCCTTTCCTATAATAGCGCGTAACAAAAAGCTAATTTATCCACGATTTCATGGCGTTACCTACCCGATGCTCATGCCTATAAATTGCAGGGACACGAGATATGTGATTGCGCCATGAATTACGGAGGAGCCACACGCAATGGATCATAAAGATCCCTCTAATGTCTTCATACTCACAAACGTTCAACACGAAACTAGTGTCGGAGTAAATTCACCAAACTAATAATTTCCTCGCGGTGAAGTGAGTCCGCAGAGAGTAGCTCACACGCTCTAGCGGCCGACCCACTGATTACGACTTGATTACACCCTACAAAAACTTTCATAACCCGGAACTTCCATTGCCATTAGTGGCTAAAAAAACAATTATTGACGCCTCATGATAGCAATTAACACCCATCTGTTATTACGACCAAATCTTTACTTTCAGTGGACCCACTATCATGTGTAATGAGTTGCTTATATCGGTTTGATATTTTGAGAAGATTGTATTTTCGTTGGTTTCGTGTAGTGGATTCCATGCTTTCTGTGGATAGTCATACGATCTATAGAATTTTAATATGAATGGTAGTAGGATTGTGTGGTGTGTAGACGTGTGAAGCTGACGCCTCCTGCGGGCGGCGCGCGCGGACCACCCGCGCTCGCGCCGGCACCGGCCCGAGGGCGTGTGCGCATTTCATGTGGACAACGAACCTTCATGCTTTTTGTAAAAATCGCAAAGAAAATCTGCTCTACATTGTCAATTGTTTGTTATGAAACGTTGACGCACGACTGGGCCATCAATTTTAAACGAAGCTTGATCTGAGATAACGTTGGCATACTAACGTCAACAGGTTTGGGCAGCACGAGAGGCCGGTGTGGTCTGGAATCGCTGGCGTTGTCGACGGCGCCGGCACGCGCGCTATGCGGGCTGCTCTCCGTACCCGCTTAATAAATGACCAACGGACGGCATTAGGCGGATCGTATACATCATTTATGTAAATACTGACGAAGACATATCTATCTCGGCCAGCGCTGCCTTCACTCCACACGACGCGCATTCCAACTCGGCTCATACCTTTGTCAATATGCGAGTCGGACAGTTATTAGGTTCCCCGTACTTAACCAATTTAATGCAAATTACATCCGCGTTCATGTTGTAGTGAACAAGGATCGCATTGCACAATTCAAGGACGTGATTGAAACAAGAGCAATTAGATACAAAAAAAACACTTTATTTGCTTCCTGAAGGGATTTATACGGTCACGAGCGTTAATTTGGGACCCATTTCAACAAAAATATGCTTGAAGTCGTCAATGTCATTAGAGATTTCAAGTCATCTGTAACTTTTAGGAAATTCAACCTTATTTTTGTAAAATGTCAGATTTACTTTGGACCTAAGGTGGGTACCTAATTTAATCTCGTGACTGTACATAAGATTTTTTGAAGTTTATATTATTTTTTATTCTAAAGTTGTGTTTTTTAACGGTAACTATACAAAACAACCACTCGAGCAATGGTATGTTTTCCTATTTTATATTATTTCTATTTTGATACGTACATATAAAAAAACAAGGAAATCGAACAAGAAGACATGTTCTCTATGGGCACTTTGCTAGGGGCTTTGGAATACATTTTAACTGATTTTTGAAGAATAGTACTCGTAGGAACAAGACGTAAAACGTTTAATTGACTGTTCTTACAAGATAATAAAAAAACCGATAACTTTCCCTAATAAGTTGGCCATCCTCAGTATCCATCTCACCTCTTGGCATAAGCCTCCTGCCTTAACTCCCTATGTTGTAACTTCATCTCTACAGGATATCTTATTTTGTAAAACATTTTATTATGAACTCAACAAAATTTGTTATGTATTCTTATTCTTATTTACCTAATCAATACCTATCTAATTAAGCCTACCTACTCAATGAGGCTGACTTAGAAATTATATGTGTATTCCGTTTACAGAGTAGCGGGTAAGTTGTGTTAACTCTACAAGGGGCCTAGACTTGATGCATTACGCTAACGCAACGTTAGCGATTTTTGAAAACTGACAAAATGTATGGAATTGGCAACAAGAACTTTTTAAAAGATGTTTATCTAAAAAGCAAACTACTTTTTTATTTTATTTTGTTCATTATTTGCGGAGAAAAGTAATGAACAATTGCCTGTGAATGGCTAGAGAGCTTAAACGCCACCTACTTTTTTCTACGACACAGCTAGTGCAAGACTTAAAAAAAAACGCAATTACAATTATTTTTTTAATGTCGTCATTCTGACCGAAGAGGGCACAGCAAACACTACAAATTTTTTTCTCACTAAATAATGATTAAAACATTTTATGCTCTTCAAATAAACATTATTTTTTCCAGTACACCTTTTCAGAAAAATCCTATCAATTGAGAATGCGGCCGACGCGTCGTCAAATTCGTCAGGTTACGACAATTCTATACATTTTGCCAGTTTACTAAAACCGCTAACGTTGCGTTATCTCGTCTAGACCCCGGCCCCACTATTACAAGCGTAAAATTACTCGAATCCAAATTTTACTAAGTCATATTTAAAACCAATGAAATTGACAAGCATTAGCTGTAGTTGTATAAAATATTATTGACGTTTTTATTAAACCATTAATATCGATTTTAGATGCTCTTTCGTCTTATTGACCATCAATTTGTTTTATTTCTGTAATACGTGTTCGCATTTCCTGGTGAATCTAATTAGATATATTGCAACAGGTGACATAGCTAACAATTCTATTTTATATTGCTTAACACAGCTATTCCCAAAGTGTGCCACGGGAGCCCTGGGGCTATAAGAATTCCGATGGTTAAAAATATATTTATAAAATTTCATATAAAATATAAAATTTCAGCTGTAAACAATGGTAAAGTACCTATTTTTAGGGTTCCATACCCAATTTAACCTAGGTACCGCCAAGCAGTGCTCGCAATGTTGTGTTTTGGTGTGGGGATGAGACAGTCGGTGGAATAACTAGCATAGAGGCATTTAATCCTCAGGGTTCACAGCACATTTGAAGTCTTAAGATTGTGGTCTTGCGATTTTAGTCTTAAGACTAAAAATAAAATATACGGGTTTTACGCACAGAGATGTGCGGGACCCGTGTGCACCTGTTTTCTCTATGCTATAAAAAAACCGGTCAAGTGCGAGTCGGACTCGCGCACTGAGGGTTTCGTATTTAAGATAATATGCTTGGTAACCGCAAAAGAAAATAATCATTTTGTTATGAACTTTATTTTCTATTGAATAAGGTTCATTTTGACTGGTCTAAACTTTAATACAAATTTTCAAAGTTTTTTGGTTATTTCTCAAAAACTGTAAATAATTAATACTTCAATTTATTTTTCCAATAAAAATAAGTAATTATCTATATGTCAGGATTTTTTCAGATTTTTTGATTAATAAACTTCGAAGATTGGTAGGAACGGTAATTTTTTGTACATTTTTGGTTATAAACCAAAACGTACATCATATAAAATAAAAATAAAAATAGCTTTGAAATGTGCACATTGAGTCCTTTAATATGACGCCCCATTTGCTATAATCAAACCACTTTCATTTTTCAACCCTCCATTCTAGACCCCTTTTCTACTATTTGTAAATTTAATTTAATATTGTTCTTACTAAATCAGATGCGAGCAAGCAAGTTGTATAACTATGCCAAATTTCAAGTCGATAGCATTTGTAGTTGCTGAGAAAACCTGCTGTGACATACAGACAGAAAGACAGACAGACAACGAAGTCGCACCATAAGTGTTCCTTTTTTACCATTTTGCTACGGAACCCTAATAACTAAAGACAAAAATATGTAAAAAAAATACTCTCCTGAAACTAGATGTAATGCAAGGCATTCGCCTTGCAACAAGGTGCTCGCAACTGCAATCACGACGGGGCTCATTGTTAGCTATTGTCAGCTGGCTAGTTTCGCTTATTTATCGCCTGTTGAAGACGATCCCACATTGTTAGTTGAAGGGCGTTCCTTAATATTGTTAGGCAACCTCTTTCTCTCTCTTTATATAAAAGTGATTGATTTCGAGACTTGATATCCTTTGTCTGGGACTTGAAATTGAATTGCTGTACCTAAAATAAAGACTATGACGAATTGTAAAAACTTCTTAAGACGTTATTATGGCCTTGTATAATAACACGAACATTAAAAGAAGAATCTTCATTTATCAGATTCTATTGAAGTTACTATAGGTACCTATGTAGGTAAGATATTCAATAACATAGAAAGAGCGTTATAAGGGAAGTTCTCATTGTGATATATTAAACTTTGTCAATAGAGGTAAATATATTATATTCAACGAAATCAATCAAATTTAGTAGAACTATTTTTAAGCTTGTTATTTTATAACCACGAAGTTTTTTGCCTAAAAGAGTAACTAAATACATCTTAACTATAATAAAATTGCTTGCGAGTCATTCAAAACAGAACACATTTTGGCATAAGGGACTCCTACTGCGAAGGCACATGAATGAGCTACTCGCGACACAATTAAGTCGTTTTCAGTGGGGCCCATTGTAGGATCAGGTATTGAGGTCGCCTGGGCTAACTGACGGCAACTCATGCGACGGTCGCGGTGTGGTCTCGTCTATTATTCCTTGGTAAAACGTTGTGTTAATATTCTGCTGGTCATTTTTGCAGTTAGATGTTAATGGATGATAATATTTTGTATCTGGGGCATTTGCGCTGACATGATCATTGCCAGTCAAGATAAAATCAACGTCTATGATCTAATGAAGTAAAGAACAAAGATTCAATCTAAAAGGTTTAAAATTAAATAACGTAGTACGTTATTAAAGCTACTCTAAGTGATATTTTTCCTATATTTGTAAGATTAATTATTATTTTTAATCTATTTCTCTCCCACTCGGACGTGTAAAGATGCCTGAGGCATACCTACTTTCAGAATAATATAATACAAAACATTTACCTACTGTAACGTAAACATTTACAATTTAAAGTTTTTACATGTTTTCAAAAGTGTCGGTACAGGGGAATTTGGAACGGACACAGCTTGGCTGGTTTCAAGCCCTTTCAGTTTCATTAATAGAGTAGATTTTACTAAAATTTTCAACTAGTCACTTCTAAATGAACAAATCAAAAATGACCCAAAGACCAAACATTATACTTCTATGAAATCATAATCGCAAAAAATCAAGGCAAATCTATAGCAAAAACGAAAGATAATATCAAGCGCCACATGGTCGCTGTAGGTCCGTGTTTGGACACTTCTCCCTCTATTAGGGTTGGCACCCTGCGGCTGTGCTTACCCCAAACGCCTTGGTTTGTCAACTGGCACATTAGCCAAGGTGTTTTCCGCTATGGTGGTCCAGTTTTTTTTGCACGCACCCACACTGTTAATTGGTGGCAATTGTGATCATCAACCATGGGGGTGAAGAGAGATGTTTCCTTGTGACAGATGTGTCAATGACGTTGAAGAAACCTCTTGATGAGTGTGCTTGTAAAAAACGGTTTGGCATGGACACACATGTTGATAAAACATTAGTCTTGCAAAAAAAGTTTAACAACGCTTAAGTATTTAAATGAGCGTAAGCTATGATTTGCTTTGCGCGAGGCATTAATGTTTATAGTTAACAGAGCCACATGTCTGGTGTAAGTCGTCTTCAACGCACAGTTTCTATTTTCGTTTCATCGATAGTTATTCGGCGTCTGAAAGACAAAGATAATGTCCAGGAGCACTTGCTCGCTAAGAGATCCGGCGCCAGTTACCCGATACGGGGTTTGGCGGCTTTTTAAACGAGTGTTAGAGAGGTCCTTATGTTAATACCTTGAGATTACAGCTCCTTGAACACAAAGCATTATCTGTTCTTGCGCTACTGAACGTTTTAGGGATATTTACTGTCGGCGTTGGCACTTGGAAAAACAGCAAAATAATTTCAACTAAAAACATGAAGACTGCACAGTGCTTCTAAGTACTTTACGTACCTATAGAAATGTTTGTATCAAAGAATTTGAATTTATGAATAGTTTAATCATGAAATTAATATTCTCCCCGTCAAATTTAAACAAGTAGCAAACTAAGTGTAAAAGTTCAGTCCCAGGTACGGCACTGTCAATTTTGTTAGTAATTATTAATATTGTTTCTTATTAAAGAATCCCCTCATTCATAATTAGGGTTTTTTTTAGATTTCGAAATTCATTTATTTTTGTTAAATGTAACAGAGCCTGCAGTGCTCGTAGGCGAGTCTAAAGCACATAATATGCGACTTAAGGTGGTGGTTGATTATGCGCCGGAGCGGGCGGCGCGAGCTCGTCTCGATTATGTTTGATCGCGATTTAAGCACTTCGTACCACCTACCTATATCGCTTCTTTGTACAAGCCGCTCTTATAATACCATCAGCAGAAAAATCAGGAATAATAAAATTTATATTTTATTTATAAAAGTGTTTTTACCGTATATAATAAAATATAACGTGGGCAGCTTGGAAAATTAAAGATACCAAATTCTACGAGAGACTTATCTTTTACGAGTACAGTACGTATTTAGTGAGTAGTTTGTAGTACCTATGTAATGCAATTAATTTCATATACTAAAACAGTATATCGATACACAGATGATTTAAAAAAGTTAACCACTGATTGTCGCTAGTTTCACCCTTGAGTTAGCGATTTTTTTTTCCGACGCTATAACAGTTAGTTTTCTGAGTCGAGTTGAGTGAGACGCGTTTTTTGCAAATTCGGCCGTTCGATCGGTCTCGCCTATTACTGCCGGCCTTAAGCTGTAACGATATCATTTTATTGCCAGGAAAGGGCGACGCAGAAAGGAACCAAGGTGCAAATTAAAATGACAAACATATTTATTTTATTATTCGCAGTCATTTCGAAAGCGTTTTTCTAACATCGTAGGTAACAAGTGTTTTAATGAAAGGTAAAAATGTTTAAGGTTTTATAGAACAACGGTTGTAATGTTTTTATTTAAAACATGATGAAATAGTTAATAATTCAAATCACCTAGTCGTCAATAGTTTATTTTACCAACAAAATTCTCAAAAAAACAACAACTGTCTCCTTTTGCATAAAGCCTTTATTCTCAATCGAAACTACCTAATTACCTCGGCCGGGGTTGGTGTTGATGAAACAACGTTTTTGCGCGCAGATTCGCGGTAGTCGCGTTATAGCGCATAAACGGTACGCCCTTAATGATGCTAAATATATTGCTCGCGAGAACCGCTCCCGAGAACACGGCGCGCAAGCCGGCCGGCTTAATTGTTTTAAACGCGCAGGAGTCAATTACTAGGACGCGAACACGGCGACACCTTCTGTTGAGCTGCTGCAGCAATTAGCTAAGTGAGCTTATATCAACTTACCTTTTTGCATAGACACTGAAACTTTTTTGATTCGTTTCCTGTTGTGTTCTGCTCTATGTTTAGGGTTCTGTAGTAGTTACGGAACTCTTGTTTAATTTCCAGTGATTGAAATAGGCAGAGCTAATTTACCTACAGTTTGCAAAAGGACATAATCTAGAATGGTTACAACCGGGTAATTTATTTTTTATTTTATGTCGGATGTACATTGTTTACCTATTTTATTTCTAGCGAAAGTGTTAAAAAATATTATAGTAGGAGATCCGAATATGAGACGATTTGCATCGGGCTGTTTATTCGATAAAAAGTATTTTATACCAAATTTAATATGATAAGTAATATATGGCGAATAGGCAGGCTGAAAAGTTTCAGTCCAGTACATAATTAATTAAAAATTTAAAAATTAACTTTGTTTTAAAAAATTGCAATAGTTTGTTTAATAGACAAATTACATACCAATCGAAAGTATGAAGCCTATAGAATATGCAAACGTTAGGTTGACTATTTTTTTCCCGTCAAACTATTGAGTAGACTGGTATAAACAGGTAAGTCGGTACTAATAATTTGCACCAAACCTAACGTTTGCATATTCTATAAACTTCATACATTCGATTAGTATGTAATTTGTAAAAGTTCATTTTTAATTATTTTTTTAATGATATAAGTACTGGACTGAAATTTTTCAGCCTACCTATTCGCCACATATTATTTAGCGTATTAAATTTGATATAAAATACTTTTCATCGAATAAATAGCCCGGTGCAAATCGTCTCCTATTCGGATCTTAGACCATTAAGTATATTCATATACTTACAATAATTTATTTTTATTATTGGGGGGGTTGAGATGGGCCTTGTGTGCCACTTCGAGAATTGCTGATCTTTTGTGACAGCCCTTTGTTTAGAGATCACCGCAAAGGCCCGTTGCCTCTAAGAATTTCCAGATGCTTTGGGCCGTGAGGAGTTGTATCTCTTGTGGCTCCATGATATATGTAGCCCTAGGTAGATACTTCTGTTACGCATTAGTGGCCCGCAAGAACAGAGGATGTGCATTGCTGTCTCCTCTGTTTCCTGACAGAACCTGCATGTCGCTTCTTGTTTCATACCCATTAGAAACAGATGCCTGTTCAATTTGCAGTGGCCAGTTAGGATCCTAGTCACTGCGCAAGTCTTTTCTCTTTTGAGTTGTAGAATCTCTTTGGAGAACTTGCTTTTGAACCCTGTAATTTATGATTTCGAGTGATTTTGTCCTTTTGTGGACTTCCACAGCTCGATCGCCCTAGATTTATATAGGTCGCTTATAGCTCTTGCAATTCAAGATAGCGAGTGGGCTTTATTAGTGGTTGAACTTGTACATGCACGTTGCAGTAGTGTGCGTGTCTGGCGGGGCGGTCAGTCGCCAGCGCGCCGTCGCTCGAGACTTGTGCATATTGTTTCCACGACGCTAACTGCCACAAAGTACCGTCAGCATGTTTGATCTCCGTAAAAAACGCAAAGTTATTCATAGTGATATAACTTATTTTTATTTTGAAGTACGCTAAAATAAAAATAGTAAATTTATCAGGTAGTACTGTGGGCCTATCTGTGTTTATCGCGTGGCAGAGCTATATCGCGTGTCAATACGTGGATAAAATATTAGTCACTTTCTGACAAGTATATAAGTAAGAGAGTGACGGATGTTTTATCCACGTTTAGTCACGCGATAAACACGGCCATAATTAGCCCTCTGAAATAAAGACAAAAACTACAGATAGGTATTAATTCACATAAAATTGTACGTAATTTTAGGAGAGAAAATACGGAGACACTACAAATGTCATCTTCGCAACAAGATAGAGAACAATTTCGTAGCAGATGCGACCAAGGAGGCAAGAAAAAAATAGTTTGTTGTTTTCGATGTTTTATCTTATTTTATATTGTTTATAGGGACGAGCAATGGTCGCCAAAGTTAGAATAATATAATTTTCTCTTATTTTTTTTATACTGACCATACCCACTTTCGCTGTCACGCACACTTTGACACGTATACAGATATGTGTTTACCACAAGTAAAGCTCACTCGCCATCGTAAATTGCAAGAGCTATAGCAAGGAAAGGTTTTTCGTTTTTTGATGCCACAAAACGGCTCCGGGCCAACCTCTACAATAAACTTCATACTTTCGGGTTCTATCTCGGCACAATAAGGTTTTAGGGAATAGTTTTTTAAATTAAATTCGTTCTTATATTGAAACAGATGAAATAATTTAAAACAGATGTAAAAATAACACACTCTTGACAGAAGAAATGAGTTACAGCCCCTTTTACCACAAACTAACATAAAATATTCCGTACTGTAAGCAAATATACGTTTTAGAATTCAATTAAAAATAGATTAATATTTTACCTGGTTGTAATCACTTTATATTATGTATATGTTCTTTTGCGAACTTTAGGTACCTTAATTAGCTCTTTCCATTCCGATCACTGATAATTTCGTCATGTCGTCCGTCCACCCGAATGTTACAGCCGTTTTAAACACGAGACTTTTAGAATGATGTGACAATAATTTTTTTTAAGTGAACTTTGACAAACCCGGGAATATGGTCAAGGATCCTGGACAATCCACAATTTTTGTGTATCTAATACTTAAACTGAAATTATTAGGTTATTAGGATTTTCAGTAGCTTTTACATACTGTTTTAAACTTACTGCCATTTTTGCCATAAAGAAGAGCCAGATAAATACGGGGTCTGTCACTAATGGATCTATTATTGGCCATTATGTTCAGTGAACAAATGACTAAAAAGGCTCTAATATGTTATGTTCGTAAGACTGACACACAATGCTAACACCTTACGCCGACAATTTATTCTCATTATTTTTCCAGAAAAATAATAATACCTTAGAGTAACATAGTAGCAGCGCCACAGCTGTAGCCCGTAGCAGCATTCGAAAAAACACTGGCATTTTGAAGATTCAGAAACTTTCTTAAATCTATATTATATGTATACTTTTTGTAAAATATAAGGTTTTGGTAATGTTTAAGTACCCAATCAAGTTTCATTTATGTATAATTACCGAATTACCATGAACATCAGAGCCAAAGGCACCGAGACCAGGCGTGCGAAATCCGGCCAATGCAGTAACCGTCTCGTCGCGCTGGTTGGCTAATAGCCATCTCCTCTTATTGATTGAAGCAGACGAGTAATAAACCGTCGGTGGTCGTAAACTGGCACTCGAAGCCATCGCTACCGGCGCCCGCGCAGCGATCAAAGGGGACGCCGACAAAGACGCCGCGCGCACGCGCACCCAGCCTGTCAACACGGCCACGGTCTCCACTAAATATCTGCCTCCGGCTAAACTAAGAGTACGATCTATCAGAACAACAACAATGAGATTAATTCGGATTTGCATACAAAAATAATGCAAAGCGCAGTAAAATATTGCAAATATTTACTGCACCCCGGTCTTAGCGTAATCGCGCCTCACGCGCCGAAGCGTCCCTAATCTGGCTGGAGCATGCCCAAAAACTGCGAGCGTCTCAAGATGTAAGTCGTTGTTTTAATTGGTCGCATTAGAGTTGAGCCCCTTATTAATAGGTTGATTACTTGCGGGCGGCTAGCGGCTGCAGCGCGGCGCCGGCCGCGCCGCCGCCTCGCCTCGGCCTGGGACTACCCTTAGATTACTCCAGGATGCTAACCGAAGCCACAAGAACTAACATCGCAATGTTGCTAACTGATAAAGTTCCTACACTTGTCTTGTATCACGAACTGAAACGGTTAAACATTTCCTGGAACTCGCTGTATGAACCAATAATTGGTTTTCAATTCGGTATAAAGTGCCTACTTGAGTGTGTTGCGAGCCCATAGCCACATGATGGAGCGAGCTGGAAATATCAATTTGTCTGGAAATATCCGCCATATCTGCGCCGGGGCCATAAATCTGCGAGGTGTCGGCTGCTATCGGCCGCTCACTCTCAGCCTGATGGTTTCTATCATTTGCAAAGCAGCTTATGAAACATTTTGAGTACTGCCGGCGTTTGGTTACTCAGGCTGATTTAATTTCAAATGATCGCCGAACCAATGAACTTATTTTAATATTACCGTCTGAAAATATAAGAATGTTCATTTATGACGATTAGCCTGATCGTAATCCATTGCAAACACTACCCGATTCACAGGAGTTAGTAAACTGATAGCCCTTTCAGTGCTGCCGGCGGTGCTCATTCAATAACAACCGCGTCAGATCAGAAGTGAATATTTCGAGTGGCCGGCGACCGGCGCGTGCTGCTTGACTCAGCGAGGTAAGTGCTGCCCGCAATTAAGATTGCGCCGATGAAGACACATGCTGAAGTATTTTCTAATTACGTACACCATCAATCACGGCTCAGCCAGAGCCGGCCAGAACACCGCCAATCAAGTAATTGCATCGCGTGCATTGGCTTTTCGGTCCTCGATAATAATAGGCATTTTATTGCCCCTAATGGAGTCTCTAGGGCCGTCCGGCTAAATGTCCGACATTTGGTATCCGTCGTTGCTTTTAATTTAGACTAATATATGCAAGAGTATCGAGCAGTAAACACTCGCACGCTCGTCATGGCGGCCGCTTCCCTGTTTTTCTAATCAATTAAAGTTTCGATTGTTTCGATATTGCACGTTAATGGAAATTTGATATTGTTGAGTGACTATAATGTTGATTGATTTTAAATCGTAGCACGCAACAGTTTACGGCCTCTGTGTGGCCCGGGGTATCGGTGGATTTGTTTTTAATCGGCTTGTAGCGCAGCGGCATTCTTATGTGTCAGCTAGATCTTTGACAGGGTTGAAGCATAACGAAACAGATTTCAATTTGGGCTAGCGATGACCCGCGCCGCGCCTCACGATAGGTGACGGAGCCCGGACAGGCGGCCGGCTTGCGCCGACGCCGGTCTCGGTCGAGCCGACACCGTGTTGTGTTTGATCGATCGATACTTAGGTACTCTAACCTATTATCTCTTAATTTTTGATAAACTAACCGTTAACAAATCTGACGTTTACTCGATGTTGGTCTAGATACAAGACCAAATAGTAAGTAGGTAATGTTCCATTAATCACATGATGAATACCTATTTTTCCAACAGTTACAGATGCTCTTCTGTATACTTTAACCGCCGCTGACCTTGTTTACCAAATTTGAAATCGCTAACAATACCAACGTTTTGCAATATTGTAAAATCAATCAATCATCATTCATCAGATGCCTTTTATTATAATCTCTATGTTCGACCTATTACACAATGATCTGTTTAATACTTAACTGAACATAAATAAACATTAGCCAACAGAGTACACCGTTACCTGCAAAATTATAAATTACTTATTAATATTAAAAAGGTTCTATATATATTTTTTTTAAATGTTTATCCCAACTACTGGGAACGATTTAAGATATGAGAGGCTACGTCAGCGTGAATTTCTTGGAACGTGTGCCCGAATTGGCAGGCGGTTGGTTTGTGACCAACGAAATACAGCGGACTAAGATGGATGAGGAGCTAGAGCAAGTTCAACAATCGAAAGCCAATTGTTAGAAGGCAGATCACCTATCACCGGACGGGCCACATCGTGAAACTACTAGTGCACTCGTATCAAAATTGTTACCCTGCCTTGAATTTAATTCTCTAACTCCTGAGTTTTAAAGTGTTTGTAGTCAAAAACATTCGAAACTTAAGTATTATGTTTACATGCAAAGCCTGCGACTTCGTCCAGCTACACCTCCTTTTTCTTCTTGTTGGACAGATCCCCAAAAAACAACAAAACAAGGTGGTTGCGGGGTTAGAATAATACCACTCTTTTTCTTTCCGTGGATGTCGTAATAGGCAACTAAGGGAATAAAGGCTTAAAGTGGAGTTAGGCGATGGGTTTGCAACCTGTGATGGGTAATGGTAAACATCTTAGTCTGATTCTGCAAAATATGGTTACATAATTATCAACAAGTTTTAAGAGTTGTTGGTAATTCTGTAGCTCTGCCTTAAGAGTTTTACCTAGATTAAATATTGATAATTAATAGGGAAAAAATAACAAGTTGACTGTCAATTGTTATGTTGTTTGTGACCCAACAGCATCGGTAAATCATGATCAGCGATGATCGAGCCGATGCGACGTCAGATTAGGTCGCTCCCAGCTTTGTCCGCGACGCGAGCCGCCGCGGCATGACTGGCGCACTGGTGAAAGATGGCGCGCAACATTGCTGTTCAGTTAGTTAGTGTAGTAATTTATCAGGGAGCATTGTTTTTCTATCATTGTTGATCCATTGGCCGTGACCAAGCATCATTGTGTCATGCCGCGGTATATTTTTGAACTTTGTGTTATAATGCTATGTGCATTGCGTATTAGTGTTACAAGGTTCCAAGATGAAAAAAAAGGTATTTGAACATGTCTGCGCGATATACAGGCTTCCTTCAGTTAAAGGCCTTGAAGTAAAGAGTTCAATCTGGGTCCAAGAACATTGTAGAGCGATGAAAGTTCGGATTTTCGGATCTAGTGCTTCTTTATAAAAATAGTACTTAGGTTGGTGCTTTGGCCACGTAGAAAGGTTGTATTCCATTTTGGATCATTAGCGAAATTGCTGAGTAACCGCATTTACACAAATTGATCTAAAGAAAAAATGCAGGAGCTAATGTAAAAAAATTAAACGTGTACAAATCTCACCGTTAAAACAGTCTGACAATAACTTAACCCAGTAAAATGAAGCGATTTAGCTCTCTACAAGTTGTCTATTTTTCCACAAGGGGGTATCACTAACAAACATCCTGGGGCTAAATGAGGGATTACCGGGGCCAGCGCCGAAGCCGCAATTACCGGCGGCTTTGCGTTCCAATACTGCTGAGACCCACGAGCCCTACTACTTACTAATCGCAAGGGTCATTCGAGTGTGCTCTACATCCCTAATCTATGCTTACGTGACTTCGTTTCCAGCGGATATAAACCGTGTCATGACTTATTGTGGGTATTGCTGTACTTAATTATTTGCAATTTTGCAAGAATGGATTTTCTTTCGTTTATTTATAGACAGCGTTTACAAGGGAAAGTGGCGGTTAAACTGCTTCGTCTAGATACGAGTTAGGAGTTAAATAATAGATATGTCACGGACGTAGCTAGCTATTAGTAAGAAACAAGCACTTGCCTATTGGGCTAGTCTGTAGGCACAAAGGTGGAAGGTGGATTTTGTTAATCAATGTTGGTAAAGAATGGAGTTCAAATAAAAATACAAGTTTTGGACCATGGGTGGGTGAGACAGGCGCGCGAGCCGCAATCTTGAATTGAAAGTGCCAAAACTTGTTGATTTTTAAATATATCCTAAACCATTTCCTCTGCGACTAAAAAGTTCATTAAAAGTAGGTACAGTCAACATCATAAATAAGTGATCATTTATGTACCTTTTCACTTTAACGTCGTGTTTGAAATGTCATACAAAATTGTGAAACGATTGAAAGCGACAAGGTACATAAATGATCACTTATTTATGCTGTTGACTGTACACACAAGACAAAATTGTGCACAGTGTGTGTTTACATGTTTTTTTTGTATATGTTCCAGATAAAAAGATACAAGCAGTTGAAAATATGTTTACAAGAAAAACAACTCATCATTTTCCGACGGTGCGAGGAAAGAAAACAGCAGCATCATGAATTTTATGATGTGGCGTTAGGTCTACGTTTATTTACAAGCTTCACTTACTTAATTTGTTTGTTACCGCTACCGTGCAGTGTCTGCTGTACTTACCCACCTAGTTTGGATTCGTTATTTTGGTTTCAATAAGCAGATTATGACTGAATGATAAAAAGGTAAGTCGGCATCAAAATTGTGTTCCATTTTTTTGACAGAACCTACGATTAGGATAGATATTCGGCGTTTTTTTTTAATAAGTTGTGGCGATACTTTTAGAGGACACTTCAGATCAATAGGTCTCCTCACATCTATTGACGAGAAATGGGGTGAAGCCGGTCAGAAAAAAAAAATAAGAGCAAAAAGGCGTCGTTTGGCTCGTCTAGCCGAGTCTTTATCGTTTTTACTTAATGGACATAAAACCTTTTCTGACCTTGTGAGGCTGCGACACCTAAAAAAAAATCGTATAATTTTATTTCTTATTGAATAAATTCAATTATTTATTCATGTGGTTTCAATTAATCAAAACCATGCATAGGTTTGTCTTAAAAATCTATTTAAATTCGTCCTTAAGCCTCCTGTCGGCGTTTGCCCAAAGCTATCCTTACAATAGAGGTAGTATCAATAAGCAGCTAAAAACTCGGTAATCCGTCAGTAAGCGATGTGACATGCGCTCGACGCCGCTGGCACAATGGGATATTATACCCAAGCTGTGGTGTTATTTTCGTGGGCAGCTTCTAACCAATGTCGTAGACACGATTCACCGCGGTATCGTAGCGCGTGTGGGGGTCATGTTAGTTAGACCAGTTTGATCCAGCGATCGTACGTAAACACTACTGGTCCTCGCCCGAGGCCCACGAAGCTGCCATCGTAATACACTCATTCCGCGCTCAAAAAAACATTCCATAGCCTTCAAAACATAACCTTGATTTAATACGTGTTAAACTACTAATTCACGCGTAAATTGATAATTATTCCAGCTGTAGACTATTTTATAGCAATTGTGATGACCGAACTTCATTGCTACTTTATTAGAAATTACTTACAGCAGCGTCAGTCTTGTAAAAAGCAGGAAATTCGAAATGTTACCAAATTTCGTTTAAAATAAAGTAGCGGCAAATTCATGCACGCTATCAGTACCCAACGGGTTCCCGCTGTAGCCCGTCGCGCGAATCATAACAACTTCTCTCGACACGCCGCTTGTCGATCCAATTTCGGTATCGTGCCTCGATCAGTGTCGTACCGGCAACCATTTTCGATAAACTTAAAAAAGGAACAGGATGTTTGTATTGAAAAACGCGTCCTATAAAACGGTTTCCCATTATAAAAAGATTAACATCGATTTTCTGGTATCATAACACGGTTTCTTCTCATATGAATGGACAGTGTCGGTGAGCGGTGGCAGACAAAAGCAATCCTTCATGTGCTTTGACAGCACAAGCTGTGTGCTTGAATGAATGGCAGCTCATTCGGGGATGCTGTGAAGTTTTATATTTGCATAACGAATTTCTTTATTTCTTTGAAGTCATAATATGTTCGTTTAGTTTATCTGTATTAGGCTCCATCCAACAGCGTCCCCATATACATAAAAAAATTAAAATTGCTTTTTATTGAAAAAACTGATTTGGACAGTTTTGCATAGCAATTACTTTTATTCTCCGTAAATAATAATATTACGCGTTGTTTTGCCCGAAGATGCATTAGGTTCTAATACTTTAAAGCTCTGACAATTGATTGTGGGTCATACAAGCTTATTGCTCAAAGTGGTTTTTGAATCATCATACAAATAATATGGGATAACCCAATTTGGCTCTGAACTAAGCTTTCCATGTTTAACGAATCAGTGCGAGTAGAACCGCCACATATTATTATGTATTTACCTATGTATCTCCAAATTCAAGGCTTTCGAAGTACCGACCTAGCTCGAAATATGTTACGTCAAAAAGTTTACACTCATGGTTTTTTATCGAGCTCCAATGTCGAGCACTTATTCTTTGACGGTTTGTAAACTCGGTTGTTGCCTATACATTGTAACATGAATAAAGGGAACAATTTAACGTCGACTTTCTGTCAGTTTTCGGTTCCGCATAATACGTCATTGAAAGTAACTGTCACTCAAATGTCAAAATATCACTCGCGTGTGAATTTCGCGGTTAATTTCCTGTAACATCGGAAATTTTTGATCCGATCATAACAGCGCACAATAGAATAATAGATGAAATATTTACCATGCAAAATGTTTTATGAAATGTGTTATTTTTATTAAATGGAAAAGGTGTTCTTGGAAACCAACTAATGGGTAGGTACGTGTAATAAGAAGTTGATAACAGAACGCAGTTCATAAATCTTTAATCTCAAAATAACGTAATTTATTTCAACCGCAGTAATAAAATGTTAGTAATGGACAGATCGACTTACAGAAAATTATAGAGTGTGTATATTAGAAAGCTACTGTCTAAATAAAAATAATAATGGAATATGAATGATTCAGCTGTTACATATCGGTTACGACTGCGAGCCCGTCGGCGGCCAGCAAATTATAGACAAACCGAGGAGGTATTATTTTTTCAACGCGCTCGGGTGAGAAATGCATGATTGGGGGCCGGCCTCAGATTACAGGCTGCGCTCGGAGACACGCCACCAGCAGGACAGGCCTCTCGCCTCTTACGACCATTAGTTTGACTGTAATAAAGTGAGCACACTGCCACCCAACATGTTTTTACAATTTCAAATGGAATCATTTTTTTAATCAACCAAACGAACTATAATTTGCCACTACTCGTAACAACTAATTTCAAGAATATTAGAAAGAAACTAAAGGTACCTATAGGCACACGTTATCCTAAGAAAGACATCGGTCTGCACCAGTAGTTTTTCCTTGACGAGAAGTCAATTGTTATCAAATATAAGTACTTGTGTTTACTTATATTGAATTGAATTAGGTATTTTAATATTAAATTGCCATAAAATTTCAAACTACAAAATTACTCCCGTAAAGTCCAAGTAAGTTCAAGTATCAAGAATATCTCAGCCTACAGAATTTCCGCTGTCTTTAAAGCGTCCAACTCTTTTTTGATGGGTATAGTTTACTTGACATCTATTCATGCAATATTATGACCCACAGCTTACAATTTGTCGAGTTTTAGTTGCTTTCGTTCGTGTGAAACGTTTTATAATTTTTATTCTAACATGTTATTACTATGGGTGGAGCAACATGCCAATAAAGTTCTTGTATTCTCGTATTTGTTTGTATTCGCATTCCTGAAAATATACATACAACATAGAAGTTTTTAGCTGGATAACTCGGATTTCAATAATAACTTAATAACGCATGCAGTCATCTGAATGACGTTTTGGCTTTAAGGTACTTAATATTATAAGGTTCCAATTATGACACCAAACACTTTGTTAAGCCATCTACTGCTCTGAAACGTCGATATTGCAATAACTCATTAACATTTTTATGCAAATTCAAATTTGGATCTCAGGTTTAAAATGGGCAAATTAGGGAGTAAATTACAGGGCGCATGCGCCGATGGCGCGTTTATGCAGCTAACGGCGCGTACGCACCCATCGGCCTCCATTATAACTCAAGCATATTTGAAAGTGTTAAATTTCGAATTGACTATTGAACTTTAATTGATATCCGACTAAAATAAAACCAAACATTTCTCGTGCTCTAAAATTTCAATTTATAGTTTTTTCCTTCTTAATTATATGTATAGGAAAGCTATGATCATTAGCCAGTTATAGGTTTTTCATGTCAACGAACGAGGATCATGCATCCCTAATCCGAATCTCTACGAAGGTACTCGCCTAAAATGGGTATTTTAAATCGAGATTGAAGTTTTTCGCCACCGAAGTAAAAAGTAGATAGTGAGAGTTCAAGCATAATAATAAGCCAGTATGATACGTATTTACTGATAAATAATTATTGTGGGTTCACTTTTATTATTAGGTTTTGAATCCACCTCATTTTTTTATTATGTAAATTACCCGATATCCAATTACACTTAACGCTAAGCCTGATCTCATATATAAACATCTTAAAAAATAAACTACATGTTTTGGCGTTCGTGTAAAAATAATAATGAAGTAAGATGTTATAAGACCACATTTTATTTGAACGCAAACTTATGATCCTAAAGTTAAGATTTAAACAACTACTAAACCGGTTGTAATACACATTTTATTACCTATTTGTCACCTCAGCGGTCTCGCAATGCGCCTAACAAATTAATATGTAATATATATGTGCGTTGGCGGACGGCACTGATTACAAGGCGGCGCCGTAATGAGCCCCGTCGCCTCCACCCTATACTCAACTTAATGCTCTCGCAATTTCACTCAAAATAATGAACACAATAAAAAAAGAGGTTTCGGCGGATCCTCCGGGATCTGGATGTATTATCGAGTCTCAGCGAATCGTAGAAAACGCTTGTGCGTAGAATCGTTAGTATTAATACTATATTACAATAATAATGAATAATAATTATATTATTATTAGATAAGATGCGAAGTAAAAATTGTTACCAATAGGTACTTAAATCTGGACCAAATGATCCTTAAGTAGTATTATAATGGTTTAAATTCAACAATAAAATGGAACGTTTCCCCCATTTGGAACTTATAGATCATAAAACTCTCTTGTGAAGGAATGGTTTTCCGACATACCTAAACAGTAGCTTATACCACTCACCACCAATATACTATCTTCTATCAGTGACGTAAATAAGTTGCTAAATTTGTCTTTAACGGGTCTCTTCCAGTTAAAAACTCATAAGTAGTGTGGCCAGTCCCCGCCGTCGCCGCGTTTGTCCCAGCCCCCGTATTGATCCCGAGACGAGCCGTGTTCTCATTGATCTTGCCAAATTGTTCTACGAACCACAAATTGCTTTCTCATTTATTGCCAAAGTAATATGAAACGTATCAAAATCGAATTTATTTATATTCAGAGATCAGATTTTCATTTGGGAGAATAACAATGATAAGCCCAAGAGGGATCTGATGTTACGGTCGCTCACATTTAGAAACTCAACTATCACGGTTCAATAAGTGGAAAATCGTCTTCGTTTATACGATAGCTCTGAAATAAATTGCTACTAAGGCTTTATCAATACTTTACAGCGTACTCAAATTTAGATTTTTCGTAAAATCATTGTAATTTTATTTTGTCTAACGCCCAACAATTTTAATCAGTTTTCACCGTACCAACTTCGCACCGTTTATTTTACCGGGCTGTATTTTACGTAAATATAAATATTTTCGAGAAATTATTTTTAAACCTATAGCTACACTTTGTTGCCGAGTACCTACCTACTTTAAAATAGAGTATTAAAAGAGAGTACCATAAAATCGATGTTAAAATTAGAGTCAAACATCTTTATTCTCAAAATTTATAATCATCCCATGGCTAGAAGAAGGAAAAAATCGTAAAATTCGACCTTTACCATTTTTGAATCTCAATATCAATCAAATATAATCGAAATGTGGCAAAAGAGTCGGTCGACTGTGCATACGTTAGTTAGAAACAACTTTACAACTTTATTTATTTCTTTATTTTCCTTCAAATGTAGATAGATCGCGAAGGCAAGACACTGCAACACACATCCATAACAATCATTATGGTGCACATAAAAAGCAGCAACACAGCCACGTTCTCGTTTCAGCAGTTGTTAGTACGAGTAGAGTAGAGATAGGCGGCCCATCAGATAGCGCAGGGTACGACGACAGTGCGCCAGTCCTCTCTATAAGAGCCAGCGATAAGCGGCCACTTTCTGCCCGCGATACTTGCATTTGCATACCCGGATTCGAACCTTGGACACTACAAGCAGAATTTTATTAAAGACAAGAATAAGAGTTTTTAAAGAATGTCTAAATGCAGGAAAAAGTCAAAAAAAGTTAGGTACATGTTGTTTATTAAAATGACCGGCCAATTTGCAACCTTGTACCGCCGCGTCATTTTTTCATTTGTCATGTTACATTTTACATCATATGAAATTGATTAGAGAACGGGCTATTTCTGGACCTTTTTGCTTCATGTTAAAACGTGTCCAACGATTTTATTCAACACCTAAAAACATTTTTCCGAAAATGAACCGATTTTAAGAAACAGAACCTAACTTAACCTTGTATTTATTAACGTGACATGTTTGTATATCCCTCACCTCTCTTAATTTATTGGTGTTGCTATATTATAAAGTAGCTTCTGCCCGCGACTTCGCCCATGTAGATTTCGATTATCGTTATTTCTTCGGGATTTTTTTAATTTAACGGAATAAAAAGTAGCCTATGTGTTAATCCAGCCAGGTTATAAGCTATCTCGATTCCAAATTTCATTCAAATTCGTTTAACCGTTGCATCGTGAAGGAGTAACAAACTAACACACAAACTTTTGCATTTATAATATTAGTAAGATTATAATGATGCCACGGTTTAAGTACAAATAAAACACACCCACATTAATACTTTAATCTCACTTTCAAAAGTATCAGACAAAATAATTAAAATCTAGGCGCTAGCACAGACGTCTGCACTTTGCAGAGCTCATTGTCCTGGCTCCGCCGAGAATTGAGGCAGCTCGCCGCGCTGTCTCGAATACCCGTTGTAAAGCAGGCTTAGCGTGGCAGCGAGCTGCCGGCAGCGGGCAGCGGGCAGCGCAGCCCTGATACAGGCTAATACGACGACAATTCGCAGCATCTCGCTTTCTGCCCGCCGTTATTTTGTCTTTTTAATGTTGATCTCGAAAGCCCAGATTAAAGGTAAACAAAAAAACCGGGCAAGAGCATGTCGGACCATGCTCAGTGTAGGGTTCCGAAGCCGTTCCTACAAACAAATTAGACCTCGCGACAAACTTAACTTTGCCGTTGGAAAACTGGTATCCCCATATACATCGAGATAGATCGCGGTCAGTTTACCAACACCACAAATAAGTTTTCGGTAGGTATAAACATTTAAACCTTTTGCGACTTAAGAAACAATCAAGTCTAGTCTAGTCTTAGTCGTGATAGTTTTCCTATTAAATTCATTATATGTGCTTTCATTTAAGATTTTTTTCAGATTTTTTGTATTTGTAGTTTTGTACAGCTGTAGGGCCCCCCCCCCCTACTTGGACACTTGACTCTAACAAAAATTAGCGCTTTAAAGCTTAATATTTCATAAACGTGTAACTTAATCGAAAAATTGTTCAACGAAAACCCGCGCTATTGGGTAGACAACAAAAAAAAATACACCGCCAGGTTATGTGTAGGGGAGGAATACAAAAATAATTTTTTTTCAAGATTTTATTTTACCACTTTGTTGGCGTGACTAATATGTATATTCATGCCAAATTACAGCTTTCTAGTACTAAGAGTCTTTGAGCTAGGCTGCGGACGGTCAGACGGACCGACGGACATGGCAAAACTATAAGGGTTTGACTACGGAACCCTAAAAAAAGGCAAGCTGCGACTCAACTTTAATGTTATATACCTATTATTATGCATAAGATATTGTCTGTTAAGAAAGTAGTCCATTTTAACTAACAGCCGCTATTTAAGCCCTTGATGTAGAGATATTTGGGATGAGATTATTATAATCTATTGACTGTTAATGTCACACAGTCGGAAGGCAATTTACGAAACTTCCAGAAATCACATTAAACGACAACATCAAACAATAATTTTTGAAAAAGCAATTATCATTATCCAGATAGGAGGGTCGGGGGCGATCGCATTAACATCATAGAAGGGGCAAAGTTAGTCTGCGCCCCGGGACACCCGTCGGCGAGGAGACAGTTACATATTACGCAATAAAGAGCTGTTCTCGCGAAAGGAAGTGTGAAAATGAACAACATCAAGGGGTTATCTTGAATTACTCACTAAAAACTTATTGCCGAAGCGTCGTCGGGGCGCGCGGGGGTGTGGCGGGGTGCCGGGCGGGGGAGGATTTGCCGCGAACAGATAAGGGCGCGCTATTGGGATCGCGTCGTTCTCATCCAATTACACGGTCGAGCGAGCGCGGCGAGGAGCAGATAAAAACGACGCTGCTGCCGGCCTCCGCGGGATTGTCGCGCGGCTAACGATTTCGCGACACTACGGCCCGTCTTCGCACTGATACACCTACATTTCACCCAAATTGGCGACAAACTGCACGAATGCAGCTCAAAACAGGCAGCCCACAATGTATTAATAACAGTTACGTTAAAGCATCCAAAATTTTCAGAAACCGAATTTGGATCATAATCGTAATGCATTGTATCAATACTCGTAGAATGAAATTAATGGATCAAAGCAGTATTACTGAAACAAAAATATACTTATTTCCATTTAAATTCTAAATTCTACATGCAAAAGGAAATCGTGTGCGTGCAAACAGTTAACAGGAGACAATCTCGAGGAAGCAATCTAAGTCAGCGCGCTGAGGGAATTGCCGGCCGCGCCGCGTCTAGATTCAATTTCACCGAACCATCGCCACGGGAGCGCATCTCAAAGTCGTGCTCACAGGCACGCCGCTCTGCAAAACTGCTTTAAGTCATCTATCAAATACCGAAAAGAATTTTCAATAGAACAAATACGGTCGCGGATTAAGTGAAAACCTTTGTTGGTCTGCAAAAAAAGATATATCTCCCGAATCGAAGTAAGGTTTCAAGGACCATAATTCCCGTCTTACTTAGGCTTAATAGCTCCGTAACCTAATAAATAACAGTGACATTTGTTTTCGGTACTAAGCCCCACCCTCTGTCACAACAGAACCCAATCCGACAGCGTGGCCGCCGCCGCCGTATGTAAATAGTTTACCAAAAGTCGCCGCTCGTCCATCACGCGTTGTCACATAAATTATGCCGCGGCGAATCCGCGGTCGAATCATTGTTTGACTTTTATCTTATTACGTACATCTCCCGATTTTGTTCGCGTCATATTTCTTGTGACTTATCGGCCTTTATCTATCGTTTTGTGGCGAGTCGCGCTATCGATCACTCGATCCCTGGAGCGGGCCGACAAATTCGTCTCCGAATATTTTGAGTGGATTAGGCGAAGTATTCGAGTCAGTTGGAGTCGGTCACCGCGGTGACTAATGCGCGGCAGAGATTATGTGGAGCGCGAGTTGTCGCTTATCTGATGGTCGCCCCGGGTCCAAACGCTGTCGGCGCGCCCGCCGCCGCGCGCGCACCGCGCATCGCCACCGTCGGCCTCGTCATGACTAATGATTCCCACTCTCCAATATCTAACAATTATTCTTCATCCGTCATGGCAATAATTTAAGTCACGCACTTGACTCTTAAGGAATGACGCTGCATTTAATATTTTGTACATACCTCGATCACGACTTGCACTTATTTAAGTCAGATGTATCAAGGTGACCCGACGAATGCTTTTAGCCGAGGGCTCGTATATTTGGCACATAAGGTGTCATTCGTTGCATTGACGTCACTTTTAATCCTAAGTGACAAATGCCCGGCGCGGTGCACAGTAGTCGCAGCACGAGCTATCTCGATCTGCCGGCCGGCGACACCCGACACCTCGGTGGCATTCCCCGGTTCCGCGTTAAATTAATGAAAACATCCATCCATAAAGACCCGCACGCCTCTGCCTTCTTATGAATGAAATTCCAACCCGAGTTCGAATCCTTTTTTATGATAACTATAAATTAACCGACCAATTTCCAGCGAGTGTCACAGCACGGATAAAGGAATCATTTTTATAATATCCTCAGCGCTTAACAAGGGTACAAATAATGCCCACGCATATTCACGCGGCCATAAGTTGGGATCAGGCACGCTGGCCACTGACTGCTAAACTGTTAATATAAATAATGAACTGTGTTATGGGCTGGCTGGTAGCTGCAGGACAGCGTTAACTAACAATCTTTTTGTTCCCGGTCTCGTAACTCAGGATTGTCCGGGAGCGCCGGTGGCCCACGTGTGCGCACTATTCGAGGTGCAAATTTTCTCGTCCGGATTTTTTAGCACAAAAGTATTTTTCCAGCACAAGTATCAAATTTCAGCAACAAAATTAATATCGTACAAAAAAACTAAAATGCACGTTCATTCATTTTATTCTCTGAGGTATTCTACCGAAAAAAAACGATATACAAAACTTATTTATCTCATAAAACGTATAAGAGAACATTTTATGTGACATTATTTTAGTACTATAAAAATCTTGAGGAAGGCTTTATAGTGCTAACCATTTGTTTGCGGACCTTCACAGTCAGTGGTCTGTTTTTGGCAAAACCATTTGAATTAATAAGACAAGGATATTCAGTTTTTAGTGTTTTTGTCACACGTCTTGACTGTTGATTGGAATCAGTAGCGCATAAAAATAAATTTGCAAAACTTGTTTAGTGCATCTTTTCGCAAATGACTTAATACAAATAGTTTAGGTAAATGTTTAAGAGCTGTCTAGATTTCTCTTCGCCCACGCGACAAGCTGACATGCAACTCGAGAAGCCTTCCGATTTACTGCCCGCGTTGTTGACTTATAGCGGCCGCTCAGTACCCTTTGTGGGTCCAGGATTACACTGGCATTATGCCGGGTCAGTACTAGTATTTGTACTAACATTGGTAGCTGCATTGGTGCAGCTGCCAATGCTGAAACAAATACACTGGCCCGCAGAACTAAGTATCACACTTTTAATACTAGCTAGTATTAAAAGTGTGATACTTAGTTTTGCGGGCCAGTGCAGTTAAATAGTCTTGAGGTAAAAAGCACGCTTAGCGTCTAATACAAGTAGGTAATTAACATTAACACCACCGGACAATATTTTTAGTCATTTACTATCTATAATTCTAACAACAGCAGCAGCAGTTAAACTAGGTGTGCCTCAGGGCTCTATATTAGTCCTCCTGATAGATAAATGACTTGCCACCCTCGGTAGATAAACTTTGGATAATGAGCTATTTGCTGATTTTCAACGCAGACCGAGAATTCGTCGATTGCAGTAGGATAGACGCCATAGTACTTTAAATGACGAGTGCCCGGAAATGGTAGATGCAAAGGCACTTTTCTTAGGGATAACTATAGTCTATAAAAAATTGCAATGTAGTCCCCATATAGCAGAACTACTTAGCAGGTAAATTAAGTTAGGCAGCTTAAGCTGGCCTGGTGCTGTTTCAACAATCAGACAACTGACCAAATTTGAGATGAGACAGCTTGAGACAGACAGTTTAAGTTATACAGCTCTGTCCCTTTCTCTTAACCTAAACTAAGCTGCTTTAATTAGTATGTCATGGTTACCCCCCAGTTCTAACCTATCCTAACCTAATCTGGAGCTTGAGTACATACAGTATGGAATCTTTATAGAATAAATATATCAGTATGTAAAGTTTTAACTTGAACAAATATTTTTTTGGGCCATAAATAATTATTTTTTCAGTAAAATGTTTCCTAAACGACTATTTTTTATTTCCTATTTTGTTTTTGCAAAGGGTAACTAACTAGGAGGTTTTGCGTCGGGCCCAGCAGAAACGAAAACTTTTGTCTATCATCAACATCGTATCTCGGGCACGTTCTCAGGCATGACAGATATCAACTTTTACAACTAATTATGATGGGCAAAGAAAGAAGTCGGGCTTCGCAACATCCGGGACTCACCGGGAGTGGACTGGAATTACAAGCGTGTCCGAGCTATTCCGCCTCGCAAAAGATAGGGACAGATTCCAGCAGCTGATAGCCAACCTTCACTAAGTTAGAGAGGCACTTTAGGAAGAAGAAGAAACGACTATTTGTCTTAAAGAAACTTGATGAAGTATTATTCTGCCAAATTAAAATATTACCAAGGGAAAAAACGCAAATTATAAATGTGCTAAAGATCTATCAAGGGTTAGCTGGGTTTTGGTTTTTTTTTGTACGTACATACGCATGATATTTTATTTAAATTCATAGTTTTATAGTTCACAGTTAAAAGTTATCTATTTTATGTTATTTTTTTTATTGTTTTAGTTTTCTATTTTATTGATACAATGCTAGGTTAAGTATTATCATTTGTCATAGAGTCTTGTAATATGTTAAAGACTGACTGACTGTTAAGTGTCTTGCGGCGCTTCTTCCCAACAGTGGTCTGCTTTTGGGAAGAACTGGTAGATTTTTGACCTAATAATGCATAATAATCATGCATAATTTTAATCCTTATCTACAATACTAACAATAGGTAAATCTAATTAATGATGTAATGCTTCTTTGACCTGTAATGTTTTATCTAAAACTAAACTGAATCTCAATTTAACTCCTCCTAGGATTATGAATTTTCAATTGAATGGTGGAATTGTACATTTAATTTCACGTTGGATGGGAGTCCATCGCAGCCCGTCCTGTCCACTGGTGGTGAGGCCCTCCAGCCCTACGACACTATAAGTGTCCGTGTAAATGATTAAGTGTTAAGTTACGACGTCCGCGCGCGCGCAGCGGGCTCCGGCCTCCGCTCGGTGTTATATTACAGCACCGAACACCTCGCATCGACAGCGGAGATGTTATCGCTCCGGAATGTTATAAAATTGAATATTCCCCATATTTTACCTAATACGTTTGCCCCTGCAGCGTCTATGCGCCTCCAGCGCTCGCCGTCCGTCCGCTATCTATACTCCACCCACAAACATACGGTTTTACGATATTTTTTAAGGGATAGAGACGTTATTAAATTTCGTCGTCAACATTACCACAAATATTTTAATACTTTTGGTGTCTTTAAACTACCATATTTGAATACCCCCTTTATTCACGTTTTGGTAACTGTTACCACATAACTGTATAAATTAACAATTAAAACTAACTAACTAAAGTAAAACTAAGACTAAAACCTTACCAATGCTCTTCGCACAAATGACCAAGGAAGGAGTAAAAATAATTATATTATATGAAATCCAATCTCAAATAAGATGGCAACCAAGTAGAGCGAATTACATTCTAAATCCTTACTTTCCGTATGATCTTTTAAAAGATTGTAAACGTTCAGTACCTATTACAGCCGTTAGCATAACAAATGCAAATAATTGTTCCGTTGAACGTCCTATTCAGGTCCAAATGAGCCGTTTGTTATTCATTGCCGAACCAATCAGCCCACATAAACACGGGGCCCGGGCATAAACAAGAGAACGTATCGCGCTTGACGCCCGGCCTGACACTCACGTCGCTCGGCCACTCTATTTGGAAATCAAATTGAAACAAATCTACAAAAAAATCCTGTTTTAAATAATTACTCCATTAAAAAGCAATGAAATTCTCAGAATGCTTCGATTGTGGATTTTGTATGTTTTCTAAGATTCGCGTTGCTTTGATTGACTATTTATCGGCTGGAGACGGGAGTTGGGCTGAGGCGGGCCGCGGCGCGCCGTCTCCGGATGCGGCTCGAAGCCCGACCAGCGGGGATCGCGCACTTAGCGCGCCAAATTATTTTCACCGCCTACGTTAACTGTAGTTTGAAGACTCTATCACGATGGGGCATCGTCTCTCAGGCTATGTTGAAATGATAAAATATTAAATTGTATCTTTGTAGTAAAAAAAACAGTTTATCGTAAGAGATTCTAGCTATTTTACTATAAATTGTATTTATTATTTTTTGCGGTCGATAAAGCAATAACTCTATTGACAAATAGATACTCCTATTTTTATTACCTTTTTACCCTAAAGCCTTGACTTGATGTTAAAAAATTTAATGGTGATTTGTGTAATCGTTAATCGTTCTACTTCCTTCATTATCTCTACGTCAACTACGGCGTAGCAGTCGTAGCAACAGCATGGTAACTAATAGGTATTATAACATATTTAAGATTAATTAGTGAATAAATCTATTGAATGACGGTAAAGGACATTTATTTCCTCGACATTTTTGATACAATCCTATAGTAGAATGGGTGAAGTTTCCCCGATTATACCTACTGTAGGCTCTGTGGTGTGGTTACTGTAAATAACTATTTTAAATATATTTTTTTCTAGTTAAAAAATTGATTTTAGGTTTATAAAAAACGCACTTAACAATCCAAGCCCAAAAATCGGATTTAAAAACGTGCAACCGTCATAGCTGACAATACCGGCAAATAAAGCCTTCTTTTTATCATTCTGAAAGCGTGAAGCGGTGATTTTATTGGCGGGTAAAAATGGTAAAATATCAGAGAGCGCGTGTCGCAGCGAATATCAATTAATAGGCGTTGGTGCGCGCGGAGCTGCAAAAGTGTAAAGTGCAGCGAGGCGGCGCGCGTTTCGTAAATCACGCCAATCGGCAGCGCCCGCTGCTTATCTATATGCTTTAGGAAAGCCATTTATTGGAAAACAACTCAGTGGCTCAACCCAGCATTGGTATAGATGATTTAAATACTGAGCAATGGAGTGAGAGGCTAAATCGTCAATAACGGGCCACCCCCGGTAACCGGCCACTTTGGAATAATTATATTTAAAGCAAAAGTTATGCTGATATTTCTGTAATTAAACTAGAATAAAAATATTCAGAAATATATTTTTTTTAAGTGGCCTTTTAATGACAATGTAAATACACTGTCACGTCAAAAACAACTATAGTAACTCAGTTTTACAACACCTTGTGAGTGTTTTTCTCTGTAGACCCCTTTGCTAATGGCAAATTGGGCCTCAAATATATTTATTGATTCATACTTTATTGCAAGATAGTACCTAAACATGGAAGGCCTTAAGCTTTATACCTTTTTACGAGGTGAGTAAATAATAAATCCCCATAAAGAATAAGTTACAATCAGTCCAGAAATGTGTTAAAATGGGTCAGAGTAATGAAATTGATAAGATACTTTATAATAATACTTACATTATAAATTATTTATAAGATCAGACACTAAGCTCTTCATACAAATACAATACTCCAAGGTGAAGTCATCTAAGAGACGCGCGATTAGGCTTCCGAATGTGGCCGTTTATATCGAATTTTAAACATAGAAAATAAAATAACTTTAGAAATAATTATTCAAAGATACACAACAAAAGCATAAATAAATTACAAAAAAAAACAAGTAAATAAAATTATACATGGTTGCCTTGTTGTGAAACGGTCCCAACTCAGCATGTGCCGCTGTTAAGCCAGCGCTGGTCTTCCGTTGGGCCCGCTCGGTGACAGCACGGAATTTAGGCACAATTATTATTCATTTCTGCATAATAATATAGTTCACTACCATGAAACAAGTCCTCATAGTTGGTAACGCGTTTGCAGTGTCAAGATTGTCATCATATTATTGTAATCTTACGATGAATTTGTCTATGGGCTTCGGAGTCCCTTACTATCAGGCGGACTGTGTGCTAATCAAAAACCATCGACTAGTCATTATCATCATATCAGCCGAAAGACATCCACTGCTGCACATAGGCTTTCCGCGAAGATCTGCGCGACGGTTGGTCTTGCGCCACTCCATCTATCGGTAGTCAATAAAAATTTGAAACCAAATCCAAACACTGCGTTTTGCAGCAGCCGCGTGAAAAAAAGTGCCCGGGTGGAACAAAGCGCTACAGATAGAGTTACAGATGGCACGTGAAAATTATTGCCGCTCGGATTTTTCGGAGGCATTAATGCAAATTTATCGAGCCGCGCAGCGCTAATTGCCAGCGACGCGCAGCGCTGATTGTTTTCTCGTCCAATTTATGGCAACACCTATTGCCGATTTAAAGCTTTAATTGTAAACGATTCACGTGTTTTATTGGATAGTCGGGGCAGTATTTATCCGAGTGGCTGCGGTCCGGTTATTGATTTCCCGACTGTTTGGACCGAGGCGAAGTTCACTTGTCGTTATCGAAATGGACTCGAAGCGAGGCATGATTAATCGAAAACGTCAAACTGTAATGCTACTAGGTACTATACGAGTAGGTACCTCTCTTATAAGTCTTTAAAATCTTTTTTTAAACGGACACTTTTTAAGTGTCCGTACCCAGTGCGGGTGCTCTCGCATTCCTATTAGGTACAAAGCTTTCGCGCTGTCTTACCTTTACCGGTTTTCTTGAACCGTATCAGGTACCTAACCGGTGGAAAACATCAAAAAATGTGTATGATTATTTCGGATCCTGCTAATAATGGTAAAATAAAAAGTGAAAGGTTTTAATTTTTTGTTCTGGCTGTATTTTCAAAACGTCTTATTTAGTTACCATTATGTGCTTTGCTTCAAAATTAAACAACGAATATGAAACTAGGGAAAAATGAACTAAAACAGCTCAATCTTATTATTAGGCGGTCACTCATTCTGTTCGCTTTTCCTTTTTAGGGAAATGTTTCATAACGTTATATAACATTTTATAACCACTGTGTAAGAGCACCATTAATCCAGTCTATAAGCTTCCAAATTTCACCCAAATCCGTATTGCTGTTTTAACATGAAGGAGTTACAAGCTTACTACTCACACTCATGCATTAACGTTATTTTATTATGACATGAAATTTTTTATGAAATAATCGTGGGCAATAATTACTTTAATTCGATTCAATCCAATTCAATTCTAATGTACCAATTAACCACAGACCTATTTAATGAAATCATGAACTAGGTATCGACTATTAAATGAAGAAATAACCTTACTTCAAGCGATAAAGATTGATGATATATGATTTTTATGAATTACACACTCTTGCATTTATAATATTACTATTTAGCTTCTGCCTGCGAGTTCGTTCGCATAAACCATCCCACCCAGGGAAACCTTTTCAGGTCTCGCTATCTCCATTTTAAATTGAACTAAAATCGGTTCAGCCGTTTTAAAAAGGACAAAGTACACACACTTACAAACTTTCGCAATAAGTGTTATAAAACTATCATCTTTGTGATATGTATGAGAACACAATATAAATACATTCATACTACTACAGGGTGTATTTAGAGGTCGAAGATCAACCTGTATGTAGCGAGCATTTGATATATCTAAACCACCTAATATGGGTCTAGTAATCTGCACTGATTCGTCGTCGTAGTGCTTCTAACACGAATCTAACAGTTTTCGCAATAATGGCAATTTACTAAAATTTCCATATTTCACATCTTGTATCAGTTTTTTTAAATCCCTCTTTTATAACTTGAGGGTTTAGCTCGATTTATTTAAGAATAACCATTGCTGATTAGAGGCACCATAAGATATGTATGTCAAATTCTAGCAAATCTTAGTAGATTTCCCGAAAATAAATGTTAAAGTTGCAATATTGGACTTTACAATAATCATGATCGAATTTGGTTGAGTTTTATACAAACATGTGCTGAAAATAATTCAAAAGAAACAAATTACAGAAACCTTTAAACACTTCGCTGACGGCATTTCAACAAAGGTTTAATTCCCTTAAACATAACTTTCAAGCTGAACATTTTTCATCCCTCAGTTACGTTCTACGAAAGTCGTAGCACCGGAAGGAGCAGTGTCATTAACTGCTCGAGCCTCTTGGCAGAGTTAGGTGTTTATAAATTAAGTGACGTCACATTCCAGCGGTCAACAAAGTTAACGGCGAGGCCGGAGGCGTTTCCCGACTTTTTCGCTTAAGTTTTCCGCGCCGCCGGCACCGGAAGTTCGGCCATTATTATTTTACGCGGGCAACAAGCTGCGCGATAATATCCAGCGCTTCAGCCCGCCTTGCTTAAGACTTCCTTTAATGGCCGAACGTGTCTTCTTACTTTTCGCTTAATAGGTGTAATAACTTAAAAAGCGAAATTTCAAATTTAAGTCTCGATTGTGCCTGAGAAACACCGCCATGAGTAAAAACGTGGAGACGATTTTATAGAGTACTTATGCAAAATGAAAGCGGGTTCTGGTTAAAAATGGTGGTTAATTGCACGTAAAGAAAGACGTTCTATTTACCCAATCAAAGGCTGCTTGGAACATATCATGTACAGTTACGTCAATGGCGAATGTTCAAGTTTGAAATGGTAATGACGATATTGACGACGACGGCAAGAATCTGAAAAAAATAGGACACGACGAAATTGAGATTGTATGTCCAACATTCACTTGGTTTGACTGTATCTCATTACAAACAAATAGGTGTAACAATCCTTCCGATCGCAAAGTCAAGCTGTTAGCAATTCGCGATGCCACCCACGTCACGACGCGACGTGCGGCGTACGACCGTGTGTTTTGCGTAAGCCCGGCAAGGCTTAGTTAGGTGTAAGCCGGGTCGGACCGGGTCGAACCGGGCCGGGTATCTCGCACTTCGTCCCGTAAATCAATCTGGTCCGTCTCAGGCGACGCGGCAAAAATAAAAGGTCGCTGGGGTTTTGTAGAGGAGAAAATGACAGTAGACTTCGTATGAATCCAGAAGACGCTGAAGGTACCGAAGGTACTTATTAATTGTGACCGTTTGTTTGATACTGTTGATATGCGAGGAAAAAGGTCGCGTGTTAGGAATTAAGAAAACCACGCTTGCGCCATTGCATTGAATGTTCCTACTACCACATTTGAAACCAAAGACTTGTCTTAAACTCTAGCTACAACAGCGGGGACACCCTGCCTGATTTCTAACTCCTTACAGCAAATATATTAATTTTTTGTCAAATGTGTTCGCCTTATTAGCTTATATCGCTGACTTCGCAACCTCAGATTACTTACTAAGTATATGTGGGTAGATACAAAAGTGCGTCATTGAAAATGCAGGTAGTTAATAACTTCTTTGTATTGGATTAAACGTATCCTGACACAGTCGTGTTTTACTCGGCCGGTGTTAATACTGTAGACCCCAACTACCAGATTCTTCAAGTACATGTTTTTACCAAAGTACGATATTTGAATGTTACTTTCTGTTACCATATTGATGGATGACACGCACATTGATGCGATTTAGCTTTGATTTGTTTTTTCTGTCACAGGAGTGACCTGCTGTAGTTTTCGCAGCTACAGAAACATGCTCCCGGTACCACCGAGTCGCCACTAAAATCCGCTTACACACAGGTTTAGCAACAATATATCTAAGCACGGAGCGATCGACTCGCGCCACTGTGTGAAATACAGCGTCTTTGTTTTTCACGTGTCACTGTTTCAAGTGCTGCTGACACAGATACATTGCTTTTACTTCTGCTGTACGATGTTACTTACATGTTTTTATAATTAAAAGTACTTTTTAGATAAAAGGTGGGTACTTATATTACAATCTGTCAAGGTAATACTATTGTATTAGGGCAAAGTTTTTTTTTCGAATAATAGCTTATTATTTCAGTATCAGCAATCAATCGCATGGTCTCGCAAAAACAATTTTCTACTGACTTGCGCAAACAAATAATGGGGTTTATTTACCGACAGGCTTTCTCGTGACATGCAACGCCACAGCACGAAATAATGGAATTGAAGAGTTGACAGTCCATTGTCTGGTAAATTATTCACGAAACTATTCGTCGCTCTAGATCTTTGACGAGATCGTGCGATATGGGGAATTAAACCCGTTTTTATATTTTACGGAATACCCCTTTTAATGACAGTCGTGACGGTGTAATATTGACTTTTTGTGGCAAAGTAATGATGTCGCTTTCACGAAAACGTCAAATTTAGACATGCGGATCTTTACGGGCGTGCATTGGCTGTAAGCAGCGTGTCGATTTCCGTGGCATCTGAAGCTTGAAGTTTGGAGGGTAAGTAGTAATTACATTACGCAGCCTCAGGTAAAAACAGTGTTAAATTAATTTGTATGCATTCATTGATATGTGTAGGTATAATTGGAGGCTCGCATCCGCCGGCCGCTCGGGCCGCTGCGGGCCGCCGCGGCCGCGAGCCGTCATTACGCGCCCGACGATTCAATTCGACACATCTTCAGGGTTTCACCTCGCCCAATAATTACCCAGCACTATCATTAAGCCGCGTGCACAACAAAACGTAATAACCTTGCAATTAGACGGTGGCTGTCATTAGACTGTAATAGAGTTTCGTACAACAATTTTGTGAGTAAAATCGTCAAGCGTGTCACATTACCGGCGTCCATTAGGGCGTTTACACAACACGGAATTGAAATGAGCAGTCCACAGATTATCGTGATAGACAAACAGCCCGCTTTGTCTCGATAATAACGCCTTATAGAGGGTGTCCCGCGGCGGAGGATCGCGTTTCACTTGTTTACCGCACTCCGTCACAATGACAAATTGCTGTGCGCTATGTACCTATTTAGGTATTCGGTTTTGTTTTGTTATTTATCACACAGTTTAAGAATACAATACGGGTTGAACATTTTCTTTGTAAACTGTGCTATAATGATACTTTTTTCCCAATAGCAAAAGATGACTAAGTATATAAAGTGAAAAAATGAGTACTTTTGAAAATAAAATCTACTTTTTTTTTAGCATTTCATCATAAAAACAAACACTCTGTAGCGCAGGCATATGAAATGGTGAAAGCTGACATGTTAGCGTAGCTGCCTCTATGCGTTATCCGAGCGATTTCGGCAGGTAGCACGATAATATCCACACGTCGGGAATTAGGATCGCGCCGATAAGATCGTATCGCTGCCACGTTAAATAACACGTTTCCTGCAATCATCGTGGTAATTTTAATAAATTATAATTACGATATTGGACTGGCGGCTTTTCAGGCCTGTAATGACGGACAACAAAACACCCTGACGATTAAATAACACACATCGCAACTGATATTCAAAATGATTTAGTTGAGTATTTACGAAAGTAGCTGTTACCTTGACTGCTGGAGGATAAGTGATTGTTAACTTAGTACTCGTCCATTTACCTGTCCTACGAAGCCGTGTGACAATATTACATTAGCAAGACAGTAAGGAAAGAGCGGAAATAATGATAGTCACTTGAAACATAAAAGAGATAGTTATACCTACCTACATAGGTAGATTGCAGAGTGAAATATTTACTAGGTAGAAGTACGAGTACCTAAGCAATCGATTAAAAATAATCCTAACCACTTGACTATTTTGGTTACCGATTGGTCGTAATAGGTAATTGAAATAGATCAAACCAAATAAAGGTAAAGTGTGTTTGTTGTTTTGTTATCTATGTGTTTTTAAGGCGATAGGCGAAGACTATGGCAGCTTAAGTGCGAAATCATCAAGCGGAATCGGCATCTACGAAACATCCTATAGCAGTGAAACCTTATTACATTACTGACGAAAGGAAATCGAATCTGCTTTTATTATTCGATTCAGAAACCGCCTTTAAAGAAAAACGATGTTTTTTTAAATATTTTTGCTTATCGCACGCAACCCAATAATTTTTAGCTCTTTTTACCTAAGAGATTTTTTGGGTAAAATAAAAGATTAATTTTCTTTTCGACTAAAGTACCTAGCTGTAATAAAAAACTATGGATTTATTTATGACTACGTACTTACGTTAATTACATAGGTAGGTATATTGGTTCCAAAATATTTCGACTATTATCGTTTAGGAGGAGTAGATCTACAAATAAAAGTATACTAACAGGGGATGCGGTGGGTGTCTAATCAATACAAACGTATTCCCCTGTTTCCTCTCTGGATATTGACAACGCGTTGGCCTAGTTTGTAGTGACCCTGCCTACGAAGCTCTCGGTCCCAGGTTCGATTCCCGGTATGGGCAAATATTTGTGTGACGAGCACGAGTATTTGTTTCTGAGTCTTGGATGTTTTCTGTATATATAAGTATTTATTTAACTTCACAGGGTGGAAAACACGAACGCCACATGGACCATGGCATCTACCTACCTTAAATATAGGAAATAGCAAATTATACGCAAAGGAGATATACTTTTATTTTAGAAAAAAATAAATCCTGCATTTATTTATTTTTGTTTTTTTAGGTACAGATTGAAAGGGTCATTGATAGTGATCATTTACATCTATTAATCATACACCTTTAAACTAAATAAAAACCGTGGAAAGACCAGGACTTTATTGTTTTATCATATTCGACCAGGTCGATTCCCGGTTAAGGCAGAAAAATAATGGAATATCCATAAATCCAGGTTTTTTTTTCAAAAATAAAAGTAAGTAAGTCTACTTTGCGTAGAATTTACTATTTCCAATATTTACGGTAGTTGCCGTCAATGTGGCATTCATTTTTTCCACCCTGTATACGTATTTATATATCGTTGTATAGTACCAATAGTACCTACAAGCATAGAGCTTAGTTTGGGACTAGGTCAATTTGTGTGAGATTGTCTCCTGATATTTATTTATTTTATTCCATACATTCAATATCTGCCATTGCCATGTTAATTAATGACCATTACATCGTTCCTTAGTGACGACTTTTCATACACAGTTTTGAAAAAGGAACGTGTTAATTGTCTTAAAATCTACGAAAACCCGATCCAGCTGGACAAAAACCATCACTGCAATTCTGTATTAGCACTAGCAAAAACGATAACAGATACTCCCGAAGTCATGATTCCGTTGATAATTTATGTGTAAGTACCCTCAAATAATTAATTATTAATCTCGAAGTGACAACAACAGCGTTGTCGTGCGTATTAAAATCATTTACTTTCCGTAATTTCTTGCGTATGATTCACAGTATTTATAAGATTAAGTTTTTAGTCATGGATCGTGAAGTTGATGGTAATTATTATTTTTTACAATTATTTCAATCGTAAATACTGCCACTTTTGCTGAGAAAAATGCCGAGGAAAGTGATGAATATCACATTTTTAGTGCATATTTTAAGTTTCTTAGACCAGAAACTACATGTACCATCTTGTACCATGGCTGTAATTTTTTCATCTGGTAGTCTCATGCATACAGTATTGGATTAAGTACATTTGAAACTGCGGACGACTGCGGAACCACGCGATATTTATAGTTAAGCTTAAGCAATTATTTTTTCAGAAAACGAAATAATTATATCTAGAAGGAATTTTTACCATAATTAGGTTACATACCCAAAGAATGAAAGAAATAGTCTTTTATATGAATCCATACTATAAATGTGAAACAATATTATAAATGTGAAAGTGTGTATGTTTGTCCGTCTTTCACGGTTTAACCACTGAACGGATCGAGATGAAACTGGGCACACATATTTTTTAGGTCTAGGAATAGGACATAGGATAGTTTTTATCCCGGAAAATTGGTTTCCCAGGGAGCAGCGATAAACGACTTCTACTTATAATTAAATTTATTTCATACCAGTGAAGTAACAAAAGCTTCTATACGTAATATTAAATTGGTTATTTCACGAATTTCTCAAGCTCATTTTGTATTTTTTACTATTGCTATTATTATTTTTTTAGATCCCATTTGCAATAATGTTTCGTTTCTGTTAAAAATGTAATAACCAATTTTAGTTGATCCCTTTTGCCGTAGTAATTCTTCCTATACAAAGGTCAATTTACACTGGATCATTATTTTTGAATTAACATTTGCACAAAAAAGACAATTATTTTTAATTTTGGTCTATTTAGACAAACTATAAATAAACACACCCGTTAGAACTGATTAAGAGTGTAATATAATTCTGTCCAGCTAGATCGGGCTTTCATCCCACAGTGCGGCGGTTAGAGACATAGCCAAAGCCCTCTGATATTCTTGAATAAATAAATCCATATTTGGAAGACAAAGTACAGTCACGAGATTAAAGGGCATTGGGTAAATTTGTTTGAAGAATATTGTCATTTTTTTTTCAGCGGCCACGGATGATTTTTACATAGTTATTTAGAGACCTCTAAATAAATATAGATGTATATAATTTATGGCGTTGAATAATATCGGAGCGGAGATTTCAAAGATTTAAGTATTCAGTTTTTAGTACAAAAGCTATACGCCCAAGTATGAATATTTAAATATCTCGGCGCCGATGCACTTAAGAGTATTACAATACATAACAAAATATGTTTGTATTTGATAATTCTAAAATAATTTACCACTTTTACGAATGGCCGCTCACCTTGAAAATGTATGAATTTTACAAATGACAACACTTTTACCCAAACCCCTTTAGTACCCACCTTAGGTCCAAAGTCAATCTGACATTCTACAACAATAAGGTTGAGTTTCCTAAAAGTTACAAATGACTTGACATCTCTAATGACATTGACGATTTCAAGCATATTTTTCTTGAAATGGGTCCCAAATTAACGCTCGAGACCATACCTATGGAAAAAAGCGATACTTATTTGACTATTGTACATAGGGATGCTGCAGTAGTCCCTTCCGTGCTCTATTCGGTCGCTCTATAACGCTCGCAGAGCGACAGCAATAGTTTATTCAAATACACCGAAATTTTGTTTATTCTTAACGCAAATATTCGTATACGGTAGGTATCCATAACATTTTCTTTTTATAGGAACCTGTCACACTGGCTCCGTTTTTAAATACGTTTACTAATTGGTGTGTAGCAGCTTGTTAAGCAGAATTATTAATTCAAGGCCTTATTTCCTTTTCACATCCATCTCGCAAGTTAGCTACGGAACTAGGCACATTATTCTGTGTTAAAATTTTAATTAAATACTCGACCGCAACAGTGTTTAGGAACCATCCAAGCAGATGGTCTAAATGGCAGCCGAGATAATCACAATCAATCCCGCCCTAAAGGTGTTTTATTTTATTTGTAATAGATTGGCAAAAGCTTTAATTTTGTATCCCTTTATAAGTTAAATGAGAAATTATACATATTAATGCGTTAATTCCCGAAATACCAGAATTTTAAATAAACTAATCATACATTTACCTTTCGCAATAGCAATCTCAATAATCAATAATTTAAGTCCACATTTATAATATCCTTTTCCTCAAAACTACAGTGAATTCAAAGTTCTCCAGTGAAGTTAATTCATGGGCATAATGAGTATTGCTGTCGTTTTTCAGAGTATCATCATCTAATTTGTGAACACGTAATGAAAAATATTCGTAGATAATTACTAATGAGGCTAAATGTGTTCAAATTATGTGTAGAACGCAACGCACAGCAATCTGCAACGGCCGGCTCTAATGACGGTGTCAGCTTATTGTTTTAGATCACCGCCGCCCTCTAATTCAGTGCATCGCCTGTAATTAAGGACCAATGTGCCAAAAAAACACCATTAAGTTCACCCCTTCGTGATAACTGCATCTGTGACCGCGACATGGGCGTGGCTCTCTCCACATAACGGTCTTTTATAGAAAGTAATTTTAAAGATTCGCCCAAAGCCATACTTATGCGTACTGCCCTGGTTATAACATTATTAACTCTATAATACGATTTAGAATTGAACCGCATAATTCTGTTAAATCTCTCCTCCCCTACTTTTAAGTACGCAAACCTTTGAAACGAAAAAAAGTTGTAACGGCCGTCGAATTACAGTTTAAGATTCCGCACAGAAGCGCGTCGCCGACCCTAAATTTTTCCCAATTAAATGCAAAACTCTCCCTGGACCGGCAATATAAAATTTAACGTCCATACAATTCGCGCAACACAAATTTTTATTACCTTCGCCCTGTAAGTAAGTAAACAAAAAGAACAAATTAGCTCGGGCCTTAGTAGAAGACGTCGTCCGAGCTATATCCCGCCCGGGACACAAGGGTGTAAAAAGTAAAACAATAAGGATTCCGCGCGACTGCGAGGGGATATTTATTGTTAATGAAAATGGCAGGATTTGAACTAACGTCTTGTAACTAAATACCCTCTCACGGTTAAAGCGGGCACTAATTTGGTTTTTACAGCGCGGCCTTAATTTGATTTGGCGGTATTGCAGGCGCCACTATTGCCAGTAGGAGCAATTAATTTGTCCGGATTATATTTTTTCCCGGCGCCTTGTGCGCGTCTCCCGGCCTCGGCTCCGGCCGCGGCGCTCGGCGGGCTTGCTTACGCGCCCGCAACACGATCCCGCAGCGCGGAGGAAAAAATAAAATAAAACTTAAGCCCCGTTTAATTTGAAGGGTGGTTCTGGGCTATTAAAGTAACACGCTTATGTATTGCAAATTATATTGAAATTTGTCTTCCATTACTAGGCGTCTTCCTCACACAAATGTTGCCCGCATTACGAGCGGGAGATTTTTATTCCTCGCTTCGCCCACCCTTGTCTCCCGCATTTTACGTAGGAAGTTTCGTGGTGTTTTTTTTCACTAATTAAAACTCTTCCGCGCCGTTTCCTCTGCGAACCGAGATCCGATCAATTATTTTTTGGGCGGCGTAAGCCATCTTTAAATTTACTGGGCTGTATAAAAACAATTTCGATTCCAAAAAAAGGGTAGATATTAAAAAGTAATTGATCAAGTAGCTAAGCTTTACGCTCTAAACGACGGGCATTCAATTAGCGAACTTTTAAACGAAGTAAAAATGTCGGGGAAAAGGCTAGGGCACGAAGTACCCACGGAAGCAATATTTTGTTAAGAAATGTATCTTGAGCAGAATAATAGTAGCAATATAGCATTAAAAAATTGAGCTTTATTACAAAGTGAGCAGTGATTGGTCGAAGTAATCGCATCTCGAGCCGCGCCAGCGCCGGTGATGGAGTCACGCGCGCCATTGTTCGGCGACCAACGACAATCACTTTCTGTGATCACTACTGGGCAATTTGGACATTATACCATTGATTAGTACTCTCTTCTAATGCTACCTGTCTAGAATGAATGAAGGAGTAGTAGAAGATATTGATTCTGTGTTACATAATATAACAATATATTAAATTATAGTTATTTGTAAGTATACTATTTCCAGTTTAGTTTACGTCATTATGATTGAAAAATAAATATCAATCTCTCTTGAAATCTAAACAACTAAGATAGAGTTGTCAAAGTTGCAGTTTTTTAATTCTGCTGTCTTACACACACCTATACTATCTCGGCCAAATAGAAAAAAACCAAATCAATCGCCCTCAATCAGCAGAAATGAAGGCGCTGAAGGTAAAGCTGCAATTGGTCGGCACCGACCACTCGTCGGTCGCCAGCGGTGTTATTCTCTTTCCCAACAAAAGTGAATTTTATTATTTACAAGTTAGTTTAACTACTGATCAAACAACAGGCCATTCGTTTTGTGAATCATCATCAATCCCAGTGCGTGCAGTGGTTAACTAAGCACAATCCTAAACAGTGCTGTCCTGCTTTGCTAGATGCCTGCAGTCGGACGTACGAGTATGATAGGCTAGGTCGACAATCCCACAATAGGTACCTACGCTAAGTGACACAAGCACCTCGTTTCATACGATTAAACTAGGCTCTTAACTTAACTTCGGGTGTGGCCTTAGCCTTAGCTAGTTCTATCGACCAAGACTCAGTTTGCCTGCGAGAATACGCCACTGACCAGTCGCCACCGGCACGCGTCGAATTAAATGGAAATCAATAGCGATCGCCGCACGTGACCGACGACCCTTACATCTCGCCGCCCGAGGAACTACATACTACAGACAGATGTTACTATTTACTATTTAGCTGCAGGTGGAGGTACGTTGGCGTTGGCAGTACAAAACACATTACCGAATTCGGACTGAGGGTTAGGTACTATGATACGGTACACAATTATTACCTCAACCTGCAGGTAAATAGTAAATAGTAATATCTGTCTGTAATAAAAGGTCCTAGTGAGGTTATATACATAAACGAGGTAGGTATACTAGACTTAAACCCTTTTTCACTTGATCTTCAGAAGACTTATACCCTTTTTCACTAGGGCCCCAGTAGATGGTTTTAGTTACCAGAACTGAAGAGAACGACAACGATGATTGAGTTTTATATTATTCACGTTTGATTATATGTCTTAACTAAGACTTATTTCCAACGGGATTTTAACCCCGTTTACCGCAATTTATATACGAAGTATCCACTGTAATGTAGGCATGCTAAATATAGGCTGTAATTTATTTGTATATAGGGGCTTGTTGCCTGAATTAGATGCTTTCTAACCCAAAAGGTGATCGCGATGAATACTCCGTTGAAAATATAGCATTTAGATGCCACAACTGGCACATAACGCACACACGGGGAATACAAAGAACATTGATTTTTAATAATCTTCAATAAAATATTAATACTTTATTATATAATGCATGAAACTCTTTAAAACGGGAGTCTAGCAAAATAAATCTGAAATTACTAGCACAATGATAGAATCAATTGAAATAGCCACATTTTCTATCATAGATTACAGAATAAGATGAGAATCAGACTCTACACTACAATATTGCACATATTCGAAGGTGAATCAAGTAAGTCTTTGAGGTTTTTAATAAACGTCCCACTTCTGTACAAATCACCCTCAAACAGACCCGGTATAGATCCGATGTTATATCAAACTAACAGATCTTGTGGTACATATGAAATGTAAACAGCTCATCTATAAAAACCCGAGTTTCAAAAGATGGGGGTTCGAGCTAAGGCTAGCTCTCACCCTGTCCATTCTCTGCTTAAGAGGCGAGCATGCAACCGCTATTTTATGATTAGTAAAGTAATAACGCAGGGATGTATAGTTAAAATGTAAGGAAAGAAACCCATCGGCTTCCCAATACTCTTTGCAACATTTCAGAACGGCCGTGCAGCAAGCACGTCCGCGGACAATGCGGCCCCGAGACAAAGCAGCACTTACACTACCTTCGATTGAGCCCGATGATTGATCAATCAGTACATTAGAAAGGATGGCTTAATTGAGGCAATTTCGTGCGTTTATTTGTACTGACGAACGCGACGGTGGGTCTGGACAAATTACTCCCCTTCCATTGTAAGTGCAGCTATCGGTGCTCAGGAAGCTACGTGGCTACCAGCAAACACGTCAGCCATAATTACGCCGAGGAACCTTTGTCTTGTATTGGGCTCTTATTTAAGTAGCTGTATATTTATTTAATGACAACGGGTCAAAGGTTCTGCTGTCTTCAACGGGGAAAGAGAGTCAAATAAATGTACGTAGGTATTTTGTCCATTGTCATTAACTCGGTCCAGCAATTCCATCATTACTTGAACAGTTAGGTACATTTAACGAAATAATTGTTCTACCTCATTAGAACTTTTTTTAAACCTACAAATTAGTAAATTCAATCTGAATGAAGCACTTAGGTACTAGTTACTTAATATCAATAGTTTAGTAGCTATTACCAACGGTGGCGCCTTGGCAAACAATCGATTCTGTGTACTCAACATAAATTTTTGATAGGTGCTTATTATCCGCATGCTCCGCGACCCATGCCCCGGCGCTTACGTAGTAAAGCAATATCCGCAAAAGGACAAAATATCGCTACAAATAAACGTTTAAGTTTATGGACTTGAAAGATATTACCGATTCGTGGTCTCCTTTTTCTTTAGTTGGCCCGGGCGGCCATCTTGGCGACATGTGGCGGTAGATTTAGGCGGGAAACGTGCCCCGCTATATTAGATTATGTCGGAATGAATTGAGCGCTACTATTGGATATGTTATTGACGTAGATTTGCGATCGGAGGAACGAACTGATATTTCGTATTGTTATTAGAGGCGCAGGCCGCGGACGTGCGCGGCGTCCCAAGCTCCCCGATACGCCGCCCTTATGGACCTATCGTTTAGGCCTCTTTATATTTTTCTTATGTAAATTCGGTTTCATATCCGATGAGCTTTATTTATGTGGGAATCGTTTTAGCGAGATAAGTCTCTTGTGCTCCAGTGTTCACCTCTCGTGATGCATGTAAATTTTGTTTGTTTGGGAATAGCTACCCATTGATTTATGTTATCCGCTTTAAGCTTATGTTTATTTTTAACTTAATGTGCTTGAAGACTTATATTAGTCATCATTTTGCAGTTTGTTTTTAAACGTCATCGAGATGGTAGCTATTTTTTAACGTTTCCTAGAATTACCTAAGTTTTGACTTAGGTTAGATTTTTATAGCAGTGTAATGTCAGTATCAATAGGCAGACCAATTTATGTATTTAATACCAGGAAGTAGATTTATTAAACAAATACGAATAATTTGTCGTAGAACATAGATTGCTATTTAATATCTTAAGAAAAGACGCAATTAGGATAGCACGCCCGAGTGTCGCGCAAAGATCAAAGGCGTACGCCAGGCCGAGTGCTGTTAAAGCGTCTTACAGGGTTTCGGTGAGGTAAACAGAAGCAGCGTAGGAGCAGGCTCAAGATTTTGAGCGCTAGCGATATTCTTTCAGAATAAAATTTCGACTTTGACGAGGAAAGGATATTTAATTTAATTACAACTTTCACAATCGCGGAGTACTTACATCAAATTAGAGTTGAAATTCTCTCATTCAGACACCACATACCGCATCAGTCAGAGGCAGTCGCTCGCTCTCCGACGCTGCTCCTGTGTGAATAAGTATAACAGATTTTGGCCAAACCTGAAAGTTTATTTTAACTTGTTGCAGTGTAAAGCCAGATTTATACCAAATTAAGGGTCAAAATAACGGCGTGCCAATTTTGGGCCTCATTACACTTTATCCTAAGCTATATCGTGTTGTTATCATAAATAGTATAATTGTTTCGATTCCCGGTACGGGCAAATATTTGTGTGATGTGGACATGAATTTGTTTCTCAGTCTTGGATGTTTCCTAAGTAGATACAGATTGTTTATCGTTGTCTACCCCTAGCACAAGCCTATTGCTTAGTTTGGGAATAGGGCGATTTGTGCAAGATTATCCCCTAATATTTATTATTATTTTATTAAATATATATATGCGACCAAATCATGAATTATAACAATTGGCATGGAGAAGTAAAAGTTACTTTTTACGTCAAGTTGCTCAAGTTTTTCCTACAGGCGCGGTAATGCAAGACAAGGAAACGGTTGAATTATGACCAATGATGAAGTCCTATGTTGCCTAGGCCACAGAATATCTCTTTCTAACAAAACAGCACACAACCCAGCCCTTACCAAAGTCACCCCCAGAAATGCAACGCAGTTAGCAGGCACACATATACACGCTCTAATAATTCTCTTGACAATAGAATCGTACTTATACTAAATAATTTTAGGCTCTTCGACTGTCCATATACTTTTACTGCTGACCGTACCTACATGTATAGGTACTGATAGGTACAACTAGACTCTACACCTAAAGTGCGGAGTGCGTCGGGCCTCCCTAGGCATCGCTACCTTCTGTCGTCTGGGGCACGCCGGAGGGCGCGCGGGGCCGGCGGCATCCTTTGATGTCGTGAGGGTAGTTATGAAAATTAATAAAGTGAACAACGTGTAATTGCTTCCGATAGCGCTGCGTCGGCGCACTCGTTTCTTTCGAGTTTAATGAGTAATACAAACATCGTCTTAAACGCATACACGCATTATAACATATTGTATTAACATCATAACTTTGACTTGAATGTGCGTACTTAACTTTTTTGTTTTAATAATAAAAGCAGCGTAAATAAAAACTCCAAAATTATTAAAATTATTTTACTTAGGCCTGATTTTTCAATGTCCAGATAACAGTAACTGTTGGGTAAATTTTAGCTTGGTCCTTTTCTTTTATTTGACATAGAAAAGGACCAAGCTAACATTTAGCCAACAGTTACTGTTATCTGGACATTGAAAAATCAGGCCTTAAACGTTTGTGTTGCCTATGGCAAAGGAGACAGACACACAAGCCGCTTGATGGTACCATTGTTAAATATGGGATCTGAGACCCATAGACATTTGAATTCTCAAGACTTTCAAGACTGTAATCCTAAAACTCCAAATACGTTGCCAACCGTACGGACTAAAATGGAATGCATCTATGCTAGAAATGTCACCGGTTTTCTTATCTTCACACCGAAACAACAACAGATTTTTTCCAATTTCTTCGGCAATCATTAAATTCTACCTTCTACGGAACCCAGGAACTTAAGCATTTTCAGGAGTTTACTTAATTCACAGCTATCGCCAACCCTTTTACAGAAATAATAAGTAGGTAGTAGCTTGTCTGTGCTTACAACCAGTGAACTACACCTGTCAGTCTGGTTAGCTTCAGCGCTCCAGTGGCTGCGCCCGCGCACACGCCGGCGGCGCCTTTGAGCCCGGCCAGCCATCGGCCCGCGGTAGCACTCTGCGGCACTTCACTTCAACAGGCTTCTGCCTATTTTAGGACGGTTTTTAGTGAAAGGTTATCAATAAAAAAAATACATAAAGACAAGTGCGTGAAACCTTGTTACGGTGCTCTGACACGGGGAATTTTCTGAGCAACAATTGCCCGTCAATACGCAATGCTGCAATGTCTTACTCTAATTTGGTTTAATAGAATGAGACGTCCTTACCGTTGATTGGCAATCATTGCTTAAAAAACTGTTCGTGTAAGTGCACCTTTAGAGGGAGTATTTAAAGTTCTTATAATATTGACGTGGAAAGCTGTGCGTAAAGAACAGATGAAATGGCAGTTATCGTGTGACTCATATTAATATTAGAATTTAAATTAAACGTCTCGAGTATATACTACACCTAACAAACGAATACAACAACGTTAAAAGAAACCTATCAATAAAATTCAACTTAACGTGTCCCGAAATAAAGCATTTTGTTATTAAGTTGACAAGCAACCGTAAAAATGTTCCTTTAAAATGTAAAATAAACAGATCAATCATGTTAAAGAGATCCCACCGGGCTCGCATCGAATCCCCGAAAAGAAGCCCACGTAAGCGTCTATTATACAGCACAGATGTTACCACAAGACCGATTTGTTACCCCGTTCTGCTCGCACAAACGGAATGCGAACTGGACGAAGTGAGATGGGAAATAAATGTGATATGTATTTTTTATTCTTTTTCAAAATAAGAATTGTTCTACATTCGGGAGAGTGATTGACACGCGGCGGCCGCAGGCGCCCCCCGACGCGCGGCTGTGAGCTGCACAAGATGGCCCTCGCATTATTATCATTTCGTAATTTATTACGCTAATTATGAAACACCCGTATTTAAAAATGAAACAAAGGTCCCCGTAAAAGCTCTGCGGACGGGTAGCGTGCTACTTTTTTAAGCAAATAAATCTAGGAGCGCACATCAATCAACTTGTCAGATGGACGGGAAGTCCCATTTCACATTATTATGTAGATCCGCGATTAAGGCATTTAAAAAGTAACGAATTCACAATATGTAGGTGTAATATTAACGTAACCCTTTTAATTTCTGGCGGCGTTGTATAAAATTTGGGGAGGGTCGTCGGTGCGTGATACGTTACATTTTCATTTACGGAGTTGGCACTTCTGTATTGTTTTGATAAAACCTTAGATTGCTTTGGCTTGAGTACATCCTGTTGATATATATTGCATTGTTACATATTCATAGGAAGATATACAAAGCAATATCGTCATAGGGGGAGCGACGGCTGTAATTGACCGGCGCCCGACGTGACAGGACTACCATCGGGCTGGACCCCGCCCGCTACCGCTACATGGTTATGTCTTTGGAGATTTCACTAGATATCGCGACGTCCTTAATTATTATACGAACCTACGTACAATCTTCCTAATCGCCTTAACTTTACAGAGTAAAATCAATGTAAACATTTATAATTTAAAATCGTACTTGCTAGACTTATTTCAAATATAGGTAACCTAATTATTCTAGACCATCCGTATAACATAATATATTGCGTTAAATAGTTTAGTTTAATTTAGGTGAAACGTGATTAATCCACTAGAGATCACCATTACCGAACTTAAAATTTCCCCGTCTGCGGCAATTTGCGTTTGGATCTATCGCGCGTACGAGTTTACAGCCAATTTAACAAACGTTACATGAAAACGATCGACGAAGACTGACTATCAGTCAAGGGAGCGGTCACAAGTCGCTAGGATGAAGACAGATAGAGTAAAATAGAAATTATTTTAAATAAGCCCATTTCAGAGTAATGGTCAATGGTACTACCACGCGTAACTACCAGGAATTAAGGGTAAGTGGGATGAGAGTTCGACGCACGCTTCGACGCCTCCCTCCTCGCGGGAGAGCCTCTTAAGCCGCGGGCGCACTTGCGATTGAAACATCACCGCCGAGTTTCAAACGGCCCTGGCTTAGCGCATCCCGCACTCAAGTCAATACCCGTCTTCTAACTTGTAATTCGGGGCTTAGGCGCCGAAATAAGGCAAATTCACGACTTCGACTCAAGCTTATTTGCAACCATTTGATAAGACTGGCTGTATAGCTTTCTATAGATACAAGTCAGGGGAGGCTTGAGTGGATGTGTAATAAACGATGCGGACAGCGGAGACACTTGACGCGGACACATAAAATTACTTGAGCTAGCTTGGGACACGTCAAGGAGCGCTGTGCTGCGTCCACTCCGCAAGACTGCGTGGTCACGAGAGTAATCCTTATTTATGGCAAGACGCCCGCACCGCCTCGGCTGGACCAACTATTTGTCAGGCACTTGCGACCGACACGGCATCAATCTCGAATGTTGGCTTAACGCGACCTCAGCGACGCCTCGTGGCACGCACAGCTGCCGATCCGATATGTCTCTGCTCAACGGGCGACATTCATCATAGAGTTCCGCAATAAAATGATCATAACAACTGGTCAACGAAGCCTATTAAAAGCGTAACAATGTCACTTCACAACTTAATGTATTGCCTGCTTGAACAATAAATACAAAACCGACGTAAAGTGACCAACAAAAGTGAAACTGAATCACCCCCGAGCATATAACTCAACAAGAGAGGCGCCCGCTGGACAAACAGCCCCGGGCCTACGGCGCTCGTTACGCGATCACTCTAAATTACGCGCAATATACGCGGGCCATCTCTCATTATTACGACTCTATTTTGGCAAGTCACAACAGCGGGCGTGGTGGTCATGGCGGGCGGTCACCGCTCACCATTATCCCTCTATTACCCGCTGCAACTTTTTTCACGACGCTGACCAGTGCCCCTATGCGGGGTGCCGTATGAGATAAAATCGTAAATTATAGCCCAATTCCACGGCTGTTAAGACTTGACAGATGAAAAGGCTTATGATGCGGAGACTGCAGGGCTGAATCGTTAACATTTGAAATAAAATGAGGGTACTTCACTATAGAGACATTTAGTAATGATTAACGTCCACGGACTTTGTTTACGGTCTAGTGGCGAGTACAAGTTAGGTACTTCAAAGATTTTTATTCAAAATCGTTTCGAAATTTTAACAATAAATGATTTCTTTAAGGCGTCATAAAACAACATTTACATATCGCACTTTGTTGACTTTTTTACATTGTCATACACGCCAACTGACCAAATATTTCTACTTCAAAATCAAATCTAACAGAGTCGGCGGAGCTCCGCTTTTGCGGGGCTCCTATTTCTGAGCGTTTTGGCCTTCCGGACCTGCTGAAGAACTAACGTAACCTAAACCGCCGCCTGCTGCTCGGCGTTGGTGGAATTACAGCAGTTGTGACACCTCTCTGCCTACCCTCCTTTCTCATCCGGTCCGGGCTTGGGATCGGCAAATGGCGAAGATAATGCAGATATTGCAGTTGTGATATTAGGAAGTAATTGAGTTTATAAATATCAAACTTCAATATGTCCTTGTAATTTAGTATACGAATTTAAAACTTAATTCGAACAAATTAAGTTTTATATTCGTATACCAAATTTTAAGGACATATTGGAGTTTGATATTTATCAACTCAATTAATAAATTACTCTATTTGTGCAATAAAGAGTTTAGTTACTAAATCTTTATAGGGGCTAGCTTTCACAGTCATCTGCTTATCAAAACCACTAATGAACTAACTATTCGTTGGATCTACGTTTAGTTCAGTATTAATCATGTTACCACCTTCCGACTCCATCATCAGATCAGCACCTCGATACCGTAATATTGCATTGCCCTCAGGTTTACTTATTCATTTCAAATTTCAACCCATTATACTAACGGAAAGTGGTTCAAAATTGACTTGCAAGAACGGAGCAAGTTAAATAAAACTTTTAAAGTTACTGACATGAAATTTGCAGTCTATAGACGACAGATGACAAGTGAAAGTAGTATTAGGTACCGGGAGCTGGGGCTCTATTCCGCTCGGTAAAACCATATTGATTTTGACATGTTATAGTATTGTCAACGTTATGATAGCTTTTATTTACTTGACGGTAATGGCGGCCGAGTTTAAAACATACGATAAAATATTAAAAGCAATGCGTCACTTCGACATAGTGGGTTAGTTCCATAGTGGCCCAGAAATCCATTTGTTTGACTGTAGGGAAATGAGAAGGTGAGATAGGGTTGGCTACTTAAAAAAAATTGGAGCGCGTAGTATCTACCTACCTCTTCCTAATTCCTACACTTTAACCATCGACTTTAACCTCTCATGCATGTACCCACAGACATATTCGAGACAAAATTTTATGAATGAATGAATGAACGAATGAATGAATGAATGAATATATTTATTTGCTAGTAATTTTTGGGTACATAAATGGGATAGTAATGGCCATAGAGTTTGGTTCCTTACAAAAATATACTTAAAATTAAGCGTGCAAATATTACCTAGTACAAAAAATAATAATAAAACATTAGACAGTATTTAATTTAACAGGCTTTGGTAATTTCCTTACAATTTTATGCTTACACACTTTTCATAAAGTCTTTGATAGAGTAATGGCACTCTTGGATTAGCCATGTGTGGAACTTGCTTTTAAATAAGTTTCCAGTCAATTTACGCAAGTTGTCTGGCAGAGCATTGTGAACTTTGACAGCCATGCAATATGAATTTTTGTGTGTATTATACTCACCATCAAGAGACTAGAACTCGGTTTTTTTTCTGTCCGGCCGGCGGGTTTAATATCATTGGGTGACATGACGAACGCGTATCGTTTAGTGTCTAATTGATTTTAACGTGGGTAGATAACCGTCGCAGCCGCACCGAGGTCTCTAAGAATCGATGATGTTGGCTGATGTCTCGTCGCTGAGATATTACAGAACACTCACGGATGGACATCACATCAACGTGGCGCCACGCACTGAACAATGCGCCATTACTATCGTAGACTACCTTCTAACTTTTACAAAATGTTACTTCCTAGTTGCGTCAGGAGTATGGAAAATATGCTTTTATAAATGTTTTTTTTTACTTCTTTTCGTAATCAAGGGCCCGTGCGTCTATTCTACAGGGTAAAACCATTTTGCCTTTGACGTATCATGGTGGGGTGATGGAACCAGTAGATAATGGTCAAGACACCAATAATGGACACTTGAATCTTATTTTAAAGCAGATAGGGATTATTCATTTGTTTTGCAACAATCAAATGTAGGACCATATAAAATTTGAATTAAGAGTAATGCGGCAGCCATTACTGTCAAGTACGAGCTATCGTAACTCTAACGTTGACAATACGATAATAAGTCAAAGGTAATATGGTTTTTACCTAGTAGTATAGGGCCCCTGAAATGGTGCTGCAATGCGATATATATAACGCAAAGCAAAATAAATTCGAAATAGTTTGTAAAGTTTTAAGTTTTACTTTGATCTAAGTTATCCTTTGCCTTAACCGTAATTGGTTAATTCAAACACAAATCAATTACTAAAAAACCGTTAAAAGATCACATTGTTGTCCATCAGACGAAGAAAGAATCTGCTAGCTCATCTTAAGCTATTGAAAATATAGTTATACTTATATGTAGTGGCCTGCGCAAGGTTTCATCCATAGAAACTGAGTTTCTTTTTAACTGTAAAATATAGATTCACCAAGATAAAACAAACATTTTAAGTAGGATATTAGTTTAAAGGAAATAAGCGTCAAAGTGAAAGGAAATGATCTTGACCCTCTTACTAGCAGACATCTTACCTATAAGTAAATTATAGGAAATATAAAATATATGCTTTTTGGAATAAAACAAATTATCACAGCCTTTGTCCTCACTGCGGATAACTGGGATAATTTTCAGTTGTTCGCACTCTTTAATTTGATTCAACTGTTTTAGTTTTTAATGTACGTAAGTAGATATATTCGTATTTATACATTATACCTCTACATAGGTTCAGGAAAATAGAAATAATTAAAGAGTACCTAACAAACTTTTACTTAAAATCTGTAACTATCTAATGGCTGCGGAAATTACAAAAAATGCCAATCTGTTGTTGATGATCATCCATTATTCTTCTAACTCGTAGTCACCACTCGTGGTATTTTTTACGTTACTTTCATTATGTTGAGTTTTAAAGTTAATATGAGCAAAAATACATGCATTCGTGATTATTTTCATATTTGTTGAGGAATATTTTGTTTACTATAAAACAGATTTAAAGTAAACATGTATTCCTGAACCTAGGTATATTATATAAATACGAAAATACCTACTTAAATAAATACATTAATAAAAACTAACACAGTTGAGTCAAATTAAAGAGTGTGCGCGAGCCCGGCTCCCTTTTTACCTTTTCAACTTATAAAACTTGGAATGACTTCTGGGTAGATTTTAAACCCGAGCTAAAGCTAACTTTTTATTAGTTTTAAAAAACCTAACTATTTCCCAATCGTTGATTAAACAAAATATCCGCTGGCTCTGTAACCGCCAACTTCTCTGTGCTCAAAGATAAACAATCAAGCAATGCAGTAATAGACTGTCGCATCGATGTCCTATGCGAGTGACAACTATTCGTGAGAATCTACTGAATCTAAACTCTATTTCGATCGTATAGAGTTTATTTGAAGTGACGATAACTCTTGTGTAGCTATGTGGGTTTAGCGTCATGTTCAAAATGCGATTATTAAATTAAGGCACAAGGACCGTTGAGCGCCGGACCCCCGCCGCGCCGCTCGCTCGGGGCATTCTGTGCACCCACAAATATGCGCCATCGGACCACGACACGGATTTGTGTCGGGATAATATCAATGTGATATTTCGTGTTTGGACAGGGATGATTGAACGAATAGCGACAAATGACAATGAGGGTGAAGTGGCGTTTAAGGGCATTAGCGGCCGTCAACTGATGAAGATTCGCCAAAGAAATTGCTTGCATTTGGTTTTATTTCTAGTGGAAAAAACAGCTTTGTGGGTCTTTAACAGGGATCGTAAAATGCGAGCAAAATCCATTGAAATGACGTATGACAACCAGTTAGGGTTGGCGATGGTTCTAAATTTATGAACTAACATATTAGGTACTAAAATAATACAATTAAATATTTTTTTTACTGATAAAATTGAACACAATTTTCAACTCAGTTTACTGGCGGGTATAATTTTTTATTATATTTCCAATTTCAAATCAAATAATTCACAATTTTAGACTTGGGATAATACCTAAGTAGTAATTTTCGCAAGTACGATGGCGAGACAATGCAAATAATACAATCAGATTGACAATCATGACAAGATAATACTTATAAAATATAGAAAATGTACTTATCAATCCTAATAAGTTTTAGTTTAACATAAACTTAAAATATAAATTTAAATAAACCATGAACACTGATAGGGGCAATTTATTACCATAATGATAACAAGTGTTTTCATAAGTAAATATAAACACATTCCTCCATACATATTTAATTTAATTCGATTATATTATAAGTGACAACCCTAGCACTTCAATGAATTTTGCTCGCATTTTACGATCCCTGTCTTTAAGCATATAATAACTTGTAGGAATAAAACAGGACTTCCGTACTCCAAATTGAAGATGTGATTGGTAACGCAGGTTGCGTCAAGAAAAATAAAAAATAAACTAAGCTCAAAATGCAAACACTCTAATATAACCTGTGTTATCTCTTCACTTAAGCTCTTTGAATTATCGATAACACAAAATAAAAAATTGGCTTTTCACACAAAATGCTTTTAAAACATGCCATTACAACATAGGTAGGTACCTACTATTCCTATAATAATCAATTCGGAATATTTACAGTGCACGAAAACCTTTACAACTCGAATCCGTAAGATTATAAATAGGCTTTTACTAAACCTATTACACGGCATATTACGGAGTATATTCAATTCATGCCGATAAATACAAATAAACAATCGTGCCTTTACGAGCTATGACAAATCCGAGTTACAATCATAACCTTTACCCAACGCATTCTCGACGCATTCAGGGCAATAAAATAACTCATGTCCAATTTATGTTAATACAATAAATACTGGCATAAATAACACCGTCAGAAGGTCTAGAAGACAATTTAAATTTATGTCAGTAAAAGAACCTACTGTCTCAAGTACCGGCAACAACAAATTGAATGATTTGTGCGTATGTAAACCCTGAACCGTAAGCATCGTTCATAGAGAAAGTCATGGTAAAAACAATTTGGCTTGTGGCATTTTGCGATTGTTATTACACAATTCCAATTTACATAACTCAAGGGGATTTCGGTTACAACACGAGTGTTTACCCGAACGAACTTCAACCGCAATGATACGTCATAGCAAATAATTGTATCGAAGTACTGTCATTAAAAGGAAAGAGCGACAAACCGACAGATGCTCGCGGCCATCTTGCGGCTGTGACGAAGTATGGTCTGTCGGCTTCGTGACTTTGTGGTCGGAATGTCTCCATTTAAAATCAAATTTTAGTAATGTTGCCAAAATTGCCACGAGTAGTGGCCAAAAGGTGGCAGACATTACACACATGCCGACGACCGGGATAATTTGTAAATTGTTTCATTGTTATCCCTTGTTTACATTCACTTTCTCAATACTCTGTAAGAAATACCTTGGAATTGAATTACAGGATTGTTCTGCTACATATAAACTACGTTTTTCCGTTAAATAAGAAATAAGAACCTTTTCAGCTAACATCATATTTTATTCGATGAGCCACTTTCTCGTTTAATACATAAATACATTTACTTGAGGACACCCGCGACTTTGTACCTATGTGTAGAATTCGTTTCACGTTATTTCCTCATTTCTTCTCGTCCCCGAAGCCGAATGAAAAATCCTTCTAAGTAGTGCATCCCTAAGGTAAATAAGGAATATTTTCTCCGAATCCCAAACCCTTAGGTTCAGGGGTATATACCGTGTTTATATAGAGGAAACTATGGCCTAGTTGGTAGTGGCCCTGCCTACGAAACTAGCGGTCCTGGGTTTTAAACCCGGTAAGGGCAGATATTTATGTGATGAGCGCGAATATTTGTTCAGAGTCATGGATGTTTTCTATATATTTAAGTTTATATTTCTCTATATAAGTATTTATATCGTTGTCTAGTACCCATAGTACAATCCTAGAGCTTAGTTTGGGACTAGGTCAATTGGTGTGACATTGTCCCGTGATATTTACTTATTTATTTATTTAAGCTGTGCGTTGTCCCTCAGTAAGTCAATCATGGCAGAGTTTTATGTCTAGAGGATAGGAGGCTATTGTAAATTTATCATAATAGTGCTTTAGAAATAACTCAAAAACTTAAAAAAAACCCGTAGGAGCTCCACAATCATCATATTGTTCTAATACACATACCTGTTTATTGCAAAATTTATAAAACTCCGCAGTGATGATAAAACAATACATAAGCATACGAGACAAGAGGCTATGGCGCGTGAAATTGCTATCTGCGTCGCGAACACCGGTAAGTGTACGCGTAAGTAGGCGCGGAGGTTCACCACGCGTCGCTTCATGACCGGAGCCACACAATCACTCTTACATACAATATAAGATATCAAAACACGACAACCACATTTTCGTACTCCCATTTACCAACAAAACACAACTTATTCGCTGTTATTGTTCAATTTCAGCAAAGATAGGCTTCATAAAATCCAAAGTAGGCTTCCAGGAGTTTATTAATCAAGTGGAACGTCTCTGGGCTTAGTGGCATTTTTCTCCAAGGATGTCGTGTTCATTATATCCCGGGAAGGCGGTGGGATGATGAGAAATTAATCCGGGGGTGGGCAGGTGCCGGCCGTCGCCGCAGGTGCCGCGGCCAATTTGCGACAACCGCCGCGCGCCGTGCTGCGCCATCCACGGTAATCCGACCATCCACATCTTTGGCTAAGACTTACGTATAAACGAATATACGTGGAGTATTCAATTGTATTTTTAATGATAAAAGAAGACTTAAAATATCATTGCTCACGGAATAAAACATTTTAAGGTCTTTTGTTGTAACTAAAAATCAAGTTTAGGTGCAATTTGTATAAAAAGAGCCCTTGCGAAATTCAATGAAGAATACATCGATTCACAGATCTTTTTGCCGTTAATGTTGTGATAACTTTTGATCTGTACCTATATTCCACTCCTGGCCCCTGCTGGATGAACATTGCAACAAAAATATGTCAATAAATTACACTTGGATTGATAAACATCCAGGGTCTGTCATGTTAATAAATAGTGGTGTAAATAAAAATGCTAATATTTTTCGTACGAGTATTTAAGCCCACTTATCACTCTGGCAACGGATAATAAAACTATACGGTTATTGATTATTTAATTTTGCCGGATACATAATGAATATCAACAGTGTTATAGAACGAAAAATTAGAAGATATGATAGATAGGTAGTGCGATTGGTTTATTAAATAATACAAGACTCCGCGGAAAAGCGGATGCGCGCGGAAGGCGCAGCGCAGTAATCCGAACATATCTTGGTACATTTCTCAGCGCGACACAGCGGGACTTAGCGGAAAGCCTCGCCGCACAGATGCTTATCTCAATAACAGTTTTATTTATTTTTGCGAGACTCTGATCCGCTCCCAGTGGATGCGACTAATGAAAATATAGGAAGCGTGCTGGATCTGCCTCAGACGGTCGACGGCGGCGCGTCGGCGTCGCAGCCTCGGAGCCGCGCCTCGCATGTGAATTGTAAATGACTAACTGCTTCTTCCGATGGGAACGACTTCGTACAATAATGCATGAAATGTTATTCAGTTTTTGTGGCACCTTTGTAGTTACTGTATTCTTGCGTATGTTTCGAGTGAATTGATGGTTTAGTAAGTCCTAGGTACCGGATTTTTTCTGTACTTTTAAATTTGTATTTATAGGTATGGCTAGGACGTCCAAATATATTAATTATACCACGTGTCCCAAAACTCAACGATAAGCCGGCACCAGAGGATGGAGCTGCTTATGATTAGTCGAGAAAAAATAAGGAAAAAAATATATCTTTTCCTTATTGGTATTGGTATTGGTAGTATCTTGACGTGTAAAAGTGCCCGAGCGGCCTACTTACTAAATAAATTTCTTTTATCTTTTTTATTTTTTCTCGACTAATCATAAGCAGCTCCATCCTCTGGTGCCGGCTTATCGTTGAGTTTTGGGACACGTTGTATAAGCGTAACTGACGCTCAAAACCTGCTCTATTAGGTACTTAGTGCTTACGGGGGTGGGGGTAATAATACTTAGTGCTAAATCGGCAGATGTGAGAGAAGTTAAATGATTGCCTATGTTAATCATTATGTATAATAATTATTATATTGGCGCAGCATTATGCTGCCTATGCTAATATTAAATTATATTTTAATCACGCCTCAGTGGGCTTAGTTAATCGACAATATGGTTAGGATTGACGTAAGCTGATGACAGATCGCGTCGACCGCGCTTATGTCAACTCCATACATTTGGCCGGAGCCTTCCTTTTGACCAAAATATGTTTGCCAAATGTATCGTTTCATTTTTTTTCCTGTAACTGTAAATATTTCAGGATTTATTTCAGTACCATCGTGTAGAACCCTAAAGGTTAGATTAGGTTAGTTTTTATAAAATCCTGAGTTATTCACGGTTACAGAACACAAAGCGGGGTGGCAAATAGAACGGTTAGGAAACGATACATTTGGTAAACATATTTCGCCGAAACAAGGGTAACCTACACTTGGAGTTCATAGAAAATAGAAACTTTAGGTAGCAACGTTTGCATCTTGACTAGGCATTCAGTTATTGAATTTCACAGTGTCAAACGGTCGGAATTAGATGGAAAAAAACCATGAAATTTAAATGTACCATCAGCCCAACGGAACCCTATGACACCATAGAACGGTGTCACAGTGACATTATGATAAAAAAAAGATAAAAGATAAAAGAAATTTATTCAGTAAGTAGGCCGCACGGGCACTTTTACACGTCAAGAATCTACCAGGGCTTCCCAAGAGAAGACCACTGCTGAGAAGAAACGCCGCAAGAAACTCAGCAGTCAGTCATTTTTTAAACATATTTCTTATTACAATAGTACCTACTACTTAGTCTAGCATTATATAAATGCTATAAATATTAAATTAAATATAGTATCAAATAACATGCGTAGTTCAGCAGGAAAACATGCCAACTAAGAATCTTACGGGAGAGATAGAGAGAAAAAAAAAACACACACACACTTATGTGTATATAAGATGGTGCGAGACGACCGCATAAAAGTTTCGATATGTTTTCCTACATCAACGGTGTCCCCTAGAAACAATTTCGTTAACTCTTATTGGGTCTAAATCAAAACGTCACTGTGACACAGTTATATGGTGAGTCAGGGTTCCATTGCGCTGTAGATTTTGATGTAATAATGACTAGACCTCGTTATCTCAGGGCAGTGACGTCAAAATAGGGAAACATAGGGGCAATTGGCACTTTGATATTTATTGTAAGTAAAGTAATTGTTATTTAAAAAATGACAATCACAAATTACAAGAACATTACTATTTAAGTGTGGCCGGACTGTAAGGCTCTAAAATTAAGGTATGAAGATGAAAATATTCGAACTGTTATTATACAGTATATAGACACTTCATTGTTAATTATAAGGGCGATTACCAGACTGCGTAACAATAAAACCAATTAGCAGAAAATGCTGGCTCAAGCACTAGAAAAGCAGGGGGTTGTATGATATTAGTTAAGACTAATCACAAAATTCAAAACGGGACCAACAGCATGCATTTTCTGTGGTTAAGACTTCAACATGCGTTGAAACAAGACGATTTTTACGGTGGGTTGACCAGTGTTTTTTTGAGTTATTCGTTCCTTTAACTCAAAAAAATGCAAAGTTCATAATATTTTTTCAGTTAATTCCGCATATTATCGCTACTAACATTATAAATGCGAAAGTGTATATGACTATGTTTGTTATCAGATTCCCAATTGCCCCAATAGTATTTTGTGTTTTGAAAAGGGTTAAGTACCTTTCATTGTTTTTTTAAAGTGCCATTTGTACGAATTATTCAGACTATTTCAGACTGCCAATAAACTTGAAATAAATATAAGATTGTTCCAATTGGCCCCATACTCCCCTATTTTGCATTTGTGACATTTCACTGCCCTGAGATAACGAGGTCTAATAATGACGACTTGCCCCGTTACTAGAAAATTACTTAGGTACTTAAAATGAAAGGAAACGAATTTTGAATCCAACGAATTTTAATTAGTTAGGTTTTTCTATTTTCAATTACATGTATCAACGCTGTATAACATATTTTATATTTTTTTTTAGAAAAGAAGAACAACGGTTTGGATATCTACAGTTGTTTAGTCCAGAATGCGTAGTAAATAGATTTCATTAAAAAAAACAACTTACGAGATCTTTAAAACTGGAATATTATTTTGTGTCTCAAGTCGTATAGTTCGTTATTAACATTTATCAATAACTTAGATACCAATAAACATGTCATTTAAAAGGACACGAAAATACACCTGAAACTAAATTAATTGTTGCAATTAAGTCCTAAATAACTGGCATTTAAGCAAAACTTTTGCGTTAAAGCTAAAATAAAGCTGGCATCACATGCAAGGCTGCTCGATTAAGCTGCGGAACACATTGCTACATTAAATCAAATTAATTGTTAACACTGCCGTGTTTAATGAAGATGCGTCTTTGCCGCGACAAACTTGCGACAGGCGACGTTTATTCGGTCGCGAATTAACGAGCGCCTCTCTCGTAAACCCGACTTATGTCGTAAACCAAAAACTCGGTACAAGTGTTTGAAGCAATGTAGATTAATAATTAATACTTATATTGCATAAAACTTCCAGACATCTCATTAATAATGCAAGTAGTTAGGTAAGTACCTTGTATTTTGATATCTTATGAAAAAAAACTTATTTGATTTAGCCTGTCTACGAATATGTTTGCTGCACACGTTTTCTACATATGCGTTGCATTTAATATAAAGCAAACCAACCAAGCAACTATCGTTCACCCCTTATTAAAAGGCAATTCTCGTGAAACACCGCAAAGTACTACAGCGTGGTGAAAAATCTTGCGGTGGCGGAGCACCGGCGGCTCCTAATTAGGTCATTTGCCATAATTGCCAGCCCCAGATTGGTTTTTTCGCGTCGACAACGTCCCGCGGGACCCGGTACACTCTAATGAACACTTCTAGCGTTGAATAAAAATCGAATTTCTCTACAGCGGTCCTTTTAACGACGTAAACGTAACTACACCCGCTCGGGTGTGCATTTCAAAATGGTTCTTCTAAGTTAATCGCTCCGTAGCCTCTGAAGGTAGGAAGGTTCTGATACCGAGAGTTAGAAGCGTGGTAAAAACACTAATAATATGCCAATTTACTACTTTAAAGTTACTCTCATATGGAGATGCTCCATGTCACGCGAGAAAAACGAAAAAAAAAAAGTTATCCTGGAATGTTGTTAATGTATCTAAGTACATTTGTTATTTTATCACGTATCTAAATAGAATATCTCTAAATTCTACATAGCCTATTTAGTAATGCCGGGCAAAGGTCTTCCCCTCATTTTTCCAGTCATATATAATATATAATGAAATAATACTATGTTGGCTAACACATTACTCAAAGTTCACTTGTGTTCGATACATGCAAGAAAACAAACGCGTTAGGTACCTATCTCAAGTATCATTAACAAAATGTGCACTAAATATTTTTACGGCACCACTTGTATATTTCTCCATGGTAAGCGAGTAACATTGCTACAAGAATAATAATATATTATATATATATACCCTAGATTCCTTTTCAACATTAAGGAAGACTTAGTCGGCAAACCAATTAATTATAAGTACCTAGGTAAATAAATACATTCATCTAAATTCATCGTTTTACATGTACAATTTAAAAACTTATTTCTGTCTGGTTTGGTAGACCTTATCCTTGACATAAAAGGCGTCTGGTCATCGACTGGACCCGCCTTGTATCATTTAGAGAAAGATGGTGGTCGTGTCGCAGCCGAAAATGAAATCCAAAAGCCACCACTGGGATGAATGGACTTACATCTCTACAGAACTGATCTCGATAGTGGGTGGGCGTTGTTTCATGGAGTTCTCGCGCCTGCGCAGGCCCTCTCGGAACAGCACGAGGTTCTCGTAGTGCTCCGCGGACGAGTCAAGCAGGTCAACGCATGCGCGCAGGGCCGCCGCCTGCCGCTCCTTCTCTACCTCCATCGTCGACTCCGTCGCTTGGCTCGCCTTCATCACATTCTCAACCATGTCATCCATCCTAGAAGCCAAACTTAAATTGAACCTATGGCCCCTTTGTCAAGGTTTGAGGGTAAAGTGGAGGTAGAACTTTGTGTGATGATTTGATGAAGCAAATAAAGGTACAAATCTAATTGATATCCAAGGTATCTGGTACCTGCGTGACAAAAGAAAGAACCTTTGACCATGACCAATTGACCAGGTTAAAAGTTTGTTCAGTGACTATCATAGCTTGAACATAGATATTACAATATCAGAGAGGGCTCTCACTCAGAATTATCCTAATAGACAAATTTGGACACTAAAGGTTATGTATATCCTAATCGTAGACACGCTGCAGGTGTACGAACAGATATAGGTATAGAGCCGCAGTGCGATTCTGCCTGACGCGTGCGATGTAAGTTGAAGAAACACTGCATGAATAATATATTGATGCTAATTGAATAAGATACGCTACTATTACTTACATTCAGCTTAAATGTTCGTGTAACTATGACGATATAACATATATCTAACTATTGGCGGAAATGAACATTTTGGGAAATTGATCTAACAAATCTCTTGCATAATGTTATATTTGGTGATAACTAGAAAATAGATAAAAACCCCGCTTATGATGGGGACCCCTATTTTTAAGAACGCAACCGATTTTTATAAATCCTAGCAAAGAACCCTCAGAGTTAAACCAGCTTTATTTAAAAAAAGACGCGTCTGAATTGGTTCATCAGTTTGGGAGCTACGATGCCACAGACAGACACACAGACACATAGTTTTTAGGTTTTATATTGTTATGTATGTTAGTCTATAAGCTTTTTGAAATTATGGGCCTTGGTGCTCGAAAAAGAAACCTTTTTCTTTTTTTATAGACACACGGAATCAAAACTTATTACTTTTAACATTAACAATTTTTACGTCGGAGTTTAAACAACAGTTACAATAAAATAATCTTTGTGGAAATTTCATTGTAATTGCACTGATAAAAATAATTTCCTACAATTCCTACTACACACAGTAGGGCAAATAAAACTTAAGAGTGTTAAGACTGATCACAAAAAGTATCATCAAGTGCTTCAAAAACAGTAAAAGACAAAACATTCACATTTACTAATTGAATATTACTATTTAATTATTTTAAAATATTTACAGTTCTACTAAAACTATACAAATTAAAAAATATATACACATTTTCATCAAGACAATAAAATAACAGACGGTAAAATTTGGCCGCAAGCTTTAACTGTTTTTGCACCAGTACCTACCTAACAATAGCAGTATCGTTATCATTACTCTTATATTATAGTATATATGGATGGTGCAAAGTAGTGAATGTTCATGTTTTTTTGGTTAAAGATACTGTTTTTTTTTTTTGCAGTGTGACTTTACTCGAAAATATGCAACATTAGATCAGTATTTTAACGTTGTTAGTTTAAAATCGTATTCAAAATAAACTAAAGACATTTTTAGTTTGGTTTATTCATCCCAGGTAGGTACTGATAATGTTTGTTTGTATCGTTTGTTACGCTCTCGCAGCGGAGATACTCGTATCCTCCATACCAAAATTCATTTAAATTGGTTCAGCGGTTTAATTTATGAATGAATTATGAAATATGACATTACTCGAGGTCAAAAACAAAGTGGTATTTATGTAATAATTAGGAAATAGGGACTCCATGGATTCTAAAACCACGGTATGCCATCAATAGCCAGTTGACCCTAGTTATTTTAATCTAAAACGTACTTTCGTTTCCTTAACTCGAGATAAAAGCAGAAGAACACCGACACTATAACAATAACAGCAGCATTCGCTTGAGACCACGTAAGATGCTGGCTCAGGATGTGGAACCGGGTGACGCGCACCTTGGGCACCACGTCCCACACGGAGAAGTCGGGCACCAGCAGCGTCAGCGGCAACGCAAACGCCACCAGCGCCCCTACTACTGTCGTCACATCCCACTCGGTTCGCCCGTTAGACATTAAAACTCTATAATTTAGCCTCCTATACTCCAAAACAAAGCTATCACTTGCCCTAGAAAATTTAGACTGCAATGACATTTGAATGACAAAGTGAAGCTTCAGCGAAAAGTTATGTTAATTCAAAAAGGGTTTATATATTTAAAGAACTACAAATAGGTACTGCGTCTTGCAAGTTCAAGACGCAGAAGGTCTCAAGTCTTCCGGGTAAGAGCTCGCATAAGAGCATATAAGAAGGAACGGGACAGATACCTCTAAACCCGGAAGGCCTTTTTAACAGCTATCGCTCTGTACAGTCGAGTTCATAAATATGTGTACACTTTAGTTCACTGTCACAATTCATATTATGGCAATTTAATTAAACATGCCATTAAATAGACAAGGTACTAAAGTTTACAGATATTTATGAACTCGACTGTACTAGGTTGAATGAATGAGATTAAGAAGAATAGCATGTAAAGTTAGGCATTTGTAAGTTCCCTGTTCTATTAGGCAAAAGTTGCGAGGCGGCAAATGGGGCGGCGAGGAGTCGAGTCCATCACGCGGGCCAGCGACGACAGACTCACGCGGCATATCAATTTCGACTAGGTACACACAATAAAATTGGACGGTCTCCGGAGAGGGCTTAAACGATTCGCCGTTTTGTCTCGGGGCCCAGCTGTGTAATGACCGGGGCAGGAAAAAATTGTCAGCAAGAAAACGCGAGGGTAGTCGGGTTTATGTGCACGCGGCAGCTGGCGGCGGCGACGCGCTCCTAACGGCCTCTGCTTACCTCGCAAAACCCGCGCCAATTTTATTTATCGAAAATATAAACCGATTTGCGGAGGGCCCTCGTAAATTCTGGACGGCCGATTTATAGCGGTTACAGGGCGCGCTTAAAACCAACTTGCTTCTTAAGAACTCCTCTTCCTATTCTTTATTCCGTTACGTAAACAGATTGTGATCTTAACTCGATACCGACCCTGCAGGATCCTTCTAAAAACATTTTAATAAAACACTACTAAGTACATACTCACCCTCTTGTCTGTAAAGCCTTGCTCGCCTGCCGCAAAAAACTGAATTCTAAACTTTTATTCTTTATTAAACTCATGCCATGCCGATGCAACTCAGCCGAAACCTCGAATTAAAGTACCTACCAACTACCAACAAGGTAGGGTACGGGCAACAAAAGATGAAAGATTAAGCGCCTACACCAACTTTGGACAGTTTATTCTCAGTAAAATTAACAAATTTCACCCTGTTTTATGTTTTTATATGGTACAGTATATGGTCTAGATTAAAGATGACTATTATAAAGCCTGTTATTATAACACAGTATTTTTCTAAAAATCGTTGAAACCAAAAATGTACCGATTTTCCCAAAAGATGAACAGCGTGCCAAAATTCTGAACGGTTTGGGCCCAAAAATTGAACTAACATAATAAAAAACCTAACTATATCATTTTAATTTTAAGGAATTTTTTGAAATAAAATGCATGTTACCTAACGAAATCAGTCTTTGTTTTTAAATTGTTTACATTTATTTTATATTACTTACCTACATACGGTTCCTATTTTTCAGGCAAATATGTGTTATAAAAACAACAAATTTGTATTTTTTATCAATAATCATTAGCAAAATTACTTGCTTATCTTTTGAGAAACAGACAAACAGAGTTACTTTCACATTTTTAATATTAGCAAACATTTCCATAAACATTAGCAGTGAAACTTGGTTCAACTTTAGGACACAGAATTTATGAAATGAACGAAGAAAATCAATTCGAATTCACCTATTGGAATAGAATCCAAAACATGAATTAGTAAATTTAATTCGTTCAAGTATTAGGCACACATTTTATTATTGAACAGTCATAATTTTCATAGTAATTGAAACTACAAAATCATTGGATTAAACATCAAAAGTTATGTTCATCTTTTCGTTTAAAAATACAAGAGCATTTAACAATCATTTTAAGAAATAAAGTTTCCATCTATCATCTTAGTACGATTTATTAAGAAGCTTTTCAAAAAGTACCTAGTCCTAGTAGCTGAACACCGTTCAAGTATTGGCTTATGTATACATTTTTGACACCAATACTTGACGATATTTCTCGTAAATTAACAAAAAAAAAAAACTATAAAAACAATAAAAGAGAGATTAATCAAGAATACATACTAAGCAAATCCTTTTAAGACTGTCAATTATTGAATTTTATAAGTAATTAAAAGCTTAAATTTGGAGTGCACTGACCTTATCTATTTTCCCATACTTACTTTCGAAGTTTTCATCGGGAAGCTCCAGAGGGCCGTGCCAAGATGCATTGCGCTAACTAGCGTTTCTATTCGGTTCGTTTTTAAACCGATCGCGTCACTGGTAGATGACGTCGTTCATCTTTTGGTGCCCGTACCCTATGTGTTTTATCTTTGTACCCGTAAAACATAATTCACAAATAAAAATTGTAAATACCTACTTAAACTGTAATACCTATGTTAGTGATAAGGAAGGCTCTTTCGTTAAAGGCCAACCTGTCGTAACGCAGAGAGGAATTTGTACAAAGGCTTTACCATACACCAGCACGGGTAGCACAAGTTGTATTTTCTCGCTTGTCGCTCAGTGCGTCTCTATCGTTACTGATTAGATGGAAAGGGAGATCCGAGCGACAAACAAGTCGCGGGCAACTTGTGCTAGCCGTGCTGGTAAAAGGTGGCTATGCCTAGTGAAACGTATGGTCGAAGAATCCCATTCATCAAGGTGATGCGGTGGTGGAATGGTATGATAGTGGTACTCTGCGGCAGGTAAGACACTTCTACACTTCCCATAATAAAACTAACTGACTTAACTTTAACTGTAACTTTCAGCAGCCATAATAAATATATCTGACACGTATCTATTACTAGAGGCATGAAAGCGTGTCAGATATTTTTGAGCGCAATGTAGCTCAGGTACAGCAAGCAATCCGGATGGAGAGGGAATCCAATCCATCATCTGGGCACCGAATGATTTGAGCCGCTCCACATTTAATGAGTACCTGTCAAATGGAAGAAGAACTTATGATGATTATATAATATAGCTAGTCTGCATTTGAGCACTTAAAAGGTGATTCGGGTTTGTACTTCTCTCTCTCGCTCTTAATAAGAGCCTATGAGAGCGAGTGCGAGAAGTACAAAGTTCAAAGCCGTTACTGTCAAGTAAATAAGAGCTACCAAAACGTTGACAATACGGATAACACATCAAAGTCAATATCACAGATACTAGGTACTTACAACTTAGTTGTAATACTTATGGTTTTACCCAGTAGCATTTCGGCCCTGTTTCAAGTGTTATTTTTTAATATTTTTTGGGATCAGTTTAACTATCATTTATTTTTACCCGACTGCGTCAGAAGGAGGGTTATATTTTTCGAGTGTATGTATGAAAGTATGTATGTATGTATGTATGTAGGTATTGTGACGATCGTACCACCCGGAGGTACAACACGCGACAATACTGAATATAAACGGAATAAACAAGAGACAAAATGTTGTACAATAAGTTGAAGAGATATGGAGTCTTCTAGGACGTATGATGAGGAGCTTAATGAAACAGGTTAGTAAATATCACAGTCTTTATTCCTATGCAGCTCTACACATGATGGTATTAAATTGTGAACATAACTTTGCGCATAATTCTTACTCTACCAGAAAATATGTTTAGCTCAGCGGAAGGCTGGTCGTTTTACATAAAGTACAGGTTCTTATGTGATAATTCACAATTCTTAGATAGTAAGTTGTTAGTCCCTATTTATAGAGTTGCCACCAATTCCAATTTGAGTTCAAATAACTATTATTGATATCCTAATTCCCTAATTATAAATATAATTTCTACAGACCTTGATCTGGAGAAAACCTTCGTTCCTGGACGATCGACTCGATGTAGTCCCAGGTCGGCAAACTGGTGGTGCGGCCCCAGCACACTGCGTTGCAAGCCACAGTACCCTCGGGCAGCTCACAGCAGCTTGTGAAGGTCTACTGAATCCTCGTGCCTATAGCACGCCTACTAAAGGTTGGTTTATACCTTTATGTCCTACTTCACTAATTGTATGAATTTACTGAATGATCAGGAACCTAAACATGAATTTATTTCTTACAGATCTAAAGAGAGTTCCTGCCAAATACTTAATGACTGAATAAACTAATTCATAGCTTTAGTGAACCTGAATATAGTTGGAGCCTGAATCGGAATAACTGAATGCAATACTACAAAATAAATCATCCAACCATAAAGGCAAATCAGAAAGCTAAATTATTCGGAAACCTAAACGGAATAACAGAAACTATGTAGACGGAAACTTAAATCAGTACATAACTGAATATAGTTAAACGAAACTAACGAAACCTTAAACGCTTAAGAAAATACCCAGTCCAGCTGTAAAGACACAGAGAAATTGCTCTGATTAGCACTACGGTTAAGAACTATATGAGACATGAGGGCTAACATTTTAGATAACAAAATTATGAATCTTACCGGAAAACTTCAAGGAAAACCCCTGGTAATCTCGACGCTAAGACATTCCCTCCTCTCCACGTGTGACAAACAATCACTGAAAATTCACCATATGGTCACAGAATTGCACAATAATTGCAACAAATGCCTCCATCAGAAAGATGTTATTCATTCTTACTTACAAGTTTATTTCTCCGAAATATGACTGAAAGTATGTACTATATCTCCACAGCAGGAGCTTGGTTATTTTATCGAGGATGGCTCCTCCGCTGTGGTTCAGCTTAAGTCTGATTTTATAATGGCCATCATCTTGCTGATTTTTATGCAAGCAGAAAGCTAGTCAAAATATAGATGCAATAAAATGCATAGAATGTAGCTATATAATTTAATCTGATTAGTATGGGTAATTAGGTACTTAATTAATACATTACTTACTACATTAAATGTTCTTCTGACTGAAATGTATTTCTTTAATTCTTGTATGTACAATTACAGCCAAAATATATCTTTAAATTGTTTTTTTTATTGAATAAATGTAAATAACTATTTACTCCATTTATTGATTTATAACAAATATTTAATAATCCCATAATCCTATAGTAATTTCCCTAACGCGGCAACACTAACCTACAAAACTATGGTGTTGACGTTTAACATACAAAAGTAATGAACAGTAATGCCATATACACCTTAAATATTTCCCCAGTCTTTAGGTTCCGTTTCACGCAGGAAATGCAACGTTACAGTATGTATGTCTATTTCTGGGCACGCTCTGCAGCCTAAACGGCTTGACGGATTTTAACAAACGAGGTGTCATTCGATTTGTCTTAATTGCCGAAGTGACATAGGGTATATAATATTTCAATATGACGTCCGCGGAAAAAAATATGGAGGGGGAATAAAAAAATATATTTTTTATTATAACAATATGGGTATCAAATGAAAGCTATTAAATCGCCCATTCGAAATATATATATTATAAAACTTTTATGCTACTATTTTGACAGGAAAGTCAAAAAATACGTAAATGTATATATAATAAACTCCTTTCGCTAGAAAGAGAGTTTCGCTTCAAATTACAAGCGAAATCACTGGTAGCTTCGCGACATTAAAAATTTAAGCTCCAGAGTTCATATATTGCTTAGTAATAATTAATTAAACCACTATTTTATTAATAAAAACTAATAAATTAAATTATTAAAAATAAACAAAAAACCCGACCGCAATAAAAAAAACAACTGAGAAGCGAAAAACAAGCTATACATATAATCTATAGAAAATTTTAAGACCATGAACTTATTGATATTTATAGCAATTTAAATTTAACTTGAATATTGGTAAAGGTATTGCAGGCGGGGACAAGCAATGAATGTCAAAACCTATTTCTTGAAAAAAAAAAACATTTGGACTAGCTTGTCCCCGCCTGGAACACCTTTTCCAATATTCAAGTTAAATTTAAATTGTTATATATCAATAAGTACACGGTCTTACAATTTTGTATAGGTAGATTATATAGCTTGTTTTTCGCTTTTCAGTTGTTTTTTTATTGCAGTCGGGTTTTTTTTACTTAAAAGCTCACTCAAGTGTATCGAAATAGTCTACTTGAATAGGGTATCGCGTGTCGAGTAACATTGGCTCACAGAATTAACAAGCTCGGCGGTGACTAGATCGCGAACGGCTCCCGCGGGCCGCGGCCGGACCACGCGAATCAATTAGGTGATTTGAGGGTAGCATGCGTGCGCCGAGTCAATAGAAACCCTTATTACTTGCCCACTTAATGGAATTATTTGTGTTCAGAATCTTTAAGCGGTCTACTGGTTGGTCATATACGCACCGTGTAGCTGTTAGTCATGGGCGCTATAGTACATGCCAAGATGCACTACGCTAACTATCGTTTCTATTCGATTCTTTTTTAAACCAATCGCGCCACTGGTAGATGACGTGATACGAAAAGTCACGTGGTCTTCCAGTGACGCGATTGGTTTAAAAACGAATCGAATAGTTAGCGGTAGTTAGCGTAATGCATCTTGGCAGGGCCCTCTTCTTGGGTGTTATTCTCTTAAAAACGGCGTATAGTCGATCGGACGAGTGAACGAGTGAACGTGGCGTAGCTTATACAGTGTGTGACATCCATAAGAACATACATTTTAAGTAACGATAGCTTTAAGTGCTGATAACCCTTTACAGACGGAATTAAGTTAATAGCTCCAATAAATTTAGTGTAATTCATTTTTAAAAGGTCCATCGAGCAGCAATGTATAACATTAAGTCCAAGTTAATCGCAAGTTAATTGAGGGTTAATTGAGCTATTTATGATACATTGCGTGGCGAATTAGTTAGTATGAAAAAAAAGTACAACTTTTGTTAACAATACACATGTTTTTATATTAATTAGGATGCATATTAAAAATAGTCAAAATATATGTTCGTATGGACGTCACACACTGTATAAACCGGCGAGTTTAAGTAGTCCCGTCAGAGCGTACAAAACACATTTTAGCGCGTGCATTCTCAATTAGGCGGCAGGGCTTCTGTCGAACGATCGAACGTATAAGGCTGCCTAATTGAGAATACACGCGCTAAAATGTGTTTTGTACGCTCTGACGGGACTACTTAAACTCGCCGGTTTTTATAAGCTGCGCTGCGTTCACTCGTTCACTCGTTCGACCGACCGAACTCCGTTTTGAAAGAGAATAACACCCCAGTACAAAATAATGCAACCTGAGCTTTGAGTTAGCTTTAGTGGTGTAGCCAAATTAGGGAATATGCATGGATTTTTTAAATCGCATTTCTCAAAATATGAAAAAAATACCGTAAAAGATTAAAATCGGTCAAGAAATACGGATGATACAAGCATTATAAACTGCTAATAATTGTGCAGTTTGGTAGGAACAAATCTTTGTTGACTTATATCTTGGTTATTTTTATAGCTATTCAAAAAATGATTTATCTCACCTTTTTGTTACATGAATCAGCTTTCTTGAAGCTGTAAAAAAAACATGCGTATTCCCTATTGTATGGATAATTAATTATAAAAATTGTTTTCGTAATTTCGCCATAAAAAAAAGATTAAATTATCAATATTGTGTAATTACAAAATTAAATCTTGTACGACTGATTTTGGTAAATCAATGAAAATGTTAAGCTGTTTCTTATAGAGTCTAACTTCTGCCCGCGTCTGAATATGCAAAAAATCCAGTCGCGGCCATTTACAGATTAAACTATAGATACTCGTATAATGTTAGGTACAGTCGAGTTCATAAATACACTAATATACACTTTAGTACCTTGTCTATTTAATGTCATGTTTAAACTGCCATACCTAAGGTCTGTTCATCCTTACTTGCCTTATATAGTAGACAACTTTGTAACCTTAAAATGAACCTTGTTTGGATAAAACAGCTCTTTTGTCGTAAATAAAGTAAACCGAGTTAAAATTTTGGACATCACTTGGCCAATGTATTGCTTTATATAAATGATATGTGATTGCTTTATTTAAAGATAAAAAGATAAAAGAAATTTATTCAGTAAGTACGCCGCACGGGCACTTTTACACGTCAAGAATCTACCAGCGCTTCCCAAGAGAAGACCACTGCTGAGAAGAAACGCCGCAAGAAACTCAGCAGTCAGTAATTTTTTAAACATATTTCTTATTACAATGGTACTACTTAGTCTAGCATTATATCACTACATTATTATAAAACAAAGTCGCTTGCCGCTGTCTGTCTGTACTTAGATTAGATGCTTAGATCTTCAAAAGTACGCAACGGATTTTGATGCGGGTTTTTTTAATAGATAGAGTGATTCAAGGGGGAGGTTTATATGTATAATGCATGCATAATATAGTACAGAAACACTGATAATTTTAGAGGTTTCTAATGTGATGTCGTAAATAAACACATATTTTTGCGCTTACATTGCAAACGCTGGCTAAACCTTAAGAGATATATCAAAATAATGTACTGAAGATTTGTAGTTCTTCAAAAAACCTAAAGAAAAGTCCGCGATGGCATATGTCTATCTCCTAAGGATGAATCACAGTAACCATTTTTATCTTTAAAATTTTATTAAAAAATATTAGGTTATTTGCGAAGCTATTTTCTCCAATTCAGTATTTATTCTTATCCATATAAAAACGTTAGTTACCTTGGGAATTTAATGTAGATTAAAATTGTCCTTTACACTATATTATTTAAATAAATACTTTAGAAGATATGGCAGATTCAAAATTACGCGCAACCTAAATCTGTATTATCGAAACGCTTGGCCGCCGGCCCTATAGCCACGTATAGCCACGCTTCGCCCTTTAGTACCTACAGCCTGCAGCATCACATAGTATCAAACACCGGAGCTCTCCTGTTACTTACGTAGGTACTTATATTTATATTAAGCTTTTCAAATTGTTAAATTAGGGAAATGGGTAGGTAGTTCGATTGAGTTTTGGTTTTGATTAAAATATATTGTCTACACTTCTATACTTAGAGGTATTATAAAGAGGAAGGATTAGATTTTTGTCTGTTTGTTTGAATTTAATAGGCTCCGAAACTACTGGACCGATTTGGAAAATTCTTTCACCATTAGAATCCTACACTATCCCTGATGAACATAGGATATATTATATTTTCAAAAAAGTTAGGGATCCGTATGAAAGCTTCGATAATGTAACCCAAGGTGTGAAAAATATACCAAAAAAAATCCTTATATCGCGTACGCTGCGGAAACTATTGACAATAGAGCAATGTGATGTACTACAGTTTTATAGAAGACATCAATTTCTAAAAAAAATTTACAATACCATATGTCTAACTATTACAGTTATGTCACAATAACTACTTTTTCATGTTAAAATATGCAATAGTAACGCCGGTTCTAACTAGGCCCCATTATTCGTACCTTGGTATTAATCTGTATCCAAATAAATCATTTCGTTTTCAAGGCTATATCAGTACCTGTAAATTACTTTTTGAATTATTCAAATCGGACATACCATTCAAAAGTTATGATGAGTGTAATAATTATCAAAATTGAAATATAAGAAACAGGCTGAAACAGCCCTCTAAGTGTCTTTAATTGGTTTTATCTACAACAGAGAATAGATAGACACGTAAAATTTGGGTAACGGTTCCTGTATATTGTGTAAATGAGTCAGCAGAGCATCAAAGAGTGTATGACATACCTACATAGGTACATTAAATCACGCCTGTTTCACAGATGGGTAGGTAGAGACCACTTCTTTCTTTTCACTTTCAAGAGTGTATGTGATGATGAGAAATCTTTTACTTAAGTATCTAATAATTTAACCGAAACCATGCATCTCTTCTCTAATCTCTTCTCTAAATAGTATAAATTAAAGTCGCTTCGCGTTGTCTGCCTGTTCCTCCGCTAACTCCTCCTAAACCACGCAACGGATTATGATACGGTTTTCACTGTCATTTAGGGAATGTATTCTTGATGGTTTATATTTACATTTCATTCTAATTAAGTTTAACTATATTAGTTGAGAAAACTCAATGTTTTCCTACCACGCCGTCAAAAATACTTATGTATGCTTAGATCTTTAAAAGTACGCAACAGATTTTGATGCGGGTTTTTTTAATAGATAGAGTGATTCAAGGGGAAGGTTTATATGTATAATACATGCATAATATAGTACAGAAACACTGAAAATTTAAGAGGTTTCTAATGTGATGTCGTAAATAAACACATTTTTTCGGGCCCTTACATAGCTTACGCTGGCTAAACCTTAAGAGATGTGTCAAGATAATGTACTGAAGAATCGTAGTTCTCTAAAAAAACTAGAGAAACGTCCTGGATGGCATATGTCTATCTCCTAAGATTGACTCACAGTAACCATTTTTATGATTATGATTTTATTTTAAAATATTAGATTATTACCGAAGCTATTCTGTCCGATTCAGTATTTAACCTTATCCATATAAATACGTTGGTTACCTTGGGCATTTAATGTAGATTAATATTGTCCCGTACAATATATTATTTAAATAAATACTTTAGAATATATGGCAGATTCAAAATTACGCGCAACATAGATTAGAATTCAAAACAAATATGAGTTTCGTTGTCTGCACGTATGAAAACGGCTTTTTGCTCAAAATAAGAAATGGACAGAAGCCCCAAGATAATAGGAGCTTTATTTATTAATCTTCAAAATGAGAACCATTGCGTTTTAGTAAAATAATAAGTCGGCAATGTTTATTCCGAAATTAATAATATTAATTCTAAGACTGTACTAAGGAGAGAGCTATTTTATCACCAACCAATATCAAGTAGGTATAGAAAATCAATGCACGACACAAAAATACTACTCTGTAGACACTGTGCTCGACCTGGAGGAGGCTATCCATTTCCCATTTTGGTTTTGAAAGAAGGGTGTCCTTTTATTTCACAACGGAACCTTAATCCACCCAAATAACATCTTTAAAAGCGTTGATAATAGAGTACACAATACTGACCGGATGTGCGGCTGGAAAAGTCGTTTTAATTCCCCGGATTCCATACTTTCCTGTTTAAACGACTGCAATGACAATTTACAAGTCACAAGGTCAAACATTCAAAGTTGCGGGCTTAGACCTGTGGGCCTAATATGGCTGCGTTTATCGCGTGACAAAGTGTGGATAAGGCATCCGTCAACTTCTGACACGTGAATAAGTACGAGAGTGACGACGGATGCTTTATCCACATTTGACGCGCGATGTTGACGCAGCCATGCTACTAGGCCTGAGCGTTGAGTGTTTTTCCCATAGAGGTATGTAGCCCTTTCGCGCGTCACATCCAGGCAAAATTTGTTTGTATTGTGCAATGAGAAGTCCGCTGTAAACATTGTATATAGAGAAATTCTGTGAAAGCTGGCAGTCATGATTTGAATTGAATTTAAAATCTAACGGCATCAAAAACTCCATTTCGCAAAATTTGACGTCTTTCTAAAATCGTCATGCAATAAAACCTCTATGCATAATGCACCTATCTATAATTTGAAAAGTATATTATTCCAGATCAACTTGGATTATTTTAACTTATAATAACCGAAGCGAAGCGAGGGCGGGTCGCTAGTAAAGCTATAAATATTAAAAATTAAATATAGTATCAAATAACATGCGTAGTTCAGCAGGAAAAAATGCCAGTTAAGAATTTTACGGGAGAGATAGAGAGAAAAAAAAAACCACATACTTATGTGTATATAAGATGGTGCGAGACGACCACATAAAAGTTTCGATATGTTTTCCTACATCAACGGTGTCCCCTAGACAAGATAAAGATTTTGCATTTGAATAAATTATTATTGACTAAGTTTCGGGTTTAGGCCATGCATTTTTGTCTGTTAGATAGTCCTCGATCCTATAATACGCTTTAGACATTAACGACCTTTTTCTAGTAATTTTTAAGTGCTGGAAAGGGTAACTTTAAAACTTCGTCAGGTAATTTATTATAGAAATGAATGCATTGACCAACAAGTGATTTATATACTTTACGGACGCGGAATTTTAGGATAGCGATTTTATTTTTATTTCTGGTATTTAAATTATGTATATCAGAATTTTTGGTGAAAGAATCTAAATTTCTAATAACGTAAATAATTTTCTCGTAAATAAATTGAGACGCTACAGTCAAGATATTAATTTCTTTAAAAAGTTCTCTAAATGAGTCACGGGAATTTAAATTGTAAATAGAACGAATGGCTCTTTTTTGTAACACAAATACAGTTTGTGTCAGCTGCCTTACCCCAAACCAGAATACCGTACGACATGACACTATGGAAATAACTATAATAGACTAAGCGAGCTGTCTCAACATTGGTTAGTTGTCTAATTGTCCTAACGGCGTAAGCTGCCGAACTTAGTTTACCTGCCAGTACAGCTATATGGGGACTCCATTGCAAATATTTATCTAATGTTATGCCTAAGAAAATTGCCTTATCTACCATTTGGAAACACTCGTCATTTAGAAAAATACTAGAATGTATCGGTTTAACATTAGGCAAAGCGAACCTAACACATTTCGTTTTCTTAGCATTTAGTAGCAAATTGTTGCTAGTAAACCAATTAAGTACTTTAACTAGTGTGCTGTTAATCCTACTGTAGTGTACGGATTTTCTATCTACCTTGAAAATTAGTGAAGTATCATCAGCAAAAAGTACAATATCACAAAGTTTATCTACTGTTGGTGGCAAGTCATTTATGTAAACCAAAAATAAAAAAGGACCTAAAATAGAGCCTTGAGGCACACCTATTTTCACTGTAGCTCCAACAGATTGCGTTTTGTTTACAACAACTGTTTGAGTTCTATCACTTAGATAAGAAGTTCTAATTTTAAAATAAGGGTCGTATGATCCACGCAATCAAAAGCTTTAGAAAGATCACAAAATATTCCTACTGCATCGCAAGATTTCTCCCAACTGTTATATATATGTTTAATGAGTACAGATGCCGCATCAATTGTTGATCGACCTCTGGTAAAGCCAAACTGGTTATTGTTAAGTAGTTTATTTCTGTTAAAGTGACCTAACATATCCTTCAGCATTACTTTTTCAAAGACTTTACTTAAAACTGGTAGTATGGAAATGGGACGGAAGTTCGTTATATCACTCATCTCGCCCGATTTAAAAAGAGGTATTACTTTACTATATTTCATGAGATCTGGAAAGACCCCCTCTGATATGCAATTATTGTAGATTAATGCTAGATGGGGTGCAATTACATCTATGATATGAAAGAGTACCTTAACTGATGTGCCCCACAAATCTTCATTCTTTTTTAAACTAAGTGATTTAAATATTTTGACTATTGAATCTGAATTTACAGGGCTGAAATCAAAGTTTATATTACATTTACTGACATTAGTGCTAAGTAATGATTGAGCTTCAACCGCGGATGATTTAAGACATTTCGTAGTATTAATGGCTATGTTAGAAAAATAATCTTCGAATGCTAAGGCAACGTCTTTATTTGACGTGATTTGTTGGTCACCTGTGTTCAGAGTGACTTGATTATCACGTTTTTGATTTTCCCGTTTCTCTATTTATAATATTCCATACAGTTTTTACCTTGTTGTCAGATGATTTAAGTTTGAGACTAAGAAAATTTGCCTTGGCAGTTAAACAAACTTGCTTAAAGGTCCTTGAATAATTCTTAACATAATTTAGGAAGTCAGCATTCTTATTGTCCTCCCTCTCTCTATATAGGTCATAAAGCCTATTTCTACTTTTATGAATGCCTGCAGTAGCCCATTCACTAAATTTTGTTTTCGACCTAGAAATAGTTTTCATTTTAAAATTGTTGTTAAATTGATGTAGAATTACGCCGAAGAAGTCTTTATACAAACTATTACACTCATTCTGTAAAAAAGGTAACACTGAAAGATTACTCTGAACTTTATTTTTGAATAATTCCAAACGATTACTAGTTATAGGTCGGTATGTTATTGTGTCAGGTTTTTGATAAAAATCATAGATGAAAGATGCCTTCTGACCACTATGGTCAGAATTAAAACAATTTAATAGGTATTTCTTTATCCAAACATTCGCATCTACAAAAATTATTATCTAAGCAGGTTGCACTACTAACACCTATCCGTGTGGGTTCTAAGAACTAGGGCATGCATCCCGGTATTCCGGAATCTCGTAATTCACTTTGTTATTAATCACGGTGATTACTTTGTAAAACAATAAATACCATTTAACACTTAAATTGTCTTTAGTTTTTTCAAACGACAGAACTTAAAAGGCACCCCTCGTATCGTAAGGTAATGAGATCTAACTTTGCTACCACAGGTAATGCTGGTCATTGCCTACAGGTTCTGAACGCATAATAGAGGACTTATGATATGTATGTAGATGAACTTTTTTTAATATTGATACGAACGGCACTGTCCATACTGAGGCTACATTTGTGTCAAACTGGGTCGCCTAAACAAAAAATGTATTTTAGGTATTAAATAAAACAACTGAAATAATAAATGGTTTGTATAATATGATTTATATTATTATGTGAATGACTACAAATATACAAAATATCAGTCGTCTTATCATTTAACTCTGGTAACTCTCGTTTATAATAATAATTGTGAAGTTGCAAAAACAAGCTTCCAGCGAGAAAAAACCACTAATTTATTACTAAGAGCGATGTTACAAAAGCTCAACATCGCATTTTTTCATGTTTAGAGTTCCGTAGCTTAAGGGTGCCAGGGTTTTTAAAAATCCCTGTACAAGAAATGCAGAAAAGTGTATTTTTTGTACACGCTGTTTATTTAGGTGCCAAAATAAGTTTTCAAATTAGTTTGTCTCATAAATAGATTAAATCAATTCGATGTTTCTAAGCGGTCAGCCATTTTGTGTTGCTTAACTTTGCTGGGTAACTTTTTTTTTAACAACGAGTCAGGTAATTGTTGTGGTTTCCATAGTATTATTTACCATTTTATTAGTATTCAAATTAAGCACGGAACCCTGGCCGAAGTTGCGAAAGTGTGACTCGCACTTGACCTGATACTGAAGTGAAACGGATTGAAAATATTCTCCATTGTACCCTATTTAACTTATACAATGTGCATTTAAATCAATAATGCAATATTTTTTAGAGCTTGAAGAATGTCAAACGACATCATATTTGCATTACTTACATAATGTAAAAATTGTAGGCCTTGTCTTAAAAAATATTACAAAACACACACAAATACACAGAATAGAATTTCACTCAATTTCAGTACAATTATTTTATTAAGAAAAACGTAAATTGCGATGTTGTCAACTCGGCTTTTGTAAAAGGGCTCTAAAGAATGCTGCCACTATATTTTATGAAGTGAAGACTAAGCAATACCGTATAAGTATGTAAGTTAGGAAGTGGCTCTAGTTATTTAACACTCTATCACCTTATTATAATTAAGAATTCATACAAGAATTTTGTTCCACACATTAATAGAAAACAACATTACTTTGTACTGCCGCACTCAGAGACATCAATTAAATTTAATGCTTCATTAAAGTTACTGCTGTCACTTTCTTTGCTATAGCAATAGAATAAGACATCACGTCACTAAACCAGCATTAAATTTAATTGACGTCTCTGAGTGCGGCAGTTAGTCTAATACCTGCTAATGAAGTGCCTGGTTAATTAGGCGATATAGGTGCTAAATAGTGTCTGTCAATGCTGGCCGCTTTAGTAATCACAACGGCTGGTAAAAACAAATTAATTGTAATTTCAAAATCATGACAAAACCATGAAACTACAATTAATTTAACATTATAGATAAATCAATTATATTATATGTAAATCAACATGAAAATTGTGATATGATATTGACATTTTGTGGGCGTGGATGGATGCTATTTGCTAATTATATTCTAATATACAAAATAATATTAAATGAAGTGTATAATTACCAATCTCTCATATCACATTCAAAATAATTGTTTTAGATTCTTAAATACCAATTAACTACCTACCTAGTACCTACATAATAAAGGACTTACACGATTGGGTCTTATTATATTTCTTACGCAGGAATAAAACTGTGGTGAATCTTATACGCAGCATAAAATTTTAAGTATCACTTTTAATCAGCAACATTTTTTCTGCGGTGAAATATACTGGCACCGCCAAATAAAAAAAAATGCTTGATAACAATTATGTCTATAAGTGACTGCTAAATAAATAGTCATGAAACAAAAGGATAAGGTACTTGCTCGGCTAGAATAGTATAGGATACACAATTGGTTAACAGGTAAATCATATCCATAAACATTTTTATCTTATAAGTTATAAATAGTATAAATAAGTTACATTTAAAATACATAGGTACCAAAAGCGCAGCTACCTCAACTCTTGCTTCGCTCGGTCGGGACGTCATCGACTCGCTTCGCTCGTCACCTCCCCCTTCTTTTTGTATTGAGCCCTAAATGTTTGTGCTCCAGGGCCTACTCGTGACAGTTCTGGATTTGTTTACTTTTATACAATTTACCGAAATTTGATTAACCATTGATTGTTTAGCATCACTAAATATGATATAACATTTATAAAACAAAGTCCCCCGCCGCGTGCGTTTGTCTTTATGCTTGCGATAATCTCAAAGTACTGAACGGATTTTCATGCGGTTTTCGCCAACAGTTAGATAATTTTTCACTGAATGTTTTTATGTAAGTATAACAAATTCTGGTTTATGTACGGGTGTTAAATAAACCTCACATAAACCGAAGCGAAGCGAGGTCGGGTCACTTGTTTTAAATATTTGGTTCATCATAGGTAATTAATTACCATACCAACTTACTATGTTTGCCAGCAGAATATATTTTTCTGCTGAACAAAACCATATTTTACCAACGGTTAAAATGATAGTCCATAAAACACAGCTAACACCAGATTTTAGGAAAACACAAGCGTTATTTGCTTTTATTAGCGTTGCGAATATGTAATGAAGAAAAGCAAGTAAAAAAAAAAATAGGTAGGACACTATTTTTGCCCTGATGCTTATTTGGAAAACAGTGCTATGACCGGAATTTACTGTAAAAAAAACCAATTCTTTGTTTATTAAAGATATGCTAAAGATTTACTTTATAATAATAAAGGACAAAGTACGTATAATGAAATATTCCACGATACAGTATAACATAAGCTGTTTACTCTAGTTACAACTTGTTTACCTCGCGGGATCTTGCTATCTCGAATGAAAGTGTGACAATGTTTCTATAATTCTACACACAGCATGATTTAATGCACTTGTTATTTGAACCTACATATAGATAATTTCCTAGACAATACTCTTATTAAGGTGACTACTACTATCAGAATAAATGTTCATGCATAAAGGCACTTATATTATACCAAATCCTGGAGATTATAGTCCTTAAGTTACTACTTACTTAGGTACTTCGAGTTACATTCTTTGTTATAATGGCTACTATCCCGGGCCTCTATTGTACTGGGTTAAACCATATTACTTCGGACGTTTGGTCGTATTGTCAACGTTACGTTAGCTCTTATTTACTCGACAGTAATAGCGGCCGAGTTAATAGCAATACCATAACACGCCAAAAGCAATTTTGTTTTACCCAGTAGAATAGAGGCCCAGTGGATTTACTTACCTTTAGTGTCATAAATTTTATGATGTGCATTCATAGGTACAATGACGGAACTTCACTTAACCCTTCTTTGCATGCTGATGGAAATTTCCATCATAACATAATGCCAACTTTATTTTTTATCCATTTTTTTTATGCTAATTCAAAATCAAATAGGGTTTGAATTCACGACCTTTTTCATTTTTATGTTATTAAGGGTTAACTGTTATTAATAAATATTTTTAAAGCCTTTCTTTCATTCTGTATCAAACGCGAGAGGAGTAAAACCATTTTGTAAACAATGTAAGTAAAGTGCGGCCATAATAATAATAATACATATTGCGATGGTAGGTAGTATTCCCAGTTTCTTAATAACTTTCGGCTGGCTATCGCTAATCGCTATCACGCTTGCACACGCAACTGATAGTATATTTGTCACTCGTGTCATAGAAAAACGAAGATCGCCGTTCGCTATTAAGAAAATGGTAGCACTGTACAGGTATCGCAACGAATGTAACACTCACGCATACAGCGTCATGTTACGTTATGGACAACGTGTTGTACCGATAGCAATAGCAAAAGCAAGCCGCTAGATCGACGTCGATTAACGTCGAATAAAAAGTTTATTTTTTATAAAAATTTACACTTTTCCTTAAAAATATATCCCAAACAAATACTTTGTATTGACGTACCATTGCGAAAATAAATAGATGTGTCTCGCAATATCAGTGGGCCATTCTACTTTTCAGTGTACATTTTTGTTATCGTCCGATAACAAGTATACTAAATTATGAATCCGCGAATAAATAAATAACATGAACTTAGAATGTTTAAGTTTAACAGTTTTCAAAAAAACAACTTTTAAATTACTCAATTATCGTTGAAGAATCTTGGTAGCTCAGTGGTAAATTGCACTTATTCCATAGAAAAGGCGGGGACATCAATGTCCACTGCGTTATCACTTTATAGTTATTACATATAACTTTTTATTCTAATTATAATTATTCTAATTTAGAATTATTCTAATTATAAGCTTGTTTATGTTCCTTTTCGAGTTTCAAGTTAGAAAACGCAGTACTTTACCGTTTTTTGAAATAAAAATTAGTGAGAACGTCGCTAAAACTTATGTACAACGAAAAGTAGAATGGCCCCAGTACATACATTAATTTAATATAATAATAATAATAATAATGTTTTATTGACATAAAATAGGTACAAATTGAATTGAAGTCCCTGATTTCTGAGCTTACATTGATCCGAAATCAAAATCAAGTGTTAGTGATAGTACTTATTTATGTAAGAAAACATTTCAAATTAGTATACGATCATTTCGACTTCTCCGATTGACTAGTTTATTGACCATTTTTATTTTACCGCTGTGCGCTCGCTGTACTTTCTGAAAATGTACGAAATTGGGCGTAACCAACCGTTCGTTCACTACCCTTTTTGCCCTCAGTACTCTATGAACCTTTACTCTCGTTCTGATCTATAAATATCGTTGACATCATAAGAGTATGGCCATATTTTTAGTAAACAAAACATAACAGTACTAATGGGACAGTACGAGTATAAATCATTTTAAACCATACAATCGGTCCAGCCATATAAGATTCTTAATAACTAGTGAATAATATAAAATATTTTGAGTTAAATAAAAGAGTATCTTATGAAAGAAAGTTATTCATCATTGCGCGGAAAGGAGCAAAAGTTAACGGGTTAAGCCTTTATCTGTGTCCACATACAGGTAGTACACAATCATACGACATCGTATTAGGTTGCATTACGACCAAACTGGAATAAGGTCTTATACCTGGATTAAACGCCGAATTTGTATAGACTGATCTCGGAGTAAGTCTTATTCCAAGTTTGGTGAAATGCGGCCTTAGTGGGATAAGTTCGTATTCCTCATAATTTCTCAAATAACTTATTGATAGAAAAGCAAAATAAATACGAACTTTTCTGACTAAAAACTATGTCGTATTCACTTAAATTGTATACACGTGTGTTTATCACTATTAACATACTACCTCTATATACTTTCCTATATTAATAGTATTACTGAGATTGCTTAATGATTGAAATTTTCTGTAAGCGTATTCGACAAGCCAATTTTTTTGCGTAAATAGCGTATACAGTACCCAGATTATGTGCTAAACAAAAATAAATATAAAGGAAACTAATAAATATAACAAAACTTGCTGGTGTAAATTGAAATAATAATATCAAATATCAAACTTAAAAGATATATGTTTTATACAAAATTTGTTCTAACACTTAGCTGTCTATAAATTAAATCATAAAAGTGTAGAAAGGTACCAACTTACTCTTGTGATTTAAAGCCGATTGAGTGTGCCTAGTACAAGAAACATGGTTAGAAATAGATAAAATAAATTATTGTATAGTTGATTATCGCGTGGCACTTATACTTCTACATATTATTAATATAATGTTCCCCCCTGTAAGCTTACACTACCTTCATTAGATTTGATTGGCATCGAATTTCATATTTTCGCACACTTATGAGTAAAAGCATTTAATGCCAATAGTTGCCAGTGATACCAACAAACGCTGCATTTGCTTTCTTTGTAGATGATTCAGCATACGAACTATTGTAGATGATTACCATTAAATACCAGTGGTTAAGCCATCCACCGCCTCCATGAGACTAGGCACTGAATCTACTTTCATACCTCTTTTGCGAAGATCGTTTAACTCTTGCACCAACTTTGACTTATCTTTACCAAGGGTCTCCCTGCAAAAACAAATTATATACATTTAAGAAATACTCTTAAGAACAGGAATATTTTTTGCTTTATTCAAAGAGAATATGTGCTAATCATTGTTCTATGAAGTAGTAATGTGAGAGCAATTACGTGTCGAGATTACGTCATCAGGGCTCGTGACTGCTTACGCATCTGGCGTAGCAATAAACTGATAGATAAGGTTAATGTGAAATGTTTATTTACAAACCATTTGGATCTATCCTAAGATAAAATTATATGCAGATATCAATGAAGATTAATTTTACGTGATGATTTTGGTGTACTTCCTAATCTTTGTATTATCTTTTATTTATATGTACTTTAAATGTTTATTACATGATTACATTGACAAGTACATTTTAATTGTTATGCATTTTTCTAAGATAATAAGTAACATCTGATCATTCGGAACAATAATTAGTCCCTATAATGCATTCTTAGTTACTATATTGCATTTTTAGTTCAGTTCTTTTGTTTGTAAGGTTGTATGGAAGAGATCGCTTTTTAGCGATAAGACCGCCTGTTGACTCACTGTGTAATCTGTATTTTAGTTTCTTGTATAATCGTTACTTGGTATATGTGGTGTTTCAATAAAGTGTTTTGTGTCGTATTGTATTGTACGGGGTGGAGAAAACGAACGCCACATGGACGGCAAGTACCTTAAATATTGGAAATAGCCAATTCTACGCAAAGGAGACAAACTTTTATTTTTGAAATCATTAAATACTGCATTTATGGATCTTTGGAAATTCGTCTGCCTTAACCGAGAATCGAACTGGTTGAATATGAAAAACTAGTTAAGTAGGGTTTCTTACGGTATTTACTTAATTTAAAGGTGTATGTGTTGTAGATATTAAAAATGATCACTATCAATGACGCATTCGATCTGTATCATAAAATACGGCTTTATTATTTTGTCATATTCTCCCAGTTCGAATCCTGGTTAAGGAAGAGAATTTTTCAAAAATTCAATAGTGCAGCAGGTATTGTTTTTAAAAATTAAAGTTAATCTGCTTTGCGTAGAATTTGCTATTTTCATTATTTAAGGTAGATGCACTCCATGTGGCATTCGTTTTTTCCACCCTGTATAGTTTACCTATATACTAACCAAATAGAAAACAAACGAAACATACGACGAAAATTTCACTTCTAAATATTACCAATAAGGAAGATAAATATTTAATACATTGCAACTAAAAAGTTGATGCTTTAGAGATTTTCCAAAGGTCATGTGGTGAGTGAAATACCACACGATTATATACTAAACAATTAGTTACAAGAATACCCAAAAAACTAATGAAGTAGTAATGTGAGAGCAATTACGTGTCGAGATTACGTCATCAGGTCTCGTGACTGCTTACGCATCTGGCGTCGCAATAAACTGATAGATAAGGTTAATGTGAAATATTTATTTACAAACCATTTGGATCTATCCTAAGATAAGATTATATGCAGATATCAATAAAGATTAATTTTACGTGATGATTTTGTTGTACTTCCTGATCTTTGTGTTATCTTTTATTTATATGTAGTTTTAATGTTTGTTACATGATAACAATGACAAGTACATTTTGATTGTAATGCATTTTTCTAAAATAATAAGCAATATCTGATCATTCGGACCAATAATTAGTCCCTATAATGCATTCTTAGTTATTATATTGCATTTTAAATTCAGTTCTCTATATTATAGTTTATACTCCTTAAATAGAAAACAAACTAAATATACGACCAACGTTTCACTTATAAAAATATTAACAATAAGAAAGATAAATATTTAATGCAGTGCAACCAAAAAGTTGATGCTTTAGAGATTTTCCAAAGGTCATGTGGTGAGTGAAATACCACAAGATTATACTAAACAATAAGTTACAAGAATACCCAAAAAACAAATAATAACAATAATCTCAACTCAGTCATAGAAGCTGTATGACTGAGATGACAGCTTACTAGGGTTGACACTATTTTTATTATTTCTTTTTTTTAGATGTTTTTGTATCATGTTTTTAAAACAAGAGCAAAGAAAACAGGCAGTTGCGAATATTTCGAGTGGTTTAAATATGGTAATATTTTCTTTGCACATAATACTTTCTTTGTTGTGTGGCATAGATTCACATTTCCTTACAGTATATTTAAACTGCTTGACAAAATCAAAAGAGCCCGTTTTCTTCACAACAAGGGTTTTTAACAATATAAAAGAACCTTTTATTTCAACAATCATATTTACATGAATGCCTGTAGAAATACTGTTATTTATGCATGATTATAGACTTACCATATTGAGATGCATGTGTGTAACAAGGGTATGTAGATAAGTAGGAGATCGGAGTCACTGACGGCTTCGTAGCGGCGAAGCGCTAGCTGCGCCCAGCGCTCCGCCGGGCCCGCCAGCGCGCCGCCGCTGGCGCCCGCGCAGGCCACCACGCGACAAAGCGCGCTCAGCACCACCCGCGACCGATCTGTGTACACCTGCAAAACAACCATATACATAATTAATAACATTACCAACCTAAACTAATATTATATAATCTCCCTTTTGGGCACAACCCTTCGTTTTAATTTTACTTGTTTGTTTAAGCATCATGAAAGAACAACACTGGACAGCTTTTGATGAAACTTACCATCAGGTGGCCTGTGTGCTCATTTGCCTTCTCTATGCCATAAAAAAAATAAAAAATAAAACTTTATGCCTTCACAAGCTTATGCTTAGGTAATTACACTTAGCAATTGCTATATATTTTATCTTGTTATGATAACAGGAGCCACAACTATAAGAAATCTTGAATCTAAAAAAAGTTATTGTTACATCAAATTATAGTTTCTTAAATGTAAGAATTGCTTAGCACAATTAAGATAAATATTTATTTAAACTTATTACTTTTATGTTAATACATACTGCTATATATCCAAAACTGTGAATCTTGTTTCTGATTAGAAGTTAGAGCCCTTACACACTGCAACTTTTAGTAGCGATGCAGTCGCGCGTTTCGTATCGCTGTCACTTTTGCTCTCTAATGTGTGAAAGTGACAGCGATACGAAACGCGCGACTGCATCGCTACTAAAAGTCGCAGTGTGTAAGGGCTCCTAGTATGTTGTAAGAGTCGTGAGTCATCAGCTGTCTTTGTCTCTGATTCCATGTTCAAGCAAATTTAACTATTATTATTTTAACACAAGAATGCCTGGAAAACATTAGGTGGTTTATTCTGTTAGAAAATCACTGTAGCTTGTCCCTGAGTGTAAATTATGCTAATTAACACTTTCATTGCCAAGGTCTCTGATTTTCATACAAAATGGACTCGCCTAGCGGGTGGGCGGCAATGAAAGTGTTAAATTAATCAGTTGGTCACAACACAAAGAAAACCAGTTTGTAATGGTCCATAAACACAATCAATATCTACCTTATTTAATAATCTGAAACTAGCTTCGAGCAACCCCAGAGCCTGGTCAAACTGTCCTGCATCAATGAGTCGCCGCGCCTCCACCAACTCTGCATCATGGAAGAAAGAGATGGCGGCCGGGCATTCCCTCAGCCGGGACTCACTGGCTATCAGCGCCAGCAGTGACTCAAAAGCAGCACATCTGCTTGATATCAGACTGGAGTCAAAGTTACCCACAACCATCTGAAAATATATGAAATCTTCAATTCCTTATTAATACTCTTAGTGAAATTAGACTGCAATGCAGATAATAATGGATCAATGTTTACAAAGACAAAGAATCAAATGCTAACAATGATAAATTAATTACCCAGTTGTAACAATAATAATTGTGCATTCTAAGTGAAGCTAACCATTAGTGAGAACAAAAACATTACAATTTGAAATGATTACGCCCACTTCCGTTTTCGATTTGTAATATAAAATGATACAACATGACTCATACCTTCCTTGGAAATGATATATTATTTAAACACGTAGGGAAATCCCTTTTGAGCCCATTGTAAAGGTCCAAAAAATGGGTATATCTCCGTTCTACATTCGCTGGATCTGAATCTGAAACCCCCGATTCCACGGAATCCTGTCTTACTTGTAACATGTAAGCCACAAACTTTTTATCATTATCAGTACCAGTAGAAATTCGCGAGGATACTATCTCGAACTTTAACATTATTATGTTTATATGACGATCCACGAACACTTCCTCACTCTTGTTCAACTTGATAGATAATAATCAAGGCAAAACACAGACAAAGTCGAACGAAAAATAAACAATAACAATGAGTCAAACGGATACGCACAGTACATACAGTGAGACTTGAGTGAGCAACGAACGAGCGAGTGTATTTATGTATGTAAATGAATAATGACAACTATGGCAAGTGTCACTGTCTGTCTGTGCAAGTGACATGACAACATTGACAACTAACCAATGATTAAAGAAACTAAAGGATCGGGCATAAAAATACATTCAAATATACATATCGTTATCTCTTTCTAACTAACCTGTATTCTCGTAAGTAAAAAAGGATCACTATACTTTTGTCGGAACCCAAAAAATACCTAATGCGGCAGGGTTTTGACAGGACAGCAATTTTATGTAACACCGTTCGACAGTACTTGAGTTGTCGATGCGTCGTGTTTGTGTTTTATATTAGTTATAAACTACTTTATCTACCCACATATCATAAGCCTCCATGATGCATTCAGGAGCCGAATATTAAATTTTAACCGGTAATGGCGGTAATGAAAAGTTTGAATAGTTTTCTGGCAGCTGTCATAGTTGTTTTTTAAATTCAGAGACAAACTAGAGTCGGCTCCAACTATCATATCCGTAAACAGAGTATAGAATAGACTTGGCCCGCGCATATACCTTTGAGATGGAGATAGTATCTATACATCGATACCTTAGTTCACACTTGTACTAATTACATTTGAAAAGTTATTGTAATTAGAGTCTGTCTAATGAAAGCTGAACCTGGATTTTTCTTGGCTGACGAGTCTGGCAACACTATTTAATATGTCGTTTGGACTTTGTTGTTGTTAGAAACTTGTCAATTCGAGATCTAAATTGGATTCTCTTTGGGTTTTCGACAAGATGGCGTCGCTTTCTTAGTTGTAATTATTTTTTTGCATATTTTGTTGTTTAATGGATACTAATGATGTATTAATATGCAGTAAATTAACATTCAAATGTGCAGTATAATGAAGAATTCAAGTTTGAACACGTTTCGCCTTTGGAAGGATTGCTCCAAGAAAATCCCATCTGGTCTTCGTAAAGTTACATCGCTTCACGGAGGCTAGAGGATCACCGTACAACGTCGACTTAAGAATTTTTTTTGATATCATTTACACCGATCACGCGTAACTTCCAACCTTGACACTGGCAGAATTGTCCCACTGGACAGAAGCCATATATCAAAGAATTGAACTTGAGATCTAAATTGATAAAAATACGGAGTAATCATGCCGTCGACGATAAGAGGCGGTGTCCGGGAGATTCTGTATACTATTATACAGAAGTGCAAAGAAAAACAAGAAGAAAGAAAAGCATTATTGATGCAAAAAATTAATTGTTTAGTTACGGTGACCAAATTTATAGGTTAGTACGGCTTTAGTACGGCATGTTCATTTTGATACTTCTTATTTCTCTATGTGCAATCCTAAGTTTAATTTACCTTTTTCTGTCTATTATACGATGAGATTAAGAAATTAAACGAAATTAAATTCGTTTCAGAAAACCTGGACGTGCACGTTGACAAAAGTGTGCTGGAAAACGTAAAGCAGCTGAAAGAGGTTGAGGAAACTGAGTTAGCCTGCCAGACTCAGACGAAATATTTGGAAGAAGTATCTTCAATGACCGGTAATTACTAAAATTATCATTGTCTTTCCCTATATAATAGGTGTAGGTACCTATTGTCTGTCCCTATATCATGTTGAATCTCTTAGCATTCACAATTTTATTAAATTAATTTAATAGACAGATGATTAATGTAACTGACACTCATAGTTTCAATAAAACAACAAGGAGGTGTTTAGTTAAAAGATATCATAAACATATTATTTGATATGTATTTTCTGTGTGCGGAGCAAACAGCATTTTGTTGTTTATGAACCAAATGTACACTGTACAGTCGATTTCATAAATATGTGTACACTTTAGTACCTTATCTATTTATTTAATGTCATTTTTGATCGGCCAGATATAAAAGATGTTCGGGTTATATGAGTCTTCCTTGTTCTTAAACCGTTGCGATTAGAACCTCACCGATGCAATTTCATTTCACCTAAACCCAAATGTTTTTAGGGCTGTCGGACTGTACAATGGGGCTGTACTGCGCAACCACACAATGTATTTCTAAATGGTGTTCTGTTTATTTAACACTTTCTTTCTTCTTACAGATATCAGTGTTTCATCTTTAAAAAGAATAAGTAATGAGGGAAAATTAAACAACGGTGTCTTTAGTACTCCCGGAAAAATAATTATTAATTACTTTACTACCTTGTAATGTTACTTTTAAGAATAATTGTATTTTATGATTGGAAAAAATGATCTGCTGGAGTTTCTTGCGGCGCTTCTTCTCCAAGATATAATTGTCGTTAGATAGAGGTGTAAGGGTGATGAGAATAATGTTACCTCTAATTACTTTATTAAAAAGGTTGAATATAATATTCCTCATCATCATTGTTTTATTATGCTGTGTGCGACACAGACGAAAACCTCTCGTATCAATGAAATCTATCAACAGCACGACTAGCACAAGTTGCTCGTGACTTGTTTGTCGCTCGGATCTCCCTTACTATCTAGTCTGTTACGATAGAGACGCACAGAGCGACAAGCGAGAAAATACAACTTGTGCTACACGTGCAGATCACTATATTTTCATGTCAAATATATTTCGAAAAACCAAATGTGCTCCAGTCACTGTCATCGTATTTTACCTAAAGTGCTTTTCATCAAAATATAGCGCTCGTAATAATATATATGAAAATATAGTACGCGTTTCCTCTTCCTTTGTGCCCACCAAAATAAATAAAATAATAAAAGTATCAATATCGTTTATTCCTTCATTGATCGGTAATACCATATCAAGATTTTTTGAATTTGCCGCTTTTTCCCAGGTTCAGCTTTCATTAGACAGACTCTAGTATGTTTGTGCATAAACAATAAGTTCGTAACTTTACTGGCAAAAAAAAAACATTTAGTACGATTGTGCACTAAGGTATCGACATATAAGTGTGGTATATATGCAATCAATTCTGAGTGGCCAACAATTTGTTAAATTTCCCCAATAGCTACTTATTACCCGACTTCTACAATTAATACACTATAATTTTCATACGGCGTTGCTTACTGTTTTAAATCACATTCGCAACCACCTAACCTCCAAATGTATGTACGTATTTGAATATCCAAATTTACAATATCGAACGGTCAAAACATCTACAGTAATTATGGAATTTCATATATGTTTTTAGGTCTGGAATGCCTACGATTAAAATGCCACTTGCATGTTTTTGCAAATGTTTATTTATATAAATATTTGTTACAGAAGGTACAGTCATATATTATATTAACAATGTGCTTCGAAGTGTTCTGAGCAGATACGAGAAAACTTTATTGGTTGCCAATTTATGCTACATGTAGCTATAATCCAAAGCTTCCTTGCTTCAGTATCAGATGGGTATCTGAAAAATATTAAAAAATGTTCTAAAATTTTGGGAACGTAAAAAGGTAAATTTCGGGGATTATTAATGTAATGTTAATTCGTTTAAAAAAAATACTATGTCAAATCAACAAAACTTGTTTTATTAGTATAACAAGTTACCCAATAATATCATAATTATATATTACCCCGTTTGTTGGGTAAAATGCATTTTTGATGGATGACAACACGAAATTGGTTTTATACGACTAAATTTAAATGTCAGCAATCACACGGATTACGACAATACTATCGTTATCAACATAAATCGGACGGTTAGCGGAAGAAAAATACGATATATTTGAACACAAAACCGATCCCTTTTTATGTTAAAATGTAACTAGGAGACCTTATTTCAAATAATTAGTTGTTTACATTGTCAATCAGGATTTATAAGACCACAGTAATCCACTTACGTATGAAAGGTTATGTGCTCATATTTCGGCTCACTCCGGCTTTTACAGCCTAAAATACTGCAATTCACAATCCCGAAATTGTTCTTTAGCACATTACACGTAAACTTCACACTTGCATTTTGCAAAAAAACTCCGAAAACAGCTAAAAACCATTAAAAACTCATGCGACTCGCATCCGCTCTCAGGGTTTGTTTGCCACAATTTTTTGTGGCCAACAAGTCGAAAACGTATACGCGCGAGAGGGACAGGTAAGAGTAAGTGCAACTCGTTTATACATACGTAATTATGTATAAACTCATCTCATGCCGGCATTCACTATTCGCTATTCGATATGCGGCTGCGCCGTATTTGTTAAAATATTTGCTATCGCGCTTATGCGTTATGCGTGCGAATAAAGAAAACATAGACGAATAAACCCTCCACACTTCGTCGAATGTAGGCGCATAAGCCGAATAACGAATAGCGAATAGCGAAGTGTGGTGCCGGCATCAAACTTCCCACCTGGTACTAGTCCAATACCCACTCCATTCTATTCTCCCTCTACGATCACATCGTTCGATATCTTATGCCGGCACCACACTTCGCTATTCGCTATTCGTTATGCGGCTGCGCCGTATTTGTTATGCCGGCACCACACTTCGCTATTCGCTATTCGTTATTCGGCTTATGCGCCTACATTCGACGAAATGTGGAGGGTTTATTCGTCTATGTTTTCTTTATTCGCACGCATAACGCATAAGCAAGATAGCAAATATTTTAACAAATACGGCGCAGCCGCATAACGAATAGCGAATAGCGAAGTGTGGTGCCGGCATTAAAATATTTGCCATAGCGCTTATACGTTATGCGTGCGAATAAAGAAAACATAGACGAATACACTCTACACACTTCGTCGAATGTAGGCGCATAAGCCGAATAACGAATAGCGAATAGCGAAGTGTGGTGCCGGCATTACTTACGTGCGACATTTGTCAAATTTGTATGCAAATTGACAATTCATTTCGAACTAAACGTCATCTCGACTGATATTAGAATAGAGGTCAAATCAAATTTCTTTGTTTTTCAGAGATGTTTGAAATTTGAATGTAATGCCGGCACCACACTTCGCTATTCGCTATTCGTTATGCGGCTGCGCCGTATTTGTTAAAATATTTGCTATCGCGCTTATGCGTTATGCGTGCTAATGAAGAAAACATAGACGAATAAACCCTCCACACTTCGTCGAATGTAGGCGCATAAGCCGCATAACGAATAGCGAATAGCGAAGTGTGGCGCCGGCATCATAAGAACATCGAAATTGATGTTCTAAAGAATCCATAAGATTACTGACGCAGATAAAAAATTTGCATTAGTGCACGCGACCAGGATTAATCATGCGTTATATTAAGATTGTGTTTTATTTTAGATATTTTTGTACTTAACCTTTTCAACGCCACAGTCGGCTCTGGCCGTCAACTAAAAGTCGTGCCACTGACGCCACGTCGGCTACAGCCGACAAGAGTTCAAGATTAAAAGAGACTTTGTTTGGTAGCAAGCAATAAGGTGTAATTTGCATAGCATAGCAAACATGTTTGGCGTGTGGGTGGCACATTTTGTATTCGAGGAGTGGCGTTCAAAAGGTTAATTAAATAGTACTTTTGACAGATAGGGTTGTTCGTGAATCGTGATTGAAATATCGATAAATAAGTTACGGTGGATACTTTCGGCCTATTTGTCAGTTTTTATTAAATTACTAGCTAGTACCCGGCGCCTTGCTGCCAATACGTTTTTTGTTTTCGGTTTGGTGACCAGTGATTTAGAGGATCACTGTAAACTGCCTGTAAACTTCATCAAAATCGGTCCAGCCGTTTTGGAGTCCATAGGGGACATACGTACAGATAATATATTGTTGAAGATAATGAAGAATGTCAGTAGGTACGACAAATCGCTTGAAACTATGTAGCAGTAAAGTTTATAAATAAACAAACATACTACTTTTTATTTTATTCAAAAAGACTCGGTAGTTTTGATTCTATGAACGTTTAAAATTTGGGTCAATAATATGGGCCATCTTGCTATGGTGACGTCATCGCTTAACAGCGGTACGCGCCCTTATATGAAGAAGTAAGTTTACAGGGCTATAACTTTTTAACCGTTATAAGTAGCCAGTTGATTTTTTCACTGAATACGTGTTATTATAAAATCTATCGTTTAAAATTGTACAATGAACCATAAATTAAATCCCAAGAGGGGTCCCCATACAAGAAACATGAAAATAAATCATTTTTTTTAGCATTTTTTGTAGTTTACGACTAAATAGCAATGTCAAGTAAAAAAGCTACAAATATGTGACAAAACTGATTTTATCAACACGATATTTTAAGTGGTCACCCATCCTGTTTTAGACTACGCGTGTAGTTGCTTAACTTTGGAAGGCGAAGTACGGGTTATAGTTGTATAATAGCTTTTTATTTCGGTGTCACATTAAGTTTATATAATAATCAAAACTCCATACAAACATATATAGTTTAAGACCAAACAGTAAACTGTAGTAAAACTCTTACAAATATGTTAAAAAGAGCCTAGTTTAAATCAACACGATCGATGTTTAGGTAAGCGGTGGTTGCTTAACTTTGGTGGTAGGCCTTTCTTTACAAATTTCGTGTTAATTTAGAATTAATATCGCTACTGTATAAAAGAGTGAACTATAAAACATGAATTTTTGATTGACCTAGCAGTAGTACTGATACTTCGTGTATCCATTTTATCGATTTAAAATTTCGCGCGCGGGCGCTACCAAGTCGAAAGACGTACCTACCTACATACCTACAACACTCTCGCTTTGCAAGGTCTAGGCATTATTGCCACTATCCCAAAATTTAAAGTGCTTGATTATTATTCTAATTTTATTTAACCAACTTATTCGACAAACATTACAAATAGAGAAGCCGGCCAGTGACAGACAGTTAGTTATGTAATACAAATACAGACAGTAATACAGACAGTTATGTAATACAAATAGATAAACATAGCTGCCATAGTAACATAAAAACGAATTGGTAAAAATATTACGACTTACAAAGTTAAGCAAGTACAAGCGTAGGTAGTCTATACGAGGGGTGCCTTTTAAGTTCTGTCGTTTGAAAAAACTAAAGACAATTTAAGTGTTAAATGGTATTTATTGTTTTTCAAAGTAATCACCGTGATATGTAATACACTTTTTCATTCGATCGAACCACTTATTCCATTCCGAAGTCGGGGTCTCCAAAATGGCCGTTTTGTATGCCTCAACCGCTTCTTCAGGCGTCCGGTACCGTTGTCCACGAAGTCGTTGCTTGATTTTTGGAAAAGTGTAGAAGTCATTAGGGCTTAAGTCTGGACTGTACGGCGGGTGATCCAAATTTTCGACGTTTTGTTCTTTTAAAAACGCAATTGTCTGCCGAGCGGTGTGCGAGCTAGCATTATCATGGTGCAGTACTATACCACGTCTTGGGTTATTTTTTCGGAACTCGCCGATAACTTCTGGTAAACAAACAGTGGTATACCAGTCAGCATTAACTGTTTTACGATCTTCGAGCACGATGGTCGCAACGTGGCCACTTTTCGCTACAAACGTGGCGACCATTTTTTTCGAAGTGCTACGTGAGCGTATTACTTTGGTCGGTTTTGGCTCATCTTGAAACACCCAAACAGTCGACTGCTGTTTAGAATCCGGATCGTAGGCATATATCCAAGATTCGTCACCACTGATAATGTCATAAACGTGTTTAGAGTCTCCTCGGTTGAATTGCCGCAGAGTTTTGCGGCACCATCTAACGCGAGCCGTTTTTTGGTCTTCACTAAGTAAATGTGGTATCCAGCGTGAGATCAATTTTTTTACAACTAAGTGATCATGCAATATATTTTGAACACTGGTCTCTGAAATGCTTAATGAAGCTTCTATCTCGCGGTATGTCGCATGGCGATCTTCGACGATCAGTTGCCGTACAGCATCAATGTTTTCCTGGGTTACAGCTGTTTTTGGTCGGCCTTCACGATGCCTATCACTAAGACTAGAGCAACCACGTTGAAATTCCAAATACCAACGTTCCACAGTCCGGATGCATGGTGCTTCATTTTTAAAAACCGTAGTCAGCTCTTCAAAGCACTGAAGACGCGTTAAACCCCTTTTAAAGTTGTAAAATATTATCGCACGTAAATTTTCCTTCGAAATTTCCATTTTCACAACCGACTTGTCAACTTTGAACCGACGCTGAACAGCTTTGAACGACGAATTCTAAATTCAAATATTTTAAGATGATACTAGTTTTTTTTTTAATAATCACGGGAGTTTTGCAAACGACAGAACTTAAAAGGCAGCCCTCGTAACATGATGGGTGACCGCCTAAAACATCGTGTTGATAAAATCAGTTTTGTCACATATTTGTAGCAGTTTTACTTGAGATTGCTATTTAGTCGGAAACTATGAAAATTAGACTACAAATAAGCATAAAACAGCATCAAAATAAGAAGCCATTATAAAAATACAATCCGTATAAAAATGCTAAAAAAAATGATTTATTTTCATGTTTCTTGTATGGGGACCCCTCTTGGGATTTGATTTATTGTTCATTGTACAATTTTAAACGATAGATTTTATAAGAACACGTATTCAGTGAAAAATTCAACCGGCTACTTATAACGGTTAAAAATTTATAGCCCTGTAAACTTACTATTTCATATAAGGGCGCGTACCGCCGTTAAGCGCTGACGTCATCATCCGTGAGCGCTAGCCGCCGGGTTTCGAGCGCCGCATACGAAGTTTAAAATTTAATATCTCGAAAACTATTTAACGTATCGAAATGATTTTTTTACAGCAATTTTTAGTTTTTAATGAATAATACGGTAAGCCAAAAATCTAAACTGGCTGACATTCTCTATTCTGTAATTTTCTTTTCAGCCACATGCCACTCAAGATAATTCTACTACGTTGACTGAAAATAAGCCAGATCTTACTCCTTTATGTTTATAACGTTTTATGGACGCCTAGGAAGCAGTGGCTGAATTTGACAAGGCCGTCAAAGACACCCCTAAGGACGCATGGGCAAAGTGCTTTTCTCAGTGGTTCCATCGGATCCTGTGATTTATTGATGTCATCATCATCATCATGTCAGCCGAAAGACGTCCACTGCTGGACATAGGCCTCCCCCAAGGCTCTCCACTCAGACCGGTCTTGTGCTTTTCGCATCCACTGCGTTCCCGCGATCTTTACAAGGTCTTCACTCCATCTATTGACTCTATCTATTTATTGATGTGAATGGACACTATTTTGAAAAGATATAATAAAACTAATAACTTGCTAGTTTGCTCAGTTTTTGATATTCTAAGAACTTTCAGTTTGACCCTATTATAAATTACATTGATTCAGCTACATACTACTTTACTTTATTCCTTTTTAGCCATTTGTCTTTTGTTTTTTTTATAGTGTTAGGTGTTTTTAGATTTACAGTTCAAAACACTGACACACACAAAGTAGGTAGGTTAGGTTTGTGAGGTAACTTCAAATGCCCGAAGGGTAAACAGCCCCGAAATAGGAGCCCCGCACAGCGGGACTCCGCCAACTTGTTGGATAAGGAAGGAATTTAGAAAATAAATAGGGCAGTGGCGAACTTAGACCACTTGCTTCATAAGACCAACTGCGTTTTAGACCACTTGCTACTTAGACCAGCTACGTTTTAGACCGCTTGCTATATAAGACCAGGGGCCTGTTTTATAAAGCTACAAATTACAATTTACAGGTTACAAGTTTCCATTTGACACAACCTCAACCAATGATGATCAGCGATTTGAGCAGTGTTGCCGGTTTAGACCTGTAAAATTGTAACTTGTAGCTTTATAAAACGTGCCCCAGGCCAGCAGCGTTCTAAACCACTTGCTACTTAGACCAGCTGCGTTTAAGAACACTTACTGCTTAGACCAGCTGCGTTTTAGACCACTTACTGCTTAGACCAGCTGCGTTTTAGACGAGACGATACTACCCGATGAAACTACGACGCCTGCCTATTATTATTATATAGCAACGTTATATAACAGCGATCGCGTCCGAAATAAATGATTGATAATAATGTCATTATAAATAAAAACCTTAAACTGTAATTCAGATATTCGTAATTAAATCGTGTCTGTTACTAGAATATCAAAATAAATCTATGCAGTACGTAAAGAGATGTCTTCGCTTAACTTCGCATAGATGTTGAATTTGATTTACCTAATAATAACATTTATTGTTTTTCACCAATACCATAAGAATAAACAATAACTACACGTAGAAGCGAATCTCCTTTACCAAGGCCCCAAATGCCGCGTTTTAAATACCTACTTCCCCCTTCACCTCGCTACGCCCCGCTGTCTTCCGCGCTCTAAGTTAGGGCTGTCACTTGCGAAATATTTTAATCGGTTAATGGATGTGTTATACAAGTTTAGTCACGAAATGTTATTTATGTTTTTCTTCAACGTGGAAACATTGTTGCAAAATGAGTTTTTTACATTTACGTTAAATTAGAGAATTATACTTTTTGATGATATTAAGATTATCTCCAGAAAATTACATAGCTTATGTGGCTATTAATCATCTATAAAACACAGAAACGATTCTATAAACAACTTTTAAAAGAATAATTAAGCTCAATTACTTACTTTTTACGTTCTTTTCCGGTCCATTACGTTGAATTTTTATTAAGTTGATAAAGCTTTATTACAAAATACTATTCTTATCTATTAATTCATTTTTTGTCACTTTTACAGTCAAATAGACTGCAATAATGTTTTCCCGTGGCGATTAATATATATTATAGCTGCGTGTGTGGACTCTGTCAACTAGTACGGAAAATATATCGTAAGATGCATTGCTATAATATATTTATTTTTGAATATTAATACATATTCCGTGTGTGACACCTCAGGTGTCGCCAGGCGGTAGGTATCTAATCCGCCGACCGCGCGTCAGGAGCCGGGAGTTTTGCTTCTACGTGTAGTTATTATTTATTCTTATGCCAATACACTCTTTTTCATGTAAGATGAGTCCTGTGACAGCCGTATTTCTTAGTTTCAGTCACTTACTTACTATACTCACATGCGAGGTATTTAAAAATAGGCGATTAATTATTTAAGTTCCTGAACGGCGTCGTTAGGTGTGTAGTTGTGTACCGGTGTATTTTTTATGTAAAGTTAAAGAAACAAGTGTAATACGGGTTTAGATGATCTGTCACAGGATTCATGTTAGGTGAAAAAGAGTGTACATAATTATAAAACAAAGTCCCCCGCCGCGTCTGTCTGTCTGTATGTTCGCGATAATCTCCAAAACGACTGAACGGATTTCCGTTTCACGAAGCTATAAGTTACAAATTACAAGCGGAACTCTTTTTCTACAAAAGAAGTTAGAAAAAGACTTCCGCTTGTAATTTGTAACTTGTAGCTTCATGAAACGGGTCTCAATTCGTTTCATCAGTTTTTAACAATGTATGACTATTTCTAAACCAGTTCGAGGAATAGGATTTAAAAAAATAGGCATGTTTTATTTTATTTTTTTACTCTACAAATGAATACTTTTATTGTTCTAAGTAATTCCACAAACAATATATCAATAACTAAAAACTAAAACTAAGCTAAAATTAGTATATTAGGCATTGAGGTATATTAACTTAATTAGGGACAACGAGTGATGGCACTTGACACATCTGACAATAGTGTTGTGAAACACTCCATTTAACTATCGTAAAAATTCTGTCAAGTGCGAGTAGTACCTATATTTTTAAAAAGTTTACTTATTACAGAAATAACGCATGAAATTAAGAGGCTATATTCAATAATTAAATAAAGTATTTTATTTTAATGTATTTTAATCTGATTCATTAAAATCAATATTACTCCTTGAAGAACAATCGTCACTGCTATCATCTGCTGCGTTAATTATGATTTCACTGTGTAGAATATTATCTATGTGTACATCAGTTTCATAGTCTTCCCTTATTCGTCGCACGGTACTGTTCACCACCCGTTCCCAGTCTGTTTTAGTGACATGTGCACATGCTTCCTGTAATAATTTTAACATTTTTGATGTGGTGAATGGAGGTTCTGTATTGTGTTTTGCTGCATATCCCTTGACTTGTGCCCATATCAACTCAATTGCGTTGTATTCACAATGGTATGGTGGTAAACGTATGACTTGGTGCCCATATTCAGCCGCGAGTTCATCGATAACGTATCGCTTTTTTTTCGGTATATTTATTTTTAGTAAATGTACCAACTCCGCCTTGAACATCTTCATGTTTGCATCTACGCCATTTCGTTGTAGCCATGAAACGATTTCAGCTTTATTCTCAGTTTGAACCGGTGGCTTATCGATTTGCATCGAGTGATACGAGTATGGGGCGTTGTCCATAATTATAACGGATGGTTCAGGAAGGCTACACAACATGGAAGTAAACCATTTTGTAAACTTTACTCCGTTCATTTCTTCGTGATAGTCTTCAGTTTTTTTTGATGCGAAAGCCAGCAAGGCATCTTTAACGAACCAGTTCGCAGTGCCGGCATGACAAATGATAAGTCTGGCTCCTTTTCCAGATGGAACTTTAGACGTAGACGCAGCAGTATTATCGGTCCAAGAACGGCTAACTGTATGATTGGCATTAAGCCATGTCTCATCCAAGAAAACCACGTTTTGCCAATCTTCTATTTGTTTTACTTGGAGTAAAAAAGTATACCTTGCCATCACAATATCGTACCTCTCCATTAATATTTTGCGTTTATTACACTTCGTGTATAGAAATCCAATGTCTTTTAAAACTTTTGATAAAGAACTTTTCTTGCCAAAAAACAGGCCGGCTTCTTTCAGGGATTGTACTAACTTCCTCCTCGTTGGATATTCCTTGCGTAAATAATAACTGTACACATGTCTTCGAATAGCATCGGAATCAAAACTATCAATGCCTACAATTGGTTTAGATCGTGTTTTCTTATTTGGAGTGTGAAGAACATTATCTTCCAGGCCAGTGTCACCATATTTTTCTTTACTTATCCTGATGACAGTTCGCCTTCTAATATGCAATGCATCAGCTACACGATCAATCACTTGTCCCAATGGTAACAATGGCCCGCCATTTTCGGACTCAAGTTCAAAATAATTTCGTAACCGAAGAACGAACTCACGTGTTTGACTGTTTAAAACAGTACTTTTCGTATGTTTGGGCATAGTGACGAGATCCACATCAGAAGCGTAAACGGGGTCCAAATAGAAAAGCAATGGTCAACAATTAAGGGCAGTATGGGTGTCCAAAATTTAACGCCAGGTAAAACAGATTCGGATCACATGTACGCAATACGTAGTAATGTCAAGACAAAACTGACAGCGAATGAGTGACAATTTAATAAAAGAGGATAAAAAAAATGATTTATTTAAAGTACTTATATAAATAAAAAAAGCGTATTAAAAGCGTGAAGGGTAAAGTATGGAGGTGAGTTGAGGGCGTGGGTTAAATATGGAGACGTTTTATTGTATGCCAATAGAGTTTTTAGATCAAACTCTGGAAATAAACTGTTTGGCTCGAAGAAGACGACATTGTCAGAAATTTGAAATATTGTGTCAAAATATACAAACTAAAAAAAAACATAACAATATATATGTGGTTACCTATATAAAACTTCATAGGCTTACATGTAAATTGCGGTGGAAGGGTGCGTCATTTTAACTTAGACGAGGTCTACGTTTCAGTACCTTGTTTATTTAATCATGTTAAAACTGCCATATATATGAATCTGACAGCGATTAAAGTGACAGGGTATACTAAAGTGTACACATGTTTGTGACCTTGAGTGTACCAGTCAGCGATCCTTTGTTATCATCACGCGAATTGTTTTTTTGAGATGATTTTTAATAGTTATGTTTAAAACGATGAACGCAACGAAAAGCAAATAAAAACGATCTCAAGATGAAGCTAGTTACGATAAATGTGTTTCGGTAAATTACAGCCCCAGCGGTACATCACTATTCCGGTGCCTGCAACAATGAAGTTTGACATCTGTTCCTTTATACTTGCTGTCAATATTTAGGGAACTTCATGAGCGAGCAAACGTCAAGTCAAACGTCAAGTGCCATCACTCGGTGTCCCTACTAGAGAAGCAAATGTCAATCAAAAACGACGCATATAACGTGCCAACTAATAATAGCGACGTAGCTTTGAAACCAATAATATTTGAACGAAAAACGATATCTATCTCTTTTACAATAATACACTAGTAGAACGCAGTCACATGGAATAGACAAAGAGGGCGAGCACACATGAGGCCCTACTTTGAAAATCGAAGTTCGAAGTTACGATAGCTCCATCCCTTTCTCCTGATCTAGTCTTGAATGACGAGTGACAGAGATGAAGCTAACGTAACTTCGAACTTCGATTTTCAAAGTAGGGCCTCTGATATGAAAAGTTCAGTGTTGCCTAGAACATGAATTTTTCCCCCAAAAAATCGAATAAAATCTTTGATAATATGAATCGTTACAATTAATACATTGTTTTAATATTTCATTTTGTTTCTTTTCTCGCTTACAAGAATGGTAGCAATAAATTTACAATTATTTTATTTGACGACGTCGTAGCCTAGTCGGTAATGACCCTGCCTATGAAGCTAGCGGTCCCGGGTTCGATCCTTGGTTTGCAAATGGTTTCCTTTGCACTTTATATTCTTTTTTTTCTTAGTTATTCGATTGACTGTTCCCAAAATCGATATCTGGGGATCTGTGTGGTCTCCGACAACGAATCCGTTGACAGATTGAGAAAAAGTAACCGCCACCTTGAACTTTTTATTCGACTGATTGCTTCCAAAATCGATATCTGGGGATCTGTGTGGTCTCCGACAGAGAATCCGTTGAGAGAATGGGAAAAGTAGCCGCCATCTTGAACTTTTTAGTTATTCGACTGATTCCTTCCAAAATCGACACCTGGGGACCTGTGTGGTCTCCGACGACGAATCCGTTGACAGAATTAGAAAAAGTAGCTGCCATCTTGAACTTTTAGGTTATTAGACGGATTGCTTCCAAAATCGATATCTGGGGATCTGTGTAGTCTCCAACAAGGAATCCGTTGACAGAATGTGAAAAAGTAGCCGCCATCTTGAACTTTTTGGTTATTCGACTGATTGCTTCCAAAATCGATATCTGGAGATCTGTGTGGTCTCCGACAATGAATCCATTGACAGATTGAGAAAAAATAGCCACAATCTTGAACTTTTTAGTTATTCGACTGATTGTTTCCAAAATCGATATCTGGGGATCTGTGTGGTCACTGACTGGCAATCCGTTAGTAAAACGGGAAAAGTTGCCGCCATCTTGAACTTTCCTGTTTTTGGGCCGAATTCTTTCAAACTCGATATTTGGGGATTTGTGTTGTCTCCTATAACTCTCGAAATTGAAGCTCGAATGACAACTTAATAGGTTTAAGGGGTTGATAGACGAGGTATTTTTGAACATTTTTAGCTGTATATATCTTAGACGAAATTTTGTAGTTTTTTTTTATCGAAAATTTAAGGATTTTACAGAAAATATCCAGAATTTGATAGTTACTTGTTAAGAATTACCCAATAAGCGTTCCCTTGTAAACAAAATAATTTATTTCGGATAGTTTAATGTCTATTGGACCAAATTAAACAAGTTTTAAGCGTCTTCATTGTTTAAAAAATAAAATGGAGGCATTGGAAAATATGCCTACTTATTGTTATTTCCTTTAAGGTATCAGTCATTCACATCGCTTGCCGAATCTGATTCTTTGAAATTGAAATTTGCAAATGGAAGGATCGGGCCAGTAAAATCATAGTAGTTATCTATTTAGGCGCGATACCGAAACACCCATAGCGCGAGCCCTTAAGGTGGAGTAATATTTTAACTACATTTACTTGCTCGGTACTTGCTAAAACGTTGGCACCACACAAATCCCTTGATATCGATTTTGAAAGCAATCAGTCGAATAAGTAAAAAGTTCAAGATGGCGGCTACGTTTTCTCATTCTGTCCACGGATTTGTTGTCGGAGATCACAAAGTTCCCCAGATATCGATTTTGGAAGCAATCAGTCGAATAACTAAAAAGTTCAAGATGGCGGCTACTTTTTCTCATACTATCCACGAATTTACTGTCGGAGACCACAAAGTGCCTTAGATATCGATTTTGGAAGCCATCAGTCCAATATCTAAAACTTTCAAGATGGCGGCAACTTTTTCACATTCTGTCAACGGATTCCTTATAGGAGACTACACAGATCCCCAGATATCGATTTTGGAAGTAATCCGTCGTATAACCTAAAAGTTCAAGATGGCGGCTACTTTTTCCGATTTTGTCAACGGATTCGTTGTCGGAGACCACACAGATCCCAAGATATAGATTTTGGAAGCGATCAGTCGAATATCTAAAAAGTTCAGGATGGTGGCTATTTCTTTTTATTCTATTAGCAGATTCGTGGTCGGATGTCACACAAATCTCCAGATATCAATTTCGGAAGTAATTCGAGGAAAACTAAAAAGTTCAAGATGGCGGCTACTTTTTCTCAATCTGTCAACGGATTCGTTGTCGCAGACCAAACCAGTGGCCCGTTTCAAGAAGCTACAAGTTACAAATTACAAGCGGAAGTCTCTTTCTAGCTAAAGGATTTAGAAAGAGACTTCCGCCTGTAATTTGTGACTTGTAGCTTCATGAAACGAGCCTCAGATATTGATTTTGTTCTATCTGAGATACAACAAAGAACAACTTTTTTCACTTTTTCAAAAATTTAAAGGACATTCCTTACGCTCATTTGGAGAGTAGGTATTTATCTCGAAAAGTAGCTTCTTTACTGCTTTAGCTAAATATATATATATATATATATATATCGTCGCTGGAAAGGCAAAACTACTAAAGCGCCATTTTGGTCAAAATGAGTTATATATACAGTTCGACAGCTTTTTTTTTTCTGCGTCGATTGGTCTGGGTCTCGTAGCGACCGGAGCATGTTTTTGGCGCTTTAGTAGTGAAAATTGGGTCAAAATTTCAATAATTTCTTAGGATTTTTTACTAACATCCGACTCATGTAGACATATTTTTGAATAGTTGGCGGTTAAGTATTGTGCTTGCTGTATCTAGCCGTTTCAAGCTTTATTAGTAATTTTAGATAACATAACTGAGGATACTCGGTGGTGATTATGTAAATTTCGCTTGTAGAACATACTAAATGAAATGTCTTTTAGTCAATAACGTTTACGCAATAACCGTCAGTTGTAGTAATTTAGTATTTTTTCTCTTTTGAAATCATGTGAAGTCATGTTTGTTAGTAAATAATCTTATAGCAGGAATCGACGATTGTGGCGCTTTAGTATTTTTACCTTACTCAATAAACAAAGTAAAAAGGATATTAGTATATTTCAATGCGGGACTTCTATCTGTTACATCTGTTAAGAAACTTTGCACTACATACTTAAAGAATATTACGAGATATTAGTAATTATTAAGTTATAAAATAAATTAGAAAATAATAAGTAAGGCGTTATGCGATTCATAAATTTGCAACAAATTCGACCTTTAGTCTATTTCTCAAATTGGTTTCGGGTGACATCTAGCGTATTAGAAGCGCAAGCAATGTCAAAAAAATATCTTTTGACATTATGCGCGCCTGTTTATAATTATTATTTATGCTAGTTACCTCAGAACTCCGTCATTTATTAACCGATTTGGAAAATTCGTTTTTGGTTTGATAGGGTATACTTCTGGAGTAGGCTTACTGTCATCAGGTTAGAATCTGATGATGGGGTCCTGGAGAAATTGAGGGAAATCTTCATATATTTTAGGTACACATATAGCGATTTGGGTATTTTGTATGTATAAATAGCATATGGTAACTCGTACATTTGCTCTTGAAAAGCACCATTTGGTGAAGTGGAACTGATGATAATGAATGAAGATCACAGATTCACCGAAACTACATACTTACTCAATAATTATTAGTATTTCATGGGTTGGGATTTAATGAATATTATTTAATGCCAATTTATTTAATATTAATACTATTTATTTATTTAAGGAAACGCATACCTACTTATTTGATAAAAAATAATGATATCCCGTCAAAAACATAACTGTGGAAATGGGAGCCAAGTTCAATATTTTAAGAATATACGATGCATGGTTATCGACTTTACCGACAAAAGAATTGAGATTTAAATGGGTGCCAAGTTCCGTAGATAATCCTGATATTTATTTATTAAGAACATACAACATTCTAAAATTAATTAAATACCTACACAATTTCTTATTTTTTCTGATACGATAATGTTTGCTTGATCTGGCCCTTGGTCCAGCCATCTAGCGAGAGTCTCCTGAGGTGTTGGTCGAGACTCTTCGCTATAAGACCGTTTGCCGAAACAACTATCGGGACAATGATCATCGACTCAATATCCCACATGGCGGTCACCTCGTGAGACAAGTCATGGCACTTGCTTGTCCTTATCGGCCTTCACGAGGTTCTCGTCATGCGGGATGGTGACGTCAACGAGCACTGCCCGGCGTTGAGATCGATCTGTCAATACAATACCAGGCTTATTGGCGGCAATAGTCCTGTCCGTGATGACAGATCGATCCCAATAGAGCGTAGCACGACCATTTTCGAGAACTGGCGCCGGTGTGTACTTATAGTACGGCACTTCAGACTCAACAAGACCATATTGAAGAGCAAGTTGCTGATGGATGATCCTGGCCACGAGGTGATGTCTGTGCAAGTACTCGCCGTTGGCCAAATGCGAACAACCGGAAATTATATGACTGAGGGACTCGCCGGAGTAACGGCATGCTCGACAAATGTCGACCGTGCCATCCCTCAGAATATATTTCCGGTAATTGTTCGTCATTATGACCACGCCAGCAATTGCACAGACAAATCCTTCGGTTTCCCCAAAGAGGTCACCAAATCGCAGCCAGTTCACGGACGCTAAAAAGTCTACGTCGGGTCTTGTTAGGGCCCCGTAGAAGCGTCCGTGTAGCTCCTTGCTCTTCCACACGTTCTTGCGGTCTTCAGTGCTCAACACCGTTGGTCTGTGCCAGTTCTCGTTTGCCAAGGAGAGAGGCGTGAGGCTCTTGTCTACTGCAACCACATCTCGATGCATCCCACACTCATTGCTAAGGAAATAATCTCTGAGATTGCACACCTCGCGGTTGTGGAGATTCTTAGCATTTAAAATGCCTCGACCACCACATTTCCTCGGGATGTACAATCTCATAACAGATGAGCGTGGGTGCAATATGCGATTTGATTTAAGCAGTAGACGGACCCTCCTACCCAGGGCGTCCAGCTCAGTCTGAGTCCACCTTAGTATGCCAAAGGAATATGTGAGCAGCGGTATCACCCAGCCATTGAAAGCGCGCACCTTTTTGCCACCCGGCAAAAGACTGCTAAGAACTTTTGTCAAGCGGCAGAAGAAGCGCTCTTTCACTGACTACTTGACATTGCCGTCCACAATACCCAAAGACTGTGACATACCAAGATATTTGTAGGTTTCAATTTCGGAGAGAGATCTGAGAGTCATTGTCTCAGAAAGCTGCAAATTCGACCGCACACTTATCTACACTGAATTCCATCTTGATTGCATTACTGAACTCTTGTGTGATTTTCAATAATGCGATAAGATCTTGGCGCTTCGATGCAAACAGCGAGAAATGACTTCAGCTTCTCTACGAAGTCAATAGCCAAGCCTAGAATCCATCAGCAAAGATCTGAGAGGATTCAAGGCTAAGCAAAACCACAACGGACTACTGTCACCCTGGAAGATGCCTCTTTCAATCCTTAGGCGAATCAAAGGGGACTTCTCGACCACCTGGTTGACGAAGGACTGTGACCCACTGCCTCATACACACACCTAAAAAGGACCTCAAAGTTGCATCAACTTTATACAACTCTAAGATCCTTTCGAGCCATGAGTGAGGCACCGAGTCGTAAGCCTTCTTGTAGTCAATCCAAGCAGCCAAAAGGGCCGTCTTGCTATGACTGACTAGCGGACAAATGGTCATGTCTATGAGGAGGAGCTCCTTAGTACCTACCCCGGGACCCAACCTTACATCCGTTTTGAGCAGAGGCCAAAACATTATTTGCAATAAAATGTGCATTTAATTTTGTGCTCAAAATGGATGTAAGGAGCGTGTAGATGGTAAGCAAGCATGTAATGGGTCGGTAGGTAGTTCTTTGGTTCCGCGGTACTACCGGACTTGTGGAGTAGAAAGGTGACACCAGTTGTTAATAAAGGTGGCAAGGAACCGATCTCAAGGGCATTTTGGAATTGCGTAACTAAACACTAATGTGAGGCTTTGAACCATTTAATCCAGAAGTTGTGCAATCCGTCCGGCCCAGGACTTTTCTAGTTCTGAGCCATTGGAATTGCACAACTGATGTCTCCGGGGCAGATGGTAATAGGCCTCATTGGTTCAATAAATGTTATGATTATTATTATTATGAGTTTATTTATATTTCGGGCATAACAGGAAAATGCCAAAACTGTTATTTTTTAAATAAACGCTTAATTTTACAATAAGTAATTCATGTTTTATTTATTTCTTGGTCTATTAATTTCAACTGACATTCATGCGCAAGTAATATTGTTAAGGCTGAAACAAGAAAAAAGTCCTATAAAAGGTAAATCATGAGGATGGTCAATTGATCATTCTGCCCTTTAAGTAACATACATTTGAAATTTAACTTATCTTAAATGCTAAATTCCTATTTGCTTTATGGCTTTGTAAAGTATTTTTGACAATAAGTCATTTCCGCTTATGATTAACATATTTTTTATACATGTAAGTATTTTTTTCTCAAGAGTAAGTAAAAGAAGACATGTCCTTAGTATTTATTGACTCCTTACCTAAAACTTTAATGTGGAGGTTAGTAATTTTATCTTACCAGCATTTTTTTAGGATTGAGAGGATTAATGCTAAAGCGACACGTAACTCCGTAAATATTGAACACACGTACAATACGATAAATGAATCGTGCAGATAAAAAAAGAACATGATATGTCTCCCTTTACAGCTTCCATTTTCATTCAAAAGAAAAAAAGTTATGACATTGTAAAGACAAAAAAAACATTAAAAATGCTTTTTCTCGAAATGACCCTTTTGGATGTTAGTAGTTTTGCCTTTCCAGCGACGATATATATATATATATATATATATATATATATCTATTATATAAAATGCTAAGCTGATTGTTGATATATCAACGCACAGCCCAGACCGCTGGACCTAGAGACTTGAAATTTTGCATATAGATACCTTATTATAGTGTAGAGATCCACTAAGGAAGGATTTTTGGAAATTCCACCCCTAAGGGGGTAAAATAAGGGATAAACGTTTGTATGAAAGTCCGTCAGTTTTGAAGTTAGACGCTTCAAATTTTGCGTTTAGGTTAGCGATTGAATTTTAACGTATACGTGTCTCAGCGTTTTTGATAATTTCAACCCCGAAGGGATGAAAAGGGGTAAAACTGTTTGTTGATACATCAATGCACAGCCCAAACCGCTGGAACTAGAGACTTGAAATTTTGCACATAGATACCTTATATAGTGTAAAGATCCACTAAGTAAGGATTTTCGGAAATTCCACCCCTAAGGGGATGAAAATTTGTATGAAAGTCCGTTAGTTTTAGTTTAAGTTAGACTTTTCAAATTTTGTGTTTAGGTTGAAAATTGAAAATTAATGTATACGTGTCTCAGCGTTTTTGATAATTTCATCCGCGAAGGGATGGAAAGGGGTAAAACTGGCTGACTAATCGATCAACGCACAGCCTAAACCGCTGTACCTAGGGACGTGAAATTTGAAGGGAATATTCCTTGGGTACCTAGGGGTGCACTAAGAAAGGATTTTTGGAAATTCATCCCCTAAAGGGTTAAAATAGGGGGTAGAAATTTGTATAGGAGATTAGTTATTTTTAAAATAAGCAATTTAGAAATGGGTATTTAGGCAAATGTTTACAAATAAAAAATACCAATTTCAGCGATTTAGAAAAAACTAAAGGGGTAAAAGGGAGTTTTCGTTTGTTCGTCCTTCACGCTGCGGTGGCGCCGGAGGGATTTGGATGAAATTTAGAATGGAGATAGCTTTTACCCTGGATGAACACATAGGAAAATCCCATCCCGGAAAATTTAAAAGTTCCCGAGGGATTAACGACAATGTTTGGTGTTTTTTGAAAAAGTCATCATGGGTGTCATTTTCTTAGGTTGCGTTGACGCAGATTTCGAAAATGATATCAAATTTGGAATTCAAAATGGCCGCCATGATGTTATTGAAAAAGTCGTCATTGGTATCATTTTCTTACATTTTGGGGACGCAGATTATGAAAATGATGTCAAATTTAGAATTCAAGCTGGCGGCATGGATGTTTTTTGACAAAGTTGTCACGGGTTACATTTTCTTAGTGTTTGGGGACGCAAATAATTACTAATATAGAATAAGATTAGTAATTATTTGACAAAATTGCGCAACTGAATAATTTATTTCTCCTATGGCTTTTGCCATCCAGTGTGACAACATGAGACAGGCTTTATACCTACATTCAGTTTTGTTAGTCTATATCAAAAGGAGCGGTGTCAGATTGAAGTTGTCAGCGTTGACATATCCAGATTTTAACATTTTTTTCCGCTATTTTCAATACTATTCACTATTCACGGCGTATTAATTCTACGGCTGTTATTTAATATTAGGGCGGTTATTATGATCACTTTAAAATAATTACGGAAAGGCATTAAATTTTTCGGCAAATTAGTTGGTTATTTAATTCTAAAATGTAATTTCAAACAATACTCAAGGGTTTAAAAAAACTATACCTCGATAGGTATACATAATATTGCTGTAGAAAGAAAATCCATACTAATATTATAAACGTCAAAGTAATTATGTCTGTCGTCTATCTGTTTGTTATGCATTCAAGGATAAACCGCGGAATTGAATTAGATTAAATATGTATCTCGAAAATCACCCCTAAGGGGGTGAGATTTGGGATGGTAGTTTGTATGACATTTTGGTCATTTATGTTAATTTTTTTAGTTGGAAACGTGGTAATTGTTGTTTAAGCTACTGTTTAATACTGTTTAACATTAAAAAAAACTTTCAGTGATTTCGGTAAAACTCCCCCTAAGGCGATAAATGGGGAGTAGAAATTTGTATTGGAGATATCGAAATGGCTACATTAGGAAATTGATATTTAGGCTACTGTTTATAAATAAAAAAATACATCTTTCAGCGATTTAGAAAAAACTACCCCTAAAGGGGTAAAAGGGGTTTTTAGTTAGTTACTCCTTAACGCTGCAACGGCTAGATGGATTAGGATGAAATTTAGAATGGAGATAGCTTATACCCTGAATTAACACATAGAAAAATCCCATCCCGGAAAATTTTAAAGTTTCCGAGGGAATAATGACAATGTTTGGTGTTTTTTGAAAAAGTCATCATGGGTGTCATTTTCTTAGATTGCGTTGACGCAGATTTCAAAAATGATATCAAATTTGGAATTCAAAATGGCCGTCATGATGTTTATTGAAAAAGTCGTCATTTTTTATCATTTTCTTACATTTTGTGGACGCAGATTATGAAAATTTTGTCAAATTTAGAAATCAAGATGGAGGCCATGATCTTTTTTAACCTCGTAAGGCCCACCGTACTACAAACAGCAAGTTTTTTGTCAGTGGGACTTTGAATGTACCATTATGGCATTAAAGTTCAATTACGTTTGTTCGAAAATGTCAATTTTCAATTCATAAAGATAGGAAAATAAACTTTATTCCCATTGCAGTACAGTTCAAATTGAATTGCCTGGATGATGTACATCCTTTTGCACACTGGGCCTTACGAGGTTAAAAAGTGGACATAATTGTCATTTTCTTAGATTTTGAGGACGCAGATTTCGAAAATGATGTGAAAGTATAGGTAGAAATTCAAAATGGCAATTCAATTATGTCTGTCATCTGTCTGTTTGTTACGCTTTCACGGATTAACCGCGGAACCGAATTAGATTAATGGGCATTGGGTAAATTTGTTTGAAGAATATTGTCTTTTTTTTTCAGCGGCCACGGATTATTTTTGGGAGTTCCGCCATTTATAATGATAGATACCTACATTATAATTAGTATTAAGACTCATAATATAATATATGTAATATTGAACTATGATGGATATTTTAAGAGCAACCAATCTATCATGGGAGGGATAGTGCTTTGAGACGCCGAATTTAGACAGATTCTCATCTACCGGTAATAACTAGGGGCACACCAGCGGATAAAATAAATGCATTTCGGCATCTACGATATGGGGATATATATAAAAAATATACCTCACTACAAATATGCCAGGAACTACGAGTACACCATGATACACAGTCGGGGCAATATATGCGGCAGCTCTACTAAAAATTGGCGAAGATCGTATGGCGAGAGATAGTAACGATTTGAATACATTAAACCGCGAATTCTGTAATATTGTACAAAACACAGATGATCTAAAAAATAACGTGTACCCCAACCTAAAAAACAATATAAAGAAAAGGGAATGTTTGTGCGAGAGGGCGATATTAGCACCGACAAACGAAATTGTCGGGCGGATAAATATAAAAATATGTCTCATGTAGAAGGCGATGTTGTGGAGTATCTCTTGGTAGACAATGTCATAGACACAGAGCAAGTCACGTCCTACCCTTAGAGATCCTGAACTCTTTCGAGGTATCGGGAGTGCCCTCCCGTAAGAGTTAATGGTTAAAGTTGGTGTCACGGTAAATTTCGAGCTCAATATTACATGTGTTTGAAAGATCATTCTTGCCAGGGAGGACGTCAAACTATAAACTATTACTTAAAACTATTAATTTACTTAACTGCGATAAACGAGTTCTACGCGGACGAAGTCGCGGGCAAAAGCTAGTATATATATAAATATATGTACGGTGGCTTTGAGTTGTTGAGTTTGATTGTTTTCTGTTAAAGTTAAGAACTCCAAATATCTAGATATAAGAGTACACCGCACCACTATTAAGTACGTAACTTGTTAATGTTCAAGCAGTAAAGTTAAGCGCCCACAAGTGTAAACGTTTAGAAACATTAATTATTAGAACTAATTTTATTTATTTCACGGATGGCCGAAATAATTGAATTCCCCCGAAAACTCGGGGATATGAAACAATGCTTTACTTCCAACACTGGGCCTATAATAATATCTGATAGTTTATTAAAGTTTTATTGTTAATTACATTAATTTAGATACAGAAACAATATACCTGTGAAAATTAATTATTTGTGCCATAGTGTGTCGTTCAGACATTGATAAGCACTGTCTCACCGCGAATTTCCCCATTTTTCTCAGCTTCTTTTACGGTCGGCGTCCGTTTGACAACTAACTTGACAAATGGCTGCTATGAGCCTGTAGGCTCATCTGAGGTGGCACGGGTTATGCGTGGTTACTGCCCCTCTAGTTAATATACCTCAATGATATTAGGCTTAAATAGACAGACACTGTAGAAAAGTATGCAATGTAATATCTATGGTGACATGATAGAGTGAAAAGAAATGAGGTGGCTGTCCCGCTCTATCTTTCTGTGTCATGGCGGTTCTTTGTGAAGAGACGTTGTAACGTTTGAATAAATATATTAATGTTATAAGCCTATAGGTATTTAATTTATATCTCAAGTGGTTATGGGCCCAGAGCGCTAACTAGCCTGGATAAATGAATGTACGCTTAAAACACGTAACACTGTAGTGCAAAAATATATCGCCAAAATTGGCTGCGCCTGCGGCCATATCGGTTCGCCGGGAAGGAAAATTTACTTTTTCGAGAGAATTCGATAAAGGCATGAAAGTCTACAGGAAGAAATAATGGATTCAACACAGACCGCGCAAGTTCGACAACTTGTCATGAAGCTAGATGGTTCCAGGAACTGGAATGTATGGAAATTTCAAACAACGGTTTTGTTACGAGGTCAAGGATTATACGAGGTCGTAGACGGGACTAAAGTAAAACCGGGAGAAAAGGAAGACGAGAAGGAACGTACTAGTTGGGATGCGAGGGCTCGAACGCTGCTGGTGACAAGAATGACAGAACAAGTCATGTTGCACATCATCTCCTGCAGGACTTCGGCGGAGATGTGGCGAAAGCTGCAAAGCGTTTATGAACAGAAGTCGGAGACGAGCATTCATATCGTGCAACAAAGATTCTTCCAATTTAAGTATGAAGAAGGTCAGTGTTTCTATCTGTAATTCAAGATATGAGAAATCACTTGAAGCATCGGATAAGTTTGTTATCACAAAAAATTTGATGTCGTTACCGGATCAGTATAAGCATTTTATATGCGCGTGGGAATCCGCTCCAGATGACAAACAAGCTTGCGATAATTTAGTTGCTAGTTTATTTATAGAGGAAGAGAGAATGAAAGAAAAAGGCGAGAGTTCGCAACCGTCTGCACCATTTGTAGCAAGGAAAACTGATAAGAAAGTTGTGAAATGTTTTAAGTCTAATAAACTGGGACACTATCAAAGTGAGTGTAGGTCCACCAAGAATACGGAGAACAAGAACAGTCGCCCTGAAGTGAGGTGTTATTATTATAACAAACCGGGATATTTTAACAGTCAGTGTCGTTACAAGAAGGACAAAGACGGTAAAAGTAGTGCATTTGTGATTAATTCGACGAACATTTTCAGTTTAAGTAGGTACTTACTTAAAAAACTAAAATCAGGGCATCTATTCCAAATTGCTTCAATTTCGTAATCATATTGTTAATGATAAATCTTACTGACTTGTCAGTAAGAGCTATTATAGCGTTAACAAGATTAAGAAATACCTAAAATGTGTTAAAACAAATTGGAATAGAACTACTGCTGTATTCCTATTTTATACGCTTACTTAACTGACAAAGATTAAAAAAAACAGCGGAAACGAAACATACTTATTTATATACAAGTTGCAATCGAGTAGTGTCGATATCGATATTATTGCCTAGTCCCATGTCAGAAGAATAAACAATAACTACACGTAGAAGCGAAACTCCCGGCTCCGGACGCGCGCTCGGCGCGTTAGATACCTACCGCCTGGCGACACCTGAGGTGTCTAGTCAGTCAGGGGCGTCACGCACGGAATATATATTAAAAAATGATATTGATATTGTGTCTTGAATTGGTTTTCGTATTTGTGTTGATTTTAGTGTTTATGATTGAACTAAGATAGTGTTTTAAAAAGTGAACGACTATTTACGGCAAAATAATTAGAAATAATTGATTGAATAAAGGAGTTTTATGAGATAATCTTAATATCCTCAAAAAGTATTATTACCTAATTTAACGTAAATGTAAAAAACTCATTTTGCAACAATGTTTCCATGTTGAAGTAAAACATTAATAATAATTCGTGACTGAACTTGTATACCACATCCATAAACCGATTAAAATATTTCGCAAGTAACAACCCTAACTTTGAGCGAAGGGGGAAGTAGGTATTTAAAGCGCGGCATTTGGAGCCTGGTCAAAGGAGATTCGCTTCTACGTGTAGTTATTATTTATTCTTATGCCCATGTCTAGACCATGTTTACATAATGTGAACTTTTGACAAATGTGTAAATTTTCCTCCAAAAACAAAAGAAAACCGTGTACAACCATACTTTTTCAGATGTATAGTGTTCTCTTTTTTAACCGACTTCAAAAAAGGAGGAGGTTATACGTTCCACTGTATGTATTTTTTTTTTTTTTTATGTATGTTCACCGATTACTCCGTCAATTGTCGACCGATTCCAAAAAAATTTTTTTGGTTTGATAGAGTATACTTTCGAGGTGGTCCCATTGTCACCAAATCTGAATCTGATGAGAGGATCCGTGAGGAATTGAGGGAACTCCTCAAATATTGTAGGCAAACATATAGCGATTTTAGTATTTTTAGTAACAAGTTCAGCATTTGCATTCAGAAAGTATCATTTGGTGAAGTGGAACTGATGATGAAGACCACAGATGGCCACCGGAACTCCTTAACGGTACCGATTTCAAGGGTGGCGATAAGATATCTCGATTAAGATAGTTGAGCGACTACAACGAAGAATATTTACTTGTTAACCGACTTCAAAAAAGGAGGTTATTGAAATATGACTATGACTTTCCCGCGGCGTTGCTTGCGGCGCGCTTGAAATAACTTAAAGTTTCATTTCAACTGAGAACCAAGAAGTGGGACAACGTAACAGCGTATTATGATCACTAAAAAGTATAAAATAAAATAAATGTTTTAAAAAACAAAAAACCGCCTTCAAAAATGCAAAAAATAACTTCTTTAAAATTGTAGGCACCTAATAGGTTAGTCCAACTGATGTCGGCTTTTTGTTGAAAATGTTGTGGTCGCCGACTTCAGTTGGACTAACCTATTAGGTGCCTACAATTTTAAAGGAGTTATTTTTTGCATTTTTGAAGGCGGTTTTTTGTTTTTTAAAACATTTATTTTATAGGATATTCAATTTCCCCGAAGAGTAAAGATGACCGCTATTGTTTTATCGTTTTTCATTTTATTACTCCTTGCTAGTTCTTATTCTTATTCTGTGGGCTCGCGGCTCGCGGCGATGACAGACATCACAGACGTACGAGCCAAAACGGGCTACGAGCAAAATAATAATTCAAACATGTTGGATCGCCGACGAACTTACTCGGCGGTTTTTAAGTACGCGTACTTTTGATGACACGGGCGAGTTAGCTCGCCGAGTCACAAGTACGGCGTCCCTACTTACTCGCCCGTCCATCACCCCTTTTAAAGTTGAAGAATTCATCAAAGTTCCTGTGTTTGGTGATGGAAGTGTCTGTAACCACAAACCCGATTCCCACACTCCGACCACTAGGAGACGAGCGCGATCTGCTGAGCTCATGCACGTTTGCAAAAGTTGATTCCGTACTTGCTGGCAGAGCGGTCCGTCCAAAGACTTTATACCTTACTACTAGACTGTGTACCAAAAAAATATGTTTAGCTAAAACGAGATCGAGGCCCTAGACAAGATGCATTACGCTAAGAAGCGTTTCCATTCGTTTCATTTTTAAACCAATCGCGTCACTGGTAGACCACCTGACTTTTCGTATCACGTCATCTCCCAGTGCCGCGATTGGTTTAAAAACGAATCGAATAGAAACGTTAGTTAGCGTAGTGCATCTTGGCAGGGCCCTCTGTTGATATACACCTAGGGTAGCTATTTCCGTATAAGCGGTAGCTGGACAAAACCGGTCCTGGCGAGAGGGCTCCTGCTGGTAGTGTGTCCTTGTCTGACGTCTTGGCAGCTCAACCTAATCGCCCATGTATGTATATTGAGTATATAATATAGTGTTTTATGGTTAGAAAAGGGACACACTACCAACGGAAGCCCTCTCGCGCGGACCGTTTTTTGCGCCATAGTGCACATTCTAGTAGTAAGGTATAAAGGCTTTGGGTCCATCTCACAGCCTGTGAAGAAAGCGTTTTTGGGAGCTCGTAGTTTGGAAACCCCTAAACATCCAATCACTGTCACACGTATCTGACGTATCACACATAATTATCGTGTCACACAAGTTTAAAAAAAATATTAATTTGTTTGATATTCCCATACATTGAATACATAGAATTACTCAGCTTACCCACAACTGACTACCAGGGGCCTGTTTTATAAAGCTACAAATTACAATTTACAGGTTACAAGTTTCCATTTGACACAACCTCGACCAATGACGACCAGAGGCCCGTTCCATGAAGCTACAAGTTACAAATTACAAGCGGAAGTCTCTTTCTAACTCCTTTCGCTAGAAAGAGACTTCCGCTTGTAATTTGTAACTTGTAGCTTCGTGAAACCGGCCACAGGGATCTGTTTTATAAAGCTACAAATTACAATTTACAGGTTACAAGTTTCCATTTGACACAAACTCGACCAATGACGACCAGAGGCCCGTTTCATGAAGCTACAAGTTACAAATTACAAGCGGAAGTCTCTTTCTAACTCCTTTCGCTAGAAAGAGACTTCCGCTTGTAATTTGTAACTTGTAGCTTCGTGAAACGGGCCACAGGGACCTGTTTTATAAAGCTACAAATTACAATTTACTGGTTACAAGTTTCCATTTGACACAGCCTCGACCAAGGACGCCCAGCCATTTGAGCAGTGTTGCCAGTTTAGACCTGTAAAATTGTAACATGTAGCTTTATAAAACGTGCCCCAGGACATTCGTTTTCTAAAACACCGACTTTTTGATTTAATTTTGTAACTGGCATGCTCAAAGATATATGATCACTACGTAAACGCCAAGTAAACGCTTGATGACTGTTAGAAACGTTACACATATTTGTTATTCATAATTATAATGAGAATTATCAATTTCACGACACTTGTTAAAAGAATTAAATGTGTTCGATACTTAACAGTAAATTCTAAACTATGTGGGCACCGATGGTTTCCAGATGTGGATTATATGGAGCAGTTTAGCAAGCCAGTAATCTGGAGCACCCCAGATATTGAGAAGTATTTTAAAATGGTATATCACGGGAGACTTCTACCACTAGAGCGCAAGCTCACGAACATGTGGATCAACTTCGGACCCCAGCACCCGGCCGCGCACGGCGTGCTGCGGCTCATACTGGAGCTTGACGGCGAGACGGTGAAGAGAGCCGACCCGCACATCGGGTTCTTGCACAGAGCAACTGAAAAACTAATGGAATGCAAACACTACAATCAAAACTTGCCGTTTATGGACCGCATGGATTACGTGTCAGCTCTCGCGAATGAACAGGGTTTCGCATTAGCCGTCGAAAATCTGTTGAACATTGAAGTACCACCCCGAGGTCAAGCGATCAGAGTTCTGTGTGTGGAACTCACTCGAATAGCCAATCACATGCTAAACGTGTCTGGCACTGTCCTGGATGCAGGTGGCATCACACCCTTTTTTTGGATGTTGGAAGAAAGGGAAAAACTTTATGAGTTTTCCGAAAGGCTTTGTGGCAGTCGGGTTCACTGCGCATACTTTCGCGTTGGTGGCGTATCTCAAGATATACCTATCGGGTTCCTCGATGATGTACACGAGTGGTCCATGAAAATGGGGGAACGTTTTGACGAAACCGAGGATGTGGTTACGGGAAATCGATTATATTACGCCAGAACGGCAGGTATTGGCGCTGTAAGTGCTCACGATGCAATAAGTTTGGGTTTCACGGGTCCGATGCTGCGGGCTACGGGTGTAAGGTGGGATTTAAGGCTTGCTGAACCCTACGATGGTTATGATTTATACGACTTTGAGGTCCCCGTTGGCAGTTTTGGGGATAGTTACGATCGTCATCTTCTTCGACTGGAGGAAATGAGGCAGTCTTTGAGAATTATTAACCAAGTTCTGGATACAATGCCGGAGGGTGAATACAAGACGGATGATTCGAAAATCAGTTTGCCCTCTAGGAAGGAGATGAAGATGTCAATGGAGGCTCTCATTCACCATTTCAAGTTGTGCAGCGAGGGCTTCGAGGTGCCGCCGGGGTCAACGTACACAGCGGTGGAGTGCCCGAAGGGCGAGTTGGGGCTGTACATGGTGTCGGACGGCACCTCGCGCCCCTACCGCGTGCACCTGCGGGCCTGCTCCATGCTGCACCTGGCAGGGATCGCGTTCATGGGGCCGGAGCTCATGCTCGCTGATATCGCCATTATTATTGCCTCTGTAGACATCGTTTTCGGTGACGTTGATCGTTAAAACTGATTTTATCAATTGTTCCTGGTTTGTAATTGAAATAATAGAATAAACTGGATTTTAGACTTTTTTTATTTTATTACATGTATAATACTTGTTACAAGTAATCATTTTGATAAATACACGCATTGCATACTTTTGTTGGTAGACTCATACAATTATATGTATAATTCACATAAATGTCAAGGTTAAGAGTTGAGAAAAATATAGTGCGAGTTCCGCCTTTAGTGAAAAATAGTAAACGCCTGTTACACGAATAATTTATTAAAGTCGATTTTTACATGTCTTTATAATTTTTTATGTTTACTTTTACCCTTGACTGTGCCAAGACGGCGAAGGTAAATTATACTTACCTAGATGCCTAGATACAATAAAACTTAAGAATAAGTTGAGTAAGAAATACCTACTCACGTCACGTCGTTATTTTAGTAAGTTAACTGAATTAAGAGCATGAAGAATAAAAACGTAATCAGCTTAATCAATACTGAAGGTAAAAAGATGGGAGGCCTTTGCTCTGCTTTGGGACATGCCACAAGATGCGTTGAAATACTTGCGTTGCTCTATTAGTCGCGTCGTGGGACATTAAAATGAAAAAAAAAAGTTTTAGAATTTTGTTTTTTTTTTGTTTTTGGTACGTGGATAGAAAAAGTGCATTGTGAGCTATTTCAAAAAAAAATATTTTTTACGGCAGTGCTTTAGGTATTTAGTAATACTTTGTGTTACGTAATGTATAAAGCATTAGTGCTTGTTTACGGAGACTGGGGAGGTTGCGCGTAGCGTTGGGCGGCGCGGTCTGCACTAAATTCAAACATATGGCGTTGTACAAAAGAGTTTACGAAGAAGCGGGTTTACGCGCGTTTTCTTCAAATACAGCGTTACTTGCGGCGGAGCCCGCGGATGGCATCGCCGCGTTGTACGCAGCGTCGCACGCGTCAATAACGGCGGTTCCCGCCACTGCGCCCGGAGCGGTGCCCGCGGCGGAACCTTCTGAGAGTCTTGTGCTCCGCCGTGCTCTCCGCTACACGCTCGAGAGTCCACCGCGGATGTAGCGAACACCGCTACTCTCTACGCCCCGCACCACACGCCGCATCACGCCCCGCATCTTTATAAACAACACCGTACATTCCTATATGTTTGTGTTTGCGCGTGTGATGACGCGGTACGCTGCACGCGCCGCCTTTCTGTAAACGGAAAAAACTCCCGACGCGCCGCGCAACGCCAAGTCGCACGCCACACGCGACTCTCCGCGTCTCCGTAAACAAGCCCTTAAAGTTTAAAATGTTAATTCCAGAACTATTTTAGCGTCAAAAATGTTTTTTCTTTAATGATAATATAATGTGGACTATGAAAATCAAAAAATTACTTAACTCATGTCATTCTTATTACTTACTTTATTGTATGAATAAAGAGTAATTTCGTGATTTATCGTACCTAGTTCCACATATATTATCAGATTACCGTAAAACCATACAACTTTGCCCAAGCCGTCACTTTTGAGTATAACCGAAATAAAACAAAAATTATCAAACGCACACCTTATTTTCAAACTGTGATAGAAAGTTAAACATATTGCTGACCACACAGAGTAACGGCTGACTCCCTATCATACTTTAGTCACTCGTCAGTCGGCTTCAAAGACGGCAGTGTATTTTGGTGGGCCAAGAATAACGAAAAAACTTATCTGATAAATTGACCTGCGACGTTCCAACAGGTATGTACTTTTGGCTGTTATAACTTTATAGTAATTAATCGGTACAGACAAAGACTCAACACTGTATCTCTATTAATTTCTGAGTTATGGCGGTGGGCAATGTCATATGCGTATTCCGGGAATACTGCTCGCAACTTTGCCCAGTACAAAATTACCGTTACGGTTGTCACTCAAGACATGATGATGATGAGAAGGAGAACTATAATATGTATACCCATATAAATTTCTACGTGGTGCTCATTTGTTTCTTGCATAGAACTTGTATGGCGAAGTACTTTGTAGCAAAAAAAAACAGAGTATAGTAAAAATATTGTTTTTTAATCTCTTGAATACCTACATCTGAGATAATTTGATTTTATGTTTTCAATTAATTAAAAGCAGTTTCTTAATGAGCCTATTATTTATATTTTAATAGATACTTACAGCTAAGATTAGAGTTTCTTCATTTATACAGGTTTAAGCCTTCTTTAAGTTTCGACGTAGTCGCGTACAACAACAAAATTTACAACCCTAATTCATTTTCATTTTTGTATGAAGGAGTCACAAAATCGATTCACAACTTTGCTCACTAAAGTTAGGTGGAGAATCCTACTTAAAAAAAAAACAACTGAAAAGCGAAAAACAAGCTATATAATCTATGGAAAATTGTAAGAGCATGTACTAATTGATATTTATAATAATTTAAATTTAACTTGAATAGGTATTGGAAAAGGTTTTCCTGGCGGGGACAAGCTAGTCAAAATGTTAATTTTTTTCAAGAAATAGGTTTTGAAATTCATTGCTTGTCCCCGCCTGCAATACCTTTTCCAATATTCAAGTTAAATTTTAATTATTATAAATATCAATTAGTACATGCTCTTACAATTTTCCATAGATTATATAGCTTGTTTTTCGCTTTTCAGTTGTTTATTTTATTGCAGTCGGGTTTTTTGTTTATTTTTAATAATTTAATTTATTTAACTCTTTTTAGTTTTTATTAATAAAATAGTGGTTTAATTAATTATTACTAAGCAATATATAAGCTCTGGAGCTTAAATTTTGGATGTCGCGAGTGACAAATTACAAGCGAAACTCTCTTTCTAGAGAAAGGAGTTTATTACTTAACATTTTCGTATTTTTTTGACTTTCCTGTCAAAATAGTAGCATAAAAGTGTTATAATACATACATATTTGGAATGGGCTATTTAATAGCTTTTATTTGATACCCATATTGTTATAATAAAAAATAAAAAAATTATTCCCCCTCCATATTTTTTTCCGCGAACGCCATATTGAAATATTATATACCCTATGTCACTTCGGCAATTAAGACGAATCGAATGACACCTCTTATGTTAAAATCCGTCAAGCCGTTTAGGCTGCAGAGCGTGCCCAGAAATAGACATACATACATACATACATACTTACATACATACGCTCGAAAAACATAACCCTCCTGACGCATTCGGGTAAAAAGGACTCATAATTGTATACAATGAGGTCAAAGTTATTATAGCGTATTATGCAAAAGTGGGGAATGTTGTAAAAAAGTTTTTTTTTTTGGCCCTTCGTTTTGTGAGGCATTTTTAACAATAAATAAACGTATATTTTAGTAGTAGGTAAATTTTTAACAGGCACCAAAAAACAGTATGCAAATATGTAAGTACTTAGTACAGACTTGTAATTCAAAAAGTTATGATATACGTGAAAAAAAGAGCAATAATTGCAAAAAGCGGGCAAAGTTATATGGCTTTACGGTATCACTCTAAAAAGTTTACAACATGACGTTAAGATAGTTTTAATAACGATTCAAGATACATTTTAAACTTTAACCCCCTTACTTATAAACGTGGAATAACTTGGATTAGCTAAACCATGTTTTGTCCTTATCTGTCAAATTCAAATGTCACAATGACAGATAAGGACAAAGTATGGTTTAGCTACTCCATGGTTATTCCACATTTATAAGTAAGGGGGTAATTCTTTATACAATCCGTAAAACGCCATTATATTACTACATACTATATTATTATCATCATTATAATGCGAGCCCGAAAACGTCCAATGCTGGACATAGGTACTCAAGCCGTTCCCAAATAACACTATCAGATAAATTCAATATATTAGGACAACAATATTTCATTCAACCCACGCGGCTGTTACGCTGAATCATCGTCGAAAATAATTATTATTAATTCGTCGATGGCTGCATGAAATATTCTCGCATCTGAAGAATCAGCTCCCTTTTAGCAGAAGTACTTAAATGACAATACCTCAGTGGAATGTATTCGTTTTATACCTATAATAAGTATATTATACGTACCTACAAAGCTAACTATTATTTCGGATACAATAGCTATTATATAGGATAAAGTTATCTACTTACATAGAATAAATATTATCTAAAACATCATACGAGTATATAATATGTATAGGAAGGTACTTTCAAATATCGAAAGCATTTTTATGGGAAGAGAGCCATACACCTACAACTGGCATGCATTTATACAATATATTGTACCCAGAGCACCTTCACCCTGATCAACAGAAAACCACTATAAAAATAGTCGCATAACGCGACTTTGACGGAGATATTGATTATTTATATAGGTACCTAAGTTTGATTTTACGTCCCAATTTGATTCCGAATTTACCGTGTGCAACCATGCGCAATAAACAACTCTAATGTTTTTTTACGGACAGTCAAAATGCCACATTTTAGTTTAATTTTTAAAAAGACTTTTTGGATCATGTGATTTTTATTCATATAAAACTCGTTGTAATTTTCATTCCAAACAAAAATTATTTTAGACATCTAAATTATTGTGTTTTTCTACAACGTTGTATTTAGTTGTGTCGTTGGTTAATAGTAAGAAGATAGTAACCGGTGGAAATTAGCGCTTTAAGTCAGTTTGTTTTACCTCGAGAAACAATATTTTGTATCTGATAAGCAGATTATTAATAATAACATTTAAAACTACTTAAATATTAAAATAAACGCCCTACTTTGCATTTGTATATAACCTATGTATAAAATACTGATTTTTGATTATTTTTTCTGCCAATCAAAGACTTTGCAAAAGTCACTTATTCAAATCCCTCTATGTATAACACAAGGAGAGCTACCAGGTTCGCCCATTTATATTTAATAAAAAATAATTACTAAACCAAAATTGTACATGTATATAAAATTACTTAAAATAAGCGTACTATGTGTATAAAGTGTTGGTCCTTCACGTTAGCATTCGATCATTTAGTACCACAGTCTTATGTGTCTGACATTTTCTCAGAGGATTCTACGTAGATACATGAGCAGAGTTTCTGGAAGAATCTAAGCACGCACCCGGAAACCGCGTGGTAGCTTTTGGGTTTGGTGTCCCACTTAACACAGAGGTAGTAGACGGGTATGCCGGATAGGAGGATCGCGAGTCCAATCGCCGTGTCTTTAGGCTTGTCAATAGCCGGGATGATGACCAGGCAGCCAATCGCAAGGAGGAACAGGCAGGGCACAACAATGTTGACTTTGATTGGGCGGGGGATGTCTGGCCGAGTGCGCCGCAGCCACAGCATGCCCACCACAGACGCGCCTACGGACAGCCAGAGCGTTTGCGAGAAGTAGTTGATGAGGTCGAACACGTTACTGGTCGTCAGCATCAGCAGCGAAAACAGGCACTAGAAATAAGGAAAAAATTAAGTTTTAAAGCTGTGTCAATGCAAACGAGAGCGCACAGGCTAAGTCATGGTAAGCGGGCTCTATGAGCTAAGATGTAATGTCTGAATGCTATTAATTTCTGCCAGCCGACGCCAGAACCCCCCCGAACACCCCTCTCCTTTCTCCCTTGCTGAATGGAACATCACGCTGTTCAGTCGCCGTCAGTACGAAACAGGTAACTAACCGTGAATATGAGCGAGGGGATGGGCGTTTGCCGCTCGACGTGGAACAGTGTGAAGAAGGGCGGCATGTGGCCCTCCTGCGCGCCCGTGGCGAACAGCCGCGCCGACGTGAACAGCACCCCGTTCACGCCGCCGAACGTCGACAGCGCCACGAACACCGGGATCACCCAGCTCCACGCGCCAAATAGACGGTCACCGAATATCTGGAACAGTAAGGTAATTTCAGTAGGTAACATCTATTTTGATGTTTTTAGTTGAAATCGTATCCTCTTCAATCGCAACTAAACTGACAGAAATTGAAAGGACTCTCGTGGTGTCCTACGTACTTTTGTCGTAGTAATTTTCTTTGAAACCATTATTATGACTAAGTATTTTATTTTTTGTTGTTGGTGTATATGGTGTTCAATACCTAAAGTGTTTTGTATTGTATTGTACCTATTGTAACGTAAGACCTTCATCAAAATATCCTAAAAATAAACTAGGTACGTGATTGGACAGCGCAGTAGGTACGAGTATATGTTTCTAATATAAATCGTTACAAAACGATTTGCGTATTCATCCTTCTAATTCTCAACAGCAAGATAATATCTCATTTGCGTCTTATTGCTTAGCTTACCGCTTCCACTGTACCTACAAGTTAACGTAACGTAGCTAGTATATTTAAGTATGTCACTCAAGGTCATTTCATAAAAATTACATTTTGTAATACTTAAAGGACTAAGTTGCCTAAAAAAAATTAAAAAAAATCTAGCCCGACCATAAATTCGGCTAGGGAACCCCAAAATAGGTATAATACACTTATTCTTGCATCGCGATTTCATGGCGCTGATAAACAACTTTTACAACTTAAATGACTCATACACATTGACTTAAATAATATAAATCAATGCTCATACAAATAATAAGTAATCATCAAAATATATAAGGAACTATGTTGTATCTAGTTTTGTTCAACACGAAATTAATAAATGAAAAATACAATACAACATAAGTAGGTACTTGTACATTGACTAGGTACTTTTGATTTCAATAAGTTTACAGCAGTTCTAAGTTTACAACAGAGCACTACCGGTGCCCAAAACAATCCTATATGAAAGGAATAAGGTTGAAATTTAAAATGTAGGCAGACAACGTGTTAACTGAAACTTTGAAAACAGTTCACTTACAACTGCAACAGCTGAACTGGAGCTCATCTCCATCTTGGAGACGACCGCGAAGTAAGCCAAGTTCGCCATCGAGTAGATAATCGTGACCAATGGCATGGCGATCCATATCGCGCGCGGCAAGTTCCTGGAATAAAACGACTATATAACGACGTGCGTCACACATAAAAACGTTATGAGCTAGCGTAAACGAGGAACACTACATATTATGGAGATTATTGCGAACGCACGAGAATTTCAGCGAATATTATTTTTACTGGTGTCCGACCGACTTGCTGAAGATCGTGCGGCTATTCTTTCCTACAACATCACTGGTTGCTCGAAACTAGGCTGCTTTCGGGTAGTAAACATAGATCGCCGCGCAATCTATCTCGCAAACGGGTCAATTTAAGCTGTTCCGCCGAAATTTCCAAATAAAATTGCTCGATATTAAGTGCAATTATGTTACCTAATCAATACATGACCCTGATCAAATCTTTTTAAATAAGTACATTTTAATTGTTGTTGGATTCAATTTACCGCCATGTCATTAGTTTATCTTGAACATTGGAATTGCAAAAATCGCCGGTCCACGCCATCAAGCCTGAGTGAGAATGAATTTCCCGGGAGCTGTTGCCGAGATAAACGCCCGTATGAATAATACATGCAATGGGCCAAGCGCTAAGAAATGGACGCAAAACGCGATACTACCTATACCGACCTCCTACAGTACATTGCTTCAAATCATTGAAACGATATACGTAAGGAATTAACTTGGGATATTTCGAATTTTAAAGGTCAGTATTGCTGGATAGGAACAGCAAATTGAAGAGAAGAGTTTAATTATTATAAGTACTAGTGACCCGCCCTCGCTTCGCTTCGGTTTATGTGCGTTTTCTGTAACACCCGTATATAATCCAGAATGTATTATACATAAAACCCTTCTCCCTGAATCACTCTCTATCTACTGATGACACGCATTACAATTCGTTGCGTAGTTTGAAAGATCTAAGAATACATACATAGGGACAGACGGCGGGAAGCGACTTTTTACCCGACTGCGTAAAAAGTTTCGAGCGTATGTAAGTATGTAAGTATGTATGTATGTATGTCTGTCTATTTCTGGGCACGCTCTGTAGCCTAAACGGCTTGACGGATTTTAACATACGAGGTGTTACTCGATTCGTCTTAATTGTCGAAGTGACATAGGTTATATAATATTTCAATACGACGTCCGCGAAAAAAAAATGGAGTGAGAATAAAAAAAGCTATTGTTTATTATAACAATATGAATGTCAAATGAAAGCTAGTAAATAGCCCATTCCGAATATATATATAGGTACATAATACTTTGGTGCAACCATTTTGTCAGGAAAATCAAAAGAATACGTAAATGTTAAGTAGGGAATAAACTCGTTTCGATAGAAAGAGAGTTCCGCTTGTACTTGTATCTTCGTGACAGCCCAAGAGCTCATTTAACACTTAGGAATAATAAATTAAAACCCTTTTTTATTAATAAAAACTAAAAAGAGTGAAAAAAACTAAATTATAAAAAAAAAAACCCGACCGCAATAAAAAAAACAACTGAAAAGCAAAAACCAAGCTCTATAATCTATAGAAAATTGTAAGAGCAATGTACTTAACAATACAATTTATACTACACTGGCCCACAAAACTAAGTATGACACTTTTAATACTAGCTAGTATTAAAAGTGTGATACTTAGTTTTGCGTGCACTTGTATTATATACATATACTAGAATATTGGAAAAGGTATTGCAGGCGGGGATAAGCAATGAATTACAAATCTTATTTCTTTAAAAAAATATAATATTTGGACTAGCTTGTCACTTCTGGAACACCTTTTCCAATATTCAAGTGTATAGGTATGTATACAATAGTATTCATTGTATTATTAAGTACATTGCTCTTACAATTTTCTATAGATTATATAGCTTGTTTTTTGCTTTTCAGTTTTGTTTATTGCAGTCGGGTTTTTGTTTTTATTTTAATTAATGACTTTTTATGACTATGTAAAGATAACGATCATGCGGAGACATCGCCGTTCAATTGCTAAATATTAAGTATCTTTTCACAACACTGCTCGGAAATATGGCCATATATGGTCTTGTTTGGGGTCACAAAACGTCACTTATTAGGACAGACCAAGAATGTTTTTGTCGGCGTGTTTGCTGATTGGTCGAGAACATTGTTGTCCAACTTTAAGAACCAATGAAAATCAATCAAACAATTTTGTGTCATAGCTCCTTAAAATAAAAAATTGAAATCGACCAATCAGAACACACCATTTTGTGTCGTAAAATATTAGGTGTATTTTTGCTAAAAGATACACAGACTAAAAACTATGTCACTGCTTTTTTTTTAAACCTAATTCCTATAACCTAATAACCTTTAATCTCGAACCACTAGAGATGAAATTACATGGGAGATATGGGAGAGATGAAATTATATATTTTATATGGAGTTGACATCTTCATTTCGCATTAGATTAATAAATCTCGAGTGTCACGAGAATAGGGGTCCAGATTAAAAAAGTTATCTATGGTAAAATTGGCGGTGATCTCACATTAACATGAATTAAAATTTGAGTTTTGAATATGAATTTTTATTTTATTTCCTCTCAGTAAGTAGTTGTGAAAAGCACTATGTCTGCCTCGGTAGAAAGTGCAATTTATGGACTCGTGCACTACATAGAGGGATTATATGACTCGTCCAAAAATCGCGTACTTTCTATACTCTGCAACAATGTACTAAAGAATACAGTGAATCACTAGAACTTTATTTTAAATCCTAGAAAACAAAAGAGGGCTTTTACTCGGAACGTTTGCAAACCACTCAAGCGAGCCACTCCAAGGAATTTAAAAGTCAATTCCCCACGCCCATTATTACCGTTCTTGCATTCTTTATTCTGTGACTTCTTTGCATCTTATTGCTCTACTTAAAGTTTGAATGACAATAGATTATACTTTTATACCTACCTAATTATTTATGTTAAAAAGCAAGTTACACAACTGGTTAGTATCAGCATTTTTGACATTTGCTTAATCAGCATGCATTACATAGCCATACTAATATTGTAAATGCGAAAGTAACTTAGTTTGTTATACGGTTTCACAGCTGAGGGCCTAGTCAAGATGCATAACGCTAAGTTAGCGATTTTCGACAATCGACAATATGTATAGGGTTGACGTAAGCTGATGACAGATCGCGTCAACCGCGCTTATGTCAATTCCTCTAATACATTTCGAGCCGATAGACCCTATACCAACCCCCACGTACAAAATTAATAGGTAGGGGATCCTACCAGGTGATCTTACTGGACATCGGGGAAAGGGTATAGCCGTGTTAGGAAGGCAGTTTCGCCTTTGGCGAGAAAATGATTTTCCTTTTACTCGGATAATTTGCCTTTGTTTACTTTGTAATTTCACCAAATATTAGCCCCAAAATGGCCGTACTTTTTTTAAAATTAAAAATAAAGGAAAATCTTTTAATTTTTTTTTACTAAACTAGTGGACCGATTTTGTTGAAATTGGTATATATTATGTAAATAGCTAAGGATGTTTTTCAAAAAAAAAATTACTTTTTAATTTTACATTTAAGTGAAAAAAAAACAATTTTAAAATTTTCATTTTTTTTTTATACTTGCCATGTGGCGACACCTTCCAATATTAGATATTTTGTGAACCATTTAATACTCTACCACATATATTTTTTCCAAAAAATATCACGCGGTATAAAGGTTAAAAAATACTAATTTGTAACATCTCGTACATATCTTTTCCTACACTACGTACGTAGGTTCCAATAGCCGTCATTAAGGTAGTTTATGTACTAATAAATGTCAGTGACAGTGAATCTCACGCGTACTTTCAGCATTAGGTACAGGTAATGATAAATAGTCGTATGATTTCTTTGCATACTATAATTTCTAGAAATAAAATTGCTGAAATATTCACATTAATACTAATAAATAGGGAGTACCTACATGAAAATATTTCAAATCAAATGACGGCTTCCTAGTTCAGTGGGTAGTGACGGTACTTAGGAAGAAGGTCCCAGGTTTGAATCCTGGTAAGGGGATTTACATATTTGTGTGTTTATCACAAATATTTGTTCTTGAGTATTGTATGTGTACATAATAAGTATTTATCTGTCATATGTATTCTTATTACATAGTATATCGTGGCCCACCATCATCATCATCATCATATCAGCCGTAGGACGCCACTGCTGGATAGCCCTCCCTCTTGAATTTCCAAGTGTTACTGTGTAAGGGCATGGACACATGTCCACGGCACGGCGTCGTTAACGTGAAACGGCGCGGCGCCGTTTAATTACAAAGTAAACAAAGGCAAATTATCCGAGTAGAAGGAAAATCATTTTCTCGCCAAAGGCGAAACTGCCTTCCTAACACGGCTATACCCTTTATAGGTAATTTTGATTTTTAAATCAGCCGTTTTTATTAACTCTCAAGTAATTATGAGTTATCGTAACGTTGCCAATACGATAACATGTGAAAAGAAATATGGTTTTCCCGAGTTGAATAGAGATGATAACAACGAGGAGACTACAGTATGATGTATTATGTATAATACTGATATTAACCTAGATTCATCCGTGGTATACAAGTAGGTTCGTATACTCCGTATGAATCTAGGTTAATTATAATCTCAGTATTATTTTCATGTCTTCCAATTTCAAAGTATTCTTAATATAAAACGAAACGCCATACTCTGACGAGGCTGCCTATCTATGACGTCAATGCTGTATAGGTATATCTAATGGCAAGTGTAGAAAATCTCCGCTTTCCTCTTAGTCACGGGAAACGATCGTGCTTTCGAGAAATAGTGCCTATTCAGCTCGTTATTTTGTTCTTCGAAGTATCGTCTCGTGAAGACGTGATTATGGAGGCGGCGTCCTGCTCGAGTCAAATTGATCTAATAAAATCAATTGATTGAATTAATCGCAACAGAATTGTAACATAACTACCTATTCTTAAAACTAAGAAATGTAAGTACATGGGAATCTTTATAAAAACGGTTTGAAAGTTTTTTTAAGACTTAAAATATGAGCCATCCTTACTTTTGTATCCAAAAAACATTATTTCTCCATGGTGAACTGAAAGAAATCCCTTAAAAGGATAAGTTCGAGAACCTCCCTGCTATATTTTTGTCTATTTTATAATCGTTATCTCTTTTGTTTGTTCAATAAATTCTTTGTATACATACATACATACACATTTGACAATAATGTGTGGTTAAATATAGAATTTTATTGAAATGCTCACCAAACGTCCCATGAAACCCGTCAAAACTTGTGCCAATTGTGCGTTAGAGCAAATTTTGAAATGTATTTTTCCATAAACAGCCACCTACTTGTAAGGATCCTGGAGCTCCTCAGTGACGAAGTTCAGGTAGTTCCAGCCCCCGAAGGCGAAGAGGCCGGAGTAGAAGGCCAGCGCCACCTGCGCCGCGCCGTACTCGCCCTCCCACGCGTCTTGGAAGTTCTCCGTGTGCCCTGAAACAAACACAGCAAACCTGATTAAATGCAGCACAAAATCGGTGAAAAATTTCCTCCAGCTATTCTCAAAGTGTGCTCCGCAAAGCCGAGTTCAGCCCAAATACCAAATTAAAGAAAAGTCAAGTCTTGCCGTTTAATAGACGAAAACAAGAAGAAAAATTTATGCTACCATCAAAACAACATATAAAGGGTACACGAAAATAACCAAAAAAATAAAAGATTATTTAATCGCAAAATGTAGAGTTTGCATTTGACTATTGCTTGAAACTCAGTCAGGATATCCTAGTACGGACACCAGGCTCTCACACTGGTTATTAGCTTACTGTCATTTTTTGTAGTAGCCCTAAGTACATCTCAGACCTTTTTAGATTTTTTATTGAATATGGTTTTACTTTGTAGAATAGAGCCTCTGTTCTTGTACACAAAAATTACGTACGAATTAATTTACATGGTTCCTAACTTACAAATTGCGATATCTCAAAAATTTACTAAGGTAGTCATGTTCTTTCCGTGTATCTACCTCCATTTTTATTCGTTTTTTATTTAAGACTTTGTATATTTTCGGATTGACAGGCCAAGTTATATGTATACGTCTCTTTACTAATTAGATGAACTAACCAGCCAAAATCGTCCGACGCACATTAGGTGGTAGGTAAAATTAGAATATTTCAATTTCGTCCTGTACGAGAATGTGTTGAGTATTTACGGTTCACGCCCACATTTGCATATATATATATATATATATATATATATATATATATATATTATAAGCAAGATCCCGACAATTTGGGAGCTTATTATTATTACTTATCCATGTCACGAATACTTATAATTATTATTATTTTATTTTAGACAGGCAGTTGGCACTGATATGTCTAAATCTTTGTTCACTGCACGTAATTATAATAATTGCGCAGACAAATTTGCCATGCCCTGCCCATACCACTGTCCCGGATGTCACACTATTTATAATTACGTATTGTAAGGATTAAGATGATTCTGTGAGTAAACAAACGTGCGCCATTAGTGGGTTATCTGATGCAGCTCCTATAAAATGGTACAGTGTTGCAGGAGTCGCGACACTCGACCTGTCGACTGTTGCTATCGGAGAGAATTATGATGTGAACCGAGACGGGCGGCCATGAGGACAGAGCCGGTCTACTCGTGTAAGATCTATATCAAGGGTACCTACTATGTATTAATTATGAGCAATATTAATCAATAATACTGTTACCATGTTGTTTTGAGCCAATTTATATTTAATTGCTTCGCTTCCCAAAATAAGGTGCGAGACGTTACTTTTCATGTTTCTTTCGGTCACTTAACCTGCGATTCTGAGAATTATGAACAATTTTCTCAAATATTTTACTTGTATGAATATCTTATTGTTTAAGTTCTTACTACTAAGAGCACCAATTCTAGCCGGTATACAACGGATGTGCTGATAGGACGGTATGGTTAGTCTAGTATCTATGCGTTGAAAGTGGACACAAACCAAAATACTCGAACAGCTGCTGACACACCACACTGTCTCCAAAATAGATGCGGCAAAAAGAAAACAAATTTTAAAATTTAAAATTCTCAGCGTCAAAGTTGGATAGCTGAACAACTAATTGTAAGTATACTCGTACTTCTGTCATGCGCTCTCATTACGCCGCTTTTATAAGAGTCTATTCGACTTTATCCGAACTCGAAACTTTTTTAAAGCTATTGCACTGTACGCTATGATAACGCCGGACAGGAAAAAGACTGTGAAAATAAAGAATGGCAAGAGTAGGCAAAAACATATGAGGACAACCAAAGAAAGGTTCAGTAACAAAACAAGATCTTGCGGTGCGTAGCGGGGGATGTGGAGGATAACTTTTATTCGCACATTGTACTTTAACCGGTTTTCAATACACTGATTAATTAATGGGCGTTTCAAGGGGGGCTCAGAGGCCACAGTTATGCTGCCTTCAGAAGTTAACGCTTAATAAGACAACGGGAACTGACCTAAAGGGCTTAGAGATCATATCCGATCCTGGATCCGCTCCTACAGAACCCCTCATCTCGCCTTGACCTTCGATATTGAATGAGCAGTTTACCAGTGCAAATGTAAACGAGGCCGGAGATGATGATCACGACGAGTGCTAGCAGCTTGGAGGAGGTGAACACGTCCTGGATCCGCATCGTCCACCGCACGCTGATGCAGTTGATCGCTGTCAGGACACCTGCAAGCATACGGCAGCGTCTCTACATGATCTTGACAATGTTAACCCCGATTCTTTATGTTGCCATGCATCCTTTTATAAAACGAATAACAGACTAAATACTATTCTTAATGTAAATAAAGTGAAATAATATCTGCTATCTTAAGTCTGGAAACCTCGATGTGCGTGCCCGACTAGCACTTTACTATTTTAATTTCTCGCAAGACATGAGTGAGACCTATTGATAATGGTTGCCGTGTTTAGTAAAACCAGAGAATGCCTTAATATAACCAGCTTTTGATTAAGTTCCCCTTTCCCACTTTATTTTATACGTAGAAGTACTTTAGATAAATTTATTTCTCGTAGTTATTTATAAACAATCTATTTTACACGTAAAAGCACTTAAAAATAAATTAACGCCGCAAAACAACTCACTCAATGTTTTTATTACTAGAACATTTGTTGGTTTTTTATTTATTATTGGGTACTACACATTTTGTTAAATTAAAAATATGTGTTGTTTTATTGTTAAATGAACTTATTTTCACTTCATTTCATTTCAAATATTTCATCGAGGTATTTACAAAAATCGATGAACGCTAGATTCCTACGAGTATTCAGACTTGATAACAGAAATTCTATTTGCTATCGTAGGTAATTTGTTAACGCTGTTTTTCCAAACGAAGGAACTGAGTTTTCCATCGTATCTGCTGTTGCTGAAATACAATTTTGATAAGCAAATAAATTACACTCCGTTTGCAAACGTTAATTTGCTAACGCTGTTTTCCCCGATGAATGAACCGAGTTTCCTCTCGTATCTGCAGTTGATTTTCAGAGAGACTTCCTTCGTAGTCGGTAATTAGGTTAAGTGATGCTTCCTCCGCCGCTGAGCCCAGAGCGACGTGAGAGGAAGGAGGCAATGTAATCGAACGGTAAATTGTATTGATTGAGCCGTGGGTTTATCTTTAAGAAAAGTCAGAAGATAAACCGAAACGAAATTTTTAAAGACATTTTACTTTGCTTTTCAACTTTAAGTGTCCCCTTATAGTGTCATCAAATAAACACGCCTATAGAAACTAAAATAACAACGAACAGAAAACTTAATTGTACTAGAACTTTCTCTTCACGATAAGTACTGTTTTATGACGCTCACGTCAATGTCCGTCAAACACATTCCTAATTCTTATACTTATTTACGTACGAGTCTCACGCAAAATGCTATCCCAATAATAATCACATTTTGAGACAATCGCCGGTTGGTATCCCATCACTTTACTTAAGTGCAAAGGCCTCGCGTGTGGGCTTCGGCTCCAAGTACCCTTTCAAAGGTCCGGGACTCCCACCCATGGTCCTGCGGGATTCGTAAAATCATACTCAACCTATTTTAAAACATTTTACAAACCTAATTGAACTGTATTATAGTCAACTACTTTATTAGTTACACTTGGCTATAATACTAGCAAAAACTCATTTGACAACTATTCTATTTATATTATCATTTGTAGTTACCTACATAATGTCCTATGACTGTGTGAACATGCTGTTCAGTTTACTGTGTGTACAGTTATAACGTTTTATATGAACAATATGGTCTAAAAAGTGCAGTAAGTATGCAGCAATTAATACAACAGTTCCTAGCGCATGACTTTAAATGAACAATAACGATCCGTGAGAATCTTACCCGACAGGTTTTAGATCTTCAAATAATAAATTGTTTCCTTTTATGAACGCGTCAATAGGGTAAAGGATATTTAATCATCTATACGTTTACATATTACCTAATGAAAGCATATTCGGCACGACCTGTACATATGTATTGTTTATATAGTATCCCAAACCAACAAGACTCTGGCTATATAATTATCTATGGTAGGCAGACATTTAAACAAGTTCATTAAGATACCAGTTTCCAATCGCGTTCGTTATATCAGAGATAATGTCTTGGCGGGTGTGACATGAGTCACATAAGGCGCGATGGCTTGTTACCCGAGTCAAATATCAACTTGACCCAAGCGGCGAGAGCAATGCTTGCCTAAGTTATTGCTAGCCAATGTATTCAGAAAAACCTTCAAAAATGTTAAGGTCGTAGTTGCGAACTCGTTCTTCCGCATCGAGGCTGGCACGCACGCTTGTGAAAGGGAACGTATCTGGCCTGTCCATTAACTCATATTAGAATTGATTTAACACAGTTGGAAATTTCTCTGTACCCGATTTGGGCTATGTTTATGTCGGAATTTCACTCTTTACTTTCCAATATGCAAAGCGTTTATAACCGTTAAGTAATATTGCATAGATAGTTTAATTTGATGCATAGTTTTACGCATTGATACGTATGCTTATCCACTGCGGGAGTATTATATTCGTGCCTACCCCTATGCATGCTACAGTATACGAGGGCTGCCTTTTAAGTTCTGTCGTTTGCAAAACTCCCGTGATTATTAAAAAAAAAACTAGTATCATCTTAAAATATTTGAATTAAGAATTCAAAAACAAAAGAATGTCTCGAGATCGGCCGATTCGTTTTAGTACAGCGTCGGTTCAAAGTCAGTTCAAAAAAGTTCAGATCCGGATTCTAAACAGCAGTCGACTGTTTGGGTGTTTCAAGATGAGCCAAAACCGACCAAAGTAATACGCTCACGGAGCACTTCGAAAAAATGGTCGCCACGTTTGTAGCGAAAAGTGGCCACGTTGCGACCATCGTGCTCGAAGATCGTAAAACAGTTAATGCTAACTGGTATTCCACTGTTTGTTTACCAGAAGTTATCGGCGAGTTCCGAAAAAATAACCTAAGACGTCGTATAGTACTGCACCACGATAATGCTAGCTCGCACACCGCCCGGCAGACAATTGCGTTTTTAAAAGAACAAAACGTCGAAAATTTGGATCACCCGCCGTACAGTCCAGACTTAAGCCCTAATGACTTCTTCACTTTTCCAAAAATCAAGCAACGACTTCGTGGTCAACGGTACCGGACGCCTGAAGAAGCGGTTGAGGCATACAAAACGGCCATTTTGGAGACCCCGACTTCGGAATGGAATAAGTGTTTCGAAAACTGGTTCGATCGAATGAAAAAGTGTATTACATATCACGGTGATTACTTTGAAAAACAATAAATACCATTTAACACTTAAATTGTCTTTAGTTTTTTCAAACGACAGAACTTAAAAGGCACCCCTCGTAGTACAGCACGGGTAGCACAAGTTGTATTTTCTCGCTTGTCGCTCAGTGCGTCTCTATCGTTACAGACTAGATAGAGAGGGAGATCCGAGCGACAAACAAGTCGCGGACAACATGTGCTAGCCGTGCTGAGAATGTTCGTTTAAATATTTCCTCTTTTCCAACTTACACAAGCATACAGCTGCCAAGAACTTGACAGCATCTTGCGGAGGGTCACATTCAGGGAAGAATGGTTTTACAACATAGTGGCCGAAGGTCAGCGCCACGATGGCCTGCGTGGTGGGCCTGATGATGAGCAGCGCGATCCAGAGCCGGAGGAAGGCGGGTAGAGGACCGAACGCTGCGTAGATGTACGCGTAGTCCCCCCCTGACCGCGTGATGGAAGTGCCCAGCTCCGCGTAGCACAGGGCTCCTAGGGTCGACAGGATGCCGCAAACGAGCCATATTACCAGGGATGCAGCCACCGATCTGAAACAAAAGACAAATCTAGTAGGCTGCTTGCTCAAACATCTACATCATTAGTAGGTATTCAAGTGTTTTGATACTTCAATTTTTAACATAAGTATAATCGCGAGATCAGATAACTTTATTGGTTACGAAGTAGGTAGGTGTTCGTTAAACCTAAGTATAGTGTTTACTTATATAGCGGACGTTATTTTAATTAAACCCGCTCGACCGCATTCTATGTAGATCTTGCAAGACGCTTAAGCCATCTAAATAGAATATGTTGAACTCATTTTGTAGTAAACCTTTACTGGAAGACTACGGTTAAACTCATCAATCATGATAATATAGTTATTTTGTACACAACTCGTACAATAAACGTCGCAAGTACAGTCACCAGTAATAATACATCATCTAACATAGGATTACCTAATAGGGGTAATAGAGATGTGTCAGATATTTTTTAACCAAATGTTGGATGATATGTTATTGACGATGATTGTACAGACAAATATAAAATCATTTAAGTGGTTTGAGACAAGTTAGTTAGTTTAGTTTATTTATTAATCAATGTAATATTACAATATAAGTTGCATTGCATGTCAAAAAATACGAAATTACATTGAGATCGTCAAAACATAAATACTAATAATCAAAGAATACAAAAATAATTAATTAAAACAACAACAATTAAACATCAAATAAATGGTCACTCGTCCGATGTCAATATACAAGGATTAATAACTGTCAACACAATAATAAATAAATTTACAATTTTAGCTCCATATATTCATCCACAGAGTATAATGGATTATCCAGTAAAAGGTTTCTAAGTAATAACTATTAGTAATGTTTATTCCACCTTGTTTTATCGATGTAATTCGAGTTCAATCGTTATATTAGCAATTAATTACGCTTAATTATGAAGGTAACGTGGGAAATTATTAATTTAAAGTTGGAATTATTTAGTAAAACAAGGCGTTGACTGTAGATAGAGGAGACTACTAAATGAAATCATCGCATACTTATAATCCCAATATCTTAGGACTTAGAACTATGCACCTACATTTAAATAGGTACTTAGGTACCTATCAGCTCTCTCGAAAGCTCATGAGGGCGCTGTTCGGAACACCCCGTCCGATAATTGATAACCCGTGATTTACAAAGGTAATAAATGAGTCTATTATCAGTACCCACTTATTACCATCCCAACGAGATATTCATAGAGATATTATTAACAAAAATATGACTCTACATGCAAAATGATAAGCGATACACTTACATCCTCGTCCTTATTTCAATTGTAATTATTTGTGGTGTATAATAAGTAAGTATTTATTGTATTCTATTTTATTGTAACCTCCGTCTAAAATACGAGCAAACGTCGCATTAGCCTCATCGTTTTACATGAGATAGGAGTCGGTTATCCTCATGTGGCTATTTCGAGGTTTTGAGGCTGCATTTCAAAATAAGCTGGGTGGTGATTCCCTTTTAACAACTCGCTCTTGAATTCGACGGACCAATTATTAACCGACGAGTTAAGTTGTCCCTTCAAATTTCAGAATATAAAATTAACATTTAAAGGCATGCATTCTCATCTTACCCGTTTTACCCGTGTCGTGTGCCGCTCGTATAGCTTCGCTCACTCGAAGGACCGTCTACAGACAGCCGGTTTTAAGAGAATAACACCTCTGACCTCGTCGTCATATCAGCCGAAAGAACGGTGATCACTTTACATTATGGTGACCCGCTAGCTCGTTAGCCTCTAACTATTAGCAGTTAAAAAAGTCCACTGCTAAACAAATACTGGATGGATCGCTATTGTACGCCGACAATACCTAAAAATATAGTTTCTAAACTAGCAGTAGTGGCCGTACTAATAAAATCAATGTCGAAGTTATAAAGCAATATTTCACCTATAACATCGTGGTCTCTCGAACGATTAGGTACCAATTTTGCCAGGATACCTACGCTCTACATAAATTGTCAGGATACCAAACTAAGCTCTAGGCTTGAACTATGGGTACTAGGCAACGATAATGATACCGTAAAATGTGCCCACTTTGCTCCTTACTGGGTAAGTTTGCTCCGATTCTGTATTTAGTTTCATTGCCCTGCAAGTCGAAGTCTTCGGTCAATTCGTCAAAATTGCCGAAAGCATTCGATACATTTGCAAATTAAGAGGCAAAAATGAACGTGAATTGTTCGCTTCACCATTTCTGTTTCCTGTCAGGCGTCGCTCAGTGCCAACAAGAAAATTTACTAAAAATTCATTATGAGAAAAAGCCACTTCCATCTAAGCAATTGTTCATCGAATCACGGTTAGTATGTTTTGATGTGTTCCTGTATATAATCAGCTATTCCATGTTAACAATAGTTCTAGTAGTTTTAGCTTTTTCAAGGCATAATCTTAAAAAATCTATACGTACCTACTTTACTCCACGTGTTGGGGTAACTTTGATCCAGGGACATAGTTATATATCTTTCATGAAAAATGTTGGAAGTGGCCAAAACCGAAAGACGAAATCCATTATTTGATAAAATTCATTGGAATAAAATTTTAGAGTCCATAAGTCCACCAAAAAGAAATGGTCGACATGAAATTTTTGCAGTTCCTGGACTAAACCAAATTTAGGGATATGGGATAAGATTACTTACTGCATGAGATTATTTATATCCTATAATGTTAATTAACAGGGTTATGATACCCTCTCAGACGGTAATTTTTATTTTTTGTTGAATATTGCTTAAGTAAAGTGATTAACAGGGTAATAGGTAGATACCTACCTAGGTTACGTACCCTTTTTGAGAAGACTTTTATTTTCTTTTGATTATTTTATTTATTTTATTTTATTTTCTTAGCGAAGCAATACTAAGATTTAACAATATTGTGATTATATTGAAAATAAAAAACTTTAAGTAAAAACCAATATATTTTTGTTCCTAACACCTAATTCAGTTCTTACTTTGCTCCAAACCTACTCAAACTTAGGCTTACATGATTGTTACTGGAGTATACTTTGACTGATGACGGTGTGAAACTGCACCAAACGCTTTCTAATACAAGTTTTAAAGCAAATTTAATTCAGGGGCAAAGTTTTCCAAACTCTGGGTAACATTGCTCCTAAAATCAAGTTTATATATCATCACTACATATTATAAAACAAAGTCGCTTGCCGCTGTCTGTCTGTACTTATGTCTTAGATCTTCAAAAGTACGCAACAGATTTTGATGCGGGTTTTTTTAATAGATAGAGTGATTCAAGAGGAAGGTTTATATGTATAATAAATGCATAGTATAGTAGAGACACATTGATAATTTTAGAGGTTTCTAAAGTGATGTCGAAAATAAACACATTTTTTTGCGCTTACATTGCAAACGCTGGCTAAACCTTAAGAGATATATCAAAATAATGTACTGAAGAATTGTAGTTCTTCAAAAAACCTAAAGAAAAGTCCGCGATGGCATATGTCTATCTCCTAAGGTTGACTCACAGTAACCATTTTTATCTTTAAAATTTTATTAAAAAATATTAGGTTATTTGCGAAGCTATTTTCTCCAATTCAGTATTTATTCTTATCCATAAAAATACGTTAGTTACCTTGGGCATTTAATGTAGATTAAAATTGTCCTGTGCACTATATTATTTAAATAAATACTTTAGAAGATATGGCAGATTTAAAATTACGCGCAACCTCAACCGGTATTATCGAAACGCTTGGCCAAGCAGCCGCGTTTCGCCCTTTAGTAGGTACAGTGGCCTTCATAAGTGCATGGACACCTTAACGTCTATAATGCTGTGAACACGTGAGCCCGCTTTCGTAAGAAACAACCTAGATGGCGTTGTTAACTGAGGCAGTTCGATTATTGTTTGCTACAACTATTTGACGTTTTAGTATTAGAATCGATAATTTCGCCAGTTAACCCTGAAGGGCCGCTGGCATAGTTAGTTGATATCCTGCCTTAATCACAGGGTCAGACCGTGGGTCGGGAGGTCGATTCTGTCTATTATTTTTTTTTAATTTATGAATGTATTCTTTTTTTAATCATTATCGTTTTCAAAAAATAATACTTTTGTTATTCAAAATAAAAAATCTTTATTTCTTATAATGAGAATATTTAATTCTAAAAAACTTTACTTACTTATATTTATATTAATAAAGAAATACAAGCTTTTCAAATTATTAAATTAGGGAAATGGGTAGGTAGTTAGATTGAGTTTAGGTTTTGATTCAAAGTTAGTTTTATGTTGTTTTTCATATTTTTGAAAACAAAGTATGGACCGATTTGGAAAATTCTTTCACCATTAGAATCCTACATTATCCCTGATGAACATAGGCTATAGAATATTTTCAAAAAAGTTATGGATCCGTATGAAAACTTTGATAATGTGACCAAAGGTGTGAAAAAAATACCAAAAAACGCGTACGCTGAGCAAAGTGATGTACTACAGTTTTATAGAAAACATCAATGTCTACAAAAAAGTCCGCGATACCTATGTCTAACTATTAAAGTAATGTCACGATAACTACTTTTTCATGTTAAAATATGCAATAGTAACGCCGCCGGTACTAACTAGGCCCCATTATTCGTACCTTGGTATTAATCCTTATCCAAATAAATCACTTCGTTTTCAAGGCTATATCAGTACCTGTAAATTACTTTTTGAATTATTCAAATCGGACATCCCATTCAAAAGTTATCATGAGTGTAAGTAATAATTATCAAAATTGAAATTAAAAAAACAGCCCTCTAAGTTACTTAATTGGTTTTATTTACAACAGAGAATAGATAGACACGTAAAATTTGGCTAATGGTTCCTGTATATTGTGTAAATGAGTGTAACATGAAGCCTATAGCCCTCAGCAGAGCATCAAAGAGTGTATGTACTGTACATACATACAGAGGTACCTACATTAAATCACGCCTGTTTCACAGATGGGTAGGCAGAGTCTACTTCTATTGTCTCACTTTCAAGAGTGTATGTGATCATGATCACCAGTGATCGGAATTAGGTGAGCCAAAATACGTACTCTTCGCAAGAGGACATAATATAGAGTAGGTAGTAACAACCGGGTAGAAAAACTTTTTTTTCTTGAATACCGGGTATTCAATATTTATCCGGGTATTAGTTGTAATGTTAAACATACATGTTTTTACTTACAGTACGGGATATCTTATGTTAGTTTGTAGTAAATGGGCTAGACATAAGGTTTTTATGGGAGGAAGGGAAAAGTGTGAGGTATAATTATTGTCTTTATTATTTTCACGTGGCACAGTGGTACGCAGGTGATTTTACCCAAGCACGGAACATATCGAAAGATATAATATTTACACTTTGAAGATAAAAACAACTAGAAATAGTTACAACTTTTAGATTAACATAAAACATCCCCTACTGTAAGTAAAAACATGAATGTTTAACATTACGACTAATAAATACAATGATATTTTATATTAAGGTACGTCATCTGCGCACAAAAGTACCTTACTTTTTATCTATTTATCTCTTTCTAACGATAGCGCTTGCTATGGATTGCCGTCTTTGTCTGTAGAAATATGGTTGCCTAGCAACTGTCAGTAATTGGTCACGGGTTTTGAATGCGTTTAGTGTGAGCATAACGTATCTAAATATAAAATATCATTGGATAAATACCGAATACCCGGTATTCAAGAAAAAAACTATTTTTCTACCCGGTTGTAACTACTCTATATTGTGTCCTCTAGCGCTGAGTACATATTTTAGCTCACCTAATTCCGATCACTGGTGATCACGGAATATAAAAAAACAGTGGAAGTGCCATGAGCTTCGCTTAGTATCAGACCTGCTGTCGCCAATACTCAAACTATCATAAAAACAACACGCCATCATGGAAAATGTTTTTGGTGCGGCTATCGTTTTTACATAAAATAGCACAATAAGGCATGCTTCTGTATTTATTTCCTTTTTAGAAATATCGAAATATTGAAATAAGTGATCGCGGCAAAAGTATGGTAGGTTGCGCGGAACTCCGCATAACCATGCCACATGTTACACGCCCACTTGACACTTCTACTGATTTTTTCTGTTCTGTGTATGTGATGGTGAGAAATCTATTACTTAATTATCTAAACATTTAATTAAACTTAACCGAAACCATGCATCTCTTCTCTAAATAGTATAAATTAACCTGTCTGCCTGTTTCTCCGCTAACTCCTTCTAAAACACGCAATTGATTATGATACGGTTTTCACTGTCATTTAGAGAATTTATTCTAGATGGTTTATATGTACATTTCATTCAAATCAAGTTTTAATATAGTTGAGAAAACTTAATGTTTTCCTACCGAGTCGTCAAAAATCGTTTTTCGGGACCTTACATAGCTAATGCTGGCCTTAACCTAAAACCTTAAGAGAAGTGTTAAAAATAATGCACCTACTGAAGAATTGTAGTTCTTTAAAAAAACCTAGAGAAAAGTCCGCGATGGCATAATGTCTATCTCCTAAGATTGACTCACAGTAACCATTTTTATGTTTATGATTTTATTTTAAAATTAGGGTATTATAGCGAATCTAATCTGTCCGATTCAGTATTTAATAACCTTATCCAGATAAATACTTGGTTACCTTGGGCATTTAATGTAGATTAATATTGTCCCGTACAATATATTATTTAAATTAATACTTTAGAAGATATGGTACATTCAAAATTACGCGTAACAAAGATTAGTAATCAAAACAAATATGACAGTTTCGTTGTCTTTACGTATGAAAACCGGCTCTTCCTTTGCGTTTTAGTAAAATAATTAGTCGACAATGTTTATTCCGAAATTAATAATATTAATTTTAAGACTAAGAGAGAGCTATTTTATCACCAACTAATGTTCAAGTAGGTATAGAAAATGGCTTAATTATACCGACACACACATACTACTCTGTAGACACTGTGCTCGACCTGGAAGAGGCTGTCCATTTCCCAACGGAATTTCTCAATTCCTTGCAACCTTCTGGATCGCCCCACATAAATTGGTTTTGAAAGAAGGGTGTCCTATTATTTTACTACGGAACCTTAATCCACCCAAATAACATCTTTAAAAACGTTCATAATAGAGTGCACAATACTGACGTCCGGATGTGCGGCTGGAAGTCGTTTTAATTCCCCGTATTCCATAAATACCAGCGGATTTACCTTTCCAGTTAAACGACTGCAATGTCCCGTACAATTATCGTTTTCAATGAAAAATTACAAGTCACAACAATACATTCAAAGTTACGGGCTTAGACTTGATCGTTGAGAGTTTTCCCATTGACTTATGTAGCCCTTTCGCGCGTCACTTCCAGGCAACGTTTGTTTGTATTGTGCAATGAAAAGTCCGCTGTAAACATTGATATAGAGAGATTCTATGATAACTGGCACTCACGATTTCTAAAAAAGTAATTACATAAAACCTCTATACATATGCACCTATCTATAATTTGAAAAGTATGTTATTCCAGATGAACTGGGATTATTTTAACTTATATTAACCGAAGCGAAGCGAGGGCGGGTCGCTAGTTTATATTAAAACAATATTTCGATGTCATTTAAGTATTACAACATGATAGTGGGGATGTTCTTCTTTACAAAGATACATAAATCAACATACCACAGTACAATGATTTTCATAAAAATAAAATGATTTCGACATTTGGAGCAAATTTTGGAGCAAAGTAGGCACATTTTACGGTACTAATGTATTACTATTGTATGTGCTCATTATTGCCCTTACCGCGAATCGAACCCGTTATAGCTAACTTCGTAAGCAAGACCACAACTTCTAGGCTAACTGCGTAATATTTAGATTAAGCTAAATAGATGATGATAACACCCATAGTAACTCTAACCCAGCTATTCCAAAAGTGTGCTTCGTGAAACACCGGGACTCCGTAAGGGCTATGTAAAATCAACCTATCTACCAAACTACATTTTTTTATCGTCTCTAAAAAAGATTGAGAACCACTTCACTGCTCAGACATAAGCTCCTGAATATGCCGTCCGATTATACCAGTAACGTGATCCTAATGCGCTCTACCGACCTCGTCGCCGAGCGCCAGCCCTCGCCGTCTACACCGCGGTTACACTACGCAGGTTTCCGGGACTTTACTTTTTACTAAGCTTTATTTGAATAGCATATTATTAAGCGTTTAAAAAGTAGTTACTAATGATTTATTCATTCCAATAACATCATCAAATACATTGAATTATTTGAGTTAACCGAAATTCATGCTATTACAAGTTAAATTGGGCCAACTTCCCTGTCAGTTCAGTCAGTTAAATGAATACTGAAAAATCTACTAAATGTTAGTTGTTTTATAGGCATATTATGGCAGAGCTCGCGCCAGCACTCCAAGGTTGACTACTGATTTGGATTTACATACCCAAACATATCAAAAATTGGCTTATTTTTGACCAGTTGCAAGGTAAAATGTTGTTATTGAAATCTGTGTTGAATTAATTTAATTTGTGTAGGTAAGTCTGAAAAAACAATATTCTATATCATGGTGTCAATGAGCTGGTCTCTTGATGGAGCCGGCAAGTGGTCATATAGGATTTTCCCTGTAGCACAGTATTAAAACTTGTTAGATTGATCTTGAAAATCGGTTTATGGATAACTCTGCAAGAAAACTATTGTTTTTTTTTTATAGAAAATCAACTTTTATTCAAACCAAGCGAATCTTTATAAACGGCAAGAAATAAAAGTGACAGCTATATGGACTTATTAAACTATAATGTGATGACATTTGGCATATTGCCTTAAAGTTTCAAGGATTCTATAGAACGCCGATACGTTATTAAAATTTACCACACCTAAATTAAATGTAAACATAACTTTTAAAATCAAATAATAAGAAAGATGCATTTCCATCATTAAAATTCGATACACATTAATTTAAACTGAATACCCTGATGGAGTAGAAAGTACTAGAGGAAGCAATCTATATACTCGTAGGCTGGAATCATCAAATCGATTATGCGGGCAGAATTGAGGGCAACACTGTCGTAAAGCAACTCTCCACCTTGGTAATGCGACCTACATTAGCTTTAATATTCTTTTCATTAACACTATTTTAACAAGTGCTTAATTTCTTAATAGGGTAAATGTCCACACTCCACAGACAAGGGTGGTCAAGGTAAATTATTTTAAACACACACACACACCACGCGACATAAAATCGTGTTCATAAACGAAAATAACGAAGAATGTCAAACTTACACGACCTCCTGATAAGCGCTTACCAAGCCACTAGGTATTAGGTATTTAATTAACAAAGAATAAACACAAGAAAGTGAGTTCAGCAGTAATAAGCAGTTAACGTGACGGCACGTGACGGCTTGGTGAAAAATCTATTAAATAGTAAGTAAGTAAGTGAATCGTTTATTTGGTCCAAGACAGAACAAAAATAATAAAATAAAATACAGTAAGAAAATAATTTGGAACAAAAACTGAAAACTATTTTATAATGCACCAAATTGGATGCCACTCAGCATAGTATCAGACATGTAAATGCCGTGACGCTGATTTTCAGGGCAACCAGACGAGGAGGAGGAGAAAGCGCTACTGTAAACAAAATATACCTGCATTTTTTTCCCCATTTTAATTTTTAATTGATTACCGCAGTATTCGCATGGCAACAGGTGTCAGCGAGCAGGTTGGAGACCTTGGCCCTGTTATCTACTGTTCGCGAGTGGAGGGCGTTCACCGACCGAATCTCGACCCAAACTCGACGCACCACTTAACATTCATTTATGAATTTACACAAATAAGCTAACTTGAACAACGCAGCTGAATCTGACACGTGCCACTTAAAAAACTACAGGCACCCAAATCTCTGTCCCGACATGAAGTTGGGAGCGAGAATATACATATATCATAAAATAGTAATACGGCCTTGACATTTGAGTTTCAGTTCATCGGAGAACCTATTCGCTAAAAATGATCGACGAAATCTGCGAACCGATTTCTTCAAATTGAACAACACGTAGGTACCTATTTCGTCGATTATAATAGCAAATGCCTATGTCTATCAGCGCCTTTATAAAACCAAAAGTATCTATCTATGTTTATCTATGAGCCGCTTAGCTCTCTGCTATATTAAGTAATGCTTTTGCACGATTTCAAAATCTTGTCTAAATGCACCAATATCCATTGGCATATTTCGTGGCTGAATGGCGACTAGACGCCATATTGTAAAAAAGAAAAAAAAGAAAGTCAATGAACTATGACAAATGGGGTATCATTGAATAGGTATTTAAAAATCATATTTAGGTTTCTTCAATCATTTTTCATTTTGAACGATCATTTAGGGTTTATAACGATTTGAAGTTGGTTAGCAACAGTCGGGTTTTTAAAGCTTGCTTTTTGTTGTTATTTAGCACGTTGTTAATTTTGTTATTCGTAAGATTTTGTATGTTTATTTTATAAGCTAAATAAACTTCATGCCACCTTGGTCTAGAGGATTTGTTTTAAAGTACCTAATTAGCACATTGCAGAGTGAAAAAGTATATCCTGGACCGGTATCTTTTAACGAGTAACCTGATCAAAAAAAAATTTTTTTATCTTAGATTAAGTTTTTCCTTGTATCTGCATGCCTATTAGTATAAGGTATTGACATTATTGGAACTGATTGTACCTTTTTATGCAAATTAAATACATTAATAAAATAAAAAATAAAGGGGACTTTCTTATCCATAATACCCCAACCTGTATAACCAGGCATTTGCGATGATTGTTTATGCCATCAAAATGTCATATGTAAAAATAATGGAGACAGGCGACACGGCGGGATCTGATAAGCTGATTACGTTACTAGAGACGAGATGATCCGGCGACTTAGTGATCTTAGCATTGACCCGCATTGTGCATCGTCTCACATGATTAGATATCAGTATCACTCGGCGGTGTGAATACCCATGGGAACTAGTGTACACGAAGCTTGTAATCATCAGCGCCCGCGCAGCTTGCGGTTAAGTAGCAAACATGGCCGCGGTGCAGCGTCATTTTATCCAGGGATTTACACAGTTCACCGGAGGTGGAGGAGTTAGCGAAAAACAACTTTTATGCAGACGGAGTCGTTGGTAAAATCCAGTTATTAAATAGTTTAACTAAAGGCGATAAAAGTTTGATGTATTTTGATTTTTGTTTTTGTTTATCAGAATGTAGATTCTAAACTGCATAGTGTTTAGGTACAACTCAGCAAATCAAAGTTTGGAAAAATGTAAATGTTTTTCGGAGTAAGGTAAGGTACCTATAATGGCAACATTATCAAATTTTTACTTAATCGTTATGTACCAACAGGTTATAGCGATGGTTGCGCATTTTGGGAAATAAAGGGGAAAAGAAAACATTTAAAAAATCTGACAATAGAGTAGGTATGTGTAAACCAAAGACCTCGAAATGATTTTTACGGTTCTGTACCCGAAGGCTGTGGGAGGCTGACTGGCTACCCGTGGTTAGCTGCGATCTTTTAAATTTGACAGAAATGCTTAACTTGATCCGATTCGCCTCGGTCTACCCTATGCCTACGCTGTCCGTCCGTCCGTCCTAACTTTAAAGAGCTGTATCTTTTCAACCGTAATAGATATCGAGTAGATTTTTAAGAAAATGAAATAATAAAGGGGACCCCATACAAGAAACGTTTTTTTTTCAACGTATTTTTATTTTTGTTGTTTCTTGTAAAACATACAATGCATAAAAATAAATAAAATATATAAAATAAAAAATACATAAAATATACAAACGTCAAATTTGGTGTGAACAACAAATACTAAAAATGGTCAAGTGTGAGTTGGGTTTGCGCTGACTCGATTCGAAATCGAATTCAAATCGGAATTTAATAATATCAACTGTGCGGCGGAACGGAACACTCGGTGCGCGAGTCCGACTAGCACCTGAGAAGTTTTTTAAGATCTGTGATTTTCCAACGTCATGATAAGACAAACGTCATTCAAACATAATGTAGGTAAACAAACAATCGCAATCTACTATAATTATTCATTATTTTAGATTATTTTTAGCATTCGACCATTACTTATTACCTAGAATTGTATTAACACTTTCCTGCATGATCCTTATTTATAGAGTTGATTTGCAGAGGGCCTAGCCAAAATGCAAACGCTGCTAACGTTTCTGTTTTCTATCGACTCGAAGTGTAAAAAAACCGGGCAAGAGCATATCCGACCATGTACAGTGTAGGGTTCCGAAGCCGTTACTACACAAAAACAATCTCATAACATAAAACAACAAGTATGAACTACTAATATATTAATTCATAAGAATCTTAGTTAACTAGCTGTTGCCCGCGACTCCGTCTACGTATAGAAGTCCTTTATCGCTACTCGCAGTAAAAAGTACCGTATGTCCTTCCTCGGGGTTCAAGCTAACTAAATACCTAATTTTATCTAAATCGGTTTAGCGGTTTAGCTGTGAAAGCATAACAAACGGACAAAGTTAATTACTTACCTATTTATAATATTAGTAGGTATTATGGTTGCCACCTTTCTTTTAACAGAATAAAGTATTACTTACCAAAAGAGGAATAAAAATAAAGTACGCAGCATAAATTTAGGTAGGTAAAGTTTTTTTTTTAATACCTACCTATTTTATAATAAATATAATTCTTATCAAGTTATCACTCATCGGACCTTGCTTATTCTAACAGCGTATTTGGCAACAATTAAAGTATCAATCACGTCATCAAACATGGCAAAGCAAAGTTTTTGTCGAGGGTTTTTGACGGTTGCGATGGGGTAAAATTTCGTTAAAAATTTATTAATTGTTAGAAAAAAATGACCATTAAAAATCGGATGTCATAAATAAAGTACTTTGCCGTACTTTATGTGTTGCGTAAAATATAACGTATGACAAGCTAAAATAGAGTACCTACAATACTTTATAATAAAGTACGGTTGGCAACCCTAGTAGGTATGGATTTGTAAACAAATAAATTTACACGACCACAGCTGTCGTCAAACGTAGTTGTTACCTAGTTATCTATATTATATATATTTACTTATAAAGTAAGTTTAAGTTTAAGTTTTTATGTTTTAGGTAGGTACCTATATAAAGCTAGAAAAAAAGGTTTATACCTATAGAGCAATTCGGACCGCATTTAGCGGTCAAATGAAATCCATTTATTTAATTAGGTATTTCATAAATTGTTAAAAACAGGTGTATCCAATCTTTGCATAAAGGTATATGTTTTAAACGCTAATTGTTTCTACGCTAAGGCATGAAATAAAGTTAGTAGTAGTACCTAGATACTTAGGTACTAGGTACTTACATTTATTTATTTGTTAAATTAATCTAAAAACAAAGAAGGGATGCCAAGAAAATGTTCGACGCTTAGATTCAGCTCGATCTCGGACAAATAGGACCTACGTTACCTACCTACCTAAATAGAACTACGCAATATTTGTGTTGTTGCAAAAAGCAAGTTACCTAGCTACGTTCAACTTATCTCCAATTGCCGTAATCGGAACCAAGTCTCTAACTTATTAGATATTACTTACATCTTTCTAAACAAATACGAAAGGCTCTCGGTTGAAGTTATTTGTTATGTAATCACAAATTGATAGGTATGAATGAGGCTAACACTTATCACCGGAACTGGACCATTCCCAAAGCTAAAGAATTTGACACGGGAAGTCACAGGCAAAACCTAGTTGGAAATAAATAGAAGCTGATTAGGAGGTCAAGTTCATGTCTTCGATCAAATTGATTTATGGCTATTTATTGTAAACGAGGCATCTCCAATGAACTCTGACAAATAAGGAGGCAAGGCCTCAGTTGCTATACTGCGAAATCACACCCACTTTACTGTTGTTTGCCACCTAGCTCTAACTAGAGCTAAGACGGTTATTGTTTAGGTAACTATGTATTTTTTACCTTTTTCTACTCTAACAACAATCGGGGCTGTATTCTACACGATAAAACCACATGGCTTTTGACATGTTATCGTATTACTGAAGTAAATAAATGTACCTAGTTTTAGTGTTAGGTTCAGTTTAGTACCTACTGTCGAAATAAGGAACTGTACCCAAAGTCCTAACTCAAGTCTTCGAACTATAACTACGTAGATACCGTCTCTATCATTTTCATGCAAGTTGCCCCAATCATCAATCGATTAATGCAGTTAGTTTAAAATACTTGCAGCAAAAAGATAAATTTAGTTTTACATCCCTACTACCTAGCGTCATTACTTAAAATCAATTTAAGAGGATTGTGAAGCTAGAAATTTCCATACAAAATGCGATAACGTTTCTCTCCCCTTAAACCTAGTCTGATTTCTACGATTTTTGAATATGTTGTAGATATCATGAAAAACTATGTCTGTACGGCTTTCCTTTCCAAGAAAATATTTAATAGATTGAAACAAATTTAAAAAACCAAAAACAGAAACGTACAGACCTAGTTCTTTATAATAACTATCCATATTCAAAAATCGTGGAAATCGGACTTGATTTAGGGGGTGAGAAACGTAATCGCCAAGGGGCCTGTTTTATAAAGCTACAAGTTACAGTTTTACAGGTAACACTCCTCAAATGGCTGGAGCACGTTTTATAAAACTACAAGTTACAATTTTACAGGTCTAAACTGGCAACACTGCTCAAATGGCCGGTCGTCATTGGTCCAGGTTGTGTCAAATGGAAACTTGTAACCTGTAAATTGTAATTTGTAGCTTTATAAAACGTGCCCCTGGTTGTCATTGGTCGAGGTTGTGTCAAATGAAAACTTGTAACCTGTAAATTGTAATTTGTAGCTTTATAAAACAGGCCCCTGGAGCTAAATTTGTATGGATTTGACAGCTGGGTGAATATTTAAGAGCGCCAAAATGTATGTCTCGCAATAATACTCGTAAATGCTGAGCGATTTCAAACCCAAACATTTTTATTCCACTACCTAAATAAATAAGGAAGATGCTATCGGAGCCACTTTGAGCTTCAATCACGCATAATTAAGTTACAGCGGAATTACTGTGAAAATCATCAATATTTAGCGTGTCGCCTGGGCATAGTTTCCAACATTTCGTGAAATAAAAAAATGACTGTAATGAATGTATTAAATCGTGTGGATAAATATTGAAGTTAGGTAAATGGAGAACGTTTTTCATTATAATAATGTAAAAATTTTTGATTAGAAGTTACTCTTAAATCTAATCAAAAAATGTTCAAAAAATAATGGTCATTAGCGGCAACAGTGTAAAACGTATTTTTTTTTCGTATAACGAAAATCGACAGAAATGTCAAGTGAGGTTTAAGCGATGCTTCACCCCGAGCCTCAGCTGGCCGGCACGTTTTGGAGGTAACGGACGTAGCACGATTCGAGCAGTAAGGATTTGAAATTGATTCTCCAAAATGTGTCATATGAATTGTCATTGTTATTTTTAACTGTATCTCAATTATTTATTCTCAGTTATGTGTTTGTACGTAACAACGTTGAAGAGTGCGTGAAACTAAATACTACTAGTGCACTTTATCTCGCTTGATGTACCTAATTCTTTTGTAAATGGCGATCTTTCTAGAATTGGTCATTTGCAGCAACGTCATTTGCAGCAACCTAGCAGTAGACGACAAAGACAAGTGTTGCTGACAATGATAATGTGTTTATTATACAATGACGATTGTTACCAATAATGATTTTAGCATACGAATTATTACATAATTTATTCCTCTACACCTGACTTTCCATAGGGATTTTCGAGGTCTTGAGTTATAAAGACACACGGCAGTGTGTTCGGCCAAGTTCGAAGAAAAAACCGAGCGATACCTGCAGTGTCTATATTTTCATGAACCCATTCAGTCCTTTTTCCAACTCTCTTAACTTTTTTCCTAGTACAGCCAGGAACCTGTTTTTTTTTACAGATTACTAAAGTCAATGATATCTCTGCCTAGTATAAAAATTAATATTCTATCATTACACTTTAAAGAGTTATTAATATCTAAAAACTGCTCATTTTGTACTGACTGACTGACTGACTGACTGACTGACTCATCAAAACCTTCGAGTACTTACCCGGTGACGTAGAGGTTTAAAGAAAAATGGTCTTACAGCACAAATAAAGAAACACTCCGAAAACTACAAATAATTTTATACTTGATCAGAAAATATCAAAATGATTATCCTTATTAAACTGTATGAAAAATGTATTAAGTAACTGCTAGTTAGTATTGTGACATGTCATGTAACGTAAATGTAAAAAATAGGCCAAGTTCTCATGGGCCACCAAAAGAAGGATAGTGATGTATTTTTATACATGCGAAGATTGGCACTAGATGTTTAACACACTAATTGCATTTTGAGCCGTAACTTGGCAGTTTTCTATAGTATAGTAGTAGTGCCCGTCTCCTAGAGGTCGGAGTGTGAGAATCGGGTTTGTGGCTACAGAAGCTTCCATCGCCGAACACAGGAACTTTATTAGATTCTTCAACATTTTGAATTGCAACTTCACTCCGCTTGGGTCCTTGCCGCTACCTGTGTGGCGCTAGCGTCGATCGGCTTGGTCACCACGGTTTATGCTGTATACGAAGTGCTGGTATATTTTCCCTTAGCTCCAGCCTTAATGATGTCATCCGTCGGGCTTTTACTTGTGCCAATTGTGTGGCTATTTTGGAACCAAATGGTCAAATGCCCGACGATGGTAAAAGACCTGATGGGATGACTCTTGTTCCGTGGAAGTTGGGCCGGCCGTTGGTTTGGGATGCCACTTGCGTGGACACCCTTGCGCCGTCACACCTTCCCGGAACAAGTACTAGGGCTGCTGGTTGCGCGGTGGAATCAGCGGAGACCCTCAAATGGCGCAAATACAGTAAACTTGATAGAAGTTACATATTTGAGCCTTTTGGGGTCGAAACTTTACGCCCGTTGGGACCAGGAGCTCGCCGTATTTTTAAAGATGTACCTATCAAAGCGCCTGGTCGAAGCAACACGTGACCAAAATGCTGCCCTGTATTTGGCAAAAAGATTAAACATTGCCATTCAACGTGGCAATGCTGCCAGCATTTTGGGAATAATCCCCACTGCACACTGGCTTTTTGGATTGTTAGATTAATGTAGTTTTAAGTAAGTTTGTTAGTTCGTTCGCTTTTTTTTATTGTTTCTTTAGACTGAAAATGCATTTAGTGACAATGTTTGATCTTCCTGTTATCAATCTAGTCCCAAAAATGGCACCTTTTTACATATCGCTACTTTTAGTGGCACATGAGAACTTGACTTGGCTTTTTTAGATTAATGATAATGATTTCTCTTTTTAAAAAATCAATCAACTTCGATACGTAATCTTATTTAAAAATGAATGATTCCAGATAAAATTTAAACCTGATTTCTACATGAATGCGTTTTATTTTCCTCGTTCCTATCATAAAATCATAACAAACAAATATCTAAAATAATATTATCTTATTACTTATTATATAATTACTCATTGTCGGCAACATTGTGTCATTATTTTCAGCAATAACGTCATTATTCTCACAAAACGACATTGTCAGCAACACCATTTTTTTAATTTTTTTTAAAATATCCGAAACGAATGTATTGATTTTGGTGCCTTCATCACAACTTAACATATATTTGATATATACGTAAAACTGGCCTTAAATAGAATCTCTGCCGCGAGGTTTACACAAACTTGAATTTTTTGGTCAAGAATATTGTTTTGAGGAGATTCGCCCAGCTACGCGATTTTAGCGGCGCTTCACAATATCACAATCCTCTTAAGACTGACAGCTTCCTTTAATTTGCCAAAATATACTTAAGACTAAAATTATATACTTAGGTAATATTCCTTGGTACCATTCTTATCTGCTGTTTTTACATCTCTAGGTTTAATTTTTCTACTTATCACGCCCTTAAAACAGCGTATGAATTAGTGAGGTAAGTACATACCTACCTGCTTTTATTAACCATACATATGTCATGTCATTACTCATTAATAATGCGATTGAATGGCACTAAGTAATGTTCCTTTTTCCTGTATTACACGATGTCATGCTTCGCACACATTGTTCACAAGAATTTATTTAGGTAGGTAATTAGTCTTCCTTGAATTCATATTCAGTACCCTAATTAATTGTATCATAGGCATCAGGTGTTTAAGGGTGTTTTCACAATGCTACCTCACAGAGGTGGAATGTTATGTACCTATTTACTAACTAGTTATGTAACTATTAAGTCATTGATTAATCGTACCGAATCTACAGAACCTAATAAGGTAATAAGGCGCAAAATCGACTCTGTATAACACAACCGCATCTATTTAAAAGTTTGAAACTTTTATAGCGGTTGCCATGGAGATGTCGCGTGCAGAATCTAAACACAATTAGATGATGCAAGACAGGCGGGAAATTTGAGCAGCCAGCTTACCGGGTGTACTTGAAAACTCCTGTCGGAGATATAAAAATACCGGAGCCGATAATTGTCCCGATGATAATTCCAACTCCATTAAACAAAGTTATTTTACGTTTCAGAACCACTTTATCGTCACCGGCGTGCTTTTCTTCACCCATTCCGCAAAAATCAATCGCGTAGCGAACGCGGAACGCACGTGGGCCCGAGTTATAGACGCGTTAATACTTCGCGACGTTCGCACTGGACCGACACTGCCGCGACGTTTCGCCACGGAATCTATTACAAGACTGAGTCACATTGGGTTACCATTATTTTACGAACTGCGAAACTGGAATGGGTAAAGTTGTGTTGTTGAGAGGCATGGCCGCGATAGTTACGCCGGTTACGCGTCCGCACGGCCGCTGTAGTGCTCGTGGGACTGCGGTGCGGACTGGGGGACCTGTGGAGCGCCGACCGCGCTCGAGCCCTCGCAGCGGCGCCCGACAGAGACAGCGCTTTGGCAAACGATTACTGTAGAAGAGGACGGCGAACCCCAAGTTGGCCACGCCGAACTAGTGAACGCGGGCAACATTTGAATAATAAAAAGAAACCGCGTATTAAGCGCTTCATTTCCGAGTAATAATTTAATTCTTATTCCAATAAAATTATTAATATGAATACTCGTGATGTATAGGTCCCGCTGCCCAACGTAAGAACCTTGACTAGGCCCAGAACAACATTGAAGAAGTGGACAAAAGTTATAGAAAATAATATACCTTATAAGAAAGTCAGGAACTGAGAGCTATGCAATTCCTACCTATTACCTAAAAAAACTGGCCGAGTATGTGTCCAGCACGCAATGATTTAGGATTCCGTACTGCATATATGACGATAAATAGATGTAGGTATATTCATATTCATAGTACCAATTAACTTAGACCCCCTAGAAATTGTAGACATTAAATAAAAAAAAAACCTAATACTACATATAAAATGAGAGTTACTAATACCCTTAATACCCTAAACTTGCTAATACCCTAAAGACTAACTAGTTAGTAATGTCGATGGCGATTGGTAAATGACGTAAATGTTGAATTTGACCTTTGAGAATAGAATATTAAGTACCTAAGTATCAAAATAGTATCAAATTAATAAACTTCAAATAGTTGAAAATACTTATTTATTACATTTATCCCAAGATTTTAAAGTCAAAAGAACAATGCCAGATCTTGGCTTAAAACACTAAAAAAAAAGCTCGCGGATACGAAGGATGTTGATATGACCTGTTTTGTATGAGATTTAAATTCATTATTTTATTACTTACACATTTAGGGAACTTATACGAAAAATAGAGCCATCTATTAAGATACTTTATAAACAAGATAACTTGCTAGTAATGTATATAATGTAAAGTAAAATAAGTTAAGTTCTTCAGAAAAACTAACACCACAGCATTGTTTTAAATATTTTTCTAAATCAAATAAACCCAATTCTATAATTATCCGTCACATTTTTTTCTTAGGCCAAAGCTTCTATGAAGACCTGGCATTGTCCTTTACATGCTTTAACTTCTAAACCGCCAGCCTCTATCTCTAGAAAAATGTACCCTTCCAAGATAAGAAGCTAAGAAGGATCCCAAGAAACCTAACCTACCACTGTGTCCAAGTGCGAATCGAACCCAAAGCGTATATTTAAAAAAAACGGGCAAACAGGTTTAAAATCTTCGCTGGTTCGTAATGATTCTAACCACTACGTTCGTATTGATACAACTGAAAAACTTCTGAAATAAAACATGAAATGAAGGATTTTTCGTGACCTGGGCATAAGGGAAAATTACAAAAATTCTGATTAATGATCAATATCTCCGAAACTAGTAAAAATCGCTGAACATACATAGGGGTTAAATCGATAGCTTTTTAGCTGCTCTATCAGCCCTAGGCGGGTCGACGTCGCTTTATGGGATACCCTGTCTGTATAGGGTAGGTTCTGTATCTACCTACTCAAATCACAGTTGATTTTAGCTTGATTGGTTAGAGGTGAGATCGCCTCTCTTCAGAATAACACTCTAATCTTTAACAGCGGTTCTTATTTAATTTTCACTGAAGAAGTAGGTACCTTGGTACCTACTTGTAAAAACCCTCAACATTTTTTTAATTCAGAGTTCAGACCAATTCTTTTACTTTCAACTTTATTATTCTTGACATTGGTGTTTACATTTTTCCTCGTCTACCCCATAGTCCACCCCAAGTGTGTCCCCCCCCCCCCTCCTACAGCCAAAACTACAAATACCAAAAATCTGAAAAATATCTGAAATGAAAGCACATAACGAATTTTAAAGGAAAACTATGACGACTAAGTAGACTTGACTGGTTCCTGAGATAGGTGACTAAAGTGTTTATACCTACTAAAATGACCTAAGACAGCACCAAACAACTTTAAATAGAGAATTGCTTCATACTTGTGGTTTTTTGAGATAGTTTTTGTGTATTAACGGCTTCGAAACACTACACTGAGCATGGTCAGACATGCTCTTGCCCGGTTTTTACAGACTGCGTTTTCTCAAAATCCCACACGAAAAAAAAACCTTGATTTACAGTCAAGTAGGAATGATTTACGGTAGGAATTAATAACGCATGACAAAAAATATTAAGTACGCCTTAATAATTTCTGTGATGGTCGTAAAACAAGCCAAACTGTACAGTAGCAAAAACACATTCCCCATTGCTCCTTAGAGCTAAATGCTATCTCAATCATTAAGTAATTTACTATGCTGGCCATTCACTATCTTAATTATCGACATCCTAACACTTTTGAGGTTAACATTTGCATTAATAAGCGCCAAACAGGGGCATTTATTCTGTTATACTTAATCACTGTTCGTTTAGCAGACGTGCACGCCAAATTAATTAATAAGTCAACAATATGTGTTTTAATGTTAATTACAAAAAAAAAACAGACTAATGTCAAGGCAAAGACTGACAATACCAAGTTAAAGAAAAATATGGTATGGTATATAATGGTATTTTCAACTTATCGATTGAAGAGGTGTTTTGAAGTCTTCGCGGGAGTCATCCTGAAATAACGCGATTTGCAGCGCGACGGTGCGCCCGCGCCGCGCCGCCCGCGCGGCGCTGCCGTCGCCCGCGCTTATCCGACGCCATTTTCACACACTCTGCGAGCTTTCCCCCGGCCAGGTACGTACAGTTTAGCATAAGATATATAATTAAAAACGATCACCAAAAATACACAACTTAACTCGACGATGATCCGCCAACTTACAGTCCGCATTAACTTTTAAATTGATACACTGATTTTATCGCACTTTTAATAACAAGAACAATGACCCTAACCAGCACACGTAATAGTTATGTTTTTTGTTCTTATTTGCGATTACTGAATATAAAATTAATTAACGGCATGTTTACGAAGAGCTGTACAATTCAGCTTGCGTTATTTGGTGTCAAATTACCAATTTACACGTTCAGAAAATATTTGGAGCTAATAACATCTAAAACTGAACTATGGAATGTGACCGTCATGTTTGTGTTACATCAACGCATCGACGGACTGTAGTGCACTACGCGACAGCTCCAAGTGATTAAACAGTGTATTTGCTGTGTTCGAAAGACAATCTATTTGTGTCATCATGTCCTTATTTTTTTAATAGATCACCAAGCATCCCCCGCAGCGGCAGCGCGGTAAGACACGAGTCTCGCCTCGACCCGCGGCGCCCTACGCACGTGCTGCCTCGTCCCGTGTTTCAGTGACTTTGTACTTGCTCCCAACTTAAAACAAACTTATATATTCAGATGACTTTACTCCAATATTCAAGTGAAGGTAAAGCCGACTCAATGGACGGATCCCCGGCTAAGGAGGACAGTGCCAAGTCCTTGAGGCCTGTGAGAAACAGACGATACACTCGGTTAGTACACTCGTGCACTGACATGAACATGACTCAATACTTTCAGTCGGATAGGATGTTTCTTTGTGCGTCACCCATTAGTAGGGAAACAAAAGTTTATTTAATCAAAAACCAACAAAGAATTTTAACAATATAACATGTTTTACTCTTAAAAAACCTCAAAAACAACGTGGGTAAGTACAGCGTTTGACAATATTTATTTTTACAATTGCAGAAGGAGTCTAGTCGCAGGCCAGCGGCCGCAGAAAAGGTTATTCACGCCAGAAATAAAACGGTATTTAAAGGATTGGCTAGTGCGTCGAAGAGACAATCCCTATCCAAATAGAGAAGAAAAAAAATGCCTTGCTGAAGAAACAGGACTAACTTACATTCAGGTATCTCTAATTTATACCCGTGCTTATAAGCACCTAATCATATTTCTCATTAAATCACGAACTGCTAAAAATCCATGTAATGTATCATGTTTGTGCTTGCCACCAACCTAATTGGAAGCGAGCCAAGAGTGGCTATAGGTACATACCTAAATAGGCACTATTTTTGTCACTGCTTTGTTAACCAACAGATTTGTGTTAACTATTCCCAGTTTTCACACAGTTCACAGCATGAATTGTCATAAAACTTACACGCTGATAAGTTATTCAGTAACAGCATCTACCTTCCTAAGTACCTATAAGTACTACTATTATTCTATAATTAATATACCTAGATGTTATTATGTTGTTTAGCTGTCACTCGAAACTGTTTTTCGTATTGTTCCCGAGTGTGAGTGAGTGTGTGTGTGAGTTCCGTACCGAAAAGGCACTAGCAAAGTAAAGCCTATGTGGTTAAGATTTTTGGTCATTCAGTGTATCAAAGATGACATGGGAATAAATTTTGGGATGGAATACGCACACAAGATGGGGCACAATTTTTCTTGATATGACAACTTTTTTTAGATATGCAATTGGTTCGCCAACTGGCGTCGAAAGCTGAAAAATGTAAACGCCGATCGCAACCAGCAGACCTGGGGCCATCTGATCCGAACGTACAACGACCGCGCCCAGGGCAACGTGGAGCAGTTCAGCATCAGCTCCGATGACAGCATCTGGAGTGAGCCCGAGCCCACCAGCTCCAACTATGAGACCCTAGATTTCGAAACCGAACGCGGGGGTAGCCCGGAATCACAAAATTATCACCCAGAGGATTCTGACTCCTCAACAGCGTCGAAAGAGAAGTGCGAGTTTTTCAATAACAATTCGTACACTGCGCAGCAAGGTGACGGTCATGGTGAATCGAAGAAAATGACAAGTCCGTTACTGCTTAGTAAGTGGCTGGAGAGCGCAGCTCGGTTCCAGCCGAGTGAGACGAACTACTCTTGGTGGGCGGACGGCCAGCGGCGGCGCCCCGAGACGCGGCCGCCGCGGGCTCCGCTTACCACTGCGTCACGCCATGACCGAGACGAGGTGGAGGCTGCCGTAGCGCTTACCGCTCTCGCATGCGCTACTAGTCGACTCACTGCTCCTTGAAAAACATTACCTACAAAGCGCTTTCCGACTTCCCCCGACCAACGCGAATAAAGATGATCTCGACCTCAAGGTAAAAATAATTGACGAAAATTGATGAAATCTGCTGAAAAGTGGGTTTACTTGGAAATTTTGCGGTTGTGTCTACATGCCAGTAGTCAGTTAGTGTGGTGTGTTAATTGATTTTAAATTCTAGTGCCTCTTACTTAGTTCTTTGTACTTAGTTAAGCACTAACTAGGTTCACGTCAAATCGCGTACCTACTAATAATTTCGCTTTAAAAAGGTTTATGCTCAAACCTAGGTAGGTTTCTTTTTAAAAATACTAGTTCTTGTTGTTATTTAAGATACCTAAGTTTTCATTTGAAAAAATCTGATTGTTTGGTTATGAATTATAGTACCTATTTATAACATTAGTAACGTACGTTGAAATTGGTATATTGCACTGTGCCATTTTAATTAAGTTTTGCTCAACTACCATTACCTATGTACTTAATTGTTTTGAATAGATCAAGAGTTACTTAGTTTACCTATATATCTAGATTAGTTTTTTTTGTTTGTTTATTGATCTCTCATAGTTTAGACTAGGTTGTAATGTAACACCTGCCAAAGATTGCGTTTAAAAGTTCCACATAAGTACCTATAAGTATTTCGAATAATAAATTACTGTTAAGCTTAAGCTGTTTATCAAATACTTACTTTGACAAGCATATGACAAGCCCGTATAAAATGTTGACAGTTGGGAAGGGGAATCACCTTGACCTTAGTTAAGTAGGTAGGTACCCATCATTCCTATGGCTCCTCACGTGATACAGTTTAAACAATTATAAATTGGCGTGGTGTCCCATTTTAGTTTTTTTTTCTGCTCAGGCTACTATGGTTTAATATTTTAAAACTAAAGGACACCGCAAGAAAAGTAATTGTCGGGCTATGAAATTATACGACAAAGTTTTGAGAAAAAAATGTTTTGTAAAAAATCTTATTCCATAGAAAAAATGTAAGTCGCCTGTTTTAATATATATTTTCTAAGTTGTAAATAAAATATGATTGAATTTTAATCAATAAATACTAATAATAATGGCTGTAGTGTGTTGTTGTTTTGTATTAAAAATTCTCAACTTTTCACCAATTAGTTTTAAAAAACACAAAAAAAACAACATTTATTTTAAAAAAATATTTCCAATCAAAGTATTGAAGAATAGGTAACTTTTCTATCAAACTTGTGTCAGTAAAAAAGATGCACAAAGCATATCTCTATAGTTAAATAGAAACTGGAAAACAAAAAACAATAAAATTAAAAAAGTTTTTTTTGCGAATCATTTTATGTACCTACTTTTATGAACTTAAAAACAATAGTACATTATTGCCTAGGCATGGAAGTAGGCAATTGCGGGCCGAGTATTGGTTTAAACATACGAAGCCCGCAATTGCTGTTCCTGCCGAGGCAAATATAGTGCTTTTCTCAAAAATCGCAAGAAAAAAATTGTGTTGGAGTCAAATCTTCATCCATTCTTGAACAAATTTTTTGAATTGCATACAAACAGACTCTTCATGTGAAAAAACCATCACTCCTTACCGCCTTTTTGTTTATGACAAGGAGAAACGCAATTCTTGTTTTAAAAAAAACATAAGCCATTCCAGGCACAAATAAAAAAGTTATGTTTCGAGTAAAATTTGGATATATAAGACTTGTGCCCTCATTTTATTATGGCCCATTTCACTTTTTAAAAAGTTACAAAATAGATAGTAATGGAATTTGTATGCAACATTGCGGGCTTGTGTAGCGAGCACGCAATGTTTTTTTTTTTTAATTTGAGAACTGTCAGTAAACTATGTACTTCGCGTCTCAATATGTTGAATGGAATGTCAACATTTCCGGACATTTTTGAGAAAAATACTTTTTATATCTGTTTCTTTGAAGAAGTTGATTCATTTTGACGTGTAAAATTCCCCCTGCGGCCTACTTACTGAATAAACATCTTTTATCTTTTTATTTTAAAAAGTACTTTCTAAAACAGATACTTTTTTGTGCAAAACAGGCTACTTTAATTTTCTATAGAACCAAAATCGACCTGATTTTTACTACATTCTTTTTTATCAAAAACCATAGTATTACTAATTTAACGCCCTTCAATTCTTTTTATACATTTATACACGTAAAATATAGTCTATCAAGAAAGTCATGACATGAAAGGAATTTTATAATTAATCCAAAGAGCTAAATTACAGTATAAAATAAAATACCATTATAAAACACAGCAATATGTCTGCTTACTGTTTTAACTCTTTGAATCAATTATAAAATCATTCTCATTTCATGACTTTCTTGACAGACTATATCTTTTTTATCAAATTCACTTAGGTATGTTTTTATTCCATATTTTCTGTGCAGTTGTCCTTTAATTGATACAATTCATATAATAAAGAGAAGAAACTAATCTAATTTTATATCAATATTTAGGTCTAAATTAATAATTAGAATGAAAGAACTTCAATTTACAGTTAGTAGTAAGGTTATACTTAAAAATTCTGTATTTTTTACACAACTGTCAAAAGAAGTGTAAAGTTTTCAGGGTTCATATATATGTGTAATGTTTGGGAGATTCTATATGTCATTTTCTCTTAGTGCTATCTCTGATATGATATAATTTCAAACCTAATTTGTCACTCCACTATAAATACAAATTTTGGCATGCCATTTAAAGATTAAAGAGACAACTTTTTGTACTTAAGCCACTTAGACTACTAGTAGCACACAAATATAGAAAAGTCCTATGAAGTCTGAAACAAGTTAATGATGAAATTGATGATGCGGTTAGCCTAGTTCAGTCCAAGGTTACTGATAGTACGAGCCTAGAACTTAGTTTGGGACCAGATCAATTTGTGCGAGATTGTCCCCTGATATTTATTTATTTTAATGATATGCTGATACAGACACTGCTCCTAAATAAGCAACCTTTCGTTGCAATATGTAGTTGACAACTGTAGCTGTACTGCACCGCTACCAACTTCAGGTATTCCAAAAAGGAAAGCAGACTATCTTGTTCATTATTTATAGATAGGAAAATTAAGAATTTAGAGATTAAAGATTAGAAGAGAACCTGATACTGGTGGCTCAGATGACTGGACAATTATGATGAGTTCATATAAAAATAATATAGAACATTCTGGATATTGCACAGTAATCTTCTAATCTTACTTCCTTAATAAATAATAAACTGACCTCAAACGAGAATACAAGATACCTATTTCCTGTAACATGTCTTGCAACAGGTATACATTCTCTACATTGTTTCCACTAGTACCAAATTTGGCTAGGTATTAGCATACTAAACATATAAGAAGCATATTTAGTTGTATATTACTTTAATCAATCAATCTACAAACTTTTCATTACTCAAGCCTTTCACAATCTATTACTCTTTACTTTCTTCAGCTTTGTTAGGTGGTTTCGGTTTATTGTGAAGCTCAACATGTTTTTCTAAGTGAGAAACAAGTGTTTGCTGACTCTGATTGAGTTGCCCCACAAGGCAGGAACCAGCACTTTGGAGCACTGAACACAGCTGGCTTCTCGCCACCTCCAAGTTTGGCAATTTACTGAATTCAACCAATTCATTCTTTGACATTAATCTATCTTGAATTATTCCCGCTGCAACAATAAAAGAATTGCTCATGTTACTTTATAAGTACATACATGATAATAAAGTAAGAAAATGTTAATGTTATTATAGACAGAACAAGTACAATACCAAATTGTTAAGTCGTGTGAAATGTGTGGAAATACAGACCCATTATCACTAATTGTGGAGCCTTTTTCATTACTTTCAACATCTTAGCTGCACTTTCAGGTTGACCAAAGATAAGTTCCTGATGAGAGATAAATAAATGGTTAACTGCTTCATATCGCGTCCCTTTAGTAGCCATGGACACGATTTTTTTTCCATAAGTCCTTAAGTGCATATCGTTTTTCTTTAAAGCCGCGAATATTGGCATCTTGTCCTCCATTGATATAGAATTTGTGTGTAGAAAGACCACCATCTTGGAGGTATTGAACCAATTTAAACATTCTTGAGCCAAAATACGTTCAAAGGGATTATCAATATCAGCTTTACGCCTTTTCTCTCCTCTATCACATAATGCAATATCAGGTAAAGAATGTTTAGGTGGTGCATACCACGGCTTAGACAAATCGATCAATAGTTGTCTCTCAAAATGAGGCTTCCTGGGTTTCTGTATATTAATCTTTCCTCGAAACCGCCTCGCTAATATAATGGGAGTTTGAACCTGGAGTAATCCTGTAAATAACAAAATAACTTTCTAAGAAACTGTGGTATGAGGTAGTACACAACGATATTAATTTGACTAAATTATGTACCTCTGTTTAAAGATGCCATGTTAGAGAGGTTTATTATTTATTATTAACGCTAACCGACAATTGCCTTAAATTTTATAACCAAGACAAGACGTTTTATACATACATAACAATTTTATTGCAATTTGCTCAAATAACCTCACAAATAATGGCAATTTTGTCAACACGCATCTGTCAAAATACGAGAAGCATTTTAAATAAGTGCTCAAACAGTTACCACAGGTTAAGACATTTTATATATATATTGGACCCGATTCTACGTGCACATCGCTTAAATAGCTTAAAACTAAATTGTCTAATTTTTAGACTTAGTTTAGACGGTAGATTTAACAAGTGCTATTCCAGAATGTCAATATAATTTTGCATAAGACCGCCTAAAATAAGAAGCGTCAAATTCAAATTAGCGCTGTCATTTAATTATGACAGCTGTTCATAATAGCAAAGTGTTTTAGCGACACCTAAATAAAATTAGAAAGTTTAGAGGCCACTGTAGAATCGGGTCCAGTGCATAGAGGTAGGAAAACAGTTTTCCTTCATCTTTGATATAGTGTCTACCTCGGTGTCTACTCTTGTGTCAATCGAGATGAAAGTCATTTTTAGGATTCCGTAGTCAACAAGGAACCCTTATAGTTTTGCCGTGTCCCACTTTCCGTCTGTTTAGCTCGGTGATTCTACAGGATAGAAAACGCTGTAATTTGACATTGTTATACATTTGCATTACGACGACGATTTACGATTTTATAAAATCTTTAAAAAAAATGGCTTGGCTTCGGAACCCTACACTGAACATGGTCCGAAATGCTTTTGCCCAGTTTTTTTTTTATAGAATCGTATTGTAATGTATACAGTTAACTTAGTGAGATACATTTATTTTTCTTCTGGAATATTAATTTAGGGCGCACCTTTCCTACTCGGTTGAACATAGGTAGTACGAACCGTACCAAGGTTGCGGTTCGGATCAAACATGTTCGATCGTCTATTAACACCTTTACAGCGGCAAAATATTTTAACTGTAATTACTTAACCGTACTTTTAAAAAAACATACATGTTTCGCCGTCCCCAAATAAGTTGGGGATGACTTAAGAAAAAAAGATCAGTCTGATTCGACACGATACCGTAGCGATCGTGTTAATACTTTTACTGGCCCATTACAATCTGTCTGTGCAATCAATAGACCCCTTGAAATAGGTACTACCCCTTACAATCTGTGAATAAATGTCAATGTCAAAATTGACAAAAAATAAAAAGTGAAAAAAGGCACTGTGTGTGGCTGGAAGAGGAATCACGTTTACTATAATTTTGTAAAAGAAACGAAGAAAATTAATAAATAATTACTTATTAACAACCTGAAAACAATTGAATAATTATATTTACTGTTTGTTACTTATTTACTGAGGTCGTATTTTTAATAGGTTACGAAAAAAGGTTAGTGCACTAATTGATTTAAACACCTGTTAAATACCCAGTCGATGGTATTCTCAACTTACGACGGCGCACCCCGATATATAATTTTACGTACATTTACGCAACCGTGCAAGGACAATTTATGCGGCGGGGCGCGCCATCCTGGTTAGAAACATTAGGTGGCCAGGCATTACTCATCATTAACTATATATCTATTTATTGTCTCAACAAGTGCAATTAACAACATAACCTTAAATGTAATGTTCATATAATTTAAAATATATAAATTGCCACCAAACAAGTATCTGATCGTTAAGGAAACATGATATTGTGAATGCCTTAAGGCATTCAATTTGTACATTTATCTGTTTTTTAACATAAAGTGCAGTTAAGTTAAATGAAATAAATAAACAATTACCACAACAATCTACACTAAACAAGTGAGGATATGTTTTATAAGGGTGAATTGCAAAAAGATTGTACATAGTTAAGGAGTTAATTGAGATAACGTTAACTTTCTTCCATTGTTTTTCCTTTGTGTAACGAAAATTATCCATATGATTATATTACTAATCTTCGTTACACAAAGGAAAAAGTTAAGGATTGTTAAGGATTTTTTAATTGAGCCCTTAAATAGTTAAGTACAATATTTTTGCGATTCTCCCATAAATCTAAACATAATACATTCATTTATACTTACTTAAAGTATAAGGACTGTATAACAGATGATACCCTCATTATATGATCCAAAGGCTAATAAAACAACTGTATGATGCTAAGGTCTTATATTGCACTAGAAGTTCTAAATTAATGTAAAAATCTGGGGGCAACAAACAAATCCGGTTGGCACCCAGAAGCAAAGGGTTAATATGTCTTGTTTTTAGAATAATGAGGATGAACCAAGAAAACACTCCACCATCATCTATTGATGGAGATGAAATCACTGGTATGGATGAGGAGGGTATCTTCTATTTGGATGAGATGGAAGAAGTGCAGCTTGAAGATTTGATTGATGAAGATATGGAAGAAGATATTGAAAGGGAACCACCAGAAGATCACTCTATTATGGTGTTCGCAAAGCACAGTGGCTCTGTATTCTGCTGTGATCTCCACCAAAATGGAAAGTTGGCTGCAACTGGTGGGGTTGATGACAAAGCATTTGTGTGGTCAGTTCAGACAGGGGAAGTTATTATGGAATGTGTAGGGCACAAAGATTCTGTGATTTTCGTAGGCTTCAGCTTTGATGGTGCTTACCTGGCTACTGCTGACATGTCAGGGTTGATCAAAGTGTGGAAATGCAATTTAGATGAGAATCAGCAGGTCCCTTGGACCGTTGCATTTGAATATGAAGCTGATGATTTGATTTTTGGATTGTGGCACTTTGGAACCCGAGTACTGATGTGTGGATCTGCCTCTGGGGATATTTATGTATTTAAAATACCTTCAGGTGAAACAAAACTCTTGCCAGGTCATAAAACAAGAGTAGAGTGTGCAAAGGTTAGTCACAACATTCATTCAGGATATTCATTTCAGGTAGCTGCTGACTTTAATGTAAAATAAAAACACCTAAAATAAAAGGACACTGCACAGAGTGTCTTAAAATCTTTCATATATAGGGTGGGACAAAATCTTTTGCAAATTAGCAAGAGTAAAAGCTAGTAAAAATGCAAATATTTCTGGCCCACCCTATATTTAAATAATGTAAATTACATATAGTATGATGTTGCCAAATGATCATTGGAATAACACTTAAACTATTCACACAACTGATGATTGTGTAGACTTATAAGGTTTCTTTTCTGCAGATGTTTAAAGATGGTGTACGCTTGGTTGCTGGTTATGATGATGGTGCTGTGAAGGTGTGGGATCTCAAGACAGATAAACTTCTCCACCAAATACAAGCAAGTGTACATAACACAAGAGTTACAGCCATAGACACACATCCAGAAAATAATCTAATGGTGTCCATTTCTAGTGATGGTATTACTTATTTTAACAATACTTTATTGATATTTTGTGCTGTAAAAAATGTTATTTATTTACAATTCACAAACAGCTAAACGTTGATGCATGTGACTGAATTTTATATTAAGTATTTTTTTTTTTTCAAGGTAAAGTGATTTTAGCTACATCAAGTAATGGCAAAATTGTGGGGCAAATAGAAGCTTATAATGATTTAGAAGCTGTTGCATTTCCTGAGGACTCACAACAGGGCACGTTTGCCTTAGGTATGTATAAAATAAAACAGGGCAAGAGCATGCTCACTTGCTCAGTGTAGGAGGGTTCTGAAGCTGTTACTACAAACACAAAAAACTACAAGTATGAACCAATTCTCTATTTAAGAGGATTGTGAAGCTAAAAATTTTTATACAAAATGCACTAACGTTTCTCTCCCCTTATACCTAGTCCGATTTTTTAATAACTTGCAGATATTATAAAAATCTGACTCAGTACGTATTCGTTTCCAAAATATGAAAAACAAATGAAAAAACAAAACGCAAACAAACAGACCTAGTTTTTAATAATAACTACAACATATTTAATAATCGTAAAAATCGGACTTGACGGGGGTGAGAAACTGTTTGGGTCGGAGTTAAATTAGTGTAGTTTTTTTTTGACAAAGCTACGCGATTAAAGTGTCTTTTCACAATCCTCTTAAAGTTGGTTTACCCTTGTTTGGCGGAAAAACGTTCCCCAAACTGATTCATTGCAAACACTTGTTTTTCCCAAACTAAATATTTCAGGATTTTTATAAAACTAACTTAACCTAACCTAACCTATAGGGTTCTACAAGATGGACCTCAAATAAATCCTGAAATATTTACAGTTTCAGAAAAAAAGCGTTTGCCCATATGATATGCTTGGGAAATGAATCAGTTTTGGAAACGTTTTTGAGCCAAATGATAGGGGGTTAAGGTTAGATGATTTTTAGTAGGTATTATAAACACTTTAGTTGCTTGTATCCCAGGAACCAATCAACCGCAGTCTGATGAAAATGGCGAAACTAAGGGTTCCTTGTTGACTATGGGACCCTAACAAACACCTGTTGGGTTGTTCCCTGGCAATCCATACCAAATGTTGAAGCTAAGTTATAAAAACACTATATTTTCAGGTACATTGAATGGTGAAGTAGGAATATGGGATATAGGAAGACAGATGCTCCGCCATCAATGCACCAAGGCTGAAGATGATTCAGTCATAGGCATCACTAAGATGATATGGGTTAAAAACCATCTTGTTACTGGATGCCTTGATGGATCAGTCAGAGTGTATGAGGGTCGGTCTGGTGACAAATGCCTGACGCTGACAGGTCATCTATCAGAAATCCTTGATTTGTGCTACAATCCAGTTGAAAATATTATTTTAACCACATCAGATGATGGCACTGCCAGGATATTCAAATATGACATTAATAAAGTTGCAAATTAAAAATAATGGTGTTTTGTTTTTAATTAAATAAATTAAGTGTTCCTACTGTTTTGGTAAAGCCACGGATTCACAAGGGGACAAATAAGTCGAGCGACTTCGCCTGACAACACTGGCGACATCGCGAGACAGGTGTGGGGTGGCCCAAATCACGGCGACAGGTCTCGCTCGATTTTTCGCAAAGTCGCTCGACTTCGCCTGACGTCGCTACCGACACCTGTCTATCGAGCGATATCGCCAGATATGTCGTGTGAAGTCCGGCAACGTTGCCCCACTTCACCCAAAGTCGCTGGCGACACGTGTTGCGGGACATTAAATTTGTCCTCAAGTGAATTCCTGGCTTAAGGCTTCTTTGACAACATGTATACATACATACAAACAGGCGATTATCCCCTTTTGACATGGCTCACATGGTTTGATTACAAACATGCGACACAAATTCGTCGAATTTAATTAGATTCTTTTGGTTTTATTTAAATAACTTTAATAACAAGTACAGAGTAACACAGTAGTACAGTAAAACAGTTAAATACAGTGTGTGACATCCATAAGTAGCTTTTAGTAACGATAGCTGCAAGTGTTGTGAACCGTTTAAAGGAGGAATTAAGTTAATAGCTGCAATAAATTTAGTGTAATTCATTTTTAAAGAGTCCATCGAGCAGCAATTTACAACATTACTTAAGTGTAAGTTAATTGCAAGTTAATTGAGCTATTTCTCATAGGTACAAAGCGTGGCGAATTAAAAAAAGAAGTACAACTTATGTTAACAATAGGTGTGTTTTGTTAATTAGGATGCATACTGTTGTCAAAGTATATATTCGTATGGATGCCACACACTGTATAGTAGTCCACTAAACACTTACTTTTACGTCTTGTTGACACATAACTTATTTCTTTATTTACCTACTTACTAGAATAAAATAATATATGTTTGTAGTAGCAAGAAGGTACCAAATACCTAGGTACATATTTCGGTATATTGTGTAGGTAAGTACTGTCATTGACCTCCATGCTCTCAAATGAATTGTTCATATCCTGTATGAAGACACTTACTACAATACTACCTATTGTTGATCTTCAAAGGAGGCTGAGAACATACTAAATAGAACCCACGCTGCGTTATCTTATCAGTTATCAAACAGATGACTGGCCTACTTATCGGTCAATTATGCCAAATGTTTAAGCAATAAGTGCAAGGAGAGACAGAGACAAATGAACCAAAACCAGTCGTTCAAACTTGGCAGAGAATTCACAAATTTGGTATATAGCTTTCAATTTGAACTTAACCATCTGTTAATAAGACTGCTTTTACACCAGCGCCCTGACGCTCGTGCGACATTCTAGATATTGAGCCGCCCTCCGGTGCCGGCAGACAGCCGCGTTGTGGGGTTACTGGTAACCTTAATGGAATGGTAAAGTAGATGTGCGTAACGAACGCTCACCTCGGCTGACGTGCTCGCAGTTTCGTCAGCAAACTAAATAAATTCGTGCTGTCCGTAACAACCTCAAATACTAAAATATTCTTTAACACTTAACTAAATTTTTTATCGGCACCCTTTGCAATGATTTAATATCGTCGGTTTAAGTTAGATTTTAACGAGTTGTATTTTTAAACCTGATTAAATTTTCACTGTGCAAAAAAGGACCGCAATAGTGCCCATTTCATAAATGTTAAGTGCTTTATCAGTCGCGCTTGCGGTGAAGCGCTGCTGTTTTTTATCAGTTCATGGCGTTTTCATGGTGTAAGCCGCACGTGGTGGTTCCCGCCGGCGCTCATTCGCAGTCCGGCCCGCGCCAAGTGATGCAATGTTTGCCCGCCGCCGCTCACAATTTCAGAAAATTAACATTATAATGGTTGTTTTAAGCGCAAGTTCATTAATAAACACGTGTGTCGCGAATTCCTAACAGTGTGTGACTTGTGAATTTATATTTACGTACTACGTTGAGATTGAATTTTAGTGCTCTATTTATTTTATAAAATATTTAAAATGGCAAAAGTGTCGGCTTCGGAAGGACTTAAACCGAAAGCGATGGAAGTCGGAGGAGACGGCGACAAGAGCGAGTCGAGCGATGGTCTTCGACTGAAAAAGGAGTTAAGTTTGGTGAACGGGGTGGCTATCATCGTGGGAGTGATTATCGGCTCCGGCATTTTCGTGTCTCCGGGGATAGCCCTCAAGTACGCGGGCTCCAAGGGTATGGCGCTCATCGTCTGGGTGCTCTCTGGATGCCTCTCCATGATCGGAGCCCTCTGTTACGCGGAGCTAGGTAAGCTTAAAAAATCATCAACATTTACAGAAAGTAGATACCAAGTTAATGATCAAGATTATGTTCAGTAGAGTGATAAATATTATTCTAAATTTTGTCGTTACGATTAACTCGGTATTGTAGGTAGACGTTCCTTATCAATTTAACAGCAAATTCCATTAACAATATTTTATTATGTACCTAGTATTATTTGTATTAGGCGTTTCATTCATGTCGATAATATACATGTACTATTAATAATGCATGTGTTATCGCAAAGCCGTTGATTATAATTTCTCAGTACATAGGCGTGAAGATCAAAAATTAAATACTAAGTCTCATTTTGAAGACTTTTTGACTTAGACTACAGTCAGAGTACAGTCTCGAGATTTAATTTGGTACCCACCTTAGGTCCAAAGTCAATCTGACATTCTACAACAATAAGTTTGAGTTTCCTAAAAGTTACAAATGACTTGACATCTCTAATGACATTGACGACTTCAAGCATATTTTTCTTGAAATGGGTCCCAAATAAAAAAATGACCGACCGTACGTACCTACCCTATTCAGTTAATTTAGCGGTGAATACCTATCTTAATTCCTATATTCCGCTGTTACGTCCTTAAAAATAAATATATAAAGATACCTACGAATACAAAATCAGTTGGAAATTCGAAAAGCTAATTTTTCGCGTATATAATTTTTTTGACGTTAAGTAACCGGTCACAACCTCACAAGCCATTCTTAGGTACTCTTGCCCATAATACCCATAAAAGGCAAGCTTTAAAAAGCTGACTGAATTATCTGATATTGTCGTCGATATATATTTAAAAAAATATACCCCCCTGACATTATTTTAATTAAAATAGTATATATAGCCTATGTGCTCCTACAACCAAGACGAGTCTAACGACACTTCATATATCAACATACATCAAACCGTATACTTATAAGAAATAGACATACACACGTACATACACTTGAAAAACATAACCCTCCTTCTGGTAAAAAGTGGATTCCAACCGCCTGGTGAATCTGACGCCGTATTGATGCGGAGTCCCTGACTCTAGCCTGCCTGACGCAATCGTTGAGGATCCTTGCCCGCTTGCCGATTGCCGAGTTACGATTTTTGATTAGTAGCGTAGGTCACTTTCTCTTTAAAATTGAAATGAAACTGTTTTTTTAACTAGGCTAATAAAACTAATAATTTACCGTAACGTATTTCCGGTGAACGGGTCCCCTTGTTCTATTTATACTATTCCTTTGTTCTCATTCTTGAGCAAAAAACCCCGGCGTTCAAAGAAATTTCTTTTGAATATGTACATATTTAAATTTTCTTTCTTACGCCTTCGGTGTTTCGGCGAACGCTTGAGACTTGCCATTTATTTATTTTTCAATTCACAATAACAGGCTTACAGTATAAGTGAGTTGTCAGGCGCGTTTTTTTTGCTCAACAATTACTGCTGTTAGGTATTTAACGCACGGAACTTTGCGCAGTCCGTACGGGAACCAAGTGCTTTGTTTGACTGATGTGATAAATCCGGCGGGTGGATTTTTGAGAATCGGACACTCGAAGATTTCATTCGAACGAGAAATCGTAAAATCATATTTTTTAATAGTTCGGGGTCGGTTGTGTCTGTCTTTAGCATGCGATCAAAACATCGAAAGTTCAGTTTTTTCACATTTTTTTAGAAAGCTGTTTCAGTGAAGTTAGCAAGCGTAGCGAGCGAACCAGTCTGTATAATGCGAAACTGTCTCTGTCAGGTTAGGTTCAGAAGGCTAACCTTCGATGTTAAGTTTTTTTTATGGCCCACAAAACAATGAACATAATGTATACTGAATAAACAGATTGAGTACTTTATGTCAGTCAGTCGGTAAATTATCAGTAAGTATCACAGTTCAACCTAACACTCCTCCTCGCTACGCTCGTCGTCGTACCTAAGTTTTAGGATTCGACTACTAATCTCTACATTATAGCAATGAAACAGAATGTTAAAATTGGAACAAAATCCATTTAGTCAGTACTATTTTATTTTATGCTATTTAGAGATTAGAGTTGCAGGGTAATCAAACTAATCAATCATTTAAAATAAAAACTGTCGACATTTTGGACTTATACTTCTGTTAAATATATATTTTAGATTTGTTTAATTCCATCTAAGTGATATATAGAGATAACCACTTTAGTAAACATGTGAGTAATGTTTATATTATCGAGGCATAATAACCGTAAGATATTTCAACTTTCGATATTTTGGACATCGATATTTTAAATTTAGATGAATCAACTTTCGATATTTGATTACATACCCAACAAGTTCGTTCGATATTTCAACCATCGGCATAATACCCGATCGATGTTTCAACTTTCGATGTTTTGGACTTCGATATTTTAACTTTATATGAATCAACTTTCGATATTTGATTAAATACCCAACAAGTACGTTCGATATTTCAACCATCGGCATACCTAATAACCGTTCGATATTTCAACTTTCGATGTTTCGGACTTCGATATTTAATCTTTAGATAAAATTAACTTTCGATATTCATATATGTACCCCGTTATAGGGATTGCGACCAAAAAACTAGAGAAAGAAATTTAGAACAACTTGATCCTTATATTTTTGCTCGTGAATATACAAATTAAATGTTTAAGGGCCGCAAATAGACAAATTTAGATAATTATTAAGTAATGTTTAACTATATCAAAATTATAGAGCTGTCCAGATTGAAGACTATCTTTTACCTTTTTACCTCTTTTATCTTTTACCTCTTTCGTGTAAAGCGGCGCTAAATTCTTTTGGCAGTTCTTGGCCATCGAAATTGACCTGACCTATACAATGACATGTTGACTTACTCACTTTTAACTATGTAAGTATGTATTCCGATTAAAATATGCAATTAATTATAAGTGTACACCGCCTGCCAGGTATTTTTGTCCTTAGCTATGTCTGTGTCCAACGTCTCTTCCAGACAGATCGCTATTTAGCGGTAAGACCGCCTGTTGTATTGTGTGTGTGTGTGTGTGTGTGTGTGTGTGTGTGTGTGTGTGTGTGTGTGTGTGTGTGTGTGTGTGTGTGTATTTACAAATTCGATCATTAATGTTTTTATATGCGTATTCTATTGTATTGTAAATTAAAGATTGCTCTTGAGAAATTATGCGAATGGGATACATGGAACTACTATCCATGGAAAGGGATTTCGGAAATCCTAAATAAACCCTAGCAACATAACTAAAAATAATTTAAATATAAAATTAGCATTAAAATTATTTGAATTAGAAAATTGAATTAGTTCCCTAAGAAAAAGTATATTCGGTGATTCCCAGTAACTAGATATCACTTATACTGTATTTTTGATACACAGCTACAGAAATAAAAAACCATAACATAACAATCTTATATATTTACATAAGCATGCCGTTTATTAAATGGTAGATACTTCTACTCGTATAATTATCTAAAAGAAAATGTCAAAATCTGCAAAAATGACATAAGTTGTAAAATAATGCTGCGCATAGACAGTTCTATCGGATTCAACGGGTTCGTGGTATAGTTAGGTAGGTATTATTCATTTGGTAAAATATAGTGACCAGAGGGCTCAGACAAGATGCACTACGCTAACTAACGTTTCTATTCGATTCGTTTTTAAACCAATCGCGTCACCGGAAGATGACGTGATACGAAAAGTCACGTGGTCTACCAGTGACGCGATTGGTTTAAAAACTAATCGAATAGAAACGTTAGTTAGCGTAGTGCATCTTGTCTGAGCCCTCTGTTAGGGTGTCTGCTGAAGGGGTCGGCGACGGCAGGCATCAGCGTTAGATATTACGGGAACGAAAGGTTCCCCTTATTGCGTGTGTAATTTATTGTGTAGGTACAACACAATGAAAGTAATGGTAGAATTAGGCGTAATTCGCAAAGTGGCTACACCTACGGTGAATGAGTTGGTAGTAGCAGCCAAAAGAAACGGCTCACGACGCATTGTCTAGATTCACAGTGCAAAACTGCGCAGTACCTATCTACTGCACGTTTAATGACAGTTGCAGACTATTAATGAAAAGCTGCTAAATAGCAAGGTGCCAAATATAATTCACTTTAAGATGCCAACTCGGGTTTTTGGAAATATCAGGAACTACAACTTAGTAAGAGACTTACAATGCAGATTTGATAAACATGGTGCATATATTAAATAACATTAGAATAGATAATAGGTATAATAGGTGTTATACAATAAAAAATATTAAAAACACACAAAAAAAAATGAGTCTTCAATTATTAATTTATGAGAGTTAAGACGGCGGCATACCTACTTCAAGAAAATCGGCTTAGACGTTTTGGTCATGTAAAAAGATCACACAATCTCTTGGTAGTAAGGGGGTAAGTCATATATTAGTATCAACGATTTCGACGAATGAGAACTTCCACCTTTTTAGAATTCCGTAGTCAACAAAGTTTTGCCGTGTCTGTCCGTCCGTCCGTCCGTCCGCGGTTAAACTATACATATACATATAGGTATACTTATTATATAATCACGCCCAAAGTTGTAAACTAAAACCTTGAAAAAAGTATTCTATTTCATCGGGTTCCCATGGCATTGAATAGCTTTTTCAAAAACAGTGGAAGTGAAGAACATTTTTCGAACAGGGATTAGAATTAAAGTGGTAATTTTTGTTAGAGTCTAGTCCTCCCCCTTCCTGGAAGCTAAACCGGCGTTTTTAGATATGTAAAAAAACACGATAGTAACACATTTATAATTAAGTTAAGAGGAAAATTATCACAGCTAAGTAGGCTTTACCTCTACAGGTTAACGAATCGAGTCGAACAAGTTATAAACCGCGTTGCGCGTTGCCCGACACCCTTAACCAGTTTCTTTGAAGTGAAATTATATTTTCATGCACAATTTGACTGCTGACCGCCGCCGCCCCCAACCGCCCGCCGCCGCCCGACGACGCCACGCACCGCCGCGTTATTAAGTTGGCTGTCTGTGTGGGTTTTTTAGGGTTCCGTAGTCAAACTAGGAACCCTTATAGTTTCGCCATGTCCGTCCAACCGTCCGTCCGCAGCCTAACTCAGAGACTCTTAGTACAAGAAATCTGTAATTTGGCATGAATATAGTCATGTTAGTTACGTTTTTTTAGTGTACCTCCCCTACACGTAACGAGGGGATGGAGTTTTTTAATACCTATTGAGGGTTTGTGGAAACAATTTTTCTATTAAGGGATCCGTTTATAAGTATTGAGCTTTCAAGCGCTAATTTTTGTTAGAGTCAAGTGTCCCCCCCCCCCCCCCCACAGCCAAAACTACAAGTACTAAAACTCTGAACAAACGGTTTAAATGTTTATACCTACCGACAACTATGTTAAAAAAAGTTTCATGTGGGTTACTATTTCACTTTTTTTCGGGTACGGAACTCTAAAACAAATTGTAGTGCCTCTTATTTCCAAATTCACAGCCATTTTTCACCACAGTAGAACTGCATTCTCCTAGCACGAAAAAATGCATAGTATTGCTACAATTTACTATTTTATAATTGAAATGATAGCGATACCAGTAACTAATCTATCATTTCAATTATCGCTACCGACAAGGACAATGAACGCGAATCCCTTTAAGTATAAATCTCCCCTCGATAACGTTATGAATGGAGTTATTTTTAGGCCAATCGATATGACAAAAAGTACAAGAGGAAAATCGCCCTTATATTTGTGGACAGTTCCAAACGATGTTTTTTATTCCTGTATTTGGGTTTTGTTGTCTGAAATCGTTTGTGCATCTGCATGGTTGAATAATACTATGGGTGTTTGTACATAAACAATTATAAAACATGTTTGCATCAATATAGATAATGTACCTACATAGGCGAACTTATCCCATATGGGATCTCTTCCAGTAAACCTTTGAGTAGAATAAGCAAAGCAACTTAAGGCAAGGACAATGCAAGAGGATAGGCAAATTAACGATTAACAGAAAATAACAAATAGAACATACATCCGAGAAACACTTAATCTAATTACGCAATAAATCATTTATTTATTTATTACCCGACTGCCAACAATTAAGGTAATGTTTTTCGCGGGTATCTATGTATGTATGTAATATTCTTTATTACCTCGTATCATCCAAACGGCTTTCTAAAATTAAGGTATCGTTGGATTTGTCTCGGCAACCCAAATGTCCTAGGACAAGTAACGTCAAAAAAAAAACAACATGGCGGATTTAAGGTGCCATAATGTGCGTTTCGAAAAAAAAAACTTTTATCAAATGAATTCAATAGGGTATCAAAATAAAGAATATTAAAAGGCGATTACAAAAACATACACAACTCATATGTTTAAATGTAATTTGGTAAAGCAATTTACAAATCAAAATAAAATTATACTTTAACCTTTAATGTGTCGAAACTCAAACTATTGGGCATATACCTACAAAAAGTTACTACTAAAACTTGAACAAAAAAATACATTATTAATTAATAAAAACTAAAAAGAGTGAAATAAATTAAATTATTTAAAAAAACAATAACCCGACTGCAATAAAGAAAATAACTGAAAAGCGAAAAATAAGCTCTATAATCTATAGAAAATTGTAAGAGCAATGTACTTATTGATATTTATAACAATTTAAATTTAACTTGAATATTGGAAAAGGTATTGCAGACGGGGACAAGCAATGAATTACAAAAGCTATTTCTTGACAAAAATTTACATTGGAACTAGCTTCTCCCCGCCTGGAACACCTTTTCCAATATTCAAGTTAAATTTAAATTGTTATAAATATCAATAAGTACATTGCTCTTACAATTTTCTAAAGATTACATATAGAGCTTGTTTTTTGCTTTTCAGTTGTTTTTTTTATTGCAGTCGGGTTTTTTTACTTTTTTATTTAATATGTGGTATAAGATCAGATTGATTATGTCTAAACGCGTCCGGAGAAATATCGCTAATAGACCTTACACGACACGACACGTTCTCCTGCTCAACTACGCATGATATTTTTATTTTAACTGTATTGTTTAATATAATGCTATGTTACCTAAGTATTATCAATGTATAATATCATAAGCAATATTTAAAAAAACGACTCACTTTTGAGTTTTTTGTGGCGTTTCTTTTCAGTAGTGGTCTCTTGCAAAGCGCTGGTAGATTTTTGACGTGTAAAAGTGCCCGTGCGGCCTACTTACTGAATAAACATTTATCTCTCAGTTCTAGATGAACAGTTTCTTGTCCGAATACAGGGTTTTAATTAATGGCAGTCCTTCTGGTCCTCATTTTCCAGAAGTATGTTGAAATTTCGATGGACATGTACCTCGGAACTGTAAATAAGTTAACGTTTATTTCTTAGGTCCCCCCACTAAAAGAGTTTCGCCAATAACAATAACTATAGTGAAGGTGGTCAGGTTGACGGGAATAAAACTATTTATGCAGATTTTACCGCATGTGTTATTCTAGACGTCCGGGTGTCAGCCAGTCTGGAGCAGACGGGAAGTCGTTAAATATCAGACGTAAAACATGCATTTAAGTATCAATGCAACTTGTTTTTTTTTTCTGTGTAGAATAGCCGCTAAAACTCTAGTTAGATGGCCCAAGGAACAAAATTAGATGTCAATACTTTAATACCAAATTAAAAAAGTACTACACGTAGGTTGAATTGATATCGGCACACTGTTCCTCGAGTTTGACTAACTAGTTACTAATATTAAAAAGTACAGTGCAACCATTTTCTTAATAGCTATCGGCAATCTCCGTTTTTCTATGACACACGAATGACAAATATACCTACTGTCAGTTGCGAGTGCAAGCGTGATAGCGATAGCCAGCCGAAAGCTATTAAGAAGCTGGGAATACTGTAAGTTTGTATGTTTCGATGGTTGTCTTATGTTTTTCTTTTAATCACGTATGAACGGGAGGAAAAATGAATTGAATGTAACGACATCTTTTGTCTCATGGTTTATTTAGGTTTTCGAGGGAAAAACGATAAACGAACTTATGGCGGAATAAGTCGCGGATAAAGGCTATATTATAATCGTCACATATTAAAACAGAAGGTTTCCACTGCTGGACATAGGCCTTTCCCAACAATCTCTACGTCGGTCGGTTTTGTGCTATTCGCGTCCAACGGCTCACCAGCTAGTCTATCCACCTTTTCTACCAACACTTCGCTTTCCGGTACGTGATCGCCACTATAGAACCTTTTCGCCCCAACGGCTAACGGTTCTAGGAGCAATGTGCCCCGCCCAGTTGAGGTTTGCCATTTGCTCAACTATGATGGTAACTTTGGTTCTTTGCGCAGCTCCTCATTTCTGATTTGACATGAGAGAGCTCCGAGCCCTTTCCACTCTTTGCGAAAATGTAATGTGCGAAATAAATACAAAAGTATTAAGTACCTATTACTACGAGAATATCGCGATTTAGCTGTTTGTAAAAAAAAACTACTACTGGAAGTGCCGTCATATATGTATTTGTATGAAGAAAGCGTGTTATTTGTACACGTACATTTATATCCGCTTATTGAAGTAATTTCTCTCAAACGCACGTCAGTGATGCTTGATGCTCCTCGCATCGGTACCAGACTGCGATGTTTTTGCTTGTACTCGTAGGTGGGTGGCTTTAAGTGATGAATGTTTGAGGTTCTGCGAGGAGATAGATGTGCATCTGTCCGTAGTCAACTAATTGTTTACAAATGTGTTTCCTCTTTTATTCTGGACTGAACCCCTATCTCACCTAATGGTAGATGATGACGAAGTCTAGGATGAAGAATAAATGCTTAATGAACCCAATTCATAGAGTGACAACGATGACGCTTAATTGCGTTACAAATCGGGGCCCCCTTAAACATAAATTACATTCTATTAATCCGAACGATTGTAGAAAGCAAAAGAGTTGTATAGAATTGACGTTTTTAATAAAACTTTACAAAAAAGAAAATTCTAAAAAGGCTCGTTAAGATATCTGACCTTAACCTTTTTTTGACTAACCGCAAAATATTCAAAAATCTAAAAGGTTGCCTGACTTCGCTGAATGAATACCTGTTTAAGATAAATTATATTTATTACGTTAGGACAAAAGCATGAGTTCCTGGGTAGTAATTCCGGGATCCGATATCGTGGTCCGGTCACTGCTAATCCACTTGAGTGTTCGTGATAGCGACACGCTAGGAGGACGTGTCTATGACCTGATCATGTTGATAAAGTATTTTTGTAGTGATGAAATAAAATAATACGTTACTTTCATATTTGAAGTTTAAGTCAGGAAACAACGTTTTCTGAAATTAGTTGCATACTTAAATAATAACTCGATTTAGACACAAAAGACCAATTGAGAATTTCCAGGCGGGTTCTCCCAACCGTCCCGTCAATAAACTGTCTGACTATTCATACAAAAAAGGCCATAAAATAACATACATGCCGTGTTCGTTTTGAATTTCAGGGAGCATTCTAGACGTACCAAGCTAAGGGTTATCGTCTCCTAAAACGTGCATGCATTTTATACTTGTATACGCCACTCGAATTAGAATGTGACTCACGCCGGGTAGTTTTTGTAGAGCCTTAGAAAGAAATTCAACACCGTGTAATAATTAAAAAAAATATAAATTAAGCAAAAGTAAATAAGTACGTGTCGCCGTAAAACATAAGTTTAAGATTAACGCCAGATCATGTTTAATATTAATATAACATATAACCCAATATGTGTGCAAAGCACATTGTTTTTCAGTATGTTTCCAATTTTTTATCCTAATGGTCTACAGGTTTTTAGCCAAGGCAGGCAACTTATTTGGTTTTCCAAAAAAATACTTGGCTAGTTTTATTATTAGAACAATACTGAGAAGTTAGATAAAAAAAAGGTATTCCAATAAGGAATAAGTACAATAAAGAACTATTTTCGCAGGTAGCAGCTTTAATGTACGATACAACACTTACAGTAGTTACAGTGGGCCAAATTACCCCAAATTGTTAACCATCTGTCAGTACTTGTCAATGTGTCACGCCTCTAAAACGTACTTTTCTTTCGACAACCCTTAGGCTCTGACCACACAGTTAGTCCAAGTGATATAAACTGACTTACTTGCTTAGCCTAAACTCTACAAGCTTGAAAATTCGAGCTTGCACTTTATAAAGTGCTGTTTGCTCTTATTATTTAGACCTTTTCGGATTAAATCATGCGTAAGTGAGATGCGAATACATTTTTAGAATCCGCATGCGTCAAATTTAGATAAAATTAAATAAGAACTTCTAATTACGATCTCTGATGATAACTGCAGAGTCCTTTTCTGTAGCATGAAGAATGCAAAGGGCTTCCATCACAGTTCACATCGACATTTGGAAACTGAAACCTCCGAATGCGTCAACGCATGAGCTGATCTGATGATGGAGTCGCAATTTGGTAACAATATCGGCTGTACTTAACGTAGCCCCACCGATATAGATTTGTTTTTCTCTATTAGCAAATCGTGACTGCAAAAGTACAACCAGCAACAAAATGAACTTTTTTTTTTCAGGAACAATGATCCCAAAGTCAGGCGGTGACTACGCGTACATTGGCGAGGCGTTTGGTCCCTTGCCGGCGTTCCTGTTCCTGTGGTCGGCACTGTTCATCCTGACCCCCACTGCCAACGCCATCACGGCGCTCACCTTCGCGCAGAACGTGCTGCAGCCGCTGTGGCCGGCCTGCCCCGCACCGGTGTTCGCTGTCAGTTTAATAGCGGCCCTTCTCACTTGTAAGTAGTCTGTAGTGGTGGTGGTACCTAATGAACTACCTTCCTAACCTTCTTAACCTTTAAATTCTGCCGACCAATCAGCACTTGGCATTGTTTTGCTCTAACGGGGTAAGACACCCAGTGAATCGACTCGTAAAGACTAAAGAGGCATTCCGTCTTAGTCCTCAGGGCTGGCCAGTGGCCACGAGCCTTTAAGATTGAAAATAGCAATGGGCCTCAGAGACCACCTACCCTCAGGTGGCCTGTGTGCTCGTTTAGCCAAAATCTCTAACTCTGCCATTTTCGTTCTTTTTTAAATTCAAGTACCTATCTAGAGGTACCCAGTGACACTCGCTACACGCTAAGGCGAATCTAATTATTGTATATTTTCTATTATATTCTATTCTATTCCCCTTAAAATATTTATACTTCACTATTCGAATACACCTTTTTGGACTAGCGATGATATTGCAAACCAAAACAATTGAGGTTATGCTCGAGTAGAAAACTATCTGTGTAAGTATGTCGGAGATGTTTTGCTGTCTTGCCAATCTTAAAAGGACCGGTCTATAACAGTTTTGCATTTACCGGTAATTTATCGTGTGCCATTCCATAAGAAGTATCACAAGGGCCGGCATACGAAATAATAATACGAGAGTCCATTCTCAGAAATATACAGTAAAGCAAAAAAAAAAATTGCTTGTTCGAAGATAATACACGTTGGCATTACCCCTGCTGCGAACCGGTCGAACTCCAAGGGTTTTAAGCGTTTTAGGGTGTTCATATGAATAATTTATGATGTCTCAGGAATTATAAGCAGTGTACTTGTTCTTGGTATTGATTTCGTGGCACTGATAGAGTTAAAAACAAAAACATTCCGATTTAAACCTGAATGCGTTGAAACAAAACGAACTGACAATGTCAATAAAATTAAAATATACATAAGATTTTAAGCTCACATTGCTACGATTTGCACCCTCCATAAAAACAAAACGTCGTACTTTACGATAATGAGAAGTAAAAAACTTTTCGTATCTAACTTATCGTACAACAAGCGACTTATGTCGACGTGTCGTTCGTTAGCTTGATATTACTCGAAATATGGTTGTATTGTCGATAATGAATTTATTACTGCACTCACTCCCGTTCATATCAGTAAATCTCTACGTCTTTCTACTCCAAAAATGTATTAGGCTCTCGTCATTATTTTAAGTTATCAGCATTTCTTACAGTATGACATTTGTGAATGAATTAAATACTCGTCAATCTATGTATACCTATTCATTCGTCAATGATAAGGTGACAAAGAAATCCTAGTAGCTCCAAGGAAGGATGTCATTTATACAACTGAATGTAAAGAGTTATCAAGGGCTATGTTTAGCGGACGGAGTGGGTCCGGAGTAACACGAGGAGGCATCGATCTCTGTCGGCCACGGCCTGAGGCCCCGTGGCCGCGTCTTTAGAGTGCGGAGCGCGGTGGCGGTCGCCGGCGCTGATTGCGCCTGACAGGATAATCAGGACTTCCTCCCGCATCGCTCCGACACACACTTGTGCGGAATTATCTTAGCAAACACACCATTGCGTAAGGGCGAGTATTATCAGGGCACAATCACTGCCTTTAGGCCTTGCCGAGATGCAAAGGTTTCTAAAGTTTCGGTTTTCTTTCGACTCGAAATTGTAGGGATGGAGTGGATATAAGCGGTCGACGCGATCTCTCATCAGCTTATGTCAATATACATTTTGGCGATTTTCGATTATCGCTTACTTAGGGATATGCATTTGACTACGCCCTCACCCTCTGCTAACCGTGTCCTGACTAACATTCTGAATGGTAACAATTCCAGGTCTCCTCACGATTATAAACTGCATCGGCGTAAAATGGGTGACGCGACTTCAGGATTCCTTTACGGCCGCGAAGGTAGCCGCCCTGCTCCTGACCTTTGGTGCCAGCCTGTGGTACTTGTGCCAGGGACACACGGAAAACCTCCAAAACATGATGCAGGGAACAAAAACATCGTCAAGCTCTATCGCCATTGCCTTCTATTCTGGCCTGTTCTCGTACTCTGGCTGGAATTATCTCAATTTTGTCACGGAGGAAATGAAAGATCCTTATAAGTAAGTATGGTGGCAAATAACGGTTTATTATACAACTTACCTAATCGCACTTTTCTGGTGTAAGTTTCAAGATAATTTAGATTCGGTAAACGTTTTCTAAGTTTACATATGTGTAAAGTTTAAATTTCGATTTAAAATTATTAAGTTGTTAGTTAGTAGATCATAAGTAGGTATATATTCATGTATATTTCCCTTACCTCGTGTTTTTTTCCGAACCCCTTCCCTCTTATCAAGCCTCTGTGATTATAAGACGAGACTCAAAACCTGGTATATATTATAATTACAGTTATTAAACCTCATATTTCATGGCTACATTTCTCAATTACAGAAACCTTCCCCGCGCCATCTGTATCTCGATGCCGGTGGTCACCATCGTGTACGCGCTCACAAACGTGGCTTTCTTCGCCGTGCTGACCAACGCCGAGATCGAGTCGTCCTCCGCCGTCGCCATCACCTTCAGCGAGAAGATCCTTGGCTCTTGGGGCTGGATCATGTCCATATTCGTCGCTCTCTGCACCTTTGGCTCCTTAAATGGCGCCATTTACGCCAACTCGCGACTATTCTTCGTCGGAGCCAGGAACGGGCATTTACCGTTGGCGTTATCGTTAATAGATATCAAGAGGTTGACGCCAGTACCTTCGCTCTTATTTATGGTAAGATTCAATTCAACTCTTTTTATGGTACAGTCGAGTTCATATATGTGTAGGTACACTTTAGTACCTTGTCACTTTAATCGCTGTGATAATTTCATATATGGCAGTTTAAACATGACATTAAATAGAGACATAGTGAGAGTAAATAATGTTTTTTGTATGTCAAGCTAATAAAAACCGGCTAAGTGGGACATGAAAGGTTCCGTACCATTATTGTATGGTTTTTTTTAATTCTTATTATTTTCGTTGTTATAGCAGCTAAAACTCACTTTTTGAAAACTTCATACCTATTGTGTTTACCTACCTACTCGTATTACGGTTCAACGCATACAGCAATTGTTAGGGTCGAGCGAAAACGCCGAAAAAATCTCTTTAACTATTTTTATTTTTATTATTTGTCGTAAGTACACACTATGTTAAAATGTTAACCTATTACGGTTCTTCAGATACAACCCGCTGACAGACAGACATATAGTTAGATAAACATACAGATAGAAAGACAGATGGTAAGCAGAGGCTTAGTAATAGATTCCCTTTGAGTACGGAACCCTAAAAATTTATAGAACATTCTACGGTTCTAGAAAAGCGTACATTTACAATAGGAATACAAATTGGCTATTAAAAAAACGTTACATCATAAACTCATTGTTACGATATCGATCATGTCTCGGCATCAATCCTAGTGTCCATTAATCTGATCATTAGAACGGAAAAATATAATTGCGTTCGTCATGCTCATAAGAGAAAGTAAATAAGTGTGGGCGATCACTCTTCACGAGAACTGCATTAGGTACAGATTAGAAACTAAAACTCGACTATAACAAAGGAATTGTACAAGTCAAGTGCAAAAATATATATCGAAAGAATCCTCTCATAAATATGTCACGAAGTTCTTGTTACACTGGAATAAGGTGCATTGGGACATATTTTTGAGATGTTGCGTTCTCCCATATTTTGACACCTTAATTTTCAAATTCAAATTCAAATTAAATACTTATTTTTATTTGTTACTAGCTGTTGCCCGCGACTTCGTCCGCGCAGAAAAATAAAACATAGCATATATTACTCAGGGATAATGGGAAAAGAAAGAAGGAATTCGTTACAAACAAACAAAAATACAAACCTTCCTCTTTATAATATTAGTGTCGATACATAGGTGTAAACATAGATGTAACGTCGGCTTAATAATTAAGGAATAAGGATCACTATGTTTTGCTGTTAGGCATGCATACAAACAGAATGCAGCATGCATTCTTACTGACTAACCAATTGTTCATAAACGCACAATAAACTTATTTTAGTTAAAGTATTCATTGTTCTTTTCTGTCCAACGCAAATGTCATAATGACAGATAAGGAATGAGCATACTACTTAATTCAACACTTTAGCCATTGCGTGCTTAGGAATAAGATTGGAATAAGAGTACTAATATACCTACATTGTGACGTTCTAATTTATATCATTTCTTGTATGGAAAAAGGCTTGTTTACTAAAAACGTATACATTTGTTATAAATAGCGACATACCTCGTAGTTGTGAAACAGTTTTCAGTCATTAATTAAAGATCTTAGATGCCATTCCAAATATACTTTTCACTAGAAGAACGGTTTGTATGGTTCATAGTTTATTGGTTTAGGGTTCCGTGCCTAAAGGGGCCAACGGGACCCTATTACTAAGACTCCGCTGTCCGTCTATCCATCCGTCTGTCAGTGACCTGTATCTCGTGAGCCGTACCATAATAGGTACATAGTTTAAATTTTCAGAGTATTTCTAGTGCCGCTATAACAACAAATAATTTAAAAAAATAAAGGGCCCACATACAATACCCTTTGTCTGCGAGTCCGACTCGTACTTGGCTGGTTTTCAGGGTTCTGTTGTTTAAAGGAAATAAACGGTCTAGTTCTACCCAGACATGCTGGTGCACCTAGGATTGCGAGCATAAACGGCGTGTCCCAGAATTACAAGTAAATATTAAGGGGTAAGAAAGCCCTTACCGTACCGGTATCGTTGAAACCTTAATTTGCCAGTATCATTAAAACCTTAATAACTCCTACAGTAATCAATATACAGGGTGAAAAGTTGTGATAGGGCAGTAAGGGCAACTACTAGATCCCTTGCTGTTACGCGAAAATGCTCTTCGGAAAAAACTGTGAATGTCGACTAAAAAGTTAGTAAAGGTCGCCCAAGAGCATTTTCGCGTAGCAGCAAGAGATCTAGTAGCTGCCCTTCCTTCCCCATCTGAACTTTCAACCCTGTATAGAAAAGTTTGAACTAATTCTGAAGCAATAATAGACTCTGGAGACCAAGAGCTTTGACGCACACCATATGAAATATTATGTCCTGCAATCAAGGCTCGGAAACGAACGAGTATAACCCTATTCCGTACAACAGAGACTTCCTTATGATGTTAATAAAAAATAAAGTATTTTATAGATTATACCTTAATTTATATGTATTCAGTGACCATTTTATTAATGAATGACACCGGAATGGTTATGGAAAAAAAACTCTCCCAAACAAAAATAACGACCAATTTTTTTTCCAAATTTTCACTTGTGAGTCTGTAACAACGATGTGAATTACAGAAAATCGTTTTTTAAATTTGGGATTTTAATTATACTCGTAATTTATCGATAAATGGGTTAAACTACATGTACCTACTAGATATTTAGTGTAAACGAGTTAATAAATAAAAAATATAAAATCAAAACATCATGAAGAAGTCTCTGCAATACGGAAGAGGGTTATGTTTTCAAAATGACGGGCGTTTTTCCGAGCCTTGCCTGCAATACTTTAGTTAATAGGTTTTCTTTACCTTACGCAATTCCTATCACAGTGCTCAATGTACTTTCTCAAAAAATATTGTTTAAAACACTACCTATTTTATACTTTATGTAAATAAATAGAAGATCTTCGATGGTAGCAGTTTAAATGATGGTCTTGTAATCTTTGGAGGAATAAGAGACAGTCTTTATTGTCAACTAGCTTTCCGCCCGCGACTTCGTCTGCGGATAGTCAGAACTTATGTTAAAAGTATAGACATAGTTTATATCACCTTCAAAGAGTTTTTTTAATGAAAAAAGTCCAGAACGTGAATTTTAAGTAAGCGGTTCACAAACACCTTTCATTTTTGATTCTAAAGCAACAAAATTGACATACAAAATAAATTCACTGCTCCTCTTTCACCATTACGTTTTTTTTAATCAACCCTAGATTTAATAGATTGATAATTTAGTCATCTCATCTATTTACTAAATTGCTATACAAACAATTATTAACCCACTTAGCAGAAGATTTTCGAAAAACACCAAAGTTGGATATTTTATTTATGTTACAGTATTTAGTCGCAATACCCATTTTCATATCTTGTAGGTATATACGTTTGAAAGTAACTTTATTTCCATACAAACTTTACAGTCACTATCAGTAGTCTTAGATCCCATGTTATTCCCTTTAGTTTTTTTTATTGATGATGGGTTTGTTCTTGACTATTGGTTTCTTTAAGGGGCAAGTGTTTAAAAAACACTGAACCTTGCACTTTTTTAAATGCTAACATTCATGTAACTGGAAAAATACCAACTCAAATACCTACAAACTTTCACCCGGCTTTTCACACTGTTAAGGGCTTATTTTAAAACCTGTTTTTTTATTTAATTAATATTGGTCATGATACCGACTTTCATGTATCTAACTTGCCCAGTCATAATTCTTATGTATACATTTCTCACATCAAAAATGACCAAATTCCCACAAAAACTTCTACCCCTATTTTACCCCCTTTTTCGAAATTGCCGTATTTTTTTTCATTTATGTCGTAAACTATGACGTTCACTATTCTCATTTTAAACATGGCCAAACTCTCTTTAATTTTACCACCTTTGGGGAAGTTTTTCAAAATCGCCCAACGCCTTTTTAGGGTTCCGTAGCAAAAATGGCAAAAACTCTTATAGTTTCGTCATGTCCGTCCGTCCGCCCGTATGTCACAAGCATTTTACTCGAAAACTGCAGAGGTTCATAGATAAAATTTGGAGTAGGAATAGTGTCTTGTAGAAGCCGCTACTTAGTTTGGTAGTGAAATAACAAAAATTAATATTTCTAGGTTCGGCACTCCCTATCAACATGTGACTGTTGATAAAATAAAAAATTCGCTATAAATCATCGTGCGGAACATATTTCGACAGTTCTTTTAATACACAACTTCAACTTCTACCGCCCATTTACAACCGCCATTTACAGGGATAGTTTTTCCAAAATCTCCGAAAGCAATTTAGTAGCCCTATCAGGTTGACAGCTATTTAGACGTTTCTCACCTAAACAATAACCGAAGTCGCTTATTTACTAACTTCGCTACACGCTAACATCGTATTTCCTATTAATAAGTAGTAGCCTGGATTGAATACTAATAATATTGTACATCCCGAGGAAATGTGGAGGACGAGGCATGTTAAATGCTAAGAATCTCCACAACCACGAGGTGTGCAATCTCAGGGATTATTTCCGTAGCAATGAGTGTGGGATGCATCGTGATGTGGTTGCAGTAGACAAGAGCCTCACGCCTCTTTCCTTGGCAAACGAGAACTGGCGCAAACCAACGGTGTTGAGCACTGAAGACCGCAAGAACGTATGGAAGAGCAAGGAGCTACACGGACGCTTCTACCGGGCCCTAACAAGGCCCGACGTAGACTTTTTAGCGTCTGTGAACTGGCTACGATTTTGTGACCTCTTTGGGGAAACCGAAGGTTTTGTCTGTGCAATTGCTGAAGAGGTCATAATGACGAACAATTACCGGAAATATATTCTGAGGGATGGCACGGTTGACATTTGTCGAGCATGCCGTTGCCCCGGCGAGTCCCTCAGACATATAATTTCCGGTTGTTCGCATTTGGCCAACGGCGAGTACTTGCACAGACATAACCTTGTAACCAGGATCATCCATCAGCAACTTGCTCTTCAATATGGTCTTGTTGAGTCTGAAGTGCCGTACTATATATACGCACCGGCGCCAGTTCTCGAAAATGGTCGTGCTACGCTCTATTGGGATCGATCTGTCATCACGGACAGGACTATTGTTGCCAATAAGCCTGATATCGTGTTGACAGATCGATCTCAACGCCGGGCAGTGCTCGTCGACATCACCATCCCGCATGACGAGAACCTTGTGAAAGCCGAGAAGGACAAACTCAGCAAGTACCTTGACTTGGCTCACGAGGTGACCGCCATGTGGGATGTTGACTCGACTATCATTGTCCCGATAGTTGTTTCGGCAAACGGTCTTATAGCGAAGAGTCTCGACCAACACCTCAAGAGGCTCTCTCTAGATGGCTGGATCAAGGGCCAGATACAGAAGGCAGTACTCCTCGACACGGCACGTATTGTGAGGAGGTTCCTCTCTCTGCAGCCCTAACCACAGGTAGCTTGAGCCCTGCCCCGCTGCCGGCGGCACTCGTAGGTTAGGTTTTTTATAATGTCTATTTTTTTGTATTAGTATTGTTATTTTACTTTTATATTTGAATATTTGTTATAAAAAACCTAATGTACAGAAAATTAAATAAATATCTAAAATAATAATTATAATTAAAATTGACCGAAGTCCGAAACTTCTACCCCCACTCCCCCATTTTACAACCTTTGGGGTAAATTTTCCTAAATCGCCGAAATTTTTATAAAAACAGTAGTCTCAACACATTTCTCCCCTCAAAAATGTCCAAAATCCCAAACAAACTTCTACCGCCAATTTACCCCTAAGTTTTCCAAAATCGCTTAAAGCAATATAATTAATTCATATACATTAGCCACGTTTCTCACTTCAAAAATATATATCTTCCATACAATTTTCTACCTCTCATTTTACCACCTAAGAGGTAGTATTTTCTGAATCACCGAAAGTAATATTTTTTGTATGTATATTGCATTTCTACCAAATTTCAAGTAAAATTTAGCATAAAAGTAATCCTCACAAAAACATTGCAACTACTTTCCATCTCCCCAGGGGTTGAATTTTAGTAATCACTGAAATACGTATCTCATTATATTCTTTGAAGAGCATTTCTACCAAGTTTTAAGTAAATTTGATCACAAAAATATTTTTTCTTTGCAAACTTTGTAACCCCAGTTCATCCCTCTAGGGGTTGAATTTTAGTTATCGCTGAAATACGTTTCCGATATTTTCATTGAGGAGCATTTCTACCAAGTTTCAAGTAAATTTGATCATGAAATTTTTTTTGCCACACAAACTTAGCAACCCCCTTTCATCCCTCTAGGGGTTGAATTTTAGTAATCGCTGAAATACGTGTCTTATTATTTGCATTGAAGAGCATTTCTACCAAGTTTCAAGTAAATTGGACCATAAAAATATTTTTTCCCATACAAACTTTGCAACCCCTTTTCATCCCTTTAGGGGTTGAATTTCAAAATATCCCTTTTTAGTGAATCTCTACATCACAAAAAGAAAATACTGCCCAAGTTTCATATTTCTAGCATTAGTAGTTTTGGCTGGGCGATGATGAGTCACCCGGGACATTGCCTTTTATATATCGATACCTTAGTTCACAATTGTACTAATTACATTTGAAAAGTTATTGTAATTAATTAGTATGTTTGTGCATAAATAATAAGTTCGAAACTTTACTGGCAAAATAAAATCATTTAGTACGATTGTGCGCTAAGGTATCGATATATAGATTTTATCATTAGTCAAAAACTACGCGGCTAAAAATAAAAAATAAAAACCAGTCAAGTGCGAGTCGTGTTCGCGCACCGAGATAATTATGGTTGAAAAAGCAGAAGTCATTTTGTTATGAACTTTATTTCATATGCAATAAGATGCATTTTGACTAGCCTAAATGTTAATAAAGATTATACTGATACTGGCCAGCTTCGTAGGCAGGGTCGCTAGCGCCACCAACTAGGCTAACCGCATCGTCTGCAACATAAAAAGGGCACATCAAAAACTTAATAGCAGACAGCGAAGTCATCTTGTGAGGATTCCTTCTTTTGTATTGAATACGGAACCCTTAAAATTATTGAACCACATCCAATGAACACAAACCCGTACAAAAATCTTTATTTGCGTTTGTGCTCCATTCCATTCCAAAGCGCCATCTATCAGAAAGAGTTGTAAGTGTACAACTCTTTCCGATTCATGGCGCTTTGCTGTACACGCTGCTGTCAATGTATTTATTCTCAATGCATTAGCTAGTAAAGTATTACTTTCCTTGCCAGCAATCACACGCATTAGTGCAGTTTATTTATCTTCGTCACTTAATAAGGATACTCGTATTACCCTTTCTGCACTTGTGGGCTTTCTAGCACAATTTTTTTTTTGCAATTATTGCGGAAAATAGTAGATTCTAATCGCAACGCGCATTTTGAACCTTGAAGCTTTTTAGGTTTCCGTACAGTTTCCAAAGGGAGACTGTAGAGCAGTCTTTCTCAAAAAGGACGTTATCACACTTTTTGAGGGAGACTGCTCTACGGCAAAGGTTGGTAAAAAAAGGGTGGGTTGAGAGAGGGCTCTCAGCCATGATACAAGATAAACTTTTTGTTATGTGCCATGAGGGTACACTACATAACTCAATAACTCCGAAGAGTCATGATTCTGAATTGATCAAAATTCCGAAGTTTCATAATTCAATGCAATGTATTGATTGAAGATTTCATTTTTTTTGAAATCACTTTTAAAACACACCTAACCTAACGTACGTGTAGATATTGATATATGCATTTAATCTAAAATAGTTCCAGCATAATATAGCTTTCGGAAAAATGAAAATCCGGACAAATGAATATTCGGAATATACTTAATATTTCGAAGTATTTGGGTGTTCCCGTGCCATGAGAAGGTCGTGTTGGTCGTATTTTGATATCTGTGACCAGAGGGCTCAGACAAGATGCACTACGCTAACTAACGTTTCTATTCGATTCGTTTTTAAACCAATCGCGTCACTGGTAGACCACGTGACTTTTCGTATCACGTCATCTTCCAGTGACGCGATTGGTTTAAAAACGAATCGAATAGAAACGTTAGTTAGCGTAGTGCATCTTGTCTGAGCCCTCTGGTGGCCTATTGCCTAACGCACTCGCAATGGCAATCGACTTCAAAGAGGATTTTGTATGCAGACTCGCCTTCGGACTGTCAAAATGAAAACGATTGCGATTGCGAGTGCATTAGGCGATAGGCCTGCCGGACTGAATTCTAGATCCGCTCTTGTTCTAGCCTTTCCGTGTCACCGTCTGTTTGTCTCCGTCACGGGTCTCTATAGGCGTAAGACTTGAGAGTCGGAATAATGCAAGGTGCGTGGAGAGGGCAATGGTGACTATATGAGCTTTTTCGTAAACCAACCCGCATCTCATGCCTATCCCGGCTCTCACTTAGTTAAGTTGTAGGTACTTATGGAATGATTAAATTTTTTGTGTAAAAGTTTGGCCAAAAACAGAAAAAACCGGCGATTCGAACACGCACTCGAAATGTTCCCGTAGGAACCATTTTTGTGCCCCTTTTACGAGTATATTATATTATCTGGGCCTCACGCTTTTAACGCGGTAAAAACCATATAGTCTTTGACCTGTTATCGTATGTCAACTTTTTGGTAGCTCTTATTTACTGACTGTCGGGTTAAAAACAATACCTTAACAGGTCAAAGACGATACCTATGGTTTTTACCGCTTAGAATCTCGGCCCTGTTGTCATTAAAGAAGTTAATGTGAGCATTGAATTTTTCATGAGTGCCTAGATATTACAGCCGGGCAATATCTAAGAAAGGAGAATTAACTTGATTGAACACATGATATGACAGCAATTAAATAGACCAAGAGCTGTTAAGTATTTTCGGGTAGGTGTTTGAAACCCATGTGAACTTGTACAGTACCTACATCTTTAAATCGTTAAGCCATAAGACGATTGTGAAGCTGAAAATTCCCATACAAAAGGTGACAATGTTTATCTCCTCTTACACCTAGTCCGATTATTTAATATGTTGTAGATATTATGAAAAACTACTCTGTACGTTTTCTTTTGCAAGAAAATATTTATTGAAAAGAAACAAAAATAAACGTATATGTACATATCTAGTTTTTCATATCAAGTTCGCCTATGTACAATATCTATCTTGATGCAAACATGTCTTGTAATTGTTTATGTGCAATAAAGAGTTTACATACATACATACATACCTACCCACATATTAAAAAACATGGAAATCGGACTTGATTTAATGTAATTTATATGGAAATTTTTTGACCGCTACGCAATTAGCGTCGTTGGTTCACAATCGATCCTCTTGAGTATGCATGTATGATACATGCATCATACATGATGTGATGTATCACAAAATGTAGGCGTACAAAATAACGTAATGCTATATTCTAAAAAGTAATAGATACAAATTAAGTATGGCAAACAACATTTTGGACTGACTGAAAGATGTTTATAACCATGACCGGAAACATTTTTGAAGAGAAATGTTTTGGGACTGAGCAGATTCAGATTCGGATTAGAGAAGTGTAGAAGACAAGTTTTTATGATGTAACGATATAAACAGGTTCCGTTTTGTTGCAGTGTTTCTTGACTTTGGTGCTGTGCCTGTGGAACGACGTGGAGGCGCTGCTGGTGGTGGTAACGGCGGTGGAGGCGCTGTTTGTGCTGTGCAGCGTCACGGGGCTGCTGTGGATGCGCTACTCGCGGCCGCAGCTGCGCCGCCCTATCCGCGTCACCCTCGTGCTCCCCTGCGTGTTCTTCCTCGTCTGCACCTTCCTCGTCGTCCTCTCCTGCTTCCAACACCCCAAGGAACTCGCCATCGGAGTCGCCTTCACCATCTTAGGCATACCCGTCTACTTCATCTTCATCAAATGGCAAAGCAAACCCCTCTGGCTCCTTCGAGGTGTCCACAGCTTCAACACCGCTATTTCAAAAATATTCCTCTGCTTACCAGAGGACGACAAGGAATTATGATCTTAGGAGTGATGTGTGATGATGATCTGTTTTTTTACAAGTATTTGTGATGTTGTTATTTAATTGTGTTATTTATTATTTTTCTGATTTTCCATGTTATACAAAATGATCTGTATGCTTATTTATATAGGGTTAAGCATTTCACATTCCGTCAATTACGATTGACTATAAATTCCTACGCACGTGATAGTTATAAGACTTTACAAAAATAAAACATAAGATAAAACCAATGTCTACTGAATAAATGATGAATAAATTTCGACGTCAATTCCAGTCTTGCTTTTATTTCCCTAATATTTGTTCAGATGTTTAGACTACTACGTCACGTGTTGAAATAATTTAATTTAATTACTTACGTGGGCTTAAACTACGATTGGTAATGTTTTGTTTACGGATTGTCCTGGAAAAAGGTTTATTATATCGCCCATACGTATTGGAAAAGGTGTCTGCAGTCCATGTAGACAACAGAAACTGAAATTATTGTGTGTATAAGTTTAGTTAAAATCTTTTTTGTTGCGCACACGTTCCAATTCGAGATTGTTCATGACGTTCAAATCTGTGGTAGATCCACATCATAATCAAACTACACCGTGATTCGCAACCGCGACGAGTTGGCTGCGCCTGCCAAGAGGACGCAGTCAGTCAGTTTCTTCTTTAATATACTTACTTACATTATTGTACAGATCCCTAGTAGATAAAACGTTTATTTGCACAAAGTAATAAAATAATGTAATGCAAAATGTTATTTCGAGGGTTTATAAATGTTTAAATTATTTACTTACTTACTTGCTATCAGCTCTACTATAAATCGTATTTACAAAAATGATATATTTATTAATGATACACAATGGGTTGCCGATACAGATAAGTATATATTTTTTGCTCTTGAGATTTAATCAAAAAATAAGTCCTCTTTGTGTTTTACTACACAATAATATATGTCTTGTCAACGATGTAAGTAGTACTTGTAGCAAGTTATCTCTACCATGTAGGCATACACATATGTTACCTATACCAATTACCCAAATAAATCAGCCTTAGGTATAGGTTACTTATTGGCTGTAACAACAGCTCTATAACTCTGACTCTAACCAGTTATGGACCCACTGTTACTGTCACAAGAGATTATCACGCGAACTATCAGAGCGTGACGAAAAATCTATTCCGTTAATTTCCGTTCTACGTTGTTTTGTAGCCAACTTATGTTTAGGTTTCTTTTTAAACGAGGAAAATAAGTAATGAAAACATTAACGTGTACCGATTACGTTCCGAGTTCTGACAATAGTATAATCTAGTTCTGAGAAAAGTTGCTCTAACAATTTTACACGGCATCTCTGCATGTTAATCTTAATTTTCTCATGAGTAGGTACCTAGATTTAGGTAAGTATATTACAACGCAAAAGAAGTTAAGAGGATTGTCAACCTGAAATTTTCCATACAAAATGCGATAACGTTTCTCTCCCCTTAAGCTGTCCGATTTTTCCGATTTTTGAATATGTTGTAGGTAGATATTACGAAAAAAGTAGGTCTGTACGATTTCCTTTCCAAGAAAATATTCCTTGGAGTAAAACAAATGAAAAAAAACAATACGGAAACGTACAAACCTTGTTTTTCATAATAACTACAACTTAATAAAAAAAATATCGAAATCGGACTTGGGTTACAAACGTTATCACCCGGAGCTATAAATTTGTATGGATTTTTTTCGACAGCTATGTACGCGATTTAGGCGTCGGTTCAGTCCTCTAAATAAGTATAACGACTTAGAAAGTAAATGATAATAATGTATGTACGCTTTTATAATAAATTTAACTTTTAACTTTTGCGCTGCGACACATTTTCTCAGCCAGTTCAAATTCGACATTGTCCCTTCTTTGAGACATGAGTGTTACAAATTCAAATAATTTGGATACAAGCTAAAACTATAAATGGCTTCTAACATGCCTGTGTAGGTATCTATTTACTTGGAGGTACAACTTTACTCTTGGAAATGACTATTGTAAAAATGAAATTGACCATTTAATTTTCGAAAATAAATCTTATTCAATCCCCATTGACATATGTACTAACTTGAATAAATATCTTATTAATCTGACAAACTCTACTCCATCATCCGCAGCTGACATGAAACTAAATAGGTCATTACATAATTCCAAATCAATTTTTCTGAAACCTACTGATGAATTTGAAGTATACAAAATACTTATGTCTTTAAACAACAGTAAAGCTTATGGATATGACGAGATTATTACTATGGTTTTAAAAGTATGCGCTAAGATTATTTGCCGTCCTCTCTCACACATTATTAACCTATCATTCACTGATGGAATCATTCCCTCACAACTAAAGCTCTCCATAGTAAAACCTCTTTTTAAAACAGGGGATAAAACAGACCCAAATAATTACCGACCAATAACTATTATACCAATTTTGTCAAAAGTCTTTGAGAAAGCAATGCTACATAGAGTCAATGAATTCTTAAGCAAACACGATATTCTAACATCAAAGCAATTTGGATTTCGTAAGGGCAAATCGACTACCCTAGCTTGGTTCAACCTAGTAACGACAATTGCGGAGAGTGTAAACCATAAGACTCCGATCATCACGCTCTTTTTAGACATGAGCAAAGCTTTTGACTTTATCGACCATGGTATACTTTTGAAAAAGATGGAGTCTTATGGTATTAGAGGCAGAGCTTATGACTGGGTGGAAAGTTATTTAAGGGGAAGAAAACAATGTACACAAATTGATAGGATTGTCCGGAATAATAATAATGGTTATAGTAGAGAAACATATAGGTCAGATTTTCTTTTAAATAATACTGGCGTCCCTCAAGGCAGTATTCTTGGACCGCTGCTATTTCTAATAGCAATCAATGATTTGCCAAACTGTATTAAACAAGACTGCATAATTTTTGCCGACGACACTACTCTTATAGTAAAAGGTGATAACAAAGATAAATTTGTATCAAATGTCAATGAAACGTTGTCAGACGCTATATGTTGGTTAAAAAGCAACAACTTGAAAATTAATTTAACAAAGACAAAAGCTATGTTATTTGGTCCCTATAATTATAACCCATTACCTATACAAATTACCCACGACAACGTGAATGTAGAAATGGTTGACACAGTTACATTCCTGGGCTTCAAAATTGACAAAAATTTAAATTGGAAACACCACGTTGATGACATTTGTAAAAAACTGACCAGATTCGTCTTCGCTCTGAAAAGACTCAGACAAACGGTATCAGTAGAAGCGGCTCTCACAGCATATCATGGCTACGTTTCCTCAGTTCTAAGATATGGATTATTGTTATGGGGAAATTCCGTAGATATAGAGAGAGTTTTCGTCCTTCAAAAAAGGTGTCTTCGTGCTTTAGACAATGCATGGTTTCTTGTAAGCTGCAAACCGTTGTTCAAAAAGTTTAAAATACTCCCACTTCCATGCATGTACATTAAGGAAGCGTGTGTCTTTGTCAAGAACAACCCTCACTTCTTCACTCATCGCAGTGAAACCAGCGCAAGACACACCAGAGCACAATACAGGGACCTCTTATATCAGCCTCCTTGCCACACTTCTATATATAAGAAAAACTGCTATAATATGTGTATAGTCCTGTATAATAAGTTGCCTGTGGATATTAAACTAGAAAATAAGATGCTATTTATAAGTAAACTGAATAAATGGCTACAGGAAAATTGTTATTACAATATAAAAGATTATTTGACGCGCTAAAAAGCCAAACTTTATAATAAATTGAATATTTGACATTGTAGATACATTTGACTTCGTTCCATTTCAATGATAAATATGTAATAATAATTAGACCTAAAAATGTCTGGAAAATTTTTGCACACCTGCATGCAGGTTGAATACGCATGAACTGTATTACATTTAAGATCTGTGTAACCGTGTTCAGCAAATAAATAATTTTGATTTGATTTTGATTTGATTTGCTTTTGTCACTATTTAAATGAGTTTGACTAAATTCGCTCATCAGTCATCACCCAAATACGAAAATTTTAAAATACATAACAGATTTTCGATTTGCTTACGAGAATCCCATTACTACACATCCAAATTGTTATTATCAAATGAGGTGTTTTGGGAATCCGGTAAATACCTAGATTTGGGAATGAGCGGACTAATTAACAAATAGCTACACAAACAAACAAATAATTAAGATCTACAATGGTAACTTAATCCTATCCATGTATTAGTATTATTTCATACTTTGCCCTGGGGCTTACTCAAAACTTAAGCACCAAGGGGGGGAGAGGTGTTTTGATGACACTAGCAGGTTTGAATTGTGATAAAGTGCGGAAACCATCAACTGAAAGTTTTATTATTTGTTGAAAAATAATGTTTTTTCCAAAGTATATATGTAATTGCCAATGTTTATGTTAGCATACCTACTCATGTGGGGTGGAGGTTAGAGTTTTTTTACTTTTGCTGACAAGAGGTAAAAATGGCAAAAAATCTACTTACGCAGCACTTAAATGACTCTCTACGACACCTGATTGTCTCCTCTTGTGATCACGCTTCGTCTTAATGCGTCCAGCAACTCTCTAAGCTCTGTCCATAGGTTCCGGCCTCGTTTCAAGTAGGTACTGGGGCATCTTATAAGATCATGTTATACAAAATGCAAGGTTTGTTCCCCAAAAGCACCAGCACATCGAAATATCTAGTAACTGCTGCTCTTTCAAACTTGTGACACAGTATGAGTTCAAACGGCGTAAACACGGTGGAATAGACCTACCTACCATAAAAACCCGGGATCTCGTTATCTTTTCTAATCATGCGTATTAAGTAGGTATTCTGTGCTAAGTCGCTGACTTAGAGTCAGTCAACTCTTTTGGTTTGTAAAATGACAACAGTAAAAAACCGGTCAAGTGCGAGTCGGACTCGCGGACCGAAGGTTCCGTACCACCCCAGGGTAGGTATTATTAAATCCCGATTTCGAATCAAATCAGCGCGAGCACAACTCACACTTGACGATTTTCTTGTATTTCTTTCATTTCTTTAGGGTTTGTACTAAATTTTATGCTTGTAGGCTTTACCGTTTTGTCGATACAACAAAAAAAAGCATTTCCTGTATGAGGAGCCGTTTAATATTTCCCTTTCTTTAATTTTTTATATTTGTTAGTAAATCCGCCATAATACCACATATTCTAAAAAGAAATCAACCCGCTATCTATTACGGTTCCAAAGATACGTTTTAAGTTAGGACGAACGGACAAACGGACAGCGTAACGGAGGCATTTTAATAGGGTCCCGTTAGGCTCCATTCGGGCACGGAACTCTAAAAAAACTATACGAGTAACTCAGGAGGTCACTACTCCCACCAGGAAGGCCTTTGTTGCAATCCCTAATATTTTTAATCGACTTCAAAAAAGGAGGAGATTATACGTTCCACTGTAGGTATGTATTTTTTTTATGTACGAGTAGGGGAGGGGGGGGCATAGTGGGGTAGCGGGGCATAGCGGGGTAGCGGTACTTTTTGGCGAAGGAAGGGCGGCATGACAGTTTAAATAAGGCTCCGTGATTGGTGTTTAGTCACCGCGTGATCTCCGCGAGCTTCGCACGCTGCCGAATGACGCCGGTAAGAAATATTTAAAATATTTGCAAAACCTGTGTATTCCTTAAAAATATTGTTGATATTTGATTCACATTCATTCTGTAACTTTATATTGTAGTCGTAAAGGTTTTTTTTTGAGATTTGTGGCGGATCTGACGGATTTTATATTTCAACAACAAAGTCTGCTTATAAACAAGTCAAGATGGCGGTCGTGAAAGTTTCGATGTGACAGCACGTAGGGGCAAAGTGGGGTTAAATGGACGGGGCATAGTGGGGAACATGCTTAATAGGTACCCCACTTTGCCCCCTAATTTATCTTGATTTATTTAATGTGTTATTAACTGGTGCCTACCTTCGTTTGTTTCAGCTAAAATGGTTCGAACATACAAAAAGACGACGAATCAACACTCCTGGTCTTTAGAATCTATGAATCTAAGATTTTATTCGTTTATAAGAAGATGAAGATGATAAAGCCAATCATCTCTGTGCAATGTATGTTGATGATTCATTGAGATTTATATGTTAAATTTAACTAATGATCACTAAAGTTACAGTTAGAAGTGATATTCTTTGGTAATAAAGATTTAATTCGTTTATAATAGTTGTTATAATTCACTACCCCACAACACCCCTTTTCATACCCCACATTGCCCCTTTTCGTACCCCACACTGCCCCATTTAGTACCCCACAATGCCCCTTATGCTGCCCCACTTTACCCCAATATACGGGGCATAGCGGGGCAAACCCCACTTTTAGAATTAATTATCATATACCTAAATTTAATGAGATTTAAACAAAAAATAACATGAAATATTATACTTTAGATACCAATAGTTAATATAAGTTAGAATACGTTTCAATTATATAGATGTATCCGAATCAAACTTCCTCTATTGCTTAGGTTCCCCGCTTTGCCCCCCCCTCCCCTATGTTCACCGATTTCTCCGTCAATTGTGGACCGATTTCAAAAACTCTTTTTTGGTTTGATAGAGTATAGTTCCGAGGTGGTCCCATTGTCACCAAATCTGAATCTGATGAGGGGATCAGTGAGTAATTGAGGGAACTCCTCAAATATTGTATTGTAGGCAAACATATAGCGATTTTAGTATTTTTAGTAACAAGTCTAGCATTTGTATTCAGAAAGTATCATTTGGTGGAGTGGAACTATGGTGAAGACCACAAATGCCTACCGGAACTCCTCAACGGTACCTATTTCAAGGGTGGCGGTAAGATATCTCGATTAAGATAGTTGAGCAATGTAACGAAGAACATTTAATTGTTTAAATATGACTATGACTTCCCCGCGGCGCTGCTTGCGGTGAGCTTAAAATTACTTAAAGTGTCATATCGACTAAGAAGTGGACACACACACACACACGCACACAGCTTATAATGATTACTAAAAAGTATATAATAAAAAAAAATGTTTAAAAAAACTTAAAACCGCCTTCAAAAACTTCGTCCAACTGAAGTCGGCTTTTGGGTAAAAATGTTGTGAAGCGCCGACTTCGTTTGGACTGACCTACCATTTTAAAAGAAGTTATTTTTTGCGTTCTTGAAGGCGGTTTTTTGTGTTTTAAAACATTTATTTTTGAAGGAGGTTTTGGGTTTAAAAAAGAAAATTAGGCATAATGTTTGGCTCGTCCGAAAAATCGTTAGCTATATACGTTCTCTGACGACTGGACGGAACACGCCCTTCATCGAATTTCATTGACGCGTTAATATTATTGCATTTATAACGCTCTAACTAATGTATAACAAAATGGGTACGTTTCTGTAGCGTTTATCGTTGTATAGTACCGATAGTACAAGCCTTGTCCCCTGATATTTATTTGTTTATTTTTAACTGATGCGGGCCTTACGGACGGAAAAGCTAAAATAATGTGTCGCTTTTTTGTGTTTCTTTACTTTTATATTTATAAATTTAAATCTAAAGTGGGCACTGAATGGAAATCAATCGTCATACCGTTCATTTATCATATAGTTTGTAATAGTAATATTTGCCGACTGCGCCCAAAATAAACATTCCCAGCCACCGACTCAGATAGCAAATGTCAATAAATAAATACTTTACTCGTATATACATAAGTGTAACTACGCAACTGTGAATGTTTATACGAAATACTGCTTTTGATGTGATATAACGAACGGCCTTTAAGGTAGGAATTTCCCTGAGCAACTACGGGCTATAAGGAGAGGCGCCTAGTGTTTTCTAGTATCAGGAAGTTTACTTACTTATAGTGATGTGATAACATTTTATTTCTGTTTGTGACTGAAGGAAGTATACCCACGCTAGTACAAAATGTTAATTGATAGCCGCCTCCTGAGACACCCTCTAAATACGAGTATCTAAATGAGTAATTTATGGTTCGAAGTTCTTTTTTTTAAAGTATTTTGTCCATCCAAATATCATAAACCCTCCATGATGCGTTCAAGAACCGCACATTATGACCACCATAAAAATCACAGAATAAAGACTACTTAAAGGCATAAAAACCGTACTAAACAAGCAGAAAATACATGATGGTTCACTTCTTTTTACTTATGGTTTTCATAGTGAGTTGGAAAGAGATGAATCTATAGCTGTTCTTTCGTTATTTGGTACATCGTCACAAGTAAGGCGTGATTTGGACCTATAAGCACCTATAGTATTTGGACCTATAGACAAGGAAAGACCAATCCTTCCTATAGGAAGGACAAAGAAGTCCCTGTGTAAAACCTTGTGACAATGACAGTTAAAGAAGAAAAAACAGCCTACTTTTCGTTTCATTTTTTCTCATGTAATACGTAATCTAAAAAGTAGAGAAAGATGGCTGACGCAAAGTACGTCTTATAGTCCGGTTTCTATGTTCTTATTCTGTGTTAAAAATAGTCTGTTTTGTTAGAATAAATTTCTTATCTGTAAAAATGATATTATTGCTAAATAATAACATCGATTTCGATAATATTATTTCATTCAAATTTCGAACATCTCTGAAAAACAAAGAAATTTGATTTGACCTCTATTCTAATATCAGTCGAGATGACGTTTAGTTCGAAATGAATTGTTAATGTGCATACAAATTTAACAAATTTAATGTCGCACGAAAGTAAGATATCGAACGATATGATAGTTGGAGCCGACTCTAGTTTGTCTCTGAATTAAAAAAAAACTATGACAGCTGCCTGAAAACTTTTCTTTTTTATCTTTTTCATTACCGCCATTACCGATTAATATGCGGCTCCTGAATGCAAAATGGAGGCTTATGATTTACGCATAAAGTTGTTGCTCATAAAAGTTTTTTTTTTATTAATGATAGTGCGCATAAAAAATTTACTGTCATAATTGTACTATGTCATATTTTTTTAAACCATAATGTTGAGTATCATAAATTTATTAGTCATTTTATTGTAGATCATAATTATTTTCAGTCATACTGCTACCAGAAAAGTAGGTTAGGTTTGAACTGCCCCTATCATAAAAACGAACTGCTACTAGAAAAGTAGGTTAGGTTAGGTTAGAATTGTGACCTTATCAAAAATAACTGCTACGTTTGTTATTGATCGTCAATAATTCAGTCAAAATTGTTATGCCGATTGATAATTGTGCGTAAAGTTTTAATTATTAAATTAAAACTAATTTATGACTTGTGTCAGTTATGCGTAATGATGAGTATGACGAATCCACTTATGCCTATCAAAAATATGACTTTAAACTTTATGCAACCCGCCCCTTACCCCATTAAAACACTTGTGTGATGTTATTCGTGTTTAATGCTGTACAGTCACATAAACTACTATAACACTTTCTTAGTGCATATAGTTACTTCAAACGACAAACTCAAATTCAAAACATTTATTTGACAAAAACACACTACAAGACAACACAGACATGGTACAAAAAACCATAAAGATTAGAGCAGAATTATAATTGTTGCACTGCACACTGGTAGTGTGAAGTCATATATTATGACTCAGCTCAGCATGTGCTGCAGCTGGAGCCACAGCGTTCGTTTTCAGCTCAACCCTGGTGTTCACCGGTTCGTAGCTGAACGCGAACGCGTGATCAGATTAAAATATGTATAAATAAATATAGCGTATATAATGAACATTATTGCCTTTAAAAAGGTGTAAATTAGCAAGAACAATAAATAAACACTACTTATGCACATCATCAAAGACCGCTGGAGTCGACATATAAAGTCCGTGTCGATTGAAATGAGCAACGTGTAGGTAAACAAATAAGGATGTAACTGCTTTACAAGTAACCTCAAATTTTCAACACGCTTGTTTTTAATTAAAAAAGACATGCAATACAAAACACTTTTCTCAAAAATGTCCGGAAATGTTAACATTCCAAATGTTTACTGACAGTTCTCAAATTAAAAAAAAAAACATTGCGTGCTCGCTACACAAGCCCGCAATGTTGCATACAAATTCCATTACTATCTAGCTTGTAACTTTTTAAAAAGTGAAAAGGGCCATAATAAAATGAGGGCACAAGTCTTATTCATCCAAATTTTACTCGAAACATAACTTTTTTATTTGTGCCTGGAATAGCTTATGTTTTTTTTTTAAACAAGAATTGCGTTTCTCTTTGTCATAAACAAAAAGGGTAAGGAGTGATGGTTTTTTCACATGAAGTTTCTGTTTGTATGCAATTCAAAAATGAGTTCAAGCAATGAAGATTTGACTCCAACACAATTTTTTTCTTGCGATTTTTGAGAAAAGCACTATATTTGCCTCGGCAGGAACAGCAATTGCGGGCTTCGTATTTTTAAACGGAGTCGCAAGCTCGTCCGTTTAATCCAATACTCGGCCCGCAATTGCCTACTTCCATGCCCAGGCAATAATGTACTATTATTGAACACCACATACACCACGGAACGGATGTACAAAAAAGTAAAGATTACATAATTGTAATTACAGTGATTAGAGTTTTAAACTTCAGTTCTTTAAATTTCAACGAGTTTACGATGACACGTCGTTTTCGAACCATGAGTGAATTCCTACACGGATATGATTTTTTAGTTCGGGCTTGCTGAGGGAGACAGGGCTCGTTATTTATACCAGGAATGTTTTCCCTCTCCAAGCCTCCCAAACGCTCAAATTTTTAGAATACCTTCGGGAAACTGGTAATGTGGGCTCAAGACTACCTGGTATTAATTATCCTGAGCATTATGTTGTTGATGTCGACAAATAAATTATAAGCATGATTCAGTAACGATCATACGACGATTATAAGGAAAGTTGCAAGACAACTTAATTTAACTGAGTGGAAAGTGTGGACAGTCGTGAAAGGTGATGGTAGGCACCCGTTCCGTGACGTGACGCACCTGTTCAAGGTATACACGAAAGAGATCCGATTCGTCGTTTAGCAATTTGTCATTTCCTAATATATTAAATCAGAAAGTGAAGAGCTGTTCTCTTTGAGAGGAATACTTTGGAATGACATATCTATTTGATAGGGATGGCATTACAAATTTTTACAATATCCACTTAAAAAAAAAAACAGAATCCTGTCATGAAAAAGCAGGTAGGTACTTAAGTATCATCCCAAAGGCGTTTTAGTGTCAATGCCTGGGTGGGCGTTATTGGGAATATTTTAATAGGGCCACACTATCTGCCGGTATCCTATCACAAACAATAAAAACGTTTTTGCCAGCTGTTTCATTTGCCATAATTTTCATTTTATTCTTAACCCAACAACTTTTCAAAATGTTTAATGAGATATGCTTACAGAACCTGTAGGTTAGGTTAGGTTTATTTTATAACAAGTCAAGAAAGATAAACGGTTTCAGAAAAAAATGAAAATTATGGCAAATGTAACAGCTGGCAAACGTTTTTAGTGTTTCAGATAGGTAACCCTATCTGCCAAATAATCTAAACGGACACGACTATTTGCGAAAGAAGAGTAACGTAAGAGGTATGGCGAGCGAGAATGTCGCTGTCGGTAGGGAGATGTCGGTAGGGGACGCCATAGACGCACATACAGTGATCAAATTCGCGATGTACAAAATAAGGGCCTAATCAAAAGCACCCAAAATCAACATACGTGTATGAAGAGGTGGATAAATGTAGATTTAGCAAAACTCGTATGTTTAGACCTGTGCACCTGGTATTCCATAGTCTCAGCCTACCCCATTGGGAGACAGGCGTGAGGGTATTATGATGACGACGACGACTATTATTTATCATTTTTGCAAATCGATTTACCAGATATAGGTACCTACTTGAAGATATCCCTCTGAACATAAGATGATATGATACCTATACCAAAACGATGGGTGTCTTGGACATTGCCTACTCAAGATCTGCGCGTGATTATTTGATAGTACAGTCAAGTTCACAAATATGTGTACACTTTAGTACCTTGTCTATTTAATGTCATGCATGTTTAAACAGCCATATGAGTTGTCACACCGATTAAAGTGTACATATATATATGAACTCGACTGTACTTTCCCAATTAGGTGGATTGGTCGAAATGGCCCAAAATTGTGGCCAGCTCGAAGCCCTGACTTAATTCCAGTTAATTATTTTGTCTGGGGTTGGCTAAAAGCTTTACTCCCTCAATCATAAACGAACTTTGAATGCGAGGAAAAAAAACGACGTTCTATACAAAATTACAATATTTACAATATTCTTTTTTGTTGTAAAGTGACGGTTTAAATTTAAATGCTTGCATATTTAGCCAACAGATTCAAACTTGAAAACTATTTTAAAACTAATTGGACCATCACTACATTCGACAGTGGAAAGGTAAAAACGCTTAAGCGCCATATTGGAAACTTTACAGAAATGAGGTTTAAAGTTTTTTTTTTGAGAAAAAAAATCATATCTCAAAAAGTTTTACGACTATTTCCATGAAAATCAAAATTTATAAGTTAGAATATGCCAGCTATTTATTTATGAAACAAGTTCTGGCCTAGTTCTTCTAGTTACAGAGATAGATGTCGCTTAAGCAATAATTGTGTAGCTAGTTCCAAAAATGTCAGTCAGGTAAAAATGCTTAAATCGCAACTAACTATAAACCAAAATGACTAACGGTACATATTTTTTATGTCTAGAAAATACAAAATTTACTTATATTCCTTCATCTTTCTTGAAACTGGTAAAGTAAAAAATCTAACGAATGATAATTACTGTTATCTTGGATGGTGAATTTACTTAAAGTCACTAATTATTTATTATTTATAAATTGTATATCACTTAACTGCCTAATTTTACTCATTATTCAAGTATAAAATGGTTTAAAGCAAGCATTTTTGTTTCTACACGGACTACTAAAAGCTTAAATTCTAACTAATACATTAATACTTAGTGACTTTGACGTCATTTAAGAAAGAGAAGTACCAAAATGTCTTTTAACGGGTACGTATCATAATATATAAAGTTCAATAATAATGGGATACATAATGGTTCATAATATAAAATGGTGTTTTATCTGAAATCGTAAACTTTTCGGGATTGTTATAACATAAACCTAACTTAACATAATGGGTTCTATACAATGACCTTTTAAAGAATCCTGAAAAGTTTATAGCTGCATAAATAAAACCATTATTATTGGTAGAAGTTTTAGATACTTGCAAAATTTCAGTGAGAAAGAATAGTTGATTGACCCAGATACGTGTCGAATTTTTGGAGTCGGTTGAAAAATAACCTTTTCATTTTTTTTTTGCAGGTTGCCATTAAAACATCATCAAAAATCTATTGAATCGATAGAATTCCTTCTGCTAACTATAAGAATAATTATTAACAGTTCACTAGGTATCTAAGTTATACCAGCCTGAATTACCAGTCTACCTAGAACCATTCAAAATAGGATCTAACGTATTTGCTATAAATTCAAATGACGTAGAATTATATTCTAAATAGTCATAATTATGTTTTTAAATCACTGTTCTGTTCTGTTTCTGTTTAGTCATTTGTTTTTTGTTATAAAAGCCAAGTTCTAAAACTTTTAGAAATTATAATTTTAATATGTCTAATATTCATAATACAATACAATTACAACCTTTATCATTATTTTTTATAATATTCACAATGTTTAATCGTTTAAACCTAAAACTCAAACAAATGCCAATTTTCACACTATAATGAATACGGTTAAAAGTGATAATATGAAACGTCACTCATATATTTATTATTTTCTTTATATATTTGTGTTTGACGAGGCCCTTTTGGCTTTCGGCTCCAATTTCGTGCTCTGAAGACCAAAATAATATTAAAAAACCTACCTACCTCACAAAAAATTTTGGTAAGGTTCATTTTTTATAGCGAGCCTTGCCCTCCTATCTCCTTTTCAATGCGGGGATTGCCCTCCGCCTTCCACAACCACTCGCTATGTTGGTTCCATTATAGCAAGTAAAAATTCCAGATTTGAAGGAAATATAGGTACTAAATAAATCTTATGGCTGATGATTAGTAGACGAAATGACTTTGATATAAAATTTATGCTAAGCGAAGATTTTAGAAGTTAACTTTTATAACATTTGAATTTACAGCAAATTAATTAAGAGGAAATGTAATTGTAGTGTTTGATTTTATAGCAAATAAGGGGATACATTCACAAAAAAGTTGATTTTATACCCACTAGCCAACATTCTACTTGTATTTACTTCGAAAGAACTGAATTCCGTTTTTTTAATTTAACATAATAAAATTTAAAAATTACATACGTAGGTATGTACTGGAAGGAAAACTTTGCAAGGCATATATGGAGCGGAAGCCAACATGCAGAGGCCCTTTAGTCAACATTAATTTAGTAAAGTGATGGGACAGTAACTGGCATTTGTCCCTGAGTTCACACTATAGATGTATGCTCCCACGGGCAGACACCGGTTAGTGTAAGACTAAATGAGATGGACTGGTGAACTAGGCTATTGATAAACCTATGACGCCAATGCTAATTACTTTGGTTGAAATGACAGACAGTGACTCGCCAAGTCAATGGAATGGGTCTCCTAAAATAGCCTTAATACGTAGTACCAGACAGGCAATAGTTCCAGAGGGGTTGATAAGGTCGAAAAGGTGCATCTGGACTTTAAACGACGATAACTTGCCCACTCACCACTTATGCAACATCCGCCCTTCGAGCATATATAGCTCTTGCGACTCCAATCTGACCGGCTAATAAAAGATAGCCAGAGGTGAGGGTCTATTCCTCGTCATCGTACACTCCAGCGGGCCGGTGAAGGCAAGCGTGAGGTGAGGAACAGGACCTTCCCTCGGAACCAAAAGCTCGCTACTAGCTGCTGCTGTGGCGTGACGTATTGTTATTATCACACAAGATGCTTGAAATCGCAAAGTTCACAAGATATGCACTTACTTATTATATACATCATCACTGTCGCGCTCGTCGTCACCATGGACTGAGTGTCCCGATTCAACAGGTTTTATGCGATAAACGGGAGCTTACACTCGAGCGAAGTTTGTATTATCTTAAATGTTTTTCGAGTTTTTTCTTACTAGTAATGAACACCCATATTTTTATAAGAAACTGAATCCGAAATAAGACTTAAGCAGTGTAACAGTCTAAAATGAAATATATCTACTTTCACTAAATCAAAGTAAATAGTAATTTAGTAAGTATTAGTAGTAGTATTTTTTTATTTTATATTCTACTAACATCCTAATTCTACAGATTGAGATGACCTAGATTGTGCTTAAACACATTTTTCTTTAAAAACGTGGAATAGCATTTTTGCTTAAGCGCCAAATAGTAAATTATTGAATGGAGATAAAAAATCTAATACGAAAAAAAAAATGTATCACAATAATTTGAAATTGCTAATAGTAATAACTCGACTAAAGGTAAGAATAAAAAAAATCTAATACGTTTGCATCCCAAAATTTTCCCTAAGGTTAAATGACTAACATGCTTCAACACGAAAAACATCAAAATAAACGTCGCTTTAGTTGTCACGTTCTCAAAAAACGTGAAAAATTAGCCTGCTTAAGCGCCAAAAAAGTGCTCCGATCGACGTGGGTCCTAGACAGATCGACGCAGAAAAAAAAAAGAAATTAAACTGTATATATAACTCATTTTCGGCCAAAGTGGCGCTTAAGCATTTTTACCTTTCCACTGTCGAATTATTATAAAACAAAGTCGCTTGCCGCTGTCTGTCTGTACTTATGTATGCTTAGATCTTTAAAAGTACGCAACGGATTTTGATGCGGGTTTTTTTAATAGATAGAGTGATTCAAGAGGAAGGTTTATATGTATAATACATGTATAATATAGTAGAGAAACACTGATAATTTTAGAGGTTTCTAATGTGATGTCGTAAATAAACACATTTTTTTGCGCTTACATTGCGAACGCTGGCTAAACCTTAAGATATATATCAAAATAATGTACGGAAGAATTGTAGTTCTTCAAAAAACCTAAAGGAAAGTCCGCGATGGCATATGTCTATCTCCTAAGGATAAATCACAGTAACCATTTTTATCTTTAAAATTTTATTAAAAAATATTAGATTATTTGCGAAGCTATTTTCTCCAATTCAGTATTTATTCTTATCCATATAAATACGTTAGTTACCTTGGGCATTTAATGTAGATTAAAATTGTCCCTTACACTATATTATTTAAATAAATACTTTAGAAGATACGGCAGATTCAAAATTACGCGCAACCTAAATCTGTATTATCGAAACGCTTGGCCGCCAGCCCTATAGCCACGTATTATAAAGAGGAAAGATTAGATTTTTTGTTTGTTTGTTTGAATTGAATAGGCTCCGAAACTACTGGACCGATTTGCAAAATTCTTTCACCATTAGAATCCTACACTATCCCGGATGAACATAGGTTATATAATATTTTCAAAAAAGTTAGGGATCCGTATGAAAGCTTCGATAATGTAACCCAAGGTGTGAAAAATATACCAAAAAAAATCCTTATATCGCGTACGCTGCGGAAAATATTGACAATAGAGCAATGTGATGTACTAAAGTTTTATAGAACACATCAATTTCTACAACAAAAAAAACAATACCATTTGTATAACTATTACAATTATGTCACAATAACTACTTTTTCATGTTAAAATATGCAATAGTAACGCCGGTTCTAACTAGGCCCCATTATTCGTATCTTGGTATTAATCCGTATCCAAATAAATCACTTCATTTTCAAGGCTATATCAGTACTGTAAATTACTTTTTGAATTATCAAATCGGACATACCATTCAAAAGTTATCATGAGTGTAATAATTATCAAAATTGAAATTTAAGAAACAGGCTGAAACAGCCCTCTAAGTGACTTTAATTGGTTTTATCTACAACAGAGAATAGATAGACACGTAAAATTTGGCTAATGGTTCCTGTATATTGTGTAAATGAGTCAGCAGAGCATCAAAGAGTGTATGAGATACCTACACAGGTACGTTAAATCACGCCTGTTTCACAGATGGGTAGGTAGAGACCACCTTCTTTCTTTTCACTTTCAGGAGTGTATGTAATGATGAGAAATCTATTACTTAAGTATCTAATAATTTAACCGTAACCATGCATCTCTTCTCTAATCTCTTCTCTAAATAGTATGAATTAAAGTCGCTTCGCGTTGTCTGCCTGTTCCTCCGCTAACTTCTTCTAAACCACGCAACGGATTATTATACGGTTTTCACTGTCATTTAGGGAATTTATTCTTGATGGTTTATATGTACATTTCATTCCAATTAAGTTTTAATATAGTAGAGAAAACTCAATGTTTTTATACCACGTCGTCAAAAATCGTTTTTTGGGCCCTTACATACCTTACGCTGGCTAAATCTTAAGAGATGTGTCAGAATAATGTACTGAAGAATCGTAGTTCTCTAAAAAAACTAGAGAAAAGTCTTCGATGGCATATGTCTATCTCCTAAGATTGACTCACAGTAACCATATTTATGTTTATGATTTTATTTTAAAATATTAGGTTATTACAGAAGCTATTCTGTCCGATTCAGTATTTAACCTTACCCAGATAAATACGTTGGTTACCTTGGGCATTTAATGTAGATTAATATTGTCCCGTACAATATATTATTTAAATAAATACTTTAGAATATTATGGCAGATTCAAAATTACGCGCTACATAGATTAGAACTCAAAACAAATATGAGTTTCGTTGTCTGCACGTATGAAAACGGCTCTTTGCAGAGTCGTTGCTCAAAATAGGAAATGGACAGAAGCCCCAAGATAATAGGAGCATTAATCTTCAAAATGAGAACCTTTGCGTTTTAGTAAAATAATTAGTCGACAATGTTTATTCCGAAATTAATAATATTAATTCTAAGACTGTACTAGGGAGAGAGCTATTTTATCACCAACTAATAGTCAAGTAGGTATAGAAAATCAATGCACCGACACAATCATACTACTCTCTATAGAGTGTCTATACACTGTGCTCGACCTGGAAGAGGCTATCCATTTCCCAACGGAATTTCTCAATTCCTTACAACCTTCTGGATCGCCCCGCATAAATTGGTTTTGAAAGAACGGAACCTTAATGCACCCAAATAACATCTTTAAAAACGTTCATAATAAAGTGCACAATACTGACTGGATGTGCGGCTGGAAAAGTCGTTTTAATTCCCCGGATTCTATACTTTCCAGTTTAAACGACTGAAATGTCCCGTAAAATTATCGTTTTCAATGACAATTTACAAGTCACAAGGTCAAACATTCAAAGTTGCGAGCTTAGCCCTGTGGGCCTAATATGGCTCCGTTTATCGCGTGACAAAGTGTGGATAAGGCATCCGTCACCTTCTGACACGTAAATAAGTACGAGAGTGACGACGGATGCTTTATCCACATTTGACGCGTGATATTGACGCAGCCGTGCTACTAGGCCTGAGCGTTGAGTGTTTTTCCCATAGAGGTATGTGTAGCCCTTCGCGCGTCACTTCCAGGCAAAATTTGTTTGTATTGTGCGATGAGAAGTCCGCTGTAAACATTGTATATAGAGAGATTCTGTGAAAGCTGGCAGTCATGATTTGAATTGAATTTAAAATCTAACGGCATCAAAAACTCAATTTCGCAAAATTGGACGTCTTTCTAAAATCGTCATGAAATAAAACCTCTATGCATAATGCACCTATCTATAATTTGAAAAGTATATTATTCCAGATGAACTTGGATAATTTTAACTTATTTTAACCGAAGCGAAGCGAGGGCGGGTCGCTAGTGCATAATAAAATGAATTCATCCTTAATATCATTAAATGGATTCATATTCGTCAAAATTAATCGTTTTTCAAGAAATTAAATCTTTATTTTTAATATTTGGCACAGTTGTTATTTTGAAGTTATTTCCACGCCTAAAAAATTGTCTATACACAATCACTGAAAATGACGATAATACTCCATTCACAAACACCGTGATTGGTTGTTTAGGGGCTTCCAAAGAAAAAAAAAACTTTAGTCCCTAGAGACTAATAAGGAGATTTAATCCCGAGGTAACATTTGAAGAGCATGAGAAGTAAAAAAAATGGACTACTTTATTTTATAACTTTGTTGGTGTAATTTGAATGTATAAATATGCCAAATTACAGATTTGTAGTAGTACCAAGAGTCTCTGAATTAAACCGCGGACAAATAGACGGACGGACAGACGGTCAGATGGACAGAACTATAAGGGTTCCTTGTTGACTCATCATGATCATTTAGGTACTTAAGAGCTATGCTCTTGTCGGTGGAGAATTTCCATTATTTCCTATTCCGAGCCTTCTTTTTAAAACACTGATCCACTGATCCGTGTTGACTACGGAACCCTGTTTTTTTTCATACATGTTATTTTTTGAGATTGATAGTTTTTTGGTGTTTGTAATAAAATAACGGCGCCGGAACCCTACACCGAGCGTGGCCCGACATGCTCTTGCCTAGATTTTTCTTATTCTTACAGTCATTATTTTGCAGGATGCACTTGTCTCATGTGACTAGAACAAATGTGGCGTTATCTATGAAAAAGGACCTTATTGTCGATGGCGCTTCCGCCATTATAAACAATGCTCCAATAAAACGTCGCGTGTAGCAGTGCGGCGTAAAACGCCATCGACAATAAGGTCCCTTTTCATAGATAATGCCAATAAATAGGTTGGTTATCCCATATTTTGCTTGAAGGGTCCAAATTATGCTGAAAAGCCAGCAACGTGCTAGGTATTGTAAGAGTATCCTTGGTGTGTCATTCGCATCCTTGCTCGTGGACTGAGTACCTGCTCAAACAACAGATATGGAACAAATACTAACGGTATGTACACACGCCGACCGCGTATGGTAACGTCTGTAGTGTTCAAGTGGTAAACAGGTAAATCCTCCCGGCTGTCCGATTGCAGTTATCAATGCAGATAGCATTTATGTATGGATTTGGATAAGCGTTTGGAATATATGAGCCTACGTAGTTATCAACCGACCGAGGCAAGTGAGTTCTGAAAAACTAATAAGTATGTAACTTGTAGCGCTCTGTTAACAAACAATTTTTTTTGGACTGAAACAACGTTGCGTGGTAGATCTCGTGTAAACACTAAGATAGAAAGCTTTTAACAAACAAAAATAAACAATTATTCAGCAAATTAAATTGTGTAACAGTATCTTTGCTGGTGCCTCATGTTAAAGTAAGGTACATGATACTTGTGTTAAGAGAACACCGCTCTTCCACGAGTTTTATCTTACAATAAAGTTATGTAGTAAATTGTTCACCAAGGGATGAAAGGCACCTATATCACATGAGATAATTTGGCGCTCGAGCAAAGCGAGAGCGCTAATATTACGAGTGTGAAATAAATGGTGACTTTCACCCGAGTTAAAAACTCTACTTTTCATTTCGATTAAGAGGAAAGTAAAAAAAAATTAGTTACGGAAAATATCTTTCCTTTGATTTTAGTGGTAGAAGATTTTCCATCACTGCTTGAGCCTATTCCCTTACCAAATCTGGCGTTAAATCTATTTCCGAATCAGACGATGAGCTCATTGTAATACTTATTAACACTAATAACTTATGAAAATATAGCGAACACAGTATATTACATAGTACAACTAGATAGCAAACTGAGATCGTATCTTGTTTTCCCGCTCTTGTTTTTGACACTTTTTTTTTTAGAGCTGGTGCACTCTGGTGTGTGCCAGCCTTTTTACCCGACTGCCATGAAAGGTTATTTATTAGGTGCGGTTTTGAGGCGGTTATTTTATTACAAACCTCGAGCAATCAAATAGGAATTTCTGCTACTGCACAGGCTATAGACATAGTTCTATTTTCAAATTACTTTTAAAATTATGTATCACTTTCAACCCGCTTCTAAGACAAACAAAGGCCTACTTTCAGAGTATGAGACATGAAAAATAAGAATAGGTTTAGGTACATCGAGCGGTTGGCGAAAGCCTTATAGACCGGGAGATACTGACACAAAATTTCCAGTCATTTGTACCAAGTATGGCGACCCTTCAAGGATCTAATTACGTAATGATGAAAAGGAAAATGATGGTCATAGCGCTGGTACCGGCGGCCCAATCGCGTGGACGTTAATCGAACGTGTAGGAACGTTCGGACTGGCGCGTGGAATGGCGCGTGGCGTTTCCCGCGGTCCAAACTTTGCCGTGTAAAGGCCGCTAATATCACTGTGGCCTAAGTTTTTTAGCCAATTGACTTTGGCTAAAAAACTTAGGCCACTTTTTCTTACACTCTTTATAGTCGGTCGGGTAGATACTCGTATCAAGATCATTGCGACACCTGCAAGGAAAATCATCGTAACTCATTTTCACTAACTTTACATGAGGAAAACGTCAAAGTTTAAAAATAAAAGTTTTTTGACAAGTTGTAATACAGTCGAGTTCATAAATATGTGTACACTTTAGTACCTTCTCTATTTAAGGTCAGGTTTAAACTGCCATATATAAATTGTCACAGCGATTAAAGTGACAAGGTACTAAAGTGTACACATATTTATGAACTCGACTGTACAAGCGCACCTTGAAAAATTTAGTCAATAAATGCTAATCTTAAAATTAAATTGCTTATATTATCAAATATAAGCTTATTTTCAGATGTTTAGAGAGTTACAATGACATTCCACAACATTTTGTTTTACATTACCTATGACATTGTAACTCAGACATACAACATAATAATGAGTAAATATGACAAAGTCTTAGCGAGAAACAATACTATCTCTGAGATACAACATCAATTATGTTATTCAACATAGATTATGAATTACGATTGAAATAAAACAAAGGTAAAATTATTAGAAATCTGTTATATATTTATTAATAAAATTAGTTAGTTAGATGGTTAGTACTAAACATAATCAGCATTAGCAAATAAGCATCTTCTTGGTTTGTAATGGTTTCTAATCGGAATCAGAGATATTTTTTTGTTGAGCACTGTTCTGATGCGGCAAATTAATGTTATAGTCATGATAAATTGCTGGAATGGCGTTACTTTTACACAAGCTCTTTATATTTGGCAAGAGATATAAGTAGAAAAGAGTGGTTTACCGCTGAAATAGTGACTGGTAGCTCCAATTTATTGGTTAAAGTTTCTTTGCAAACACGACGACGTTTACCTGCTCTGAGACTTACTGTTCTTTAGTGTGCTAGGTCTATAATCATCTCAATGCGCCCCAAAACAGGTGCGATCAACGGTGGCCCCTCCTCAGGTCGCTCCTCCCAGAGGAAAGCGGCAAGCGACTGCTCGCCAGCCAGCCCCGGCAGTGCCGGACGTAACCCAATCCACCCAGATGCCCTTGGCGGAGGTGGCAAGAAGGAAAGGAAAGGCCAAGAAACCTGCCCCAACGCTGGTGGTCAAGAATAACAGACCAGCGCCGGGCCCAAGGAGGTTGCCCACTCTCTCAACGGCAGCGGCTGTGGTTGCCGTTAAATGGGAATGCGAGGCCACTTACGCCATCGTCATGACCAAGGCCATGAAATCCTTTGCGCTGGCAGAGGTAGGGTAGGCAGGAGGTAGACCGGGGCCCTCCTTATAGAGGTCTCGGGTGCGAACAGCACTGCGGCCGTAGACGCGCTGTGCTCCAAAATAGGCGGAATGGTTGGCGACGCGGCCAACGTCTGCCGGCCCTTGGGGCTTTCCCAAGGAGGACCCTGGCCTGCCTCGACCGGGGAATGGCGGAGGAGGCGGCCTTGGTGGAGGCGTGGTGTGCGCCCCCACCGGTCACCTTGGGAATGGAGGAGCGGGCAGCCCGGCTTCGCGTCGCACTTGTGTCAGTGTGCGACGCGGCCATGTCCCGGGCCCGAAGGCTGCCCGCTAAGAGGCAGGTATACTAGTGTTCGAAGGAGATTGCGGCCCTGCGAACCACCAGTGATGCCGCCCGCCGCGCGCATACGCGCTGCAGGCGGCGGCACCGACGTGCCGGAGGAGGAAGAGTATCTCCACAGAGAGCTGAGGTCGGCGAAGGAGGCGCTCTCTGTGGAGATAGCTCGAAGGAAAGACGAGGCCCGTGAGGCTGTATAGGGATCCGTGGGGGCGGCCTTACCGCATTGTGAGAAACAAGATGCTTGCGCATTCCCCATGGATTCCCATGAGCCGGTACTCTTCAAGAGGATTGTGGAAGGACTCTTCCCAGCCGTGCCGGTTTTTCAGCCGACCGGCATGGTGGGCCCCACGGGGGAGGAGGTGGATCCATCTGATCCCCCCCTCGGACGACGAACTGAAATGTGTCGTCGACCGTCTCCGGTCCTGCAAAAAAGCACCAGGACCGGATGGGGTACCGGGAAGAGTCCTTCACATTGCGGCGAAGCACCTAGCTCATTTCTCTTTCCTGAGGTTATTTCACTTTTAGCCATCGTAATTCAATAATCCTGCTGCGACGACTCATTTTAAATACACATTATTCAATTTAAACACAGTTTTTCAAAAAAACATCTAAGATTCTGCACCTTCCGCAAACTAATCGCAACTAATCTATAACGGCAACACGCGGGAAAAAGCCGGGATTCAAAGCATCGTAAGTCAAACTATCAAGCGAGAGGTGTCAGTCTAAAATGTGAAATATGGCTGAGTAACATATTGTAACTCAAGTTGCGATGTAATCACTTTTAATTGTTTCCGATATTTACAAGTTTAAAAATTGTAACTTTTGTTACCATGGAACCTAAAAACGAAGTTGCAGTACAATGTTTTTCATGCCATATTCAGTATAAAAAACGATCCACAATTAAAGATATTATATATGTTACTCACCTCAGTGGATCGTTCCTAACAATGTTTTTCATTTACTTACTCTTAAATTGAGATACAATGATGAGAGCTAAAATTCACAATATTTATGTTGGTAACGAATATCATTGTAACCCAAAACAGCTAAAAAATGAGTAACGATGTTTTTCCTTGCAGCTTTCGTGTTAATTTTATTATATAAGTTTGCTGACAGAGCAGCTAAATCTGTATTTGCCTCTTGGCAAATACTTAGTTATTGGCGTGAGCTTTTCTTCGTCTTTTCGTGTTATTGGTGTTAGATTTATAACTTATTGTTTTGTAAATACATTCAAATACCTACATAAATAGATACAGAAATATATATTAATACTTAAATATACATACATAAACCACGTTTTATGTACCCAGAGGATAGTTGATATTTAGGAGATAGAGTCAAACCAGAACTTCTTTAATTTGCCTTTTAGGGAATCAACCGTAATCAACTCAGTGTGCACATGCCAGGTTAGTCGCTGATCAATCATGACTCCGAGGTACTTTATACACTCAACGTTTTTGATGACTGAGCAAGAGCAACCATCCCTAGGCGCGTCATTACACTTATGAATCCTAATGGTGAAGTTTAGGTCGGGCTGCGTTCTATTATATCTGGTAAAACAGATGTAGTTTGCTTTATTATTGTTTAGGGTGAGTAGGTTGGCTTGCAGCCGTCGGCCAATAGAAGCAAGACCCTACTCTGCTGTTTTCCTGACCTCTTCCCAGGTAGCACCCCAGAAAACGATAGCCGTGTCATCAGCATACGCATAGATTTTTCCTCTTTCAGCTTTCAAATTGCACAAGTTACATTAGTAATAGTGTGGGGCCAAATACACTCCCTTGAGCGACTCCATAAGATACAGTGCATTCATCGCTTATGTATTTTCCTATCCTAACCCTCTGTTTCCTATTTTGTAGGTAGCTGCTTAAAAAAGACAAAGGGATGCCTCTAATACCTACACTTTCCAAGGCGTTTATATAGTAAGTATGGGAACAGAGACAGTGTCGAAGGATTTGCTAAGGTTATCCGTAGGAAACCGTACCGTTAAGGAAAACCGTAATACATTTTTATTATTGGCCACCCTGTTAACCATTTGGGTAGAAAGTGCAGTCACGGCATCTTCGTTGGAAATACCTTGCCTAAAGCCAAATTGATTGTTGGATAATATTTTGAATTAATTTAAATAATTAAATAACCTAATGTTGATAATCTTTTCAATAACTTTCGAGACTGATGGAAGAACTGATATTAGTCCGAAGTCAAATACGTTGTCTCTGCTCCCACCCTTATACACCGGAGTGACCATAGCCAATTTCAGGGAATTAGGAAATATGCCGTAACCAAAGCAGAGATTAACTAGATGTGTTAAGTGAGGGACCGTTATGCCGCTTGTTAGTTTTAGAAATTGGGTTAAGATTTGACTATACAATATAAACTTCATTAGGGCTGGTGTCAAACAAAACGAAGGAGTTTAAATACGGAGTACAATTTAGGACCGAGTTGTTATTAGGTAAGTGATAATTAGACTGTATTATTTCTGCAAGAGATTTCCTAATGCTTGAAAAAAATTGATAAACAGTGTTAACCAAATCTAGTGGCGAGGTACCTACATTCCAATAATTCTGCACTTTCAATCCTTTTAGGCTTTCTATTAGTAATTTCATGAACGTCTTCCATAGTTTTTTTTAATGTTCTTGCTAGCCTTAAAATATTTCATCAATGTTGAATAGAGGTGTAAGGATTTCATTTGAAATCATGTTGATTGCTTTATCAAAATTAATACTCGTTTTTGTTTTCTGTGGAGTTTTTGTGGCATTAATACTTTGTAATGTGAATAAAACCATACAATGATCTGTAATAGTCTCGTCTATTATTAGTACCTATGTTTACCATGGAGTTACTCTTATCAATATTTATTATAACATGGTCAAGACATGTTTTTTCTCTAGTGGGTAGAAGGTGTCCCGGAAGTACTCCATGCATAGCCAACATATTTAAGTAGTAATGTCTGTTCATGCGCTCGTTACTCAGCTCGTTGCTTTTGTAGATTCAATTTATGTATATATATATATATATATCTCTCTCTCTCTCTCCACAAATAATGATATTTTTGCAGCTGTCTATTGTTTATAGATATTTAAAGTTGCAATAAAGTTATCTGCATTGTATATGGAAGACGATCGATAAATACCTAGAATCTGTCTTGTCTGTGTCTTGTCTAAAATAGATATTTTAAGGCATGATGCATGAGTGAGTATAATTTATTTTACTTTATTGTTATGAATATCTCATATGCAACAATTCCATCGTTTTGGTTTAGATGATGAGTAGAGCAGAAACTTACGTAATTTTCTAGGATCGGTATATGCAATGATTTCATTGCATTTAATTGGCATTCACTTAATATTATTATGTCGGTGTTGAACTGCGAGAAGGTTACAAAGAAGTTATCAAAATGACCGTATATACTTCGAATATTTTGAGATATTACGATTAGGTTCGAGTGGTTAAAATAAGCATGTTTATCACTCATACTCTCACACGCATGTCTGTCATCACTTCTGCATTCACTAGACTGAGCAACTATCAGTTCGTCTATATTGCTAATTGCGGCAAGAGTATCATCGATTGGAAATAAGATAAGAAACAGAAAGTGTATCATGACTTTAAGTTTCAGCCGTGTGTAAGCTTTTAAGTTAGACGCAGTTGAAGTGTGTATGGATTTTTTATTGGATACAGCCTTGATGTATGTGAAAGTGTACTTAAATCAGGAGATTATAAGGTCTGATTTTATGCGTTGGTTCTTTGTTTTGTAAGAGTGTAAAATAGGCTAATGCAATTGTTTTGAGAATTTTGTGTGTTGTTTATAGATCGTGTTAGATACCCATTAATGGGTGTAATTTGTGTTTCACAGTGACTTGTATGTATGTGGTTTAGTTTAAGTTGCATATTTTTCAGGTATATCGTGTTTAAATAGGTTGGGTCTAGCAAAAAGAGTAACTTAATCCAGTGATACATGGCCAAAAAACATAATTATGAAATAACATTCAAAAGGACAAAGTCCAATTATTGCTAGCCAGGATTCTTGAAAAAGTTTCTGAACCTGCGACTCACTTGTGATAAGAATTATAGATGATGTTTTACTCTTACGAGCAAATACTGTCCAGCAGAACTGACAGGTGTTCCGTAAATGGAGGTCTCGCAAGTAGATAAGCCAAGATGCTTAGCACTTAGTTTATTGTGTTTGTTCGCGATGTTGTACTCTTTGCATGTGGATAATATGTCTGTCTTTTGTGTGGTTTGTCAGTCTGCCGGCTACGAACTCTATATACGAGTCCGTCCGAGATGTCGGATGGCGCTATTTTATAACCAATCGTTTCAGATAACTTAGGCACTATACTTACCATGTCTCCTCGTGTCTCAATTTTAATTTCCAGGTTTTTCTTCCTTCCCTCGGGTGACATGCCCTCGATTTTCTCTTCGAGTAGATTTATATATACCCTATTCATTTGCCTGTCGTTCTCCAAGTTTTCTACTTTCTTTTTTAGCTCTTAATTTTGCGCCGCTAGGAAACTAATAACTCTGTATATTTGCATTTGACTCCTGTATTTTGAGCAGAGTCGAGGTTATGATTTCAAAATTTCGGAAATTAATTTCTGCCATAACTATTGTAATCCTAAATTCAATTTCCATAATCGTTTGTTCTATATTGATGATGTGACATAAATATTTTTTATCGACCTAGTTAATAGGCTATTGTCATAGTATTACCTATTTTATCGTAGTGTTGTAGCATTTCACATTCAGACAAACTGTCTTTTAAAACATTTAAAACCAGTCAAGTTCATTTTAAACGGAAGCAAAAGTCGTTTTTTAAACTCGATAGTTTGATAGAATACAGTCTTTGTTGGACTAACTAATAATAACTTCGCTGCTACAATCAATAATCCCAATTGTGATATCATGGTGATGGTTAAAAGATCAAAGTCGTTTACGCCAGTTTCAGTAACGTGTGAAGATGACCATCCATCATAGTAAATTTCGATCCTTCTGAGACCGACCATACAATGTAATTTTCAATAAATAAATTAAAGTGTTAACCATGTGAACAATGAATATTGTAAATGAGACGGAGCCACGACATTTCTATTGTCATTGTAAGTTATGAAAACTAAATACATTCCCCCCTATTTACATTGCCATCGATATGTATCAGTGATCGCATCAGGTACTGTGGAAAAGGGTTGCTACTTATATAAACACTTATATTGTTTTAACTGTTTTGTTTTATTAAATTGTCTTAGTTTTAAGTATACAATAGATGTGCTCCGCACGCTAGCCTGGAGGCCACTCCCCGAATATTCTATCAAACAAACGGTCGCCGTTCCATCACAATTCATAACTTAAATTAAATAATTAAAAGAAAATAAATACGACACTTAGAATGCAACAAGTTTATCTTGATACAGTTTCATTTAAGCTACTTTAAACTTCTTGCATTACAGTACCTACCTATCTACAATTTTGATAAAGGAATTCTACGCGCACGAATTCGCGGATAGAAGCTATTATCTATTATTATATCAAGGAAGAATATACGCCACCAGCCATAGTAATAATGACATAGTTTTAACTCATTCAATTAATTTACTAAAATATACGACGATGAATACCGACTTCCACTAGTTCCACTGTCTTCCGCAATGAACAAGTGTTGCCCAGTTTCAACAATGTATTTTTTACGATATTTTTTAGCGGGAGTGGTGAAGGAAACAGAAACGATTAACGTTGTGACATTGAACTCTGATAACCTTGTGGTCGTCTAATTCTCAACTATCACTTTCTAAATGTTGTATTATTACGTGGACAACAACAACAAACAAATTAAAAACTAGTTTGAGGCACCACTAACCAAACGTCGGATACCAAACGTGCCTAGTTACAGTAGGCGCGGTCGGACTCAGAAATAGCTGTAAATTTGAGTACCTTATCGCAGTTATTAATATATTAAATTCAACCATACTCTAAGGTGAGACCTATATGTATACAGATATGTGAACAGCGACAAGGTACTAAAACGCATTGCTACTTTTGAGTTCCTACTGTACCTACTCGTATTACTGGTTTCGGCTAGCAAGTAGGTAAATGAATGCACTGGGGGCTCGGATTCCTCGTCTCCTCCCGATTAAACTTAACTCACACACGATTAAACAGTAAAGCTTATAAATAAACAAACGTAATTATTTTTGTTTCATTCAAATAGACCCAGTGGTTTGATTCTACAAACGTTTAAAATTATGATCAATAATATTAAAGGCGCGGGAGTAAGTTCACAGGGCTATATCTTTTTAACCGTAATAAGTAACCTGTACTTAAAAATAATAACAATATAATTAACTTTCGGCTTAGTGCGCATAGTTTTATCAGTTTTACCAATTAGGAATCATATTTTTACAATATATTATTATCAAAAAACCATTTCTAGGAATACCTACCCTACACTGGATTGACCCACAATTAATTGAAAGATTGTTAATATAAATATTCTTTATTTTGGTTATTCGTGTTTAAATCTTTGACATTTAAAGTTTTGTAACCAAAAGACATCAAGGGGCTCAATGTGGCAAAATATGTATTTAATGTGAAGGTAAAAAAATATAATCTTTGCTAAGGCAGCATTTCACCAAACTGGAATAAGACTTACTCCGAGATTAGTCTATACAAGTTCGGCGTTTAATCTAGGTATAAGACCTTAAATATTCCAGTTTGGTGAAATGCGGCCTAAATGAAATACTTATTCTTGTTTTTTAAGGTGCCATACGTCCAGAAAAACGGAACCCTTACAGGATTACTCGTGTGTCTGTCTGTGCGTCGGTCACAGCCAATTTGGTCCAAATATACGGGACCGGTAAGTTAAAGATTGGTACACATACATTTCCGTGAGTTAAAATGGGCACTTAGTTTTACCAACTACCTATACCTACCGTATGACGTATCAAATAAAAGGGCTCGCTGTGAGAGTCCCCATTAAGTACGTATAAATTGTTAGTAAATAGTTTTAACGTTATTTAAGACAATAGAAGGTAATTAACGATTCCTCCTTGTCTACAAAACGACTGAGCCCAAAATTTTGAAAAATACCGGAAATTCTTCTTTACATAAATATACATTTCAGGGAAACATATTTAAGAATCGTACGGAACCCTCTTCACGCGAGTTCAATCCGGGCTTGTTCGGTTTTCTAAATGAAAATGGAGTTATTTTTTTACATGTAAGTACCTATCCCATCCCAATTAATGTAAACAATTCCTCAAAAATTCATAAATGCAAATACGATTATAACTAACGATTTTAACTTACTAAAATGCGAAAGTGAATATGCCTGTCCGTTTGTCTACTTATTACGCCTTCAAGGTTAAAGCTCTGAATTTTGAGTAAATTTAAACATGAAGACACTTTGAATCCCGGGGAAGAATTACAATCTAGTTAGTAATCAAACCTACTTCAATTTCCATCCTCCCTTCCAATTTTAACTAACGCCACGCGGTCGGCAATATGCAAGCGATATTTACTTCTATTATGGTAAAAAATAACAGCTTAAGACCGTAACATTAGGGCGGCTCTATTCCAAACGTTTTTTCAGCCCCTCTTGCATCCAAATCCTTATCAATTTTTTTATACTATTGTAACTCATATACTCGTCTTACAATAAGAAACACCATTACGTCATAAATATGATTACGATATAGAAGCAAGGTGGACCTTAACAAAATGGAATAGAGGTAAAAAACCGCGTCTAATTACCTATATAATACCCTATACTTCGGCAAAGGTCGTATTTTCTTAAAACTTTATCACTCTCACGCTAGACGGGTTTAATTTCACTACGAGTAGAAAAAAAGGTCATTGAATGACGAAGAAAACTTTACCCATGCTCAGTGAAAATTGACGATGCTGATGAGTTACGAGAATGGGATATGGATCAGTGCGATATCGAGTAGCGCCGATAATTAGTCGATTGTAAGAATTCCTGAATAGCGTAGGCACGTAACAAGCGGACAGCTGTTTTGTGCTCGGACGACTGTGCCGGCTTGTACGTACATACCTGCATATTTGATACAAGCTGCAATTTGTTCTCAAATAATTTTCGTTCTTTCCCGTTTTTTTTAATGCAATTATTCAGATACCTATGATATTCTACATGATAAGAAAAATATTTTAGTGACCCTAAAATCCAAATTATAAGAAATAAAATGTAAATTGTTTTAGTATCATATATATATTTTGTTTAACACTATCTTATATTGTCATCTCTAGTGATTTTTCACTTCATTTCTATTGTTAGTTTAAACTAGCGCATTTTTTAAATATGTGTACCTATTCATTAATGAACCTCCAGGTCTTTTTGATACTTATATTGTTTAGTACAAAGTACTTCTATATCGCATTCGAGACTGTATGTGTTCTAAATAAATAAAAAATTGTTTCGGCTGGTAATGATGAGCTACCGTTCCTACGATGTCTCGCGCCCCTCAATGCGCGAGTCCGACTCTCATAGATGGCCTAAGATGCGATTTACTTGCTAGCTACTACTACCTACCTAAGTCACCTAGATGATGCCTATACACCCTGGGGGGCTATTACCAAACGCACTCGTAACCGCAATCGTTTTTATTTTGAAAATCGAAGACGAGTCAGCAAAATGAGCGAGACAAAATGAAAATAATTGTTCCACTTTAATGTCGATTGTGATTGCGATTGCGAGTGCGTTAGGCAATAGGCCAGCTGGACTTCAAGAGAATTGCGGGAAGATTCCACATCTTAGCTGGGGCCGTAATTAAGTCAAAGTCATTGCTTACGACGTAACGATGGAATGGAATCTCTGCCTGTGTTTACAGTGAGCGATGTGCCTTAAAAACTGAGCGTAGTATTGGTAGTAGGAAGAGTGCGTCTGGGCATCGCGGCGCGATCGCCAAGCGTGCTCTGACTTCATAATCGTAATACTGGTACAACAAAATAATGCTAATAAGGCGCAAAACAAGCAAAAGAATTTGCACAAAGGAATTAAAGCAAGTTTTACCCTAATTTATGCATTGCTACACTATACTTGACTACAAAAAAATCAGTTGAAACATATTCAAGACATCGGCGTCGCTACTTATCTGATTGCGAGCTACAAAATTATCCTGTAAGATAGTATATGTAAATATGAAGACGGTTTATATAAATACGGAGACCGTTTAATTTCCAGGCAACTAAGCACGACGCCTCATCGAGAGTCGAACCTCGGACTACGCTGTAACAGTGATCTCGCCCGTCGTCGCAGCACCCGCTACCTACCACACTATCAGTAACGGTGTTACGACCGGCGCCTCGGGACACCAGTCAGGTGAAAGTCTCAGACGCACACCTCACTCCGACTCAACAGCACGTCTACCGTTCGATTATTACTAGTCCCAAGATTTATCAAAATAAATGATTACCTACTTATCGCGAATAAATAAACAATAGCGTTAGCTATTAGTTCCGGCGAGAGCGACAGCGCGAAGCGACGCGTCATATTATCACGTCAGCACGGGTAGCACAAGTTGCATTTTCTCGCTTGTCGCTCATTGCGTCTCTATCGTTACTGACTAGATGGAAAGGGAGATCCGAGCGACAAACAAGTCGCGGGTAACTTGTGCTAGCCGTGCTGTTAAGGCGTGCATGTGTGATAGTGCGGAGGCGAGTCGCGGCACCGGCACGGGCGCGTGCGCAGCCTCAGTCTCGAGCATGCTGACAACGAGCGGTGTCGTAGCGCTGGCGGCCCTGCTGGCCGCCGCCGGCGCCGCCACCTCCGCCGACCCCGCCGCCCCCGGCCTGCTGCAGCCCAACGGCACGCAGCCGGCGCAGGCTGCCGAGCTGTACTTCATCAACAAAATATTCGACAAGTATGGAGACAAAGGTGTCATCACATTTGAGGTGAGCTATTTTTCATACAAATAGTGTTAATCTATTTACACCTAACTACAGCTCAACTATTTACATTAATTTCTCGAAAATTTCTTTACTAGTTCGATTATGAACGAGCAGTGGAAAGTTGAACAACTTTCTACGTTATAAGAGCACAGAACGAAACGGAAATATGATAAAGCTACTGGAGTAGGTAGGAGAAATTATGCCAGGTAGTAATCAACATATAATATTTTTTTTGTGTTCCTCAACGGAAGTTCAACAACCTGATGTTATTTAAACCACATTTTTTACACGTTTTCTTATCATAACCAAATCCTTTATCAGATTAATAACTGCCCAAAGTTTTCGAGCAATAAAAATATATCGATCAGTTTATTTCTAAAAAATCGTTTTCTTTTATATATTACGTAGTCGGGTCATAAGTTCTGTTACTGAGATTTATTACAATTTAAAAAATAAATTAAAGGAGTTTTTTATAAATCTGTATATTAATCAAAACATTGATTAAATAAAAATAAACTATTGCAATTATTTGATGCACGAGCTTGAAGTATTCCCATTTCGGCCAAGAAAATCATAGTTCAATTTACGCACGACGATTATAATGATAACGGCCACAATTTTTGTAAGAGTTCTTGTAGAGAGTTCAAATTTGCGTGAAATATTGATCAGAGTCTAAGCTTTAAATTCTCATACAAACGTATTTCAAGCAACTTTTAAGAGCCGCTTGTACACCGGTCAATCTTGTCTCATTAAATCGACTTTACGATTTCACATGAATTCGCAGCAATACGAAAACACACCAAATCTCTTGCTTCATAAGTTGGAATTGAGTCTTGTTGAAAAATATAATTTTGGTCTCTAAACATACACAAAGATAGGAAGTTTTATAATATTAAACAAAAAAGTTCTTTGGTAAACAAAAAATAACTTTTAAGCGTTTTCAAAAATTGAAATTTACAGAAAAGTCATGCGTAATTTCATCGTTGCCGGCTGTGAATGTTAAAAAATCGTCTCGGAAATTGCGGCGACTATTTAAAATGATTATTTGTTCTTCAAAATTTACATTAATTGAGCTTTTAATTTTTATATGTATAGAAATAAAAAAATAACATTAGTTAGTTTTATTTGACTCAACCTTAGTAACAGAACTTATGGCCGGACTAAGTATATAAGTCATTTCTAAATATTATTTTCGACCTATATTTGATATCACTTCAACAATATTGTTACGACCGTCGTCTGTTGTAATGCTTAGTCTTGACAATAGGAAGAAAAGAAAAATAAACAAGACATTGCAATACAGACATATAATATTGTTTAGATAATGTCGAATATAGGCTTAGCTGGCCAGTTGAACGGTTTTTGTTTCGGGACATTATTAAAGGATCGACGAGGTTCTAGCGTCAGCAAGTTAGAAGTTAGCTGAAGTATTTTGTAGATCACACTTTCATAGTTGTTCAAAATAAATTTGGTTCCAACAAATACTTTATTCAAAGGCCCTGCCATGTTTATTTGTAAATTGATTGGTTACAATCAATAAATTACGTAATCACTTCCCTATACTATATTACCGCATTAAAAGCCGTCCAAGCATTCATACTAACTTATTATATTAACATTTTCGCGCGATTACAAATATTTACATGTTTACATAAGAATGGATACGATACCAAATACTTGCGAAGCTTTATTAAAAACAGAATTTACGTTTTTTTGTATGAGCTATTGTAGAATCTCGTTGTCCATGGGCATTATTATGTATGCGGGCACTCCTCATTATATTTGTAGTATAACGGACTGAACCATACATATATATCCTGCCTGATATAGTTATTTCAGTCGCGATCTAATGACACGTAATAATTTACGAAGATTAGACCCAAAAAACTAGTACAAGCAAGCAAATTCGCGATCAACTAACTACAAGCAACAAATTTATATCAATTTAAAGCTAAACAGAATTAACATCAGCGCACGATGATCAACATTTTTTTTCTCGTGACTTAAATGTTTACGTTTCTCATGTTTCGATCATTGTCAATGTTTACACAGCAACAAAACAAAATGTTTTAATCCAGTAGTGTCGTTACTATTGTCTTCACCGAAGCCGAACGTTGTCCTGCGTTAGATTTGTTTATGTTTGTCAAGTATCCCACATTTACACTCCCACCATCTTTCAAAACATATTTTTTTAAAGATAGACTGGCATAATTAATTTATTAATTATTTAATTAATAATTTTGAATATCTTTTTCAGACTTCATGCTTAACCTTGGGAGTAGTGCGCTTAGTTTTTAAAAAAGGTATACGTAAATAATAGGTAGGTAGACCTTTATCAAATAATGGATAACTTTTGATCACTTAAGTAAATTTAAAAAAATACTTACTAAAAAACATAATAACGTCACATTCTCCACTTTTCTGCGATGAGATCTTACCTAACACTCGGAACAATATGTATAAATCTTCTATTTCTAAATTTGCCACCAAGAGCATTAGCGCGTGCAAAAATTACACCTCGCGTGTATTGTTCTCCTACAAAAGACAAACACGGAGTCGCACAGATGTTCGGATCGTGATACCGATACTGCCCGGCAGGCGTACTCAAATATCAGAGAAGTGTTTTGGTTTTAATGAAACACATTTACTAGTTTCACTGTAGCCATTAATACTCGTAATGAGGCTAGCATTAAATAATCCATTACCGACAATGAGACCTCATTCCTTGGAGTGCCGTCAACGACATACAGCATTTAATCGATAAGGTACCTATATTAAAATCTCTGGGTTCCTTGTTTTATTTTATCCAAAGTTTATTAAAGAGAAGCCTGTTTCTTCGTTTTCGTTTGATTAAATCGCTTGTTTTATGGTTCATTTAAAGGCTGTTTTAATCACAATAGCAAGATTAAAGAGTTCTGCAGATTACGGAGATGACGCAACTCTGACTCTTTTACTTTATAACAGTAGTATTAACAAATGAAGTCGGATATTAATAAGGCTACTTTAACTAATGACTTAAAAAGGCATAATTCAAATGAGAGATTAAATACGCACATGCGTATGACTGCTTGAGTAGTTAATTGATTTGTCAACGCCTGTGAACCAAATCGGCATAAGATGTAGTTTGCTAATTAACATTTCATCTAACGACTTTACGAGAGATCGTTTTATTTTAAATCATTCTTGTGTTTGTAATAAGAGTACACCGGAGTAAAGTTAAAGAAGTGTGACATAAATAAGATTAAACGGTTTAATAATGAGTAATTTAACCGAGTCCCAGAGTTAATTTTAATATTTGATATGGATTTGTATAACATAACACCTGGTCAAATAAGTTAAATAAATAAGTGCCTACTCGTACAAGTAAAGTAGGTAGTAGGTAGGCAACACCAGCGGTAGAACTGTAAATTAATGTTTTTTTAAAAATAACATTTTATAATTTAACCCCTCAGACGTCGGTGGCAATTTCGTCATTATTTTCCATACTAAATTTATTAAAGTCTAATATCGCCGCCGACGCTAGAAGGGTTAAACTTACAACGTACTTAATGATGTTGTTTTTTATTTACAGTTTTGTTTTATATTTTAGGAAAAGTTACAGATATTTTGGTAGACTTAAGATGTAGAAGATATGAGTACCTATATTATTTGTTTTCAGTATAGTCTAGCTAGGAAATCACAAAAGGTTATTTTCGCTATGGAGTATGTATAGCTACATAACCATGACTTGGGAACCTCGTTTATTTATCTTTGACGTCGTAGCTAACGTTTATTTATATTTTGACTAAACAGCGTAACAAAAATATTCTACTTTGAGTACACGTAACAAACGACAAGTAAAACAGAGACTGTACTTATATAAAGAGTGATAGCCGTGGCGAACGCAGTGACGTAAAGTAAAGCTCCACTTAGACAAAATCTTTTGTGTAAACATTCTGTTGTGTCCATAGTTGTTTACTAAAAGAAGACTTAATGGATAATCTATTCATCTGCATGTCAATCAGAGCAAACATGGTCCTTCGTGTAATAGTCCCAGAGGGAACCATTGGTGAACACCTACAAAATAGAGTACCATCAGAATAAAAATGGTATCAAGTCATCTATATTATAAATAAATAAATATCAAGAGATAATCGCACACAAGTTGACCTAGTCCAAATAAAAGCTCTAGGTTTGTACATTGGGTACTAGACAACGATAAACATAAATAGAAAAATACACTGGCCCGCAAAACTAAGTATCACACTTTTAATACTAGCTAGTATTAAAAGTGTGATACTTAGTTTGGCGGGCCAGTGTACATACTCAAATAGGTACCTACATAGAAAACATCCAAGACTCAGAAGCAAATACTCGTGCTCATCACACAAATATTTTCCGATACCGGGAATCGAACCCGGGACTACTAGCTTCGTAGGCAGGGTCACCAGCAACTAGGCTATACGCGAAAGTTACCGACGACGGTAAGATGGAGGTCAGGGGATGAGTACCTACTACCTAAGCGCCAGATGCACAAAAAAAAACTTAAAACATTGTAGCATTACAAAGTTAGGAATACCATTACATATAATTTTATTCGGTAACCTGAAAATAAAACCAAAACAAACATTAACGGTACTTATCAGGGTCACGTGTTGTACGCTATCTTATTTTCAGTAATCCGCTACTGCTGTTCCAAAGGTACAAACCGAACCTATTCTTTATCTATTAAGGAAAAATATGTTACTTAGTTGATTATGAAACTAAATTTATTATCACTGATGTTATGAAATTCACACATAACATGAGGCATCGTTATCGTCATGAAACACGAGTTATCATTTTAGTTTAGTTTGAACTAACCAAATCCTTTAGATTTATATTAGACATTTTAATAATGACTGCTTGAATCAAAATAAGGAAATAATTTAGCGTAGCACTCCTTTGCGCATTAAATAATCGCCGAATACCTATTGTTCGTTATCATTTGTTATCGCTAACGGCGTGCAGAATCGTTACGATTTGCCCTTCAACTTGAATCTGTTCGTTACCCTTGCAAACAAACGAATCGTATGTTAGTCAGTATTACGTATGAATATGATTATGAATGATTACACTTTACTTTTTCAACCAATTTGTCATTAGATTATGCCACTAATCAGAAAGTGATTGATGGTCTAATACTTTCTGTAAAGGGATAAAGAATTTTAATCTGTAGGTAAATAAATTTAAACTGCGGTATTTCCGGACCTACCGACTTGGGACTATTTAGGAGACGAGCATACTCTTCTCTCAAAGGACGGTAACGCATCTGCGATTATTTTTCTGGTGTTGCAGGCATCTATGAGGCGGCGGTAATTTATTACTTACTTCAGCAGCGCTCCGACGTTAAAAGTCAAAGTCTTGAAATTTCGGTTACGTATCAGAACGCCTAAAATTAATTTGCCTAATTTCAAAATACCTAAGGTCCCAAAAACCTAATTAACATATCGCCTAAGTGAATAATACCTAATGGACGAAATACCTAATGGATGATATCCCTAATGACCAAATACCTAAGGATGAAATACCTAATTTTAAAATACATAACGGTCATTTCGCCTAAGTGTATACCTAATGGACGAAATACCTAACCGATAGTTTAGGTTAGGTTAGGTTAGAGTTGCGTCAAGGCTCGAAGCGCCATAACTACGCGGAATAGCGGAGCTCCGTCGACTTGCTCGTACACTTCTTTTTAAGTTACTATTTTTCATTTTTTTAACGTTAATTTCCTCCTTTTTTTGTAGTCGCTTAATAAAGAAGTATACGAACAAGTCGACGGAGCTGCGCTGCGCGGAGCTCCTATTCCGCATAGTTATGGCGCTTCGCGCCTTGGCGCAACGCTAACCCAACCTAACTTATAAAGGCGAGGGTGACCTAATTAAGCAAATTGATTTGCATTTTCTAGGAACTGATCCTATTTATTTGGTGAGGTTTAACGCTTGTGAATCTATTCATCCATTAGGTATTTTATACATTAGGTATTTCATCCATTAGGTATTTCTTCCATTAGGTATTTCATCCATTAGGTATTTCATCCATTAGGTATTTAGTCTATTAGGGGATTTCAATTTAGGCATTGAAAACTTAGTTCATTCAATATTTAGGCGAAATGATGTTAGGCGTTTTAAAAATTAGGTATTTCGACCTTAGGTATTTGAAATTAGGCAAATTAATTTTAGGCGTTCTGATACGTAACCGAAATGTCAACCTGCCTCGATCGTAGAATGTCTGAGTAGTAATATGTCAAGGTCTCACAATGACCAGCCCCCTATTTCACCATCCTGACAATGACATGTGACAGGTGACATTTCAGTGGACATAGCACAGCTTATATGAAACCCAGTGATGTATCAGCGTCTTGACTTTGCAATGTATACCAAATTGTCAGCTGTCACATGTCATTGTCAAGATGGTGAAATAGGGGGCAGTTAGTACAACGTCAACATCTTAGAATGTCATACTAGTAATACGTCAAAGTCTTAGAACGACCAGGTAGTAAAACACCATCATCTTTTAAAGTTAGTCTTGAAATTTTTAAGCTGCCTAGATCGTAGAATTTCAGAGTAGTAAGCTTGACGTTGTACGACCTTGACGTTGTATGATCTTGACGTTGTAAGACCTTATAGTTGTACGACCTTGACGTTGTAAGACCTTGACGGTGTAAGACCTTAACATTACATGACAAGGACGTTCCAAGATTTTGACTTCGTCCTATCTGGACATAATTTAAGCACTTGACATTTCAAGACTTTGACTTTAAACGCCGGAGCGTTCATCAGGACCTGCTAGTTCATTTTCCTCCTCTAGCATAAAACAACTTATGGTGGTATTTATAAATATACTGGCTCCTCGCCCGTCATAAAAGATAACTAATTATGTCATAATATAGTCATCCTGAAGAATTAACCTACACGTTCGTGAACACTGCACCATAATCAGAGCAGTAAGTACTTTAGGAGATTGAGAGACAAAGAGACCCTCTCGGAAACGATTGAACATTCAGTACCGAGCACATAGATGGAAAATTTGTAGAGCACGTAGTCCCACTAATCTAACTATCATACTTCTTATCTTATCTTATCTAACTAATATTATTATTGCGGGAGTTGGGATGTTTGCTACTCAATCACACCAGAACGGCTGAACGGATCTAGATGAAATTTGGCACGGATATAGTCTGGAAGAGCACATAGGCTACATTTTATCTCGAAGAAATGAAAAGTTCTTGAAAGAACTCAAAAACGATTGAGCACATGAAAAATTTTTGGAACATAATTTGTCGCAAATTTAATGTTTTACAATTTTGTAATAGATGTTAGGTAACATCATTAGAGCTATATAATAGAAACCTAGATAGTTGAAAAGCCGATTTTTGAGACATTTGACCTTAAATAACTTACGTAACGACGCCGACACGATTTTATGTGACTTTTGAGACAACTTTTAGGACGCCGAAATGTAGGTCTATATGAGTTTCCAGCTTAGTAGGTATCTCTAAATTCCGGGTGAAACCCTTCTTTGACTGGGCTATAAATCTAGTTACATTTGACATGTTATCGTACTGTCGTGTTATGATAAATAGGTAGCTCTTATTTACCTGACAGTAATGGCGGCCGAGTTAAAAACAATATGATATGATAACATCTCTAAAGCAAACAGGCCTAGCCCGAGTAGAATAGAGCTCAAGATTCAGAATTGATAGGCGCGTGACAAACGAAGCTAATATAATTTAATTTAAACTATTAAAGTTTAGTTTAAATTAAATATTATATTAGATTAACTTCGTTTGTTGTAGGCGCGTGACAAACGAAGCTAGCATACTATTTAATTTAAACTATTAAAGTTTAGTTTAAATTTAATAATTATATTATATTAGCTTCGTTTGTGACGCGCCTATCAGTCAAGATACCACTAATAGAGGTATATTGGTTTAATATTATAAATGAAAAAATTTATTTATTGTCGGTCACATAGTGACATAGGTAACTCAGTTAATGATCGCCAACCTCTAATGATGACACACACGTGTAGTACTAGTAGATAACTTTTATTAAATCATTAATGAGAAATTACTGTATATACTATAAAAACCGGTCAAGTGCGAGTTCGACTCGCGTGGAGAGGGTTCCGTCTCCACACCATATAGCTGTCTGTTAATCTGTCTGTCTACCTGTCCATCTGTCACAGCAGATTTGCTCCAAAACTACTGGACCCATCGAGTTGAAATTTGGTACAAATATGTAACTCGGTGACTCAAAGACGGATGCGTAACGTAAATAAATGAATTTTGAACAAGGGCGCTAATTTTGGGGGATAAATTAGGAAATTAAAATTAAAAGTTTCGTAAACCTTATTGTGTGACTAGTCAAATGAAAGGGCTTGTTGTGAGCATCTCGAATATATTTGTTTTATAACTTTAACATAAACAGTTTTGAAGTTATTTAAGAAAATACGCAAAAATCGACCGTCCCCTTCCCTTATCTATCTCTGAAACCACTGGTCCCAATATTTTGAAAAAAATATGGATAATAATTCTTCAACAAGAAAACCTATAACAACTTTTTTTTTTTAATTCCTAATTTACCCCCCAAAAGTGGCCTCCTTGTCCAAAATTCATTTATTGACGTTACGCGTCCGTCTTTGGGTCACTGACTTACATATGTGTGTGTACAAAATTTCAACTCGATCGGTCCAGTAGTTTTGGAGCAAATCGGCTGTGACAGACGGACACACAGACAGACGCACGAGTGATCCTATAAGGGTTCCTTTTTTCCTTTTGAGGTACGGAACCCTAAAAACTACTACTACTACTACTATAAAAATACTATGCAGATAAGAAGTCAATCCCGCCACGTTACACAACCAAAACAAAGTAAAACAATGCTAAACTTATTTGTTGCGTTTGCAGGAAATAGCAATAACAGCACTGTTTCACTACTTTCAACATTATCAATATTTTGACACTTGATGAGTGTGTAATGTGTCAAGATTGAATTCTTATCTGCCTAGCACTATAGTTAATGTACTTAATTGTAATTTCGGTGATTTGTAAGTACGAGTTGTAATTTAAAAAAGTATACTTCTGATAAGTACCTATCGCAATTATTATCTAAATTAGGAAGAGCTTTGAACACCATTTTATAATCATTAATCACCCACTATATCAATCTACACTAATATTACAAAGAGAAAGGATTTGATTGTTTGTTTGTTTCTTTCTTTGTTTGTTTGCATTGAATAGGCTCCGAAACCACTGGACCGATTTGTAAAATTCTTTCACCAATAGAACTCTACATTGTCCCTGATGAACATAGGCTATGTTTTATTTTTCTGCGCGGACAGAGTCGCGGGCAGCAGGTAGTAAGTGTAATAAGTAATGTTTTAAGAATGATTGACGGTTGAGTATCTCGCGGGTTCTTCTCAGCAGTAGTCTCCTCTTGGGAAGTGCGTTAAAGTGCCCATGCGGCCTACTTCCTGAATAATCATCTCTATGTTATTGTTACCAGGGTTTCGAGCACCTGCTGGACAGCCTCGGGCTAGGCGGGCGCGTGTTCTCCTCGCCCCACGACCTGGCCATCCACCGTGTCAACGGCTCCTTCAGGCAGCTGCACGACACCCAGCACCGGCACCGTCGGTCACCCACTCCAGGTAACTGACCATCAACTAAAAGGGCTGTTTTTTTTAAATAGTGGACAATCTCTCACAAATTGACCTAGTCCCAAACTAATCTCTAGGCTTAACTACTTGTACTAGACAACGACATAAATACTTATATAGAAAAATAAATACTTAAATACATAGAAACAATCCAAGACTCAGAAACAAATACTCGATCGTGCTCATCACACAAGTATTTGCCCATACCGGGAATCGAACCCGGGACCGCTAGCTTCGTTGGCAGGGTCACTACCAGACTAACGCATCGTCAATTTACATTGCATCTTTTGTTAGGTACACCTGAATAAATTTGGGATGATTAAGATGACGTTTCTTTAACCGTTTAGTAACTTTTTACGAATCATTTAACGCGGTTGTAAAGCAGCACGTTGCAACCCCGCGGTAACTAACTCCCCAGTGGCCCAAGACAAGATGCATTGCGAAATCGTTATCGTTATCAAAAATGTATAGGATTGACGTAAGCTGCCAGACGGTCGCGTCAAGCGCTTATGTCAATTCCATACACTTTGAAAGTTTTCGAAAATCGTTTTCGATAGCGTTAAGTAGGTATCTCGTGTAAGGCCTCAGAACATGATTGAAAAGTGAACATACAGGGTGTCCTGTATTAAGAGGCCCACAATCACTGTTGTATATATAGTTAAAGACGAAGCCTTTGCTCTATCTAAACAGTTGGTAGCTAATGGGCCTAGTAAAAATCGAACGGTTTTCGAGATATTCTCAGCGGGAACACCCTAAAAGCTCGAATTATTTAATTCCGAATTTCATAATTCCGAATTTTCACAATACCGAAAATACATAAGGCCGAATTATCAAAATCTCGAATTTTATATTACCGAATATGAAAATCACACAAACGTTTTTCCGAATATTATATTTCCGAATGTTGACAATTCCGAATTTTCTTTTTTACGAAAATTATAGTTCCGAATATTTGAATTCCAAACTTCACAAACCAGATCGTTAATGTAAAATTCGGAATTATGAAACTAACCACTTGAATTGAATTGAAGTATTCTACTTGAAACAAAAGGTAGGTGCGATGACGAGCACATTACAAAATTTGGTCATTCTCACCTTGATAGGTTAGGTTAGGTTAGAGTTGCATCAAAGCGCGAAGTTCCTTAGCTACGCGGAACAGGGGGAGCTCCGTCGTCTTTGTCGGACATGACAATTCTTACAGTTTTTGAGCATTATACATGTTATACATTATTTTTACACGGTATTAAGTATAAAATATTTTATCAGGAGCTTATTTGAAATAAATATTCTTAGAGAATTCGGGCTGCAAAAATTTCGGAATAATGAATATTCGGGATTCGGAATAGGAATATTCGGAATTGTGATATTCGGAAAAATAATTTTCGGGATTTTAATAATTCGGAAATGTGTACTTTCGGAATTTAAAAAAACCGTGTTTGTGATGCTTCGTGAAACTAAAATTCGGAATTGTGATGATTCGGAAATTTCAAAATCGGAATTCTAAAATTCGTGTTTATCAAATTCGGAATAAAATATTTCGAGATTATGTAGTGTACCCATTCTCAGCTTATAAATATAGACACTGCACATCTTATTTCAGTTTATGCTTTGTCTTTAACTGGAAGATTAAACATAATAATTTATAATAACTGTTGCTGATTAGTTACGCATTTTTAACAAACTGCTGTCATTTTCGCGTACATCAATGTAAAAGTCGCAATATTGAACTTGAGAAAAAACGGGTGAAGAAAAAGAAAACCTTGACTGTCCCAAAGAGGACATCTATATCTTTGGTCTGTATCGATAAATTTGTAAAAATACATGAATATGAAACTAAAATGTAATCCCGCTTGTGTTCTCGTTCTTCGTGGTAAATGAATGTAGATGCCAATGATTGAAAACCGCCAATTACGTGTCATGAAAAAGCGTCACTGTTAAACACGGCCATGAAATTTATAATTACAGAGTTATTACTGCATGACCAAATTAAAGTGCCACCGAGTCATAAGTAATAGAATACCAGAAAAAAGTATTTTTTCGCTTAAACTGTGTCCTGTAGCAATAAATATTTTATAAATATCAATGAAAAATACGTTAGTAGATATATATAATAGATAAGTTGAGTGACCTTCGCGCTACTCAACCATTAACAAGCAGACAGCCTGTCGCTATGTATACACATTTATCTTTACTCTATAATAGGTATACACTGTGTAAATATGTAACTAAAGGCTGCCTCTAAGCCATTTGAAACCTTCACAAAGTTAATATTACTCCGGAAAAACCCTCATGCGACCTTAGAATCTTACGACAATACGAGAAAAGGAGATACGTGCCAATTGATTAATTCCATTGTGTTTGCTGCATTTATGTTTATCGAATTGTAATTCAGAAAACCCGGATAATACTGTAGGTAGACCCACGCACTAAGGGTTCTGTGCCTTCCGGTAGTAAAACGCATTAGGAACCTAGATTGTTTCTTGCTTGTCTTGCTGTTTATGACGTCAATGTAGGATAATCCCCGTGTCAACCCTATTTCATAATTTAAAACAATTACTGTACTTTACTCACTAGCAAGGCATGTTAAAAGATGTGATGAATTATTTAAATTGCTCAACATCATCGTCACAATGTCTGTTTCGATGTAGTATTCAAGAAAACTCAATGAAATAAGTGTCAAACTCAAACGTGATTTATGATCTTGCACAGGGATCGTCCATCCCACATTGACCGAGCTGTAGTATTTTTAGCAGTAAAATAAAATACACTGGTACGATAAACATAATTGTAAATATACTTACGGACAAAATATACCTAGATCAACTTAAGAATAACAAATTGATGCAGTTTAATGAGTCCGTCAGTAACGGACGGTGATCCCCAAACTGGTTTATATCGACCCCCAGGGGTCGACGACGACCTGCAAGGGGTCCATGTGAGCAGAAAAAATAAATGTGTGTCCATGATAGGAAAATGGGGGTCCACAATAGTGATCCCATTTAAATAGGTCGTGATTTTAATTTTGGCTTTTTGGATAATGGAATAATCCATATTCATACACGGATGGTAGGCACCTACTTATTACTTGCGTAATATTTTCTTATAAATGCACATATCTTGTATCTATACATTTAAATGATGTTTTAATTTTCTCTGCGGGTAAGTTTTCATTTTGTAAAAAAAAAAACAGCGCTAAATTTTAATTGTAGCCTTTGTCAATTTTTAGCCGACTAGATCTCCAACGTTATCCGTGCAAAAAATCCGAAGATTTCTTGCTTAGTTTTTAGGTGCCAGCGTAAATATTAGGTCCATCCAAAACCGAAAAAATTGCCAAGTGATCTACGAGGCAAAAAAGTTTGGGGACCTCTGGTATAGGTGGAGGTGGTAAGTTCATAAAGATTTCCCTGCTCTTTGATAATATTGACAGCAATTTAAAGCCAGGAAACGATCTTCGGTCAGTGACTCGCCAAACATTTACTCAAGTCCGCTATTATACTAAATATTCTGTGTCAACCGGAATTCCCGTTTTTTCAGCAGTCGCACTTGACTGCGCGCACGTCGCACACAAAACCACACAATTTGCAGAAACCGTTTCGTATCAAGTACACGCCAAACGTTGGCTAAACGCGCTATGACTATGACCAAACGACAATAATGGGCACCTATCTACCTACTTGATTTTCGACGGCCTTTTCAAAGCCGTAACGAATTGTTAGATTGCGTTTGTCATTGCATTTTTCAGGGTACCGTAAGATAAACGGTCACGATTCTATTCCAGGAAGTATTTCTTCCTGATCATTGTCACATGTATACGCGACCTTGCTTTGTAATATGGCCTTCTAAGTGACTTTCACAGAGATCCTATTAAAAATATTTAAACTCGCAATCGGGGACGTTCGTGCATTTGATTTATTCAGCTTGGGCAAAACACAGTCTGGTTTCTTAGTTCTTAGTACTCCGGGTTCATCTTTCAACAAGGTAGGTATAAAGATTTCGATTCCGATAGAAAGCGATGTATTGGTGTCCGCGGCAGCTTTCTCCTACCTTAAGTTTCCATTACATTGACGCCTAAGTCCACAATCCACATCAGCGTTTTCTTTTAATCTTGTAATCGGGAAGTAGAGCTTGATATTATCCAAATCCAGCACCATGAAATTGATTCATGGTGACCGCGGGATTAAACATAAATAATTATGTAAAAAAGCGCGACTGGCTGTTCACAATGGAGTGTGAGCCCCTACTCTGATGTGTGGTAGTGAATGTTGGGTGTGGCAGGACAAGCATGAAAGTCGTATAAATGCAGTTGAAATGCGCTCTTTACGTAGTATGTGTGGTGTGAAACTGATTGATAGAGTAAGGAATGAAAAGGTCACAGAAAAATGTGGACTAAAAGAAGATGTAGTGACACTAGTGAATAAGATTGAAAAGGGCATGCTTCGATGATCGGTCATTTGGAAAGGATGGATGGAAGAAGATTGACGAAAGAGATATACAGAGCAAAAGTCGTCGGAGGGTCGGAAGAGGCCGCCCTAGGCGTACTTCTTCGAATCAAATCAGAGAAATACTGGAAAAGTGCCGGATCTTAAGTACCCGTACGTACTTACGTACGTACGTACCGACGTGCATGCATGACTCGATGTATGAATGTGGAAGAAACGAAGGAGATTTGTCAGGATCGTAGCAGGTGGAAAGAAATGGTCTCTGCCTACCCCTCTGAGAAACAGGCGTGATTTAAGGTATGTATGTATGTAATTATATTTAAAAAAAGATTACCTAGCTAATCGCGTACTAATATAAATGTTAAAAAATCCGGTCAAGAGCGAGTCTGAATCGCGCCGAGGGTTCCGTATTTAAGATAATATGGTTGGATAACGCAAAAGAAAGAACTCATTTCGTTATAAAATGTATAACTGTTATAAAACAGAATTCCTAAGTTTTTGTTATTTCTCAAAAACTGTAAATAATGAACACTTCATTTTATTTTTCCCATAAAATATAAAAAAATATCTATATACGTGACATTTTTTCGGATTTTTGATTAATAAACTTTGGCTATACATAAATCAAAAAGTACATCACATTATTTTTTAATTGTTTTGAAATGTGCCGATTGAGCTCTTTCACATGACACCCCATTTGCTATAATCAAACCACTTTCATTTTTCAACCCCCCATTTATTTATTCATATTCCAATATAAAAACAGATGCGGTCAAGCAAGTTACATACTATTTTGCCAAATTTCAAGTTGATAGCATTTGTAGTTGCTGAAAAAGGGATGCCCTTGGATCGCATAAATTGTTTTAGACTATTATTGTTTCGCATAATTGATTTTGAATAATTTGTATTGGCATAATAGTACTGTCGCAAAATAATACTTTGGCCTAATACTTTTTTGGCTTATAACGCTATTAGAATAATTTCAGTTGGACTAATTTGTATTAGACTAATACTCATTATGCATATTATTGTTTGGGCTAATAATTATTTGTTATATTTGTCATTAACCATAATTTCAGTTTTCTAAATGAATAAAATACAGTTTCGTTGTTACATATTAGGTAAGGAGTAAAATGGGATAAAGGAGTTAAATTAGGTCACGTTAGGTACAATAGGTTGGGTTAGGTTAGTATGATATCCAGGCGCGAAGCGCCCAAGCAATGCAGAATATGAGGTCCTCCAAGCGGACCTCCGTCGACCTCGCCTTAGTTCCTAAATATATATAACCACAAAACCAAAACTAACCTTTTCTCGTAGTACATCAACGAATTTCGCTATAGCAATTGTATTGCTATGTGCCATTTGTACATGATTATTTTTTAGGACAATACTGTTATGCATTTTGTAATGATGCCAATTTATTATTATGACTTTTTGTATTTATGCTATTTGACGTTAGTCTTCATGACGATTATGCTTTTTGTATTTATGCTTTTTAATTTTATGCGTAAAGATGATTATGCACATCGCTTTTTCGGCTAAAAGCAATTATGCGTAACAATATTATTACAAATAATTTTATGCCATCCAATAGAGAACCGCTGAGAAAACCTGCTGTGACATACAGACAGACAGACAACGTAGTCTCACAATAAGGGTTCTTTTTTTACCATTTTGGTACGGAACCCTAAAAAACGATGTTTAGCTGCGTGTTGTCGTTCCTTATTTATTATAATACCATTCTAAGCAATCATCAATATGACTTTCGAAAGGGTAGCTCGACCACGTTGGGGTGTTTCATTTTAATCTTGTAAAAATAAATACCTGTAGCCGCAACTTTCTTAGATTTAAGTGAAGCCTTTGATTTTGTCGATCACTCGATACTATTGCATAAGTTAGAGAGATATGGTATCAGGGGCAATACTTAGGATTGGATACGTAATTATCTGACCTACCGTTACAGTACACAGATATACGAACCTAGTATAAATGGTGAACTGAAAATTACAAGATCATTAAGGAAGAGTAAGGGACCTAAAATACGCCGTAGCCGTAGCGCAATTTTCGGCGTATTTTACGTCCCTTACTCTTCCGACTGTACATAAATGAATATAAATGAATGTTTGTTTTGTGTTGTGATTGATGTGTATAATATTATTATCATTTTGAATGACCGATGTTATAACAGTGAATTTCTAGTTTTATTTTCAATATTTCATGCCCAAGATAGAACATAAGCACATCCTGTACCACTAAGCACTGTCCGAATACTGTGTTCTTGCAATAAACATCTTTGTCTTTGTCTTGTCTTGTGTAAACCGTTTTATGACAATGCTGACTCAAAAGTGTCTTGTCTAGTCCTATTGGTATGCTAAATTTACGTGAACAGTCGGCGGGCTAATTTAATTAGGATGCCCTCTTTTAATTACGATTTCCGTAGGTAACGTACCCTAAAATATTCGTGGTAATTTAATATTGGCTCTTTAATTGGCGCATATGCAAAATAAAGTCTGTTAAGTGAAATCAATGAAAGCTCCATATTATTGTAAGAAAAATGTATTGTTTTTTACACATACACATTTCAAAAAACAGCGCTCTCACACTAAACCTTGACATTTCGTGTGAAAACGGATATATTAATTGTTCGACTAACAATTTTCTATTATGTATAAATACATACATCCATACATTAAATGAAATCTAGCCTGTTTCCCAAACGGGTAGACAGAGACCACTTATTTCCATCCGCTACGATCCTGTCAAGTAAATCATCATTATTAAATAATTACGAATTTGTGGCTCTTGCATTGGAGACCATGGGACCTTGGTCAGCTGATATGAAAAGCTTTATTAAGGCCCTGTCATCCCGGCTCATAGACTCCTCCGGAGATCCTACAGCTGGTGCTTACCTCCCCAAAGGATTGAGCTATCCAGAGACGTAATGCAGCCAGTGTAATAGGAACCATGCCGCGAGTGGACCTGCTAGAGGGGGTGTTCTTTTTATTATAGTGGTGATTATTATTTATATTTTTAATATTTGAGTAGCATAGTTTTATTTTAATTTAAATACGTTTACTTTAAATTTTTAACTGTATTATTTTTGAATTCTGTAAATACGTTACTGTAATAAATTCCCAGTAAATCATTATTTGATATCAAAAAGACGCGGTTGTTATAAATTATTAAAAAAGCGATATGGTAGGCTCGCCCGGCTAAAGATCTCGCGCGCGCGCAAGATACAGCCCGTACTTACACATAAATGTACAGAGAACTAAATTCATGAAATTAAAGGGAAAAATTGACAGACTACGAGTTTTCCTTGTAAACTATTTGATGCACTATTTCATAATACACTATGTATAATTGTATAATTGTATATATTTTACTGTCAAATCGTTAAATGACAGTATGGTTTGTTTTGATACAATTCAGCAATTGGGATACACAAATTTTTGACAATGTATGAATATTTAAAAACCTTTTCGAGGAATAGGCTTCTCAAATCGATCCTTGTAGTTAGATTAAAAAAAAATGTTACAATAAATTAATTATAATAAAATTAAGAAATTACCTTCATGTGACTTCTAAATGCGGCCCGAATCAACCTCTTTTGTGGTTTTACATAACAGTAGATTGTTCAACGAGGGACTAAAACAAGCCATAATGACACGAGATTTTTAGTCACCCAAACGGAGCGCGGGTGACTATAGTTCGAGTGTCATTATGGTTGTTTAGTCTCGTGTTAAACACTCTGCTTTTCACTTTGAATGCGAGAAAAGAAAACGACGTTCTATACAAAATTACAATATTGATTATAAGATAACAAAGTTTCTTTCAAATTTGTTCTGCGGTTGTTTTTTTTTTGTAAAGAGACGCTTTAAATGCTTGCATATTTAGCCAATATGTTCAAACTTGAAAATATTTTAAAACTAATTGGAGCATGCATAATAAAATGAATTAATCCTTAATATAATTATATACATTCATATTCTTAATCAATAATAGTGTTTCACGAAATTAAATCTTTTTTTTTCTGGCGATAATCCTCCATTTACAAACACTGTAATTGGTTGTTTAGGGGTTTCCAAAGTAAATTAAAAAAAACTTCTTTAATCCCTAGAGATTAATAAGGTAACATTTTAAGAGCATGAGAAGTGAAAAACATTAAAACCTCTCCAATATTTTATTATATAAGTACAATTTAGATATTTAGCTGACACCTACGTTTGAAGACAGCTGTTTTCATGACAACTTTATTTGTTTACAAATTGACTGTAATTCTTATGATGGAATTAATATATTAAACGAGACCATCCATTCCTCTTTTGAGTTAAGTGTGATGAATTTTAAAAATTTGTGTGGTAAGGTTTTCTAGGAGGTTCAACACGACGGCAACAACATTTATTGTAGAAACTTATGATTGGAAGTATGGAATCCGCCTTTTCAACAAATTTAATGTGATTGTGTTAAGTAAATCTAGTCTTGAAATAAGGGTCATGTAGGAACTGTTGTATTAAATAATGAGGTCTAGGTAAATAAGCAATGGTTGAATGCTTATAATACTCTGAAATAATAAATAAATATATCGTATTGCGATTGTTTGTTTATATTATGTTTGGATGACGTTCGTCTGTTGTGGTTGTTTTTTTAGTTCATCCCATAAGGGATAGGCAAGGATCAAAGATCATACAGCCAATTCTTCTTTTTTGTATTTTTCCGATATCAAATCAAATAAAGGCCTAAGGCAGTTCTTTAGTATTATGACTTTGAAAATAAATCATAGATAATAAAAATCGTCTTTCTAAATCTTAAACGAAGTATACCCATTTTTAGGGTTCCGTACCAAAATGGTAAAAAGGGAACCCTATGGTGCGACTGCGTTGTCTGTCTGTCTGTCCTTATGTCACAGCAGATTTTCTCAGCAAATACAAATGCTATCAACTTGAAATTTGGCATAGTTGTACAACTTGCTTGCCCGCATCTGCTTTTAGTAAAAAAAAAATGAAATTAATTTTGATGATGATGATAGTGATGAAGATGATGATGATCTTTCCGACCGTTTTCGGCCATGGCGACCACTACGACTGTCTTCGATGGTGCACCCGAAGATGGCTTATGGAACCAAATAATAAATAATTCAAAAGGGGTCTAGAATGGGGGCTTGAAAAATGAAAGCGGTTTGATTATAGCAAATGGGGTGTCATACGAAAGAGCTTAATTTGTACATTAATATTTTTTTAATTCCTGTGATGTACTTTTTTGTTTTATACCGAGAAATGTACAAAAAAAAATCCCTCTTATCTCCGAAGTCTATTAATACAAAATATGAAAAAATCCTGACGTATAGATAATTATTTATTTAGGTTTTTTCTAAATAGCTCTGCCATTTTGTCATAGTAAGTAGGCGAGGTTACATTTATTTAAGAAATTATTTACATTTATTTAAGAAATTATTTTAAATACTTAGCAATAAAAATAACACTTTTAATCATGGAATGCTTCAAATTACACCCATTTTTAACAATGTACGAAAATTTCAAATCCATTTCGAGGAATAGGCTTCTCAAATCAATCCCTGTAAGTAGTTAAATTAAAAAAATATCTACAATGAATTAATTATAATAAAATTAAGAAATGACCTTCATTTGACTCCTTAATGCCGGTCCGAATTGCAATATATCAACCTCTTTTGTGGTTTTACATAAACATATAAAACCTCGTGTGGTTGCCGAGTTAGAATAGTGCCACTCCATGTCTTCCCGTGGATGTCGTAAGAGACGACTAAGGGAATAAAGGCTTGTAGTACTGTTAGGCGATGGGCTTGCAACCTGTCACTAATACGCTGGTAAACATCTTAGCCTAATTGTGCAAATTGTGGTTATAGAATTATCAACAAGTTTTTAGAGATGTTTGTAATTCTGTAGCTCTGCCTACCCCACTCTGGGAACGAAGGCGTGAGATTATGTATGTATGTGTATATAAAACCTCTCCAATATTTTATTTTTTAAGTACAATTTAGATATCTAGCTGACACCTACGTTTGACTTTGAGCACAGCTGTTGTCATGTCAAATTTATTTGTTTACAAATTGACTGTAATTCTTATGATTATGGTGGACCGCCATTAATTAAAAGAAGAAGAAGAATATATTAATGAGACCATTTCTCTTTTGAGTTATGTGTGTTGAATGTTAATATTTGTGTGGTGAGGTTTTCCAAGAGGTTCAAAACGACGGCAGCATCAACATTTATCGCAAAAACTCATGATTGGAAGTATGGAATCTGCCTTTTCAACAAATTGATAGTGATTGTGTTCAGTAAATCTAGTCTAGAAACAAAGTTCATTTAGGTAGTGTTGTATTAATTGAGGTGTAGGTAATTAGCAATGGTTGAATGCTTATAATAAAATGCTCTGAAATTGTAAATTATGTCGTATTGCGATTGTTTGTTTACATTGTTTGAATGACATTCGTCTTTTATGACTTTGAAAACAGATAACAGATAATAAATAATCGTCTTTCTAAATCTTGGACGAAGTATAGAGTCATCCCACAATAACTCTGCAATGAGGTGACAACAGTAGAAATCATAAGTTTGTTTATGGCAATACTGATTTTTAGTCACACAACACGTTTTGATACTTAAATTAAAAGTATAGCTCTAAATTATTATGTACTACGCGCGGCGTTTTATATTTCCCAACCGATCCTTACTCTATCTATGGAGGTATGTTGTAGAGGCCAGTATATGGGATTTCACTAACAAAAACTTGCAGAACTCATTTTATTAGGCTTAGAATATTAACTTTTATACAGGTGTCCTGTATTTAGAGGTCCCAATCAACTTGTGTAAAGACAAACCTTTGCTCTATCTAAACAGCCTAACCTAGTTTATATCGTGTTTTTTAAATCAGTAAATGTAGCCCAAAAACACGATCACAATAAAGTGAAATTCAAGCAATCTTGAGAAAAAGACAAAATAAATCAAAAAGTTACTAATAAGAAACGATAAGAAACTAGAAAGGGATGCTTTTGGATAATCAAAAATATTTTTATAAATTAAGTCTTGTACTTTTCTCTTTACCTACGATCTTAATACCTGTGACATAAGGACGGTCAGAAGGACTGCAGAGTGTCAGCAATATGGCTCGGTTTTGCCCTTCGGGTACGGAACTCTAAAAATAAATATAATACTCGGTGTGTGCGTCTGACTCGCGTATCACGACTTGCACTTATTGGCGACTATATTAATATTTGCTGTAATTTATGTTTTCTTTATTCCACGAGGTAATGTCATGCGAAAATTCAGAGGTAGAGCACCTTGAGTGCATCCGAATCTCCCCAGGCATATTCTGCGATTAACATGGACCCATGGGGATGATTCGGATGCCCCTTGACGAGTTCTACCTCTAGACCATAGGTTCCAAAAGTGGTCCCTACCGCCCCTCTGTGGGCCTTAGCCCTCAGAAAAATGTTGGGGGTGCTGAAGCTATTCAGGGGGCGCTGCCTGTATTGATAAAATATAATAAAAAATATAAAAATGCAAGCTAAGGTAGAGTACGAGTAGAGTAAAGTAGATTTTGCAATCAATATATTTAAGAATAGCCAAACTTAAGGGGCAGTGGGCGGGGCACATTGCTCGCAGGGCTGATGGCCGATGGGGTCAGAAGGTCCTTGAGAGGCGTCCGCGGACCGGGAGACGAGCTGTATATAGGCCTCCAACAAGATGGAGTGACGACCTTGTAAAGATCGTGGGAACGCGGTGGATGCGAAAAGCACAAGACCGGTCTGAGTGGAGAGCCTTGGGGGAGGCCTATGTCCAGCATGATGATGATGATGTTTTAGTGCTTTCACAGCAGTCAATGGTAGCTAGTCATAACAATTACCATTCCTCATAGGAAGGTAGCATTTTTTTGTAAGTAAAAAGGTAGGTTTTAGGGGGGGTTATATTTCGAAATGTTTTTTTTGTAGGGGGGGCGGTCAGCTAAAAAAGTTTGGGTACCTATAGGTAGGTACTCTAACTTTCGCAATGATATCATGTTTTATTATATACGTAACTAACTGTGAATTCATTTGTAATGCAAATCGTTCGTCTTCGATTTTAAGAAAATGTTTTGGTTTATTAAAAAAAACATTGATATAGATAAGAGCTAGATGGTTAGTAATTCGTCAATAAATTGAATGAAGAGTCGTTTGTAAAATAGTCTAGCTATTATATAGATCTCGACGACAATTTCTCTGCGACGACTGCGCGGTTAGGTAAATGTTGGTGGTATCGTAGCTTTAGCCATGAAAATGATTTCACACGTGATATTATAATGTAAAGACATAGAAGTTTTTGTGGCAAAAACGTCAATTAACTACGGACTTTCTCTCGATATAAAATTTATTGATAACTGTTTCAAATATTTATTTCAAAGTGACATTTCATATTAGATAGATACAAATTTAGTTCACCGGATTAATAAGAAATTAACTAAAATGCTGATCACTACCCATCGATGTTATATAATGATAGGTAATATTTAATTTAAGTAATTCATAGGCATAGTTTTTAGGGATTGGGATTGTAATAACAATAGGAAAATATGCGACTGGGTATACTGACTGGGACTGGGCCCGGTGGCTGAGTTAGGTTTGGGCTAAGTTAAGATTTTCAAAGGGGTCGATTAGGCCCATGGGCTGAGTTGACTATAAAATTATATAAATAAATTTCGAAGTGGCCATTTTGGCCCGCCGGCCGAGTGAGGCGTAGGCTGAGTTAACATGTTAAATGTAGAGAAAACTCCCAAGACTCAGAAACAAAATATACTCGCGCTCAACACACAAATATTGAAAAATCTGACCGAGAATTGAATACGGCACCGCTAGCTTTGTAGGCACTATACAGTACAACTAGGCTAACTGCGTCGTCTTACCTGTATCTTAAGTATGGAATGGAGGTGTCTCCACCATGATATAGGACCTAGGGGTACTTTTCACGAAGTACTTACACCCTAACTTGTTATTTAGGTAAAACTATTCTTATCAAAATTATGAGTGACCCCCTACTTCGTTTACCGACATCTTAGTCACAGAAACCTCAGACACCCACTCGATAAACAGTCGCATGTCCTTAGCCCTATACTATCCTAACTACGCCTTAACCCGAAGGTAAACCTATTATACTGATGAGGACAAAATACTTGTCCCGCCCCGCTCACTACTATGTTTTGTCCCTCCGCCGCTCGTGTGAGTAACGGTGCGTCTGTGTGTCATTCAGGCGGACGGATAGTGTCATTGTCATTTTATAGCCCGCGATTATCCTATTACGGGTGATGCTCTTGCCCGGTCGCGTAAATACTTGATCAAATGATCTTTGATAGGGTCACTCAGACATTGACTGTCTTTGTGCTGCTTTATAACTTTAACGTTATCGCAGTGTTGCATAGAGTCCCTTATTGTAACGTTACATCATTTCACCAACAAAAAATACTGATCAACAGTACCTGTATAATTGTTTTAATATTTCAGCGGAACCAATATTAAAGAAGTCATGCCTGTCTCCAAAGGACATATTACAAGTATACGGCATAGAAAGCGAGCCTGGCGTCATAACGATCAATCCGCAGACTTTCTTGGACATGTGTCCTGCGCTGGTGTACCAGCTGGACCAGCGCTCCTGCTACAAGACGGAGGCCCCGCCCGCCAAGCTGGAAAAGAAATGGAGTAAGTTATTATCAAACGTGACTTGCGTTAGAATAATGATACGGTTTTGATAAACATATACTGATACAACCAAAATCAAACACTTCCCGATTATTCGCAAACAAATCGCTAACGAATGTCAATTCTGTTCGGATTACAGCTTGGATATACGCTACCCTGAGCATACTGGTGATTAGTGCCACCGGCCTCCTGGGCGTGGCGGTGGTGCCGCTGCTGAAGTCCGCCATCTTCAGCCAGGTGCTCCACTTCCTGGTGGCCGTGGCCGTCGGCACCTTGTGCGGGGACGCCCTGCTTCACCTGCTGCCACATGCGCTGAAATCGCACGGCCCCCAATCGGAGCCGCAAGAAGAAACCGAAGTTATACTAAAATGTAGTGTGACTTTTCTCACTATTCTGTTCTTCTATGCAGTTGAAGCTGTGATGCAAACTTTACATGGCGGGCACGCACACTCTCACGACGCTCTCGCTCCAACCATCGTAGAAATGAAGACGGAATCAGCTAAACAAATAGACCCAATACCAATAGAATTAGGTGCCATGATGCCGGGGTCGCCGACACCGCCGGCCGAAAGACCGATGACTTCGACGGCTCTGATGGTGATCGTCGGCGACGGCCTGCACAACTTGACCGATGGGCTGGCCATCGGCGCCGCGTTTAGCGGAGACCCGGTCACAGGTTTCGCCACGGCATTGGCAGTCTTCTGCCACGAACTTCCTCACGAGCTAGGTGATTTTGCCGTGCTGCTGCGCTCGGGCATGAGCATCAAGCGCGCGCTGTACTACAACTTGCTCTCCTCCGTGCTCAGCTTCATGGGCATGGCGGGCGGCATATGGCTGGCGGAGGATCACGAGTCGGCGTCCCAGTGGATCTACGCCGCGACAGCTGGTACCTTCTTTTACATAGCCCTGGCTGATCTGGTGCCAGAAATTAACGAAAACAATCACGGGAAAAGTATGAACCTTTTCTTAGCGATTCTCGGTATTCTTACGGGAGGCATCATTATGTTACTCATCGCGCTCCACGAAGACTCTATACAATATCTATTTAGAAATGCAGAACAGTAAACTAGATAACGTATAGTAATCTTATTGTAATGTGATATTTGTACTCACGGTTGTTCAAATTGTTCGTATTTAGTAATAGTAAGATTAGCTCAAACGGGTAAAATAGTACTTCGCCAGATTTATAAATCCGTCTTTTTTGAAAAACATTTAAATTGAATATAATATCATTGGAGACCATAAAAAAGAATGCGTATATTACGCAAAGGTTTGCGAAACGAGTATGATTATTTGTAACTGTGTTATAAAGCTGCTAACTAGTATAAAAAAACAGATTAAGTTCTTCCATTTCATATGGTTAAATTGATTCATTTTAGATAACTACAGGGTGTAGAAGACGTTCCATCGTAAAGAAAAGATCATATTATTAGAAATTGAAGCTTATTATACAAAACATAGGTTGACATAAGCGCTTAGTGTACCTATACAATAATGCACCTGAAATCCGCGCGGTCTAGTTTGGCGCAAAGCCTTAGGCGCGCGCGCTGTGGCCCGCACCGCACCCCGGGATATGATTCCGCGTGTGCACTTTAAAACCAACTTGCCACCTTTTATACCTTACGTTTTTAGGAAATAAATCTACGGAATTTCTGTCTAGTACAATGGTCTGAACAAACTGTTTACTACATTTTCGATAGACCGGCCATTACACTGTACATCATTGACATGACGTAAGTATAATTTACTGCACCTCTTCATAAATGCCAATGAAGCTCAACTTACCTGTATGGCTTAGTAGTAGCCTGAATCTGTTCAAAATATTATATCTCCCAAAAATCTGTAGATACCGTAAAATTTATATTCAGTCTAAACTAAAGTTGTTCTTATTAAATCTTTTGTTCAACCGGAAGCGTATCGCTGCTTATACGTACTCGAAATTTGATTTGAACGTAAGGTCTGTTCATTCTTACTTATCTTATATAGTAAACAACTTTCTAACCTCAAAATGAACCTTTTTTGGCTAAAACAGCTCTTTTATCGTAAATAAAGTAAACTGAATAAACATTATGGGCATGAATTGGCTTAATGTATTGTCTGTGATTGCTTTATTTTGTTTCAAATAGGTGTTTTAGCCAAAAAAGATTCATGTTGAGGTTAGAAAGTTGTTTACTATATAAGACAAGTAAGAATGAACAGACCTTAGTTACTTGGCCAATTAACGCAACTGCCATAGACTTTTCCCCATTTTTTTAACTGCAACAAAGTCGGCAAACCATTTTTGCGAAAAAAAATCAGCCAACGTACTTCGGTCAATTTATAGAAGACGATTCTAGTTTTTTTTAGCATACCTAAATATTCCTCATTTAATGATTACAGTTTCGACTTGGGCTCGTAATTCATATTACTCGTATATAAAATAAATATACTCTTTAATGATGAATTCCTTCGAAAGCAGTTTAATCTTAACAGCAACGCATAACATAAACATCTATTGTATATTTCAGTTAAATCTCATCATTAAGAAAGTTTGATTACAGTGGAGAAGGGTGAAATGAAACAGTACAGAATCATAATAGTTCGATTACCTAATGATAATTATTCCGCCCCAAGCTTAACGAGCGGCATAAGCGTGACTAATTAAAACATAGTTTGTATTTACTGCTAACAAGGCTAGTAACTGGTCAAGTCAATGAATGTCGAGGATCTTAGACCGTCCAGTTCCGCTAAGTATCGCCATCTTTGAACCTCATCTTCGTAAAGTCGAAGTGTTTTTTATGACTGGATGAATGAAAGCGTTAGTTTATTAAGAAAGTGATGTAGATTAGGTGGCTATGAAGTCTAAAATAATTACAAAACATGCCTTATTTTAGTTAGGTATATATTTATACCAATTGAATTATATTTACAGAATTGTTTTATCTCACGAAAGCGGGTTTGCCATACTTGTAGTTGTAACCAGGGACCGTATACCGATATTATTTTCATACAAAAATACCGGTATTCAATTTCGTTATCTCGCATATTATTGAATATTTTTGCTCTTCAATGAATTTATATAATATAATAGTGTTATTACCTAAATTACAGTCGAAAATATCAAGGAAATACTGCAGATTAAGGATGATATTTAAATTTAAATTAATACCGGTATTGATCCCTGGTTGTAACACGTACTTAAGCGGCCACATAAGCGGACAAATAAGCGGCCTTTACACGGTAAAGTTCGGACCGCGGGAAACGCCACGCGCCATTCCACGCGCCAGTCCGAACTGTAGGTTTTTTACTATTTTACTATTACAGTTCCATTTACACGTACGGTTCGGAGCAAAGATTGGAATGGCGCGTAGCGTTTCCCGCAGTCCGAACTGTACGTGTGCAGGCCGCTATACTCGAAGACTACGGGTCGCGCAGTGCGCACTCAGAGACAATGTGCAGGTGCATCTACCTACACACATAAGTACTTATGGCATACCCGCTTTCGTGAGATAACGCAACTGTACCTGTCCTGGGGTTCTACTTTACAAAATCTAGGTTTGAATTAACGTTTTCGTCATCTCTTTCCCCGATTTATTGTCGAATGAAGAGTCAAAGGTTTTGGGCATCTGAAGTTCGATTTTAGTGCTTCCTAGTGACCAGCCTAGAAATAACGTAACTGCAAACTTATTGGTTTTTCAAAGTGGGCTCTAGGGAGACACGGGGACATATTATGTAATGTAGGTTCGATTATTTTTTCATGCAGCTTGTCAGTAGACGGAACCAACTATTTAGCTCTAAAACAATTACAAGTATAAATTTTAATCAAGTAAGTTAGGTAAGAATATGAGTTTATATATTAAGATATCGTATAAATACCTTATTGGAGCAATAACTTGTGGACAGGCTAGATATGTTTGTATATGTTTGTAAGGATTTAATTGCAGTGTAAATGTAAATTAAAGTTAAGTATGTGAATGTGTTAACATAAGTGCTGATTAGTATCGTAAGGAACTTAATTTAAATAAAGATAGCTATATAAGCATGAGTCCGAGTAATAAGTAGATAAGAAATATTGAAAACGAATGTTAATGTAGCAAAAATGAAGTTATCTTAGTACTGTAACATTTATTGAAAGTACCATCTTGTCAGTGTCAATAATAGTACATTGTTGTAGAGGTTAAAAAGTAAGCAATAGACGGACGAGTTAGTTCGAGGGCCTCCGCTACGAGTCCATCTATTGCACTTTTGGCCGAGGCTTAACACAGTGCTTTTCACGACTACTGCGAGGAAATAAAAATCAATTCTTATAATAAATTTACAAGGCACTAAAAATTTTACGCCTTTCCGCCAATTTTTTTTTTTTTTTTAACGATACCGTTAGAAGGCCTGCTCTTGATGAATGAGCTACATATGAAATTAAATTGGCCACTGAGAAGTCGTTTTATTTTTAATAATTATCATCCCTTCACAGATAGGCAAAGGAATCAGATTCCATACAGTTATTTTTAATTATCTGAAATATAGTTTATGGCACGGTCAGAATCGTCAGTTTAAAAAACGCCTTTGAATGACTGGCCACTAAGAACGGTATCGTTAAAAAAAAGTAAATATTGGCGGGAGAGCGTATTTTTTTTTAGTGTTTTGTAAATTTATTATAAGAATTGATTTTTATTTCCTCGCAGTAGTCGTGAAAAGCACTGTGTTAAGCCTCGGCCGAAAGTGCAATAGAGGACTCGTACTTTCTAGGGCCTCCGCTAGGCATCGGCCCTTGAACTAACTCGTCCATCTATTGCTTACTTTTTAACCTCTACAACAATGTACTAATTGTACTATAAGTAGTTTTGCTTTTAGACAATGCCTTACACGTAAATCGGAAGTTAAAAAAATTGTCCAGATGTTTGGGATTTCATGTTTGAATAATCTATTGGCTCTAGGAAACATTTTAAATAAAACAGGGCCTCTATTCTACCGGGTGGTAAAACCATGTTGCCTTTGACATGTGATCATATTATAAATAAGAGCTATAGTAACGTTTACAACACGATGACATGTCAAAGGCAATAATATAGTTTTAACCAGCAGAATAGCAGCATAAGAATAAACAATAACTACACGTAGAAGCGAATCTCCTTTACCCAGGCCCCAAATGCCGCGCTTTTAATACCTACTTCCCCTTCAACCCGCTACGCCCCTCTGTCTTCCGCGCCAAAAGTCAGGGCTGTCACTTGTGAAATATTTTAATCGGTTTATGGATATGTTATACAAGTTTAGTCTCGAAATGTTATTTATGTTTTCCTTCAACGTGAAAACATTGTTGCAAAATGAGTTTTTTACATTTGACGTTAAATTAGGTAATAATATTTTCGATGATAGAAGGATATCTCCAGAAAATTTAATGGCTTATGTGGCTATTAATCATCATAAAACACAGAAACGAATCTATAAATAAACAACCTTTTAAGCTCAATAAGTTTTAAGTATAGTCTGGGATCCGGAGTTACTTTTTACGTTCCTTTCCGGATCATAAATTTCAATTTTTATTAAGTTGAAAAAGCTTTATTACAAAATACTATTTTTTTCTATTAATTCGTTTTTAATGTTTCCGTTTTTTATGTTCAACATCTAGGGGATGTACTATTTAACAAATAAAACTCCTTCATTCAATCAATTACCTATTTCTAATTATTTTGCCGTAAATAGTCGTTCACTTTTTAAAACACTATCTTAGTTCAACCATAAACACTAAAATCAACATAAATACGAAAACCAATTCAAGACACAAAAACAATATCTTGGTTAATACATAATATATTCCGTCTGTGACGCCCCTGACTGACTAGACACCTCAGGTGTCGCCAGGCGGTAGGTATTTAACGCGCCGAGCGCGCGTCCGGAGCCGGGAGTTTCGCTTCTACGTGTAGTTATTGTTTATTCTTATGATAGCAGCCCTGATGACATCCATTGCTGTGGATGCCGTAATATTATCCTGCCACTTCTGTAAGCCTGGTTGCACACTGCGTTATACAGCACATTTTTCAATGCTAATAAAATCGAAGAGCAACCGAATACGGCAAGATTTGTATGGAAAAAACGTGCAGTACAGTGCAGTGTGAACGCCCCCGTTCACACTGCACTGTACTGCACGTTAAACACGCAAGATTATTATATTTAAGGCTAGACAAAATGTATTTAAGGAAAGTTAACAACTGCAAAATCCTGCAGCTATAAAAGCGGCCTGCACACTACAGAGTTCAGACCGTGGGTGGGAAACGCCACGCGCCATTCCAATCTTCGCTCCGAAACGTACGTGTAAATGCAACTGTAATAGTAAAGTAGTACAAAATGTGCGGGTCGGACTGGCGCGTGGAATGGCGCGTGGCGTTTCCCGCGATCCGAACTTTACGTGTAAAGGCCGCTATTGTTTTAGTCATGGTGTTGTATTGTTTTTACGGGCGCCATTCCTGTCAAGTAAATAAGAGCTATATTAACTTTGACAATACGAAAACATGTCAAAAGCATACAGTTTTACCAAGTAGAATAGAGCTCCTGGCAGAATGTATATACAGTATTCCCAGCTTCTTAAAAGCTTTCGGCTGGCTATCGCTATCACGCTTGCACTCGCAACAGACAGTACATTTGTACTCAGTGTCAAAAAACAAAGATTGCCGAAGCTATTAAGAAAATGGTAGCACTGTAATTGACATTGGCGAAGACGCGACAGCTTACTTTCGCCCAAAATGTAAAGAAGAGCGTCCTTTACACGTAAAGTTCGGCCCGCGGGAAACGCCACGCGCCATTCCAATCTTCGTTCCGAACCGTACATTTTTTACTATTTTACTATTACAGTTGCATTTACACGTACGGTTCGGAACGAAGATTGGAATGGCGCGTGGGGTTTCTTGCGGTCCGAACTTTACGTGTGCAGGCTGCTAATAGGTTTGATTTCTGCCTACCTGGATTCTCGTATACAAGTCACTCATGAACTCGACGTTGACTCGCCAGAGATTTACCCATCGAGTGAGAGCATACAGTTTTTAAGAGCATAATTTAACACCTTAGATCTTTAACGTTCGTAAATTGCCACTTTTCTAGCCTCAATGGTTCGCTACTTTACGACGTACGGAGCGCCAGGCCATTATTGTGTCACTGTGTATGTAATGTTGATAATTATATTATAATAATATTATGTATTTAATGCGGATTTCAGAAAAGGACTGTCTACCAGCGACTTCCCCAAGCATAAGTTTGTTTAAATTATAAAAGTGTGACAGTGAACAAAGTAATACAAAAAATTAAAATGGGTTGCCTTTTTTTTGTCGACTTCAAAAAGGGAGGAGGCTCTCAGTTCGTCAGAAACTTTTTTAGGATTCCGTTCCAAAATGGTGAAAAACTGGTCAAGTGCGAATAGGATACGCGCACCGAGGGTTCCGTACCGCCGCACAAAAGGCATTATTATATTCTCCAATTTGAATTCGATTTCGTATCGAATCACCGCGAGCCCAACTCACACTTGACCTTTTTTTTGTATTTGTATGATCTTTTTCAGGGTTTGTAAAATAATCATACCTTTACATTAAGTATAATTATAAAAAACTATAAAAAAGATTTGCAATTATGATCAGGTGATATAACTAAAATTATTAATTATAATATGTTTAAATCCAGGTTATGTTAACCAATCTGCTAAATTAGGTCAATCTAGCTTTTACTTATAGGTTAGGTTAGGTAATAGTTGCGTCAAGGCGCGAAGCGCCATAATACTCCAGCGGTTGAACAAAAATAGGTTTTGATAAAATTAGAGTTTGTTCTTTTTTGATATGTCGTTGTAGGTATGTTAAATAACAATAATCTAAAAAGTTAGAAAATTTTAGTAGGGGGTTTCGGCCATATTGATATATTTTAATTTTTGCCAACAGCTCTGTAAATATAGAATTAGAGTTTTAAAAAACTGTGGCATATCGTATAACAGTTTAATTTCTTTACAATATTCTGATTTTAGAAATCTGGAACACTTGCATTGTGGTAAACAAAAAAATGCTGATTATTTTGTTAATAAAGAATTAGAGTAGCTGATATCGCACAATTATGATATAATCGATCAACTTAATATACTGGAAAAAAGTTAGAAATGTAGACCATCGGCGTGTCCAGATATTAATTTCTGGTGAAGCAGTAAAGCCAATATTGAATTAGAGTTTGTAGAGTTAATCATAAGCAGTCATGACAATGATCTCAGTTACCAAACAAAAGATTAGAAATATAAAATCAAGGCGACACTAAATAATGATACGTAAGCACTCCGTGCGTTAAAAACGTATAATTCAAACGCGCGGCGTGTGCGCGCCTCGCTGTAGGAGCGATCAGCGGTGGCGGGGTTGCGCCCTTGACTGCGGCGCGGCCACGATCCCATCACGTTACTCGAAAAAAATTGCAAAGCCGTTAAGTACTACAAACACAAAAAACTAACTCAAAAAACAACAAGTATGAACTAATTTTCTATTAAAAAAGTTATTTGGCGCTGTCTTAAAAGATTTTTAGTAGGTATTAACTCTTTAATTGCCTGTTCTTAAGAACCAATCAAGTTCGGTTCCGAAGCCGTATCTACAAACAAAATAGACCTTAAGACAAACTTAACTTTGCCGTTGGAAAACTGTTATTCCCATACATCGAAATAGGTCGCGGTCAGTTTACCAACACCACAAATAACACCAAATAAATAATTACGTGTATGGGAGGTAACCTAAACTTTTTTCAAGATTTTATTTTACCTCTTTGTCTGCATGACTTGTATGTATATCCGTGCCAAATAAAAGCTTTCGGACGGACGGACGGACGGAGATGGGGAAACTATTAAGGGTTCGTAGTTGGACTACTATCAATAAAATTTTGGAAGCCACTACTATGAATAATTTAACAATGCTCCAGACCAGGGGGACCGGTGCGGTCCGGTAACCCCTTCAAGGGGCTTTGAAAGGGTTTTGTGAAAGGCTTTGGTTACCAAAGTAGTTCCTCGTCAAAACCCCTTCAAAATATTTAAGCGTTATTTTTAGGGGTAACCTGTTGTGGTATAAAAACCCTTTCCATGGGCTTATAAAACCGCTTCCAAAAGGGGAACGTGTTGAAGGGGTTATCCTTTCGATGTTTGAGCAATTTTGCATCTCTTTCCCAAAACGTAAAAGTCTATATTGCAGAGTGTTACTTTATGTTCGCCGTCTAGCGGTGCAATGTGCAATGCTAAAGCTACCTTGACTTTACTATTTGTTTCCGATCAGCGTAGTGTCAACATTTCTTAATTGAAAGTAATTACTTATCTTATTTAATCAGTGGTCTGGATTTTTAGATTTTGATTTTAGTGTTTTATTGCAATTGGTATCATATTCTTCAACTATGCCATAGCCAATTTACAACGTCCAGAGGGAAAAGCTACCCGTTTAATTCTACAAATATATTTTTTTCATTTTTTTTTCATTACATTACCACTTAACTAAATGGGGCACGATTTCTATTTTGTTAAGAAATAGCCGTAAAAATATACCTAAAACATCATTACCCTGGTGGTGTATTGTATTGAGTTGAATCGTTAGAATCGAATGTAAGATAGTGATTTGAAAAAATAATTGGTTCCTGTGTTTATCGCAGTTTTTTTTAGTCTACAAAAAAGGTGTTCGGAGCTAAGTTATTATTTCCTTGGTGTCTCAATTAACAACGTCTGTGCGTTTCCCAAAACATCCTTTCTCAAAACACCCGTTCGTTCCAAAATAACAGTTTCTTTAAATGACCGTAAGCCAAAAGACCCGTTTCTCATCACATTATTATGTAAAAACACCCGGTTCTCATAGCCTCCGTATCTCATAGTATCCTTATGCCAAAAGATTCGTCTCGTATACCTACCCATATGCCCAAAAGACCCGTTTCTTACGTAATCCGTAAGGAAACCCTCATTTATCTTTATTGCCGCTCAAAGATCTACGAAATTTATGACCATTCACAGCAAGAGGGACCACGCTAGGGGTACGGCGGAGTTGTTGGCAGTTTCTAAAACTGCATACTATAAGCTATTCGGCTATCCATTGACGAAATAATCAAGTCTAGATTTTTTTTGTGTTTATATTGCATTCATTTATTTACGTTACACGTTCGTGTTTGAGTCACAGAAATGGGAACGGATGTTTTATGAAACGGATATAAAGACAAACTATCTTTTGGGAGAATCATATTTTGGGAACGGGTGTTTTTGGATACGGATATCAAGACAAACGTATCTTTCGAGCGAAACGATTTTGGAAAACTGATTATTTAGGAAATGGTAGTGACGGGAACGTCATTTTGGGATACGTATTTTGGGAAACGGATATTAAACCAAATGTATCTTATGGGAGAAGGACATTTTGGGAAACACTTAAGTATATCGGGAAACGGATTGTTAACAAAACGGTAGTGACGGGAACGGATGTTTTGGGAATAGATATTTTGGGAAACGGACAGAACGGTCCGAAACCATTTAAACGACTATCGAAGCGATGCTCCCGCCACCGTTCCTAACGCTTGTCAGTAACGCTTTCAACGCCGTGGGGATTACGAGTATCATTGCTCTGTATTTTCATATTATCAACTAGTTTTTTAGAGTTTTTGGTAATTCTTTAGCTCTGCATACCCCAGTCTGGGAATGAAAGCGTGAGTTTGTTTATGTATTTTCATATTAAATTTATTTCCTGCGATTGGCATACAGTGTTTTGTTAAAAAGAACTGCACTGACTGCTTTGACTGCATGTGTTGATTTAATAGTTATTCCTACAAAAATATCAGTTCTGACATAACCGACAGGAAACATACTTTTTTCATTCCCTGGTTCTCATTCCCTTGGCTTTTGAAGAGGGTGATGATAATGTTCTTACAAATAACAACAGGTTTTCCTTTTATTCGCATTACAACTGGTTAATTAACTAATTTAAAACTTTATTCCATTCATAACATGTCTAAATATTTCTCTGTCAATTGGGATAGACTAAAAAAATTAACTTACGGTTTTTATAAAGAATAGGCAATTAAAAAAGACGTATTTTATTAATTTTGTATTTGACCCAATACTGTTGATTTAAATTTATTTCGCAGACATTTTATGGATGACATGATTATTTTAAAGGGGTTTGGGTAAAAGTGTTGTCATTTGTAAAATTCATATATTTTCAAGGTGAGCGGCCATTCAGAAAAGTGGTAAATTATGATAGAATTATTAAAAATAAACATATTTTGTTATTTAATGTAATATTCTAAAGTGCATCGGAGCCGAGATATTTAAATATTCATACTTGGGCGTACTTTTGTACTAAAAACTGAATACTTAAATCTTTAAAATCTCCGCTCCGATATTATTTACCGCCATAAATTATATATATATATCTATATGTATTTAGAGGTCCTCTAAATAACTACGTAAAAATCATCCGTGGCTGCTAAAAAAAAGTCAATATTCTTCAAACAAATTTACCCTTTGGGTTGACATTTTCTAATAAAATACAACAAACAATGATATCTAATGATGAAAAGTGATAGTAATAGTGTATTAATACATGTGTAAATGTGTATTCAAGCGGTTTTCACCTAGCCCGTAAGATGGTTTACTAATGTTTGGTCAAAAATCTTTTCTCAAAGTATCACTTCCCAAACTATTTTACTCAAATTATCATTTGGCAAAAAATCATAAGTCAAAACAACTTTTCGCAATTTAATAGTTAGCAAATTTTTAGCAAGTTATTGTTTAACAAATAATTACTTGGTCAAGTTTCATTTTACTAAATTTCATATAGACAAATGTATCGTTTGGCATAACATACTCTTCCCAAAATATTGTATGGCATACGATTTACACCCTACTTGAGTAGTGCATAGGATAAAATTTAGGGTAGTATGATTATCTTTCGTGTGCGTAAGTGGGTAGTTTTCTTACTGCGTGCTGGCGCATAACCATCGTATATGCGCAAACTTGGTATTTGTTTTTACTGAAAGTAGATACGATGGATGGAGTTATTTCCGTGACACAGTCGACGAAGCCCCGCTATGCGGAGCTTCTATTCTGCGTAGATTGGCCTTTCGGGCCTGAAGAACTCTAACCTAGCCTAAACCTACTTACCTTATTTTAACCTAAACTAACCTTACTGGACATGCTATAAATTGAGTATGCAAAATAACAATTTGAACAAACATATTTTTGGAATATTTTTTTTTCCAAAGGAAAACATTTGCTTAATAAACGTTTGTCTTAATAAAACTTGACAAAGTAAAATGATGCCAAATGATAATTTGACCAAATGAATAAAATGCGAAATGTAAATGTGCTAAAGATTCGTTTGGGAAATGAAACTACTGCGATAAGTTTTTTGGGAAGTGAAATTTGACGAAAAATACTTTGACCAAACGGCAGTGCACCCCGTAGGATACACCTAGGAGGGCTTCAAGCCGAAAACGAAAGTCAAACAAAGGTTAAAAAATACTTTTATCGAAATATCCGAAATAGATAAATATTTCAAAAACTTAATAATGCAGAACGGCTTTAAAACCCTATCCTTCGAAATGTTTTTCGAATTAGAGTAATTGTAAAAATATGAACAGTCACAATTATTCCCAATTAAGGACAGATTAAAAAAAACCTTTTTTGGTTTGATAGATTACGAATACTGTAATAAATCTAAAACAGGACTTAATCGCGTCGTAAGGTTTTATATCTACTAAGAAGTGGGATTACATAAGAGCTTATTATGATTACTAAAAAGTATAAGTAAAACAAAAATTACATTCATACATACATAATCTCACGCCTTCGTTCCCAGAGTGGGGTAGGCAGAGCTACAGAATTACAAACATCTCTAAAAACTTGTTGATAATTCTATAACCACAATTTGCACAATTAGGCTAAGATGTTTACCAGCGTATTAGTGACAGGTTGCAAGCCCATCGCCTAACAGGCGACTGAATACCGTGATAAAGTTCTGGTGAACGATGGGTCGGACGTATAAGGCTGCCTAATTGAGAATACACGCGCTAAAAAGTGTTTTGTTCGCTCTGTCGGGACTACTTAAACTCGCCGCTTGGACCTTCACTCTTGCGTTCGCTCATCTTTGCTTGTTGAGAGAATCACACCCCAGTACTACAAGCCTTTATTCCCTTAGTCGTCTCTTACGACATCCAACGGGAAGACATGGAGTGGCACTATTCTAAAACAAAAAATAATGTTTTAAAAACAAAAAACTGACTTCTAAAACGCGAAAAATAACTTCTTTTAAAATGGCTGTTAGGTAATAGGTCAATCCAACTGACGTCGGCGCTTACAATATTTTTAAACAAAAGCAGACTTCAGTTGGATTTACCTAAATTACCTGCCATTTTAAAAGAAGTTATGTTTTGCGTTTAAAAGACGGTTTCTGTTTTTTATATACTGTTTAGTGATGCTATTTTAAAGTACCACTTTTCAAATAATAAAAAACTATAGAACATTTCAAGTACGCGGCAAGCAACGCCGCGGGGAAGTTATGGGCATATATTTAACCCTAAATGTGTTTCGTCATAGTCGCTATCTTAATCGAGATATCATATCGCCACCATTGAAATAGGTACCATTAAGGAGATCCGTTAGCCATCTTTGATCTTCATCATTAGATCCACTTCACCAAATAGTGCTTTCCAAGAGAAAGTGTACGAGTAACTATCAAAAAAAGTTCTGAATCCCAACCAATTTGGCTTTCAAAAACAAAAATCTACTTCTTTGGCTATCTTCAAAATGTTTAAAGATATTTGGGACAAAGTAAACGAAAAACAACTGTGTGTATCTCTGCTTTTAGACATGTCTAAAGCTTTTGACTGTCATGTGCATAATATACTTCTGCAGCAGCTAGAAAATATTGGTGTAAGAGGACAAGTTCTTAAATTATTTGAAAACTACCTAACCGACAGACAGCAGGCAACGGTCATAGTCAATTATTATAAAGAACAAAAAACCTTAGACATCACTCAGTCAAGTTTTGAGATTACTAATATAGGGGTACCTCAGGGTAGTGTTTTAGGGCCCCTTTTATTTTTAATCTACATCAATGAACTTCCTTTAGTTGTTGATGAACTCTGTGTTTTGTTTGCAGATGATGCCACAATACTTTTTTCTGGGGAGAGGTCTAACATTTTTAATATAGAGAGGAACATTAATAACACCCTGAAAAAAAGTAGTTGATTGGCTAAAAACAATGAACCTTAAAGTAAACTTAAACAAAACCAAATTTATTCAGTTTAGAAACTATAAAACAGCTCCGGTGCACTTGACTGTAGAGGAAGCTGGGACTTCAATACAAGAAGTCGACAATATGACGCTTTCTGGGAGTAACTATAGACACCTTCTTGAACTGGAAAGCGCATATCGTTAAAATAAATGAAATTATTTCTAGTCAGTGTTACGCCTTATCAATTCTTTCTGGAACTTGCTCTGAAAGTGTTGCTAGAAATTCCTATCTTGGAAATGTGTTTCCACTACTTACCTACGGAATCATTTATTTGGGGAATTCCGTAAACGTACAAACTACATTTGTCCTTCAGAAAAGGTGTTTACGTACAGTATATCGCATGCGTAACGATCAATCTCTTCGTAATGTGTTCAAGGACAAAGGTTTCCTTACGCTTACTGGGATCTATATTTTGGAACTCTGTCTTTTTGTTAAGAACAACGCTGATTACTTCACTAAAAACCCTCATTAAAAAATAATTTGAGGGAAAAGTACAAATATAATTTATTGTGTCCAAAAGCCAACAACTTAATATACTATAAAAGCACATTCATTACGACGATACACGTGTATGATGCCCTGCCCAATGATTTAAAAATGTTAGAGGGCAATTACTTTAAGTTTAAGTTAAAAAAATGGCTTATCAATAATATATTTTATGATCTAAACGAATTCTTTGGACATGTTACATGTATAAATAATTAAATTTTATGTTTTTAGATATAATCATACTAATTGTATGCTCGCAATGGGCAACTGTTGATGCTATTGTCTTTTTAATTTCCATCTTTTGTACACAGTTTACAATTAATAAATACTTACTTACTTACTTACTATGACACATACCGAAATCGCTACCTAATAGGTGTGCCTATAATATTTGAGGAGTTCCTTGGGTTTCTACAAGATCCCATCGTCAGAGCCTTTTAAACAAAAAATAATTGTTCAAATTGGTCCAGCGGTATTTGAATAATCGAGAAATAGACATAAAAAAAATCCTACGAATTGAGACCCTCTTCCTTTTTTTGAAGTCGATTAAAAATCATCGGGCAAATTTCCGCTCGGCCCCGGGCGGGAAAAACCCACGCTACGCCACTGTAACCTCATAAGGGTAACCCTTTCGTATAGGTTAGTCAAATAAAATGGTTTATCAATTGAAAGGGGTAAGCAAGTTATTTGGGTTATCAAAATGAATTGATTAGTCTTTCAAGGGGTTTTTTCTGGGAAGAGGTTGTCGGGACCCTGGTTCCATCTTCCCGTATATTTTTTTATCTTTTCCGTGATTTCTTTCTTTGCTCGCAGTTATTAACCGCTCAATTCCTCGTTTTTTTTACAGTTACTAAGTCACTACAAATAACCAGTCCACGTATCAAACATTTATCACTAATTTTAAAGATGGAATGAAGGATGGAATTTTAAAGATACGACAATACATTTTAAAACTTTTTACATTCACATTATGAAGGGACCTGCATCTAATAATATGCGCACGTAAACAACCAATTATTGCGAAATATTTGACGAACGCAGGGCGTGCGCGGCAGTGCGGGGGACGAGGTATCGCTCCCTCGGTCAGCTCCGACTCCCGCGCGCCGGGCGCCTGGCGCGGCGCGGTTATGAATTTCGCGCCTTTTTAAATACATTATACTGTTGTGCTACAAGCTACACACATTTCTAAATTTCTGTAGAATAGCTGCATACCTTCTTTTACAGCAGTAGACTTATCTTTACAGACTCTAATTCAATATAAGATGTTTTATGACGGCAAACGCATATATCTTTTAAAGCAGTTATCTTATTGTTCTAAATTTTTGGCTTCGTCTATAACTTAAGAATTTAGACATGTTGTGGATTTTTCACACTCTAATTCAATATTGGCACAATTATACACTAAATCTCGTTTGACAAAGTTCCAAGCTAAAAAAAAAACTAACAGCTTAATAGCATAAAGCGACAAACATATCATAAACGATGAAGCAAACACTTTGCACTCTAATTCAATATTCATTAATCAGCAATAAGAAAATATAAATACCTAATTTATATCTAAACCTCGTTCTAACTTTTCTCTATATTTTACAAATATGCTTAGAAATATGTCCCATGCCATAAAAGCAACATTTTTCCAACATTAGAATTTTAAAGACTTTTAGGGCAAAAATCCGGTCCCCCGATCGGTCTATAACTACGTGGAATAGAAGCACCGCGCAGCGGACCTCCATCGACTTGTTTGTAAAGTTCTTTTTAAGTTACTATTTTACTATTTATTGAGTAAGTAGGTTATTATATTAAACACACGTTATGTATTTGAATATTGTACAAAATTACTGTTGTAATATTAGTGCGTTATGCACTTAGTAATTATACACGCTCATAATTATAACTAGCTTCTGCCCACGACTTCGTCCCCGCGGAATAGTTACTTTGGGCTAACGCTAACTTTAACCCGCGACTTCGTTAACGTAGAAGGTTGAAACATTCTTCATTGGCGCTCCTCTCCTTTTGGTCTTAGCATGATGATATATTATAGCCTAGATCAACGCCTTAACCTAGCTCGCCTAGCCTTCCTCGATCAACGGGCTATCTAACACTAAAATATTTTTTCAAATCGGACCAGTATTTCCTGAGATTAGCGCGTTCAAGCAAACAAACAAACAAACAAACAAACTCTTCAGCTTTATAATATTATAGTATAGACTAGAGGACGCCCGCGACTTCGTACGCGTAGAATTAGTTTCCCGCTACTTCTCCTATTTTAACTCCTTAGGGTATGAATTTACAAAAATCATTTCTTAGTGCTCACTGACATCATGAAAGGAACCCCTGTGCCAAATTTCAAGTTTCTAGGTACAGTAGTTTCGGCTGTGCGTTGATATATAAGTCAGTGAGTCAAGTTTGCCTTTTATATATATAGATATACATATATAGATTTGAGGCATTATTCATTTTGTTTTTATACATTTTAATATTATACACTTTGATCATTAATATCATTATACAAATCCGAATTATGTAATTAAACTCGGATTCATAATTAGATTCCATCGAATCTACCACGGTGTTGCCATTGAAATGAAACATTCCAACATTAGTTAATTTACTCTTGGCGAAAGAATGCACGTAAGTAATTAATTACTTAGTAATTTCAAGAATAACATTTAAATGCTTTGTTTAAATAAAAATGATTAGGTATATAAAAACCTGTTGTAGGTATAAATAAATATTTAATTGAAGCAATATTGTGGTAGAAATATTCATGTTGCAATGGTAAAACTTCAGGTCTCGATAACATTTGGTATCCGTTTTGATACTATAATATTATCGTTTGAAGATGTGCGTGTATTATTAGTTCTTATACCTAAAATACGTAAATTAAAAAAAAAAACACTACCTAGTTGTGCTAGCTATTTTTAAGGCGTAATACCTAAATTATCCTGACTGTAGCATCCTAACTGGAGGAGGGGCGTTAAATCATCTCACTAATTAGACCGAAACAATTAGAATCCTTTTTACTTAGAATTTAGGAATATACCTGTATGAATATAGGTATATGTTTACTTCGATACATAACAAACACCTAAAAATCAAAGTAGTATAGGCGACAAACTTAACGAAACCCCTACGTTTATACAATTGTATAGTGTCTGTGTACAGAAAATGGAGACTATATTTGAATTTGGACGTAAATTCCCTTAATTCCCTACACCACTACAAAGACTTTTATTGAGTTTTTCACCTGCATTAAGATTATTATATTTTTTACTATTAAGAAAGGGTTGGTGGCAGCTGGACCGTCATACTGACATTGACAGATGTTATTGTGACAGTGACATTTCTTGGTAGATTTGATGGAATCTACTCGTAATTATGAATCCGAGTTTAGTGTTATGCAAAATGAAAATAAGAGCATTTGTTTTTATACTAAACATTACACACCCAAAGAGAACATGTCTAGCCGCTGTTTAGGGTTCCGTACAAATTCGGTAAAAAAGGAACCTTTATGGTGAGACTTCGTTGTCTGTCTGTCTCTATGTCACAGCAGGTTATCTCAGCAACTACAAATGCTATCAACTCGAAATTTAGCACAGTTATATAACTTGCTTGCCCGCATCAGTCTTTAGAAGAAAAAATTTGAAATTAATTTTATTAATAATTGAAAAGGGGTCTAGAATGGGGGTTTTAAAAATTAAAGTGGTTTGATTGTAGCAAATGGGGTGTCATATGAAAGAGCTCAATTTGCACATTTTAAAACTTTTTTTTTTATTTTCTTTGGTGTACTTTTCGATTTATAGCCAAAAATTTACAAAAAACGACCGCTCCTTCCCCTTATCTCCGAAGTTTATTAATCGAAAAATCTTAAAAAAACTTGACATATAGATAATTACTTATATTTTATGGGAAAAATTAAATGAAGTATTCATTATGTACAGTTCTTGAGAAATAATAAAAAACTTTGAAAATCTGTATTAAAATTTAGGCTGGTCAAAATGGGCCTTATTGCATAGAAAATAAAGTTCATAACAAAATGAGTATTTTCTTTTGTGGTTACCAAGCATGTTATCTTAACTACGGAACCGTCGGTGCGCGAGTTCGACTCGAACTTGACCTGTTTTTTTAGTTAACTAGAAAGAATTATAGTTTTGCCATGTCCGTCTGTCCGTCCGTTCTTCTGCGCCTTAACTCTGAGAATCTTCGTACCTACCCAGTACAACGCTGTAATTTGGCATGGTTAGATATTTTTCTCAAAAATGTCCGGAAATGTTGACATTCCTATCTACATATTGAGACGCGAAGTACATAGTTTACTGACAGTTCTCAAATTTAAAAAAAAAAAAACATTGCGTGCTCGCTACACAAGCCCGCAATGTTGCATACAAATTCCATTACTATCTAGCTTGTAACTTTTTAAAAAGTGAAAATGGCCATAATAAAATGAGGGCACAAGTCTTATACATCCAAATTTTACTCGAAACATAACTTTTTTATTTGTGCCTGGAATAGCTTATGTTTTTTTAAAAACAAAAATTGCGTCTCTCCTTGTCATAAACAAACAGGCGGTAAGGAGTGATGGTTTTTTCACATGAAGTTTCTGTTTGTATGCAATTCAAAAAATGAGTTCAAGCGATGAAGATTTGACTCCAACACAATTTTTTTCTTGCGATTTTTGAGAAAAGCACTATATTTGCCTCGGCAGGAACAGCAATTGCGGGCTTCGTATTTTTATTTTTTTCCAATACTCGGCCCGCAATTGCCTACTTTCATGCCTAGGCAATAATGTACTATTAAACACGTCGAAAACTTGTAAATAAAATCTTGCAGAAATATGTTCTTTTTTGGTACCTCCCATGCTAGACCAAAAAAACCGGATGATTGTTTTTACTCGTTTATTTCATTGTGTGGGGTGTCATTGAATAGCATTTTTAAATACTCGTAGAAGTTCATCGTAAGTAAGTATGTAGAGTTTGTGTTTCGATGCTGAGGGCCCTGCCAAGATGCACTACGCTAACTAGCGTTTCTATCAGTCAGTGGCGGATCCACGGGGGTGGTCAGGTACGTCACGACCACCCCCTTTGGCACTCGTAGATACGGGTCAGAAAGTAAATAGTCGTGTGGCATTATCTCGCACTTGACCGGACTTCTGCGTTCAGCAGTTAATGACCACCCCCTAATCTGAAAGCAATAGTCGCCTGGTTTCTATTCGATTCGTTTTTAAACCAATCGCGTCACTGGTAGACCACGTGACTTGTCGTATCACGTCATCTACCGTGACGCGATTGGTTTAAAAACGAATCGAATAGAAACGTTAGTTAGCGTAGTGCATCTTGGCAGGGCCCTCAGGAATCCGTTTGCGAAATATTAAAAAGGTAATTATTAATAAAGTTTAAGAGTCAGGTGACCCTCCAGCTAAACCGTTGTTTTTGGATAATTATGTGAATAAAATTACTATTAAATGTTATTATATAACTATTAATTAGGTATGTATGACGAAGTTAAACGAAAAACAAGCTTTACAAGTTAACGAGTAAATAGTCGATCCAATTGATACTTAAACGGAACTCTACACTGCGCGTGGCCCGACACGCTCTTGGCCGGTTTTTTTAATATAATGATGAGCTTCTAATTTTAAAACATAGAGTTTGCAATTAACAATTACTTACCGTTCAGTTACTGATATATTTTTTTATATAACATTTATTTCTTCACTTTTATTAAACTGTTGCACGAATAGTAATTATTGCTTAGGCCCGGAAAGTACGGGATTGCCTGACGAGTTGGTAAGCGGGCTGAGCCTTGGCGAGGCCTGCTAAAATACGAGCAAGGCCATCCTGTTTCCGCCGAGGCATATATAATGCTTTTTTCAAACAATGTGAAAAATGTACCAATACAGATACATATAGGATAAAACGTTAGAAACGTTTAAAGGATAGAAAAGTTTAATAGCCGTTTTATTCATGCGTATGAGTGGAACAGATATAAATATAAGAGCTCTGACTACGCACGCTGCAATGGACACTATAGTGTCCAAGGTGACGCGACGGCCAAATTGTGTTGGGTACTGTTATGCCCAGGGTGAAGCGACGGACCACGGCGTGAGCCAGTGTAAACTTCGTTCACATGATTACTCACTAAAACTTGTATTGAAACCATGTTGGGAATGAGAATTTCTCTAAATATACATTTGTTGCATTCTGAGAAAGCAATGATCAGTAAAATGTTTAGAGCACAAACGAGTGAACTCAGTTGGCTAGGTACCAATTCTATCGCCCAATAGATCTAAACCACGCTCTACGCACAGTATCATCTTTTGGAAAACTGGAACAAATATATTACCCGTTAAATGAGGTAAAAAAAATATTGTTTGTCTGGCAAGCCCAAATTACTTTATAAGCTGGCCAAATTATACACCAAACATAGCTGCCAGCCAGCCGTTCTTTATTGACAAACTGTATACTTTCGTAATTTGGATGGTTAATACTGCAATAATCTAATTGTTTTGAAGCTAATTTTAGAATTGTTTTAATGATCGTGTATTATTTTATACGTAGTGGAAATTAGTTGCTGTATTTTTCGTGTTTAAAACAAAAAAACCACTTTGAGAAAAGGCTAAAATACTGGGGTGTGATTCTCTCAACAAGCTGAGGTGATCGAACGCTCGAGTGAAGGTCCAAGCGGCGAGTTTAAGTAGTCCCGACAGAGCGAACAAAACACGTTTTAGCGCGTGTATTCTCAATTAGGCCGCCTTATACGTCCGACACATCGTTCGCCAGAACTTTATCACGGTATTCAGTCGCAATGTGAGGCATTGGTGGACGTATACACGAGCGAAGAGACCACAGATTAAACAATGAGTTTACTCAATTTCCTAAAGCTGGTTCACATATACCGTGCTTGGTGTCGGAATGGTTGGTAAATTGGTAATAAATAAAATTGTTTCTAGTTTTTCATATCAATTTGTATAATTAACTAATTAACATTTTTTTATACGTTATCATTTAAAAAAATAGGCTTTATTTTGTTTGTAATATGTATAGGTTTATTGCAAAAATTGCCACATGACTACAATCTGTTATGTCTTGACAGTTGTGAAGTTAATTATGAGTTCGGCTTCACCGGGCTTCACAGTTTATTTACATTACACATTGAGGTATATTAACATTACATATGAATGAAGATTTTCCCATATACGGCAAGTAAAACTGGATCCGATACCGACGCCAAACCCAAGTCTCTAGTGCAAGACAAACGTGCAGACTAGCTAACAAGTTTATTACCCTAGAAATTCATGTACCTAGTGACAAAACACGGCGTGTCCACTTGGCAAAGATACGGATTAAAGCCAGCTGCGAATGTGGTTGTGATGCGAGATCGGTAGAAGATAATTTATCTTCTATGATTGCTAAAGACGAAATCCTCTTACTAATGATATCCCTAGACATATTGACTTTAAATCTCTGTTAGGTCGGGTATAAAAATATTTTTAACATTACATTCTATCCGGGTAACATTGATTTCTGAGGTAACATTATATGACTTAAAAAATAGTTTCTGCTAAATATTTTTGTAATAGCATGATCAATGATGTCTTATATCATTCTCCCTTATCACAAATACCAATCACAAATACTTAAATGATTAGGTATTGTATTTTAAGAATGTTTTATCCTACCCAAGTATTCAAAGTTACTGGTTGTGACTGTAGCAATGAGAATAATAATAGGTATATATATTGTCTTTTCCATTTCCCATCCTAAAGTATAATAAATAATCATTAACAAGAACATTTTCCCTATCAAGTCTTAGCCTCTTACTTTATTATTTATTAAAGCCTATTCTCCTAAGCAACAGCCCACCTAGGCCGAGCTCAGTGTTGTTAGGTGCTTAGTTTTAGTTTCTTTCCTCTGTTTGATCTCACCTTGAGGACTTTGGCGGTTGATATCTTCTTAAACTATCAATAATCTGATGATTCCCCCCCGACCCTATAACCTTTCACACAGCATTACAATGCAATTTTCATATTCATCTCATTAATAGTACATTACATACAATACATATTAAAGAAGGAAAAGATTCAATATTAATAGCGGTTTTACAGTCTGTTAAATAGCTTATAGAAATCTTACATGAGCATAGCGCAATAGTTCGCTCCATATAAATATTACCTTAACCTAGTAGAACGTCACGGTCTGGAGTGGCAACCACATACTGGAAGGAAACGTTGTGGGCAACAGCTGAATGTGAATAGCACAGGACTGTTTCAGTTGATGTAGAGATAAAATGAGTGTGTTCAAATAACAAAGTATTTGCAGTTGCCTATTGTACCTAAATTTTGTTAATTGATTTTCTATTATTTTGAGCTACTTGTATGTACATTAAGGAGATATGTTTGTTTGTGAGACAAAACTCTCATCTCTTCAGACTGCAGGCACATGTTGGAAACCGACCAAGCAGGCACAAACACAAACTTGTTATACCGCATTGTCGTCTCGCTTACAGTAAAAAAAATGTATACTTCATGTGCATACGGATATATAACAAGCTCCCATCAGAGTTTAAAGATATGCAGATGCGTATGTTTAAGAAGAGTGTCACGAACTGGTTGTTACAAAATTGTTTTTACTCACTTAAGGAATATTTTAACCACAAAGATGTATAATTTAATTACCTACAACTGTACCAATTGTTTAATTTAATATTAATTTTACTTAATCTTTGCATGCTAAGTGAAGCAGAATGTATTGGACGATCTAATATTCACCATCACTACATTGTAATACTACATTCTAGCAAAGGAATAAATGAATATGAATATGAATATGAATATGAGCACAGAAGAGATAAACATATGTATATCATACCTATTCCCTTAGAATAGGGAACAAGTAGGTCACATGAGGAAAAATATGTGAAATCATTTTTTATATTACCTACTGTCAGAGACACTTAAGGTCTGAAAGATATTTGTGAAATTATTTATCACATTTTTTCTTTACTGTAAGAGCTCTAATCACGGCGAGTTGGCCTAGTTGGTAGTGACCCTGCCTACAAAGCTAGCAGTCCTAGGTTCAAATTGACACAACTTTAACCCAACCAAACCTATGTGAGTAAAATTAACCTAATTGAGTATTTGTTTTTATTTATATTTGTTCAAACAATGATTAGTTCAAACAGTCATTAGAAATTATGACTTACTTTATCATTAGGAATAGGCATTATCAGTTTTAGTAATATTAGATCATGTTAACACATTCATATTCACATTCATATTAGAATGTGTTAATGTTTAGTACAAGTAAGCATTAAGGTATATAACTATATAGGCATACTTATCAATTTGGACATACAAGTTTAGCTGTCATGACATTAGCGCTAGTGAAAATTACATCAAAAGTTGGTATGCCTAATGAAATTACCTTTTATGACATTCAGTCTAGTGGGGGCGAACCAATGTATAGGTATAATTAAGTTAATAAAACAGAATATTTACTATACAAATACACATTTTATTGATTTAACATCTAACATATTGATATTAGCTATACCAGAACATTTAAAGACAGAGAGAAATGAAACAACAGTATATAATTTTTTACATTTTACTATAATATATACAATACAACACTAATATAATAAGTCCGGTTAATATTTATGTACTTATGTTTATGTGTATGTATGTATTTATGTACGTAAACAATGATCAGTGGTTCCCAGAGGTTGATTTTTTCTTGAATTTCCTTTGAATATTTTTTTTTCTTTATAGTGGTTCTTGTGCCTATAATTGGAACCAGACAAGATGGCAAAGACTGCTCTTTCTTCGCTGTTGTTGTCCGAATGTTTGTGATGGTGGCCATGAAGTCTGTGATGGTTGCTAACTGAAACAAGAAGAAAAACAATTACTTTTCACCTGATTGGTCATAAGGGGGAGGAAGGGGTGGGCTTTGCCCGAAGGCTTGCTTCATCCGCCATTTATGCCGCTTGCGCACGAGCCCCTGCTAGTTTTCTGGGCTCAGGACCTCCTACGCAAACCTTCAACCTCAGCAGTCAGGCTTCGGGACAGATACTGGTTAGCAACTGCTAAGCACTTAAGGAGTGCCTGATTGTGTTACAGCAGGCAAGGTCTGCTCTAACTTCGCGCCTTCAGGCTTCTATATTATACTCTAGGGGTAGGGCAAACAAGTACTGCAAAGAATCGGGGTAGATACATTCGGGTCTGTTACTTTAATATGACTATCATGTCGTTTTGATAAAATATCCACTAGGTTACTACTAATACTAAAATTATTTGTAATACAATATTCTTTTAATGACATTGAAATCAACCCATGACATTAAAAAAATCTCAAATACATACAAACAAACAAAATATACACAAGGCAAGCAGCTGTTGCCTGCGACTCCTATATATTACTTTTATTTGTATAGAAGCCCAAAGACATCAACATTTTAAATGATGTGTTATAGGATTTCAAACATAGAATTAATCAGAATAGAGTAACACACTCCTAGATTAAAACAGTATTCATTCAAAATAAAACTGTGTATTTCAAAATCAACTTTAAAACACATAAACCTAATCTATCAGCAAGCTAATTGAAAATCGAACCTACCTTAAATTAAGTATTACCATATAATTAAGTATAAAATTATAAGTATAACCTAACTTTATTAAACCTACATAAATAACATCCTTGAAGTAAGTACTTACACACAGGCGCAGGAGATGGTGACATAGTTGGTAAATGCCACTGAATCTGGTGTAGGTTGGAGAGGCGCTCCGAAAGCGTTATGGACGCTCGACGTAGACGGAGTTGCGCGTTCAAGGGGCCACTTTCACACACGGAGACGCCGAAGAGGATTTCGTAACAAGCGGGTCACTACAGACTTGCACTACACTCGACGGCTTCAGACAGCGAGGCGGTGGAAGGCGGGGCCTGGGGCTTCGGTAACACCATTGTAGTCATCGAGTACCTATCAACACGAATACCGACTGACAGTGCGTGCAAGCAAAAGAAAAACAACGTAAGATGACATTTGTGATTGCTGCCTGCGGTACAGATTAATAACCACTACGTACCTATACTACTGCTGGGCGCTGGCATTGCTGCGTTTCGTTTCACGTGTTTCACAGATTATTATAGCATATTAGTGATGTCAGCCAGTTTACATCTTTAGCTTACAATGAGCTTACAGTATTCTTCATTAAAAAAAACATTTAGATACGTCAAATATTTTCTGAGATATTGAATTAAACTTCGTATGCGGTGCTCGAAACCCGAACTCATCTCATCGTAGCGGTACATGCCCTATATGAGTACCTAAGTTCCCAGGGCTATATCTTTTCAACCGTAAAGGGTTTAACTTTAACTTTAACTTTTACAAAATATGTTTTACTATAAGTTCTATTGTGTAAAATGTTAAAATGAACAATAAGTAAATGATATCGCAAGAGGTGTCCTCATACAAGGATCTTAAAAGATTTTTTTTCTTATTTGCATTTTTATACAGATTGTATTTTATAACGGCTGCTTATTTTGATGCTATTTAAAGCTTACATTGTAGTGTAATTTTTATATTTACGACTAAATAGCAGTCTCATGTAAACCTGCTACAAATATGTGGAAAAACAAATTTAATCAACATGATGTTTTAAGCAGTCACCCATCCTGTTTTAGACTAGGTACTGAGCGTTTCGCTACAGATCGCGTCAAAAATCGCTTACTTGTTCGGCCTCTTTTAATTCTTTCTGAGGCCCGTTTCGCGAAGAGTAACCCAGTGTTAAATTTTTGGTGCAAGTGGCCCTTATAAAACTCATTAACAACAACATAACCTTAGCTTGGTAAAAACACATTTTAGGTTCTCTCCATCGTTTGTCTTCGTTAGTGTCCATGATAACTTCGAACTTCGATTTTCAAAGTAGAGCCTCGTAAAGCAAAAGTTAACGTCGAAGCAGGCAATATCAAAAGTCCGGTGTGGGTAAGCAAGCAGTCCAAAAATTAAAAGAAATCCAGAGAAAATACCGAAGAGCGCGAAATGACAAGCTAAGGTTATGTTTTTGTTTATGAGTTTTATGACAAGGCACATCTTTCACTTTTTTTTAAATATGTAACGGACTAAGGTTAGTGTCCATTTTAATCCATCCCAAATTTAATAAGCTGTTTTTATTTTTTATAATTATATGACGCAACCTAAAAATCTGATGTTTTATTAATTACTTAGAAGCCTTATTTCCTACCAACGAAAACATATCCAAGTATTTTAAATCGTTCGTGGAACAATGATATTTTATATATCATTGTCGGGGAACAAGAAAATTCTAGGCATTGCTGTACGAGACATCGTTTTGATAATGTCAAGTTACAAAAGTAATATTTTTCTTCCACATGTTTGAACAATAACTGTGTTCCCGAGTTTTTAATCGACAGTTAAGATAGTACGGTCAGCTACAAAACCCAAGTCTATCTATTTAGATACTTACGTGAAATATATAGCCATGAGTTATATATAAGCTCTATATAGGTGGAAAGAACCCTTAGGCAACCAATATAGAACCACGGGGAGCAAAATTGCAGCCTATTTTTAACCGACTTCAAAAAAAGGAGGAGGTTCTCAATTCGTCTGTTTTTTTTAAATGTTTGTAACCTCAGAATTTTCGACTGGGTGAACCGATTTTGATGATTTGAATGCAGGTGCTTCCCGTTTGGTCCCATTCTTATCAAAATGATGATCTGATGATGGAATCCATGAGGAATCGACGGAATTCTTCAAAATTTATAGGCACACTTATAGCGATTTTGGTATTTTTCATTGTAACTCATGTATTTGCTCTTAGAAAGCATTATTTGGTGAATTGGAACTGCTGATGAAGACCACAGATCCACAGATGGCCAACGGAACTCCTAAACGGTATATATTTCGAGGGTGGCGACAAGATATTTCGATTAAGATAGTTGAGCTACTATGACGAAGCATATTTAGGTTTAAATATATGACTATGACTTTCCCACGGCGTTGCTTGCGGCGAGATTGATATGTTCTATGGTTTCTTATTAATTGAGAAGTAGGAGAATAACAGCATAATTATGCTCACTAAAAAAGTATAAAATAAAATAAGTGTTTAAAAAACAAAAACCCGCCTTCAAAAAAGCAAATAATAACTTCTTTAAAATGGTAGGTAAATAGGGCAGTCCAACTGAAGTCGGCGTCCAACAATATTTTAACCAAAAGCAGGTTTTTGTTTTTTTAAACTTTTTTTTAACCGTGAAACTATGGTAGGTGGTTATGGTTTCTTTGTAAATTTCGATGACCTATTCCCAGTTGTCCACACTCTTTAATTTGACTCAACTGTGTTAGTTTTTATTAATGTACTTAAGTAGATATATTCGTATTTATATATTATACCCAGGGTCAGGAAAATACAAAGTGTTATTTAAGAGTACCTAACAAACGTTTACTTGAAATCTGGTTTATATATCTGGTCTAGTTTTAAAGATAATATTAGCAAAAAATACATGTATTCGTGATTATTTTCATATTTGTAAAACATTTTTTTGTAATATAAACCAGATTTTAAGTAAACGTTTGTTAGGTACTCTTAAATGACTCTTTGTATTTTCCTGAACCTGGGCATAATATATAAATACGAATATATCTACTTAAGTACATTAATAAAAACTAACATAGTTGAGTCAAATTAAAGAGTGTGGACAACTGGGAATAAAAATTCCCAGTTATCCGCACTGTGGACAACTGGGAATTTTTATTCCCAGTTGTCCACACCTATTTTCGAGGGTGTGGACAAAGGGGGTGTGGACAACTGGGAATAGGCCATTTTGATACGCCTTTGATTTGATCAGGAATATTTAAAAAGAGAGTGCTAAATCAAATAAGGAACTGATACTGATAAGAAAAAAAACTGTTAAAAATCTAACCTAATGATTGTAGGTTACGTACAATGTTAAAGTAACATCTTCACAACTATCAAACGTCTGTGATTGATTATGCGTCAGTGTGATAAAATTCTGTTTAAAATAATTCATTTTCAAGGACTCCTTTTTGTCAACATGTCGAAACAAAAAAGATCTTACAGTGTTTATTTTCACTTATTTGTTCCCTATTTGGAACTAACAGGTCTGAAAATCACTTAATTGTATCTTGCGAGTGGCAAAGCAGTGAATACTATTACCAATACTAATTATTTGCTCTTTTGTAGATCGCCCAGTGCTCGTGAATTAGGAGTCCTCAATAATGTTCCAAAATCCTAAGTTGTTGTTGTAAGCAAATCTATTCGGAATTCATTTCTGATGAGTTTAATGTCTAGAACTTTATATCAACAGAAACAAATGTTCAAAACAAATTTACCTATATCAACAGAGTGCCGCAGGACGAATAATATATTTTGACAGAGGCAATAGGAACAATAAAAATTTATGTCCTAATTTTGGAACTGTTAGATCGTTAGTGGTTTGAAATAAGTGAAAATAACAGCGACAGTCTCGTGTATCCCCTGCTACATCCCCCCATTGTTATTAGTCAGTTCACTTTCGTCAGAAATCATGATTTATTCCGCAAAAGTAGGTAGGTTGAGTTCGTTAGGTATGTTTAGATGCCCGAAGGGCAAACCGCCCAGCGGCAGAGCTCCGTCGAATAGGCATGATTTTACGGCCCTTCTAGGCCTTAAAGTTGCAATCACTTTAGGTTCCAAAAGGGCCGTAAAAAAATCTCTTTCGCCACTATTGGTGATATACCAAACACTGTTAAACCACTCATTTAGAACATAAAGCTATAAGATAAGCTGCAAAATTCACTAATGTGCTGCTTGGGAATTGCATGGACACCTTAACGTCTATAATCCTGTGAACACGTGAGGCCACGTTCGTAAGAAACAACCTATATACACGGCGATTTTTAATCGGTGATCAGGAGTTGAAAAATATTAATTACCAACCAAAATTGAATTCAATGGGTGAGGTCTCACGCAATTACCTCACTGTTTAATTAATTACACTTACTGATATTGTTAAAACCAATAACCACTGAAGACATGGTCAACCTACATTCATTATTGAAGTGAAGTGGATACGACACGTCAAGTGGCATCGCTTTGGCGGGGAATTTGACAGATCTTACGTCAATAAACTTTAACTTTTGAGAGCCAGGTCTACCAACCTGACATGACAACAAAATTACTTCACCCAAAGTCAACCAATTGCAGGTCATGAAACCGTAACCTAGCGACAATTGTTAGCGTACGGAGAAATTATGATTGGTAATTTCGACATCGGAAAAACGAAAAACCCACGATTTTATCCGAACGCTGATAGTTGCTACGGCTACGTTTAAACAACAGCTACTATTTATTAGTCATACAACGCCCAATCAGCTATTCTTACTATTCTTCTTACAGTCGTTATTGGTCGTTTTATAGGGTTGCTATGGCCACGTTTCAACAAAACTACCAATTTTCATTGACGTTTACAGAAAAATATTTTCTTCTTTTCTTGATTAAATAGCATCTGTCTCGTAGAATATTTTGCCAGTGTCAATTAATAAAATAATGTCAATGGACCTAAATTCTTTAACCTTAATGTTGTGCATACCTAAGAATTTCTAAACAATTAGGAAGTAGGGTGACAATTAATTTCGATGAAGTTATTTTCAAAACAAAAATTAGGTATTACAAAAGAAACAAAAGGTTGGTTTCATAGAACTGCGACTGTAACGTGACCGACATCAATTACAGAATTAAAAAAATTGGTACCTGATCACCAATAAAAAATCACCGTATATAGCGTTGTTAACTGAGGTAATTCAATTATTATTGTTTTTTATAACTTTTTGACGTTAGTATTAGAATTGATAATTTCGCCAGTTTTCTAGAAGGGCCGTTGGCTTTACCTTTTCAACACACAGTCGGCTCTGGCCGTCAACTAAAAGTCGTGCCACTGACGCCACGTCGGCTAAAGCCGACAAGATTTCAAGATTAAAAGAGACTTTGTTTGGTAGCAATAAGGTGTAATTTGCATAGCATAGCAAAGATGTTTGGCGTGTGGGCATTTTGTATTCGACGTATGGCGTTCAAAAGGTTAGTTACTTGATACCCTGCTTAACTCGGGGTCAGTCCGTGGGTCGAAAGATTCGATTCTGACAATTATACTTTTTTAACTCATGTTGTTTCACAAAATAAATGAATGTATTCTTTTCTTAATAATCATCGTTTTCAAGAAACGATACAACTTTCAATAATTTAAAATAAAAAAATCTTTGTTTCTTATTACAAGTATAATATTTATTTCTTTTAAATTTTAATTTAGTGATCTGTAAACTTAGATTCTTATTAATATTACCTTTGTAACAATAAAACGACACCTATTACTTACCATATATTTTTGAGGTACCTAATAGCTTGAGTATTCGTTTCCGAAATCGGAAAGAATATGCTCACCGCAAGTAGAACGTAGATCACGACGAATCCAGACTCGCATTAAATAATCCAGCTCCTGTTCCGCGTAACTAAGGCGCGCTAACCTAACCTATCAAGGTGACATTGACCTGATTGACCAGTACATTACTACAGAGGCCGGGACAATAGGGGTTGCTGGCCGAAGACATATAGACGGCCGAGCAGAGCGAGGCCGGATAGGTTTGAGGCGGGCAACCCCATATTTCCCGCCGAGGTATGTATAGTGCTTTTCTCAAATATATAATTCATTAAAATAATTAAAACAAAAATTACAATGTCAAATACTAGGAGTGCATAAACATTAAAAGTAACCTATGCAATGCAATTTATATTACAATGATGAATAAATAAACTAAACTAAAGAATTGATAAGAGATAATTTAATAGTTTTGTTGTCATTACTTAGTAATGTTAATGAATATTTTCATCTATAATTTTATAACGCTCTGTGGCCTGTTTTATAAAGTTACAAATTACAATTTACAGGGTACAAATAGAGAATGTCAGCCAGTTTAGATTTTTGGCTTACCGTATTATTCATTAAAAACTAAAAATAGCTTTAAAAAAATCATTTCGATACGTCAAATAGTTTTCGAGATATTAAATTTTAAACTTCGTATGTGGCGCTCGAAACCCAGCGGCTAGCGCTCACGAATGATGACGTCATCGCTTAGCAGAGGTACGCGCCCTTATATGAAAAAGTAAGTTTACAGGGCTATAACTTTTTAACCGTTATAAGTAGCCAGTTGAATTTTTCACATAGTACGTGTTATTATAAAATCTATCGTTTAAAATTATACAATGAACAATAAATCAAATTCCAAGAGGGGTCCCCATACAAGAAACATGAAAATAAATATTTTTTTTTAGCATTTTTATACGGATTGTATTTTTATAATGGCTTCTTATTTTGATGCTATTTTAAGCTTAAATTGTAGTCTAATTTTCATAGTTTCCGACTAAATAGCAATCTCAAGTAAAACTGCTACAAATATGTGACAAAACTGATTTTATCAACACGATGTTTTAGGCGGTAACCCATCCTGTTATAGACTACGCTTGTACTTGCAATTTTGTAAGTCGTTTTGATGTTACTATGGCAGCTATGTTTATCTATTATTTTGTATTACATAACTAACTGTCTGTCAATGACCGGCTTTTCTATTTGTAATGTTTGTCGAATAAGTTGGTAAAATAAAATTAGAATAATAATCAAGCACTTTAAATATTGGGATAGTGGCAATAATGCCTAGACCTAGCAAAGCGAGAGTGTTGTAGGTGGGTACGTCTATCGAGTTGGTAGCGCCCGCGCGCAAAATTTGAAATCGATGAAATGAATACACGAAGTATCAGAACTACTGCTAGGTCAATCAAAAATTCATGTTTTACAGTTCACTCTTTTATACAGTAGCGATATTAATTCTAAATTAACACGAAATTTGTAAAGAAAGGCCTACCACCAAAGTTAAACAACCACCGCTTACCTAAACATCGATCGTGTTGATTTAAACTAGGCACTTATTAACATATTTGTAAGAGTTTTACTACAGTTTACTGTTTGGTCGTAAACTATTTATGTTTGTATGGAGTTTTGATTATTATCTAAACTTAATGTGACACCGAAATAAAAAGCTATTATACAAATACAACCCGTACTTCGCCTTCCAAAGTTAAGCAACTACACGCGTAGTCTAAAACAGGATGGGTGACCGCTTAAAATATCGTGTTAATAAAATCAGTTTTGTCACATATTTGTAGCAGTTTTACTTGACATTGCTATTTAGTCGTAAACTACAAAAATTAGACTACAATTTAAGCTCAAAATAGCATCAAAATAAGAAGCCATTATAAAAATACAATCCTTATAAAAATGCTAAAAAAATATTTTCATGTTTCTTATATGGGGACCCCTCTTGGGATTTGATTTATTGTTCATTGTACAATTTTAGACGATAGATTTTATAATAACACGTATTCTGTGAAAAATTCAACTGGCTACTTATAACGGTTAAAAAGTTATAGCCCTGTAAACTTACTTTTTCATATAAGGGCGCGTACCGCTGCTAAGCGATGACGTCACCCCAGCAAGATGGCCCCCGCGCGCTTTAATATTATTGACCCAAATTTTAAACGTTCATAGAATCAAAACTACTGAGTCTTTTTGAATAAAATAAAAATTAGTATGTTTGTTTATTTATAAACTTTACTGCTACAAAGTTTTAAGCGATTTGGCGTACTTACTGACATTCTTCATTTCCATTTGGCACAACCTTCACCAATGACGAGCAGCCATTTGAGCAGTGTTGCCAGTTTAGACCTTTAAAATTGGTACTTGTACCTTTATAAAACGTGCCCCTGGTGTCATCTGTTAAGTTACAAATGACCTAAATAAATAAATCACAAATTAGTTAAATAGTTACTGAAAAAAAAAACCCAAGAGAGCAGGCAGAAAATCATATTCGAAAAAAACTTAAAATCAACACACAAAGTTATTCATAAAATTAACTACAAATAATAACAATTATAAAAGTAACCATTTAAAACTAAAAAAATATTTTTAACTTTTAACGTATTCTCGACTTGAATTAGCCGTCAATTTGTCTAAATATGTATTAAAGTATTTAGTAAACCTGTTTTTACTCTAGATATTCTATTTATAGCTAGTAGCGACTGCTGACTTTTACTCCCTTCTTACCTACCGTACCACCGCCCGTTCCCCTAGTGGTACGATGGGTAATAATCTTTCCCCACGGTACCACCATTAATAGTGATGTCAAACATCTATAATAATATACATAGGCAGGTTTAGGTTATGTTAGTTTTGCAGTAGGCCGGGAGGGCCGAACCACTCAGAAATAGGAGCTCCGCCGTAGCTGAGCTCCGTCGACACTGTCTAATTTCAAATAAATAAGTAAGTATTTCTGGGTGGTTTGGCTTAAAAGCCTCTATTTGAGTCGAATATGAGGCTAGCAGCAACCCGGACACTTTGTAAAGTTCTTTCTCAACAAGGGCCTTACAGAATCTATCAGGGGGGTTCTCTCATGCCAGTAGGTTGAGTACTTGAGATGTTATTAAATGAAACAATATACTTGAACACTAGGTAAGTATAATGAGCATCGAGCCGGTACTAAATAAGGATAGCTTAAGCGCAACACGGAGTAAGAGTATTAAGAACAAGAACAAGACACCACCGGACAGAAGGGTAGGCAAATTCAGAGTCCCCAAGCCACACACACAACACAAGGCAGGTCCTCGACGAAGAGCGACGACCACGACTACTGCTGGCGTCGGTCTCTTCGCATGCAGGCAATTAGTAGCGACTGCCACGACTACTGCTGGCGTCGATCCCTTCGCATTCACGATACCACGAACTGTACGTCGGGGCTGCAGCTGCAGGGCGAGGTGACCTTATAGGCACCACCAGTGCACATACGCGCGGGACGGCGGCGCTTGGTCGCACGGGCGCGGCGGGCGTGCGCCACTCTCTCTCTCTCTCGCACTCGCGACGTCGGCGGTCTCGCTCAGAATTGGCCATTGGACGCGCGGCGCAGCGGGTGCGCGTCACTCTCCTTCTCGCCCTCGCAACGTCGCCCATCTCCCTCAGACAGGGCATGAAGTAAATCCGGACCACGGTGTCTTTTACGTCTGTATCATAAAATAATAATAGATTAATTTAACTTTAATAAGTAGATATGAAAATTAAACTATTCTTTAAATAGTAGGCATTTTTCCTTTTTAATAATTAAAAAAACAGGTCAAGTGCGAGTCGGACTCACGCACCACGGGTTGGGTATTTAAGATAATATGCTTGGTAACCGCAAAAGAATATAATAATTTTGTTAGGGTTCCGCAGTCAAACTAAGAACCGTTATAGTTTCACCATGTCCGTCCGTCCGCAGCCTAGCTCAGAGACTCTTAATACTAGAAAGCTGTAATTTGGCATGAATATACATATTAGTCACGCCAACAAAGTGGTAAAATAAAATCTTGAATTATTTTTTTTTACTTTCCTTCCCCTACATGTAACGTGGGGATGTTTTTTTTTCTCATCTACCCCATAGTATGGGGTGTCGTTGGATAGTTGTTTCAAAAATATTGCGGGTTTGTCCAAACATTTTTTCGATTAAGGTATCCGTTTATGAAATATTAAGCTTTAAATACTACTGTCGATGTATGGGGATAATAGTTTTCTAACGGCAAAGTTAAGTTTGTCGCGAGGTCTAATTTGTTCGTTGTATGTAACGGCTTCGGAACCCTACACTGAGCATGGTCCGACATGCTCTTGCCCGGTTTTTACAATACCTATAAGATACCATCAGTGGCCCGTTTCACTAAGCTACAAGTTACAAACTACAAGCGGAACTATCTTTCTAGCAAAAGGAGTTAGAAAGAGACCTCCGCTTGTAATTTGTAACTTGTAGCTTCGTGAATCGGGCCTCTGATATCTTCAATAAGCCGTTCAATAAATTTAAAGGCTTTTCGTGTTCCTGTTTATTATGAACTTTATTTTCTATGCAATAAGGTCCATTTTGATAGCCTACATTTTAATACAGATTTGCAAAGTTTTTTGGTTATTTTTCAAAAACTGTAAATAATGAACACCTCATTTTATTTTTACCATAAAATAAAAACCAAAAAACCGCCTTCAAAAACGCAAAAAACAACTTTTAAAATGGTAGGTATACGTCAGTCCAACTGAAGTCGGCTTTTGGGTAAAAATATTGTTAGTCGCCGACTTCAATTGGACTGACCTATACTTGGTTTAGGCCACCAATAATTGTAAATTGTCTACTTTTTACACGTCCTATAAAATTATATGTTAATAACTTAATAAATAGTTTACTTAAATAGGTTAGTGTAGTAACCATTACGTTATGAGTAATAATTTTAATATAAACGCTGTTTAAATTCGACAAATCGTACCAATATTAATTAATTAACATATTTTCAAAAATTGATATTTTTTTTCTTCATACTAAAAATACGTGTCCAAAACTTACCTTAAGACTATTAAGTGCGAGATTATATTTAAAACAACATCTTGTACTGAATGGAATCACTTTAATTTACTTCATTATATTATTTTCTCGGTAATAATGACTGTTTATTATTAACGTTAATTGGTTTCTTACATATAAAATATACATGGAACGCTTGGTCCGGCAATATATTGTCTCGAGAGTTACATTGCGAGCGTTACCAAATATTTGCTTAATTTCCATGTATCCAAAGTCCCAAAACCAGAGTTAATATGGCAAAACTAATGCTCGTCCTGCCAAAAATTCAAAAAAAGAAATGTCAAACAATTACCCTCCAAAAATTTAAATTTAGTGTGTGAAGATTAAGTTGTCCACGTAAGTTTATTGAATTTACATACTGATTTTTATGTTAAATTGTAATTATTTTGTGTTTTTATCAATGTTGCTCATTGCTACATTCGTACTATTGCGAATTAACCATTAATTGAGGCTTTACAGTGGATTAATTTAGAGACATCACAATTTTAGGTTAGAGCCGCAAGCTTTTTCTGTCGCGAGATTTACCGAGTTTTACTAGGAGAGTTACCAAGCTTTGCTGCGAGAATTACCGAGAGTTACCTTAAGCTAGTTTCACAGGAAGTTAAAAATATTAATAACCCTTTACAGTGTTACCATTTTAAAAGAAGTTATTTTTTGCGTATAATGGCGGTTTTTTTGATATTTAATACATTTATTTTATTTTGTACTTTTCAGTGATAAGCAGTGATCGGAATAGGTAGAGCTAATTTGCCTAAACTTGACGCATATTCATACATGCGTGAGAGAGATGGGAATACATTATTGAATGAACATGCATCAAGTTTAGGCAAATTAGCTCACCTATTTCCGATCACTGGTGATAATCTGTTATGCAAATTCTAGACTTGTTACTAAAAATACTAAAATCGCTGTATGTATGCCTATAATATTTGAGGAGTTCCATCAATTCCTCACGGATCCCCTCATCAGATTTATATTTGGTTACAATGTATGTTTGTATGCTCTATCAAACCAAAAAAGATTTTTTTAAATCGGGGAACTCTGTAAAAAGTTCAAACCGAGAACCTCCTTTTTTTCAAATCGGTTAAAAGACTAAAACCTTCTCCTAAGTGTTACAAATACTTTTCTGAAAACCGCATCAAAATCGATTCAGCCAAACGCGAGATAATCGCGAACAAGCATACATACATACAGGTCAAACTGAGAACCTCCTTCATTTTGAAGTCGGTTAATAAAAATAATTAGGTATATATACGTCAGGATTAAAGAAATAAAATTGAATAAGAAACTTCGGAGATAAGGGGGAGAGGGGGGGGAACGGTCATTTTTTGTAAATTTTTGGCTATACATCAAAAAGTACATGAGAGGAAATTAAAAAAAAAATACATGACACCCCATCAAACCACTTTCATTTTTCAACCCCCCATTCTAGACCCCTTTTCCACTTATTATAAATTTAATTTCATATTTTGTATAAATATGCCAAATTTCAAGTTGATAGCATTTGTAGAAGCTGAGAAAACCTGATGCGACATACATACAGACAGACAGACAACAAAGTCTCACCATAAGGGTTCCTTTTTTACCATTTTGGTACGGAACCCTAAAAAGTAGGAACTGGAAATGACACATGAACAAGATTTTCAAAGTTTTTTTTGTTATTTCTCAAAAACTGTAAATAATGAACACTTCATTTTTTTTTCCCGTTAAATATAAGTAGTTATCTAAACGTAAGGATTTTTCAGATTTTTTGATTTATAAACTTAGGAGATAAGGGTCACGGGATGGAGGAAAAAATGATGACTATTGAAATAATGACCAAAGACTGTCATGACGCGCAACGATTATGAAAAACAACAGTATGGATAAACCAAATCGAAATATTGACACATTTTTTTTTTACATATAGGGCAATATAGAACCACCTCCTTTTTTGAAATTAGTTAAAAATGCAACAGCAAGATTGCCTAGTTAGCATACCTTGAACATTAACCATCAGAAGAGGAATATTGTTTTTGTTTTTTAAGTTGAAATTTGGTACACATTATGTGATGTGACATATGTAAATTGGTGACCCAAACAAAACACCGACATGTAACGTAAATAAATCACGTTTAGGGGGTAAAACGGAATATTTAAAAATAAAGTTTTGCAAACTATTATTGTCTGACATATAAAATAAAAGGGCTTGTTGTGGGTATCTTAAATATTTAAGAAATCCATGCATATTTCCTATTAGTGATATCCTTGAAACTTAAGAAAGATAGCCATAGCACGTTACACTAATGTAAAACTGAAAAGTTTTTTTATTTTAGGTGTCCCCTTATCTCACCGACATCCATTTCATAGAATGTATCACTTTGCAGAATTTTCTCCTGAACCCGTGTTGATTTCAGGTTATCTTGAATATGATTCACGTAGACTAGGTTAGATTAGACTTGTAACCATCACAAGATAACCTGAAATCAACATGGGTTCAGCAGAAAATAGCTTTCTATGAAACGAAAATTCAAAGTGATACATTCTGGGTGCGTCTCACGAGACATAACTACAAAATCAATATTTTCATGATAATAATATTTACAAGATATAATAAATGTTAGCTAAAATAACAAAAACAATTTTTTAAAGGGAATAACGGTCAAATATCATTATATTAATTTTGAATGTTTTTTTTTATATAACACTCGCATTGTATAATTTCAGTTCGAAAAACATACATAACATATTGCATATATTATATTTAGTATAAGGGTTATAAGATCTAATATTGTATACTATACTCAATAGGTACTGAAAGGATCGCTTACCAGAAAAGTGAAATTTGGCAAGATATCCTAATAATGAACAATATGCATTAGCGGCTTTGCTCCCACCTTGGCCTTTGAGTTGTTTTTTTATCTGCCTAGAAAATCTTGCTTATAATTTGTTTTAACTATCCAGAAAATGCAATGAGCAAGATGAATCAGGGTAGAACTGACTAAGGTCTGTTCATTCATACTTGTCTTATATAGTAAACAACTTTCTAACCTCAACATGAATCTTTTTTGGCTAAAACAGCTATTTTAAACAAAATAAAGCAATCACAGACAATAGACTAGGCTAATGAGCCAAGTCATATCCATAATGTTTATTCAGTTTACTTTATTTACGATAAAAGAGCTGTTTAAGCTAAAAATAGGTTCATTTTGAGGTTAGAAAGTTGTTTACTATATAAGACAAGTATGAATGAACAGACCTTAGGTTAGGTTAGATTTTTTTTATCTGTTTATATTATATGTGCATTATGTTTTTTGATGTTAGATTCATTGATTTATATATGTTTTATATATTAGCTGTCATGTACATTATACGCTTTAATCGTTATAATAATTGGTATTATATACTAATAATAACGTTACACTTTATGAAAATAGTTGTTTCGACATTATATATTTCGTTCATTATTTCCAGTGAATGTTATACTAAACAGGTTTATACAATGTGAGCGTATATATTGTAACTGTAATATTACATAACATAACATAATCTCACGCTTTCGTTCCCAGAGTTGGGTAGGCAGAGCTACATAATTACAAACATCTCTAAAAACTTGTTGATAATTCTATAACCACAATTTGCACAATTAGGCTAAGATGTTTACCAGCGTATTAGTGACAGGTTGCAAGCCCATCGCCTAACAGTACTACAAGCCTTTATTCCCTTAGTCTTCTCTTACGACATCCACGGGAAGACATGGAGTGGCACTATTCTAACTCGGCAACCACACGAGGATACTGTAATATTATCAGTTCTTATATCTCGTATTACTTACCCTTGTTTCATCGACACTCATTTAAAAGAATGTATGGGTAAACCTAAACCTGTATTTAAATTATGGTACTTACATAAATGTTAACTTACTTTTTCTATGTTTATTTGTTTGTTTGTGTCATAACATAACAGACGCGACGCACTCAAATCGGCGGCTCTACTTTCTTTACTGTCGCAGAACTCTGTCAGGCTCACTTCTTGATTCATTCGCCATGAGGGGTAGGCATATTCTTGAAATTAAGACTGTAAGGTCTGTTCTTACACGCGTCCTGCAAAGTAATATTACACTAGACTTCTTTCTTTAGGCTAAGTCGCTATCTAACCACAGATTATAAATTATAACCAGACAGAGGCCCTATTTTAAAAATCGAAGTTCGAAGTTACGTTAGCTCCATCTCTGTCACTCGTCCTTCGAGAATAAATCGAGCGAAAGGGATGGAGCTAACGTAACTTCGAACTTTTTTCAAAGTAGGGCCTCAGTAGACAAGTAACACAGGTAAACAGTCAATTTCTAACAACCATGGTCCGCTTCACGTATTGGGTGTTTTAGTGTACTTCATTATTTTTGAAATTTCATAATTTTATTTAATAAAAGAAGTACCAAGCGATGGCAGCGAAAATTAAATCGCACTCAGTTTCCGTTAGGTTAGGTTCGTTATGCCAATTTCTTTGTAAAAAAATGTTTTAATGAATAATTATTTAAAAAACAATTGTTTTCAAAACTAAAGTAATAAAAAAATATAAAGATAATTTTACAGAACTATATGTTAATTGAAATTATACTTTTAAAGTAAGGTTGACAGCTCGAACGATTGCGTGAAATGAAAAATTGCCTTGTGTCCATATGTCACACAACCGACATGACATGACATGACTGGACTGACAAGCAAGACAAGGCAACTCATGACATAATACCCACCGATTACCGTATGAAAATTATGGGCTAAATAATCTACTATTACATCTAATCAATCCAGTTAAAAAACCATTTGAACAATGACATTATTGCGGTTAAGAAGAATTAAATTTGGTAGGAATGTATTTTTTACATACCCAGTGTCACTGTTGAATTAAAAGTGCGATATGTTAAAAAAGCATTATATTTATAGCCTGACCAGTTGTGTACGGACCACAGACAGTACATACAGACTTACGGACCCTGGGAAAGTGTTGCTAATAACTGTGAATATACATATCTAAGTGTTCACATATTTTCCATACAATTACCTACGAATATCACTTATCTTATTTGACTATCATTAAATAATTACGTAGTAAATTTTATTGCTTGGTAAACTTTATGAAATTAAATCTTTCTTTGCAACAGAGTTAAATTGTAGGTACATAATTTAAAACCTTACTTTACTAGTAAACAATAAGTTACAATAAAATTTATTAAGAGCTTTTTAATTGGTTCTCAATATTGGAAAGTAATATTTTTAGACCACCCACACAGTATATTTTGTGACCACCTTTGTATATGGTAATAACATTTACCAGTGTATATAATAGGTTGGATGAAAAAGTATTCATACATTGAGTGATCCACCCTGGTAGGTATATAATGTCTGTATGTGACATGTCAACATTGAATATCAAAATATTATTAAACAAAATGCTTTACAATCCTTAGTTTATTTTCTAAGTATTACCACCACCCACTGCCAAGCAGCAGTGTTCGCATTTTTGTGTTCTGGTGTGGGGATAAGACAACTGGTTATCCGGTGAAGTTACTACTGACCTAGTCCCAAACTAAGCTTTAGGCATGTACTATGGGTACTAAACAAAGATAGATATTACTTATATAGAGAAATAAATACTTAAATACTCTACTCATTGTATTTATACTCTACTGCTAACCACATGAAATTTAAAATGCTTTAGTACATTATTTTGTACGGAGATCAATCCCCATTTCACTATCCTGACAATAAGGTGACAATTCAGTATAAATATATTAACAAGTTTTCACATCACTGGGATTCATATGCGCTATGTATACTGAAATTTTGAGCCCAGATCTTGGAAGTTTATTTGAATAAAAACAAATGAATATCAGGTGGATGATGTCACCTCAATTGACCTAGTCCCAATTTTTCCGATATGATTGCCTAAAATTATGATTTATTCGTTTTGACAACCAATAAAAAGTTCTTAATTTTTTTTGAAATTGTAGGTCTCACTTTATAAAACCTATAGTCCTGTGAAACCTGTCCGTTTTGAACAGAGGAGTGGGTCACTGTACATTAGTTATATAATGATTCCTAGTTAAAACTTTATTTGATGATCATGATTATGATGTTATTTTTTTATTTAATGGTTTTTTGTAAATTATAATTAACCAACTTTATTTGGTCAAGTTGGTGCTTTTTGAACAATTTCAATTATTCATCTTTACAGGTAACTAGCTGTTCCCGTGCCGTGTTAGTTGGGCAATAAACATTTATTTATTAGTTAATATAGCTTACTCATAATCATATAATTAACACTCACACATAATGTGGCTTTCTATTTATTAAGAATTTTCAAAATTGGTTCAATAGATCCAGAAATTACCCCTTACAACGTCACAAACTTTACCTGTTTATAATATTATAAGTTAATAAGTTATATAAGTTATAAGTTTTAAGTTAATAAGTTATAAGTTATAAGTATAGATAGAGCATAGATTAGTAATTATATGGGAAAACGCAAGAGTTTCTTATACAATTAAATAAGATTTATTCATTTTGAAAACCAGGTTTGGTAGATAGGATAGATTTAAATAAATTTCTAATATATTTAAATAAATGCATGTGAAAGCCATAATATAAAAAATCAACATATCATAATAGGAGTTATGAATGTGTCTATAAAAAAAATACAGATCGCAAACGCATTGCCAACCCTGAGAACCAAGATAATGCCTTATTATTTTTATTTTTATTATATATATAGAGGTGATATAATAGTTGCAAACATTGTAAGATTTGTAAGACATAGTTTTTACTTTTTAAGTTTTGTTTTGTCTTTAGTATATAGAGAACTCCTAACTCTATTCAGCGGGACTAATGTAATTAGGTGCCTACAATGAACTAACCGATAGGGACGGTGTATAATTATAACGGAAAATTATATCACAAGGTGCTTTTATGGAGGTTATTTTTTCCAAATACAGTCATAAATATCATAAAACTGAAAGACTTAAAGTCATAAAGCAATAATTTAAAACCCTTACCATAAAAGTTAGCAGTCCTGGGCCGGGATTTTTTACTCTTGGGTATAAGTGAGTATCACAATTTAGTTTCCCTAGTACTAAAAGTTAATTTTGGGATTATAATAATTCAATTTGAGTGAAATTTTCTCCCGATATCAGTTTACTGAAATATGTCACAGTAAAAAAAAAACTCCAAAATGATAACATAGTTCGTTATATTTGATTATTTGTTAAAATTACAATTAAGATGTAAAAAGACTCGTATAACATTTTAATTCTTTGTGCGATACCACAGCAAATGTATTCAGCTCGCCTACAATTTATACAATTTAATTTGCGCTATTAAGCTAACTAACCTTTGTACAATTAAATTAGGTTAGTTAGTAGGTAACAAAATATTAAATAATGTTAGATAGCTCTCAACTTGGTCCTAAAGACTTGCAATAAGTTATTGAAGATGTCGATATCACTTGCACTTGTTCTGTGAGCTATTCAAATATATTATCAATGGGATATCTGGGCATACTATATGGCATTTGTTAAGGATATCTGATCGTTCGATGGATTATTTTGTCTAATGAAATGATTAATAACTAATAAGTCTATATACTACACTACTATACTACTAACTAATTATACTACACTTTTGCAAAGATGGCAGTTTAAAATGAGGGTCTTATTTCATAGCTAGTTCCGTACTGTATTTTTTTCTTTTTTATCTTATTACGTACAATAATATGAAGCTAATATACAATCTTATGAAAAATTATAGCTTGCTTATGTGTACTTATTCTGCTAACTACACTATAATGAAATAATTGTACATGGCATTAACATTAGTGACTATAGGGAATTATGCATTGTTACAATAATCGGGTCCGGTCCTGAAGGCCTTATTTGCATTTAGCCTTGGCATTCAAAACGTTTCAGTAGTACACTGATCAAGTATGCAAAATGACTTGTTTATCTAATGCCATGGTCCCTATGTCCCGTCTACTATGGCTTATAGCAATGAGGGCGGTTTACAAACCAATACATTTTGCTACCCGGTCAAATATACAACTAAGGTGCTCTGCTCGCTAAGGCTAAATGCAAGTAAGGCCTTCAGGACCGGACCCCAAAAATCGTAATGATTAAACTGATTATAAAACAATGTTATATACTTACTACTTCTATGGTACATGTGTAATATTTTTATTAACATAATTATTTTTAAAAGTAGCAAGTGAAACCTGTAACAACAAACTGTATTTAGGTACATGAAGGTCTTTATATGCCAAAATTTGAGTGATATCGAGTGAAGTGATAAGTAATTTGGAAGGAAGGCTTCTATTTCAAAGTTTATTAAGGCTAAATGTAGTGTAGGAATTTCTTAATTACACGGATACCTACTAACTATTTTGTAAGAAGTGTTTTCATCTAAGAAACTACCAGTCCAGATTCCATCCCCGGTAAGAACACATATTGGATGAATGACCTAGATTATGAGTCATGGATATTTAATTTTCATTTTGGTACATACCTATATAAATACGTATAATGTTGTCTAGTAGCCATAGTACAAACAAACCTAAAGATTATTTTGTGACTACAATCAATTTGTATGAGATTGTCATATTGTTATTTCAGCCACTTATTAACATACATTTCCATACCACCAAGACTAACCAGAGATTTCACACGCAATACATTTTAATTCTTCTGACGTGTGGTATGTATGTGATTCATAATTTGGAATGTAATATCTTGTCATCCTTATATCTTTTCATGTATTTACATCGGGTATTATCAATAAGGTATTTATTATAACATTTTATACGAGTTGAAAAGTTCGTACAATAAAAATTAGCTGAAATTTAGTAATTACACATAATGCAAATTCAATTACAACCCAATAATATGTGGGAAAGATCATCTGATGATGGTAGTATTGGTAAAATAAATAACAAATCAATAATATAAGCGTTTTTTCGTAACAATTACGTTTAAGAAAAAAGTAGAACCATCAATTTGTGAACTAGTTATTTTCGCAAAACAGTTGAAGGCTAGGTACGAAAGCAACAAGCAATCGGTAGGTAAACCAACTCGTGACAAAATTATTTTGTTTTAAACCTTTACTGAGGTTAGCTCAGTCAAATTATGAATGCGTTTATTACCCAAATAAGAAATAAATTACCTGCTATAATATTTCTCAACCATGTCCCGTCTTCCAGTAGCAACTGTAAACAAACGTAAATACACTTATTTCACCACCATCACTTGTCACACAACACATCACCACCAACTTTCCTAATATTCAATTGACTATATGCCACCAACTCTTGTAAAGTCAATAAATCCACTCCACTCACATTTACACAACCAATATTTTAGATGGCGGCCATTGTTCGTCCGAGAAGTCAGGGTACGTTTCCACTCAAACAATGCTGAGTGAAAGAGTGAAAACGACACGTAACGCAGCTTCTGATTGGTTCATTTCTCTCTTCACCTTTGCTTCGGTCCAGTGAAACCGCACCCTAAACCAGCTCACCTCTAAAATAGGAGCGTTTCAATTTGACACTAATGACAGCCAAATGTGATCTCATTGTCGAACGATCGAACGAATTGAGAAAGTTAAGAATTGCGTGATAGTAGGGACAAATAGTTCCGCTTACGTCTGTGAGCGCTAGTATCGCTTCGGTGTAGAATGCGCAATAATTAGTTGGAAATTATGACATGATTAGCTACTGCCGTTGGTAAATTCGTTATGTATTAGGTCATTTTATTCGTAAAGTACCTTAAAATGCTACATACGTAATTTTAAAACCATTTAGTAAATATATAAATAAGCGCTGATTTAGAGCGTTGTGTGCAAGCCTTAGGTTACAAGCGTCATTTTCCTCTCCTGTCAGCTAAAGTGAAACGACAATGCTACCTAAGGCGAAGAGATCTGTCATATGTTCGACCGACAGATAGATCACTTTTGCTTGTTGAGAGAATCAGTACCCTGTACTTACGTATGAAAAGTTACGTTCTCCGAGTTTCGCTCACTGCGGCTTTTACAGCCGATCACACAACCATGCACCATTTTATTAATAAAACACAAACATAACACAAGCTTACTATTGTTAAAATTACAACTCATACATGTCTCTGTGTATGCACTCTTTATGTTATCTGTTTTTCTACGTGTTTTTTCTTCTTCCCTTGCCGCTATGGCGTGATGTTGTTGCTGTGCCTTGTAACGTTAAATAAATATATTAAAAGAAACTAGTGTTTATAATAATCTCATAAAGTGAGTCTCCGAGCACTGCGCCCCGTGCACACTTAATAGTTATGGGCCCAGACGAAATAATTATTGAAGAATAAATTATTACACGCGGACAGACAAAAATGGCGGTCAGTAAGGAGAATATTAGCCGATATAATATTGTGCAATTTGATGGTGAGAATTTTAACAACTGGTCATTTCGTGTAAAGAGTATATTAAAAGAAAATAGTTGTTTGGAAGCGGTAGAGAGCAAGGATTTTGGCCTAAGTCAAGACAACAAAAAACTAGAAGCACGTGCTCAAGCAACTTTGATATCGGCAGTAGCCGATAGTCATTTAGAGTACATCCGAAAAAAAACGGCATATGAAATGTTCAAAAGTTTAGAATATTCTTTTAAAGAAAAGGGCACAAGGAGCAAGTTATTTCTCAGGAGACAACTAAGTGAAATAAAATTTTACGACAAAAATTCATTAAAAGAACACTTCACTAAAATTCAAGAAATATGTACCCAGTTGGAAGAAGCTGGGTCAGCCTTGTCGGAAGAAGAGAAAGCGAATTATATACTTTTATCAATGCCTAAGTCATATGACTCCGTGGTAACAGCGGTGGAAACAATAGGAGACTTAAACCTAAACATTGTCAAGGATAGATTATTAGCGGAGGAGGAGAAACAGAAAAGATTCTATGAAAGGATTGATGAAAATAGAAATACAGCAAATGCATTCAGCTGTTACATATGTGGAAGGGAAGGTCATAAAAAATATCAATGCAGATTTAATACAGGACAAGGACAAGGATTTAATACAGGAAGAGGTCAAGGATTTAATTCAGGAAGAGGTCAAGGATTTAATTCAGGAAGAGGTCCAGGATTTAATGCAGGACGAGGACAAGGATATAATACTGGACGAGGACAAGGATTCAATACAGGACGAGGACGAGGATTCAATTCAGGACGAGGACGAGGATTCAATACAGGCCGAGGACAAGTTTTCAATGCAGGACGAGGGCAAGGATTTTACACAGGACGAGAACATGGAAGGGGACAAGGACGTGGTCAAGGAAGTATCAACTATGCTGAGGAAAGTGAATATGAATCTAGTGCATTCTTTAGTGCTCAAATGAAACAAGTAAGTGAGCATTCAGTTTTGGAATTTTGTGTTGATTCAGGTTGTTCAGATCATCTAATAAATACTAAGGAACACTTTATAGACTATGTTGAGTTAAAGATACCAAGGAAAATAGCTGCGGCAAAGAATGATGTATGTTTACAGGCAGTTGGAATAGGAAATATAGAAGTAATATGTAGAGTTGGTAAAAAAGAAAACAAGTGTACAATTAAAAATGTATATTATGTTCCAGATTTAAGAAAGAATCTATTGTCAGTGTCAAAAATGGAAGCAGTCGGTTTGAGGGTTGAATTTAATCAAGGAAAAGTAAGGATATTTAAATACAATTACCTGCTAATGATAGGAAATAATACAGGTACATTGTATACTGTCAACTGTCAGAGCAATGTTAATTCATGTCATTTAACAAACAAAATTGATAGTGATCTATGGCATAGGAGATTTGGACATTTGGGTTCAAACAATTTAAACTTCCTTGTACGGAATGGTATGGTTGATGGTTTGTCAGAATTAAAAAATAAAATAATTAGTAATGATTTGTGTGAACCATGTATTTTAGGTAAAAGTAATCGACAGCCATTCAACAAAGTAGGAATCAGAGCAATAAAGCCTTTAGAAATAGTTCATACAGATGTCTGCGGACCAATATCACCTGTTACTTGGGATGGAAATAATTATTTCCTGACTTTCATTGATGATTACACACATTTTACTATGGTGTATTTAATTAAACATAAATCAGAGGTTTTCAAAAAGTTTCAAATATACTACAATTTAGTGACAAAGCATTTTAATTTTAATTTATTAAAACTGAGAATGGATAATGGTGGTGAATACATTTCAGATGAGTTTAGGGAATTTTGTAACCAGAATGGGATCATCATGCAACATACAGTACCATATAACCCGCAAATGAATGGAGTCGCAGAGAGGATGAACCGAACACTTATGGATAAAGCCAGAGCTATGTTAATTGATTCAGGGATGAAAAAGGAATTTTGGGGAGAAGCAGTTTTGTTTTCTACCTATGTAACAAACCGGAGTCCAGTTGCAGGAAGGGATAAAACACCAAGTGAATTATGGGAAGGACGTAAACCAGATGTATCGAATTTGAGAGTTTTTGGATGTACTGCATACAATCATGTACCAAGAGAACTGAGAAGGAAGCTGGATGACAAAGGTAAGAAGATGATAATGATTGGATATAATATAGGAGGATATAAACTTTTTGATGCAGAGAAATACAAGGTGGTGACAGCAAGAAATGTAGTTTTTGATGAGAGACCAATAAAAAATTATAAAATAGCATGTATACCGGATTATGACATTTATGAAAAGACAGAACAAGGAAGAGACAACATAGAAAACAAAGGTATAGAAAAGGATATGGGAGAAACTGAAAAGGAAGGAATATTAAAGGAAAATACTCATGAACAAGAAACGGAACAGGAAGAAAGCTGTGAAAAAGGAAGAGCAAAGAGGTTAATTAGAAAACCAAAATGGCAAGAAGACTATGTTTTAGATTTGGAAGGGGATGATGAAGCTTTATTTGCCCTGCTGAGTAGTCATCATGAAGATGTACCACTGTTATATAATGAAATTGAAACAAGGAAAGATAAAAATGACTGGGAGAAGGCAGTAGATGAAGAACTTAAGGTATTGGATGAAAGTATGACATTTGAGATAGTTCCGGAACCAAATAATCAGAAAATTCTACATGCAAAATGGGTTTTTACTAGAAAAGAAATCGAAAATGGAAGTGTTTGTAAAGCAAGACTTGTAGTAAGAGGATTCCAACAAGAAGAGAAATTTGAAGATGTCTACTCACCTGTTTTAAGACTACAAACACTCAGAACATTACTATCAGTAGCTGCTAGAAAAGACTATCATATACATCAAATGGATGTGAAGGGAGCATTTCTGTATGGAAGAATAGATGAGGAGGTATATCTTAAACCTCCAGAAGGGATGTCAATTCAAGATGGCTATGTATTAAAACTTAAGAAGTCGTTATATGGACTAAAGAAATCACCAAAATATTGGTATGAAAAGTTTAATGAGACTGTAACATCATATAGTTTTAAACGATCTGATAATGATTACTGTTTGTTTAGTAAAGGGGATTTGTATTTACTGTTGTATGTTGACGATTTATTGATTCTCAGTTCTAACTCTAAAGCCATTGAAACAGTGAAAATTTTTTTGAAAACTGAATTTCGTATGAAGGATATGGGTGTTAATAATTTAATGTATTTAGGTATTTCAATTCAAAAGAGTTCTGAAGGTATTTCAATAGACCAGTCTAAATATTTACAGAATGTACTTAAAAAATTTAACATGGAAAGCTGTAAAGGATGTGAAACGCCCGTGGATGCTAACTTTAAATTCAATGAAAATGTACCTATTGACATGTCTTATGAACATCAATGTAGATCATTGATAGGATCACTCATGTATGCAACTGTAGGTTCTAGACCTGACTTGGCTGCTTCCGTTTATTACCTGAGTAGATTTCAATCTAAGCCCAACATAGAATTATGGAGAGCATTGAAGCGATTGTTAAGATATGTGAAGAAGACTGTTAATTTTTTATTGTTGTATACTAAGGATGATACTAGTAAGCCTTTGCTAGGATATGCAGATGCTGACTGGACACTGTTACTATCTTTGAAGATAATCAAAGCACTATTAAATCTATTAAGAATCCTGATCAGAAAAGATTGAAACATGTGGACATCAAATATAATTATATTAAACAAAAGGTAGAAGAAAACATTGTATGTGTAAAGTATATTAGTACTAAAGAACAGTTAGCAGATATTTTTACAAAACCTCTAGGGAAAAATATTTTTGTTAATATAGTGCAAAATTTGGGTCTAATACAGAGAAACGTATGTGTTGAGGAAGAGTGTTAAAATTACAACTCATACATGTCTCTGTGTATGCACTCTTTATGTTATCTGTTTTTCTACGTGTTTTTTCTTCTTCCCTTGCCGCTATGGCGTGATGTTGTTGCTGTGCCTTGTAACGTTAAATAAATATATTAAAAGAAACTGGTGTTTATAATAATCTCATAAAGTGAGTCTCCGAGCACTGCGCCCCGTTCACACTTAATAACTATCATCAAACAAATCGTTGAAAGCAAACTTTCCTGTCTTAAATTTGCTTCTAACAAATACGTTCACGAAAATAATTTGACATGACAGCGGTTTGCCTGCCACAAACCCGAATGTGTCCATCAAAAAATAAGCGCATCTATGACAAAGACAAAAATAAATATCTCCTTATCTGTCACTCTCATTGAAAACTCCATAAAAGTATTATTATTATTTATTTATTTTAATGGCGTCTACAAGTTATGTAATTTTGCCAATGTCAAGTATAAGTATATAAGCAATTGTACGGTGAATCGTCCTTGTCGTCGGCGTCTTCCAGTCCCAGTCGGCACACCATTGAAGATGGCGGGCATCCACTTCAATGGCTTATTGGCTTGGAGTGTTCTTGACCGCTTGCTCATTCAGAATCAACTTTTCACTGATATTTTATTTGATGCATATTCTTCGTCAGTGTTGGAGGTTACTTCACAAAGTTGCCCTGGATTTGCGAACCAAAATCAACGATAAAGTAATTTACAAAAAATGAAATAAATAGACAGATGTTTTCAAAATGACAGCTAGACAAGAACTCTCCATAAAAGTATCTCCCTCAATCTTGGTATTGTCATTTGCGTATTAGGGTATACTTAACTCGAACTTAACTAACGTAAAGCTGCAATTTAACTTCGTAGATTTTAACTACTATCAACGTATTGGAGCTATGTGTAAAAGGGGTGATAGACGGGCGAGTAAGTACCTACGCCGTACTTGGGCATTTTCACGAAAAAGTGTACCCAATTAAGGACTAAAATTAAGGAACTTTAACTTTGTCAGTTTTGTCACGAAAATTAGCTATACATTGACGGCCGCCAAAACTGACATAGTTAAAGTTTCTTAACTTCAGTCCTTAATTGGGTACACTTTATCGTGAAATTGCCCAAGTACGGCGTACTTACTCGCCCGTCTATCACCCCTTTAACACCCTTACTAATAAACGTTGAGTAACGGTGCTATAGCTGTACAATGTTTTGTCCTTGTCTGTCAAATTCAAATGTCACAATGACAGTGAAGGACAAAACATTGTATAGCTATACCACCGTTACTCAACGTTTATTAGTACCTAAGGGGGTAAAGCTAGAAACAAATTATCGGACGCGGCTTAAGTTAGAAACAAATTATCGGACGGGGCATACGGACGCGGCTGACGGCCGCGACTGATAAGTGTGCACAGTCGAACGGGACGTGGCTTGCGGACGCGCAACAACGGGAAATACATTATCGAACGCGGCTGACAGACGCGGCTGACGGACGCTTATAAGATATGTCTATGACGCGTCCCGCCAAGGACCTTTTACTAAAGCAGGACTGAGCACTGTTAACCAAAACTCGGTCCGAGTAGGATGTGAAGCACAGATGCGGTTTATCTCTTTCTAATAGGGTGACCATGACATCGTAGCAAAAAGATATATTTATTTGTACGAGTATGAAGCAATTTTCACACCATGTAATGAACGCTCGATTATGTAGCTGTACTACACTTGGGAGCAAAGAAATCGAGCCACAAGTCACGATCGTACAATAAGTAAACTTGATAGGAATTACCTAATGCCTGCTACCTTTATATTGATAGACAAGACATGGACTTGTTATTAATCTCGTAAGGTCACCCTATTTGTAAAAATTTATCGGCTTACCTGTGAAACGATATCCCACAACCAGCATAGGATTCGCATTTACAAAATTGTATGCAACACTTTTTCACCATTTTGTAATCTTGCAAAACTGAGAATCGTTAAATCAAAACTTGATGAAAACCGCGCCACCATGATATGATTGATACACTCAATGGGTTGACAGCCTAATAAAAAATAATACTTCCAAGTAGGTTTAAATCGTCATATTTTAAAGTTTATGGGGTAATAAATACAAAGTACTATAAGAATTTAAATTATACGAATAATGTAAGCTTTAAGTTACGATTCAAATTTAATAAATTGTCTAAAACAATAATTTTATTTTTCTACTAAATGCCGAAATTTTAGCGTATGGCAAATGTTAGAAAGGGACAAACGGCCTCCATTATATCTATGCCGCTCGGACCGGCTTTGCTCCTGTAAATCTAACAGCCCAAACTATGTCTTAAGTTTATGACATAAGGTTTGTTTTAGAAAAACGTTATATACCGTCCGCGGACGTTTTCGGCTGACAAAAACATCCAGCGCGCCAGATATCTATCGGACGTCCGAACGCTCAAGGTTACGTCCACGGCTTACGTCCGATAGTTTGCACAATTCAGTGTATATTCATTATCTAGATACCTATAAGTCGCGGCTGTCAGCCGCGTCCGTAAGCCGCGTCCGATAATTTGTTTCTAGCTTAAGTATCGTAACAAGAGGCCCTACTTTGAAATTCGAAGTTCGAAGTTACGTTAGCTCCATCCCTGTCACTCGTCATTCGAGACTAAATCGAGAGAAAGGGATGAAGCTATCGTAACTTCGAACTTCGAATTTCAAAGTAGGGCCTAAGGCATACATTGCTACAGGGGCAAAACAAGTCAAACGTCAAATATGGTGCTGCTCAAAGATGAAGTAAAACATAGATCCCGTGTAGCCAACTGTCAAGCATATCACCTTTTTCTTCTGTGTACGACACAGTTTTGTAGCCAATTTTTATTGGTCAATACCCGACATGTGAACCCTACTAAATTAAGACGAATGGATAGAATAAGCGGCTAGTCGGATAAATAATTAAGAAAAAGTGTCACTTAATTTAGTTGGACTGTTGTTGTCCGCTGTCTGTTCGCCCATCGGTCAGAATTTCAAAATAATACGTAGAAAATATATGAACTGAACTAGTTAACAATTTAATATTAAAATATAGTTTAAGTGCAGTGGCCTGTGTGTTTCGTGAATGAAAATCCCGAATGGGAATCAAAGAAAATGATGCTCAAAATATAAGCTTACACAGGTAAGTGATGTTTTACAATAAATCTGTTGATTTTTGGCCATAATGCAGCCGCTTTGCAAGTATAACTAGAAACATGATTATGGTATTACATCTTGTGATGAATACAAAGGCAGTATGTGCAGCAAATGTGCATTTTTTACACATTTTTTGATTTTTTTTCGGAAGTAAACAATAGTGCTTCCGAAATTAATATCGATAGGTAAACTTTCAATATTTTGATTAAGTACACGAGTCAAATATGTCTATGGGTATGTGTATAAATATCAAAAACTGAATACATTTTGAGTTAAAATAGCCATGCCGAACAGTTAAAAAGTCGATGTTTTAAATGTCGAAAGTATTTGTTGGGTATGTTTTTGAATTTCGAAAGTTACAACAATTAAAGTTAGGTTATTCTAAACGTTCGGTTTTTTGCATTGTGTGCCTTTTAGACATAGGCATGGCATAATTATTTTAGATATTTGGATCGTTCGTTACAACCAATCTTTTAATCAATATTTTTAACATCGCTATTTTAATTTAATATGTATTTTATCCGTAACTACATATCTATCGATCGGTAAAAGAGCTTACTATGTGTGATATTAATTAATTGTATTGTTTCAGATTTCCAAAAGCCTCGCCAGTCAGAGAGGAATGGCTGAAATTTGTTTGGAGCGGTCTGCGTGATTGGAATGGGACACCCCGAAAAAGTCACCGACTATGTTCGAAACATTTTTCAGCAGACTCATTTATTATGAAGGCTGATAAAAGACTTCAAACAGAAATGGTTCGTCGTGGTTTCAGAAGTTGCAATGCAATCCGGCATCAAAAAAGGGTCACAAACTGTCTCCCAATTACTTTTTGTAAGGCTCATCATTATTAAAGATATACGTTTTATTTTAAATTAACTGTAAAAACTGTCTTTATTTTTATTATACGACAAAAAAGTTAATTTCTCAGTTTACTTTCCAAAATAAGGTCAATAATCAATTGGAAATCAATCATAATTATTATTGAAAATACTGTATTATAATTTTATCGACAAACCGCACATCACTGACAGCAAGCTTACGCACACTAATGCAGAGTGACACACACGAACACACATAAAAAGTGGTACACTTTTGAAATTCAATCGGAGGCGGTCATATAAAGACGACTCTTTTTAACGAAGGGCACTTGTAACAGGTGCGAAGAGTACTATTCTATTAGCCGTTTTTATACTCCCTCTATGTTTTAGGTACTACCTCTATAGTGCTGCTGCTGTATTAATAAACTTTTCACTTCTCATGCTCCAAAAGTCCGTCTTTATGTCGTGCGTAAGCGACATAAAGTCGCTTTTTATGCTCTAGTGCATAAAGTAAAATCTTCGTCGAAGGCCAAGGCAATCGGTCCAACAGCCACACGAACAACTTTAACTTCATAGAGTAACCTCTTTATTTTATTTCGTTTCCTTAGTATTCTAAGACCAAAACAAGGATACCAACAGCCAAAGTACACAATAAAACTTCATGAAATAAGCTTATAATTTTTATTTTGTCGCATTTATTATTATTATTATTATTTTATTTGAGTAAATCAATATATTTAAAGCATGACAATAAGTTATCATCAGTGATCGGAAATAGGTGAGCTAATTTGCCTAAACTTGATGCATGTTCATTCAAAAATGTATTCCCATCTCTCTCACGCATGAATGAATATGCGTCAAGTTTAGGCAAATTAGCTCACCTATTTCCGATCACTGGTTATCATAGATATAAAAAACAAAATGTTTTTATAACTGAGCGGTATGTAACAACGACCTAAGTCAGATGTCACGTACCTAATGAAAAAAAAGAAAAAAAAAGTTAATTGGTGGGAACCATACTTATTTTTTCATTGTCAATATTTGTGTTACAATAATTTACATGTTGCTGTTTCATTTCCTCGCAATCGAAGTGAAAATTAGAGTGTACAACTCGTCCATAAAACCCATTTAACACTCGACTTTATAACCGTCTCGCGTAAAATGGTGCGCTTTATGCACTTGTTGTACAATCTACTATTATCTTACACCATAGAAGAAAGACTAAAGGCATAGAAACCGTACTAAATAAGCAGAAAATACATTATGGTTCACTTCTTTTTAATTATGGTTTTCATAGTGAGTTGGAAAGAGATGAATCTATAGCTGTTCATATACTGTGGGGTGTTCAGAGTGTCGCCTCCTAGTGTGGGTGGAAGGTAGGAAACCGCGAGGACGTAAAAACCCGAACGGAATACTACCAACTACCACGGCACACCCCGGGCAACATTGTTGGTAGAGACTTGACGGAGTCCTCTGTGCCCTCTCTGTACCAGCAATGGCTGAGATCTCTCGGCTCCATCGGGTTTGTAGGCGACCCGATGGACTATCCAGCCTACCTGCGGTAGTCCTCCGCAGTTGAGCGCCGTATGCGAGGATGCAGGAGTCCTGGGGGGTTGAGTCGAACGGAGTCGGGATAGTACTACCGGGAGACAACACGCCCTCTTTGGTCCGAATTTCTGGCAAAACGGTAGCCTTGCAGCCAGCCACTGCAAGGTAATGGACACGCGTCCGTACGGTCGAGGTGGGTACGGTTTCGCAGGCGAGATGTGTGGGGGCCCACTGGGTGGGCGGGGTGTCGGCCATGCTGACGGGGCAAGGGCGTGTGGAACACCTGGGGAGACCCGGATCGGTCAACCCAGCCACACTGTCTGCAGCTCCCGATGTCGCGCATGACACCCAACTCTGCACATCTATATCTCACGAGTACTCCTGATGATCTATTGTAGACATCCCCGGTGCGGGCTCCGTGGAGGGTGGGAAACTCGTGAGATGAAGAACAAACAACGGACTATGGACAATTTACGATCCGAAACCCCGAGAGTGCCGGAGGGGAAACCCAAAGGCGCTCAACAAGAGAGCGGTGCTCCTACGGGCGTGCCAGCCTCTCCCAACAAAACAGGTGCGGGTAGTAGTGGCCAAGGGCTACACCACACACAAACACCACACAAAGGTGGCGGCAGGGCGCAAGCCCCGCCAGCTACCCTTACACACCAAACACAGCGGAAGGGAAGTGGCACGAAAGTGACGCTACCTTCTTTCACACGTGGCTTCGAGGCATCGACATCGACCCCCAAGACCACAAGAACACACCCACGCGGGGGCGGTGCTAAGGCACCGTCACACACATACACAAAGTCTGCGAGGGGTGGGAAGTCTGCTGGGAAACCGGCGGGCTCAAAACCCCGAACGTGGACTCAACCCAGGCCACTACGCAAAGCCAGCCCGGAGATCGTCCCGCCTGCACCTGCGGAGAAATCCGCAGACGCGGGGCAGACACCGGCGCTGCTACCTACGCCTTCGACAGCTTCCCAGCTGGATGCCAGCTGGAAACTTCCCGTGTTAACCACGTGGGGAAGAAGGGAGCAAACCGCCAAGCGGGACGCCCCAGTACCCAGTGCGACCGAACTCGGGAAGAAGAAGCACAAGAACCAAAAGCAGCGCCGCAAGTACCGTAGGCTACTGGCGGAACAAGCTGCTGCTCCGGTGCCTGACCAACAACCAGGTGCTCCCGGAACGGAGACGGTGCGAGGCGCTGCCGGTGACCCCGTTCATCCGGCAACAAGCCGTGCCGCTCCCAAAGGGAAAGGAGCCGTCAACAGGGCCTCGGAGGGGAGCCCCCCGGTCGCTCGGACCACTGCTAAAAGGGCGCGCTTGGACGAGACTGTGTCTCCGAGAGGCGAACCCAAGAAGCAGAGGATCGAGCGATCGTCGGGTACCCCGCGAGTGGCGTACGCGGACGCAGCGAAGGCGGACCTGATGGTTGCTGTTACATCAGCAAGCACGGGTCACCTTTCGGCTGAACTCGCTGACGAGGCCCTAAACCTCATCCAAGCCCGCGTGATGGCAGAAGCGGTCCAAAACCTGCAGAGCAGGGGTGGACCACAGTTTCAGGGAAAGCCGTTACACGTGAACGGCACCCTGAGGCTGTGGTGCGGGGACCAAGCAGCGGTGACCTGGCTGAGGGAGTGCGTAGCCGCCATCACCCTCTCCTCTGGCGATAACCTCACCGTGAAACGCCAGAGCGAAATACCGCGCAGAGTACGCTGCGGCATCCTGCTCCCGGGCGTGTACGACGATTTTGGCGTGGTGGCGCACTCGCTCCGCTACCAGAATACCTGGGTGCAGATGGACCGGTGGCTTCTGCACAGCGCTGACAGGCAAGGCAATGAGACCTTTGCCATCGTCAGCATACCGGAGACGGAGGTGCAGGCCATTCTGGATAGGGGGCGCCGGCTCACATTTTTGTGTGGGTCGGTGTACCTAAAATTCCAGGGGCCACGAGGGAAGTTCGTGGAGACTCCACCCTCGAGCACCCACGGCACAACACCTGCTACACAGCGGGAACCTGAGCCGATGGACACGGCCACGGTGACCGGCGCGGCCGACGACATTGTCGAGGTCGCGCCTGGGTCCCAATCCCCGGCGCAAGGCGCCCCCTGCTCCGAGCACGACGAGGAAGAGCTCCTCCGTGACTCGTCGGAAAGCGGGGAGGAGTGTGCCCAGGGGATAGGCAAACTGGCCATCGGCGAGGAAGGCAGCGAGGAGGGGTCAGTGGGGCTTTGCACCAATGACGGAACCCCCTTCACCCGGCTGTAACATCCTCCAAGCTAACCTCCACCACAGCGAAACCGCGACGGCTCAGGTCCGGAAGTGGCTGGAGGCCAACAACACCGCCGTAGTCCTGATCCAGGAGCCGTGGATCAGGAAGGGGGCCATATGCGGGCTCCGGAACATCGGAGGTAAGCTCATAGTACACACGGGTCCGGATAACCCCCGGACCTGCATTTACACCACTAGGAACATACATGCCGAACCCTTAACCAGTTTCTGCTCTAGAGACCTGTGTGCCATAAAGGTGCGATGGGCGCAAGATTCCAGCCTGCCGGAGGTGGTCCTGGCTTCCATCTATATGCCAGAGGCAGAAGACCCACCGCCACACGAAATGACGAGGCTAGTGACCCACTGCGAAGAGTACAAGCTGCAACTGATTGTGGCCACGGACTCCAACGCACACCACCCCCTCTGGGGTATGAAAACCGCTAACAACAGAGGTAAGCTACTTGTAGAATACCTAATGTCAACTAACCTTAACATCCTAAATACAGGCTCTGAACCCACATTCGTAAACAGACGAAGCAAGACAATTATTGACTTGACCTTAGCAACTGAAGAAACTACACAGTACATCATGAACTGGCACGTCTCAAAGGAACTGTCGTGCTCAGACCATAGATGGATACGTTTCGACATTCAGGTAAATACAATCGCAGAAACTCCTCGGCGGAACCCACGTAGAACCAACCGCTTGCTATACGCTGAGCGGCTGGAACTTACGTTGCCGTCGGCGGCTACACTCCAAGTCGAGGGCTGCGAAGCGATAGAAAACCAGGTAACTCTTCTAACGGAGGCCATTGTGGCTAGTTATCATCATGCATGTCCTCTCTCAAACCCACCAGCCAACCGCAACAGCGAAGGAACATGGTGGGGCCCTGAGCTGGAGAGGCTCAGGAAGAAGATGAGACGACAACTGAACAGAGCAATGAACACAGGCGCAGACCACGACTGGGAGAACTACAAAACGACCAAGTCCAGGTACAAGAAACGCCTCAGGTACAGGAGTACGAGCTCATGGCGGAACTTCTGCAACAACATAGAAGCATGTTCACAGGCCAACAGGGTAAGGAAGGTTCTCTCCAACCAGACCATGCACACCATGGGCTCCTTACGCAAGCCAGACAACACACTCACCAGCTCGTCAGAGGAGGCAGAGCGAGTCCTCGTAGAGACGCATTTCCCTGACTGTGTGATATCACAGTTGACCAGCTGGACGAGCGGAGAGGCCCCCCCTACCACGGTAGACTGGGAGCAGGCCCTCAAGGTAATCAACCCCCATAAAGTGAAATGGGCAATCAACAGCTTTGACTCCTTTAAATCACCGGGCCTAGACGAGATCTTCCCAGCCCTACTGAAGTGGGGGGGCGAGAGACTGATTTGGGCTCTCGCCGGGATCCTGACCGCTTGTCTGGCACACAGATATGTGCCTAAACGGTGGAGGGAGGTCAAGGTAATATTCATACCAAAACCAGGTAAGAGCGACTACTCGGACCCCAGATCCTACAGACCCATCAGCCTAACCTCGTTCCTACTAAAGAGCTTGGAAAGGCTATGCGACAGAAATCTACGGGAGAGCTGCCTGGTAAACGTACCAATGCACCCAAACCAACATGCCTACAGCCAAGGTAAATCAACAGACTCAGCCCTACACGCAGTAGTAAGCAAGGTAGAGGAAGCCATCAAGAACAAATCTATGTGCCTAGGCGTCTTCATAGATATTGAGGGGGCTTTTGACAAGACCAATTTCAACAGCATAACAGCCGCGCTAGTCAGGCACGGGGCGAACCCGACCCTGGTCGAGTGGATAGGTAACATGCTCAGCAAAAGGGTCATCAGACTCAATGCAAACAACAACCAACTAGCACTGGTGGCAAAGGGCTGTCCCCAGGGAGGCGTTCTCTCCCCGCTACTATGGAACATAGTTGTGAACGAGTTGATCGCCAAACTAAACGACAGTCACTACTACGCGGTAGGCTACGCGGACGACATAGCGATACTCACGAGCGGCAACGTCACCAGCACGGTCTGCGACGTCACCCGCTCAGCCCTAAGTATCGTAGAACGCTGGTGCTCAACCAACAAACTATCTGTCAACCCGAAGAAAACGGAGATGGTATTGTTCACCAACAAACGCAACTTGGGCAACTACCAACTCCCCAAGCTGTTTGGAACAGAACTCCAGCTATCAAATGAGGTAAAGTATCTAGGAGTCATACTGGACAGCAAATTGAACTGGAGCAATCACCTAAACAACAAGATAGACAAGGCAACAATCGCTTTCTGGCAGTGTCGCAGGATGGTAGGTAAAACCTGGGGACTACACCCCAAAATCATCCTATGGCTCTACACGTCAGTAATACGACCAATCATAGCCTATGGTGCGGTAGTCTGGTGGCCACGCACCAGACTCTCCACTGTGGAAGCAAAACTACAACGACTCCAGAGACTAGCCGGTATGGCAGCCACCGGATGCATGCGGACTACGCCCACAGCATCCCTGGAAGCCCTGCTCGACCTCCCGCCACTGCATCTCTTCATCCAGCAGGAAGCGGCAGCGACAGCGGTACGTCTTAGGAACTTGCACCTGTGGAGACCCGCCAGGGTACCACACACCGAAATTCTCTACGAAGCGGTCAATGAGGAGCCGCTCATAGAGGCAGCCACCGACAGAATACCAAAACAGTTCATCTTCGACAAGAAGTACAAAATACAACTGCACGAGGATCCGTGGGAAGGCCTCAACCCCAGGGAAGTAAGGATCTTCACAGATGGATCCAAGACAAAGTCGGGATCCGGAGCAGGTACTTTTTCGGAAGACCTAAACATACATATCTCAACGCCATTAGGAGCCCACAGCACAGTTTTCCAGGCTGAATGCGTGGGCATCATCATGGCTATAACAGCGATCGAGCAAAGGAAGGTAAAAGATCTCCCTATCCGAATACTCTCCGACAGCCGATCAGTTCTCCAAGCCCTACAATGCTACACAGCAACATCAGGGCTAATATACGAATGTCACAACGCCCTTTCTAAGGTATGTAACATCAACCCCATCACCCTACAGTGGATTAAGGGACACAGTAACTCTCGAGGTAATGACGCGGCGGACGTACTCGCGAGAAGGGACTCAGAAACGGAACTAATAGGTCCTGAACCATTTCTGCCCCTGCCGACCAGCTGGCTGCGGAACAAGCTGCGCCAAGTCACCAAGGAAAAGCACCAACACTACTGGAGCAACCTAAACACCTGCAGGCAAAGTAAGGAAGCCCTTCCGATAATCAATCCCGGATTATCGCGTAAGCTACGACTTCTCAAAAGGGCCCAACTCCGATTACTAACTGGAGCCATAACTGGCCATGCCTTGTTTAACAAACACTTGTTCACATTAGGTGTTACAGACAGCCCCCTGTGCAGAGCCTGTATGACGGCGGAGGAAACCGCGGCCCACGTCATCATGGAATGCCCTGAGGTGGCAACATACCGGGCACGTCACCTCGGAACACCGAGGTCGCTACCGGAAGCCGTCGGCAACATCAAGGGTTTGCTAGGCTTTGCTGGTAGAACTGGGTTGGCAAGAGTAGTGCCAAAACCCAGCACGCAAAAAAGGCGCATACATTAAGTCGTCGAGTTGCGGAAACCAGCCCGCTCTAACCTATAACCTATAACCTATAGCTGTTCATTCGTTATTTGGCACATCGTCACAAGTAAGGCGTGATTTGGACCTATAAGCACCTGTAGTATTTGGACCTACAAGGACAAGGAAAGACAAATCCTTCCTATAGGAAGGACAAAGAAGTCCCTGTGTAAAACCTTGTGACAATGACAGTTATATATATATATATTTCTTAATCTGCAATCAGTCGCATGACTATGATCAGATGTTTTGGGAGAAAAGGAGATTTATGGCAAGATGGGGCCAGTGCCCTAACTTCCCTTATCAGGCTAGCACAAAGGCTCTTTTGAGTCTTTTGACATGGTCTGGTCCATGTAATGAACTGGTCAGGGGGTTTGGGTGGTTAGATAGGCGTTCCTTGTAGCTTGTTGCATAGAATTTCGCTTCTTCAGTGACTGTTGGCATTTCCAGATATTCATGGATTTCAGTGTTGCGAACATACCAAGGTGCAGCAGATATGACCCTGAGAATGTTATTTTGGGCGCGTTGGAGGCAGAGAACGTTCGACTTGCTAGCTGAGGACCATAGTTGGATCCCATAGGTCCATATTGGTTTTATAATGGAGCAATACACTCGTAACTTGTTGCTGAGGAATAGGAATGATTGTCTGCCAAGTAGCCATAATAGGTTTCTGAACCTATTATTAACTTCTCCTCTTTTGTGTCTTATGTGGTCTTTCCAGGTCATTCTTCGATCCAAGTAGAACCCAAGGTATTTGACGCAGGATGAGTGTGGCAGTATGTCTGGACCAAGCTTGACCGGTGGGCAGGTATCTCGTCTTAATGCAAAAGTTATGTGGTGTGATTTCGGAGCACTCGCTTTTATACGCCACTTGTTCAACCATTCGTAAGTATTGCTCAGTTGTGTTTGGAGCACTCTACTTGCTTCGTTTGGATTTCTGTTGCAATCAAGAAAAGCAGCGTCATCAGCAAAGGTTGCAACAGCGACATCGTTGGAGTTGGGTAGGTCACAAGTGAATATGTTGTACATTATCGGGCCAAGAACGGAACCTTGCGGAACTCCCGCGTGACTGGTGTAGAGGGAGGACCTGGCATCACCGTGATTTACTTGAAATACTCTGTCTTTGAGGTAGGACTCCATCAGGTGGTAGAAAGAGTGTGGTAGAAGCATTTTTATCTTGTATAACAGCCCTTTATGCCAAACGCGGTCGAAGGCTTGCTGAACGTCGATAAACGCTGCTGAACAGTGTTCTTTTTTTTCAAGGCATTGCCGTATTGTGTGGTACACTCTGTGCATTTGTTCGACAGTGGAATGTTGCTTCCGAAACCCAAATTGATGATCGGGTATGACATTTTGTTCATCAAGATGGGATTGTAGTCTAGTCAAGACGATACTCTCCCACAACTTTGATAAGACTGGAGTCAGGCTGATTGGCCGATATGACGAGGCTTCGTTAGCCGGCTTGCCTGGCTTGTGGATCATAACGATTTGCGTAGATTTCCATAGACTGGGAACATGGGACGTCCTGAATGTGGCGTTGATGAGTGTGGCAAGAAAAACAATACACTTCTTGGGAAGCTCCTTCAGTATTCTAGGTGTGATCAGGTCAAATCCGGCAGCTTTTTTTGAGTCCATCTTGGATATCTCTCTGGTTAGTTCTCGGGGAGAAGTGGGTCGCAAGGGTAAACAATGTTGTAGATCTTGGTTTAATAGCTGGTCTATTTCTGGGTCCTCCGGTGTGTTAGGATGGCTTGAACACATCGGCTAAATACTTACCAAATGTCTCAGCTTTTTCAGAGTTTGTGCGTGCCCAAATATTACCTGACCTAATGGGAGGAGAGCATTGTTGCGGTTGTGGGAGATTCTTTGTAGCTTTCCAGAGGGAATGGCATCTACTGCTGGCAGTAGGACACATGCTTTCTAATCTACGTTTAAGGGTTTCGTTTGTCGTATCAACAAGTAGTTCTTTTAACTCTTTAATTGCACGATTAAAGCGAGTCTTGTCTTCCGTATTCCGGGAAAGCTGCCAGTTTCTGCGAAGACTACGTTTTTCACTGATTTTCTTACGGATTATAAGTGGTATTGGGGTATTGCATGGTGATGTCGCTAACTCAGGCGAACTGTTCCAGGCAGCCACTTGGATCAAATTAGTTATATATAAGCATGCATCATCCACTTCTTCAGGGCTTTTAATTTTGGTTTTCAAATTTGTGTTAGATTTAAGGTATTCTCTAAAACTATCCCAGTCTGTTTTGCGATTGTAGAGGTGGTCTTTATTGCTGTTGTGGGATAGGATTGTAGAGCTTAGCGTAAGTATAACTGGGCTATGATCTGGCATCATCAGGCATGTTTTTATGTCTATGTACTGCTGGCATATGTTTTTTGTTATAAAAAAGTCCTGAAGGTCAGGCGTCTTACGGCTATCAGTGGGCCAGTACGTGGGCTCGCCCGTGGATAATGGTGCCAAGTGGTTTATGTCGACACTATTTTTTAGTTCATGCCCCCTGGTTACTGTAAGTCTTGAACCCCAGTAAGTGTGCTTTGCGTTCCAATCTCCCCCGGAAATGAAGCGATTGCCCAAGGTGTTAAAGTAGTCTGAAAACATCGGCTCTTTTATAATGTGGCGTGGTGGGCAATATACTGCGGAGAGATTTAAAGGTCCAGATCTGTCCTCTATCCTTATTGTTGTAGCTTGGATGTGATCAGTTTTATAGCAATCCAAAAGGCAGTGCTTAATACAACTTTTGACTACAATAGCGGAGCCCGCATGGGCTCTACCATCGGGGTGCGAGACAATGACAGTTAAAGTAGAAAAAACAGCCTACTTTTTGTTTAATTTATTCTCATGTAATACATAATCTAAAAAGTAGAGAAATATAGCTGACGCAAAGTACGTCTTATAGTCCGGTTTCTCTACTATATGTTCTTATTCTGTGTATTACACACTTATCATCCTCTATTATGCGTTCAAAATCCTTAGGCAATGACCAGCATTACCTGTGGTAGTAGGTGACAGCGATGACAGCTGTTGATTTTAGAAAATGTTCCAAATTAGGATCTCATTACCTTACAATATTTGATAATAATACTCTTTTGTCCATGGACTTATTTCTTTAATAAGTCCATGGGAGTGTCTATAAATAACTTGATACTGGCGAAATACACCTTAAAAGGAGTGAAAGCCATTAATTAAGATTAGAATAGATAGAATAGGATATTTGATAACGTAATTTCAAAATTACGTTACAGCTGTCATCGCTGTCACTTTCACCTACTACCACAGGTAACGCTGGCCAGCTGGTAATTTGCCTTTCGGCTTCAGAAGCCATCTTAGAGTACTTATAATATTTGTGTACATAAAGTATTGTACGCGACTCTGCGTAATTGGCATTACGCAACCGTCACGTAAACTACTATTAACGCGCAGTGTAAACATTGCTTTCAATTTATTTTTTGTTAGAAAACAAGTGTGTACAGTGCTACCAATTTCCTAATAGCTATCGGCAATCATCGTTTTTCTAAGACACACGAGTGACTAATATGCTGTTGCGAGTGCAAGCGTGATAACGATATCCTGCCGAAAGCTATTAAGAAGCTGGGAATACTATACTATTTGTTATTATTGTTTTAATTAAAATAAACATGTAGGTACATTAAGGAGTTGCCCATTGTTAAGCCCTCATGCCGGTAACACACTGTATAACCGTATAAGCCTTCATTCGCAATTACGTTTTAAGACGTTTGCGGTACAGGATGTCGGTATGTCCTAGCCTACGTAATTTTTGACTAGACATATATTAGTATACAATCAGTTCATTTGATATAACGACTCATGTATAATTTGAAATTCAGCGACCGATTACAAGATTATATTCCGGCAGCATTTTTTCAAACATTTGGTCGTTTTCAATCGCTTGAAGCAAACACACCTCACGCAACGCAAGTATTTGTGGCATTATCTATGTAATGGGACCTTTTTGTCGATCGCGCTTACGCCGCACTGCGTCACTGAGTAAATAATCACAACATACCTACCTACCTCTGTATGTTAGCTTCGGCTGCGAGTATGTGTGTACAGTGCGACACAAAAGAGTAGAAAATAAATGAGGGCGCCACTTTCTACGTAACTGTCACATTTTTGACGTAAAATGCTTAAACATGGCAACAATTTAGTATGGATTTTTTTAAGTTCCATTTTATTTAATTTCTATTCTTTTGTGTCGCACTATACGCTTTCCAAAGGTCCGGTCCGTTATAGGCTTACAAATGATTAGTAAAAAACTAGTAAAAAAACATGTAAAATTAATTGTAAAAAACATGTAAAACTTAGTATATAAATAAAATACTTACAAAAACTTCTTCGATTCAAAAAATTCAAATCTAAAGATCCCTGTACACAGTGGCCCACCATGGGCCAGCGTAGGGACGGAGTGATGCGTAAGAGTGAGATGCAAGAATATGTTGCTCGCTCTAAGTTGTAAATGCGTCCCTTACGTTGGCCCATGATGGGCCATTGTGTACAGGGGGCTTTAGAAATCAAAGATGACATTGACACTTGACTTACGAGCCAGCTGCCAATGCGGGCAACCTAACAAAAAATAAAAAATATTTGTTCCTTAGTTTAGCAATATATCCCTCGATTAACCAGTTTTTTTTACGTTACCCAACATGTATGACGTGTCAACCCACTGCACTGTGTCACGCGACGTTGTATTTATATCGGACATATATTGGAGCATCTTTAATAATGGCGGATCGCCATCGACAATAAGGTCCCTTTTCATAGATAACCTCACATCACAGAATAAGAACATACAGCATAGAAACCGGACTATAAGACGTACTTTGCGTCAGCTATCTTTCTTTACTTTTTAGATTACATATTATGCCGGTACCACACTTCGCTATTCGCTATTCGTTATGCGGCTGCGCCGTATTTGTTAATATTTGCTATCGCGCTTATGCGTTATGCGTGCGAATAAAGAAAACATAGACGAATAAACCCTCCACACTTCGTCCAATGTAGGCGCATAAGCCGAATAACGAATAGCGAATAGCGAAGTGTGGTGCCGGCATTACATGAGAAAAAATGAAACAAAAAGTAGGCTGTTTTTTCTTCTTTGACTGTCATTACATCACAAGGTTTTACACAGGGACTTCTTTGTCTACACTGGCAGAATCATCAAAACATTGATGTGGCCATTATTCTCCTAAAAATTGAATTGACTTCTTTGTCCTTCCTATAGGAAGGATTTGTCTTTCCTTGTCTATAGGTTCAAATACTATAGGTGATTATATTATGTCCAAATCACGCCCTTGTGACGATGTACCAAATAACGAAAGAACAGCTATAGATTCATTTCTTTCCAACTCACTAAGAAAACCATAAGTAAAAAGAAGTGACCCATAATGTATTTTCTGCTAATTTAGTACGGTTTCTATGCCTTTATACCCGTTTGCACTAAACTTGGATTAGGCTTGCCTTGCCCTAGTTAAGATACACCAAAGCTTAAGAGCAGCCTAGCTAAAAAGAGTAAGAGTGGAGTAAGTAATAGCTTAGGGTTAGTGCAAGCTAATTTTTCGCCAGGAGAAGCCTAAAAAAGGTTGGGTAAGAAATTAGGCGATTCTTAAGTTTAGTGCAAACGGGCATTAGTCTTTCTTCTGTGCCACACATTTATTTATAAACCCATAGATGTATAGGTGAAAAACTTAATGTAAATGACCTCTTGCATGTAGTTGTGTACATAGCTAATATGGAATTTACGTCAAATTTCAAATATAGAATGTCGAACGGTCTATACAGATGTGTTACAACTACAAGCAAGAGGTCATTTATCTATGTTTATCTACACACATACCATAAATCCTCTATTATACGTTCAAATCCGTAGGAAATGAGCATTGACCAGCATTACCTGTGGTAATAGGTACAGCGATGACAGCTGTTAATTTTCAAAGACGTCCCAAACCAAATTTGGATCTCATTACCTTACAATATTCGATAACGTAATTTCAAAATTACGTTACATCTGTCATCGCTGTCACCTACTACCACAGATGCTGGTCATTTGCCTTTTGGCTTCTGAACCCATCTTAGAGTACTTATGGGCGGATTTCTGGAACGTTGTTCGTTACGTAATGGAGTTCCACAATTTGCGAAATTTGTATTTCTACTAAAACTGTGTTTTATTTGATTGATTATTTATTACTATGTAATAAAATAGTACCTTTTTACCTGAAAAATGATTAGTTTGTCTGTAATTTGAAGTCAAAGTTGTATTTGGATAAAAAAAAGTTCCATTACGTCACGAATTTAAGTAGTTATTTAATATTGAAGACGAACAATAACGAAGATAAAGCATTTATTAAATGAATATTGAATACAATCAGCTTCAATTAAAAGTATCAAATAACAACGAACCTACCTAGTCAATGCAATATCGTTCATAATGTACGATTACGTCACTTTTTTGTCCCCATCGGCTCACAACATTATATTTCTTAGGTTTTATACGGCGTGCAACTAAATATGTATAACAACAATTTATCAGAATACCTTTTGTCCTTTTTATAAAAACCCTAATAGTGCATAATACTTTAGTATATTGGAATTATTTACATTTAAATAACACAGTTAACGTAGGACACGTCACAGTAATGGAAAGAAACGTGACGTAAAGGAATTATAAGGCTTAGTTTTCAATATATATAAAAATTATTAGAGCTCCCACAATTTTTAAATACATAAATAAATTACATAACATTTTGAGGTAGGAAACGAAATTTAATGATAGACCATCATATTTTAACAATATATTTGACAAATTTTGATGAACATACATGAAAAACGTAGGTAGGTTAATAAAATAAAAATGGGAACTTTAAATCATGTGCATACTGCCTTTGAATTCCATTACGTCACATTTTGTTATCCCTTATACATCACGTCACGTAATGGATGTGACGTATGTCTACCTGTTGTTATTCAAATTAAAATTACTTGTAAATTACTGATTATTATTGCAAACTGATACTACTACTTAAATTATTAATAGTTTATAAAAATATAACTACAAAAACATAACGCTAAACAGTAATATTACCTTCTAAAACGCCCGTTCGTTGTGGAAGTAATATTTTGGCAACGTGACGGACTTGTATTTCACTCCAATGTTTTGCTTAAACTAATCTGTCAAAACAAATTTTAACGGCTGTTTAGGGTCAATAATGTTGCCATTTATCAAATTAAAATCTAACTTTGGTAGTTTTCACATTGAATCTTGAATATAATCGTCGTGACGTGTTGCGGAATTTCTTCACGAACATATTTTAAGACTTGCAAAATTTGTAAGTTTTTTAGTGTTTTGAGCTCTAAATGTCTTGTCATTCGGTTGGTTTCAATATTTTGAATATATGACTTTGTACAAAATCAAACCAGAAGGTATCTAAGAGTGGGACAACTATATAAAATTTCACTTCAAACTTTGCGTAAGGGGTGTGGACACTTGAAATTTCGCTCCTAATATTTTATTTTTACCTGATTTTTCAGTCGGTTTAGGTTTATACTTATTTTTAATAACGATAGTCAACAGGTTATTAGTTGCTTAATCGATAGGTACCAAATATATGACGTTATAAATCGATGCCTCTGTGGTAAACGAGTTAGAAGTCGAAGGACACGCTATTTTACGGTGTACAACGTTCCAGAAATCCGCCCTTATAATATGTGTGTAGATAATGTATTGTACGTGACTCTGCGTAATTAGCATTACAACACTCGTGTGATCTATTATGAAACTCGCCTTGCGGCTCGTTTCATAATCTTGTTGTAGTGCGTGTCATTACGCAACCGTCACGTAAACTACTATTTCATTTCGTTCTTCGTGAACAAAAATTGAGCATTGCTCGATAAAATTGCGCCGCATTGAAAAATCGCTTGCGTGTGAACAATTTAGGAAAAGCCCAAAATGTTCTATTTTAAGGCGTCAAAAATTGTGTCGTCGCACGTTGAAAAAAACGTCTATGTTACGTGTACGATTATTTATACCCTCAACTGTCATCTGTCAATTCAATTTCATTCCGTCATCTTACTGCGCGAATTCTATCTATCTATTACCTATTTAGTCTTATGCCTTACCTAGTTCATTCTTAAAAATAGGAAAAAAAAACTAGTTACAATGCTGAAAGGATTGGTAAGTATTTCAGGTGAACTATGTTAAATGCTCTGCGCTAGTGCAGTAACTTTCGTATTTGCTGTATAAATCGAAAACATCCCTGCTGCTCAATCATAACAAAAATAAACATCTACAAATATGTTTTTACTTGATATAACTTTATACAGACTCCGATATCACTTTCGTTATGATAAAATATATGTTAAAATGCTATTACTATTCGTGACGTAATATAATGTCGCATTTTAAAATTACAAACAAATACTTACTTTAACTGTAATTATTTGACTGGATGAGACTTTCTTACAGTTTTGTTTTACTTGCCTATGCAGCAAGATATATGTTTGTGTTGTCAAATGACACTATTTCTTATGCTGGTTGCTTGTTTCTTAAGGTTTCCAACATTAATGTAGCCTGTAATTATTGAAACTAAAGCTATTTATAATATTTTTAATATTTTATTCAGCCTGTGACAGATTGAAATTCTACAGAAATTCTAAAGAATGTTGTCAATTGAGCAGTCAACTATCTTTTAAAAATATGTATCTACAGTACATTCATTTAAAAAAACAATAATTATTGTATTACGCATTTTAAAAAACTAACTATGAAGAACTACGCACATATTTCATAGAACTAAAAACTAAATAATTAAAGTATTACTTCCTATATATACAAAACTACTATGTTTTCAACGAAATCAATTCGCTATGTGCTATGGGTACTATTACTGCCTATATTAAGATCATTAATTCATTATCATACTATTTAAAAACAATGGTCTTGTGGTTGTAGTCCTTTCATATGCTCTGCTAGGCTTTTTACTTCCTGCCAGGACTCTGAATTAATGTTTTCTCCTATTTTGTCAAATTAGACCTAGGGCTTTCTGTGTCCCTCTTTCTTCGATGGGACAATCGAGACCCTTCATAACGTGAAATAGAAAAAAAGATTTTTTAATCATTGTCATAGTAAGGATTGGTTTGGACGTGAGCCAAAATTTTAACAAAGTCTTGACCTATGAATATGTAAATTTCGTCGCTTAAATCCCTAACGGCCTTATGTCAAAAGTGCACTTTGTTACAGGAGAGGAGAGGAGAGATTTTTTGCATAATATCTATTGTGTTTATAATCAATGGATGCATACTTTATTCCTATATCCTTCATGGATCTAAAGATATAAGATTTCGTTAGGTTATTATTTAAGGCATAGAGTATAATATGGCACTTAAGCATTATAAGAAATGCCTCTATATCTTGAGAAATATCTAAACTTATTGAATGAAAACAACAGAAATTACAGTTAATAAAGTATTTATTAAATTTATAATTTTTTCAAAAAAAATAGAATGTCAGGCTCAACTGGAAAAACGTCTCAAATTAAAAGATCCTTCTAAAAACACAAAAAAAAACTTACTCCAAAATATCGAAAAAATATGCGGCACAACGCTCTTTTGGCAATGTTCTGAGATCTTAACCTTATTACTTATTAGGAACAAAGTTTCAATGAGATCGAACTCTAGTAATTACTAGCAAATCTAACATATTTAATTAAATATCACAAAGAACAAAGTATCACATTAAATTTTATTATTAATCTACCCAATATTGAGTGTAAATGTATAAAAGTAACATAAAATTTTTCTCCTAAAGTAAAGCTATGATAATAAAGGTTAAACACGCCAAAACTGGGGCACACAAAAATGAATTCTAAATCATTTTGACAGTAAATGATACTTTTCCACATTTAAGGACAAATTTAATGAAGTTTAAAATAATATTTCCTATGTTAGTTATTGTCTACACAGTAAGCCATACTTCTAACTTTCCTACGCACATGGCTTATAAGACTTTGCACCATCTCATTAGGACACCGTTTCGACGCCCATGTCCATATTTTTTATTTTACTTCTCCGCCTTTATTTTTTAATATTTCCTTCATAACACTGATAATACTCCAGTACTCTTCAACAGGCCGGAGTTCTGGACTATTTGGCGGGTTGCTAATTTGGGTACCACCATGATCCCGTTTGCGTCGTACCTTTCCATCACTGGTTTTGCGTAATGGCAACTGGCTAAATCTGGCCAAAACAGCGGTGATGAGTCGTGCTTCCTTGTGAAAAGCAGCAAACGTTTCTGTAAAAACTTTTTGATAAAAATCGCCGCAGCTACATATTGCCTGCCAAAGGAGGATTTTTTTTGGGAATTACATCGTGTTTTTGATTTACATTCTTCAGGAGTGTCTGTTCGACTTACGTTGGTATAGAACTTCTGCCCAGAAGGATATTTCGTCGTCCATGAGCACGCATTCAAATTTGGTAATGAAATTTTCATAAAGTTTTCGTGACTGTTTCTTTGCGGATAAGTTCTGTTTCGAGTCTCGATCTGGTGTGGCGTGGGCTTTGTAACTTCTTAGTTCTCCCGTTTTACTTTTTGAACATAGGACGGAGACATTTTAACTTTTTTGGCAACATCACGAGATGAAATCTTATGATTTGTGGCAAAAATCCTTACAACACTCGTCCTTTTTTTTAATTCTTGACTCCCTGCAACCCACCACTTCCTGGGTTTCGATCTATTGTTAAGCGTTCACGAAACCTTTTTAATACGCGACAAATCGTAGATTGAGGACATTTCAGTCTTTTAGCGTTATCTCTGTAGCTTAGCATTGAATTTTCTACATATTCGTGCAAAATGCGTTCGCGTTGTTGAGGTTATTTGCTGAACATTTTGACAACGAATAAATATTAGAATAAAAATCTATAGACATAGGTATTATAGGACAGTTCCTCGTGATCAGATAGGCATCTAAAAAATGTTATAACTCATTTTTTTGCGTAACAATAGCCGATTTTACATGCCCAAGTTTTGGCGTGTTCAACCTTTATTACCCTTAAGAGGTTTGTGAAGGGCCGCTAATCGTGTGTAGCTGTCAACAAAAATCCGTACAAATGTAGCCCTGGGCGATAACGTTTCTCACCCCCTAAATCAAGACTGATTTCCACGATTTTTGAATATGTAGTAGTTATTATAAAGAACTAGGTCCGTACCATTCTGTTTTTTGTATTTAATTTTTTTTTTCATTCTAAGAAATATTTTCTTGGAAAGGAAAACGTACCGACATAGTTTTTCATGATATCTACAACATATTCAAAAATCGTAAAAATCTGACTAGGTTTAAGGGGAGAGAAACGTTATCGCATTTTGTATGGAAATTTTTAGCTTCACAATCCTCTTTAGTAAAAGAATTGTATAAATATATCATAATATTTCGGAATAACGTCTTATTTAATTAGTTTCGGTAAACCGTGTCTTTGCCATTGAAATAACCAGTTTACGTGAATACATTTTCTCAGCACGAAACTAGCTAAGTGGTAGTTTGTCGCCTTGTCTTTGTACCAGGTTGCTGTACACCTACACCGATTTAAACTTTTCTGCGTAAGAAGTTCTACAAATAAATTTATTTTCATCATTTTTGACTGTAGGTACTTATCATTTATGTCTAACCATCCAGTCTCTGTGTAGTTATTATCGGTTGTCAGACACTTCAAGTCAAAGAAGCAGTCGTGCGTTAGTTCATGGACTTCATAAGGCCCCCTATTTGCAGTTTTTATTAAAGTAATTATACTATTCAGGCACGTAGAGAACATTTCAGTGCCCGCGAGATATATTTCTCTGTATAGTAGCGTGCACCGTATCTCCCTCATTTTGGGTATGGTAACGTATGTCCTTTTATCAAAAAATCATGTGTTATTTTTGTAAGTTTCGTAATATTATTGATGGCATACTGGTACATGGCCAACGTGAGTTTATTTTTCTGCTGGCCGCAGCCTATTGTCATTGGAAAAAATAACTTCAAATCTGCCGTAGCTTTCTCATATATATCTTTTAAATACATAGAACGAACGACCAATTCGTTGACGCCTCGACTGCCTTCACCTTCATGCCAAACATACCAATTGCAATGGTTCGTACCAAGCTCAGTTATTGTTGTAAAATAAAATGAGTTTAATTTTGAAATATAATAAGAAATTGATACCTCTCCCTGGTCTGCTACCCATTCTGTAAATTTAAAATAAAAGTTAAACCAGTAAATGGGTAAGGTCGCAGGGCGTTCGAACCGCCCCCGCTTTTATGAAAAAACTACGATCGTTAAAAATATTGAACGGTTGACTTATCTACAGTCGTAATATCTATAGAGTAGGATTCGGATCGAATAGGATTCGATTTTAGAAAGGATGGATGAGGGATAAAAGCAATTACGAAAGAGATATGGCGAGCGAGAGTAAGTGGAGATGTCGGTAGGGGACGTCCTAGCTAGGCGGACGTACGGTGAACAGATTCGCGATGTACTGAATGAGGGCCAAATCAAAAGCACCCGAAACCGACGTACGTGCATGAAGAGATTGATGAATGTAGAGGAAGCGAAAGTTGTATGTGTAGACTAGACAGGCCCTATAGAACGCCAGGTGCACCAGTCTACGGTACCTAGACTCGTGCACCTAGCGTTCCATTGTCCCTGCCTACCCCATTGGGAGACAGGTGTGAAGGTATGTATGTATATTTTAAACGGGTGGCATTTCAATCGTAGGTATTTCAGAGTAGATATTATGACTGTAGATGTTTTGACCGTTCGATATTGTAACTTTCGATATTTTGAACTTCGATATTCAAATATTCGAGCATAAGGGAGAGATAAGTGTTGTTTGAAGCGTAAGCGCCTAAGCAGCGGTATTATCGTGGAAGGGAAGACACGTAGTCTTCTATGATACTACGACCTACGCACGGGCAGGCGTCGCAAGAACAAAGATCGAAAAACCTTGTACAGTCAGCTGCAGAGAAATGTATCCCCCTTTGCTAGAAAACTTGTATGCAGGGGGGTATACTTATCTCTGCAGCTGACTGTACGTGTTCGGTCTTGCTCAACATTTCAGTATCGGGCTTAATGCAGCTATAGACAAAGACAACTCCTTTTGCTAGAAAGAGACTTCCACAGGCGTATATTTGAACCGTTATAATGCAGGATTTCCTAAATAATAATAAAACAAAATAAAATAAGCAGAAGGGTCCTCACGTTTTTTTTTTGTTATATCGTAACAACACAGAAGCGTCATATCATATTAGGATAGACTAGGTACAAAAAGTGTAAACCCTAAAGAAAAACAACAAATAATAACAACTGGCCAAGTGTAAGTCTGGCTGACTGGCACCCTCGGTGCGAGAGTCCGACTCGCAATTGACCGGTTTTTAATCCTTACTCCTTAATATAATAATATAAATGCGAAAGTTTGTATGTGTGTTTGATACTCTTTCACGGTGCAACGGCTGGACGGATTTGGTTGAAATTTTAATTGAAGATAGCTTACACCCTAGATTAACTAGATAGGCTAGATTTCATCCTGGAAAATTTAAAAGAGTCGAGGGAATAACGATAATAGAAATCTACGCGGATGAAGTCGCGGGCAGAAGCTATAGTGTTTAAATAAAACCCTAACAATGTGAGGCAGTCGTCTTTCTAACCGACTGCCCCAAAAAGGCCGGTACTTATTGCTTGTAGAGCAAGAGCCCGTGACGAGCGATCAGGGGCACGTTTTATAAAGCTACAAGTTACAATTTTACAGGTCTAAACTGGCAACACTGCTCAAATGGCTGGTCGTCATTGGTCGAGGTTGTGTCAAATGGAAACCTGTAAATTGTAATTTGTAGCTTTATAAAACAGGCCCCAGGCATCCTTATTTCATAAAACCTGAAAGTATCCGTGTAACAACATATAATAAAAACATCTTTTGTTAGTTCCTCAAGTAACATATAAAATTCAGCTTTTATACTACCTATAACGTAAGTATAATATAATTCAGTATAATTTAAGGGTGTATGACAGGGGGTTGCAACTGTACTAAGTGTCTGCAAATACACGACGTGATTTCTAATATTATTCCAAATAAAATACATGAAAACTGAGCTTTATACTTAAAAAAAATCGAGGTGCTATTTTATGTTACCTTTCAAAGCCACCGTGATCTAAACTTCATAGTCGGGGATCGTTATTACCTGTATTAGGGAAATATACAGAGAAACTTTCAGGTTTTATGAAATAAGGACCGCCTGATCATCACGGGCTCTTGCACCATTGTTTATAAATAGTAATCGTTTGTTACTGATTCTATGAAAATGAGATAGTACCTATATGAATCACAACTTATTTATTTACGAAACTTGTAGATTATGTTAGAAAAAAAGGGATTTAAAATTCGAATGTCACAGTGACAGATAAATTTTAAGTGTGTCTCTATTTATTCCTTATTTAACATGGATTGATTGATTATTAAACATGAAAATAACAAAAACACCTTAAGATGCGGTCATCAGAAGCAGCATTTACACGTTCAGATTAAACAATGGGTGTATGCGGTTTTGTTATAAGAAATAGCGTAAGTTCGCTCCATCTTTAACAAATGTTATTTGTAGCTGCATTAAGTGCCTAGTATTCAACTTGAGAATAGCACTGTGGTTGGTGTTTCAGTGTCAGGAAAACTATGGTATTGTATCACTATAAATAAGCAATGCGTGTTCCAAAATTTACTGAGCTAAGCAACAGCAATACAATATTATTCTATAACTAGTTAGCACGTGTACTTAAGCCAGTGAATTCTTCCTAGAATTCTTTTAGGCGTCTAGTTCTTCACAATAAAAAGTAGGTAACCTTCGGCAAGGATAGTGCAGTTCTGCGTGACTAACATAGCAAGTAAGGTGCAATTACCGTGTACCTAATTAATAATTTGTTACTAATTTACACAGATACATTAGGTACGATAAACCTAAATAAATAAAGATTTCCTAAATAAAGAGGTGAAAGTATGTATGGAAGTTTGAAAGGGAATTTGATATTTTTTTTAATTAGATACCTCGGTGAAAATTGGTATCTTAAATAGATGTTCCAGTGCTTTTTGGATATATATACCTCTTGAAGGTGATGAAAACCGTATAGTACTTTTTAACGAAATTACTTACTCTTCGCAGACGAAGTCACGAGTGAAAAGCTAGTAATTAATAAAAATCATTTTCCTTTTTTACAGTTAATATTCGGAGGTGGGATCTATACAGGGGTGTACATAGCTCAAAATTATCAGGTAGGTTCTACTGTATTGTAAACTAATTAAGATAGGTAACTCTAAGATAATGTATTTTTTATAGATCGGAAATCGCAAAGGAGGCTATGCCACAAACTTTAGTCATCATTGGTTTTACTGATTTGTTCTTAGTAAATGGAGGATAATTCATGAGTTAAAGAAATCATGATTGTTCTTAGAATGATTCCTGGCACTATTGCTGTAGTTTCTTGCAGTATTGAAAATTGTATGGCCTCTTTTGTGTCTGTCACATTTCTGTACTTTAAGTTGCCTTATGTTACAATTTAATAAACTGGAGAATTTTTTTCTTGACACAGGAAGCTGTTAATGTTGTTTTTAAGAATGGACCTAGACCTAGGCCATGTGACAAGGCATTGGAAGATCTTGGTTGGTTTATCTTTTTTTCCCTTTTTTTAATATTTTCTTTTCTTATTTTAGATGCCAGGAACCATTCTGTTTCTTTTATGAGGACTTAGTTTTTGATATCTTGTTTTTCATTCAATTTTAATGTTTGGTAGTATACTCATTCTGATCTTTGAATAGTTGTGCTTTTGAACTGAAAATTCTACACGGTGCATATATGGAATCCCATTCCATAAAAATGACTTGTGTATCTGATTAGGTTGGTGATAAAGATTTGGTCCCGGTTAGGTCCTATTTATTCCATGGAACTGACTTTGTTTAGAAGTTGGCTCAGATCTAGAAAATAAAATCTATGCAAAATTCAAAGGATTATACCCAAAATTAGGCACAAGTTCATAAATTTCTGGCAAATCATTTTTTTTACTTGTAATGTTTTATTTTGTTTTCAGATAGAAAAAGTTGAAGACCCAAAGACGCTATTTTCAAAAATATCAGCAACTATTCAATCTACAATAGACGATTTCAGTAAAAAGACAAAATAACAACTAACTGAGGTGAAAATGGACAGATTAAATCAAATGAACCTTGGGTAGTTGTAAATATGATTTATTTTATAAATATACAATTATAATTTAAAGAACTATTACAATAAACTTGCATAACTGACTTGTTTGCTATTTTATTCACAGCAAAGACAACCCTCCGCCAATATGTTCCACCCTTGTTTGTGGCTCCTCAAACGCCAGCCAATCACTAGAATGTGTGGGCAGTAAGCCCATGCTTTGGCATTTATACAGAGCTAGAAGGATGTTCACTACATTCCCAACCATAAAGACTAGCTTCTGTCCAGCTGCCTGAGTGCCCTCCGCCATCTTGAAGTTGCTCTGAGTGAGGAACAGAGCCTTGACCGGCCGAACAATCAACATACCCACCATCATAATAGGAAATATTGATATGGAATTACCAGCCATGTACATAATAAATAGATTCATTGGCACCTGTTTCAAGGGACTCAAAGCAACATCCCACAGTTTTTTAATCAGTAGATGGTTGGAATCTGTGTCCTTTGAAGATTCCGTGTAATTAGCACTTGCCGATTGGCTGTAACCTGGTGGAGATGGTAACTCCGCTGATTGAGACTTATTCCTGAAAAAATAAAACCATATATGTTACACACATTGCATAGCACATAATATTTTCATACAGGTGTTAACTTTCGCCAAAAGGTCGCATTAAAACTGCAATATGATATTACAAAAGCCCAATTACGAAAGATCCTAGAGACAAACGCATCCTCTCTATAAAAGTAACTCACTTGGGGTTGAAATCCAAAGCCCACTTGAACTTTTTGTTTGACTTAAATTGGGACATGGTTTAAATTAATTTGGGTACACAGTAGACAGAATTATACCAAGTTAACTTCGATTTTATTAATTATAGACAGATCAATATTAGCGATTCAGTGATTTGACAAACGAGTACTACTCAAAGTGAACCCAGTGACAAATTATTGACTTGACATAAGTAGGACAGGACAGATAAGATAAGCTATACCTTTCTTAGAGTTGGATGGATCGGCTTTGGCTTACGGCTCGCTGCAACTGAATAGTATCGATACCGCCTAATCGATTAAATAACAAAACTAATATGCCAAGACGAGCGACATAATAATGCATTAATTAAAACAAGTTTCCGTTTTCATTAGGTTAATCTACACCAATAAAACTCAAAAACTACTGGACCGATTTCAAAAATTATTTGACCATTAGAATGCTACATTATTCTTAATACAATATTTCGCTGAACATCGACAGCAATGGTGGACAAAGAGGTATGGGGTTATCATGACATACTTAAGCAGATCAGTTTAGGTTGAGAGAAGGGGACAGAGCTATAGCAGTTATACAGCTCTATTCCTTTATCTCAACCTAAACTGAACTGCTTCACGGCCGAACCCTATATCCAAACCACGGACGGATAAGGTTTACTTCGGGTTAAAATTTGACATTTGCCCATACAAAATGTGTCAAATTTTAACCCGAAGTAAGCCTTATCTGTCCTTGGTTTGAATATAGGGTTCGGCCATTAGTGTGACATGGTTACCCCCTGAACACAAATAAACATGGCTTGAAGCAGGATTAAATCAGCCATGACAATAAATCGTTTTTATCAGAGTAAAATAGTGTCACTAAAAATAAACACAAATAAACGTGGCTTGAAAGAGGACTGAATCAACTATGAAAATAAAACGTTTTATCTGAGTGAAATAGTACCACTAAAATCTTCATTGTCCCTGCCCTTATCCCAACTTGTTTGGGGTCGGCGCAACGTGTATTTTTCTTCATTATTCTGTATTAAGCCCTCTACGCATTATCCTTCCGTGCTGTCCCTCCGGGCATGATGCACGACGCAAAACAATAGTGCGTAGGCTTGCTGAACGTCAATAATTATTATTATTACCGTGAAGAACTTGCACGACCGAATTTGTGTCAAACGAGCCCCCCACTACTTCTCGCACGACGTGCGGCTGGATGGTGCGTAGCCCTGACGTACGCCAGTTCAATCGTGCATCGTGCTTGCATGGTAATGCGTAGACTTGACGTACGTCATTATTCTTTATAAATATTTTTTCTTGACTGTGGATGGAGGTCCTTTCACTCGACGTCCGTCAAATCTTCGCAGTGTTGCCAGATCTCCGGTTTTTACAGAGGAGCTAATGGTTTTGGGGTGTATCTACTGTTTGTGTGCTGTACTGTTTTTTCCAAAAAATCTACTGGATTTTGGAATTTCACTTGTGTAATAAAAAAAACACATTATACACATAAGGTTCTTGAAGTGAGTATAGGAGCCACAATTTTTGAACGAAACGGAATGAGCAAGTAAGAATTTGCGGTCTGTGACAGCGTGATGGATACTTTGCACGATATAGCGTACAGCACAGCACCATCGGGCCTGACGGTCGTGCGCGGCTGTACGTCAAGAAGGTAAATGCGTAGAGGGCTTTAGTCGTCATCTCAGTATCTAGTCACTCCCTTTCTAGCCATATCATCTTTCACACTTATAGCCATCCACATTCATAATCAAAACTAAACAAGTACCACTAAAAATAAAAAATAAACAAAGGTCAAGAGAGGGCAGGGCTGTTCCTGAAATGTCAGCGACAAAGGATTTATACAGGGTGACAGGATATTCGATACAATCCTTTTAAGGAGGCATAGTAGAGCTCATTTGGATCAAATTAGGTCATGAAGTACCCTGACCGAAAATTATTAGTTTCTGAGATATTCATAATTTTAATCGGAATTTTGGTGATTTTCCCTTATGTCCATGTCACGAAAAATTCTTAATGTCATGTTTTATTTCAGAAGTTTTTTAGTGGTATTTTACATTATTAGAATCATTACAAATCAGTGAAGTTATTAAACTCATTTGCCGTTTTATAATCAACGTTTTAAGTAATCACATAAAGTTTGTTTCTCCATACTAGGTGTTCCCGTGTTTATTTTTAATTTAGTATGGAGAAACAAACTTTATGTGATTACTAAAGCCCGCCCGCGGGCTGTAACGCAACTATGACTAATAGGTTAATGTTTAGGTTTATTTCTTCAAGTTTATGTACCTACCTAGGTTTGAAAGGGGCATTGGCCGTGGTCCACCTATGTTATTCACCTCCGTGGATTGCGGAGACTAAACTGATTAAAATTAACAGGTAGGTTTAGGTTATGTTAGTCCTTCAGAGGGCCCGAAGGGCCAAAATACCTTAGAAATAGGAGCTCCGCGAAAGCGGAGCTCCGTCGACTTAGTTAAAATATGCTAAAATGTCCAGGTTAACTAATTAGGTGGACCACGACCGATGACTGGTTTGAAAATGAAGGGGCTGAGTTAGGTCTGGGCTAAGTTAAGATTTTCAAAGGGTTCGTTACAGCCCGCGGTCTAAGATGACCACAAAAAAATAGAGATAAATTGCATAGTGGGCATTTTGGCCCGCGGGCTGAGTGAAGTGTGGGCTGAGTTCACCATAGAATGCTCGTGTGCAGTTGCTTTCTCTTTGTCCAAATGTGATCTCCGTGTAAGCTGGCAGAAACATAGTATTAACTCAAAAAATACCATTTTGAGAATGAAATATCAGAACTAATAAAAAGCTATCATAAGCCTTTTTGTCTATTTATCTTCATTTAATTTTAAGCATCCCCGTCATCCCCAGCAAGCAGTCCCCGTGTAGTTGCAGGGTTAGAAAGTGCCTGTCTGTATAGTTTGTGCACTCTATGTCTTCGGTGTCTTTCCGTGGATGTCGTAAGAGGCGACTAAGGGAAGAAATAAATAAATAAAATAAAATAATCTTTATTCACCAACAGCAAGCAAACAACATAAAAAATAAAAAAGACAAAATTGCTGGTGATGAAGTCGCTTAAAAAGGTGCAGAACTCAGTTATGGAGCTGTTTTTCAGTTCTCACCTGAATACAGTATCGGTAGACGGCTCAAAACAAACTACAGCTATAGGTACTTATAACTAGAGCTTTACTCATATTGTAAAACGTACAATATAATAAAGACACAAAACGGTGGCAGAAAGAAGAATATTTAAGAAGTTGAAAAATCAAAGACAGTCTTAAAATTGAGCAATGCGATTGAAAAAAATTAAAAAAAAAACAAACTAAATAATGTATTCGGCGCACGTTGAAATTATAACAGAGCAATGTTGGTTATTAAAATTAAATATTTATATTTGAACTATCAGAGGCCGGTTTCACGAAGCTACAAGTTACAAATTACAAGCGGAAGTCTCTTTCTAACTCCTTTTGCTAAAAAGAGAGTTCCGCTTGTAATTTGTAACTTGTAGCTTCGTGAAACGGGCCACCGATAGACCTAATTAAAAAAAAAAACACTACTTTTAAAAAACATAACTCGGCTTAGCCCCAACACCCTTCAGCCAGGTCTGCTTTCCTACTGTACAAATTTCTACGGTGCCTCAAACACCTACTCAAAAATGCTTTCTCCTACTATTATTGTCGACATTGGCGAACTATATCTTGTTAAAACAAGGATAAATTATGGATAATTAGGAAAAAATACTTATTTTGAACGAGAATGAAACCGTGCCATTTGCTTCCAACAATGCTTCCAACCGAATGTTTGGTTTGGTAAGGGCTGTAAGGGTCAATAAAAAAATGCTATATTTGTATTGCATACTATTTATTTCTAAATAATTGCTTACTTTTTAGTCATAATTTACAGGTAAAAAGTAGGTAATAAAAAATCAATAAAATAATCTGCGATCGTAAAGGCCTCCATACATGATCCGTTTTGCCTTCAGAGGCCCTAATTTGAAAATCGAAGTTCGAAGTTACGTTAGCTCTATCTCTATCACTCGTTATTCGAGACTAAATCGAGAGAAAAGGATGGAGCTAACGTATCTTCGAACTTCGATTTTCAAAGTAGGGCCTCAGGTCTAACTGACCGGATGCAAAATATCATCGTGTATGTATAATTTGGCCTGAAGGCAAATCGCATCCGTCCGCCTGAACGGTTTTCTTGTATGGTGTCTTGTAAAGTCTTTACATGTATGGGCACTCGATCCGTTCAGGCGGAACTGACGCAGTTCGGCCTGACCCGATGGGCCTTTACATGTATGGGGGCCTTAAGGGATGCGGCCATGCATTGAGAATTTGAGACAGACAGAATGGTATGTATCGTCGCAGTTCCCTCTGACATTCTTTAGAGTTCGGCTAGATTATGGATTATAATGTACGTAAGCGACGCGTGTAAAAAAATCTAGAAATTAAAGTGCAATTATTTTAACTAGCAACACTTAACAAACTTCCAAACAAAAATATATTCCGCGCGCGAGTTCCGAGGAATCTCAAGAAAAGCTGACGTCAGGCTTTAGTGCAGTGATTTAAGGTCTGTTCATTCTTACTTGTCTTATAAATATAGTAAACCACTTTCTAACCTCAAAATGAACCTTATTTGGCTAAAACAGTTCTTTTATGGTAAATAAAAGAAACTGAGTAAACATTTTGGACATCACTTGGCCAATGTATTGTCTGTGATTGCTTTATTTTGTTTAAAATAGCTGTTTTAGCCAAAAAAGGTTCATTTTGAGGTTAGAAAGTTGTTTACTATATAAGACAAGTAAGAATGAACAGACCTTAGTCAATGTTACGTTAATGATACAGCCAACTAAGGAGATAAGGCCAACTGGCCTTGGACTGGTGGGAGAGGCGGGGTACGATGTGGTGGGCGGGCGCGGCGCAATCCCGTCCTCTTCCCAATCCCCGATTCCTCGGAGCTCGCGCGCGGACTATACCTACCTATGAATGGCCACACACAAACTACTTATTACAAAATCGACACACAGTGTCGATGTTTATTTCTTTTGCGATGTTAAAACATAATTAATAATGAACAATATCGACGTCGCCCGCCACAGAGCGAGAGCCCAGATGAACCTTTAATTTAATAATTTTATCATTAACTCAAGTGAATCGATGCTACTTACGGAAGTCTTGACTCAGGATGAATCGTTTCTCATCATGAATATGAAGTTTCAAACGGGGCCTTTATTCCCATCTTGCTTCAGTATCACAATATTTCAAATCACACAGTTAAATTAATTACAGCTTTACTGTCCAGTGAATAAGAACTGTCACAACGTCGTTCTCTACCCTAATCGGTATCAAATTTTAAACGTTATGGTGGTGGGATTATTACCGGACTACCCAAGAAAGTTATTTTTTCTTATAGACAGTGGTTGGTGATAATTATCCATTTCTATTACAGTTAATGTAGGTACATTAACACACATATGACCGCATTGACCGCATTGTGCGTTAATTTCTAATTTCTACAATATTAAGCCTTGTTCTCACAAATGGCTTCATTAATAGGGGCTACGGAGACCGAATTGATGTCCACTTCTTTTAGAGTATCCCTGGTGGCCACATGTTCTCGGCAGAATACTGCTATGCGGTCACATGCTTCGCGGAGAACGCCTTGCGGAACAGTCAGGACGATTCGCATGTAGTTGGGAAACTCGAAGCACTGTAAACCAATTAAACAAAATATAGCTCGCGAGAAACTCAATTGGGGTCGTTTTTTGATCATGAGTCATGAGAGACGTAGTTTCTTTTAGGGGGTGTCTAAGTAAACATATAAAATCGGAAAAAAACTTGTGATATATAGGGTGATCGAACCGGGACAAAGACCAACTTGATTCTTATTTTACAAAATTATTCATTTGTTTTGCAACAATCATTTAATTACCGTATGATCTTTGTCCAGTCGGTTGATGACTAAAAATTAAGTGTCCATTATTAGTGCTTTTCAGTTAAAAGTTTTCAACACTGCTGACAACACCCTAGTATTTTAAACCACGACGCGCCGCCCCGGTAGTCAAATTCACGTTGCAAGGCTGCGTTAATGTATGAAAATTCGCCCATGTCGGGCGATCCGTTTGGGAGCTACGATGCCACAGACGGTCACACATACACACATACTCACATACAGATATACACGTTAACTTGTAACCCCCCCCTTTTCTGCAAACGGACACAGGCCCCGCGTCATGCTTAGTGAGCTCTGAGGCCCTTAGACAATTGTAATCTTAAGACTAAGTATATAGCGTTGCTTACTCGGAGGACTAAGATGTCGACAGTGATGACTAAAGATACGACAGTGTTAAGTATATTTACTTACTTTTCCCGGTAAACAAAATACAGATTGCTCTGACACCAGGTGCTCAACAAACTGTAGCTCATTTTTAAATTGCGGAAACAGGGACATCTTAATCTGAATCATCATATACATAGCGCCCTGCGGCATCACAGGGCGCAGCCCTGGCGTGCGCCGTAATGCTTCATACGCCAGTTTTGCTTGACTCTGAAATTAAAAACAGGTTTTCATTAATAAAATCCTGAAAATTCCAGATCCATCAATCAAATATCCTACTAATATTATGAATGCGAAAGTTTGTGTATTTGTGCGTGTGTTAGTTTGTTACTCTTTTACGCTGCAACGGCTGGACGGATTTGGATGAAATTTGAAATGGAAATAGCTTATACCCTGGATTAACACATAGGCTACATTTTATTCCGGAAAAGTTCCCGACGGAATAACAATAACCGAAATCTACGCGTACGAAGTTGTGTTCAGAAGCTAGTTGGTAATAAATTTAAAATATAACAATATAAAATTATATTCAATTGAATCAGTCGAAGTTTCCAGAACTACTTCGCTGTAAACTAGAAATCGGTTTGAATTTCTTCATTCCAATGTCGCTCGCGCGGATTAGCGCGGAGTGGGGACCGGTGAGAGAGGGGAACCTTCCACTCACCTCTAGAAACATCAACACTTCATCGAAAAAGCTTTGAGGCGTGTTTTGCAGTATGGCGGGCAATGCGCGCTGTACCAACGTATTGGGCCCCAGTATCCGAGTCGTCATGTTATTCAAACCAGTCCGAACTTCTTTCCCAAATATGTCCTGACGGTCGTGTACTATAACCCAACCCATCCTCCAGCCTGGAACTAAGAATCTCTTTGTAAGGCCGCCGCAAGACAGCACAGGAACATCAGTTGACAGCGACGACATGGAATGGTATTCATTGCCAGAGAAAACCATATGCTCGTATATTTCGTCTGCTATTATTGGTACGCGATTCCTTGACGCTATACCCAATATCTCAGTTAAGTGTTGTTTACTGTACACCGAACCACAAGGGTTTGACGGATTTATAACGACAATCGCAGATGTTTTGTCATCTATTTGGCTCTCCAGATCTTCTAGATCTACTTGCCATTGTTGATCCGGCTGTAAATAAAATACATACCTACCTTTATTTCTTGTAAAATATATACGCAGCAACTAAGAAGATCATGCGTAAATGAGAAATATGCAAATCTAGTCTACAATCAAATGGAAACTTGTTATGCTTCTAGAAACTTGAATGCCGTCGCCTCATGTTTATCACCTTCCACGATTCACTAAACGAGGCTACTTTGCAAATCCTATTTATAACTTTGAACCACGTGTTCAGTTTCCAAGCTACGCAAATATACGAAAAAATATGTACCTAATTGTAAAACAAAATGTTGCCGTTAGGCTTTTAATCACAGGAATGGTCTGACATTATTCCCAACTGTACTTTCTGTGAGATTTAGTAGTGATTTTTAATTATAATAAATTGTCTGACTCAAGTTCAAATGTTAATATCTATTAAAATGTTGAATAATTAATAAGTGACATTGTTTGTAACGTAAAACGCTTAAGATTTAATTTTAAATATTGGGAGAGTTCACACTTAATAATTAAACGAATATCCTAGAAAAATTAAAACTTACCAATAAATTATAGTACTTTATTTCGATTCCTAATCCTTCTGACAAGGTTCTGTAAATCAGGAATCCTGGTCGCGGCACCAAGATGTTCTGTCCGGCGTCAGCCAAGACCGTGACTGCCAACTCAATGGCGTGCGAGCAGCCGCTACAGAGGATGACATCTTCTGCTGTCACTGGTCCCTGATGGGCACAGTACTCGGCCACAGCCTCCTTCACGTCCTGGTGGCCTTTACTTGGGGCGTAGCCTCTGCTTGTGTGTAATTCAACGCTTTCCCGCACAGCCTGGAGAACTTGTTCGGGTGGATTAAGATTCCCAAATGTGGTCGGGTCACCTAGAAAGTAAAAACACTCATGAAAATTGGTCACATTTATCAACTAAATTAAAAGTTTGTGTTCAGTAGAACAAGATTAATGTTTGTGTTGCCGGGTAATAAGAGGATTCTAATGCAGGTTTTGGATACTTGGCTAATATTGTGAAATTCAAGTCCGCGTTTTAAATCCACCGGTCACTCTTATAACTAAGTAAATTATTTGTAAGAACTGGTTTGGGAATGTCACTAAATGTATAAGCGCGTTATACGCGATCGTTTACCAATATCAGTCGTCTTCCGGGTCACTTCGTAAAGAAATTTAAGGCAAAACCCATACTTAAAAAGAGCCAATAACAGGAAAAGTCAAAAGTTGTTTCGCAGTGTTCACACTACAACAGTTTAAGTAATAGGTATACCAAAAAATAATAACCGCATTGGGATTTAAGAATCCACAGAAATACTGTAAACTCTTCTAGTTTGTAATTTGGCATACTAATGATAATGATGATAAAAGACTAAATACTTGTAAAAGAAAATTATTGAAAATAATTACGACACCTCAAGTATACTTGTATCGAGCAAATTTTTATTTCAACACAACATATGTACATCATAACATATCATAAAATACAAATATTAACTAAAATAAAAATAAATTAAAACAAATCGAACCCCTCCAACGAACTCACTTGTGGCATCGAGCCTAAGACACTCGCAGCGTTTCCTCTCTGCACCGCTAGACTCAGCCTTTGGGCAAAAAAGGAACCGGCCCGAGGATCGCCACAGACATGCACCAGTTTTTCCGACACCTCCTTGACGAATTTTTTCAAGTCAGAAGACCACGGACCAAAAGTTTCGATGGCGAGGGCCGCAAATACGTAATTTGAAATTAAAAAGGCGTATTTGCGGCGTTTAAGAATTTGGGCATTGTCAGAAGCATATCCAGGAGTGCCAGCGGAGCCTTGAACATGAGACGAGGCTAACGTGTCTACACACGTACAGTCCCATGTTAAAGGCCGTCCCAGATGCCACGGCACTAGAGTACATCCGTCGGGCCTCTTTCCATCCGAAGACGACAAACCTGGGGGTTCCAGAATTGAGGGAATAGATACAGAAATAAGGGCCCGACGGACAAGGTCATTGAGCGACGCATGCCTAAAAAAACGGCCGGCACTCATCTGGCAGCAAAGGCCGTGACGACCCAGTTCATCCACGGGCTGAGAACAGCGGCTACAAGGATGAGGTTCACAAATTTTCAGGCTGAGTCGAAGGCAGATGGCAATTCTCAAACAATTATTATCCAAAAGTGACCCGAGGTTCCTAGAAGGAAAGGCATGAAGCCAGTGTCCCGATTCTGGTTCGGAAACCGCTAACAAACGGGCCCGCTCGGAAGTAATTTGGCAACTTAAGAGGTTGAAATTAATAGATTTTACACAAATTAAGTCCCAAGCGGCTTGACTGGTCTTTTCGACAGGGGAAATTTCCCCGGGGTTACTGGTACTCCAAAACTTCTCTGCATCCGACAAACACGATATCTGTTCAACGGTGAGGTTGGGAACATTAAGAATCCCACCGATGAGGGCGAAAGTGCTGTGGACAGAAGACAGAAAGGCAGGGAGTGCCAGGTCACTAGAGGTACGAATACCAAGACCACCAAACTTCACAGGGAGTGTAGCCTGAACCCAACTGGAAGTTGAAAAAGAAATATTTAAAATTTTGCTAATAGTTACTTTCAAAACGTTATCAATATCTGAAGAGAGATTAGTAAATTTCCAAATGGGGCAGCAGCGAAGAAGGTAAATAAATTTTGGAGTAAAAAGGCATAGTCGTAAGATGTACAAAGCGATGTGAGGAGTTATTTTAAAAAGTAAATCCGAGGATTGATGAAATTTATTTAATTTTGAATTTAGAGTAGAGGGATAGCATCTTCAAAAATTGGAGCTCCAAGTAAAGACAAAGAGGTACGAGACAAAATAGAGATATTCGGCAATAGCGAATTAAAAGTATTGATAATTTCGTTTCGAATGTCGGGGGAAATGCTCTCAGAAACGAAAATTTCACACTTATCAAAGTTAAGAGAAAGGCCGATTTCAGAAAAACGGTCAATAATAGATTTTAGGTCATTTTGAACAGAAGATCCTTTTCCCCCTAAAGTACCGTCGTCCAAGTACCAAATATTTAAATCCGAAGTAAGTTGTGAGATAATTGGGTTGATAGCCAAACTGAAAATGACTGGTCCAAGCCCCCCTGTTGACAGCCCACGCAAGATAAAATTTCGTCGTTTCCAAACATCAATTTTGAAGGAGTTCCATAACACTGTAATAAATAACCATAAATCTCAGGTAATTCATTTTGAATTTCACGTAATAGAGCAGACCTATCAACCGAGTTGAAAGCATTTTTTACGTCAATTTTTAAAAGCACTTCGTAATTTTGATTTTCCAAAAATGTACAAGTTGCATGAATCGCAGCCTCACACCCGCCTCTACCACCGAAACCCAGTTGTTTTGGTTTAAATTTCTCAGTAAGACGGGTTTGAAAGTCACGACGGCACAATTTTGAAGCCAAACGACGCAGCGAACTTCCCACCGCTATGGGGCGAATGCCGCCATCTTTCTTCTTTAAGGCAATTAGATTAGCCCCGTAAAGAACGGGAGCTATGTCAATGCAAATTTCTCCAGACAGCATTAAATTAATGAGGGCGGTTAGTTCTTTAAGAAGAGACTCACCAGCGTCACCCACTGAATGGCAAGTCAAATCCTTCAGATGTTGGGGGGAAATGCCGTCAAGACCAGCTGCCGAACCGTTAGGAAAGGAGCGGATTGCTTGAAAAGTAGCTGAAACAGAAATTTGCAGAGGCAGTTGAGTGACGGGTAGCGGTGGGGGTATACTTGTATTAGGTACTGTAGGGTTTCTTCTATAAATAAACCACCTTTACTTTATAGCATTTATTATTATTTGGTCATTACTGTTCTACTACAGGCACCGGATTTAACCGCCTAAATTCACCTTGTCAACATGACAGCTAATCTGTCAGTTGCGTTCATACTTAAACTCTACAGGTACCTAGACATTCTTTATTATGGAGTCAACTTTTACAGACTAAGTACTTGAAACAATTTCTTTCCTAGAATAATTTCCAGTGCTCAAAAGAACTTAATATATTAACTATATATTTATATGATAAAGGCGTTACTTTCGACTTTAAAACGTTAATTCTTCTGTTAAGTTTTCTGTTACACCCGTCCATAAGCCAGAACTCATTATCCATATAAACCTTCCTCTTGAATCACTCTATCTATTGCCGCAAACTTCATTAAAATCCGTTGAGTAGTTTAAAAGATCTAAGCGAACAGACAGCGGAAGCGACTTCATTTTATAAATACCTACTATGTAAAGAAGATGAAAATTCAAAAGATACAGGGATTGGCTAGATGACGGACAGCACGGAGCCCGCGGATGGAAATGGGATCCCGTTGGAACGGTGTTTACCTAGCTTACTTGGGAATACCTTTGAACCTGTGCATTTTTGGTTAAAGTTATATTTTGATATTCCCATCTGCATGACTGGCTAAACCTAATCTTTAGGTAATAATATAAATTACAAACGCAATTGTAACGACTATCAATGGTAAAACAAACTATACAATAACAACAATGAACTATAATTATTCAAGTTAAGAGTCTTTTTGCAGCAATGCAGAAAACTAGCCTTGTCTGAAGGTCCTTCATGTCCCATAAAAACAAATAAACACTATTTTATAATATCAGGGCGTTTATAAACTAGGGTTGGGGAATAACAATGTGTCCATCCATGGCGACACTGACATCTTATTACACATAGTATCATTAGCGTCTTAACGGTAAGCAATTTTTGTGTCGCAGGTGTACACCTAACTACTCTACACACAACGACACACAGTGTCGATACCGAGACCCGATCGACAACTTATCAAGATATGTATGTATAGGTACCTACTTTATTATACAAACAAAAGAGATGGTGATATTAAACTGAGCAAAAAAACAGCAGGGATGTACGAAGGTGAACTTATGCCTTTAAGGAATCCCTTTCAGTTAACCTTTGAGCGAAGTGTTACATTGCCTTTACAATAAGATCCCTGCCACTTTGTTTCAGAGTCCACACTTCCACAGTTCAGGGGGGTTACCATGACATACTGAAGCAGTTCAGTGTAGGTTGAGAGAAAGGGACAGAGCTATAGCAGTTATACAACTCTTTCCCTTTCTATCAACCAAAACTGAACTGTTATAGTATGCGTGGTAATCCCCAGACCAAGGGTTCACATAGTTATTAAACATACTAGCTGTTGCCCGCGTCTCCGTCCGCGTAGAAGTCGTTTATCGCTACTTGCAGATAAAAAGTACCCTATGTCCTTCCCCGGGGCTCAAGCTATGTCCGTAGTAAATTTCATCGGAATCGGTTCGCCGGTTTAGCAGTGAAAGCGTAACAGATAGACAGACAGAGTTACATTCACATTTAGACCTAACATTAAAGTAAGGATGGTTAAGGACACACCACTTCATGCTTAACAGATGAAAGTTTAGATAAGTTTGTCACTGGCCTTAAGCTTTTGATTTGTTTAACGGCTAAGCGAATTTTCGAGAAAACTCAATGACTATACAAATAAGTTCTCGTTTCAAATCATCCCTCGCGGGCGTCCCGCATATTTATCTACGTACCCGTGAAGGTACACTATTCTTCCAAAGGCAGCTTGCTGTACACACTCACCAATTGAAAGCGCAATCGACTGTTTATTGGGGTTGGGTTCAACTTGGAGGTTTTCGACGATCTCTCGTATCACGTTATGGGTATTGCGAGCCAACGTAGAAGCACGCACCTCCCATGCCTGACTCCCTCGTGACCGATGCGACATGGGCACACAACTTGCGGAATGTTAAACGCTGGTGACACTTGAGAACACAATCGAGAATAGTGGCCGCGGATCGATACACCTCACTTTTGTACAGAAACCGATCTGGTGTGTGGCGCTGGCGTGATCGTCCGCGGAACTGGTTTCAAAATGCAGATGAGATGACGACAGTGGAGCCAGTTGTAAACATTCCACCCTTACCTCTACAACCTGCTTGACTCTTACCCATAGCTCTATATAATTAGGTATAACTCGCTGACCGCTCGCGTAGTGCGCAGTTATGGTCGTCTGTAAATACATGTAAACACCGTAGAGGGAGAATAGAATGAAGTGGGCATTGGACTAGTACTAGGTGGGAAGTCTGAGATGCGTTTATACATAATTACCTATGTATAAACGAGATGCACTTACTTTTACTGCCCCTCTCGCGCGTATACCTTTTCGACGTGTTTGCCACAATGATTGTGGCAAACAAACCCTGACAGCTGATGCGAGTCGTATGAGTTTTTAGTGGTTTTTATCTGTTTTCGGAGTTTTTTTGCAAAATACAAGGGTGAAGTTTACGTGTAATGTGTTAAAGAACAATTTCGTGATGGTGAATTGCAGTATTTTAGGCTATAAAAGCCGGAGTGAGCGGAAATATGAGCACATAACCTTTCACACATAAGTGGATACATTATACTATTATTGTGGTCTTATAAATCCTGATTGACTATGTAAACAACTAATTATTTGAAATAACGTCTCCTAGTTACATTTTAACATAAAAAAGGATTGGTTTTGTGTTCAAATAAATCGTATTTTTCTTCCGCTAACCGTCCGATTTATGTTGATAACGATAATACATAGTAATCCGTGTGATTGCTGACATTTAAATTTAGTCGTTTATAACCAATTTCGTGTTGTCATCCATCTAAAATGTATTTTACCCAACAAACGGGGTAATATATAATTATGATATTATTGGGTATTTTGTTATACTAATAAAACAAGTTTTGTTGATTTGACATAGGTTTTTTTTTTAAATTAACTCTTATAATCCCTGAAATTTACCTTTTTACGTTCGCAAAATTTTAGAACATTTTTTAATATTTTTCAGATACCCATCTGATACTGAAGCAAGGAAGCTTTGGATTATAGCTACATGTAGCATAAATTGGCAACCAACAAAGTTTTCTCGTATCTGCTCCTTCGTACGTTCGTACCTTCTGTAACAAATTTTTATATAAATAAACATTTGCAAAAACATGCAAGTAGCATTTTAATCGTAGCCATTTCAGACAACATATATAGAATTCTATAATTACTGTAGATGTTTTGACCGTTCGATATTGTAACTTTCGATATCCAAATACGTACATACATTTGGAGGTTAGGTGGTTGCGAATGTGATTTAAAACAGTAAGCAACGCCGTATGAAAATTATAGTGTATTATGTTCTAGGACCAATGTCACAAGCACGAGGATTATATTTCCGACTCTCAATTGACCGGTTGTTGTAGTCAGGTAATAAGTAGCTATTGGGGAAATTTAGCAAATTGTTGGCAACTCAGAATTGATTGCATATATACCACATTTATATGTATAGATACTATCTCCATCTCAAAAGTATACGCGCGGGCCAGGTCTATTCTATACTCTGTTTACGTGTAAACACAAAAATGGTAACGGGTTGAAAGTCATGGCTACAGACGGTACAGTTGAAAGGGTTGACACAATCATTGTGTCAAATATGTGTGCAATAGACCTTATTGGTAATGGTATAGGGGCGTGTAGATATTTTTGGCGTCTTGATGGGAACGTGTAATATTTATGACTTTGAATGTACTAAAGAAAACCCTTATGCTACTTAATATAAAAAAGGAAAGAACTTTGTAACTGAAAAGAATAAACAAATAGCTGAACGTTCAAACAAAAAATAGAACTGAATGAATTATCGTGCTGAATTCGGATATCGTTTTTTTTATGAAGGAAGCTTTGTTCTCATAAGTATTTAGAAAAGTCAGAAAACCATACTTACCAACCCTACCTATTGTCCTTGAATTTAATTTAGCAAATCCGCTTCTATTAAGATTAAATTGGAATGATAGGTATGCTGTATCTATCATACAAGGTGGCCAGAACAGTGACGATGTTAATATAAAAATCTAGACGCCTGGACAAACCTATAGGCCTTACCAAAACATCCCGCCGTTTCGTCGAAATGTCCATCTATTTCTTAGTCTAGAGTTTATTTAAGCAAAATTCTGGTATACCTATAACATAAAAAAAAAGTTTAAAAAAACAAAAACACGCCTTCAAAAAGCAAAAAATAACTTCTTTAAAATGGTAGGTAAATAGGTCAGGCCAACTGAAGTCGGCGTCCAACAATATTTTAACCAAAAGCGGTTTTTGTTTTTTTTAACTTTTTTTTTATTTTATACTTTTTAGTGATCATAATTATGCTGTTATTCTCCCATTTCTCAAGAAACAATAGAACATTTCAATCTCGCCGCAAGCAACGCCGTGGGAAAGTCATAGTTATATATTTAAACCTAAATATGCTTCGTCATAGTCGCTCAACTATCTTAATCGAAATATCTTGTCGCCACCCTCGAAATATATACCGTTTAGGAGTTCCGGTGGCCATCTGTGGTCTTCATCATCAGTTCCACTTCACCAAATAGTGCTTTCCAAGACCAAATACACGAGTTACAATGAAAAATACCAAAATCGCTATAGGTGTGCCTATAAATTTTGAAGAGTTCCGTCGATTCCTCATGGATTCCACCATCAGATCTTCAAATAAAAAAAGAATCTTCAAAATCGGTTCACCCAGTCGAAAGTTCTGAGGTAACAAACATAAAAAAAAAAAACAGACAAATTGAGAACCTCCTCCTTTTTTTGAAGTCGGTTAATAACTCACTTGGGGTTGAAATCCAAAGGCCACTTGAACTTTTTGTTTGACTTAAGTTGGGACATGGTTTAAATTAATTTGGGTACACAGTAGACAGAATTATACCAAGTTAACTTCGATTTTATTAATTATAGACAGATCAATATTAGCGATTCAGTGATTTGACAAACGAGTACTACTCAAAGTGAACCCAGTGACAAATTATTGACTTGACATAAGTAGGACAGGACAGATAAGATAAGCTATACCTTTCTTAGAGTTGGGATGAAACGGCTTTGGCTTACGGCTCGTTGCATCTGAATAGTATCGATACCGCCTAATCGATTAAATAACAAAACTAATATGCCAAGACGAGCGACATAATAATGCATTAATTAAAACAAGTTTCCGTTTTCATTAGGTTAATCTACACTAATAAAACTCAAAAACTACTGGACCGATTTCAAAAATTATTTGACCATTAGAATGCTACATTATTCCTGATTAACATAGGCTACGCGCGGACGGAGTCGCGAGCAACAGCTAGTAATACATATTTGGCAAACTTTATTTATAAGTGAAGGATTGAGCACTTAAAGCTCACTGGCTGCTGTAGTGTTATAGAGTATCCTTCAGATTCTTTCGAAGTTATTCTTGTCACCCGGTAGCGGCGGTAGCGGTGCTGGTTTTAGGGACAGGCCCACTAAAACCGGAGCCCAATTGACCGATTTGAAATATAGGTACAATATTTCGCTGAACATCGACAGCAATGGTGGACAAAGAGGTAGGGGTGTCGCGAATGATCGCGATATGCATTAAATATGCTAGTGAATGAACCCCTTTAGTTCGGTAGTAATTTTTAGACGAAATAATTATGCCTGGCAACTCTGGGGGAGGTGATATAGCTTTGGAGGGAAGGGTGGATGAAAAAAGATGGACGACGGTTGAGGTTTGGAATTGTTGTTTGTGACAAGTTTGTGAGGTGAGAGATAATGGTTCTGTACACTGGTAAGTGTTTATAAACTGTAATATTGACGATGTAAAGAGATGGCAAAAGATTGATATTGTTTTGGAGGCTTTGGGTTGATCTGTAGGGGTGTGAGGAGGGTCAACAGGGGGCCTTCGGGTCCCGCCCTTGGGCTCCGTGCTAGACGACAGGGTCTAACCCGTAATAAGGGAGAAATTGCTCTCGGACGGGACCCCCTGTAGTGTCGAACGCGGCACCCAAGGAGTTAACGTTAACAGTAAATTAATGCGAAGCAGATTTATATTACTATCTCTCTATATTATCATGCATGTGAGTTTGTCGCTCCATTATTACGATAATGTCTTGAACCAGAGGCATAACGAGACATGTATGATTTTGGAATACGTGGCGACAAAATTGGTGAAGCGTGCTGGGATAAAGAATAGAAAATTGATAAAGGTGACTGTGACGTGTGGCGACCTTACTTATATGACAAAACTGCTACTAAAGTTGGACTGGATGTTTTTTTTTAGTGAGAATGTAAAATAGAAAATTTAATTTTTCACTATTTAAACAAGGTTATTGATAACTTGTTTGGGAAACTGACTGTTTAAAATTATTGTTGAGTGTTGAAATAGAGTTCTCCCCTAGTAGTAGGAAGGGACTGCGACAGGTGCGTGGAAGGTTCCGATCCTTCGCGTACTGCTGCTTTCAGTGACCAGGGCCCTGGCCATTCAAAGCGGCTGTTGCTATGCGGGAGAGGGCACATGCAGTGGTTGTTTAGTTGAACCGGTGGTTGGATGGATGACGATCCCCACGCATTGCTAGCTTTGTGTTTACGGACCACTGTGTAGCGGTCGCCCGGTGTTCTCAGCTGATAGGCATGGAGAACTCAAGAACGTTAGAGGCCGAACGTGCCCTACGTTACTGCTGCTGGAGTGAGCCAGTAGTAGTTTAGCTCGGTTTTGTGTTGTTGAACAGAAAGAAATGAGATTGTTTGAGAACCTCATAATCGTGGACACTGAAATAGTATTCTTGAGAGAATTTTGTGTCATTAGTCATATTGGTGCCATTAGTTGGGCCAAAATTATAGCTTCAAATAGGTTGACTTTGACTAAGACTTGATTTTTTTTACTGAATAAACTGTTTGATTGAGCGAACTGGATATAATACACTGTTAAAAGTGATACTGACCAATTGGATGCATTGTTACATTGACATACATACAAAATATATATTGAATGAGTGATTGGATGTTAAAATGTTTTATTGTTTGACCTGCAATGCTTTGGCTACGTTGTGATAAGTGATGACATTATTTTTAGTGACCGTGTCACTGACTAAACTTTATTTCTTGATTGAGCACATTGGACATTGCATTGTTGGAAAAGGTTGGAAATAGTACCTACACCTTGCCTTTTGGGATATTGTAATAATAGATAAGTATAACGTTTTATACTAAAACCACTTTTAACTTTGTAATGCTTTAATAATCACAATCAGTCTTCAATTTGGTTTTATACAAATCGCCATCAATCCTTTCACCTCGAATCATAGGAAAAATTATGACATTAGGCACTTTGACAGCCCGCCTTTTTAAGCCCTGGGTTGCCATTCCATCTCTCATAATTATACCCATGTCAGAATTAACAATTTAAGTATCACTTAACCTAATCAAAGTGTCGCTAGAAAATAGATTATAATTATAACTAATTAATCAGTACGTTGCCGAAAAGGGTATCTAACAATCGGCCTTCCTGGTAAAAAGAGTTTGTCCTCAAACAAGACTAAAAACAATAATAAACTCAAATCACACAAGTTTGTCCTCAAACAAGACTAAACAATAATAAACTCAAATGACATAAATGTCTTGAAAAATAAAACAATAAAGCTCTTCTCATTTGTCTGCATTCATGAGATTCACCAATTCCTATTATGGTCACTCACCAACTTCCAGATTTTTGACTACATGAATCGCATCGTGATCTTCATCGACAGCTTATCTGTTACGACCAAACACGACACACACACAACAAGACTGCACCGTGAGCTTCACCAATGGAGCCAGCCACCCAACGACTTCCAGCTGTACAGCTGCACCGTGGACTTCACCAAACTACCATCAGCCACTCAACGACTTCCAGTCATTAACAAACAATAGTAACTATTCTATTATGGAGCCAGCCACCCAACGACTTCCAGCTGTAAAGCTGCACCGTGGACTTCACCAGACTGCCACTAGCCACTCAATGACTTCCAGTCATTAACAAACAATAGTGAATATTCTTTTTAATTGACATAAATATTCTTTAAATTATTCAGTCATATTCACTTTTCACTAATCATTTCCTTAACTTGAAACACAAACATGTAAATAAGTAAATTAATGAACTAAGTCTACCAATCATTAACAAACAATAGTGAATATTCTTTATAATAATCTTATTAAATTATTCAGTCATATTCACTTTTCCCTAAATATTTCCTTACTTGAAACATAAACAATTAAATAAGTAAATTAATGAACTAAGTCTATTCAACTTAGTTTTCACTATCTGACTCAGAACTAACAGCGTTAGCATGTGCATTGATCCAGGGCTGGATCTGGTCAACTGCCCAGACATTACAGTAGTGTTTTTTACCTATAGAAGAACCTGAAATACTGGAAACTTCATACCTATCATTATCAAGTATTTTAGTTACTCTGTAGGGTCCTGAAAACACTGGCAAGAGTTTTTTACTTTGACCTTCATTGTGGGGATGTTGTTTCTGTATTTTAACTAGGTCACCCACTGGATAACTAGTTGGATTTTTCCGAGTTTTATCAAACCTCAATTTTTGTTTTGTTTGATCTTTTTGAATATGTTTACTAATATCTGATCTAATCATTTCAAAATTACCATCATTTTGTATACGGGTATTTTCAAAAACATCATGAAACGCATTCTCACTACTATGGGACATATTTTGACCAAAAAGTGCCTCTGCAGGAGTTTTACCTATGCCCTTATTAAAAGTATTGTTCATTCCCCATTAAATACTACCCAACTCGACATCCCATTTGTTTTCTCCGAGAGTTTCTGCATTTGCACCAAGAGCACCTAGTACAGTACGATTATAGCGCTCTACTTGCCCATTAGAGCGTGGGGATGCAACTGCATTTAATATGTGTTTAATGTGAGATTTTTCACAAAATTTCTTGAACTCTTCAGAGGTGAAAGAAGTTCCCCTGTCCGAAATAAGTCTTGTGGGAAAGCCAAAAGTGGAAAACACCTCTTGTAGTGCCCTAATAGTAGGTGCTGATTTCAAATTTCTTAGAGGTTTCAGAAGGCAAAACTTGGTAAACCCATCCACAATTAATAACAAGTAACAGTTACCTTTAACACTTTTAACAAATGGCCCTAAATGGTCAATATGCACTGTATGGAAAGGCACCTCCACTTTATGTATTGGATGTAAGTACCCTTCTTTTTTTCCTGGTGGTGCCTTTACATAAGCGCATGACACACAGGATTTAACATACTTTGTAATGAATTTCTTCATTTTAGAAAACCAAAAATCTTTTTTTATTTCTGAAAGTGTTTTTTCTACTGAGAAGTGACCAATATCATCATGGTTTTGTCTACATATTTGCCATCGCGCTCCCTTTGGCACAACCCATTTGAGCTCATCACCAACTTTTCGAAATAATTTGTTATCTTGAACCACAAAGTTTTGTTTGATGTCAATAATATCTTTGTACTTATCATCCTCTAAAACCTCGCGTATATAAACAAGTTTGGGGTCGGTTAATTGTAGGCTTAATAGCCAATCATCCGTTGTAATGTGTAAAACACGCGGAGCTTCAAATGAGTCATTAGAGTTCAAATCTATATCTATAGGGTTACGACTCAGGGCATCTACGTGCGTCATGGCGCTGTTAGGCCTGTAAATAATGTCACAATCGTATTCTTGCAAGGTCAACCACCACCTGGCGATCCGGGGCAAAATATCGCGCTTTGAAAAGGTTGATCTTAATGTATTGCAATCGGTGACAACTGTAAATTTTGTCCCTAAAAGATAAACCCTAAACCTGCTTAAAGATGTTACCACCGCTAAAGTTTCCAAGTCATATGCATGAAACTTTTGCTCATCTAACGTCGTTTTTCTGCTATAATATGCTACAGGTCTTAAAGGTGCATCATCGGTTTCCTTCTGTAAGAGAATACCTACCAGACCAAACTTACTGGCATCTGTATGTAATTCTGTATAACTTTTGGGGTTAAATAAAGCTAAAACGGGACGATCTATTAACTTTTCTTTCAAGGTATCAAAAGCATTATTCTGTTCATCACCCCATTTCCATATACAGTCTTTCTTAGTAAGGTCAGTTAAGGGCCTAGCAATAACTGAAAAGTGCTTTATGAATTTTCGAAAGTAGCTAGATAACCCTATAAATTGTCGAACCTCATGAACGTTTTTAGGTTCAGGAAAATCACGTACAGCCTCAATTTTGGATTTACCTGGTCTGACCCCATCACTACAAATTTCATATCCCAGATACTCAATTGTGGATTGAAAAAAATTACACTTCTTTGGGTTCAGAGTCAATTTTGCTTCATTTAATAACTCAAATGTTGTCTCTAATTTATTTAGTCCTTCGTTAAAATCTTTAGAAGCAATTATAAGATCGTCCATATAAGCCAAAGCTGGTTTTTCTACAAGGCCAGAACTTGAACTAGCCAATGCTAACGCCTTTGACATTGTTCTTTGAAATACCGATGGCGCATTGGCTAGTCCAAAAGGCATTCTTTTAAACTGGAAAAGACCATCAGGTGTAACAAAAGCTGTTAGATGTCTACAATTCTGTTTAATTGGTATTTGGTAGTATCCACTAGTTAAATCTAGTGTACAAAAGTAATTACTACCACTTAGTCTGTCAATCTGATCCTCAATTAAGGGTAGTGGAAAGTGATCCTTTACAGTTCGACTATTTAAAGCACGGTAATCAACACAAAGGCGTTGACCACCTGTCTTTTTTTTTACCAGTAATATCGGACTCGCATAGTCTGAGGTGGACTCCTCCACAATATCATTTTCAATAAGTTCCTTAACCATGTCTTGAACAGTCTCACGTTCTTTGTAACTTAACCTATATGGTCTGTACACAACAGGGGTAGGATCCGTGAGCTTTATTTCCATCTGTGTCAGATTTGTACAACCAAGTTCAGAAAGGTTCTGAGCAAAGGTACTTCGATATTTCTCAAATAATTCAAATAACCGATCTACCTCACCTTTGCTTAGATCCTGGCCTACATGAATTTCAGAACGATCAATTGGTTTTGTATCCATTTGTAACCTGAAACAATTTTGGTAAGGAGTGTCTGATTCTTTGTTGCACAATTCTGCACGAGCTAACAGTATACCTTTTTTAATTTGAATTGCTTTCTGTAGAACTGTTACTATTATTGTACAAACATTATTATTAACACTATAAATTCCCTCATGTATAATATATTCACAGCCTTGACCAGTACACCTATACTTTCCAGATAAAAATAGCGTACCTTCTCTCAAGTCAGGAGAACTACACATAACATGTCCAGTCCCATTCAAAACAATATCATCATTAGTATATAATTTTATGACATTATTTAATTCATGATCAATTTTAGGCATATCTGATGGCATTTCACGATTTAACATATCTAAGGATGTACTTGATTTTATAACAAGTATGTGAGGTAATTCTGTAAAATTTTGTCCTACTAGAATGGGTACATGTAATTGATCAACTGCCACCACATAAGCTGTCACTAGAGCTTCCACAGAACATACCTTTAATAAAACTTCAGTTTTACCTAATGGGGTTATGCATGACTCCCCAATTCCCTTTATAACTGGAATCATATCTTTAACAACTGGTAACTTGTGAGTTTCGACTACATCTTGCCTTATCAATGTACAATCACTACCAAAATCTATAAAGCATGAAATACCATCATTTGAATTATTTATATGGGCTAATTTATAAAATTTTAAATTACTTTGTGAACAAGATGATGTAACAGCTGTATAAACCCGCTTATCTGATTTTTCAGTTGCATTTGTATTGTTTTTATTTAAAAAACAATCATCAGTTTTGTGACCATATTTGTTGCACTTTTCGCATTTTAATAAGGGTTTAGTACATTGCAACATCCGGTGGCCAGTTTGTTTGCAATTGAAACATAAGGCCTGTTTCCTACATTGACTGGAATGATGACCTGTCTGATTACAATTTGAACATTTAACATTATTATTACTATTTGTATTAGCAGATCTATTTCTCAGTACTTTTGCCTCTCTATTGTCCTGACACATTTCTTTAAGATATTTTAACAACTGCTCGGGTTGAGTGAACCTAGCTGATGTAGCACTAGCCCTTAAAGTCCTATCATCTAGTCCATGAATTACACAATCCACCGCTTTCTTGCCAATTATTTCACATGCATTTAAATGAACCATCTTAGAATAGTAATAATCATCTAACGTTTCGGCTGGTTTAAGTTTTCTTTCCAACATATCACTCAATAAAGACCCATAGTTAGTGTCTGATGGAAAAGCCGCCATCAGTTGTTCTTCCCACTCAGACCATGTATGATTCAAGGTTGTCAAACTTTCATACCAAAGCTTAGCATGACCTACCAGTCTAGGCAATGCGAAATATGAAATCTGTCTATCAGTCCACCCGTAGATCAATGCACATTCATTAACCTTTGCTAGCCAAATTTCTATCCTATGACTTTTAATAGATGGGTTAAACTCAGGTATAATATTTTTATCACATTGAATATTATTTTTATCTGGTTTTACATAATTATTCATGAAAGTTATAAAGTCCTGTAAGTTAAATCCACTCATAAAGTTTGGCATACCTTGGGCTTTATTGATGTTTACCCCACAGTCCTGATTCAATGTATTCTCGCTCGCTCCGGTCGCACCGGCCGCGTCGCTAACACCACTCGTGCCGCCGCGCCCCGCTGTCACCAGTGGTCCTGCTATGCCGTCGTCCCTGGTGCACAGCACTGTACTCGTAAACAAGGCACCATCGTGAACGGAAGATCTTCTCTCACGTCTAGGAGGGCTCAAGGAGGGTGTGCGTGTCACCCTTGGTTGACAACCTCGACTGAATTCAGTGTTACGCCGCTCTCGAGACATTCTCAAATCTGATGTCTTTCTACGACACTCTCGTGACATTCTTGTCTGTGATGTATTTCTACGTGGCTCTCGTTGTGACACTCTCGTCTCTGATGTTATTCTACTCCGGTCTCGTGACATTCCCGTCTCTGATATGTTTCTACGGCGCTCTCGAAACATTCGCGACTCCGATGTATTTCTACGGCGTCGTTTAGAAGAACGACGTCGCGATCGGCTTCTTCTCGTATTTTCATCAGTCTGACCAGATGAAAAAGTTTTGTCACTGCTGATAGAGCTGGAACTTCGCCGGTAACGTCTACGACTTCGTTTCTTACTTTCACGCTTTCTCGTCATGTCATTAAAGTTACGCCCACTTCTGATAATAGATAAGTATAACGTTTAATACTAAAACCACTTTTAACTTTGTAATGCTTTAATAATCACAATCAGTCTTCAATTTGGTTTTATACAAATCGCCATCAATCCTTTCCTCCAATCCAATCTTGTTTTGGTGGCAATCGGTCACAGTAGGTGTGCGACCATTTCTGCCAATGACTTAATTTGACAACAGCACAGTGTATATTGATTGACCAGTTTAAAATAGGGTCCGGAACAGGTAGTTGACGGTGTTCCTTGTAGAACCTGTGAAGGACGAACACAACATATAGACACCACAAATATACACTGAAATAACAAAAGCCAGCAGGAGACACTTAAAGTTTAATATTTTGGGAGTGGATATAATGTAAAAGCTTTTTCAGATATTTTTTATTATTAAATGCAAGGATAAGAAGTGATTTGAAGTTGATCGGTTTTGGGATAGTAGTCGGAAGGATATCATACAGAGCAACAGTTCGGTTACGACAGTTAAAGAAAATATGATCCGTGGTACCATCCTCCTGCCCACATGCACAGGTAGGGGATTGGATAATACCCAGCCTGTGCAGGTGATGAGGAGTGCAGGTGTGCCCGATCCGTAAACGGCAAAGAACAGAGGTAGTTTGTTTACTAGCTAATCGGCAGAAGTAGAACCAAGGTTTGCTTGGGATGTTAGGCTGAATATCGCTATAGTAGCGCCCCTTGACACGTTTGGATAGGTCGTATGTACGCTGCCAGTTTAATTCCATATCAAGCTTGGCCACGGCAGAAAGATCATGAGGGAAACAGTGAGGATGTTCAGGAATGCCGGTCAGTGTTGCTCCTTTAGCGAATGAATCCACCATCTCATTTCCAGCGATCCCCGAATGACTAGGGATCCACGACAGAGTTACCTCGATATTACTAAGGTGACATTCAAAAAGAGACTGTCTGATGCGCAGTACTAACGGGTATAGATTTTTTGTGGCAAACTGGTTGGCCTTGATGGCCTGTAAACTACCCAGGGAATCCGAGAAAATGATGGATTTATTTAATTTGTGCGCGTTTATAAAATTGACTGCTTCCAAAATAGCAACCAACTCACCCGTGAAAACAGAAACTTGAGGGGGACATTTAAAGCTCAATACAATGGAAAATTTGGGGATCCAGACAGCTGACCCTACCATACAGTCGTTTGAGAGTTTAGAGGAGTCCGTAAAGACAGTCGTCCAGTCGTGCCAATCTTTGTCGATCTTATTGTTGAACAGGTGCTCAGCACCGGGTTGGTTCTTGTAAATTCCGAAGTTCAGATCAATGTAAGGCTGGAATAATAGAGCGTCATAGGGGGTAGAAAAAAGAGGAAACAGAGAGCAGGAAAACACTGGATGAGGAAGAATGTTAAATTTACGATAGCTATTAATTAAACACGGTGTAGATTTATTAACCCAGAAATTACTATTGGACATGAGGTCAGAGAGAACATGAAGTTTAGAAAGAAGAGGGTGATCTGAGCGTTGGGCGATCCTATAGAAAAATCTGTCTGAGAGGTACTGACGACGTAGCGATAAGGGGGGATCGACAGCCTCCACCTGCAACGCGTTCGTAGGGGAAGATTTCATCGCTCCCAAAATGAGTCTCAATGACTGAAACTGAATGCGGTCCATTTTCTTAAGTGCAACCTTATTGCAAGGTTCTAGGATAAAAGACCCGTAATCCAGGATGCTACGAATTAAGGCGTTGTACAGAAGTTTTTGGGAGTACGGGTGGGCACCCCACCACACCCCCGACAAACATCGAAGGATATTGATGTTTGATTGGCATTTTTGAACCACCGAATTTAGGTGGGCAGCCGCTGTCAGACGCGAGTCCAGTGTGACACCCAGAAATTTAACATTGTTAGAAATGGGGATCACTTGGTTGTTAAATGCTATCTCTATCTGGGGAATAGCCCTCTTCCTGGTGAAAATAACAACTTTACTTTTAGGTGCGGTAAAAGACAAACCGTGGGAAGAGAGCCACTCGCCCAGATAGAACAAGGCTTGATTGAGGCTGTTAGCTGCCATTTCGAGGTTACTTGCATGAGTGTAAAGAGCTAAGTCATCGGCGTATTGTAAGACATTGCAGAATGGGCTGACAGCCTCTTCCAATTCGTAGGTATAGAGGCTATATAACAGCGGACTAAGCACTGACCCCTGAGGAAGGCCATTCCAGATAAGACGAGGAGGAGAAAGCGTGTCGCAATGTTTGGTTTCTACCGATCTTTCCATTAAAGTATTGCATGTGAAATTGATCAGCTTCTCAGGCAAACTCAGCTGGAATAATTTTTCCCTGAGTAAGGAGAGCATCACGTTATCGTATGCAGATGAGATATCTAAGAAAACCCCAACCAGAAATTCGTTTTTAGTCAGCGAAATCCTTATATCCGTGGTCAGAATAGACAGGCTATCCATAGTACCCATTCCCCGTCGGAAGCCGAACTGGCTCCCGGCTAGGATTTTCTTATTCTCAACACACCACTCAAGACGCTTCTTAATCATATGCTCTACGATTTTGAGTAAACAAGATGAGAGGGCAATAGGGCGATACGAAGAAGCGAATGAAGGGTCTTTGCCAGGTTTTAGGATCGGGATTATTACCTGTTTTTTCCAAGCGTTAGGTATGAAACCTGTTTCAAAAAACGTGTTAATAAGTTGGAGAAACAGAGCTTTCGTTATTTGACCCGAATGAATAATAAAGGCATAAGGAATGTTGTGTAAGCCAGGCGCAGATTGACGTAAGTGGTCTAAGGATGCCTGAAGTTCTAGAATGGAAAAGGGCTCGTCAAATCTACTAGATGGTGAAGAAGCGTTTTAATAGGCTGGAAGAGAGTTTAAGTTAGGGACAGAAGGAGGAGACAGAGAGTCAGTAAAATCCTTGAGCCAACCTGCGGGGTCGTTGCTGCTCAAATCTGAGGATACAAAAGCTCCACGGAAGCGTTTGATTGCTTTCCAAAGTAATGTTGCAGGCGTACGGGGGGATATGCTCTGACAAAATCTGATCCACCCTAGTCTTTTTTTCCTTTTAAAAATCCGCTTAGCTAAAGCTGCAAATCTTTTAAAAATAAGATAGTTGTCGATGGACATGCACGCACAGTATGCTTCCTCAGCTTCCCCTCTACGACGGATCATATCTGTACATTCTAGGTCCCACCAAGGTGGCGAGGGTCGATAAGCTCTACCTGGTTTTTTAACAGGGATATTTTTTTTTGCCACTGTTGTCTGCGTTTCAACCAATCTATCGTGACAATCAAGAGCGTTATTAGGGGATACCGGGGGAAATACACGGACAGCGGCATCTATATCGTCGGCAAATTTGTCCCAATCAGCCTTGGCGGAAACGAAGAATAGTAGACGTAGTTGGGGGTGGAGAAAAGGAAGAGGGGGCGGAGATAAGAATGGGAAGGTGGTCACTACCACAGGAGTCCAGCAGAACAGACCATGACAGTAAAGAAGCTAGGTCGCCATCAATCCTTTCACCTCGAATCATAGGAAAAATTATGACATTAGGCACTTTGACAGCCCGCCTTTTTAAGCCCTGGGTTGCCATCCCATCTCTCATAATTATACCCATGTCAGAATTAACAATTTAAGTATCACTAAACCTAATCAAAGTGTCGCTAGAAAATAGATTATAATTATAACTAATTAATCAGTACGTTGCCGAAAAGGGTATCTAACAGTAATAATTGACTTGACAAGCTAAGTGTTTGCTACTTTGCTGTGACATTACAATTATTCTTTTTTGATATGTTGGTGGTGGAACTTGGCTCTCAACTGTTATTTTGTTTGTGTATTTCCTGGGTTTGCATTAAGGAAAACAATGTGTTTTTTTAATTTTGTCTTTTACCCTAACCCTCACTTATTAATTTGTATTTAGTTGAGTTGCGGTCAACTCGAATTTTAAATTATGCTGTGAATAAAAAGGCAGCTGTTTGTAAATATGTGAACTGTCATGTTGACATCATACTAAGTTTGTTTTCGTTGAGTGGTTGTGGTTAAGATCGTAATAAAAAACCAATAAGAACTCATTGGAGTGGGTTCCGATGCTCCTATTGGCCTATTTATTTTAATGATGGTAGCGTGATTTGTCAACGGTGTTTACTAAAATGGTGCAACATCGAAAACACATTGTCTGCTTCCCACTACTCATTGTTTGTTTACAAGATAAAATTGAAAAAATAAATGTGTAGATAAAGGTGTAAAATTCACATTGTGAATAAGTAAATAAGGATTTAAAAGAACAATACGATGTGATTGATGATCACCAAATGCCTGGTTGGAACGTGCTTATTTGCACACTAAAAGTTTTGTTTTGTTTTATAAATTCTAGCTAAACTTGGTTGTGAGGTAAAGTAAGCGTTGGTTAAGTATAATTGTTGCATTTGAAATAATTACATTACAGTCAACGTTCTCGTGAAGACTTACCGATGATGGATTTATGGTATTAAGTATACAAATTGATAGTTTTAACAAAAAATTGGTTAATCTAATGAGATCTTTCTTGAAACACGATGTGATATTGGATAAGCTGAAGGTAGGGTGGCTAAACCCTAGCCTAGAAAACAAGTATGTTGTACGTACTACAACTTTATCATATCCAACTGTATTGCTGTAATAGTACTAAACTAACCTAAGTGCTAATTGGGGTAATTTTATAATGAATACCAGATGAAAAAAAGAACAACAACAATGTTTGATATTGGTTTAGGTTTAATTACCTTATTAACACTTTGTTTCTGTCTCGGGAGCTCCCAGCGGGATGGACTTTTTCTCTCTGAGGGGCAGGGTTCTGTTCTGTTGTGAATCTAGGTGAAATACTACAAGACCCCTTTGGTATATGTATACATATACATGTGTACTTTAGCCCAATGTGTATAATAAGTGTAATATGTATGCGTGTGTGTGTGTAATAATACTGGTTGGTCTATAATATACATGAGCGATGGTATTATTGGTTGTGAATTGCAGTTAATATCAGCAAAAGGACAATTGAACATAGGATTATTGGTAAGGTGTGAGTTACTGTAAATAAGGTAAGATATGATTTTGTAGGTGGCAATGGCGAGGGTCTTTAATGAGAATAAGTTGTATTGCATAGCAATACTCTCAAGAGTTATATGACTACACAATCATATGCAGATAAATATTGTACTACCATTACTGAAAGAATACCTTTATTAAATAGTCTAAGTAAATATATAATGTCATCATCAGCGTTTGGTTCAATCGTATCAGACACTAAACTTATAGAGCGCTGAGCAAAAGACTCTCACTGAAATTGACCAGAGTGATATAACTGGTGGAGTGGTTTTGATTTGCAAGTGTTATTTTATTTATTGGGTTAATTAACTTGTTTTGTACTGTTTACTTTGTTTTAATTATTACTTTACAGCATCTCTCCTTTCTTAGGTTGTCTGGAAGAAATCATCTTTTAGGGATAACAAAGCCTTATGTGTTTTGTTTTTGTTTCTTTGTTGATTTTTTGTGTGGTATTCAAAAGGTGCGTTTGAATTGTGGTGCATTCATATTTATGTTTAACCTGATTTACTTATAGGAAAATATGTACAGGCTTAACTATGCAAAGACAACAAGAGTGTTTACATTCATATATATAACCACAGAGGATGTAACCAACTAGGTATATTGTTAAGTACGAGGGAGGCAGGTATTATGTGAAATGGTCCTCAAACTTGTCTTGACGTTCAATCTGGATTAGCATACATGGCTGGTTTAAGAATAATAATTTACAGCAGTCTGACATGGTCATGCTGGAAGGGGAGACTTATGTAATTTTTAAGGAACAGTTGGATTAAGTAATTATTGAGGAGATAGACCAACAACAGGATCTTCTTTAAGGAAGTACGTGGGAACATGGAAGCAAGGAAAATATTGTATGGTTTTAAGGCCCATTTTATTTTATACTTGCTTGCTGTAGTGGCGGAGTGTCTGGATGCGATGCAGCCAGATATATTTGGAGACATGTTCATAGTGGGGGACATTAATCGTGTTTAGTTAGAAAGCTGGTTTCGTGATCAGGAAATTATAGGTCTACACTTCGAGTGAGTTCTTTTTTGAAAGGGAAAACTGAATAGTAGTAGGTAGTTTTCTTTGATGCAAAGGTTTGTTTAATAATGCACGTTCGTTATATGAGGCGAATCATCTGATAATTTGAACTGGATTTTGTCATAGGATTACATACTGAAACTTGTTAACGTTCTACTGTTTGATAAATATTTTGTTCCATTCCGCTGACAGATAAACAGGTAAAGAAAAGTTTATTGAAGGTTGAACGAGAGCCGAGAGCTTATGCAAGAGTTTGAGTTAGTGTTCATAACAGATTATAAGGGTTGGTGTTCATCAGTCAACATCTCCTAATCTATTGGGACATCTCTACCCGCTCGAAACCGTCATTAATTTTGACACAGGAATTGAGCTTTTGCCGGAAGTACAGGTACTGCAAGAAGTTTCTATTGGTGACCGAGTGGATCGGTGTATGCGCGGTAAACTTAAAGTGAGGGGAGATAAAGAAGGGCCAGAATCTCCAAATAGAGGATGTCCGAGAAGTACTGGGAATTGCAAGTCTGGAAATAGCGGTCTGGAAGTTTTGCCTCCAATTCCTCAGGTGGATACAATTGATGCACAGGTAGACTCTAAAGCTGATGACTTGCCGATAGAAGATAGGAGGCTCAAGCGAGATATAGTAATGCGAGCGAGTGAGAAGATTGCTGAGTGGGCGAGTCAATTGTTCACCTAGCAGCAACTCTAGTCGCTGTGGGGAATGTCGCGAATGATCGCGATATGCATTAAATATGCTAGTGAATGAACCCCTTTAGTTCGGTAGTAATTTTTAGAAGAAATAATTATGCCTGGCAACTCTGGGGGAGGTGATATAGCTTTGGAGGGAAGGGTGGATGAAAAAAGATGGACGACGGTTGAGGTTTGGAATTGTTGTTTGTGACAAGTTTGTGAGGTGAGAGATAATGGTTCTGTACACTGGTAAGTGTTTATAAACTGTAATATTGACGATGTAAAGAGATGGCAAAAGATTGATATTGTTTTGGAGGCTTTGGGTTGATCTGTAGGGGTGTGAGGAGGGTCAACAGGGGGCCTTCGGGTCCCGCCCTTGGGCTCCGTGCTAGACGACAGGGTCTAACCCGTAATAAGGGAGAAATTGCTCTCGGACGGGACCCCCTGTAGTGTCGAACGCGGCACCCAAGGAGTTAACGTTAACAGTAAATTAATGCGAAGCAGATTTATATTACTATCTCTCTATATTATCATGCATGTGAGTTTGTCGCTCCATTATTACGATAATGTCTTGAACCAGAGGCATAACGAGACATGTATGATTTTGGAATACGTGGCGACAAGGGGGTTATCATGACATACTTAAGCAGATCAGTTTAGGTTGAGAGAAGGGGACAGAGCTATAGCAGTTATACAGCTCTATTCCTTTATCTCAACCTAAACTGAACTGCTTCACGGCCGAACCCTATATCCAAACCACGGACGGATAAGGTTTACTTCGGGTTAAAATTTGACATTTGCCCATACAAAATGTGTCAAATTTTAACCCGAAGTAAGCCTTATCTGTCCTTGGTTTGAATATAGGGTTCGGCCATTAGTGTGACATGGTTACCCCCTGAACACAAATAAACATGGCTTGAAGCAGGATTAAATCAGTCATGACAATAAATCGTTTTTATCAGAGTAAAATAGTGTCACTAAAAATAAACACAAATAAACGTGGCTTGAAAGAGGACTGAATCAACTATGAAAATAAAACGTTTTATCTGAGTGAAATAGTACCACTAAAATCTTCATTGTCCCTGCCCTTATCCCAACTGGTTTGGGGTCGGCGCAACGTGTATTTTTCTTCCATTATTCTGTATTAAGCCCTCTACGCATTATCCTTCCGTGCTGTCCCTCCGGGCACGATGCACGACGCAAAACAATAGTGCGTAGGCTTGCTGAACGTCAATAATTATTATTATTACCGTGAAGGACTTGCACGACCGAATTTGTGTCCAACGAGCCCCCCACTACTTCTCGCACGACGTGCGGCTGGATGGTGCGTAGCCCTGACGTACGCCAGTTCAATCGTGCATCGTGCTTGCATGGTAATGCGTAGACTTGACGTACGTCATTATTCTTTATAAATATTTTTTCTTGACTGTGGATGGAGGTCCTTTCACTCGACGTCCGTCAAATCTTCGCAGTGTTGCCAGATCTCCGGTTTTTACAGAGGAGCTAATGGTTTTGGGGTGTATCTACTGTTTGTGTGCTGTACTGTTTTTTCCAAAAAATCTACTGGATTTTGGAATTTCACTTGTGTAATAAAAAAAACACATTATACACATAAGGTTCTTGAAGTGAGTATAGGAGCCACAATTTTTGAACGAAACGGAATGAGCAAGTAAGAATTTGCGGTCTGTGTCAGCGTGATGGATACTTTGCACGATATAGCGTACAGCACAGCACCATCGGGCCTGACGGTCGTGCGCGGCTGTACGTCAAGAAGGTAAATGCGTAGAGGGCTTTAGTCGTCATCTCAGTATCTAGTCACTCCCTTTCTAGCCATATCATCTTTCACACTTATAGCCATCCACATTCATAATCAAAACTAAACAAGTACCACTAAAAATAAAAAATAAACAAAGGTCAAGAGAGGGCAGGGCTGTTCCTGAAATGTCAGCGACAAAGGATTTATACAGGATGACAGGATATTCGATACAATCCTTTTAAGGAGGCATAGTAGAGCTCATTTGGATCAAATTAGGTCATGAAGTACCCTGACCGAAAATTATTAGTTTCTGAGATATTTATAATTTTAATCGGAATTTTGGTGATTTTCCCTTATGTCCATGTCACGAAAAATTCTTAATGTCATGTTTTATTTCAGAAGTTTTTTAGTGGTATTTTACATTATTAGAATCATTACAAATCAGTGAAGTTATTAAACTCATTTGCCGTTTTATAATCAACGTTTTAAGTAATCACATAAAGTTTGTTTCTCCATACTAGGTGTTCCCGTGTTTATTTTTAACTTAGTATGGAGAAACAAACTTTATGTGATTACTAAAGCCCGCCCGCGGGCTGTAACGCAACTATGACTAATAGGTTAATGTTTAGGTTTATTTCTTCAAGTTTATGTACCTACTTAGGTTTGAAAGGGGCATTGGCCGTGGTCCACCTATGTTATTCACCTCCGTGGATTACGGAGACTAAACTGATTAAAATTAACAGGTAGGTTTAGGTTATGTTAGTCCTTCAGAGGGCCCGAAGGGCCAAAATACCTTAGAAATAGGAGCTCCGCGAAAGCGGAGCTCCGTCGACTTAGTTAAAATGTGCTAAAATGTCCAGGTTAACTAATTAGGTGGACCACGACCGATGACTGGTTTGAAAATGAAGGGGCTGAGTTAGGTCTGGGCTAAGTTAAGATTTTCAAAGGGTTCGTTACAGCCCGCGGTCTAAGATGACCACAAAAAAATAGAGATAAATTGCATAGTAGGCATTTCGGCCCGCGGGCTGAGTGAAGTGTGGGCTGAGTTCACCATAGAATGCTCGTGTGCAGTTGCTTTCTCTTTGTCCAAATGTGATCTCCGTGTAAGCTGGCAGAAACATAGTATTAACTCAAAAAATACCATTTTGAGAATGAAATATCAGAACTAATAAAAAGCTATCATAAGCCTTTTTGTCTATTTATCTTCATTTAATTTTAAGCATCCCCGTCATCCCCAGCAAGCAGTCCCCGTGTAGTTGCAGGGTTAGAAAGTGCCTGTCTGTATAGTTTGTGCACTCTATGTCTTCGGTGTCTTTCCGTGGATGTCGTAAGAGGCGACTAAGGGAAGAAATAAATAAATAAAATAAAATAATCTTTATTCACCAACAGCAAGCAAACAACATAAAAAATAAAAAAGACAAAATTGCTGGTGATGAAGTCGCTTAAAAAGATGCAGAACTCAGTTATGGAGCTGTTTTTCAGTTCTCACCTGGATACAGTATCGGTAGACGGCTCAAAACAAACTACAGCTATAGGTACTTATAACTAGAGCTTTACTCATATTGTAAAACGTACAATATAATAAAGACACAAAACGGTGGCAGAGTGGAGGGGCAGAAATTAACAAAATAAATTAAGACCGAGCGCTATTTACTATGGATCTAAAAAAGTTGAATTTAATATTTAAGAAGTTGAAAAATCAAAGACAGTCTTAAAACTGAGCAATGCGATTGAAAAAATTAAAAAAAAAACTAAAAAATGTATTCGGCGCACGTTGAAATTATAACAGAGTAATGTTGGTTATTAAAATTAAATATTTATATTTGAACTATCAGAGGCCGGTTTCACGAAGCTACAAGTTACAAATAACAAGCGGAAGTCTCTTTCTAACTCCTTTTGCTAGAAAGAGAGTTCCGCTTGTAATTTGTAACTTGTAGCTTCGTGAAACGGGCCACAGATAGACCTAATTTAAAAAAAAAACACTACTTTTAAAAAACATAACTCGGCTTAGCCCCAACACCCTTCAGCCAGGTCTGCTTTCTTGTATTTAAATATCATTAAAGATGTACCTACCTACTGTACAAATTTCTACGGTGCCTCAAACACCTACTCAAAAATGCTTTCTCCTACTATTATGGTCGACATTGGCGAACTATATCTTGTTAAAACTAGGATAAATTATGGATAATTAGGAAAAAATACTTATTTTGAACGAGAATGAAACCGTGCCATTTGCTTCCAACAATGCTTCCAACCGAATGTTTGGTTTGGTAAGGGCTGTAAGGGTCAATAAAAAAATGCTATATTTGTATTGTATACTATTTATTTCTAAATAATTGCTTACTTTTTAGTCATAATTTACAGGTAAAAAGTAGGTAATAAAAAATCAATAAAATAATCTGCGATCGTAAAGGCCTCCATACATGATCCGTTTTGCCTTCAGGGGCCCTAATTTGAAAATCGAAGTTCGAAGTTACGTTAGCTCTATCTCTATCACTCGTTTTCGAGACTAAATCGAGAGAAAAGGATGGAGCTAACGTATCTTCGAATTTCGATTTTCAAAGTAGGGCCTCAGGTCTAACTGACCGGATGCAAAATATCATCGTGTATGTATAATTTGGCCTGAAGGCAAATCGCATCCGTCCGCCTGAACGGTTTTCTTGTATGGTGTCTTGTAAAGTCTTTACATGTATGGGCACTCGATCCGTTCAGGCGGAACTGACGCAGTTCGGCCTGAACCGATCGGCCTTTACATGTATGGGGGCCTTAAGGGATGCGGCCATGCATTGAGAATTTGAGACAGACAGAATGGTATGTATCGTCGCAGTTCCCTCTGACATTCTTTAGAGTTCGGCTAGATTATCTTACCTTACTGATAGACAACAACTTGTTAAGATAGGGGACAACAGCAGTAACCCGACTTTGGTATCATGTGGAATCCCTCAGGGATCGATTTTAGGCCCGTTGCTTTTCTCTATATATATTAACAATGTGACAACGATTGGACTATCAGGACACATAACTTTATACGCGGATGACACTTGTCTTTTCTATTTCGGCCGTAATTTGGAAGATCTTGTCCATCAAGCACAAAACGATCTTAATCTCTTTAACTGCTGGTGTCAATGTAATCTACTTACTATTAATACAAAGAAAACCGCATACATGATATTTAAAGCTAAAAATAAAATCGTCCCGTCACACATCAACCTTACAATCAGTAGCCAACCACTAAATCTTTCCCATCATGAAAAATATCTTGAGCTGCACTTAGATGACAAATTAAGCTGGAAAGATCATATACAACATGTTCGATCTAAGTTATCCTCTGTCACAGGCATACTACGCAGAATTGCATCTTGCATCCCTCACAAAGCGCGCTTGACAATATATAACTCGCTAATTAAATCACACTTAGATTATTTGATCGAGATATGGGGAAGTGCTGCCAAAACAAACCTGCTAAAGCTACAAAGATCTCAAAATAAATCAATAAAAACACTATTTAAATATGACTATAGAATGAACACTCAATTACTATATAAGAAAGTAGAACTATTAAACTTAAAGCAACTATACAGCTACACAACATGCATTTTTATAAGAAAGATTCTAACAAGTAAAATACATTCAGACATATATTTCACACATCGAAAATTCAAACACTGTTTAAGAAATACAAATAAGTTAGAACTGCGAAAAAATAGAACCGGTTACGGTAAAAGTAGCATAATGTATGAGGGGGCTCGGATGTATAATGAATTACCAAGCAATGTGAAAGATTGTGAGTCCCTCAGTGTATTTAAAACCAAATTGAAAGAACACATATATAAAACTGTATAACAAATCTCTAGCGATCACGCTAAACATGTTTTAATTATAAGGAATTCTAGTATGTAAGCTCATTTTAAGTGAACTGTATTGTTATTATGAGTAAATAAAGCATCTCTAAACCTTATGGATTATAATCCGCGTAAGCGACGCGTGTAAAAAAATCTAGAAATTAAAGTGCAATTATTTTAACTAGCAACACTTAACAAACTTCCAAACAAAAATATATTCCGCGCGCGAGCTCCGAGGAATCTCAAGAAAAGCTGACGTCAGGCTTTAGTGCAGTGATTTAAGGTCTGTTCATTCTTACTTGTCTTATAAATATAGTAAACCACTTTCTAACCTCAAAATGAACCTTATTTGGCTAAAACAGTTCTTTTATGGTAAATAAAAGAAACTGAGTAAACATTTTGGACATCACTTGGCCAATGTATTGTCTGTGATTGCTTTATTTTGTTTAAAATAGCTGTTTTAGCCAAAAAAGGTTCATTTTGAGGTTAGAAAGTTGTTTACTATATAAGACAAGTAAGAATGAACAGACCTTAGTCAATGTTACGTTAATGATACAGCCAACTAAGGCGATAAGGCCAACTGGCCTTGGACTGGTGGGAGAGGCGGGGTACGATGTGGTGGGCGGGCGCGGCGCAATCCCGTCCTCTTCCCAATCCCCGATTCCTCGGAGCTCGCGCGCGGACTATACCTACCTATGAATGGCCACACACAAACTACTTATTACAAAATCGACACACAGTGTCGATGTTTATTTCTTTTGCGATGTTAAAACATAATTAATAATGAACAATATCGACGTCGCCCGCCACAGAGCGAGAGCCCAGATGAACCTTTAATTTAATAATTTTATCATTAACTCAAGTGAATCGATGCTACTTACGGAAGTCTTGACTCAGGGTGAATCGTTTCTCATCATGAATATGAAGTTTCAAACGGGGCCTTTATTCCCATCTTGCTTCAGTATCACAATATTTCAAATCACACAGTTAAATTAATTACAGCTTTACTGTCCAGTGAATAAGAACTGTCACAACGTCGTTCTCTACCCTAATCGGTATCAAATTTTAAACGTTATGGTGGTGGGATTATTACCGGACTACCCAAGAAAGTTATTTTTTCTTATAGACAGTGGTTGGTGATAATTATCCATTTCTATTACAGTTAATGTAGGTACATTAACACACATATGACCGCATTGACCGCATTGTGCGTTAATTTCTAATTTCTACAATATTAAGCCTTGTTCTCACAAATGACTTCATTAATAGGGGCTACGGAGACCGAATTGATGTCCACTTCTTTTAGAGTATCCCTGGTGGCCACATGTTCTCGGCAGAATACTGCTATGCGGTCACATGCTTCGCGGAGAACGCTTTGCGGAACAGTCAGGACGATTCGCATGTAGTTGGGAAACTCGAAGCACTGTAAACCAATTAAACAAAATATAGCTCGCGAGAAACTCAATTGGGGTCGTTTTTTGATCATGAGTCATGAGAGACGTAGTTTCTTTTAGGGGGTGTCTAAGTAAACATATAAAATCGGAAAAAAACTTGTGATATATAGGGTGATCGAACCGGGACAAAGACCAACTTGATTCTTATTTTACAAAATTATTCATTTGTTTTGCAACAATCATTTAATTACCGTATGATCTTTGTCCAGTCGGTTGATGACTAAAAATTAAGTGTCCATTATTAGTGCTTTTCAGTTAAAAGTTTTCAACACTGCTGACAACACCCTAGTATTTTAAACCACGACGCGCCGCCCCGGTAGTCAAATTCACGTTGCAAGGCTGCGTTAATGTATGAAAATTCGCCCATGTCGGGCGATCCGTTTGGGAGCTACGATGCCACAGACGGTCACACATACACACATACTCACATACAGATATACACGTTAACTTGTAACCCCCCCCCCCCTTTTCTGCAAACGGACACAGGCCCCGCGTCATGCTTAGTGAGCTCTGAGGCCCTTAGACAATTGTAATCTTAAGACTAAGTATATAGCGTTGCTTACTCGGAGGACTAAGATGTCGACAGTGATGACTAAATATACGACAGTGTTAAGTTTATTTACTTACTTTTCCCGGTAAACAAAATACAGATTGCTCTGACACCAGGTGCTCAACAAACTGTAGCTCATTTTTAAATTGCGGAAACAGGGACATCTTAATCTGAATCATCATATACATAGCGCCCTGCGGCATCACAGGGCGCAGCCCTGGCGTGCGCCGTAATGCTTCATACGCCAGTTTTGCTTGACTCTGAAATTAAAAACAGGTTTTCATTAATAAAATCCTGAAAATTCCAGATCCATCAATCAAATATCCTACTAATATTATGAATGCGAAAGTTTGTGTATTTGTGCGTGTGTTAGTTTGTTACTCCTTTACGCTGCAACGGCTGGACGGATTTGGATGAAATTTGAAATGGAAATAGCTTATACCCTGGATTAACACATAGGCTACATTTTATTCCGGAAAAGTTCCCGACGGAATAACAATAACCGAAATCTACGCGTACGAAGTTGTGTTCAGAAGCTAGTTGGTAATAAATTTAAAATATAACAATATAAAATTATATTCAATTGAATCAGTCGAAGTTTCCAGAACTACTTCGCTGTAAACTAGAAATCGGTTTGAATTTCTTCATTCCAATGTCGCTCGCGCGGATTAGCGCGGAGTGGGGACCGGTGAGAGAGGGGAACCTTCCACTCACCTCTAGAAACATCAACACTTCATCGAAAAAGCTTTGAGGCGTGTTTTGCAGTATGGCGGGCAATGCGCGCTGTACCAACGTATTGGGCCCCAGTATCCGAGTCGTCATGTTATTCAAACCAGTCCGAACTTCTTTCCCAAATATGTCCTGACGGTCGTGTACTATAACCCAACCCATCCTCCAGCCTGGAACTAAGAATCTCTTTGTAAGGCCGCCGCAAGACAGCACAGGAACATCAGTTGACAGCGACGACATGGAATGGTATTCATTGCCAGAGAAAACCATATGCTCGTATATTTCGTCTGCTATTATTGGTACGCGATTCCTTGACGCTATACCCAATATCTCAGTTAAGTGTTGTTTACTGTACACCGAACCACAAGGGTTTGACGGATTTATAACGACAATCGCAGATGTTTTGTCATCTATTTGGCTCTCCAGATCTTCTAGATCTACTTGCCATTGTTGATCCGGCTGTAAATAAAATACATACCTACCTTTATTTCTTGTAAAATATATACGCAGCAACTAAGAAGATCATGCGTAAATGAGAAATATGCAAATCTAGTCTACAATCAAATGGAAACTTGTTATGCTTCTAGAAACTTGAATGCCGTCGCCTCATGTTTATCACCTTCCACGATTCACTAAACGAGGCTACTTTGCAAATCCTATTTATAACTTTGAACCACGTGTTCAGTTTCCAAGCTACGCAAATATACGAAAAAATATGTACCTAATTGTAAAACAAAATGTTGCCGTTAGGCTTTTAATCACAGGAATGGTCTGACATTATTCCCAACTGTACTTACTGTGAGATTTAGTAGTGATTTTTAATTATAATAAATTGTCTGACTCAAGTTCAAATGTTAATATCTATTAAAATGTTGAATAATTAATAAGTGACTTTATTTGTAACGTAAAACGCTTAATATTTAATTTTAAATATTGGGAGAGTTCACACTTAATAATTAAACGAATATCCTAGAAAAATTAAAACTTACCAATAAATTATAGTACTTTATTTCGATTCCTAATCCTTCTGACAAGGTTCTGTAAATCAGGAATCCTGGTCGCGGCACCAAGATGTTTTGTCCGGCGTCAGCCAAGACCGTGACTGCCAACTCAATGGCGTGCGAGCAGCCGCTACAGAGGATGACATCTTCTGCTGTCACTGGTCCCTGATGGGCACAGTACTCGGCCACAGCCTCCTTCACGTCCTGGTGGCCTTTACTTGGGGCGTAGCCTCTGCTTGTGTGTAATTCAACGCTGTCCCGCACAGCCTGGAGAACTTGTTCGGGTGGATTAAGATTCCCAAATGTGGTCGGGTCACCTAGAAAGTAAAAACACTCATGAAAATTGGTCACATTTATCAACTAAATTAAAAGTTTGTGTTCAGTAGAACAAGATTAATGTTTGTGTTGCCGGGTAATAAGAGGATTCTAATTCAGGTTTTGGATACTTGGCTAATATTGTGAAATTCAAGTCCTGTTAACCTTGACTTAATTGTTAATCTCCATATTCCAAACGCGTTTGAAATCCACCGGTCACTCTTATAACTAAGTAAATTATTTGTAAGAACTGGTTTGGGAATGTCACTAAATGTATAAGCGCGTTATACGCGATCGTTTACCAATATCAGTCGTCTTCCGGGTCACTTCGTAAAGAAATTTAAGGCAAAACCCATACTTAAAAAGAGCCAATAACAGGAAAAGTCAAAAGTTGTTTCGCAGTGTTCACACTACAACAGTTTAAGTAATAGGTATACCAAAAAATAATAACCGCATTGGGATTTAAGAATCCACAGAAATACTGTAAACTCTTCTAGTTTGTAATTTGGCATACTAATGATAATGATGATAAAAGACTAAATACTTGTAAAAGAAAATTATTGAAAATAATTACGACACCTCAAGTATACTTGTATTAGGTACCTAGACATTCTTTATTATGGAGTCAACTTTTACAGACTAAGTACTTGAAACAATTTTTTTGCTAGAATAATTTCCAGTGCTCAAAATAACTTAATATATTAACTATATATTTATATGATAAAGGCGTTACTTTCGACTTTAAAACGTTAATTCTTCTACCTTTAAACGGTCAAATAAAAAAACACGTCTCTTTTTTTTACTTTCTTTTATTGTTATAATTAATTTGTTGTTAATGCGGCCATATTAAAATGTATACACTACTAGCGTGCCGCCCTCACTTCGGTTTATGTGAGTTTTCTGTTACACCCGTCCATAAGCCAGAACTCATTATCCATATAAACCTTCCTCTTGAATCACTCTATCTATTGCCGCAAACTTCATTAAAATCCGTTGAGTAGTTTAAAAGATCTAAGCGAACAGACAGCGGAAGCGACTTCATTTTATAAATACCTACTATGTTAAGAAGGTGAAAATTCAAGAGATACAGGGATTGGCTAGATGACGGACAGCACGGAGCCCGCGGATGGAAATGGGATCCCGTTGGAACGGTGTTTACCTAGCTTACTTGGGAATACCATTGAACCTGTGCATTTTTGGTTAAAGTTATATTTTGATATTCCCATCTGCATGACTGGCTAAACCTAATCTTTAGGTAATAATATAAATTACAAACGCAATTGTAACGACTATCAATGGTAAAACAAACTATACAATAACAACAATGAACTATAATTATTCAAGTTAAGAGTCTTTTTGCAGCAATGCAGAAAACTAGCCTTGTCTGAAGGTCCTTCATGTCCCATAAAAACAAATAAAAACTATTTTATAATATCAGGGCGTTTATAAACTAGGGTTGGGGAATAACAATGTGTCCATCCATGGCGACACTGACATCTTATTACACATAGTATCATTAGCGTCTTAACGGTAAGCGATTTTTGTGTCGCAGGTGTACACCTAACTACTCTACACACAACGACACACAGTGTCGATACCGAGACCCGATCGACAACTTATCAAGATATGTATGTATAGGTACCTACTTTATTATACAAACAAAAGAGATGGTGATATTAAACTGCGCAAAAAAACAGCAGGGATGTACGAAGGTGAACTTATGCCTTTAAGGAATCCCTTTCAGTTAACCTTTGAGCGAAGTGTTACATTGCCTTTACAATAAGATCCCTGCCACTTTGTTTCAGAGTCCACACTTCCACAGTTCAGGGGGGTTACCATGACATACTAAAGCAGTTCAGTGTAGGTTGAGAGAAAGGGACAGAGCTATAGCAGTTATACAACTCTTTCCCTTTCTATCAACCTAAATTGAACTGTTTTAGTATGCGTGGTAATCCCCAGACCAAGGGTTCACATAGTTATTAAACATACTAGCTGTTGCCCGCGTCTCCGTCCGCGTAGAAGTCGTTTATCACTACTTGCAGATAAAAAGTACCCTATGTCCTTCTCCGGGGCTCAAGCTATGTCCGTAGTAAATTTCATCGGAATCGGTTCACCGGTTTAGCAGTGAAAGCGTAACAGATAGACAGACAGAGTTACATTCACATTTATACCTAACATGAAAGTAAGGATGGTTAAGGACACACCACTTCATGCTTAACAGATAAAAGTTTAGATAAGTTTGTCACTGGCTTTTGATTTGTTTAACGGCTAAGCGAATTTTCGAGAAAACTCAATGACTATACAAATAAGTTCTCGTTTCAAATCATCCCTCGCGGGCGTCCCGCATATTTATCTACGTACCCGTGAAGGTACACTATTCTTCCAAAGGCAGCTTGCTGTACACACTCACCAATTGAAAGCGCAATCAACTGTTTATTGGGGTTGGGTTCAACTTGGAGGTTTTCGACGATCTCTCGTATCACGTTATGGGTATTGCGAGCCAACGTAGAAGCACGCACCTCCCATGCCTGACTCCCTCGTGACCGATGCGACATGGGCACACAACTTGCGGAATGTTAAACGCTGGTGACACTTGAGAACACAATCGAGAATAGTGGCCGCGGATCGATACACCTCACTTTTGTACAGAAACCGATCTGGTGTGTGGCGCTGGCGTGATCGGCCGCGGAACTGGTTTCAAAATGCAGATGAGATGACGACAGTGGAGCCAGTTGTAAACATTCCACCCTTACCTCTACAACCTGCTTGACTCTTACCCATAGCTCTATATAATTAGGTATAACTCGCTAACCGCTCGCGTAGTGCGCAGTTATGGTCGTCTGTAAATACATGTAAACACAAAAATGGTAACGGGTTGAAAGTCATGGCTACAGACGGTACAGTTGAAAGGATTGACATAGTCATTGTGTCAAATATGTGTGCAATAGACCTATTGGTAATGGTACAGGGGCGTGTAGATATTTTTGGCGTCTTGATGGGAACGTGTAATATTTATGACTTTGTATGTACTAAAGAAAACCCTTATGCTACTTTATATAAAAAAGGAAAGAACTTTGTAACTGAAAAGAATAAACAAATAGCTGAACGTTCAAACAAAAAATATAACTAAAAGAATTATCGTGCTGAATTCGGATATCGTTTTTTTTATGAAGGAAGCTTTGTTCTCATAAGTATTTAGAAAACTCAGAAAACCATACTTACCAACCCTACCTATTGTCCTTGAATTTAATTTAGCAAATCCGCTTCTATTAAGATTAAATTGGAATGATAGGTATGCTGTATCTATCATACAAGGTGGCCAGGACAGTGACGATGTTATTATAAAAATCTAGACGCCTGGACAAACCTATAGGCCTTACCAAAACATCCCGCCGTTTCGTCGAAATTTCCATATATTTCTTCGTCTAGAGTTTATTTAAGCAAAATTCTGGTATACCTATAACAAAATGAGATTGAAGTAGAATTAAGGCTTGTGTATACTGAATTACCATTTTTAATAGAGGCTACAGGGTATTGAAAAAAACCACGGTGTCTTTTAAATAAAAATACTTACTGGGTTTAAATCAGATGATGAATGATCAGAACGTAGAAACGGAACAAGAATTCATTTTAATGAATACACGTTAAATGAAACAGGTGTGACCGCCTATTTAAAGCGTTACATTAAAACTGCTTGGATGAATGTCAACTTTTGCTACTCATTTATTTTTTTCAAAAATGATGACTTTTGAATTTTCCTAAATCCAAACAAAGTTTGCAGAGATAACTAACCCCTTTTTTCCCGACTGTCGGAGAAGGAAGGTAATGTTTTTGACCAGTATGCATGGTTCTTTGATTCCTCGTCCTCACCTTCCTTCTCCGGCAGTCGGGTAACAAATAGGATAGGTAGTTACCTCTGCAAACAGGCACAATTTTTGCATAATCCGCAGCCTCTGCTGAACGGATGTACCGATTTCAAGAAACGAGGTACCTATCCACCGTTAGATTCATCTTAGGGCCTGTTGTTTGATCAGTAGTTAAACAAACTAATCGTTAAAAACCGTAACTAATGGTTAAATCTCAAGGAAATGTGTCAAATTTTCGAATTTTAACAATTAGTGATACTTTATTTACATCCAACTAAGTACAGAATTCAATATTAATACAATTAAAAATTAAAACTAAACGTATTTAAATTAAAATTAAACTAAGCTACTCGAATATTAAAGATATAAATAATAATCACCACTAAAAAAAGAACACCCCCTCTAGCAGGTCCGCTCGCGGCATGGTCCACATGACACTGGCTGCATTACCTCTCTGGATAGCTAGCCCAATCCTTTGGGAGAGGTAAGCACCAGCTCTAGGATCTCCGGAGGATTCTATGAGCCGAGAGGACAGGGCCTTAATAAAGCTTTTCATATCAGCTGACCAAGGTCCCATGGTTTCCACTGCAAGCGCCACAAATTCGTAATTATTTAATAATGACGAATATTTGCGGCGCTTGAGTGTTTGGGCCTGATCAGCTGGTGCACCGGCCCGATTACGGGGTGACTGGACTTGGGAAAGGGCGAATGTGTCAACGCACGTCGCGTCCCACACCAGTGCCCTACCTAGTTTCCACGGCACCAATTGTTGAGTTAACTCACAGATCTTCGATCATCATCAGAACTTTGCTGATAAGTAAACAAACGCGCTTGCATCCTTCATTTTCATATATTTATTCGACTCAAATGATAAAAAACTTTTGTTTTTTAAGTATGTTTGCTGACCTTCTGTATTTTGACTGTCATAGATCAAACAACGGGCCCTTAGGGCCTGTTAAGTTAAGTCTATCAAGTAAGCTGCGTAATTATTTTTTACGTCTCGTGTGTTGAAACACTCGCTACGCTCAAGATTATATTTTTGAACCACTCGCTGCGCTCGTGGTCAATCATAGAATCCTTTCGCTAGCTCGTGTTTCAAATGAACACTCGCAGGTAAAATACAACTTTCCCCCCTTGTATAACAAATAACTATTTCCTACTAAGCCGTCTACCGTAGTCAATACGTATTTTTAATTATTTATTTTACGATTAAATGCTGGAATTACAGAAGATTTATTTTTACAATAAATTAATCAAACTAACTAACGCTATATCATAGGTATTTAACATACAAATACCACATGATGATAACATGCAGTCGGGTTTTAAGTTTGCTTTTTGTTAGAATTGTTCAAATACAAATAGAAAGTACCTAATTTGACTTTCAAATACATTTCAAATACCTAACAAAAAATTCAGTGCGCTAAGACCTTGACTTTAAAAAAATGCAATCTACAAGAGTCACTGGACCCGATTCTACGTGCACATCGCTTAAATAGCCTAAAACTAAATTGTCTAATTTTTAGACTTAGTTTAGACGGTAGATTTAACAAGTGCTATTCCAGAATGTCAATATAATATTGCATAAGACCGTCTAAAATAAGAAGCGTCAGATTCAAATTAGCTGACAGCTGCTCATAGAATAGCAGTGTTTTAGCGACACCTAAATAAAATTAGGAAGTTTAGAGGCCACTGTAGAATCGGGTCCACTATTGGATTACGTTTGACGACATTGCAATTAATGTCGTATTTTGTTCTATTAGATTAGTAATTAGATAACAATATTACTGGCATCAAAGTAACCATGTCATAATAATCTGAACGCGAGTTTTTTGATCTGTTCCGTAGGTCGATGCGGGAGCCTAAGTTAAGTACCTACCTACCTATGTCTATTTTGAACGGAACATTACTAGGTACATGAAAATGTAAAAATACCTAATGACTAGGTAGTGATTTAAAAGATTGTTACTTATAAATATTTAAAATTGTGCAAGTATGCTTTGCTTTTTCAGTTTAAGTTTCTGTTTTGGACATCGGGGCTGTCCTGTAAAAAAGGCATAAACTTTCTAATTAAGTATAAAGATGTTTATCTACATATATATCAATGGATGGATAACTTAAATAAAACGCATAAAGCATAACAAGCGTAATTTGTTTTTGTTTTGCAGAAACAAGCCAACTTGTTGTTTTTGTTTCCTACCTATTAAACATGGAAAATGCACACGCATTCAACACGCTTTGAGTTTTATCATTTCGCAGTACTGTTAACTGCGTAATCATACATTAACTGCGATACTCCAGTACTAAAGTCATCAATTCATGAGTTCACGTCAAATCCGGTAGCTCTGATTTTTTGCAGACTTGTTTATGTTGTTGGCCCAATGAATAATCCAAGTTTGTGCAACCTCAAGCGCCGAACGCAACTATGTCAAAAATAAAAAACCGCAAAAATTTCGGACTTTTTTCAGATTTTGGTGATTGTAACCCTAAAGAACTAATTTTTGATACTACCTACCTTCTCAGAGCGTTTTTAAATAAGACTAAATTTGCTACAATATTAGATTTAAAATTGTCTCTGTATTGTATACCCAATAGTTACTGTGATAAAGCTTTTCAAAATTCATAATTTTTTCAAACTTCGCAATTTTTTTGAACAACCTCGACAAGCTGCGGTAACAACTATTCGCCAGGGCTGCGACAAAAACCAGCTTACCAGTACCCTTACCATGAGTTACCATAATCATACTCGCTAGCGAAACGAATGCTCTGTCCCTTACAGTATTCTTAAAGTGCGAGGGACCAAGGATTCGACTCGCTAGCGAGTACGGTAATTGTAACTCCATGGTACAGTCAGGGGCATTCCCAGTCGACCACCTCTAGGGTGATATTCGTTTGCGCGTTCGACGCGTAACGACCAGAGCGTTGTAGGATTAGCTAGCTGCAACGAACAAGCTAAAATTTTCTTAAGTGGACGACCGCCAATGTCCCTGACTGTACCTCTACATAAGACTCTGCTCGATTTTACACGAGACTCTGCTCGATTTCACTACTTGCGGACATACCATCAGGTGCAAACTTGTCCTTGCAATACTATAATAGGTACACATTACATCTCATTCATCATTTTCTATTCAACTGCTCATGTACAATCTTCTCCCCTGTCGTCCGAAATTTTCGCGGCTTTTTTCATTTTTGACAAAGTTGCGTTCGGCGCTCGAGGTCACAAACTTGGATTATTCATTGGGCCAATATCATAAACAAGTCTGCAAAAATCAGAACTACCGGATTTGACGCCAACTATCCCGTACTTTCAATCGCCAATTTTACCTAATGTAAATTTTATCTGTCATGATGATTATAACAAAAAAAACGGTCAAGTGCGAGTCGGACTTGCGCATCGAGGGTTCCGTATTTAAGATAATATGCTTGGTAACCGCAGACGAAAATACTCATGTTGTTATGAAATATATTTTCTATGCAATAAAGTCTATTTTGACTAGCCAAAAATTTTTAAACAGATATTCAAAGTTTTCTTGTTATTTCTCAAAAACTGTAAATAATAATTAACACTTCATTTTATTTTTCCCATAAAATATAAGTAATTATGTATACGTCAGGGTTTTTTCAGATTTTTTGATAAATAAACTTTGGAGATTAACGGGGGGGGGAAAGGTCATTTTTGAAACATTTTTGGTTATAAGTAAATCAAAAAGTACATCACAGAAAATTAAAAAAAAAACTGGTGCGTCTCGGGACGCCCGACAGAAGTGATAAATTAAACTAGCCTAAGTTGAACTATAGGTACCCTCCCATAAGAAGTTATCACTTCAAAAAGTTCAAAATGGCGGCCATTTTTTTTTTAATCTGTGTACGGGTTCATATTTGTAGTCCCAAAGGGCCCTCAGATATCGATTTTCGAGACATTGAACCAGTAACAAAAAAGTTCAAAATGCCCGCCATTTTTTTTAAATCTGATTACGGGTTCGCATTTGTAGTCCCAAGGGGCCTTTACATATCGATTTTCAAGACAATCGAACCAGTAACAAAAATGTTCAAAATGGCGGCCACTTTTTTTAAATCTGATTACGGGTTCGCATTTGTAGTCCCAAGGGGCCTTTACATATCGATTTTCAAGACAATCGAACCAGTAACAAAAATGTTCAAAATGGCGGCCACTTTTTTTAAATCTGAGTACGGGTTCGCGTTTCTAGTCCCGACGGATCCTCATATATCGATTTTCAAGACAATCGAACCAGTAACAAAAAAGTTCAAAATGGCGGCCACTTTTTTTTAAAATCTGATTACGGTTTCGCATTTGTAGTCCCAAGGGGCCCTCAGATATCGATTTTCAAGACAATCGAACCAGTAACAAATAACTTAAACTAATCGCTTTAAAAAACGGTGATCGTTTTAGGTTATATGCTCACTGTCAACAGTATTTATGCTTAGAAACGCAATACGGGGTGACGTCAGCAGGTAAGACCAAATACCGTAATACCATTTTCGACAATACCTGTAACTTATGATTGGCCTAGCGGCTGAGACGTATAGTAGGTCTATGACGCCATGGTGCCACGGTTCAAATCCCATCCGATTCCAGTATCTTTTCGTATTTTAAAAATTGTTTAAAAATTAGTTCTACCGCTGCCGTGTGCGGGAGAGAAAGGGAAGCCAGACAAGCTGTCGAGTAACGCGCGTTACGTAACGAAATGGTTTACCCTCAGTTAAGAAGTTATCAATTAAAAAAAAAATGTGCAGATTGACACGACACCCCATTAGCTAAAATCAAACTACTTTCATTTTTTAACCCCCCATTCAGGACACATTTTACTAGTACCTATTTAACTAAAAACAGATGGAGCAAGCAAGTTGTACAACTATGCCAAATTTCAAGCTTTTGTAGTTGCTGAGAAAACCTACTGTGCCATACAAACAGACAGACAACGAATTCTCACTATAAGGGTTCCTTTTTTACCATTTTGGTACGGAACCCTAAAAGCGTTATCAACCCAACATGAAACTTTGATTAGAATTGATTAGGTATTCATTATTTTGTGAATGTCTGGCACCGTCGGTCGCCGACAACCGCGAATCTATGGTAAGTTGTAGATGATTGAAAGATCTCCGGCTTTTAGATTTGAATCGTTCTAATATCTGCTTAAGAGTGAAGCCTCATAGAAATGGTTTTCAAATTTTCATACATTGTTAAAAACAGGATGGTTCCTATGAAGCACAAAATTCGAAACTTCGAATGCCCCGTCCCTTTCACTTCTCATTCGAGACTAGCTTGGCAGAAAGGGATAGAGCTAACGTAACTTCGAACTTTTCAAAGTAGGGCCTCAGGTGCATCCGAAATAGCGTTTGGTTCCAACCAAACAATGATCTTTAACGTACTTATCGATTGTTATAAATTGACATTTCGTTCGATTTTTCTTACCGATTCTCTATTCTTTTGTCGCTACCGATATCACTAGCAAGCAACAGTGGCAGGCAGCAGGCAGCACAGCCTGCACTATCATTTGTCACTGTCAATGTCATAATTCTCTGAATCAATATTATCGGTTGTCTGTTACACGTGCGGAATTTTGTGCTTTTTGTAATCCATAGTATCTGTGGATTTCTTTAGATATTGTGTTGGTTTTGTAGTTGGTGGTGGTTGTGGTTAACCAGGTGAGTGTTTGTAAGTTTTGTGGTTGAGATGAGCGATAAGGAGCCCCCTGATGGGGGCGGTAGTTCAGAGGATAGTGGTGAAATGTCTGTTGACAATACCCAGAGTGCTCTCTTGTCTGGTTCACGAAAGCGGAATAATGTTGTTTCGGACTATAATATTAACAAACGTGCCACAGGCATGCCAGCCTCTGCTTCCGTTCAACACACATTCACCGTGCCCGAGTTTGCTCCGGGCTCCAAACTTAAATATAGCCCTACAGACAAAGCTCCTTATGTCGTTCAGGTTTCAAAAACAATTGAGGACCCAGCTTCTGGTTCCTCCATTCGCATTCTTAAGTTCGCACAATTATTACACAAGAACTTTGTCCGCGGCATTAAAAAAGACGGTATTAAAGCAAACGGTCGTAATCGTGTTACTGTGGAGTTTATTGACGCTAACTCGGCAAATGCTTTCCTCGACAATTCAATTCTTTCCCAACAGGAATATACTGCTTCAGTTCCCACTTTCAGCATCACTAGAATGGGCTTAGTTAGAAATATCCCGACTGACTGGACTATGGAGGAACTAGTTGGTTCAATTGAATGCTCTGTGACAGACTGCAAAGTTATCAAGGCTCGCAGACTTAACAGAAAAACAGTAGTAGAAGAAAAGACATCCTGGACCCCTACTCAATCTGTAGCACTAACTTTTCTTGGTCAGATACTCCCAGAGAAAGTGTTTTGCTTTAATGCTTCACTACCAGTTGAGCTTTATCATCTGCCAACAATCCAGTGCAACAAGTGCTGTCGATTCGGACATATTAAATCTGCATGCAGATCCAAGCCGCGCTGCTTCATATGCTCTCAGCCTCATGAGGGTGAGACTTGTTCTGTCCCTGATGAGAGGGCTTCATGCCTTTTCTGTTCAGGTTCTCATCGCGCCACTAACTCTGCTTGTCCTGAACATGCCAGACAAAAATCAATTAAAATAGTCATGTCTGAGGAACACATCCCCTACTCAGAGGCCGCTCTGCGGTTCCGTAATGTTCGCCGCTCCTTTGCGGATACCACTCGATTGTCCTCCTCACCAGGCACTCAGACTCCTAATCCGCATCTTCCCCAGACATCTAGCCAGTATCTATCTCAGCAGTCCAATCAGCCCTCCACTTATGCCTCCCAATCCTATAGAAAAACTGTCCATATCCCTCGTCGCCCTTCCCCCAACCTTGCTTCAGGGTACGACGCAGCCGCTCACAATAATATTATAAAAGATCCTCAATCTTCACAAATGAATGGCTGTGCCCTCAGTGGCTCTGAGTCTGAAATTTCTCCCAATGATAATCTTATCAAAATTTTAGTAACTATGTTACTGAATCTCCTTTCAAAATTCTCCGATGCGATACCGAACAATGTCTTAGAATCACTGAATCAATTAACTAAAATTATGTCCAATAATGGCCCATACAGCCATTCAGTGGAATTGTAGAAGTATCCGGCATAAAAAACATGAGATTTCCTTCCTTATTAATAAATATAATCCTTTCATTATGGCCATCTCGGAGACATGGTTAAGGCCCGGTTCCCTTTTTAGGGTGTCTGGCTACTCATGTCTCCGGGATGACAGTGATGATGGATGGGGCGGTTCTGCCCTCCTTGTCAAACGTTCCCTTCCCTTCTCCTCAATCCCCCTCCCCAATCATTCATCAGGGTTAAATGTCGTTGCTATTAAGACTCTTAACACTACATTTATTTCTTTATATATTCCATATCCCAATTCTACCCTTATTTCGGAACTTGATTCTATGCTATCTTCTCTTTCTGGCCCTTTAGTTGTGATGGGCGATTTTAATTGCCATCATACTATGTGGGGGTCTAACTCTTGTGACTCTAACTCTCGCTTTATTTTAGACTTGCTAGACAATGTTAATTTGTGTATAATGAATGATGGCTCTCCCACCAGAAGAACATCTCCTTTACAAAATCCTAGTGCAGTGGATCTGACAATGGCTTCCCCTAGTTTGGCTCCTCGTCTTGGATGGCAGGTGCTTTCTCAAGCCTATGGCAGTGATCACCTTCCTCTTCTCATTACACTTTCGTCTAATGTTCATATTTCTTCGGCTCGTCTTCCCCCCCTCTTGAAATTTCGTTTGGACAAGGCTGATTGGCCCGAATTTTCTTTTCGGGTAGAGAATGAGGTGAGATTACTCCCTCCTGTGTCTAATGAAAATTTTCTAGAACTATATTCTAAATTTGTACTAATCTTGTCCATGTCTGCAGAAATCTCTATCCCTCTTAAAAATTCTTCTGATGGAAAACTCTCATCTCCCCCGTGGTGGGATGCTGAATGCACGACAGCTATTAAAAGCCGTAACAGAGCTGAAGAATTGTTTCTTGAAGATTTAAGTAGCATCCAAAACTACTTACAATATCAATCCTCCAATGCTTCTTGCAAGAAACTACTATCTTCCAAAAAAAGACTCGGCTGGACTCGTTTTTGCGAAAGCTTATCTCCTCGTACGCCCTCCTCTCTCGTCTGGAAGAATATTAAAAGATATCGCAGCTCGTTATTGAGCTCTGATTCATCTTCCAACGATCCTTCTGTATGGTTAGATTCCTTTCTAGACAATCTTGCGCCTCCATACGTTCCTTCGGACGACTGTCTCCCTTCTTCTTCTTCTCCTTCATCGTCAGACCGGATGGATCTGCCATTTTCTCTTTCGGAACTTACTTCGGTATTAGAATACTTGCATGATTCCTCCCCAGGCATTGACGGCATACCGTATTCCTTTTTGAAAAAATGTCCTGAATCAACAAAAAAATTTTTTCTATCCCTTCTAAATAAGATCTACGTTTCGGGGTCTATTCCGGAAATATGGAAGCAACAAATTATCATTCCTATCTTAAAACCTGGTAAGGATCCCTCTGATCCCTATTCATATAGACCAATAGCACTTTCCTCTGTTTTGTCAAAGATTTTTGAGCATTTAGTTAAAAACAGGCTCGAGTGGATACTGGAGAATCGGGGAATTCTAGCGAGATCTCAGTTTGGTTTCCGCAGAGGCATGGGTACAATGGACAACCTCAGTATCCTTGTCTCGGATATTCGACTAGCTTTCTCTAGGGGACAGCACCTTGTAGGTGTTTTCCTTGATATCACTGCGGCGTATGACAACGTCCAGCTTCCGCTACTCAGGCAGAAAATGCAACAGCTGAGTTTGCCAGCGAAGATGGTACATGTCATATGTAATCTTCTCATGGGTCGCTCTATTTCTATCCGCTTTCAGGACTCAACTTTGCCTCCTAGAACGATTTGGAAAGGTTTACCACAGGGCTCTGTCTTGAGCCCTATCTTATACAGTTTATACACGGCAGATCTGGAAAAAGTGGTCGAAGGTTTTTGTGACGTCTTACAATACGCAGACGACATAGCCCTGTATTATTCCTCTGAGTCCTTTTCAGATTGCACAAATCGCTTAAACACTGCTCTGAGATATCTTGACGATTGGTTAGTAGATCATGGTTTAAACTTATCGGCTTCTAAAAGCTCTGTAGTTGTATTTTCCAGAAAAAGATGGACCCCTGACGTTGACATTATAGTGAACGAGGAAATTATCCAGGTGAATGATAGCGTTAAGTTTCTGGGTTTATATTTAGACTCGCATCTGACCGGAATCTCTCATCTAAACTTTATCAAAAATAAGTGCGAAAAAAGTATAAATGTCTTGAGGTCCCTCTCGGGCGCCTGGTGGGGAGCTCACCCATATTCACAGAAATTATTGTATAATGCGATCATACGGAGCCACTTCGATTATGGGGCATTCCTACTAGAACCGTGCAACAAGTTGGCTCTGTCAACATTGGACAAAATACAGTCACGTTGTCTCCGTATTATTTGCGGGGCAATGAAATCTTCCCCCATAAATGCCCTGCAAGTGGAGTGCCTAGAGCCTCCCTTGAGACTCCGAAGACAATTTATATCAGACCGTTTCTTCTTCAAGACTGCCCAACTCTCTAACCATCCTCTTTTATCCCGTATAAATAACCTGTCTCGTTTAGTTTCCCTTTCCAAATACTGGTCCCACAAAAACACCCCTTGTCTGGTTAAGAGTTTCCATAAGCTGTCTGGGCTTCCCCCTCTTCTCCAGTTTTCTTGTAATCCCTTGTTTACCACTGACTTCAATGCCCTTGTATTTCAGCCAAATATATTGTTTTCTATTGGTTTACAAAAAGATACAACGAACGCTAATAGCTTATTCAACAAAACAATAGCTGATCATTGGGCAGATTGGACCATTGTTTTTACAGACGCGTCGAAGTTGTCCAATGACGGTTTTGTGGGCTCGGCGGTATGGATACCTCGTTATAAAATTGTCTTAAGCTTTAGATGTCCCCCCCAAACAACTGTATTTTCCGGTGAAGCTATTGCACTTTTTGAAGCCGTGTCTTATATAGAATCGCATAAAATAAATAAAGCTATTGTTTTCTCGGATTCTCTTAGTTGCCTTCAGGATATTTCGAAATTTCCGCTCCGCTCCAAAGACAATCTTTATGTAAACTTGAAGACTAGGGAATCCCTTTGCAGATGTCACTCTGTGGGTATTCAGGTAACCTTGGCCTGGATTCCGGGTCACTCTGGCATTACCGGCAACGAGCAGGCCGACGCGTGCGCCAAACAGGCCATCGGAACTGGTTGTACTTCATACTCTGAATGTTTTAGTCGAGATTTTCGTACCTCTGTTAAGTCCCATCTTAGAGAATGTTGGAATGAAGAATGGAACATCTCTCGTTGCTCCAAAGGCAAGTATTACGGCGGTATTCAACACGATTTGCCAGTAAAACCCTGGTTTTTCAAATATCGTGATGCCAATAAGCGTGCAGTCTCCACGATAATACGATTACGACTTGGTCACATTTGCTCACCTTCCTTTTTAGCTAAGATCCATGTCCGCGATCATTCATTATGTGAGTGCGGTCTAGAAGATGGTACGTCAGATCATATATTTTTTAATTGCCCTAGAAATCCGATATCCTTGTACGACCTCCTTCCTAAGTGTATTCCCCGTCCAGTCAATGTTAGCTTTCTTCTAACCTGTGTTAACTCGTCTTTTGTGTATGTCCTTGCAAAATTCATTACAGATTTTAATATAAAATTATAAGTAATAATATCCTTCCTCTCAGGTTAGTCACCCCCTTTTGAAAGTTTTTGTCGTAGTTTTTAGTAATAATGTGTAGTTACAGAAGTAGTTAATTAACATTGTGCCGTCTCGTAGTTTCAGATAAACCAGTAGAGATCGAATCAAGAAATCCTGCCAACTCGCAGGATCTAGTACACCGATCACGTGTACCTTTCAACCTTGACACTGGCAAGTTGTCTCATTGGACAGAAGCCATAAAAAAAAAAAAAAAAAAAAAAAAAAAAAAAAAAAAAAAAAAAAAAAAAAAAAAACAATATTATCAAACATAACCTATGCCGTATACGCATATTGTGGTTAATCAGAGGAAATTAAGCACCGACATTACAAGAAATTCCGTTTCAACTTATGAACCATACAGCGATGTCTGTATTTAAAGGGCATATAAGTAGTATATTAAAAAACACCTTTAAAACGGCCCAACTCTTTAGAATTCGAGCGCTGTCTACAAGATTAGCTACTGCTGATTTAGAAGCTCTTACTTACTGTTCTAATATTGTGAGGTAGGTAACTTACGGCATGAAATTTTACGATATAATGTTTTTTTAACTGAAATAAGATAGTTCGTGTAGAACACTTTCTGGTACTCTGGTTTTCTTTACAGATAGACAGCACGATTATGAAAATTTTCTCGCGACGCTACTCATGACCACGGCTATTAGGTCACCGGCGCTGGTAGTCCGATCATTCAATGTTGAGATTGCGAGGGTCCCGGACCAAACATCTGACCCGCAAACAGCTTTATTCCGGCTCCAATTCTGGCAAGACACTTTGAGAGACATTTTTAAGAAAAACCAAACTATTCACAACATCCCAGCTAACCCTGTTGCACAAGAATTATTTAAGGTAACAAGTTTATTTTAAATTTGCTGAACTCAGTTATTTTTATCTAGCTGTTTGTGCTTGGATAAATTTCTTCTTTTATATAAACAATAACGCATCAACAGTTGCTGGTGTTTAAGGGCATGGTGATTACTTCCCATCAGGTAACCTACATGCTCATTTGCCTCCCACTCTTATAAAAAAAAACCTTATCTTGAAAATTATGAACACTAAAAAACAACCAAATTGGTCAAGCCATTCATAGGTGATGATCTTTTGTGCATGCGACAATTGAGTTTTATTTATATAGATATCACACATTTTTAATAATATTACAACGGCATCTGTACAAATTGATGGTAAAACTTAGATAATTGTATATTAAAATTGCACAACATAATAAATTGTGCTGTAAAATATGGGTGTGTAATGTTTAATAGAAAAACAAATGGTCTAATTTTCATTTACATAACACAAATTGCATAATTTCGATCTCTATAATAAACCAACAATATAATAATCATGATGCATAAAACTAAATGCATAATTTCTAAAACTATAATATTCATAAATTATTATTTTATTATTTCTAACGGCATTCATTACTATTAATGTGTTCACAGTTCTAACCTAAACTAACCTAGTTAGGAGAAATAGTCTAAAAATGCATAATAACAAAAAAAAAAGTTATGGTTGATTCCACGGGCGTTTCAACCGCTGTCATAAATATTGAAAAAATGAGCTACACCAAGCAGCTAACATTCACACAAGAGCTATACTGTTATCGTAATTCTTGCCACAATTGATCGAATTAATTAAGTATATTATCGTCTATTTCTTAAATACTTAGGACAGCGGACTGACGGCAGTTGAAACGCCTGTGGAATCACCCTTATAATAAATGAGGGTTATGTTATTCAATCGTATGCCTGATGAAATTATACAATTGGTTTTTATGCTAAAAGTTCATTATGCTTTTCGTGATTAGTTAAATGAAATTATACAAAACGTTTTTAGACTAATTGAAGCGCACCCGTAAAATATGTCTAGTTTAAAAAGATCTGTAATTTAATTTCTAATGCCTTTTTTATTTGCCTAGGTTTGTAGCTTCTACAAAATACCTAAAAGATACCTGGAAAGACTAATAATTTCAAGAAGCAATTTAGTTAGGAGAAAGTATTTTAACACTTTAGAAGAAATGGAGAAATATGCAGAGGATACCGTATCAGTGATATACTACTCAATTTTAAATGTGGCTGATGTTGCCAGTGTGCACGCTGATCATGCAGCTTCACACCTAGGAAAAGCTCAAGGGCTCGCCAATATTTTAAGGTACTGTGTTTACTCAACAAAACTTACCAATAATTAAGAATTATTTTATTATATGTTTTGTAAGTAATCATTATTGAGTGATTTGTCCCTGGGTGGCATAGTCATACCATGTTTTTGGCAGATAAGTCAGTATTGATGAATTATGTCAACACCAAACTTCATACCTTTAATACCAATAATTACTATGTATGTTTATGAGCTGTTGTTTGTGTTTTATTTTATGAGTATCTATGAAAGATACAATTAAACCTGGTTTGGGCTGTTAATTGTTACATTATTACGTATAAATTATGTAGTGTAATGTATTTTTTAATCTGTTATTTATAGATCTCTTCATGTTGCCAATCACCACAAAATTGTATACCTTCCGATGGATCTGTTAATGAAGCATCAAGTCAGCCAGGAAACAGTGTTGAGAGGCGAAGATACTGAAAATATAAGAGGGGTTACATATGAAATTGCCAGTTGTGCAATGAATCACTTGCGAAAGGTACCTCAAATAGATTTCTGTGTTTTTTTTAATTTATCTGGGTTTTTTAATTGACATTTCCTTTACAGGCAAGAAGCATAGATGTCCCGAAAATGACAAATCAAATATTTCTACCAGCCGTTGCAGTTGATATTTACTTGAAAAACCTTCAGAAGTGTGATTTTGATGTGTACCACAAGTCACTAAGCCGAGGAAATGCTACTCTGCCACTACGTTTCTATTTCAAAAGAATAGTGAACAGTTATTAATTCATATTTAGTGTGTGTGGCGGTCAGCGACGCTCAAGAAAACGCTACCGCTTATGAGCTTAGGCAACCGCACATCACGCCACCGCATCGTGCATCTTTTGTCTAGCGCGCGGCGGCCGGCGCGCCCGCGCAGCGTCATTCCCTTACCGACCGCCGGCAAGCGCGCGCGCACTCACTTACTTTGTATAATTACTTGTATCTCTCGAACGTTCTGTCTTACTTCCCATTTCATTTGTATTCGTTCCAATCGCTTTCGCTTTCGCTTAACTTTCCATCTTGTACTTCATTCTTTCTTACTTCCAAGTGTATTTTGTAAACTCCTTCTGTTCATTAAATAACTGTATAATATAACGTTGCGTTCCTAAATTCTTCGCATCCTGATATCGTGCCTACGCTACAGTTTCGACGCTTAAGACTACTTAAGACTTTCGGATTAGATCTCCGGACGTAAACTACAGTGGTGACAACCCGACTTTGGACATTATGGAGGGTTCAGGTGCGCCTAGAGCGAAGAGCAGCGCCGCGGGGCCCGGTGAAAACGAGTTTCGAGATGCGACGGATGGCAACAGCGCAGGCGGTGGTCCAAGTGGCACAAGCGGAAGCGGTTCTACAGGTGATGTTTTTAGAGTCGGTGTGCGCGTTCCACCATTCTGGCCAGAGGAACCTGAGGTATGGTTTGCACAAATTGAAAGTCAATTCGAGCTGTCAAATGTCACGAGCGACTCAACTAAATTTAATTTTGTTGCCTCTCAGTTAGATCAAGAGTACGCTAGAACGATGAAAGACATCTTAATTAATCCACCTAAAACCGGGAAATACGATAAATTTAAAACTGAGCTCGTTAAACGTATATCGGCATCCCGTGAGAAAAAAACGCTTAAGCTTATGCAGCATGAGGAGCTCGGTGATCGTAAACCTAGCGAATTCTTTCGCCTCTTACGCGATTTAGCAGGCCCCAATATGCCCGAAGAATTTATCCGTACCGTCTGGGCAAGTCGTCTTCCACCCCATGTTCAAACCATTGTTGCTTCCCAGCATTTACGAGACATCGAAGAAGTCATCGAACTGGCGGACAGAATCATCGACATCGCCCAACCTTCAGCCCACGTTGCCGCAGCCACCGCTACCGCCGCCGCTCCAGCCAAGGTCACCATCGGTACGCCAGATACTGCTTTGGAAGCTAGAGTAGCAGAACTGACGCGGCAAGTTGAAGCTTTGGTAAGAGTGCACTCACAATCACGTTCTCGTTCACGCAGCAGAGGCTACTTTGACCGACGGGGATCCAGATCCCAATCACGCTCCCGGCAGAGTTCTCGCGACCGACCAGAGGGACATCCGCATTGCTGGTACCATTTTCAGTTTGGGAACAACGCGAAAAACTGTAAGGAGCCGTGCAGCTTTAAAACCGCTTTAAACTAAAAAGGAAGCATTTGGTGGCCGCAAGTGCTTGTTCCGTTTCATCAGGCCGCTTGTTCGTGACAGACCGTAAGTCCAAGATACAGTATCTGATAGACACAGGGTCAGACCTATGCGTGTATCCAAGGGCATCCGTCCGGGCGCTCCCAACTGACAAGACAAAGTACCTGCTCTTTGCTGCGAATGGTACACCCATTACCACCTACGGTCACCTGAACTTACACTTGGATCTGGGTCTAAGGAGAGCATTCGAATGGCGTTTCATCGTTGCTGATGTGTCCAAGCCGATTATAGGCGTCGATTTTTTAAGCCATTACAACTTACTTGTCGATTGCCATAACCATCGGTTGGTCGACGGCGTCACGTCACTCTCAGTCGTCGTTCCCCATTTCCAAACAGCCGAGATCATCTCTTCAGTGCGCACCACTACCGACTCAGCCTACCACAAACTGCTCAGGGAATACCCAGATATAACTCGTCCAGCTGGTAAGCCCATCAATCCTAAGCATAATACAGTGCATCACATAAGGACTACACCTGGTCCACCGGTCTCCAGTCGCCCGCGTCGTCTAGATCCACAGAGACTTAAAATCGCAAAGCAGGAGTTCGAAGACATGCTGCAGAACGGCACTGCTCGTAGATCGGAGAGTCCATGGTCTTCACCCCTGCATCTTGCTCGTAAGAAAAACGACGGCTGGAGACCGTGTGGGGACTACCGAGCACTGAATGCGAGAACAATCCCGGACAGTTATCCTGTGCGGCATATCCAGGACTTCGCTTACCAGCTGGCGGGTAAGAAATTCTTTAGTACGGTAGACTTGGTCAAGGCGTACAACCAGATTCCAGTTCATAGCGAGGATATACCAAAGACGGCCATAACGACACCTTTCGGCCTCTTTGACTTTCCCTATATGACGTTCGGCCTACGTAACGCGGCACAGACGTTCCAGCGCTTTATTGACGAAGTTTTACGAGGCCTGGACTTCTGTTATGGCTACATCGACGACATATTAATCCACTCAGAGTCTGAAGTTCAGCACGAGCAGCACCTGCGTCAGCTGTTCCAGCGCCTGCAGGAGTACGGTGTCCTTATTAACACTGCTAAGTGTGTTTTTGGACAACGACAGGTATCATTCTTGGGTTACACAGTATCTGAGGCGGGAATCCGCCCACAGGAATCAAAAGTTACTGCAATCAACGATTACCCAGCACCGAAGACTATTAAGGAGCTGAGACGCTTTCTGGGGATGATGAATTTTTATCGCAGATTTCTCCCTAGAGCTGCATCTCTCCAGGCACCGCTGAACTCTCTCCTCGCTGGCCCAAAAACAAAAGGGTCACATCCGGTGGACATGACTCCTGAGCTCCTGAGCCACTTCAACAAATGTAAGGCAAGTCTTTCTCAAGCCGCTCTCCTGGCGCATCCAGACATGACAGCAGAGCTATCGATCCAGACAGACGCTTCAGATTCGGCCTTGGGAGCAGTGCTACAACAACGTCGCGGAGACGCATGGGAACCCTTGGCCTTCTTCTCTAGAAAGCTGAGCCCGTCTCAAAAAAAGTACAGTCCGTATGACCGGGAACTCTTGGCAATCTACGAGGCAATACGCTACTTCAGGCATATGGTAGAAGCTCGTACATTCACCATCTACACGGACCATAAGCCACTCACCTTCGCCTTTACCGCACGTCGAGATAACTGCTCGCCCCGTCAGTTCCGGTATCTAGACTTCATAAGCCAGTTTAGCACAGATGTCAGGTACATTGCGGGAAAGGACAACACAGTCGCTGACGCTCTGTCGCGAATAGAGGCGATAAGCAACCCACCTGCTTTAGACTACTGTTCCCTAGCGAAATCCCAGGACACAGACGCGGAGCTTCAGGAGCTGCTGCAGCAAGGGTCAGCCCTGAAACTAGAAAAGGTCAGGACACAAAACACTCACCTACCGGTATACTGCGATGTCTCCACCTCTGAACCACGACCGTTCGTCACTCCCGCCTTCCGACGAAACGTCTTCGAATCGCTGCATAATCTTTGCCATCCAGGGGTGAAACCTACTATAAGGCTGGTCACTCAAAGGTTTGTCTGGCCTGGAGTAAAGAAGGACTGTCGTCGGTGGGCGCAGGCATGCCTCCAATGTCAACGCAGTAAGGTTCAACGTCACACTTCAGCTCCTCTGGTGGCATTCAAACCACCGTCAGCAAGATTCCGGCATGTTCACCTAGACATTGTCGGACCCTTACCTATTTCTCACAATTACAGGTACTGCCTCACAGCCATCGATAGGTTTACCCGGTGGCCTGAAGCGTACCCGCTGCCAGACATCACGGCTGACACCTGTGCAGCCGCCTTCGTGTCCGGTTGGGTGGCCCGCTTCGGCTGCCCTGAACGCATCACCACGGACCGTGGACGGCAGTTCGAATCGCACCTCTTCAAGGCCATTGCATCTTTGGTTGGTGCAACTCACCACACTACCACGGCATACCATCCCGCAGCCAACGGTCTTGTCGAAAGGCTACACCGCCAGCTCAAGGCTGCCATCACATGCCACACCAGCACGCATTGGACGGAAGCCCTCCCTGTAGTCCTGCTCGGCATCCGCAGCGCGTGGAAAGAAGATTTACAAGCTTCAGCAGCAGAACTTGTCTACGGTGAACCACTTCGTTTACCTGGGCAGTTTTTCACAACGTCCGATGATGTGGTAGACGTCACTGACTTTTCAAGCCGCCTACGAAACCACATCAACAAATTGGTCCCGCAACCCACGTCATGGCACTCCAACCGCCCTTTCTATATACCTAATGACTTACACACAAGCAGTCACGTGTTCCTGCGCCAGGGTCCAGCACGCAAATCACTCCAACCTGCATACACTGGACCTTACAAAGTAATACGACGCAAGGATAAGTCATACGACCTAGAAGTCGCAGGAAAGGAAATTACGGTATCCATCGATCGGCTGAAGCCTGCTTACATCGTACGCGAAGAAATAAGCACTCCAGTAGTACACAGAACTCCGAGCACCAACCCAGCACTGCCAAAGAAAACGAAAAGTGGACGGGTGGTACGTTTCCCAGACTACTATCGCCCGTAGTCACGGTCTCAGCGGGGGAGTACTTGTGGCGGTCAGCGACGCTCAAGAAAACGCTACCGCTTATGAGCTTAGGCAACCGCACATCACGCCACCGCATCGTGCATCTTTTGTCTAGCGCGCGGCGGCCGGCGCGCCCGCGCAGCGTCATTCCCTTACCGACCGCCGGCAAGCGCGCGCGCACTCACTTACTTTGTATAATTACTTGTATCTCTCGAACGTTCTGTCTTACTTCCCATTTCATTTGTATTCGTTCCAATCGCTTTCGCTTTCGCTTAACTTTCCATCTTGTACTTCATTCTTTCTTACTTCCAAGTGTATTTTGTAAACTCCTTCTGTTCATTAAATAACTGTATAATATAACGTTGCGTTCCTAAATTCTTCGCATCCTGATATCGTGCCTACGCTACAGTTTCGACGCTTAAGACTACTTAAGACTTTCGGATTAGATCTCCGGACGTAAACTACAGTGTGTTAAGATTGTATTTATTATTATTAAATTGTTTTTGTTAAAAGATTGTGAAGCTGAAAATTTCCATACAAAATGGGATAATGTTTCTCTCCCCTTAGTCTGATTTTTTTTTCGAATTGCATGGTTCCATGCCCGAAGGAAGCCCAGCAGGACCCTATTAATATGCCTCCACTGTCTGTCCGTCTGTCCGTCATAACTCATGACTTGTAACAACCGAAATTTTTGAACCGTAGCGCGTAGGTAAATTAGGAAATTTAAAAAAAAAAGTTTTGCAAACCTTATTGTGTGACATGTCAAATGAAAGGGCCTTGTTAGCATCTAAAATAAATCTTTTTTTTTATAATTTTAATATAAACAGTTTTTAAGTTATTTAAGAAAATAGGCGGAAATTGACCATTCCCCCCTTATCTCCGAAACTGCTGGGCCTAAAAAGGGGGACGGCCGATTTTTTTTGTAAGAATATGTGTTATTACGGCAGATTTACTAACAAATATATAAACAAATAAAGAAAGTGAAATAATAAAAGGGGACCCCATACAAGAAACGTTTTTTTACAAACCCTGAAGAAAAACTACAAATACCTGCTAAAAGATGGTCAAGTGTGAGTTTGGCTCTCGCTAATTAGATTCAAAATCGAATTCAAATTGGAATATAATAATGCCTACTGTGCATTTGTTATATAATATAATATAATATTTTTTTAACAGCTACTCGATTCAAGCGATGCTTCGCTTGAGAATCTTAATAAAAATATAAATTGTATGCTGAGCTGAGTTAATATTGTTATAGGTACCTTTACTATTTAATGGAGTCCCACATACCTGACGAATGTACGAATCTGAAATGAGCTATTTGATCATGTTTATGCAGAGTCCTAAAGGCTCGAACAGACTGCCAGCGGGACGGTAGCGGGGCGTGATGAGTGAGTGATGCGGGCGGGACGCCCGGTCACACAGAGCAAGCGCGCATCGCGCTGGCCTCGCGCCATCAACCCGCCAGGATCGCGCCATCAACCCGCCAGGATCGCGCCATCAACCCGCCAGCATCGCGCGCGCGTCCCGCCCGCATCGCGCTCTCCCGCTCGCTCTCTGTGGTTTGGTCGTTCGTTTTGCGCTGCGCTGTATAACGCCACACTGACTGGTCGGGCGCGCGGCCTGTGCGCGACGGGCTGCGCTGGCGGGTCGCGACAGAAAAGGGGGCGCAGCCTGTTTGACCACGCTAGCGGTTTGTATGGAAATATCGGGCGGCGCGCCCGCGACGGTGCTGTCTGGCCGAGCCTTAATACTCAAAACTCAAACCGAGGATACAAACCGGGATATTGGGTAAATACCGACGCAGCCCATCTCTTTTCTATGGCAAAGATAACGTAAACGAACACACAGGCCACCTAATGGTAAGAAGGATGAGACTTACAGACATTTGCATTCTCAAGGCGACAATCTCTAAACTACAATCCGAAAACCGCAAATGGTTACCAACCTGAGATGAAATGCCTCAACTCAATGCTAGTTTGTATTTATCAGTTGTCTCATACCCACACCGAAACATAACGATGCGAACACTGCGTTGGCGGCCATCTGGACGGATAGAAATATAAGTAACTCTGGGTGCCTCTTATAACAAAACAGGAATAGTGATTATTTGAACACTGAGCATTCCAGAGCTAACTCTGGTAGGTACAGTACAGATTTGTTTCACAGATTAAGTATAGACGAGTTTGCATTTGCACTGTTTGACTTACAAGAAAATAGAAAGACTTGTGCGTTCTAGTTTTGTTATGATGGCTATGGGTATTTAAAGGGAATGGTAGACACGCTCGTTCCGAAATACTAAATTCTCAATATACTGGAATCCCAAAACGTAACATTCATATTAACCCTTATTTTCAGGCAGGCTTTATATTGACCACATATTCGGGCTTAAATCTGATTGTATTTACGCGAAATGTTACCCTCTTTGAATTTAATTCCCAATGTGTAAAAAAACGTGGATATGTATCGTATTGTACCTATTCTTTACCATCGAGATGGGTGCGCCCTTTAAAGGGTTAAGGTATTTTTGTTTACGATGTTTACCTAATATTTTGAACCTGATAAAGAGAGTACCTAACTTGGTATTTTGAAATTCTGGTGCTTTGGAAATGAGTCAAATGTAGCCGTAGTTAGTCCCCCCGTTGGGCGCTGAAGGTATCCGGGGGCGTGTTAAGGCCCTCAGAAAGAAATAGGGGGTGCTAAAGCTATTCAGGGGGGCGTTACCCGAATTTATAAAATACAATAGAAATTATAAAAATATAAAGTAAAGTAGGTACAAACAGCAAAATCGGTGCAAATATAACCAACATTCCATTGACACTGAGGTACAATTGATTTTACAATCAATATATTTTAGTGCTTTCACAGCAGTCTATGGTATTATTAGACTCCTAATCGTAATAAGAACCAATGTTAGTCCTTGTGCCATTGTTATGTTAGTAAAAAGGTAGGTACTTAGGTAGATAACTGTGTATTTAAAAAAAAAAATTGGGGTGCGATTTATATGTAATATTATAGGGGGGCGATGGAAAAAAATTGTCTAGCTAAGTGGGCGGTCAGCAAGTTTTGGTAACCTATAATATAACCTTACAGTGAGTGGGAACCAAACGTAAAAGTCCTTAAACTTCGAGTACACTACCTGTAAATTAGTTGAGTAGTTAATTCTATGTTGTTTTTTGACAAACAAATTAATTAAGTTTTAAAACTTGTGTGACATGAAACATTTGGGTGTGGTGTTTTAAGTTCACTACTCGGCGGAACTTAATGCCTAGTGGTAGTGGAGTTTAGAGAGTTGTATTTACAGTAATATAAAATCATTACGGCTCAACATTTCTAAATTGAGATCTTGAATTTACACTTGATTTGGAATTTATTAAATAAGACAACAATATTTTTTAACAAAATTTATTTATAGAAATAATTGCACTATTTATGCTCAAGCTTCATTTTCATGCAAATAAATACTTACAACTGTTAGAGATTCAAGCAACATGTTTGGCAACCTGAGTACCTATAATTACATTATAAATAAATTAGCTACAAATCAAATAACACTAGCGCATAACTTACATTACTATAAGAGATATAATTCACGACCTTGAAATTCACCACACAAAATATTGCATCTTTATTAGTAATTAGTTAAAGTTGGCTTAAAATCTAATTTATTATGTACTTTTTTCTTAAAAGAAGTAAGGGACACTTTAATGTGAAGGAATATTATATCAGTCAAAGTTAGGGTAATTCAAATTTCCACAGTAGGTAAACATAACTTTGGTAGATAAATGGTCATTATATCTTTGGTGTGACAAATCCAGTGACAATATAAAACTGTTAAATGACCTAGCACACTATTCTATTGCCAAAACAACTACATAATATAAAATTTTAGATCTACAATAAATAATTATTCTACCATAATAATAATCTGCTGCCAAAAAATTACTTTAAAGTACCTATACTTTTTTTTTTGGAACTTAAGTATTTCATGAGCAAACAATTAAATTGAGATAACTATATGACCAATTATTCTCCTTGACATAAACCCAATGAGCATGAAAAATTAGGTTTAGTATTCAAGTTATGTCATAGGAAAAAAAATCCAAATAATAGGCCTAGATTTCAATTGCATAATCACATAAACCTTCAAAATAGAACTTCTCAAAAAAATAACTTTGTTCTTTTTCAGTAGAAACTCTCAGCCTTGATGAGTAGCATTTGAATATATTTCTGGGCTTAATTGGTAGTGGTGGTAGGTTGACTTTAGTTTTTTTTTGTTATGAAAATATCTACAGAAAGTAATTATATAAGTTTTTTTTTTGCAATAAGTTTACAAAACAAAAACATTAAAACTCCATTTCAGTATAAAGTTTTCAAAAATCTTATTCTGCACTCACCTTACCCATTTCTAATTGAGTCTGTACTGACTCAATTTCTCTTAAAAACAAACATCATAAAATATTGTAACATGCAATTAATTAAAATAATGGAATGTTTCGATTGCAATAAAAAAAGTTTGCTATATAAACACAGCCAATTAGGAAATGTTTAAGCTTATCTAATTGGAATGTAAAAAGTTAAAAAAGCTAACAATTTAGTCACTAGACACTTTTACCTTAAGTCTAGGAAAAATAAGCTTGTTTAAGTACACCAGTTCAATCACAGTGAACTTGCTCAATATAAAGCTACCAATATCAATACATAAAGATATTTCATTAGTTATTCTGAAGGGGTCAAATCCTTCTCAGGCTCTCCTTCAAACATTATTTGCTGGAGGAGATCATGTATAGGCTCAAACGCCTTGCGGCAAGCTGCATTTGTAGGGATGAGGTAGTCATGCATGTCATGATGGCTTATTGTACCATCATTTTGAATTATTCCCTTGTCAATAGCCACCATTTCCACTCTATTCAAATTGGCAACTTTTTCTCGTAAAAGTTCATTAATCTTAGCATTTTTAACCCTTAATGTATTAGGATATTGACCTCGTGGAAGTAAACTCTGTAAAGAAAGATTTTTTTTTTTCAAATCTTACAAAATAAATTATATGCAATGTTGTAAAATGATGGAAATTCTTTACAATATTATAAAATATGTAAGTCCATTTGAGGGTTTCATCCTACCTGCCTCAACCAATCTATGTAAAATTTGGTACTCTTTTTCGATACATTAAATCACACCTGTTTCCCAGAGGGGTAGGCAGAGACCACTTCTTTCCACCTGCTACAATCTCGACAAATCTCTTTCGCTTCTTCCACATTCATACATCGAGTCATGCACGCAAATCGGTTTCGGGTACTTAAGAGTCAGCCCTTTTCTAGTATTTCTCTGATTTGATTCGAAAAAGTACTCCTGGGGCGGCCCCTTTCTTCCTTTTTGGTAATCTTTTTAAATGCAGAAAATCAAACAGTTCCAGAAGAATAGTAATAAACAACTCTTGCAAGTATGGAGTCACAGCCAACGCACACATGCAGTTGTTAATAATGCCTGATTAATGTGAATTAATCACAAAATGTATGTTTTAGCCTTTTGAACACCTTATATCAAATACAAATGTGTCACTCATACACCAAGCATGCTATGCAAATTACAGCTTCATAAAAAGAAACGAAGTCTCTTTTAATCTTGTACTTGTGACGGCTGCGGCCGACGGTACCGTCAGTGGCATGACTTTTAGATGTCGGGCAGAGTCGACTGTAGTGTTAAATTAGGAAATTTAAAAGCAATAGTATACAGCTCAAATACTTACAGGTAGGACTATGTAAGCACTTGGGTGTTTGTCCCTGATAGACCTGATAATTTCTAAAATTCCTTCACACACTTGGTCTGGTGTGTTTTCTGTATTGTTTGTTCCAACATGCACAACTATTACCTGCAATCAACAGACATTTAATTATTTGGTTATTCCTAAATTTTGATACATTATTTATCAAGTTTACAATACATTATTTACTTACTTTCGGATCTACGTGGTCGAGTTCTCCATTCTTAATACGCCACAACACATTTTGTGTCTGATCATTATGAATGCTAAAGTTAAGGCAATGAAGAGGTGCAAACCACTGGTTCCATACGTCCGTGTGTTCAAGAGCTTGTAATATGGAGTCACCTATGAAAATTACATCACCATCTTTACCCTTGGCATCAGATAGAAATCTGTTATGCTGAAATAAACAAAATATCATTTAAACAGTTTAGTACCAAATTATATTATGAGGGATAACTACGTATCAATAATAAGCATACTAGTTCGTTACGTAGTTATGAAATTAAATTGATTTGCATTTAAGTTTAATTTTTAGTTTTTGTAACGTTAAATTAGTTAAGACTTACAATGCTAGTCCATCTTCCGTCACCGTCGGTGTCTTGCTGAGGTGCCGGTACTGAACAAGGATTCATATTCGTAAAGCGAAATGCTATTTAAATTACAGATATATCTATATACATAAATCTTCCCGATTTCTACTGTCTAAAATCCAAATAGGTATGCGAATTAAAATTAGCGAAACCAGCCGAAAACGACAACGAAAAAAAAGGCGACCACAGAATATGATACGAGGCACAGACACAGATTATAAGGGTATGTGGCACAGATTATTAAAGAACGGCTCACAGCCACACACTGCACTGACCTAAGTGAAGAACTATAAGGGTATATACACACTGTGCGTTTTCCCAACAAAATGTATATAAAACGTTTCTGTTTATAATGGCAGCCTGAGTTTCCGATTGTTGCAAGTGAATCTTTTTATGACTTTGGCAGAATTTAATGTACTACATACAATATTTTTTTAAAGTGGCGTACCATGATCATTATCATTGTCATTGCTCATTAGCAATGAGCATTGGAGTCCGACCAGCGAGTGGTGACACAAAAAAAGGCAGCAAATTCATAACATCGCTAGCTGATAACACGAAATGCATAGGTCAATGATGGAATGGTACCTAGGTAGGTACTTATAATGTGACAGCTTGTTCCATAATTTAATCGACGGAGAAATCAAATCAAATCAGTAAAACTGAGAACCTCCTTTTTTAAGTCGGTTAAAATACCAAAACCTTCTCCTAAGTGTTATGCCGGCACCACACTTCGCTATTCGCTATTCGTTATTCGGCTTATGCGCCTACATTCGACGAAGTGTGGAGGGTTTATTCGTCTATGTTTTCTTTATTCGCACGCATAACGCATAAGCGCTATAGCAAATATTTTATTAAATACGGCGCAGCCGCATAACGAATAGCCGCATAACGAATAGCGAATAGCGAAGTGTGGTGCCGGCATAAAAGGGGTGATAGACGGGCGAGTAAGTACGCCGTACTTGGGCATTTTCACGAAAAAGTGTACCCACCCAACTAAGGACTGAAATTAAGGAAGTTTAACTTTGTCAGTTTTGGCGGCCGTCATTGTATAACTAATTTTCAAAGTTAATTCGTCACAAAACTGACAAAGTTGAAGTTCCTTAATTTCCGTCCTTAATTAGGTACACTTTTTCGTGAAAATGCCCAAATATCGTGAAAGTACGGCGTACTTACTCGCCCGTCTATCACCCCTTTAACAAATACTTTTCTGAAAACCGCATCAAAATCGGTTGAGCCAAACGCGAGATAATCGCGGACAAACATAGTTACATACATGCATACATAGATAAAGGTCAAACTGAGAACCTCCTTATTTGAAGTCGGTTAAAAAAATTACTCATATTATCGTTACATAGTCCCCCGCCGCTTTTGTTAAAAAAAAGTAGGTACTATATTATTCCAATTTTAAAAGCGTACCTACTCATTTTGGGGTTTGTGTTTTCCAGTGACGCCAGTGATGTGCAATAGAGAATGTCAGCCAGAGGCCCTACTTTAAAAATCGAAGTTCGAAGTTACGTTAGCTCCATCTCTGTCACTCGTCCTTCGAGAATAAATCGAGCGAAAGGGATAGAGCTAACGTAACTTCGAACTTCGATTTTCAAAGTAGGGCCTCTGTTTAGATTTTTGGCTTACCGTATTATTCATTAAAAACTAAATATAGCTGTAAAAAAATCATTTTAGCGTACAATTACAGGGACAATGTTGAAAAAAAAACCGTAGGCTAAAGTGTAACCGGATTCTGCCCGTCGTACCCATGTCGTACCACTAATGCTGGCCCTAGACGTAACTTTGCATAATATTTTTAATTCGCAACATAATTGAACTGCCCTTTGTCCTCAAACGATTAATATTATTGATTAGCCTGGCCTTCTTAGGCTAATTTCGCGCATTATTGGTGCAATATAAAATATTGTATCGTAAAATTTAAAGTCACTCAAACTTTTGTGCTATATTCAACACTAACCATAAACGGTCAATAATATTGGGCGAAAAGCACACGAAACATGATATTGTACAATACCATAAAATTTATCGACTCGTAAGTAGGGTGACAGGGTGATTACCGACAAATTTTATCGATGAATGAAGAATGTCAGTAGGTACGCCAAATCGCTTGAAACTTTGTAGTAGTAAAGTTTATAAATAAATAAACATACTACTTTTTATTTTATTCAAAAAGATTCGGTATTTTGCTGGGGCCATCTTGCTGGGGTGACGTCATCGCTTAACAGCGGTACGCGCCCTTACATGAAAAAGTAAGTTTACAGGGCTATAACTTTTTAACCGTTATAAGTAGCCAGTTGAATTTTTCACAGAATACGTGTTATTATAAAATCTATCGTTTAAAATTGTACAATGCACAATAAATCAAATCCCAAGAGGGGTCCCCATACAAGAAACATTAAATAAATCAATTTTTTTAGTATTTTTATAATGGCTTCTTATTTTGATGCTATTTTGAGCTTAAATTGTAGTCTAATTTTTGTAGTTTACGACTAAATAGCAATGTCAAGTAAAACTGCTACAAATATGTGACAAAACTGATTTTATCAACACGATATTTTAAGCGGTCACCCATCCTGTTTTAGACTACGCGTGTAGTTGCTTAACTTTGGAAGGCGAAGTACGGGTTGTATTTGTATAATAGCTTTTTATTTCGGTGTCACATTAAGTTTAGATAGTAATCAAAACTCCATATAAACATATATAGTTTACGACCAAACAGTAAACTGTAGTAAAACTCTTACAAATATGTTAAAAAGTGCCTAGTTTAAATCAACTAATATCGCTACTGTATAAAAGAGTGAACTATAAAACATGAATTTTTGATTGACCTGGCAGTAGTTCTGATACTTGGTGTATTCATTTCATCGATTTCAAATTTCGCGCGCGGGCGCTACCAAATCGATAGACGTACCTACCTACATACGTACAACACTCTCGCTTTGCTAGGTCTAGGAATTATTGCCACTATCCCAAAATTTAAAGCGCTTGATTATTATTCTAATTTTATTTAATGCCGGCACCACACTTCGCTATTCGCTATTCTTTATGCGGCTGCGCCGTATTGTTAAAATATTTGCTATCGCGCTTATGCGTTATGCGTGCGAATAGAGAAAACATAGACGAATAAACCCTCCACACTTCGTCGAATGTAGGCACATAAGCCGAATAACGAATAGCGAATAGCGAAGGGCCGCGGATGTCCGAATGCGGATAATGTATTCGGGAAACGTATACGGAAAACGTATGTATGCGGCCGGCCTAAAATTCGTTTCGTTTGACTCGGATAAGTGTGCATACACCTTTAGGCAACAATTCTGTTCTGTGTCTGAGATAATGATTTAGATTGTCATAATATTTTATCTTTCATATACTTGTCAGTTTCTTCATTTTAAATGTGCAAACTCGAGTGTTGAAAGTTTTCGAGTCGAAATTAGGTAAATATTCTATATTTGAAGCAAATCGGGAATATTAAACATTCATTTAATATGTTAAAGCATAAATAAATGTAGTTGTAAAGTCACCAAATTCAATTTGTGAAATAGGCGGCCGACAATTTATAAAGTTTAGTAATGGAACAATCGGTTTCACTAGAAGAAATTGAAGTGAGACACAGAAAGGAGAAGAAAGAGTTACAAGCCCAAATTCAGGGCTTGAAAAAAGCTTCGAAGAATGACAAGACTAAGAAAAAAGAACTTACAGCAGAGATTGCTAGGTTAGAATCAGAGCTTGAATTTCGTCACAAAGAAGAACTAGACTGTTTAGAAAAAGAACAGATTGAACCTGATGATGCTGACGTATCTGAGAGTAGTGTTCCTAGATTGAAAGTGACTAAAGCCCAAAAACGTAGAGATAAAAAGTTTCTTCAAGAAAAGGAAAGAGCTGAACATATTAAATTGCAAGAAAAAGAAAATTTGCATGGTCCCCGAAATTTAGAAATTCAGTCTATTAATGCTAAATTAAAGAAGAGAAACTTGAAAATCTTTCCAATACCCTCTGATGGTGATTGTTTGTATCAGGCCGTGGCTCACCAGTTGGCTATTACTAGATCTAAACCCGAGCCTGTGGATATACTGCGCAAGAATGTGTCAGACTTCATGAAACTACATAAAGACGACTTTCTTCCCTTTATGACCAATCCAGATACATGTGATATGCTTACCGAGGCTGAATTCAATGAATATTGTAACTTGATTGTTCATACTAAGGTGTGGGGAGGTCAACTGGAAATAAGAGCAATGTCCAATTATTTGAAATGCCCTATAGTAGTTATCCAAGCTACAGGACCTGAATGCATAGAGCAGGGTGCGGAGTTTGAAGGACCCCCTCTGGTTATAACTTATCATAGGCACATGTATAACTTGGGGGAACATTACAACTCCACACAAGTCAGTGACAATAATGAAGAAGATAAATTTGATTTGAATTGAGCATTGTGTTTTGACCATTTTGTTTTGAGACAAGTTTATTGAAATATCACCTGATTTTTACAGTGTTAAATAATTTATATGTAAATAAATACTTTGAGAAATAAAATGATTACAACATTTTTTCAGAATTTATTCAAAACAAAAAGTAACTATATAAAGCACATAGACAAGAAAACATTAGTTTAGTAAAAAGTCAATAAATATTCTGCTTCACTTTGAAGTTATGCTCCATTCTGGGTAGAAGACTCAACTTTGGTTTCCTCTTCAGTGTTGTGTTTGTTAGGGTCGTCGGGCTTCATTGCCGGGAACAGCAGCACCTCCTATGGAATATAGAAGAACCCATCTTGATAAATAAATAAAATTTAGTGATTTCACCCTTCTTAATTTATTCAACTGGTAGTCTCCTTTAGTGCTAGCGGTACACCCTGCAAGTCAGTAAAAAGCTGCAAATGGAGTTAAAAGTATGAAAATCGGAATGAATCAATTTGACCAATAGCCCGAAAAAAAAAAAGGAGAGGAGTTATAAAGTCATCTTTTTCCGTATGGGAAAAAAAAAATTGTTCTGAAACCTATTGTGTATGGTATCTAATGAAAGGGCTTACTAAGCTGATTCAAAATTATATGACATCATTATATTTCAGTCATAATCGTTTCAAATAATTAGGCTAGATATGTAATTGCCTCATATCCAACCCCAAGAAAGCAAGCGCGGCGCGCGGCGCGTGAGTGACTGAGTGCGCCGCCGGCCGCCGAGCAAGCAAGAAAGGGAAGCAGGCAGAGAGCGGCAGCGGGCATCAAAAGCAAACCAATAATAATACCCAATAATGAGGAAAATAAAAATTGCAATAACACCAATCTTCCGTTTTCTTTTTAAATATTTAATTGATAGATTGTTTTTTAAGTAAAAATAAATATGTTAATATTAATAAATAATATAAATATGATTGAGAACTCCTCTCGCATTAGTATTTATCATCCTCGGTGTCTAAAATTGAACTTTTTATATTATGTTTTAATTTTTATTGTATTCATGTTGCATTCTGTATATATTATGTCGATTACATTGGTTATTAGTATTCCTAATTGTGATTTTATCACATTTTGTAATACTTATTAAAAAATACTAGATGTAAATATTTTCAAAATTGCTTTCTTCGGGTTGGATATGAGGCTATTACATATCATTTTAGGTATATTTTACAAATAATTATTCAACCGTATAATATCTGGAGGAGCCAAACTTGGTATGTTTTGAAAATGATGTTTATTTTAATTTAAAATAAGTGACTGAAATATAATGATGTGATATATCTTTAGAATCGGTTAAGGTTTTAGAACATTTTTTTTTCATACAAAAAAAAGATGGCGTCATAACTCCTCTCCTTTTTTTTCGTGCTACAGGTCAAATTGATTCGTAGGGCCTAAAGATCTATCGTTCCGATTTTCATGCTTTTACGAGGGCAGAGTGAAAAGTCTGGAAAAAATAAATATTTATTTTTCAACGTAGTCCCCATTTAACTCAATGCACTTGGTACATCGCTTTTCTAGCTTTTCGATTCCCTCCGTATAGTACGATTTCTCCAACCCTTCAAAATACATCTGCGATGATTTCTTCGTTGGAACCAAATCTTTTTCCACCAAGCCATTTCTTCAAGTTTGGGAAAAGAAAATGGTCGCAGGGGGATAAATCAGGAGAATAAGGCGGATGCGGGAGCAATTCGTAACGCAGCTCATGGATTTTAGCCATAGAAAGGCACAAGTGTGGACCCGTGCGTTGTCTTGGTGAAAAATGATTTTCTTTTTCGCCAAATGGAGTCGTTTTTCCACTAAAACTTCATGAAATCGCTGTAACAAGTTGGCGTAATATTCGCCGTTAATCGTTTTACCTTTCTGAAGGTAATCAACATATATATAATATATATTACATCACGAGCATCCCAGAAGACAGTAGCCATAACTTTATTCGCAGATAAAACTGCTTTGGCCTTTGGTGCAGGTTCACCTGAAGCAATCCATTGTTTTGACTGCTCCTTGGTTTCTGGTGTATGATGATGAATCCAGGTTTCGTCAACAGTTATGAAACGACGCAAGAAGTCCTTTTCATTACACCTAAACTTCGCCAAACATGCCTCTGACAGGGTCACCCTAGTGCGTTTTTGATCCACTGTGAGCAATCGCGGCACCCAACGGGCGGAGAGCTTCTTCATATCCAAACAAGTGTGAAGGATATTACGAACCCGTTCGTCTGAAATGCTTACAATATCAGCTATCTCACGGACCTTTATTTACTCTTCGGTCGTTCAATACTATGTCATGGATTTTGGTGATCATCTCTGGTGTAGTGACTTCAATTGGGCGTCCGGGTCGGTCGGCGTCAGCAGTGCTTGTACGGCCACAACCAAAATCCGTAAACCACTTGTGGATCATTTTAATCGATGGAGCAGAGTTCCCGTAATATTTGTCTAATGTTTTTTTTTGTTTCCGTAATTGTTTTTTTTCGCAAAAAATAATGTTTAATCAGATCACGAAACTCACTTTTCTCTATGTTTGCAAACACCAAAGTGATTGTTTTGTTTTTCATAGCTGTCAAAAAAAACTAGCCGTGCGAGCTGGCTGAAAATATACGATTTACCTCCAAAAAGGCTGCATTACAACTTGACATTAATGAATTTGTGAAAAAAATACCCCTAATATGATTTTTACCAGACTTCTCACCCTGCCCTCGTAACACCATTTGCAGCTTTTTTTGGCGTACCGCTAGCACTACTTATTAGGTACCTCAAGTTTCAGTATCCCTGGGTTATTCTAGGATGATCCCTGTGACAGCTCATGGAAACAACACTCGTTTCTTTGATTATAACAAAAATACAAAACCCACTCTCCTCTCTTTATAATATTATTATGTTATATTTCGAGCCTGCCGTTTGGGCGAAATATGTTTGCCAAAATGTGTCCTTTCCAAACTGTTTCATTTGCCAACCCCATTGTTTTCCTGTAACTAAATATTTTTGTACCATCGTGTAGAACGCTATAGGTTAGGTTCGGTTAGTTTATATAAAGGACATTTTAGTTGTTATATTATATTATTAGTAGAGATTAAATTATATTACATAACAAAAGTTGAAGTATTTGATTTACATTTAGTATGACAATAGATAAGTATTCACTTCGTCAAATAAAGAATCGTCAGCAACATGCTTTGTCTTGAGTTTACAATAGTATCAGCAACATGTTTCAACAGTGTGCATAAACTAATCAGAAACATGCTTTGTCAATAAATTTATAATTATATAACTAAAGGATAGATACTGTACTACATTTTTAAATACTTCGTAAAAACTGCAATCATTTAAATACTAAACACAGTAGGTACCTATGAAATAGGGTTAAAAAATATCTGACTGCTGGGTTTCTTGAGGCGTTTCTTCGTGCTTTGGGGTAATTACGATAGGAATTTTGACGAGTTGAGTAAACGACAACATTTCAGTTAGAAAATAATTTTATTTTTAAATTGTAGGTACTGCCTATATTTTCGTATCTCTTGAAAATTGATGAATAGACTTATGATTCGTGGACATTACATACAAAAATACGCTGTTGTTTCTTTTTTATGCATTTTTATTGTCATGTCTTACTTTTTTGGATATTTGGGGGAAATACGAAATATGCCCGGGTAATTCCGAAACAGTTGAAAAGTAGATCTTACTACTCATAGACTGATGGTTTATAGAGTGTTGGGGTTATTGCGAATCACCCAAAAAGGCCCAAATATCACTTGTCTGTCGAAACGGCATGTTGCTCACACACTTAGGGTGGGTTTAGACCAAGCGAACGAACAAGAATTCTATGGCATTATCTCTTACGTTTTCTTTGTAAAAAATAAAAACAAAACATGTTCTAGAGCATTCGCTCGTTTGGTCTAAACCCACTGTAACGCTAGCAGCGACGAACGGCGACTGGAGCTGGAGCGTCAAAGTCGATAACAATGGCGTCTAAAGTAATGTTGCCAGTAAGAAAATATAGCGGCGTTTGATAGTTTTTATAAACTTTCGGAATATACCCAATTTCGCAATTACCCCAATGCACCCTAAATGTGTTTTTATCTTTTATCACTTTTCTGGTCAAATATGTTACATTGTCACAGGGATCATCCTACAATGACCTAATCATAAATTACATTTAAAAGAACCGGCCCAGTGAGAGTCAGACTCTCGTCATGTACTAAGGATTCTTATTTCTATAAGAAATAAGAATCTTGACTCATTTTACTGCTACTTCAAGAAGAAGGTTAGTTGGGTTGGCAATCACCATAAAAACTTAAAAGCATTTTTGTTTACCTTTATATTGTTTGAATTAGTTAGGAACATGGTGAGTCTGTCTATTCCTAAGCCCCATCCACCAGTGGGAGGCAGGCCATATTCCAATGCAGTGCAAAATGCTTCATCGGCTGGTGGTGCTTCATCATCCCCAGCTGCACGGTCTTTTGCTTGTTGTTCAAAACGCTCCCTCTGTATCGCCGGGTCATTCAATTCAGTGTATGCATTGCATATTTCCTTCTTCATGACAAAGAGTTCAAACCTGAAGATAAATGTAGGTCATGTTATATAAAACAATCTATCAGCTTGAAAATCATACTAATCTTTTAATTTGAAAGTAGCTATTTGATTGTTTGTTATTCCTCTTTCACAGCTAAACTTTAAAGCCCAATCCGTAATTGGGTATGTATAAAAATGTATTGTATGTCAGTGTTGGGTGTAATTAGTTACTTTAATAAATAAATTATGTTTAACTAGCTTCTGCCCGCCTTCTGCTAGCCTTTTCTCGGATGAAAAGTACCCTGTGTGTTTATCCAGGGTATAAGCTATATCCATTTCAAATTTTCTTCCAGCCGTTGCAGCGTGAAAGAGTAACAAACGAATGCAGTAGGATACTCGCGTTAGTAGGATTAGTGGATAATATTATAGCTTCTGTCCGCGTCTTCGTCCACTTAGATTTCGATTATGGTTATTACCTCGAGAACTTTTAAATTTTCTGGGATATAAAGTAGCCTATGTGTTAAACAAGGGTATATAAGCTATCTCCATTTCAAATTTCATCCAGATCAGTCCAGCCATTGCAGCGTGAAGGAGTAACAAACTAACACACACACACAAACTTTCGCATTTATAATATTAGCAGGATGGAATAAACATATGACGTCGTTAAATTGCATATAATTGTAATTACAGTTGGCAAATAAATCATCATCGTCATCATCATCATCATCATCATCATCATCATCATCATCATCATCATCATATATAAACAGAAATACTTCAATCTAACAATGTAGTTTCACTAGATAAAAGTAAATGGTAATTCTAAAAAGTAAATAGTTACAAATTTCAATTAATCAAAGAAATGGTTATTTTAATAATAAATAATATTGTAACTGTTAATTACATTTTGTAATTGTAATTGTTAATTGAAAATACTTTTTGTAATTGGCAAAAGGAACATGTGGCGTTTAAGCTCTTTACCGATTAGCAGAAATTCGTTTTTTATTTTTTCAGTAAATTATGAACCAAAAAGATGTTTGCTTTTGAGACAAACCTCTATATAGGTATAGAGGCTAAGTAAAGCGTCATGGTTAAGTAGGCTTAACCATGACGAAACAAAAACCCATTATTGATTTAAAAAAAACCATGATTTTTATCAGAACAACTTTTCGAAAAAAAAAAGTTGTCAATTGTAATTGTTAATTTGTAATTCGATTACCTACGCTTGTAACCTGGGTAAGGACATAGAATACTTTCATCCCAGAAAATATACATCTCAAGGAAATAGCGATAAACGAATTCCATGCGGACGAAGCCGCAGGCAAATAGCTTATTAAAAAGAAGGGACCTAAAAGAATACGGACGTAACTTTGCACTAAAAAGATGTGAATCATGCAAGGTCGCAAATTCCTTCCTTATACACGACTTACTTACCTTACGCACACAGATAAACTAGGTAAGACAAAGGGCCGAGCCACAGCGCGAGTGACAGGCTTAGGTACGTGTGTGCGTGTGCACGCACCGCACACAGCAGTCACTTTGCTTCAGTCACATGCTTCACTCATGATTAGACGAGGTTACGTCCGTATTTTTTCTAGGTTCGTGTAAATAAGATAACTTTTTCGGGTACATGTGTTGCCTGGGACAACTGACGAGGTAACACAACATAGCCAGATTTTATTCCATCATGCAATATGTCAACATGCTCAGGAACTTTGTTGCACGATGTATCCAGACGTGTCAAGAGAAACCTGGCGAATTTACCTGACGTCTGCACAATTTGCTTTAGTTTACACACGGCTTTACAGTACAGAACTAAAACATGAATAATGATGTAGCATGGAAAAAATAAAAACATTAGGAATGTAAACGATTATGCGCAACAAGGTGTAATTGGGTGTAATTATTAGCTAAGTGATCAAAGGCTTATTGGAAAATTTGTATATCTTAGAATTTACAATGGTAAAGTAACCTTTCTGTAAGTCCAGGGATGTCCCTGTGGTATTTGGACAGTGGGCTCATGATTTGTGGATGATCCAGAATAAATGTTGGGTTAATGCATTTCTCTTCAAGAAACTCTCCAACCAGTTTATCAAGAAGTCTTGCTGTAGTTCTTGGTGGTGGGCACTCAACCTGTAAAGTAGGTGTTTAATTAAAATTATAACTAAAAAAACCTTTTTCATTACACATATTAATCATGATTAGCTTACAAGTTACAACTTAAAATGATATTCACATATTGAAAAGCCTATGTATTGAACTACAGCACCAGTTCCCCAACTTTTCTAGCGACAGAACCTTCTTCACAGAATAATTAACCTCATGGAAATTGGTATGAAAATATATTTTTTATAAAATATCAAGTGTTTCAAAACGCTTCTGTCACCAAAAAAGATGCTTTTGCGGCCCTTGCCTTACGGAGCCACAAGGCTTCGAAGAGCACTCTTTGAGAATGGCTAAACTACAGGTATATCAATATATATCAAGTTGCCTTATGTAATGGTTATCATTACTCATCAAAATGAAATACCTCATGCTTTTGACACAGTTCACTGAGTAGAGTGTTGGCTTCAACTGTTTCCAACTTATCAGCAGCTGGCAACTTCACTTTAAGGATGCTTTCCAATGAGGAAATCATGGGCACTCTAGCAAACGGTGGAGTGAAGTCAATTTCCACCTCTTCACCTTCGGGCCCATCAGGTTGGTATTTGACCTGCAATGGTTACAAAAGTATTCCTTTACTTTTTTAAATATTTAGCCAAGGCTGATATGTCCTAATCATATTCATATATTTTTTCTATTAGAGGTTATTGCGGCCACATTTATAGTTGTATGCTACTTACATCAAAAGTTTCTAAATATAGCTAAAAACCTTAGTCTTTTTTGAGGTTTCTATGTTTTGTTAAGAATTAGAAATATTTTTTAGTGTAGGTATATGCATAAGCAATATAGTCAGTTATATTTCATAATAACTAATTAGATTAGATTAAGTTGGCCCCAAACATTGGGATGAACCTGCTGTTTTCCCAGTTTCAACTTATAACTAAAGGCAAACAAGTTTACAAACCTTGTAAGTTCCATGTATGCTCTTTACCATTCCAGAGAGCATAGTTTCAGTCATGCTTATCAAATCATTGTAATCAGCATAAGCTATATAAAATTCGCATGTGGTAAATTCAGGATTATGCGTCATGTCAATGCCTTCATTTCGGAATTGTCTTCCTATTTCATAGACTCGATCGAGACCTCCAACAACCAGCATCTTGTGGTACAACTCTGGAGCTATCCTCATGAACAAGTCCATGTTCAGATCATTGTGATGTGTGATGAAAGGCTTTGCCACTGCACCACCAGCGATCATGTTCATCATTGGGGTCTCAATCTCCAGGAAGCCCATGTTGTCAAGGAACCGTCGGACATATGCAATGATCTTAGCTCTTGTGTAGAATGTTTGTCTTACCTGTTTTATTAAAATTAAAATGTGAATGTACTGTCATGAAATTGTGAAAAAATTAACATGTCAAAAAAGGTAGGTAGTATGTTGGTGGAACATTTGTACCTTTTTTGTGGTTTTAATTTTAACTAAGCCAGAATCAAGCATTAGTGAAACAATATTAGAAACACATTCTGCTTAGACAAATGGGCAGTTTACGAAAAAAGTAATCAGTATGTAGTTAAGGACTGAAAATAAGTTTTTTTTTGAAAACCACCTAAAAGCATTAATTTGTGGCATAAGAATAAACAATAACTACACGTAGAAGCGAAACTCCCGGCTCCGAACGCGCGCTCGGCGCGTTAAATACCTACCGCCTGGCGACACCTGAGGTGTCTAGTCAGTCAGGGGCGTCACAGACGGAATATACAGGGTGGAATCTAAGTCGTGATCACAATGATCACCTCTGTGGTCTACCCACGAATATGAACAACTTTCACTATGGGACCAACTCTGATATCAAGAAAAAAAAAACAGCTGCTTCATACATTTTGGTCGAGTAAATATTGAACTTTTCTATGAAACAGCTGATAATTTTTTCGGGATTTCAGAGTTGGTCCCATAGTGAAAGTTGTTCACATTTGTGGGAAGACCACAGAGGTGATCATTGTGATCACGACTTAGATTCCACCCTGTATAATTATGTATTAACCCAGATATTGTTATTGTGTCTTGAATAGGTTTTCGTATTTATGTTGATTTTTAGTGTTTATGGTTGAACTAAGATAGTGTTTTAAAAAGTGAACGACTATTTACGGCAAAATAATTAGAAATAGGTACCTAATTGATTGAATGAAGGAGTTTTGTTTGTTAAATAGTACACCCCTAGATGATGAATATAAAAAAAAACGGAAACATTAAAAACGAATGAATAGATAAGGATAGTATTTTGTAATAAAGCTTTTTCAACTTAATAAAAATTGAAATTAATGGTCCGGAAAGGAACGTAAAAAGATCCCAGACTATACTTTATACTTATTGAGGTTAAAAGGTTGTTTATTCATAGACTCATTTCTGCGTTTTATAGATGATTAATAGCTACATAAGCCATTCAATTTTCTGGAGGTAATCTTAATATCATCGAAAATATTATTACCTAATTTAACGTAAATGTAAAAAACTTATTTTGCAAAAATGTTCCCATGTTGAAGGATAACATAAATAACATTTCGTGACTAAACTTGAATAACACATCCATAAACCGATTAAATTATTTCACAAGTGACAGCCCTGACTTTGGGCGCGGAAGACAAAGGGTCGTAGCGGGGTGAAGGGGGAAGTAGGCATTAAAAACGCGGCATTTGGGGCCTCGGTAAAGGAGATTCGCTTCTACGTGTAGTTATTGTTTATTCTTATGTTTGTGGTTCCAAGTGCTAAATTAAGTAATGTACAGCAGCCTAGTTTTATCAATTTATGGGTGATTCCACGGGCGTTTCAAACGCCGTCAGTCCGCTGTCATAAATATTGAAAGAATGAGCTACACCAAGCACCTAACATTCACAGCTATACTGTTATCGTACTTCTTGCCACAATTGATCGAATTTTAAGTATATTACCGCCTATTTCTTAAATACTTACGACAGCGGACTGACGGCGGTTGAAACGCCTGTGGAATCACCCTTATCTCAAATAATAATTTCCGACAGTGTGGTTGCGAGCCATTACCGCCTAGGTCTTTGATTTTCATACAAAATGGACTCCCCTAGCGGGTTGGCGGCAATGAAAATGTTAATCAAATTTAAAAGTAAATATAGCTGTAAAAAGCCATGTTAAATTACCTTATCATTTAAAATAAGATCCAAGTATCTCTTTCTAAATCTAGTTTCTTTGTCTTTAAGGCCAAAGTGTAAATGAGGCAGCATATGCAGGCATGGAGAAAGCAGCTTGACAGATTGCGGTATAATAGACAGTTCTCCCTTCTTCGTCTTTCCAGGGTGACCCACACATCCAATGATGTCACCTCTTCTTAACTTGTCAGTGTCTGCGATGAACTTCTCTTCAGACTCATACATTTTGGCATTGGCCATTACCTTAAATGTATACAGCAATTAAATATCCTGCATCACTCATAGAAACACACATACTTATTATGGAAACATTACCTGAATTTTAACTCCTTCAGCCCTTAGATCATAAAATATCAATTTGGCCCCTGATTCTCTGATAGAATGAACTCTACCTGCTACACTTAGAGTTACATTATCAAGGACCTCACCGTCGTTCAAGTGGTTGTACTTATTGATAAACTCTTCCAACGATGTCGTAACATTGAATTTATGCGGGTAAGGGTGCTGGTCTTTCGGCCCTTCTTTGAGAGCGGCGACGGCCGCGCTCCGTAACTTGTAATACTCATTGGGGCTTATTTCTTCTTCCGAGGCCTTGGACGCCTTCTTTTCGCTGACGGCGATAGGCTGCTGAGCTACCTTTTCGGCCTTCTCTTTTAACTTCTGATCGGCTTTTAAACGACGTTTCAATTCACTGAAATTTTCAATAGAATAAAATTTGAAAATTCAACAAAACATAAAATAATTAATGAGTTGCTAACCGTTTGCTCACTGCAGTCGTCAAATTTGTGAATCGATTGACTGAAAATGTATTCCTCAGAGCCAATACCCCAGGCAAAACTAAGAGAGGCTTCGTGGCGAACATGACGGTTTTTCTTTGAAATGCCACACAATACTCACTTCTTGGACAATTTTTCACCTGCCGATTCAGCCATGACTCCTAATAATACTTGACTTAGGTTAATTTAGCGGGTTAATTAGCCCAATATAGTCAACAAGCTTAAAATATTGTAGGCTTATTTAACCTAAAAGTAGTATTCGAGCGAACGAACGCTGGCGCTGAGCGCTGACATGACATGACATGTCACCGCATGCTTTAAAAAAAGGAACACTTGACAGTCCGGACTGATGTTGCCAAGTGTAAAATCATGCTATTCGAGATAACTTTCATAATGCTGTCATTGAAAGTTAAACTTTCATACGTTAAAGGGGAAGTTTCAAACGTTAACGGGTTAACGTTTGAAACTTCCTTGTAATTCATAATTATTGTGGTTTTCTGACCCAACAATTTTTTCGCAGTTGCCAAATCGTTTTAAAGCTAAAGAAAATAATGTATTTTTCCACTTGCGTTTCTTTTTATTTAAAAAGTCCATGACATTCATTTTACTGGCAATATTTGTATTGACATCACAGCTGTTCGTTCGTTTCGCCTGTGGTCTAGGGGAAATTGTAATAATTTAATCTGAAAGTGAGTTACACTTTGGTCTTCGCTTGTATATACGAACACTGTCAAGTTATTAGTGCGACAAAATACCTAAAAAGCTATCTCTTTTGCATCTATGCAAACTACGTTAACGTATTTCATGTTTGTCAAATCTCATTTTATATCCTTTGCTATCTCGTGAATAATAGTGTTAGTAAGAAATAATGTGGTGATATTGAGTTTCTGCGTCTTACATCGAGTATTTGATTGCAGGTACAATCTTATGTAGACAGAATTGCTTAGATCATCTGTCTAAATCATCAGAATACTATGCCTCTTTTTGGTAAGTCACAGAAGAGCCCAGCGGAGCTTGTGCGATCTTTGAAAGATGCCGTGACTGCGTTGGAAAGAGGCGACAAGAAAGCAGAAAAGGCTCAGGAGGATGTGAGCAAAAATCTGGTATGTGTGGTGTGATTGACTAAGATCAAGTAGTACATATTTATTTGCATAGACTGCTGTCTGGTACTGAGGTGTTTGTTTGTGTTAGGTGTTGATAAAGAACATGCTGTACGGCACATCTGACGCGGAACCACAGACTGACATCATAGTGGCTCAGCTGGCTCAGGAGCTGTACAACACAAACTTGCTTCTGCTTCTTATTCAGGTGAAATAAAATTCATACATTGTAAGAAAACTTATAACAAAACCACAAATTTATAAATGAATTGTCAATTTTATTGTTTATGTTAACAAACTATTTATGTGTTTGGTTTTCATATCATATCAGTGTTAAATATTGGCGGTGTACTGATAATTAATTATCATGATTTGTTATCAACCATTAATTGGTTTGCTATTGCCTAGATTTGAATCCTAAATTATGTCTTAAGTGAAAATGAAAGCATTAATTTAGTTTTACAGTATCGAAGTTGCCATCCCCTGAGCTTATTATCAACCTAATCATTTGTAACTGCTTAACCTACGAGTGACAACTATTTTTAACTTAAGCTATGCTATGAGTACAAGTTGATTACAGCATTATTATTTACTTGACCCTGTAGGTATTATAAAGCTGGAGGTGTTATAGTATAATCAGGGTATTGTAAATATATAAAATACCTTTCATTAAATTTCATTAGATTTGTTTATGAAGCCTAGTTACTCTACATGGGCATTCTACTAAAATCATCACATTGTCAAAAGTTCTCTGCTCAAAACAAAAAGAATCTTATGTCAGTCAACCAAAGTCAAGTTACTTTGACAGATGTCCTAAATTTAGGACATTGGGCCTTACGAGGTTAAATTTATTTGGTGCGACATGGAGACTGTTTATAAATGTGGGTGAAATACGTTCTGCTTTTCTATTTCTGGAAAAAGGCATTTTTTCCCCCTGAAATGCCATTGCCGCGGCTTTCAAAAAGAGCATTGATGAATGAATATTATAATGCTAATAAAAATGCTAAACAATCACTAAAAATAAATTTTGTTATAATTTTAGAACCTAAACCGCATTGACTTTGAAGGAAAGAAGGATGTTGCACAGGTTTTTAACAATGTGCTCAGGCGTCAAATTGGAACTCGGTCCCCAACTGTTGAGTACATCTGCACAAAACCTGAGATTCTATTCACTTTAATGTCTGGGTATGTACATATGTTTCTTGAAGAATTTGAATAACTTAATTGAGGGAAAGCACAGAAACTGTCCATTGTCTAGATAGGTCATCGGGAAAGATTTGAAAAACACAAACATAGGATCAGTCAATCTTACATGGGTGGAAATAACCCTTTAGCTGGTGAATTTGGGCTAATTGAATAGATAGATCAGACAACTGGTGTCATGGTAGTAGAAATTGTAGAATCGTATCTAAAAATGCAAGATTTTTATAATTTCATTTATTTTTAGCAAGCAACTTTTTAAAGTATGACGTATCCTAAAATTTACATGCGCCAATATAAGGCAATTTAGGAAACAATATTAACATTAAATTGATTTGATCTATGTGTAACCTTTTTATTATTATTGCAATAACGCTTAATGTTTTGTAAGAAATAGGTACCTGAAATAAACCATAAATCCTTATATTCTGGAAAATGTAATTTAATTAATGTTACTATATTGTGCTGTAACATAGCAAAATTGCAAATTTAGAATGACTGTTGATATTTCACTTCCAGGTATGAACATCAAGAGATAGCGTCTAACTGTGGCACCATGTTGCGGGAATGTGCCAGATACGAGGCGTTGGCCAAGATAATGTTGTATTCAGACGATTTTTACAATTTCTTCCGTTATGTAGAAGTTTCCACTTTTGATATTGCCTCAGATGCCTTTTCTACTTTTAAGGTTTGTATTTTTTTAACTTCCTATCACCTTCATCCTATTATATTCCACATAACAACATGGAGAGTGGCCTAGATTTTTTCATTTACTTATTTAATAAATAAATAGGAGAAATCAATCACAGAAATGAAACTAGTCCCAAACTAAGTGCTAGGCTTGTACTATGGGTACTAGACTACAACGTCTACAACTGATTGCACTTTAGCTTGGTGCGAATGACATTGGAAACAACGTTTCGTTATACACAAAGAAAGTTGCTGAGTTTTATTTAAATTGCAGTCCAAATATGTCTGGATTTAAATATAAACTTAAAAAAAACAGTTTTACACAAAGCAAATTTATCGTACTTATTTTTTATTATTAATAAAAAAAAAATAGGTCATAGTATCAAAACGTAATATGCATGTAACGAAACAAGAGAGACTAGTTTAGTTATGCGACAACATTTTACCGCGTTATTAATTTGTAAGTAACTAACGTTAAAGTTTCATTTCATCCTGTGTGTTTTATTTTCAATAAGGTTCTGTTAAAATAAAAGAAACAAGTATGTACTTATTAAAATCTATTTTATTCGCCTAAAGAATAACAATTGAGGGGTACATATCTGAATATCGAAAGTTAATATATCTAAAGTTAAAATATCGAAGTCCAAAACATGAAAGTTGCAATATCGAACGTTTATTATGCCGATGATTGAAATATAGAACGTTCTTGTTGGGTATGTAATCAAATATCCAAAGTTGATTCATCTAAAGTTAAAATATCGATGTCCAAAACGATGTCCGAACGGCTTATATGCCGATGTTTAAAATATTGAACGTACTTGTTGGATATGTAATCAAATATCGAAAGTTGATACATCTAATGTTAAAAATCGAAGTCCAAAATGTCGAAAGTTGAAATGTCGAACGGTTATTGTAGTTGAATTATGAAAGTTAGGTACGACGACGAGCGTAGCGAGGAGTGTTAGGTTGAACTGCGATAATTTACCGACTGACAGACCTAAATAACTCAATCTGTTTATTGAGTATACATATGCTCAAGGCAATAAAAAAAAACATAACATCGAAGGCCAAGGCGTAGCGTAGCGATGCTCTGAACCTAACCTGACAGAGACAGTTTCGCATTAAACAGACTGGTTCGCTCGCTACGCTCTCTCGCTTCGCTGAAACATCTTTTTAGAAAACCGGCCTAGTGCGAGTTTGACTCGCTTGGAGAGGGTTCCGTCTCCACACCATATGCCTGAAATTTGGTACAAATATGTAAGTCGGTGACTGAAAGACGGATGCGTAACGTAAATAAATGAATTTAGAACGAGGGGGCTAAATAAGGAAATTAAAAAAAAATGTTTCGCTTACCTTGTTGTGTGACTAGTCAAATGAAAGGGTTTGTTGTGAGCATCTCAAATATATTTGTTTTATAACTTTAACATAAACAGTTTTGAAGTTATTTAAGAAAATACGCAGAAATCGACCATCTCTGAAACTATTGGCCCTAATATTTTGAAAAAAATACGGACAATAATTCTTTACCTATACATTACAAGCCAACCCGTCCTCCTTTTCCGATTACCGGCCAATTTCCATTCTCCCTTTCCTATCTAAAGTGTTGGAGCGACTGGTGCATCAGCAGTTATCTTCTTTCTTAAACCGGAACCTTCTCCTCAATTCCTTCCAATCCGGTTTCCGCCCTGGTCATAGTACGGCTACCGCTCTCGTTAAAATCTCGGACGACATTCGGGTGGGATTCGACAGTAAAAAACTGACTTTGCTGACATTGCTGGACTTTAGCAATGCATTTAATACTGTCGATTTTGACGTTTTGCTTGTCATTCTCCGCTCTCTTAACATATCTCCTGAGGTAATTGAATGGTTTCACAGTTATTTATTAGGTCGTCGGCAGCGAATAAAAGTGGAAGCTTCCCGATCTTCGTGGTGCAGTACGCTGGCCGGCGTACCGCAGGGCGGCGTGCTGTCTCCATTACTTTTTTCTATCTTCATTAATTCTATTACGGATAGCCTTCTTTCTTCATATCATCTTTATGCCGACGATCTACAAATTTACTCTCAGGGCACTCTTGGTGATCTCGATGCTGTCATTAGGGTTGCTAACGATGATTTGGTCCGGGTACTCGAATGGAGTAACAGTTACGGCCTCAAAGTGAACCCAGCTAAAACCCAAACTATTCTGATTGGCAGTCCTAAGTTTATTTCTCGTGTCGACTTTGATAATCTTCCGCCGGTGTATTTTGATGGTGTTCGTATACCATTTTCGCACCACGTAAAAAATCTGGGTGTAATCATGGACCGTACCTTTGCGTGGACCCCCCAAGTAAATGAGATCAGTAGGAGGATGTTTGCGACAGGTTGGTCTCTTAGGCGCCTCCGCAACTTTCTTCCTCGCGACTAAGATTGCGCTCGCTCAATCGTTACTTCTCCCTAGATTACCATAGATTATGCAGATGTGTGCTATCTTGATCTTTCTGAGGAGCAACTTAACAAGCTTGAGCGAATTCAAAATTTGTGTATTCAGTTCATATTTGTATGACCACGTCTCTACTTTCCGTTCGCAGCTCAAGTGGCTTCCAATTCGTCTTCGCCGGCACTATCACATTCTCAACCTTCTTTACAGCATTCTTTTCTTTCCGGCAACTCCCCACTATCTCAAGGAGCGTTTTAGTTTTTTTAATTCTGTGCGTTGCTCGGAAAAATGTATCTTAGCTGTTCCCTCTTCTTCTAAAGTTTACAATAACTCCTTTACATTTCAGGCTGTTAGGTAGTGGAACTCTCTTCCTTTGGAACTGAGACAGGCTAAATCACTTCCTATTTTTAAGAATCTTTTAAAACAACACCTTTTGTCACTTCGTTAGTTTGTTTTTTTTCTCCTTACCTTTTATTTTGTATTTATGTATTTCTAATTTACGTACCTATATGTATTTATTTAAGGGATATTCATATGTATTTTTAAATTGTTTAGTTCAGTTTGCACCGCCTGCCTATTTCTATTGTTTATATTTAACCATCTCTTCTTTGTAAGGTTGTCTGGAAGAGATCGCTATTTAGCGATAAGACCGCCTGTTGACTCACACTCACTCACATTTTAGTTTCTTGTATATTCGTTACTTGGTGTATGTGGTGTTTCAATAAAGTGTTTTGTATTGTATTGTATTGTACAAGAAAACCTATAACAAGTTTCAGTATTCAAAGTAACATAGGAAATTTTGTAAATGACGCGTCCGTCTTGGGGTCACTGACTTACATCTGTGTACCAAATTTCAACTCGATCGGTCCAGTAGTTTTGGTGCAAATCGGCTGTGACAGACGGACATACAGACGCACGAGTGATCCCATAAGGGTTCCCTTTTTCCTTTTGAGGTACGGAACCCTAAACAATGAGAAGAATCTGAAAATTCGATGTTCTAACCGTGTAGTGTTTCAGACGTAAGATAAGTCGACCGTTAGATTTTGTATCCTTCGATATTTTGGACTTCAAAATTTTAACTTTAGATATATATTAACTTTCGATATTCAGATATGTACCCCAATTGAGACTTATGTCTGAATCTGATTCATCTATTAACTCGCTAGATTCGTCATCTGGTTTTGACATGTTGATTTGTCATCTGATTTTAGCGTAATAATACAAATAAATGTGAATTATGACGGCATTAATGATGAAAAATAATATTTTTATCGATTCGAGTTTTAAACACTCCATCTCATAGTCTGTTTTATAGATTGGAGTTTTAAACACTCCACTTTACTAGCCTGTGATTTTGACTCATTCCATTTGCACCATGATATGTTTTAATCACTGTAGACAACGATATGTATACATACTTGAATAGAGAAATAAATACTTAAGTACAGTCGAGTTCATAAATATATATACACTTTAGTACTCTATTTAATGTCATGTTCAAAGTGCCATATACGAATTATCACAGCGATTAAAGTGACAAGGTACTAAAGTGTATACATATTTATGAACTCGACTGAACCAGGTATTTAGAAAAACATTGAATACTTGGACTGACCATACATATGTTGTAAGGCTGTAAAATATTGTTTGGAATAAATAAATAAATAATAATATGTTTGCACTTACCAGGAATAAAGTGGGTAGGGTCACTACTAGTTAGGCTATATTTTTGTATTCTTACTTTTTTTGCGTGTGGATGGTGTGGTACTATGGTTTGTTATGTATAATAACTTGCAGGAACTCCTTACCCGCCACAAAATGTTGTGCGCCGAGTTTTTAGAAGCGAACTACGACAAGGTATTCAGCCATTACCAGCGGCTGCTGAACTCGGAGAACTACGTGACGCGGCGGCAGAGCCTGAAGCTGCTGGGCGAGCTGCTGCTGGACCGGCACAACTTCTCCATCATGACGCGCTACATCACAAACCCCGACAACCTGAAGCTCATGATGAACATGCTCAAGGAGAAGTCGCGCAATATACAGTTCGAGGCTTTCCATGTTTTTAAGGTATGAGCATACATGTCGCCCTGCTTTTTAAGTCACTAAATTAAAGAAACGAAACGCGATGGGCTGTCTAAGAAGTCAAATCAACTACTTTTTTTTAAAGTTTTTGTGTATGAAATACTAAATGATGGTGTCACAGTTCCCTATTGCGAAATGGCACACTCTAAAAATCCATACAGGCAGAGCGGGAACTGGGAAGCACGTGCGTATCGTCATATTTGATAACAAATAAGACCAGAGGTTACAATTGTAGTCTTTTACAAGTTTTACTATAAAAAACGTTGCTCTCCGTCTGCCATGTGTCCGACAGTCTGAAAAGATTTTTTTTTCGATTTGGTTAAAACTCTCAGGCTGGAAATTGAAATAGTAGTAGTCTATAGCGGCCTGCATAAGGCCTCATCATTAAAAAAATCTTTATTTAGGCGGCGAAATCAAAGTCCGATATGTAACTCTCGCGAAAATTACACTTTTCGAGCTCCTGTTATAAAAGCATATACGTAATAATATTTGAAGAGCTATCCTTACACGATGTCATAATGTAATTATTTTTTTACCTTTGCTTTACTTGCATGGGAGGTACCCGAAAAAACGTTTCTTTCAAGATTTTATTTTATAACTTTGTTCGCGTAATTTAAATGTATAACTATGTCAAATTATAGCTTTTTAGCATTAAGAATCTTTGAGTGAAACCACGGACAGACGGACAGAGGGACAAGGCGAAACTATAAGTCGTATCGCTTAAAATCCGTTCGATTGACTTTTTAAAGCGCTATTTATAAGGGTTACCCTTATCAAGGGTTTTGGAATGGGTATTTCGAAAGGATTAACTATCCAAATCCGTTTCGTATAAGTTCTTTCAATATTGCTTTTAAAGCGCTATATTTTGAGGCATACCAATATCCCTTTAAAACCAGGGACCGGTCCGCTATCCCAATAAAGGGGTATCGAATGGATTTTATAAGGCTTTTGCTTAGGACAGACGTTTGATTTGCTTTTTAAAGCGCTATTTCTAAGGGTTACCCTTATATTTGGTTATGCAATAAGCGAGGATATCAATTTATTGCTGGCCATCTGAGCTTTAGCTCTTTAGGTTTCCCTTATGTGAATGGTTAGTTTAAACAAATAACCAAGTCATATATTTCTTCCAATGGGGTTATTCTTTTAGTGGGTTATACTTTGAGAGGTAAGTCTTTTAAAGGCTTTTATCGGGGAATGGGTGGTCGGGTCCCGGAAATTTATGGATCTTGAGATATTTTTGTAATTAGGAAGATTAACTTTTTGTTATTCTGTCTGGTAAGCCAGGAGACAGCAATATAGAGTTTCTTAGAAATAATGTTTAATATTTACTAATAACATGCTTAGGAGAAAACCCCTAAAATAGTGCCTAATATAGCCTTGTAATCGCCACAAAAACTGTTTGGTGGATTCGAATCCTCTAAAATGATAGTAATAAAGAGTTACCCAAGAGGCAGGAGATGGCAACGAGGTGTCTCAAAAAATTACATATATAGTCAAGGGTAAAAGTAAATATTCTTACGAAATTGCATAAATATCTATACATTAACTTGAATGCCATAGTAATAAGGTCTGTACATTTTTTGAGTCTTTGTGGTGCATATATTTTGGTACTTACTAGAAAATGACTTGGTAGCTTATCACAAGGTAAAATTTTCGTTACCAACTCTATTATTTGTCCGAAAACAATGCAATTCTACCTTATGACAATCCGGACCAATGGGACTTTTTTATAGGTAGTCAAATGATTACCATATTACTGTTAAAACAATAACTTTCACACGTTACAAATTAAGTTTGTGATTTAATTCCAGGTGTTCGTAGCCAATCCAAATAAACCAAAACCTATATTGGACATCCTGCTCCGGAATCAAGACAAGCTGGTAGATTTCCTGACCAAGTTCCATACAGACCGCTCCGAGGACGAGCAGTTCAACGACGAGAAGGCTTACCTTATAAAGCAAATCAAAGAGCTGAAGCCGTCCGAACACTAACATTCATGCATTTCTCCACCACCTTCCTCGACACGACATAGTTACAGATGCTATATATTTAACCGCTTCCAGGCGCGGGCGCGCGGCGCTGCGAGACTAGCTCAGATAAAGACATTGGAATTCGAAACGGAATTTACATTCGGTCTGTGATGAGTCAAGGAAGAAACTATATTTGTGCTACGAGCAAATTAACATTTTTAATAAAGATTTGTAGGGTTTAATGTTATTTTAATGGTTTGACTTATGTCTTTTGTAAGTTGTTTAAACCATTTCTAGCTTTATGACGTGTTAGTGACATTGCCAGAATTACAGTCGATTGCAATAGTTTGTCACGTAAGAGCGCTCCGGACGGGCGCTGTGCCGAAACAATAATGATTCTTATGGATATAAAATAGGCAGGTACTAGCTACTTACCAAATTTGTATTTTGCAGCGTTTAGGAGTGATTTGATATGCAAGACAGAAACAAAAATATCTAGTATTAAATGTTTTGTATGTGTTATAACGCCGATAGGGCCACCGTTAATTAGTAGGAACCCAAGATCTATGGTATAGGACAAGATTTGTATGTGACATTTTTGAGAATAGTTTGTTTTTTTAAGTTTCTTTTGTATTCTAGATCAGAAGTATAAATTGTTGAACATGAAGTATATTTTATATATGTATTGTGAGTATAGGATGTATAATTGATCCATACTTATAACATTTCTTTGATGTCAGAAACTTTATTTATATTTCATAAATGCTTAGTAGTCATTTGGATGTTTTAATAAGACACGTTAAATTTTCAGATCTCTTTAGTATTTTGTTTACAAGTTGTGAGAGATGTACTCAGCCATTCCGGTGCGATAGCCGTCGTATAGAACGTCTCTTCAACAGCGTCGTATTTTCCTTTTCTACAGACTTGGTTGTTTCTTTGTCCGCATCTGTGTTCATTTGCCTGCAGCGCCTCGGGTACCTAGTGCGTACCACAAACTTATTGCGTTTTGCCGAAGCCTGTGCTTTCATACCAATGGCTGAATACATTTTCTAAAAGTTGCATAAACTGTCCTAATTTTGACATACCTAATGTAAAATGATTTTATTTTGTCAGCATCATTAATGCAGTTACATTCTATCAAAACTGAATAAATTAAGATATTTATATCACTTTTATATACATTATTTTCATCATTTCCGTTAGGTTCCCATCGGGTTAAAAATGTGGTACTAGCGAAGTAAGCGAAAATAGTATTTGAAACTTTCATGGCGCAAGAGTAGCAGTTTGGATAAAGTTAAGGCGATAGAGGGGCTCGTGTAGAGTTTACTACAACCTTTAATTTAACTTGAGGTTTTAATCCAGTTCCCGTTGTTATAGCAATGGTCTGAAATTTGCAGTAGGTACATGTGTAAACTCCATGACAAGGCATTACTGCGGTGTTTAGGAGCCGATTTGATGATGGAGTCGAAAGGTGGCAACAGCAGCGATCTTCCCCAACCGTAGTTCCGTAGTGTGACTGTGGTTAACTTTATTTATCCGTAGTCAAACCAACACCCTTTCCCAATTTGCATCAGTTTAACCGACTATAAAAAAGGATGAGGTTCTTATTTAGTGACTGCCCCACGGCACAACTATGCAGCACAGTTTTTTTGCCCATTGTCTTACGGCGTAGTTCTACTGACCAATGATTTCTATTTCGAAATCAAATTTAGCAGAGTCGCTTCGCGGAGCTCCTATTTCCGAGTGCTTCGCTCCTTTGGGCTAGCTGAAGAACCAGCACCTACCTCGTGTTTATGATGTGCTGGTGTGACGACGGATCGGGTAAAATTATCAGATAAATAAAATTAATCATAGTCACAATGATGTGACTACGGGTAGATTCGCTTTATGGCCTCAGCTACTACCTCGGGTAGTCCAGACTCTGGACTCCCCGCGGTAGACCACAGGGTTCAACAGTTTTTTTTTATCATACGACGCTGTAAAAAACGGGGGCGTTATATAATATAATAGGGCGTAGGAATTTTATAAAATGTCGGAATCCACTTGAGAGCTAATCTTTTTAACAATGGTATTGTTTCTATTGTAAACTCCAACCGCGAATGATCAGCGCCTCTATTCTAGGCAGTAAAAACAATACCGTATTTGACCTGTTACGGCCGAGTAAAAAATAATTCCAAAACAGGTCAAATACGATATCGTTTGTACCGCCTAGAATAGAGGCCCATTGCAAAATTGAACGAAATAAATAACACAAGAATTCATTTGAATAGCGACTTCGCTGCCTAAGGTTAAAGGTACAAATTGAAATAAAAAGTACATTCGCTACAATACTTTTTGAAATTGAGAACGGTACCCACCTAGTCTGTTGTGTTAGCAACAGTGAGGTACAGTATAGTTTCTTGTTCCGTCATTACAAGTTGTATTAGCTTAGGCGGCAAAGTCGCTATTCAAATGGAATATTCTGTTATTTATTTCCTTTAACTTTGCACAGATCATTTGCGGTTGGAGTTAACAATAGAAACAATATCATTGTTTCAAAGATTAACTTTCAAGTAGATTCCGACATTTAATAAAATCTACTATACTTAATCTTAAATCCCCATGCGGTGAAGATGCGCCTACAACGATTGGGCAGTTTAAACCGATCGGGATATGAGGGTAGGATGGGGTGATGGTTGCCACACGGTTGCCACTTGCGAATACTGTACCTAATTCCACCCGTCACCACATCAAACTCTATTGCCCAATACATATGATTATATTACGGAACGAGTAGTTAGGTAAATCAGTTTCCCTAATGCGTTAATTCCGCTTATTTTTCCCCATTTGCGATTTTCCTCCCTCACATTTTACCCAATTCATCATTTTAACCAAACGCATTTATTACATTGTAGCTTTTTCCTATTCACACGTTCCCCATTTCAAAAATCAGTTTCACATAGTCGACAGAGCTGCCCTGCCGTGGAGATCCAATTTCTGGATTCTTTGGCCCTTAGGGCCTGCTGCAAAACTAACATAATCCTAGACATCTTATTACAATAGGAAAATTTGCGACTGGGAAATATTCAAAATTGAAAAATGAGATTAGATAAAATTATGAATGGGAAGAAATTTGACTGAAAAATTTGCTACACGGATATATTGGGTTTGGACTACGCGTACCGTTAGAAAACTGTTGCTTTTTTCTTCGTTCTGCATGCGGAGGACTGCTGAAATCTAAGAATATAATTTAATGTAGACGTAAGCGATCGTGCGCGCACGAATCAGTTACATCCACGTTGACAGGCTTCTAACTACAGTCGTTAGTGCAACAACAACCCCACTTGCACGCAACTAAGCTAACCCTTATGAGCTGAGTTGAGCCGCAGTTGAATTTCATTTCAATAATCAAGGAAAACGAAAAACTAGCTTATATCAAAAGATAAGATAAAAGAAAAAAAAGATGTTTATTCAGTAAGTAGGCCGCACGGGCACTTTTACAAGTCAAAAATCTACCAGCGCTTCGCAAGAGACAACTGCTGAGAAGAAACGCCACATGAAACTCAACAGGCAGTCGTTTTAGTCGTTTTGTTGTTGTTTTGTATTCCGTAAAACGGGCTAAATAGGAATTAAGGGGTATGTAGGGACACAACCCAAAATAGGTCATAACTTGTTACAAAAAAGAACAAGTATTAAATGGACAATAACGTTACGTCTATTGGAAATAATTTCAGTCTTATAAATTAGTAACATGCTTAATTTCAGGTCGTGTCCCTACTTACCCCTTAATTCCTATTTACCCCGTGTTACGGTACAGATGTAGTGAAATATCCTTTCACATCGTCTCGGAAATGTTCGTATTTGTCATGCTACTTCAGTCTGACTCAGTACCCATCAAGACAACTTGGGGGAACATCGCATCGCGAGAGTGATAATCGATATAGAGTGGTTAATACCAGATATTTTTTTGTTAATTAAGATTAAGTTTGTTTTTAGTTCTTTTTAATAGTCATGCCGAAAGCATTAAGACCTGGGAAACGTTTAGATCGACAAGCCTGTGAAATTATTTTCAACATTTTTTTATATTTCTCGTTTGCCTACACCTAATTTCTATATATTTGATCGTGGTGGTTTAACATCTCGGTGTGATATACTTCAAACTCGTGGTTTGACATTTGACACTGATAACTAAAGTACTCTATTTAAAACAAACATATCACTTAATAATTCAATAATTCATAAACACGCCGGCATCATTCGGAAGTAGACGTGAGTTCCGAGTTATCACGATGTGAAAGGATTATTCACTAGATCTGTACCTAACTATCAATCGTTAACCTTTCATGTTATGTATGTGAATCGACAATCAGTTTTTAATGCTAATTAATCTCATTTATATCAAAAATAATAAAGACTAAATAATTACGAGTAAACGGATAAGTCGTAAATCGTAAATACTTTTTTCGGAGTTTTTTAGGAAAATATAGATAAAGGATCGTAAGTTCTTTTGTTTTACGCTTATCAGATTTATTGAGCTTAAGGATCATCTATGAATTTATCCATTTAAGCACTAGAAAAAAAAATCGAAGATAAGTAAGTAAAATGAAAAACGGAACACATACAAGGGAGCGCCCACACCGAAGCTTAAAATACGCTAACGCAACGTTTACGCATTGACGCGCCCACCGCGTCACGTTTTTAACGCGCATTTTACGCCGACCGTTGTGGCCACGTCTGCAAGAACGCCATCATGTACAGAGTAAAAAGACCTTCGGTGCTGTACTTCTGTCTTACTCGCTCTCATACGCTCATAGTGCGAGTGTATTTTCTTGTCGACTACGGAATCCTAAACAACCACTCTTTTCTTTTTGAAAATTCATCCAGCTTAATCGGGAATAGAATCGGTCAAATATGGCAAAAAATTAACAAGTCGAACGGGTTTATGACGGGGGTTGTGGTTATGGTTAGAGATCATTTATCTGTAAATAAAATACACCTATAAACATCAAACAATGAAGTATTTAAAAATAAAAGTCAGACTGCTCTTCCGGGGTTCGGTAAACTTCGGTATGCATGCAGAAAAACACGGAATCGGTAACATTTGCTAGGCAACCACCCACCAATTAACACGCAGAATTCATGCCCAACGTGTGGTTTGCTGCATGGTTACCGACCCGTGGGGGAGAGCTAAGTCTCCTTTGCATAGAACTAGCTATTTCCAATATTTAATCAAGGTAGTTCTTATCTCTCGATAGGTAAGTAAGATTTATTCAAGGACCTAAAAAAAATACGGACGTAACGTTGCACTAAAAAGGTGTGAAGCACGTAGACCGCACTTTCGGTTGTTATACACCACTTACCGCATGCACACAGATATACTAGATAAGACAACGCGCCGAGCCACAGCACAAGTCTGTGGATTTATTGTGGTAAATAAAACAATGAAACAGCAGTTCGTTACAGTTAAAATGATTTTATTAGACACAAGCATAATGTAACCCACTGTACAGCATGTATGATAGTAGCTCAATATTTCATATCACGAACTTTCGAAGGAGGATACATATTTACAAGCATATCTAGAACAATTCGAGTGCAGTAATCCAACTAACTGCCATATATTCATTGCAATATTGCGATCTTTACGATGGATGTGACAAAACAAGAAGCTTATTGGATTCTTTGGAACTGATCGTGTCATTACAATTACAGTGCACATGGCATGTGTCATAAAACACGAGTCGATATTTTTAATATACAATTTTAGGGTTTGTCAGTTTTCTCAATCAACTCAAGAGAGATTTTACTTTGGTTCTCTTCCCTTGTTCATAGTGATTTATAAAATTATAACTGAGAGGCATTTTGAGCCCGATTCAAAAACCCGGCTAAGAAGTATTGATTACCACCAATGGAATACCTAAGATTATTATTTAAGATTATTATAGCAATGTTATTCAGATGGAAAGAGATTGGAAAATCTTAATCGATGAAACCTCACAGTACCCTTATCAGTAGCGCAATTTAGGTGTTCAGAAGGAGTCACAAATTTCATAAATACATTGCATACTGATACCGGGACCGTTACCGTGAACGTCTATAATATGTACACGTTAATACTAAATACTCCGTATTATAATTTAGAAACAAGAAAGGAAAGAGATACAACATGCCTAATAATAATAGACATTTTAAATTACTAAAGTGCGGTTCCTAATAATATAATCTAAAATCTTTCTTAGTATCATCCTTACTATTCTATGTCCAGAATGAAAAAGGTAGTCTCAATGAAAAAATAGAAGAAATAATAAACAAATCACAGTTGACTTATGACCAGAAAAATCCAATGGAATTTAATAAGTAAATCAGTCTTTTATCAAAATATTTTTTCTACATGTCTTTAGCTTAATTTGGTTTTTATTCACCGATAATGATAAACATCAGGAGAAAAGAAGTCAATATCACAATACCACATTAATATTTAATAAATAAGGGAGAGAAATTGGGAACGAATTTGCTGGGATACAAATCTTTTTCCACGCAAAAATATCAATAAATATCAGTATATTTTTAAGCTGTGTGATTTCAATCCCACTTTATAGATCCAGAGCGATCCGCCAGCAACCTTGCTTGATCGAACAGAGGCAGTTACAGTAGTGGGAAGGACGAAAAGTGACTTGTAAAAAGTTGATCTGCCATGCCGGGGGGCGCGACAGAGTCTTTCTAATCATACTTATTGAGTCTGTGTTGATCGAGTTGATTTTTTTACAGAGTGCGTATATCTATACTATTATTCATATTCATAAAATTTAAAGGGTACATACAAGGCCATACAAGTATTCTACTACAAGTACAGCACCCTTGGTGTGCGAGTCCGACTCACGCTTGACCGGTTTTGATTGTACCCAGCCTGTCAAGTTCCGCCTGGGCAGATTAACTCTTTTATAGGTCACTTTTCGTCCTTGTTCCCACTAAACTGGGATCTGCTGGTACTCGACCAGGTAGTGTTGACGACGGTGCGCTTTGGGTCAATAAGCTTATATAAAATATTGGGAATTTTGATTTGTTTTTTTTTTCAGGTACCTGATTTAATTTTAGCAGTCAATAATTTAGATAAGAATAGCCTTACGAGTTTAATATAGGCCATTTGACCACTGCGGCCTGCTACGATTTATGACAGTATATAGAGAAAATAAATAAATAAAGTGAACACATTTATAAAAACTTATATTTTATATGATGGTTAATTAATCGGATTTTGTCAAAAAATTGCCTAAAAATTGGGAACTAAAAGGATAAATCTAGTCAGAGATGTGTCAACATGTATGGAAGTGTTGGACATAAATTAGGTTTAACAGCTTAGATCCGATGTGTAATTTTGAGACACGTCCAACTCTTTTTTGTCAAGCTATACTTTTAAATCCGTTAATTTAATTTACAGCAATAATTTATAAATAACGGTATCAGCAAAAACAATTTTACGAAAACGTTTGAATTGGCAATTTAAATGGCAACAAATATAATGAGCACCAAAATTATCTTCGAGACCCAACAATAGTAAACGATCACCAAATTAGGTTAGGTTAGGTTTTGGTGATCATTTATATTTTCGGCAGTAAAAAGTGTATTTTTGGCGTTATATTTTACTATATCTGGTGATCCGTTAAACATAAGCCATATAAATTACCGTCTTAACTACCTATGCACTTTATATTACAGTCCAGTATCAGTAATTTTTCTATGAAGATGTTTATATCCGTAGTCCGTACATTTTACGAAAAACTACACTCTTTTTCACCTAAGAAGAGTCCTGTGACAGCCGTATTTCGTAATTTTAATCACTTACTATACTGACATGTGAGGTATTTAAACATTGGCGAATAATTATTTAAGTTCCTGAACGGCGTCGCTAGGTGTGTACCAGTGTATTTTTTATGTAAAGTTAAAGAAACAAGTTTAATACGTGTTTAAATGAGCTGTCGCAAGACTCATCTTAGGTGAAAAAAAGAGTGTAATTTAAAAGTACGTAGCAAATATTCCAGGTAAAGTATCTTGAGAGAACTAAGAATCTTCGATCAACAATTACCAACTAGATAACGGGTCAGCGCAAAAAATACTTCTTGGGTACTAACGACTCACTTGCGGCGTGAGGTCTTAATTTCGATTAGTTCTGTTGACAGACAGCCAATGTCAACACGCATCAAAATGCCACAATGTTGCAAAAATAATTATCGAAAACGAAATGTATCGGTCGGAGAGTCTTACTTTCGGTAACTACATGTAGATTATTTTATTTTCAAACTTTACCCTAACAATTAATGCCATAATTCCAACAAAATAACAATTATTGAAACATTAGCTAAGAATGTTTGGCCAAGGTCGGCCAATATACTCACAAACTTGTTTAACGGAACATTAGATGAATGGAGTGGTTTTTTATTATTGTACCACTATTACGCCTCTATTCTAGGCAGTAAAATCCAAATCGTATTTGACTTGTTATGGTATTGTTTTCAACTCTGCTGCCATTACTATCAAGTAAATAAGAGCTATTAAAACGTTGACAATACGATAACAGGTCCAAGATGATTTGGTTTTGGTGTTGAATAGAGGCCCTGGTATGTAGGTATTTTGTAACCAGAACAGCGAGCGTTTTCCATCAGCGGCCTTTTTAGAGTTCCGACGTCAAACTAGGAACCCTTATAGTTCTGCTATGTCCGTTTTGTCTGTCTGTTTATAAGTCTCACAAATTTTCCTCAGAAACTATCAAAGTTACAAAATCGAAATTCTGTGTACATATAGATATTATATTTATACTGCGGACTAAGATCAATTATGAAATAAATATAAAAAAAGCGGCCAAGTGCGAGTCGGACTCCCCCATGAAGGGTTCCGTGAAAGGTAAATTGCGGTTTACGATTTATGACGTATTATAAAAAACTACTTACTAGATCTCGTTCAAACCAATTTTCGGTGGAAGTTTGCATGGTAATGTACACACATTTTACCACTTTGGAAGTGTCTCTCGCGCAAACTATTCAGTTTAGAAAAAAATTATATGAGACACTTCAATATCATTTTTAAAGACCTATCCATAGACGTCCTACCTATAACACGTAGGGGTTTGATGAATTTTTTTTTAGTTTGTTTTAGGTGTGGGGGACACGCAATTTTTTTTTATATTTTTGTTTGATAATCTAAATGCGGTTGACAGAATAAATCTGCTTACCAAGTTTCAACAGTATAGTTCTTATAGTTTCGGAAAAAAGTGGCTGTAACATACAGACGGACAGACGGACAGACCGACATGACGAATCCATAAGGGTTCCGTTTTTTGCCTAGAACGGTCCTCCCGTATATGTAATGCAAGGGTGATGTCACTTGTTGTTCTGCGAAATAGTTAGTTGTGTATGTAGTAACGGCGACGGTACCCTACACTGCGCATGATCTGACACGCTTTTGCCTATTTCTTTTCGTATTCGACTCCCTATTATCTACCGGAATTTTACTTTAAAAAATTATATAGTATAATTCTGGTGTGCGTTGTTCTTCTCCAAAACGGATTGACCGATTTTGATTAACTTTTTTTGTATAAGTACTTGTCACCTGGATGATTCTTAGCTATAGTTGAACATAAGTAATCTTAACTAAAAAACTTTTACGTACCTATTTACATTAATTTTAAATTCAATGCGACTCCATACCTCTGCTAGTCAAATTCGAAGAAGCAAAGTGAATAGATAAAAAACGATGTAACTCGCAGCGCAACAACGGGGAAAAGTACTTTAATTTTTGCACTATAAGATTATACATAGATTTTATTTAACATACGTTTTTTCGTTTGTAACTTTTGTAAGTAGCAGATGTCATTTTTTGACGGGTTCATGTTATTAGACGAATAGTCGTAGGTATGAGATCAAATTTTGAAGATTTGTAACTTTATTACTAAGTACCATGGTTGTTATTAGGTTGAACTTAAAACTGTTTTGAAACGTTTGTCTCGGTTCGTTAGTGAACAAATGCAACTGACGCATAGATTCACGCGGACAGAATTTAGCTTTGATTTTGTATGGGACTGGTTATCTAGTTGAATATTGTTGATCGAAGCTAAGAATATTCATTATTAACAGATCAATTCACTGCTACCATAATTATGTAGCACTCAACAGTTACTGTGTCAGGTTCTTGTAAACATAGTCCAAAATTCAAACCCAAAACCTGTATTTATTTTACACAAACGTATACTTTCATTTACTCATTTAATCCATTCGCGCCACGTCACCTCGGTCGATAAGATACGATTAGGTTGAAGAGTAATCAATTCGTCTACAACAGAACATAAACGAAAGCTTGAACTTCATAAAAAAACATAACTTACTGGAAGATCCACTTTTCCTACTCGTCACATACTTTCAAGTTTATATATTGACTTTTTCTCCCTACGATTTAATAAAACAATTTACTTTCTTTTCTTTTCTATTCTAATTGCGGACCGATATGCATACTTTATGTTATCTTATCACATAATTTGCATTAAAAAAAAACGGAAATGTATACAGACAAAATAGTTCGTATCAACAAAATAATTCTAATTAATATAATTAAATGTCTTGACTTTTGAATTTCCACGACTAAATGCAAAACAAATAGATAAGCTACAACATAGTTCAGAAAACCGGGGTAAGTTTTCGTATTCGATCACAACATGGTAGAGTCAAAACACATTAAAAATTACTGAAGACATCATCAAGCAGGGCACGTTAAACAATTATTAAAAGTCTGCATTACATAATATGCATTAGTCTTAACGCAAATATTTTAGTCAATATATTTTCCATCGAAACTTATTTCAGATTTAATTCGGACTTAAAAATTTGCTTAGAGATCACTCGTGTTCTTTACTTATTAGAAAGTTGAACCGGTTGGGCGTTTGTCTTAGCTCATGATGATGAGTTGGCCGGTGTTGTTGGCGTACACGAGCCCCTGGCCGGGTTGCGGCGCCCAGCGCAGGCAGTTCAGGCTGGTGAAGCCCTGCTCCCAGTTCTGTTCCAACTCCTTGATGGGCGACAAGCCCGTGCGGCTCGCACTATCTGCACGATCAAACAAATACATCTCATCTCTTGTTTTATTGAAATAAATAGCCGTCGCGTGGTATCATATCGCAAGTCCGAGGTTTTGTTTCCCAACTGTTGTCCAAAATTCATAAGTTAGAAAATACTTTTTATTATGATACGTAATAATAGTTTACATGGTTTGTTTGTATCTCTGAGAACTCAGCTGAGGCCCCGCGTGCGGGTGGCGCGCCGTGTTAGTGACTCACCCCGCGGCTCCAGCCGGTAGAGCAGCGCGAACACATTGTTCCGCGCGTGCGGCAGCGTGGTGAAGCGGCGCGAGCCGAGCCCCACGGCCAGGTGGCGCGCCGTGTTAGTGACTCACCCCGCGGCTCGAGTCGGTAGATCAGCGCGAACACGTTGTTCCGCGCGTGCGGCAGCGTGGTGAAGCGGCGCGAGCCGAGCCCCACGGCCAGGTGGCGCGCCGTGTTAGTGACTCACCCCGCGGCTCCAGCCGGTAGAGCAGCGCGAACACATTGTTCCGCGCGTGCGGCAGCGTGGTGAAGCGGCGCGAGCCGAGCCCCACGGCCAGGTGGCGCGCCGTGTTAGTGACTCACCCCGCGGCTCGAGTCGGTAGATCAGCGCGAACACGTTGTTCCGCGCGTGCGGCAGCGTGGTGAAGCGGCGCGAGCCGAGCCCCACGGCCAGGTGGCGCGCCGTGTTAGTGACTCACCCCGCGGCTCGAGTCGGTAGATCAGCGCGAACACGTTGTTCCGCGCGTGCGGCAGCGTGGTGAAGCGGCGCGAGCCGAGCCCCACGGCCAGGTGGCGCGCCGTGTTAGTGACTCACCCCGCGGCTCGAGTCGGTAGATCAGCGCGAACACGTTGTTACGCGCGTGCGGCAGCGTGGTGAAGCGGCGCGAGCCGAGCCCCACGGCCAGGTGGCGCGCCGTGTTAGTGACTCACCCCGCGGCTCGAGTCGGTAGATCAGCGCGAACACGGTGTTCCGCGCGTGCGGCAGCGTGGTGAAGCGGCGCGAGCCGAGCCCCACGGCCAGGTGGCGCGCCGTGTTAGTGACTCTCCCCGCGGCTCGAGTCGGTAGAGGAGCGCGAACACGTTGTTCCGCGCGTGCGGCAGCGTGGTGAAGCGGCGCGAGCCGAGTCCCACGGCCAGGTGGCGCGCCGTGTTAGTGACTCACCCCGCGGCTCGAGTCGGTAGAGGAGCGCGAACACGTTGTTCCGCGCGTGCGGCAGCGTGGTGAAGCGGCGCGAGCCGAGCCCCACGGCCAGGTGGCGCGCCGTGGGTGACAGCGCAACCGACACGGCGCTCTGTTCCAACACCGCCGTGTGCAGGCACTGCCCTAGACGCGCCCATTCCAGCGAGTATACGCCTGAACACACGATAGATTTTTTTGGAGAGGTATTGTTAAGTTAAACTACCCATTTCAGCTATTCCTCTGATAACTTGATCTCGAGTGATTCGAAAAGAGCTCCAGTGTGAATAGCATTTAAAATGAGATATTATATGAAGCTAAACAAAACGGTGACTTATTTAGCCTATAGCAGATATTAGATAGACGCGGAGCCCGTTGGATCCGTAAAGACGCTAAAGGTAAAGGACGCTAAAGGCTTTATAGCGGCTAGCCGAAATATCATTTATCGCTTATAAAACAATCAAACAACTTAAACGATTTGTATCCGTGGTCGCCGTCTAGAACAAAGATTAAACCTCAACTACGAGTATATGTCTGGCTCGCCTTCCCCCGGGCCGTACCTACTTCATCATTTTCACCACCAATCTCAAACTCACCGAGCCAGTGGTTAGTGTTCCTCAGACGAGGCACCGGCAGTAACGCTACGAGCAGCCGTCCATCTTTCGATATGTCAATGCTGGCGTCATTGTGGATTCTGCATCTTTGCACAACCACGTTCTTGCCACCTGAACAAACATATACAGTTAATCACACTTGACTTGGCAGTTTTTGCCAAATATTGGTCACATTTGTCATACCGAATAAAAGAGTTGCAACCTTTAACACCCAAGTAAAGTGCCACCATAAGATTGACATAGTATACTTGTCCTAAAGCTGTGAATTTGTTGAATTTTCGGCCAGTAGGCTCAATTGCCTTAATTTTTATTGCTTCTCGCTGTGTGCCTTTTCGTTGCGAACTAGTTAGCGGAAGACGAAAAAAAGGCGCAAGCAAGTTGTGTTACCAGTCCTGGGTATCAAAAGCAACACAGTTCACTGAATACTAGTGAACCTTATTGCAAGATTCAGATTAGTTTATATATGGACAGTTAAGTATGAAGCTAGCTAAAAGGCACACTTGCCGTTTTACGCAATGTTAACAGGCCCTCTATTCTACTGGGTAAACCATATTGCTTTTTACATGTTATTGTTAAGCCCCGTTATCAAGCGCTCAGTTTGGTGGCTGACGTCACAATAGGGTAGTTTGGGGAGTAAATGGAACGGTGTTAATTAACACGACAACCTAGTCTATTGGTGTACAACGGATATTTTTTTTATAATTAGGCATTCACGATATAAATTACTTATAAGTTAATTGTCAATTGATTAATTTATCGACGTTGTTCTTTCGTTAACTGACTCTCTGTAACAGATCAGAAGTTATTTTAAATGACCTGCGGTTAGGCTACGTTTTCTAGCAAAATATATCCACTTCAAAAAGGAAAAGCATTTTTCCACTTCGACAGATGTTATTTGCGCATATTTGAAAAGCTTGCGGGATTTCTAACGGTTGCTTGGATTTATTTCTAGGTAGGTCGAGGTCGAGGTCGTCACACAGCTTTCCAGTAGAGAGCACTCAACGCTTTTCATAAGAAATTTTATCTAAATAGTTAATGCCTTCGTAACAGACAATAGCTTCATTTGAAAATTACTTTTCTGCATGACGCGATCCAGACGAATCCTGCACAAGGTCCTAAGAAGAAAAGCGATTAAAAAATTGTACGCTACGGTAAAAGCCAGGTTACTCTATGGCATACTGTCAGCAATATCGGGCGTGTCGCCGGTGGTGAAGTCCCAGGCCTGCACGCGGTGCGAGGGCGCGGGCAGCGCCTCGGAGATGATGCCGGCGTCCAGCAGCCCCGCCATGCCGCTCAGCCGCCGCGGGCCCGCACCCGGCGCGCCCGGCCCGTCGCCCGCGCTCTCCTCCTCCACCGCCATCGCGTTCTGAAATACACCACCACGCCTCACACTCACTCATCTTCTCAACCCGTACTGAGTACCGACACCATTATATTGATAACAGCTCCACCAACATAATCAGCACCCACCCTATAGCTAGTAATACAACTAATTCAGCGTGTAAAAGAATTAAATCATGCATTAAAGGGTTAACTTTTGTTTAAGTCGATATTTTTATTTTCATCGATACTACTAATGAAATCTTTAAATTATTCTTTATCATCTCTCCTGGTCGGAGTGAGGATTTCTATCTCTAACACTACCATGTTTTGCTCGTTACTAGACTATGGAAGAATTCTTCAGCTATTACGAAATAACTCTGACTTTATTCAACTCGATTTTAAATAGTGCTAGGAATAAATTGAGACTCTTTATTTTTGTATGACAAGAATAAACATAAAGTAAATTCGTGGCAATACCATTCTTGGGTCGATCAACTATTCTTTGTACACTATTTTTTTCAAGTTTGTAAGGCTTTTAAGTATAAACTAAATGGGTTTTCTTTAAAATATTGCATGTTTTTATTACACAGAAAAACAGTGAATTCTATGACCCTGTAGATATATTTAATAAACCACTAAAATTTCTTCTTTCACTGATAACTTGATGGACCATGTTGTCCCCAGTTTTGTATGAAAATAGTGGTGTGTCCCCTAAGTTACCAGTAGCTAGCAAAATGTTATTCTGATTTGGATAGCTTATTTTCACTTGTACTGACAATGAATCTATTGATTAAAAATATAGTTTATACCGGGCTTTGGTTTAACAGTGTTGTATAATTCTGGGGTCCTAGTGAAAAAGGGAACAAGTCGACTTAACTCGTAATAAAAAAGGGTATATACATGAGAGTATACTAGACTTAAACCCTTTTTCACTTGATCTTCATAAGACTTATACCCTTTTTCACTAGGACCCTAGAATTAAGACATACTTAAATGTACAAAGAATAGTTGATTGACCATCTTACACTTTGTTAACTCACCTCTCAGTCGAAATGTAAAGTAGAAGGTTTAAACTCGGATAAAAGTATGACGCTCGTGCAGACTACACATTTTGGAATGCAAATGATCTCTTTCATCTCTTGGTTGAAAATCCATTATTACTTCTCGAGTTACATTATTCATTTTTAGTGTCGTTTTTCGAAGGGGTTTCATAGGAGGCGTTTAAATAGCTTGGTACATACAGTTTATGTTGGCCTATTTTGATATATCGCACTTTAATGTATTGTAATTTCGTAGCCGAAATAGAGTGTTAAGATTACCTGGGCCAGTATTATCGGTTGCAAGTATTCGTGGATCCGCGGCAGCCGCTGCGGGCTGGGGCTCGGGGCCTCGGCGCTGGCGCTGAGGTCGCCGGCCTGCAGGAGCGGCACGGACGCGCTGCTGAGCACGGGGTGGTACGCGCCGGCGTCCTCGGGCGCCACCGGCTCGGAGCGCGCCGGCAGGACGTGTGGTCGGTACGTCGCAAAAGGCCTCCTGTTACCTAACTCCGAACCATTCTGCAGAGGAGACCTGATTCCTGGCTGATTATCTGCATTGTTCGACTGCAACGCGAACATTTCCCGCACTGAAGAAGGGGAGTATAAGCGAATCGTCTGCAAACGTCTAAAGCGATTTCTAGCCGCAGTTCTCAACCTTAGCGCCTGCATGTGAGCCAACCGAATGAGGTGAACCCTCTGTTCGAACTCGGTCATCACCTCGGATCGTGGCGATTCTTGACCGGGACTCGCTGTAGGGGGAGCGTTGGACGGCCCGGCGACTGGTTCGTCGTTCGGCGGTCTGTTTTTTGGAGTGACCATTCCGGCGGGAATTACTCTGCTTGGCAAGAAGCGCAAAGATGGGATCCTATGGCTAGAGATCGGGGGAAAGATTCTTTTCTTCGTTATTGGATGTGCACTTGGATTGGTCCTATGAAGTGCTTTCAGTCTTCTGCTTTCCATGTATAAATCTCGTCTGTTTCTGGCAGTTGCAGAGTTATTTCTATTCGCAGCCGCTATTTGGACAGCGAGCCGGTTACTCCACCGTTGTGCTGCTGCAGAAAGTGATGGCGGCGAATTATCTTGGGTACGATTTTCTTCTTTTGCCACACACTGTGAAGTGCAGGGCATTGCAGATTCTGCGGCTGGAAGATCATCATTTACGTTTTGAATGTCCGTTTGAATCCGATTTGTTTCAGAATCCGTTTCACCTGGCAGCGTCGGATTGCTAGGCGACATCACTTCGTCTGGCCCGTCAACGTTAACTGGTCCAGAGTGATCAACGTTTTGAATACGAACTACGTTTAGCGAATCAACGCGCTGCCCTGTGGGTCCAGGATTATTTCCTGACCTCGCATTGTTTCTATTCGTCATTAACATCAGGCAAGTCAAAGCTAAGGCTTTCTTCAGGGTACGCAACATGTTTATTATAAGCTGGCTCAGGCCACGTTCTTCAAGGCACATCATCATCATGTTGAACATAACCGACAATACTTGCATTGCTCGCATTCGAATTTCGTGCCTGGTGGCGCTTATTTCAATGGTTCGAGCGAAATCTCTGCGAGACCTATTGTGGAGATACCGATGAACGAGCCGATTCGCGGCCGGGTTCCGCGAGCGCCTGCGCATCTCATCTTCTGGCCGCCATCTGTAACTCGCCTGCAGGCGCCTCCTAATGGCTTGAGTAACGCGCATGCTCGAAACCCTAGCTGTAGTAGGGCGACGGGCGCCAGCTTGGCGTGTATCAACATTACTTTCTGGCGGAGTGTTGTGTTCACCCTGTGTAACATTGCTCGCTTCAGGAGTTGTTGGAGCATCGCGTCTTTCAAACAGATTCCTGTCATCATGCCTCTGGGGCGGTCTAGCAGTTCTTGAGGAAGAGCGCGTTATATTGTCGGACATTTCAGACAAAAACATACATCGTTCAAGTAGAGATCTCGTGTAATAACTAGGCAAATCTTGTCTTCCTGTTTCCCTATGAAGCATTAGTATACGCCTGCGTAAGTTTTCCCACATTGTTCGTAGTTCCCGCATAGTAGTTCTGTTGCCACGTAGCCAAATATTTGTAAGAAGAATGGTATGTTTTTGTAAAGCATTAACGCCGGACCTTACTTTTCTGTACGCTTCATCAGGGGGAACCACGCATCCTCTCGTCCAGAAGTTATCCCTGCTTGTAGACGGCCGGTTGGCGTTGAAGTCGGTAGAACTGCTTTCACCTCTATTTTCTGGCTGCGACGCTTCTCTAGTGGTAGAACTGCTTTGACTTCTATTTTCTGGCTGCGACACATCTCTAGGGGGCGCAGAATTATTCTCAGTAGGGGTACTCGATTGGGTTCGTACACGAAATCTACTATTCGTGGAAGACACATTGATTCCCCCATTGTCCTGCGCAGGAGTTTCATTCCGAGAGTCTGCGTCTAATTCGAATGTCATCCTACTAGCCACCAGAGCGGCCACTCTTTCATTGGAAGCCGTATCTGCAGAACGTGCAGAATTTCTAGGATTATCTTCTCGATACGTGGAGTTTCTGGTCCTAAAAATGTTGACTTCCAAGGACTGATCGCTGTCCGAGTCAGAACTAGAAGATACAAAATCTCGGCGAAGGCTGAACAGGCGCACCCGCGGCCGCGTGCGCGCCCGGCTCGTGCCCTCGCTGTCGTCGGAGTGAGCGCGCGACGCGCCTCCTCGCCGCGGGATGCTGCGCTCCACGCTCGCTAGCGTAGATAGCGACATGTTAGTTATTAGGTTTAATAATCTAGTTCCAGAATCTCTAAGAATGTCACGTATTAAGTCGAGGCTCTCGTTGATCGCTTGCGCGTCTACAGGCGCCGTAACGGGGCTCATTTGCGTCGATGAATTGGTCATCGTAGGTCTTTGGGCAGTATTTCCTCCGGATGTAGAGGGCCCGCTTTCGAAGGGCGGAGTAGCTGGCCGCAGGGTGGTGACGCGCCAGGTCGTAGTGGACGATGCGTCCGAAGACGTGGACGCACTTTCACTTTGTACTGCATTCGACATATGAGCAACGAGCGAAGAGTTACGCCTACGCTGCGCGAAACTCTGGAACGATGACGTAAATATGCTAGTGCGAGATGAGTTGGCATTAGAAGAAGATGATTGAGGTCCATCCGTGAAGGTTACTCGGTTAGTCCGTGACGCACCCCCCGCTGAAGAAAAAGGATTTGGCAGTAGACGAGTTGTGCGTTCATTTTGGTCTATCGTTCTAAATGATCTTCCTGATCTGTCAATTAGAGGCTGAAAGGCTGACGTTCGCGATCCAAAAATTGAAAATTCTTGCTGGGGTGAATCTTGGCGGCTTTGATTTCTGGAAATAAGCAAATAAGAATTCTATCACTGTAGAAATATTGTTCTAAACATTAAAAGAGTAATTAAACATTAAAAGAAAGCTATATACTAGTTTGGGTTACCTTGGGTTGCTATCAAATGACAGGACATCGAGATTAAGAAGGCGGCTGCTATTGCTTTCGCCGTCACCGATTTCAGCACTATCCTGCCGACCGGACGTGCTCGCGGCAGGTTGAGCTGTGTTAATTCATAAGCCTTCATTTAATATTTAATTTACAGCAGCTAGACCGAAGACTAACACGTCAGTTGTACGATTTTGGCAATAGATTTGACCAGCCATCAGTGCTATCAGACCAGAGACATTAAATATTAACATATGTAGGAGTACATATCTGATGTGGCAAGATTATAAAACATTTCTAGGTTAGGCGGCAGTGAATATGATTATATTGTAAAATATGTTAATATGTCTCTGCCTACCCCTCTGGGAAACAGGCGTGATGCAATGTATGTAAATATGTTTGCCAATCGTTTGATTGCTTTAGGCAACATACCGGCGATCGCTGTTTCATTTAATTAGAATACGAACAGTATTAAATATTAACTATAGGTACATTATTTTCCGCATTAGCATTTTTTCTTACGTTTTTGGTAAGAGTGGATCTGTAAAAGTGAGAACCTCAGTAGCATAAAAGAAAGGGTTACCGTCGTCGTTGGCGGCAGAGGTGGAGGGACGAGCGTTGCGCGTCCAGGCTGTAGGCGAGAGGTCTGTTTCCATGGGGTCGGTACCCCGGTCAATCTAACAGCCAGATTTATTATTCAGCGTGATTTAAAAACAAGATGTGTTTACAGAGTCCGTAGAATTGTTTACGTTATAGTCTATGTGGTTATTTGTACGATTTTTTACATTATTTTTACAATTCTACAAACTCAGACATAAGTATATTTATTATTTTAATAATTCATGTATGTATAGCTTGACAAGAAATATAACGGTCCTGGGTTTGCGTCGCTAAAACCGCATGTTTTGCAAGTAATGTTAGTCTTAGCGAGACACATTAGAACTCACGCTAGAAAATAAATTGTACAAGTATTTTTGAAAGAAAAATGTAAGGGTCGCGTCATCGAAATCGATAAGGACTATACATACAGTGGTGTCCACATAATAACTAGGAACGCTTGCGATTTTCCCATAAAATTGCCTACAAATATGACTTTTACATTTTGGCCACCAATTAACGCTGGGTGTACTTACAAACAAACGTTTTAATTCAACGTATTTTTATTTTTGTTGTGTGTAAAAATAGTAAAACATACAAGCGTCAATTTTTGTGTGATTAAATTAAAAACCCTGAGTAAACAAAACAAATGCTAAAACATGGTACACTTGACCATTCGGGCTCGCGCTGATTCGATTCGAAATCGAATTCAAATGGGAATACAATGATGCTGACTGTGCGGCGATCAGAACCCTCGGTGCGCGAGTCCGACTCGCACTCGACCGGTTTTCTGGGTATCCCTTCATTTTTCATAAATTCATTTGCACTAATTTCATTTGCCATAATGGTCACTGGCCATAACCTTCATTTTCCCTAATACCACATACCATAATTTTTGAATGCCATAATAGTCTAGTGTCATAATGTTCAACCTCCCTAATATCAGATACCATAATAACTATTTCAATAATATTTACTTTCTATAATGTTCATAATACCTAATATTATAGGCCTTAACACTTCATTTGCCATAATTTCGGAAAAAAAGCAGACCCAGACTGTATCATTGTGTTTCAGTGGGTATAATTAAGTAGGTACTGGTACAATCTGGATTACGTACTACTATTTTAATAACTTACCTGTTCTAACCTATCTACTGTAAGGAAGGTCTCCCGTTAGGTACGACGACGAGCGAAGCGAGGAGGAGTGTTAGGTAAAACTGCGACCTTACAGCCAGACCCGATTTTTTTATAGTACTATACTTACGACACCACAAAGAAGATAATATACGCATTCTGAATAATTTATGGCACATAATTATTATGGCGTTTAAAATTATAGCATACAATTTTACAACACTTGATAATAGGGAAAATGAAAAGTATGGCAAACGTATAGTTATGGCACCTAACAATTATGTCGAGTAAAAATATACAAAATGATCATTATGGCACATGATTCGTTATGACATATAGAATTATGTCATATGAAATTCGGGCAAATGAAATTATTGCAGATGAAATTCGGTCAAACGATAGAGAACCCGTTTTCTGTAATAAGTGTTGCACTGTATTGATTTTTTGGCATTATCAGGCTAAACTTCACAAAAAATCACGGAACACGCAGCTTTGTGCCGAGAAACCGTGCCCAATATAAGACATCAATACCACTAAAATTCCGAAACATGGCCATTATCCAGGACCCGTATATTTCTTTTCAGGCTATACATTGTTAGTATAATAATTCAGTAGGTATTTATGCACTTAAATTAAAAAGGAATCCAATAAAAAATGACTCTTACCGTATTTGGCGGCGGCGGTGTATTGGTAAGTCTGTGGCGCACCATAAATAACCTCTGATAATTCCTAACAAGGCTGTCGTATCTTTGCACTAAGTTCTGGTACGAGTTAACAATCATGTCTTGTGCAGTGCCCGGGCTTTCCTGAGGCCGGCCGCCACCTGGACCGTCGCTGGGATCGAGCCTGCTTCTAGAACCCGGCACAACACTCGGCCCCATAACTAAGTTTTGCGGCAGCATAGTGTTGCCAGTCGCTCCCGCCGGCCACAACGATATCCCAGTTATGAGCTTGTAACCCAGTGCATCAAAGGCCACATACCTGAAACACAACAAGGCAAATATCGCTTAAGCTCGAAACAATAGCCGATTTCCTTCGTAATATTTATTTATGTATTTAGGTATTTATATATAGTTGTCTAGTAGCCATAGTAAAAGCTTTAGAGCTTAGTTTGGGGCTAGGTTAATTCGTGTGGGATTGTCCCCCCTGATATTTATTATTATTATTTATAAAAACATGATTAAAGTGCGTTTTAATATATATCTGTTTGCTGGCCCAGCAGGACATATTTGAAACCATATGATTTATGCAAATAAAATTACCTACTCTATTTTATTCTATTCTATTTATATCCATGTAACAGATAAGGCAAGGTTCATACGATCTTTTTATCGAATTTAGAATATAGGTACTAAACGCGAAACTTTTTTTTTTAACCTCTAGGGAAAATTATTGTATATAACTCCATATTGCAAAACCTAACAGAATAAAATGTCTAACAGTCTGTTTAAAATCCAATCATGACTTCAAAACATAAAGTGCAACAGAAATAAATAAATGGATACACATTAAAAATGAAACAGGCTTTAATCACAACACATTATTAACATCACTAGTTTAGATCTGTAAACACAGATTGAAAAAACTAATATTATTGTTAGAATAAAAAACAAACTAAATATATTACCTTACTTTCTCATTGACATTGTTTGTTGATACCCTGGTGAATGGGGCAGGCTGACTCCAGTCCCAGAAGTAGAGTTCATTGGATGTGGCTATCACGAGCAGCTGCTCCCGAGGGTGAAAAGCAATGGAAGCTATCACTGTCTCATTGCGAACATTCCACACTTCACTACCTCCCTGTATAAAAAAATATACCTTTCAAATTCTACTGAAAATATAAATGTGAAAATTTGTGCAGAAATTGATACATAAAGAGGAATTCAGACCTTAGATTAGAATGTAGGGTATCATTATTCCAAAGAATGAAGTTCAACAGATAATAATGTAAGATGAGTGGTACATGGACCAAGTTGCAGGCAAATGTTAATGTTTATGTAACTGAACTCTACGTCAGTTAATTACCTACACATGCCAATAACAAATTGTGACTAAGTGATAAGGTTCCCTTTTCATACAATGTTAGAGGAAACATAAATATGTTTAGGATTGTTTAATTGTATTAATCTAAATTACAGGACTCTGTCGCTTCTTGAGAGCATTAGCCTGGATATTGCTACAACACATGGTGGTCATTGAAGTTCCTTAGAAATATGAAAATTGCTCATAACTTTGAAGGAACTTGTTTACTGTATGTGAGTCATTTGTTGGTACAGCTACAAAATGGTCTCAAAAATATTTTAACAAAAGTCTTCTGTATGAAACTTAAGAGGTGTATGAATCTCAATGATATTTTATACAAAGCTGACTACAGAAAACCAATTCCTGAGTACTGGTTCAACTAGTACTTACACTGGAGATATCCCAGACTCTGACTTGTCCACCAAGACAGCCAGAACCAATAAGTTGTGGATGGGAGGGGTGGAAAGCGATGCACCAAGGTGTGCGTGGATGTCCCTTTAGAATCCTCACATGTTTACCGGTAGCCAGTTCAGATACATACACATTGTGATTTCCATGTGTAGATGCCACTTTAGTGCTAAAAAATACGTTTGGAAAGTGTTTTATTAATTGCTAAATTGCAATGCGCAATTGAAATTACAGTGAGGACCAAAGAGTTGGGCATGCTGACTGACATAATTAAAATTACGTAAAGAAACTCTGTTGTGTGACAAAAATTTGTCATACACCAGACACATTTGTGTGTGGACACATTTTGTCACACAAACAAATTTATTCGCCTTCATTGTTTGTATGGTTAACAATGCTTAACTATTTGCTAATTGTGTTGCTTTTTGGTCCTCACCCATTAACAAACCCACTTACCCATCAGGGCTGAAAACCATAAGAAAAGTTGATCTTGGGTAACCAGGCAAATCACAAGACTGAAAAAATTAAACAATAGCATTATAGCAAAAATGAGCATCAAACCATATTAATAGGCATATAATAAATTATTGATAATTATTTTCATACTCTTATATTAAGAGGTTTCTGCACAAGGATATCTTCAGCAATGTTTTCAAGCACTGTCTTGTTGGATGGGCCTTGTAGAGGATCAACGCCTTGCTCCCTAAAATGCCAACTACGGGTGACATTGCCCACACTCTGAATCTCTTCAATTGGTTCATTCTTGCATCCGAGCCATTCATTGTCAATAATTGGGTCCATTGTTCTAAAAGAAATATACAAATGATAATAAGCAAACCTATATTGATATACCTAAGTGCCATTAGTAAAATGATAATAAGAAATATGCATGTATATTATTAAAATTACATTAAATATACCTGCTTTATAATGATTTAATGGTACTTAAGAGTGTGCAGTTCATCTGTAAATTAAAAAAATATTTTTATTTACTTTCAACTTCAAAGATATGATTTTGAAACACCATACATGCAAGGTAGGTATAATAGATCAATAGTTATTTACACCCATTCTCTCTGCCCCATGCAGTCTATGTCTTATGTAAGTTGTACAAATAACAGTTGATATTACATAGTTTAAGCTGACTGATTTGTACGGTTACGTGAAGGTTTATCTTAATAGCCTAGAGCTCCCTATTAAGCGCTTCCGACAACCGGGCGGGCCATATTGGAATGTAAAATGTCAACAGGTTATTCTTTCTTACAAATAGGAGGAATAATTCTTATTTTCTTTAAAGAATTGATGTCATGATCAAGCCGACCATCGATCTGGTAATAGCGGCTGCAGTTTTATAGTTATACAACCTGCTCGTACTATAAAATAATTGAATAGACACAGTAACTCTTACTTGGATCATGATGCGGTCTCAATATCCTTTAATAACACTAAACATTAGGTTTGTTAAAAATAATTGATTTACAGTTGTTATCTGGAAGTTTACACAAATAACCACAAATTCTACGACTTAAAAATCCATAACAGCAACAATCCGAATGCACACAGCTGCGAACTGTCAAAACGCAGAGTTCGAAAACCTTTGCCGCTGTAAACGACGCTGAATGACTAAAAGGGAAAAGGTTTTTCAACCGTCATAAAAGAAGCATAAAAGTGAGATACTGGATTTTACTTGGTGAAATGAAACTTTCGTTAAAGATTTTTGCACCTAAAATGTAGATTTTTAGTTATAAGGTTAGTATTTATACTACTACTACTATAATACTTTACACATGCAATGCAAGTTGACCAACTTAATAAAAACACTATTCAGTTGGTCAACTTGCATTGCATGTGTGAAGTATTTTTAATCTGTTCAAACTAAGCACTTAAGCACTGAGGCTACTGAGGCCCTACTTTGAAATTCGAAGTTCGAAGTTACGTTAGCTTCATCCCTGTCACTCGTCATTCGAGACTAAATCGAGAGAAAGGGATGAAGGTAACGTAATTTCGAACTTCGAATTTTAAAGTAGGGCCTCTGCAGAGGCCCTACTACTACTTTTAAAATCGAAGTTCGAAGTTGCGTTAGCTTCATCCCTGTCACTCGTCATTCGAGACTCATTGAGTCTGGAGAGAGAAAAGGAATGGTGAATTCCAAATGAGGATTGCATGCTCATGGTCCAGTTTCACGAGCAACTTTTACTGGCAATATTTGTAGCCGGCAACAATGCCGGTAACAATACTGTTTCACTCTTATTACTTGCGATAGAATGAGAGGTCCATTGATTGTCGCCCGATATTGCTGAAATAATTGGCCCGTATAAGTGTCATTGATTATAAGTACCTACTTTTTTTTTGGATATAGAATAGTGTCTATAATGTATTTATGAATACAAGAAAATGCGGAAAACCATAGGAAAAAAGCTACGCCATTACAAACATTCGGGACCTACTCCGCAAACCTTCGACCTCAGCGTCGGGCTCGGGGGAACCACTTTCTGGTTTGCGACTGCTCCGGCCCTTCGGTAAGACCAGCCCCTCTGCCCTTGGTTAACGCTATAAGGCACTTCATGCTCACCTCCACAACTTCGGATTTTTGGTCGTCCACGGCGACCAGCCTCAGCCGCTTCGGCTCGCATGCGTGCCTGATACTGATAGCGTTACGGCAGGCGGGGGCTGCTCTACCTTCGCGCCTCCGAGCTTTTATATACACTCTAGGGGTAGGGCAGACAAGTACCACAAAGAATTGGGGTTGACAGATTCGGTTCTGTTACTTTAATATGACTATCATAATCATCTAGTTTTCATACAATATTACTACATAACTAAGCAAATGGAACGCACCGTTTCTATTGCCGACAAATGTTATTCCGATTGCATACTTGTATTATTTTATGTTAATCTTTATCATTTTTTTTCTCGGTAACTATACGTTTCCGCAACTTGAAACTTTGTGAAGTTGTTACTTATCATCAGATCTCTCCAAAAAAAAAAAAAACCTCGACCTCGATGACACTTATTGTACATATGAGCTTGGTGACACTTGAGTCGCTTAACTTCAAACTCGGGTAAAAGGGTAAAAATCTAGTTTTGTTACAATTTTATATCGTCGGTCTAGATGTGACACCACGTAACTATTTTTTTTTGGTAAAATGAGATTTTGATGCAGAAAGTTTCAAATAGTATTTCCGGTGTTAACTCGTAAATGTCTCCTGCGTTATAATTGATTTTGACGGAAAAAAACGACTAGAAGTGACACCTCGTAACAAGCATTCAACTGGTGTAACCTCGTAAGATCTACGTGAAACCTTGGTAATATTATCACGGAACAACTTTGTTAAGGTGGGACCTCGTAACTAAAAAGCAGTTTTTGGTCTCTCCTGAAAAGTTTCTCACTTTGCATATACGAGTTGTCACATCTAGACCGACGATATCGGTTAAGTATAATTTCGTGGGGTTTTTGAGAAAAATGCAATTAAAATCAATATTTTATCAAAATCAGATAAATCCATATAACAGTTTTTTTCAAATGTAGGCAAGTCCATGGTCTAATAAAACAAGAGGCCCTACTTTGAAATTCGAAGTTCGAAGTTACGATAGCTTCATCCCTTTCTCTCGATTTAGTCTCGAATGACGAGTGACAGGGATGGAGCTACCTAGTAGGGCCTAAGTTCTTCTCTTCCGAAAAGGGACACTTTCTACGTCATCACAAAGTTGCCACTTGATTAACCACTACCCTAAAATAAGGAAAAAAAAATATTTTAGGTTAGTGTACGATTTTATTTCAAAAATATATATATCACGAATAATATAAGTCACGAGCATAATTTACATTATTTATTTTCATTTAATGTTTTATTTAAATATTGTGTAACGATTTATGCATGAAAATAACTAACAGGGTTTTTTTAAAACATAAAGGTTACATTGCAAAGTGGAATTACAACCTAATACTACAGGCATCACCGGATTCACCAGATCAAACTGGCCGGTTACAAATTTGTCAACTTGATGTTTCCCGTCATACTATTCGAACCTATGGGAATATCATATTCCGCTCTCGCTCGGTATCATGACGCTAATGACACGCCAATGTTTTTCAAACTGTCGCGGTAAAAGTTGTTGATGACTTTTTTTTGTAAAATGTAAAATGGTTAAATGCTCTATTAAAAGCTGTAAGAGCAGAAAGGGTAGGACACAGTCGGTTTCTATACTTTTCCACCAAAATAATCGCTCGCCGAGGAGTGGTTGCTATATTGCGGGCCTAAAACCACGGTTAAATATGGTGAGTAGTATTTTATGTACCTAAATGAGAGGAAGCGCCTAATAAAAAAGCGCTTATCAATATTCAAGTTCTCATAATCCATAGCCCTAATATTTAGAACTTATTTTTTATTTTGTTACGAGTAAAGTCGTATATTTACCATTAAACGTTCAACATTTAAGTGCCGGTGGTCACAGCACATTGCTCGTAGAACTTATACCCGTACCTACGAGGGGCGGCTGAAAAGTAATCTACCTAACAATGAAACAAAAGACTGTCGTGGCTAATTTTTTTTTATTTTTCGATATAGTCCCCTGCTAGTAAAATGCACTTATTAAATTTTTCAAATATTGAATTTAAACCATTAAAAAAAAAACTTTCGGTTTGTCGTCAAAAAAGTCAGTAACCGCAGCCTTCATTTCGTCATCGGTCATAAACCTTCGTCCCCTGAGGTCTTTCTTGAGAAGTCTAAACAGAAAATAGTCACAGGGGGCTAAATCTGGACTATAAGGGGGGTGGTCAATGGTTTCGAAGCCATTGTCTTTAATTGCTAGCTTCGTTGTGCGGGCGGTATGCACTGGTGCGTTATCGTGCAAAATCAGAATACCTTTGTTTAGTTTACCTCGCCGTTTTTCTTTTATTGTCTCTCTTAGTTGGTATAGTAAGTTTGAGTAATAATCAGCATTCATTGTAGTTTTCTTCGGTAAATAATCTATGAGCAAAATCCCTTCTGTGTCCCAAAAGATTGTAGCCATAAGTTTACCTGCCGATGGACAGACCTTGAATTTCCGAGGCGGCTTCTCATCCTTAAATTTCCACTGTAACGACTCTTGCTTACTTTCCGGGTCCCATTGTCGAATCCAAGTCTCATCACATGTTACAATTCTAGAAATTATTTCTTCCTCTTTCCCTCGACTCATCTCCAAAAACTCTTCGCAACATTTGACACGCCTCTCCATGTCAAATGCAGTCAACATTCTGGGGACCCAACGTGCACTAACCTTGGACATGTTCAAATGCTCATGAATTATTTCATTGACTCGCTCTTTACTGACGCCCACATCTCTAGCTATCTCCCACTGCTTCACTCGTCGGTCCTCTAATATATTTTTTTTCACCCTGGCTACATTTTCATCGGTGACGGCCGAAACTGGTCTTCCGCTACGAGGATCATCTTCCAGACTCTCACGACCTAACTTAAACTGCTTTGACCAAAACTTTATAACAAATTCGGAAGAACACAAACTGCCAAACACACGTAACATACGCTGTCTGGTCTCCGAAGGCGTATTCCCTTCTTTAGTCAAAAACTTAATCACCGCACGCTGCTCGATTTTATCCATTTTCACTTTTTCTACCGACATGTTTGAAACAATTGTAGGAGACAAATAAACGTGATGCAATAAACAAATGAATGTAATACATTTTGAAAATAGAATAACAAACGAATATAAATCCATACCAGCCAGCATTATTTTTGTATATATTTCTGACCAAGGAGATTACTTATCAGCCGCCCCTCGTACGTCAAAACGCAGCAACACGTCTTTACCTTTATTTTTATAGAGTACAGGAAATGGTCAAAACGTAAAACCTATATACAATGATAGTTTTAAGTTAATATATACGAGATTATATTTTAAAATTACCCCGATTTTAAAGTTTGGAAATTTTCGGTAGACGGATATGACGTAGTACGTGTCCAATCACGTGACCACTGGTTCTCGGAAGAGAATACCAGGCGAAGTATATTATTGTACCATGGGCAAGTCCATCCAAGCCAATCAGCGAAAGAAGTTTGTTCAACATGGCTGTCAGTTGACGTAAACTCTGCGACGGTAAATCTGTAGCTCCCACATTTATTGTGTATTTTGTTTATAATAAATAACGAGTTCCAATGAATAATCCCATTGATATTGTGCCACCAAGCAAAGCCCGCAAACGGCCTAATATAAAAGATCGCCATAAGAAGCAGGAAACTGTAAAAAATCGGTAAGTTTTAAATACCTATTAAGCGTCCTTTGAAAAATCATGAGTTGACACTAGTGTTGTGCTAGCCATTATCGATGTAAGAATTTTATACTATTGCATATTTCATGAACTTTACTTTCCGATCAGGCTTGTGTAGGTATACAGGAGAATAAGTCAACATTTTTTTTAAAGATTTGAACGTAATTTAGCCAGTTACAAATAAGTACCTAATACCAAAGAGAATTTAAACAGGATAGTACTCACTCCACAGTCAGTACCTAGTACCTACCATCACATAAAACTAATTATCGCCGCCGGCACCTATAGGGTGATGGAACCAGTAATGGACAAGGCACCAATAATGGACACTGGATTCTTATTTTACAGAAGATAAGGGTTATTCATTTGTTTTGCAACAATAAATTTAGGACCGTATGAAATCAGAATTAAGAGTATAGTGTCCATTACTGGTGCCTGTCAGCTAGAAGTGTCCATCATTGATGCCGTCACCCTGGTACGACTAATTATTTTAGATTAAGGCATTTATTTCAATCTATGTTTAGTGATATGATTTTGCCACAACCACAGCCCTTATCGTATTTGTTTTTCAAATCTAGATAAATCCAGGTCTGTTAAATCAAAATTATACAAATCCACACTGAGTTTTTTCAAAGATAGATAAATTGCAATCGATTATTTCAAATGAAGGTAAATCCAATCAAAATTGTATTTTTTGTAGAGAATGGATGATTTTAATGCAGAATTTGCCGAACAGGACAGCTTTCTTAAAAGCTTTAGCCGTAATAAAAAAATGCTGCCTTTGAAATCACCGAATTAACCTTAATATCACTTTTTGCAATTATCTCCCAAGTGGTTAGAGTGCATTTACCCGACTTTGAAGTTTAGCGACTCACTTATTGTACATATCGTCGCTGGAAAGGCAAAACTACTAAAGCGCCATTTTGGTCAAAATGAGTTATATATACAGTACGACTGCTTTTTTTTTTCTGCGTCGTTTGGTCTGGGTCTCGTAGCGATCGGAGCATGTTTTTGGCGCTTTAGTAGTGAAAATTGGGTCAAAATTTCAATAATTTCTTAGGATTTTTTACTAACATCCGACTCATTTAGACATATTTTTGAATAGTTGGCGGTTAAGTATTGTGCTTGCTGTATCTAGCCGTTTCAAGCTTTATTAGTAATTTTAGATAACATAACTGAGGATACTCGGTGGTGATTATGTAAATTTCGCTTGTAGTACATACTAAATGAAATGTATTTTAGTCAATAACGTTTACGCAATAACCGTCAGTTGTAGTAATTTAGTATTTTTTCTCTTTTGAAATCATGTGAAGTCATGTTTGTTAGTAAATAATCTTATAGCAGGAATCGACGATTGTGGCGCTTTAGTATTTTTACCTTACTCAATAAACAAAGTAAAAAGGATATTAGTATATTTCAATGCGGGACTTCTATCTGTTACATCTGTTAAGAAACTTTGAACTACATACTTAAAGAATATTACGAGATATTAGTAATTATTAAGTTATAAAATAAATTAGAAAAGTATAGGTAAGGCGTTATGCGATTCATAAATTTGTAACAAATTCGACCTTTAGTCTATTTCTCAAATTGTTTTCGGGTGACATCAAGCGTATTAGACGCGCAAGCAATGTCAAAACAATATCTTTTGACATTATGCGCGCCAGTTTATAATTATTATTTATGCTAGTTACCTCAGAACTCCGTCATTTATTAACCGATCTGGAAAATTCGTTTTTGGTTTGATAGGGCATACTTCTGGACTAGGCTTACTGTCATCAGGTTAGAATCTGATGATGGGGTCCTGGAGAAATTGAGGGAAATCTTCAAATATTTTAGGTACACCTATAGCGATTTGGGTATTTTGTATGTATAAATAGCATATGGTAACTCGTACATTTGCTCTTGAAAAGCACCATTTGGTGAAGTAGAACTGATGATAATTAATGAAGATCACAGATTCACCAGAACTACCTACTTACTCAATAATTTAATAATTTCATGGGTTGGGATTTAATGAATATTATTTAATGCCAATTTATTTAATATTAATACTATTTATTTATTTATGGAAACGCATACCTATTTATTTGATAAAAAAGAATGATGTCCCGTCAAAAACATAAATGTGAAAATGGGAGCCAAGTTCAATATTTTAAGAATATGCGATGCATGGTTATCGCCTTCACCGACATAAGAATTGAGATTTAAATGGGTGCCAAGTTCCGTAGATAATCCTGATATTTATTTATTAAGAACTTACAACATTCTAAAATTAATTAAATAGGTACACAATTTCTTATTTTTTCTCATACGATAATGTATGCTTGATCTGGCCGTTGGTCCAGACATCTAGCGAGAGTCTCCTGAGGTGTTGGTCGAGCCTCTTCGCTATATGACCGTTTGCCGAAACAACTATCGGGACAATGATCATCGACTCAATATCCCACATGGCGGTCACCTCGTGAGACAAGTCAAGGTACTTGCTTGTCCTTATCGGCCTTCACGAGGTTCTCGTCATGCGGGATGGTGACGTCGACGAGCACTGCCCGTCGTTGAGATCGATCTGTCAATACGATATCAGGCTTATTGGCGACAATAGTCCTGTCCGTGATGACAGATCGATCCCAATAGAGCGTAGCACGACCATTTTCGAGAACTGGCGCCGGTGTGTACTTATAGTACGGCACTTCAGACTCAACAAGACCATATTGAAGAGCAAGTTGCTGATGGATGATCCTGGCCACGAGGTGATACTCGTATCTGTGCAAGTACTCGCCGTTGGCCAAATGCGAACAACCGGAAATTATATGACTGAGGGACTCGCCGGGCAACGGCATGCTCGACAAATGTCGACCGTGCCATCCCTCAGAATATATTTCCGGTAATTATTCGTCATTATGACCATGCCAGCAATTGCACAGACAAAACCTTCGGTTTCCCCAAAGAGGTCACCAAATCGCAGCCAGTTCACGGACGCTAAAAAGTCTACCTCGGGTCTTGTTAGGGCCCCGTAGAAGCGTCCGTGTAGCTCGTTGCTCTTCCACACCTTCTTGCGGTCTTCAGTGCTCAACACCGTTGGTCTGTGCCAGTTCTCGTTTGCCAAGGAGAGAGGCGTGAGGCTCTTGTCTAATGCAACCACATCTCGATGCATCCCACACTCATTGCTAAGGAAATAATCCCTGAGATTGCACACCTCGCGGTTGTGGAGATTCTTAGCATTTAAAATGCCTCGACCACCACATTTCCTCGGGATGTACAATCTCATAACAGATGAGCGTGGGTGCAACATGCGATTTGATTTAAGCAGTAGACGGACCCTCCTACCCAGGGCGTTCAGCTCAGTCTGAGTCCACCTTAGTATGCCAAAGAAATATGTGAGCAGCGGTATCACCCAGCCATTGAAGGCGCGCACCTTATTGCCACCCGACAAAAGACTGCTAAGAACTTTTGTCAAGCGGCAGAAGAAGCGCTCTTTCACTGACTGCTTGACATTGCCGTCCACAATACCCAAAGACTGTGACATACCAAGATATTTGTAGGTTTCAATTTCGGAGAGAGATCTGAGAGTCATCGTCTCAGAAAGCTGCAAATTCGACCGCACACTTATCTACACCGAATTCCATCTTGATCGCATTACTGAACTCTTGTGTGATTTTCAATAATGCGATAAGATCTTGGCGCTTCGATACAAACAGTGAAAAATGACTTCAGCTTCTCTACGAAGTCAATAGCCAAGCCCAGAATCCGTCAGCAAAGATCTGAGAGGATTCAAGGCTAGGCAAAACCACAAAGGACTACTGTCACAGAAAGCTGCAAATTCGACCGCACACTTATCGACACCGAATTCCATCTTGATCGCATTACTGAACTCTTGTGTGATTTTCAATAATGCGATAAGATCTTGGCGCTTCGATGCAAACAGTGAGAAATGACTTCAGCTTCTCTACGAAGTCAATCCAAGCCCAGAATCCGTCAGGAAAGATCTGAGAGGATTCAAGGCTAGGCAAAACCACAAAGGACTACTGTCACCCTGGAAGATGCCTCTTTCAATCCTTAGGCGAATCAAAGGGGACTTCTCGACCACCTGGTTGACGAAGGACTGTGACCCACTGCCTCATACACACACCTAAAAAGGACCTCAAAGTTGCATCAACTTTATACAACTCTAAGATCCTTTCGAGCCATGAGTGAGGCACCGAGTCGTAAGCCTTCTTGTAGTCAATCCAAGCAGCCAAAAGGGCCGCCTTGCTATGCCTGACTAGCTGACAAATCGTTATGTCTATGAGGAGGAGCTCCTTAGTACCTACCCCGGGACCCAACCTTACATCCGTTTTGAGCAGAGGCCAAAACATTATTTGCAATAAAATGTACATTTAATTTTGTGCTCAAAATGGATGTAAGGAGCTTGTAGATGGTAGGCAAGCATGTAATGGGTCGGTAGGTAGTTCTTTGGATCCGCGGTACTACGGGACTTGTGGAGCAGAAAGGTGACACCAGTTGTTAATAGGTAAAGGTGGCAAGGAACCTATCTCAAGGGAATTTCAAAGTAATTCATGTTTTATTTATTTCTTGGTCTATTAATTTCAACTGACATTCATGCGTAAGTAATATTGTTAAGGCTGAAACAAGAAAAAAGTCCTACAAAAGGTAAATCATCAGGATGGTTAATTGATCATTCTGCCCTTTAAGTAACATACATTTGAAATTTAACTTATCTTAAATGCTAAATTCCTATTTGCTTTATGGCTTTGCAAAGTATTTTTGACAATAAGTCATTTCCGCTTATGATTAACATATTTTTTATACATGTAAGTATTTTTTTCTCGAGAGTAAGTAAAAGGAGACAAGTCCTTAGTATTTATTGACTCCTTACCTAAAACTTTAATGTGGAGGTTAGTAATTTTATCTTACCAGCATTTTTTTAGGATTGAGATCATTAATGCTAAAGCGACACGTAACTCCGTAAATACTGAACACACGTACAATACGATAAATGAATCGTGCAGATAAAAAATAAACATGATATGTCACCCTTTACAGCCTCCATTTTCATTCAAAAGAAAAAAAGTTATGACATTGTAAAGACAAAAAAAACATTAAAAATGCTTTTTCTCGAAATGACCCTTTTGGATGTTAGTAGTTTTGCCTTTCCAGCGACGATATGAGCCATATCTTTTTACATTTAAATATTAATGGTCAAATTCGCACACATTTTCCTTAATAACGTAGATAATACTGAAAGAAAACGTGTGCGTCTCGGGACGCCCGACAGAAGTGATAACTTAAACTAATCTAAGTTGAACTATCTCCCATAAGAAGTTATCACTTCAAAAAGTTCAAAATGACGGACATTTTTTTTATCTGATTACGGGTTCGCATTTGTAGTCCCAAGGACCCTCAGATATCGATTTTCAAGACAATCGAACCAGTAACAAAAAATTACAAAATGGCGGCCACTTTTTTAAAATCTGGTTACGGGTTCGTGTTTGTAGTCCCAAGGGGCCCTCAGATATCGATTTCCAAGACAATCGAACCAGTAATAAATAACTTAAACTAATCACTTTCAAAAACGGTGATAGTTTTACGTTATATGCTCACTTCCAACAGTATTTATGCTTAGAAACGCAATACGCGGTGACATCAGCAGGTAAGATCAAATACGGTTTACCATTTTCATCCATACCTGTAACTTGACTTGACGCCATGGTGCCGCGGTTCAAAACCCATCCGATTCCAGTATCTTTTGTATTTTAAAAATTGTTTAAAAATTAGTTCTACCGCTGCCGTTTGCGTGAGAGAAAGGGAAGCCAGACAGGCTGTCGAGTAACGCGCGTTACGTAACGAAATGGTTTACCCTCCGTTTAGCCCAGTCTATAACGACATCATAGATCGCAAACGCGCATGTAACTAAGATTTTCTTATACATTATGTTGTTAGGTCCCTTGAGAGTAGTTAATACCCAAGTTTGCAACCTTGAAAACCCTGTGCTACCCCCATGGTGCTCGTTAAGCTGCGAAATTTTGGCACGTGTTTCAGATTTTTCGAAAAAAATAGCCTAAGGAAGCGTTTTTCAAGAATCTTTGATTCTACTTTAATAAAGATAACTAAATTTGCTACAATTTGAGCGTAACCTGAGCTCACTATGGTCCATAGGTTGCGGAGATACATCAAGTCGAAGATGGGCGATGTGCGCAGAGCCCGCTCCTCAGACCCTGCTTAAAATGGTGACTTTCAAATGCAAAAAGAGGTTGCTTAGGGTCATGCACTTGCAGAGAGGCTGGACTCATGTGCTCTATCCTATGTTCCTTTTGCCACGGGTGATATTTATTGCAACAACGCCATCCCTATCGCCCTGGACGAGGAGGACGAGGATGTGTACGACCCAACACCATGAGCCGGCCCGCTTCCACTCCAGAAAACATTATCCCTCTTCCCCCACTCCTCCCCACTGATCTCGACTGGATGAGACCTGGTCCTTCCGAAAGGACGAAAGTCTAAACTGTTTTTGCTTGACCGTGTAAATAGTATTATTTTATAGTTTAAATATATGTTTACTGTGTTCTTTTATGTTTACGTTTATTTGTTTTGAAACCATATGTTATATCTAAAATGTCAAATTTACACTCTTTGGTTTTCTTTAAGAAATATATCAATGCTTTTATGATTTAACCAAAATTAGACATTTTAATAGTTTTTATATTTTTGAGAAAACTATGAAAGCTAGAGGCACTTCTTTGGTATTAAATTAAAGCTAGTCAAATTGTACACTAATTCTTATCTCAACTTTTATTCTAAGACCATTACTTTAGCCAGTACGTAACTTGGAAAATGACCATAACACGAAATTTTCATTTGGTTGAAAAAAAATTACAGTCTTTGACTAGCTGTATCTCCCCAACTAATAGTCTTACAGTACTCCAATTAGCCTTAAATTGTAGCCAATTTAGTACGCTTTATTAAAATATGGACGAAAAGACTCAAAAAATGCTTCCTTTGTATAATTATTTCGAAAAAACTGAAACAAGTGCCTTAAATTTTCGCAGTTAACGAAAAAACGTGGAAGGAAGTATGTTCATTTCTTTAGTGTTATGTTTATTTGAAGCCATAATTATACATCTAAAATGGTAAATTCACATTTTTTTTAAGAAAATCGTCCCAAAATTATTCAGTTACAATGTTTTTATTATTTAGCCAAAACCCGTTTTTATTTTTTATTTTTATTTTGCATGAAACTATGAGGCCTAGGGTATTTTGGTATTAAATTGAGGCTAATTCAATTTTCTACAAATTCTTTTAACATAATTTTTACCTAGGAGCATTATATCAGCCGGTATGTATCTTCAAAATAACCCTACCAACACATTTTCACTTTTTGAAGAAAATTGCCCATCTTTGACTTGCTGTTTCTCCGCAACCAATAAATATAATGTGGTCAAATTACGCTCAAATTGTAGCAAATTTAGTTATTTTTATTAAAGTACAACCAAAAATACTTGGAAAATACTTCCTTAGAGAAGTTTTTCGAAAAAACTGAAACAAGTGCCAAAAATTCGCAGTTTTTCGAACACCATGGGACAGCACAGGGTTTTCGGGGTTGCAAACTTGGATGTTAAATACTCACAGCGGACCTAAAAACATAATGTTTTTAGGTCCGCTGTGAGTATTTAAATGCTTATATTATAAGCAAATCGTAGTTACATGCGGGTTTGCGATATTTGCATTTTTTTGGGTTGTTATAGACTGGGCTAGTCAAGAAGTTATCGACGCGCGCTGGCCTAGTTGGTAGTGACTAGTGACCCTGCCTACGAAGCTAGAGGGCCTGGGTTCAAATCCCGGTAAGGGCAGATATTTGTGTGGTGAGCGTGAATATTTGTTCCCGAGTCATGGATGTTTTCTATGTATTTAAGTATATATTTCTCTATATAAGTATTTATATGTCTATTACTCATAGTACAAGCCTAGAGCTTAGTTTGGGACTAGCTCAATTGGTGCGACATTGTCCCCTGATATTTATTTATTTATTATCACTTCAAAAACCTTTGTGAAAATATTATTATTCTTGTTATTAAATACCTACCTTCTTGTTGAAAAGACAATTTTTGTTTATAATTTCAATTTTTTTACTTCGTTAAACCATCGATGAACTATTTCGTCAAAGGTTAAAGGCGAAAAGCTATGCAAAATAACCGTTCACTTATCGTAATGTTATGGCGGCACCACACTTTGGCTGTTAAGTAATTGACGAATACCTATATTCTCGTTGCATGTCTTACATACGGTATGTCTAAATAAGTCTAAAGTAAAAGATATAACACTAGAAGGTATTTGAAAAAATTTACCAACTGAAATGCCACCATTAAGAAAAACAAATCATAGTAGGTAGTGAGAGTAAGTTACTGCTCTATTTTAAACGGTAAAGTAAATCATTTACTACGAGCGGAACAGTCTAGAAAGTTCTCGACCAGTTAAAATGAAGTTAATTTTGAATGAATGTGGCGAGTGGTTCCCACTTTTAGAAGCAGAGGTTGATAATACATTTTGGGTGTCACATCACACGCAACTTTTTAATTTAATTTCGGTCAATGCACGGTGTCTGGCACTTGAATATTATAGAAAACAGGGCAAGAGCACGTTGGACCATACTCAGTGTATAGGGTTCCGAACAACGAAAAAATCTATCTCAAAAAATAACATGTATGAACAAATTTTCTATTTAAAGTTATTTATTGCTGTCTTAGATGATTTTTAGTAGGTATAAACACTTTATTCGCCTGTATCTCAAGAACCAATCAAGTCTACTTAGTCTTGATAGTTTTTCTTTTTAAATCCATTATATCGCACATGACAATCAATACCGTCTTAACTCGAAATGTGACGGTGTTGAAAAATTTATTCTAATTTCAAACTACTACAAATAGTTATGCGCTACAATTTTTTTTTGAGTTAATACGGTATTGAATGTCATGTGCGATTATGTAGGTACCTTCATTTAAGATATTTTTCAGGCTTTCGTTACTTGTAGTTTTAGCAGTTGGATGGGGGAGGGGGCATTGTTCAATATTTCCTATACATCTAAAAATTTATAATAGCATGCATATACTAATTTTTAAGAGCTATCCAATGATACCTAAGCCTGATAAATCGAGTGATGTAATACGTTAAAAAAAACCTTTTCTTTACGTGTATTGGAGGTATCCGAAAAAAATATTTTCTCATCATTTGGTGTACTACCTTGTCGGCGAACTTGAAATGTATGACTATGGTAAATTACAGCTTTGTAGTAACCTGTCTCTGAGCTAGACCGCGGACGGACAGACGGACAGACGGACATATGGACATCGAAACTATAAGGGTTCCTAGTTTGACTTCGGAACCCAAAAAACGGTCTAAGCCGTGTCGGGTGTTATGCAGGACGTCCGACAAATTAAAACGGGAAGTAGTTGGGGCCGATTTGAACATATTTGCCTTAGTAACCACTATTCTAAAGCTGATCGTTTTCCTTTAATTAATTCTTTATAGTTTAAAAAAAAAAACCTTTGTTTTGACCTTTTCACCCTCATAGTAGGATCCGAATAGGAGACGACCTTCACCGGGCTGTTTATTCGATAAAAAGTATTTTATATAAAATTAAATATGTTAAATAATATATGGCGAATAAGTAGGCTGTAAAATTTCAGTCCAGTATATACCTAACTACTTAATTAAAAATTAAAAAAGGAACTTTAAAAAAAAAGCAACTGCTTGTTTAATAGGCAAATTGCATACCAATCGAAAGTATGAAGCCTATAAAAGTATATGCAAACGTTAGGTTGACTATTTTGTTCCCATCATGTAACTATGGGTCGGCAGGTATAAAGCAGGGAAGTCGGTACTAATAATTTGCACCAAACTTAGGCTTCATACTTTCGATTGGTACCTATGCAATTTGTCTATTAAACTAACAATTGCAATAAAAAAAAGTGCATTTTTAAATATTTATTTAAATAATTAATTATATACTGGACTAAATTTTTTCAGCCTACTTATTCGCCATATATTATTTAACATATTAAATTTGATTTAAAATACTTTCTATCGAATAAACAGCTGGGTGAAGGTCGTCTCCTATTCGGATCTTAGACCATCATATAATTTTTTTAACCAATTTAAACCACGGACCTAAAAAAAATACGGACGTAACGTTACACTTTGTGTGCTTCACTAATGATTAGACTAGGTTACGTCCGTATTTTTACGTCCGTGAGGTCCGTGATTTAAACATCCAATTTCTTTTTTTAATAATGCTGTACAGCTTGTTCTAAAAAGAGATGCATTAAATACTTTCAGATAGAAAAAATATATTATGAGCTCTCAAATTTATGAAAACAGTTATAAACTATTGTGACGCTCAAGATTCCACCCGTATTAAAAAAACATACATACTTAGGTATGTCTATGAAATGCATAATACCATCGACCGAACTACACATACGAGTATTATACATATAGGTAACTAAAAAATGGATACTCGTGTGGTTGCCGGGTTAGGAATAGTGCTACTCCATGTCTTCCCGTGGGTAGCGGACTAAATTATTTCTAAGGTTTTTTGTTCACCTATTATCTTTATATGGTACAGAATGAAGTATTATAGATAAAAAAACTAAATTAATATATATTAGGCACTATATTTTGGAAAAATTAAGCAAAATTAACATACTAATAGAAAAAAATATATTATAAATAATAATTAAATAATAGGTAATTCATAAAATAATAATAATTAAAATAATTATAATTATGAATATATAAATCTTTTCTTTGATGACCTGCAAAGTGTTTTGTTTTAAATTTACTAAAAAAAGTCGAAACCTTTCCTCTTACTTTATCTTGGTAATTTAGCTTCCGCTTCACAAATTTTAATAAATTTGTATATTTTCTGTCCAAACTTTTCGATGGAACTCGAAATATAACCGCTACAAGCTCATCACGGCTTAATTCCACAATGTGCCCTGCAGTAAACAATTATTATTACAATTAAAGTTAGTAAAAAGTAGCAACTTTGGGTTTTATATTCCAGTAATAGAAGGTCAATACTTCACTGTCATTAACATTTTATCACGGCACGAAATGGAATATTATACTTAAAAGTCAATAGAAGAACATTTTCCACCTGCATTTTAGCTGTGCATTTAAAAATATTCCGAATTGTATAAAATTTTAGTGATATTTTAATTAGATAATACATTACAAGCCTACAGATAATACAATTTGATAACAAGTATAGTTTGTATCACAAAATCGTAATTTGAAACACATAACTCGAAATAACTTAAACGTCTTATGAATAAACTGTAAAACTTTGGCAAGTGTCTTGATAATGTTTCTGTGAGAGAGTACCCTTTTTTTGGCATTTTGTGATACATTATTAAAACAAGTTCAATAAATAACGTTTTTATTTGATCTACCTACAAAAAAAAATCTCGTTTTTTTCCTACCGCGGCAACACTGTGCGTGGATGTCAAAAGAGGTGACTGAGGGAATAAAGGCTTGTAGTCCTGTTAGCCGATTGGCTTACAACCTGTCACTAATACGCTGGTAAACATCTTAGCCTAATTGTGCAAAATGTGGTCACAGGAATTATCAACAAGTTTTTAGAGTTGTTGGTAATTCTGTAGCTCTGCCTACGCCTCTCTGGGAACGAAGGCGTGAGTTTATGTAAGGATAAAATTCCCCGATATGATAGCGACCCCTTCTTTCAGAGGTGATATATCTCTAAAACTGTCCAACCGATTTTCATGAAGCCTAGTTAACGACCATCCCGAATAAATTAACTTTCTTAATAAAGACGCATCTAAATCGGTAGATAGCTCTAAGCCATAGACATAAACATAGATTCACAGATACATGGATACACCAATACACAAGTTAATTCAAATGCAAAAATACTTTTAACTTGTAACTCCCCTTATTTTTGTTGGAGGTTAAAAATACATGTTAATCGCAACTGACATTCAATCTCACATGAGCACCGTGACGTGTGAGCGTCAATTCAGTTCTAAAATCCATTCCTGTGTTGACTTTACCATAGTAATACCATAACACTCGAGCACCGTGTCTTTCAGGAAAATTACCTACCTACCTATTTACCATTACTTACCTACTTATTCTGATGCAGAGTTTGTATTTCGACGTTCGCATTTACGCAAGCTATAAAGCTATGTTGCAGCACGCGAGTCCGCTCCTCAGCCACTTTCACTACAGCCTGAAGATTTGTGATTTACGAGCGTGTCATAAAATAAATCTCAAACACGAACCCTGCGCCAGCTCGCTTCCGCCCCGCTCGTAATGCCTCGAATATAGCCACCGGCATTTGCAAAGGCAACAACGTTATGCGATACAAACTTTCCGTTTTATTTTCTTTATGGCCCAGTATATTCGTTTATCATGATAACTTCCTCAAAAAATACAGCGTATTTGGCAGGCGTGTTTAAGGACGGCTAGGGAGGATAATGAGCGGCAGGATTTCATGGTGAAAACTTTACCGTCCGCAATTTGGCAAGAGACCCTTATTACCAAAATCATTGAATTAATTTGGAACCATTACTGACTTTTAGCACACCTACTATGCAAAACCATGTTGCCTTTGACATATTATGATTTGTTCTTAACTCGGCCGCCATTACTGTAAAGTAAATAAGAGCGATGTAACGTATACGATAATATGGCAAAGACAATATGGTTTGACCTATTAGAATACAGGCTCAGTGCCTGTTTTCAGCTAAGCACTGCGTGGGTAGGTTTTAGTAAAATAACTAGCTTTTATGTCTGTTACCGCCTTAAAGTGTCTAGCCCATTTTAGGCGGGCAGGATTTTTGTTTCTTACGAGTACTTAATTTACCCATAGAATCGAAAATTAAGAATGAACGATTGAGCCTTACGAATCTTGCTCGCTCGCTTCGCTCGGTTACTGCAACATGCATGACCATAGTACAGCCAACAACTTCTCTTCACTCCACTAATTTAATAAAATAAATAAATATAAATATAAATATCAGGGGACAATGTCACACCAATTGACCTAGTCCCAAACTAAGTTTTAGACTGGTTGTACTAATGGGTAATAGACAAATGTTTAATAATAATGTTCATGATGTCTAAGTTTAGAAAATACATGTAAGTAAATTAGTACTCATAAGATACATTAATGTTTCTTACATTATGAATTTCAATATTTCGGAGTCACGATCGTTAGCAAGAGAGACTAGTCATGGCTTATGAATAGAGATTATCAAGCTGTGAAAATATACGAGAAACATTTTCGGACTTCCGATTAGGTTGTAAAATTATGTGAACTTTGCCGCAGCCCAGTCAGCCGTAAGATTCTTTGCAACCTGACGTTGAGAAAAATTTCCCTCTTCTGTGCGAAACTTCAAATTAGGTACTTATTTTACCCATTGCCTAATTACGTTGATGATGTATCTTCACACCCTTCACAGGTCTTTTTACGCGTATCACTTGTTCTTTTTCCTGTAGGAACTCTTTATTTCTCAGGATAACGCCTACGATAGAGCTCCTTTTTGCTTTGACAAAAGTATCAAAGTAAGTAAGTTTACTTCATATTTAGTTTTACCGAACCACAAGCAAATGGGGATAAATTTTTTGTACCTGGGGGGTCTAGTAAGATGCATAACGCTAAGTTAGCGATATTCGAAAATCGAAAAAATATATAGGACTGCCGTAAGTTGTTAACAGATCGCTCGACCGCTTAGGTCAACTCCATACACTTCAAGTCGATAGAAAATAGAAACGGCACAGCATCTTGGCTACGCCCTCTGAATACATTTTTTGGGAAGAATTGGCCATTTTTAGATTTATTGAAATGAAATATTGAACTCGAACAGTGTCATTTTCGAGAAAGTTGCGAATAAACCTATAAATCCTATGAATCGCCTTAGGACTTAATCTGTGTAAAATCATTATAATTAGATAAGGCTCGTTGATTCCCTAAATTAATAAATAAATACGAAAAAATGTGTCGTCCCTCCCTTTGATCTATTATTTGTTTCCACTTCTTGCCATTAAACTGCCAATTGTTGACGTCAAAGAACAGAAACAAAGCAGTGCTGGAGAAAGTCAGCGGCAATGCTAGTTTATATCATAGAAAATTGGGCAGATCCCAGTACCATGCTGTCAAAATATTATGGCGTTGCCATTAATATGATATAAATAGGTTCCCCAAAGCTATCTAAGCAAGACTCAGCTGACTTTTAATACCCACCCCGACATCCTAGAGGTTTTATGGGTACCCATATACAGTTATGGAAATAAAATGTGCGTACGGAACTAGCAGCGATTCGCGAATATTGCTTCACGCCTTACTATCACTGTCTCACCTGCCGTGAATGTTCTCTAAATCTGGCTTATTGTCTCATATTGAGCGGGTTGTAGCGATGAAACGGAATGTGTTCATGGCAGCTCATGAACCGACGCTGGAACCAATTTCAGTACATAAGCGTACACGTACAAATAGACACAACCGTATTGTACTATAGGTACTTTAGGTATTGAGTGTAAAGTACCTGCGTTAATTAAGTAGACGCGCGTAGCGAGATGTGTCAAGTACGTACGATGTCGTTTGAGCGATATACTATTAGGAACTAGCTTTTCTATACTTAAAGAAAAGTGAAAACTGGAATGAAATCCGTGTAGCCGTTTTTAATAGCATAGGGTACCAATATAGGTACTTACAAGTCTACGATTATCTACATGTATAGCTTGACAATGGAAGATAAAGACGAAACATGTCAATATATAACCAGATCAGATTCAGATACAACTCTCTCAAGAGCATCAATTTAGGGGTGTTATTCTCTCAAAAAACGTCGGTCGGTCGGACGGACGAGCGAATCGAAGTGGCGAGTTAAAGTAGTCCCGTCCGAGCGAACAAAACACATTTTAGCGCGAGCATTGTCAATTAGGCAGCCTTATACGTTCGAGAAGTCATGCTGCCAAATTGAATACACGCGCTAAAATGTGATTTTTCACTCTGACGGGACTACTTAAACTCGCCGCTTGGACAATCACTCCTTCGTCCGTCCGTCCGTCGTTGTTGAGAGAATCACACCCCTGCTTTCAGTTTAAGAAATCTTTTCATATACCTTTCCTTCGGTATATGTTCCAAATGAAAGAAAATCAGAAAGTTTTTCCAGATCCCTAACATTTTGTTTGATTTTGGCCCTAGCGGATCGCCAAAATACTTTAATTTATTTACCGGGGTTACCGGCTTAGAATCGTGGCACTCCATGTCTTCCCATGAAATTCGTAAGAGGCGACTAAGCGAATAAAGGCTTGTAGTATTCTTAGGCGATGGGCTTGCAACCTGTCACTTGCAATGTACACTGGTAAACGTCTTAGCCTGTTTGTGCAAAATGTTGTTACATAATTAACAACAAGTTATTGGAGTTTTTGGTAATCCTGTAGCTCTGCCTACCCCACTCTGGGAATGAAGGCGTCAGTTTATGTATGTTTTGAAAAAAACTGCTTTAGAGCATAACTACAGGTTACGTAAACACCCGTAATTAATTAGGCGTTGTTTGCTCCAGCGCGCACTTGTTTGCGGTTGCGGTTTCGCCCGTGTCATTGTAATATTTGGGGCTATTAACTATCAGTAATTACTACGGTTGTTAATGTCTGATCACCTAAATATAAATACACAGTACACGCAGTTATCGATACACACAGCTTTGCCCGCGGTGTATTAGCCGCTAGGATAGATTAATTATGTTAAAACCATTTCTAAATAAGACAAAACGGCATTATAATGGTTTCTGGATTTATCGCGAATAGTTGTTGGATATAATAATTGTCACCTAGTTTCTTATGATTTAAGCATACTAACAATCGTTCGTGTCGTCCTTGTCGTCGTTCCTAGCGGATATCTTTTTTTCTTGGATAACAGTATTCTTTGTCTTTTTGGTTTCAAACTATATACATAACCAAGTTTATCACTTTTACATTTATAATATTACCAACGACCCACCCCGGCTTCGCCTGAGGGCGATCTGTATTAAGTATTATACTTATCTACACATTATTCAGTATGGAGCTGCATACACAGACAGTCATGTAGTGTTTTCAATGCCCAACGGCGCTCAACTGTCACATTGACGTTGCACGGTTGGTGTCAGTATACATCACACCGACACATGTATTATGTCATGAAGTATTGATACGACATAGGTGTAAGTGTTCTCTTATGCAGAAGGTAGGTACCTACGTTGGATCTCTGACAATGTATTTTTTTTTTATACGAGTCAAAAGTAATTTCTACTCATAATATACATCTACTTGCACACTATTTTAAGTAAATCAAGTCAATATATTGAGTTAAGGGCTTGTTTACGGAGACGCGGGGTGTCGCGCGTAGCGTTGGGCGGCTCGGTCTGCACGAAATCCAAACATATGGCGTTGTATAAAAGCGTTTACGGAGAAGCGGTTTTACACGCGTTTGCTTCAAATACAGCGTTACTTGCGGCGGAGCCCGTGGATGGCATTGCCGCCTTGCACGCAGCGTCGCACGCATTAATAACGGCGGTTCCCGCCACTGCGCCCGCAGCGGGGCCCGCGGCGGAACCTTCTGCACGGCTAGCACAAGTTGCCCGCGACTTCTTTGTCGCTCGGATCTCCCTTCCTATCTAGTCTGTAACGATAGAGACGCACTGAGCGACAAGCGAGAAAATACAACTTGTGCTACCCGTACTGACAGTCTTGTGCTCCGCCGCGTGCTCCGCTACACGCTCGAGAGTCCACCCCGGATGCAGCGGCGGGCACCGCTACTCTACGCCCCGCACCACGCGCGACATCACGCCCCGCATCTTCATAAACAAAACCGTACATTGACATATGTTTGTGTTTGCGCGTGTGATGACGCGGTCCGCTGCACGCGCCCCGCCTCTCTGTAAACGGAAAAAACGCCCGACGCGCCGCGCGACACCAAGCCGCACGCCACGCGCCAAGTTCCGCGTCTCCGTAAACAAGCCCTTAGGCATGCGTTTTTTTAACCTGTAAGTAAATGCTTTAGAAAAATGTTTTGCTTCGGAACACCGCAACGAGCGAGTAACAACCACATAACTCAATTGCGAAATATTTTACGTGATATTTTCTAAATATTATCATAACGTATTTTTTTTCTGAGGGCGGAGATATTATAATAAAGTGCTTCGGAAAAATATCGTAAAAATTTACTCCGCAGAAATTTACACCAAATATAAGTAAGGTAAAGAAAATGTACCTGCGTAATATACACAACGCGACGTGTACTTGGATCCTTGATTTCCATAGCGTATGTGTATACCTATTTACATAATGTACGTATAAGGAGAATGATGTAGGTAACCAAATTTTTCGCAAAATTTGATTCCCGGCAATTTTGCGCTCGGAATAGATTATTCTTGCGGGAAGGCGGGAGACGTTACCGTGATTCAATTTCAACCCTACAATTTAAATGTTATGACACGAGATTTATGTTTGAGTGGAATGCTCATTTGATATTTAATCAGTGCTTTAACTACGCTACAAGCTAGCGTTCAAAGCGAGTGAATATTTATCCTTAATAAATGTTATCGAGCAACGAATCGACGTGTTTATAATTATAATACATATCTTAAGCGAGGTTTAGACTAGCAATATAAATTGCAGAAGTTGACTGCTGTCTTACTCTAACTTTAAAGTTAGTTAGTTTCAAAATTGTGCTTCTTCTTGTTGCTCTAGAACTAAAGTTAAAGTAAGACAGCAATCAACTTCTGCAATTTTTATTGCTAGTCTATTTTATCCTTAAGTCGCTTCTAGAAGCCTTGACAAATCTTGCTCACAGTGAACAACTTCACTTCATTCGAGACAGCAATTGTTCGCTAAATTAATGTTTATGATGTTCAAAATTCAAATTCAAATTCAAAATATTTATTTAGTTGTTTAGCCACGTGACGGCTCTTTTACACGTCTCAGTAATATTAGTGAATTTACTAGCGCTTTGGACAAGAAAATCATTGCCACAAGAAACTCCAGCCGAAGGTCGTTTTTCCAATCATAAACTACAAAAATACTTAAAAGTAAGCTTACAAGGTAATAAAGTAATAAATAATAATAATTAATTTTATGAATAAAAACAATAGTGTAAGTAACAGTAATGTTTATAAAATATGTACATTAAAGTAAATAGTAGTATAATATAATTATGATTTGAATATTTCGAATTTACGTTGTAAATACTGATTATTTGATGTAAAATTTTACGAGAAACCTTTTCCGACTTTCGGTAATCGGATTTGAAAAATATGTGAACCCCAAACAATGCAAAAAAATGATACAAATATGTAATTATAAGTAATTGTAAAAATATTTTGCCAAATTAAAAGAGAATCTTCTTTTGAGTTTATTTTTTAACTTCGAAGTGTCACGCACAGTGAACCGCCGCCGGCCGCGCCACCGCAGTCCCCCGCCGCCGTCCAACACTACACCCAGCACTGCCACAATTAAGTGTATATGGGATTTTTTCACGGTCCTTTCAAATTTTAATGCAATAGAGAGTATTTTCAAATAAAATATCGCAGCGGACACTAATGGGTTTTCATACGTTTATTTTACTGCTAGGGAGCAAACGAGGCTCTTTCCGTCTTCGGTTTTCATAAGAACAGCAATCCCTTCCGAACATGTATCAGAAAAATACCATTATTAGGCATAGGGTTATTGATCCACTGACCCACCCGCTTACCCTTGGTTCTCAACTACTACTTAACATTACATATTGGTATTATAGTCTTTAACATTTTGTCTTTGCACTTTTTGAAACCAAAAGATATCAACGGGCACACAGTTGCAAAATATTTATTTTAAGAAAAATAAAAATGAAAACAGTGTCCTTAAATGGCAACTTCTAAATATTGATAAAAAATACGGATTTGGTCCAAATTATTCAAGCAGGCTTCACGACAGACTTAAATAATCATTTGAAGTTTAGTAGTCATAACACGTCGTAATAATACCTATATATGAAGATCAACTTTCGTTTTGATATGAGTATGATTGAGCGCAATCGCGCGTGAAATGGCTTTCGCAACCCTTTTTTGCTCTTTGAAGGTTCCCAAGAAAATATCTTACTACTTATTGTAAAATAAGAATCAATAGTCTTACGTCATTAAGCACTTAGGTATTATTTTGGGGTACCTATTATTTTATCGAATCACCTTTCAGCAAACGTATCATTACGCAGAATATTCATTTCAACGAAAAGCATTCTCATCGAATTTTCTTTTGGTAGTCACAAATCTAACCTAACCTAACCTACGTAATGAATGTTTAAGATATCCTGAAAACATCATGTTCAGCGGAAAACAGCGTTCTATGAAATGAAATTAGATGAAATGATACAATCGATGTACTGCAATTCGATATAATTGTGGGATACCATTACTTTGCGGGAAGAGAGGTTAGAAATTTGCAAAAGTTAAGGTTTCTCCAATATTATCTAACTGCACATTAATTTATAAATCATAAAATGTAAAATTTGCTCTTCTGTCAAAATAATGACGCATTTTCAACATCTCTGCGGCATAATCTTCATACTGCAGGGGACCTAAAATCGATGCGTAATATGGCTGCGTTTACCGTGTGACAAAATGTGGATAAAACATCCGTCACTTTTTGACACGTATCTAAGTTCGAGAGAGACGGATGCTTTATCCAAATTTTGTCATAACTACGTTAAACGCAACCATAATAGGCCCGCTGATTTATTTGTTATTGTTGTCTTTTGATCGAAGAAAAACTGAATAAATACAAATTATTTAATAATTGTCATTGGTTTTCCAGGAGATCTAACAGCCCCGCAAACTTATCACGTACATACTGGATAAGATTAAGGCATCGCGTGTAGAGTTTCTATAAACAGTTGTTAAATAACTAGAGTAAGTTGGGAGAAAAGAACTATCCTAGATAGGAGTGGTCTTAACTTAGAACAGTTTATTCTTGAGACGGCAAACATTGTTCCTGTCCAATTACGATGGAGCTCGAACCTCGATTTAGAAAGCCTTCTCAGCCTGCTTCTTGCATTATACCGCCTGAGAACTGCTTAAATATTAAAACATCACAAAAATATCACACTGAAAGATCTCTGCGTGGATCAATGTCAGATGAAATAAGTTTCTCTCAAAAATGTCATTTTTGGGGCAAGCTTTTGTTACCAACTGTACTTTATTTTGCAAAATCATTATCTGCTTATGGAGACCAAACTATTAAGTCCTAACACGGTGGGTCTACGTTAAGAATAGCGGAGATCCTGTCGCCACCTTCCGACTCCATCATCAGATCACCTCTTAGATACCATAATATTGCATCGTCATCGGGTTTACATTATGTGCTCCAAATTTCAGCCCATTCCGTTAACGGGAAGGGGGTCAAATTTAACTTGCAAGATTTAAATCGTGCATGCATACTTACGTTGCAAGTTAAATAAAAGCTTGTAAAATAGTAACATGCCCTTTGAGGCTAGACCAGTTGCTTAACGCTAACGTATACGATTTTCGGAAACTAACAAAATGTATGGAATTGACGTAGGCGCTCAACGCGACGGGACTGTCTGACAGCTTACGTCAATCCTATACATCAGAGGTCCCCAAACTTTTTTGTCTCATAGACCATTTGGCATTTGTTTCGGTTTTGGGTGGACCCCCTGCTTACCTAATATTTACGTTATCACGTAAAAAGTAAGCAAAAAATCAGGATTCTTTGCATGGATAACGTTGGAGGTCTAGCCGGCTAGAAATTGACACAGGCTACAATGAAAATTTTGCGCGGAAAAATATTTTTTACAAAGCAAAAAACTAAACACAGAAAATTTTATTTTTGTTTTATGAAATTTATATTTGTTTATTTATATATTTATAAGAAAGTATTACGTAATTAAGTAGGTAACTACTATTTGTGTATGAATATGGATTATTCCATTAATGAAAAGCCAAAATTAAAGTCACGAACTGCTTAAATGGGATCCACTATCGTGGACCCCCATTTTCATCTCAGGGACCCTCATTTATTTTTTCCGCTCACATGGATCCCTTGCAGCCCTTGCAGGTCGTTGTCGACCCGGGGTCGATATACTTTGGGGAACACTGCTACCTATTTTGGATAATGATAGCGAACGCCGAATGCATCTTGTCTAGGGCCTCTGTTTAGTCAAAAATATTGCGGTTTTAGGCGCTGTAGCCAATTTATTAAGTAGTAAGAGTAGTTTTTTATTTTAATTTAGATACAACTTTGGATAAAGGAAAGTAGGTACTTACTGGTACTTTGGTTGAAAACAAGTACTTATACATTAAAACTATTACTGTAATTTACTTTCCTGATTGTTAGTAAAGTAAGTACGTTAAGTACCTATGGTGTCTGTGGAAGTTGTTTTTAATGTTTAGTTTATAGTTTTCTACAATATCATAATTATGTGATGCTGATTACTGCTGATCCCTGAAATACAGATAGGATCAGACGCTGCATAAATTATCTTTTACCAAAAATCATTACCTATTCTTACTGTAATTCCTCACTAAAATATAACCTCTTTATTACTTTCAAATCCCGTATTGAAAGTAAAGTAAGCATTGAATCTTTGTCTCTGATACTGATTGACCTAACGACAATAGGGCTTTCCTAATTCAATATAAGTAGTTAAATTTAACGCCGGCTCACACACAATCAAGTCGAGTCACAATTTCGAAAGTGGAGATCGAATCTAAAAGAGAAAACTAGTTCATATTCGTGCTAGAAGCTCAAAAGTATGAACAGAGCATTTATTTTTAACTCTTGAAGTAGGGATGAGGATTCCCACCGATTGTACAAAATGACCGATTGTAATGATAGAGCAAGTTGATTTAATAAATAAATAAATAAGTTTTAATGTACAGTGCAGATGACATACCGGTGACGTCTTACAACCGCAACCGGTGAAAACCGCATGTAAATCTGTTCAGTAGTTTTTGAGATTATCGCGAACATACAGACAGACAGAGGCGGCGGGTTACTATCTAATATATAAAATTCTCGTGTCACAGTTTTCGTTGCCATACTCCTCCGAAACGGCTTGACCGATTTTGATGAAATTTTTTGTGCTTATCCGGTATCTATGAGAATCGGCCAACATCTATTTTTCATCCCCCTAAATGTTAGGGGTAGTCCGGGTCAGCTAGTATTTTATAAAATATATAATTATTATTTTATATATTTTTGTTGTAAACCTTTAGACAAAAATACAGACACAAGGAAAAAACGTTACTATTACGGTTACACGGGTACGGTTCTTGTTAAGCCTGCTATGAAATAAACGTCGCGCGTCGTCTTGGGACACTGATTAAAATGCACAGTTGACAATAGACGATGTTCCGGATCAAACGGTATTGTTCTTTGCGTTTAATTTAAACAACAATGTAGACGGCGATTTTCAATTTAAGGCATTTTTTGTTTCCTTATTCTGACTAAAGGGATTCTTTTCAACCTAAATCGACATTCATCGACATTACTCCCTTAAATAAAACCTCAGGTATTATGAAAGTCACGCAATAAATAGTATATGTGATTTTATTACAGACACAAAAAAAATGAAAAACTTGTTTTAGGTGGTATGGTGAAGCTTGAAGTAGCTGGAATAGCTTCCAAGTGCCCGCGAGAGTAGTTCCTGTCACGTTTAGTCTCGCTCGGAGTCCCGCGAGGGCCGTCTGAGAACGCGCAGCACTAATTGTCAGACACCCGTTCTGGCGGGGTGCTCCGAGTCACTAAACACGAAACGTTGGAAGCGCTATTCCTGTTACTCTTGGAATTTTACACAAACGAGAGAAGGGACCAGCGAAAACGTAACTTCTAACTCAAATTTTACGAGTAAGGCATTTGTAGCGCCCGCATTTCGTATCGCGCAGAATCGTTCAATATTTGACCTCCGGTTATCTCCTGGAACTCTAATTTTAAACTTATGTGTGAACAACTGAAAAGCGGACTAGTGTAATGACTACTCTCTAGGTAACCATTCATTCGACATGAAACTAATGATAACATTCGTATTATTATAAGTTAGTAGCAATGGCTGGCAGCTGAAACAGCCATTTGGCTACATATACGGAGCTCTTAGACTCTTAGTGAAACTTGTAATGGATATACGCGTCTCTTAGGGGGTATTTTGAGCTAATGGTTACTTACTAAAACCGCTGAATTGCCCGAAGTTTCAATACGTAGTAATTGCTTAAATGCATTTTAAAAGTTTGAATAACTAGAAGATTAAAAATATTCTCGAATTATATAATGCGAGTTGCGTGCTGGCTAAAATCTTAGGATATAAAAACGGACATTAAAATAGTTTTGTGTAGGATATTCATAGTTTCCAATATTTACTGTTGCCAAAGTAATCGCTCCATAGAGCCCAAGTCCGGCAAATATTAATTGGGGCACGAGAATTCCTGCAAATTTGATTTCCGTTCGCTGCCTGCGCCACGGGCTTTCGCTGTTCACTCGCGCAGCAACGGACGAGCTCCGTGCGAATCAGATAAAATTAAATATAGGGTAGTAAAATTAACTTGAAAATAAATAAAATAAAATAAAACTTAACCTCTGCTTGAATTTCTCAGATTGGAATAATTACATAGGGTACTTACTGTACCTACCTATTAAATATCTCGTTTACACAATACTTTTAATGTTACGTCACTGTATTTATTTACGGCACTTAACTTAGCAGCAGAATGTCATAGTATAATTTGCCCAAAATAAATTTAAGAATGATGTGCCGCTGCTGATATCGTCCTCATCAATCTTAGGGTGGGTACTGGGTAGTATCGATTGGTAAATGGATTGAAGCCTGAAGGGGCCTATTGCATATCGAGACATGTCACGCCGCTTATGTGCCAAGAATCACTTTTAGCTGCCATAAATATCCCAAAGCATGTGGAATATTGTCGAACACTCTAACCGTACAGCAATTTAAATTCAGTTCATTCGTAACCAAAAATAGAGAAATGACTGCAACCTTTTGTGTCACTGTGGAAGGGTCGATGGAAATGGCCCTGCTGAATTTTTTACATAGGTTAGGTACGTACTCTAATATATTTTGTCAGGATGAAGGGATAATGTGTCGACGCTGCCGGTCCATGCAAATAGCCTCGGCAGCCGTCGTCCGGCGATTTAACCCGCGCGTCATCATCAGGGATCCCGACATGAAAATTAGGTCGAAAATAACTTTGGCGCCCAGAATATTATATTACTTACTAAACATCCATGTGTCGATATAGAGAAAAACCATAATTTTATCATAAAATGTACCTATAAGGTAGGAACAATTTTATATAACACTGTTATATTATTTAAAATCACAAACCGATCCGTCCATTATTAATATGCGTGCATCAATTTTGAGAATGGTGATTTCATTTGCCTTGGGCATCGCGTTTTCAATCATAGAGAAACATTTTATTAAGGCTCCTATCCGAGGAAAAACATTTGCGTTAATTTCATGACCTTTTATCAATATTGCGGATACGTTGAATTGCTACCGAGATCGCAGAATTTAATCTGCAATAGGAATTCCAATTAATGTCGAGCACTCCTAGAACTGAATCATATTTTCACTGCGCCCCGAATTGGGAATTTAGAAAATAGTTACTATAGGTATACCTAAGTACTTGAAACAGCTATTGCTTTTGCCATTCCTCTAGCTCTTCTATCTAATATTTACTTGATAACAGGTTTGCGCAATACGACCCTAGTTTTAAAGTTCAAGTTGTGTCATTATTTTCTAATCATTAACGCATGATAGTACATACTTACCTATTCGTATTTCCGTTCGGTGATTCATGAATTCTTCCAATGATTGAATACAGGTAAATTTAATTTTAAAGCGTTTCTTTGTAACAAAACGGGTCGCGATAGCATCAGCTTTTCGTTGATTTGCTCGAATTCTATTCGTCAGGTTCGTGCAATCTGCGACTAACTGGACGCCGGCAATCGCTGTAATTTAATAAACACTTCCCTAATCGAGTGCTGCGACGAATGCCGCCGGGACGAAAAATAACGTTAAAAGTCTGCTTTAACCCGGCCCCAGCGCTGCAATAGCTTACATTCGAATTTATGCCAGAATTGATTTAGGCGACAAAACATAGTGAGTCAGCTAGCCGGCTTGAGATTATTAAATTCAATTAAGTTTACGACATTTGGAACTTAAATCAATTATGGTTAGTTTGACAAGGGAGTTGTTAATGTGAATTATATAGGAGTCGTAAAATATGATTAAGGAAGCATGATTTTGTTCTGGGCTGATAAATAAACAAGCATGTTTTCATAGTATAAATGGATATGAAAACATAAGGGATTGACGGAACGGAACGTTAGTAAGCAGGTCAGGAAAACGATTTATCATGGGAAGATAGACGTTTACAGCCGATAGCGACTGATTTGTTCCAAATCAAATGCGAATCCGATATATTTACGTATTGTAATGATGGCGAACGGGAATAGGGAAAGTATGTATAAGCCGATGCTCTAACAGAGCGGATATTGAGTATTACCGTTTCGACGTGGTTCTAATTGGCCGAATGATTAAAGCTCTAATACACAAAACAACAGGCATACGTAGGTTTATATTATAAAATTAGCCAAAAAAGGTTCGTTTTGAGGTTAGAAAGTTGTTTGCTATATAAGACAAGTAAGAATGAACAGACCTTAGATAAAACTGTGTTATCAAAACTGTTTTAATTTTGCCCAGCAGTTAAAAGTTTACAACGCTAAGAACGTTGAAAGATTGAAATCTTTGTTCGTTATATGTTTGCTATGGTGGGACCTATTATTATATCGAAACACCTTTCACCGAACAGGATTTTGATTTCATCGAAAGGTGTTTATCGCTGCTTGTGTTGATTTTTTATGGTAGTCACAAGTCTTAACTATGCTAACCCGCGTAATTATTAATGTTTAAGATATTATCCTGAAAACATCTGGGTTTCAGCACAAAATAGCTTTCGATGAAATGAAATTGAATATTGAATATTCATGGGTTACCATGCTATACTTACTACTAATACAGGCTATACTTATCCAAAACTTTTTGTAGCATATTGGGAAAAGATGACTTGTGCATACATTGTGTCTCTTGCATGTACCTAAAGAGGTTTATAAATCTGTTTCCCACACTCGATTATTCCGCGTAGAAATTTTCCCAGTCGCGATTTTTAACATTCGTAATTTTACCCAATCGCATTTTTCCCAATTCTTAATATTTCCTGCTCGCATATTTTCCATTTTGGATTTTTCCTAGTCACAAATTATAATTGGACCAAAATTGGTAGGTAGGTTTAGGTTATGTTAGTTTTGCAGCAGGCCTGAAGGGCCCAACCACCCAGAAGTAGCAGATACGCACCAGCGGCGCTCTGTCGACTCTGTGGAAATGATATAACTATTCAGATAAATACATATTGGGAAATAATGATAATGGAATGAGAAAAAATCTTCGGCAAGATAAGCTACTGAAAAAAATAAGGATTGGTATATTTTGCGAATGGAAAGATTGCTACCAGAAAAGAAGATTTTGAGATAATTATCGCTATATTCATGTTGGATAATATATTATTGCTGGTGACTGTACCTACCACTGAGTTCGGGCTGTGTTTAGAATTGTCAAAATTAATACGTTAAACTAAATCGTGAAAGAAGAACCTTCGCCTTAGTGTTAGGTCACACTCTGTCATTAGACAGTTTTCTGTCTGTATTAACAGGACTCGATTCTCGTGCCAATCGGGATAAAGTACTTAGTCCCAACTGCATAAGATTTATTGGTATGACGCGGGCGTGAATTAATCTAGGTTGAACTGAGAATTGTTACAATTTTATATAAAACAACGCTTTACATTTATTTGGAATTCAAGAGTTTAAGTAACTATTTTTCGGTAGCATAGTCCTTTGTTCTCAATAAACGAATATCTTTGTTCGCAGTCCGTGTGTTGTGCCGTCGCGAGGTTTATCTAGAGCCAGCCATCAGCTGCCGACAGCTCGCTGCTGCCGCTTGATAAGCCGCCTGCCGACATATTGTCTGAAATTCGGCTGCTTTGTTGCACGCGAGACCTAGTTTAACTTCAGTCTAAGCATGTCACTGATATTCTCGAACTCAATTCTGGGATTTGGTAATGTGGAATGTTGTTGAATGCAAGCCGACAGGGTACCTATTATTTTATAGTGACATCTTTCAGAGAACGTATCATTACGCATTTCTATCCTAACCTAACCTACGTACCTAAATCATGTTTAAGATATCCTAAAAATATTAGTAGTTTCAGCAGAAAATAGCGTTCGATCAAATGAAATTTGATAAAATGATGGGTTACCAAGCCGACAAGCGCCTATTGTCATCGTGTAATTGAATACCATTTGGCCCGATGAAATATCCGATCATTCTGCTAAAATTAATAAAAATGTTGCATGTCGTAATGCTCATCAAATTCCACCTGAACGAAGACGTGGGCAAACGCTAGTTGGATAAAACCAGCGAGATGTAGCCAGTCATGCGCGAGGAGCGTACGTTACGATGTACCTATGAGTTTTTCATCAAATTTTGCGTTCGCGGAGCACAGGACTGCGTGCCTTTCGATTATCCACAGGGATAGCAATATGGGCTTAGTGTTACATCTATTTCAATGCTTATATATTACATTCGATCTGAAACTATCGATCATTTTCAAAGTATTTATTTATGTAACATAATGAAATAAGTGACCCACTGGATGCTCTGAATAATTAAAAGCTGTTATGATTACAGTGAATTAATAGTTTGAGCCGACCTAGTTGAGGCTGGTAATGCAATCCATTAATTACGTCACTGACGGAGACAGTAAGCCGAAATGGAGATCGGCATAATTGTAGCAGTCTACAGCACTGCGCTGATGACTGATCATTGATCAGTGTTTGCGTACATTACCTACCCTCCTGTCCACAAGCAACACAAACAATATTGCACATGATCATCAGTGGTCATTATGAACTTGTTACGCGATATTAGGTACTTGAATTAATGATTAAATTGCTAAAGCAGCCTTTAAAGTCAAATTAAAAAAAACGGACAAGTGTGAGTAATACTCGCGTGGAGAGAAGCCATGTACGTAATCTATAAGTAAAGAACTATTTTCTGCTTTAAAAAAAATGGCAGTAATTAGTTTAGGAAATAAATCAATTATCGCCTATTTTCATAAAAATCTTCAAAACTGTTTACCTTAAAGTTATATTAAAAAAATGAGTTTTTCAAAACAAGCCTTTTCGTGCCCTTTCATTTGATACGTCGCACGATATATTTTGCAGAACTTAAGTTTTAATTTTCTAATTTTCTCCCCAATACACCGATTGTGTGTCGTGTGTACCAAATTTCAACTCAATCAGTCCAGTAGTTTCGGCTGTAACAGACGGACGGCCAGACGGATACGCGAGTGGTCCTCTATGGGTTCCGTTTTTTTCCTTTTGAGGTACGAAACCCTAAAAATGGTTGATCGAGCAAGCATTTTACAGTCTTGACGAATTTATGTCCTTCAAATGACGTAAAAACTATAAATAATATTTATCATTAAATGTCAACTTATTTTGACGTGTAATTTGAAATTATTATTAAAGAAGGACCTACCTATCTGAGTATCTAAAGGGTAGTCGTATATCCATAGGCGCCAGAATTGGTAGTTTATAATGATCCGCATTAAACTAACACTTATTTATTTTGGTAAATAAGCAGTGCAAATTTATATCTAAGTGCACCATTGTGAGCATACAAACCATAAAGCCCAGTGGACATTGATATTCAAGGAAATTATCATCCAAAACCGAAGCCCGTTCATTTTTATGATGAACTTGAGATGTTTATTTCGGTCACAGACATGTTCTTAGAAGGTCTAGTTCATCTTTTATAGTCGCCATAATTTCGTCCCCTATAACGGCGCATAATACTTCAGATTCAATATGTTTTATATAAATAGTCGGTATAGAAAAATTCTTTCGTGCAAATTTATCGTCGAATTGCTGGCGTCGATCCGGATTATCCTTTAGGGCTGCCTGTAAATTATCACTGAGGTTACCGATCTGCCCTTTGACGGGCCTCCAGCTGTAAAATGGAGTCCCTCTCCTATAGTGATTCATTCAATAACGAATGTTAAGAAAAAATCAAACTATTTAAAAAATAAACTTGTTTAAAACACTCGTTTCAAGTAGCATTTCGGATTTAGATTTATTGCATTATTTCATAAAATGAGTGGTTGACGTACAGCCTAAAATACATTGATAACTTTTTGAGAGTATGTATCTAGTCGTTGTAGGTACTTACCTACTCGTACTATTACTACAGGATATTCCACTTTAATTTGAAACGCAAGTAATCAAGCTGGATTACGTTTAAAATGTTAATTTAAGCTAAAATTGTTTTAGCTTAGTTACTTATACATTTAATACGCCAACAAAGTTATAAAATTAAATATAATTTTTCATGTACACCCATCTTGTTGCGTAAAACTTAATTCAAACATGTTGTTTTTTTAAGATATTTTTTGGTGTTTGTTGTAACGGCTTCGGAACCCTACACTAAGCATGGTCCGAAAAGTTCTTGCCGGGATTTTTATGCTAGAGAAAGCAAAGGAGCCAGCAAGTGACCCGATGGAAAGTAATCAAAGCTATTCATGGACACCCGGGAATGAATCGTAGACGCATTGCCGGCCTTTGAGAAGTGAGTATGCATGTCTCATGAAGGACCCTTAACTGTGGTACCCTGGAAATAACTTTGATTGATATGCTTAAAGAGGTATTTAATCGTCTGCGTCAGATTTAAGATAAAATTTGTAAGTATAATTGCTGGTAATATTTTTTTTGCCAATTTAACAATATGTTCTTAAGTGTTATAAAAATATTATCGATCAGAATTAGACGGTACGTATTTATTTTTTGCCCTCTTCGCTGTGCGCCGCGTGATGGATGGTAGGCCTTCAAAGGATTTGAATGGGCACTCATGGGGCACTCTGTTCTATTTGCAACGTGATCGATTGACACTACGGGTATACATATCGTGTTGAGTCACTGGCAGTTAACAAATTTTACGTTGGAATTCGATTTTGTTAACAGCGTAGAGTAGCACTTGCCCCAATTGCGATGCACTTTAAAAAAAAGCAACTTGTTTTTAATTTAAGTATTTCGAAAGAAAACCCTTTTACAAGAATCTAATTAAAAGCATTTCATGATTAAACGTGTTATTGTTGTTTAGAGTATTGTATTAAATAAAAGTAACCTCACCTACTTAAAAAGACAAAATGATAAAGGATTCGAGAACACAATTTCTAGATATGGTATTTAAGTTTTGATACATAGTTAAAAAAAGTATTTAGTACCCAAATCTGAGGTGTAGATTATCGAAAGGTGTATTCGTATTAATAAATGTTATTTTTTTAACTTTGTTATTTAAATAAATAATAAACGAATAAGTGTTTGGGAACAGTCACACAAATTGATCTAGTCCCAAACTAAGCTCTAGGCTTGTATGTACTATGGGTAGTAGACAACAATAAACTTACTAATAATAGAGTAATGCATACTTAAATACATAGAAAACATCCAACACTCAAGACTAGGGGATTTCAGTAAAGTGCCGTTCTAAGAAGCGTTGCATTAATGTACTAATACAAGTTCCTATACTGAAAACTCAAAGTATAATTTGTATTAGAAATACGGTTTCCAAATCAATCGCTCGTTTTATTCTAAAAATAGCATTTGTCCGCGTTAACAATGGTTATTTGAAGCTTTCGTTTATTACTTTATTAGCTTTACAAAGAAAAATAAAATTTCAGTCAGAGGCCCCTCAGGTGCAATTCGTGCAAAGAATATTTATAAAGTTTTCTTTGTGTTAAAAAGTTTTCTTCCTTCCTCATTTTCATTTAGCTCGGTAAGGTGAAATTCACACCTTACGTATAACTACAGGGCGCTGACAGAAATAATTAACATTTTGTATTTTATATTCGATCGTGACAGTAGATACCTAGTCCTTTTCCGTCATTCAAGTTTGCCAAAGAAGGTCTAATTAAGGTTTATTGAAGTAAGATATAAGCCGGAGTCATCTTATATATTATTATATTAACTATTATACTATATTAATATTATACAGGGTGTCCCTAAAACCAACGCTAAAACTGAGAGGGCTGATAGCGCAGCTAACAAGCTATCGATTTAACCCCTATGTATGTTCAGCGATTGTTACTGGTTTCGGAGATGTTGATCATTTTAATCTGTTTTTTTTTTAATTTTCCCTTATGTCCATGTCACGAGAAATTATTAATTTCATGTTTTATTTCATAAGTTTTTCAGTGCTATCATACATAATTAGAATCATTACGAATCAGCGAAGTTTTTAACCTATTTGCTTTTTTTTTCAGTTTTTTTAAAGTAATCACATAAAGTTGTTTTTTCCATACAGAGTGAAAAGCAAACAAAGCTAGTATGGAGAAACAAACTTTATTATGTGATTACTTAAAAAAATACTGAAAAAAAACGGGCAAATAGGTTTAAAAACTTCGCTGATTCGTAATGATTCTAATTATATGTATGATAACACGGAAAAACTTATGAAATAAAACATGAAATTATTGATTTTTCGTGACATGGACATAAGGGAAAATTACAAAAAATCAGATTAAAATGATCAATATCTCCGAAACTATTAACAATCGCTGAACATACATAGGGGTTAAATCGATAGCTTTTTAGCTGCTCTATCAGCCCTTTCAGTTTTGACGTTGGTTTTAGGGACATCAGTATATGATATTTTAACATCATCTATATGTGATGACGACTCTATTTAGTTCGGCATCTAGAATTGTATATTTAACTCCATGGTTTGAGCTTAAATTCACGTTTGCGCCGTTATTCCGCCACATAACAAATGACTCTAATAAAATATTGTAGTCTTACACGGTCGTGAGAAAATACAGTCTCGCCGAATTGCCGTATATTACACGCCTTGTTCTAATAAATCTTTGTTCTAATCAGACTAACAATCGAATTTTCCTATTTTTACACGGAAACAAGTTTGTTTTATTAGCTTGGTTCGCCCACCTTAGTAGGTACTTTTTGTGCAAGAATAGGTATTTTCGACGCCCTTCATTTAATCTAATTTAATTTGCTACAGGCGCTACAGCACAGCCCACGCGACGTTGGAAACTACAGTTTGGTTTGGTTTTTATTGGATACTATTAAATGTATAAAATTAATGCCTTATACACGTGTCACAAATATATGGTTTTGCGAAAGACTCTCTGGTACAAATATGTAACTCCAACAAAAATAAAACATGTTACGAGTATAACAAAGCATGTTACATAACCGCCTCCTTCGCTAAGACGCGAGCCAAGTACGTTATCAGTATTAAGAATTAAGAACATTTAATGTTTCAAACATGTATCGTTATGTTTGGTTTATGTACCAGGCCACCATAATGAGTGCGTACGTGCCGCACATTATATTGGAGGAGAACCGTGTGATGTCAAGCGGATATTCGTTATTATGATTAGAGGCGGTTGATACGGCTCCGGCGTCGAATGTGCGAAATTTAATTAGAATGCCATCTCAACTGAAGCTAAGACAATATTATTATCATATTTAAATAAATCTACCTTTTCGACCTTTGCGCGAGCATCCAAAATAATTTCGTATAAGATTAAAAAAAAATAAGCTCATAAAAGCTCTAAAAATTAAGAACATAACGACAAAAGAACCAAAAAGAAGTCGGTTAAAAAGAAAGGCTTGCGGTAGTTTAGAGTTTTGCTAAAGACATGTACAGTCGACCTCATAAGTACTTTAGTGCCTTGTCGCTTTAGCACCTTTGACAGACTAGTGCAGCAGTTCAGACATGACGTCAAGAGGATTATGAATCTGAAAACTTCCATACCAAATCTCCCCCCGTCCCGTATCGTCCCCTTGAACCTATTAGTCAGTTTTTTCTGCAGGGAATAATTTTGACAGCAAAGCGATTTAAGCGTAGCGTCAAAATCCTCTTAAAGTGACAAAGCACCAAAGTGTGCAGCTACTCATAAGGCAGACTGTACGTATACGATATAACAATAGATAATAATAATAACTTATGCGTTTCATTTAACTGCTTGACCTGAATTAAAGCTCGTTTATGTGATTTAGTGCAGCCAGGGAAGGCTGAGTGCGAATGTAGGTTTGTAGCTGCACGAGCGCAGCGCCAGGACTCACACTCGGTAATAAGGTTAACGAGCCGAGTGAAGATCTGCTAACGAGGAAAGCCTGCTTTTATTTCATTTTAAAAAGCACTAGTAAAAAGGAAACCAACGAACGTATCCACGTTTCGTTATACTCATAACGTTGAGCGAGCGCGGCACTCTATTCTCAAAATAGTTGGAGCAACTTTTTACTATCGTGTTCCTGAGTCTCGCGAAGTTTTATGAGCCGAATGAGATAGATTGGGGATCGCGTGCATTATTGGCTATTGAAGATTGATTCTACGACTCGGACGCAAAAGTTTGGGATTGGTTATCAGTTTCTTGCGTTCGGTGTAATCACATGAAGAAATCGGAATATTCGGAATATAAGTAATACATACATTTTTACGCGGAATTATTGCTTTTATCGGTTTGTAGGATATCACCAACAACTCGTAACTTCCTATTGATGGGAGGCAGGAAACTTTAAAAAAAAATAAACTTTCCAAATTTAAAGTTTTAGACAATTTCAACTTATTTCACCTTTTTTTAACTACAAACCTCGACAACGAAGGGTGCCCTACAAAGTTACTATCGAACAAACATCTTTCTAAGCGCTGGCTAGCACCTTTAGTAAATATTTAATATAGTACTTAAAGACAAGTTGACTACCAATCTTGGCTACAATGCTATCCTGCAGCTGTAGCGGCCTAAGCTGAGCTCGCCGGAAACTTTGTCAAATCACTCTAATCCTTAGAGTGCAGCTCTGTTTACATTCAAACTGAGATATTGGAATTAAGATGGAGCAGCGATTGTGCTGAACTTGTTGGAAGATTGAGCCAGGCCTCATTCAGATGCAGATTTAGGTCAGGCGTCGATTGACTTCGAACAGTGTAATTAAGAAAGACTTGAAAGTTAGATTGCTTGATTCTTGTCCATTGAAAGCGACGTCTCATTTTCTTGGAATAGATTATGATAGCCCCCATCCATCGCAGTGATTTATAACTTAATTAAGAAAATGTAGCAGTTTAAGTGTCCGACGTGTTAAATGTTGATATTGTTATACGTTCGTAGGTAAACACGGATGTGGGAATATCTGTGACACCTGTGGTAAATTATTGTCGCACTAATTAAACACTTTCGGCAATGTGCTCTTATTTGTATTATAACTAGATCGCTTGCACGTAACTAAATACTATGCAATGAGTTCACATATTGAATATAGTAGGATTGACAAGAGTATTCAAGAGCTCATATTTATTTTAGGGGTTATTTTAACGACTTACGTAACCTAGTTAGTTAGTGTACCTAAAGCTTTCATAGTTTTTGAGAAGAATGCCTTTTATTTGGATTTTGGGAATTTCCATTTATTTGGAATTAAAATGTAGCTATCTAAACAGATAGTTGCCGAATAGTTTTTAATCTACATTTTTTATTGCTTTGTCTTGAATACGAATTGGTATATTAGAGTCGTGATATTTTATAGACTTTGTGGTGTATGTGTCCATATTGGATCCCTTGACTGTAAGTACATACGAAAAAACCCTAATTAACAACATTACTTGTGAGATTTGAATGCAGCGTGACAATCGACCGACTACAATCCTCTGATTTAAGTTTGATAGTGCTATAACGTTTTCATTTACATACGACATAGTAATGAAATGCTTATTTGCTGGCTTATCAGGATGTTTGCGAGTGTGTAGGCGAGCACACACGCACGCCTGCTCTTTACCACGGTAACAAGCGGAGCCGTAAGGGATCCGTGCCTAATAGAATTCCAGAGGGATGTTCAGGAGAGGAGATTACCCTCGACTCCGGAATCGACCGCTACTGCAGAATGTAAATTAGCTCCTTTCATTGTTTACAACATTAAATAGTCGATGAAAGGATTCATTGAGTTCGCCCTGTTCGCCCAACTTAGTTATTGTTTAAATAACTATTCCTTAGTATCTAAAAACTGCACGTTCTTTAATGTCCATCGTAGAACTTCAGTTCATTAAATTCTACTTTACTTACTAGTAACGTTCTTTATTTTTGTAGTTACCTATAAAACGCAATTTTCCATTGTTTATACATTAATAATATAGTAAATCTATAGACAAGTGAATTCCTGTCAGTCGCTCCGTCCGTCCGTATGTTTGTGATTATTGATTATCATGAACTACATAAGTAGTAGGTATATAAATGTTCATTAGGATCCTGTACACTCTGCTGTACACTGTACTTCAAATACATTTTACGGACAATTTCCACGAATAAGTATTGGGGTAAAAGGAGTCAAAATTAGTATGGGAAAAAACTCATCATGTACCCCAAAACTATTAAATAATTAATAAAACGATGTGTTTCAGAATTTCTCTATTTTAGTTATTATTTCAATAGTAATTTTATCAAATTAGTGTAGGTAATAAAATAATAGGTATTAGGACCACTTGTCCAGAGTGGCCTGTCGAAAAGACAACCCTTACAGTCACAATTAAAAAATATATTTTCCGGCGTTTGTGGTACATCAACAATAGGGCGCTACAGACTTACTAAAAATGGACCTACTATTGGCACTCTTTTTGATGCCACTTTCTTTGCGTAGTTTGTTTACATTCTTAGTCGAGTGTGCCAAATATACATATTTTATTTATTTATTTTTTAATGATAAATCAAGATAGGTAAGTCAAGTTAAAACTCAGCAGATCCTTCAATTAACCTAACCAAGAAAAAAGAGTCGCAGGCACAGCAAGTTAATCAAATTATTGTTGTGACATAATTTCTTACGTCATCTAAAATGCCATTTCCAAATTCCTTTTATGCTCTTACTTTACCTAAAATAAGTTTGATTTACATTCATAACAGTCTCGGAAACGAACAACCTTTTACAGAATTTAATCTTCTTTTTTGTAAACCGCAGACACTTTGAAAACAAATTTGTCTTCCTATAACGCAAGTAATCTCGAGGGTTTACGAAATTTTCAAAAGCCTAACTAAATGGGTTGCGTATGCTTTCCCATCGAATGGGAGACAATTGGAGAGCGTCGTTGTAAAGGAAAAGGGGAAGACTAAAGGGATCTTGTAATGAAAAGCGTTGAGTTTATTGTTAAAAGTCGCGCGTGATCCGCATGCATGCGACGACGAGCGACGCGCGTCGCTCCGCGGAGCCTCATACCTAACGCACTCCTTTGTTCGTAAGTAACGTTTCACTCACTGCTCACAGACTCTTTACTGCGTACGAAAATATTTTTAAGAAATATTCTTTTGAGTATGTGACTGAAATATCCCGCCACGTCGTATGTACGTTTCTTCGTATGCGCGACTAAAATGAGAGTGTTTTTTTATTCGGATAGTATAATCGCTAGGATTATTTTTAACACTCGTATCGGTAAAGCCGGATTGTTCCAGTTTAACAACAACAGTTATTCTATGAGTCCTTTTACAAAACACAAATTTATTACACAATAGAATGAGCTTAACTTGATTACAACGGTAACAAAAATCATTTACGCTGAGCCATTACTTCCATCTGTTGCCGATATCGTCGAAAGCCGATTGGTTTATATAAACGACTTAAGAATATTGGGAATTATATTCAACAAGGAAAATAAACGAAAAGCTGATAACGAAGTTTGAACACTTGAGTGACGTTTATATTTTAAAAGGCAAGGTTCGTGAGAGTTGCCAGCAATTGCTGCCGCCACTTATCGGATTTTATCATGAGGAGCGACAGTTAATTGCGCAGACATCTGTCAATCTCGGCCAACACGGGCCTTTCAAGTGGTTACTTTGCCTACGTCTGAGGTGCGCGGGTTACCACTTCTCTACCAATGTTTTAAAAAAATTAACGTGCTTGAATTAGTTTCTATAGCAATAAGGGTTTCATTATAGACACGTCCCATAATAAAATATCTAAGTTATCATTAGAATTGGCTCAATTTTGTAAGTTAATAACGGTCGCAACAGTCAGCAGCACGCTTTGTCGTCTTCCGGCTGAATAATGGATTGACTCAAGCAAAGGTCGGGAAACCCATTTACGATAGTTCGGGGATCGAAATATTGGGGATAGCTTTCCCGTAGATATGTATTCATTTAGTTTTTTTTTAGAAATTATACATGTTTTATTAAGATTTTTGGACGAGTAAATGCTAAGAATTGTTTCATACCAAATGGCGTCGTCGTGAATGCGTTCTCTGGCTGCCATTATCTAATCAGTCTGCTTCGTGATGTCGATGTCGCACCGTTGAGGCGTGGCGTGGCGCACCCGTGAATGTGGTCAAAATATTACGCCCCATCCAGTTGTATACATTCCGTCAGTAGCCGAGACAAACGTCGCGTCCGTGAATGCCCAGCTTTACACGACGTTCGGCTTTATTTTGAATCAAGGTAGTGATTTTAAAAGCGTTAGTACCTACTTTTAAACTTTAATATAATGCACTTGTTCGTTCTCGACTGGATCTGATGCGTCTGCAAATTGGAATCAACAATACCAATGTTAGATATGGTATCATATTCTGGGCAAATTCGACGTACCTATAGAGAAACGGCATTTAAAGCGCAGAAAAAATGTATAAGAGCCTTATATGGCATTCATTACATGGATTCCTGTCAACCGTATTTCCAAAAATTACGCATACTAACTCTTCCTTGCTTATATATATACGAAGTAGTAATATTTGTGAAAAGTAATCTGACCTTATTTAATAATTTTAAGAGTACCCGTCTCAAGAATAAAATGAGAGCGATGTCTTCTAAGACTGCCCTTTTTCGAAAAAGTATACTTGGAATGGCCCCAAAAATTTATAACAAAATACCGGCAGATATAGTAAATAAAGAAAATATGTCTAATTTAAAAAAGCAGCTATACAATTTTCTAGTACAAAAATGTTATTATAGCATAAAGACAATCTGTACAATTACTACAGTCTACAATTTGTATGCCTTGCGGCACAGCGCAGTGAAACAATCGTAGATATAAGACCTGTATATATTATGTACCCACCTGTGTTGAACAAATAAAAATACTATGACTATGTTACATTGATTATATTGAAAGAATTCAGAAGAAAAATAAATAAACACTTGTTAAACTTATAAAGTTTAAAAATATTAAGCTCAAAGTCATGGTCACAAAAGCGTAGAGAACATCATGACTAAATTACTTATACTCTAACAACGATACGAAAAAAGCTTCCTCGCAAGGGCATGTTCTACTTTTGATTAATAGGAACTTACAAGTATAATAAAATTATACTCACATTTTTTGTGACGATTTTAGCAGGTTTGTAACCGCAGTTAAAATTACTTTGTAATTAGTTTATTTTCTTTCGTTTAGTTTTCATTTCATTTCATGTCTATTATGTTACTGTTTTAACTGTGTATGCTTTAAAAGAAGTTGTAGCTTTGTGTACAGTTCATTCCTTAAAGTGTAACATACATCGGTGAAAACTTTAGTGGCTTATGAAAATTGTACTTGTTTGCATATCAATGTACAATTTAACTTTTCTTTGCTGATAAAAGAAATTGTATGGTAAAAATTGCTTTGCGCTGTTGAATTTGGAACGTAATGTGTTGTAAACCATTGTATTTTCTAGATTTTTTACATTATAAGTACTTGTTTTGTTGCATGATGTAATTTAAAAGTCCTATTTACTTTACATATTGTAAGTATGCTGAAAAAATGATATAAATATGTATAGAGATAGGGATATCTATATGCATGTTAAGAAAATTGTTCATACAAAATTGGAAATAACCAATGAAAAATAGAAAAAAGAAAACGTACAAACATACCTAGATTTATATTAACTACAACTTATTCAAAAATCGTGGAAATCGGACTTGATTTAGAGGGTGAGATACGATATAAACTAAATTTTGTATTTTTTTGACAGTTACGCGATTTAAGAGTCGCTTCACAATCCTCTAAATGAAATTTTACCTTAGTGAGTCTAATAGTTTGAGGCTTTGAGGGAAAAAGTGACTGTGACGTACAGACATAAGGACATTCCGAGTACAACTAACAAAAAACCTTGTATTTCCCATCCAATATAAAATCAAAACTTTGCCCCTTAAATAAACAAATGAGTTCAAAAGCATACATTACCTACAGCTGAGAAATATGTAAACACAATAATTTGGCATGTTACAAATGACGCACAAACGTTTATCCTCGGCTCGTAACAAGTGAAAACGAAAACACAGTTGTCAGTTGTTATGATTATTACAGTTGGCGTTAACTGTAATAAGATTCCTTGAGGAAATGCACGCGGCGCGGGAGGGTTCATCGACCTCGCACTACTTGCCTCATACCCCCATTTTTCTTTTCGGACAGCATGCGTACTGCGCTGCGCCTGGTGGGGTGTGTGCTCGCGAAATGTGCTTCGTCGGTGTCCTGTTGAATATGCGCCTATTGTCCTGTTTTTGCAATCTCATGTGTAATCTCCTCCGCGTCCTTACTTACATAAACATGTCCGAGAAAGAAAACACAAGCACTCCAGCGAGATTCCGACTGCTTTCTTATTAGGACGGAATTCTTACGAAATCGTAGGTACTTACTTAAATTTTAATGTTTAACAACGCAGTAACCGCTTTCTGAGCATGGGTAGCTACTGGTGCCGGCTTATATCTATGTAGGTATAAACATTAACTCGAATCGAGGGCAAATTAATTTCACGAAAACAATTTTCCTTATCCACGGCTCGGTGGTTTGGACAAAGTTTTTCTCCAATTTGTTTCATTAGATTTATTAATCTTCTTATTAGGGCGTACCGGAACGTTGGTCGTTGCATAATTTTTTTATTCTTATTTAAAGTATTAGGTGATAATGCACAAGATTTAGAGAAAAACTTCGATATCTACCTACAAGTTGATGAAGAGTTAACGTACAGCTGTAAAGGTAGCTGTAATAAAGTAGTTATAACCAACCCACATGTATGATGAAGATGGCACAGCTGATATCCGTTGCAAGTGTCACAACTAAGTTGCGTAACGTTTTCATATTGGGTCTAACTTGTCTCATTATCGGCGTACCTACGCATGATAAGCGCACCGCACCGCGCGGCTTGCGGTCACACTAAATCAAATATAACGTTCATATGTTCCTCCACATGTATAGCAGTATATTCGCTCTGGAACAGCCACATCCGACCTCTGCCTGTAGTGGAAACGACCTAATCTGTTATGTTTGCGCTCGCTCCAGGAGGGGAAATGTATTTTGTCAAAGTAAAGTGTTTAGGTGAGAGGTAAGCAGGTTGATTATTCTAAATTGAATCCTCTTTGTCGAAATAGGTACACGATTAAACGTTAAAGGTTTTAATTTGTTAAGTTTGCGAACGAGTTTTGGAGATTAAATTGGAAGGCATTTAATTATATAAAATGTAGTCTGTATTCGTTCGGTTAATGTTTTTTCAAGATTACATATTCCGTTCGAATATAAGTCTAAAATATATTTTTTAATTTATAAATAATACGCATTACGCTGTGGTCACTTCATCGGGTTCGGAAGGTGGTGATTTTATAGAGAAGCGCCCCGGAGTCTCAATTACGTGGCATTCACGTAGTAACGAGCGACCGCTCCTTGCTCCTTTCAGCTCAAAGCGCTCGCCTCGCTGTAGCTCTCTGGCGAAATTGAGCAATGTTCAGACTCTTGCTTACACTCAAATATTATACAGAATGTGTACCCAGTTGCAGACTCTGTTTAGAATTATGGTCAAGACTCGGCCGCCTGACACCATGCTTTGCTGAGTGGAGTGCATTTCGATGTTAAGATTAACAACTGATATCACTTTTAGTTTGCAATTTTATACTTCTTTAAAATGCTTTTGTTATTTTCTGTTGTGTAATGTTGTGTTTATTTTATTTTATTTATTATCACCGAATAAAACATGTCTTTTCTTTCTTTTTCTTATCTTTTTTTATTTACAACGAGTACATCCTTAATTGCGATTTACTTTACGACCAGTCACGGCTTGTTTGGTTTTGATTATTGCTTAGTCTCTGATTTTAACCTACTTACTAAGGGCCCGTTGTTTGATCAGTAGGTAGTTAACGCAACTAATTGTTATAATTCGAAAAAATTGACACTTTTCCTTGAGATTTAACCATTAGTTACGGTTTTTAACGACTGATCAAACAACAGGCCATTAATGTTTAATGTTAATAATTATTTTTATATGTCCTTTGCTAACATTATGTGACTTTTTGCTTAATAGTATGCAAAAAAACTCGAACTTTAATAGGCTATTCTTGTGGTAGGTATATTTACTGTACAAATTTCAACTTAATTGTGCAGCCTCCAATTAGTTTGTATCGGGTTCAGCTAATTTGTGCTGCCTAATTGACTAAACAATTATTGGCTAGCATAATTCGATTTACAAAGCTAAAGGGGCATTCATTACACCGAAGCCTCTGAGGGTTTTCTAAGGTCTTGACTTTACTAATTGTTCAGTTGGGCAAATTTCCTTAATGTTCAAGTTACTAGCTAATAAGAAAGCGCCTAAGCTTCGTTACTAAAATAATTCAAATCTCTCAATATTATTAAGCTTAAATTGTTTGTAGGCTTGTAGAAGAGAATTTTTTATTAGTTGTACAGTAATATTAATGTGACAAGGAAAATATTAAGTGTGCATATGTTTATAATAATATGATTAATGCAGTATGCAGTGTGGCCTCAGCCTTATATTGCACGTGCATATCTCGTCGGTGTAATTGCAGCCACCTTAATGATCAAAATCAGTTTAGTGGAGTTCGGTTCGCCCGTGACGCGTCAGTTTGCGGGTTAGCGCTGAGCCGAGTCGAGCCGAGCGTAGCCGAAATAAATCGCTACAAAATATTTTCACCCCGTCATATTTCTGCAATAGCTTCCAATAATTTTCTCACTGTAGCGGAAAATGCAACAAGCGTTCGCCTCTTGGCAGAACTTGCATGTTGGTATGGTAGGTAATCGTAGAAAAATAAATAGAAATCTTTATTGTCAAAATGTGAGTGTAGCTTTTGGTGATATTAAATAAGGCAAGAGCAGTGCGTCACATTAAAGCAAATTACAAATTTATGTCATCTTATTAATGATGGAGTAGGCAGTAAATATAAATATAAATGGCGAAAACACGGTAAATAGCGATTGATCGTGATTATGTACTTATATAACATATGTCAGTACAAGATTGGATATCATTAAATATCTCCAGTAACGATCTAGAGGCCGAGTCAGTAGAAGCAGCTGATTTGGCAGTCAGTTAAGAGTGTTAAGACACTCATGCATGTTTCGATATCCATTATCTGTGTGTAAAGTGTGTCAGTGTAGCAACATTTAGCAAGGAAGCTTCTTCCATGGCTAGACGGTTCAAGTGAAAGGTTGTTAGAGCCGAGCTCTCTCGGCAAATGAGGTTGAATGGATGAAATCGCCACGCCGAGAGTCCTCGTAATTAAATACTTTGACCGTTCTCAACAATGTCAGGTCCTTTACGGTTTTTACGTCCCAAGTTCTTAATATTCGAGTCCAGGGTTGCCGCATTACGATATTTTATGGAATAAATTATGCGAGTATGCGACATGTACATATAGCGTCATCACAAAACTTTGGGAACACAATGACGTTACGGTGGGAGAGTTCAAGAGGAGACTGAAACCCCTTAAGACGACGTGCTCGTGATCTATTTCTTTGTTTTTAATTTGATTCTATTATACATAAATTCCTGCGTAAAGAGGCAGGTAATAAATAAATGTGAAGAGGGTAAATAATGCGTACCTACCAACCAAACAAAAAGCTGCTCAGCGCAACTCGGTCGTAAAGTACTTAATTGATATAATTGGCGTTTGGGCTGCCATTAGCGGACCTTTCCCTGGCCATTTCAGTAACCAGCGCATTTTTCCCATCTCCTTTACAAACGAAATTCACTTGTGCATTTTTTCACGACTCCCTTTCAGAGATGTTCATTTATTCAGTTCACCCCTTTTCAGAATTTCGGACGTGAAAGACAAAAGCATAATGCGGCCTTTTTTAGCAATTTAGCTGATATAAAAATAGTCCATTTACAGAATTGCCACAATATCGTTATCACCCAACTTCTATTTTACAGAGAAGTTTCAGGCGCCGAGCTAACCCTTTAGGATTTGCCCAAAAGCATTTTCGCATTTTCAGTTTCAGGGAACTCTCCGGAGAATAGGTTATTAAATATAAGATTTTTAAAAGTACTTGTAGAATTTCAGTGAATTATTTACATATCTTCGGTTATTTTATTTCAGTAGTTTCAAATGAAACTGAAGTACTTAATTTGTTTAACTATAAAATAAATATAACCTTTTGAGTTTACCCAAAGCGTTTTTATGGGGACGATAAGACACGAGGATTTGTGGAGAGTAGTAATAAAAGTATTCAATTGATTGCGGTGCGCGGCCGGCCAGGGCGAGGGCTCGGCCGGCGCAGCCCCACGTGCAATACAGATGAAAAATGGCCACTAAATCACGGCCAACGTTTGGAGGAGGCGATTTCCTGTGCTGTTATTCCGTGACGCAGCAAACTCGTACGAAGGACGCTCGACTGACCAACCTTTCTTGAACCGCGCGCGCCTTCTTGTTTTATTTTCTAAGCAGCTGCTTCCACTGCCGAGAAAGCTAACTTGACATGTGATAGAATGTGCATTACGTGGTTACGCGTGCCTCAGTTTTACTCGCTCGCGGGTTAAGTTAGGTTAGACTTGTCTAGACCGCTGCGCTACGCTGCTGTGTCAAGGCCGTAGACACCTCTCGCCGTGAAAACTTACCGCGCACCGGGTCACGTTACACTTGTCAGTCGAGAGACCTCGCCTTTGCTGTGAAAGAAAATAACACCCTGCGAAAATAACAACGAAATAAGCTGACAGAACGTTCCGGGAGTCTTGGTTAACCAACCATCCCATTCGTACCGGGCCTGCCTCCGCTCTCCACTGTATTTCTTCACAAAACTAAATGTTTATTACAAAAATAATTTCCTAAAATTGATTTAACTTCAAAACTTGTAGCTTTATCCGGTGTAGACGGCTTTTTGCCTTATAAATTACCGTCCACCGATACCAGCTACAGTTCATTATCCACGAGCGTGTATAGTCCAATTATTGTGCACATACCTATACTGCAACAGTAATGAAGTTGGAACGCTGTCCAATTACGTTAATACTTAATTTGATCTCGTCTTACTGCTGTATGTTGGTGCCCATTAACCTTTATGAATGTGTGTTCTCTACGGTAAAATTAGATAGGGAGGGGAGAGCGAAGTCTGAAAACTGACGATAAGGTGGACGGACACGGAAATGAAACAGCCGATGAAGATAAGTTGTTATTGAAGTTCATAGCTTACCACTGCGTTATATCATCCATATAGAGTATACTATATACCCCTCTCGTGCCGCAAATTGCCAGGATGGTGATAACGCTTTAAACTATCTATATGTATATACCGCGGAACAATGGCCTTTTAGACATCATTGTTACTCTACCTATTTACCTTTCATTTGTAAAAAAATAGATGAAATATTGTCACGGATATTATGCATCAAAGTCCACAAAAGTAACACTAGTGTCGCTACAAAAGTGTTACCTAAATGATTAAATACTTAAGGTAAAAGTAGTGTAGGCATAGTGAAGAGAAACTTATTCGTCAGAGTCCATTGTGTGAACACGTATGTCTGAGTGGGTGCTTGCTAATTAGCGCTACACCTAACAAGCATTTTCTCGTTGTTTTTCTGTGAAAGGATTACGTTTTAAAGCGACTTAGGGTTAGCGTCAGTCTGGAAAGCTCACGGTTATTATGCGGCGCGGTAACACTGGGTAAATAGGGAGTCCGCGAAGCACCAATGCAAATGAACGTTTTTTATGTCTCCCACTGCACTCGTCTGGCGAGAATTAAACGGCACTGAAAGGATTGCTATGAATGAGAGCCGTTACGCGTTTACAATGCAACAACATCAGAAACTATCTTTCAGGTAAACGGACGCCGTTTTGCTTTTTTTAGGCCTCCGGCAAACTAGCCGTCGGAGTAAGGTTTTCTGTATACTACGTCTACAACATATTAATTTTATGATTTTATTGTAAACTGTATAAATTATATATCTGGACATCAGAGCCAACTGGTCGGATGTCCAATTTTGACCAAAATCACTTTTTTTTAAAATAAAAAAAAAAAAAAAAAAAAATATTTATTGCCTTACACAGATACACATACAAGAGAAGAGGAGAAGATACATTTACACAAAGACTTAAAAATATCCAGATATTAAAAACCCTGACATACATCAAATCTCACATTCTTTAGTACATCCAATCGTCCAACCATTCGAGCAATTAAATTTAGAGGAAAAACACAGTTAAGATAAAACTAAACTAACACTAAAAAATATTATTATTATTAATTTATATTTACAACAGCACAAACACAACACAAAGGCAAAGGGCTCGGGCTCAGCATTGAGCTGCGCTTGCACACAGCGCTGATTTTCAGCCCGCGCCGGCTCATTGGGGTATAGCACATTTGTAGTACTACCTACTACAAATGTGCTATACCCTATGTATAGCACATTTGTAGTAGGTAGGGCATTTAAATTTAAGTTTTACATGTTTTACAGTCGAAATAGTACACAATCATACTCAATTTTTTGTCCTCTTTCAGGCCATCTAACCGTTATATCGCTATCACTTTTATTAACGAAGTTAGATTTACTAAAAAAGGTCGGATGTCCACAATACCTTAGAAGAAAAATAACGGATGTTTAAATATGACTTTTTGCTTCTAGTAATCTCAATGTATGGCTTTAAAAGTAGGTCTGATGTTCACATAAGACATATTGGTTTTATTTTTTTATTGGAACGGAGCGTCTGATGTTTATATCAGACCTTTTGGTTCGGGGAATCTCCACAATATCCACAACCAAAAGAGTTAGCGATAAATTTTAATGGGCGATGGAAAGAGACAGATAGCACACATACGCCCGACGATTGCCTAAACCTTACGTATGGCCGAGCGCGGCCGGCCGGCGATTGACATGTATAATCCAGTTTGTGTCCAGACCGCGCATATGATAATTCAGAGCAAATTAATTAATTGGTTAACAATTGCAAGTTCTTTTATTGTTAAAGTGGTACGACGTGAATCCACATGTCATCAGGATATTCCAAGAGTAACGAAAGGCAGAAAATAAAAGAAATCAAGGTGTCTAAACTCAAATATTTCATTACCTACCTACAAGTTTTGTTTTGTGCATTCGCTTTTAAACAGGCTTTTTAGAGTGAAGTATCAGTACCTGTATTGTTGTTTCAGATAATATTTTTTTCAACCAAACAAAAGACGACCTTCACTGTCAGTGCATGTTGATGATATTATAATTTCGAAAAGAAACACACTGGAAAAAGTTGCAAAATTTCATAAGTTGTGTCGTTGAACTCGTTAGCTTTAGTTTCTATTTTACTACTTAATTACATAGTATTTACAAGCTTTAATTCAACTTGGCCTGTTAGTTAGGTAGTTTGGGATAAATCATGCAAGTTAAATTGGACCCTTTTCCCGGTTTCAGATTGAACTGAAATTTACTATACTTGCGTATCTTCGGGAACAATGCAATAATTGGTATGGTAACACGGAGCTGGTCTGATGATGCAGTCAGAAGGTGGCTATAGGAACTAACTCTTGGAATATCCTGTACGCACTTGTACTTGTTAACAAATGAATTAATTCGCACCGAATTTTCACATCCGCGGTCTAGACACAAATTGGTTTATACTTGTCAATCGCCGGCCGGCCGCGCTCGGTCAATCGTAAGGTTTAGGCAATCGTCGAGCGTGGTATCCCTTCATTTTTCATAATTTCATTTGCACTATTTTCATTTGCCATAATGATCACTGACTATTATAATCTTCATAATGCCATAATACTCTAGTGTCATAATGTTCAACCTCCCTAATATCAGATACCATAATAACACTTTCCATAATATTTATTTTCTATAATGTTCATAATCCCTAATATTATATGCCATAACACTTCATTTGCCATAATTTCGGAAAAAGCAGACCCAGACTGTATCAGTGTGGGTATAATGAAGTACTGGTACAATCTGGATTACGTGCTACTATTATAATAACTTACCTATTCTAACCTACATACTGTAAGGAAGGCCAGACCCGATTTTTTTTATAGTACTACGCATAATACGCATTCTGAATGTTTTATGGCAAATAATTATTATGGCGTTTAAAATTTATAGCATACAATTTTATAACACTTGATAATAGGGAAAATGAAAAGTATGGCATACGTATCGGTATGGCACCTAAAAATTATGTCAAGTGAAAATATACCAAATGATCATTATGGCACGTGATTCGTTTAGACTTATGGCATATAAATTTATGTCATATGAAATTCGGGCAAATGAAATTATTGCATATGAAATTCGGTCAAACGATAGAGAACCGTCGGGCGTTTGTTTGCTTTCTGTCTCTTTCCATCACCCATTAAAATTTATCGCAATCTCTGTTTGTTGTGGATATTGTGGAGATTCCCCGAACCAAAAGGTCTGATATAAACATCAGACGCTCCGTTATAAGAAAAAATTAAATCCAATAAGTCTTATAGTGGAGATTCCCCGGACCAAAATGTCTGATGTTCACATAAGATTGAACATATTTCCATTTCATTTCGAGCCATATAGTCTGATTTAAACATACGTCCTATACTTATTGCGTGTTCACAAATTTTCTTACAACCAAAATATCGGATGTTAATATCCGACCACAGCATAGCATATGCCTTGTTAATTTTAGGTCGGATGTCACACCCTTTTGATAATCAAATTTGAATTGCAATGTTATTGATAGTGTAAGAAGGAACTTGTATGTCAGAAAATACTTGCAGTTATATGCTCCTTCAATATTAATTACTAGTTTTCTTTATTTTAATACTGTTAGTCGGTGTCAAACGTTTTAAAGTTACTTTTGCTTGTCCTGAAAAGTGTCAAAAATGCACATCCGACCAGTTGGCTCTGATGTCCAGATATGTACTTATTATTTTGCGTCGAATTATCCAATTTGGCTTATCATACGCACGTAACGCTTTTAAACTATCTTAGCTGAGAATACGAAACCAATCGTTAGTTATTTAAATTTTTCATTATTTCCGTAGTTATTCTGGAAACGTGAATTACTAAGAAAAGGGATACCGAATGATGTTTTTATGAAGAAACTAGCTGTTGCTCGCGACTCCGTTCACGTAGTAGCTTAATAGAGTATGTTTATTTTAGTTTTTATAAATCGTTTATCGCTGCTCGCAGTAAAAAGTACCCAGTCCTTCGTCAAGCTATCTCTATACCAAATTTCATCGAGATCGATTCACCCCTTTAAAAGCTACGGTGACACAGACAGACACACACAAACACACACACAACGGTCAAACTTTTATCACCCTTATTTATACGTCGGGGGTTAGAAATTGATTATCAAGCATGAATAGTGCCAGAGGTGAAAGCAGGGGCCCGTTCCAGAAAGTCACTCTGCAAATCTGCACTCCACAAATCCCACTCTTCAAAGGTATTTCTGTTCCACAAAGCTATTGCAGAGTTGAAGAGGTAGAGTCAAATGCAGAGTGTGGATTTGCGGATTTGCAAAGTATCTTTTAGGAACAAAATCTTTGCAAAGTGCAGAGTCCAGAGTTGCAGAGTGGCTTTCTGGAACGGGCCCCAGGTTTTCTAGAGGTGGTTCTTAGCTGGGTTTCATGACAATCGGTTGGCGCGTTTAAGGGATACCAGCTCTGAAAGAAGGGATCCCATTATATCGGGGGTTTTTATCTATTTGATAGTTATTATAGTACATTGTTGCCTAGGCGCGGAAAGTAAGGGATATCTTGACGAGCTTGTCTGCTAAAATACGAGTCAGGAAATCCTCGTTTCCGCCGAGGCATACATAATGCTTTTCTCAAACAATGCGAGGAAATGGTACAAATACATGATTATAAGTATTTTTAAAAACCTTTGACAGATTCGGAGATAATGTTTGTTTGCAAAATTACAAGTATTAGTTAAGATAGTTTCACGCACAACGAGCCGGCGCCCGCCGCCGCCGCGCGCCGCTCCTCACTACGCCCCCACCCACTAGTGGGTGTACGGGTTTTTTTTCATGATCCTGTCGATTTTATACGCAATAGAGAGCATTTAAAAAAAAATATGGACATGGACGGAAAGTGTTTTTATATGGTTTTTTTACTCCTAGGAGTAAAATGAGGCACTTTCCGTCCTTGTGTATCAATCGGAAAACCGTTATTTCCGAGCATGTTTGAGAAAAATAATTACCTATACCTTAACATTTTATTACTCAATATAAGTAGTAACTTATCATTTGTTACTCATACTTATTTTAACTCGTACCCTCTGGTCGCTTCTCTCTTTCTGATCGCAAAAGTCGAAAGGCCGGTGTTATTTTTTTATTGCTTTAAAAAAATCGTTAGAATTATGGAAAGCTTTAGTCACAATTCAAACCGTACGTTTGAATTCGAATTTGAATTGGATTTCGAATCGTATAAGCGCGAGCCCAACTCACACTTGACCAATTTTATAGTATTTGTTGTTTTTCTTCAGCGTTTGTTCTATAACCATACGAAATTTGCCGCTTGTATGTTTTACCGTTTTTATGATACAACAAAAATTAAACGTTTCTTGTATGTTCCCCTTTGTTATATATTTTCATTTTATTTATATATTCTTATTTGTTTGTAAATCCGGCGTAATAACAAATATTCTGAAAAAAAACAACCCTGTCTCTTATGGTTCAAAAGATATAGCTTTTTAAAGTTAGGACGGACGGACACGGTAGGCAAATTTATTATTATTATTTATTTATTTATTAAACCAATAACAAAAATTACAAATAAACAAAAGCCATGCAAAACTGTTTTAGGACAGTTTGATTGCAGGAAGACTTTAAAAGAACAGTACTATAATCTTAGTATTATACAATGTTTAGTTCGACACAATAGGTACCAGTTAAATAATTCTAAGGCAGTGTATCTAATAGATGTTTCTTTAGTTTTTTCTTAAATATACCTTTATTTTGCTCGAGACGGATATCCTCAGATAAACTGTTAAGAATATATGGCAGGCGCTTTTTTAAAGTTCTGTCTCCGTAATAGTTGTTGACTCTAGGCACATCAAACTTACCCGCGGACACCAATCTCGTACCATGATTGTGATCAATTCTACTCAGGTCATGCTGCCAACTGTCATGGTTATTAATAGCTAAAAGTATTTATGCTTTATATAAATATAAATGAATAGGGTCCCATTGGCCTCCCTTCGGGCACGGAACCCTAAGAAGCACCTCATTTCTCAGAACCCGCGAGACACCTAGACACAACCCACACAACCACAGGACGAATACGTGATTACGCAGACGTCTGAACCGCACGTCTGTACAGGAAATGGCTCGCAGATGAGCTTTGACAGTCGAAAGCAAATATACGTGAATATACCGTGTTCCCATACATCCACTAATTTCCGTGTGTTTGGATTGGAGATTTGAAAGCTGGGTCTGGGTTGACGGTATATTTGTGACGTTTATATGGAATATTCTGATCGCTGGGTTTAAAGTCTTTTGATAGTTGAAATTAAAAACTGGACAAGAGTATCTCCGACTAGGTTCAGTGTAGGGTTCTCTGAAAACCATTTCAAGTTATTTAGTGCTATCTTAGATGATTTTCAGTATTTACGGATATACATTTTAGACGCCTGAAATTAACTCTTAAAATTAAGTCTACTTAGTCATGATAGTGTTCCTTTAAATTTGTTATCTACGAAACGAATACCTATATGTGCTTTAATCTAAGATATTTTTCAGATTGTTAGTAAATTGACACTTTCGGAGTTTTATATTCCCCAAATCTAAAAATGTCTTGTAATCCAACCATATGTTATACAAAGTTGTAAGATAAAATACAATCGGTCAAGTGCGAGTTAGACTCGAGCACCGAGGGTTCCGCGCCTACTTTGTATTTGTATGAAATATTAGAAACCCAATGAAGCCCTACTGCTGCTTGCTGTCTTCATACTTTAGAAGCCCGTAGATACGGGACTGATTATTTAGACCCGTAACTTCATCAACCTTAGTACTAAGTTTAGCCTATTTTTTCTAAAAAAACATTAGTGTTAGAACCTTTCCTAAACTTTTCCTGAAATATATAGATGATTCCCTAGTCTTTGTAATTTCTCGAGATTTTTATCTGCCGAAGTTTCTGAAATAAAATGGACAGGGCGTTTCCATCCATTTTAAAAATATTAAAAATATATGATATCCTATTTAACGTAGAGCTTTCAAATGGCATGTTACATGATAGGTATTTTTTTGTTACTCTTTTTTACTGCAAAAATAAAAGTTCAAAATTTCGAATTTCTAATGATGAGTGGATGCGAAAAGCACAAGACCGGTCTGAGTGGAGAGCCTTGGGGGAGGCCTATGTCCAGCAGTGGACTTCTTTCGGCTGACATGATGATGATGAAGATGATGAATGATGAGGCTTAGGTCGAACTTGGTAATTATAGCCGTTGAACAAACGGACGGATGGACAGACTGGCAACAAACTCTTTTTTCAGTATTTGCTACGGAACCCTAAAAATAACCGTGTACTGGTACCCCGAATAAAGGTTTTTTAGCCCATTCATTATTATAGGTCTTAGTTCACGGTATTAATCTTAAAATTTCAGCTTTATGAGTATTATGACTAATAGTTTTCGAGAAAGAGTGTGACATACGGACAGACTTAGATAGACTTCGGCAACCTAAAAGACAATACACTATACGTATCGATGTCTTTGACTAACGCTGAGGTTTAAATTGTGACTAAAGCTTTCAAAAGTACTAACGGTTTTAGTAAAACAATAAAAAAATAGCACCGGCCTTTGCGATCAGAAAGAGAGAAGCGACCACAGGGTACGAGCTAAAATAAGTATTAGTAACAACCGATACGTTACTACTTATATTCAGTAATAAAATCATAAAGTTAAGGCAATTATTTAATAACTATCAAATAAATAAAAATCGCCGATATAATGGCGCCCCCCTCTTTGAGAGCTGATACTTAAAAAGAGGCATCGGCACAGCTATTGTTATATAGTTTTAAGTTATTGAATAAATTATTTTTCAACTCTTTTTCAACTCTGATATCTCCATAACGCGCCAACCGATTGTCATGAATACTAGCTAAGAAAAGAACCACCGCTAGAAAACCTAATTTCAAATAAAAAAAACACATCCAAATCCCGTTTAAGAGCTACGGTGACACAGACAGAAACGCACATGCACACGCACACACTCACACACACAGCGGTCAAACTTATATTCCCCCCCCCCTTATGTTCCCCTCTTTTGCGTCCGGGGTTGAAAAAATAGTTTAAAAAGATCAGTTTGATCGCGCGGGTTATTCATAATTTTAAATGTACCCTATAATATTGCAAGTCCCTGGATATGGGCACAGACAACCGAATGCCAACATTAGAAACCCAAAAAAATATTTTTTTTATCGGCTAATTAAGACGACACATTAGCATCGTTTACGATATTAAGCTCATGCTGAAAGGGATAAGAAAATTCTGTTACATATAATTATTATTATAATTTTACTAATGATTTTTTAGACCTTCGAGAACGTAACAAATTTATCCGTCAAACTATGAAGCGTATCAAGGCTTGTGACGTTCATGAAAATACGTATTTTTGCTCAGAAACTGGCATGTGGATAATGAGGTCTTCCGAGATAGGTACTCAAGATGTCATGAAGCGATATGAGTCACAAAGATACTTTGGAGAAACAGTATCATTTATTACGCTGCTTGTTGGCACCTTAATAATGAAGTCAGATTTGCGAGTAAATGAGAATAAGTCCACCTGAGTGGGTGGTATTGTAGAGCAATAAACAGATTTGTACATAAACGTACTAAAAATATGGGCAAAAACGTAGCGTGTCCAGCGAGCGCATAAATGGTCGGCGGTGGCGAGTCGACGGGTTTCTTAGAAAGCGGGGTACTGGGCTATCCTGGGCCGGCACCTGAGCGCAGAATACCGCTACCCATTAGCGTGCCCTCTCCCGGCCTACCTGCCGCAGTTAGCGTCAATCAACACTATCTCGTTCGGCACATCAAAAACATAACCGCCATTGAGAAAATTTCATGTATCGTTCTAAACGTTTTATTTCTGTTTCAAGAAATTAAACAATTCTCATAGATTTCATGCTTCTCGTCACTTGCGTCGTAAAACTCTTTTATCATAAAAAAGTAATTTGCTAGCATAATTGCCATGCATTTGATTTGCATTATTACATTGATGATATCATATCAGAGAATGGGCTCTGAGTTTTTTTGAGCCTCTATGAAAAATTGCTTGTCTCAGCTCAGGCATGAGAAAGTTACGACAGGCCTTTGCCTGGCGAGTGACGGGACCGAAGCAGGAGACGTCGGCACCCTCGAGCGGCGATAAAGACTCAATCACCTGCCCCTGACAGCGAGCGAGAGCGAGTCAGGCCGCACACGAAAACCCCTCTTGTATCTACCTACCATTTTTATTAACAATATTTATCTTCCATTATTATGCAAGGAGTGTGCTTTACCGATAAGACTCTATTACTGACTTCTATCGCCGGCTGCCTTTTCCAGATTGGGGGCGGGCGGCTTCAAAATTAAAACCAGCCGATAATAATAACATTTTTTAAAGGGTATTGGAATATTAAAGTAAAAATACCCCGCGGCTTTGTGTCGGCTGGTGATATTGATTGGGTGAAGAAAGGAATAACATTATGCCAAGGATTTACCTACTTAATTTCTTCAGAAGTAGCTACATTGTACGAGTATACCTATTTAAGTGTCTTGATTAAACATTCGCGTCAATTCAAATTGATGTTTTTGCATTATCATTATCACGAGCATCGAGATAGGTGGACGAACAGAATCCAAAACCCAAAGATAAGAGTAATGAGGTAGGTACTATTACGTGATCCGATTTTAGAGTACCTATGTAGTCAATCGGGTTAGTTGGGAATCTTAGGATTCCAAAGTATTAGCGATAAGTAGTAGACCTTAGAGGAGATATTCCGGTAATAGTTGGCAATTATAGACCGATTGTAGGACTCGATGGGCAACAGAGGATGAAGGAAAAAGATGAATAATGATATGATGATACTGAGGATGAAGTGTACGAGTAGTGTATATACGGGGTGAGTATGAAGATGGTAACTATGAAGTTCTACACCGTTTATGGAGGCTCCGTTGAATCTGTTGGAAGGGACGTTAAAAAAAGTTCTGGAAACGTAACGATGAAGTTGGAGATATTTCTTTGATTATGTTTGTGACTAACTTTTGTACTTAGCTGTATCTCTACGGTCTCAGTGTAGGAATATAAAATTAATTTCTATATAAATGTAATTTTCTGTGAAAGTATGAGTTCAGGATTAATTCTGTTGGTCTTTTGGAGTTTTGCGGAGCTTTGGAGGCGCGCGCAATGCCATGGCGGGCCGGCGGCGCGGCGCGGCGGCTGGCGGCTGGCGCGGAGCGGGCGCGCGGAGTGGGGCTCATCCTTGCCGCTCGCCACTTGGCGCCCTCGCGCCGCTCAGTCAGCGCCTGACCGCGGGGGGACCACTGTCGCTCCGCCCGCGACGCGTGACACACGGGTTCGCTAACCTTGCACATACATCGCATCAATCGACGTATATCAACAGATACATTTTTTAACACAAAAAAAAAAAACATTGCCTTGTTCAGTGAACTCCCTCGGAACCGGCTTCGAACTCGATCTGTGATTGTTTGAACTGTCAGTGCGCGTGTTGTGCTTTTCCTATCGATAACATAACCTGTATGAATTCAAGGGCACAGAAGACCATAGCTAATCTGTTTTTTGGATGCTGTGGTGTAGAGCGATTCGAGCGGGTTTAGCCTCGGTGTGCCTCCTTGTAAAATATAAGTGGGCGTATTCGAAAGTTTGAAAATCGATCGGGGTGACGTGCGTGCGTGGGTTTGAGTTTATGTAATCTTTGTTTACCTTGGGAATATGCACTGTGCTATCTAGGCTAGGTACCTACCTATTCCTTGTGACCGTGCATACCTACTGCGGTGTATTGTCCTCGCTCGAGTTCAAACTAACGGGTAAGTTCCTCCTTTTCTACACTTACGCATATTTTATTGTTTAACATTAAAGATGTGAGTAGCGTTGCTGTTAGTCGTGTGTTCCTTTAGACCTTACCAACCTTGCGCCAACGAAGGTAGATACCTACTTAATATTTAATTAAGTAGGTACCTAGGTACTTCCCTATCGTTACCTTAGTGACAGCTTTTACCAATATTACCGTTTTTTTTTTCATTTCATACGCTTATTATTTAGTTACGCCTACGTAGATACAGGCAAAGTAATAAATATATTTGTATATATACCTACCTAACTACGTTCCCATGTCCCAAGACGACAAAAATATCAACACACGTCCATGCCACTGACAATTAGGTTTGTGTATGCGATAGATATTACTGCTTTCGACTGTACCATCATGTATCAGTAGTTTAATAGGTATTTCCTCACATATATTAGTGGTAGTACTTATAAGTACCTATTGAAACCTATACATAGGTATAAAGGTCCTCAAACTTGTATTCCTGTCCTCAAGATTTAAAAACAAATAAACCTTGCCAGCATCCAAGTGTTTTATTTGGTAAGCCTCTTACGCTAAGGCCAGTAAACCTTCACTGCCTCCAATAATCCGATTTGGCAGTACAACCATAACAGATGAACCGAAAGGATGGCTTTCTAAGCTACCCACATAACATCGCCCCATCTTGGTAGGAGTGAGAGAACTGCGAAATGCTCTTTTCGTAGGCTGAACCACAAACGATTGATGTTATTTCATTAGATACGCCAATTAATAAAGGAAATTTATAAACAATAAGTTGTAGGTAGTTATGGATGTAGGTATTCTTACAATCTCAAATTCGGGCATAGACTTGAAACAAAACATTTAATACCTAGCGCCTCAGAATCATGAAAATAGCTAAGTATTAAGTAGGTATTATTAAGTATTAGGTAGGTATCTCATTCGTTTACAGTATTGTTTTTGGTAAATTAATTAAGAATTTATTTTATATGGGTACCTAAACATTAATCAGGTACTTAGGTACCTACCCACTCGTGTTCCACTGCTGGGCTTAGATTAGAAACCTTGTCTCATTATAATCAGCCTGTTCTCCCATAAAGTTTACAAGAGTAACGAGTACGGTCATCAAATATATGTTTAAGAAATAAGGTGCAAAAATGTAAATAATATCTTTGACGTCGACTGTACTTTATAGTAGGTAAAGGTTAAGTTAATAGTAAGCTAATTGGTACAAAAAAAATGCCAATAGTGAGAAATTTGTATCGCCATTTACAGGGTTAAGACTGTTCCTGCTGCCCGCTAGGTCTTTGTTATCTATTTGTACCAGTTTAAGCCACGAGAAAAAGTTACCTATGTAAAATGTAACTGCTGCCTCTAGGTAGGTACTGCCAGTGAACCAGAAATGAGGCATAATCCGTATAGGTAATATAGAAGGCGTGTTGTGAAGGGATCACACCTTTGTCACTATTGAGGTACCGCACACGTAAATGAGTTCGGTGTGGTTTGCTTTGATATGCTGATGTAACTCGAAATCAAAGCGAAGTAAAGTAGATATTGCTGTCATTAGGTTAACAGAAAATATCACAAACACAAAGGGGATTTTGCTTACCGATATTTCCAATCTACTTTGGTTTGTTGTGCAAGTTAATAATATTATAAATCCTTTGATACAAACCAGTTTCTGAATACAAAGCGCCCGGGGATGTTACAGGTTTAAAACGTGTATTTCACCTGCATGATTGTGTGAAATTTGTGGATGCAGAATCGGCAGACTTGCAAAGAAAACCGGTTTCAGAGGAACGTGAGAAATGTGAACTTAACGCTTAGATCCAGAATCAAATATTTTTTTAACAGGTCGTTAAAATGTGGCATATCTATTGCTATTACTCGTGGAGCTCTCCCAATTTATATATTGGCAACGTTGGAACACACAAGAAACACCATGTTTAGAGATTGGCTGATAAGAAATGCGCAAAGCTAGTAGCAGACTTGTTCTACGAAAGCGGCTTTTTCTTTCAGACAGTCAGTCCATATTTCATGAGCACCAGTCGAGCTACAATGGCGTCGCGATGAGGTCGTCGGACGAGCGCAGTCTGACAAGCTTTTTATACATATACATACATATGTATTGACAGATATGTTTTTAGTAAAAAGCTACCCACATTAACGCTATGACAAATGCTAGACTAGATGAAGTCTTTACACTTGTCTCAAGCAAGGGTTTTTGTAAATTTATTTATCGAACTTAAGCTTTACTCGGAAGTGGAATTCGTATTAGCTTTCGGGAGTTAGTTTTGAACCAAAAAGCACTTGGAATTTTAGGGTGACGTGATTTACCGGCCACTTGCTGGACTAGAGTGGCTTCACGATCTCTGCCATACAGGATTTGCGTAGAGTGTGTATTTATAAATATGTATACGATATTATCCCTCTAAGCCTACAATTAAACCAGCTAAAGGTTCGGTAATTAAACTGCTTTCTTCTTAAAAATAATAAATTAAGGCTTCAGAGGAATAAGAAGTAATTTCGTAATTCTCGGACGTGCTTTATTGATCTTTTATCTTTTATCTTTTTAGAACATGGTAAAAACAATAAAATGCATGGCGATGTATAAAGCAAACCAATAAGTGTTCACGTCTTAAGATAGACTCCACAGTCGGAACCAAAATAGCTCTCTAGAGCATCATTATACCCAAGGGAAATTAAAACGAAATATGTTGCACATGAATATAATTTCTGTATACCACTAGTCTACTCTGTTGAATTTTGATACTAATGTAGCATAAACAACGCAAAAATTAATAGAGTTTTAGATATGAAACTGAAGTTAGATTGCCAAGACCTAACTACAAATAGAACAGTTATTATGTACCTACACTTATACGGTGTGCACATATTTGTAAACAAACGCAGCCGGCAACTGACGTGATGAGGTTTGAGTACCTACCTAGTGAGTCACAATTCTGGATCTCTAGGTTCAATGATGGCATCGCCTAGAATACCTCAATGAGACAGTACGGAAGCATAAAATAATTATCGCGATGATGAAATCGTTATTAGTATTGAACTATTTAGTTATTAACGGTTTTTATTAATAACATTGCGGTGCCGAAATTAATTCCATACGGCGTCCACGCCACGTCAGCGGGCGCGTCCCGCCCCGGTTAATGTGCGCGGAATGCAAAGACTACTAACGTCCCACATTACAGCTCCCAAAGGACAAAACAACACTACTCCCTTCGCTTCCTGCTACCCAGCTATACGTAGAGTATGTCGAACACACTCTCGCTTAGTTGACGTCACCACTCACTAGATATTGTGGGAAGCATCTGTATATTATATGAACTTAACCAACCCAACACGATACGGACACTTGCTTGTCCCTTTATCTTGACAATGAATGCTACTTACGAAAGGATTAAGCGATTTGTTAATAATAAGCGTTCTTGGAAGATAATAGATGAAATCAATAGTTTTAGGGGGATCACCCTTGCGTACACGGTTTTACTGGGGTAGGGGTCGACACAAGATTACATCTACGGACAAACATTTTAATTATGAATAAATGCTCTGCATTTGAATAGTAGAAAGTATTAAAAGTAGAGTATATTTTAAACATAAAGGTAGCTTATTAATCTTAACCTATTTTTTACCGAATCGTTGAAGCTTGATGAGATGGTATCCACTTGAACATATTGTGGTTCACCTGTCACCACTTTCAATCTACTACTACGTTTGCCAAGCTTTACGTTTTTTGTATTTAACTTATGGCTTCTGGAGACAAATAATATTTATTTCACCGAAGGTGCGATATTTGTTGAGACTTTTTAGTTTCTATTCGCAGTATTCGCACCGTAGCAAAATAAGTGAACACTCCGATTTCAGCACCATAAGTTACGGGATAAAGCGATGACCGCCGCTTGCCAAATCTCATTATTTATGGCTCAAAGGGTCTCTCTTCCGCTATCTTCCTCGAAGGGAATATATCTTTCACCTTGCTGGATGTTTTTAGCTTTTCCGTATTTTAAGGTCCCTAAAGCCAATAATTATAAGGTTCTGAACTTCTGATACATTGTAAACATGTTTGTTTCAAAATAACCTATTACTTCTCTAGTTCTTATTAAGTTTGATCAGATCAGATCAAAAGGTTATATTTAGATGAAGAGGTTAATAAGTAAGTAAGCTTCACAGGTAAAACTAGGATAGTATTAACATGGGGTTGGAGGTCTAACAAATTACTGGAACTTATCAACCAGCAGCGCGTACCTATACTGGTAGGTATTTCTGACATTATAATAGAAAGTGTTTGTGTTTGCCAGAAATTTTCGGGCTTCATTCATAATTGAAAAAAATTTTTTTTATGTATACGTTTCATTTATGCGTCAGATATTATCATTAGGAAAAAAAACTGGATTATCAATATGATCAGCAGATAAGTCCCGTAGGACGAAAATTCGCCGACATGTTCAAACATCCTCCACTTTTTGATTAATTGTGACGCTGTTGCAATATTCGTTACTTTGGTGTAGGTAGGTCGGTACCTATATAGTTAGGTATAAGTATAGATCATATGTTCTAAAGTTGCACTTACACGGGCAATTTTTAGAGCGATATTGCCGTCAGCAGTACGGACGTTCACTCTATGATAAGATTAGAGTGAGACAGCTATTGTTGCCGCATATAAATTGCCGTTAAAGGTTACCGGTGTGTTCCGTGTTACTGCTCCTTAACGATTTAGTCTTGGTTGAATTCAATGAACTCTTGTAAAATTCCAATAAATACCAGAATAACACAACCTGTGATTTCTATGGTAACTTAGCAGCCTACGTCAGTAATTAAATAACATACAAAAAACATATAGACAAGAATGTAAATATGAAGCAATTCATTGCATTGCGATTGCATTACTTCTAATTGTTATGAATTTAAGTAATTCGAATGAACACATCTTCAGTAATACAATTATTTGGACCGAGACAGACCGGAACTGCGGAGCGCAGTCAGGCGGGCTGCGCTCAAGGTCGCACACGCTCAAATTATTCTACTAAACAACAAGACTCGTGATTCATAAGCATAGCGATGCATATATTAAACATAACCCTATTAGCGAAAATCAAATCACAAAAGAATCATCGCCTCAACACTGACTTGAAGTTGAAGTTAACCTTTATTAGAGTTTATTCATCGTATTCCGAAACTCGCGGTTTCTCCGAAACTGACTGAAATTTACTTGTCATGGGAGTATTTTATGTTGTTCAGTACACCTGAAAGCTGTTTACTGTAACAAGTAGCGGAAACTTGCAAATAGGTATAATAAGCCGATTAGGTACTTATTTCATGATTCCTGCAAGATAACCTTACCTTGTTTGCGGTGACATTTTAACAAATAACTATCGATTGATAAACCTAATTACCAATTGTGATTGATTAGAAGGCGTATTATAACAGTGATCTTGCGTGTGCGAACTGGGCACCGGCTAGCAGTCGCCTCGCGGCAGCCCCGTTACTGTGATGTGGAGCGCGCGCCGGCCGCGGTGCGCTCGTGTGTTACGCCTCATCAGACACATTTATTTACCCAAATTGCAACTAATTCTTCGGCACAATATAAAAACTAATAGCTCCAACAGAATTGATGGAATATAATTATTGTTCTTTATCTCGTTTAAAGTTAAGTAGAGTAGTTCAACATCAGCCGCACTCATAAATAGTCGCGTGACTATAGATGGACGTCGCAGCTAGATTTCTCCTAGACCTTATAAAAAACTTTTAAATCATGTTTACTTTAGTTAACACTTGAAGCAATTCAAACACGAGTTATTTACTCAGAGAAAAAAGAGAACAGCAAATTACAGTGAAACATGCGATTCGAATCTTATACAAAATCGACTACTTCCTGTATTCTCGTAATCTCGAGAGTTAAAGTGTGAAGTGTGACATTTTCCAAATATAGTGTAGACTGAAGACGATTTTAGAAAGTGAAAGTGTCGTTGACGTGCATCGAATCCAGTCCAGGCGGCGGAGGCAGCCGGCCGGCCGACGCGATAATGAGATCGACTCAGATCGGGCGTCCTGCAACTTGATAACTATTACTTTCTTAGGAATTGATCTTCACAGTAGAAATATAATACTTATGCAAGTATAAAATATATGATCATTTGCAGTTTATTTACTGCATACTTAAGATAAGATATGATGAGAAAGTAAGAAGTTTCTGTACAAACAAGGAAATTGCCGTTGAATATAATTTGGAAATCTTACTGTCGTGTTATCTTTGTTTTTACCAAATAACATGGTAAAGATAATACAAAAAACGGGTTAATTTGCAAACAAGAACCAATTGCAAACAGCAACAGAGCAATTTAAATCAATTCTAAATGTCACTAGTAGGAAATGACTCAGCGTGCGAAAGGGAACAAATACCACTTCACTCCACCAATTCCCTATACGGTTTGTGGAAGTGGGGCTTGCTATTCTAGTGCGCGTTCTCTGGAAACTGGATATCTAAGTCGTGGCTGTTCTGGGATGAAAAAGTTAACTTGTCATGGATAAATGGCTGAATCGGATCGCGGCGAAGTGCGATGCGTATTAGGTATCGATCTGGTGAACGCCTCAGCTGCGCCGCCCCACATTTCACGCTCGTCGCCAATCGCAACGAGTAAGCTCACTTAGTCGCTATGCTACGTGGTCGATCTTATACGGATCATAACATAACACTAGATAACAATATAACCAGTTAAGATAATTACGGAAATATACAGCATCTTTAACGTTTTTATCAATGGAACTACAATTTATCTGGAAAATCCTTGTGCAAGTTTGTTCAGTAAAAACTATGAAGTTGCTGTCGTAGCAATGACGTTAAAGTAAATTTGTGTGGCATTAGTGGAAACGTCTATTTTTTTCGGATTTTTTACAAAGCATTTTGTCTGGATAATCAATATATAGTTTTGATAAGATCAGTGTTAAGCAAGCCGTTTGTTCGGTAGCGGGTGGCAGTGTTTATATGCTGCGGCTTGCATAACCGCCAGATGTGTCGTGACTCATTTCGCAGTGTAGGTGTCGTTATTAATATAAGAGTTATGCATTAATCATTCATTAGCTCCCAGAAATTATTAATTAATAAATGCAAAATTTTAAGTTGATCATATTAGGCTTTCATTTTCACTGCGGCCTAGCGTTTTTAAACTAATTGAACACTTTGGAACAAGCGTCCAAGTAAATACTAACAAGCATAAACTAAAGGAACCGGATTAAACCTATAACTCATATTACCTAGACGTAATAGTCACTTACATGGTATGTCGACCGTGAGAAATACTTGAAGGAAATTGCTTGCGTCATTACTGTCGTTCGGGTAACAATAACTATCGACGCGGTAACATTATCCGCAGTTACGCACGTAGTTTTTACTTGCATTGCGCGCCGATCAGCACATATCGATGCATTAGAAGCTAGCAGTAAAAGTTTCACGTATGTAATAGCAATCGCGTTGTTATTTGGGCCGTTGAACTAACGGGAGTGCGTTCTCCACGTGTCGTGCCGTGGATTATCGTGACCGGGCTACGATACACTTATTAGCTCCGTAATGCGCCTCAACAAGCCATCATTTATTACGAGAGCATACTGATGTGATTAAATAATGCTGTGTTATATACTTTCCCCTATTGTGTTGCATGCCTGTAAATGCTGCCTCTGGCATTTCGTGATTTGTTCAGATGTTGAATTGTTAATGCGGCTACAACAACCCCGTTGCAATCACGGTATTCAGGTGCGAGCTGTTACAGTAACAGTGTTTGGTTAGTTTGAACTCTTTCGGTAAATAATCCTTTTCTTAATTTTACAATTAGGAGTCAGTCAATTTTAATAATGCCTTTTACTGCTGTAGGGTAGGTACTTAACCTTTACGCATGCTTGCATCAATAAACTACATTTAGCTATTAATCGTTGCTCCACAGTCGGTTCGCAGAGGGCATTTAAACAAAAAGTTAATTGCATGTTTGGTGAAATGGAAGGGCATGGGCATGAACGTCGACAAGAACCATAGCAATAAGATACGTGAGACCGCGGCGGCGGCGGGCGGGTGCGTGGAGCGCAGAAATAATCGGGCCTTGTGGTGGCTTTGGCCGCGCGAATAATGCCGGCATTGTTTGGACGTTTTAATTAAAATCGATCGGAGACATGCGATATCTCCATCGGACGGATTACTTTTGTCACTCTCCTGAAACGGCTCCATGAAAGACTTGTAATTAGAGCCGTGACTAATTAAGATGGAATTAAGATCTCGATCTCATTGCTTTCCTTGGACGAAATGACAAATGTAGGATTAAGTACGGTGCCTCAGACCTGAAACTGAATCTATTTTTATCTTCGTTCTGTTTTAAAACCTGGTTGTATATTTAAAATTTGTAATTGCTAAGTTCAGGAAAAATTCAACGAAAAAATCTAAAGAACCGATCAGAAAAAAGAGTGATACTACGTACTCGTCGGTATAAGTACTACAGTACAGTGCCAGGATGCGAGTATGTCAGGAAGTTTTAGTTGAATAATTAATCATTCCAATAATGAGTTACAGAATTTGTTTAAACCATAAACGTTTACTACCTATTGTGGTTTTTCTTTAAAGCGAGCAAACATCAATGCTACATGACATCATCGCTTTTCGGTACTATTTTAAGATCTTACGATGAGCAACGCGACAGTGTGTACTAAACTACTAAGTTGTCTCAAAATCTGTAAATTTCGTTCTGTCAACAAACTGTAGAAGGCGCGGCAAGGTCGCAGTTCTACCGAATGATATCATGCTGACGGTAGCCGTAACCCAATCAACCGCGTATTGTGAATGTGGAGACGACGTGTGATTTACTATATCAGCTTTATTAGACGAGTATATGCCTACGTATATAATTTTATCTCGGCTCGGCCACTAATGAACCTAAACGAGAAGAAATTATGTTAGCCGTGCATGGCATTCGTGTTGACAACACTGTGTAATTACATAGTGTTGTCAGTTTAAGATTGTGGAACAGACATATAGGGCTCTTATTATTGTTGTGACTTAGGCTTATGACCAAGGTTTCGCTTTAGATGCTTTTTTTATTAGCATTAGTAATGTTAATAATAAAACATCTAGCTAAACGTGCAATCCATACCAAATTTTGCAGCATCAATAAATATGAAAGCATTTATTTACAATAAATATCGATGAAAATATATGGCTACAGGTAATAAGGTTCTGGGTTTACGGCTGCACGATAAAATCGATCGATTAGATAGATACAGCAGAGATAATTTTATTTTATTACCATGTATGGATGCTTTGATGCTTATAATGCAACAAATTCGTGGGTAAGAAAGTAACGCAAGAATTGTACACCATCAAACTGGTTCAGTTATAAAGCTTTGCATATACCTAAACCATACATTCATTTATTTAAAGGCGTAAAGCTTGGTTTTTACGCGTCACTAGCACGATTTAATAAAATGTTTCACCCTGTCATTAGCATGTTAATGGATGTAAAGGTTACCGATATCCGAACCCCGCATTGTGTCCGAAATTAATGGTTTTTGTTATTACATTGGTTAGGAGTAAGCGTTTATTGAAAGCGTTCGACGGCACGGGCCATTCACGCAGTGATTGACAAATTGCCGCTCGCCGGAGCCCGCCGCGCCGACAATGATTAACCCCGACCTGCCGGTGGGATTCTAAGACACCTTTTTACATTTCTCATGTGTAACCAGCCGAATAGCACTTAGTAGGGTCAGAACGACATTCTACACGCGTACCTACCCGCCCGTTACAGGGCCCGAGCATAGACGTGTTGCAGAGCTCTAATAGTTGCCTTGAAAGGCTATTGCAAGATTTGACCTCCATATTCTGCATAGTACTACAATGATACTTGGATTGTTTTTATCTTCGTATGTTGATGTTCTTAATGAGAAGGTTTACGCTATGAGGGAAAATAAATAATAACAACCCCAACTGGATTAAGTTAATTAATTTATTTTATTTTGTTTTTGCTGATTCGTACATAAGGACTCCGCGGTAGCTTAAAAAAACAAAGAAAAAGCTGGTTATGGTGATTTATAACATGTGAACTGTAAAACAATTAAAGCATACACGGCCGAGTAAAGTCACTCGCTCGCAAACGACTCGCGTCCGCGCATCGGTGCATGCGCAACAAAGGGCAGCGTGAGAACCCCACGGCCCCATTGCTAATACAACTCTACTTCTTTTTACTGTACTGTAATGAAATTACTTAAGCATTCCACTCAGTTCATACGTTACTTAAGTTGCGTAATTATGAATTATTGATAAAAAGTCACAATGTGTTTACGTCAATGACTGTTTGCAACCTAATAAACACCGTCCTGTGCTCTTGTTCTTAGTGTTTAAAAATCAGGGGCAAGGCTACTTGGTCACCGAGCGGCAAGAAACCAGGAGTGTTATTATAGTCCCATAGTCCCGTCCGAGCGGACAAAACACATTTTAGCGCGTGCATTCTCAATTAAGCAGCCTTATACGTTCGATAACCCATGCTGCCGAATTGAAAATGCACGCGCTAAAATGTGTTTTTTGTTCGATCGGACGGGACTACTTAAACTCGCCGCTGCGATTTCTCTCGTCCGTCCGACCGACTGCCGCCGTTTTAGAGAGAATCACACCCCAGGAACGTGGAAACATCATAACACGTATGTCGGCTTGGGCTTTAAGGCGTCTATTCGATACGCTTCTGGTTTGGATTATACGTACAGTCAACAGCATAAATAAGTGATCATTTATGTACCTTGTCGCTTTCAATCGTATCACAATTTTGTATGACATTTCAAACACGACGTTAAAGTGACAAGGTACATAAATGATCACTAATTTATGCTGTTGACTGTACCTGTAGACTAAGTATGTTGCATCTATAATTCAAAAATTAAACTATACCTAACCCAACTGGAGACTAGTATCATGCACCATTAGCTTAGACTAAACTCAAATACTAAGAGGCCCGATAATGTATGTTCATTAATTAAATATAAAAAAATAAGTAGACTTAAACCCGGTTTAAGAATAGACCAGCGGACTGCACCAAAACTATTCAATTTTGCAACAATTCTTTGATATCTTAACTTCGTCTATTGGAAACTAGTCTGTCGGAATTGATTTGCTGTGTGCTATTAATTTTAATAGCACTTGCACTAAAGAAATGCGGTCGCTCGTGCGGAAAAACTGTCATGAGAAAATAAAAGTTACCGTTGGCTTTTCACGATGAACACTGCATGGAAAAAGTGATATTTCAGCTGTCTAAATAATTGATTTATTCTTAAAGTATTAAACGGCTTAAAGTATTTTTCTTTGCAGTGTTTAATACTCGATGACGTGCCTAGCGTGAGTTAGTCCAATGACGGTTATAACTAAATTTCACGCTATAATTGGTGTCGAGGATAGTTGCACGGTTAATGAGTCTGCAAAGATGGACAGTTTTGATTGCAGTTAACGTTATCTAACTAACGTTAAATGAACACATGATTAACTAATTATGTACAAGAAGAAAAGGAATAAAAATACAGATAGAACGCAACACTCTTTGATTAGATCCGTAGCGTACAGAGCTCAACAGGCGCACACTTTCGCAGCACCGCCGGGGACGCACAAGTACATCCACTCCCGGGAGACGTCAGCTAAGTTGATGCGAGATATGAAATGGAATGAAATTGCGAGCACATAAGGGCAAGCGTTCGCGGGCTGAATAATGAAGGATCCCGTTGTGCACGTGACGCGGAGGTCACGTCCACCGGCCGCCTCGCGCACCAGGTCTAAACCCAACCCATTGCAAATAACTGCACAAATCCCAAACTCGCACCATACCTCAACAATATAAGGTCTGTTTTACCTCAGCATGTTTATCTGCAGTCCTGTAAGCGCCACTCGTTTCCAATTAAAGTCACCGGTTCACCACTAAATTAAATTCGAATTAAATCACTAATTATACCGGCTTATCATGAATATTGAGAGGGAAAGTATTTTGTAATGCACCACAAGTAAGGTTAATCGAGTGCTGCAGGTGGTTCATGAATTTAAACATCATGAATTACGTTTCGCTACAATTCAATTTTGGATTTAGAAATCACTTTTACTACTTACACCGAGGCTGTTTTTCATAATTGCACCTAGTATATTATGCACAAAACATTGTTGGTGTAGTCATTCATATAAAGGCATTTGAAGTTGTCGGGCAAGAATAGTATTGATATCTCTATTGTAGGTGTGGCGTCTTGCGGCAGGCACTCCATCTTCGTCTGCGCTCGTTGAGGTACAAAGAGAACAAAAACCGGCCAGTAATTATCTTGGTGCAACGATGGGTTCGATTGTTTATTGCCTTCTCCACCGGATGTTTCCATTCCGTTCACTTTGTGTTTCTTGTTTCCTTTTGAGATGCTGATAGTTACCATTAAGCTCCGTAATCGTCGCTATTTTAAGATCACGCGTATTTTTACGGCATTGTTTTAAACTGCATCAGTGAAACGTGATGTTCGTGAATCTTTCCTTTTCAAATGTACTTACATAAAATGTTATGTTATGACTTATTTGTACACTGTTTGCTATATTCATACTGACCTGCCGCTTTAAGTCACGCTTGTTATGTGAACGAGTTTCAATTTAAAAAGAGCGATTTAATTCTGATTTTATGTAATGTGTAAACGCTGAAATATTTGTCCTATTCTTTCGGGCCTTGAAAGTTTTAATATACACTTTAAATTTAACTGTCTCTTTTTCTTGTGTTATTCTGTTGGAAAGCATCTTTCCCCAGTTTCTCATAGAGGAGAATTACAGCTTCAAGAGGCGTCTAGCGGAGGCGTCTGGTTACACTTTCTAGTGAAATTCTTCTGGACTACTTGCCGTCCGTAACCTCGCATTGATGCCACCAACTTGTCAACCAAGTAATTCGACACTAGAGAACTTATGCTTACTTTTGTGCATGCTGCACTATTACAACGTCGATCTTCATTTTGTCAATGTTTAATCATTTTAAAAAAGAACAAATTGACTGAATTATTTTAGTAAAACCGAAATAAAAGAAACGTTAAATTACTCGCAGTCATAAAAATATTAGGTGATCATAGAGATAGCGAACTGCATTGGATCGAATTTGATAGAGTTTTGAACCCATGTTCACGAAATAACAAACCTAAATAGAATATGGAAAACGTGTGTCAAATTGATATCATACCTTGATGCCTTTCCGCTTGATATAGGTGAGTATTTAATGCAACTCGGCTAGGCCTACCGAACATTTTAATAGATGGCTAGTCCAAGTGGGCCTAGGTGATCCGGCGGCCTTTGCTCCGGCAGGGTGTCGATAACAAGCGCGCACTAGATGCGTCCCTGCGCCGTCACGACTGCGCCGGCGAACTTTCTAGTGCACGATCGCCCTATTTTACACCCACTAAACTAAGACAAATCAAACTTTCATCACAATTAGAAATGAATGATAGTTGCTATCACTACACTACCTATGACTAACGAGGAATAGGACAAAAGGAAACAATATTTTCATAGGGTTTGTCTTTAGATTTAGATAAACTTTCGATACTTTTTCAAAGAATCCGTCTGGTGAAAAAATAAAATAAAGGATATAATAATTTAGGAGACATCTTATAAATATAATCCCAGGAAACGGAGACACGTGTAAATTTATCGAGTTGGACGTCGCACGGTCTAAACGCGGCCGACAGAGAAGCGGTGTTTGTTATTGGATTCGGGTGACGCCCCGGGGACAGTTTTATCTTGAAAGATAACCAGAACCAGATCTATCGAGGCCGTTGACCTTATTGGTGAAAATGAGAAATAGTCATGCCGAATCGTGATGATACCGCCCAGTGTTGTGTCGGTCTGCGTCTTTCGGGGAATAGGAGTACTTGAAAGCAGTTGCACGCACATGTTGTGAATGCTACTGACGCGTAGTCATGCTGCGCCTCGATCACTGCGCACGGGGGCCGGGACGCATACTCCCTCGCCGCTACATGTGTAATTATGAGTTATTGGCCTCTCATTACGACCTAACCACTCTTGCATGGTTATTTAATAAGGTTTTTGCGCCCTACTCGCATGAGAACACTTGCGCTTTCGCCCGATATAATTAATTACTTGTGTTATACAACATGTGGCGCATTATTTCGTGCTCGATGACCGATATTTTTCCGGTGCACGTTCCCCGCCGCTGTTAGACGAAGCACGATTTTGACATTTTTAGCTTGCACCGCGTTTTGCGTCACTGCTTTGTAATGCTGCGCCGCGCCGCGCCGCGCTCGTGGCGCATGGCGCAACCTTGCTTATATAGTAACTCTAACCTGGGCCTTTTATAGAAATCTAAATCTGTAAGCTTCAATGCGCCGTAAAGTCAAAAAAATAATGAATGTTATTATTACTCTTTAAACACTGTTCATAGTAAAACTTTTGTGCGACTAAAACAAAATAAACTGAATAGGTATAATAATAGAAAAATATTTTTAGTTAATGAATGCTAGGACCAGCTATACTTATTTCATACGGACGTCTGTTTGCAATGGAGTGAAGTAGCCCATAAAAAGATTACGCTGACTGTACATAACGGACCCATAAAGTATTGTGGATCGTGGCGGCAATGCCCCTCGGCCGTTTGCGGCAGGCGATTGAAGGCATAGTTTTTTCATTGCACGGCGCATGTTACATCGCGAGCACAATAATCGTAAAAGCCGGTCCCCTTGTCGAGGAGTGCGCGAACTGTCCGCGCGGTGATAAAGGAAAATGCATTACTTCCCCTCCGAGGGTGAGTGAGAAGTTTTCCTTAAAGCAGCCCTTCAAAATGGCGGAGCAGGTCATTAATGCTCGGCCCAGGCGCTACCTAAATTTAAAAGCCGCTTCCAACTTAGTTTATACCGGGTAAGCGACGCGGAGATACAGATGAATTCGCGACAAAGAAGAATTCCCATATCGTATTGGACTTTTTTTTTATTTGCGAAAGACATTCACTGTAACATTTTATCGTAGTTCAAGCGCATTACGAGCAACAGCTGGTGTCTTTCATGTCGCATGCAATTTCAGGCGGTACGTTTTGTTCAGTTAAGCTGTTGTTATATGAGACTTGCGTAAAATGTATTGTTATATGCACAGTATTACATAAAAAATAATCGCTCCGATTAATGGTTAATTTATGTGTGTGTGTTAATGCTAGTTTCGTACCGGAATACTGGGTATAGCGTTTTAAATCTACGAAATCGCGCGGCACTATTTCATTTTAACATTGACGCAAGCGTGCTGCTTTAATTTGAGTGCGGTCGCGCCTTCGTGCATCGAAAACACTATAGTCAAAACTATACTTATATACTATTATTTGATAGGATCCTTCAACTAACAGATTTAAATACTTATCGTGCTTATCAAATTTAGTCAGACTGACGGCAAATACAATCTTTTAGGGTACACACTTAACTTTTCTATGAAGATAACCGATCGACAGCTCGGAAACATAAGAAGCAGCTAATCTGCTAGATGACCAACTAGCATACCTACTGCATAAAGTTAAGGCATTTATTTCGGGTGGCTCGTCGAGGCCTAAACAAACTGGCCCGCCCATTCAAAGATTTATCACTTATGCAAATCCAAGTAGAACTTGGAATATTAGGCTCGAGCAAGCTTACCTTAACGGAGAAGCAAAACACACATAAATCGTGTGCGATCTGTCCCCGCTGTTTTTGGAACTCCGCGGCCATGTAACGCGCACTGGTGTTATTCTTTTACGCAGCTAGCTTAATTACTGGAACTAGTTTTATTTGACCCCTTGAAGTACGAGGTTCATGCAAAGATTCGTGTCTGTGACGTTGGTTTAGCGTACCCCGGGCTATCTGAGAGAGTAAGGGAATCGCACCAAGCGCGCACGGGGCGTGCCGGCACCGAGCTGACAACCGACGTGGGTCCAATGTCACAGTTGTTGATATCCTTTATATTTTATTTATTACATTCCTAACAGCGAATAGGGTTTATTTAACTCGTTCTAATTCAAAGCAAGTGACATATCTTCTAGCATAATGAGAATTCTAGCGCAGCACAGGGTTCAATCTCTAAATCTAGTAGTATTTATAGGGTACTCAGTTTTATTATATTTATAAAATCTTACTTTATTCGCCAGCTGGATCTGCATGCCGTTGGAATATAAATCCAATAGGGACTATAAAAAAAAACAGTTCATGACACTAATTTCTTCTATTTTGCATTGCAATGATAATGTTTTTTCTTCATAGTTTCACGACGATGTGCCCGTTGATGTCTTTTGGTTTGAGAATCTTACAAATGTCAAACACTAACACAAAGTATATTTTTTTTACTATGTTATTTAGGATATAGGTAGTTCTTAAGCCTATTCTTTGAAATAGTTTTTGTACGACCATACATTGTAAAACTATTTCGTATCCCAAATTAGGATAGGTATACCAAACCCGACCAGTTTCAAAGTTTAACAATTAAAACGTCGATGTTAATTGTAAATGGATATCGCATTAAGCAAACAGGAACAGTCGAGCGTAATCTACGATAAATATGTATGTAGTGGAACTTACATAGCATGTAATTGTCACACAATTTATCCAGACTGCGATATTCTCACCTCCGATATAAGCCGAATATCTGTATTGGGGGAGCGGTTGCCGCCGGGTCGAGGGCAAGACGTGACGAGTTTTTATGATGCAGACAATCAAGACCCGAAATGCCACGTCCCGTCCATGCCCTAACTGTTTGGCGGCTGTACATGTAAGTTACTTAAAGGACGTAACAAAGTTAGCCTACTCTAGCTTAATATCATGTCTTGCTGTAATTTATTTATTGCCTAAATAAGTGTGATGAAGACTTAAAACGAGAGCAGAAGGCTACTTGTTAATTGCTTGAAACTGGCCTTAGTAGAATAATGTTACTACACACGCATAATATTTTTCACGCCATAGTGGTATCGATAAATACACAAAGTAGAAGTTCACACCACAGTAAAAAAAAAATACGTCACATGGCAGCTGTTTTTCACCAGAAATATACAAATTGGTCCCAGGAAGCGCTGTAAAGTGTCATTTCCTTTAACAAAGTGGTGGAGCTATGTCGCGTTTCAAAACTTTTATTGGGATGTTTTCTTTCACACATAGGTATAAAATGGAAACATCCGTTCTATTTAGTCTTCCACTTATGGTTTGTGGATATTTCAAAGTTTCTTGTCCTAATACAAGTCTATAAATTTGTCGAGAAAGTGAAGGTAAGGCATAGAAAAGTAGAGATATACTAAGAGATATATCTTAGATATCATGACATTACAGAGGACAGTGTTTATATTTGCGTATCATGTCGAAAGCTCTGTTTTAGTTTGCCTTCAAGTGTTTAAAAAAAAGATACAAGCAAATTTAATTAAATCAAAACCAATTTGTGTACAATCTAGGGAAGGTTATTTGCCGATGGGGAGTCCAACCGAACACTACTACTTTTACTACTCGAATAGTAAACATTTCTGCCACAGTTCGCCTTCGTTTTTTTTCATTCAATAACATGAAACGGGTTCTAACCGCATTATAGTATTAATTATATTAATACTATGTAGGATTCAAAAAATACAAAGACAGACCGGTTCAATACAGGGTAAAAAATACGTTACATTAGTAACTGTTAACTGGCAACTCATTCGGTGCTTTAATATGTTGACGACACGTTAGCCTAGTTGGTACTAACGCTGCCTACGAATCTAGCGGCCCAGGGTTCGAATCCCAGTAAAGGCAGATGTTTGTGTGATTTGCGCGAGTATTTGTTCCGGAGTCTTGGATGTTTTATATTTATTTCATTATGTATTTCTCGTAAGTTTATCGTTGTCTAGTACAGTCAAGGACTTTAATTGTTATACCACTATGGAACCCTGTCGCATAACGTTAATCATTCATTTAAGCGTAATATCTGTCATTTGGTTTGACGCTGTCATTATGACAGGGTTCCATAGTGGCATAACAATTAAAGTCCTTGACTGTACCCATAGCACAAGTCTAAAGCTTAGTTTGTGAGTAGGTCAATTTATGTGAGGTTGTGTTGGTATTTATTTATTAGTTATTATATGCATATTTAAAAATAAACAACCATCAATGAAGCAATAAACATTCGAATGCAGAAATATGATCAGAAGCATTGCTCAACCAAGAATTGGTCAAATAAAGATGGCTAAACAAAATATTACGTTACACACTCAGGGCCGGCAACATACACAGCGTGTTCTAACTGCATACTATCGCTATTTGGAGGCGCAAATGTGTTATTGCGCCTGCATATAAAAATATCGCGGCCGAAAAATTTCCCAGAACATGCTAAATATACCACAACATCTTTTAATAAAATCTGTACGCTTTCACTTTGTGCTACTTACAATATGTATGACCGATATCGATGATGCCAGAGTTTTTGTTAAATATGACCGCATCTTCCGCCACGTGTGATGTCATGCAACTACGAACACTGACATCACATGTCTAGTTGGACACGCTATTAAATAAAAACTGTTGTTATTATTTGACTTGACGCCTAAGTAAAGAGTTCGTCGCTAGCTCTTCATCGCATCACTCTCACTCGCTTTGCATATAACCAGGAAAGCAAACAAACAATGTGTATCAAATGGGCTGCACCGCTGCAACGCCTACAACTGGCTGTTTAATATTAAACACCTTCTACGTGAACAGGCCTTATCACGTATCTGTCTAGCCCAAAATAAAGGCATCTATCCACAAACGAGTTGTGGTTGTAAGTTATAGTTATTAACATACATTTTTGTAAGGACTATTTGTGGGCTGACGTAGTGAGACATCAGATTACGTAATATTTCTTAATTGGATGCTGGTCGGCGTTAATAAATCCCGTTAGATTAGCGGCCATGTGCAGGCGCATACTACCAATAGCCCCATTTTATAAGCCACTGGCCCCATGCCATCGACTAATGAAACTGTTGCAAACTGGGACGGCTGGAGAATTATTGCTTGGCTTATTAAACTTCTTTCCTTGGCAATGTAAACTAAAGAACAATATCTAATACATATATCCTTAGCGCTTTTAAAATAGCCAGCAATTTGGCATGCCTGGGATGAATTTTGGATAAAATGCACTTAACATAAGAGTTATATAAGTACTGGAAGTTTTTTTATATTTATCAATATTATTAAATGAAATAAATCTGTAATTAAATAATAGCAACGCATTCACTATGTTCTTTTGAAAGCGTCCTGTCCTGTACGGCTAACATAAGTTGTCTGCGACTTTTTTGTCTAACTGGAACGATAGATCACTGAGACTAAGACTAATGAGATAATACAAGATACTCCTCGCGGTGTGGTCCTATTTCGCTGCACAGGGCAAATTAGGTTTGGCAAGTCATTGATGACTCATGAGTCATGAGCTATTGAAGGTTCCAGAACTGGGTAAAATGCACCGAGGGTAAAGGGGTTGTGGTTACTGCAGTATCTAATCTTATAATCATTCAGCGGCTAACCCCACATATCCCAGCTTCCTCCCCCAGGATTCGGGTATCTTATAAAGACTTCCTCCTCAAAAAACGCAAGAACCTTACTTTTAATTCAAGAAATGTTTTGTCATTAAAATATGAATTTGAAATGACACCCGGGAATTGCTCCGCGTTAAGCTAGAGGTAGTTGGTCCGCTCCCCGGCCGGGCTTAACGCGGCGTATTCTGCGTTCTCAAAGGAAATTTTCCGCTTATCATCCTTGACACAGTTGTAAACTCCAGGCGCGAGTTCGCACCGCACACAGGCTATTAAACATAAATACGGGACCGCGTAAACACTAAAACGATCCTATAAATAAAACTTGCTTCGCGCCGCAATCGAGGTAAACGAATTGAGGGAAAAGATATTAAATATATGCCGCGTGACAATATTGGGTCTCCTATACGATTATGTCATCAGTTAGACGAATTAGGTCACCTAATGTAATATTAGAGTGGGTACAGAACTTCCACGTCATACCTCATTCATAATAATATCGCCAGTCGGTGACTGATGACAGATATTGATGAGGTCCAGCTCGCGCCCTCAGCCTCCCTCCCAATATTTGTAAGGCTCATACGCACCACGGCCGAAGCTAATGGCCTGGGAGTTTTATTTATGTGACAGCCTCATAAAGACAAGTCGACGATAATATGATCAAAATTAATGGGCGTAACTTCTAAACTTTCTTTCCCCTTAACTGATTTGAAGAACAATATTTTTATGAACTTGCATTTTGTACAATTCCAACAATTTGCCCTGTTGGAAGAAATTTGCGCGCACTTTATAGCATTGTTTAACTTTCAAGTTATCTCGTTTCCTCGGAGGCCTCTCGATGTCAGCGAAAATTTCGACCCTCAAAGCCGCGAACACGAAATAATTTGGAAGAGGACGGTAACAATGAGACAATTAACGTCATCTGAAGCGGCATAACTCTCGAACACGGGATACAATGGATCTATGCAGGATACTGTCACGAGGAAACGGCTAGCGAGTCATAAAATGGGGAAAATGCGAGCGAACATCGCAGGTGTCGAAGCGCGGGGGCCGGAACAGCCGAGCGCGCCGCGCGGCGCGGGCTGGTCCGCGAGACACATTGTACTACACACACGGAAGAAGCATATATGACACGAACATACTTTTGTTTTAACATTGTCTTTCCTGAATGTCATTTTATTTCATCGTAGAGTGGGGTTTTTCTATTTTATATTAATTCGCAGTCAATTAGTCAATTTTTTCTACGTATATTATCACATTATCAGTTTAAATAAAGATACCTAATCCCACAAAGGGTTAATTTCGTCTTTGCACATGTCTTTTACCAATTGTATCGCTAGTCTTTTATCTTGATACTTGATTAATTTGTTCATTTAATGAGAGGAAAATGTTGCCATTTTAAGCATTGTTACTTAGGTAACTCTCATTAAATTATCATCACTTTAGCCATTCATAATAAGTAATTAAATTATTTCATAAAAATAATTAAACAACTGTATAATTTAATGTGGTAACATGATAGTTGTAATAAGACATACCACTCTTTCTATAAAAAGAGTAGTATGTCTTATTACAACTATCATGTGTACTTTCAATGAGGCATCTAGCGGTTTTTGTTGATTAACACATTTATTTATAATCATAAACGGACAATAAATCTATTTTAATTAAAGTATTCTGTGTCATTTTATGTCAAATTCAAATTTCATAATGACAGATAAGGACAAAGCATATTTTAAGCATACTTTAGCTATTGCGCGTTTATGAATAAGGGGGATACCTAATTGTAAAATTTAAATTAAAACCATTTTATTTTCATTATCATTTATTACATACGAACTTTTTATTTGCAATTGTTGACTAAAAATCTATTCAACTGGAAATATTGTGTCCCTTTTTATCAAGAATTGTAATTAATTGAGTTTTATTTTTTGTTGCAGGTCGTCATTAAAACCACAACTAAGGTCAGTATATTTTATAGCGTTGTAATTCATGCTATAGGTATGATATAGTTCCTTAGATAAATGAGGAACATGTTTAGGCGAGTGCTCGGCGACAAAGCCGCGGCCGGCACGCCGCGCCGCCGCAGCCATTGTCGGGGAAGGATAGCGCTCTATCGCGCTTTCGGCGTGACCGGCCTTGTCTATTTTTTCACAAGTTCAGTTCACTTGTTTATTTACAACTCGTTGGCAATTTAGCCTCGTTTCGCTTTTCCAGTGTGGCGAGGCACCTTCCCGGACAGAACTAGGTTAGTGCGAGATAATGGCTGACGTCGCGTTTGTTCCCCGTCCATTGTTATTTGCATCCTCCGGCCGCCGCTTGTTGTTCTAGCTAGGTTATCATATTGGAAAGCCTTCTGTTTTTATAGGTACAGCCTTTTATCTCAGTTAGTTTACAATGCAGACGGGATAAAGCAAAGAGCAACCTTGCATTGGGTCGATTCATAACAATGTAGCGCACCACGTTTACTGTGCGGTAGCTTATTAGTTCGGCTGTACCTATCTCTGATTCGTTTTGAATACTTAAGTAATATTTTTAACCTAACCTATATTTTTGGCCTTTGTATACATTGTACCGTTAGTATTGTAATTTATTTTGTATTTTTCCATTTTTCCAATATTGTGCTTTACACACATACCAATCCTCTACCAGCTCGAGGATTGTAGTTCTGTCGTAACAGAAGACCTTTTTTCAACAGTTAGAAGTATAAAGACTGATATGAATATGTTATGTATCATGTATGCATACGTTAAAACAATAATTTGTGAAAGCTAAAACTAACTTGTGCGCGCTGCGTGATTTAAGACTTTTAGTTTATTTTGGCTTATAACGTTGATCAATTGGCTAAGTTTTGATAACAAAGAAGCATACTTTCATCGTGATCTACCAGTGGACCACCACCGGAGTTAAATGAAAGTTTGTTTGTTGGACAACAAACAGTCGCGCGCGGGTGCCGCGGTGCGGCGCTGATTTAGGGGGAAACTTCGCTTGTTTTGCATTTTACGGGAGCACGGGGAGACACCCTCGAGATTTGAATATTTCACAAGGAGCGCAACTTCACTAAGCTTCGTCCCTTTATATGACTTCCAGACAATCGCTTCACATACTACGTATACTACGTTAATAAGACTTCGCTACAGAATTATAAGCATCATGCATGATTCAAGATAAGAACTTTTTTTACCTATCGTAACGTACTTCTTAGGCCTAATCATAATATCATCATCATCATCATCATCATCATCATCATCATCATCATCATCATCATCATCATCATCATCATCATCATCATCATCATCATCATCATTTCTCTTTTTCTCTTCTTTCACAACGTCAACACTGAGTGTAAAACCTAAAATTAAAACTTAATAACACGAAGCCAGTCACTGCAAAGCAAACTGTGGTGCGAGTCCATTTCAGATACTGTAATATAAGCCGGACTGATAGCGCAGCACAAAAGCGATACTTAGGCGGCTAGATTATATGTCCCTGCGTGGTACAGGCTTTGTTTACAGTCCGCTTCCTGACAAGTCCTTTTGAGAGACGCATCTCTGATAATTGGAACGGGAATTAATGGATTCTAAGGCTTCGACGGCGATCCACTTCAACTATTAACACGAATAAAAAGAAATATAGAGCGGAAATTGTCCATTGTGATCGGGCAGTTTTCTATTTCGCTCTGCGGCCATTCATTTAGGTATTCGCTTTGTCGTGTGCGCCCTAGTAGCTATCAACGTCGAATGAGTGCGCTTTGTCTCCGTTGAAACAGGTTAAGTAAATAACCAGATCGCGTTTCATAATGGACGAATGGAATTTCCACGTCCGAATGAATAGCGTTTGCACTTTATATTTGATTCAGTTTTTAATTAACCTCGTTTCGTGCATTTCTGCTTTTTAGTTCAAAATGTGTATCCTATTCGAAAATTTTTAGCGTTTGCGAATCAGTTCTGGAATAAATATCTAAGATCATTGTTATGAATGTATCACAGTTAACATACCTACCTACTACTCATAGTAGAGTATATGACCCACTCATTGTGATTTTATTAATTAAGAATGTTCCTAATCAATATAAAAAAATAACGTATCGAAACAAAGTAGACAATCATAATTGTGTATAATTAATTGTTTTTTTTAATTTATTCATTTTTAATTTATTTGGCTACAGACCAATTGCGCGGGGGGTTAAAAGAGAGAGACGTGCATAATTAATTACACAGCTTCTACTAAGTTCAAGTTTAGGTACATTTAATAACAAAAAGGTAAGGTAAGCTTCCGAAGACGGTGAACTTAAGAGACAACTTTTATTTTATCCTTACGCGTACCCCAAAGTATGTCGCCAGTAACTCGTATCATTTACAAACAAGCTGGGACCGAACGTGTTTCAATATTATTTGTGAGTGGTTTATTTATTAAATTGCTACAATAATAAATGTGTTATTTAGTTTCAGTCCAATTTCGTTCTGTACACTTTAAATGTAGGGCAAGTAAACACGGGTCCGATGATGGCGGCTGTTAACAATAAAAACGATAACTTTTCTATCGACACTATTGCATACAGCAAACTTGAATAGATTCTGTGGATACGAATTCGGCGGAATTCAGCTCCGGCCTTAACAATAATTAGGTCAGTGGAATCTTCCGAAGCTACAGACGAGCGTCGACATAACTCTGCCATTAGCTAAATACTAATGCTAAATTTAGAAGGATTTTTAATGATCACTGACGCGTTAATATCAAATTCCGTTCAAAATTCAACAAAAATATCCCTAGCTAAAATATCAGTGTTACATTTCCATTTAATTCAATTTGCTTCGTTCGTTAAACCGGCCGGTGTATTGGTGCATTTCTGTCTACCTGTTATCAGTTTCCGCGTCAATGGTCGATTTTTTGTGAACTCTGCTACATCCGTAACAAGCTTTTTCTATTCGTTTTCCGTCCGTCTCCGAGCTGCGTTCACAGCCTGCTATGTTCATTGCTTTGTTCCAGATACCGAAAACATTGTCGCCACCCACCATGTTTTTAGTATTGAAATTGACATTTAGAACTTAAAGAAAGGCTAGAGAGCAATTTGAAACCCGCAGCCCTTCAACTATCTATATACTTACACTTATAGGATCAGGCACTTAAGATTTGTTATACACTGCGTCTAATCTGAACCAGCTAAGATACGGACCGTAATCATGCATTATGATAAATTGATAACGGGACCAAGTTATGGATCTAGCGCGAAACGGCTCACGCAAATAGTATGTATATGAGTGCAGCGGCTTTTTCGGTTTAATCGCAAGAATATCGTACTGCAACGTGTTAAAAAAGAAGATATAGACTATCTTGACAGCCCTAGGCTGGTTTGATCGATAATCCGGTTAGGGCGACCGCACGCGCGGCGGTGCACCGCCGCCGGCGCAGTCTGATCGAACCGTGCAATAATTTGGAGCTTCACCTGCCGTGCTTGCTACTTGCTGCAAGCTTAATAGGCATTACAGTTTCAAACAAGCTTCACCTAATGTAATAAAACGTTGCTTACGGTTAGGACGGTGCATTCTAATAGATTTAACGAGATATATATTTAAGGCATTTAGATATTCTGCTGCTGTTTTGTATTTGTATTTCTTTTAATAGATTGAACATTAAATCCGATATTTTAGATTATCAACGCTTTACAATATTTTCTCGGATCCAGATCGCAGTGTGTAAAGTAATGCTTGTTAGAAAGTTTTACTAATATCAGATACTTAGAGAAACTAATGGGTAAAATATCGTTAAGGTGATGTCATAACATTGGCCTTGGAGTTGTGTTTCATTTTATTCACATATTAAACATTTGGGCTACGTGAAATCTGGTATTACAAGGTACGTACCTCAAGAAACATGGTTTTATGTTTCCGAGCCAGCTTCGAGTTTCTGCGGTCCGAAATGTTTCCATTTAGACAAATAATACCGCAGAGATAATTGTTCTTCTAATAGACAGCTACTAAAATAAATTGCGGATTAAGCGCCAGGGCTTCCACCGGCCGACAATTTTCAATTTACCAAGTAGAAAATTGGGATAGCAGCGTCGCGTAACAAAATAGAAGTTAGTCTATGTAATAAATCCAGCGCGGCTGTTTGTGAGCGACCTTTTTGTCGGTTCCTGGTTTGATTACAATATTTATTCTACGACGCTAAACGGAACCCGCGCTAATCAAGTGTGATTTTTTCTCTTCGTCTATATGAAAAAAAATCTTTGACGTTAATGCCTTAAACTTATGTTCCAGTATAAAAATACCAAAACGCACTAGGTATGTATTAGGGGGATTCAAAATAAGAACAATATGCTACCTAGCTAAAAAATACAGTTTCTCGTTCAAATTACGGAGTAGGAGAGCAGAGGCTAGAGAAGTATTTTATTTTCATAAAATGTTTTAGTTTAATACAACGGTTCAAGTTTAATTATATTCCAAGGCGTGACTTTGCAAGGAATTCGTTTGAATCCAGTTTTGGTTCCAGACAGCTATTGTAACTGTCACTCGCATCGCTTGGAGATCAAGCTCTCCTACTGCGAGGGTATCAATAAGCCGAAACAAAGTCAAATTGAAACGTCACTCTACCAAAAACAACGGGCGTGCTTCGTACCCTATTGTATTTATGATCTTATTGTGAATTCATTATAACTGTGCGACATATAATAATGTAATTTCCAATAGAAATAAATGACTAATACTAACTAAGTTACTACTATTCTATATTTGCTCATGTCGCGTATGAAGGAATTCGAGCCAACGCAACCTTTGAGAACGTTAACTGTTAATTATTATTCATAAGTTACCAAAATATGCGTTTATGAAATTTAAGTCTTATTTGAGTAGAGTTACAGTTGATTTAATATTTGGAAATAATTGGCCCTGGTCGTTTAAATATGTGTTTAGTATATTATACTCGTAAATATAATAGAGATAGTTTATTTTTCGCATACCTCCTTTAATCCACTTAAAATAACGTGAAAGAGTATGCCCGTCTGAGATGGCTGTTCGCCCTCAGTGGACGGTTTTTAATATAATTATACTAAACACATTTTTTAACGACCTCATCGTTCTTTACTTCAATCTATCGTGATCACCGTAACATTTTGCCTTCCTTGATTAAGTTCCAAAACTCATCTTACGAGTATATTTAAATATCTAGAAGAAGTTAGATTAGGCAAGGATCAAGTATGCGTTAAAATTAAAGATTTACTATAGAGCTTTTAAACAGCTGATTTTCCACTGCAACTGTCACTGCGCAGTGCGCAGATGCATTAGCTGAGATTGACAGTAATTTCCTTAAATCAGGAGCGACTCTAGCCGGAACGTGTTCTTAATGGACTAGGCGAAAATCAAGTTAACATTCTGACACCGTCTTACCTACCGTGCCGACGTAATTAAATGCAACTTAGACGAGAGCCGATTACTCAACACTAACAGATACCGTCAGCTTCTCTCAAAATTAGAATTTCCTTCATAATCTTTCGTCCACGGCGAGTCTTTCCCTCAACCGAAATATGAATAATGTCCATTCATTTGAAATTCAGAAGAGGTCTTCATCATCGCTTTCTCATTCTTTACGAGCTTTAATCTATTATATAAAATGCTAAGCTGATTGTTGATATATCAACGCACAGCCCAGACCGCTGAACCTAGAGACTTGAAATTTTGCACATAGATACCTTATATAGTGTAGAGATCCACTAAGGAAGGATTTTTGGAAATTCCACCCCTAAGGGGGTAAATTAGGGGAAAAACATTTGTATGAAAGTCCATCAGTTTTGAAGTTAGACGCTTCAAATTTTGCGTTTAGGTTGGCGATTGAATTTTAACTTATACGTGTCTCAGTGTTTATGATAATTTCAACCCTGAAGGGATGAAAAGGGGTAAAACGGATTGTTGATATATCAACGCACAGCCCAAACCTTAGGACCTAGAGACTTGACATTTTGCACATAGATACCTTATATAGTGTAAAGATCCACTAAGGAAGGATTTTTGGAAATTCCACCCCTAAGGGGATGAAAATTGGTATGAAAGTCCGTCAGTTTTAGTTTAAGTTAGACTATTCAAATTTATTGTTTAGGTTGAAAATTGAAAATAAATTTATACGTGTTTCAGCGTTTTTGATAATTTCATCCCCGAAGGGATGGAAAGGGGTAAAACTGACTGACTGATCGATCAACGCACAGGCTAAACCTCTGGACCTAGGGACTTGAAATTTGAAGGGAATATTCCTTGGGTACCCTAAGGGTACACTAAGAAAGGATTTTTGGAAATTCATCCCCTAAAGGGTTAAAACAGGAAGTAGAAATTTGTATAGAAGATTCGTTATTTTTAAAATAAGCAATTTGGAAATTGGTATTTAGGCTACTGTTTATAAATAAAATATACTTCTTTCAGCGATTTAGAAAAAACTACCCCTAAGGGGTGTAAAGGGAGTTTTAGTTTGTTCCTCCTTCACGCTGCAATGGCGCTGGATGGATTTGGGTGAAATTTAGAATGGAGATAGCTTATACCCTGGATTAACACATAGGAAAATCCCATCCCGGAAATTTAAAGGTTCCCGAGGGAATAACGACAATATCTTTGGTATTTTTTGAAAAAGTCATCATGGGTGTCGTTTTCTTAGGTTGCGTTGACGCAGATTTCGAAAATGATATCAAATCAGGGATTCAAAATGGCCGCCATGATGTTTATTGAAAAAGTCGTCATTGGTATCATTTTCTTACATTTTGGGGACGGAGATTATGAAAATGATGTCAAATTTAGAATTCAAGCTGGCGGCAATGATGTTTTTTGAAAATGTTGTCACGGGTAACATTTTCTTAGTTTTTGGGGACGCATATAATTACTAATATAGAATAAGATTAGTAATTATTTGACAAAATTAAATAATTTATTTCTCCTATGGCTTTTGCCAACCAGTGTGACAACATGAGACAGGCTTTGTACCTACATTTAGTTTTGTTAGTCTATATCAAAAGGAGCGGTGTCAGATTGAAGTTGTCAGCGTTGACATATCCAGATTTTAACTTTTTTTTTCCGCTATTTTCAATACTATTCACTATTCACGGCGTATTAATTCTACGGCTGTTATTTAATATTAGGGCGGTTATTATGAACACTTAAAAATAATTACGGACAGGCATTTAATTTTTCGGCGAATTGGTCGGTTATTTAATTCTAAAATGTCATTTCAAATAATACTCAAGGGGTAAAAAAACTATAATCGATAGGTATACATAATATTGCTGTAGAAAGAAAATCCATACTAATATTATAAACGTGAAAGTAATTATGTCTACCGTCTTTCTGTTTGTTATGCATTCAAGGATAAACCGCGGAACTGAATTAGATTAAATTTGTATCTCGAAAATCACCCCTAAGGGGGTGAGATTTCGGATGGTACTCGTAGTTTGTATGACAATTTGGTCTGTCGTCTGTCTGTTTGTTACGCTTTCACGGATTAACCCCGGAATAGAGATGTGTCAACTCGATTTACCAAACCGGTTCAAACCGAGTTATGCTCAACTCGGTTTGAGTCGGTTTGAAGTTTCTCTAACTCGCTTCGTGCGAGCTACTCGGAAACCGTGAGCCCGCAAGTCAAAACGGTCGGACAAAGCGGAAATTGTCGAAATTTACCGATTGAACCCGATCAAACGCGGCGCGGCGTTCCGACGACATGACGGGTGGACGGGCGGCAGCGAAGCGGCACTAACGAAGATTGCCGAACAAACCCGACACAGACTCGGTTTGGCTCGTCTCCTGATGAACATAACGCGCGTGCATGCGTAGGTTCGTACTATCAACTCGGTTTGAGCAACCCGGGTTGAAACCGGTTTACATCAATTTTCGACTCGGGTGACTCGGTTTCGAATATTTACGGTTTGGCCCATCTCTACCCCGGAACCGAATTAGATTAATTTGGGTAAATTTGTTTGAAGAATATTGTCTTTTTTTTTCAGCGGCCACGGATGATATTTTGGGAGTTCCGCCATTTATAATTATACCTACATTATAATTAGTATTAAGATTCATAGTATAATATATGTAATACTGAACTATGATGGATATTTTAAGAGCAACCAAACTATCATGGGAGGGATGGTGCTTTGAGACGGCGAATTTAGACAGATTCTCATTTACCGGGGATAACTATGGGCACACCAGCGGATAAAATAAATGCATTCCGGCATCTACGATATGGGTATATATTAAAAAAAAACACTACAAATATGCCAGGAACTACGAGTACACAATGATACACAGTCGGGGCAATATATGCGGCAGCGCTACTAAAAATTGGCGAAGATCGTATGGCGAGAGATAGTAACGATTTGAATACATTAAACCGCGAATTCTGTAATATTGTACAAAACACAGATGATCTAAAAAATAACGTGTACCCCGATCAAAAAACAATATAAAGAATAGAGAATGTTTGTACAAACGAAATTGTCGGGCGGATAAATAAAAAAATATGGCTCACGTAAAAGGCGATGTTGTGGAGTATCTCTTGGTAGACAATGTCATAGACACAGAGCAAGTCACGTCCTACCCTTAGAATTCCTGAACTCTTTGGAGGTATCGGGAGTGCCCTCCCGTAAGTTCATGGTTAAAGTTAACCCGGTAAATTTCGAGCTCAATATTACATGTGTTTGAAAGATCATTCTGGCCAGGGAGGGAGTCAAACTATAGAATTACTTAAAACTAAATATTAATTTACTTAACTGTGATAAACGAGTGCTACGCGGACGAAGTCGCGGGCAAAAGCTAGTATAAGATATAAAACAACATTATACTAATGTAGTTAACAACATTAAGAGGTCATATTTCTTTTTTTTGCGAAACTTACGGGCAACAAGATTTTGCTACTAATAATCATCTTTAAATATAATGCATCGTTAGGTCTAGTTAAGTTAAATCTGCTCAAAATGTTATTAAACTGCGTCATGAACTCAATAAGTGAAATGACTCATTTCAAATGAGTATTTTTTTTATGTAAGTAATTATAGGTATAAAAGCGATATGGCGATAGATAAGCTTATTATAATAAGAGACCTAAGTGAAATCCATCTGTTTCTCATAAAATCCCTCTGTCCCTGTCCTACCAATAGGCTCCGATGAAAGGGTCCGAGCGGTACGTGTAACTTTTTACCTTTATCTGAGAACACTGCTCTAATGACGGATCTTTTAAAGATTGACCTCCGTATAGCCTTGATGAGTAATTGTTGTTTTTTAATTTATCTAAATGGTTTACTTTCGTTAAATTTTCTCTTAATGAAATAGAACATAAGAAGATATACAGTGTGTTACCAGCACCCTGGCTTTTTTAAAGGAGGTTAAAATAACGTATATCTGTAACGTAACCATGACATTAATTTAATTCATAAACAAATTTTCAGGCTTTGTTAACTTTCTAACAAAATTTTAATTGCCAGCAATTTGACAAGTGTTAAATGACAGTCGACGGATACTTTGAATATTATGATTTGCCCCCGTACCACGACATGCCTTGTACTAAGCAACAGCGATACTGATAACGATGAACACGCAGCACATGCACTACATTTAAAATGGACAGTATCTAAGAAAATTAATTGTGTAGTTATTTTAATTATTTTTTAATTGATAATACTTGCAAACAATTGCTAAAGCAACATATTATCGGCAGTTTTCATAAATGCCCGCATGCCGGTAACACACTGTATACCAACGCATTGGAACGTATTATCGCAAAAAAATACTAAGGAATTAGAGCTTTAATAGTGTAAAACTAAGTGTAAAACGCACTTTACTTTTTCACATTGCAGCCATTTTTTTCGTAGAATATGGTAAAAGCAATATATTTTTTGGCTTACTTAAATGGTTTTCGATTGATCCCCCCAATCGATGCTATCTTAGAAGTTATCGTTTTTTTCCTCGATGCTGAAGGTCAAAGATCCTGTAGTGTTCTGACAATAACATTTTAACATACGGTTGTTTTAGAATGAGTAACCCTCAGAATAGTTTTATTTGTAGTAATTGAGTTAAAGGCTTTTATTGAAGTTCAAAAATATACGTGTAACTTAGATAGAGTGTATATAGGTAGATTCATCAAAGGACAGGATTGATTAAATTAAGAACAGTAACTTAATTCAAATTATATAATATTTAAGATCAGCCGATTTTGGTCCGGAATAAAGTGCCTTACCCTAAAGTTTTCTTTTCGTTTCGGGATCAAATTCAACTATGGAGGTCCCGTCACTCTGAAAAAAATATAGTTCGTAATTGTGAATGCTATGTTGCGGGTGTTGCAACCAATGGTAGTTACGTACACTTATTTATTAGATAAATTAGTGAGTACCAAAAAAACTCGTGTGGCGAGAAACGCCTTTCGATGAAATGAAAATGCTGCGTAATTCAATGTTCTATGAAAGGTAAAGGTGTTTCGTTAAAATAACAGGTACCCGTAGTCGAAGGCGGTGCCATACTAGAAAATAAATATGAAATCAGCTTGCTATTATTCGTACCTGCTTATCTGTGTTTGCTGAGCGCTCGCGTGGCGATTCTCTTATAAATTCATCTTTTTGTACCACGTGTATAAGTAATATTGTTTTATAATTAATGGATGCGTTTCAAAAAATATGATATTTAATAGAACATCAATTAACATAATATTAAAAAGTATCACAAGATGTTAGAAAAATTAAATGTAATAAACTATTGGGTCTACAGAGACAATTTTAGTTTCATTGTAGCACATTTAGTCTACTTTAAAAACGTCCTGAGAAATACTATCAAAAACTAGCCCTTTAGGGTTATAAGGTTATAACCGTCAAAATTTGAATAAAATCCGAAATTTTCGCGGTTTTTTTTTATTTTGACAAAATTGCGTTAGGCGCTCGAGGTCACAAACTTGGATCATTAATTGGGCCAAAATCATAAACAAGTCTAAAAAAAAACAAAACTACCAGATTTGACGCATATCTAAAGTAACTACCAAGCAGTTTAATGTTATTTTAAAAATAGGTAATATTCTAAATGGACTTATATTTTAAGAGTATTGTATTTTTTGTTATTATAGGTATAATCTATTAGGTACTTACCTATTATTAACACCACCTTGATTTACAGGAGCATTACCAAGGGCAGTGACATCTTTTACTTCGAAAATTTCGTTCTCGATATGGTATCTTTCGGTGAAACCATCATCATTTTTGTCGATAAATTGGGTCTTTGGCGATTCTTAAAACGCAAACGTTTTATATCGTCATTGCTTAGAAAAAGCTTCGTATCTCATATGTCGCGACGAACGATTTTAAACTTAAACACGAAGAGAATATATCAGGTACGATTTTTTTCTAAATTAGTAACGATATATTCTTAATAATCGAATTAAATATTAACGTTTTCGTTGATACATGTTACATGACGGTAACCAACCGTTGCTTCCAAATCTTCCAATGAACACTCACGTCATGCGTTACACCCGAATTATTGAACTAGTACCTAACTGGGAAAACTTCCCCTTAATGTGTCTGCGAAGAAAGCACAGTGGGAGTATTTTTAATGACAAGGAGAAGGCACACGACCACACAGGTAACCTGATGGTAAATGGGATCTTAGACCCGTAGACAAGTCCAAATGCAAAAATGAGTAGAAGGCAGTTAAAGTCTTCTCTAGTCAAATCCCTCGTTCAGTCAGTCACCAGCAATAATTTAACATGGTATCTAAGATAACATGGGCTCGAAAATATTTGACAAAAATCTTTCATAATTATCATTAGGGTGTGTCAGATATTATTGCTAGTAGCTGCACCTACCTACCTATGGAAGATGGGGTGGCTTCGTACACTTTTTACTCTAAGCCTTGTAAAAAAAAAACTAACCGCTATTTTTAAATGAGATGAATGTTACTTCATCTTCCACTTATTTGGCTATAATAATTGTGTATTTCAATTTGGATACAAAGCAACTGTGCCAAAATATAATGGTTTTTCCAAAAAGTGGGAAACGTACGAATGCACCCCATACGTGGGGTGGCTTCGTACACTATTCGTTTTTTCCCAGGATTCATTGGATTTTCACCTATTTCACCTGTTTCAGTCACCTTTTAGGCATATCTTACTGACCTGGTTTTGTGATTATAATTATTCTTGATATACATTTTTTTAACTTCCATGGGGTGCATTCGTACAGTATAATATTACATACATTTTGACTGTACTAAGGTACCCCAACCAAAACAATCCGAAAAAAAATCGAAATAAAAAATAACTGTTAAAGTAATCCCAAAACCATTGTTTACATATTAATCTCAAGCATCTAATTACAAACTAATAAAAATATTTTTTCTACATACATACATACATAATCTCACGCCTTCGTTCCCAGAGTGGGGTAGGCAGAGCTACAGAATTACAAACATCTTTAAAAACTTGTTGATAATTCTATAACCACAATTTGCACAATTAGGCTAAGATATTTTTTCTAATTCGAGTAAAACTTATTAGAGACAGACGCATTTAAAAAAGAACCAAAAATTACTTATGGGTCGCGAAAACACATATTAATTATTTCTGGCGAAATCTGCTGCCGCACTACCATCGCTTTTTGAGGATAGCCTATGCATATAAGCGGCAGTCACGCATACAAATATGAACGCTTCAGCATGTTGGATAGTCGAGATATGACCACTGTACGAATGCTCCCTTTGTACAAAGCCACCCCATCTTCCCCTAAATAAGAACGGCCTGCAGAGGCCGTATAGCAATTAACAGGATTAGGTCTGTAAAATATTCAAATGGCGGATTTTTTTAACTCCAGGTCATGAAAATAACGGCAAAAGTTATACAGTTTTATTAGAATATTGTTAGGTATATCGAAAAATAACAAAAATCATATAAGCAGGTTAGTAGAAATAAGGAGCTTGTTTACGCAATATCAAAGAGCGAAGAATGGAATTATCACGGTTCTGGGATCAATTTGGAGTTCCGCGAAGAAACATTGAGATTATAGAAGCCTGATGGGTCGGTAGAAATTCATTGTCAAATTAATTATAAAAATATCCCATTTACTAACTGATAATCTTAAAACCTTTTCTGTAATAATTATTTCCTCTTTCTGCAAATCAGTCAAGTAATATGATGTATGTAATGTAAGTAACACAACACAAAGCTCACACTTTAAGAGTACCTAGTGCTAATTATTTTTATATTGAGTTAACTCACCGTGCTTCTTCAATTCTTGCTTCATGACGACATCAAAGTATTGCCCAAGGGTTTGAATATTTGCAGCGACGACCGCTGGAAGAATGTATTTATATATGGCCCTCCAAATCAAAAAGTGTTTTCTTGAGGTTGATGGGTACTAGAAATGAGCGCCGCGCCGCCGCGCCGCCGCCCCGGTTCAACCGTCGGCGTAAAATCGGCGTGGAAAGATCTACAATGTTTCACAACAGACTGTTTATTCTTTTGTATAATTGTTTGATGTTTAGTAATATTTTTTCTAACAATATTAGAAAAAAAGAGCAGTTGATTATTAACAGGATTATCAACTTAACTATTATGCGGTTTCTTTTTCTGAATTACTTATATTATGATTGTTTTTAACTGATTATGTGCGACTACAAAATGTTAACATAATTTTCGTTTGTTCCTTCGTTTCGTTTCTTTCGTTTGTTTGTGTGTTTGTTTCAATAAGAGAACGTTGTTGGGTAAAAGAAGACGTAGTGACTAGGATTAATAAAGGAATGCTGAAGTGGTTTGGTCATGTGGAGAGAATGGATGAAGTGAGACTGACGAAACAGATATCGAGTCTGTCTGTCTGTCTGTCTGTCGGTCTGTCTGTCTGTATGTCACAGCAGGTTTTCTCAGCAACTATAAAAGCTATCAACTTGAAATTTGGCACACTTGTACAACTTGCTTGCTCGCATCTGTTTAATTATTTAAAAAAAAATGATGTAAATAGTTGAAAAGGGGTCTAGAATGGGGGGTTAAAAAATGAAAGTGGTTGGATTATTGCAAATGGGGTAGCAAGTGGGGTAGGGGGGGTGAAAGGGCTCAATCTGCACATTTCAATTTTTTTTTTTTAATTTTCTTGTATGTTTTTTTTTATTTATAGCCAAAAATGTATAAAAAACGACCTTAGCTCCGAAGTTTATTAATCAAAAAATCAGAAAAAATCCTGGCGTAAAGGGAATTGTTTATATTTAATGGGAAAAATAAAATGAAGTATTAATTATTTACAGTTTTTTAGAAATAACAAAAAAACTTTGAAAATCTGTTTTAAAATTTAGGCTAGTCAATATGGACCTTATTTCATAGTAAATAAAGTTCATACTTAAATGAGTATTTTCTTTTGCGGTTACCAAGCATATTATTTTAAATACGGAACCCTCCGACCGCATTCGCACTTGAACGGTTTTTTTTTACTATCTCACGCCGATTTCACGCCGATCACGCTGCCGCCGCCGATCGTTTTTTGACGTCTTTTGACCTTCGGCGCACATGTCTAGTGGTTACGTTGTGTTAATCATTGTTATTATACAAATAAGGCACTAACGGCGAAAACCCCACAAGCACAAAGCGCTGAGTTTGATTTACAGCCGAACCCTATATTCAAACCGCGGACAGATAAGGCTTATTTTGGGTTAAAATTTGACATTTGCCCATACAAAATGTGTCAAAATTTAATCCAAAGTAAGCCTATCTGACCGCGGTTTGAATATAGGGTTGGGCCTTTAGACGGTTACATTGTTTTAACCTTAGCGACTATCAGGTAAAAATCCATCTGCTTGATCTTTCTTGCGTGAGATCTCCAACGTTATTTTTGCACTGAGATTCCATATAATGATCAATTCTTTAATCGTTTTTTCAACTCAAATTGTTTAAGGAATCTACATGTGATTTGCGAATTTAAATAAAACGATGTCAAACCCGGATAAAATGTTACGGTAAGGCTTAATTTAAGAGACTTATTCCTAAAAATGGTTTTCAAGCTACCAAAGATACTAAATAAAAATTTGCTACACCTACACTAATTTCGTTGTATTAAAGTGGTAAGTACGTAAAACTTCATTATTATTATAACCTTGCGTCTCACCTGGTTTATGCATTCTCATTCTTAAGTGATGTAATTCCACTAAAATATAAAAAAAAACAATATAAGGAATTGCTTTTGTGTATAAACGATTAATAAATTATAATGAATTAGGTACTTGCATATTTTTTCTACTTCCTCGTCCACAGCAGATATTTTGACTAAATACGAAAAGATATTTTGATTAATCATTTACACATATTATAAACTATTATCTTTTATAATAAATAGGTAATAAACATTTAAATAAAGAATAACTTGAGAGAATAACGATAGCTTAAGACATTCATGTCTTGGATCTTAGGATACCTACAGTGCACTAGCTCTTAAAACGGCTTCCTCTTATGATAGTTAGCCTAAGCGGCTTTAGTTAGTTATTTATTTAATCTTTATGGTACAAAGAACTACCAATCGCGGACTTAATGCCTATGGCATTCTTTACCGGTCGATCAAAGAGTTTTACCCGAACCCGAAAGACTTTTTAAGAGGCAGTAGTATATTATTCGTCTCGGACGTTTGCTATAGTCTGACACATCACCACGTCTAACACTACTGATAAAGTTTATCAAATCTAAAACTCATTATCATTTGGGTGCCAGCAACCTGCTGGGTGCTGGCTAGATGAAAGAAGATTTCGTAATAAATGACAAAACTCGAGCTCTAAGGTAGCGCGTCAGAGTCTAAACTTACTCAATTGTCGGAATTTGATTCCTTTCTCATCCATGGCACCAGCAATATCTTTAACAAAAATAAGAACGATCAAACTGAATTTTAAATTAATTAGCATATCACTTAATTACAGTTCGTTGCCGTTACGTAATGAAATGTAAGCCTTACAAGTTTCGGGGGGCCCTTTGGTTCTTCGCGTGTGCCTGTTGCAGTAAGTTTGGAGTGTACAAGCTTCGAGTGACCGGGGTTCTTGGCAGAAATATCTCCAACGACAACTTGATTCAGGTGTATACACTGAAATTAATTCCCTCAGATTAAAATGTTTATTTAAAACAATGTTCGCGAAGAACAACCAATATTTTATATTAATGTTTTTTTTAATAGTTAATTATACTTATACCAGCGTCCTGTCAATGTTAATCAACTGAGCAACAAAACTGACACTGAAAAAAACTAAACTCTTTGCTTTGTCGTACTAGTTTTATTTAGTACTAGCTGTCCCCGTGCCCACTTCGTTGAGCAATAAGTATATTTTTTGGGTTAATATATCGCCTATGACACTCACAAATAACGTGGCTTTCTATTAGTAAAAGAATTTACAAAATCGGTTCAGTAGATCCAGAGATTACCCCTTACAACGTTACAAACTTTACCTCTTTATAATATTAAAGTATAGATATAGATTTACTGTCTGTCACTCACTATTGGCTATGCTACTTATGCTAACTATAATATAAATATTGTAATCACTTTGTATCTGTGCTGTTGAATTTTTCAATATATAAGTAAATAAATGAAGGCTAGTAAGCCACCATGCTGAGTGGCAACCATTTCGGTGTTCATTTTAGATTAAACTTAAATGTTGTTGTTGCTGTCGGTTTAAGTACATTAGTTTTATTTTAGCACTTAATAAACCATTTTTTATATCGTCATGATAAAGGAGGTAAATTGAAATGGACTTAACGAAATTTTTGATTTTAAATAATATTATGTAGTCAAGTTCATAAATATGTGTACACTTTTGTACCTTGTCACTTTAGTTGCTGTGACCCATGTATGGCAGTTTAAACATGACGTTAAATAGACAAGATATTAAAGTGTACACATATTTATGAACTCGACTGTACGAGTATAAAAAAATAATCACGTAATGACACGGTCCTTGGTTTTACAGTAACTGGGTTTAAACCACCGTCGCCTGGCTCCGATATTAGTTTTTGATTATTAGGCTGGAAACGCATATCCAACTGGTCAGGTTGATCTGTTATGAGAAAAAAAAAGATATCAGTTATGCATACACCAAGTTGAGTTTTCAAATTGAAAACTTATTTGAAACACAATGAACTCGTAAACTTAGGTTATTCAATTAGCTGAATTATCTATTAGAAACAGATTGTTTTACGATAATGTATTTAATTGTTGGTTCCTTGCAGAGTTGAGTACAGTCAACAGCATAAATAAGTGATCATTTATGTATCTTGTCGCTTTCAATCGTTTGACAATTTTGTATGACATTTCAAACACGACGTTAAAGTGACATGGTACATAAATGATCACTTATTTATGCTGTTGACTGTACATTTGCATTGGAAATCAAAATTTCACGTTGTTTTTAAGAAACAGCCTAATATGGCTGCGTTTGTCGCGTGACAAAGTGTGGCTAAGGCATCCGTCACCTTCGTACGAGAGTGACGGATGCTTTATCCACATTTGACGCGCGATATAGACGCAGCCGTACTAGGCCCTCAGGGATAAAAAAAATCGATAAAAAACATGTACTTTTTTGATCAATCTTGGGTTGATTATTTTATAATGTTTTCAATAAAGGAAAATCGTCTCACTCTAAGTTTGACGTGATTGTTTAATCTAGTTAAATTAAGTATTGTAGTGCGGTGTGTCTTGTAGGTGGTTTCAAAAGTGTGGAATATCGACTTGAATGGCTCATTAGTCAGAAAATGCACCTCGTTGGCACTGAACACCTATATGAAAAAAATATACGTATGGTAGAATAACATTATAGTATCGATTAACATCTTTCACATCTTGAAAAAAAAAGGTCTCTGCACCTGTTGGTCAACGAAACCTCCTAGGGAACCTAGCAGCCTAAAGGTCTTTAAGAATAACGCCTCTTCGTACATCATCATTTTATACTGTAGTTTCAGTTTTACATATAGTATCCGCAGCGAGCTAAGAACAAATCGTAGTGTAGAAATTCACTTCGACTTGTCCTTAGCTCGCTGTGGATACTATACTATCCTTTATGTATCCTGAATTAACATTAGATACTTATTCTACTTTGGGTTTACAATAGTGTGATCGTATTGCTTTTGACTCGGCCGCAATGACTATTGATTACAGTTAAAAACTATAGCATGATAATAGGTGAAAAAACAATGTAAAATAATAGTAGTTGGTACTCACTCTGTGATCCGTTTTTCTTAGCAACATGTTTTGTCTCGCTACTGTTTGTATGTATGTAGTTCTTACGGGCTGGGTCACGTTTCTTTTGCAGCCTTTTTTTTAACAAAGCTGGTAAATAAATGAAGAAGGTAAATGAATGTTTTCATACGGAGACGGAGTAGTTAGAGTATTCTCCAGATGTTGTTATTTTTACCTTTTGAATTACTTTTTGCCTTTTTCAAATATCGTTTATTTTTATTTCTTGTCTCTGGCGTCTTGTTAATTACTAAAAATAAAAAATGCCGAATTAATTAACCACAAATAACTATCAAATAAAAGTATTTGGAGGACTTACGCATAAACTTGCACTTCCCGGGTGGACTTAAGTCTGCGGTAAGATCGTCTAAAACAACAAATTAGAAAATGTAAATGGAAATGTTCCTCGTGTGGTTGCCGAGTTAGAATAGTGCCACTCCATGTCTTCCCGTGGATGTCGTAAGAGACGACTAAGGAAATAAAGGCTTGTAGTACTGTTAGGCGATGGGCTTGCAACCTGTCACTAATACGCTGGTAAACATCTTAGCCTAATTGTGCAAATTGTGGTTATAGAATTATCAACAAGTTTTTAGAAATGTTTGTAATTCTGTAGCTCTGCCTACCCCACTCTGGGAACGAAGGCGTGAGATTATGTATGTATGTATGTATGTAGAAAATGTAACTCTATCATATTTTCTGAAGCAATTTTGAATGATGTAGTAGGAATTTTTAAATGCAATTCTAATAACTACCATTTTGACGAATAATGGTGCCGAATTCTCTTGTGTCTTCTGCATGGATTGGGACTTCTGTAAATAAAAAGGGTTAAATAAATAAAACATAAATACTGCCAGGAAAATAATAGTATAAGAATTCGTTTAAATTATTACCATCTCCGCTAAGGGCCAACGCCTGTAAAGCGTCGAGACCAGCTATATGCAGATCTGAATTATGAATGGTTTAAAATGTTAATTACAAAAAATAAATGGTCAACATAATCTGTAACATAATAACAAATACATTTCCATTAATTAATAACAACTTTACCTAGTAAAATAGTAATTCGCCGTTGTCCTAAAACTGAAGAAATTCAAATGATTTGTAGGTATAATGATGTTAATACACTTATGACTGATTACATAAATTAACAAAATAAAATATCCGTAACATACAGTAGCCTCCATATAAAGTATCTGCTAGCTCATAGGAACTCTTTGCTGAGCTCACTATGCCGGCTCCCGCTAAAACCAAGACATAAAGACAAAGATTGTAAAATTGATTACATTAACCTATATACAATTAAATAATTTATTTAAACTTCTTAGCACTGTACAGTTTAGGGATGTTACGGAGCTTCGAATCCGATTCCGAAACTTTTTAATCGGAGGTACTAATTAGCGATCGAAGCGAAGTGGCGGCGGGGGCGCCGGCCGCGGTATGGGTGTACAAAAACCCCGCATTCCGCGTGCTTACACACACAAGCAATTTTTACCTCCGACTTTGACTTCAGTTCCGGTTCCATTTCCGATTCCGATAAACCAAATTTAAAAACTAGCTTCGGCCCGCGACTTTTTCCGCGTATTTCTTTTATAAATTTTATTATCTCCAAACCGTTTCTACAATAGATAACCTTACCTCCGGGTTTATTCACTGTAAATTAAGGTTGTGTAAAAAATAGGAATTAAAAAAAGATGCAGTCAAATATGGTAAGAAAACAATGAATAGTACCAAGTGTTGCCATTATACACAAACCTTTCTCTATTAATTTCTCGGCTACGGGTAGTAAATCATGTGAAGTAAAGATGTCGCCTGAAAATTAAAACGATAACGCTATCGATAACGAAATCACTGCGAATAAATATGTACAGGAAACAATAATATTTAAATTGATTACCAGTCTGCAGTGGACGTTTTTCTATCTCGAGGGGTCTTTCTAAATGAGAAAAAAACGAACTTATAATGTATAAAATTAAATAAAGTCATTAAGTACAAGGTCTTATTATCACTACACAGCGATATTTTCTAGACCACTTTTTTTGTAAGGTTCGTTCGTCTGTCACTCCGGTTTAAATCTTGCAAGTTAATTTTGAACCATTTTACTTCATATTATAATGGGCTGAAATTTGGAAAACATAAGTAATCCCGAGAGCAATACCGATATCACTTATGGTATCCAGGAGCTGATCTGGCAAGTAATGCGTGTTTTCGAAGATGTTTTTTTTGACAGAAACTTATTACGTATATCTGCAGTGCTAAACACTCCTATTTTCACTCGAAGTGCCCCCGTATGGAATTAGTAACCTATAAGTTGGTTGGCTGCCCCACGAGACCCTGCGCTGTACACATACGCGCTATACTTACTTTCATGTGAAGCTGAAAGCTTTTTGCCATCTTCTTCTGATTGTCTCCCGTCTCCGTCCTCAGTGGAGTTGTCTCGGACTCTTTTTCTGGCGTCACTATCAGATGGTTGACCAGAATTAGGTGGGATTTCAGCCAAAAGTTTTTTATCATTAGGGTTTTGGCCGTTTGGTGGTTTCGGTAAAAGAGTTTTAGTGGTAAGTTTTTTTTCTTCATACTTTTTTATGTCGCCGGCTTCGGATTGATTTGGAAAGTTTAGTGGGGTTTCACTTATAAACTTTACATTAACAGCTTTTGCATCCGCAGGCTTTCTATCAACAGGTATGCCATCGTTTTCTTTATCTAGTTTGTCTTGAGCTCCGGGTGGATCACCTTGGACCCTAAGATAATGTTTGTTATTTTCAATAATCGGCTGAGTTTTCGAACTAGAATTGCTTGCTTCTGTTTAAAAAAATATGTATTATGCAGATGACGCGCCTTATTTCTGATAACATATAAACAGCCGGTTAGCATAAGCACTTACGAATTCCAGGAAATCCTTCAGCTGCGTATACCTATTAAAACGAGGACAGCGTTATAACATTATGGTGATACAATTACCTTAAAGTTTCCGTTATTTCCGATATTTTAATCTTATCTTTTTTTGCCCATGATCAGACTGTGTTCTGTTTGATACACTTTGACCTTGTCGAATACAAATTCAGGTAACAGATGCAGATATTCCGCATGATTTTCTTTTATTCTAACAATGTATCGGATACCGCCGTACTCAAGTTATGTAATTCATATGGGAAAATACAGTAACTGAGATAATATAAGAACTCATCCCTCACGATCAACAAGTCGAGGATCCGTAAGAAGGTGGTCCTAGCAAGCCCATTTACACTGCAACAAGTCATAGCATAGCCATTGACAATAGCAAGGTTTTCGCTTATAAACCCTCCTATTTCCTGACACAAAAAAAAACTTATCGTAATTGGCGAGTTCCCGATGTTTCAACGATGCGATGCTGCAATCGTCATGATCACGGTACCTTTCGCTTCTATCTAGATACAAATTAACTGGTTAATGACATAAATGTATTCTGATATTACTTACTGAAATAAATAAAACTGTAAAAAACACACTAAGATTTCTCATTTCTGATCATGCTCGTACTATGTACAGTATCTTAGGAAGAAACGTATGACTGTGGCAATCATAAAAGTTAATTATTAGAAATGCAAACTCCGTGACATTACTTTAAATTCTTTCATCATTTGCGAGGAAAGGGCCGCGGGTTCTGTTCATAGTATGTGTATTGTTGCCGAGGCTGGCAAAAACGCAGTTTATGGATGAGTCATACCTAGAAAGCTGAAATAAAAATTAAGAAGGTGATGCCTTCCAGTGGCCGAGTCTATTCATTGCTCAATGCGCCTAGGCGGACATAATTATTTATTTTCACATCTACTGTGAATAAAACAAAACCTTTTCAGATATTATACATACATTTTACTTTATATTAATGTAATTCAATAATAAAAACATTGGCAAAATAGTGTTGTCATAAAATACGCGGCGGGCGCTTATCACCGCGTCTTATTGTTGACCATCTATCTATCTATCTATATAAAAAGGCAAACCTAACTCACTGACTTATATATCAACGCACAGCCGAAACTACTGTACCTAGAAACTTGAAATTTGGAACAGGGGTTCCTTTCATGATGTAAGTGAGCGCTAAGAAAGGATATTCCGAAAATCGACCCCCAACGGGAAGAAATAGGGGGAGTAGCGGGAAACTAATTCTACGCGTAATTACGAAGGCGCAGTCGTCCTCTAGCCTATCTATACATTGAAAGGACACAACATTTTACAATAACTAAAATGTGTTTTGAATGAGCGGTTTTCAAGTTGTGAACTGATAAGCGAGCTAAGTTCTTTTAGGTGTTTTATTGTTTATTGTGCATTGTTTTATTGTTTAATGTTTATTTGGGTATGGCCCTGTTGTGAGTGGCACTAAGGTGTATATTTCCTAATTTATATCTATTTGTGAGTTCCTGTAATTGGCTCTGTACCTCTATTTAAGTAACTATAGTAATTGTTAAAGCTGTTGGTTCTCCTTAAATAAATAAATAAATAAATAAATAAATAAATAAACTGCATATCAGTTAAAAATGATTTGATTTCAGATTCATGTGGAAAGTTTCTTCTTTCGCTGATGCAGTAGATACGTTAAAGTGTCCGAGCAAATACTTGCTGAATAAAGACTTCACAGATGTTCTATATCATTTTCATTGTAAAACGTGAATAATGAAAACAGTCAGTATCTAGCCTTTATCTTTGTCCTACTTCTAGGTAAGTGACACAATAGGCTTCGATGGAGCAGGCCGAGTCCCACGTGTTACCTTTTACCTTTGACTGCAAATCAAGCTCCACTCCACCGACAGTTCTTTATAATAATACTCGTAATAGTGACGTGACTGAGGCCTTCATGACATGAGCGGTCGATCTTGTTTTTTAGCCATTATGCGAAATTATTAGCGTGCCTTAGTTTTCCCGGTTCTTCGGAATTATTTGATTATTGTTAGTCATATTATTTTAAAAGTATTTTCAGCATATTGAGCGAACAAATTTGAATGTCCGCTTTAACTATTAAGAGGACTCTTGCAAATATTTAGCTAGCTCCGTTTCATTCATTCGTGTTATTTTGATTATTGAAGTGAAATTCTTAAAATATATTCAATGTATGAATAAATAAATGCAAAGGCCAATTAGTTACTTTTTTTAACTTTTTTATGAAATTTCATATATGGTAATTATTTAATCGGCATAATATTTACAGAATTCAACATGAATACAATTAAAATATAGTATATCAATAGCTGCGACAAGGTACTACAATGTTCAGGAACTTGTGAGTTCGACTGTACGAGTACGTACGTACGAGTCGAGCTCATAAATATGTATACACTTTAGTACCTTGTCACTTTAATCGCTGTGATAATTCGTATAATTATGGCGGTTTGAACATGACATTAAATAGACAAGGTACTAAAGTGTATACATATTTATGAACTCGACTGTACAAGTAACATGGTTGGTAGACTAGTAGGTAAGTACTAAGTAATAAGAAAACTAACCTAATTTGGTTAAAAAGTAATATTTATTCAACTTTTGTGATATTTGGTTAAGAGTTAAGCGGGCTTCCTTGTGCTTCACCTTTGATGATCATTATGATCAAGTTCAACTATGCCATCATCCTGAAACAATATGGTTAGCTATTTTATATTACCTTGCACTCAATGATACTTAATCCATACTAATATTATAAATTTAAACGTAACTTTGTCGATCTGTTTATTAGGCTTTCACAGCCAAACCGTTGAACCGATCTTGATAAAGTTTAGTATTGAGATAGCTTGAACCCCGAGAAAGGACATACTTAGGGTAGTTAGCGATAAACGACTTCTCCGCGATGGCCGACGGACGGACGGAGCCACGGGAAACTGCAAGTATTACCTATTATATCAGTAACTTACACCCAGTTTCACAATCGCACATTAAGCTTAATGTCACTATCTACCTTCGCAAATCAGAAAATGACAGAAGGTGGTTAAATAAACACCTAGGTAGTTGTTAGTGTCACACCATACCTCGTCCTCCTCTGACGGGATGTCAACTGGTGTATCTTTTATAGGTGAGTTTCCTTCCACTATATCGGCTTCTTTTTCAATGTCATCTTGCTCATCATCCTCTGGTTTATTATTACTCTCTTGATTCACGGGAGCATTATCAAGGGCGGTGGCATCTTTTATTTCAATAGTTTCGTCCTCTTTATGCATAGCCTCGGTACTATAACCAGGAATCTGCGTTGTCGCCTCTTAAAAACGTTAATTATAATCACTTATTTTTTTTTAATAATATAAATTCCAATACAGTATAAATAGGTATGTAATACAAATCAAAACTAAAACAATGAAAAATTTATCTAGCAAAAGCAAAAATTTATTATCAATGTTATTAAGCATGTTACTGGCGAAACGAGACGATACTCAACACCCAACCACCGGTGTCACATGTAACACCCGGGTCTCAAGTGCGTTACCAACCGTTAAGATCTAGAGGTTAAGATCTATACATACTATAAAAAAAAAACATCGAGGACTGAGAGGGAGCGTAGAAAAATAGTTTAAGTTTGCCATATTTGTTAGACATTAAACAGTCTTCCTAGTAAGGTCGTTACCCAGTAGCCACGTACGAGCCATAGCTTTATTAAGTATCAAGACCTAAGTAAATAGAACGTGTGATTAAGAAAAGGTAAAAAAAATACTTGCTTTGTTTTAGAAATTTTATCAGTAGGTTAAAGCTTTATTATCACTATTATCAGACATAATAATAACTACCCCACTCTGGGAACGAAGGCATGAGATTATGTATGTAATAATAACGTTTTGACCGCATAATTTTGAAAAACTATATATATATAAATATCTCGCGTTCTACTTGGCGTTGGCATAAGATTTCAGTTTCCCTTAAAAACATTGAGCTTATAAAACATTCCGGCAGACAAATAAGGTCAGGTAAAGAATTGTAAATATTTTTACCATCCGAGCAGTTGAGTGAGAATAGATATTGTAACCCAACATTTCGAATTTTCTGTTTGTTTTCAGCAGTAGTGGTGATAATTTAACATGTAGTAAGATACATTCAAAAAACATAGTATCTAGTTATTTTGTGTACCTACTTACCGAATTTTAAATCTTGCATCATGACGTTATTAAAATACTGCCCAAGGCTCTCAATGTGTGCAACAGGGTTGTTTTCTGGAAGAATGCTTTATTTAGATTTAAAAATTGTGGATGCGTCTCATAAAATGTAACAGCACTTTATGTAATTTCATATTATAAACGTTCATAACACTTAATAAACGTTAGATATAAAAATAAAATCAATAATTTCAGAAGGTTGCTTAAAGTAATAAAACCTTTATGTTATATAATATCATATAAGGAATAATAAAGACGAAGCGCCCCTTCACTAACTGCTTGACATCGCCGTCTACAATACTTGAAGATCACATACATATTTATAGGTTTTATTTTCCGAGAGAGATCTTTGAGTCATTGTCTCAGGAAACCGCAAATTCGGTGAATTACAACTTTCCCTCATTAAACATGCGTTAAACATGCATGATTTGCACCGAATTTTATTTTGATGGCACTACTGAACTCTTGTATGATTTTAATAGTGCCATCAGATCGTAGCGCTGCCAAGGGCTTTTCTTTTTATTTATCATAATTTCTTTAAAAAACAAAACAATACGGCGGTGGGAAAACAGAGAGAAAATATCCCTTATACTCGTAGGTACCTACTAAATTTCCGCCCGTGTAAGATGCTCTCGCGATGACATTTCCGATTTTTGAAAATGAGGGTAGGAAGCGGTGTCATAATATCGCGGGCCTGATTGATGGCAGGTAATTATTTATTTAGAAAGTATTTGATACTTGATTAGTGTATTTGACATATATCAAATGTGTTGATATTTTGGAGTTATGGTGTAACTCGGTATATTGCTACGTTATTGAGGATTAGATATCAGAATTAGAACTATTTCTATAGCCACGCGAGACAAATGCGTACCGCAAGGTAGTTTTTAATACAAGTATGATTAGAACCTTAGTAACTCCTAAACTAAATAACATATCGTTAAGTTACATATACATATTGTCAGCCGGTATAAAGGGGGCTTCCGTATACCCTAATATATATTTCAAGTTCTGGAAAAATCTGTATACCTAATCGTCGATTATCTACTTCTAGTACCATTAGTACCATAGTTAACTGACCATTTGTCATTCTTGTCACTTTACAATAAAGCTCACTAGTGGTCAGTTAACAGTGATGCTGTTTGTGCTATTTAATTAAGATAAAACTAAACAACTTGTTAGTGTAGGTAGATATATTGGCAAATCTGCCGGCCGTGTCTGTGCTCCTGTATAAAAAGCCGTTATGTCGCCTACATACAACATAAACAAGAACTGTACGAGCAAAAGAACCGAAAAAAACCCTAAGATTTTGGACCAATCTTTGGGAAGTAGTAGGTAGGTCTTTAAAGAGAGGTTTGTGGTACCAGTACGCCCCTCCGTTAGATACAACTTACCATTAAATTTCGCTTGCAATTGAAATGCACGGACTTCGACTGTAAAAAAATAATGAAGAAGGTAATACATTGTTTTACCTTTACGCATAACGAAATTGGCTTAATATCATCCGCACAAATCATGTTGTAATGAGCTGACCAAATTTGGTCTAGTTTGAGTGGCATCACATTGGTGCGTGGACTAGGTTTCTGTGTTATTATGCTAAGTTCTAAAAAGGATTTGTCAATTGGGAAGTCGAACCTCACTTCACAGACCTAAAAAAACACGCACGTAACCTCGTCTCATGAGTGAGGCATGCAAAATGACTGTCTGTGTGCGTGCACACGCACACACGTAGACTGTCACTCGTGCTGTGGCTCTGCGCGTTGTCTTACCTAGTGGGTCTGTGTGCGTGTGGTAACTCGTGTATAACGAAAAAATATGCCAACCTTGCATGCTTCACACCGTTCTAGTGCAACGTTACGTCCGTATTTGTTTTATGTCCGTGGCTTACTTAGGACAATTCAGAGAAATCCTACATTTGTACGGTGAATCGACTTTCCCTTATACCTTATTCCCTTTGCGAACACTGCTGCTTGGCGGTAGGTTAAAGCTACCGCCAAGCAGCACTGTTCGCACTATCATGTTCTGATCTGGGGATATGACAACCGCCGAAATTACTAGCATAGACATTTCACCTTACACCATAGTCCTCAGGGTTGGCAACGCATTGGCAGTGTTAGTCTTTCTTGATAAGTAATCCAAATATCTATGGGTCTCAGATCCCACTTTCGATCTGGTGGCATGTGCGCTCGTTTGCCTTCTTGACAAAGCAATAAAACGGATCGCGCGAACCCGCTGGTTGTGAGTAGCACAGGGGGGTTACCATGACATACTTCTTCTTCTTAAGGCGCCTCTCCGACTCAGTGAAGTTTTGCAGTCAGCTCCGAATATTGTACTCTATCTCATGCGAGGCGAAATATATGGGCAGCACTCGCGATTCCTGTCCACTCCCGTAGGTTCCTCTGAGCTATAGCAGTTATACAGCTCTGTCCCTTTCTCTCAACCTAAACTGAACTGCTTTAGTATGTAATGGTAACCCCCCTGGACCGATCGGTGGGGAAGACCTAAGTCTAGCGGTGGATGTCTTTGATTAATTTCCTTTCCTGTCTGCAGTTCTTTTTTTTTTGGAACGATTTTACATTTTATTGGGTGGTGCTATAAAAAAAATACAGTACTATAGGTAGTTACTCAGGTACTTACAAATTTTATTAACTTCATCGTCAACAGGAAAAATTTTAACTAAAAAAAAAATGTTTTATTTGTACATACTCGTATGATTATAATAAATAAATCGTTTAAATTAAAACAAAACTGCTAACACATGTTATTATGAAGATTAAACAATCGTTATTATATTAAAGATGCAAAAAAAACATTTTAAAAACTGTAGGTAAACTGTTGTGGAGGGGTTGGCTATAGACAGACGGCTAAAGGAGTTACCACACCAATCGATCAAATATCGATCGGATGTCGGTCGATAAGTTGAAAACTTGAAGCTATCAGAATAAATGACGATTGATCAACGTGTATCCATGCATTGATCGCTCGGTATCTTTATGTTTATTCCTTTTTGTTTGCGTGTAAAAAAAGGTAAACGGGGGCCATAACGACGAAGTCAGATGCAAAATTCATCTGACTTCGTCCTAATGGTTTAACTTTTTTTACTCGAAAGCTTTATTTTTGACAACAGGTAAAAAAGTCCCTATCCAGAGCATAGCTTATTAAGTGTCAATTAACAATGAAATCTATTTAGCCACTTATGCGTGATTGGAAGACATAGACATCCTTACAGCCTCTTTAGGTATTCACTTACTCGCTTCACGAAGGGCTTTCACTTCTCTAGCGCGCTCCGGTGCCTCTGTGGCGCCAATATCTTAAACATATTTAACAGAATTTTACTTAAATAACTACTAGATACCTACTTAGGTAGTAATAACATTAGGTGACAACGTAATCAAATATGTAACTTACAATCCCCGGGAGACTCTTTTGATTGTATCGTGCTGCAGTCAGTGTGGAGTGTACAAGATTCGAGAGCTCCAAATAGTTCGCAGAAATATCGCCAACGGCAAGGTGATTCGGGTCTGTACACTGAAAATAAAAACACAACATATTATATTGTTATCGTATATGTATTTCATCAACATATAGTCCCTAGTTGGTGGTGATGTATGGGTAATTATTTGTGTGATGAGCGCGAGTATTTATTCCTGAATCTTGGATGTTTTCTATGTATTTAAATATGTATCTCTCTGTATAATTATGTTTATCGTCGTCCAGTACATACCTTAGTTTAGTTTAGGAATGTGTGTGAGATGGTCCTCTTTTTAACCGACTTCAAAAAAAGGAGGAGGTTCTCAATTCGTCGGGTTTTTTTTTGTTTTTTATGTAAGTTCCACGATTACTCGAAGACCACTGGACCGATTTGAAAAATTTTTTCGTTGTTCGAATGAGTATACTTTCTAGTTGGTCCCATTGTCACCACGTCAGGATCTGATGATGGGATCATGGAGAAATCAAGAGAACTCCTCAAGTATTATAGGCACACCTATAGCGATTTTGGTATTTTTCACTGTAACTCATGCATTTGCTTTTGAAAAGTACTATATGGTGAAATGGAACTGATGATGAAGACCACAGATGGCCACCGGAACTCCTTAACGGTACCTATTTCAAGGGTGGCGATAAGATATTTCGATAAAGGTAGTTGAGCGACTATGACGAAGCACATTTAGGTTTAAATATGACTATGAAATTCCCGCGGCGTTGTCTGCGGCGAGCTTGAAATGTTCTATAGTTTCTCATTAATATTTAGAAGTGGAGCTACGTAACAGCATAAAGCGTCCCACAATATTTTAAACCAAAAGCCGAATGCAGATGGACTGACCTACCATTTTAAAAGAAGTTATTTTTTGCATATTTGAAGGCGGGTTTTTGTTTTTTTAAACATTTATTTTTTATATTATTTATAGTCAAACGGAACTTAATCGCGTAAAATAATAAGTGTCACCGACAATGGTCAATATATCGATCGAGCATTTTGAGACTAAATTAGATCCACAACCATACTGCCCTTGATTGTAGAGATCCAAGTTGTGAAAACATTACGTTGAAGATGTTTTCAGTATTATTACGATGTAGAATCGTTTTTGAATCATCTCAATTTTGTGCACCATAAGATTAGGTTTATGTACGAACTGGAAACAGAACGTATTTAGTCTGGCTTTCTTCGATATGAAACTGCTACTGTGAGAACTCTGCGGCATCTACTATGCTTGGAAAATTCGCTGTTAATAGAGCATGTGACTTATGTGATGATGAATTGGTAGACGCCAAATTGATCCATGTTAGGAGATTTTTAACCGAAACGAAAACAAGACGAACAGACAGCTCTCGAGACAGAAATGTAAGGCGAAACAAAGGGACATAGTTGGAACAATGCTAATACCTACTCCATGAGAGCTGTATTTAAGCCCTTGTCCGAGGTCACCAGGGATAGAAATAGAGTTATGTTTATTAGTTTCTGCTTACATACATATATCACATCCATGGCAGAGACGTCCTTTTAAATGATAAGACTAGCCCTGGACACCCCGCTAGTCTTAATAATACTTTTTTTTTTTCATATTACACGGTGTCCCCTTGTTTCACCGGCCTTCATTTCATAGAACGTATCACTTGGCAGAATTTTCTTTCATAGAAAGCTATTTTCTGCTGAACCCGTGTCGATTTCAGGTAATCGAACTTAAAATAAGATTTACGTTAGTTAGGTTAGACTGTAACCATCACAAGATAACCTGAAATCAACACGGGTTCTGCTGAAAATAGCCTCTATGAAACGAAAATTCTGCGAAGTGATACGTTCTATGAAATGAGCTTCGATGAAACAAGGGTAAACCATATTAGACTAAATGACCGTTATTTTGCGCAGGTTTTCTTATTTTTACGAAGTCAACATTAAAAACCGGCCAAGTGCGAGTCGGACTCGCGCACGTAGGGTTCCGTACAACTATACATCTAAATAAATGTTTTTCTTTATTCTTTATTATATTGGAGTTGATTGAATGAAAGGTAAAATGCGGTTTACGATTTATAACGTATTAAAAAAAAACTAATTATTAGATCTCGTTCAAACCAATTTTCGGTGGAAGTTTGCATGGTAATGTACATCATATATTATTTTTACATTTATCATTCCCTTATTTTAGAAGTTACGGGGGGGGGGACACACATTTTTCCACTTTGGAAGCGTCTCTCGCGCAAACTATTCAGTTTAGAAAAAAATTATAATAGAAACCTCAATATCATTTTTGAATACCTATCCATAGATACCCCACACGTATGAGTTTGATGAAAAAAAAATTTTTGAGTTTCAGTTCTAAGTATGGGGAACCCCAAAAATTTATTGTTTTTTTTCTATTTTTGTATGAAAATCTTAATGCGGTTCACCGAATACATCTACTTACCAAGTTTCCACAGTATAGCTCTTATAGTTACGGAATAAAGTGGCTGTGACATACGGACGGACAGACGGACAGACATGACGAATCTATAAGGGTTCCGTTTTTTGCCATTTGGCTACGGAACCCTAAAAATGGAATACAATTGTGTCTTCTAACGTTATCGCATTAATATTATGAATTCGGAAGTTTTGTGAGTGTGTGTGTGAGTTAGTATGTATTTGTTACTCCATCACGTAAAAACGGCTTAACGGATTTTGATGAAATGGAGATAGGCTTTAGGTACCCTGAATTGACACATAGGTTATCTTTTATTTATTCCGAAAAACGAAAAAGTCACCGGCAGAAGCTAGTTAATTTATACTAAGAATATGAATATTTAAATAAAAAAGTTACGAACATTAGCTAAAGAAAACCTGTGCAAATATGACCGTTATTATTCTAAGGTAAATAAAAAATTAGACAAGTGAACAAAAATCTGTTAAATTTTCCTAAGCTTAAAATTAAAAAAATGTAAAGGTGGTGTGTGCGTTTTCATATTAGTGATTTATATAGTGTTGTAGAAAATATGTTTAAAATATAATCACGTGATGACTCTATTGTTGACCGCGCAGTAGAGGCTGGAGTGAAACTGCTGTCGCCTGGCTGATTAATTGACTTTCTAATTTTATTTCGTAAATTCATATTCGACTTGCTGGGTTTATCTGTTTAAAAAAAAGCGTTATTTGGTTTTTTTATATAATTCGTGCCGCCATGTAAATCAAATCCAACTACACTTGTATTCAAATCAGTCGAAGTCTAGGGAAGATGCAAAACGATAAGTTAGCGTTTTTCTAAAATTTACAAAATGTTTTTAGGATTGGCAGCGTTTACGTCTTGGCTTGGCCTACTGTAATTTGATCGCTTCGGTGGAATACATACATATAGAACTTATATCCGCTGATGCATGTATGAGGGTGGGTATACTATACTGGGTGTAACTCGAGGGGTGATTCAAATGACCTGGTCGTTAGAGGAAGTCAAGACTTGCCAATCTGACCCTTATGTTTAGCTATTTTATTTTCTTCCATAATTGTTTCAGTTTTTGGTAAATTTTATTTAATTTACTTTATTTGATTTGAAGCAGAAAATTGCTGAACAAACGTGGGTATCAAATCCAAATATCTTGACTTCTTCTATCGACCAGTGTCGCTATTGCCTAACGCGCTCGCAATCGTAATCTGTTTCAGTTTGAAATTAGAAGGTGAGGCTGCATATAAAATGAAAACAATTGTTCCACTTTGAAGCCGATTGCGATTGCGTGTGCGTTAGGCAATAGCGACGCTGCTTCGTTTGATCCACTCTTCGAGTTACACCCTGTACCTACCTCCATACATGCAGCAGCGCAGTGTTTTTATTCCACATTGTGATATCGTATTTTTAACTTTATGATAGCTCATATTAACTTAACTGTAAAGTCGGCCGATTCGTTAACGATACTATTGTAATATATTAAAGCAATGTAGATTATAGTTATAGGCCCTGTAGTTATTTACACGAAATTTGAGTTAGCCCAGTACACATAAAATACATGTAACGATTTATCGTTAAGAGGATTGCGCAGCGCCGAGAAAATGACGTCGCTGTCAAAAAAAAACACTAATTTAGCTCCGGGCGATAACATTTCTCAACCCCTAAATCAAATTCGATTTCCACGATTTTTGAATTTGTTGTAGTTATTATAAAGAACTAGGCCTACCGACATGTACAGTCAAGGACTTTAATTGTTATACCACTATGGAACCCTGTCATAATGACAGCGTCAAACCACATGACAGAAATTACGCTTAAATGAATGATTAACGTTATGCGACAGGGTTCCATAGTGGCATAACAATTAAAGTCCTTGACTGTACAGTATTCCCAGCTTCTTAATAGCTTTCGGCTGCCTATCGCTATCACGCTTGCACTCGCAACGCGCTTGACAGTATATTTGTCACTCGTGTGTCATAGAAAAACGAAGATTGCCGATCGCTATTAAGAAAATGATTGCACTGTACATTTCTGTTTTTTGTTTTTTTTAATTTGTTTCATTCTAAGAAATATTTTCGTTGAGAGAAAAACGTGCAGACATAGTTTTTCATGATATCTACAACATATTCAAAAATCGTAATAATCGGAATAGGTTTAAAGGGAGAGAAACGTTATCGCATTTTGTATGGAAATTTTTAGCTTCACAATCCTCTTAACTATTATACAATACTTACTGTGTGATTGTTTCTTCGCAATATTCTTCGTCCTTCCGCTGCGTTTATAATTTTTCCGGACGGCTTTCGTTGAGTGAGCTTGTAGGTAAATACATATAGAACGGCAGTTTCATTTGTGTATTATGTTTTTACTATGAACCATAAAGTCGATAACATACATATTGAATAAGCTTATTAGTAAGTACTCACTGTTTGATTCGCGATTCCTTGCGATACGCCTCGCCCTTTTTGCTGCTTTAGGTTTATTGTTTGGACGGTCTGGAAGGATTACTAAGTGACGTTTTTTTTGCAGCTTATTCAACATCGCGTCTAGACAATTGAGAAAAAAAGTTTATAAATCAATATTTTCTTGCAGAGAGGTAATAATAGTATTCTATGCACTAGTTATCTTACCGTGACTGCCAAATACACTTAAACTCTTTCTAAAATTTCGTTTGGTTTTTTCCTTTTCCAAATATTGTTTATTTCCATTTCTAGTTGCTATCGTTTTGTACATTACTAAAATTAAAAAAAAACAATTAATTGATAATTTGATTAAATGTTATTCTTTGAAATTGAAACCAAAATAAATAAATACTTACCAAATATTTAAAACCAAGTGCCAAGTAATATTAAATGACTTAATAAATTTAATTTATTTAAAAATCAATAAACACTTACTCAAGTGCCAAGAAAAATTAATTGTCTATAATATTTATTAATATATTGAATGGAAATAATTGATACCAAATTAAATAAATTTTAACATTGAATATTTGAAAAACCATATTAATTTAATTTAATTAAATTGTATAATTAAATCCAGAATATAGTAGTAATACCAGGTAAAATGTATACAAATTCATTAAAAATATTACAAAGTAATTGTGATTTATAAAAGTGGTTGGTAGAACGGGCTCCACTCCACGTGGTATTGGTCTATCCAAACCCTAAAGTGTTATTAAGCCGGAGGGGTGGAGTGAGAGTCGCGCGAGCCGAAGTAGCCGCCGTCGGCACAAGCAAGGCGAGCTTGCGGAGGTGAGCATGGGCGCCTGCGCTCTGTCCTAAGAGTGACGGGCTGCGCTTCCGCACTTGACGTGTTTATGGAAAATAAATGTTATATTTGGTATCAACTAAATTTATAAGCTCGATACTATGATACTTTATCAACGCATTTTGGTTAGCTTTTGTCATTTCATGCAGGGTTTTGGAATTGTTTGGTAATACAACATAAACATTTGTGGTAAGCGTTTCAAAAATATTTCGTTTTTAAATTAATTTGTCTTAATATTGTTGTAACGTAAATTGAATATGAATAAGTAGTTATAGTTTTAATATATTCATAACCGCGATTTGATGAGCATTTATCCGTCTAAGCAAGGATTCGGACTTCTTCGTAAGAGAATTTGGTAAACATTTATCCGTGTAGGCAGGGTTTGGTGTTTTATATAGTAAGATTTGGTAAGCATTTATCCAATTTGGTAAACATTTAAATGTAAGCCAATGAAAATAACGAATTACTTTTAAAATATAATATTTTTAGAACTTACGCATGTACTTGCTCTTCTTAGGAGAATCATCTGTGATTATTTGACCTAAAAACAAGACATTGAAGTATTGTAATTTTTAATCATTCAATTAACGTATACATTTTAAAATACAATCCTAATGCTTACCCCCGAAACGAAGAATAGAAACTTCTGTAGTGTCTTTAGAATTATGTGGTGCTACTGTAAAAAAAGAGCAAAATTTTAAAAATCTAAATCTGATGCCAGAAATATTATAATAGAAAATAATTTCAAATTATTACCGTCACCGCTAAGACCCAACGCCTGAAGAGCATCGAGACCCGCTATATCCTGGTCTGAATAATTTTTTGTTAAAACATTTCGCTAATAAATATAAGGTCAACCCAGTTCTTAACGCTAATAATAAGTGATATATCCCTTTTTACCTTGTAAAATCTTTATTCGCCGCCCGTCCATGACTGAAGAAATTTAATGTTATTGTATTATAATATTATAATGTTATCATATAAGTAAACAGTACGCAATGAATATAACATACAGTAGGAATCAAACATAAAATCTGCTAATTCATAGGGACTGTTTGCCCCGCTCACGATGCCGTTTCCCTCTAAAACAAAGACAGTAAATTAAGGCATCATTTTTATGTATTAATTATTCAACACACACTTCGATTGAAAAAACAATTTTGTGTTACCTCCGGGTTTTTCGACTGTAAATTAAAATTGTATGAGTTAATATAGAAAATAAAAAATATATATATATCCCGACGAATTGAGAACCTCCTCCTTTTTTTGAAGTCGGTTAAAAAGATTGACTAATAAGGTACCACCGCCTACCCCATAAAGCACATTTTACAAGTGTACAAATAAAAAATTAAAGAACTTCGTGCGTGGCTAAATAGCGAACATGGAATCCGTAAAACTTCATCAAGTCTGTCCGTCAAGTGTATCCGTCACAAACATTTACTCAGAGACTATTTGGACGATATGATTGAATTTTTGCAAGCAGTTGCTTTTTGCAACCATCTAAATAATTACAATAGAAGAATGTGGTATATGTATAACCGAGAGATAGAAAAAGAAGCTAAGTAATCTGTTAGCTAAAAAGCAGCCGTCTGATTTCATGAAATCTTTATTAGTGAGTCTGTTTGTTGTCACTTGAAAAAATCATCTTTAACGTTGTATATGTACCTCTATGGCTGGCACTGATCGGATGCTTAAATGAATACTTAATTACTTGCTCAACACGCACTTGAACGGTTTGCTGTATACTGTAGTTTTGTTGGCCAAGAGGCTGTTGCTATAATACAAACCTTTCCGCATTAGTCTCCTGGCTACGGGTAGTAAATCGACAGGAGTAAAAACATCACCTGAAAATTAGAACGCCATTTGTGTAACACCTTAAAACTCTTCAGAAAACAATTAAAAAAAACATGTCATTACCAGATTGGAGCCCACGTTTCACTTGCGTCATAGGATTTCCTATAAAGGAAAAATATCACACAATAATAGTAGATTGTTCAACAACGGACTAAAGTAAGCCATTATGACACGAGATATTTATACACCCGAGCAAAGCTACAATATAAAAGTGGTGATGGTGTGGTGGACGGTAGATGAAGTTCGAGTGTCGTTATGGCTTTTTAGCCTCGAGTTAAATACTCTATTTTTCACTTCGATTGCATTTTTTTTTAAATTTTTGTCTAGGGGCACGAGACATTTAGGAAATAGCTCGTTCGAGTATCATTGTGGCATTTTAGTCAAGAGTTAAATTCGATGGCGAGAAAATAAATCTTAAATTATAATAATTTTAACACGCAAAAAATTACAACTTAATAGCGCTATCATTTTTACTCTCAACCCGTCACTGTAGCTAATGCAAGAGACAACAACAAGGTCATTTTGGTTTGGGGTTAGAATATTATAACAAATAGTGCATAGACAACCGAAACGAAAACTGAGGCGGTGGAGGTGGTATTACCCATCCTGCCCTCCAGCGCGCACTCAGACGACAAGGACAACATCATCAAATGGCAACATGTATCTGGCTGTTTGTGGTTTTCCAAGGGTTTTCCTTACAAGTATATTATTATCACTTTTAGGTTCAGTTTAGTTTAGGTTGAGAGAAAGGGACAGAGCTATAACAGGTATACAACTCTATCCCTTTCTCTCAATCTAAACTGAAGTGAACTGCTTTAATATGTCATGGTCACATTGGTAACCCCAGTGCTATGTCAAACCGCACTTTACTTACTTGCTTGAAAACCTGAAAGTTTTGCTCCAGCTTTTTTCAAAGATTCCCCGTCTCCATCCTGGTCGCTCTCTGTTGATTGTAAGATTTCAGAATTAGAAAGATCCGTTTCATAAGTACTTTCTGCAGAATTCATTAAGTCGGTTCCCTCTAAGAGATAATCGGAATCCTGTTGGGTTGCATCAATAGAATAGTCATTAACAGGGTTTTCATGGCCAGGAGTTTGCTCGACAGAGTTTTCACTGTTAAGATTATTGTTATTAACTTTTCATCAAGAGGATTTTCTTTCCCAGAATTTTTGTCTGCTGGTTTAACTGCTGCGTCAACTGGTTTAATAGGTTCTGGGAAGGCATGGGGAAAAAATTAAGTCTTATATATTTATTTCACTGTAAATGCAAAGAAGTTTACTTTAATAGTTGTGGTGACTAAATTATACTATAGGTATATAGATTATAATAATCAATATTCATACTTAATTGAAGAACTCCCCTGTACTGATGCTGCAATGCACACATTTTGGTTAACGCATTCACTGCCAGTACTGTTTTTTGAATTTTCGCCAGGTGCCACATCTTTTGTTTTATACGGAGCTTGCCTACTGTAAGAACGCACATATGCGTTGATGGCACTTGGTGTTAGTCACGGTGACGCATATATGTGTCGGTGGCAGTGAATGCGTTAGTGGGTTTTTTATTGCAATTTATTATTGACGATATCAAGTAAAATAGTTTTCCGTAAAATCTTATGTTTCAATTCCTCGGTATTGGTGATGAAAGGGGGCACTAGAACCGGGTTGGGTTTTCAGGGTTTCTTTATTATTGTATGAAGCAAACACTTTTTCCCTAAATTTGAAAATCCAACTTTTAGTACTAATGCTGCAAGGGTAAGCCTACCCAAAAACCCGTGTGGTAAAATAGTTCCTTCATTAGGGTTCCATACCTAAAAGATAAAAAAATAAACCCTTTGGGTGCGACTCCGTCCGGTTGCCTGTGTGCATCCGTCACCGCAGAATATTGTAGTAACTCCTAATGTTATTGATGTAACAAGTTAAATAGTTTTAGATATTGCAACCTTATTGCTTATTAAATAATCCATTACTTTATAAAAAAGGGTGCCGTCTATTTGGCATAACATACAACATACTTTGCATAATCGATTTTCGACGAGTGTTAACATTGCAGAAAGCGTAATTGGTATTATTTGCTTGGTCGCTGTGTAAAAGATCGGTTTTAAGTCTTTTCTTTCATAGCTGAAAAAATCTTGCTTGCTTGTATTACAAGCTTTTGAATAAGAGGTCTTTTAATCTAAGATTAGGTTGAATATACTTTAATAATGTTCTGCTTAACAATATTATGCGAAAAAACAACCTTTGCGACGATTCGGCTCATCAATGTCATGCGTAAAGATTATTCGGCACATGGACTTTCTGCCAAGTCATTGTATGTGAAACTAGACTATGCCAGAAGAGTTTTTGTCAACAGACAAATTAAAATAATAAGCAATATATAATTATTACAAAAAAAATGCGTAAGAAGGGGTGCCGATGGAAAAATGTGAACTACATAATACTCCCTACGCAATATAATTCTTAAATCTGCGAAGTATTTTTATTGACCGTTAACTGTGCGAATTCGCTTCTATAATGATGACATCAACGACTTTCTCGGAAAAAACAATTTTTGAAAAAAAACTTTTTGGTACTTTGAAACTGCGCAGAGCAGTTGAAGTCCCTACAAACTTACCTGCACTTAGTGTTTGATTGTTATTTTCAACATTTTCAGAGGGCTCGTCCCCAGCCTGTTGAGCATCATTTTCCTTATTTTGTGATTCTTGTGCAGGATTTGTAGAAATATCCAATTCTGCAGATTTTTTCACGTCATTCCCCGCAGCGAAATTCGGCTGGATTTCATCAAGACGCTCTCCATCGGCAGGCTCTTCATCACCAAGCTTTTCATCGGCAGGCTTTTCATCGGCAAGTTTTTTGTCGGCTGGTTTTTCATCGGCAGGTATTTCATTGGCAGGCTTATCGTCGGCTGATTTTTCATCGGCAGGTATTTCAATGGCAGATTTATCGTCGGCAGGCTTTTCGTCAGCAGGATTTTCAGCTACAGATTTTTCATCAACAGTTACATCATCTTGTTGCCTAAGATGTTTTTTGTTGCTTCCAATAATGTGTTTTGTGTTGGAGCTAAAACTACCTGTTAATATTTTAAATCAAAAATACGTACTTAGTGTAACGATAATTAATTTTTCGAAATAGTAGCTCTTTTGCTGCTTATTCTCATGTTGACAATGCTTTGCATACTTACGAAACCTAGGAATTCCTTCAGCTGCTAATACCTATAAAAATGTATTCAGCATTTTATACAGATTATGTTTAATTATTCGTACTTATATAAATAAAAATAATTAAAACTAAGTAGACTCAGACATGCAAAAAAGTGCCTGTGGAATAAACTTTTTTTTTTCACAAAGTATACGGCATACGGTTATTATTTATTACCAACCGATTGGACTATACAAAACATAATTTATTTTTAAGAAATCGGTTACAAGTCACAGAAAATTCCTTCCAATTTCACAGTGATTTTATTCGGAGAAAATAGTTATTTAGGTACATTTGAAGAAACAGTAGCTGGGATACGACCTCGGCTTTTCGTAATCACAGGTCAAAACCCTACTCAAATTGAAAATACTTATTATCTTGTACAGGTATTAAAAATGTTTTTAAAAGTCCAGTGGTGTTGCGTCAATTGTGCTGTGTAAAAATCGCCAAAAACTTCTTCACAGCGTCTCGGATGCACGCGATCACATCGGCCGGGGCAAAATAAAATAAAAGACGGGCTGGACGGTCGGCCGTCGATTTTGACGCAGCTCAATTTCGCAGCGTAAAATTTAAGGGAAGGGATCCGTTATATGGTGAACGATCCAGCCCATAAGTGCTGTGATCAGTAATTAACTCATTACTTTTGCAACAAGGCTCCAAAGAATAGGTAATTAATAATAACCAAAAATAGAAAAACTTACTGAAATAAATAGAACTGTAAATAAAACACTAAGAATTCGCATTTTTAATCATACTACGGTTTCTTAAGCAGGAATTAATCATTCTGGCAATCACAAATACAAATTAATAGAATTGCAAACACCATGGTATGACTTTTATTACATTCATTGTAATCTACCTACCGCGCTCATGTGCTGCAAGGTAAGCCCCGCGGACAGACGAGACGTGAGCATATATCAAGGAAAATGTGATTATGATAAATTTATTGAATAAAGAATTGCTATTAAGGAAGATTTAAAATTTTACTTAAATTACAGTCCTGAGATGACCGTAAAAAATATTGCACCTAACAAACAAAACAAACCTCTTAGCACCATTTATTGGATGATCGATTTTAAAATACCTCCGTTGACTGTTCTGGCTCCTTGGACATGATACCTTAATACCGAGCTGCCATCTGAATCCTATTTAATACCGCGGTAATCGGGCCTAAAATGCGCTGCTATTGTTTGGCCGTGGGCCCGCCGCGGTTTTAAGCCCAACACAACAAAGGAAGCAACCAGAGACATCCATTACGAAGTTGAATACCCGATCGATATAATGAATTGATCATATTACCTATGTTTTGGCGACTAGTGCATAATTATTATTATATGATGACAAAGATGATATGATATTAAGATCTAGTTACAAAAAATAGGTAGGTTTATATTACGAGTTTGACTAACTTACTTAAAATACCTAAGTAAGTACCTATGCGATTGTAAAGAGCATTCATTAGAAATGGATTTGAATGGACTCATCCAAATCCCATTTATTTAGTTGAGCGTGGTAATGTTTGAAAAAAGGTTGCCTGTTTAGAAAAATTATCACCTTTCGAAATTAGGCGAATTATCGACACGCTACGTTGTTTAAAGCCACACAAAGCACTGCACAAACAATATTTCTATTTTCATAAAATATTTCTTATCAGAAGTTTTACTTTCACTTTATTAAACTTAGTAAGTAAATAGACGCTAAATAAGATGAAAAAGTATTAGGGGGAAGTGCATTAAGTCAATGCCTTTATTCCTAATTCGTTCAGCCACCATGGAACCCCGTCGTAATGACAGTGTCAAGTCACTGGAAAAAAAAGGAGCAAAATTATTCTTTGGCTTTCTGTGCCAGGGTTCTATAGTGGCTCAACAATTAATGTTTCTGACTGTACAAAACTTTAATTGAAATAAAGAAGGAATTTAAATATTTCCTTAAACGTATTTATTTACCCTAAGGGAAATAGGCGTGATTTAATGTATGTATGTATGTTTCCATGGGAATGTGGTAACTTTCTTGTACATACCGACTCGTTTTACCAAACTAGCCTCTAAATTACTAGCAAATAAAAAAATCCAGTGAACACAAATGAATACAAGAGATACATCAAAAATTCGAAAGTAGTGAAATCCTTAACACCAACAAAAACTAGGCGGGTAGCTGGCGAGATGAGAATTGAACATACATTCTAGACATTGCTCTTACCTATAGATGTACGTGTAGTGCTGTAGTGTTATTCTCTATGGCAGCGAAGACGAGTTCGTATTCAAGATCTGACTCGCACCTGTCTAACTTTAACTCCCCATGTACAGCACGAATGCGCAGCGAGCTTGTGTCTGCTAAGCTGGTTCGCTCGAGCCTAAGTCCAGGGTGTTATTCTCTTGAGGAATAAACGTTAACGAACCCAGTGACGAGCCAAACTTGACTCGTGAGTGACTGCGAGCTTCGTGTTTGTCCTTGCCTCGACATCAGTTAGACGGTTTGTCGCATAACGTGAAAAAGAAGGGAGTGAGGACTGACCGAAGCTGATAAGGATGTTTGGAACAAAAACACGTGCTGCGCGGATCAATGATTGGGATACAGACAAAATGTAGATGATGTATATAATAAAAAAAACATATTTCTACTAATAGAAATACAACATACAACAACACAATAATAACACAATATACAACATAACTAGACCACCACCTGGCTCAAAATTTCGTTTTATTTACTTATGAAGCTTACTTGTTATGTTAGGTTCGATTATTTTAAGTCATATAAATGAAAATTTTAATTGTTACACAAGAAATAGAAAGCTTACGTTAGGTACGATGTGTACGTGCGTGTGTGTTAGGTGCGGCGTATTAGGTTGCACTGTAATGTCATGACAGATCCGATATTATGAATAAAAAACATTGAAGGATGCTTGTCTTACATTCATTATTTATGTATTTATTTAAACTTTATTGCACAATACACAAAGCTCAAATGGCGGACTTAATACCTTGTGGCATTCTCTACCAGTCAACCTATGGTATGGATGAGCAAATTTGAATAAAAGTTTGCATCCAGGTAGTTGATATCCTGGATTACCTAGTTACCACAATATAGGCTTATGCTATAATGCTAATTAACAATTATGCGTATTAGTGTTATGCGACATTGAAAAAGGACAATCTAATTTATATAGACCTTAAAAAATACGTTAGTAAAGTTAGACCCGCTCGATGCAAAGCTCGACTACAGATTCGTCTTTACTATGTGAAAGAATACCACTGAGCCTGGCATCACAACGGTACTAAAACCCGTTGCCGACATCTCGGTAATTGGAGATAATTTAAAAGAATCCTGTTTACTTCTGTAGCGGCCGTATATTTACATTAGTTACCTACTTATTTACAATTCGTCTGTTTGCTTAATCACTACAATGACTGCTGTTTATTCGCGGTTTGGCGAGCCACATAATTAAGGGATAGACGCAGCATAAAACGGGGAAGCCTTTGTTTCCGATCCCATTAACGCAATAAGTGATTAACACGGTTGTTTTAGATTAATTAAATTAGTTATGAAGACAGTGTCTGTTGCACTAAACTGTATTTTAAATATATATTTATTCGTCAGTATCTATATTGGTTGTAGTGCTTTCAATCTACGAAGAATCATCTCACTAGATTTAACGTTGCCGTTGCACGATTCTAAACATATACCTACATACCTAACTATGTTAAACTAAGTATAGTACGTACCTATACAAGACAGAATGATTTGTAAGAAAACTCGGCAGATAATCGTCTTTAATGGCAGTAGTTCGAATCGGGTGATTATAGGGTCGTCTCATAGCTGTTAGTTGCCGGTTTGCCCCGGAGTTGCGGTGAAAGGTTGCCCGCTGGCCGGAGCACGCGCCGCCCGCGCCTGCCGCCAGCAGCTACTGCCTGCTCCATTGTCGTCGACAGTTTCGCCACTTAGCGACTCTCACCGCAGATGCTGAACCCGACTAATTGCTATACGTTTCGTAAAGAACGCATTGTCCGTCTGATCTAGATTCCTTTGTGCTCTGCAAATTGTTACTATACGCGGGGTTATCTAAAGCGACCTCTATTGTACCTGGCCTCGATGAAAAGAAAGAAAAGGTGATAAGCAACGCTGGCTGTATTACGTTACATTGAGCACGAGCGTTTTAGCGCCTCTATTCAGACAAGTAATGGTCTGCACGTTTTGTATTACTACTTTATTTTGGACGCGCTGTGGTAAGTTTAAAGCAACATTTTTAATCCTTATACCAGGTTATTCAATATGACGACCACAGACTAAATCGTGTTTGTCTTTAAGAGTAACATTAATAGTAGATTATACACCGAAGGGATAAAACACTGTTTTATGTCACGGGCGCGATATTGAATCCTGAGCAAATGAGTGACTCCAGATTTTACCCCCGAGCGTAGCGAGGGTGTCACCAGTTAAAACGGAGTCCTGAGTGCAGCGAGGGATTGAAGCTCGCCCAAGATGAAAACAGCTTTATCCCAAAGGAGAATACTCTACTTTTCTCACCTTTTGCGAGATAATAAAAAGCAAGGCTACTTACTAGAAACAACGTTTTATTAAAACTTAAAGTACCTTATTAAAAAAAAAGTACAAATTGTAATTTTTCATACGAATTCAAATGTCATTATAACCCGCTGGTTAACCGATGGCTATAATGACTTACTTTAGGTGAGGTTTGCATTATATATATAATTGGGCAATTTCGAGCAATATGTGGTGTGAAAAAATCTCAATAACTCTTAACCCAAACTACCTAACATACTCGTATTTAAATATATATACATTCTAGACCTGTATTAAGGGGGCTTTCATATGCTGTAATACATATTTACCTCAAATTTTGGGCGACTGCGAATTTTGAAAGCTTACTATACCCGAACTTTAGGGATGTATTCTTTGTAAATAACTAGGACGACTTTTCCAGACTGACAACAATACGTTACGCTTAAGTTCAAATGGTTATAGATAGCAGTCGACTTCTTTGTTAAGCGTTAGTTTGCGTATGTCAAGCGGTTGAACAGATTCGTGATAAATTATCGAAAATAAGCGAATGAGATTGGGCGGACGTCCTAAGTTCACAGCGCCGCCCACGTCACATAATTTTACAACAGCCGATAGGGATCCACCGCCGCGCCGTCTAGACGCGACCGCTGCGCTAGACTAGTTTGCCAACTGCTCCGGCCTGGCCGCCCTCTGCTCCCGACCGATCCGCAGAAACATCCCGCAACCCACACAAATATACTAACGTAACTAAGATGCGATTTTCGATTGAGGGAGCCTTCGAGGGGAACAGCCAGGTCGTTAAAAGCTTCGAATCTGTTCTGAGCAGTTGACCTGCTAGATTGTCACCTATGCTCTGCTACCGTGATGGAGTTAAGTGGATTCATTAGCGCCTCTGCGCCGTTCACGAGGCTGACCTTGGCTCGGCCCCTCGCTAATGCGCAAAAACTATTCACAGATGAGCACGAGTCATCGCTCAGTTAATCAAAACATCACCATAAGCGACGCATTACTTTACACACGTGTTTTTGTTGGTTTCCTTTGGAATACAATATTTTATCCCATTTGTTATCTTTATCGGACTGAAAAATATCGTAGGTATTAGAAATTGAAGCATTGTTAATGAATAAAACAACAACTGATTATCTACAACTGATTACACTTCCTTTCACTTTACTAACAGACTTCAATTCGAGGTAATCTTCGGCCATTTACCGCTAAAACAAAACAATGAACCATTACTTAAAAGTGCGTTCACGTTTCATCTACGCTCACACGAAACCCCTTTCTCAAACGTTGGCGACAAAATATAGAGACGCAATATCAAATTCTTCATGAATCTGAGTTTGATTTGATCAATCTCTTAGCAGCAACTTATTATAATATAACATAACGGTGTGACACCGCTTTTTAAAAATAATTTGACCGAATCTCGCTTCTCCAATAGATTACCGTGACCAATCATCAAAAACATAATCGGTGATTCGCAGCTTTCTCGGTTTCTCTTAGTTTGCTCTTAAATTTTCAGATTTGCTGCATGACTTTACAAGATTTACTTTATTTGCACGAAATACCAATTTCTACTGATATTGAGTTTTATATTTAGTATGTACTGTTTGATAATGATCGAAGTAAAACGGATGTTCTGATTAAATTGTAATGTTATCCTCTCGGGATCGGTGGCCTATTTGACCGCTGACACGGCGCTTTGGGGATATCGCATCGCAAGTGCTCTCTTTGAGATGTTTCTATCTCTCCAGCGCTCTTGACAAAGCGAGTTGAATCCGCAAGCCTCTTGTCGGCAGTCGAGGGGCTCACGTGGCTTACCGCCATCCGCGGCATCACTTGGCTGAAGGTTTCACACGGAACAGAGGGCTCAGACAAGATGCACTACGCTAACTAACGTTTCTATTCGATTCGTTTTTAAACCAATCGCGTCACTGGTAGACCACGTGACTTTTCGTATCACGTCATCTTCCAGTGACGCGATTGGTTTAAAAACGAATCGAATAGAAACGTTAGTTAGCGTAGTGCATCTTGTCTGAGCCCTCAGAATATCAATATCGGGCCCAGTACCGACCGCCGCAAAATACGAAACTCGCTTAAACCTTTCACATAGGCTCGCTCACTCGCTATATATCGATCTAGGTTTTGTAAACGCGTTTTAAACATTCCGTTTAACTTATTCATACAGAAAGATTATTAATAATTTAAAACGTTTCTATTTAATTAAGTGTTAGGTTTGAAGTGATAATTTTGAAACCACCGGCAGGCTTAGTAGGTACACTTTTTTTTATCGCACACATAAAACATTTTGTACATTTTTGACGGTGAATGTCTGAGCAAAGAGGGTGAATGTTTTGTGCTGGATAAAACCCAAAAACTGATTTCAGTGCTTCAATGTAAACTGCAACGTTAGAGGCAATGTAATGCAGTAAAAAGTAAAGTCAAATTCATAATTGACATGGACGCCGCGCCGCGCGCCGGTGGCTGCCGCCGCGCCGCTTTCCCACCGGCTGGCGGCTGCGTCCGGTGACGATGACGTCACGGCTTGCATGCACCCCACTTGTGGACTTGTGGTACCGGCAACTGTCAAACTTTTTACCTTTACTTTATTTTAAGAGCTTGCTGAATCTATCGATCCCACGAAAAAACGATGACAAACATGTACCTAAAGTTGTATTAAGGACTATAAAATATAAGATAATAACAAAAATGGACACAAAATTACTTCCTAAATGACAGCAATGGACAAAGAATTAGGTACAAAGTTCCTAGAGCCAAGTGCAGATATTTCCCAACTACGTTAACCATCTGTCATAAACCCGTGGGAGCATTTTAACTTTAAATAATTCATCATCTTAGTGGTATGAACTGTAATACCTACTTATTTCTTTTCTTACAGTAGCTTTGATACTCGTGGGTATATTGTTAGAAAATATTTAGGTTCCAAACATCCGATGAAAAAACGGAACGCGGTCTGTCACAGGCTATTTCCAAATAGCTATAGGTAGAATAAAAAACCGAATGTTTATTCTGGGCAGTATGTTAGATAAGCCTTTTATCAAAAGCATGATGGTGACATATATAAGAAACAAAACTACCGACCCGCCTGACTTTGCTCCGGATTAATCTGTTACGTACACCTTCGCAGGTTGCACATAAGCTTACCAATGTTTAAAATCGCAATCAGTTTAATGACTCAGAAACGCATATAAGGACATAGCTAGACTAAAAGAGTATCTTCTCGACTGTCATGATTGAGTGTGTGTTTGTGTATGTGTATGTGTATATGCGCAGGCATGTGCCTTCTCGATTTATATCATATTATTATTATGCTGCTTGTATGTGTGTATATGTATGTGTATGTATATGTATGTGTATGCATGTATACATATATACATGTATATGTTATATATATATATGTGTGTGTATGTGTATGTGTATGTATGTGTATGTATATGTATGTGTATGCATGTATACATATATACATGTATATATTATATATATATATATGTGTGTGTATATGTGTGTATGTGTATGTATGTGTATGTGTATGCATAGACATGTCCTTCTTTAATGTGGCCCACGAAATTGTTATTTGTTTATAGGATACTAGCGACCCGCCCTCGCTTCGCTTCGGTTAAAATAAGTTAAAATAATCCAAGTTCATCTGGAATAATATACTTTTCAAATTATAGATAGGTGCATTATGCATAGAGGTTTTATTTCATGACGATTTTAGAAAGACGTCCAATTTTGCGAAATTGAGTTTTTGATGCCGTTAGATTTTAAATTCAATTCAAATCATGACTGCCAGCTTTCACAGAATCTCTCTATATACAATGTTTACAGCGGACTTCTCATTGCACAATACAAACAAATTTTGCCTGGAAGTGACGTGCGAAAGGGCTACATCCCTCTATGGGAAAACACTCAACGCTCAGGCCTAGTAGCATGGCTGCGTCAATATCGCGCGTCAAATGTGGATAAAGCATCCGTCGTCACTCTCGTACTTATTTACGTGTCAGAAGGTGACGGATGCCTTATCCACACTTTGTCACGCGATAAACGCAGCCATATTAGGCCCACAGGTTAAAATGTTTGACCTTGTGACTTGTAAATTGTCATTGCAGTCGTTTAAACTGGAAAGTATGGAATCCGGGGAATTAAAACGACTTTTCCAGCCGCACATCCGGTCAGTATTGTGTACTCTATTATCAACGCTTTGAAAGATGTTATTTGGGTGGATTAAGGTTCCGTTGTGAAATAAAAGGACACCCTTCTTTCAAAACCAATTTATGCGGGACGATCCAGAAGGTTGTAAGGAATTAAGAAATTCCGTTGGGAAATGGATAGCCTCTTCCAGGTCGAGCACAGTGTCTACAAAGTAGTATGTTTGTGTCGGTGCATTGATTTTCTATACCTACTTGACTATTAGTTGGTGATAAAATAGCACTCTCCTTAGGACAGTCTTAGAATTAATATTATTAATTTCGGAATAAACATTGTCGACTAATTATTTTACTAAAACGCAAAGGTTCTCATTTTGAAGATTAATGCTCCTATTTTCTTGGGGCTTCTGTCCATTTCCTATTTTGAGCAACGACTCTGCAAACAGCCGTTTTCATACGTGCAGACAACGAAACTCATATTTGTTTTGAGTTCTAATCTATGTTGCGCGTAATTTTGAATCTGCCATATATTCTAAAGTATTTATTTAAATAATATATTGTACGGGACAATATTAATCTACATTAAATGCCCAAGGTAACCATCGTATTTATCTGGATAAGGTTAAATACTGAATCGGACAGAATAGCTTCGGTAATAACCTAATATTTTAAAATAAAATCATAAACATAAAAATGGTTACTGTGACTCAATCTTAGGAGATAGACATATGCCATCGAGGACGTTTCTCTAGTTTTTTTAGAGAACTACGATTCTTCAGTACATTATTTTGACACATCTCTTAAGGTTTAGCCAGCGCTGCTATGTAAGGGCCCGAAAAACGATTTTTGACGGCGTGGTAGGAAAACATTGAGTTTTCTCAACTATATTAAAACTTAATTAGAATGAAATATACATATAAACCATCAAGAATAAATTCCCTAAATGACAGTGAAAACCGTATCATAATCCGTTGCGTGGTTTAGAAGGAGTTAGCGGAGGAACAGGCAGACAACGCGAAGCGACTTTAGTTTATACTATTTAGAAAAGAGATTAGAGAAGAGATGCATGGTTACGGTTAAATTATTAGATACTTAAGTAATAGATTTCTCATCATCACATACACTCTTGAAAGTGAAAAGAAAGAAGTGGTCTCTACCTACCCATCTGTGAAACAGGCGTGATTTAATGTACCTATGTAGGTATGTCATACACTCTTTGATGCTCTGCTGACTCATTTACACAATATACAGGAACCATTAGCCAAATTTTACGTGTCTATCTATTCTCTGTTGTACTCGTAGATAAAACCAATTAAAGACACTTAGAGGGCTGTTTCAGCCTGTTTCTTAAATGTCAATTTTGATAATTATTACACTCATGATAACTTTTGAATGGTATGTCCGATTTGAATAATTCAAAAAGTAATTTACAGGTACTGATATAGCCTTGAAAATGAAATGATTTATTTGGATACGGATTAATACCAAGGTACGAATAATATTGTAGAAATTGATGTCTTCTATAAAACTGTAGTACATCACATTGCTCTATTGTCAATAGTTTCCGCAGCGTACGCGATATAAGGATTTTTTTTGGTATAATTTTCACACCTTGGGTTACATTATCGAAGCTTTCATACGGATCCCTAACTTTTTTGAAAATATTATATAACCTATGTTCATCAGGGATAGTGTAGAATTCTAAAGGTGAAAGAATTTTCCAACTCGGTCCAGTAGTTTCGGAGCCTATTCAATTCAAACAAACAAACAAAAAATCTAATCTTTCCTCATTATAATATTATAAGTGTAGAAGTGTAGACAACATAAAAATATATTTTAATCAAAACCTAAACTCAATCGAACTACCTACCCATTTCCCTAATTTAACAATTTGAAAAGCTTAATATAAATATAAGTACCTACGTAACTAACAGGAGAGCTCCGGTGTTTGATACTATGTGATGCTGTAGGCTGTAGGTACCAAAGGGCGAAGCGTGGCTATACGTGGCTATAGGGCCGGCGGCCAAGCGTTTCGATAATACAGATTTAGGTTGCGCGTAATTTTGAATCTGCCATATCTTCTAAAGTATTTATTTAAATAATATAGTGTACATGACAATTTTAATCGACATTAAATTTCCAAGATAACTAACGTTTTTATATGGATAAGAATAAATACTGAATTGGAGAAAATAGCTTCGCAAATAACCTATTTTTAATAAAATTTTAAAGATAAAAATGGTTACTGTGATTCATCCTTAGGAGATAGACATATGCCATCGCGGACTTTTCTTTAGGTTTCTTGAAGAACTACAATTCTTCAGTACATTATTTTGATATATCTCTTAAGGTTTAGCCAGCGTTTGCAATGTAAGCGCAAAAAAATGTGTTTATTTACGACATCACATTAGAAACCTCTAAAATTATCAGTGTTTCTGTACTATATTATGCATGTATTATACATATAAACCTTCCTCTTGAATCACTCTATCTATTAAAAAAACCCGCATCAAAACCCGTTGCGTATTTTTGAAGATCTAAGCATACATAAGTACAGACAGACAGCGGCAAGCGACTTTGTTTTTAACCGACTTCAAAAAAAGGAGGAGGTTCTCAATTCGTCTGTTTTTTTTATTTTTATTATTATTATTTGTAATGTTTGTTACCTCAGAACTTTCGACTGGATGAACCGATTTTGAAGATTCTTTTTTTATTTGAAAGCTGGTGCTTCCAGATTGGTCCCATTTTTTTCAAAATGAAGATCTGATGGTGGAATCCATGAGGAATCGACGGAACTCTTCAAAATTTATAGGCACACCTATAGCGATTTTGGTATTTTTCATTGTAACTCGTGTATTTGGTCTTGGAAACCACTATTTGGTGAAGTGGAACTGATTATGAAGACCACAGATGGCCACCGGAACTCCTAAACGGTATATATTTCGAGGGTGGCGACAAGATATTTCGATTAAGATAGTTGAGCGACTATGACGTAGCATATTTAGGTTTAAATATATGACTATGACTTTCCCACGGCGTTGCTTGCGGCGAGATTGAAATGTTCTATTGTTTCTTGAGAAATGGGAGAATAACAGCATAATTATGATCACTAAAAAGTATAAAATAAAAAAAAGTTTAAAAAAACAAAAACCCGCCTTCAAAAAGCAAAAAATAACTTCTTTAAAATGGTAGGTAAATAGGTCAGTCCAACTGAAGTCGGCGTCCAACAATATTTTAACCATAAGCAGACTTCAGTTGGACTGACCTATTTACCTACCATTTTAAAGAAGTTATTTTTTGCTTTTTGAAGGCGGGTTTTTGTTTTTTTAAACTTTTTTTTTATATAATATGTAGTGATAGTGAAGTTTAATAGGTTAAGTAGTATAAAAACTGAGCGCGTCTCACCATCAAACGTAACAGTTTGGCGGGAATATAAATGTATAGTATTTAAAGTGTAATTTGAAATGTTAAATAAATTAAATAAAAAATAAAAAACAAATGAAGAAACATAACATTTTTTTTTCGTAAATATGTATTTGCATATATGAATTAATAATTTTAATACCGAACGTCCGCGGCATACAGCATGCGATACACGCGCATGCGTGTTGTTTTATTGATATATGAAAGTATATGTTATATTGATGCAGCCGGAAATCAAAACTGATATGTCCGGCCTTTTTCATTACACGCGTATTCGAAAACAATAGGAGCGATTCTCTGTTGTAATCCGATTACGCAAGTAAAATAAAGGTTTTCTTAACTATTTCACTGACTTTGTCCGGTAATAATCAGAATTACCCTATCCAGGGGCCCTAATATAAAGTTTGGTTAAGGCATCCGTCACCTTCTGACACGTTTATAAGTACGAGAGTGACAAATGCTTTATCCACATTTGACGCGCGATATACACGCAGCCATACTAGGCCCGCAGGGCCCAGATTCTAGGCGGTAAAAAGAATATCTTTTTTTTACCTTTTATCGTATTAGCAACGTTTTGATAGCTCTTATTAAATTGACAGTAAGCGGCCGAGTTAAAAACAATACCACAACAGGTCAAAGACGATATAGATTTTACCGCCTAGAACACGGCACTGTACTATCTAACATTAAACGAGCAATAAGTGCCCAAGAACTGGACGTGAATATTAAAGGATAAGAAAGCCCTTTCCTTGCCATTCTGAAATTAAGTTTTAACTTTTCAATATGTCAACTGCTTTTTAAGAAATGACATAAAGTTGTTTTTTCCATATATAGTGAAAAACAAACACTGGGACACCTAGTATGGAGAAACAAACTTTATGTCATTACTTATAAAGTTGATTATAAAAAAACGAGAAAAGCGTTTAAAAACTTCGATGATTCATAATAATGATTCTAATAATGTAAGTTACCACTGAAATAAAACATGAAATGGAGGATTTTTCGTTACTAGGACATAAAGGAAAATTACAAAAAATCTGATTATTAATGCTCAATATCTCCGAAACTAATAAAAATCGTTGAACATACATAGGGATTAAATCGATAGCTTTTAAGCTGCTCTATCAGCCCTACGCGGGTTAACGTTGATTTTTGGGACACCCCGTATATGCGCACAAAATTTAAGTTTTGCTACTTTTATGGTTTCTAAGAAAAAAATGAGTGTGAAGTACAGATGGACAGACTGACAAACAGTATGACAAGCAGACAGATGAATATGGCAAAAACGGGTTCCTAGTTTGACTTCGGAACCCTAACAAATGGCATGCATCGAAGAAAAACTTTAATATTGTTCTTAACATTTTATTAATCTTATTTCCATAGAAAGCGCGGATAGCGTTTGAGCAAGTAAGGCAAATAAATCAATCAGTTGTTTGCTCACCAGTCTCGTGCGTGACCACGCCGCTGCGCCGGTTCTCAGGGAGCCCGCCGAGTGGCCAGCCGTGACACTGCACCTTTACTTCGATCATCATTCACTTAAATACGTGTTTAAATAAGTTTATATTAAATCAAATGGTAAAAAGTATAAACATTTATTTTATCTTTAAATATATAAAAGAAGAAACTGACTGAGTGACTGACATACCGAGTAAGTATCAACGCACAGCCCAAATCGCTGGGTCTAGAGAATGAAAATTTGGCACGTAGGTTCCTTATAGGGGGGTCCTTTCTTAAGTGCAGAAAGGATCTGCCAAAAATGGATCCCAGGGAAGTAATAGAGGGAGTAGCTGAGGGCCCTGCAAAGATGCACTACGCTAACTAACGTTTCTATTCGATTCGTTTTTAAACCAATCGCGTCACTGGTAGACCACGTGACTTTTCGTATCACGTCATCTCCCAGTGACGCGATTGGTTTAAAAACGAATCGAATAGAAACGTTAGTTAGCGTAGTGCATCTTTGCAGGGCCCTCTGGAACCTAATTTGACGCGTAAGAAGTCGCGGGCGTCCTCTGGTGTTGGTACATAGGTATAAGTATATTAAAACAGAGTCAAGCATAGCTCCAATAGTTTGCGCTTTTAGCAGCGCAATAACCATTGATAGTCAAACGGACATGACAAAACGATTAATTACTTTTTCACTTCTCAAGCTCTTAAAATGGTAGGTACTTTAGTCTCATCACATCGGGACTATAACTCCTTATTAGTCTCTAGGGAATAAAGTTTATTTTTAATTTACTTTGGAAACCCCTAAACAACCCATCACGATGTTTGTGAAAGGAGGATTAACGCCGTTTTCAGTGATTGTGTATAGATAATTTTTAGCCGTGGAAATAACCTCAAAATGAAAACGGTGCAAAAACATTAAAAATAACGATTTAATTTCGTGAAACACGATTAATGATTACGAATATGAATCTTTTTAATTATATTAAGGATAAATTCATTTTATATTGCATGGTTCAATTAGTTTTAAAATAGTTTTCAAGTTTGAATCTGTTGGCTAAATATGAAAGCATTTAAAACGTCACTTTACAAAAAAATATAAGTTAGGAGCTCTAATACAATTATTTTTAGGCTATGGTTTGCAAGCGACTTTCAGCAATCAGTCTCAATAGGTACCATTTCGTATTCAGATAGGTGACATTTGTCACTCATGTGAAGTCATGTGTTAACAATAACACAATTGTAACGAATTCAAATGCGCTGCATTGAGATATTTAAAGCCTACAAAACAAAGCGAGTCTTATAAAATATGTATGTACGTATGTATACTCTTTATTGTACAAGAATAAAATAGAAATACAAAACACAGTCAATATAACAAAAAAAAAAGTACATAGGCGAACTTATCCCTTTAAGGGATTTCTTCCAGATAACCCTTGTTGAAAAAGAAAAATGGTTAAATAATGGCTTAAATGTAATTAAATGTTTTCTGTATAAAGCTACTGTTATATTGTGTATCCTAAAATCATAGCTTTACCTAAAACCATAAGTAAGCAAAGTGCGGCCTCGCCTTCGAATTTACTCTGTTATTACAATCGTCTGTTTATTACAGTCGGATTTCCTCCCAATTTTCTTTTACAGCGACCTAATCACGTAAGCACGGGACGGGGGATGCTTCCTACCTTATTTTCATTACTTTTTGCTTGTTGGAATGCTGTGGTGATGATAAGGTGGGGTCTCTAATTTTGCACTTCTTACAATATATTTTATGTTCTCTTTTCAACTAGTTGATGAAATATGGGTAGTCAGACATACCATACTTTTCTTAAATGCACGATTTATTTATTTTTGGTCGCTTATATTTCGATTACACGTAATAGTGTGGTGTGGTGGTGTGTGTATAGGTAAGCATTTTCAAGTTTTTGTTATGTAGGATGCATCCTACATCATGCATTTAAGGGTTAAAAACAATGGTTCTGCGTTTAAAATACCCGCAACAATATTATCCTGTAGTAAGTTTGTTAAAGGTACTATTGTATGGTCTTTTTGGTATAGTAAATAAAGAAACTGTTTTTTTATCATGAACTTTTTCTTATCGTGTAGAAATGCGACTTAGTGGAGGAGGTTGGCTCCGCGCCAGGCGGAAGCCAATACTGGCGCAGTCAGGACATTTTGATATCGCCAACTTTATGGTATTGTAATAGTAATGTACGACTATACTGTACAAACGCGTATATCTACTATATTGGCTGCTTTTTATCCGCTGGTGGAGGGATACGAGCCATATAATAGGTATATAGGATTAGAGCGAAGTACGATTAGGTGTATGTCTTAAACTTATCGCAACCTGGTTTTAAAGAGGATTGACTGAAGTATATGATACGTGCTTTTAATTTGTAATAAAACGTGAGATGGTGTATAGTCTGTACCAATTGAAATTGGCAAAGATGTAAACACAACCAAACGAACCAATTTACCATTATTACTCGATAATCACCTGCTTTTAAAGATCTAGTTAGGTCTTAGCAATGATTTATACACTTGATCTTTACTTTCACATTAAGTTTAAGATTAAATAACTATTAATTATACGATTTTTTAATAAAAACACGCTTTATGAATATTTGAGGTTATGTGTCAAACAGTACTAATTTGTTTACATCTTTGGCAGTTTCAATTGACACAGACTATAGGTACAATAATATGTTATTTTAATTCCATATTGCCCCTTAAGAGGCCTGTAAATGAAAACTCATTACACGGTGCTGCGATCGTTATTTAATCCCGCTCCTGTTCGCCGGCAGATTAGGTTCCGGTATCCTATCTGAATCAATATACTCCTAAATCGGCGCACCCCCTAATTGCTAAATTTAGGCGACGTCACTTCAGAGTACATCTTAGTCGCCGTAAAGGCGTTTAATCACGACGTACCCCGTTCATTAAGCCGGCGAAGCGGAGATATTTTGTCACACGTCTGTGAAATGCTAATTTGTCCCCACACCTAGCAATATAGGCCGTACCCAGAAACCCTTTGGCCGCCTTTTTACTGTAGCACTCGAATTTCCGAAGTTAATTTGGAATGTTTGTGCGAGTACCAAACGCCTTTTGCCTTCGTGCATGTTCAACCGTTGATGAATCAGTTTACCTACATCGAGTTTTGTCTTGCAAATCCGTGGATATTTAGCAATCCCTATTAGCACTAAATTGCACAAATAATACCTATCTAGATCTTATACCATAATAGGCTTTTTCATTAAAACACAGAGCACTCCAGTACCTAGGTACCTAGATAATTCGTTTAAATGTAATTCGCACGTACTACAAACCGATTTAACTAAGTACTTTTGAAACTATGTAACTATTCCGAAGTGATAAAAGTAGTTGAGTTGACAGCCTGGGGGCAGTTAACTCCCATCAATTCCCGTGCCATTATTTTAAACTAAGCGAAACCCTCTTCACATTATAAAGGGAGATTACCTCTAAACACTTCCCGACGCCATTTTGGTTTATTACCTTTTAGTTTGCCTTTTGTTGTGAGCAATATTGTTGACTAAGTTTTATTTGGGCAAGGTAACTACAATGGGGATCATTTTAACGCTTCGTTCAAACGTCACTCTTTTGTTTCAGATTATGTCCCTTTCTGACGAAGCTGTATAAAACAAGCTTTTAACTCAGGTAAGACAGAGTTTAAGTATTTTTATTATAAATTTTAGTCCATTATATTTCTGTCACATTCAACCTGTTTTAAATAAAGCTTTCAATTTGTAAACATTATGCGCCAACTGGAGACCACATTATGGTAATGCGAACTTGAAACAAGAAAAACATAATCGCGCATTATTTCGCTGGCGAAAGTAATTCGTTACAAATTTGCGAGGCGGGTAAATACGGACATTTTTATTTACGGCTGCTACACGTTCGCATTAATCTTTGCGCACAAATTAAGTGCTTGGACGTAAATTTTAATGTTATGCGATAATCCGCAGTAAATTTTGTTTTATACAATATATTTTTTTATTATATTAGTGACCATTAATTTAGATAGCGGTTGAATTTCTCTTTCGTTTAGTTAAAAACCGGACTGGCTTTGTTGACTCCGAGCACGCGCGGCGCGGGCTCTGGATGTGTCTAACGGTGTTAATAGACTTTCATGCCAGGTCACCTGTATTGTCAGAATGTAGGTCTCGCCCAGATCCCGGGTCCATCGCGCAATCAATAATGCGCATCGGTTGCTGTTATGTAAGCGACCCCCTTTGTTCTTGTAGTCGATCATAAAATATGTATATTTTCCATGTTTAAATTTATAAAAACTATTAAAGCAAGCTACTGCTTTGCTTCCATATCCATCTTATGGTAACAGTAAATTTTCAAATTATTAAAACATCCTGGTATGTTGTGGTAAAGCCACTGATTCATAAACGCACAATAAACCTATGTCGGTTAAAGTATTCTTTGTCACTTTGTGTCAAATTCAAATGTCGCTATGACTAGACAAGGACGAATCATATTTTAAGCACACTTACACTCAAAAAATGGGAGTCAACAAAGAGCGATTTTCACTTAGTTGACATAAAATGAGTACAATAGTAAAGATATTAGTTATATAAACCAAAACTGATAGTAACAAACAGCAATTTCTTTAATGATTCAACTAACATCTTAGTTGATGTATCTATCGTCTTTTCGAGCTCGTATGGGATCAAGACGCTTATGCACAACAATCACAATCTTGTTACAAGCGACCAATTATTTTTTTCAGTGTAGTTATTGCGCCTTTATGAATGGGTTAATATTTTGTTAAATTATCAGAACTACTTACACCTTATTTTTTTAATAAAAGCGTAGGTAAGATTCGGTTACAAGTGCAAAACTTATTATAAGTTCTCAATTAACTTTCATTAGGTACCATTTCACTTTATGGGTGAGGGGTTGAATTATTGCTATTCTCAGTAGATTTAATTAATTTTAGACGCAATACTGTGGCTGCCTTTTGTTAGATAAACACCTAGAGCAATACGGGCCTCTTTGTTTAACTTAAGGACAAATCGAGTACCTATTGACGAATCTAACAAGATTCCATAAAAGCTTAATATGAAATACCTACTCCGTTCTTATTTAACTCTTGAATTACGCATTGTTTAGCTAGAGTTAGACCCTACGAAAGTAAAAGTAGGCGCTGCGTACATTTTACCTCCTCAGTGGCAAAGTTCAAAGCATGCAGTAAGTTATTTGGACCAATTTACAAGTGAACAATGCGTGCATTGTTTCCGCCGCGATTTATTTGCAGGCCGCTTTCACTCGGAAATAACTTTCTTGCATCGCCGATTTGAGAACGACTTGATTTGTATCTGGGAGCTTTTGTTGCGGTGCACATCCTGGGTCTTATGTTTACAAATGTCCCTCAACGGATGCGCGATTTGACTTTAAAGATGCACGTCTCAGTCTGCCATGTCGACTTCACTTACTTCAATCACTTCATCCAAAATAATTATGTGGTAGATGGTCCAAGAACCAACAGAGCTGTGTGAGGTCAGTAAATAGGTCTTAATTTTCTATTGGCACTAAATTTAATTCCCTGAAGACACTCAGCTGTTGGTTCTTCACCAGAATTCATACAAAAGTGCCCTTGGTCCTTTATAGCTATCACATTAGTGAGTATTAAATATTTCTGTCACTTCATATAACCTTGGCGTTTACGAGGCAAGAGTGAATAGTTTTTTCTGGGTAAACCATCCTAGACCTCGTCGTCACTTATCAAGTGAGACTGAGGTCAAATGCAAACCCATTTTTGAAAAAAAGACTTCCTTGTGTTTATAACACAAATGTGGATTTTGTACTCAGTAATTCGAGAGATGCTCAATTCTATGAAAAGTCACATGCTCACAGTAAGGCATGAATTAATTTGAAAGAGGGCATTTTTAATACGATACCCACGACGACGATAACCACGTTCAAACGAGATAGTTTAATTGCACGACTTTTAGGAAGATATACTAAACAAAATAAATATTTAACCGCTTAACCGTATTTTACGTGTTTCAAAAACTTGACGGTGAGGTGCTGAGTCTTCAAAAAAAGTTTAGAAGGTACGTCGGCGGCAGACACTGGCGCTAATTGATATTTATATGATATTCAGGTTGGTGTAATGGGACCCTCGTCGTGTCAGCCCCACTTCCGCAAGTTAGGGCTCGTCGCGGAAATTCTTCGTTTATTATTCACAGTGAATTACTCGAGTTCTGCATTTTTTGCCCCCACGGAGCTTTCACGCTCTTTCATTTATTCAGTACCGCCCCTTATTTAAAGCCATCCAATAATTCCTGCACATCCATTCTTAATATGGACTGGGAGTACATCGTCTTATTGTTAATTAATTTCCTTTCTTACTACATGCTTTGTTTTGCAGTGTTTGCATTCAAGGACTCGATCGAAATAAGTAGGTAGTTCGTTTTAATTACCACTATTCATTTAACCAATTAACAACCAATAAACATTATAAAAGAAGGGCTGCAAGAAACTTCAGCAGAAGGTCACAATTTCCCTTTTTTTTTCGAAAAGTGCAAACTACACATTATACATTATAAATCACGTTGGTTTGTGTATTTTATAACTCACCCAGTTTCAAAATCATTTACTTACTATTTGAAATATTTATCAAGTAGGAATGTATTAAGTATGATCACAGAATAAGTAATAGTACAAGTAGTATGATCCATGCTTATCTTTATTATTTGTTTTTAGTCAACCTTGAGTTCTAATCCTCGGTATATCAAGCATTATTTAAATTTTAGAACGTAGATATATCTCTCATATTAATTCCAAAGTGATGAGGTTAATATATGTAATACACGTGTGTACCTATTTACATTAAATCAATTTGTAACGCGTCTTTCGTGTTTTCACTTGCAATATTTAACATTTTCCCGCTAATGCGCGTGATGTACTCTTCCCGCCGCGGCGCTGTATGTTGCTCGCATTAATTCGAAATTCGAATATACGAGTATGGCGTCGGCGTTAATTCCGTAATGGTGCGGATTGCTGAAGCATGCAAATTTAACGCGCCATGTGAAGAAGTTGACTCAAAGTTACTGAAGTAAATAAAACAAGCGCTGAGTATCAGAAGCCAAACAAAAACTAATCAAGTCGTTGCCCGTAAATCGATCAGGATTATTTGGGGATCGTTCGCCTAATACCGGGATAGATGCGTATGGGGAAATGATCGTATATCCTTGAATGGTTTCCGCTGCATTGTTTTGTTATTAGTTTAACTAATTTGACTATTTCATATTATATTTAAGCAAAGTAGGTATTCTTATTTTACAATAAACTGTTACGTGCGTAGTGCCAATTAAGCAGACTCCATTTTATAGCCTTAATTCAAGTCCCACGTGCAGATCTGTCTAAGGATAAGTAAACGCTATACCTACTTGTTAATCATAGATACGTGTTGTACCGACTCACCCTTTTCGGCCGACACGGCACACGACATAGAAATGGGCTCTCCTGTATAATCGGAACTAGCTACCTGAATACTTTGAAGTATTTACCCTCAATATTTTGAAGGAGGGCTGGCGCACTTCCTTTTATGTAGCAGCTGGCAACATTTGTCTTTGATACGCGCCTTTTGATGTGACTTTGCACGTGGCAACATCCACGATTAAACTGTAGCAGTAGTAACTACGGCTTGTAGCTGTAATGAATCACTTAACTAGACAATTAAACTTTTACTGACGTGTATCCCCACTTACTAAATGGTTTATTTTTTTCAACCACTATACGTGTTTAAAAAAATGCTTATTTGACGTTTAATTAAACAAATCGAAGTAGCTTCTTTAACACTGTTTTTCTTACATACACGTTTATTTAGGAGATGTAGCTATAAATCCTCCTTCAAAATAATATTCTGAACCAATTCCACCAACACCTAGGCGGCTAAAATTGTATGTTCAAAAGTTATTATCTGTCTTTATCAAGTCGGAGAAAATTAATTTCCTTCCCTATTATCGAAAAGAAGCGTCAGTTTGCCGATGTTCAAATCGAATGCTCGAATTTCTCGGGCGAAAGGCAGAAGTAAATAAGTTTGAAGCCCTCGGAGCGCCTTGCGGACATCAGATAAGGATGGCGGGGCTCGCTACATTTGCACTTCCTACCGTTAAATAAACCTCGAGGTAATAATAACATTATTTTCAAGCTTCATAAATTATAACTTCCTAGACTATTAAACCTGCACTCGTTATGATCCTCGGGATGTTATAATGAACCGCGGGTTAATTATAACTGGCTGTGTAAATCATAACATTAAGTTACCTTTGAAGTGCGCCTTAAAAATTAAACTTGAACTGCAAAAGGTTTATGCACCGCAAAAAAAACATGAAATGTTTTTTATAGTACCTAGAACTAACTATTTAAGTTGCTACTTTTACAAAAAGAAATATGGAGTAACTAGCCTAGTTTTGTTAATTATTCAAGAGAGCTCGCAGAATTCTTAAGTAAGACATGGAAAGCTTTATGAATGGACACCTGAAGATGCTAAGGATATGTCGACCTGGAAGAAGAGAAGCAGTAACATTTCTATTGAACGACGTTATTCTATGAAACTCTGTTGTCGGTTTAGTAATTGCTACCTTTCTCTGTTCTTTGCCAGATTTTTCACCTCCTGATACGACACCACATTGGCATTCTGTCTTAACAATAGTGCTAGCTACCTACACAAATTTAAATATTTAGGAAGTCTAATTAACAATGACTCCAGACCGCAGGTATCATTCAGAGAATAGCCATGACTTTTTAAAAAGCCTTCAATAACAAGAAGCATCTACTAAAAGCTAAACTTAAAAATAAACTAAAAACGTTTAATTAAAATCTACTCTGGAGCATCGCGTTGTACGGTAACGAGACTTGAAAGAAAGAAACAAAGAAAGAAAGAAAAACATTTATTCGTAACAAACATTAACAAAGAACAGAGAAATACGCACAAGAAGAATGTAGTCACGAAATGGTCCCAACTCAGCGTAATGCTGGCTTTTAAGTCAGCGGTCAGTCGGTGTATTGGACACTAAAACAGAGAGATAGGTAAAGATTGGACACGTTTGAGATGTGGTGTTGACGCAGAATGGAAAGGATAAAATCTAAAGGATTAGAGACGGAAAAGAAAACCAACGAAAAGGTTTTGAAAGTTTTTTTCAGTAGTTAAAATGCTAAAATTTAAAAATCCTACCTCCGCCAATTTTCCAGATATTGCATTGTAAACATTTGTAACGTTAGTTACGTATAAAATTTCAACATCAATTTTGCGGCATGGTAACGACCAATTTGCAATACTTAGGTACTTTGTTTCGTAGGCGTTACGTTGGTTGCTGCTTTATAATTTTTACGAACATTGAAACAATAAACATGTGAGTCTTGAGGTTGACCTATAAGCCGAATGTATTCAGTTGCAGTCACCGTACAAGGCAAGAGCACATTAAATTGTGAATGCCGGTAGTTATTTCTGCACTGTTGAAGGCGACTCCACAAATCTGATTGCGGGCTGCGGCCGGCCGGCCGGCGCACGATAGCGCTGCCCTCTCAGCCCGTGCAAACGATCTTCATTAAACTTACCAACAATGTACATTTGGTGCAACTGTTCTCAAATTTAACCAAGTTTACGTTTCATTTTTGAGTAGATACTGAGACTAGTATTCGCGTTCCTGTGGCCCCGTGTGCCAATTAACATTTGTATGCCAAACGTACCTTTTAATTGCGTTTGTGCGCGAAATGAGCACGGGAAGTACTCAGTATTTACCTACCTATTCATAACATAAGCTAACAAACAGAAACACTTGTCGCTAACTCCCGTTCACTGTAATGTATTTTAACCTGCATGTCGGCGGCGCTGTAACTTTTTACTAAAAACTTGATAGGTTTTCGCGGAAAACGTTTAAAAATATGATAACATTGAACAATTCCAGATTCTAAATGAGGTTATACAGTCAACGAACCAAATCAAAGCCTAATTCATAGAGTAATTACTTTGAAGCCGGTCACGATCAGAATTGTATAATATACATACTTAAACGGCGCCGGAACACTGTCCTAATTTAATAATAGCAACAGAAGAATAGTCGGGTAAGATTGCCCAGGGATAATCAACGGCGCACTGATATAAACTCCGAAGCCCTTCTTATTCGTGGAAACGAAAGCCTTCCTAGTCGGATTAGATGATTTATATTTTTAAGAAATACAGGCTTACCTTTTGTATTTTTTAATACCAATAGGTATACACACTGATAGTATATTGAATACTTTTAATAGTCCTTTAAACCTAAGTATGGATATGTGTATTTTATTTTAATAATAAACGTGACCAATTATAAGCAGAAAGTAGGCCAACAAAACACATTTGCATTGATTGGAAATTGATCCAGTGAATTGTGTTTCCATTAATGGTGGTCAATCACGAAAACAATATATAATAGTATACCGAAATGAGAATGCATCTCATTGTTACACGGAGTGCTAGCCTAGCTGATAAATGACCGCATAGACAGACCAAAACTACTAAATACAATGCGGCTAGTGCGGCTATACACGCACATAGGTACAAACAGCCGACTTAAATAAACATTTAATAACCATACATGCCCGTGTAATTTAAATCTGGTAATAGGAATATTAACCCATTAGCATATTAAATGGTGTGATCATTGTGCTCTTTGTTTGTTTAGTAATAATGATAACTAGTAGTAAATGTGATGTTGATTTAGTACTTACTCAGGTCACACGGGCATTTTTACACATCTAAAATCTACCAGCGCTCCCCAAGAAGAGACCAATGCTGAGAAGTTGTCAGTCATTCCTTCAACCTACTTATTACTTATTACAAATATACATATAATACTCAATCTAGCATTACATAAAAGAAATAAAGTTTCATGCGTAGTTCAGCAGGAAAACGTGTCAGCACTCGAAATTAATAGGTACAAGATTTTTTTTATCTAGATAAATACTCGGATGAGAGTGCAAGACAACCACAATTTGAACCGTGTCTAGAAAAGATAGAATGTTTACATACTTTTATGACTAAGTTATCAGGTTTCTGGTTTAGGTCAAGCATTTTCCACTGTTAGAATAATATAATACTTGACCCTATAGGTACTACTCTTTAAACAGAACGGTTTTTTCATGGTTTTTTCTAATAATATTTAAATAAGTACTATAAATTTGTAAAATAGTTTCAGGTAATGTTAATATTAGGCATCTGTAATTCTTATTCTTACGAGATAATGAGAGATGTGATTTCTATTTGTTTTGTTTTAAGGTCACGGTGACATAATAATTAAGCCTAAGTAGTTTAAAAACTCCTACTATAATATCTAAGGAATGTAGAACTCACCTGGAAGCGGGATATTAATTTACTTTTTGTTATTCCCCATGGCTCCAGTCCTGGAAATGTCAGCCAAGCATTTTTGCTTTATTGGAGTCGGAGCGCGGACTCTGTGCGCCGCTCCGCGCGCGGCCTCTATTTGCGCCGCTCGATTTTATTTTCAGTTGATGCAACTTTGTTTATCAGACAAAGGGAATTAAACGGGCTTACACATGTCGATTGCAGGTATTACAATCGAATAAGCAACTATCTTCATTGTTTCCATTAAACTGGGGCAACGCAGCAGGATATAGGCCGGCACCTCAACGATTTATCCATCATAGGCACCACGAGTATGCCTTTCTGGGCATAATAGCCTGTTAGTTCAGGTGACTGCAAATTGATGTCAGTTTTACTGGGTTTTATATCTGCTTTCTCGGCGTAGGCGGTGTATTGACTGGATTACTTATTAAAAATACTTCTTACTTAATTAATATACGTAGGATTATAAAGCCCCTTTCAGTTTATGCTAAGGGATTTGATCGCTGTACTTTTACGAGAGCCGAGATCTTTAATTTGGAGGACTGGAAGATAAAGAGAAAAGTAGGTAGTAGGTATTCCTCTTATATCTGTGTTCTGTGAAAATGTGAGATAGAATGAAGATTGCGGCTCTATTATTATTACAGCAACCTGGGTTTGCTTTGCTTAATTGAAATCTACGTCAAATCTACGTACCTATAGCAGTGTGAGATCAGTTGCATAATATCTATATGATATCTTATGGACGCAAGTTTATTAGATTTACAGAGATTATAGAAAACACATGTTCGCGTCAACTAGATTTACGACTCTGAAATGCTGAATCGTTTAAAACTTCGTGTCACCCATTTTGTTAGCCATAAAGTGTTTTATTGCAGCCACAGGTGCGGCATGAAAAGCCGCAACTCGGATGATCGTAAACAAATGTTTATGTGGCATTCTCGGCGTCTGAGGGCCCGCCGATCGCTCCAGTCCGGCGGCCAGTCGCAGGACGAGTCGGCTGAGTGATCGGCCCCTTCATATGGGTCATCTGGATTCGTGTTAACGGGACGCGAGCTGCGGCCGAGCGCACTCGCCCTCAATACCGTTTAACTGGAATCGTTTCGGCCTATTCCATTTTATGTACCAAGTAATGTCGGTTTAACTACCGCAACAGAGGATGCACAATTGCACAATACGTATTCGTGACCTATTGGTCTTATTTATATGTAAACAAACAAAATTAGCAACTAATCTCCGTTGAAAATAATCAAGCTGCGAATACATTTGGCTAATAATTTTACATGTGCCTCATATAAAATGTGTGAAACGTGCGAACACTGTATTGCGGCTGCAGCCCTTCTTAGTGAGTATCTATCAGGTTTCAACATATCTCTTATCAACATGGACGCACTGCAATATTTTAAATAAGAATTTAAAATGTTTTAACATCAAAGGCTTTAAATCTGAAACGGGTAGTGCATTCGAATGTAAAACGATTGAAAAATTAAAACTGAAGTTTCCACGTGATAAAATGCCTACATGGCACTCAGCGTTTAATTAATGCATAGTCTGCTTCATTCATTCGTTTTATTACCTTTTATCATCGAGAAATACAGTTATTATTATCAATTGTTCACGACTATTTTAATGAAATCTGGATAAATAATAAAATAAAATAAATAAACGAACAGGCTAGCAAGAAAGAAAAAAGCTGGATAAAAGCTGGTAAAAAACTGACTTATTTTATACCTAAGCCTATATCCTCGCTTTTTACTTATTGTTGTCTGGCCAAGTTATCAGGGGCAAAAAAGGCAAACAATTTGATGAACTATCAGGCAGTGGTCTATCACATCCGGTCCGCATGCATGATGGCTCATGGGCTCAAGGAAAATCTTCAACAAAAAAGTTAACTTACCATAAATTTTATTGTAAAGTGATTCCCCGTTGTTACAGATAGCAATCAATAATAAACACTAACCAATTATAATTATCGTGCGATTTTATAATATTATAAATACCCTGCAAATTGACCATGTGCAACTATTTATAAACTCTGGTCCATAACCTACAGACCTAAGTGACATAATGTATTGTCATCATGAAATAGGTAATGTGGCTAAGATTACTATAAGGAGTGAACAACAGCTTTATCATAAGACAATTTTTTTATAAAATTTGGTAGCTAATTTAGAAAAGCTTATACATTAGTGAATGACCCAATTTATATTTCCACAAATGAATTTTACGACCCTTCAACATTTTCAAAGTATTCCCTTGGAACCATTTACTCGGAAATCCGTTTATATATTGTCTTACTGTTCTGTTTGTTTTAAAAAGCATCCATAGTGTTCTTCAAAACTCCACGTCCTTCTAGGCTAATGCGTCAGCTGGAGACGGAACTAACTTATAGCGATCCTAGAGGCCCTAGCCAAGACACAAACACTACAAACGTTTTTCTTTTCTATCACTCAAAATGTATAGGATGACATTCTCCTGCGTAGCGATAAACCACGTGGTCAACTGTCATCCCATATATTTTGAGTGATAGGAAAGAAAAATGTTAGTAGCGTTTGCATCTTGGCTACGGCCCCTGTATTGTATGCTGCCAGTCTACTCGTCAGCTCGCGTTAGAAGGCCAGGCAGGATAACACCACTGAGGCTCAGCCAATTTGCAATGCATCAAGCCGAACGAATAGAGTGTATGAAATTAATATAAGCCATAGTTTCAAGTACACAGCTTACATTAATCCCATACACGTTCTCCATATTCTAAATTATTTCTCCTTTTACGGTGTAAAAACTTCGCTAAGCCTACAGGCCTACAGACTTCACGAACTATTTTACTATCGCAGTAATTTTCAAATTACTCTCCTAAATTGATGAATAGGATCAAAATAGGCATAGTGATGTATGTAGGATAACTTATTTTATTGAATATTGCAGCGCTAGCCAATGGTCATTCTGGTAAAGTAATTACATAGTTTAACGCACGACAGCTTACATTAATACTAGGTATATACTCGTATCATATATTCTTGGATTTCAGCAGTCGTTAACGTTCTCAGAATGCAGAATGCAGCTTCCTCACTGGTTCAACTATGATCACTTTGGCAGAACGTTAACAAACAACCAGAAATTCGAGGAATCGCTCCCAAAGTTCTCGTTGCCTACGTGCACTTGTGCTCGAGGTATTTCAAACTCTTTGAACGTAATCTGATTACCTATGCCGTGTAAATGGAGTGCAAAGTGCAAAGTGCAATGCACACCAACTAATGGAATGGATATCAAATTATTCGGTGGAAACTGCCATTATTTATTTATGCATTTTCGTAAAGCGGTTTAATTATATTCTTTCCTTGCTCATACGGCTTTCATTGTTATTTTTATAGTGGAGTTACCGTGACATCTTTTATTTTTTAAGTTATGGTATGGTTATGTTTAGTGTTAAAAGCTTAAATTGATTTTATTGCTGAAATGAAACTTTAAATTGATAGGCCACCACGTCGCGGTTAACCCTCTGTTAAGTACCAGTGCATAATTAATTATATGGAGTAGCTGCTTTTTTAATGGGAACAAAACTGAGAATTGTAAGTTTTTGCGAAACTTATGAAAAGTTAACTTAAAAGCATAAAAGTATCATAGAAACACCTAAAATCACACCGAAAAGCACGGCCTAATTACTCGTCGAAGCTAGTAGTCGTGGGTTCGATTCCGGTATCGGTAAATGCAAATATTTGTGTAATTAGCACGAATTATTATTCATGAGTGCTGGATGTTTTCATTGATTTGTAATTTATCGCTGTTGGCAACGAAGCATTCATTTTCTACGAAGTAAAAAAAATGTTTTTTTGGTTTTATAAAAAGTTGTAAAATGTTGTATGGTCACGTCTCAGCCGTTTAGAACTTAGATTTTATACCGTATACAATGTTAAGTGCGTTTTTAACAGAGCTTCATTGTACATCAATTTAGACTTAAGTTAGTGATCTAAATTAGATTGTAACTAGCAATGAGATTCGTGGGCAAATTCAATAAGTGATATGTGTACGAATTGTGTAGAAAAAGCACAATCTAATTATATGACCACCTGTGATATTTACTTATTATGTAATAAATAATATACGCCAAAGTAAGAAAAACGTAACTAGTGATACGTTTATTGGTAATGTGTGCTTGGAATATATGTAAATAATATCAATATAGGGGAATTTTCATTTCATCGAAAGGCATATATCATGAGTTTTTTTTTTGGTAGTCATAAGTCTACCCCACCTACGTAATTAATATTAAAGAAATTTAGAAAACATTATGGTTTTAGCAGAAATAAGCGTTCGACGAAATAAAATTCGATGAAATGATACAGTAAATGAAGTGAAATTCGTTAAAATGATGGGTTACCCAGTTTAGGGACTTTTCTCACGGTCGCTCTCTGTTTTAGATTAATCTATTCATGACGTTCTTACGAACGGGTTAATCAATCCTAAAGTATTTAATTATTGTTACAGGTATCTGGAATGGTCCAAAACAGAAAACTGCATTATCGACCACCCGATCGAATGACAAGGTAAATACAATTATCTATACTTATATAATAATCTATATTTATACTATAATAAATTGGTATAAGTTGTGTGTTTGTTTATATGTTGGGGATAATATATGGAACTAAAGCACCGATTACAAAAATAAATTATTTCACTAATACGAAGCTACATTTATCCTGACTATAATATCGGTTATAGTTCTAACAAGGAAGCAAAGCAGGTGTGGGTCACTAGTTATCTTATAAAACTTATCTTATCGACTTGTTTGAATAGGCTAAATACGAGTAAAAATTGTGGGACCTGATCCTGTGGGGTGCGTATGTTGCCTAGCGACTGGAAAATGCCCCAAGGGGAGACCTCTCACAGAAAATTCAAATAAAAAGAGCGGCGTTCCATAAACCGTTAACATAATACAGCTATTCTGATGGAAGGGTGCATTAATGAATGCCTCATAAAATTGGCTGTATGACTTTGGTGTCAAGTTAAAATTGTGGATATAGTGTATGTTGATGTATAGGTAGAAAGTATTGGTTGATTAGTTTCCGTCGAGTGGCGCCCGGAACCCGCGTGACGAGCGGGATAATGCCGCGATTGCGTGCTGCCTCGAATTAGCACTTGCACCGTTGCTTGCTCTGTAGTGTAGCTGCTTTACTCATACTTAAATCAAATGAAATTACTAAATGAAAGCATGACGTGACAAAACATGGTTGATTTAAGTGATATTAACAGTTATTGCCGTGCTGTCGCGAAAAGTGTGTTAATTCATATTATATAACTGTGATTATAAATGATGTAATGTTAAGTTTACCTCTTTTTATTTTTATAAATAGTCACTGCTTTATTAATGAGTACTTCTATACCATTTGATTCATTACTTACACTTACCTTAAAAAAACAGTTTTAAAACTATAAAAAATTTCAGAAAAAAAGTTGGAGATCTTACTACATAATACATTATTAAGTCCCTACACTATGCCCACATACAAAATAATGCTCATGCTATCGATGTAAAGCCTATTTAGTTTCTCACTGCCCTTGTTTCGGTTTAAGTAAGAGAGATTGCTCTATTATGAAGTAATTACCCACTCCTCTATTACTAATTTATGCCTAAGTGGTCCTTAGCGAGTTATTTGCAACTACTGCGCGATCATAGTTTTTATTTAAAAGAAGTATAGTGCTAGTAATTTCTGTTTACAAATTATGGTAACATCGGTTTTTTAGTAGCAAATAGTCTCGTATTAAAATTTGAGATATACCTACTTTTAACCTTTTATACGTGACCGTCACTAGTTAGATCAAAACCTCTAAGTTTTGACACAATTAGGAATAAATAATTGAAGTAAATAAGGGTTCTACGAGTAGGTTTTTTCCTTTTTTGTAATGTTAAAAATAACTCTATTAACAAGGCCATTTCTTTTAACAACATTCTAACTGTTTTCTACTTTTAAGTAAGTAAGTAAACTCTTTATTGTACATTAAATAAGTCATCGCACAAAAACACTTATATTGATATAAAGTATGTACAAAGGCGAGCATGTGTGTATTATGTACATACGAATATATATCATTGTTCTAAATAAAATTTCTAACTTCAACAAGCTTGACCGATGTCAGTATTAATACTTATTAATCTTATTATAATGGAATTCTGTATAACGGGCGCGGTGGCGGCGCGTCGCTCCTGTAATGCATTATTTTGTTTCTCGTTAGGCGGGGTACACCGGGCATGGCACACGGACAGTACGAGCATGAGGATGTAACTAATGAGCATATTGTGTCAGTTCGTAGGAATTAGATCTCTCTGGCAACTAACAGCCACTTGTATTGCGATACTCACGGGAATGACTGTTGTAACGGTTGGAGGTTTATCTAATCTACTAAAAACAAACTGTTATTGTAATAAAACATTCTTATGTTAACTATTCATAGCTCCTTCTTTTATTCACATTAGAATAAATTATTTTGCATACTATTTTGCCTGAAACGAAATCTTAATTAAAAATATATTTTTATGTTAAGTTTTAAGTTCGTTTTCCTTTAAAATCAATTATTTTTAGTTATAAATTGAATACGTACAAACGCTTACCTTAAAATTAGCATGTTAGGATTCACATCCCGGTAAGGGCAAATACACTGGCCCGCAACTTTTAATTTTAATACTACTGGCCCGCAAAACTAAGTATCACTCTTTTAATACTACTAGTATTAAAAGTGTGATACTTAGTTTTGCGGGCCAGTGTATTTGCGTACGAGTAATGAGCGCGAGAGTTTGTTCCTGAACCTTAACAATGTTTTCTATGTGTTTAAGTATGTATTTCTCCATATAAGTAAGTTTACCTTTACCTAGTAGCTGTACCCATAGCCATAGTACACGCCTAGAGCTTAGTTGGGGACTAGGTCAATTTGTGTGAGATTGTCCCTTGATATTTATTTATCTTCGTTTTTTAAGAAAATGGGCATAATTTTTTATGTATGTATACTATTTATTGTATAAGAACTGTAAAAAGAAACAATAAACAAAGGCAATAAAAAAATAAAAAGCACAAAAGCGAATACAAATTCCTTTAAAGTATTTCTTCCAGCCGGGAATTTGACAAAATATAATAATGCCTATTAAAAAAGAAAATAACGCCTAAAAGTTAAGAACAATTTACTTCTTGTCGGCGTACCACTACACTTGAAATATGTATGTAAGAAAACTAGGGTTAAGTTCTGCTAATTAGGAGGTTGCCAATCTACGCAGCTCATTGTGAAGTTTCTTAAGGAAGCGGGATTCATTAAAACAGGCATGAGTTTTCAGTCGTATGAGACATTCATTAAGATATGCTAGTTTATCTTCCCGTCTGTATTTATAAAGAATAACTAGGTTTTTGTTTTTATGCAAGGGGCGAATGCACAAGACAGAGGTTGGTGGTGGCATGCAATCACCACTGCCCAGGAACACTCGCTCCACTGTAGGGGCGCAGGTGCGTCGCCGGCTTTCATGGAATGATTACGACATAAGGGAGGGAGGGAGGATGGAAAGGGAGTTTTGTAAGGTGAATGAAATTTGGGCCTGTAGCACTCATGCTACCGGAACGAAATACATTAAATATCAGGAGAAAATTTAACACAAATTGACATAATCCCAAACTAAGCTCGAGGCTTGTACTATGGGCACAAGACAATGAATAGCATACTTATATGTACGGAGAAATACTTGCCTAAACACAGAAAAAATCTAAGACTAAAAAAGAATAAGTTAATTTATTTTAGTATTTAGTTTTAGTTATGTTCTTATTATTTCGCTGTATATTGTTTGTGTCAATCTTAATAAATTATTTAGACCCAGGAGCAAATAATAGTCGCGTTCATTACACTTCCTTTTTTAAAATGATGTAGAATTTTACAAATTTATTAAAAATGGAGTTATTTTTTCAGGTCTTCTCAAACATCTTCTACATTATAATCTCTACATATAACTTTTTCATAACAATTCTACTAATTTAAAAAGTTTCGGCAATACCTTTACGGCCATAGGGTAGCAGAACATAGTTTCTTTCAGCTTCTTTACCACCCCACCCAAATTGTATTTAACCAAGCAATCAACTTAATGCACCATTAATTGTAAGAATTAGGTGAATTTTTACCTCGGCTCAAGGGGCTGGTGGTCCAGTGAACTCGTATTTAGCGTGCAAAGAGCGGAAAGTCCGCTGAGCCGGCTCGCTAATGGATAATGGATCTGTTTCTGCGCAGGGCGCGGGCGTGAGATGGCACGCGCGGGCATGCTGCACAGAGGAGGCAAAAATGGAGCCGAGTGAGTATACCCTTCGGACTAACTAGATATTGGTTGTTCTTTGGTTTTAAAGATAAGTAGTCTGCGAATACTTTGGCAATTTCAAGCGTTTTGGCAGTGAATTGTTTTTACCGCATGTGTAAATGAGATGAGATACTTGAGTAAAACTGCGACGCATTCAGTTTATAGGGTTAATAATATTGTGAAAACCAGTAACTTTGTAATATGTCAATGTAAAACCTTCGTAAAAGCTAAGTCGATAGAAAAACAATCGTCCGACGTGCAAAGATTCAGAGCATCAAGGACTAAATGACAAAAGTGTTTCGCAAATTGTTAGCACTCCGGACGAGCGCCGCAGCCTACATGAGTTAGCACTTTACGTAATTGGCGCACAGAACTCCTGGTTAACGCCTTTTATGATTACGTTTTTATGTAGTCCTGCGGAATGTTATTTTTGTCAGGAAAAAGTAAAGCGTCAGCGCTCACGCTCAAAATGGGTCATACAAATATCTCGTTCTATAACATTTTACGCTCGGCTGTTGCATTCAGTTGGTTCAAAACGCGAAAAGTACCTTTAAACATTGTAAATTAAATATTCAGTGGAAACATCCTAATCAACGCCTACAGAAAACCTCACAAACGAGCGAAAAGAATGTAAATTCTCGGAGCGATCACACAATTGCCATTATCACAAAGTGCGCCGCGAGGGCTCGGCCGGGCCCCGGGCGGCAGGTGCAAGCCTGATAGAGCAATTACTTATTTTAATATTTTTAATGCCGGTCTCCACGGACAGCTCTGCTCGCCCGTGATACAAATTCTATTATTACTCAGGTGGTGCAATCTCAAAACGTACTCATATATTACAACACGTATTAAGAGCCCTTAAATCGTACTAATGCGAGCAAACTTTGGTGAATAATACCGTCGTCGGCACACGCGAATGACGCCGGAGTAAGTTTAAAGTGGACAGCCGCGAGACGAAATGGAAACAGTCGCAGTTAGAACTAGTCGCTTGGATGTTCTAAGTCTGGGTGGGTAGTAAAACTGCCAATCTTCCACTCAACTTATACAGTAGATGTTATACATATCTATGTATACCCAGGTCGACTTTTTAAGAATTCCTTTTTTTTAACTCACGTCCCTAAAGCCACATCGTTTGTAAATCGCTTCGGAGATTTGCGATTCCCAACACGATTTATTTCAATATCATCTTGGAGTCGTAATGAAGCGACTCGGCTTCGAATCTTGAATATCTTATTGCAACGTCTTATTACTTAAATTGATTTTGATTTATCATCAAATTATCTTTAGATCTTCCAAAATAATTTATTTTGAAATATTATAATTTAGGATATTTTAATACAAGTCTCAACCATTTCGATGAAAAGGGCTATAATTAGGGTCTTTCCCTAAATTGATGAATTAATGTTTTGATCACGTTTGATATGTAGGTTCTCGACAGGCAGGAAGCCACTTTTATGATTAAAAATGATTAGAATTTTTACGTCTATTAGGTTAATTTAAATCAAATAACCTTTAAAAATATCATCGTACTAAAAGCACTCTCCATCAGCAGGCTGAAAGAAGTTTCCAGACAAACCGGAGGACTCTAGTTACAGCCCCTTTGCCGCGGTTGTCCCTCATTAAGGATTTTAGGATACCTAGTCACGGACACTTTATTGGGTAATTGTTTTGATCAAATTTAAGCTTCAGACTTCAATCGCGCCGCACAGTCGTGTTTTAAATTGTGTTACCGTTTATAAACGCATAGATTTACATTTACATTTTACAAGTCATGATTGATTGTTTTGATTTTGTTATGGTTGTTATGGATGCTTTTTAATAAATATAATAGATACACCGTTTTAGGGCGTTTTTCCCCTTTATTCAAATTTATATCGTTTTTATATTTTTAACGTTATGGTTCATTCATTACATAGTGACATTGAGGTACTGGTGTACGTTTGGCAGGGATTTGACATGTTTTAAAAACGTGCCGCCAGGGACCTCTTCTTACCAATGGAGGATGGATCAGTGAATGACGTTTCGAAGTTCTAATGCATTTGCAGTAATATTCTTGAAAAATCTGATTTAATTTATCTTAAATTTAGGAGGCGAGGGCTCTATTATTTAAAAAAAATACACTCATTTCTAAGGACCATATACCTGCTCACTCAAGATAAAATAATACGTATTTAACGCAGCCATTTTGTAAACCCAATTGATCGTATAAATTACCTGCGGTACTTTACTCCGTCGGGAATTGAATTAACGCAATAACACCAGCATTAGGTGGCATGAAATACATTATGGAAACTCCGGAGTTAGAGCGCGCTCGGTTAAGTTAGTTGGAGCAAGTTTATGTATCAATGCTGCCGGTCCCCCTCCCTCCCCCTGTCCCCACCATATTGTCTTACGTCAGTGGCCTTCGCCCCAGCACTCACCTGGTCGGCCAACTTTAAATTGTAAGCTGTAGCATTGGCATTGCTTCCCACTCCACTAAACTTTATTTGTTTCTTACTTACTATTCCCAACTTCTGATGACAGTTTTCTGGAAACCCACTTAAGAGCTCCTTTATTATTCTTGGCACCATCCTGAGGGTAGTTTTATTTAGCGTTGTTTGGTGAGCGAAGCCAGCTCGCGGACAGTATCTAAAGGAGACATTTATTTCGTTTTTCACGGTTACTTAAGTACTAGTACGTTTTATTTGTTCCTATACTCACTTAGAATTACTTACAGACACTAAACTTTAACTGTAAATAAGAGCTATAAAACGTTGACAATACGATAAACGATAACACGTCGAAGGAAATATGATTTTTACCCAGTAGAATAGAGGCCCTGGTTAGTTGTAAAAACATGTAACAAAATCATTTTCCTTAAGAATAAGATGATGAAGAATAAGATGATCACGTTCAAAATAAAACCTGAAAAAGTGATGTTGTTTATTGTTGCTTTCGTGTTTGCGCAGAAATCCACTGATCTCTCTCGTAATGACCGAGCATTTCTGCTGAGCGCGCAAGCTTATGAGTAAGAAATCCTCATGAAAGGCTAAATAAAGGATATACGCCGAGAATCATAGTGTCAATCGTCTGGGGAATGATGAAGAAATATTTTAATACGGAATGAAGGCGCCGCTGCGCGAGGCCGGGCCGCACTACTCGGTGCTCAGGCAGTACCCGGCCTTTGTTCTTATCACACAATATCAATTTTTTTGGTTCCCTTACATTCCAAAACTGATAGCTATAAATATGGAATAAATATATTTTCAAATAGTTTTAGAAATCTGGTGTGATTACTTTCCAGAATGTTCACGTGTTTAATCAACAATAACCTGAAAATAAAGACTGTATACTATGCCGTTGTTGCGACGTGCAAATACGCGAGTAGAAGGGGGACATATAGGTACATATAGTGTTCCGTGGGGAGCGTGATATTTGATTTGGTCTCAGCTCGTGATCCGTCACATGGCCTTTCTGGGTAACCTAATTCGAGTCATAAGCTAGGTGGGTACTTACGTTTTGAAGTTGTGTATACAAATTGTATTTCAAGATTTAGTAGATACTTTTAGTTTCATTTTAATCATATAATTTGTTTTCATACATCTCTGATAAAGTAATGCAATGAGGGTTACAGAGTTACAGCTATGTTTTGGTATTTATTATGTACATAACTACGAGTAAGTATACCTATCGTTTTCGCACTGCGATTTTCTATGCATCTGAAAATAAGTTTTCTCGATGAAAGTCTATTTTCTTAAGTAAGTAAATATGACACGGAAAGCTAAAACAAATTTTGCAATGAAGCAAACTTCACTTTCCTAATGTTACTCACAAGTTATTTACAACTAAGAAAAGTCGATACATCGAACGCAAAGAGTAAACACCTTTTATGTTAGTCGTCGTACCTCCGGCCATGTATTATGTGCAAAGACGGGCAAGTACCAATCCTGGCGGCTATTGTAAGGCTATTATTTACGACCCACCGCGGCCGTAGTAAATCACTATCTTGCTTTTACGCGGTAAGGAAATAGCTCATAACTTTGATTGGCCTCTTCGCACTCGCTCTCACCTTCGCCCGCTGTGGGTTACATTTACGTTACCTCGCTTTATGCTTGCTGTTCCACTCAATGCGGCTTGTAATGCAATATCAACATCAACACAACACTACACTATAAAACGTTCTATACCGGGATCTTTTATGTTAAAACAAAACATCCTTTATGTTAATTCTATAATGAATTGCATACCATTATTTCTAGGAAAGAATAATTAAGGTCCGTTAAAGCCGCTTGGGTACGTCCATTTCATTAAGTTCGGTCGTCTTATTATTTAAAAATGTATTTGACAAAAATATACAGCGGATATGCGTTACCAGTCCAGTATTAGCTCAAATTAAAACAGTAAATACGATAATAAAGAAAAAGGATTTGTTTAGGTATGTACACGCGGTTCTACCAACGACCAATTTGGGTGATATCCTTGTAATCCTTAATGTATATTTCAAAGCTAATCAGCTGAATTGGGGGAAAAATCAAACGATAAGTAATTATTCTAGTTATGGCTTTAGACGTAGAGACCTCGTCGTGTTGTTCTCATAGTCATTATTTTTAGTTTAAGGTTTATTGACCTTACATTTGTAATAAGTTTATTTTTGGTAGTTTTAAGAATTTATTATTTATTAATTTATTACCTTATTATTATTACTGAATGTAACTTATGATTGGAAAAATGACCTTCCGCTGGAGTTTCTTGCAGCGCTTCTTCTCCGCAATGATGGTCTTGTCCTAAGCGCTGGTAGATTCACTCTATATTACCGACCTGTAAAAGAGCCCTCAGAAAATATTTAGAATTTAGATTTTATTTTTTTTGTTTTTTGAGTAACTCATTAGCAGCTCATAAGGGTCTTATTCAGTCAACCGCCGTATCAATATGTTGCACGACAACATCCGCCAATTAGGAGTGTCCCTTGCCGCTGTCATAATTATCTTAAAGAAAGCCCAGAGGCAACTTTTCGGTTGTTTAGAAGTGGGTCAGTGTCCCGTGAAAGTTTCCGCGACTGTGGTCCTCGGCCGATCAAAGCCAAGCCACTCCAGCGAAGCACCCTACACCCACCGCGAGGACACTCAGAAAATCATGCGTTTGTTTTTATTCAGTTCAATTTTTAGACATGAAAGCCTGCAATATTTCAAGTTCAACCAAATGCTAAATAGGTTTAAAAAGTCATGCACGTTCTCTAGAGCTATGCAAGCAGCAGTTTTTTGATTGTTGTTTCGGTGTGGGGATAAGACAACCGGTGAAATTACTAGCATAGGGGCATTCCATCTTAGTCCTCAGGGATGGCAACGCATTTGAAGTCTTAAGATTGCAGTCTTGAGAATTCAAATGTCTATGGGTCTCAAATCCCACTTATTATCAGGTGGCCTGAGTGCTCGTGTGTCTTCTTGTCATAAAAAAAAGTATATGACGAAAATACTAATAAGTTCCTAGAGTGCAATAGCTATTTAAACCTGTCGAATTCATACTTCTCCTTTACTCGCTCTTATACGGCTCTAATGCTAGTCTAACCTATTTTAAGTACCAGAAAGAAAACATGCAATACAACAAAACGTAAAAGAATGACAATGTGAACATCGAACTTTGTAAACTCAACCTTATATTTCCATTATATTCTTCTTTGTACCGGGATAAAACAGTATCGCACGTTTAAAGTAGACGTAGGCGTTTGTTGGAGTACAACCCTCGAGCGTCCTGTAAAGCAAACACGCTGGGAGGGTCGTGTGGGCCGCGCGCCCGTGAATGAAATGACAACACTGATTGACCGGCCGCCGCCGGTCGGGCCCTGGCGGGACTCTAAAATTACTCGCGGTAGCAGGTGGCTTCTTAACTGATGGTAATTTCTTTCTTCAAGATTCACCACAGATTTTCCTCTTAAGGATACCAGGCTGAGCTAATGGTTGTCGTGGGTTTGACTTTGGCGTGAAGTTTTTGGACCCTGTGAATTCTATTTTTACAGGACTGCCCAAAAAAAAGAGTGTAATGTTTTCAGGGTTCATGAATGTATGTATATTCGATTCTTTATTCCACCATAACTTCTAAAGGCCTGAGCCGATTTGGATCTCTGCCGTTTGGCCAAATTATTTTTCGTCAAATGTATCATTTGGTCAAACGCTTTTTTTCCAAAACTGTAAATATTTCAGGATTTTATAAAACTAACCTAACCTAACTTATAGGGTTCTACAAGATCGTTTTGAAATAAATCCTGAAATATTTACAATTTTGAGAAAAAAGCGTTTAACCAAATGATACATCTGACGAAAAAAAATTTGGCCGAACGGCAGAACCCGGCCGATTTAGATGTGTGTGGTTTCGTTAGAATGCTTTCACAACCCCGGGTGACATAAACTAAACTGTTAAAATCGAAATAACAACAATGAACAAATGTCAATTATTAACATAGGTATATCGACGACACTATAAATAATGCCGTCAGGTTTTTAAAGCTAACTTTTCATTTATTATTATTTATTTTATTACTTATTTGTCGCAGTATCACCACGTATCACGATACTATGAGTAGCGCCACGAACGTTGGCTATGTATCAAACTACACTTTGCTGCGCAGGATGAACTGCTTTGAGTGTACTTAATTTCTAAAAGTACTAGGAAACGTTAAATGCATAATTTGGTTGAAGTCAGTACGCGTTGGTAGTATTGGTACACCTGCTTTGAATTAAGCCAACTTTGACGGAAGATACGCGGGACGGCGTTGGTTAGACAGAACTGTCAAGCGGGTCGTTCGTTGGTTGTGAAACTTGTGAACTAGTGAGTAAAGTCCGGAATGATAACAAAAAGGATTATTGGAAGGCATCTGCATACAAATAAGTCATGAAACGGAGACTGCAGATGTGGAATCACTCCTTGCCGGAGCTGATACTACGAAGGGACATATTGTCAATGTCGTGCTGAACTCTCCGCGTTTCCTAATGGAATCTGTTAGTTTAATTACGAACCTCGATTATGAGCAAACCCGCGGGAAATGAGGGTCATTGCGGCATCCTGCGACATATTATTGTAGTTTACCAAATGCAAACAAAAGAAGAAAACATGGTAAAGAAACCTACAAGTATTTGCGATGCAATTTTGATGATCGTTCGAATTTCCAAACCCACACTAGGATCCTCGAGGTGACAGCTAATGACCAGCAGTGAGACGTATACTTATACAAACACCAGTTCGATCTCCTAAAAATCTTACAAAAAGCAAGCTTAAAAAAATCAAGTGCATTGCGATGGCGTTTTGATATTTTCGTGTTACTATGTTTGTACCCCATGTTTTATGCATTTTTTAACCGACGTTTATTGTTTTTTCAGTCACAATGATAAGGGTCTAAATCCACCATTTTTTCCTTCTTCACTGATGTACTCGAGATCACGTTTGTTGAAATCAGGCCATCCGTTCGGGCCCTTTCATAAATTTACAAATCCAAAACTATACCCTCCTTCTTGGGCAGTCGGGTAAAATCATATTCTAACAAGAGAGTGAACTCTGCGCGCAACATGGAGTGCATCCAGCCGCGCGTCTGCATAATTATCACAGTGTTTGCTCCCCATTAACATTCTAGGCTCAGTTTCAGACCGGCTCGAGAAGGAATCTGCGGAAGATTCCCTGTAATCTCTCGCTCTGGTAAACAGAATACCGTATTTTGACTTCAGTTATTAACTTTAAGAATCCACTGCGCACTTAATTAAATTACGGTGCTCCGTTTCAGCTGACCACTTATATTTTAGATATTCGGATTATGCAAATGATCTCTGCGAGTATGCTGCCTACATGGAATTACTTTATTACCATACTCTAATCTTAGTCGCAGTTTCCTAGGATTCATTGTAATGTTCACCCTCAAATATCCAGCTGTGCCAATTTGCATTAAAGTTTACTTAGTAAGGTGACCTTGAAATTAAATAAATAAAATCAGGAGGACAATGTCAAACCAATTGACCTAGTCCCAAACTTAGCTCTAGGCTTGTACTATGGGTACTAGACAACGAGATAAATACTTATATGGAGAAATAAATACTTCAATACATATAAAACATCCAAACAATTAAACAATAGAATTCCTTTACTTTACCTCCTCTTCACTGGACTTCAAAAAGATTATTTCTAGCAACATTTTGTGGAGCGCGTTAACGTTTTGCCATCGACTACACATATTCCAGTCTAGAGTATTGCGCAGTTTTCACGCCACTCGCCATGTCGCCTCTCGAACACTTGAGATCGGAGTAACAGCCTTAAAGCTTTTCTTTTTCACACGCTGCCAATATCGATATGCGCATGTATTTAGATTTTCGCGGCGGCACCGGTAGTAGGCGGGTACGGAACTACGGATGAACCCTGAACCATACCCGCGCTGATTGGCATTTACTGAACTGGAAATAAAAAATAAAACATAGCGGATTGAACTAGAATCCAATTGGTATTCGTGGTCGTGTCGCTGTATAGCCATAGGAAATATGATAGTCCGTAGATATAGATAGAAATGGAGTTAGTTAAACATATGAATTGGGCCATGCTCCGTGTTGAATGAATGGAACTTGTAATCAATATGTAAGCATATTGCTGGTTGCAAGCTAACAATGCCGTTATGTAAGAAACACTATACAGATACCTACATTTTTGTTTAAATTATATTTATATATTACCTGTGGCTTAATCTACGTGGAGATAGTATTTCACTAATCCCTTTCAACCTGTTTAATAATAAAACGTTGTACATTCACCCTTGGATTTCAAGATAACCACCACCAATTTTTTTCACCATTAATTTAGTAATTTTTGTTTTATTTTTTATTTATTAATGATGTTTGCTTGTTGTTGGTGCATAAAGTTTTTTTTATCTATATATGTAGCTCAAGATAGAGCATAGGGTTACACCTTAAAATTTTACCTACGTTTTTATTAAAAATATTCGATATAATCCATGTTCGTATACCATTTCATTAACGCGTTGATGTCTTTTGTATAAAAAGTACTTATTCAAAATCGATCGAATAAGTTTTTGAAAAAATCATCCAGCCAGAAATGGTTGTTTTATGAACATACATTTTAAAAATATGGAATTATGGAGTATCCATTTTGCCGTTTGTGGTTCGATGTCGATGATATTAAATTTTTGACAAGTTTAAATCTAGTAATCGGTAGTTAAGTACCTACCTACCTATTTGTGATATGACTAAGTCATGTTCCTAAGTGCCCACCCTGCAAGGCGTCGCGGTGATATATCGATCACCAGACATATTTTGTTCATAAAACCAACAATTTTTGGTCCTGAAGGGCGCGAGGACAGATCACAAATTGTCGCTTCCCAAGAAATAAAACGTTTGCGGCAAAATGACCGAAGCAGTTCTGCAATAAAAGAAAATAATGCTCGCTGCGGGCCCGTTTCTACAATTTGCTTAGGATTCAATATTGTGTTGGGACCGCCACACTATCATCCCAGCTAGAATAGCACAAAGAAAAATCTAATAATTTGGTGGCAAAGTCCGAACAGGAATTGAAAATAAGGAAATCAGGAAGTCCCTAATACTGGGTGTTACAACTGCCATTTTTCTCAGAGAATATAGTTTCTGTATGATTATTTGGTTGACTGGTAAAAAATGCCATTAGGCATTAAGTCCGCCATTTAACTTTTTTTTTGTGCAATAAAGGTTAAATAAATATTATTGAAACGTGTGAAAGATCGCTTGACGGCGTAATATAATGTAATACCTACTGAATTCCCTTTTAGTTCAAATTAAAAAATATTATATTATTTAGTAAATTTTAACTCGCATTACTGAAACTAATTAACATATTTTGAGAACCGTCAACATTTGGTACGTACACAAATGTACGCTACAAGCACTTAAATAGGTTACCTCATCAAATCTTCGTCATCGAAAGAAAATTTTATTTGCATGGCAAGGAAAAGGGCAATCAAAATGTAAGTACTCTCATCCTGACGGGTTCCGCCGATTTGTTTAGGATCTAAGATTGTTGCCTCTCTTCAAAGCGAGGCTGCTTTTTTATTCTTTTGAAGACTTTTCAATGGGTTCAATATTTGCATTAAAGCAAGTCCAAAGATGAAACGAACGCCATTTTCGGCTTTTTGTAACCCAACTGTCAAAAGTTTTAGTTTGTTAGCAGTACCCGTAACATATGAAAAACATCCAATTTGCGGTTGAACTCTAAGACCCTTTTAACTTTTCAATACCGTTTCGGCAATAGATAATCGAGACGCAAGCGAGATTGCTTAGCTTACCAGCGTACAAAAATCCAAATGCCTGCTGAAAAGCACATCCCTGTTATGTAAACGAGGTTAAAGGGACGAAAAGATGTAATATCGTGTTCACAGAAAATTGATATTACGGCTTAAATGTAGTCGTATATCACTACGCCTCTATAAACGTTACCCTAAACTGTTCGAAGCTAATCTCCGTAATAACTTGAAACCACGCCCGGCATATTTTTAGGGCGTGCTTTGATTTGCGACCACTTCCTTAATCACAAAAAGTGTTGTAATGCATGTAGATAAGGTGGGTTCCCGGCCGGTCCTAAAAGGCTTCCACGGATAACTATTCAGTTTGTTCCACGCCATGGAAGTTAGTTCAGTAAGTATGACTATGGTTGATAGTTAATAGGATAAAATAAAATCCCCAATGTATGCATCACCATTTAAAATTACTTTTTAAAATTACCCATAAAAATGATGAGCTAAAAGTTGATATTGCTACAGGTAGAAATTTCGTTTATTTATTAAGTGTGGTTAAAATTAATTAGTGATTGGTTTCAATTGAAAAAAAGTCGTGTGGATATTTTAAAACTAATTAACCACTATAACGACGTGAGTGCCCTACTTCTTGTCCGAATGGTCGCACGTTTTTCATTTAACTCCCAATCAGTCGTAAAACCTCTTATTCCTGTAAATTAGTTTAGCGAACGACCTGCCCCGGTTAGTGAGAGCACGGTAACGATCATTTCACTTTATATCCTAAATAAGAGCTTGGTAAGCTGTTGCTTATTTATTATATACCGAATAATGATTAAGGAATGTTGCAATGTTTCATAATTGAGTATTATAATATGTCTTCTATATTCTGACGACGCGTTGGCTTATTTGGTAATACTAGGTCAATTGGTGTGAGATTGTCCCCTGATATGTAGTATTTATTTATTTTATTATTTATACAACATTCTTTTACTTTGCTAGTTATCGCACAACAACAACATATTCATGAACTACCAATAGAAAGGGCGTACTAGTTCTAAAAATAAAGTCTGGTATTGGAATACCACTGCATTTCACGTCCAGTCTGATTGATATTTGCATCGATCCATCGCCGGAGCGGTTACCGCTTATCGTCCTCTATAAAATTAAACGCAGATAGGTCTCCCGTCTGTAGTCTGGTCTGGTCTAGCCCCTCCTGTCAATTTCCATAATGGAGCGATGTCGGTTTTCGCTGACCAGCTGTTATTATACCCCGATGGTATACCTGCTGAGCTCTTTGTAATCCGCGCAGGACATAATGATCGGGTAAATGCTATAAATAAAACGGCTTTGGTGATAAAAAATACATATTGTTCATTGTAACTAAAGTTTACCAGAAATTGGGTGGGTATCTATTTATATTACGAAGTTAATGTTTGATTTAAATTATTTTTAAACTAGGCAGAATTAGTTGGCTATCTGAAAAATCATCACAGAACATAATTCATGCGATCGGGCATTAATAAACACCGAGATTGATTGCCCATTACTTAGGCGAAAGTGCTTTCATCAACGCATGATCACCTACTACATATTGCAAACATAAATTTGTTTGGATAGGCATCAAAGTCTTAACAAATTGTTCACTTACGTGGGTGAGGGCGTCACATTATCGCGCGGCAGCCGCGCGGCGCGGCGCCGTACGAAAGTGAAGGTGCTCCCCACGCGCCGCCTCCGCAGCCCCGCCGCAGACGGCAGGGAAAGTACTGCCGCGATATTGATATTATTATCTTTGATGTGTAACGGGGAGGTTTTAAAACGAAAATTCTTGGCTTTTTGTAATAAATTGTCGCGCCGAATCTTAAAAGGCATTTCCCGTGTTGACACAAAGCGTGTTTTCGCAATGTTTTTTCAGTTTTTTTCAAAGGATACATACGTCGCTTCGGATTGACGATAGATTTCACCGAGTATTATTTCAGTTGCGAGTAACTTATTGTTCGTTAGATTTAGTTTTCCTTGAAGATTTTGGCACATAATTCTTTTTCACCATCAAAACCATTTTATCGCAAAAAGAAGCTATTTATTATCAAGATCTTTCTAAGTAGTAATAAAACTATGGTATCAGCAAGCGATGAACATGGTGATATTCCCACTGTGTTAATATGTCGAGCGAAAGTTTTGCAGGTAGTTTTATGAGTCTGAGATAATGTTCAGACGTCTCCCGGAAGAAAACAACAAACCGTTTCCGCAAGATACTCCCTTTTCCTCGTGTAGATAGCAATATACATCACTGTGGTGGACCTAAATCCTAGTTAATTTTAGTATTTTTTCTCGTTATACAGGTACCTAGAGGTTTTCATTAAAAGCCAAGTTTTTGACCTATACAGGAGGAGCATTTTTTTTTTCAGTTTTGTATTTTAGATAGAGCAAAGGTGATTTCTAGGAATTAATATGACTAAATAAATTTGCTACAATTTGGTTTTTGGATCATGTTTATATTATAATTCATAGTTTCGGAAAATCACTTCAATTAGGACTTATTCCACGAAACTCTAAAGATTATGAATTAGTTGTGTATTTTTAAATTATTCGTAACCGCAAGTTTACCAATATAAGTTTTATCTTAGCAGATTTCCACCTAAAACGTGATGCCTGCTTACATTCCCTAGTTAATAAGAACTGTACCTACTAAATGCGGTTGGATACGCACCCAATCAAACATCAAACAAATTTGAAACCCAATGGTAGGGTTTCTTTTTATGCAGACGGAGTAAACGAGCTATTAAATTAACACTGAAAAAACGCTGATTTTTAATAAATTTCTAAATAAAATATCAAAAAATGGCTGATATAATTTTTTATACCCAACCTTTTGCAAGGTAGGTATTACTATTTTTCACTAAGATACCTACCTACTAATTGGCTTGTCTTAAATTGTTAGCAAAAAATTGTGTGGTTAAATTTTAAAGTTATTGTAAAGTTAGGTGACTCACATTTAATTAAAATATTTTATTAGTATGTGGCATGTTTAAGTCAGTTACGCATGTAAGTGCTCCCGTGGGGCGCAGCGTAATTTGAGCTCTCCCGCTAACGAGCCGCGCTCGAGAGAGCCTCTCATGCAGGCTGGTGCGAACGAGCTGATTTCCTGGCATTCCTCACGCATTGTTTAGACGCATGTTACATTACATATGATGCATGTAAGCAACGTTTCCTCATTGCCACGGTGCCACACTACCCTTTGTTGTTGGAACTTTCAGATGAAATGAAACCTATCCTTTGATATTCACATCAATTCTGTCAATAACAGGAGTTATAAATATGCACGATATGAATAGCTCCATGCGGCGACGAAGGCTTCACGGTCGGGCTGATAGAGTTATTTAAAGAGTGGTTAGCCGACGCACGTGCGGACGGGGATCTCGGCGAGGTGGTGGTGTGAGCAAACACGGCGGCGTCTGGCGCTGCCGCGGCTAATTACGGGGCGCGCCGGAGCGGCGCGGGCGGCGCGGCGGGCTCAATGGCGCTCGCACTCCAACACACACGACTACTTGATGGAAAACTCACTGCACACGAGGACGATGACATGCACACACGTGTCCTTCTCCCTTCCACTTCGAATAGGTACACATAAATACAAACAATAGAATGAAAACAGAGCAAACATGACAAGCTAGCGCGGATTCGAATATAACCATCCGGGTCCGACGTATTAATTTTACAACCTTAAGGCAGGTCGTAACGCGAGTTTCCATTAGCACCTTGCCGTCAAAGCAAGTGTGATTAATCTAATTTATCCGTTCGAAGCAGGTAATTACCCCGAGACGTAGGTGGGGAGGCATTCTTTCTGATGCTTAATGTCCTGTAACCCCCGGCGGGCCTGTCGTCGTCACTCGCCTTAATAATTTACAACACATTAATTTCTACGTTTAGTGCTTTGCGTTTCCTTGGGAATTGCGTTTAATGCTCTTTTAGACATTTAAAACTCATAGAATCCGTGTTTATGGATACTTTTAACTCAAAGCAGTTTTAAAACCCATTCCAAAAGATGCTTCAACTTCTGAATATACAATATCGATTCCTATTAATCCTCCACTGGTTTTAATTAAAACTAATTACGTCAGCTAAACGTTTCTACCTATATAGGGTCAGCTCGCGCCGAGTTTTGGCTCCGCGCGCTCGTTGTAGGGGAAATATTGGCACCGCGTCTTCCCCTTTCTTTCCCTCTACACGTAGATAATTAACTGCAGATAGGTAACCCTGCGTGGGGTTCAAATTTTATCCACAGCAAAAATTTAAAGAGCGGCGCGTTGTCGGGGAGTTTGGAGCACGCCGCTACAAGATAGGGTTGGAACAATTTGTAGGGTGGCTAGGTAAACGACCGTGATTATATTGATTCTAAAAACGACATCTCTGTCGGCAACCCCTTTTCCAAACCCCTAGATTTATGAGCGGACTCGTTCGTTTTTCCGAGGGACTTAAATATTTCGTAGTGATATCAGAAAGAGCACGACTGTCTGCTATGCAAATACATACGCGCCCTGGATAGGTGAACCTCAATAAAGATATACCGACACTAAGCGACTCAGTTCCGAACCTACTCGCATTCAAACGATCCCATCAGAGTAATCTCTTTTGATATGTTACCCTATGGTGCTTAATTTACATATTTATGCGATTAGGCAGTTATATTAAGTTGTATCGGTTGAAAAGAAGGGAGTTACGACACTGGGGTCGCCTGCATTGTTTGCGGAATTAACGCATAATGGTATACAAGGTTGCGCCGCGTCCGCGCCCGCCGCCAGACGTATAAATCAGCGGCTAATGCCGGCGCATCCGGCGCGTCTCCGCCGGCTGCCGCGCGCGCCTATCGCAGATCGATCACAGACTCTGCATCATCAACAAACACTGGCATCATACAACTTACCATTAGAGCGAGTCGTTTTGCGAGAGCTCTGTACAACTATACATACAGACACATCAAAGACGCAGTACATTGCTAAATATCAAAATGATGTAGGTAGGGATTTTTCTGATTCCTGGTCATTTTTCATGTGCGTATATGTTTATCCCCTTATCCATAAAAGGACTATAAACATATTTTAGTTAAAATATGCCTTGTAACTTTCGATCAGACGCAAATGTCACAATGACACATAAGCACAAAGCATATTTTAAGCATATTTTAGCTAATGTGCGTTTATGAATGAAAGAGTTATGCTGTACCGTCAGGTAGCTACCGCGACTGTTTATAACGATTCCTCTTGCTCGTATTTTGTTCTACAACAGCATACTGATTTTTAGATCACTGCTTAAGTCAAAGGCCGCACTACGGCTAAACCGCTACGGTTTTTAACCGCGTGACTTGTTTATCAAGTAAATAATCAGCCGCCAGTGCGGCCGCTTGCATTAGTTTTACTTGGTTATAAAATGTGGCGGTTAAAAGCCGCGGCGGTTTAGCCGTAGTGCGGCCTTTGCCTAACTGGCAAAAAAAACCCTTTACTTATCATCGTTCCAAAGGGTAGTTTAAATAAACAACAAATTTTCGCCCTCTATAAAATGCATGCCCCGAGCTTTATTGAGCTGGCGCCTCTTCGATGCACTCCTGCTGCCAGACGGAGTCGCCCGAGACGCTGGCCGCATTCGTAATTCCCACCAGGACCTTTTCAACCAGCGACTGAACAACTGTAATTAACTAGAAACGCGGCTTAGCATCAAACTTCATCGACAACTTATTAAGTAGTAAACTCAGTTATGCAAACAGAGTATTGTCGTTTGGTTCCCATCACACCGCGCTGTGGTGTTGTGTGGGAACAATGCACACTTTATTGAGTACACCCGCAGTACACCGGTGCGGCAACAATCCGGTAATTAACCGGTAATTATTAGGTCCACCGGTGTCCGGCGCGTCGGGGCTGCAGTGTTCGAGACACCACGATAGCCGAGCAGCCGCACGATAACAACATTATCCTTAAATCATTATCAATAAGTAAGTATCTACCCTAAGGACCATCGCTGAGTTCCAAGCAATGTTTTATTCATGGATCTGTTAATCATCCGAATCTAAAAGACTTCCTGAATAAGTCATCTTACAGCATAAGTTATAGCCATCGGAAATGAAAGTACTTTTATGATGAATGTAGATAATAAAATAGAATCATTATCAATGAAAGTATGCTTTAGTTATCATGTTGTGAATTGTCAGAAAATAGCCATAGTAACGCCATCTCTTAATAGTCGTATCCGGAGGTGGGGAAGTTAAAAGTAATTTAAAAATAGGGGAGCCTAACAGCGGGGTCCCAAGTCGCTTGTTAACCGGACTCTGCGGGACTCGCCGCACAAACAAGCAGAACAGCGGGCATTAAGCTAGCTCAGTCCAAGAGAGGAACGGCTGTGATTGCGCTGTGACTATCTCATCGCCGTATTCACATTAGTAAATTAATAATGTAAGTGTTGTACAACCTTAAGTAAGAAAACCTCGCGACACACACAACTAGATGCAGAAAAGGCAAGTAATTGTTATTGTTAATAGTGGTGTGCGATGGACTTATGTCCAGCAGTGGATCGAAGCAAGCTGACGATGTACGTAGGCATTTGTACTAATTGACAAAACTATGATACCTACTCCTGAGATAAAACCCAACCTATCGATGCCGCACGCTTTAAAATCCGTCTAGCCGTTAACCGGCGAAAGGTCTCAAAGAAACATATCTTACATATTATACAACACCTACCACCTTTGGTGGGGCAATCAGGTTCAAAACTACAAATTATATGCATTTACGAGGTTTGCACAATGCCGAGACGATTTGTTTCCTAAAGCGAATTGATCCATTACCGACTCGGGATACTCGTATTATAAGGCAATTTTTAATCTTGTTAATGTTTATTAATTGGTCTAAGGTAACCTTTTCTGAGCCCACCTTTGCCTTTAATTAACAAATTTCCTGGAAACGGGAAAGCGAGTTTAACCCTCGGGCTTATTAAACTCCGGCTACTGATTTTCACTTTTTATCAGATGCCACGGCGAGGACGGGCAAGTTGCGCGGATACACGTGGAGTTGGCCATCACTCGCAAGATGGAGCTGAAGTTGGACAAAAAGCATAGTTTTGCCCCGGCGCGCCGTCTGCCGCGGCGGCGGTCGATACCGCACCACAGACGCAACATTTAAATGCAAAGTTTTGTCCGAAACGTCGACGGCGGCAACTATTATTTAAATGACATTCCGGTTTCAGTGGCAGTTATTCCCGACACCTTTGTTAAAAAAATATTTTTTTATATTCGCTTTGTATTCAAAGCGGCTCAAATTGCCAAAGGCAGTTTGTCGCTACTCTATTGACTGTTTTTTTTTATGATATTATGATCGGTTTGTTTGAACATAAATAATCACATGTTTGGCTATAAATTTTAATATCAAGCAGCTATCAAAAGGATGGAGGCTAATTGAATTTGCATGGGAATTGTGATACAGGGCGAGTGAAATGTTACGCATTTTCCATTCCCCTAACGCCCCCTAGCGACACATACACGCAACTCGGATGAGACTGTCCCCGCATGATTTAGGGCCCAAATTAAACCTTCCGTAGCTCCCCGGGCCCATTATCACAAAACGCTACGATTTTGGGGTACCGTAATTAAACCGCGTGAAACCCTTATAATTTTGTTAAATCTAGTCGCCCCAAACCTCTGAGCACCTATTTATAAATACGTAATTAATATAAAGAAAATAAAACACATTACTTTAATGGGTACATATATCCTAAATATGTGTTTAATTTTATTATTAAATATAATAAATCATTGAGAAGTTTTTCAAGCTGACCGCACAACACAACAATGTTGGCAACTTTCTCAAAACATTTTGTGCCGCTACAAAGTTGAATTGAGATTAAAAACTTTCTGGGGCCAACTCAAGTAATTACTCGCTAGAAGTTTAACGAGTGACTCCTAACTTGTAAATTACTCAAGTATAAGTGTGTGCGGCTAAGCTCAGTACTACTCCGGCGGAACACATCGTCCCCAAGAGTTGAAAAGTTCAATATTGACTCGCAAAATTGCTTTAAGCCGATGCAGCCGATAATAGTTTAACCAATTTTGAAATAACGACCTTATGACACGTTAGCGAAGGGTGGAATTGGCTCAGCCATTGATCGAGTGAGGTGTTGTTACAGCCGGCTGCCCTCATTGGCTTGTCCTCAAAGCTTCCTTCCGAGACGCAAAGAAGACGAATGATTTTTCCGATAAAAGTTAACCATCTAATAATAACATTATAGATTTTTATTCGCGATAGGAAACGTTCTCCGAGAACGCCGGGCGGCAACAATTAAAAATGGGGTGGATTGTGAACGGATTGTTAAGGAAGTGAAACGTTCAGCTTTTCATAAATATATAAATCTTTGTAGAAATAGAAAATCCGTTTCTTAGCGTAGCACTGCTACGCGCGGTAGCGTAGCAAATCTAATTTGGGTGTTATTGTTTTAGCAGCGGGGAGCGATGAAAAGCGTAGCACCTGGCGGGTAGGCAGGTGACCGGTCTACGCCGGAAGTCACTTCAGACCAACTTGCTCTGAATAATACATAAGTGAAGAGATGTGTTCCCACGAAGTGGGAAATGCGCTAAGTTGTTGGTTATTAACAAACTTGTTCATACGTGTGTTCGGGGATAATTAATGGAACCAAGTTTAACGGAACTATTGAGGCTTGAAATCGGTTAATTGGCAGAAAATAACAAATCAAAAAGCACATTCGTTATTTTTAACGTAGCGTGGCGAAGCAAAGTGAAGGGGTATAATAGGATATGTAACAGGCAGGTAACTATAACTACTTACTTACTAAGTTTCTAAGCTGATACTGAACTGCTGAAATGCATTGCGCTTGTTTAGGTACGTATATCATTTCCTTAAAGTACAAATTAAACTTAAGTATGATTGTGATGTTTGATGAGTAAAATTATACATGTTACCTTGCAAAAGGTCGGATATCTGCCATTTTTGGATATGTTCTACAGATGAACATGAACATTTTAAATAAAGACCTACCTGTAGAACATATCAAAAATGGCGCATACCCGACCAATAAGGCATACCTGCCTTGGCCGGGTAGGTATCCCTTAACTCACACAGATTTACTGAACCGAAAGGGCTTCACACAATAATAATAGTAGGTAAGGAATTTTATAGGTAGGTATTTGTGAAGGAATCTCTTCCAGCATATACATATCAATGATTTAATGGTGAAATTGACTGGTGGTACTGACTGACCGTTTAAAACTTTCAAATACAATACACCAGGAAAGTAGTTTTCCTTCGCTGAAGCGGCGCTCGTTAGCGACGGAGCCAGGATCAGTTATACCTGCTGAATATTAAAAGGTTTGCGCGGCCCGCGCCGGGCGCCGCTACACTGCCATAAAATACAAGCTTGACAAGTACAATCACTTTAAACCTGCGTACGTATATGTCCTACTAATATTATAAATGCGAAAGTGTTGTGTGTTTGTTTGTTACTCCTTCACGCTACAATGGTTCGACGGGTTTGGATGAAATTTGAAAAGGAGATAGCTTATACCCTGGATTAACACGCGGATACTTTTCATCCCGGAAAATTTCAACTTTCCCGAGGGAATACCGATAATCAAAATCTATGCGGACTAAGTCGCGTGCAGAAACTAGTGTGTTATATATATAAGTATCGAAACAGATCTCACTAGCATCGTGACGTGCATTAGTCTTTTTATACCGTTACCTACTTTCCAAGACTGCATCTCTCGAACGATTTACCTAAATCTCAATACCTGTTATTAAGACTAATCGAAATCACTATATCGTAGTGGAGGCATGCATAGTCTTGCTGCTTGATTGTTGTAGAGGTAGTCCCGCGCTGTCTCAGTATGGCCACATAAGGTGGTAGTTATTCTCCGTTATTTTTCTGACTCATGCCTTGAAGGCCGGCGACGCACCAACGAATACTACAATTGCGGGTGTTGACATAAAGTAACAGCAAAGGTAAGCCATCATTTTATCGAATGTCACTTAACCGATTGTATCATTGCATCGAATTTCATTTCATCGAACAATATTTTCTGCTGAAAACATGATGTTTTCAGGATATCTTAAACATTAATTACCTACGTAGGTTAGGTTAGGTTGGCCTTGTGACTAGGTACTTACCAAAAAAATAAAATGCGGCGAGAAATGCCGTTCAATGAAATGATATGATTCTGCGTAATGATACGTTCATTTTAAGATAACACATACGAGTGCTCAATGCTCATTTGCCTGATACTAAAAAATATACAAAACCTACACAATACAAACGATCCCGCATGTAGTTCAATTGGGCAAGCTTTCTCCAGATTATCAGGTAAGCCGGTCGATCTCGTCGTCGTCACGTATCCGTGTCGGTTCACGGCCAGTTTTTATCTTCTCATTTAGAGCCGTAAGAATCCATTCCGTAGTTATTGCGTATCAGATGGGGAGAGATAGACGAAGTTTCCGTCCTGCGTGCTTCGTTGTATCCAAGGTCGGAGAGATGAAACTGTGTTGTCTGTTTTGTTGAAGGTCAATACTAACTAACAAAACGAAGTCAAATAAACTTGTAATTCTAAGGGGTATAGTATAAGTATGTCTAGGTTTACTACATATAAATGCGAAAGTAATTTTTGTTGGTTTTTGCTATGCTTTCACAGCTAAACTGGTAAAGATTTTTATCAAATTTGGTATTGTGATATATTGAACCCTAGGTTAGTTTTTATCCAGGAAGATTGGATAGTTCTCGAGGGAATAGCGATAAATGACTTCTACGCGGACAGAGTCGCGGGAAATAGTTAGTATATACATATATAATACAAGTTTAGTAATAGTTATTGGCATTATGTTTAAGAACCAATTACATTACCTAGCTAGACACTTCCAGGACGAAATATTGGACAAGTTATGGGTGCTAAAAAGTTCCTAACACCAACCTCCCCTTGGGCACTTACTTTCTTACCGCATTTTGTACTAATTAGTTATTGAAGGAGCTCTATCAAACTAGTATTTTTTTATTATACCCAAACAATGAATAGACAATAACATACATAGGTATATGTGTAGTACGTTCACGGTAGATTGGGCATTAGATTATTTAAAATAAAACAGCAAGCGACTGTTAACAGCAAACCACTGAATAAATAGTGTAATTAATTATGCCAATCCTTATCCTTTGTTCGCAATATCCACCTCCCATCGCCGCTTTAAAAACCTAGTTGGCCATTTATCCAAAAACTGAGAACTCATTTGAGGCATAAAACAAAAAGCGTGGTCCAAGCAGTTTGACCGAGTGGTGCCGCCGCGGCTGTAATGAGCGCGCTCGCGACTCGCTGCCCGCGAGGCTGTGCGGGCCCGTGTGGTGCGAGACGTGCGTGCGGGGTCGACGCCCGCCGCACTTCCGACCGCCTCGGGGCAGATGGGGTCTAGGCCCACGGATATTGTGGATAAAATTGTATCAATTTTAGGATATATTAGGTATAGGCATACATCGTCCAATTTTAACCATGACCATGATTTATTTACAATAGTTAGTAACAAAAATGTAAAAATACAGGAGCGGCATTTCCGAACCAATATGACTTGAGGGCCTTCAAAAAACGAGCCTACTCTTTTCTCAAAGGCGCCGGTACCGCACTTGCGATTCCTCTGATGTTTCGGGTGTTTTAATACCCTATTTTAATTTAATATACACTGGCTAGTATTAAAAGTGTGATACTTAGTTTTGCGGGCAACTGTTCAAATTTCATTTATTTTATTTATGTTCAAACTCTGCTAACGCGTTATTTTTAAAGTAGTAACAAGTTGGCATCTAAAGGCATGCTGCGAAATACCACGTTTAAAAACTTCGCAGACGTTACGAATAAGACAGACCAAACTTCATGTAACTAATCATTGGAACCCAACCATTTAAAAGTAACAACACAATTCAGAGACTCCTTAAAAGTTCCAAAGCGGAGTAGCGTGGGTGAAATAAAACAAAGGCAGGCACGCGCCGCACTCCCGGCACTCCTGCTGAGTGCTCTGCTTTGTGCCAGCTGGGCGCACAATGCAATACTAGCGAGCTAGACGCGTAAGTATACGCCTCTTGCGAGCGCAAGTCCGATGCACCTACGCGTCGCAATTGTTTGTCACTCAATCAACACTCAAGCAAAAAGTCGCTCGGCTCTAGCGCCTTTTAAGTCGCTGTCACTTTCTCAGATTACTATTAGTTCAATTCCGTGAGAGGACTTTTAAGATTAGCACATAAAGACATGGTTTATTAAGTACAAATGTGTGTTTCAACAAAACCGCTTTTTTGTTAAGCTGTACTAACTTAAAGTATAGTGCAGAAGCGTAATTACTTCAACGACATGAAACTTAATGACAGATTGATTCGTTGTCAACATGCCTCTTATCCGTATACGGCTAGCTATGGCGGACTATGCGGAACATCATTAGTGAGGTGAGATGAGGAGCGCTAATGAACTCTTGATCAAGAACCGAGATCGCTGCGAGAGACAAGTCCGCAGATATCGGCCCTTGGAATATCGGTTTTTCGCTTCCAAGAATTCATTAATATTACAAATCAGCCTTATCACAGAAATACCACTCTGAAGAAAACAAAAAACTTAGTGAATCAAAATTTTAAATTGTGACTGAATAATCCATTCTCCACTAATGTTCTTAATGTTATCTGAGTGTTGTTGTGTTCTTAGATTATGAGTTACAAAGTATCATTAAAATAGGTAGTAATATGTTTTTTTGTGGTTTTATCGAGCGACAGTACGTAGGTATAACATCCCGTGCCCGGCGAGAGCTTATCGAGAGACGACGAGAGAGCATGCGCCCCTTCTCTCGATGAGGTTGCTTTGTGCCTACCACTAGAACCACTTTGTAGCGACGAGGGCATGCTTCCTTCAAAATGTAATGAATTCTTTTAGCAACGGCTCGCTACAACAAAGGGGCTATTCGTAATATATATCCGTGTACCTACTAAGTATTTTTGTATTTATTACAGCCTATAGGTTATTTAAGATAAATATGTATTTATTACCGTAGGCTGTGGGCCTAGTATGGTTGCGTTTATCGCGAGACAAAATGTGGATAAAGCATCCGTCACTCTCGTACTTGTCATTAATGTACGTGTCAAAAAGTGACGGATGCTTTATCCACATTTGACACGCGATATAGAAGCAGCCATACTAGGCCCGCAGGTCTTATATTAATTATGTAATATAAAATTTTAACGGGTTTGAGGGGGTCACTTAAATTACATCACTCAATGTTACTAGATATTTTATAAAGATAAGGATAGTCAGTCACGATTCCTTAAGGCTCCTTTTCAAACCCACGCGTTGACCTTTATAACAAAATGTTTCTGCTTTCTGCGGAGCTACCGAATAAAATAGACTTTCCTCTAAATGCCAGAGTTGCTCGCAAATTAATGGATTAGTAGTAAGTATGGTATTTACAAAAAGGTTTCTCTTGAAAGTTAATAATATCCGTAATCTATTTAATAATTTACTGGTGCATAAAAAAAAAACCTATCCAATAAATAGCAGAAGTGAGGTAAGAAATCCTTCGACAAGACTAAGTCACTTAAGTGGGTGAACCAGATTCAGTTAGCTGGAATGATGTGACTATATCGTTATCCTCTAATTCGGTTCTAATGGTGCTGTTAAGGAAGTGTTCTCGAGCAGCTGAGTGCCCTCGTGTAGGAAATGAGTTCAATTTAACATTATCTCGGAGCTAGCCGCGCGGGCTGCGACCGCGACTGGCTAGAAACAATAGCTTATTGACTATTATTTAACTTCATTGTATTCGAAAAAATATATTTCGGTTACACCAACCGCAATTATATTTGTAATATTTGGTAATTTATGTTTCCTGGATTATTTCATTTTCGCATTTTTCGGTGTCACGTCTGTTCGAGCTCAATTTACTACCTACCTGTTAACTCTGACTGCGGCTTCGTCCTATTACCCGTTACTGCTCCCAAACTCTACGCTTAAAGTTATACTATGTTTTCTTAAATTATAAGAAATCTCTACGAAATCGTTCCTCTTCCGCAATTTAGTGTTCTCCTAGTGACGCAGTCAGCCAGAAACATTTGGGAGTAGAAGATTCACAAGTTCAAGTGGTTCTGTTTGTCTTTTCAGAGGGTGCGATGACGTGCAACGGTCGTTGGAGCTGCTGGACCAGGTGTTGAGCGAGTACGACGAGGGCGAGCCGCGCTCGCTGGAGCCACGGCCCGGCGCGCCGGCCTCCGCCACGGCGGCGCCCGCCACTCCCGCTACGCCCGCCACGCCCGCGACGCCCGCCACCGACGACGACTCGCCGCTTGCCGGACACACCTCGGAGGACGATGGATACATGAGCATGAACGGAAGGAGGTAAGCCACTTAATTCCTTTTCGTTGACGTTACACTGTTGGTGGAGTGGTCGAGAACGGGACTGTTTTAACGCCGACGGATTTTTTGTTTCACGTTAGCAACGAACAAAACTGCTCTACATTTTCAAATAATCATAAAAAATCGTAATTAAAGCAGATGTACCTAAAATGCATAATCCTACAACATCGTATTTGGTCGGAAAAGTTCGTATTTGTGTTGCTTTCTCAGTCAGCTTCAGTACCCATCAATAAGCTAATTGAGATAGCAGACTTTTAAGAACTTTTCCGAAGACTTCTTGGATTAAAATCACAATGGGTAAGATTTACATTTCTTTAAGACTGCCTTTTGTTTACTAGGCAACCGATTTGGTATTCTATACGAAAAAAAACATTTATTGCGAAGAATAACCCTAACAATGGAAGAAGGCATGAGAAGTAGACTCGACTGTAGGAGTTGTTCTGATTAGAGGATATGTCAGCCCTAGCCGGCACACTAAGCCAAGCTATGAAGTGCTCTCAGCCCTGTTGCATTCCCCTTTCGAGGCACAACTCCCTAAGCGCTTGCCCTCTTTCCCTGTAAAGGCCAGTACAGGGCCAACAGCAATTATCCTCACAAAAACTCAACGGCGAGGTAATTAGCAGCTTTTACACGGTTGAAAGCCGGTCGTCCGTTCCGTGCGTGTGTTGCGTTTGGGAATTTAAAATTAAAGTACGTTCCATTTAGTCATACATTAATTTCGCGTTGCACTATTTATGTGGTGCTGACGCAGATAAGTGGTTTTCAGTGAATATTTAATAATGAATGGTGAAATGTATGGTGTGCCGATTTCAGAGCGAAGTTTGCCCTCGGGTTTCGACCGATGGAGGAGCGCGACGAGCCGTCGCCGCCCGACCCGCCGTCGCCGCGCTCACCGCACTCGCCGCCCTCGCCGCCGCCGCCGGAAGAGGCCCAGCGAATAATCTCTACCCTCTTGCCCAAGTAAACCAATTTTGCAATTCTTAGATAGACCCATTATCTCAAAACTCTAGGGCGGCTTCGTTAAGTCCAGTCAAAACTTTGCCCTTACTTACGAAATTTGACAAGGATTCTCTTGCACACCGCCGTCGAAGTGCTTTATTACTTAAGGCATGTCTACTAAATGCTTTTAAGATGTACTTATCATAACTTTTACATAGTAGGATAGCAGTCGAACACTTCTGTTGAACCAGAACCTTACTGCTGTGTTTGTTTGTGGTGTGTAAGTATGGTTCAAAATGAAAACTTCCTATGTGACACAGCTGTCACTTCTACGTAGTGGTTGCGTGTCGCTGGCGTTTGTTTTTCATTCGATTTCGTATTATATCATTATTGTATTTATAAATATCAACTAAAATGTATTTTCCCATTAGCATCCACAGCACGAAATGAAATGTTATTTTGCAAATTAACTCTGTGGATGGCCTTGCATGGCAGTGGACCACAACAGCATGCTAATTGTTAATGCCGCTACGGTTTTTATCAGTAATTGTGGAACGTGAAGAAAATTACCGACACATTGTTTTTAAACTAACAGAACTTAGCGTAGGTACTCGCCATTGTTACTTCTCGTAGGTTCGACGATATACGATAGCCATCTCTGTAATGTTATCCGTAGCGTAGTTTTTCTTCTGCGAACACCTATTCTCTTCTTTCTATCTAGGCCTTGCCTTTCTCGAGGAATCATACTCGACCTCATCAACTAACTTTCCAAGGGGGCGAGGAGGCGAGATAAAGATAAAGTTCTTAGTAACGCGGTCTTACCTACCGATACCCATCTATTAAGTACCTTAGTGATATTTTTATTATGGTATTCTTATTTTACCTGAAATTATGTCATGATGGAGTGGTTAGCCCGCGAGAACAGGGTTTGATTTCGAGATATTTGGAATTATATGTATATATGTATATTCAGGTTATAAACTCTCTCTCTATCTCTCTCTCTCTCTCTCTATTCCAAATTTCAGTCTAGCCTTTTCAGCATAAAAAAACATACTTATACACAAACTGTTGCATTAATAACATTACGTAGTGTGATTTTTATTTACTTTTATTGTATCTCTTTCCAGGGTGTCCCCATCTAACTCGGCTAAACGAACGTCGTCGGTGGGGCAGCGCGCACCTAGCGAGGCATTCGACTCCATCATCAGTGTCAACGGGATCACAACCGCCACTCAGACCACTTTCGTAAGGCACCATGTTAATTCTACCATTTTGATTGTGCTTGAGGACCCGTGTTCGATGTTCGATGGCCTCGGCCAAAGGTGGCCGAGGAAAACGTGGGTCCCATATTAAACATGGGACGAGTCCAGACCAAAAATCTTGTCAAATTCCCTTTAAATATTAGAAACTCTATATTCAAAGTTTATAGTTTCAACGTCCAAAAAGAAGTCAAATTTCGAATCCTCAGCAGAATTAAGTCTCAAGGTAATCCAAGGGGCAATAAAATCGGCCATATTGTACCTATGGAGCTTTAGTGCGTGATCTAAGAATTAGGAGATCCGCAGAAGTAATCAGTAATTTAATGCAATAAATATAAAGTACTACCAATTTAATTACAGACATAGCTTGCACCGACATTCATTGCAAACTTCGAGCGGCAGTAAGCAGGGCTATAGCTCAAAGAACCATATTCAAGTGGCCACAAAGAAGGCCTATGTCCAGCCAAGCGCTAGTCTATGTTTTTCGGCTGGCATGATGATAAATTCGTAATCTTTTCAAGCATTTATTTTGTTGATTAAAGAAAGAAATGTTCTTATCATTTCTCGGATGCTTGGCTATGAATGGCTGAATGCAAAAAATAGGGAACCGTGCTGCACTGATTTAAGTATCAGTTTATTAAATTGATGTCGTCTTTGATAGTGTTAAATATAAAAACTTTTTTTTTTATATGATTGCAGCCAAAAACGAGACACCAGCGGCCATACGGATGGGAGAAAGACAGCGAAAGTAACGCGTTCCAGCTACAGCAGCCACCCGTGCCGCCGTACCGTTTCGCGTCACTGCAGCACGGCGCGCGCGCGCCGCCCGGCGACGCCGCCGCCTGGCTGCCCCCTCGCGCCCCGTACTCCTCCGCCCCCTTCAACAAGAAGTCGCCCAGCCTCGAGAACGCCCCCGTCTTCCCCTTCATGGGCTTCTCTAGCGAATTTAGCGACAAACCGTACAATGAACACCCCGTCACCATATATCCCGGACCCAACATCCAGTACAACAGACCGGCTCACTCGCCTACGTATAACATACCGAAAACATCACCTTCTAACACTAAAAGTCCCGAAAGAAATAACGGCACGCGGGATATCAGTACGGACGGTGAAATGCTATCACCGAGGAGTAAAGTGCCTCCGCGGACTCTCGCAGGTTCTATGGAGAGACATAGAGAAGTGTGTAGAGGATCTTCGGAGGAGATAATGGAGATTTGTAAGATAAAAGGTGCCACCAAGAGCAATGACGAGGAACACTTTTCGGATGATTCGCTGGAAGAGTCGTTCCCGCCACCGCCGCCCGCGGCCACCACGCCTTCGAAACGCAATTCCATAGCTTGGGAAGTGTCACTCGATGGTGATGACCCTCTACTCACTCCAGGAAGCACAAAGGTAATTATACCTATACTAAACTAGGCAGCGTCATCAACTTATTAATTAACTTCTCGTATTCAATCAATGAAACTCTAAATTGAAGCTTATTGAAAGTGACCAATTTTTTATTACAGGTAATAGGACGACGAAGAAGAAAATCAGGCGATCAATCTCACTCTAGCACGAGTTCGATACCTCAACGAGTAGACGACGAGTGGAGCGAGGAGTACTGGCCGCCGCCGCCGCCGCTGGCGCAGTGCGAGCCGCTCGCCTCTCCCTGCTCCGATGCCGAAGGAGACCCCCGACGTGTTCAGGACTTTGCTAACGGAACATATGTCATCCGAAAAGGCAAAAATCGAAAACAGCTTCCGAGCTTTAATAAAAACACCAATAACAAACCGGCTAACACGAGCAATCTGCTCCTAAACCACAGCCTTAATAGAAGTCTGGAAACCGATAAATCAATGGATGGCTCGAGTATATCCATCAGTGGCTCCGGGTCCGTTGGCTCGTATAACTCCAGACCGAGCTCGGATCTGAGCTTACCGCAGTCACGATATAGCGTCGATCTCAACTCACGTTTAAGTCGAGAGTTAAACACACCAAATTCGAGATATAGTATAGACCTCTGCTACCCGAATTCAAGGCTGAGCAAAGAGATGACTTCACCTAAATCGAGACTCAGTTTAGATCTTAACAACGGACAAGATAGATACAATAGTCAAGAATATTACGGGCATAGCCCAAAAAGTAGAAAATTACCAATCGACAAAAATACACGCACTTCAAAAACTAACATCGTTCAAAACAAACTGTCACCTCAAAACAGATTCACCGATTTCAAAAAGTATTCGTCGACTTTCGATAACATACAGTCGTTGATAAAAGAAGGTAAAGTCGAAGAAACGCCGGCCACAGAGTGCAATGAAACGGTGAAGGAACTGTCGACAGTTCCTCCTAACATGGTGCGCGTGGTGTCGCTGCCGAGCCTGGGCGCGGACGAGGGCGCAGGCGGCGGGGCGGGCGCAGGGAGCGGGCGCGCCGCGCTCATCACCACGGTGGAGGAGGAGGAGGACGCCGAGAGCGGCGAGCCCGGCTCCAGCGGCGACACCTCGCCTCTCAGGAAGATCGAGAACAACATTAGCGCTATACTAAGTCAAGGTCGGGACCAAAAACACTTTACACCCTATATGCCTAAAGACTGGAATATCCATAAGGATGAATACTGTGATGAAGTATCTAAAGATATATTAGAAAACAATTTCCGTTATAGTTCTAGGGAGAGGCAGAAGCGACACGATATTCAAAAATCGTCGAGCCATAACGAAATACAGAATCAGCGGTCGATAGATCGCCGCGACCGGTCGTCAGGTAGGAGGACGAATAGTATGCATAAGTCCACTAGTGCCAAAGATGTACCGGTTAGCCTGATACGTCAGCCGTCTTCCTCTGATTCGGCCGTGTCAAGCGGGGGCGACTTCCCGTTGAACGTGCAAATAGTCGAGCACTCGTATCGACACTATCCTCCTCCACCGTCGCCCGGCGCCGGACACGACTTGGGACCGTTACCGCAGACCCCGGAATCACAAAAGTTCCCTCCCTTGCCGCCCTCTCCCGTACAAGAGGTCGAAGACGAGTACACTGAAATAATGCAGCCGATTGCGCGGCACGTAAAGAAAGCAGATACTCTGCCGACGCCAACTATGGAGTCGAGAAGAAGGTATTGATCTTGCAAATTGGTTTAATAATTATTGTTCGAATTGTTATTGTATTGTATTCATCTGTAAACGTGCGTTCCAGGCCGTCGGAGCCCCCAGCCGTGCCGCCGCACCGCGACACGACGAACAGCCTCAAGACGCGCTCAATGGAGGCCAGCTACAACAAGAACAGGAGGAGTAGCAATTTCAAGAGTGGTTCCACTGATCGAAGAACACTGCCTACAGGTAAAATCCGCGCTAGATTTACTGTAAATGAAAACCTATAAAATTATTATTTCTCGCAAAAGAAGCCAGAATTGGGGTCGCAAGTTAGAATTGGGGTTACAAGTCCAAGTAGGGTAGGGTACCATATGAGAAAAGGCTTAATTCCAAAACCTTTTTTTTTGCTTATCTTTCGACTCATGATAAAAGAGTCCAAAAAAAACCATTACGCTTCTCCATACGCTCGGAAAAACTCGTAATATGTAGTTGAAACTATTAGGCCCACTTGCGCGGACCGGAGTTAGCGTCTTAACCCGAGGTTAGGCGGCAAACCACGTACAAAAGTAGACGCTTAACTCTGGGTTAAGGGTTAACTCTGGTTCGTGCAAGTCCGCCTTATAGAAAATACGGTCAGTCATGACGTAATGTTTTGTCATGTCGGGATAACTGATCAAGGCAGCGTCGAAATATCGGGAACTCGGCAATACAGCGTGTGTATTCCATACGATCCTAAATTTACGATAGATTTAAGCAGTATTAAGAGGTACAGTAATGAATTTTAACAAATAAACTCAATAATTAAGCGTAATGATTTTTTTAAAGTTTTCCCAGCCAGCAATGTAATGCAAATATTGAGTTGACAATAACGTCGTCAATAAATCAATGAACACAAAGTGCTTACGTAGACGACTTGGTTATTTGAATACATTGCGTGCCGAATTAATATGTATGAAAAAAAAATGTTTTCTTTTGTTAACTTAATGTACCAATTTATGTTAATTAGGCTCTTATCTAACTGCCCTTAAAATATAGGATCGTATGGATTACACACGCTGTATATTTTAACCGCGGTAAAAGCCGTTTCTGTATAAATTAAACAGGATCTTTCAAAATGTAGTAAAATATTAAGACTTATTATGACTTGAGTAATTTTAAATTTGGTCAGTTTTGGTATATGGATGACACAAGGATAATTTATGTTATTCTTATCTCCCTTCTTTTGCTTATTTTTTTTAATAATGCAGTTACTACTTAAAGGATGAAAACCCGCGATATAATGGCAATCCCTTCTTTAAGAGCTGATATGATACCTCCTAAATCCGAAACGACTCAACACATATATAATTGTATTTGTAATTGTATTGTATACATAACTGTCCATCCCTCTGGGAGCTACGATGTCACAGAGGGACACACAGACACACACATTCACAGATATACACGTTAAACTTAATGCACGCCCTCATTTTTATCGGGGGTTTAAAAACCAGTTATTATGAGAACCTCGCAATAAGTAATTCCAACTCTTGGGCTTAAAAAACCAGCATTTGTTGCAGTACCTAATAAATTACTTTATGCTTGGCGCTAGTTGGTGCAACAATCTCCTTTTTTCCGTAATTCTCTTTTGACACTATAAATACCTACACGTTTTTTGCCATCAAAATCAGTCCAGTAGGTGATCGCTACGGTGGGTCATCGACACACATACATCGACGAGGATGTTCGAATACCTCCTAACACTTTTTGCGATACACAATTTCTAATGCCGTAGAATTTAAAATAAAATTTCGAATGGCTTGGCAAAATTTTATAAGTGCTCCAACCAAAATTTTGGGAGATATCGTGGTGTAGAAATAGCTCCTATGTTCGTTTAAGGCAAATGTTGCTGTTGACATCATCTAAAAAAGTAACTGCTAAGTGTATTTTGCCTTAATGTTGCTGCTCGAATAAATAGCTGCTAAGTAAATGTACTTTTCGTCCTTGCTGCGGGTAGGTAGGTACTACGCGTACTAACTCAAATATTTTATTTTCTAATATTATTTAGAAAAGAAATAGGTAGGTACTCTATTTCTAGGCTAAATTCATTTTTATTAACTGTAATCTACACCATTTATTACCATTAGGTACAATCTAGTTCATTTCCGTTACCTTATTAACGACAAAATGAAACTTTGTTTCGCTTTCTGTAGAATTTAAATTTTGTCAGATAAGTTGTTGGTCTTCGAACATCGTCGTCGTTATTCACACTCATTATATAGACAGCCAATACACTTACCCTTACGTTCCAGCTTGGTATGTTCGAGTATATAATCTGGAACACAGATTGTACGTACAATATACACTAATTAGTAGAGCCCACAGTTCTCGTGGCACTTTTGAACAGTCATAATGACTACTCATTTACCGAGCTTCGATGTATATCGATATAATCAAGTCTAAAATAGATTGTTAGTATAGGTCTATAGTGTCATGTAGGTGCTGCCGGCAATTATTGTATTGACCTTTGATTACTAGTTTTATAGACATACCTACTATCGTATATTTCCTATACTTAGAGGAAAAACTTACCAAGTACATAAAACTTGCTAATAGCTTAGTAAGTTTTTCCTCTATAGAGTCTCTATATTTTCGTTATTATGTCTCTATGTCAATAATTTGCTTGGAAAATGTTAACAAAAGTACCCGGAATTTATTTATAAATAACCAAGATTACATTGGAGGTAACAAGGCGTACAGTCAATAGAATTTTTGAAGTGCCTGCTTATATGTATATTAATCACATTATCACCACTAATTTAAACGTTCGTTAAATGTCTGGCGTTGGCAACATATTAAAATCATGTAGCTAATTTACCTTATCGCCAGATAACGTTTTTGCATTGCATTTAATCAATTTTACTGTGAAACAGACGAAGTAGGGTTGTGTGTACATGTACTAAGACCAAAAAGAAATAATTCCCGTACACGCGTAGCAAGAACCGAACAGAGCAGGCAGAGCAGCGAGTGACACTGACAGCTAAGCCGGCCATTCATTCGGTCAAAAGAGCATGAACAGACCAGTTTATTTCAGTGCACTAGTGTACTAAAACAACTAAAAGACCGAATTAGTACATTAGAGCGATTGTACTAGTTTGGAGCGCTCCGCTCAGTGAACGAGCGCGCACAACCCTAAGGCGAAGAATTTAAATAGAGTTCACCACGCGTGTGCGACGTCACGTATGCTAACGATTGTTGGCTTATACCTATCAGACATTGTACTCACTTAGGGTTTATTCACCTATCATCGGAATGATAGCACTAAATACCTAGTTGCCTGCTCCATTCGAGTAGCCTAAAGGCTGTTTTAAGATTGGTACCTAACAAAGCTTCGAAATAAATAAAGATAAAAAAAATAATTGGTACCTACATATACATTGTTGATATCGATGGTAGAAATAAAAAGGCAGAGCCCCATAAGTGACATTATGTGATTTCATTTTCTGTAATAAATAGAGCAATGGGCTGTATATGGGCTGCTACATATAAATATAGCAGTGGACTGTAAAAGAGTTATTTTCTGTATGTTTTCGAGCAGTAACATCGCCTTTCCCAAGTAACAAATAGTAAGTATGTTTAAGTGAAATAAATGTCGCTTAACCGAAATTACCATTAATGAACATTTCCTCGATCCCCGAAAGGTTCCTTGATGCGACTTATGTTACTCGTACTACATAAAAATAAATAAAAATATAAATAAATATCACGGGACGATCTCACACAAATTGACCTAGTCCCAAACTAAGCTCTAGGCTTGTACTATGGGTACTAGACAACGATATAAATACTTATATAGAGAAATATATACTTAAATACATAGAAAACATCCACGACTCGGGAACAAATACTCGTGCTCATCACACAAATATCTGCCCTTACCGGGATTTGAACCCAGGACCGCTAGCTTCGTAGGCAGGGTCACTACCAACTAGGCTAGCACGTCGTCAAACTTAATAGTTACACATATACTTAATAGTTTTTATTTCAAGGAAATATTTAGTAATAAGTGACTTAGCCAACAAAATAAAACACTTCAGCCACTTTGAGATGACTACACATTATCGACAGTGTCGTACTTTAATCAATATTTACGTTGCATTAAGGTACGTTTTTCAAACTGTGGTCAATATTACAATATTTGAAATGTCATCAAATTCGTGAGATCGTCATAAAATCCAGATCATACAACGCCGTTTAGGCACCAGTTTTACATGATTCACGTGTCATGTCCTCAAAAAACTTTTTGTGTAAAAAACTCAAAGATGGAAAGGTCCTACATTTAAAATGGCATTTCACAGTTGTAGGATTACAGGGGGCTGATTTTTTACTTTCGAGCGCTCAAAAGTTTCACTCGGAAGTGAGCAAAATTTTCGAAACCGTTCTTTGAAATACGAGTGGTAGAATTGAAAACGAATGTTGTGGACCACTCGTCTTTAAATTTTCTATCACTTGTAATCACAGATTTTGCTCACTTCCGAGTAAAACATTCGAACGCTCGAAAGTAAAAAATCAGCCCCCTGATGTGATTATAAAATTAAACTAATTTCAATGAAACAATTTTTCAAACTAAGTTTCACGTGCTATGGTCACGCACGGGTAGCATTTATTTGTTAGTCGTATTTATTGTAAAAGGAAACTTTACTTTTCCTTATCTTTTGATGTCCATCTCAAACTATACTCCGCTTGTATCCGTTTCAAAACCCATTACTTTCGTTTTACTTGCATTAACCTTCATCCCCTTTCTTTCCAAAGCTTCACTCATGATAGTTACCATTTCCTGCAACTCCTCAGCCGACGATAAGCAAGTGTTTGCGAGTACTACTCGATCATCAGCATAGAGAAGGCACTTGCCGAGTAACTTATTAATTCTTAGTCCACACATTTCTTTCAAATCTGTCAAGAATTTGTCCATGAACAAGTTGAATAAAAGATAAAGATAAAAGATAAAAGAAATTTATTCAGTAAGTAGGCCGCACGGGCACTTTTACACGTCAAGAATCTACCAGCGCTTCCCAAGAGAAGACCACTGCCGAGAAGAAACGCCGCAAGAAACTCGGCAGTCAGTCATTTTTTAAACATATTTCTTATTACAATGGTACTACTTAGTCTAGCATTATATAAAGCTATAAATATTAAATTAAATATAGTATTAAATAACACGCGTAGTTCAGCAGGAAAACATGCCAATTAAGAATCTTACGGGAGAGATAGAGAAAAAAAAAACACATACTTATGTGTATATAAGATGGTGCGAGACGACCACATAAAAGTTTCGATATGTTTTCCTACATCAACGGTGTCCCCTAGACAAGATAAAGATTTTGCATTTGAATAAATTATTATTGACTAAGTTTCGGATTTAGGCCATGCATTTTTGTCTGTTAGATAGTCCTCGATCCTATAATACGCTTTAGACATTAACGACCTTTTCAAGTAACTTTTAAGTGCTGGAAAGGGTAACTTTAAAACTTCGTCAGGTAATTTATTATAGAAATGAATGCATTGACCAACAAATGATTTATATACTTTACGGACGCGGAATTTTCGGATAGCGATTTTATTTTTATTTCTGGTATTTAAATTATGTATATCAGAATTTTTGGTGAAAGAATCTAAATTTCTAATAACGTAAATAATATTCTCATAAATAAATTGAGACGCTACAGTCAAGATATTAATTTCTTTAAAAAGTTCTCTTAAAGAGTCACGGGAGTTTAAGTTGTAAATAGAACGAATGGCCCTTTTTTGTAACACAAATATAGTTTGTATGTCAGCTGCCTTACCCCAAACCAGAATACCGTACGACATGACACTATGGAAATAACTATAATAGACTAAGCGAGCTGTCTCAACATTGGTTAGTTGTCTAATTTTTCTAACGGCGTCAGCTGCCGAACTTAGTTTACCTGCCAGTACAGCTATATGGGGACTCCATTGCAAATATTTATGTAATGTTATGCCTAAGAAAATTGCCTCATCTACCATTTGCAAACACTCGTCATTTAGAAAAATACTAGAATGTACCGGTTTAACATTAGGCAAAGCGAACCTAACACATTTCGTTTTCTTAGCATTTAGTAGCAAATTGTTGCTAGTAAACCAATTAAGTACTTTAACTAGTGTGGTGTTAATCCTACTGTAGTCTACGGATTTTCTATCTACCTTGAAAATTAGTGAAGTATCATCAGCAAAAAGTACAATATCACAAAGTTTATCTACTGTTGGTGGCAAGTCATTTATGTAAACCAAAAATAAAAAAGGACCTAAAATAGAGCCTTGAGGCACACCTATTTTCAATGTAGCTCCAACAGATTGCGTTTTGTTTACAACAACTGTTTGAGTTCTATCACTTAGATAAGAAGACATAAGGCTTAAAGCTTTGTTGGACAATCCATAATGTTCTAATTTTAAAATAAGGGTCGTATGATCCACGCAATAAAAAGCTTTAGAAAGATCACAAAATATTCCTACTGCATCGCAAGATTTCTCCCAACTGTTATATATATGTTTAATGAGTACAGATGCCGCATCAATTGTTGATCGACCTCTGGTAAAGCCAAACTGGTTATTGTTAAGTAGTTTATTTCTGTTAAAGTGACCTAACATATCCTTTAGCATTACTTTCTCAAAGACTTTACTTAAAACTGGTAGTATGGAAATGGGACGGAAGTTCGTTATATCACTCATCTCGCCCGATTTAAAAAGAGGTATTACTTTACTATATTTCATGAGATCTGGAAAGACCCCCTCTGATATGCAATTATTGTAGATTAATGCTAGATGGGGTGCAATTACATCTATGATATGAAAGAGTACCTTAACTGATGTGCCCCACAAATCTTCAGTCTTTTTTAAACTAAGTGATTTAAATATCTTGACTATTGAATCTGAATTTACAGGGCTGAAATCAAAGTTTATATTACATTTACTGACATTAGTGCTAAGTAATGATTGAGCTTCAACCGCGGATGATTTAAGACATTTCGTAGTATTAATGGCTATGTTAGAAAAATAATCTTCGAATGCTAAGGCAACGTCTTTATTTGACGTGATTTGTTGGTCACCTGTGTTCAGAGTGACTTGATTATCACGAGTTTTTGATTTTCCCGTTTCTCTATTTATAATATTCCATACAGTTTTTACCTTGTTGTCAGATGATTTAAGTTTGAGACTAAGAAAATTTGCCTTGGCAGTTAAACAAACTTGTTTAAAGGTCCTTGAATAATTCCTAACATAATTTAGAAAGTCAGCATTCTTATTTTCCTCCCTCTCTCTATATAGGTCATAAAGCCTATTTCTACTTTTATGAATGCCTGTAGTAGCCCATTCACTAAATTTTGTCTCACTTAATAGCCTTGGTGATGCTACACATCTCTGTCTAACACCTTTTTCTATATTAAAACATTCGATATACGTCTCATTGATCCTGACACACGCACTAGAATTCTCATAGAGAGATTTCAGTGCCCGTATCACGCTATCGCTCACTCCTTGCATGGATAGAACTGACAACAATACATTCCTCTCCACTCTGTCACAAATAAGATTAAATAAGACTTTGTATAATCCCTTAACTAAAAAAAAATACTTCTGTAACTTCGCCCAAGTATGAAGGTAGAAATAAAGATATGAGATTTTGTGGGATATTGGAATAGATTGTGGCAACTACTAAGTAAATACTGTATCCTAATTGGCAAGTCCCAATTAAGATACATACAACAACGAAATCCATAGTTTCCTTTGAAAGACTTGACATATATATTGTTACAATGTGAACTGGACCCTGACTGTTTGATCATCAGACATGGGCGCAAGCGGCGCGCGGCGGCGGACGCTACAGCGCCAGACGCGCGACGCGCGCGGCCCGTTGCAGACCTCGGCCAGCCTGCCCGAGACGCCGGTGTTCGCCCGGGGCTGCGATGTGCCACGAACACCACCGAGGAACTCCACCGGGCCTCCAAGGAACAACACCATGAACTCCATACAGTCTATAGGTATTAAGGCTGTATTTTAGACTGTCGATACTTGTAACGCCCGGGAGGCATCATCCGTTCATAAAAAGTCAGCAATGGTCGCTTTTTCACTAGTGGGTTTACAAGCTTACGCGTTCTATGACTAAAGATGTGCATCCTTTTCTTGGCGAATGAAGCTATCTACTACCTCATCAAAATATAAATGTAGGATATAAGTAGTAGTAGTACTGTTTTTACACAAAAATTATTAACCTAAGTAAAATTTTTGCTAAATGACTGAACCAAATGAAAAGTTAAAAATATCATGGTACAATAATATACTTCACCTGGTATTATCTTCCGAGAAGCAGTGGTCACGTGAGTGGACACGTACTACGTCATATCCGTCAACCGAAGATTTCCAAACTTTTAAATCGGGGTAATTTTAAAATATTTGCTCGTATATATTAACTAGGCGTACTTTTTCGAATCAAATCGGAGAAATGCTGGAAAAGGGCCGGATCTTAAGTACCCGAAACCGACGTGCATGCATGACTCGATGTATGAATGTGGAAGAAGCGAAAGAGATTTGTCAGGATCGTAGCAGGTGGAAAGAAGTGGTCTCTGCCTACCCCTCTGGGAAACAGGCGTGATTTAATGTACCTATGTGTATGTATATATTAACTTAAGACTATCAATGTATATAAATAGGTTTTACGTTTTGACCACAGACTGTTCTCTATAAAAAAATACCTATAGACGTGTTGCTGCATTTTGACGTAGGTACGGGTATAAGTTCCACCATTAATATGCTGTGTGTGACCACCGGCACTTAAATGTTGAACGGTTATATATTTGTGTTTCGTTACGGAAAATATACGACTATACTCATAACAAAATAAAAAATAAGTTATAAATATTAGGGCTAGGGATTATGAGAACTTGAATACTGACTGAGCACTTTTTTATTAGGCACTTCCTCTCATTTAGGTACAACAGGACATAAAATACTACTCACCATAATAATTATTAAACCGTGGTTTTAGGCCCGCAATATCGCAACCACTCCTCGGTAAGCGATTCTTTTGGTGGAAAAGTATAGAAACCGACTGTGACCCTTTTTGATCTTACAGCTTTTAATAGAGCATTTAACCATTTATTTTACAAAAAAAAGTCATCGACAACTTTTACTGCGACAGTTTGAAAATCATTGGCGTGTCATTAGAGTAATGATACCGAGCGAGAGCGGAATATGATATTCCCATAGGTTCGAATAGTATGACGAGAAACATCAAGTTGACAAATTTGTAACCGGCCAGTTTGGTCTGTTGAATCCGGTGATGTATGTAGTATCAGGTTGTAATTCCACATTGTAATGTAACCTTTATGTTTAAAAAAAAACCCTGTTAGTTAATTTCATGCATAAATGTATATATAATATTAAAATAAAACATTAAATGAAAGTAAATATGTAAATTATGCTCGTGACTTATATTATTCGTGATATATATATTTTGAAATAAAATCGAACACTAACCTAAAATCATTTTTTTTCCTTATTCTTGGGTAGTGGTTAATCAAGTGGCAACTTTGTGATGACGTAGAAAGTGTCCCTTTTGGGAAGAGAAGACCTCGTTTTATTAGACCATGAAAAATATAAATGTGCTAAAGATTGGTTTGCCAAATAAAATTAGGTACTGCGATAAGTTAGTTGGGAAATGACTCTGGTCGTTCCCTCATGACTGAGGATCGTGGTGATCAGCAGACGATCAACACTTGAAGAGTATGATTCGCTTCCATCGGTTTCTGGTTATTGCGTCCCTTACAATCGCGATAAACTTAGACGAAAACCAGTCCTTCGCTTGAACGGTCCACCGGGTAGGAAATCAGCCTTTAGTTCGCTTGCCATCAGTGTTGCCAACAACGATCAACTTTTCCAGCCTCTCATCTCCTCTTCGCACTATGTAGCCAAAATACGAAAGGGTTCGTTGATGGCGTATCGTGGACAAACGGGTATTAATTTTAGGAATGACATTAGACGAAAAATATTTCACCGACACGGAAATACTCCTTTTTAATCTCCCTTAGTTCATTGCTACAAAAATATTACGTTTTTCTTCGTACTATTTCGAATCAAATCGGAGAAACCGATGTGCGTGCATGACTCGATGTATGAATGTGGAAGAAGCGAAAGACATTTGTAAGGATCGTAGCGGGTGGCATTTTTTAATAAAATCCAGGGTTCCAATATTAAGAAAGCGAAGACTGCTAAAAATAGGTCTCCCACAAAACTCTCCACAAGGGCTGGACCTACGCTAATTAACCTAACGCAATATTAACCCGTAAATAGCTATTTCGTATTAACACGCACACACAATTGCCGACAAAATCAATCATTTGACAAATTTGTCATCCAGTACTGCATAATTTGTATTAATCTATCAAACAGGGAGCAGCGCTACGCTAGGCGGCTACGGACGCGGTTCTGTGATGGGCCCCGCGAGTGTCAGCACTGGCGCCGACCTGCTGCGCCTGGGCGGCCCGCCGCGCGGCTGGTACCCTCGGCAGCGCCACCGGTGAGTGTACACACAGTTCTGTCAGAGAGCAGCGCTCTTGAAGCGCGCGCAGTAATGACCCGCGGGCGAGAGCACCAGTGCCTGTTACGCTTGGGCGGCTAGTGGCAGCAGCGCCGCCGGTCGGTGCACACACCGCTCTGCCGTCAGGGAACAAAGATGTAGGGCACAGTCAGTATTTCTCAGGGCCCGTGGCTGCTTTTGCTCGCGCCCGTAGTACTGTCCAGTGGACCATTTGCTATAGATCTGACCTTGCTTTAAGTTAAGACTTCTGTTGTGTAGAAATTTTAATGAAGTTCCTTTTCATTGGTATGGAAGTATGAAGCAAAGCCTTTCGTAGATTTTGGTAGTATCATGAATCATGATCAAAAAGTAGGAACGTCGTTATAATTCCTACAGCTGAGTTACACAAAACTTGTGGTTATTAAACAATATAATTGACATTGAACGGCGTGATTTTAGACATAATGTGAAAAAAATTAGCCTGTTTAGAGTTAAGGTAAATTTTAAAATTCAAACAAAACTACGTATATTGACAACAATTTGTACGTTTTACCTGTTTTTTTAATTATATTGACAAAAACGGGTTTCTTTTCTTTTAAGGTTATTCGAGGCCATCGATTTTCATACAAATAAAACTGAAAAATGCAAACCCATTTTTAATAAAAAAAAGAAAACTAAAACCAAAAATGCAATGCCTTGCTACGATGTCCAATTCAGTTGAATTTTATGCCATTGTGTAGCCTAATATAGGTAATATAATACTCATTTTCGAGTCATACATATAACATACACTATCGATCAATTAATTATCATTGGAAAGTCCCTAGGAAAATTATATTCGTGCTACTAAAAGTTCCATGTCTGGTCATGCATGATTCTTTTCGGAAAACTGAATGAGTTTAGGACAAACAATTATAAAATCCATTTTTAGTAATACCGACGCAACCGACCCGATACGTATTTCCTTAATATAATTGTTATGTTGTACTAATTGCGTTAGCTTTACATAGAGTTAACCTAAAACTGACAGTAGAATGGCGCTAAACGGATTAACTCCATAATCATATTTACAATCACTGCAACAAACTAACCCAAGTCTGCTTGCCGGCAGGCCGGCTTCAATCGAGCACCTGGACAGACTAACTGCCTCCTCGAAGGCGTCGGCGGAGCACCCCCCGTGGGACGGCACGGGCGCGCGCAAGCCGCTCACGCTGCCCCCCAATCTGACGCCCAAATTCTTCCAGAAGTCACCGCGAGAGGCACTGCGTAGGGTCACCAGCTTACTAATACGAAAAGGTAAGTCTTACATTAATGGGTATATCGGTAGGTGTAATCAACACAAAAGGAATTAATTAATTCTTTTTGATTCGCTGTTTTAATATCGCTTTTTAAAAACAAATTTATTTCAGTGGTTATCCTTAGAGAATATCAGAATTACGTATTAATTGCCTAAATGAAATCTGAAATAAATAGGCATGCATATACTTTTCTCTTCAGCTACTCCTTTTCTTTCTTTTTCTTTAGTTATCTAGTAGTATAACTAATGTACCTATAAATATAACTTTCCGTTGAAATATGTTTTCCTCTTAATACAGTGCAATGTTTCACTATTAAGTATATTAAAATTAAACGCCACGTAACTAAACAAGGATAGCTCCTTATTTATATTTTGTATCGCGGTTGACCGCTCGATAGCGCTGTCATCCACACATACAGGGTAATATTAAAGCATAGCTCCTCGGCTGTCGGCCTTATAAGTAGGTGCACACTTTAGTATCTTGTCGCTTTACCGACTTTTATAGATTAGAGCAGAGTTCAAACATGACGTTAAAGTGACAAAGCATTAAAGTATGCGGCTACTTATACGGCCGACCATACGGTACCTGTCCGGTATGGTGTCCTGTACGTAGGTACCTACGTAAAGTAATGGAAACTGAAAGACGTACTTTTGCCGCTCTTGTCACAATGTGCTTGCATAAAAAGGTACGTCTTTCAGTTTCCCTTACTGTATATGGTTGATCCAGTTACGAAATTATTTTCTAATTTCTCGCTAGGTATTACTACCTGTAATGAATTTGTAGTAAGGTAACTTTTGTCGCGATAATGTTCACGTAGAATTCATTTTCTGATAGATACACATTCCTACTCTCCATTAAAGGTTGAACACGCCAAAACTTGGGCATGTAAAATCGGCAAAAAATTGAGTTATAAAATTTTTTTAGACGCCTATTTGATCACGAGGAGCTGTCCTATAATATGACCATAGATTTTTATTCTAATATTTATTCGTTGTCAAAATGTTCAGCAAATAACATCAACAACGCGAACGCATTTTGCACGAATATGTAGAAAATTCAATGCTAAGCTACAGAGATATCGCGAAAAGACTGAAATGTCCTCAATCTACGATTTTTCGCGTATTAAAAAGGTTTCGTGAACGCTTAACAATAAATCTAAAGCTAGGGAGTGGTGGGTTGCAGGGAGTCAAGAATAAAAAAAAAGGACGAGAGTGTTGTAAGGATTTTTGCCACAATTCATAACATTTCATCTCGTGATGTTGCCAAAAAAGTTAAAATGTCTCAGTCCTATGTTCAAAAAGTAAAACGTAACAAAGCCCAGGCCACACCAGATCGAAACTCGAAACAGAACTTATCCGCAAAGAAACAGTCGCGAAAACTTTATAACAATTTCATTACGAAATTTGAATGCGTGGTCATGGACGACGAAACATAATATATAAAAGCCGACTTTAAACAAAGTCCTGGGCAGGAGTTCTATACCAACGAAGTCGAACAGACGCTCCTGTAGAATGTAAATCAAAAAAACGGTCTAAATTCCCAAAAAAAATCCTCCTTTGGCAGGCAATATGTAGCTGCGGAAAAAGAAGTCGCTGGTTTTTTACCACCGGGACAATAAACGGAGATTTTTATCAAAAAGAGTATTTACAGAAACGTTTGCTGTTTTTCACAAGGATAAGCACGACTCATCACCGCTGTTTTGGCCAGATTTAGCCAGTTGCCATTACGCAAAACCAGTGATGGGAAGGTACGACGCAAACGGGATCGTGATGGTACCCAAAGTATGCAACCCGCCAAATAGTCCAGAACTCCGGCCTGTTGAAGAGTACTGGAGTATTATGAAGGAAATATTAAAAAATAAATGCGGAGAAGTAAAATCAGTCTCTGAGCTACAAAAAATATGGACATGGGCGTCGAAACGGTGTCCTAATGAGGTGGTGCAAAGTCTTATAAGCCATGTGCGTAGGAAAGTTAGAAGTATGGCTTACTGTGTAGACAATAACTAAAGTAGGAAATATTATTTTAAACTTCATTAAATTTGTCATTAAATGTGGAAAATACAATGTCGTTATTTATCGTCAAAATTATTTAATATTAATTTTTGTGTGCCCCATTTTTGGCGTGTTCAACCTTTACTTTAGGGGTTGAGCTTCTTTACTAGCGGGATGTGCGTTGCAAATGAAACCATACCTACCCTACCTTTTAATGAAGGTTGTGCGTGCATTGATATGCCAGTAATTTTCTTTGTATACCTACATTAATTGACAGTCAAACGATTGAGCATTTAGACCCATTTCATGCTTTAAAGACATTACTTAAGTAGATAGTACGTTAACTGCCAAGTATGTTAATGGACAGTCTGATGGTTATTACACAATGTTATCTTCCCTTCATTTTAGAATAGTACCTACTGGATAAGGGGTTTCGGCCGACCACGGTATGAAGGACAATATTATTAGGGTTTCGTTTAAAATGTTAAAAGTCGCTTTTGCATTCAAACATGGAACCCTTATTATAGTTTCGCCATGCCTAAAAATCTTACTTAGCCGGTTAAGAGATAAATTATTGTAAAGGGTTTGTGAACAAGATGAACCTAATTTCGGAACACTCTAACGATATCTAAGGCTTATTAAAACAAAATTGTTTACTAGGTACGTATATCTTGGCTACGGCCAGCTAGCCATTCAAGCTATCGGTCTGAGACATTTGAAATACTTAGGCGAAGAAGAAAGACAGCGGCTCAGCGGAAATCCAGATGCCGCTTCCGACTCCATCATCCAGCTCATCGCTTATAGACACCATTCTCCTGGGTTTATATGTGTATTTCAAATTACAGCCCATCCAATAAAAGGGTAGAGGTTCAAAATTGACCTGCAAAATCTAAAGCGGAATTACACGAACGAAGCAATTAAGTAAGTAAATAAAAGCCTGTTAATAAAAAAATCTCGGTGTCGAGTTTAAAGTTTAAATGGCTAGCCAGCGAGATCCATTGGAGGATTTCTGTACGTCAAAATTTGTTGAAAACAAAATTCCGATTTAGATAAAACAGGATGAATAATAAAAAAAATTACATTTGTAACGAATAACATTAATAGGCTTTTATAAGTAGGTAAGTATAGGAGTGTATATTGGAATGACATAAGTCATTAACATCGAGCTATTTACCGCCAGGCGTTTGGTCATGCCTCAAATATGTTTGCCCTTTGATTTTATTTGGTAACTGCTACGAATCGAAGGCACAGGACAGGCCATTCGGAGAATGGTGGTGGGTAACTCCGATAGACACTCGGAAACGAAATCTGTAGTTAGCTAGGCGGCCATCTTTTTTTTTGTCCGAAGGGGTATTCTTCCCAAGATACCCGGTTTCATTAATAAGGAATAACCGGGTTATGTGGGATTAGCCCACTAAAACCGTGTCGGTGGTCTACTATGGCTAATTAAGAGTAGGTAGCTCTGTGGCCTTTAAATGTGCACCGTCGCACTTTGCCACATCTTATCACCGACACCTTAAGTCCACTTGCATTTCAGCGGCGAGGGACCACCCTGTAGAAGAAACAATCCTATATTCAGATTATAGGAAACAATATCATAACTACTCGTACACTGATACAGGACCCGAAAGGTACTTGGGATGATTTTTCCAGTCCCCAGATAAAATTAACCGTCAGTTAAAGTTATTTATTGCTCATACTCGTACTCGTATTCATTCAAGTTTATTTTTACCTAAAAAAAATCAGTTTTTACTCAAAATTCTCTGTCGTAATGTCTTATAAACAAACAGATAAAATTAATGATTCACCACAGTTTTTCTCGAAAATATCAATTTAATTACTTTACTGTTCTACCAAGAATCGAGGAGTCACCCGCGCGCCTTCCCCGTCATATTGCCTATCAATGGAATGCATGCTGCGTATGTTAGATTATGTTCTTTGTTGAAATTATCGACGCGACGCTAGAACGATGTGTAATGTTAGTTAACCCGTGTTGTGGGTTTGTATTATGTTATGTTACGGGCCTGTATCTCTATTCCACAATGTGCATATACATTGCCCATCTTGCTTTTAAATCGGAATCATATTGTTATCGTTACGTTACAGTACTCGTACGAAATAGAAGCAAGCTAAAAAAAATTGCTTAAACAAATTGGAATAAAGCCTCAGTTGCGGTTTTTAGAGACAACCGATACCTATTTTCAGTCTCCCTGTACAATAAGGTAACAATCAGTCTTGTCCGTTGGAACGGACAGAAAGGTGTGGCTGGCGTATTATTATCTCATGATGTCAAACAACCGGTATTTTGACGATGCGTCCAGTTTCGACGTACGTGTTTGTCTACATGCGAACTTACACAGCAACATACTTCAATATTAAAGTACTAGCTTCTGCCCGCGACTTCGTCCGCGTAGATTTTGATTATCGTTACTCCATAGGGAACTTTCAAATTTTCCCTGATGATAAGTAGCCTATGTGCTAATCCAGAAGCTTTCTCCATACATTAGCGCTCCATATATTAGTATTTGCCATACATAGGCGAAAAAAAATAATGTTTTCCAAGTCCTCAAAAATACGCATTTGTGTAGAAAAGGTAGTTGCTATCAAAATCGCCCCGTAAATTAAAGTACACCCCCGGTTTACGTACTCATATTTAATAAATAACACTTTTAAGTGCATTGGACCTGTGGCCTATCTCATAAACGTTACAATCTGACTAATTTGTATAAATATGACCAAATCGTTGAAATTCCGTTTAATAAGGGTACAGAATTGTAAAAATAACACAGCTAAAAAGTTTATTTGTAAATTGTAACTATAAATTGCAAATTGTGACTTTTATTGAATAGGGCCCCGCTGCTGGGCGTACCTACTTTTGGTACCAAATAAAATCTAATCTTGTCTAATCTAATAATCTTATATGATCTCGTATGCAATATTATATACAGGGTGACTTCATACTGGTTATACAAAATCAATGTTTTATACACAAACCCCTCTCCTAAATCTCATGCTGCTAGTCGAATTAAAATATTTTTTTTCTAAGTTCTGTGTTATCCCAATTTTTTTGTCTTATTGCGGTTACCCTGCCATTATGTTTAATTTAGATTAATAACATCGAGTGACAGGTATGACCGTTAGGTATTAAATATAAGGTACACCACACTTTAGGACTCTAATTATTAGATTTATTAGAAAATTAACGATAATTAAAAAAGGCTAATTTATACAACTACGTTAATGTAATAACGCACGGTTTTGTATTACCAATTTCAAGTCACCCCGTATATTATAGTATAGATTATAACATAATGTGCATTAGACTACTCGTAATAGGTAGGTAATGGTCTGTTTTTATGACTGAAATGGCATACTAAAAAATTGACCTAATATTTCAACAAAACTGTTTTAAAACAGCGGTCATTACGTCATCCTTACTCGGAATTAATTTACCTAGCGCATATATGTGGTAATTTTGCTGCCAAGCCCAATAATGAACAAAACGCGGCGCCAATAAGGTAATGGTTACTAATTATTACTGTTTTCCTGTCCTCCTCTGTGGTTATCTTTCCTCATTTGTATAAATATGAACCACAATTAACATAATTTTACGAATACCAAAAGCAATTAGAATGCCAATTAGTTTGCTATAGTTCGTTGACTGAAATCAGGAATACCTGAATTCAAAGTCTAGAAAGCTAAAATACTTCTAATTTAAGTGTCTGCTAATGTGACTGCCAAAAAACTGTTCAGTTCAGCTTAGCCATTAAAACATTTTAATTAGTGCAGTAATTAGACAGTAACGGTTCTGTGGCGTATGCCCGCAGGCCACCTACTTATGAATTAAAGATGATTGGATTAGGATGCTGCTGGGTAGATACTGCGGATACTTATTCTTAGTTTTTAATCACCTCTTACGTTAATTAGCCACCCGGGAACTAAAACACTTAAAATTTTACCACACTTAAATGCCTCAATACGACATGGCATGTCGTATTGAGTTGAGGCATTGTCGGCGAGGTGAGGCAGGACGAGGCGGTGGCGCGGGCGAGAATTTCAATTTTTATTTAAAAACCATTTCCACCGAAGATATGCGAGGAGGGAAAAAAATAAGAAAAGCCGCTCTTCTTCGTTGATTGCTGATATATTTATGTCATCTAAATAAATGGCAAGTTTCTTCTCCAGTTTACCGAGTGCGAGGCGTATCAAGCTCGAAAACAGCCGGGCCGCGCTGGCTAGCCTAAATGGCATTTTTAGGAATTCGTACTGACCGGCACGCGTGACGAATGTTTTCTTCGGGATTTAAGGCCCAGCCACACCGCTTGCGTGACGTGCACGTGCACGTGCGCGTTCGCTCTCCACTGCGTTGTATAGTGACGAGTCGTAATGAGAATTCATACTATACAACGCAGTGGAAAGCGAACGCGCACGTGCACGTGCACGTCACGCAAGCGGTGTGGCTGGGCCTTTACCGTCTTCCGACATTTGCACATGGTAGTAACCTTGGGCTTAATCCAAGGACTTGAAATATAATTTGGCCAAATATTTATTTCAATACAAATTTAAATTCTCGGTTCGCCTCATCTCGCCGGTAGAACAGCACCTTTTTAGTTTAAAACGTTGATAACAACTTCCTTGTCAGTTTTGAATGTATATAATCCTAATAATATGAAATGAATTCTAATATCAACTCGCAAAAGTTTTCAAAGATATTAGATGCATGAACATCTGAATAAATTTGAATGACACTTATAGCACACAGATCCCATGATTAGCGCTTGGGGTACTTTTTGTCCCAGAAATATTGATAGTTCCCAAAGGGAAAACGATAAACGGTTAAGGCTAGGAAACTTAATAATTCTGAAAAAAACATTTACCTATTCGAATCACTGAAGATGACCCCTTTTTATTATTAGTATTCAGCGGGGTATCATCACAAAGTTGATCTGAAAGTGATTCGGATCAGTAATGTTTTCGTCTGTTTCAAAAAATATAAATGTAGATTTAGGATTAAGTTTAGTTTAGCAGTTTAGCTGTGTCAAAATTTATGGAATTGACACTTAAATCCAGATTTAAGACTTAAACTTGATTTAACTTTTTTCTGCAAGTGCCCCTTAAATAATAAACAAATATCGGGGACAATCTCACACAAATAACTTTCTTTTTTGAATAGCCGAAATATTTTTAGTCGAAAGTAACATTTATCAAGAAGGTTTTCCAGCTGCAGCAGTTTACATTTTGTTGTACTCACAAATCAAACCTAACCTAGCCGATGGAAATAAAACAAAAGAATACGAGAGCTGGAAAATTATACAGAAAAATATAATCGGCCAAACGGCAGGCTGCCGGTATATGCATATACTCGTATTAAATATATTTCAGTTGACTTCTGTAGAATTCGTTGGTAGAGACACCGAACCGAAACCAATTTGTTTATCTTTACGAACGCGAACTACTTATTTTCAAGTTTTTAGTTCATCACAAACTGTGTATCGGTCATTATTTATCTTGCTTGTGCCGTACTGAGTCCCGCCCACGGGCAGTGGACAGATAAGTTAAATAACCTCTAGAGTACTAAAAAGCAGAATTTTACCTCGTTCTTCACGTATTTATATAAAGGCATTCTATATTTGTTGATTTAAATGGTTATCTCGTATTCAACCTGCCATCTAATAATAATCCTTTGTAAGTTAAGTTTTAAATCAACACCTTTAGTACACTCCGTCGAAGACAGATGGCGCTATCTGTTGTAATAAGAGTAAACTTCGTAGTTTAGTCATAAAATAATCAATGAAGTCATCGAGATAGTTAGGTATGTTATCTTCGTTCGTATCTATTCGACAACACCTGCCTAGGTTTTTTTGTCCATTTTCGCAACAAAAGAGCAACTATGATATAATTTCCCTGTTATAGTTGGTGTTAATGGGTATCGGCGACATGAGGCTAACTATCATGTGGGTTTACTTGCATCATACAACCCGGTTGACGTACATTGCTTAAAACCTAACTGACCTTTCTAGAACATAAATCTGGTAATTTATTGGAATGTGATCAAGAAATCATCAAGAAATGCAATGTTAACCCAAACCAAAAATTGATTGATATGTGACGTCATACATTGGCCTAGTCAATATTAATCAAGATTATTTGAAGATGTCAAAATAACAATCATTTTTAACACGCCTTGTTTTACCTAATGTATGTAAGGTATTGTATAATTATTTTAATTAAAACGTAAAATAACTTCAATCTGAATTACACTTTCAGTTCAATGAAGTTTAGAATAATTACAGCAGCTAATAGGAACCTAAAGTAACTTGATGAATGGGCACGGTGGCACTCGCACTACCGCGACAGCGGTCGCCAGTAAGACAGTAACTGTTAGATTCTTGTTATTATTCCAATGTAAATAAACCGGCCCAGCCAAACCGTAACAATAAGGCGTTAACAATCGCTTGCGAGGACCTAAAAAGTTCAGCTGCACAATAGAGAATAGCATACAATGGCGATTCAGTTACCTGCGACATCAATAATTATGTGCATAATAGAATGGCGGCGGTGCAGTGATTCACCGGCGTCGCCCGCCCCGTCGCCACGAGGTTCGAATCCTCGTGACTCACCCGGCCCGTGGTGGAGGATCGAGCCATGCCTATCTCGCAAATCAGTCGTGATGATAAATCAGTCCGCAATCATATAGCCACAACATTCTCTGACTCTTGACTTATATGATTACGCGAGTCATCGCTTCGACCTTTGCGCGTCATTTAAAACAACAACGCTAACCGATTTGACCGGATTCACGATAACCCACACTGAAGCTCGGATTGAAGGCAAATAATGAAACGTTAGAAAGTATCTCTCTGAACTGTTCTCTATAAAGAATGAGCTGGTAGAACCGGTCGCTGCCAAAGATGGCAACCGGTCGGCTAGGAGGCCAAGAGCGCTCGCTCGCACCCGTCGGCGTTGCGCTTGCGCCCTACATATGAGCGGCTATTAACTTTATAGTCATAGCAGTTACCCGCGACTTTGTCCGCGTAAAAGTCGTTTATCACTATTCCTTCGGGAACTGTTCAATGTTCCGCAATAAAAAGTACCCTATAAACTTTCTCTGTACAAAATTTCAAGTCGATTGGTTGCAGCGATGTGACGTGAAAATGGTAACAAACAAACCAACAGAAATACTTTTGCATTTATAATTTTGAGTATAGATGTATGAATAACAAGAAAAATAAATAGTATATACCTATATACTCTACGATATATATATATATTTTTTTGTGCCTAGCTTTAGGGTAATTTTTGGAATTTTATGTTGTAGGTTGAATAACCGGCAGGTTGATAAATATTTGTCACAGTTTTTTGTTCCCGCCCTATAGTTGTGTTTTGTAATATTTTCAGCGCCAAAGCAAATTCTTCGGAACGTTGCCAGTTACTCCGGATTATTTTTAGAATGCTTTTTTCGTAGGTATTTTGAAAGTTGTAACAGTTTGCAGGTTGTTATAAATTATCCACTCGTTTGCCTTTACGATCTGTGATAAAGTATGCACCATCGGCGATTACGCCTAATCATAGGTATTATTAGAAAGTCATAATGCAAGCGAGCTCGCTTCATCGCCGTAGTGAGGTTATATCGAAACGACGTTGATAACATAATCTGGTACCTGCTATCACCGTATCAGTATTGATAGCGTATTTTAATCAACAAACTTTACATCTTAATCATCGTTATCTTGACCAGTTAAGTACATTTTTTGTCGATTAAGGAGCGGCGAAAAACATAAACCGTTAGGGTCCTTTTTCGACAGTACTTGGACCCCTCCTAGTTTAGACGATTCCCTGGTAACATTGTCATTCTCCTCTGCTCGCGACACCGAACCCGCGACGTGCATGCAAATGGGAGGACATCCGTCTTCGACCAAATCTATGTATGCCTACATCCGGTGTGTACGATGACATTGCTATAGACCTATTTGAACAGCTTATTTTTTACATCTTCTGTTCAAATAGTAAAATATAAACTTGTGTCTGTCGCTTAAAAATGTTAAACATTATTCCTGCATTTATTTGTTACGAGCAGGTACATCTTACTGTATTTAAAGATGACTTCATGATACTGTTATTTTAAGAAGCAACTAGGTACCAGGGTTCTATAAACTTTTAATTCTTAGGCCTAAACAATACGACAAGTATAAAATATCGCAAGCCGTGAGCTCTACAGTTGTCAACGAATTACAAAGTTAAATTGTTCAAGTAAAACTACCACTCCCCTTTGTTTATTAGCTCTGCTTCATAAAGTATGAAGTCAAGCAACATTATCATAAATTTTACGATTTTAAATTTACTTTACTAATGTAAATACGTTTAATATGACTTCAATAAGTATATTAACTACAAGTCATTCTCTAAAAAGGGTTTGGTTAGAGTTACATTCTAAACGTTCGAGACGAATGACCTAAAAAACTACCATAAACCTTTTATAGACATGAATGCGTCGACTATCGACCGCGGTCCGGACCATATGGCCGCGATGTACAGTTGTTTATAATGGCGGGTCCACACCCCGCGCAGACCTCAGTCTGCGGAGGTTCATATATTTGTATTCCTGCAGACTTGATTCGAATTCGAGAAAATTAAATGTAGTTTCAAATGTACCAGTGTTGTATTATACCAAAAAGTAGATTCAGTCTGGTATAGGTATTATTTATGCCTGAATTTTTACACTTTGTAAATGCATTCAGACGGCAAATCAACTTTAACCGCCACGTGGTTTCCAGATAAAGAACATGTCCTGTATGACCGCGTGGTTTCAACATAACAATTTTTATCTTAACATTAGGATTAACTTTTCTACTTGCACATGCAGCCTCTTTTTTGCTTTGGTTTTTGACAACATACCTACTTCTATTTTGCATGTGCAAAAATGAGCAGATGCTTGACGATTTACTTTCAAAACGAATTTAAACACCTGTCCCATTATCATCGTTTTCGTCGTCCCACAATGCACATTATTGCCTTTAATTATTGTTAAGTGAAGCGATTAGTCTTCCACGTAATCTTATTTAGCTTAGCTTAGCTTAGTGCAAATATGCGTGCCACATCAAGTACCTACTTAACTTACTATATACCTACAACGCCTGCCCGTGGGATCCTGCGGTGTATTCTATAACGCGACAAAAGCGAGTTTATTGAAGATCTGTACTAGTTTGTACCAGGGAAACTTGATCCCAGGTATATTATTATTTTTTGCAACTGCAGAGTTTCTCAACATATCCTACAATATGTCCTATCTTGATTCCTGAATGCGTATGCGTATCCAACGCGATGCTATTCCTGCCAAATATGCTGGCTTACCCGTTTTAACACAAAGCTACTGTGGTCAAGTCAGACTGTGGTAAAGTAGGGTTTGTCGACAAACAAGCTTTTGTTAAGATTGAGAATAACAGCGCAGAACAACACACGCGTGACGGCCTTGCCGTAATCCAATATGGTGGAGCACTAGAGCACTACACACTTTGGTCCGATTGGCTCTTTGTCACAAACTCGTTATTAGATATCGTATCTGAGAAAATACCAGCTAAATAGATAGTACTACACACGTCCTTAATAATCCGTACGTGTAAAAGAGTACCATAATATATGCTATCATATCGTATCTTAATGGGTAAAGTTAATTGTAAGTCCATGCGACCTTATTAGTTATATGGTATTATTACTTTTGTTGCTTTACAATGTCACCCCAGAGGTTATTTTTAAACTCTTTAACAGCCTAACTGCAGCCATACCGGTGAACAGGAAAAAGTTTAGTTAGTAACTTTATCCTGTGTACGAATATTATGTATGAGGAAAGGAGCAGTCCTAGCCAGTGTGATCGTTTATAAATAGCTATCATATCATAAGAAATAGAAGAATACCTACATGATTTTTATGGACTGAATGGGATAAGAGAATTCTTAACGGGTTTTAACGAAAGTTAACGAGTAGATAACGGTGAAAGATGTGTCGATATCCGGTTGAATACATATGAAACCTCGTCGTAATATGTAGATATAACAACTCATAATTTATGAAGAAGATAACTCATGATTTCTTTTCACCTCTTCAACCTTCACAACTCCCCACTGCTTATTGAAAATAAGCAACCTGAAGATAAATAATGTAAGTAACAAAACCAAGCTATCCCTGCCTATGTGGGGAATAAGGCCATTCTTTACGAAAGGATAGCAACCATCTGAATCCAACAACATTTCATAAAATTAAAACACTCAAAATCTGGAATATATATTTGCTTCAGCATACCAAAACCCACGGAAAATGCATGCCACCGCCTTTAATATATAAATATAAAGATAAAATAAATTTATTCAGTAAGTAAGCCGCACGGGCACTTTTATGTCAAGAATCTACCAGCGCTTCCCAAGAGGAGACCACTGCTGAGAAGAAACGCCGCAAGAAAGTCAGCAGTCAGTAATTTTTTTTAAATATTTCTTATAACAATGGTACTACTTACCTAGTCTAGCATTATATAAACCTAAAAATATTAAATTAAATATATAAAATAATGTAGTTCAGCAGGAAAACATGCCAAGAATCTTACGGGAGACATAGAGAGAAAAAAAACACATACCGTAAAATGGGGTTAGTTTGATTAATTTTTAAAATAAATCTTCTGTATCTCCCGCATTTAATCGTAAAATAAATTATTAAAAATATCGTATTGGCGACTACTCATTTGGAGTAACTTGAAGCAACTAGAGGCAGACTACGGCAGACGGCTTAGCAGGAAAAAATAATTACGCAGCTTAAAATCTCGATTCTTAAAATGGGGCTACTTTGATTATCCCTGTGTTTAAATCATAATATCAAAGTCACCCCTGAAACATGTCAAAAAAGTGTGGTTTTTTGTTTTGAGGGTTTTAACTCCAATTTGTCTGAGAATACTTAAACTACTAATATTTTGTGCTCGCATATGAAACATATGAAAGTAATGTCGCGAAAGAGCTAAATAAAAACTCAGACATTGCACTAAATCGATGATTCAAAAAATTATCAAAGTCACCTCGCGTTTCCAAAGTCACCCCATTTCACGGTACTTATGTGTATACCTATAAGATGGTGCATGGCGACCACATAAAAGTTTCCATATGTTTTCCTACATCAACCGTGTCCCCTAGACAAGATAACGCTTTTGTATTTGAACAAATTTGTCTGTTAGTAAGTGCTGGAAAGGGTAACTTTAAAACTACGTCAGATAATTTATTATAGAAATGAATGCATTGACCAACATATGATTTATATACTTTACGGACGCGGAATTTTCGAATAGCGATTTTATTTTTATTTCTGGTATTTAAATTATGTATATCAGATTTTTTGGTGAAACAATCTAAATTCTTAATAACATAAATAATATTCTCATAAATAAATTGAGACGCTACGGTCAAGATATTACACACACACATAATCTCACGCCTTCGTTCCCAGAGTGGGGTAGGCAGAGCTACAGAATTACAAACATCTCTAAAAACTTGTTGATAATTCTATAACCACAATTTGCACAATTAGGCTAAGATGTTTACTAGCGTATTAGTGACAAATTGCAAGCCCATCGCCTAACAGTACTACAAGCCTTTATTAATATGTAGTATGTCAAGATATTCATTTCTTTAAAAAGTTCTCTTAAAGAGTCACGGGAGTTTAAGTTGTAAATATAACGAATGGCCCTTTTTGTAACACAAATATAGTTTGTATGTCAGCTGCCTTACCCCTAGCTGTGGTAAAACTATATATATCACCTAAATAGCTACGGTAAATACAACTAAATAAGTTCCGAAGCAAGCCTTCCGCATTTGTTTCAATAAAGAAAGACCATATACATTTAAAAATGTTCCTATGCACACCCCAATGGTCACTAGGTTATTTCCCTATAGATATGTACCCTTGAGCGGGGTCCACCAAACCTGCGCCATAAACCACCTTCTAAGAACACATAATCGCGGCCGATGAAGAGGTGTCTTCCTCCTCGCCCTTCTTATATCTGAAGACGTAGATACTAGTCAACTAGTCATGACTCACAAGTAACTCAAGCGCAATAGACAAGATATTAAAATACATTTTGTCCTAAAAGTTATTCAACGTTAGTGTCTTTTATAGCCACACCACACACAATACATACAATCCACATGTGGATTCATATTACCCCGTTTTATTTCATAGGTTTTTATTGTTTTTATACTAAAGACACTACAGACCGAGGACGTATGTACTTCATCATTCGAATAAAACGCCCCTCGTCGCAAAAGAAACACTTGCAATTGCGTCAGCTCTAATTATAAAGCCTGATAGCTTTATAGCTATATTTATTACCGTCCTGTAACATAACAATAATATTTATGAAGCATTTACTTATTTACTTTGTGCCGTCACGAGTTGGGATTGTTGAACTGGGAATTCAGTTTATTAATTAAGTAGGTATGTAGGTAGTATTGATTTTCCTGTCAGTTGTATTGCATGTTGACAATGCGCACCAGTATGTATGTATTTAAAAAAATCTGGTTATTACTACATTAATTTTAAAAGTTTCTAATGTCTGAGGGGCTTGGGCAGATTGCCATGCTTGTCGAAGTACTGGGTATGGACTTTACCACATCGTAGATATTTTTGAAGTTATGTGTTGTACCTACTTAAGTAGCTAGTCGTTTGTTGGTCGTATGTTAATGCATGGCGAAGGCATGGCGCGACGGTTGGTCGGCATGGTCGGGATTTGAGGCCGTCGGAGTCAACGCCACGGCCAAGGTCGGCGCGTTCGCCTCGAGTCGTCCAACAATTCGCAACCGTAGTTTCGATGCAATCGAATCAAACTTACGATATTATTTACAGTTCGATAGTGCAATGTAAAATGGCCGCCGAGATACGAGGCGAACGTAATCGCTTTAGACACAGATAACCACGATATTTATTTATGGTGAGTTGGTACTGAACTGGATTTATTCACTGGAAATTAATACTTCGATAATAAGTTTATACAAAACATGTAAAACAGGCTGTATTTTACTGTGGGAAGAGGTAGGTAGTAAGTAGGTAAATCTGTGATTGGGTAATCCGCTGCGACTGAGACATCGGCGCGCGCGCAGGGTGAACGTTCGTCGAACCGGTCGGGCCGGCCACCGCGGCAAAAAGGATCCTCCCGGGAACATACCTATCTCCAGCCCGACCGATCCCTCACTATCAGTGGCCAGATATTTCCGGCTCAACGTTCAATTCTCGTTTAAAAACCAACGCCATCCAGTCGAGTTGTAGTACAAATTAAACCATAACAGGAAGGCAGGAAGTTACTGATATGTTGTCACTGCGCCGACTATGTGGGAGGATATCAACTTGTTTACCCTATTAGGATGGCACTTATTGCTTTTTGGGACATAAGTATGATATGACCAATATCTCCATGGTATCGCCCGTCTGTTCCCGGTAAAACATGGTTTAGTTAAAAAGTGTGAGTAGACTGGGCTCAGCACTAAAACATACTCGTAGTACGTAAGTAAATTGGCAAGATTTAATACTCTATTACGTGTAGTTTACCATGACGTATAAGATTTATCTTTGCAGGTGACACGTGTTTACGCTCGGACGTTACACTGTGCCAAAGCAATACGAGTACTTATATACTGTTTAGCAGTCGAATGTAGTTGTGGGGGTTTAAAGGGATGATAGATAGGGTCAGTCTGATATTTTTTGACAATACTTACCTACCATTATACACCGTGCCCGGGACGTACCCGAAGGATTTTAACCATCGATTCTAGACCCTATTTGGAAGCAATTGATTAAATTAATTTATGTTGTACGTTGATGATATTGCTACTTAAAACATGAATCTTTCTTAGTAAATAATGCTTTAGGTTAAGGTGACAGAGTTCAAATTAAATTAACTATGGAATTGTTTTTTAAATAATAAAAATCTCGGAAATTATGCATTATTGAACTACATGTTATACCACATTATATACTCCAAATAGGGTCTAGAATCGATGGTTAAAATCCTTCGGGTACGTCCCGGGCACGGTGTATATTTAACATAACATATAATACACCATTTAATGTCTCTTACATTTCCTTTGAAGGCATGTCAATGACGTTGTAATACTTGAATGCAGCAAACTATGATCTAACAGTATTGACCATTACACCCCGCCCCACCATTATCTCCGAGAGTTCTTTAAAATTTTAAATAAATACGTGTATCTGTTAGATAGATAAAAACCCCGATATAATGGCGATCCCTTCTTTCAGAGCTAATATTTCATAAACGGCTGAACCGATTTTCATGAAACCTAGCTAAGAACCACCGCTTGAAAACATGCTTTCAATTTTAAAAAAACGGCATTCAAATCGGTTCACCCGTTTAGGAGCTAAGATGTCAAAGAAAGATACCCAGGTCCCCTCTTTTTGCGTCGGGGGTTAAAATACTTGAGATTGTAGAAAAACCTATAAAAAATCTATTTCGTCGGTTCGCTTCGTTTCGGTTCCTTTCAATGTCCAGTATAAACTGAGATCCGACCCTACGTACGTAAGAGCATACTTAGTTAAATTATGCTTTTTCACTTTCTTAATTTAACGTAGGTACAGTCAAGGAATTTAATTTGTGACCCACCTTAGGTCCATAGTCAATCCGACATTATACAGCAATAAGGTTGAGTTTTCTATCAATTACAAATGACTTGGCATCTCTATTGACAATGACATCTTCAAGCAGATTTTCCTTGAAATTTGTAGCAAATTAACTTCCGTGACCGTACTTTGGAGCAACAACCATGCAACTCCATTTAGTATGATGCCTTAGTGGATTGAAAACTATGCCTATTGATCCTTACACACACAAGACTCTATTAATATGTTTACTTCGTAAATATCATTAGTTATTGAAAGCGATAAACATGTTGGTACGTTTTCCATAATAGATGAATGCGAATGCGCACACACCTGTGTGACGTATGCCTGTGTAGGTTTCTCAACTGTATTTTTATGAGTAGGTAGGCAAGTCATCATAACCACATTCGGATAATTCAACTGAAGACTGCTGACGTGTATTCAACTTCCCATAATTATTTTTAGGTTTCTATCCATATTTACGTTTACTGCTCTTACCATTCGCTTTTCATATTAGATACCATATTCGTAGTTACACGGGACTAATCATGTAAAATAATAGTAGTTTACGTGACGGTTGCGTAATGACAGGCATTACAACATGAGTGTGATTTATGAAACGAGCCTCAAGGCGAGTTTCATAATAGATCACACGAGTGTTGTTATGCTAATTACGCAGAGTCTCGTACAATACTTTATCTACACACATATTATAAGTACTCCAAGATGGGTTCAGAAGCCGAAAGGCAAATGACCAGCATTACCTTACCTGTGGTAGTAGGTGACAGCGATGAAAACTGTAACGTAATTTTGAAATTACGTTAGTTTAACTAAAAACATGCGGGAATATCCTGAACGTTTTGGACTTATTATAACAACATAACAATACATTGCAGAAGTTTTATATCTCTTGACGTGCCTGAATCACGTTTCATATTTCCATTTTGTCGGCTCCTTACGAAGCCATCGACACGACCAACGCAGTTAATAACGTGTTGATGAGTTTATATAGTTTTTTATAGCGTTGAGTGATTCATCTATAAGAGTTTAATTAAATTTAGTAGCTACTTGAAGCACGAAATGAATTATTTTACAAATGCTGTGAAAACCGCAAACAGACGTTATGGATATGTTTGTTACAGGGAACAATGGAAAGGAGAAAGAAAACGCTCGAAACAAGGAGGCTACGTCGCCGGCGGCGCGGTCCGCTAACGGTGAGTGCTGCTGCCGCAGGACGGTCTCATCTCATGAGCGGCGGCTGCGTGGCGTTGCCATGGCGAAAATCGCGTGCTGGAGCTTGAATGAGTGCTTATTAATCGTATTTTCGAGGGGCTATGGGAAGGAAGAGAGGGGTTGCACGCACCGCGTCCCTAGGGCTCGCGCCGCGCAGCCGCAGCCGCGACCCTCGCGCCCCCTCGCCCCCGCCCCTCTCTGCAGGGGCGACAACGACTCGCACTCCCCAATCTCCCCATCCCTCGCACATTTTTGCGAAAATTGGAATCCTTCCTGAAGACATTATACTCTACCGGCTAATCTACCTACATACATTTATGCCACGGATTCTCGCAATAAATACGCAATAATAAGTTATGTGGTAAAACGATTGATAACATGCATTTCCACGAAAGACTGAGCGATTAATAAATCATATTTTTTTCCATTTAATTGATAAGTCATTTGGCAATGATAATTTAACCACTAATCTCTACCGCATTTCGAAAAAAATATAATGCTTTAAATGAAAATAATATCTGCTCTATATTAAGACGTATTCGGATCGTTTTTAATCATAACTAATTATCTTCTGCATCGGCATCAACTGTTCGTATTGTATTAACCAGCCAGTGGGGAAATGTTCCTCGCCGACTTCAAATTTAATAACATTTATAAATCCACATTCGCCCCTCCCGAGTCTCGGCGAGGGGAGGCTATTGATTGTGCGCCATCTTACCCGCGCCAGGACCAACCAGCCGCCCGGGAAGCTTCAACCAGACGCCGGCTGTTTCATGTTTTACTGCTTAAGAACGTTTCAATTTAATCCACGTGGTTATAACAACGATTATGATCCACCGAAGGCCAAACAATGAACCGGCATAACGATACAGTTTACATAACGCCTCACATCGTGATTGCCGCATTACAATAATAATAATTATTATTCTCAAACACAAACTATCCCAACAAGTCCAACTACTAACTGATAATAGAGTCTACACAATGTCAGCATGTCGTTTTAAGTGACATATCAATAGGAGGAGCCGATAAAGGACAACAGTTTCGTATATCCCGCGATATTTCAAGTTATTAAAAGCGTAATACCGACAAATGGTTTACAGTTTTACATGTCTTTGGATAGGTCGTTAATATTAATTTGTCGTAATTCGCACCTATCCAGTTTCAATTCCGCAATAACTGAGTTCCGACAAAACTACTTTACATATTAACTACACGGTATTTTTATTATCAACGAATGCAATCTTAACATAAAACTATTATACTATGGCTCGCACGATTATACATCCTATATTCGTTTACACCGTAAACGTAAGCGATTATATTTCCTATTATTAGTATTATTACCTACTACTATTTTCATAACTAAAGTCAAATGATGTTTTCTCATTATCCAACTTCAATGTGTTGAAATTCGTTTTTATAACGCATTTAATTAGACTACACTAATATTTCATGAAGATAAAATATTTGCATTTTTTTTGTTATGAATAAACTCGGAAACTACTGAACCTATATTGAAAATTATTTCAACAGTAGAATGCTATAATATTATCACTGAGATTCATAGCCTTTCTTTTCTACACGGACGAGTCGTGGGTAAAAGCTCGTGGGTAAAAGTCGTGGGTAAAAGCTAGTTTGAAATAAGACGATGACGTCATTGCCTGGTCCTCTAGGCAGAGCAGTGAATGGACGTTAATTAGTTCGAGTCTTGTCCATTCCATTACTAACAGTTATCGCGGTATGCGCCGAGGATGAGCCAAGTGTCGCGGCATTCCTTAATTGATGTCTTTAGCTTAGCTTTAGCTTTTATTTTAATCAGTAGATGAGTACGCCTTGTTTTCTGTGGCAATAAAATTAACACAAACATATGATTTGTGTTAGATAAGAATAAGAAAGAATAATAAGTATTTATTGTCACCGAAACCAATACAATACAAACAAAATTTTATAAAAAAAAGTGTGACAAAAGGCACAGACTCAGCATGTACTGCGAGCGCGGGCGAGTGCTCGAGCCTTCGCAGCGCTGGTTTTCAGTCTGCCCCTTTCCGCACTCAGTCTAGTTTAACACAATTTAGCAGTAGATCAGATAGTATACAATTTATTAATACAGTCTAGATAAACAAAATAATTTCAAAAATTAAAAAAAGAAAGCGAAGTTATTTATAAAACATGTAGGAACAGCAGGAAACTCTTTGATAAAAACACTATTGAAACGAGTTTTTTTCTGTAGCATCATGGGCATCTTGGTAAACATGAGAGCTAGCTTACAGGTTCCTATGACCATTATTTAATAGGTATCTATTATATCTTGAACATCAATTTACGGATTAACATAGCAACGTCAGTTTTAAAGAAAGGATATCAAACCGATTTCCGTTGAGCAATACCAATTTACAAATGAAGACCTAGCAAAACGGGCTAATTTCTAATTTAACTCAATTACTTAAGAACTGAATTAATTCGATAGGCTAAAACAGCATTCCACGCTTTCCAAAGTGAGGTAATTTTAACGTAGCGACAGAACCGCGCTCGCCGCTGGTAGTGGACTTTTTTTTGCTTGTTAAGCCGGTCGTTAGTCCGCGTGTGTAAGCCACATCACACTAGCCTCAGAATCAATGTTTAATTTTAACTTCCACATGGGTATTAATCATTTTTACACTCCCATGTCACACGATGACATGATGTTTTACGCATTTCGTGTTATAATCTGCCACAAGAAAAGTGTTCCAAGAATAACCAATCGACATGCTTGGATATTTATTACCTATTTATTATTGGATATAAGAAATATTGCCTATAATAGGTAATAATTATTATTATTGATTGTTATTATTTATTTTCATTTCGTTATGAGTTCATGTCTATTTGTTTTCTTCCTGGAATAAGCTTAGAAACATGGCCGCCATGTTTATTTCAACACCCATTGGAACCGTTCCAGTATAAATTCATTTCTAGTGTCAAATGTTGTGTCGAAACGTAGGTATACCTACAAATGCTAGCTCTTCTCACATAAATAATAAATTTCAGCGTAAATACTACTAACTATTCATAACACGTCGATTAATTGTTATGAATGTTATGATGTTCATTTTACCTATTCTAATAATATGCAGGTATGAGTAGATGTATAGGTATATTTTGAAGGGACATGTTATCAGTTTTCTAAAATAAATGGATTTCCCTTAAGTTGATTGTACTATGAAGCAAGCGTAAAACTCTTATATCAATATTCCTTTAGAAATAGGTCGTATTTGCCACAATAAAGTGTTCTGATCCCTCTTCAACTACCTACTTGGATGACTATCTAAAAAACGTCAATTCGCACTCCGCAGCACAACGTCCAGTGAAAGATGGACCAACAAAAAGACTTTCACGTTCATAATTTATTGGTCAGGATTATTATTTATTCTCTTAGCAACTACAGACTAATTTACCTAATGATGTCTCAATTAATACAAATAGCGCAGCACAGTGAAGGTGTTTGTTACCTACGTTTAATTACTAAGTAATGCGGCAGCCGAAATTTTTTCAGGTCTAACACGTTCAGAGCCTGCACCGTTTTTTAAAACAAATATAAAGCCAACATCGAGTTCTTGACAGTGGATGTGTTTATTATAATTTATAATTGTGATCTACCTGAAACTTTACCAGGTAATAAAATAAGTCTCTAATTTACCGCCGCAGGGTCAATAAACTATGCCGTTTGTCTATGATTAATAATTCAACGTACCTAATTGCGGCGGACCGTAGACAGTTTTGGCGAGTAGATTAAACTTTTTTCACGGAACTACTTAGGCTTGTATATTTCTATAAGTTACGTTACCTACATTATTGTATTACATTTCTGATAAACATGCTTATTTATAAATTGGGAAAACGATTGCAGCTTGAAACTGAACTCGATAACAAACAGTTTTTGCGATAAATATATACCTACTTAATTACCCATGTCTGTAATATTTAGGTGTCTAGCTGAATGACACTGATCTGTTCATGTGAATTAATTAACAAAAATGCGAAATCTTGCGACTTAATGCGGGTTCGACATGTACATGTTCGTAGCCAATCTAGACGGTTTGACGATGATTACAACCGGGCGATAGGTACCATGATTTATATCCTGTCCTACATGACCGTGTTTACTTACGGCGTATGATTGCTCACGACCTCACGCGTAGGTAGCTCGAGTTGTAGGTTGAGGCTATGTCCATATGGCGACGCACTTAAGTATGCGCACTAGCGCAGTGGCAGCTAGTTCTCTAGAGCACCAGGTGCAGGCGAGGCCGGCTCCGAGGACGGTTCCGCATCGGCGCCCTTATTAGCACTCATTAGTGACTCACATGGTAACCGATCGTTAGTTAGACCGTGGTTTACCCCTCACTGCGTCTTGGTTAAAAGTAGCATTTTGCTATATTTAGCCTGTATTTCGAGTAGTTAATCATACTTAATCCGGTTTAGTCAAACAGAAATAATAATGTAATACAATTTTCCTCAGCTAACTCAATAAGTAGCCATGCTACATGTGCTTAGATAATGCTCGTGCGTGCCCAGCCATGTTCGAGAAAACGGATAAGCGTAGTGAGCTCCTTGAAGCCTGTCCTAGGATTATCTTACATCTAGTTCACCGGCGCAGCATTACGACAGGCCGGGTGGAGACTACACTTGACAGGCGGAGAAGCACTTTACGATCGGAGATAATATTACGTGCACGCTATCTTTACCCAAGATTAGTTGACGGAAACTGGTATCGACACACCTTTCTGATTTTTATGTGAAGTAATCTATCTACCTACTCCGTATACCTACCAAATTCTTATCACTAACTGACGAAGAACACGCAACGCAGTCTCAACTTCTAAATGTAGGTACAACTTGAAATTTTGGAAATTTTATTTATTAGGTAGGGAGGTGATAAAAGGAATCGGCCCGAATTAAAAAGCGGAAATAGCGCCCTTATATAACCCTTTAGGGGATAAGTAATCGAAATTACTGAGTAGTACTTAGCCTTATGACCTGTCGTAACGTTTATTGTAAGCTTGTAGCAAAACATATTAATAAAATGATGTGAGGAAGTATGTCAACCGGGCCAGCGTGCGGGCGGATCTACAGACCAGCCGACCCGTTACTTCAAGAAAGTCGACGCACGCGCACCTTTTTACGCCAACCTGTGTGACACCTATCCTCGTCACACTCCTTTTAAAATATCGGGCGGTGAAATCACAGTAATTAATCACACTAATCGTGAATGTGAGTTTTGAGTACAAAAGTTAGTGACTGAGCAATTTGAGCATGGTCCGACATGGTCTTGTGCGGTTTTTAAAAGCTTCTTAGGGTTAATGAACGTTCGGAACGAAAACGATCATTAGTAATGTTTTATTGGATTTAATGGAGTAAACAAGTCGAGAGGGTCGGTAGGTATTTGTTAGATAGTAGCGAGGTCGCTATGGTCATCGCTCTTCACCGGCCTCTGAAGTGTGCAAGTGTATATGATAAAGTAGGCAAGTAGGTACCTCTAATAACGTAATTAAGAAATCAATTTCATTCAGGTGATTCTCGGCCATGGGAAATTTTGTAAAAAAAAGCCTCTCTGCCCCGCAGAAAAACGCGTTGTCTCAAGATTATAATATAACTAAACGAGTGTCCTCGTTTTTGGTGTGACCTCAATTAATTCGATTTTTTTTTTTTTCAAATAAGTATTTTGTCCTTGACTGGTATTCATGTTTCGTATTTAGAATCATTTTCAGCATCTAATTTCACTTCATTTCACGATTTTCACGAAACTTGCATGCTACTCAGCTAGGGTTGCCAGATGCCCGGTAAATCCGGGATTGTCCAGTAATTATACTTTACTGTCCCGGAATTGTCGTCGCTACAGAAGATCACAAAACATTAAATACTCGTAGGTAAGAAAGGCTACAGGAATAGGTACCTTAAATATGTATAAACCCCCTACGCCCCACCCGCACTCGCCAGAAACTCAATGTCCTGGAAATGATAAACCTAAATCTGGCAACCCTACACTGAGCGCAAGCGCACTTGACCTCTATTAGTAATGGAGAAGAATTAGTATAGGTAAGTATAAGTTCGTAATAGACCCGAATCTAGTGGCAAAACGTAAAGTTTCGTCGATGTAGTCGCCGTCGTAGCAAGAGAATAACGCGTCATAACTTTACCTGTCGTGTGACAAACGCGGACACGGAGAGGCGCCGGCGCGGCGGCCGCGGTCGCTGCGGCCGCGCAGCTCACCTTACAAGAAAGTCCAGAAACATTATTTTGCCTAACATATTTGGGCTACATTTACCCTATTTTGCACTGACCACTAAATAAGACCCCAAACACATGACATTACTAGGAATGGATTTCTTTTTGGGTTCTTTCAGATTTTTAAACTCTCGAAAACCATTGATAGTGTTGCACCCACCTATAGACTTGTGACTCATAAAAAGTAGCTCAATGAATTGACCTGTAGCGGAGTCATATTAAATACTGAACATTTTAATCGTGTGTGTACCTAATGTTAATAATAACATTAGGTAGTCGGGCAAAAAACGGCGCAAGAAAATTCTATTACGATATTTAACACTGCTGCAACCCGAATTCTCATGCAGTTCAAGTCAAGACCCCGTTTAAATTATTCGCGGCTTCTGACAATACGTTCAATATAGGTAGCTAGTAAGTCTACTTCCTAGTCGAAGCCAGTAGTCGTAAATTTATCTATACAGCCATCGAGTCAACTCCGTAAAATTATGTAGGTACTAGCGATCGTCAAATTCAAAACTTATCAACCTATGAAAATGCAATCATCCCCATGGTAGCATAAAGATATTGGAGCGGCGTTCAGTTTAGGATTAGATAGTCTCTGCTTGAATTTTGAATATTCCAGCTAGCAATAAAATTCGAGGTTAAAGTTCGTGCAATATTATTGGAGATTCCTTTAGCGAAATCACAACGGGGCCATCTGATCATTGTAAACAATTACAAAACAATCGGCCTTAATTTTTGAGAGCAATGTAAATTCAGAGAGAAATCATTTTAATAAACATTTTAAAGAGCCGAATGCAGATAAAGCGGGCCGGGACGGAGAGCGGAGGCTGCGATCAATACGTCGCGCCGCCGCCCGTCGACGAAAGCGAACGCCACGACCCCGCGTGCCCTTCACCGCAGAGTCGACGACCCCTGCCGAGCCTCCCCGGCCCTCGATCCGAAACAACCCCACACAGATTTCCTGCACCACTATCAGCAACCCGATTACAGCCATCCATTGATAATAATTTTGTTAGGTACTAACCTTTTCACCCATACTAACCAATTCCCTCCACAGACTGAAGACCCAAGTAGACAAGAACTTCCATCGCAATCTCGTTTAGTCAGAGAATCCACATAAATGTTTAAGCAGCTGTTGGAAGACACGTAGATCGTCTTATAATTTGGCCTAACAATAACATGTGGGAACACAAAGGTGCGTGAATCACCAGTGAATCACTGTTAACGGAAGAAATAAAACTCGCAGAGGAAGTATTTTCATTTGTTGTGATTCATGGTGCGGAATCATTTCTACAAAATGATCACGATATGAAGCCATACCTCCATTGTACGTACATTGAATCTCTACGTATAACCGGCCACCGTACCGTGGACAAACCGGATCGATTCCTATTAAAGTTTAAATATTCCGGCGGCGCGCTAGGTGCTGTTTCGACCTCAACTCGTTTCAAAATAGGTACTATAGCTACCTGGGTCAATCTGGTGACTGCTCATATAAACATTGCCATGGGCCATTAAGTCCGCCTTTTGTACTTTTTCATCACACTTGCTCGTAAATAGTGTCATAACATGCTTGAAAAATCGACCGTAAATCCAAAATAATACCCGCGGGCTTTTTTTTACCATTACGCCCTATCGTGGGTAATAGCTTTTAATTTAAAATATAATTCGTGGACTCAAACTATCATAATACGTCAGGACCCCAATTCTTGTGCCATTCGATATGAAGTTTCATTCGAGAGGAAATGTCAGTTGCATACAATTTTCTAAAAATGTCGCATATAAACTATTGATCTCGACTGTCACTAGAATCGGACTCCTGAACACGTTTGACATTATCTGTGGTAAGTCATAGACAATGATGTAGTCTGCCGCTAATTTATAAATAATGATTATAAACTGTGTGATTCCAAAATAATAATTAAAAGGGTGTTTTTGTGCACATATTAAAATTTATATATCAATAAAGACATGTCGTCATCAGAAGAAAGGGATAATGCGACTCCGCCGGACATCGCCAACGCGGCTAAAATTATTAGTGACAATCGTAAGTTAAAAATATGATTTTTTGTCTGATTTTATTTCATTTCCTCGCAATTGTGATGAAAAACATTGTATGTTACACGGGTGGTAAAGGAAATACAAAGCTCGAGTCATTAAGGCCCTCAGCCTTCGGCTTCGGGCTTCTAACAGACTCTCGTTTGTAATTCTATCTTTACCATCCTTAATACACAATGTACTATATTATATTATGTGCAAATAAGTTTAAATAAATAAAAAAGTAGTCTAATAAGTCTAAGATCGTTGAGTTTTATACACAATTTCCACTAAAATAAAATAAAGTAAAAAAGTGGTTAGTCACCTCTTCGTAAATATATTGAATCTTTTTTATACAAAGTATTATTTAATTCTTCATTGTCCCGTATTATGGTGTCCGAGAGCTGATCTGATAACGGACTCCAATCCAACGAATGTTAGTTTGGTTTGGTCTCGATAAGATGGTGATGATTGTGCTAAAAATTACAGTCCAACAAAAGCTTGTCTCAAATATGTTTTTTAGACAGAAACTTATTTTCTAACTATATTTATAGTTTTGTCTTACGGCCTTTGCAACCGCGATCATATGTGACTTATGATAAGGGACCTTATTGTCGATGGCGCTTTCGCCATTATTAAAGATGCCCCGATATAAATACAACGTCGCGTGACGCAGTGCGGCGTAAGCGCCATCGACAATAAGGGCCCTTTACATAGATAATGCCATATATTTTTTACCTAGACCCTAGGTTTATCGTCGTTGTCCTTCTCGCGACGTGACTTTACCGCGACTTGTTCCAAAGGGAGCACAATAATAGCTCTCTTACAAAGTAATAAACATGAAAATAGCAAAGAGCGGACAGCATAACCATCTTTGCGGGGAGTCTAGTCGTTGAACTTGAATCTGCCGACCTCCACTGCGAGCTAAAATAGACTGCTCGGCTACACGAGACGTCAACACGTAGCGGCTCTTAGGAGTTAGAAGTAAATACTTAGTACTCTTGTATTGTGTGACTGAATTTGAACATCTGTACCTAAGCTATGAATTGACATTTCAAAAAAAAAGTATTTCTGTTTTTTCGCGTTTATTAGCTCGTTAAAAATTAGACTACCCGTGTGTCTCGGTTTTTCTTTATTTAACTTAAATTCGTCGTTAATAATATATTAAAGATTTACCCCCTTACTAATAAACGTTGAGTAACGGTGGTATAGCTATACAATGTTTTGTCCTTATCTGTCATTGTGACATTTGAATTTGACAGATAAGGACAAAACATTGTATAACTATACCACAGTTACTCAATGTTTATTAGTAAGGGGGATAGTCATTAAAAAGACCGTATGAGCATTTCTAAAAAAGTTTGTACATTTTGTAGTTAGCGGTAACCAAATTTTTAATATCACGTTTTAAATATATTTTTATTGCATATTAATAACTAGTTCAGAATGGACCGGAATAATTATTTTGTTTACAGATTCCATGTGGAATTAAATATGTAAAGTTTATTTATTGAATCGGGGCAATCACAAATTCCTGTTTTGTGACCATAGGTCGAGAAGGGAAATCTAATAATTAGACAACAATTTAATTGTTATAATTTATTAAACAGGATATTAATAACCAATTGCGTATGTTTAATAAACAAATTATTTATTATTTTAAGATAGTAAAAAAATAAAATGGATAATTACTCCTTTACGTTACCTTTTAATCAAACCTCAGTTTTAAAGTTAAATTGTAACACGTATTTATTACAGTTATTTTTAATATCTTTGGAAATTATAATTTAAGGCCAATTATATTTTAATATAAATACTAAATAACTATGAGTTCTATAACAAAAACTAAACAAAAATCAACAATATTATCTTTAAATATCAAGGGACAGTAACAATAATAGGAACATTGGTAACAAATTAGGAATTCTTAGGCAGTGTGTTCATTAGTATTAGGTATTGTTTAAAATACGTCTACATCATAAATTACTTATACTACGTATGCAATTACCTTTACTACGCAATAATAACAAAATCTCCCCCTGTTGAAGTCGGTTAATCTGACTTCATATTAAAAATGACATATTCGCAAATACTGTAATGTACATCCCTCCTAAGAATTCCTTTTTTGTTACCTTGAGTTCCTAGTCATACACAACTGTTCCAAAGTAACAAAAAAGAAAGTAACAATGTGATGCTCGATACTTTAAAAAAATGTTATAATCAAATTTAAGTAATATTCGAATAAAGAGTTTGGTTATATGGAGTCTTAATAAAGGGCTTAAGTATAAAATTCAAGCAAAACTGAAGAAAAAACAAAAGTTACCCAAGTTTTTCGGTAACAAACACTGACTTCTATTTCGGTTGATCACTTGCCACCTGCTGTTCGAACCGACACCTCGATTTGAAATGACTGTCAAAAACGAACAAGATGGCTACCACAGTGCTAGTGTTACCAGTTTCCTATTAAAAATTTTACTGAATTTTGCAAAAATTGCCTTCAGTACGAAAATACGGTAACAAAAACTGGAATCAAAATAGGAACGATTTTAAGGACAAACTTAAATGTTTAAAATAAAATTATATTTGTTAAAAATTATATGCAAAACATACAAATTACAAATTCCTGAGGTAAGCATTTTGTAATAAAACAAAACAGTCTAATCGAACCCTACATTTAGTTATGGAAAATCAACGATTTAAAAGCTTATTTTAAATTGGGACATCCGAGTTTCTATACAAATCAAATTTACCGATTATTTGAAATTATTTTTATAAATTAATGTAAAGCATTTTAATTTAAGAATAAAATATTGTCTTCAAGAAAATTAAATTATCTTTCAGTTTTATAGATCAACCAAAATAATAAGTGTTCTCAGAATAAATTAAAAGCTTAAAACTGGACAGGACAAAAGCAAAGATCAATTGTACAAACTTTTTTAGAAATGCTCGTATATACAAAGTTAGGAATACTGATGTCGTGATCTTAGCATGATATAAAATAAAAAGAAGTAACTTTAAACAGAAACAGAACTGACTGTCATGTCATGTCACTTGTCAACCATAACAACTGTAACAACATGAATTCGTCGACTTTGGGCAGATTGCGGCTATCCGCTTTTACAAATCCGTTAGTCACTTTCATTTTAAATAGCGTATATCAAAACAATAGTATTACTAGAATTGAAAGCGTGTCGTTAGAATCAAGTAATCCGTCAGACAGATGAAAAATGGACATGACAGTTGTATATTTTTTTCAATTCCTATGGTAATAAATGGACTACGGGCACTATAAGTGTACTTATTCCTAACATTCTCAATCCAACTTTTTTACTGTTTTTCCTAAATATAAAAAAAACTACTGCATAAAAAAATCCAAAAATATTTTTACTGTAATCAGCAGTGTAAAATCTACAAACGATATTTTATTTTACTACCTTAGCACATATGAATTGTTGTCAATTGTCATGAGTAATTTTTCCATGTACTTAAACATATAGACAAATACTTATACAGTCAGGGCCTGTATTATGGTCGCCTAAATCGCGGTGGATAAAGCATCCGTCACTCTCGCACTTACATACTGGTCAGAAAGTGACAGATGTTTTATACACGCTTATCTACGTCGATAAATAGGGTCATAATCGACCCGCGGTGCAAGAACGAGTGATAACGATACACAGCCGATGGCTGACTTCTCTAAATATTTAGTACCTATAAAACAAAGTCGCTATCCACGTCTGTCGGGACTGTCGGTCTGTTTGGGCGCCTAATTCTTCTAAACTATGCAACGGATTTCGATGCGGATTTCACCATCATTTAGATAATTTATTCTGGAAGGTAATACACAACCTTACATATATGACAGAAGCGAAACAGGGGTTGGTCCATTGTTTATTTAATAAAACAAACGTGCTGCTTAATTGCTAACTACCTCATTAGGTTATAAAGATATAATTTGATTAATATTAGGTACTTAGACCGTTACTAACTCGCGCGTTAGTTAAGAAAAAAATAACGGCCAAGTGCACGAAGAGTTCCTTAACAATAATCTATACAACATTAGCAAAAAACGGCGAAAAATCACGTTTGTTGTATCTTAAATATTTATTTTATTCTAATTTAATTATTTATTTTTAAAGTGAATATGCCTACAACTAAATATTGCCGTTATTAATACCGAGCAAGAAACGGCAAAAAAACACGTTTGTTGTATGGAAGCTCCCTTAAATGTTTATTTTATTCTGTTTTTAGTATTTGTGGTTTGCGGCGACAGAAATACATCATCTGTGAAAATGTCAACTGTCTAGCTATCACGGTTTATGAGATTACAGCATGGTGACAGACAGACGGACGGACGGACAGCGGAGTCTTATTAATAGGGTCCCGTTTTTACCCTTTGGGCACGGAACCCTAAAAATATTAAATTCAATAGTGTATGGTTGACCGCTTGTGCAAGGGACCGACGGAGTCAGATGTCGGCGGCATCACCTCGACGACTATTTTTGGCAGCGCGTGTGGCATGTGGAGCGCTCGCTGGAGAATACCTACCTACTTTACTGCGCTATTCTTGGATGCCCCACTAACGTTGTTCTCTTACTTCATCGACGAATCTTAACGTATCCCTAATGAACTTAAAACAATCTTTAATTAGGTATTATGTTGAGTATAGTATCGATTCTTGGTAGAGCTTACTGAGAAAGTGCTGTTAGATTTTGTAGCTGTACTTATTAAATTCCTTATTATTCACGGTCTCATGAGCTTACAATTTATTCATTTTAATTCGCGATCTAGAACGTCTAAGTAAAAAAAGTGCAGTTAATTAGGTTTGGCTGAGCACGGGCTAGCAAACGTACAGACATAAGTAAAGCAACGTAACGTTTATCGTGTAACGCTGCACGGCGAAGCTGAAGCAACGTACCTAACTGTAATCAGAATATACAGCCGAACAAATCCCAGAGATCCGATGCAGTTGTAGAAATCATTATTTACTTGCAATTTAACAAAAATATTTTTTTGTTGATTATTTGCTGAAATTAAACCAATGGTATATGAAAAGCGTCAGGTGCAGATTCCGGGCTAGTAACAGCCGTTAAAAAGAGCGTGTTAAGTAAATATTTATTTCCGTATACTTAAGTAAAAATATGAGTTACATCATGCTAAATTTATTGTAGTTGGACCTATATCAGTTACAGTCCTTTATTTAGACCGACATTGTAGGACGGGGCGGGCGGGAGCTGTCTCCCGCACCCGCAGAACGCTGGACGAGGCCGCGACAGGTCGGCGCTCCGCGGCGTATCGACCGGCGCTATACGAGCCCCTCGTACACTTGACATTCACGTTTCATGCCGCTACCACTGTGCGTTGCGACATCATTTTTATTTTTATTGAAATACAATTATTAAATATAGGTATTTTGCTTAAATTTAACTAAGGCTCGAATGGTAAATAGAGGCCTGGGCCGGGTCTTGACAGGTTGCATAACACTTACGTTAGCAATTTTCGAAAAGAGGCAATATGTATGAAATTGACATAAGCATCAATTTTCAGTTCCCGAAAGTCGCTAACGTTAGCGTTATGCATCTTATCTAGGCCCGCGCCCCCGCGGAGACTTCATTAACATCCAAATTAACCGCCGTTGGGTAGGGAATAGAAAAATTGGAGTTTGTTGACTGCGGGTAGACGTAGTAAATCAAAAAGCGTATTTTATTCGTTTCGTTTCCTGCCCGGTTAAGAGGATGTGCGTGGGAGATCGAAACTGTTATCACTGTGACCTTTTCGTTTAATTAATTTATGTGATATTTATTATACCTACTTATTTATTTATTATTTTATTACATTTATTAAATCACCTAATAAATGTACCTTTAACGCAGTTACTGTCTGCCGGAAAAACATTCTAAGCATTTTAGACTTTCACAATACCTATGCGAACTTCCTTTATAGCAAAAATTGCGCCACCAGGGGCTTTCCCATGTGCCGCCGCCACTTTCCTGGGCAAAGGGACGACAACAATTGCATTAAATTACTAAACTTCTAGATCATGATGCAAAATTTGCTTTGCTAGAACCACGCTAGAACAGCGCCTCTATTCTAGGCGCTAAAAACGATATCGTAGTTTGCCTGTTATGGTATTGTTATGACGTCAGCCGCCATTACTGTCAAGAAAATAAGAGCTATCAAAACGTTAACAATTCGATAACAGATCCAATACGATATTATTTTTACCGTCTTGAATAGAGGCGCAGAAGAAACTACTTACGTCAGTTTGGCCTGGAGATGTGCCATTCTCCACCTCTCTCATCTGGGATCGCGCAACAAGGGGTGCCGTTCTCGAAAGTTCTCGAGAAACCTCGAGGACGGCACATCAATAGGTCGGCTATCTTTCTCTCTGTTATGTAAAACCCAAAGCTGTGAGGAGAGGAGATAAAAGTAAAAGACTTATATCTTGCATGATGTTGCTTGATGGGCCAGACTCAATAAATTATCCGTACCCATATCAAAACTTTAATCACTTTAACTTACCTTTACTTACGCATAATTTAATACGCATACCTACACAAAAACATAGTAATTATTTAGTGATTTTTGTTAACAGGTGATGATCATCCAGGCCAGAAACAACGCAAGGGGTTCTTCAGAAACTTTTGGAAAAAGTCACGCCACTACTCCTTAGAACATCCGTGAAGAGCACAAGAAAAATAATACTGTACTATAATTATAATGAATAAATGCATGTGTGGTTAAAGCAGTCCAAAATTTAAGAAAACCTTTAGGTTTGGTGTAGGCTTTCATTTAGAGGTAACTTAAAACAAACTGTTATTATTGACAACGTTTATACTTAATCATACTGAATCCCTGCACAATATTTGAGACATGTCATGCTGTATCTATTTAACATTGCTAAGTTTCATTTCATAAATTCATAATAGAAACCAATAGCTGAATTAATAAAAAAATACGTATGAATTATGAAAATATACAAAGCCCGAACTTATTTTACTTTTGGGGTAGCAAGATGTAGGCCGAAATTTTTCGACAATGATCGGCGGAATTTAAAAGATCGAGATGTGTGACAGTTGTAACATTACCATAAGCCTCGTGTATAGTGCGCATTAATATTCAATTAATTCAAGTAAGAGACCGCATAATTTATTTGTAAGCTAATTATGTATTGTACTCTTATTTTTACAATCACTTTTGGTATATAGGAGTGTAGAAATGTAGATAAATCACATAGAACCATTAAGTTTACTACGTACACATTGATTTAGTATATACTAAATCAATGTACGTAATAACTATTCAGGTTGAGGTTTTAAAGCAAAACTGAACAAGCTATTTTCATAATGCTTGGTAACCGAAATCCATTCGTTATGAATGAATTTTGTAGGTTATGAATGAAAGAGTGGTGTAATTTTTAAAGAACCAAGATCAAATTGATAAGCTATTGATACAAGTTTACATTTTATACCAACCCTTGTATTCGAATGTACTTAATTCTTAATATTGTAGATTTTGTCAAAAGAAAAATAAATTATGTTCATTAGCTAGTTCTTGTTTAATTGCTATAGCCCAGAGGGCTCAGTAGGTTGATCAGGTTATTCCCACCTTATACCACCCAGCATAGTTTTATTGTCACTATTCATCAGTGTGTAAGAATCCAGCAAAAGAATATCCATGTATGGGAATAGCCAGTTTGATATAAGAAAACCGGACTACTGTGATTAGAGGATTTAAGCCTTAAATGCATGATTTCATTTTTTTAGTTTCTTAAAATTTCTATTACACGTGATAGTGTGCTGATTATAGGTAAACATTTTCTAGTTTTTGTTATGTAGGATGCATCCTACTGTTATTTACCTCAGGACTGAACAGCAGTACCGTTTGTAGTCAAACAATCTTAACCCACTTATTTAGTCCAAGGGGATCCGAGGCGAACTTCACTTAGGGCCGATGTTTTCAATCCCCAGATTAACATGTTACAGACAGTACGTTAGCTGTCTGCACGGGAGAGTGAAAAATCGGCCGTTTCCTTGTGGTCCTACTATATTTGTCCTACTGACTTTCGGCGGAACCCGCCCGAGAGCGGGGCCCCGGTTACTGGGTGATTTGCCCTTGGGGCATCTGAAGAAACCTTAACTACCTACTTTTACAAACACAATATTAGTATTTGGTGATCAAATCTCGTGCACTTTTTGTGCAATAGGACAAATATAGTAGGACCACGAAGAAAAAAATACAATTGATTGATTTGATTTTTTTACGCAATCACTGCTGGCAACGCATATATGCATTTTGAGGACACACCCAGTGCCTTCTTAGTGAAAAATAATTCTTAGTCTTATTAGTGAAAATAGAAACAAAACATGTTCTAGCATTGTTTCGTTCGCTCATTCCAGAATTACCAGAATTAAAAAATAGGTATCAGATTCTCAATATATCGGAATCCTAAAACTAAACATTTAACTCACAGATGTAGTGCATAATTGTTTTCTATCGTATTTTCTCGGAAACGTTCGTATTTGTTATGCTACTACAGTCAATCTCTTCAAATGAATAGTACTTTTTGTACTGTGACCGACTCAAAAACACGTTCGTACGTTTCCGTGAAAATATGATGGAAAACAATTATGCACTACATCTGTAGGGTATTGTTTATTATCTTCCAAATCTGGTTTTTTGAGAATCTGGTATTTTGGGAATGAGCGGATTCGACTTGGTCTGAACGCAACATTACAATATGATGCGGTCCTGGCAAAGTTCAAAAACAATGCCGGCATATAATGCGTTAACTTGCAAGTTAAAAGTAATTTTTGAAATACCGGTATATCGTTATGTTATAATGGTATTGTTTTCAGTTCCCTAAATTTGGTTCCAGGTCGCCAGCAGGGTGATGAAATCGGTGGATACGAAAATAAACATTTACTATAATACAAATCATTTATTATTAGATAGACACAGTTCCCATCGCTTATCAGAAACAATGTACAAAGCTATAGTAGTAATATCAAATATTAAACAATATGCACCCTTCGTTTACTGCAAGCCTTGTTGGAGGATACAGGGTAATTGAGCGCTTCTAGTTTCTGCAGCTAAGAGTAAGTAAAACAAAAATGCATCTTTAATTCTCTACACAAGTTATAAATGCGGCGTAATAAAAAAGGAAGCATAGCATAAATTTTGCAATCGCGGGCGCATCTGCCCCGTGCGGCCAGCGCGCGCGCACCGCGTCACGGAGCCACTCTCCGCCTCACTATCCGAATACTCTCACGATGGTTCCAGTGGGACTAGAGATTTTCAATTATAATCGTAATACTTTACTTGGGTTACAGTGTCTTTCAATTTGTAACAAGCCCTTACACGAATGCATATTTGTAATTATATATATATATTTTGTATATTGTTACAGTAATTTCATTACGTGGTATTTAAACTCGGAATTTCTCATTAAGCATCGATCTGTAATATTAGTCGTGTATTAAGGTATCATTAGGCAAAGAAATACCAATTTTAGGTCACGACTACGTTTGCTGGTGTCTGAACCAAGCATGTACTGGGATGCTTGAAGAGAAAATCCTTTAAAAAAATCTCTATACATCTTGCTTTGAGACCTGATTAGCAAGAGCGAAATATGCCTCGCTACTCCGGTCGACAAAGCATTTCTTTTTAATACAAATTTAAATCATCTTACAGTAACAATTACGTTGTGGAAGCGGTGAGCGTGTAAAAAATTATCCAGAATCCGCAAAGTAATTGTACCTGTACACAGTTATTACACGCATCAAACACGATGGCGCCATAATTTATCAAATATCAAAACAAATGAACGGTTCTTATCACTTTATAGAATATACAAAATGCAGTTACTTATTTCCCTGTGGAAAAAATATTAATCTTATAGTATTCTTAGATCACGGGCGCGCTTCGATCTGTAAAAGGAAAAGTATTTCTATAATAAACTGTGTTAAGGCCCAGAAGAACATTAAATTCACCAACTACAACTTCTCAATCAATAGCAATGAAAGTAAAATAGTTTAGACAGCATGAACTCACAGCACGGCTAGCACATGTTGCCCGCGACTTCTTTGTCGCCCGGTTCTCCCTTTCTATCTAGTCCGTAACGATAGAGACGCACTGAGCGACAAGCGAGAAAATAGAACTTGTGCTACCCGTGCAGATACACTTACAGATAACTGATTGTTACCCGAAAATATTGAGAAAGGGAGATAGAATATTAACCAAAAATTATAATGGAATAATTTTTTGTCTTAATAGACAGTATTCTATTACCTAGTCGGTTACTAAGTTCTGTTACTGAGATTTATTACAATTTAAAAAATATTGTAAAGGAGTTTTGCATAAACCTGTATATGAATAAAAACTTTGATTTATATAGAATAAAAATAAAAATAATGTATTCTAAACTATTGCAATTAGTTGATGTACGAGCTTGAAGTATTCCCATTTTGGACGAGAAAATCATAGTTCAAATCACGCACGACGATGATAACGGCCACAACTTTTGTAAGAGTTCTTGTAGAGAGTTCAAATTTGCTTGACATATTGAACAGACTGGTAGCTTTGAATTCTGATACATTGTATTACAAGCAACTAAAGATCCGCTTGTACACGGATCAATCTTGATGTCTCATTAAATCTACTCTACGATTTCACATGATTTTGCAGAAATACGAAAACACACCAAATCTCTTGCGTCATAAGTTTGAATTAAGTCATGTTGAGAAACATAATTTTAGTCTCTAAACATATACAGAGATTGGAAGTTTTATAATTTTACACAAAAAAAGTTCTTTGGTAAACAAAGACCAATTTTTAAGCGTGTTCAAAAAGTGAAATTTACAGAAAATTCATGCGTACTTTCATCGATGCGGATGTGAATGTAAAAAAGATCGTGTCGGAAATTGCGGCAACTAACAAGAATGATTCTTTGTTCTTCAAAATGTACATTAATTAAGCTTTCAATTTTTATACATTTTGAAATTAAAAAATAAACATAAGTTAGTTTTATTTGCCTCAACCTTAGTAACAGAACTTAGTAACCGACTAGGTAGAACATGGGCCTTTCGAACTCATGAAATCACGTATCGACGACATGGAGTATGTTAAAACTCATCAAGAGAATTTAGCCACAACATAATTGACTCAAAACGCATTTTGATATTAATATTTCCGATATTCAACATGTCATTATTTTCTGTATTCTAGTTATTTTCAACTTTATTTTTGCTGCTTTTATGATGTCATTGATCACATTATTTCGGCTACGGTTTAGTACGAGTGAAAATTGTGTTAGTTTAAAGTAATGTAATATTATTTTAACACTCACCTCTAATAACCACAGGTAATTAAATAATCTCCTAACTTCTCCACTACAGACGCAGCTTGCTGGGGTTGAATGGGTTCTTCATACAGAGAAATAACGACGGCTGAAACAAATTTGATACTTATAACTACGGTTCTGCATTTTGGTAGCATTTAGATAGAGAGCGCAATGGAGTCTCATAGAAAATAGGCGCATAATTATGTCGTCGGGTTGCGGAAAACTAGTCTCCTACAGGAGGGTGATTATTCGGCGTTTTAATCGCAGTCTTTTTTGTCTTCGCATATTATTCAAGACCAAATTAATAATTTTCTTGTTGTAATTGCAATGGATACTACCACCAGGTCTGCTATTTTTGACATCAAAAGTTGGTAGTAGTTATCATTGTTTTCGTCAATAAATTGATGACAACAATGACGGCGGTTGAAACGCCCGAATATTCACCCTACAGCCTAAAACTAAGTAGGTATAGTTGACGGCGCCGGCGAAGCAACATCATCGCGAAAGATTTTTCTAAAAACGCGAATAAGAGACACGAGAGTTCGTTCCAAATACTTAGGTATACAGCCTATGGCCTTTGTTTATTTATACATTTCGTCCCACGACTTGTGCTTTCAACGACTTACTATGAGTTTAGATTAATGAAACTTTACTTAGGTATTTAAAATGCGAGATATATTTTTGACTGAATTGTAAAGAAATATCTAATAACATCTCCACTGCATCACCAGTCTTTTTTTGTCAAGCTGGTTAGCGCCTGCACACCATATTATTGTGACATGTAAAAACCCCTGCTTAAAACGAATTTCATGAATACATTGAGTTAAGAAAAAAATAGCTTTAAATAGGTATATTACATTAAAGAGGTTTTTCTACGTATGATTCTGTCAAGCTGGCAGCATCTGACAATTTAGACCATTCGATTTTATGTCATTTCTAATGTATGATATAAATTTCTAAATGTTTTAAAATAATATTGGTAATAAGAACACTTAAGCGTAGTGTTGGTAACGACTCAAGTTTTTGAAGTCTACATTGCAAGAACTCTACTTATATTTACGGAACGAGTCGAAAAGTCAAGTCCCTTTTAGAGTCTTATTGAGTCCTGTAATCACAAAACTCCAGTTTTAGGAAAAGACTCGAGCCATCGTATCTTTTATAGTTTTTTTTCATCTGTAGGTGTGCATCAAAGACTCAAAGTAAGACTCACTTTTGAAATTTCTATTTAAATATATGAAAGACTAGAGGACGCCCGCGATTTTGGACGCGTAGAGTTAGTTTCCCGCTACTCCCCCTATTTCTTCCCGTTGGGGGTCGATTTTCGGAAAATCCTTTCTTAGTGCTCACTTACGTCATGAAAGGAACCCCTGTACCAAATTTCAAGTTTCTAGGTACAGTAATTTCGGCTGTGCGTTGATATCTATGTCAGTGAGTCAGGTTTGCCTTTTATATACAATGGTGGTCACATAATTAGGGACACTTGTTTTTTTCCCATACAATTGCCTACAAATATGACTTTGAAATTTTGACCACCATTCAAAAAGTTCTTGACCAATTTTATTGCTAAATTACAATTTACTTTAGATCATTCACTAATGTTTAAATTTATGTACAATGAACTACTGTTAAAAACAAACCTTATATTGTATAGGGATTTAAAAACTTAAGTGCTGACCCGTCCATACAAAGTTTTATGAACGCGAGCTATTTATTTTTTCAAATCCTTATAAAATGAAAGATCCGTTTTCAACAGAGATGAATTGTACATACATTTAAACCTTAGTTCATTAATGAACGAGGAGTGTAACCAAATATTAAATTAGTTTAGAACTTTTTGAATGGTGGTCAAAATTGAAAAGTCATATTTGTAGGCAATTGTATGGGAAAAAAACAAGTGTCCCTAATTATATCACCACCGCTGTATATAGATAGATAGATAGATAGGTACTACCTAATGAAATTGACACGACGTCATGTTCCAGAAAGGTTTGAAATAAAAATAAAAATAAATACATGAAATGTTTTTAAACAATAAGTAGTTACTAACTAAATCCTTTTTTAATAATTTGGATGTCAATATTAGTGTTTTTTTTTTTGATTCATTCATTTTTCTTATTGGATTAAGCAAGATCGGACCAGGCAAGAAATGGATACAGTCTAGTCGAGTTCTAATAATAACTACGTAACAAAACACTCGAGTCTCTATAGAAAACCGAGTCTCTATAGAAGACTACAGAAGACTCAAGCCCCTCCCAAGTTTAAAAGAACTCGAGCTTCGATTCAATGACTAGAGTCTAAAAAACTAAGTAGTCTTAGGGCCGTATTAATAAACTCATCTTGGCCGAAATGCCGGTCACAAGATACGTCAAAGTAAACGTCAAACGATAGAACACTTATTTTTGACGCATCTCGAGACGAGCATTAGAGTTGAGATTAGTTTATTATTACGGCCGTTAGAATTGGAGATTCCAAGGACTCTAGTCTTTACCAACACTACTAAAGCGCGAATTACTATACAAAGTTCAAACTAGATTACTACCAATATCAATGAGTTTAATGTAAAATAACGCATTCGAAAATCAATACTAAATTTTAATGCATTACGTGAAATAATAACTCTTGAGGCACAGCCACACCGGATGCGTGCGCGTAGACGTGACGTGCGCGTGCGCTTTCCACTGCGTTGTATAGTAACATGTCGTATTAGAATTCATACTATACACCGCAGTGGAAAGCGCACGCGCACGTCACGTCTACGCGCACGCATCCGGTGTGGCTGGGCCTTTAAGCACTCTCTGTTTACTTGACTTAGGTAAAATATTTATAAAAAAGCTTATGAATAAAGATAACCAGACAAACAAGGGATTTAATAACCGTGTAAAAAATCGCAGATAATAGTAATGAGTGTAATGACGATGATGTGTTTACTCACCTTGCTGTGTCTTCATGCAGTGCACGCCGACCTTGCCAAGCTTTGCGCGTATGATGCGGTCTGAGCCACTGAGGTAGATGTACCGCGTGCCCGCTATCGTCACGCCACCACTCGTTAGGAGCGTTTCGTTCTCAAAGCCGGCCACTATCTTTGCGACTTCATCTTTTGATATCTACGACAAAAAAAAACGATAAATAAAAGCTTCACTCGTAGGTAAGTACGTAACGCTTCGCTTTCATATGTTTCGCTTTAAATGAAATAGGTACAATCAAGTTTAAAATTAACAGAATAAATAAATAATCTACATAACAACAAGAAATTATTTCTTATTTTTGCAACATGGGTTCATGACTCCGCCACACGCACTAGGCCTAGTTCAATTTTTGTACATTGACGCAACCGCGCAACGCGCAATATGCAAAAAGCAGGCCACTCCGTGTCGTGAATTGACAATACTTTTCAGTAGAAATCAAATGGTACTCGAGAGCTTATTAACATTGAGTTCCGTGTTATGGAAGCGGATTTTATTTTATTTTTCCTTACCAAATCGATCTACGAATTAGTAAATACATGTTTTGTACAGTCAAGTTCATAAATATGTGTACACTTTAGTACCTTGTCCCTTTAATCGCTGTGAAAATTCATATATAAGGAAGTTTAAACATGACATTAAATAGACAAGGTACTAAAGTGTACACATATTTATGAACTCGACTGTACTAACTAACCTAAGAATATTTTATTTTTTAACCCTTTATTTGACAAAAATAAAAAAGGTCGAGAATTCAAACCCTTTTTGATTTTGAATCAGCAAAAAAATAAAAACACATCCCAAACAAAAAATGTGAACATTAGGGTTTGTTCACTGTGACATACATTGCCAAATTAAGAGAGTCATGAAAAATGTTTATAAATGAGAAGTCACCTTTTTTAAGTACTTTCAAAAGAACTTAACAAGTAAGTAGGTAAGGTACGTAGATACGTAACGGATAAATCAATGTTAAAAATGTTAATGGGTTATGCCAAGTATATGATCGTAATCGAATAGCTATCATCGTAAATATAATTAACTTCTGACTTGATACATACGAGGGCTGTTCCGTAAGTTTCTAGCTGTGCTGAACCTATTATCAAATTTATACTTTTCATACTACCGATTAAAACTTATTTTTATTGAGTTAATATCCTTGACCGAAAATAATAAACAAAACGATTTGAACAAAAAAAATATCTTAAAAAATATGTGGCAGACATTATTTCGATAACAAAACGAATGTTACCAGAGAAGAATTTCGCGTGTTGATTTACAATTACTACAAAAGAGAGTTGACATTTAAACAATCTCATGGAAACTTACACGCAGCTTTTGAGGAATCTGCTCCTTCGTTAGCCACCGTTTCGTTTTGGTTTCGTGAATTTAATCGAGGAAGAGAGTCTGTCAAAGACGACGCTAGACCTGGGATGCCGCCGACCGCAGTGACTCACGAGAATGTTATCAGAGTGAATAGAATAGAATAGAATAGAAAAACGTTAATTCGATAAACACATCAACACAGGGGTACATCATATAAAAGATACAATAACGTGATAAAACTACTTCTTATCTCGTAACAAGCGACACTATTAAATTAAAAAAGTACAATGAGGATGATGTGTGCCGAAATGGTCTCCACTCCAAATGGTTGGCATGGGAATGTCAACCGGGCTGGTTTTGGAAAAAATGTATATTACACATAGGGAGATTCAGAATGAACTGAAGATGGATCACAAGCAGTTTCTAATATTTTAGATTTAGACGATCACCTAAAAGTACAGAAGGTTTCTTCAAGATGGATACCGCATTTGCTCACTGAATAGCAAAAAGCCCGCCGGGTAGATTGGTGCAAATATATGCTCGAAAATTTTGAGAACGGCAGATCACAGCAGTTGTACATCCTGGACAAGTGATGAATAATGGATTATAGCTATGACCCGCTTACGAAATCGACGCAATGGGTGTTCGAGGAAGAAACTGTGACATGTAATATGAATTATTATGAATAAAAATGAATATGAATATGAATATGAATAAACTTCGCCTACGAGTTGTTCGTGGTAGGACGGTCAATAAAAAAATTGTAGCAGTTTTTTTCGACGTAGTGGTCCTGTAGCAGTTATTCCTCTAGAAGATAAGAACTGTCACTAGCCAATGGTATACCGAAGTATGGCTGCCTCAACCCTTCGAACAGTTCGGCGAGGACCGTCCGAGGAGCGGTACCCGCGGCATAATTCACCAGGATAATGCCCCCGCTCACGCTGCTGCTCGGACCCTGCGAAACTAATTCGAAAAACAAAACAAAACGTACAGACCTAGTTTTTCATAATCACTACAACATATTCAAAAATCGTGAAAATCGCGCCTGATTTAGAGTGTGAGAAATTTCATCGCCTGGAGTAAAATTTATATGGAAAATATTTGATACTAAGCGATTTAAGCGTCGCTTTACTATCCTCTTAAGAAGCCGTCTACGGTGATAGAAGTACAGTCTCGTCGAAATTAGACTGATCTTCAATATCCTTCGTCCATGTGATAATTCAATAGCCTCATGTTGCAAAAAAATAAATAGCTCGCTGTTATTTCGACAATTTGTCTTATTCTTAAGGTCAAGCGGGGCTATCCCGACAGAGGGGAAAAAGCGTCTCACATTATTTTTTTTCAAGATCAAGAACTGTTTACAACTATGTTCGCGCCCTTTTTATACTCGTGACGACCCGCGGACAAAGTACAAAAAAATCAATCAAAATAATGCCATAATTAGAAGAATTGAATAGTAGTGGATCTATAACTAAGAGTGCGGCCGTAAGAACTTAACAGTATTGAAATGTTTCCTCATAGTGGCTTATTCAATATTTTCCAAATACCTATGACATACCTAGATATCTAATCCATGTTATGAGTTGATATAAATCAAAGTGTTATGTCAGTTTAAAAATACCCTATAAACCAAATGGGTTTCAGCATAAAATTAAATTCTAGCAAAATAAAGTGTCAAGATTCGAACAGGGGTTAATGTCAAGAGTGTGATTACGATATCGAACACAAAAATGCCAACACTGCTGTTTAGAAACCGGTTAAAGTGTGATGGTGGCAGCGATACGGACGGACCCTGCACTTTTTAGTGAAGTATTTTTCACGATTTAATTAGTTTAAGGCATTAACATACGGAGAAACAAACACATAAATAAGTTTACCTCCTTATAATAATAGGTATATAATAAACATTTTGAAGAACTACTAGATCTTATTTATTATATATAATTCAATACAGTCATATTGTAAGTAAACAGTTCATGTGCGGTTCATTTCAATAATACCATGTAAAAATAACTACCTAGAGTTAGGTGCAAACCGTGCAAAATGCACCATAGTAGATTGTGAATAAATTGATGACAATCAAAGGGATTTTTAACCTACTTCAAAAAAAAAGGAGGTTCTCAGTTTGACCTGTATGTATGTATGTATGTATGTTTGTCCGCGATTATCTCGCGTTTTGCTGAACCGATTTTGATCCGGTTTTTAGAAAAGTATTTGTGACACTTATTAAATGCTTAAAACAGAATAGTACTCCTTGTAATTTGCTACAAATCCGTCTACTAGGTAACTGATTTACTTGTCATTGAGTTTTTCAGCAAATTTAACGCAAAAACTGTTAAATTTCACTTTTTTTATTTTCAAATTTTTTGTTCTCTCTGTGGCAATCCCAAATAAGGAACCCGACAAAATTAAGGAAATTCAACCTCTTTAAAAAGAGTAGGAAATTATAGAAATCAGCCATATTTCTGGAGGTAGTTATTGGCGACATAAGTTTTGGTTCAAGATTACTAACAAACTATTGACAAGTAAATCATGTGTCAGTCAGTTTTGCAGCGTATTTCAAGGAGTACTATTCTGTATTAATCATGTAAAAATACCTTTGATTGTCATCAACTTTTTAACATTCTACTAAGGTGCTAATATTGCACTTAACTGTATGTTGACCTGGCACTCATAACAATTAGGTACTTACCGAAAACTCGAACAACTATGGTCCTAGGTTCAACAATAGTTCAATTTTCTTTAGATTACGCTTAAAATATCCATAGTTGTATGGTTTTACGGTACCTACATACTTATAGTTAATTGAAAAACAAAATTTGTTTAAATTTCCTTTTCTGTCGTATTTTAGGTACCTACCAAAAGAAAGACCGGTGAGCTTTTACGTTACTTTAAATAAAAATAGATATGACTTTAGTAGTGGGTAGGTAGTATAAAATATTATAAGTGATAATGATAAACACCTATCGATACGATACGAACAACAGGTAGGTATTTTGTTAACGTGGCAACACTTATTTATATGCATTAAGTTACGTTTTCAATGTGGTACCTCCCTAAGTCTAATTAATTATGCATTCTTCCTGACACAGAATTTAGTAATGCAAGTTGAAAGAAATTATTACTTTATTGATTTTCTTAAACATTTTGACAAAATTATTAATAGCAGGGACGCTGTTACAAAATAATGTGTCAATCCACAAGTATTTAGCAATAAAGGCCGAGCCACACCGGTTGCGTGACGTGCACGTGCACGCGCGCGTTCGTTTTCCACTGTGTTGTACCTATAGTGACATGTCGTAATGAGAATTCATACTATACAACGCAGTGGAAAGCAAACGCGCACGTGCACGTGCACGTCACGCAACTGGTGTCGCTCGGCCTTAAAGTGTCAACCCTCAATACTATCGTTGTGGGTTGACATTTTATTGGTAAATAGTTGTGGGATGACACATTTTTGCGTAACAGCGTCCTGTTATAAATTTACTAGGTACAGTCCAATTCGCGTCCAAACCAAATGATACTTTAGAAACGGTGGAAAATAACCATACCGACACACTGACAAAAACGTAAGCAATATCTATGAATGCTTGGATATTTGTCAGGTTCACACATGTCGAAAAATCCTTCCCTTATTGCGTAGACAATAAACTAGTCTCACGTGCGAAACCAAAGAATGCGAACGTGGAAAATGTTAGAAAAAAATAGTGACCAGCTGCACTTTACACGATTAATTGATGTATAATAAATTTGGGATAAAATATTGTTCCTAAATCTTAACCATACTACCTAATGAAAAAAATGATGTTTGTGCTTGTATTTTATTACATATGATATGAAAGTTAAAATTAGTTGGTCTGGTCTGGTCTAACTACTCCATTTTTTTACTATAGTATGATAGAATATGAGAAACAATATACGTTTTATATATTTTTAAATGTATACTATAATGTACAATTTGCGTCCACATTATCACGATTACCAAAATGATACATACAGTGGTGGAAAAAACAAGTGTCCCTAATTATGTGGCCACCACTGTATATCTTGGATTGATATCGATACTTGGACGCAAACTGTTCCTATTTGATTCCTATATATGATTATTTGATTTATATTACATTTAGAATACCTGACCCTAATTTTACACCATACATTAAGGGATTATGGATATTTGTGGTTGAATTTTATTACTTATAGCTAGAAGAAAGTGGATGCGGTCTGCCGCATCAAATTTATGAATGAACTGTCTACTTTACGTCAGGACCAGACAGGTCAAGCGGCCTATTCCCAGTTGTCCGCACCCTACAAATTAGGTGAAGACAACTGGTTACAGAAAAATCTTTATTCTTTAGGGATTTCTTATTCCCAGTTTTTTGCACTATTTAATTTGACTCAACTGTGTTAGTTTGTATTATGTACTTAAGTGATGATATATTCGTATTTTATATATTATACCTAGGTTCAGGAAAATACAAAAAGTAATTTAAGAGTAACTTATGGTTGCGGACAACTGGGAATAGCCAGGTCCAGCTATCTCTAAATTGGTTACATAATTATAATTCTTATAATCATGATTATAGAAAAAGATACATAAGAATGTTGAAAATCACACTTGGACGCAAACTATGCCTATAGGAGAGACTGTGTAACATATTGGGATATTTCCACCTCATCCACCAATTTGTTACCACTGGCTGTACCACCTGTACACCTGTGTGTGTGTGGACCTGTAGTCGATTCACAAGAGTTGGCACAAATGGATTGAACAAAAGTAATGTCATCTATTACTGTGTGCGTGCCGTCTTTTGAACCGATGTTCGAATTTCAAACCAAAAACCTGTTATTATTTTACACACTTGTATACTTTCGTTCACTCATTCAATCCATTCGTGCCAACTCTTGTGAATCGACCTGTACCATACCGTATCATTCACAGTAGTTACCGCCTATATCTTTTTATTTTGTATAGGTATATTATTTTAAAAAAAAACAAGGAAAATATGGAACATGATCAAATGTATTGAAATAACTTTTAATATACATTTAAGATAAAAGTTGAAAGGCAACATCTATTATTTGAAAATCTACATACAATATGCTATTGATTGATGATTTTGATCTGAATAGTATGATCGTGTTCCGGGCAGTGTACTGAATGACCTGTGGAGACATTAAAAAGGGTTTTACCTATATTCATACATTTTTATGCTGCTGCAGCTGGGACTTTTTATTCCCAGTAGTTATCAGTGGTAACACGTGGGGATAAAATGACAGATGTTAACAGTGGTAAAAAGACTAAGGAATAGTTCAATCAAAACATGAACATTTTTATTTTCTGTCTTAAACTTCTACCAATTCTGATAAGTGGACACGAAAAGGAAAAATTACCATACTTATGTTTTTTGACAAGTCTTAAAATAAATCTAAAGTATGATCTGTGTTCCAAGCAGTGTACTTAATGACCTGTGGAAACAATGCAGTTTTTCTATTTTAGCGTTAACAGGTGGGAAAAAAAAACACCTGTTATCGTGGTAACAAATTGGTGGCAATAGGTGGGAATTTCCGAACAAATTACGTCCATATTAGTATGACACGGTTTTACAATCGACAAGTAAATTTATCTGCCATTTAAAGTTGGCTCTCTCCCTGTCTATTTTCAAGTGCAATAAAGGGAAAGTGCTAAATTTATGTGTCAAATATGCTTTACTTGTCGATTGTGAAACAGGCGGTAAAAGTAGATGATTATTAAATAAAAACCGGCTAAGTGCGAGTCGGACTCGAGCACGAAGGGTTCCCTACGTCGATGCAAAATGGGTAAACCGTTTCAGCAATTTTTTGAAAAATCTATAAAAATTTGTTTGTATAACCTCGTCCTGCCCAGTGTTCTTAATAAAGGGCACAATTGATATGGTAGTTTCTGCATGGGAAATTAATTTTTATATTTAAAATTGTCCATTGTAGAGAACACAGTACAGAAACTGGAAGTATAAACAAAAATGCTCGGACAGGATGAGGATATACAACCTAGGTAGTTTTTATTTTGATAAGACTCCTGCATTAAGATGCATTTGTTAATTTGTTAAAATTATATACAACGTGTCCCAAAACTCAACGATAAGCCGGCACCAGAGGATGGAGCTGCTTATGATTAGTCGAGAAAAAATAAAAAAGATAAAAAAGATAAAAGAAATTTATTTAGTAAGTAGGCCGCTCGGGCACTTTTACACGTCAAGATACTACCAATACCAATACCAATAAGGAAAAGATATATTTTTTTCCTTATTTTTTCTCGACTAATCATAAGCAGCTCCATCCTCTGGTGCCGGCTTATCGTTGAGTTTTGGGACACGTGGTATATCCAACGCAATATGACTTACTGGTGATAATCATCCGTTAATTATCAAGAAGTGTAATTATCTTGATAAATACGAACCCTAATCACTGGCTGTAAATGAGCTCTACTTTACTAGACAGCACTAGCACTACATGTCTTCACTTTTCCTTTTATTTTTGTTACATTATTTTTTAGTCTGTGTGTTATTGTTGTGAATAAATGATTACTAACTTACTTTTCCAAAAGAAATATGTTATAATAACCAATAACAGCAATAATACTGTGTACTAGTATACTACTGAATAGTACACATCCAACTAATCGGTACCTATTATAGATGTGAAAGTTTAAATATATGCCTGGATGTTTGTCCCTCAATTTTCCAAGTCACACAGTAAATACAATTAAAAACGCAAGTTAAATTATAGGCAGTTTCCCTTACATAATCAAAGGTATCTTTTCACAATCCAATGAGTCATTCAACTTTTTGCTGTTGTTTTTCTGTCCAGTAACCCAGGAGTCAAGGTTCTTTTAAGAAAAAAATATTATGGACTGCTGCTGCTGCTAACATGCTTAAGAAAAAAGCCATAAATTAATAAGCTTGTAACCAAAACTAAAACCAAACATAGCCTGCCTTCAAAATCACAGAAGTGACCCAAGAGAATAATTCATCTTGAATATGCATTCTTCAATGGAACAAATTAATAATCTCACTACAATAAGAAAAGTTAAGCAAGAATCCCGACTAGACAGACTCTCAGAGTTCTTTAGGCCATTACTAGATCGACTAGATCAGCATCACTATTGCCTAAAGGTTTCTGGATTTTTCTTTTTTTCATTTTGTATGCAGCCTTCGGATTTCAAACTGAAAACGATTGCGATTGAGAGTGCATTAGGCAATAGGTATAGGTAGAGGTATTCCCAACCTTTTTTTCATCTGGCCTTCCCAGAAAGTAAATAATACTTTCATTTTAGATTTATTTCTTGTAACAAAAAACCAATGCAATATTGACAGTTGACTTTTGTGTTGTGCAACAGAGACAGAATCAGTATGTCTCAAAAAAAAAACTAGTTCAAATTGTTACACCTTTTAAGAAATCAATTTATTTTCCCCTGTTTTTAGATAGTTACACTAAAGTGAATCTTAAAAAAGGGTATTAAATAGATTCTTTGTAGTTTTGGTAAGTGTTAGCACTACTTTATAGGTGCAGAAGCCAAAGAGCTTGGCAACAAAGATAACAGATAATTCCACATAAAAAAAAGAACATATACACAGACATTGACCTCCTCCCAAACTAAGCATGAGGCTTGAACTATCCCCTACCTACTAAACAAACATTCACAAACTTATATGAGTAACAGGTCATCTTATTTAAACAGAATGCCCATCCAATAATCAAGCATGCATCCACATGTGTTTGAGATTAAAACCAAGTCGAAAGTAAATAAAATATTTACTCCTACTGGAAATGAAACCAAGGATTGCTAATAATTAAGGCATCATAACAATTCAATAGAATGAAAAAAAAATACCCAGTACCTACAATTAAAGTGATATATAATTATTTTAATAGGATTGAAATGTTATACCTACCCACAGAGGACAACTAGGTAGTCATTGAAATGCTGATTGAAATTTAAGTCTTATTTTGTGATACAGTCTAGAAATATTTTGATACATATTTTTTAGAGTTATATCAAATGTAAAAAATTAAAATATTTTTTATGTTCATTAGATACTTCTAAACTGCCTGAAAATAAATCAAGGTTATTTATTTTATAATCAATAGATAATAATATACCTAATAAATTAACAATAATTCAGACTTGATTTTCTTCTACCCTTGAGTGTTCAACCCTCAATAACTCTTGTCTATTTATATGTAAATTTTTAATTAAAGACTTTATATTAGAACACTCTGTCTTTGACACAAACAATTTTTTAACTAACAACAGTTTTAAACACAGTTAACAATTTTATGATAAAAATATTATTATTTATATAACAAGTACCTTTGATAATATAGCTAAAATTTCAAGTTTTCTCAAGCAGGCATGTGTTATTATCCAACTGCATGACGCAAAGGAGAGTATTAGTGATATCAGCACTGTTAACTTGTTAACAAAAGATATCAAATTACATTAATAAGGGCTTATACTTCAGCCCCTAATAATAACATGATTTACCTAGTCAAATAAATGACAAGATATAATCTGACCAAGTTAGCTTGATGTCCAAATTGAACAATATGTTAGGAACAACTGCAAACAAACCTCAGCTACAATTACAGAAATATAAGATAGCTTGGACCAACATGTTCTTGGCCTATTTTTTAAGCAAATACTGCCAAAACATATCTTTAATAGCTGAAAAGGCATAGAAGAGACCCAACAAATCACACAATAGTTTGTGATTGACAAGTTTAACCTGTGCCGCATCCTATAGACCAGTGTATCCCAAACTTTTTTGCGTCGAGCCTCCCCTCATAATAACTAATATTTAAATGCCCCCTTTGTTTTTTATTGTGACAAGCAAAAAAATGTACATTAATTTAACAACATCAACCAACAATGTCGCATTGTGATCCACAGACCGAATGTATCACAATGTATTTTATTCGATTATTTATGTTATATTTACACATGAAATAGCTTTTTTTTAACATTTGAATTTGAAACTCAGAATGGTTCCAACTAATATTGATATTGAAATACATATGTATGTGACATGCCGTGCGACAGGTGAAATAGGTACTTGTTTTGTCACATCCAGAAAGAGATTAGCTATAAACAAACTGCAAAAGGAAGGTAATGTTTTTCAGGTACATTAATGTATGAGGATGTGTAAAGTGTAAGTCTGTTTCTTTGTGGCCTGTAGGCTAATAAACCCTTACCTTACCTACTAAGCACGTAGGACAACAGAGCGCCCAACTAGTGTTATACCATGGATAATCTTAATTTTTAGTAATTCAAGTAGTTGTGTTGAGACCCAAAACAGAATGCAATTTTAGATTGCACACGTCAGATTCCAGAAGTCCAAAATGCATACAATAATTAAAATTATCTGTCAAATCTTATGCACCTAACCTAGTCATGTAAATATTCAATCAAAGTCAACTTAAAGAAATAACATACCTATCTTGCCACATAGCAAAATAACATATAAATAGCAAAATAACATTTAAAGTAACCTCCAAATAAAGTAGATTCGAAATTATTGTCGAGATGCACCAAATCTAACACTATTCTAGACGTTCGTTACCTACATCATCGCAGTAAAGAGATAAGACGGAAGACTCCAGTTAAAGCCCGATTCCAATGAATAGGAAAATGATGAATAGTAATTGTAATACGAATTTAAAGGAACAATAAACCTTACATATTTTATTGCATCCGAAATTCAATTACACTGAAAGCTCCTGTACAATCCTCATACCGCCGGCCGGCAACTTTTTAAGAGAAAACCGTAAGTTCAACGCAAAATAAACTAGAAAAACCTGTTAGAATTAAAGTATGGAACATCGGCTGAGTGACAAGAATAATCTATCCGTTTCCTATAAGGACAAAAATCATACTTAAATTTCCAATAGGCTAACCACATGTCGCCATCTTGTCAAACCAGCCGAACACAATCATCATCCATTTACTAGCTAATTTGATGCACTTTATCACTGTCAATGCACTTTCAACCACAATATCACCAGAACAAAACAATAAGGTTTAATTGCAAATCACTGACACGTAGCAACTTTGCGAGAAACTTACTTCGAAGGCTTCCGACTTTGCCCAAAGATTTCCGTCGTGACCGGCAATCGCTGCTTTTGTTACACATCTGGATGCCATTAACTGTTTATCGACGTAATCTTGCCAGCTCATTTTGAATGTTCGTTTTAATTTAAACCTACAGCACTTGACTACCACACAATCTACTCTTCGCAACGAGCAAACGCTCCACACGAACAAAAAGCACTAAGAACTGCCGTTTCAAAATGGCAGCGTAATCATAGACACAACAGGAAGTATTCTCAATGCTACCAAATTAACAAAACTAACGTGCTATTGGTCATAGACAAGTCAAGTTGGTTTTGGCTTCAGAAAGTATTATTGCGGGTCCACACTTGATGCGTGGGTCGCACGCGAAAGTAGCGAAGTGCCATGTTTTGCTTTTATTCTTTACTTACAATTCCTTAATAGGCCCCATTCTTTCGCATACTTTTTGTATACGTGATAACGGACATTATCTCTTATGCCTTTTGCAAGCATCGCATATACATTAACAGTCATATCGCGTAATGTGCGTTGACCGAATTATTTTTATACATACTTATATATATTAAATCACGCCTTTCCCAGAGGGGTATGAAGACTTGCAGAGACCACATAAAGAAAGATAAAAGATGTTTATACTAATACTTTTACACTTAAAAAATTTACAGCGTTTTCAAGAGACCACTGCTGAGAGGAAACGCTACTAGAAACTCAACAGACAGTCGTTTTTTAAAAATTGCTTATGATATTATACTTATACACGGTTATACATAACATGGATGATCCGAAGGGTGGCAAGGAACAAAACATTTTTGCATAAAATTATTAAGCTGAATAAAGGTACGCGTTCACTAGCCCGCGCCGCCCGCAACGCACGCACGGTATGCGTAGATTTTAGATTTTTTTGTATAAATTCGTATAGCACTGCGTCCACTATCCGCACCACCTGCACCGGACACCATCAGCATTGCATGGTTTTGGCCAACCCGGCCGCAACGCACGCACGGCACACCACGCAACGGCTTTTTACATTATCCTAAATTTAGCATCCTAACTGAGTTAGGACCTTTATAACGCCGCAATTGTAGTTTCAATATGTTTTATAATTTTTCGTAGATTACAGATTAAAATTAGTACAGTATAATATATAAAATTAGCGCAATTTGAAACATTAAAAAGTTTTAGTAATATGTGGGTTAAATTCATCAATTAATTTCGCAGCAATAAATATTCCTTGATCCACGTCCTTCTATTTTTTATTTCAATGCTTGCAACAGCCAAGGCTACTCCAAGGCCGATTTTTTATTGTTTCGACAGTACGGAGCCATCGGACTCGATACGTCCGACGCCGTTGCAAACTGATTTAGTGACTAAATTTAGTGTAATGTAATGTGATCAGGAGCTTCCTAACTATCCCCTCCCTTGCAAGCCAGTTAGGACGAGTAAATTTAGGATAATGTAATACCCTTTTGAATAATACCTTAATTATAAAAACATGTAAACATTGAATCTTGTTGAGGGGACATGGTTTATGTAGGGAAACATAATATGTGACGTTCGCATTGCAAAGGGACCTTGTGAACGGTATTGAGTTATTGCTAGTTCCAAAACAACATAAAATTTTCAATCGGACGACGTAAATAAGTTAAATAACTTATCCCTAAGGGCAGTAATTATTTTAAAAAAATATGTTAATTCACAAAACACTGAAATATGTGTTTAGAGAAAAATCGTATTGAATTTTGACGCTGAAAAAAAGTATGTTCCCATTTGAAGTTACATAACTGGGGCCTGAGGCCCAACTTTCAAAATTGAAGTTCGAAGTAACGTTAGCTCCATCCCTTTCTCTCGATCTAGTCTCGAATGACGAGTAACAGGGATGGAGCTAACGTAACTTCGAACTTCGACTTTCAAAGTAGGGTCTCTGTTTTATAAAGCCACAAATTACAATTTACAGGTTACAAGTTTCCATTTGACACAACCTCGACCAATGACGAGCAGTGGCCCGTTTCATGAAGCTAAAAGTTACAAATTACAAGCGGAACTCCTTTTCTAGCAAAAGGAGTTAGAAAGAGACTTCCGCTTGTAATTTGTAACTTGTAGCTTCGTGAAACGGGCCACAGCCATTTGAGCAGTGCTGCCAGTTTAAATGGGCCCGTAAAATTGTAACTTGTAGCTTTATAAAACGTGCCCTAGGTTGAAATACCATTAATACACTTTTATTAACATTTATACAGGAGTCTGTGCAACTTCACATACTCTTCACACACTCCCAATAATTTTCTAAGAGCTGCGATCGATGGGCTGAGTAATCCATATCGCCCGCGTAACTGATACTGTTGACGCCTCTTTTAAAATTCGACAACATTATTTTTAATCGAATTCAATCACCATATCAAATAAATAAAATAAATAAATATCAAGGGACGATCTCACACAAATTGACCTAGTCCCAAACTAAGCTCTAGGCTTGTACTATGGGTACTAGACAACGATATAAATACTTATATAGAGAAATATATACTTAAATAAAGCCTGACAAGTTCCTATTTAGCCCTGATGTAGTGTAGCTACAAACAGCTTACATATGGCAATTATACGTGTAAGTAATGAATAGTCGGGACAGTGAGTATTGGCATCGTGCAAGAACGAGTGAGATATACAATTAAGTACTTGTAGATTGTGAAACTATGTTTTCATGTAATCGGAAGAGCATGTCTAGTTGATAATTAAATATGAATAATTACCTATCCGTCAAAATCCGATTCTAAATATTCGACATCCATATATTCATCAGATTCTGGCTCCGATGTATTTTCACTTTCGTCCGTTGAAGAGTCACTTTCAGGACCACCAACCTCGATTATAAATCTTTCGGTCTGTGATTCGATTATAGGACCTTTTGTCCTATATCCGTCTTCTATTTTTTTTACGTGTTCGCAGCATTTACTCCAATTTTCTATAGTCACTTCTCCTAAGTAATAACGAAGTGTAAAAGTAAGCTATATTTTTAACTGTTCAATAAAATTCATTGATAAATGTAAATACCTGAAAACTATCTTCAACGAGCTTTAGGAAGGCATCATTCGTGATGGAAACATTTTTAGTTGCCACTTTTGCTTTCATGATGCCCCAAATCATCTCGATGGGATTTAAATCACAGTGATAGGGCGGTAACCTTATCACCTTGTGACCATGATTTGAGAGAATCGTATCTATTTCGTATACTGGCTCGGGTTTATGACGTCTCAAAATTGTGACCAATTTATCTTTAGATGCATTTTGGGGAAATGAGATGTTATTTAAACGCAGCCACTCAGCAATGACGTGTTTTCTATCGCCAGATGTTGGAGCTTTGTTAATTTGGAAAGAATGGTACCGGGCATTATCCATTATAACACACGTGGGTTCACTGAGATTGAGAATTAATCTCTGCAAAACCCATTTCTTAAAATTGTTCCTGTTCATGGAGTCATGATAATCGGCTTTCTTTTCCTTATCATTATATATTAGGAGTGCATTGGGAACAAATCCCGATGGTCCGCCGGCATGAACTATAAATATCGTTTGCCGGTTGAAACGGATTTCGACACACCGGGTTCATTTTCGCTTTGCCAGCATTTTGCGTGGTTAAGAGAAGTATGGATGTAAGTCTCATCTAAATAAACAAGACATATATTTTTGTCCCTTGCTTCTTTTATTTCGTCTAAATAACTTTCCCGCCAAACCACAATATCCGAACGCTCCTTCAATATGTACCGTTGGTTTCTGCACTTTTTGTATTTGAACCCCATACTATGCAATAGCAATCGCAAGTACTCCCTACTACCGGTAAAATCAATATCTGTTTTCAATTCGGTAAGCAGACTTTTGAGAGTTGGTACTTGCTTTCGCACAGCATAGAATTCATTAATTTTGTGCCTTATGGCACATTTGTCGAAGTCGTCTATTTATATTCTTTTTTTTTGTTGTTTTTTTTTTGGTACCGATGGCAATGGCGGTAACGGCTCATTCTTTTTGTATATATTCTTAATTGTAGCACTACAGACGCCTTGAATGAGAAAAAAAATAAAATTTAATAATTAATATACATATTTAGTACTAAGCTAACCAATTCATGACAATCGCACTATGAATATCATACCCGCCATGTCAACAACTAATTTCAAAACATTGTTTATTGGAATGCTGCTGAATCCTTCGTCCTTTTTCTGCCGCAACCATTTGAATGTATTTATAATAATGTTTTTTGCATCGGGGTGAAATTTCTTGGGCATTTTGATTTTAAAATCGATTTGTTTACATGGGTGACATTCAATGACTTCCAACGTCCGTTGTCAAAAAAAAACGTTGCCATTTAAATAAATTTGTTCCACTGAAAATCCGCAACATGGCGAGGGCTAAAAAGGAACTTGTCAGGCTTTACATAGAAAACATCCACGACTCGGGAACAAACACTCGTGCTCATCACACAAATATCTGCCCTTACCGGGATTTGAACCCAGGACCGCTAGCTTCGTAGGCAGGGTCACTACCAACTAGGCTAGCACGTCGTTAAATTAAATTTCACCATTTTATTTCGACCAATAAAGGATCATAGTACTAGTAATACAGGATAATAGATACTTATTCTAAAGGCCTCCATACATGATCCGTTCTGCCTTCAGGTCTAACTGACCGGATAATAGCATCGTGTATGTGTAATTTGGCCTGAAGGCAAATCGCACCCGTCCGCCTGAACGGTTTTCCCGATCGGACAGAACTCCATGACCAGCTGGTCGTCATTGGTCGAGGTTGTGTCGAATGGAAACTTGTAACCTGAGGCCCTACTTTGAAAATCGAAGTTCGAAGTTACGTTAGCTTCATACCTTTCTCTCGATTTAGTCTTGAGTGACGAGTAATAGGGATGGAGCTAACGTAACTTCGAACTTCGATTTTTAGAGTACGGCCTCTGTAAATTGTAATTTGTAGCTTTATAAAACAGGCCCCAGATCTAACTGACCGGATGCAAAATAGCATCGTGTATGTGTAATAATTTGGCCTGAAGGCAAATCGCATCCGTCCGCCTGAACGATTCGTTCGTAGTTCGGCCTGATCCGATCGGCCTGTACATGTATGGGGGGTTTAAGTTATTACGTAAGTTTTGAAACAATGCTATATGCAAGAGAGAGAGAGATGCAGATATTTACCACTCACTCTTACCCATAGTTGCGTCTCAAAACTTACGTAATAACTTACAGAGGCCCGTTTCACGAAGCTACAAGTTACAATTTACAAGCGGAAGCCTCTTTCTAACTTCTTTTGCTAAAAAGAGAGTTCCGCTTGTAATTTGTAACTTGTAGCTTCGTGAAACGGGCCTCAGGTGTAATCACGGCCTTAAATCATGAATATTTGTGATAACAGATTTTCACGCCGCAAGTGTGGAGTATATTAATTGCGATACTTTGTGCCTGTTGTGGTCACAAATTTATTTGCCTCAAATGGTTGATTGATCAATCAAGTTATGAATCTTTTTGTCAGATTAAATATAATCTATAAATATATATTAATTTATTTCAAAAATATTGTTTTCCTTATTCTCAGTCTACCTCCGAAGATTTGATATGGAAACCATAGACTTCTGGGAATCTGTTTCTCTCTCACTAAGGCATTCAATGCTTTTGTTTTCTCGCTCTAAGTCAAATTGAAATTTCTTGTCGTTGACGTACTTCCGTTGTTTTATTTCCCAATAATTTAGTATTACTCATCTTCTTGTGATACAGTACGTTTTCAAAATTTTAAGCATTTCTTAAATCTTTTTAAAATATAACGAAAATATATTTCAACACCAGTGGTCACCTAAACGTCGTTTATTTAATCATTAAAAAAAGCTTCTGTTCACCAAACTCAACTTGACCTTGTTAGTTCTTTTCCGTTCAGCTACCGCGATTGGAACATGTCTTATTCACCTGAAAGAAGGTAAGAGGACTTTCTGTGTTAATTTGGGCTTTAATTGTTTGATTATATAAGTAATCATGTGTGATTTTTATATTCTATTAGCATGATGCTTTTATGGATGCTTAGTTTCTTTATAATAACTCAATACTTGCTCCTTTTCGTGGTTGCCGATTGCCAACATGGCGCTGGCAGGAGAACATGTATTATAAATTCGGCATAACGCACGTGTTTAATGTAATTCTCTGCGCTAACGTAGTTATTATATGACCGCGTGCAGAATGAGTAAAATTTGATCCAAATTCACCATTTCATTGTCATTCTGAGCCTAGGGAGCGATAAAATGCCATTTTGACAGGAGCACAACTGATGCAAAATTTTAATGATTTTTAGATTTCATAGATCTTTGCTGAAACAATACGATGTTTTCTTATATCTGTTGATGTAACTATATGTCATTAAACCTCTCCAACTTGATTTCTTTGTAGATCAGAAGATTGGCCGGAGGATTCCAAGAATGGGCCGTCGAAGGAACCAGCTAGCTACGATGGGCCCCCGGGCATGGAGCCCGAGGGAGCATTGGACACAAATTGGCATCAAGTCGTGGAAAGCTTTGATGACATGAATTTAAAGGAAGAATTGCTGAGAGGAATCTATGCTTATGGTTTTGAAAAACCGTCTGCAATCCAACAACGCGCTATTATGCCTTGCATTCAAGGTCGCGACGTTATAGCTCAGGCCCAGTCTGGTACTGGTAAAACTGCTACCTTCTCCATTTCAATTCTCCAACATATTGATACCAGCATTCGTGAATGCCAAGCTCTCATTTTGGCTCCTACCAGAGAGCTGGCTCAGCAGATCCAGAAGGTACGTTTATTTAACCACTAAATCACTGTAAATTGAGTAGCATTGTGAGTTAATTAACTGAGTTTGGATTTTGTTTATTGCCATTAACATAATTTAATATTTCTAGGTGGTAATAGCGCTTGGTGATCACTTGAATGCTAAATGCCATGCTTGCATTGGAGGCACCAATGTGCGTGAGGACATTCGTCAGCTGGAAAGTGGAGTTCATGTGGTGGTGGGTACCCCAGGCCGTGTGTACGACATGATTACTCGCCGTGCCCTGCGCGCTAATACCATAAAGCTGTTTGTGCTTGATGAAGCTGATGAAATGTTGTCCCGAGGGTGAGTCATATTAATTATCTTTGATATCAATCTGTCTGCTGACCTTATGTCATTGTGTTTAAACATTGGTTTTGGTTTTTTCAGATTCAAAGATCAGATCCACGATGTGTTCAAGATGCTGTCGGCTGATGTCCAAGTCATTTTACTCTCTGCTACTATGCCAGATGACGTGCTGGAAGTGTCTCGTTGCTTCATGAGGGAGCCAGTGCGCATTCTTGTGCAAAAGGAAGAGGTATTTTTATTACTATTTTTAAAGAATTGTATTGCTAAACACTAACAATTTTCATAACAATAATGATTAGTAATTAATTCTATTGTTAATTAATTCTAAAGGATGTCAAAACCTTGCAACATACAAAGTGCTTGATAGTCATTTATCTACAGTATATTGTAATATTGAGTTTTTAAAATTGTTTTTACTTTTTATAATTTATTTACTTTAGATGAGTAGTAGAGGGAATGTTAATTACCATTTATAGAAGACTTGTTAAACAGTCTCAAGGCTTTCAATATTGGTTGGTATTGCTAATTTTGCTAATGGTTGTCAAAGTCTTGAAGCGCAAAATAATGATATTCATATTTGAATTTATTGAAAGATGTTATGTAGGTACAATGGTTGCTACAGTAGATTTCTATGTAGGTCAAGCGTGCTCCACATTTTTACATTAATGATTATTATAGCATGTGGACATTAATGATTATTATACTTAGTGAAGTTTCCAGACCAGGTTAATCATATTATAGTTTATGGTTATTGTTTATGATGGTTTCTTGAAATAATTCTCTAAAGCATAGGTTCCCAAACTTTTTTGGCTGATACATCACCCTCCCAACAATAAATCGATGCTGATACGCAATAATGTGTCAACCCACAAGTATTTAGCAATAAAATGTCAACCCACAATGATAGTACTGAGGGTTGACACTTTATTGCTAAATACTTGTGGGTTGACACATTATTGCGTAACAGCATCCTGACAATGTAAAGGTACAAGGATTAACAATTGGATATTATTCCGGGTAGATATAGGTACCATATAGAAAACGAATCTATCATCGTATGAGGAATACTTGATACAGCTAAGAGTCAATAATGCCATAGACTGCTGTATAAGCACTAAAATATGTTAATTGCAAAATCAATATTTTAATATTCATATCTTTTTTCATTATGTAACAAACAGTTGACAAAAAACATTTTTTGAATAGCTATAATAATAGCTAAGATATAAGCCAACAAAGATTGGTTCCTATCTATTTCTAGCAAAACAGAGTTTGAAACATGAAGTTTTGGCCAACCTGTTACATGACCTCACAGTGCATATTGGATCTCTATTGTTTATCAATGGAATTTTGGTTAAAATTGTAAAGAATTTGCTGTTCATACTCTACTTTATTTTATATTTTTATAATAATTTTCATATTTTATCAACATGTCAAGTCCCGTCAATAGCTTTAGCACCACCTAACTTTTAGCTTTATCCGCCCCCTATAAATATCTTCAGCGCCTGCTGAGGGGCTTTGGGAACCAATGCTTTACTTACTGCCTTACTGGAAAAACATTCAGAACATTATGAGGTGCTCATAAAGATCTGAAGTCAACTCTTTAAGGCATTATACCTACTGCAATTCCACCTGTATGAAATCTTTTATGAGAAATGTCCATATATTGCGGCCGTCAATGTATAGCTAATTTTCGTCACAAAACTGACAAAGTTAAAGTTCCTTAACTTCAGTCCTTAATTGGGTACACTTTTTAGCGAAAACGCCTGTACATGAAAGTGTAAATTGCTGCTAAGCACTGTCTAGCATTTCTTGCAGCTGTATTGGCCGCCTCAGAGCACAATCTTAATATGACTGTACATAAAACTTAATGCAGCATATTATTTAAAATTAATGACTGGCTGGAAAAGTTAATACTGCTGGCACTCTGAGGTCTGGCATACTGAACGTCCTTGTCCTAAGCTTTTGATTTTTTTTATTGCAGCTTACCCTGGAAGGTATTAAGCAGTTCTTTATCTCCATTGAAATAGAAGAATGGAAGCTGGAGACTCTTTGCGATCTGTATGATACTCTCTCCATTGCTCAGGCTGTAATTTTCTGCAACACCCGCCGCAAGGTAAATATTTACTACTTCTATTTATGTGTATCCTGCATATGAAAAAACCACTGGGTTTGCCTTAGTTTACACTGTATTGTTTTTGACATTGCAGGTTGACTGGCTGACCGAGTCTATGCATGAGCGTGATTTCACCGTGTCTGCTATGCACGGTGACATGGACCAGCGCGAGCGAGAGGTGATCATGCGGCAGTTCCGTACCGGGTCTTCCCGTGTGCTCATTACCACTGACTTGCTGGCTCGTGGCATTGACGTTCAGCAGGTCTCCTGCGTGATCAACTATGATCTACCCACCAACCGTGAAAATTATATCCATCGGTACGTAGTTCAAGTATTTATTGTATTTGTTTTAATTACAATTTTAATGGAAGTCTCTTTTTATTTCAATTTTTTGGCTTATTTGTAAAAAATAAGCAAATTTTCCATTGAGCCTCTCCCATCTAGGTTAATAAAAGTAAAGTAGTGTTGGTATTGAAAGAATTTTAACATTAAAAGATAATTAAAGAAATTATTTTATTGCAGAATTGGGCGAGGTGGGCGTTTCGGCCGTAAGGGAATTGCCATCAACTTCGTTACTGAATCAGACAAGAGAGCACTGAAGGACATAGAGGACTTCTACCACACGACTATCACGGAAATGCCCAGCGATGTGGCTAACCTTATCTAAGGTTGTCACTATTCCCCGGTTCATACTTTGTGTCCTGCGTTCTATTGCGATATATATAAGGTGTGAGTATTAGGAGGTGCCTCCTAAGTACTGCTGTGCCGAATTTTTATTGGAACTCCTTTAATTTGGACCGTTACTTGCGTTTTAGTTAATTTAATGAACGTATAATAGTATAATAGACGTATCAATATAAGTTTAATATATATAGAATAAGACCGGCACGGCCGGATGGCCCCCGTTCCGCGCAGGCCTCTCTGCCGACTGCAGAGAGGTCTCATCGGGTACTGGAGAGGCTATTTCAATCACAAAAGTACTAGAAGAAAGAAACAATGTATTGTAACTTTTTTTTCCAGTTGTACATAATATGGTAACTGTTTTTGTAATACGATAAATAAATATATGAAATATCGTAATTGTATTGTTATTGATGTACTTGATAATGTAGCGCTCCATTCCCGATCGGAACCTTAATTTCTATGAATGATTGTACTCAAACACAAATTTAATTTTGTTTCCAGAAGTTCTGCCTACTGAGCCTGTTATGAGACGCACTTTGGACACAACTATGTGGAAATAATAAATCAAAATTTCCTCTAAAGTTCATTAATTTCTATTTCTATAAATGGCTCCTTTTGTATCCTATATTCCCTATTGCTTTTGCATTCTACTAAATTTGTTTTCTACATGGTTTTTACGTTCATTTCGAATTATTTATATTTTGGAATAAATTTTGTTTCTGAATATTAGTCTTTTGCCAGAATGGTGATTAAGGTTCCTGTTTGACAGTTATCATTATGAATACGAGCGATATTAATAGTAGTGGTAGTATTACAATGCTATTAGAACTGCACCCGGGGATCGTAATTGTTATTTCAATTCTCATTGGAGGTCACTATGAAAGATGGATAACTATTAAAGGAAATGTTTCAATGCTGTGAAATGAACACTCCATTTTATAGTTGTTCACTTACTGCAGTCTGGTTAATCCACTTTATATTATTATACATAATAGTATTTCCGGTACACGGATCCTCGCTATCACTTAATTTGACATCGCTCAATACGTAAAATTTGCTGTGGGGTCCGTTTTCGGTGTATTCCCACTAGTTCCATTGACAGTTCCATTATTTAAAGGACTTCCGATAATGGAACTAGTGGAAATGATTTTTTCCCAGTAGTAGTATTTTATTAAAAAATAATTAGTCTCACTAAAACCGTTAATGAAAAAATTTCAATCAATAATAATATAATATAAAATATTCGTAATAATATTCGTCATTTTATTTTAATAAAATAGAACTACTGGCAAAAAATCATTCCCACTAGTTCCATTATATGAAGTCTTAATGGAACTAATGGGAAAAGACCCCGTTCTCGTGGGTTAACAGGTTGCCTGTCTCCATCAAAGGGTGCATTTTTATTGATCGACGCACGTCCAATGCTTAGTTCTGTATGTAAAGTAATATATGATTCATGAACGTATCAGACCAGGGACAGAACTACGTAAATGAATCATAACATTCATAACTTCTGATTCAAAGGTGATTCATGGGACAGGGAACCTGTCAAAAACTCTGCAGAATTGTAACCGAAGGGTCGAGTTTTCAGTCTCCAGATAATTTTTAACTGTCGATGAAAATCGGGCCGAAAAGGAATTTTCACCCGGAAACTAAATCATTTATGCAGAAAGCGTTAATTAACAGTAACTGTCCTTCGCTTCTATCAGTGACCCTGGCTCGGCACGTCTATGTATTACACATTATAATGCACAACTAGGTACTCTAGGTAGTGCTTTACGTTAGGCGCAGCTTTGACCGAAAAATTAAATAGGCTTTGTGTTTTAACTGTTGTCTAAGGCAGAGTTGTACCGTTGAGGAGTTCCGGTAGCCATTTGTGGTCTTCATCATCAGTCACTTCACCAAATGATACTTTCTGGTTGCAAATGCTGGACTTGTGACTAAAAATACCAAAATCGCTGTATGTTATGCCTATAATATTTGAGGAGTTCCCTCAATTCCTCACGGATCCCCTCAACATATCGCACCTACGGTGCGACACTGTCACTTGTGCAAAATTTTGAAAATTGTGGTAAGTATGCTATAACGTCACTTAAAGTACTCTGCCCTTGAAGCGATAACGTCATTCAATTAGTACGCATAGTTTTCGCACGAGTGCGCCAGTGACGTTGTGGTTTTGGCACGAAGCAAAGACCTATTTGGAGAAACAACGTATGATTGGTCAGTTGCGCCGGCCTCCCGTAGGTTGATGGAGTTTCTCGGAGCTACAATGTTTTTAGGGTAATTGTGACATTTTTATTTTATGATTCTGGAGCAATAATGACCCAAAAATACAGTTGTGACATTGTTCTAGCTAACGTGAAGTTCAACCAACACTTATGTTTTATAACAACAACGACTCTAATGCATGTGGGACAATATTGCTCCAATATGATTCAAACTATTAACTTATGGTCGGGACGTCAACTGCCTTAATGTACATACGACTTTAATTCGCCAATAATTGTATTTTTATCATAAAAATAGTACAGTTATGACATTATTGCTCCAATATGACTCTTACTAAAAAGTTATGTTTGTGACGTTAACGACCGTAATGCACATTATGACTTTGCTTCTCAATACCTTTATTATTTTTCCAAAATTTAAAGCAATTGTGACATTATTGCCCTAAAATAAAATTAGCTATATAGCGAAAAGGCTAAAGAAATCTGGGCAAGAATATTGCTCTATAAAACCTGAAAGATCATAGGAGCTAAACAAATGGGCCTTCCTTAAACATATAAGCACGACTGTCTTGTTCCACGAAGTTAACTACTATCAAAAGGACTGAAATATTTGACTCTTATTGGAATTTAGGAAGCGTGTGATTTCAGAAATCTGATAAAACTTAAATTACAAATTATAAATATATTCAATTAGGCCAAGTGACGGGTAAAAAATATGACTGTAGAATATAGAATATAGTAGTGTGTATGTTTTAGTCATAAAGAACCGCAAAGTTAAGTAAGTTACTTAAGTTTGATGACTTAACTTGATTCTAAATCGGAAACTACACTCAAAGTGTATGTCAAAGTTTCTATTTAGGTATGTCTTTTGTTTCAAATGTCAATTAGTTTTTCTTTCTAAAATTTAATATAAGTATGAGAAACTAAACTATTCGCGAAGTTGTTTTTTTTTACTGATAAGATTGATAGACAGTTAAAAAATGTGTTTTCACTCATTTTCACAACTCTTTTACTCAGCAAAGAGTTGTGAAAATGAGAGTTATAACTTTGTCATAAATATTTATTTCCTAATTTCTAGATTTTATTTTATCGTAACTTTGTCATAAATACGTTTATTATTTTAGTTTAGTGCCATAATGTCACAATTGAGGGGCTGTTCAATTTTAAAGTAATGACAATTATATTTCTTTGATATTTAAAGTGACCTTATTTTCCTCATTAATAAGCTAAAAGTAGCAGTAATCATGCCAAATAATCATCTTTTCTGGATCAGAAAGCATAATCATTTTATACCACACTAAATCTTTAAATGCTTCTCCTTGAAAAATGCTTTTTTGCATAAGTGACAGTGTTGCGCCGTAGGTGCGATATTCAGATTTGGTGACAATGGGACCACCTCGGAAGTATACTCTATCAAACCATTTTTTTTTTTTAATCTGACAACTGTAAGAAGTTTAAACTGAGAACCTCCTTTTTTAATATCGGTTAAAATATCAAAACCTAAGTGTAACAAATACTTTTCTGAAAACCGCATCAAAATCGGTTCAGCCAAACGCGAGATAATTGCGGACAAACATACATACATAGGGCCCTGCCAAGATACATTGCGGTAAATAACGTTTCTATTCGATTCGTTTTTAAACCAATCGCGTCACTGGTAGATGACGTGATACGAAAAGTCACGTGATCTATCAGTGACGTGATTGGTTTAAAACTGAAACGAATAGAAACGTTAGTTAGAGCAATGCATCTTGGCAGGGCCCTCAGGTCAAATTGTTAAATTTGTTCGCGAAATTGACGAGAAGTAGAATTTACTGATGGCCTTTCCGCCTTGCAGGGAAAAGATTCCCTGTTTATCCTCTGGGTAACGATCCTAGCCTAGCTAGAGCAATGATTATTTTAATGGAATATAGTAAATGGTGTCGTTATCTATAGTCATCCTTTATTTGTATCTTCATGTTTACTCGGAACTCTACTCTTAACAGTGGACCCGGCTGGTCGTTAGCGCTGAATGTTTTTCTTTAGAAGCCCTCTACGCTCTGGATTCTACTATAATTAAGCGGTTGTTATAGTAGTCTATTTACAATAAGATCTTTCCTTTCTTCATTTTGTTTCTTTGTGGATTCGATGCTGTATATACTTTGGCTTCGATTCAGAACCGTTGCCCCGTTTGCTAGAGTTCTTGGCCGGCGAACTTTTAGGTTACCGCACATATCGCCTCGGTAGCTGAAGGCCTGAAGCCGGATCAGAGGGCCGTGCCACAAGAATGCCAAGATGCATTACGCTAACTAGCGTTTCTATTCGATTCGTTTTTAAACCAATCGCTTCACGGGTAGATGACGTGATACGAAAAGTCACGTGATCTACCAGTGACGCGATTGGTTTAAAAACGAAACGAATAGAAACGTTAGCGCAATGCATCTTGGCAGGGCCTCTATTCAGTACGGTAAAACAATATTGCTTTTGACGTTTATCGTTATCGTCAACGTTACGATGGGTCATATTTACTTGACAGTAATGGCGGCCGAGTTAAAAACATACGATAACACGTCATTGTCAAAAGCAAGTTTTACCTTGTTGAATAGAGCCCCAGCAACTGGAACCTTTTCAGGAGCTCTATTCTATTCTGTAAAACCATATTGCGGTTGACATGTTATCGTATAGTTTTTAACTCGACTGCCATTACTGTAGATTAAATAAGAGCTATCATAACGTGGACAATACGAAAACATGTTAAAAGCAATTTTTTTTTAGGTCTTTCGTTTTACCCAGTGGAATAAAGTCCCAGTATTCGGCGTTTGTAATTCCGTACTTACACTAATCAACCTCGTAAACATCATCATCACCTCGCCTAGTGATCCGCGTGCGGCTCGTGGGTCTCTCGCTGCCACCGCGCTGACACCGCCAGCAGTGAGTGGTTCCGGGCTCCACACTTAACCACTCCCGTTTCGGTCACTATTGAAAATGAATGTCCGTCAACTTTTTATCTCTTCCCCAGTTGACGCCAAGGGACCGGAACCGCTCACCGTTACAGATGCATTCGATCGGGAATTTCATTTCTTAAACCCAAATGACTTTGTTAGCCTATCGTGGACTTACTTCAACGAAAGGCTAACCAAACGATACAGTTAATTCGACTTAGCACTTACCATAACCTAAATCCCTATACTTATCATGCGTTTCCCTCGTTAAGATGGGATTCCGTAACCGACTGCAGGCAGCAGGCAGTGGGCGATGTGGCGCTGCATTCGTGATTCGGAACCAGATGGCATACTATTCCAAGTTTTATAATTTTATGACTGTTTGAATATTTTTGGTGAGATGTGTCGTACAGTTTGAAATATTTGGCAACCAGATTTATCATTTCCTCTTCTTCTGAATCAGAGAAACTTATATTCGACGTCGTTCGACCGTCGGTGGCACTACCGACGCCCTACTTTCAGTTACGTTAACTCCAACCCATACAGGTAGGAAAGGGGTGGAGCTAACGTACCTTCGACCTTGTACTATTACTTATTCTTTGCTTCGACTTTCAAAGTTGGGCTTCTGGGTTTGCGGTCAGGCTAGTGTCGCATGCAGCTTCGGCCGAGCAGCAGGCGACGTGTCGCTAGTTAGGGAAGGAATTTCAAATAAATGCATGGAAATCAGTAATATCGCGATGTCACGTCGCCTGCTGCTGCCGCTTGCAGTCAGCAACGGAATCAAACCTTTAGGGTTAATTGGACGGCTTCAAGCTATTTAAACCTTTACGCCCAAGACATTCGACTTATTATTGCACGACCCAAAAAGTTGAATGGCGAGCGGCAAGTAACCCCACGCTGCGAGAAGGCGAGCCGAAGTCTGCCGAAGGTGGAAAGAGGCAATCAATACGGTAACACCCCGAAAACCTTAAGTTATCTAGCGAGTTCGTTCTTTCATAGGCATAAGCAGAGTTTTTGGCCAAGCTGTTTCATTGAAGATGTCTGTGTGCAAAAATATCTGACACGCCCACGCCGTTTTTTGAGTCCAATGTTGGATAATGTGCAAATTTGCTGGTGACAGTACGCACGAACGGAACTGGGCCGCTACTTTGAAAATCGAAGTTCGAATTTACATTAGCTCCATCCCTGTCACTCGTCATTAGAGACTAAATCGAGAGAAAGCGATGAAGCTAACGTAACTTCACCTGTGAAGCCCTACTTTGAAAATCAAAGTTCGGTGTTTATATTCAGTGTACTCTATGGTTCGGGGTTACTTTATATAGTCCATCCCTGTCATTCGTCATTCGAGATTAAATAAACCGGGAGGAAGGGATGAAGCAAACGTAACTTCGAACTTCGGTTTTTCAAGTAGGGCCTCTGCTTATCCCCCGCCGATAATAATTCGTCGGGCAGCTCATGGGCCATTGTTTTTGAGAACCTCAATTCGGTAAAGTTCTGACTTTACCGAATTGAGATGACCATTACGGTCAGGGGTGTTATTCTCTTAACCCATTCATTGCCGAAGACGCGAATTCGCGTCCCATGCATGTGTAATCGTAATGCCGAGGACGCGATTTCGCGTACTCGAGTTATTTGTTTTTTTTTTGCTAGAAAACAACTGTACTTAAATGCTGATACGAAGATGTTACTGTCGCGTGGAAGGCAGCGGCACTGCGTGATGAGTAAAAATATGAGGCGTCGGCAATGAATGGGTATAAAAACGGCGTTCGGTTGGTCGAACGAATAAACGAGGCGCAGCTTATATGTATAAACCGGCGAGTTTAAGTAGGGTACGGGCACCAAAAGATGAACGATTAAGCGACTACACCAACTTTAGACAGTTTATTCTCAGTGAAATTAATAAATTTCACCCTATTTTTTTTTATATGGTCTAGATTGAGGATGACTATTATAAAGCCTGAACAGGCTTTTTAATAAAAAAAATTAAAAATACTGCGTTATGATAACAAAGGACAAAGTAATTGGGCATTTTTCCGTAAAGAAATCCAACCAAGTTTTGACCTGTCCGCGACTTTAAACAGAAATTCCCAAAAACAGAAACGGATTTTAGGAATCAGAGTAACATGACACAATGTATAAACTGTAAAAAGTGAGTTTGTCGGCCATGTATTGGCCAAGTTCACGCCCTTGATTACATTTGCGATAAATGTTTCCAAAACTAATTACATGGCACCTCTAATGTGCAAGTTGCGGAAAGTTTCCAAAAAGTTGGAAAAGTTGCAGGAAATTTCCGGAAACTTTCACAAGAAATATAGGAAAATTAAATTTAAGAAACGGAAAGTTTCAATCCCCATACAAGATTGTGAGAAGTTTCCGAAATTTTCGTACATGAAATGGTCCGCAATTTTGGAAAGTTTCCTTTGGCACATCAGTACATGGCACTATCGTAATTTACTCATATTGAATTTACTATACTAGGGGCTATCATTTTAATTTTTTTTTTCAAGGAAAATAAATACCTTTGTGAACTCAGCTTAACGTAGTCCGTTTTGTTACCGCACTGTTCTATTTGGTAACTGTCCTAGATTATTATTACGATGTAATAATAAAAAATATTATTGGACAATCAATATGTTTCCTAAAGTTAACAAACAAACATTTAACAATACCTTTGAAATCTAATTTATAATAATGTTTTGAAAAGGTTACAAAGTGGAACTCAGATTTGCTGAGTGATGAGACTAAAATATTTTTTTCTATTAATGTAAGCTTGGAAATCGAATTATTTCTTGTTATTATGAATAAATAAGGCCAACTAATGATTTTAATTTTTAATATCGCACCACATAAGATATGTTCCTTTCTTTGTTCAACTTTGTTACTGGACTTCTTTACGGAAAAATGCCCAATTGCCCACACACAACACGTTCAATCTTAGAGCGTTCAATCAAATGGCAGGACGGAAAAGTCTAAAGACTGAAGGTTTGACATTCACGATCAAATTTGGCAGCCGATGCAATAGATTGATTGTGAGTACCACTCTTTGTTTGGCTTGTCTTCGCGGTTCAAGCAGTGCGGGAGATTAAGGGCCGTAATAATATACTCATCTTGGTTGAGATGCCAACACGATGCCAATCACAAGACACTTCAAAAATGACAGATTTATATGGGTTGACATTTACTTTGACGTCTCTCGAGATGGGCATCTCAGTCAAGACGAGTTTATTAATACGGCCATAAAAGTCCCAGTACATGAAGATTATGGTTAAGTGCAAAATAAAATAATGGAAACAGTAGCAAGAAACTGTGCCCAAGCAACCAACAAGCAAGGTTGGGCTAAAGTACCTCATTTACGATCAGTCCGAATTGGGCCAGTCCAATCGTAGTCGATCAAATGGAACGACGTCCTTATTTTAGCCGGAGGAACATAATACCGCCTATAATTCCGTACGGATGTGAGTGTCACAAGGTTCTCTAGAATCACGGCTCTATATCGAACAAAATCTGCACACGAAGGGTTCCGTACCATTCTTGTCCCCTTTAACTGTATAAATATTATAACTAAGCAACCCGCCAAGCGCAGCAAAGGGGTTTGGGTAAAAGTGTTGTCATTTGTAAAATTCATACATTTTCAAGGTGAGCGGCCATTCGTAAAAGTGGTAAATTATGATAGAATTATTAAAAATAAACATATTTTGTTATGTATTGTAATACTCTTAAGTGCATCGGAGCCGAGATATTTAAATATTTATATTTGGGCGTACTTTTGTACTAAAAACTCAATACTTAAATCTTTAAAATCTCCGCTCCGATATTAGAGTCTGTCTAATGAAAGCTGAACCTGGATTTTTCTTGGCTGACGAGTCTGGCAACACTATTTAATATGTCGTTTAGACATATCTTATAATCTGTGGTTTGGACTTTGTTGTTTTTAGAAACTTGTCAATTCGAGATCTAAATTGATAAAAATACGGAGTAATCATGCCGTCGACGATAAGAGGCGGTGTCCGGGAGATTCTGTATACTATTATACAGAAGTACAAAGAAAAACAAGAAGAAAGAAAAGCATTATTGATGCAAAAAATTAATTGTTTAGTTACGGTGACCAAATTTATAGGTTAGTACGGCTTTAGTACGGCATGTTCATTTTGATACTTCTTATATCTCTATGTGCAATCCTAAGTTTAATTTACCTTTTTCTGTCTATTATACGATGAGATTAAGAAATTAAACGAAATTAAATTCGTTTCAGAAAACCTGGACGTGCACGTTGACAAAAGTGTGCTGGAAAACGTAAAGCTGCTGAAAGAGGTTGAGGAAACTGAGTTAGCCTGCCAGACTCAGACGAAATATTTGGAAGAAGTATCTTCAATGACCGGTAATTACTAAAATTATCATTGTCTTTCCCTATATAATAGGTGTAGGTACCTATTGTCTGTCCCTATATCATGTTGAATCTCTTAGCATTCACAATTTTATTAAATTAATTTAATAGACAGATGATTAATGTAACTGACACTCATAGTTTCAATAAAACAATAAGGAGGTGTTTAGTTAAAAGATATCATAAACATATTATTTGATATGTATTTTCTGTGTGCGGAGCAAACAGCATTTTGTTGTTTATGAACCAAATGTACACTGTACAGTCGATTTCATAAATATGTGTACACTTTAGTACCTTATCTATTTATTTAATGTCATTTTTGATCGGCCAGATATAAAAGATGTTCGGGTTATATGAGTCTTCCTTGTTCTTAAACCGTTGCGATTAGAACCTCACCGATGCAATTTCATTTCACCTAAACCCAAATGTTTTTAGGGCTGTCGGACTGTACAATGGGGCTGTACTGCGCAACCACACAATGTATTTCTAAATGGTGTTCTGTTTATTTAACACTTTCTTTCTTCTTACAGATATCAGTGTTTCATCTTTAAAAAGAATAAGTAATGAGGGAAAATTAAACAACGGTGTCTTTAGTACTCCCGGAAAAAAGCGACCTCACAAGGCCACGGTGTCTAATTTGACTTTAGTACGGATAGTTTTAACATCAAAGTTATCCAAGTTAGAAACCGTGGCTGGATGAGGTCGCTTCATACCAGGAGTGCTAAAGATTCCGTTGTTTTATTAGCCCTCATTAATTATTCTTTTCAAACACATGGTTGAGGAGGCGATGGCTGAGATCAGCGTCATACTCGTGAACGGGTGTTGTCAGTGGGGTCCTGTCTGTTCACGCTTGCAAGAACCTGTTTTCCAGTTAGTTATTTTAGTTATCGTTCCTAACGTAGAGACCTCGTCATGTTGTTCTCCTAGTCACTATTTTTAATTTACTCAATGTTATTGAGCGTACATTTGTAACGACTAAGTTTGTGTTGTTAGAAATAATTATTAATTACTTTACTACCTTGTAATGTTACTTTTAAGAATAATTGTATTTTATGATTGGAAAAAATGATCTGCTGGAGTTTCTTGCGGCGCTTCTTCTCCAAGATATAATTGTCGTTAGATAGAGGTGTAAGGGTGATGAGAATAATGTTACCTCTAATTACTTTATTAAAAAGGTTGAATATAATATTCCTCATCATCATTGTTTTATTATGCTGTGTGCGACACAGACGAAAACCTCTCGTATCAATGAAATCTATCAACAGCACGACTAGCACAAGTTGCTCGTGACTTGTTTGTCGCTCGGATCTCCCTTACTATCTAGTCTGTTACGATAGAGACGCACAGAGCGACAAGCGAGAAAATACAACTTGTGCTACACGTGCAGATCACTATATTTTCATGTCAAATATATTTCGAAAAACCAAATGTGCTCCAGTCACTGTCATCGTATTTTACCTAAAGTGCTTTTCATCAAAATATAGCGCTCGTAATAATATATATGAAAATATAGTACGCGTTTCCTCTTCCTTTGTGCCCACCAAAATAAATAAAATAATAAAAGTATCAATATCGTTTATTCCTTCATTGATCGGTAATACCATATCAAGATTTTTTGAATTTGCCGCTTTTTCCCAGGTTCAGCTTTCATTAGACAGACTTCTATTTAACGCCATAAATTATATATATCTATGTGTAATTAGAGGTCCTCTAAATAACTACGTAAAAATTATCAATGGCCGCTGAAAAAAATAATGACAATATTCTTCAAACAAATTTACCCAATGGCCTTTCCGACTTTCCCGGTGGTTTCTTTGTTGAGAAAAGTGAACGGTTGTGTTAAGTTTCTAGCTATTTAAGGTTTATGAGATGCACCCCGCTGACACAGACAGACCGTCGGCGGAGGCTTTAGCATTTTATGGGAAAAATAGTTTTCATACCTAATTCTAGTTTTCTATCTTTAAACAGAATCCTTGTTGCGCCAGTTCGACTCTCACTTGACTGGTTTTTTGATATGTTATAGGTACATCAACCTCCTGCCCTTGTCCCATACTGGGTGAGTCGGCACTAGGGTTGTGTAGTACATGTACTAAGAGCCAAAAAGAATTAATTCCCGTCACTGTACTAGAACGAACTATTCCGTAAAGTTTCTGTTCTTAGGTCATTTAGTAGGTACACGCGGAGCAAAGCAAGAACCGAACAGAGCAGGCAGTGACACTGACAGCAAAGCCGGCCATTCATTCGGTCAAAGGAGCATAAACAGGCCAGTTTCTTTCGGTGTACTAGTGTACTAAAAGACCGAATAAGTACATTACCTACTACTTTGGAGCGATCCGCTCAGTGAACGAGCGCGCACAACCCTAGTCGGCACGACATGGTTTCTACTTCCTCTCTCATTTATGCTGATTAAGTCGGTCACTCCTCTCACACCAATCCGTCCAAAACTTTTTCGGTTTTACTCTACTCTTATACTCATCTATATTCATTCATGTACCTAAGCTAAGCTCATCACTCTTCTAGTTGTGTCCTCCGCTATTACATGTCCATGTTGCCCATACCAAGCCAATCGATTACCCCTAAACTTTTCTATTATTGGTGCTACTTTCAAGCTTCCTTCCTCTAACATAATAAATTCCTAATTTTATGCACTGTAGTCGCGCCACAAATCCACCGTAACACACTTTCAATCCTTTCAATATTCTTCTTAGTAGGCTAACACTCAGACCCATACATGACGACCGGTCTTGCAACGGTCTTATAAATTTTGCCTAGCAGCTTGAAGGGCATTTCTGGATCACATGTGGCCCTTAAGACCATAAAAAGTCTAAGTACTTTCTTTCCACTATCCGTGAAAATGTTTTTTTCTCTATACTAGGTAGGTACTATTACCTAGTTGAAGATACCAACACGGTATTGCATGTATTGTATAATATACATACATTATAGGCCATTGTTAAAAACCATTACTGGGTTGTCTGTAAGTAAAATCGATCGGCGGTTGTCGCAACTTATACTTCGGTTTTTTACAATTATAATAATAAGGCCTATTCCCAGTTGTCCACACCCCCTTCGTCCACACTGTGGACAACTAATAGTTAAGTTCCCACAAGTGACGTTGATAATACCGAAAAATCCCGATAATTTATAATTTTGACGTGCAAAATAAACTAATCTATAAAACCCGAGTATAAAACAGCTTGCAACAAAGAAGTATAGATACTATTAAACACATACCACATACTATTCAGTGCAATAAAGGAGGGTGAGTTGAGTAAAAAGTCATGTATAGTATACTTACTTACACATTTTTTGGCCATACCTATACTATTTAAATTCCAACTTTTTCAATTTAATTTTTTATTTATGGGAAAAAGTTCCTAAAAATGTGTCTAAGTACATAATTATCTATATACGCAACTGTACCGTGTGAAAGAGAGTGCAAACGTTTTTTTTCTTTACTACTATTGGTTGGATATACCAACCCAACAGTGTTTTTAGCATGGTACATTTTACATTTGTTTGTATCCCGTCCCTTAGTGGCACTCATTATGCATAATATGTTTTGTGTATGTAGTAATAACCTGAGAATTTTACTCAAGTATATGAATCAGAATTTAACAAAGAAGTATGAGTAAAATATGAACAACAATAGTCTGTCTGAAAGAACAGGAACCCAAGGCACCTGCCCCGAGCGGCAGTTTCTGATGGCACCAAATCATAGCATGTTTGTTTTTTTTTATCTTAAACCTCTGTAGGGGGCATCACTAACAATTGTCTATCCCTTTTCGAAAAAATCGTAGATCCGGGGTTGCCTGGATATATCGGCCTATTCCTAGTTGTCCACACTCTTTAATTTGACTCAACTGTGTTAGTTTTTATTCCTTTGTTCTTCAAACTCGTGTTCACCACTCGTGGTTTTTTTTTTACATGTTACTTAAACATTATGTTCAATATTTTAATTTGTTGAGTTTTAAAGATAATATTAGCAAAAATACATGTATTCGTGATTATTTTCATATTTGGAGAACATTTTTTGTGATATAAACCAGATTCTAAGTAAACGTTTTTTAGGTACTCTCTTATATGACTCTTTGTATTTTCCTGAACCTGGGTATAATATATAAATACGAATATATCTACTTAAGTACATTAATAAAAACTAACACAGTTGAGTCAAATTAAAGGGTGTGGACAACTGGGAATTTTCATTCCCAGTTGTCCACACCTATTTTCGAGGGTGTGAACAAAGGGGGTTTGGACAACTGGGAATAGGCCGATATATCATGTACTTTTCACAAAATGATTTAAATTACACTAAATAATATACACAAAGTCAGTTAAACATTAACCAGCAATTGATGTAACAATAACAGAATTATGTACCTACTTAACAATATACAAAAATTTCTCAAACTTCATCCACTTTTTATCACAAGTTTAGTCACAATACAAGTAAATCAATGTTGATTTAAATCTAATATAATATCACATTTTTGGAATTGATTTGCATATAATAAATATAAATTTGAAGTATATCATAAAAACGCAAATAAAAGTATGAACAACAAAACAGCCACTGGGAAAAAAACATACACAGTCATTCTTGGATGGCATACAGATGTCAAAATAGTAGAATCATCATCATTGGATAGCCCATCCTTGGTGGGCACTTCCACAATAACAAGCTCGTCACTGAAAAAACCTATGTCAAATATACATTTTGTCTTATTAATACACACTTTTGATTCCGACATGTTAGTATATTGAAATTTAGGTTTATATATATCAAAAATCACATGTATATTATTTCTTACAATATCATTATCACTATAAAATATATAATAGTAATATCCATCTTCTAATATATCATGAGTTACTTTTAGAGTAGTAGTTTTTTCCAAATACTTTGTACTATTACATAGCACAGAGTATGGAACAGCCTCATTTATGAAGTAGTCATTATTGTAACACTCATGTAAACTAATTTCAAAGCTAGACATTGAGTCGTCCTGTTCAACCTTTGTGGTGTTGAATGCATTCCCACCATGATTTATTCCAGCATCAAGTACTGTGTTTGGATGGTGAACTGGAACATTCCTTGTATTTCGTTTCATTCGTAACTTGTCTGATACATTTTCAAAATTGGGATTTATTTGAGTTTTATCTGTCTTATTTTGTACTTGTTTGGATGGATGATTTTTGACCAAGGGAAGATCTAAATCTGCATTACTGTTATTCTGGTGATTCTCCTGACCCGAATGTATCTGTGACACATCAGCTGTTATCACATTAATCTTCAAATCAGGATTTTCTAATGTTACAATAACATGCTCTTGTTTGTCAACTAGGGGTGGATCTTTCTTATACTTATTTTCTTCTAGAATACCACAAGTGTTAAGTATTTTATCACCTTTAACAACCAAGACTTTAGATCCAATATACCTAGAGCATGCTTTAAGTTCAACAGAAGCACCCTTAAATAGATAGAATCCCCAGTACTCCAGTGTGTCATCAGGAAGTGTCAACGACTTTTTCAGTCTTATATGTTTCTTCTGATCCAGGGACAGTTCAGGTTTTCCACTCATTTGGAATGCATTAAATGTTGTATTCATTTGTAAAGAATGTGTTTGACAGAAAACTGATGATTGCCCTTTGTGAATCTGAATGACATCTGAATCTGATATTTTGTACATCACATCTGCATATCTCATATTTCGTAAATACAGTGGTATGATTATGAGTATTGTCGGCAAAACTGTGGTCAAAAGGCAAAAGGTTACTACTCTGCAGGATCCATGCATCTTGCTTCCGCCTGAAAAGAAGAGACAGTAGTCAAAATATGAGTCTACTTAAATCAATATGTTAGGGCATAAAGTAAGATTTTCTGTTTATTTGTAGAGGCGTCAGTGGCAACTTCTCTAAAACTGAAAAAATTATCAACAGGAAACCTAAATTGACAGATTTACAAATGAAATTCTAGCACCACCATGGTAGATGTGAAAGAAAAATTAGTATTTTATTTTATTACATTTCGCGGTATACATAACAGAACCCAAATATTTTACGTGATAGTTATAGAATATAGTAGAATAGAATAGAAATAGCCTTCATTGTTGACAAATTACAATTATTTCCATGCCATGATAAATAAAATAAATTGATTAATTTCCTTAACAAAGTATCAAACAAGCACAAACTAATAACTTACAGCGTACCAATTTTACCGGTACCTTCTTTTATTCAAACTGCTCATGGATAACTAGATCATCTTATCTAAGAGATAATATTGAGATTGATCATCGTTTATGGTAAACATAATTCAGGCAATTGTTTACTAACATTATTTTATTATGTTCTTTTACGAAACCACTAAGGAAGGAAAGACGAGGACGTTCAAAAACTATTAATCATTTTATCTTGTCTTTGTTAGGTTGCTCTATCTATTGCTTCCGATCCGACTTTGATTTGATTTGACGTGGATTTGACGGTGCATTTGACAGGTCAACTTTTAGGAGAGTTGCACACTTGCACACTTCAAAATTTGTACATTATTACTTCAATTACCATCCACTCACCATCGTGGCCGTATTTAAAAAAAATCCTATATTTATTGAAGCCTTGCCCTATAAGTAATAGAGTTTTCGAAACTTAATTTAAATCGTAAATTACTACATGTTTTTTAGTAAAGGCAAAATATTGTAAGAAAATCGGCACACATTTGCAAGACTGTGTGTACATACATTAATATAATAATTAATTAAAGCAAGCGAAAATTTAAAGTTTCGTGCGACATACCAACAACGTAAAAAACATTGTTCTCAACAACAACAAAAACTGAACAATGTTACCCCTTTGACCCCGTTTTAAATAAAGACGTTAGTTTGTTGATATCATCAGTCTTTTTACCTATAAAACGATAAACTCAGTTTTTCAAAAACGTTTATATTAATTAAACCTTACACAAAAATCATTATGATAGATTATATTGTCACATAGATATATAATAAATTTTCCTTTGCATTCTCATTTTGTTATGACCTCTTAGCTATTCGTATGAGAAAAAGATTTAAACAAAATGGAAGCACTTACCATTCTCCCTGTTAATAAATGCTGTGTATTCATAGTCGGAGTTGTGATACATGACCACTAAAATATTAAAAAGCAATTTTAAGATAGAGATATTGCAATCAGCAGTCCACTAAGTTCAATAGGATACACTAGTTGAAGATCGGGTTATCTTATCGCTCATGCTTGGTATTTATTTATATAAATTATGTACAGTATGTAACTTGTTAGACAGCTGGCTGGTATATCACGTCATTCGTACGTGGTATTTAACGCATGTTTGCAATAATGATTATGGTTAATTCGGTATGTAAATTTATTTTCGTGAGAATTTAATAAACTGGTAAGTTTGACTTGATGAATGATCAAATATCATCCGGCGATGTTTTAAAGTTTAAAATTATAAATAAATGATTTTAAATGGCCAACCATTTTTAAAGAGGTAGTTATAATAATATTGTTAATTAAGGTCTGTTCATCCTTACTTGTCTTATATAGTAAACAACTTTGTAACCTCAAAATGAACCTTTTTTGGCTAAAACAGCTCTTTTATCGTAAATAAAGTAAACTGAGTAAACATTTTGGACATCACTTGGCCAATGTATTGTCTGTGATTGCTTTATTTTGCTTTAAATAGCTGTTTTATCCAAAAAAAGGTTCATTTTGAGGTTAGAAAGTTGTTGTGGTGTGTGCCTTAATTTGGTACACTTTTTCGTGAAAATGCCCAACTCAGCCCAAGTACGGCGTACTTACTCGCCCGTCTATTACCCCTTTCAGGGCACCACCACTGACAATCCGCCATTTTATGTAACATGCATGTCATGTCAACGCATTGCGCGACATGCATGCATGTCAGCGCCCGCGAATTGCGAGTGAAAGTCGCCCGCGAATTGCGCGTGAATGTAAAGAGCCCATAACAAAACATGACCAAAAAAACCACAGACTACTTAAGGCCTCCATACATGATCCGTTTTGCCTTCAGGTCTAACTGATCGGATGCAAAATAGCATCGTGTATGTGTAATTTGGCCTGAAGGCAAATCGCATCCGTCCGCCTGAACTGTTTTCTTGTATGGTGTCTTGTAAAGTCTTTACATGTATGGGCACTCGATCCGGTCAGGCGGAACTGACGCAGTTCGGCCTGAACCGATCGGCCTTTACATGTATGGGGGCCTTTAGAGATACTACCGTACAGGATAAGCCCAGTGTTACGCTACCAGATGCCCGTTTCACGAAGCTACAAGTTACAAATTACAAGCGAAAGTCTCTTTATAACTCCTTTTGGTAGAAAGAGAGTTCCGCTTGCAATTTGTAACTTGTTGGTTCGTGAAACTGGCCACAGGCCTGTTTTATAAAGCTACAAATTACAATTTACAGGTTACCAAGTTTCCATTTGACACAACCTCGACCAATGACGACCGGCCATTTGAGCAGTGTTGCCAGTTTAGTCCTGTAAAATTGTAACTTGTAGCCTTATAAAACGTGCCCCAGGGGCCTGTTTTATAAAGCTACAATTTACAATTTACATGTTACAAGTTTCCATTTGACACAACCTCGACCAATGACAACCAGCCATTTGAGCAGTATTACCAGTTTAGACCTGTAAAATTGTAACTTGTAGTTTTATAAAACGTGCCCCAGTCATACGCTTATCTTGTTTTGTTTGACATCCCTTAGCCTTTCCCTTTGGGAAGAATCAAATTAAAAAAGTTTTGTTTGACACTTTTGACAGCATTGATGTTTGATTTGAAATTGACAGTACCTACATATAATTAATTAATTTAATTTCGTACCATACTATTTATTATACGATGTTTATACGAAATAAAACGAATGATTAAGTTTCTGATGGTTCCCAATATAATAAGTAAAGCCTTCTAAGCGAGAATTGAACTGCAAAAGGCTTTTAAAAAAGATGACTTCTAATGTCCTTAAACCAGAGTTGGTCTGGATAGAAGGAAGATGTTACAGAAACACCGACCCGTCTACTGAAATACACAGTTTCCAGGAGCACGACCTATATGAAGATGGTACGAAAGTTATTTTACCACACGTGTACCGAAGTGTGAATAAGAACATACTTATTAGTTTTCTAATGAAAATACTTATATTGTAAAAGAACTATAGGTACTTGACTTCTGTTTGCTTTTTTTTTCATACAACACTGTTAATTGTTTCAGAAACTGTTTACAATGACAAGGAAGAGGATGACGATGATGGTGTTGAAGTTATGACTCTTGATGATTCCAGATATAGCACCAGTCTTCATGTTTCAAAGTGTGTAGAAGTAGTAAAGATTAGTATTAGCAACCAAGGAATCCTGGAAAATAAGTAGATTAATTTCGATTAAATAATATAGTGTACAAAAATAATATTTCTTTGTTTTTCAGACATTACATTGGATCAATAATAGGCAAGAAAGGATACACAAAAAGCAGAATTGAACATGACACCAAGACCGAAATAAAGATACCAAAACATGGACAGAATGGGGAAATAATTATATTTGGTCCAAGTCCTGCTGTATGAGTTTCTATTTAATTGTTGTTAATTATTATTTTTCTCTAATACATTACACTTTTTTGCACTACACTCTTTGCAATATTGAGGTACGTGCGGTTTCTGGGGTTTTTTCCAAAATAAAATTCCTTTAAAATGCTTGCCACAAAATTCTGTTAAGTAAGTAGTTTACGTCAAATCAAATTAGAATCTTGTATTGTCATGAATAGTTTAAAACAAGTTTGACAGATGACCATTATAAAGGCCCTTAACCCCTTGTATGCGAGACCCGAATCCGTGCTCAAAATTTGGGCATATGTTTTAGTGATTTCTTAACCTTTTTTTTTGGACTACTAGCTGCCTGTGCCCGGCGCCGCCTGGGTGTAATTATTTTTTCATTCAAACCTTGTCCTGATAATTATGAGCACAACAAAAATGAAATTATTTGAATCAGTCGAGCCATTCTTGAGTTATGGGGTGACCAAGGGAAACAGGGATTATTGTTAGATAGATACTGTAATCAGAAGAGACTAAAACTTGGTATTTCTTTTTACACATTCAGAGGATATTAATAATGAGTTTTTCATATACATTTTGTATTTTTACATTATTAACAATATTGTTGTTGGTAATGTAAAAATTATATTATATAGTATTGTTTTAGAATGTGAAAGCAGCACGACGTAGAATTGATATGATAGTGATGTCATCAAGAATGAACCAGAGGCCTACCCACTTCATTTCCATACCTTTGAATCACCAAGCTGTTATGAGTAATTTCAAAACTTTTCAGGTATTAGCATTATCATGAACAAATTATGTACCATGTTATTTTCATTTAATTTTAATATTTTACCTGTTGATTTGTTTATTTAAGGAGAGTGTTCTTCGTGATTGTTCAGGACAAGGGCTAGATGAATCCATTTTCATTAAGCCTGCCAAACTTCATCTTACCATGGGAGTGATGTGCTTGATGGACAATGAAGAGAGGTTACAAGCTTCAGAGGTGCTGACAGAAGCAAATGAGAAAATAATAATGTTAGTATCTGGCTGTGAGGAGGTTTCCTATATGTCTTAGGCCTGATTTACACTTTGCAAAGTGTAAGTGCGAAGTTCATACATTTTTGTCAAGTAGCAAGTAGCAAATGCGAAATGAACTTTGCACTTGCACTTTGCCAAGTGTAAATCAAGCATTACTGGCGTGTTACAATGATCATTAATAACAAGTTATTGATAATGACAATTGGAAATCTTAAAAAGATTTTTCATCTTATCAGTTTGTTAATATAAATTTAAAGGGTTTCCATAAAACCAACATTTATTTATTTATTCGTATGGCGATGAAGAAAACCAACATCAAAATGAGGAAGGCTTATTGGGTAACTTATACATTAACCATTTTTTTCATGTTTACCTTGTGGTGTTCCGGTGTGGGGATAAGCAACTGGTGAAATTCCTAACATACGGGCATTTCATAGTCCTCAGAGTTCGAAATGCATTCGCGGTCTTAGGATTGCAGTCCTAAGATTGTAGTCTTAAGAGCGTAAATGTCTATCGGTCACTTACCTGTGGCCTGTTTATCTTCTCCTTGGCATAAAAAATAACAACCTTAGTTTTGGGTGTGTTGTGTATTGTACAGTCAAACTCATAAGTAGCTGTACATTTTAGCCTTGGTCCAATGACGTATTAAGGCCCAGCCACACCGCTTGCGTGACGTGCATGTGCACGTGCGCGTTCGCTTTCCACTGCGTTGTATAGTATGAATTCTCATTACGACATGTCACTGTACAACACAGTGGAAAGCGAACGCGCAAGTGCACGTGCACGTCACGTAAGCGGTGTGGCTGGGCCTTTAAAATGAGAGTGTTTTTTTTTGTATATCAATAGCCGCGACCAGGGACTAAAATCTACAGATAATTGAGTTGACGGTGGCTGGCGCGAGAATGATGCCTACGGGTGGGTAACATGCTCAGTTTCCCATCAGTATTTTATCATTCACAATGAATTGAAAGAAATTATTTAAAATATTTCGTTTTTATCAGTCCGTCAGTCCGTGGGTTAGATGATATTTCTCTGGTCATTCTGACCATACTGATGGACAGAACTCGTGAAATACTAAGTGTTTAACCTCCCTAATAGATTTTACGCAGTTAGCAAGCCATATACAGTTGGATTAAACAGTGTTAAACATTACAGGCCTCATCTCAAGGGACATAGGCCTTTGAAAATAAGAATTAAAGGCTTATCCTACATGAATGATGATCCCAAAAGTATAAATGTTTTATACGCAAATGTGGAAGAATGTGGAACACCTGGGATACTTCAGCAGTTAGCTGACGACGTTGTGGATTTCTTCTACAAAAAAGGTACAGTACCTATCTAGCTACAGGTACATAGGCAGGTACAGTCAGCATCAAAAGTAGCTAAGCAGAATAACATGCTCAAAATGATCTAGACACGACGTATTCTCTGGACTATAGAGTCGAGTGCAAATTATTTTACCTCTTCGGTTGCAGCTACTTCTGCTGCTGACTGTACAATAATCACCTCTTTCACGATTTATACTCTTTGTTTTGTAGGTATTGGCACATCTTCGAATAAATCTTTTTTTGATTTTTAGGGCGTAACCTCGAGTTTTTTTCGGAGCATGCTCGGTGTAGGTTTCTATCAAAGTTATTTTCTATGGATTTTTTACGTTTCAAGTTGGTCGACTACTTAGTACATGTTGTTCTAACAAAAATGAACACTAGCTTGATATTTCGCTAGCTGAACCGTTAATCAAAAACATTACATACCTACCCTTAATATTTTTGAAAAACGTTACCATTGACTTCCTTCACAACGGATTAGACTAGAAAAAGAATCCATTTACAGAAAAACCAGAGTATTAGAATAGTACTCGGCTCTCCATCGCTTTCACACTCACACTGTCTCTGTAGGCGTAGCCTAGAGGGAAACGCCGCTAATGTTTATCGTTTCTATCGATTTGAAATGTTTGGAGTTGACATATCGCACTGCTAGATCAAAACTGTAGTAACTCAAAATACAACTGTATTTTAAAATCAACTTTAATACAACTTCTATGAACTTAAAAGATAACTAGCAAGGATTTTGAGTTGATACTGTTTTGATCTGGCAGTGCGATATGCGGCCGACGCGATCGATCGACAGCTTACGAAAATCCTAGACATACATGTACAATCTCTTCTACTCGCTAAAACAATATTGCCTTTGACATGTTATCGAGTTAAAACAATACGATAACATTTCAAAGGCAATACGGTTTTACCCAGTAGAATAGAGGAGGCCCTGGTATAACAAGTATACCTACTGACAGATGCCAGAGAGAGATGACAGCAATAGACAGCCGAGTACTATAGTACTATACTATAGTATCTGTCTTTTACTATACAGTCGAGTTCATAAATATGTGTACCTACACTGTAGTACCTTGTCTATTTAATGTCATGTTTAATCTGCCATAATATGAATTCACAGCCATTAAAGTGACAAGGCACTAAATTGTACATGTATTTATGAACTCGACTGTACGTGTATTGGAGGTACCTAACATTTATTTGTTAAAGATTTTATTAAGTATACAACTTTAGTAGTCGGCGTGATTAATATGTATAACCTTGCCAAATAACAATATTTTAGTGAAAAAGGTTATCAGACTTAAACCGCGTACAGATGAACAGACGAATAGACGGACAGACGTACATGGTGAAACTAAAAGGGTTCTTGTTGACTATGGACCCTTACCTAATATTACCATATTATGGTACCACTACAAAAAAAAACCGAAACTATGTATAAGTAGAAAGGCCTATCCTTTCGCCTTCATTTTATGCACATCGACAAAATTATGCAACTGCAATATGAGTAGCGAGGAGTAACGCCATGGATTGCAAAATGGAAAACTATATGGAGGAAACAATTAAAAGGAGGAATTATTAGGAGGGCAATGCAACATTTTATCGCCTCTTCTCCTCATTATAAGTTATAAAGTTATATGATCGCAGGGTTATATGATCACTGTAGGTAGCTTTGCTCAATGTTCCGTAAACGTCGTTCCGCCCGTTCTGTTAAGTCCTAAATGTCTTTACTAAGGATACGGCGTACGGTAGACACTAGGTACGGTCGAACCATTAAAAGTAATTTAGAATCATGCCTTTTTAAGTAGGGTCTACAACGATTTAATGTATCTTTTAAAGAGTAACTTCACCACTAAATTACCTTAGATTAAGTTATTCCTGGTATTGGCATCTATGGAACTGAGTGTACTATCTCACCGTCGGTTTTAACTATGTAGCTAATATTATGCATATAAAAATTAATAATTATTTAAATACACTAAGTAGTACCGCGCTTAACAGTATCGCTTGTCTTTCGGCTGGGAAGTTTTGTGGCCGACCCGAGCCGTGCTCAGTAGGGTTCTGAAATATTGCACATACGGGCGGTGCATCCTCTCCCTGCAGAGTGCAATTAAGTAGATCTATCTGTCTAGTGCCATGCGCAACTTGCCGCGCCCGCTGCCAAGTCGATCTAGTTTGTGTACCGATTATCCCATTGGGTATTTTTGCCACTGGCACCCTTGAACCCTGTAACGCCCCAGGGAGGCGCTATTGTTTCGTTATTAAATTATGTATTATTTTTGTAGGTTTAATGAAAAAGGAAAACCACGACGGTAAGAACGTAAAACTTCACGTAACTTTAATTAACTCGAAGTACAGGAGTCGAGAGTCTTCTGCTCAAGACGTTAGGTTTGCGAAAAGAAAGTCAAGACTCTCCTTCGACGGCTCGGAGATTTTGGAGAAATTTGGCGATTTCGACTTCGGCGAAGCGGAACTGTGCGATATTCATTTGTCGCAGCGAAATGCGGTTGGTGACGATGGATATTATCAACCCACTTTTGTCATTTCTTGCAAGGAATAAATATATTTATTGCATATTTCGAGTTTTATTTTTGAATACATAGACACTACCTTGAAGCAAAAAAAAGGAATGAGACGTTGTCATTGCTCGGTTTGGCCGTATTCGATTTCGATACCGGCCATTCGATTCAACCTGGGGGCCAATTTTTGACCATCGAGCGCTCGAAAGTCATAAATCGGCCCCCTGTAGGGACACCGGTCATCGTCGGCGGTGGCACAAGTGACTAACATGGCGGGTAATAATTTGCATAGCAAACTAATGTACTCATTTTTATTTTACGTCAAAAGAAATAAATAATTTTGAAATGTATAATTAACCATTAAAATAATTATAATGCATAACGACGGCACCAATAGGGAATATTCATGTTATTTTTCACAGCTTCAATAAAAACAAACAGGTGAGAAAAAACATTTTTTGAATAGCTATAAAAATAACCAAGATATAAGCCAACAAAGATTTGTTCCTATCTCTTTCTATTTAGCAAAACAAAATTTTACGAGGAGTTTATATGGCTGAACTGCACGATGACGTCATCGGTGCACTTCGGATCTCTGTCTAATTAGCAGTTTAATATGCTTGTATCATCCGTATTTCTTGATCGATTTTAATTTTAATTTCACTTTTGGTGATCTCTTTTACGGTATTTTCATATTTTGTTGAGAAACGCGATTTGAAAAATCCATGCATATTCCCTATTGTCTCACAATTTCTAACCTAACCTTACCTAACCTAGTAAGCAAAAATTTACTTAAAATGCATAAGAACAAAAAAAATGTAATGATATGTTATTAGTTATTAAGTAAGTACTCTTTATTGCACAAAAAGAAATCGTTTCACAAAAAACACTTACGTATATGAAAATAAATTATGTACAAAGGCGAACTATTATCCCTTATTAGACCGTAAGTCTGATAAAATTATACAATTTGTAATTACCAAGCGTTAATTATGATGAAATGTTTGTGCCAGAACTTCCGTACTTGGTCACGACTTTTTTATAGTACTTTATAGTAAATAATGAATCCGGTTAAACCGAATGCGGCTGACGAAGTCGGTCACCGACCTTTTGTAAACGTGGCATAATGGAGCAGTTTGGCTTTTGTATAGTAGCAGGTTCCCTGTCCCATGAACACATACGATTCGAGAACGCAGTTTGGACCCTTGTCTCATAAGTTCATGAATCAAATGTGATCACATTTGAATATATCTTTACATATAGAAGTAATCAATTAAGCATTGCACGTATGACGATGAATTTGCACTATTGTACGGGGACAGGAAACCTGTTAAATATCGTTGCCCCCTTTTTCAAGTGCGGTAGCATTCCTGTTCTATAGTAACGGTGCTTAAGACCAGTGACAAAAGTCAAAATTCAAACCTTAACTGAAAAATTCCTGTCACACTCGAGCCGTGACAAAATCGACAGGTTCGAGATCATCGATCATCGGCAGAACCTAGTATTTTATAAAGCACTAGCGACCCGCCCTCGTTTCGCTTCGGTTTGTGCCAGTTTCCTGTAGTACCCGTATAGCTACATAGTCCAAAGCATAAAAACCTTCCTCTTGAATCTCTATCTATTGCTGAAAACTGCATAACAATCCGTTAAGTACTTTAAAAGATCTAAGCGAACAGACAGCGGAAGCGACTTCATTTTATACTATGTAAGTAAGATAAAGAAGATTATGAAAAACAAAACAACAATTATAACTTACGTTAGGCCTCTTTGAGGCAAATACTTAATATTATAAAAAGCCGCGGAAACGAATCCACAACACAACAATAAATTGAAATTTCAATAAAGTCTACAAGTGATAAAAGAATGAGAGTTTCATTCTTGAGCGACATGACAGAAACGTGCCGGGTTGGTCGTTTATTTATATGCCGATTCAGAAGCGGGATCACGGTAAAACATAAAACGCGTCAGTCAGTATTAGCCCAGGAATGTTGCGATTGCGCTCTATGGAGACAACGATATATCTACACTCGCCGGCAAAAATATCCGCCCACCCGTCTTTTGTCCGTACAATTGCTAACAAATATAACTTGTTAAATCGATACTTCACTAATTTTCATGATACTTCACTAATTTTCAAGGTAGATAGAAAATCCGTAGACTACAGTAGGATTAACACCACACTAGTTAAAGTACTTAATTGGTTTACTAGTAACAATTTGCTACTAAATGCTAAGAAAACGAAATGTGTTAGGTTCGCTTTGCCTAATGTTAAACCGGTACATTCTAGTATTTTTCTAAATGACGAGTGTTTGCAAATGGTAGATAAGGCAATTTTCTTAGGCATAACATTAGATAAATATTTGCAATGGAGTCCCCATATAGCTGTACTGGCAGGTAAACTAAGTTCGGCAGCTTACGCCGTTAGGAAAATTAGACAACTAACCAATGTTGAGACAGCTCGCTTAGTCTATTATAGTTATTTCCATAGTGTCATGTCGTACGGTATTCTGGTTTGGGGTAAGGCAGCTGACATACAAACTATATTTGTGTTACAAAAAAGGGCCATTCGTTCTATTTACAACTTAAACTCCCGTGACTCTTTAAGAGAACTTTTTAAAGAAATTAATATCTTGACTGTAGCGTCTCAATTTATTTATGAGAATATTATTTACGTTATTAGAAATTTAGATTCTTTCACCAAAAATTCTGATATACATAATTTAAATACCAGAAATAAAAATAAAATCGCTATCCGAAAATTCCGCGTCCGTAAAGTATATAAATCATTTGTTGGTCAATGCATTCATTTCTATAATAAATTACCTGACGAAGTTTTAAAGTTACCCTTTCCAGCACTTAAAAGTTACTTGAAAAGGTCGTTAATGTCTAAAGCGTATTATAGGATCGAGGACTATCTAACAGACAAAAATGCATGGCCTAAATCCGAAACTTAGTCAATAATAATTTATTCAAATGCAAAATCTTTATCTTGTCTAGGGGACACCGTTGATGTAGGAAAACATATCGAAACTTTTATGTGGTCGTCTCGCACCATCTTATATACACATAAGTATGTGTTTTTTTTTTTCTCTATCTCTCCCGTAAGATTCTTAATTGGCATGTTTTCCTGCTGAACTACGCATGTTATTTAATACTATATTTAATTTAATATTTATAGCTTTATATAATGCTAGACTAAGTAGTACCATTGTAATAAGAAATATGTTTAAAAAATGACTGACTGCTGAGTTTCTTGCGGCGTTTCTTCTCGGCAGTGGTCTTCTCTTGGGAAGCGCTGGTAGATTCTTGACGTGTAAAAGTGCCCGTGCGGCCTACTTACTGAATAAATTTCTTTTATCTTTTATCTTTTATCTTTTATAAATTTATAGCCACGACAGCAAAAAACACAGTCAAGTGCGAGTCGAAAAGAGGGTTTCCCGCCTAGGTACGTCTTATTTGGAGAAAAATTTGAAAGCTAATAAAGTTAAGCTTCAGTCCTGCTTGGTGTCGTTGTCTTAAGAACCCACGCTACAAGGGGCGTAGTTCTTTGAAGTAAACGGGTATTATATACAAATTCTGTACTTTTGGTTTTTGCCGATAGATCTTTTTACAAAGTGTCCTTGCGGCAAATCTTACATTTAAAAAAACTATTCATGTGTACCTATTTAAGCATCTCTTTTATTTTTTCAACATACCTACATAATAAAATATTATATCTAGATTCAAGTACAAATCGTTTATTATCAGTTTTATCTTCAGTAGGTACCTACTTGCAGTACTTTGAAAGGATATTTTGCTTTTGCGTTTCACTTTAATTAGTGAGCATTTGCATAACGAATAAAAACCGGGCAAGAGCATGTCGGACCATGATGCTCAGTATAGAGTTCCGAAGCCGTTAACACAAACACAAAAAACTATCTCAAAAAACAACAAGTATGAGCTACGATCACTTTTCTATTTGAAGTTATTATTGGTGATTTTCAGTAGGTATAAACATTTTAGTCGCCTGTAACTCAAGAACCAATGATGATGTCTACAGTCGTGATAGTTTTTATTTTAAATCTACACTAATATTATGAAGAGGAAAGATTTGATTGTTTGTTTGTTTGTTTGCATTGAATAGGCACCGAAAAAAATAGGAAACAAATAGTAGAAATAGATTATTTCGATACCAAATTAAAAAAGGTAACTAAGGTACGATCACAAGAAATACGTACTACTTGCTCTATACCGCAAGGTAGTGTGCTGGGCTGTATTTTATTCATTATTTATATAAACGACTTACCTAAAATAATATCCACAAACAATATCAAATGTTTTCTTTATGCAGACGACATCTCCATAGTAATCCCCAGTAATCACAATAACGACGTAATAACAAGTCTAGATAACAACACTTTCGATCTAGTTATAGCATGGCTCGAGGAACATAATTTGTGTTTAAATTTCAAAAAAACTAATTTACTTCAATTCAGGCCCCACCAAAGACAAAATTTAAAAATAAACTATTCCTATCTCAACAACAAAATTGAATTCGTAAACAGCTGTACATTACTAGGGATCAATATCGACGAACACCTTAACTGGAAAAGCCACATAGAAAAAGTTACTGGCAAACTTTCCAGAGTTGCCTATGCCCTAAGCGAAATTTTAAGAACTACTGACCTAAAAACTGCACTCACTGCCTATCATGCGTTTGCACAGGCGTGGCACAAACGTAAAAGAGCTATTCCTGCTGCAAAAGAGATGCATTAGAATATTGACACATATCAAAAACGATGAGACATGCAGACTACATTTTGTAAAATTGAACATATTAACCCTACAGTAGAGGTCCACATGCAATGTGTATAAAAAATTATAATAACCTGCCTAAAGAACTAAAAGCAGAACAAACATATAGCACTATTACTTCTAAACTTAAAATCTTCCTAATTAAGAAATGTTATTACACATTGCAAGAATACTTAGAAAATAATTAATAATAAACAATGTTTAAGACGCCGACTAATAGAGAAGTATGGAAGAAAAGTACATGTTGCGCCGACCCCGAATAAGTTGGGGTAAGGGCAGGAGAATGAGGATGACGATGAATGTTTAAGAAAGTACCTAATTCGTACTCTTCTTTTTTATTTTTATTTTATGTTAATGTAAGTATATTAAAAATTACAGATGTATACTATACAAAGAGTTTGATTTTATGTTTTATGTTTTATATTCTGTAGGTAGCGCTTTAGTTTATTTAATAGCTTTGTTATATCTAGGTTAATATCCTTTATTTAGTTTTAATATTGCCATACCCTAGTAGGGTCCATGTTTAGCTCTATACTACAATGTAAGACCACTGTAAATACCATGGATGCAATAAATGAATATGAATATGAATATGAACTACTGGACCGATTTGAATAATTATTTCACCATTTTAGAATCCTACATTATCCCTGCTGAACATACGCTGTTTTATTTGGTGTCCCCTTGTTTTACAGACAGAAAAATTACAGAATTTTGTTTCACAGAAAATGTTTCATATACTATTTGGTCCTTGTATTTTTGCTTCGAATATTATTATTTTTTAAACTATTCACTTGAAAGAAACACATTCCACAGAAAATCAATTCAATGAATTTTATAATTTTATTTTTTCATTACACAAACTTATCAAACAAAATATTTGTTTTTTAGCGAATAGCGACCAAGACCTCTCTGGGCAGAACCGACTTGAATAGGTTAGGTTAGAAGGCTATGGCGGGAGCGAAGCGAAGCAAGCTCCCGCCTTAGTCTTCGAGGTTATTTTTTTTATATTTTAAATAAATAATATTAGAACAAAGAATATTTAATTTGCTATTCTATGATATGAAAAAAGAAACATTGATTTTTATTTGAAATAAAAAACGATGATTTAAATGTCTTCAAAGTAATTATTCTACATATTGATTATTCTATGAAATGATAATACGAGAAAAAATTTATATGAAATGAAATTCTAAACAAATTCAGTCTGTAAAATAACGTACAACCGTTTTATTTTTCTGCGCGGACGGGGTCGCGGGCCACAGCTATTATACATAAAAACCTGACGTGAAAAATTATCTAACTGATAGCGAAAACCGCATGAAAATCCGTTCACCAGTTCGTTCGGTCGAATGTAATTTTTTAAAATGTTATTTTACTACTTTGTCGGCGTGACTCATATGTAGGTATATCCATGCCAAATAACAGCTTGCTAGAACTAAGTCTCTGAGCTAAGCTGCGGACGGACGAACGGACAGACGTGGCGAAACTATACGGGTTCCTAGCTTGACTACGGAATCCTAAAAAAATACGAAAAGCTAACATAAATTTTACCTGATATCGAATACCTACTTTTCAAAGCTGTTTTGCCTCAATTGGGCGACATACGTAGCTATTTTTGATTAATAATTGAGCTTTTGCAGAGAAACAATGTAGCTGATTATGAAGCCTGTTTAAACGGCTTCAGTGCCGGCGCGGCGCGCGGCGCCCCTCAAACCCCCTAATCCTGCAATGGGCTTATTCGAGTTTCCGGGCGAGTGGTTCTATCGGCCGGTTCCCCGTCGCGGGTGCCGAAGGACTTCACATGGAGCTAGTAAACTTGCTTCGAGTCATATTTGCTAATTGGTGCACTACTGTAAAATGTTCCCACTCTGCTCCCCCACGTGTAATTATGCTCCATGGTTATATTGAGGTAATCAAACTGTAAATCATTCTATTGCTTTCATTCACTTCGTTTCTTTTTAGCTAATTTGTCATAAACCTTGACTTATAAGTAGGTAGCAAACTAAATAGTCACTATGTAGCATAGTTTTACCCATGGAGGAGCAAAATAGGAACATTTTACGGTAGGTCGTTATTTTAAAACTTGCGTGGGAAATTAAAAACAATTACCTCTTACCACTTAGAAGCCAACAAGGAAAAATGGTATGAAACATTATTTTGCTTGTTTCGTTTTTAACATTTCGTTGTTCCTAGTATTTGAAACCGGGAGCTTCCATTTGATTTTTGGTAAATGGATCGAGCATATTGTTAAACGAGTATTGTAGGTGTGATCATTCATAGCCAAATTCTAGGAATTTAAGTAATTACCTAATTACTTACTTAATTAGGTGCATTAAATTGGTTGATACCTAATTATTATTTTTCTACAACTACCTACTGGTTTAGGTAACGTTATGCGTTCGTATAATATTTGCGAAGACTATTCGAATCATTATACCACGCACACGGTGACTCTTATATTAATTAGTGAAAATGCCCATTAGCTTTATATTGTAGGTAGACGTGACGTGCGCGTGTGCTATCCACTGCGGTGTATAGTATGAATTCTCATACGACATGTCACTATACAACGCAGTGGATAGCGCATGTGCACTTCAAGTCTACGCGCACGCATCCGGTGTGGGCCTTAAAAGACAAACCAACAAAATACACTTTCCCATTTTAATATTGATAAAATAAGGATAATGCGTTTAATATCCAGAATGTGTAGCTAGGAACGTTAGGCCTGTGGGGCTCCTTTCTACTCGGTAAAATGTGTAAAATTGCTTCTGACATATTATCATATTGTTTTAAACTCGGCCGGCGTTATTGTCAAGTATATACCTACGAGCTATCATATCCTTGACAATAGATATCAAAAGCAATTCGATTTTGCTGAGTAAAAAAGCCCCTGACTATCTCGTACGACATGTAAAGATGAACAAAATGTAAGGTTGGTACAGTTTCGTAGCTCTGCGTGACGTCTGCGGCGCGGGCGGGCGGCGGCACGGCAGTAGCAGCGCGTGGCCCACGCGACGCGCTCGTCCCGCCCCGCGCGATGCCCGCCCTCGGTGTGCACTCGGACTAAAGATTCAGTTTGCACAAACAAGTTTCGCTGTCAATAAAGTGGTAAGTTTAGGTGCATTTTTTTTAAATATTTTTGGACGGTAATGTTGATTATATTTTTCGGATTATGTTTAGCTTCTTACTATTTTATATTAATATAATTTCATCAGTGGAGCTACGAATAGGTATAAGGCATGTAGAAAATAGCATTTTTTATAAGATTTAATTTGTATATATTCTTGATATTTAAGCTTAAAACTGTCCTTAATGAAAAATCCCTTAAAAATCCCTTATGAAGATATCAGTATTTTGAAATTGCATTAAATCATCCAAGAATAAGAAAACTGTGTAACTCAAGTCCACGACTTAGTGCAAACTTGGTCGGAATAAATGTGATAACTGGGAATGAATAACGACGAAAAGGGGAGTCGGCGCGGGTCGTATAACAGTAAAATAAATCGCGGCCCAGAAGCGTAAAAAGAAAGGGCTCTTTTTTCCCTAACTTGCCTTTTCTGGAATCGGAATATCGTAATTTCAAGGGCTCATTACCGGCTGAGCATTGAACTGAAATCTTTTACTTAATTAATAAGCTTTACTAGCAGCTATAACTATGTTTAGGTGTTTGAATACTCGGAATAGTAATAAAATGGTTCGATGTGAGGATAACACTATCGGACACCCTAAGTCTTCGAGCTGATAGAGTTACAAAATCACAAATAGCATTGATTTAATAAGGTTTCACTTGTAAGCTGTCTGTTTTTCTTCGTATTCTTAATTGCAAATATATTAAATAATTCTCGAACTATTAGTACGATTCCTGGAGCGTTAAAAACATGAAACCTCAGATTTTTGAGACAGTGAATGAAATGTAAAAAATCAAAATAAAATGTTCAGCTAATAAAAAAAAAAAGTTTACCTAGGTATTAAAAAAATTGCTATGGATTTAAAAAAAAACGTCAGTTCAAATACATAGTATCCTTACTTAATAATATTATAAATGCGAAAGTTCTATCTGTTTGTGCGCTTTCACGGTCGAACTTGGGATGCTGTCGAATGAATATACGGAAGTTAATTTAGCTAATCTTACATAATGTATAAGTGACCTCGTAGCACTATCGTAGCATCTAAGATCGTAGCACATTCGTAGCTGCTCTCGGATCCGCGGTCCGTAAGAGCCATCTATTAGTCGCCATTGATGTTTAAACCCAGAAGATCTTAAACTTTTTCGGTTTGCAGCATTTAGTCGCAGTCGTGAAAACCGATATGTTAAAACTAAGTGAAAGCGTTGTAATCTATTTTGACAGCAATTTTGTCTTTCTAAATATATGTTTATATGGGAAAAAAAGGGTTTCTGAGCCCCGGCCGCGTAATACACTTTGGTAACCTCTAGCTTAAGAGGCCTATTACAAAAGCCAAGCTGGTAACGTCATGTTTTTAGTTTTTCTTTTTTTTTGAAGTGAAGTTGAGTGAAGTTCTCAAATGTAATCTATTAATCCTGTGCATCTAAGTGCATGTGTGTTATTATTAAAAAAATCGTCATGATGATGATTGTAACACAATATGTATACAAAAAATATGTCGAATTTTACTTATATTACATTACGCACATTTGACACCAGATTCACGCGGTTAGTAAATACCTTTTTTTGTGCCCTTCAATAATCAATTTAGCGGTACAAAAACAGACAGACAGATAGACGGAGTTACTTTCACATTAATAATATTAGTATGGATTAGATTTTTCCTTTCTTAGAGTAGCGACAAACAAATCGACACTGAAAACGATCGGAAACAATATTTTTTAAGCTACATTAATCTTGGCGGTAGAATAAAATGAACTGACATCGTGTTTTTTTTAAATCAAGTCTCGCCTCAGTTTTAAACCTTTTTCGTAGAACAGGGGGCGGGGAAAGTGCAGCTAAATGACATGTAGGTACGTGCAAGCGCCAAGAATAATGACTGCGCTAAATCTTTACTAACGTTTGTTCAGCAGAATCCATTTATTTTATATCCTCAACTGAATTCTGAGTACTCGGGTAAGCAAGGGACCTTTCTCAAGTGACGTCAACCGAGATCCCGCTTGAATTACAGCATTGCGGAAGACATTTGGGTACTCCTGGGCCCGAATGTTTCTGTCACCTTACATTATGTGCGGCAAAAGACGGAGATATCTTAGCTTTGATTTTGTATACGTTAAATAGAGTTAAATATTACAAATCCGGCTTTAATCAGGATCCCTTATGAAACACTTAAAAAATGCAGCATTTATAAGATTAATTTATTGTCCGTCTGTCTGTGAAGACCCTTTTTAATGGCTGAAGCTCAATCGAGAAGCTATTTGTCATTTCCAGCCAAATGCGATATCGTATGATTATGCAATACAGTTTGTATATCGTTATCATACTGTTGATATTACCACAGGGGTTCTATTTTACTCGGCAAAACCTTAATTCTTTTGATAAAAATATATATTATAGTAGTAGTAGTAGTAGTAGTAGTTTGGACCGATTGAGTATCCTGACTGGAACATATACATTTTTAAATGGAAAGCGGTTAACACTATATATTTGATTTCCCATTTATAATGTCACTTAGGATGACTTTGTATTCATCGGGTGTTTCAAAAAGTGATCGGGGCCTACATTTTTATCGCATTGTTGGTAAAGCTTGACCTCATAATACGCGCTTCATTTATCATTAAAAGCGAACAATAGGTTCCTTTCGCTGCCCTAATGAAGCGCCTGAAACTGATGAGTTTCCGTCGTCCGAGGCTAAACTGGGAAATAGGGCTGTTGTGGTGAAAACTGCTCGTGTGAGAAGTCAATAAGCAATACTTCTTTTGGATTTATTGACCGCCCAAGTGCGCACGCAATGTAATGAGAAAATATATTGGCATTGGCTTCGGGAGGCTTGTTATGTTATGAATCCTAGATACACAACTGTAGATGTAGGCTACCTATTTAACTAAAATATACTGGCAAACAATTATTTTTATCATATGCCTGAGTTTAATGAATAATTAATAAATATATATTTATGTGGGCTGCATCGCTGCGCATGGTCTTCGGTTGTAGGTCCCTCACTGAAACTGGATTTTTTGATGCTGTCCTCGCGACCTTTGCTTTACCTTAAAAGTTAGAGATAACGATATTTCCTAAAATATGCCTACGTTAGTATCTTATTTATATATAAATAAAAAATCGAAATTGTATGTACCTACGCGCATAACTCCCGAAAGACTGCACCGAATTCGTTCGTTATCATCAGGACAAGGCTTGTATGACAGAAAAATTATTAAAAATCCACTGAGAAAGTCAGAAATTTGCAGTGGGGGCAAATCCACGGGCGGGCAGCTAGTTTTCTATAATTGCAAAATGGCAGATCTTAAACCTAATATAATGCGCAGGCAGTCGAGTTTTTAAACCTTGCTTAGTTATTTGCACTTCACGAGATGTTTTTGATACCTACTACAATTTAATCCTTTGTTCCTTTAATTTCTGGTCAGAAGAAAACGAAGACAATCAAATAGGCTCTGAAAATAGCGTGTAAGACGAAACGCCTCCCCTACCTGCACGTTATCGCGTTTCGCAGAACCGCTGATAAGGGCCCGCATTTGTATTCACAGAGGCGCGACTCGGACTCGGCGGAGTTGCCTCGTTACGGCTCCCGGCCCCGATTCCACCCACTTATCTTGTTCGCCAGGACTTACATTTATTTGTATTGTTTCAGCTTTATACAAAAGAATTTCCTACGTGCAACTTGTCAGTGATTGCTAAGCAAAGTAGGCTAAACTGCATTTAGCCACGATTTAATACTAATTTAATATCTGTGTCGTCAAAATCTCATAAACTGGTTGGCGGCCAGACCAGAACCTTAAAAATATGTACAGTTTAAAATTAGGAGAACATACATAACTACATACAGTCACGCCTCTTTCCCGTAGGGGTAGGCAGAGACCATTTCCTTCCACTTGCTGCGAGCCAGACGAAGTTCCCTCGCTTCAGCCACAATCATAAGTCTCTTCATATTCGTGCGACGGTTAGGGGTACTCCTGACCTGGCCCTTTCTTAAATTAAGAGAACCTCGTTATTATTCACAAATAACTGTGTAAACTAAGTAACATTCCCTGTATTGTATCTTAGGTGAAAAACATATGGATGAATAGACTTTTGACATAATATTACCTTTTTATACGATTATTTGTCCCCGTCCGGTTTAACGATTGATTGTCAATTGAAGTTCTATTGCAACGGTGACAGTTTTTCAACACTGAAGTTTAATGTAAAACACTTTATTTAACCTATAGCAATAAATATAACGTACAATGAAAAGTCCTTGAGTAATCAAATGTACCTACAGTCGTGTTTACCTATCTGGGGAACGTTGCGAGGGTGAGGTAATCGAATTCCTTGTAGTCTCGGAGCCAAAGGTGGCAACGTAACTTATTTACTATGTAGACTAATGAACAAATTTAATGATTGTACGGTTCGCGATATGTGTGTGTAGTTAAATTTATTTGAACATGCACCAGTAATTTTGGTTTTGAACTACGTGTAAAATCTGATACAATTAAATGTAAATACCCCGGCTCGAAGCATCAGTATGTTCAACGAACCTAATATTTTGAGGGTTCATTGCCTCATAAATAACACTGTCCTTTTGCACAGGCACAAGAAAAAAAGGACACACAAAGATTAGACGCAAATAAATAATTAAGTTAAAGGGATTAATTGTAACGTTTTTCAAAAAGAAATTTAGCACATTTGATGCATTTTTATTATTTTTAAGGCTCTCTACTAAAAAAAGCCAAGGTTTTGTGCCTCCTAAGAAGTAGGTACCTATGTTTGTTATTATATTTTGGAATAAGGCTTCCCCTCACGCCACTCCTAGGGTTACAATAATGTCACCCAGTCACGCGACCCCTCCATCAACTATAAGGAATGCGGTAAAAAGTCATTTTAAACTAATAAATAAAGTAAACATTTTGAATATCTTAGTGGCATCGTGCGTAAATATTCAACCCAACTAAGTAGCTGCTTGGAATTTGGTTTTAAACAACAGATTATAAAAAAAACAATCTAATTCTAATTAATCTTTGCTTTGCGATGTCCATCTCAGCCGTGTTTGGACGCAAACTCAGTGCAAAACTGAAATAAATATATTATAAAAATAAACTTTAGAAAACTGTGAAAAACAAACTTAGGGCAGAAATACCTAATCGAAAGCCCACATTACAATAGTAATAAACGAGAAGATTTTACAAATTATACTGCGTGAGGTCATAAAATACGAATAGGTACGATAACGTGTCAAAGGCCATATTGTTTTACCGAGTAGTGTTATATTCTCTTTGCCGAGTAGAATATAGGCCTTGACGTAATGAAATGGATGGCTATAGTTATTATGAATATTAATATAGGATTCTGTCTGCACTTACTGGGTATAGAACATATCTGCGGAAAATTAATTCATCAATTCAGGATTTGCCGAGATTACTTATTACTCGACAACGTTGACGTCGCTTCGATTAGTCTTGAGTCAGGGAACTCAAATAAATTAGAAGTGTTCATATTAATTTGCATATAATTCAAATTTGTCTATGAATGGTGATTCGGGGTCGGGCGGTGAATGGGCGACCGCCTCCATCGATCGCATATCCTGACGTCAAGCCGATTCAAACGCCCACGGGCCGTCCTAACACGATCGTTCTTATTAAGCTACAACGTTTATGATATGGTAGCATTCGTCAGCCAAAATAAACATTACTTTTGCCACAAATAATGATATAAAATCAAATTTATTGGTTATATTTCGTCTGGCAATCACGACTGTACAAAGACTAGGTAAAACCATATTGTTTTTGACAAGTTGTCGTATTGACAACTTTATGATAGCTCACAATCACAGCAGCAGCAGCAGCAGCTTGACGGTAATGGCGGTCGAGTTAAAAACAATACGAGAACATGTTAAAAGCAATATCGGCCCTGCCAAGATGCATTACGCTAACTAGCGTTTCTATTCGATTCGTTTTTAAACCACGCGTCACTGGTAGATGACGTGATACGAAAAGTCACGTGACCTACCAGTGACGCGATTGGTTTAAAAACGAAACGAAAAGAAACTAGTTAGCGCAATGGGCACGCGTTGGGTAACGCTTAAGAATTTAGCTCAATCTTTTCATAGTCGTGATTCCCAGAAGAAATATACTTACCATGCTCAGGTTCCGTCGCTATTACTACGAACACAAAAAACCATCCCCTAAACCACAATTATTAGCTTCAGCTTACACTCGCCTGTAACCCAAGAACCTTTAAAGTCTAATTACTTAGTCGTTCTCCTATTGAATTTGTTATATATGCGTTCCGAAAATCCCTCAAATCTAAAAAATCATAAGTTCATAACATACGAATTATACAACTAAGTATGCTTCAAACGATGTTATAAAAAAAACACACTTGCTTCACATAATCAGTGCTACATGGCTTTGATAGTTTCTGAGAGAGTGTGAATGTCACATACAGATAGACAGACGGACGTAGAGAAACTATGGGGTTTCCTAGTTTAAATACGGATCCCTAAGCGCCCTATCCCCATTATTACTTACTATATGACTTTGTTACTCGTCTGTCCGGCGCTCGATAAGACCCTTTTCCTCTTAAATGGCTTAAGGTATATTGAACTGAAGTTTAGAATTAGAATACAGCGGTGTCAAAGAAGCAAAGAGAAAAAAATAGGTTAAAAATATTTAATATACCTAAGGAATGCAGAAAGCCAAGCTTTATTGTTCATAATACATCTTAACGATCACGTAACAGGTTAAAATTTGACACATAAAAACTAATTTATAGTACCTAAACAAAAAAAAGCTATGTGGAGGAATGATTTGATATACTTTATTTTTCTTCATACTATTTTTCACCAACTCTCATGTCCGCAGTAGGTTTACTGTGGAGTTGGTTTAACATTTTTTGCATGTTTTTCCTTTGACCAATTTTGCCTATGAAAATTGTCTCTTTACTTCTGGGACACCCTATAGTTGTTGTTTTTTCTTAGCCTCATCGTCAGAAATTAGAAATACTTGTAGTGGGTACAGACGAACTCAGAAGTAGCTGTACATTTATATACATTGTCGAAGTAATGTATTAAAGTTCGAGTGATTTGAACTTAGTACGTCATTAGCTGCGACAGCGCACTGAAATGTACGTTTACAGGTAATTCTGAGCTCGACCGTACAGTACAAGTAGGCTCAGGCTTACTTTATTATTCGCATTTACCTTAATATTTAAAGTTTATTTGGATTAATTTTAATAAGTAAAATTATTGCTGGTCTTGGGCCTCGCCATTTTATACAGTACTAGCTTTTGGCCGCGATTCTCTCGTCTACATAAAAGTAGTTATTCTTTTGTGAACTATGCAAAATCTATCCTACGTCTTTCCCGAGGCTTAAATCTTGACTCGAAACAAAAATGTAGCAAACTCAATTCGATGGTTCAGCGGTGAAAGCGTATGAATTTATTCAGAAAAACAAATCCTTCGCATGTGTCCTGATTTTGACTGAGACGCTGATGGCGCTGATACTTTAATAAATTAATTATATAAGCACACATTGTACATAGTTAGGTTTTCAACAAATGTACAGTAAAAAAAAATAAGTTCCAAAATAAAATTAAGTAACAAACCATATTAAAATGCAAAGGGGTTTGGGTAAAAGTGTTGTCATTTTGTAAAAGTCATACATTTTCAAGGTGAGCGGCCATTCGTAAAAGAGTTAAATTATGATAGAATTATTAAAAATAAACATATTTTGTTATGTAATCTAATACTCTTAAGTGCATCAGAGCCGAGGTATTTAAATATTCATACCTGGGCGTACTTTTGTACTAAAAACGGAATATTTAAATCTTTAAAATCTCCGCTCCGATATTATTTAACGCCATAAATTATATATATCTGTGTGTATTTAGAGGTCCTCTAAATAACTTTGTAAAATTCATCAGTGGTCGCTGAAAAAAAAAAAGACAATATTCTTCAAACAAATTTACCCAATGCCCTTTGTTTGAAGAATGTTGTCTTTTTTTTATTTAAATATCTCGGCTCCGATGCACTTAAGAGTATTACATTACATAACAAAATATGTTTATTTTTAATAATTCTATCATAATTTATCTATTTCACGAATGGCCACTCACCTTGAAAATATATGAATTTTACAAATGACAACACTTTTACCCAAACCCCTTTACCCAATGCCCTTTCAGTTAAAGCTCGACAACACACTGCTTTCAACAACGATTTTCTGGTTTGAAATCCCTCTAATGAGAATGTGGCCAGCTCATGAAAATTTTCGTGTGTTCAAAGTTGATTCCACAGAGAGCAATCCACTCCGGCTCTGCCGCGGCCGCGCAAAGAGGCCATTCTTTGTTATGAAAACGCCTCCACCGTGATTGCTTTCAGTGAACGTGCCAACGCCAGGCCAAGCATTGTCTTTTTTCCATTATTATGTGTGGATTCGGGGATTTTACGTACGTGCTGTCTGTAGTTTTGATTTCACTCTTCTACATTAGCATCTTTTTACAATCCAATTTGCTGTAATGACCACGTTCGCGACGTTGTCCTGTAAATGTGGGAATAGAATAGCTTTGTATACTATAAACCCTTATTCTGTATAAAATGGTTATACGCCAAGTTGAAAGTTACACTGCAGGTTACAAACAATAGCTTCATAACAGCGACCTAATTAGAAAGCCCGGGACACTTCTCACTTGGAACGTGGAGCGGAAAACTAGAAACTCTGAATGCCCGGTATGTATATAACTGTCTCTCCGGACAAAACATGAGTGTTCTCTATTCTCTGTGAGGGATGGAAATGGAACAGACGTGTACTTATTATTGTATTCATTTGGTACCTCAAACTAGTTTGCCTAAACGTGCTCTTTGATGCGGAAATCTACTAAACTGACATTACGATTAAGTTCGATACGTATTTTTGTAAGGAACTTATAGTTTCGCTTTAGTTAAGCATAACAATAACCTAACTTTCAAGTAGGTATGTACTGTAATGAGTATGCACAGAAACACATGTTTTACCTGTTAGAATCTGCTAACTTAAAATACAATATAAACTAGAGGAAGCCTATTTCCAAAAATCCCTTTTTAGTGTACCCCTAGGATATAAATTTCAAGCCCCTAGGTCCAGCGGTTTGGGTTGTGCGTTGACTGATCGGCCAGTGAGTTTCGTCTTTTATGTACACCTATGTAAATGGATTCAAATGATACGAAAGTTAATATGAAACACAGAAACTATACCTTTTCTACCTCTCCACACCATTAAATGTATTCTAAAAATATATAGAAGTAAAACTTTATAGCTACAGATAACTTTAATGACATCCGCCTTTTCCCGAAACATTATCAACGGAAATTAGCCCAGAAACGCTGTTAAAACTTTTTTATTCCAATCATCTGCGAGTCTCAAATAATTTCTAACTTTGTCAGTTCACGTATTGATCATCATAAATGACCCAAGTCTCATAGGAGGCTGCTACTTTAAAGTAATGTGCTCGTTAAAAAGATCGTAACTTTCTGCCTGAAGCTGCTTTATGAGAACACCTAAAGCTAATGTCGAGAGAAAGCCGTATTGTGGGGGGAGTATAAATTCTATGTACAAAACACGTCTGGCACACATTTTTTAAGAGAGAACAGCGATATTTTTATTACATAGTATTTTTTTCTAAGATATTTTTTTTTAAGAAGGAAATACTTAGGCGGATTTTACTAACCTACGCAAAGGCTATCAAAATATTTGCAAATTAATTAAGATCTTCTAAAATATAGACTTGTATCAATCCCCGAGGCGATCGAAAGACCACGGGTAATTGCGAGGAAGATAGATAAAGATTAAACATAAATGAGGGCAATTTTCCTGTCTCAACCGCACACACTGTGTCTAGCCAATATTTAGACCGTGGCATATAAGTAGGAGTTATGGTGGTGACAGAATGTCACGTAAGGGATCCGTACCAATAATGTTCAAAGTTTTCCCGGAGGAATTTCCGGCGAGGTCACGCACGACACATGGCACTATTGTACTTTATAAATTTCATAATCAATATTTTTGTCAGTATTCGTTCCAGAACAAATTGCTTATTGGATTATTTTTACCTAAAATACATTTAGATAAATTAATCTGCCCTGCCCACCTGGACTTGAATTCTGTAAATAAGGAACCCATTGATTATACTATTAAAAACTAGTTGTGGGATTATACTGCAACTTGTACGAACCATTATAGAACCAAAAGGCCACTACAGAACCTTTTCACACAGAGACAATGATTAAAAGGATTGTGAAACACCGCTAAAATCGCGTAGCTGTCAAAAAAAATCCATACAAATTTAGCTCCGGGTGATAACGTTTCTCACCCCTAAATCAAGTCCGATTTCCATGATTTTTGAATATCTTGGTTTTTTTTTGATTTGTTTCATTCTAAGAAATATTTTTTTGGAAAGGAAAACGTACAGACAAAGTTTATCATAATATCTACAACATACTTTTATTCAAAAATCGTAAAAATCGGACTAGGTTTAAGGGGAGAGAAACGCTATCGCATTTTGTATGGAAATTTTTAGATTTACAATCTTCTTAAACGTTCTTTCTTAATGTGACTTGACGCTGTCATTGCGACAGGGTTCTATTCCATATATTGGCTCAACAATTTAATTTTTTTACTGTATATTATCAATTTCTAGTTCAAATTGGAATAGGTGTAATATTGTAAACTCATCCTTAATGCAAAGGCAAACCAGAAAAGTGCTATTTCGATTAGGTAGAGCTTCATTAGCGTTTTCGGACGATTTTTTTATGCCGTTAATTTTAGGCCAGAGCATGTCGGACCATCCTCAGTGTAGGGCTTCGACGCCGTTACTAGAAACACATAAAACTATCTCAAAAAACAGCAAGCATGAACAAATTTGCTATTTATGTAAAGTTATGTGATGTTGTCTTACATGATTTTTAGTAGCTACGAGTATAAGCGCTTTAGTCGCCTGTATCTCAAGAAACAATCGAGTCTACTTAGTCGTGATAGTTTTTCTTTTAAATTCTTTATATTCGCTTTCATTTAAGATATTTTTCAAATTTAAATGTCAATTTTCGAGTTCAATATTTACTAACTGATCCATATCTATAAATTGATAATAATTAATAACATGTACATGATGTTTTTATAAGAGGTATCTAAGCAACCTCACTCGATGTTATAATGTAAAAAAAAGACTCTCTGAAGCTTGTAAAGCGACAAACTGAAAAATGCAGTTAATAAAAAGTTTATATATTTAAATAATGCAGGAAAAAAACAACTAGTACAGTTTTAAACAAGTCATCAACATATTCTGTAGTCGAACTACTCCTTCTGATGCTATGAGGTCTTTTTTGACTACTTAGAGTTAATTTTAACAAGTAGGTGCGACGTCCATAGTCCCCGAGTACAATTCGCACTTGCCCCAACTTAAATTTACAACACAACAAGTAACTAAACGTTGATGACGGTTCGCTTTTTATAGTGTAGAGCGAGTTAAAAGTAAGCGAACGAAAGAGCGAGGTAATCGATCGTTTTTTATAGGATTGTATTATAAACGTTAGCGCTATCCATTCCGGAGGGCCAGATGCATAACGATAAAGTTAATGATTTCTGAAAACTGATGAAATCTTGTCTACGCCGCTTAGTCCTATTAAACAAAAACTAAAGCATTGATGTTCCTTAAGAGTGTGACGAATAGATGTACCCAAAGATAATTTGTACTTGGCTATTAGGTATTAAACAGGTTTTCATATTGCAGTGTTTCACAGCTTTGAGTAGGGAAATTATCTTTTTAGTTTTACTGATATTTGGTCTGAAAATTATGCAGAAGAAAAATACCTACTATCTTTATTTAATATTAGGTACTTTAAGGTGCCAAAACCTATTAATCTAGAAAAAATGTATACGTCTGTTTACAATGGATTATTATTAGCGAGTTCAGTTACGTAACTGTACATAAACACGCAGATAAATAAACAAAGTCAAGTTGGCTAACGAAGTCGACAAGAGTTGTGAAGTCAATGCGAACTGGCTGTAACTCAATTGTTTTCGAATTAAACTTGAGGTCAATATTAACGGTCCCCTGCCGGAGACACGTAGTTGTTTTACTGCGCGAGTAACGCGTGCGTGGGCTCCTAAAAATGACGTTTATTGCGAAAATATAACCTTTATGCGGAGTTTTTGTACCTTGTTACAAGTTTAAGAATATTTAACGGTATCTTTACCGTATCTTTCAGAGCAAATGATCTTGGGAACTGCATGCTGTACTGTACGAGTATACATATGTATTGATAACATAACACTCACATTAAGAGTAAGATAGTACAGACAGTAAAAACTTTAGGCTTTTTTACCTATGTATATTATACAATTACTAGTTATTAGTTTTAAAAAAAACTAAGGTCTGTTCATTCTTACTTGTCTTAAATAGTAAACAACTTTCTAACCTCAAAATGATCCTTTTTTGGCTAAAACAGCTATTTAAACAAAATAAAGCAATCACAGACAATACATTGGCCAAGTGATGTCCATTATTTTTATTCAGTTTTCTTTATTTATGATAAAAAAGCTGTTTTAGCAAAAAAAGGGTCATTTTGAGGTTAGAAAGTTGTTTACTATATAAGACAAGTAAGGATGAACAGACCTTAACTAGTACAGTTATGTCATAATCATATGTGTAAGAAAATACAAAAATCAAACAATCACAGGGTCGTGCGTTACACTGCCATCTGTGTAGAAACACTGGAGGAGGCGTATCCGCTTTGTACAAAATAATGTTCCAGAAACCATAGCGACACCTACATTTTGGCATGTTTGTTAAGCAAGCTCAAGGAAAGCCCTGGGCTCCCGGAGTAAAGCCAATGTTTGCCTTTAGAGGGCGCTGGTTGTCCAGAATTCTACTGAATGAACAAGAACCAACAACGACGAGGCATATAGCCGCTATATCTATGTCGCGAAAAGCAATAACGTTACTAGTTATATCGCACTAGGGATAGTATATGGTAACGCTTAGCTTGCTTATTTTGTTTTGTATCGGGGACATCGGGGTGCGGTTTATCACAATAGAAAAGAAAAACTTTTACAATATCCTCACTAACGCTACCCACTCATTTTTACATTTTGAATATTATATATGTTATTATCGGGTATTTTTTTGCAGTAATTTTATCATAATATTAATTATGAATTTGGTGATATTTTTAATTTTATTCATTCATGTTCTATCGTAAGTACTACTAAATAATATAACAAACGTAAATATGTCGAAATGTGTTGTTTATGAGAGTTTATCCAAAGTGGTTCGCTGAAACATGTTTTAAAAAAAAGCTGCGAAATATCTGGCGTTGATAAACCTTCTAGAGGAATAAATATATTTAGGGTCACGGGCCGAAACTAGGTACTTCCAGTAATTTGAATAGTAAAGGTCAATATAAAAATATCATAATTATATTATTTTCACACCACATGCTCGAAATTGCCCAATAATAATATCATGGCAAACCTCACCTATTCCTAACCTAACCTAGTCATTATAGCCATCCAGCCAATCAGCCAATTAGATTTGAATTCGTATGAAAAATTGTTCCAAAGAAATTAACAGCAAAAAGAATATTTGAAAATCAAACTGCGATATACGCAAAACAAAGAAAATAAAACAAAAGGTGAGAAAAGTAGAGTACTCTCCTTCGTTTGGGACAAAGGTGTTTTCGTCTTGGGCGAGCTTGAATCGCTACGCTCGGGAGTTAAATCTGGAGTCCCTAATTTGCTTAGGATTCAATATCGCGCTCGTGACATAAAACAGTGCTTTATCCCCTCGGTGTATAATCTACTATTTTGGAACAGTACTTACCTTTCCAAACGTAGGTAATGCATAATGCATCATGTATGTAGGTCAGACTACTGTGCCATTACAGTGCGCTTCCTGAAATGTCAATTTTCGCCGAATCAGTGGATTCTCGGCGCTCGAGCGGCAAACCGTGCTCTGTTGCATCGCTTTGTACACGGCTGCCGGCTGCCACAGATTTTGCAGTGCCCACTCAAAATGCACAGAATGCATACCAATAACCTACAACCACACCCACACACTACACCACAAACGCTACTAATTCGCACGCCGGCGCTACGACGTAGCAGTGCGTAGCACGTTCATTTTTGTAGCAAAGAAAACGGTATCTTATTAGGCCAAGGGCTTACACAAATGTGATTACATAAAAAGTGGATAACATCGTTTATTATTCTATTACTTTATTTTCTAAAGTTTCCGTGACATTGGTGTTCGATTGGGAAGGTCAGCTCTATAGCAATTGATTTGTTCGCGTAGGAATACGTAATTGCAGCAGACGCAGCCACATTACCATAATATCGACCTACTCAACGTTCAGAGGATCCCTCAAGAATACGGCACGTTCCGAATGCATCTAGCGTTTACAATTCGTTATTCGTTACAATATACAGTTATTTATTAGGTATACCTACAATAATTGTGGTATCCAAATAAGTTTCAAAATTAGATCAAAGAGAGTACGACTTGTCTGATTTATTACAAAACAGAGTTGCTAAAAGAAAACTTAGCACGCTTAGTGACAGCAAAAGGAGCGTGAAGGGTGAAATCAGTCGTGTTGGTATTTGAATTAAGTAGTTAATCTTCATCGAGGAGCTGTATGGGGATTAATCTGTTGTTCGAATGTTTACTGTGGCGGGTCGCGCCGGCCGAGCCTGCGGCGCGGGGCGGCTGGCGCGGGGGGAGGCCACGCGATCACTTCGCTGAGCCAGGCGGGCGGGGTGCACGTCTAGCCTCCACCGACGCGACTCGTTCCTTACACTATAACCTCGTTAGCCTAAGTGACGCAAACCATTCTTATACTACACGTAGCTCGGCATCGCGCGAGACCGCGCCGGACGCGGCCAGGAGCGGCCGCTCGGGATAACCTCGCTCGCTGCATTTATTATTCAGTGACTGCGCTGAGCTATAGCCAGGATGGCGCCTTTTACAGGTATGATTCTTACGCGAATTGCCGACAGTAAGCTTCAATTATTAACTCGCACAGACGGAATGAAAGCCACCTTTATAACACACATATGTCATAATCTCAACATATGCGTCGGTTCTCATCATTCCACACGCGTGTACTGTCACTGTCACTGAGGATATTTAAAAGTATTTTATTACTTGTATGCGTAGTGACAAAAACCCGTTTTCACAAAACGTTTCTTTCTATTACCGCGGCTGCTGAATAACGGCTTGCGTGACTTGTTACTTCCACAACGCACAATGGGATTCAAATTGGGACCGAGTAAACGGAAAAACGTTTTGATTTGTGATAGGAAAATAAGCTCAGTATTTTGCACAAAAAATACAATAACACGCTTTGTAATTGTGTTGTAAAACTTATATGTATTGTAATTTAATTTTGTACAGTCAATATAGGGTACTTTGGTAGGACCCACGTCGTAAGAATATCGTAATAGGATCGCAAAACAAGCTATTGAGCAGTGTCGGCGGCGCGGAAGGGCCGAGCGCCGGGTGCTCCGGCGCTATTTACGGGCCGGTCCGTTTGCCGGCGGTCATTTCATTGCTCACGTGAACTTCATTTAATTCCTTGCCCAATGCCGCGACTCATTACCTACTGGACACTATTAAAACGGCCGACTGCAGACAACCGTTAACGTCGATATAAAATAATTAAGATTTAAATTGTACTGCTCGTATCTTTGGAAATAAACGAACGCTCATTTGCAGCTGAAAAAAAACGGCTGTCGAGGTCGACTCATATTTCAGTGTTTAGTAAATAACTATCAAAAGAACCTTAGGCATAAATTGTGAGTGACCGCAATGGTTTGGTACCTACGCTAGCGGAGGCGCTGTGAGAGGGTGTCGATACCTACTGCCCGGTCGGGTGGGCGTTTTTGCTGCAACCATTGACTGGCTGCAATGTGACTATATTATATCCATAAGTATGTCAGTTTTCAAGATTTAGGTTTGTTCCAGAGGATTGGATTTCCTAAATCAGGGAGTAAGTAGGATATTTTTGTACTGATTTGTACCTATCTTGGGTAAATACTCGTACACTGACAGACTCATAAACTGCGTTCATTTATTTGAAAAGTGTTTATAAGATGATGCAATTTATTTGTCTGTGAGAATTGTATGAGTTCGCTTTTTGATGAACTTAAACACGGTCTGCATACAGTGTCAAGTTGAACATTACCTGATACTGCTATACAATATTTGGAAGCGCTTCTAAATTTTACAACTCATAAATGTACCATTTGTCGTAATGTTTCATTTAACATTATCCAATAATGTAAAGTAGGTAAGCGTTAGTCGCAGTCTCATCTTAGTGATGCGAGGTCTAACGACATGAAGCATAATGCTTTCAAACCTAGTTGGTATTTTCGATTTGAGCTGATCCAGATTATACAGTTCTGAGGGAAAGTTTCTTTAACCAAGCTCACGAGCATAGCGCCTCCAACGTGTTGATGGTGTGTTGAAACCCTAACTTTAATTGAGTCTCACGATGATAGTATTGGGAAGTTTCGTGGTTTTTCTCCGTCGTGTATCATATATCTTGCACTACCTACTCTGTAATGTACCATACACACAAGCCTCTGAGTATTTCAGTATTGGAAATGATTCCAAAGTTCTTGAATGCTGTTTTGCTTGAAAGCTCGTGCTTATCGGTATTTGGTATGGAGTAAGGGAGCGTTAACACCAGAGTTTAACGTTGGGTAAATTACGGTCCTTTAAAATTGACGCCATTTAATTACTATATAACCCTTACTTTTGTTTACGCAACGTCACCGTATTTGACGCGTCGGTGTGGCCGATCCTTAAGTGTGTCGATAGCAAACTTAAAAGAAATCCACGTACGGGTTTGCATTTAACTTGACTAACTGCCCCGAAACTTGACGCCTCGGGAGTTAAATCCAAATCATCCAGATATTCTCTGGACAACATCGGCTTCACTCCACCTTTAACCTTTCGCTGGATGGGTATTCGTCCGCAAGTGCTGCCATCGACATTCCTTTTAGATATTCGATATTTATTAGCATTTCATTGAAGTCCAGCAGAAATTAAATATAAAACAGTAGGTGTACGAATTCCATTGATCACAAATGCAGCCATCTAAGACCACGCAAATCAAACGTTATACTCATATATCAACCGGCTTAATATTGGAGCAAAGATTCGAAGCTTGTCTATTAAGCTTGGGTTACTTGTAAACCTTTAAGTTCACTGTGTTTTACAAAAATGTTGTTTATTTGAACTGACTATCGTGTAGTAGCACTATTACTATCTAATATTGTAGGCTTTACAGAGTGTCTTTGGTATTTAACTAAACTTTTACTATTAACATGATAGGAGTGAGCGCATGTATGTGGTGCGTTTGGGAGTGCAAATGTACCATTATTAGTAAACATTTTTGTTCCTGAATTAATAGACTGCAACATTTTCATGATCAGTAAAACATTCCGGAACGATATGACCACATAAAACTCGTCAAGTTAATATCACCCGTCGTGTAATTAGAATTAACGTCGCGGCTTACTCCGAATGCAGTCTGTCCGTGGGTCGGCGGCGATCCATCATGGCGGCCATTAGCGCCGAGTGCGAAGGCTGCGGCGGTCACGCGCGAGTCCTTTCTCCAAATTATAAGACGCACATAACCCTATAAGTATTACTACATTGGGTTTTCGTCCAATTAGCATAAAAATAGGCCTAGGTTTCTAAATCAATTCACGACGGTATCGCTTTTAATGTCGCTGATATCTTTGTATTTGGAATTTAAGACATGTTGTGAACTTATTTGGACTATTTTAATGAATGTACCTTTTCATAGGCGAATCCAAAATTAACAGATATTCATTAGGAAAAAAAGAAGATTTACTAGTAAATTAAATTAAATATGTTTGCAAAGTTAATGCTGGTTTAATGTGAAGGTTAATAATTGAGAAAACCAGCAAGCAGCAAGAAACCTTATTAATTTATTAATCACTGTAACTCTTTCACTTCGATGGAGATTTTATCTGGCTCGTGAAAAATGGAACTCTCGGGGTAATGCCCGGCCGGGCGGTCGCAGGAGTCTCTAAATGTTTTTGTTTCTCCACGATATCCTAAAAGCTCTTCAAGAAATAGTTTCGTCGTCGTAATCACTGACCCTTTTCAATTTCTGCTCGATGTCAGTAACGCTCGTTTATGTAACGGTAAGGTAAAGTTATCAAGAAATCCTCTTCAGTTCCTTTGCGATAATATTTCTATGATTAGATACATTTATATTCTTCCTTCTCTGGAAACAACGAAAACGAGAAAATTGGCAGAAAATTGTTAAAGCTTGCTGAACCTGCTCAAACAGTTTTCTTATTTTACTTTACCTTCACGCCTATTTCTGGCGCGCTCAAAATACCCTGTCTGCCGGTTTCTGATCAACTCTATATAGCAAGGGTACAGAGCGCCGCGTCCGCCGTAAGAATGTCCCTATATAAATATTTAATACGGAAGCGGAAGGCGGACCGCGGGTAGAGACAGCCGCGGGAATCAATAGCCAGCACCGCACCACCACCACTATCTGTCCTACGCATTCGATATAACACAAGTAATATCAACCCTGAGGTATTTCTATTCCCGCAGGCCCGTTCCGGGCTGAACGCTGCGTTTATTTACACACCTCCATATCGCACTACGTAAATGTAGGTATACCTACCTATTTATCCAAGTACTCCGCGAAGGGCCTCGTAAGACTGCCTGGAAGTTTTATCGATAAAGCAACTTTGTACACGTATTATGTGGGTCATTACGGGAGCCAGCAAATGCCTGCTCGCCGAAATTTTATTGACTTAATGGAATTGCCTGTTTGTAATGAACCTGGAAATAATTAATTGCCTCTGGTATTTTGACCGAATTTGCATTCGATTTAATAACGTATTGATCGCGAGAATACACTTTTTATTTTGTTGTTGGGCGGCGTGCTACTTAAAGTCTAGCGCTACGTCGTAGCACTCCACATTTTCTCGAGTCTCGTAGCGCAGAAACACCGACGCGTCCACGCCGTCACATTCAAGTCGGTGTTGATGAAGCTTTTTTCTAAACTTAACCACACTTAACGATGAACTTACTCTCGCGGCAAGTACACGGACTTAGTAAGAAAATACTTGAGGGAATTTTCTTTGTGGTTACTTTGTACAAAGAATTGTTTGAGACGGTTTATTGTTGTTATTTATCGTTTCACTTACACAGGGTATTCTAGTATCTGGTTGGTATCATCTTGTTTAAAATATTATCATTTACATAGCGGCCCTCGGCGTCTCGGGTAGATTTTCCTTCGCTGTAGCGGGATGATAAATAGCCCACATTACTCCCAAAGGACTTGGACGTATTATTAATATACTTTTTCACACCTATTTTATGGCTGTTCTAGTAATACCTACTTACCTACTTGTTTAAGATTTAAAAAAACTTAAGTCAGGTAAACAGACTATGAGTATTTGCAGCACCAAGAGTATTTCATTGTGCCTGCCTACTTATAGTGATTAGTAGATTTGATGCAGTAGAATTCCACCTTGTAACCATGCCTCACGGCACACAGTTCACTGCAGCAAGTGACGCACGTAATCGATTCAGCTTTGTTATATTTCGTAACAAATTTTATAGTCTGTTTTCCTACTAGCTCGATGACGTTTCGATCTTACTTGACTCTAACTAACGGCTAGTACAGTCCAGTTCATAAATATGTATACACTTAAGTACCTTATCTATTTAATGTCATGTTCGAACTGCCATATACGAAGTATCAAAGCGATTAAAGTGACAAGGTACTAAAGTGTACACATATTTATGAACTCGACTACATACATCCTTTATTTTCTCACTTACGGCTCAGTGCATCTCTAACGTTACAGTGGCTAGACAAGATGCTTAACGCTACCGTAAACGATTTTCGAAAACTCAAACGGTAAAAATATAAATAACAATAATAACGTTCTTGCAATGCACCTGGTCTAGAGCACAGACTAATGGGATATTCGAGTGACAAACACGTCGCGGTCGCGGACAACTTGCTCTAGCTGTTTTTGACGCTCCGCCCTGGCGTAGTGAGTCGTGTCAAGTAGCTGCCCTGGTCAAACGAGCCTGGACAGCTTTAGAGAATAATAGGACAGTCTAAATGTGGCTGTACCGCCTTGGCATGTGAGTCACGGAGCGCTTTGTGGTGTTCCGGATATAACCCGATGGGTGGGGCATTCTAAGGGTTTCTTAAAAGATCAACAAAGCCCCGTAGTTATGTGAAAACTTCTTAAGTGGTAAAGAGAGAAACATTCACACATTTTAGGAGTTTTGTGTTTATTCTTTTTCCTGTCACGCGTAGACAAAGCGTGGAAAAAGCTCAAGACCGGAAAACCCAATATTAGTCAAACAAAATATTATAAAACTTTTTAATTAGTGGACCTAATGTTACCATCTTTTAATAAAAGTTACGCAAAAATGTAACCACTCAACAAATCACTGTCGGGGGTGAAGTGGCCAGAGCATTCATTAATTTACCACATCGTATTTTCATAACGTTAATTAAACTAGCTTTCAGAGAGCTGTATACTGTTGTATAGTATACTCATGTCGTAATGACGGACTGGCTGGCTAGAGATTTGCACGCTTTGCTTATGTTACGGCTTATGGCCGCTTAACCCTTGGAGGTCGCGTGAGTGTGCATGTTCTTAACCGAGTTTGAGTTATAATGTCATTTATATCTATACATTTTGTGCTTGAGATAGGTAGGTATATGTCGCAATATCCATAAGAATGGAAGAAGTCGGTTCAGAGATTTAACAATAAAGGCGTAAATAAAAAAGAGACAGACAGACGAAGTTACTATTCCGGGGGTCCGGTCTGTTCACATCTGCAAGGACTTGTTGCTCAGTTAATGATTCCAGTTATGGCTTTTGACGTAGAGACCTCGTCGTGTTGTTCTCCTAGTCATTATTTTTAGTTTCATGTATTTGACATGTAATCTTGATAATTTTTACATTTATTTGTAATGTTTTTAATTTTGAATTTGTATTTTTTTTTATATGTGATAGTTCTAATAATTTATATTTGTTGCTTTATTACCTTGTAATGTAACTTACTTTTAAGTATTATTGTATTTTATGTTTGAAAAAATGACCTTCTGCTGGAGTTTCTTGCGGCGCTTCTTCTCCGCAATGATGGTCTTGTCCGAAGCGCTAGTAGATTCACTGTATATTACCGACGTGTAAAAGAGCCCGTATGTGGCCAATTTACTGAATAAATATTTTGATTTTGATTTTATTCGTATGGATATACTGTTATTTTAGAGTTAATGTGTCAAAAATAATTGCGCCATACAATGATATGTTGCATAATTATGTTTTTTTTCTTGTAGGTAAGTAGGTACTTAAGTAGAAGATGTAAATAAATAATAATAACGTTGCCGTTAACCGCTATTTCTCATGAATACGTTATCGTGCGTTTCCACAGTTCCCCATAATAAACGGAAGATATTTTTTCACATAACAATGCTCAATGCCTTTGTAAGAGCTCAAACATTTATAATAAAGAACTTATTTTAGGCGCCAGTAGGCTTTGTTGTTTTCTAATTTCGGCTTTATGTAGATGCGGCTCGGCGGCGCGCTGTTTGTAGACATGAATTTACTAAACAAAGATCGTTACGGCTTACAATTAACAATTACAACGCTGAATTGCTTTATTTAGAGCTTAATAACACGATGTTTGTTCGTAAGGCCCTGTTTCCTGAGCAAAAAGGCTACAGTTTACCTTATTCGTTATTAATGAAGCAACTGACGCCATGAGGCGGAGGTACGAGGCCCCCCTAACAGGATTAGTTTCCGGATGTAAGCAAAAATTCAATTTATTGGCAAGCGGCCATACGCTCGGCGGCGTGTGGAGTGGAGCTCCTTGCTTTCCTCTGCTATTTGTACCTTAAACGCAGTCAAATGCGTATTAGGTTATGCAACGCTTAAATAGATATTTAAGGTGACTTAAATTTTGATAGTGGTTTTGTCGCAGACGTTCCATTCGAGATCTTTTGTCGTGGGGTTCAAGTCAATTTCTAAGAGACGCATAGACGTCACGGGAGATCGAAGAGCTGGCAGTTTTCTAACTAAACTAATTAGTTTAGCTATTTAGCGATGAAATGCTGCTAGCATCTACGGCACAAAATGCCGTAGGAGCCATGTTTAGATTAGTTTCACATTCTTATTTTCATGTGTAAGTAATTAGTTATAATTTCTTGGTTTATGAAACAAAGCATCCGTTTATTACGAAGCAGTCACTTCTGGCAACAATTTAAATAGCTTTTTATGAATTTGCTTTTTATTAATCACTCTCGCCATTAACTTGATTGACGTGTTAATAATCTGATAACTGTAGGTTGTGCAAATCTTTCTCGCACTCGTGGATGAGGAGAATAAACTGTAATCTATACTGTCTATATAATTTAAAGGGCTAAAATTGTGCGTTTTTTGTACTTTAAGGATAATAAAATCTGGAAGTACTAAACCGATTAAAAAAAATACTATTAGGTACTTATTCCTGCCTAATGTAGGCTATATTTTATTTCGCTTTGTTGCTTTGGGTCGCTAGTCTAATTATATTATTGTCTTTTTAGGTGAATAGCTAAAGCCTCAGCTTTAGCCTTCCGTTAGCTTGCATACGTGTGTGTAAATATGTTAAAAAACCGGTCAAGTCGGTTAGACTCGAGCACTGAGGGTTCCGCACCGTTGTAGGTACTTGTACTCGTATGAAATATTAAAAACCTAATAAAGTCCTGCTGCTGCTTACTGTCTTCATACTTTAGAAGCCTGGCCCTACGGGATTTGCACCTATATCTTTAAAGTAAACAGAGCAAAAACCCACAAGTGATGTTAGAGCAATTCTTTTACCTTTCCTGAAATATACATGGTATGATGGTGATGATGATGATGATGATGATGATGATGATGATGATGATGATGATGATGATGATAATGATGATGATGATGATGATGATGATGATGATGATGATGATGATGATGATGATGATGATGATGATGATGATGATGATGATTTTTATAGATGATTTGATAGTCTATGTAATGTTTTTTTGTGGTTTTATCTGCAGTTCAGTTCTGAAACAAAGGGGGGTGTTCACGGTGTTTTCCTTCGCTTAACGTTAACGTTTACGTCAATTACCTAAACATCCTAAAAACTATCAATTGTAAAAAGCCAAATGTTAAAATTAATAAGACACTTGACGGTAAAAACATTTCTTTTTATTGCTGTTTTTTTTTTACGGCACAAAATAAAAAGGTAGTTTGGACCACTAAATACAACAATTATTCCAAATTTCAGCCCGATACCTTTAGCAGGTTTAGAGAAAAGGAGTCTTGGCGGACAGACAGCCGGTCAGACAGAAGGACAAACGGATAGACAGAAAAAGTCATCTTTAGTATTTGGTACGGAACCCTAATTACAATTTCAACCGACCTCAATTTCACGCCAGCCGTGGTGGGGTGCGTAAATTTTGTTCTTAATAATAGTTGCGATGGGTTTATCCACTACACTACGCCCTTATACCAAAGCTTTGAAGCGATTTACCTATACTTAGCTAAACTTACATTTTTTGTTAAAATAATTAGTTTAGCAGATTAATTTGAGATATTGAGCATATTGAAGAATGAATCAGAGAGCGATTGAAGTCTTCACCAAACGTCTCTTCCGCCGTCGTCTTGAGCGAAATGTTAATTTTACATAGCTAACCGTATTTGAAATGGGAAAAGCGTTACTCAGGTGAAATGCCGACAAAATAGGGGCGGAACTCGGCAAAAGAGGATTAAATATCGTCTAGACTCCAAATCGTTCCAATATATCTTAATACCGAGCTGACAAAATGTACTTAAGCTATCTGAGTATTGATCTCGCAATGTTTCAGTTGATGCTCCGATTAAATTAAAGCCAATTCCTCGGGTAAGACAGCCCGTCTATAGGTAGATATACACATACAATACGATACAATAGAACTTGGTGAGAGCCGTTATCTCGACTTCGTACTGGAGTTGAAATTAATTAAATCTGCTGCTTATCTAAGAAGTTTGTTATCTAGAGACATAAAATTGAAACTTTTCTGCCCGGACGAAGAGCCTCCTGAGTTGGGTGAATTAAGTAAAGAGGGTAGACCAGAAGATGCAAAACAATTCAGGGCTCGTTATTCATCTTTTTTTACAAAAGATATTTACTTAATGAATTCTTTTAGGTTGAGGTGAGACGGGTCCTCTTTCCGGTTAGCCTTCAATTATTATTTATAATAGATTGAAATTTTGGGATCTTGTTTCCTTAAAGCAGCGCTTAAAATAATTTACCTAGGTATATGTAGATCGAGTTATTTTAGCAATTTTTATTTTATACGCTGAGTCTTTACTTTATAACACGGTTTTATTAGCTTGACCTGAATGTAGGTAGGTATAATGTATGTATTTATGTAACTATAGTTTGTTTCATTCTATTTTAACACACTATTAATCGTCGAGTGTAAGTGTGTGTGAGTGTGGGTTAAAACTATGGTAAAGTTGTAAAAATGTAGTTAAGAAATACTTTTTGACATGCTTACAATAATTGTAAGTAGCAACGTATCTAGAATAAATATTTTAGAAATATAGTATACGTCGTACCACCTATTGGAAGTGAAACCTACCTGGTTTTCTGTGGATCCACGTACTGGTTTTGCTAGACAGCATACATTGCATTCGCTTCTCCCCTCAAGTTAAAATAGGGAAAGTCATTATATATAAATGAACTCAGTATCTACACAATAAGTGCTTTTTTTGCAAAAAAATACTTTATTAAGACAAACAAAAAAAACAGAAAAAATATAAGTATAAATGCTCATCGTGGTATCGAATGAATTCTGATTTTAGAAGTATAATACCATAATTAACATAACCTGCCAATATTTTCATACCTGTTTTTATAATCGTGCCTCAACACGAAACCGTTTACATTAAACTTGAATAGATAGTAAATGCGCTTTTAAAAGTACCTGGAAGGAAAATAATTGAAATCTAGGTACCTAGTTCTAATATTCAGATTTGATTTGATTGGATAAGTTACACGCATGTTCGATGATGCAAAAAAATTTTTGATCTTTTAAATAATACGATGATATCGAGCGTGGGTACTAGTTAACAGGAACTTATTATGAAAGTCTGTCTAGTTTGGTTTCGTTTAAAATTTTCTTTAATACCTAGTTAGGTACTTATTCAGTGACACGACTATCTGTAACACGAGGTGGTCGAGAACAATATTATTATTATTATATTTTAGGAAAACGCATGAAGCTTGAACAGCGCTTGTACATTAAATGCTTTTGTATAGAGCACAAGCGGGATATTTATCCTGAATCAATCAATCAATCAATGGCCTATTGCAAACGTATCAATAGGTACCTAGGTACACAAAGGCGTGTCCCAATTTTTGTCGGCTGACTTAGGCACACGGCGCTGGATTGTGACGCAAATTGGGAAAGTCCCAAAACCATGTAGTGCTAGCGGTACACCGCGATTTTTCAGTGAAATGCTGCAAATGGTGTTAAAGGCATGAAAATTGGAACGATTGATCTTTAGGCCATACAAATCAATTTGACCAGTAGCACGGAAGAAAAAAACAAAAACGGAGACGAGTTATGACGTCGTCTTTATTTTGTATGGGAGCAAAAACAGTTCTGAAACCTATCGTGTGTGAACCTATCGTGTATCTAATGAAAGGGCTTACTAAGCCGACTCTAAAAATGTATCACATCATTATATTTCAGGCGCTAGTTTTAAATTAAAATAAAATCCATTTTCAAAACATACCAAGTTTGGGCTCCTCCAGATATGATACGGTTGAATCATTATTTGTAAAATATACCTAAAATTATACGTAATAGCCTCATGTCCAACCCCAAGAAAGCAATTTTGAAAATATTTACATTTAGTATTTTTTTATAATTTTTAAATATTACAAAGTGTGATAGTAAATAAGATAAATGTGATTGAAAACTCCTCTCGCATTAGTATTTATCATCCTCAGTGTCTAAAGTCGAATTTTTTTATACATGTTTCAACTACTTGTGCTTGTATCACATTTAAAAAATTATAAAAAAATACTAAATGTAAATATTTTCAAAGTTACTTTCTTGGGGTTGGACATGAGGCTATTACGTATAATTTTAGGTATATTTTACAAATAATGATTCAACCGTATCATATCTGGAGGAGCTGAAACTGGGTATGTTTTGAAAATGGTTTTTGTTTTAATTTGAAACAAGTGACTAAAATATAATGATGTGATATATTTTTAGAATCGGCTTAGTAAGCCCTTTCATTAGATATCAATATCACACACGATAGGTTTCAGAACAAAAAAAAAACCCCCATACAAAATAAAGATGACTCGTCTCCTTTTTTGTTTTTTTTTTCCGTGCTACGGGTCAAATTGATTCGTATGGCCTAAAGATCAATCGTTCCAATTTTCATGCTTTTAACACCATTTGCAGCATTTTTTGGCGTACCGCTAGGACTAATGTGTGTAACGGTTCGCCTCTGCGGGCCTAGTATGGTTGCGTAGATCGCGTGACAAAATGTGAATAAAGCATCCGTCACTCTCGTATTTATACAACTGTCAGAAAGTGACGTATTGAAGTAGCTGAACGCTTTAGTGCTTTATCACTTTAACGTCATGTTTGCGCTGCTGCATAATACTGTCAAAGGTGTTAAAGTGACAAGGTACTTAAGTGTGCACCTACTTATAAGACCGACTGTATTTACTCATACGTACAGTTCACAACTTTAACTGTTGAGACACTATACATAGAACCGAGGAAGTCATACTGAGAGAGTCAAGTCACGAAAATAAAATTACGTCAAAATTTACCATTGATTTTCTGCGGCAGGTTTCGATAGTGACTTAAAAATTAAAGTTTATTAAACTTTAGGTACTTAGTTTATCTTACATACTTACCTATAAGCTCTTCCAGAATTAAAGTCAATAAATAATTAATTAAACCTAACCAATAAACTAAAGACCAAAGTCAAAAACCCTGTTAAGTATTGCTAAGTACTTATTCTTATAAGGAATTTCCTTGGTAGGGATCGCCAAGGTGCTAAGGAAGTAAGGAACAAATGATTTCTCCGATCTTCCCTTGACGCAGGGCCCTCAAAAAAACTTTAGCTTTTACAGAAATGTTTTATTGTAATAATGGTAGGTTATGTTATAAGGCAGTAGATATAAACGGATTGAGGGCGGCAGCGAGGACGGGGCGCGGCTCACAATATCCGGCTGAGCCGCAATACCGCCCTCTATGGATTTAGCACATAAAATCCAATGATTATAACATAACCCAGAAGCCTCGGTTGGTTTTACCCTGACTCAGCTTGTAGGTCGGTAGGGCCCACGGTTCTTTGGCACGATTAACTATAATAATGTTTTAATTCAAATTCAATGATAACTATCAGGCAAGAAGCCTGTTTAGGTTTTTTTTTAAATAAGTTGGTCTGGAATAGATCGTTTTGTAGCGATAAAGTTGCCTGGGGGCTGATTTTTGACTTTCGAGCGCCCGAAAGTTTCACTTAGAAGTGAGCAAAATCTGTGAAACAGTATTTTTGAAATCACGAGCGATAGAAAATTTAAAGACGAGTGGTCCACACCATTCGTTTTCAATTCTAACGCTCGTATTTCAAAAAATGGTTTCGAAGATTTTGCTAACTTCCGAGTGAAACTTTCGAGCGCTAGAAAGTCAAAAATCTGCCCCCAGGCAACTTTATCGTATTTCTTAGTTGTATTTTAATTTTTTTAGCTTTTGGTGCACAGTTCATAGTCGGACTCGTAAACGAAGGTTTATGTACCGTTCTTGTATGGGCTTTTATTTTTTTATTTAATTTAATTTTTATTATTTGTGTTATAGCGGCAATAGTATCAATCACTCACTTTTTGAAAATTTCATGTGTGTTTCATGTGTTTTAGCGATACTGCGATTGTTAAGGTCGAACAAAACACGATAAAAAAATAAGCTTCTTGCATGTGGGCTTCTTTAATTAAATTAATTAATTTGTTGTTATAGTGGCAATAGAAATACACTTTCTGTGAAAATTTCAATTGTCTACCTGTTACGGTTCATGAGATACAGCCCGCTGACAGATAGACGGACGGACGGACAGCGGAGGCTTAGTAATAGGGTCGTTTGGGTACGGAACCCTAAATGCCAAGAGAGATAAACTTAAATACCTATGTATTTGTGGAAGCGTACTCAAAGCATCTATTTAATTACAAGCCTTTATTCGTCCGCGAAAAACGTCATTTATCGTTATTCCGTTACATTTAAAGTACCTATTCTTTGCTAGACCCAGAACATGGATTATCTCTCTACCGAATTGATCTCAATCCAATAAGCTGGTCATTTGTGATTGAAAACAAGCAAACGGTCTAGCATGATAAGGAAGGAGATGTGGCCCCTGCGAGGAATATTTATACCTATTGGTAAATGTCAGATGTTTTCCGGCCCATAATTAGTTATCACTCCAATTTTCAGCCCTTGAACTATCACAGAGATATATGACACAGATTTATCACAGAAATAAATGACAGTTTATTTTTGGATAGCCCTTTCGAACATATTATTATATTTTTGAACGTACACCTACGAAAAAACCCAACGGACAGCGGGTCCCGACGCCGAAAGCAACAAAATATGGTGCTTGGCATGACATAATTTTGCAGCGGCAAACCTTGAGAAGGCATATGACCAGCAAGCAGTGGGCGTGTTTCGGCTGATATAATGTTGTTAACATGTTTCTGAGATATCAATCACTAAAGAGTACCATATCTTGATCTCTGATTTCATACAATCTTTATAAAGTCGCACCCTTTTCACGTAGTAGGTAGGTACAGTATGTGTATGCATATTTACGTACGGCCCTTAATTACGCATACGGCCGGTTTTTAAATGAATAAAAAAGCCACTCTGCATAGCCAACTCTGTATGCTTTTGTTTGGCTTCACCTAGAACTAGCTGATGAGTGTCAGTTTTAAGCGGATCAAAAAGGCACTTTTATGCCTTCTTAAAATACTTAAATAAGTTCTACGGTATAAAACCCTTCGGTCAATTATTACTTAATAGTACGTACATACATCCGGGCTACCCATCGTCTGTCAACCTGAAACAGAAACCGAGCTAAAGGTCAGTACTTTACTATATGTATAATTCTGCTCTTACTCATAATATTATTAGGGTTCTGTACCCAATGGGTCTGTCTGTACCCAAAGCAAAAGGTCCGTCCGTCAGTGAAGTAACTTTTGAACCATAACGTTATAGGTAACCCGTTGTTTGTATACAAGATGGTATGTGTAATTATGATGGGTAAAATTACATACATACATAAACTCACGCCTTCATTCCCAGTGGGGTAGGCAGAGCTACAGAAATACCAACACCCTAAAAAAAAACTTGTGGATAATTCTGTAACTACATTTTGCACAATAGGGAATTGGTATGCATGGATTTTTTTAATAGCATTTCTCAACAAAATATGAAAATACCGTAAAAGTGAAAAATGAAATTAAAATTACAATAGGTCAAGAAATACGGATGATACAAGCATTTTAAAATACTAATTAGACAGAGAGATCCGAAAAGCACCGGTGACGTCAATAATGTGCAGTTCGGCCATATAAACTCCACGTAAAATTCTGTTTTGCTACTAAGAGGGAACAAATCTTTGTTGGCTTATATCTTGGTTATTTTTATAGCTATTAAAAATATGTTTTTTCTCACCAGTAATCTATTTAAAATGTTGGTTTTCTTTACATAAAACAATTTATATTTCTGTTATTACTTGTTCTTCACGCGTCCTCTTCTATGTGTATCGTGTGCGTTTTCCCGTGACATTAATGGAAATTAAAAACACTTTTCTCAGTTAGTTCTTGTTCCGCTATCTTTGTTATTGAAAACAAGCGAAAATGTATGCGATTCCCGGCTAATTTGAAAGATTTAACATCGACTCTCGGCATTAGAACTCTCCCTTTTTTGGACGTTTTCTCTTTAACCAATTTTGTCTTTGAAAATTGTCTCTTTACTTCTAGGACACCCTTTAGTAATAAATGTGCAAATTGCAGAACATTCCCAGAGCTGTGGAAATCTTTTTTTTTATGGCAAGGAGAAGGCACGCGAGCATTCAGGCCACCTGATGCAATGGGATCTGAGATCCATAGACATTTGAAATCACAAGACTACAATCTCAAAACTGCAATCCTAAGACTCCAAATGCGTTGCCAACCCTGAGATATTTTTAAAGAAATCACAGATAATATACTCGGAAACATGTGAGAGCGTTGAGGATGTTCTCCAATAATAGGGAAAAAAATGGGACGAAAAAATGCGATGCGCGTCATGCTACCGAGAACGAACTCGGTGATTAGTCAGGAGTGTCGCGCACTCGCTAACTTTGCTCCCCGAGACCTTCCCCTTTTAAGCTTCGGCAACATCCTTCTAACTTTCAAGGGAAATATCTGCCAGACCGCAAACTTTCCTTCCCGTCCTTTAATATATCAAGACAATAAGTATCCCAAGATTCAAATCAAACTAATTGTTTTCCTCTCTAAGCTTGTTTTGTTTGTTTCAGGTAATCATGAGGATCAAACAGGCCGAGAATGGTAACGTGGCCGTCAACAGACACGAGATCCTATCCCACATAAACTCAGATAATCGAAGTTGGCTTGTGCCTAGTAACATCGGCTCCCAAAGCTTTTATGATAATATCAACAGGACAGATAATTTGCAATATAATAATGGCTACAACAGTCTAAGTTTAACGACTGGCCTTTTCGCAAACAATACGAATGTGTATCATAGGAATGGCACGAACGTTACCTCCGACTTGAATACAGAACAAGTGTGCAACACTCTGTACAGGCTCAACACGCAGAATATCAGGGGATTTTCGAACTTGTGCAATAATACAGAAACGAGCAACCTGGAGGGGGCTACGGAAACTTTTCTCGCTCTTCCTGAAAGCTTTCTAGGTACGTGCTACTTGTAAATTGTTAGTGGAGGATCTCAGATTTAATCATACATCAAGTTGTATGATCCGTTATGGTTATAAGTAATAATAAAATCCTGCATACCGAGGACCTAAGTAGGTAACGAGTTTTGTTTTCAAACGTAAACATGAACAACTTAATCTCTAGTTACAATGCTTTTCGCTCATTATCAAATCGGTACAAAGGAAAATTGCTCTCAGATATTTTCCTTAAGCGATTTTAAATTCAGAACCGAGGACACTTTCCATAACAAAGCATTTGTTTGTAACGTTAGTGTATTTCGAGGAGTATTTGCTAAACAATCGTATGTATACTCAAAGCTACAAGTAGAATAGATGATCACTTTTTGCTATAGGTACCGTTCTCTGGGAGAATTTGTTTTCATTTTTGTTGTTGTACCTATTACTTGACAAAAAGTAATTGCAGTTAGCCTAAAATTTAAAATCTGAAGTTATTATCGAGCACATTTACCTAGTTATCTACACAGTTAGTTATTGCGTGGGTGAACGAACGTCATTAAGCAAGTCGCTTTTGTGTCTAATAACGTTAGTTAGTGTGCGTAAATGAGAAAATCAATATTTCAGGTAGTAATGTGTCTTCAAATACAACCCCGGTTGACGACGAGCGGACGTTCGAACATTCAGACACCGATGAGATGTCTGAAAACGGAAGTCATCCAGTACCCAGGGGAATCGTGAACCCGAATTATCCAGGTTTTCAACACTTGGCTCACACGTTGCAGGTGAATCATATGCATCTAATAGTTACAACTGGCCACAAATTTGCGCGACGGTGGCAGCAGCAGTGACTAGCGGAGAGTGGCTATAATGAAGTTATGAAGCATCTCGCAAACATGCTGTGGCGATTATTTGATTTGCATTTGTTTCCGCCGCCCATGGTTTACCGCCGTCGCGCAAAGTGTTGGCCACCTTAAACGTCACTCGAGTGTTGACTATTGGCTCGTTTTATTCCGTGGTTTTACTAATTAATAATAACGATGGAAATTAACATTTAACAAAACATCTTTTTAGGACTACTCTTCAAACATTGAAAACTTTTATCATTCTGAAAATGATATGACTGATGACGATATCGACATAGAGATAACAGAATCATCTTACGAACCCGAGCTTATTTCAAATGAAACCAATATTATATGTAAAAATATTAATAATAACAACAATCATGATGATATAACCGATTCTAAGAGATTGAGTGCCACCAATGACTATTTTGCTAAATCGACAACTGAAACGCTTATTCAAAATAATATTCCAGATTTGTTAAAAACAATATCAGAAAACAATAACAACATTGAACAAAGCGATTATGACCTAGATTGCACTCATGCGGACATAGAGAATAACTTTGACACTAAAGATATAATAGGTGATTTCAATAAAGAAATAGAAGATGAAATAAAACAGCTACTTAATTACAATATTAATATTCAAGACGACTTAGAAGAATTGAGGAAGGATATCAAAGATACCTTTGCGAAACCAATAGAAAATACAATAAACAATATAAGTGAAGTTGTAAATCACGTAATCAAGAAGCTTGTAGAAGAAACACGTGGTGATGAAAACGACCAAATTCTTGATAAGGCTTTGGATAGATCAAGTAGCACGGACGTTTTAAATAGTGAGATTAGCGATATTAGAGAAAATGAATCAAATGCATTAAAAGAAATGCATCTCAGTAGGCCTACATTCTTACTAATAGAAAATAACTCTAATAATAAAATTACAGATGCTTTCTTGTCAGATGGTAAAGATGAAATTACAATATACGATAGCGAATTTGACACTAAAAACATGAGCAATAATGTTGAGAACACAATTAAACAACTCAGCACCGAGCTGAGGAAGATTATTCCAAAGTTAGATGAAATGCGAGAACGTGATAGGTTATGGATGAGGAATATAAAGGAACCGGCACCAGTCATCACCGACGGAAACTCAAACGAAGTAGCGAGTTCGTCTCGACCTACGGAGTGCAGCAAAAGTGGTAGCACCGCCGAATCACTTATTCGAATTCCTTCTAAATCTCACGTGTAAGTTTGAGTCTTAACTATCCTTATTATTCATATGTTATATGGTTCTTATTTGACATATAATAAGTTAATGATTTATTTGTATCTGAGTATTTTTTTTATAATTCATTGATACTTATATTATTATGCTGTAACATCTTAAACGTTAATTGACCAAATTATGTACCTACACCTACCTATCGTAGAATTTTTTACTATGAACAGACCGGCAGTTCACCACCGCTTCTCAAAACAACATGTAATTACACTGCTTACTAAAGGCGTTGCTCCTAAAATAGATTTGACGAAGCATGTAACTCTGGTAAATTGGAGAGAAAAGGTAGAACACGGTACACCAACGCAAAGTTAATCAACTCAAATTGGTTGGAAGAAATGTTGCAGCGATTAGAACCAGTGTCATAATTTAGTTTTAACCGGGCGTGGACTTCACACGAGTTATACTTATATTTGAAGTAAATACTGCTTTAGATAAATAATATTATGACGTCGTGTTACAGTGAATCGGGCACTTCTGTGGACCAAAAGAAGGAAGTAGCTCCGACAAAGAAGTACAGCAGAATAGCTCAACGAAACTCATCCGTCCGCAAAAATGAAACTGGAGATAAATGTGATTTAGGTGAGTCGTCCAAGTGAATCATAATTCACAATTAAAGCCTATTCAATTAAAAGCATATTATAATATAACACAGCTAACTTCCTTAATAACATCTATGATCTATCTACTGATTTTCATGATGTACTTAGGTAGGTAAGTGTTAGCAATAACACAAGCACATTTTTTATTCTTTTTTAGATAAATAAAAATGTTGACCCCATGGAAAGGAAAAATGGAACCATAAAACACTGTTTCTTTGAATTTCAGGGAGTTTCGACGTATACAACATAGAGACAGCCCTTCCTAAGTTGGATTTGGATGCTATTGAAAATCATTTAAAGGCAGCCAAAGAAGCAGAGAGAAGGGTAGGTACCTTCTTGTGTCCTTGTGTCACTAACTATAGCATTTACTTCAACAGTATTATTTGATACATTATTGTTAGTGCTTATTCAACAAGTAGATACTTACATCTTTCGTAATTACGATATGAGAACCATATTAGAACGGATTCAATCGGTTTGTTATTTAAATACCGCGCCGCGCACTGTGTGCTAAAGTAACGGTAAAAGGCTCGCGTCTCAACCACGTCTACCGCAACCGTGTGTAACAATTTAATAATTATCAATAAGTAGTAGTTTTAGCTTTCTACGGTGATTCAACGACGCGGGCACTCAGGCAGCCAGTCTCTTTCAAGCCACCATTACAAATCAAGGTGTGCCGCAGTGTTTAAGTTTATTAAACTACGGTTTTTTTATTGTGCTTACTACTTCACCGATATCAAAAGTGATGACTTCGATGCCGTATTTTAATCCTGAACAAAGACATTATAAAAAGGATACGAGGTTCCTTTTGGATTTATACACGATTACTTATGATAATCATGAATCAGTGGATAATGTTTGTTGCTTGGTAATTTTTTATTTATTTATTTGAGTACTTGGCACAAAGGGTTATTTAGGACATCGGGAAATGTAGGAAATGGAACGTCACTCGTCCTTGCCCTAAATGTCAAATAGCAAAATGACAGCACCGATGTTAATTTTTTGTTGTTTTATAACTGTTACATCCTAATTTAACAGGCTGTGCCATATTATTGCCAAAAAAATAAGACTGCTTTATTAATAAGATGTTTGAGGATTTGTTTACTAATATTAAACGGAGATTTAGTAAAACTTCCATAGAATTGTCTAGCGATGGAGACCACAAAGAAATATCGGGATTCAAACGAAGCCTGCATTTGCTCAAGACAAAATTTGCAAAACAAGATGTGCAGATGACCCATGAATACAATTGTGATAATACAGCTTTAAGTCCGAGAGCCATTGGGACAGCAGAATGTGCCAAAACTGAATTCGAATGGCCAGTTCTCTCGGACAACAATATTTTAGACAAATTTACTAGAATAGTTACCATTAATGAAGAGTTAACATATACCAAAAATGTATTGCTTTTAAGATCATTGTTTATAGCGTTGTAATTGTATTTCAAACAGATATTGTTCAATTTCTGTATTTCTTTTTTAGAAACGTAATGACAGAGAAGAGATTAGGAAAAGATTGGCTATGGGGGCTGACAGTGAGGAATTTTACAGTATGGGTCACACAGACAGGCCAGGAAAGAAGCCAAGCCTGCACTCAAGACTTCAGAATGGTGAGTATAAACAGTTAATTGTTTATTTTTGGTTTCATCGGGTATTCATACAATAGGCTATTTGAGGTACGGGTGATTCCACAGGCGTTTCAACCGCCGTCAGTCCGCTGTCGTAAGTATTTAAGAAATAGGCGAAAATATACTTAAAATTCGAACGATTGTGGCAAGAAGTACGATAACAATATAGCTCTGTGTGAATGTTAGCTGCTTGGTGTAGCTCATTCTTTCAATATTTATGACAGCGGACGGAGTGGTTGAAACGCCCGTGGAATCACCCGTACGTAAACATTTATTCCTGTTTATAGGTTGTGTGTAGCACATATTTCAATGTTTAATACATGTTTCAGAACATTATGATTATTACGGAATCATTTAGCATATATCTAGCTCATTTGTTGATAATTGAAGGGGTATGAAATACATAGGCCCTATTTCATAAAAAAAAACACTTAAGGATCTTAACACTTTTGGAATAGGTTTATGATACTATATGACAGTAATATGTTAAGGCTGTAATGGTAATGTTTTCAAATGTAAAGCTATTTTTGTTTAAAGTATCGAATGTGCCCTTGTTCTTCTGACCTCTTCAATTGTATGGGTATCATCTTATATGGTGGGTGTTTATTTTATATTCTATACGTACTGAAACAATGCATTGGAGTGTTAGGTATTATGATTTTTAAGTGTACAGCCGTAATACCAAAGAAGACGGCTAGTTGCAATGTAGTAGTCGAAGCATTCTATACCCTATTAGTAACCAACTGTATTAAATTTAAAATGCTCATACCATTACTATGCAGTTAGCTGCCTTCATTGGTATTATGGTAGTATATGTTAAATCAAGTTAAAAAGTTAACGATAAATCAAAGGGCATTTTTTAAATAATTAAAACTATTTGTTTTGTAGAATGAATTTTTATTTGACAGAATGCCCTATTCTGTGTGGGGCTTTCATACCATATTTATTACTCTTAAACATCTTGGGCTATATTGTGTTGTGTGTATTAAAATTGGTTGTGTTGTGGTGTGGCTATGCAGGGAAAAATCTTCAAATATGTTTCATGAATGAGACTGCATCTGACAATGAATCTCAGACATCAGATATGGATAAAAATGTCAACTACAGTACTACTAAGAGCTTGTCTCGGTCAAGCATTTTCAGCAAGTCAAATTACAGTCTCAACAATCATCCATACCAGACAAGGCCACTCTCAGTCAATATAACAAAACATGACAAAATTGGCATTGTTCCTACTGGTGAGTACATGTTGCATTTTCGTAGTTGTTTTTAGTCACAATGGGTAGAACTAATAATCTCAATCCTCATTTAGGTTTTCTTTTTTTTAGAGGTCTAACCATACCATAGATTTTGGTGATTAGTACTTTTAATGTAATGCAAGTGATTACAAATAAAATTAATTCAATTTCTTTATAATTTCAGGTGCAAAGTTACGACCATCAACTTTATCATTGAAAACATCTAAATCTAGATCTTCACAATCTCTCAGCCACATTGAGCTCAAGGAATCAGATTTCTTTGCACTCCAGGCTACGCTGCAAACTGAGGCTAGGATTGCTCTCGCCCAAGCTAAGGAAATGGCTAGGGTTCAGATGGAGGTAACTAAAAAAAACATTACAGTTTATGAAACTGATATTCTCTTGTAAAGAATTTTTATATGTGATTTTTCAAGAATCATAATAATTCATTACATTTCTTAAATTATTAAATTAAATGTGATTTATTTCAAGTAATTACACTCATAATAATATCCATAATCACACAAAATAAATGAAGATAAATCCATTCAAATTAAGTCAACATTATTAAATTAAATTAACTTTGACGTACCTGTTGCCACAGTGGCACATGTAAAGGCAGTCCTAGTGTATGTTGAGGAGTTATGATCTGTGGTTAAACTTCTTAGACTGCATAGTGCATAGTAAAATTGATGATTTGTGGTGCAGCGCGAGCGCCGCGCGCGCGGTGCGTCGCCCGTGACGGAGATGCTCCGCAACTCGATGCGCAAGGCCAGCGCGCCGCTGGCGCCCGACCGCCGCCGCGTCTCGCGCCAGCTGCTGACCGACATGAACCTAGCCCAGCTGCAGGTAACCACCACCACTCACATCGCATGACCCATAAGCCACAGGGACCACTCACTCAACTTGTCCTGTATACCGACCAACCTATGGCCACAGGGACTGTTTAGTTCAATTAATCCCACATGTGCCATGGACGATTGGGCCATTCAGCCCAGTCATAAGGGCATGTAATCTCGTGGAAAGTTTGTATGTAATACTGTAAGTACCAGTTTGGTTCCAGTTTTGCATACAAAACAATCCCGGGATTGCATGACCTACCAGTAATCGTATGCACTAAAATGTTCTGTGACGTGGATGTTGTTTATTTCTGCTGATCACCTATCAAAGAAAAGTAAAGATTGATGAGACCTCATTAATGAGTTTGAGTTTAGGTTACTCCTAAAGCAGATAATTTGGACTAACTTCGAGTGTTATCAATATCCTGCAGTATTGGTGCCGGCGCTTGATAGTGTTAGTTATGGGTACCAACATCTGTCCCTTTTCTGCCGAAGCCCGCGTTTTATCGGGCTCCTAAAACGCGTATCTCTATCGCACAACGCACAACCGAACTCATTACAAAGAAGAGTTCTTAGAGAATTAAGCTTTCGGGTCATTATAATCTTTGTAAGTGCAAAGTCAACTGACTTTGTTTGAGAGGCACCTGTTTCTTGCTTTCCTTGTCAATATCTAATTATACGGCATAAAAGGTATTCCTAGTCCATGGTTACCGGTCCTTTAGTTTTAGCTAACACATTATACCCACAAACTTCCGGATTTCCAATAGATTTGACTTTAGGGATAGTATTTCAAAACTCTAATACTGACTCAAGCCGAACGTAGTTCAGTTAACCCATTCACAGGCATTTGTTATGTTATGAAACAGTTACTCGTTTGTCAAATACTTAGTACAAAAGTTGTATGTTTAAACTGCAGAAGTAATGTAAACTACGCCAACGTGGTCCGGAAGTATATTTTCAACATAGTTTACAAGCGTTCAGAGCTACGGTTATTACGATGAAGTCTTTTGTACGTTATTGACCTTGATTATGTTCTTGGCGTGCGCTGACTCGTAAAAATAAAACAATAGGTTTTTGTTGCGTGTTTCCTAAGTTTATATTGGTGTCACGTCGACTACTGTTTAGTTAAGTTTTTATTTATCAGTAGACGTTGTTTATGGCAAGAAATAAGGTGGGCGGCAATAAGGTTTTAAAATCTACCTAATTGATCGGGGTTTAATGCGGCTGAGGTTTATACCGTCTGTACCTACACAGACGGTATAAACCTCAGCCGCATGACGACCTTACGTTATTATTAATGCTAACCATATAATATACCAAAACGTGTACAGTGCTTAGGGTTACATTTAGGAATTTGAAAAGTCCTGACAAAAAGCCCGACATTTCGATAAAAGTCCGGACTTTTTAGTCACAAAATGGAAATATTACTCACTCACAAAGATTATATACTTATTTGATATTACTTAATATGTAGTTTTAGTACTCATATTCCATCTAATTACAAAAATCCGGACAAATTAAAGAGCTGGACAAAGTCCGGACTAGAGTCTAAAACTCCGGACATGTCCGGATTAATCCGGACGGATGGTAACCCTAACAGTGCTATATAGCTCTTAGAAGGTGCTTCGCGTTTGTACTGGTCTCTAACTCGCTCTCATACGCTCTTGTTAGAGAGAAACTACAAACCCGAAGCACCTACAGTACCCCATGTTAAGCACTTTAATGCCTTGTTGATAGAATGACAAGTAGTACGATTTAGTCAATGTTTACTAATTTATTTTCAAAACATGGTAAAAAATGACCAAGCATGCAATGTCAAATTAAGTTGTGTGACGCGTTTTCGTGGAAACTCAATACGAGCGCCAACGCTATATCCGCCTGTTTTCGGTGTTGCAGGTGATAGTGAACGAGCTGCACTCGCAGATCGAGTCGCTGAACGACTCGCTGGTGCGGCTGCTGATGGCGCGCGACGAGCTGCATATGGGGCAGGACTCCATGCTCGTCGACATCGAGGACCTCACCAGATATCTGTGAGTACATGTAGCGCTCATATAACTAACTTATCATAACAATAAATTTATGTCAAAAATAACATGGGTTTTTTACATTCGGCCGCGTACGAAACCGCAAGTTCGTAACCAGTTACGATAGAAGAATTTTTATTCTTTGTACGAAACTAGTTACGATCGAAGAATTAATCTTCCTTGTTGGAAACCTGTTACGATCGCAAAACTCTAGGTAGGTTAGGTTCGTTAGTTATCTTCAGATGCCCGAAGGGCAAACAGACCAGAAATAGGAGCCTGCTGAATTACGAAAAAAAAATCGCAATTTGTTTCGTACACAGAATAAAAAATCATCGATCGCAACTGGTTTCGTACAACGAATAAAAATTCTTCTATCGTAACTGGTTACGAACTTGCGGTTTCGTACGCGGCCGAAGGGAGTTTTTTTGTTGTTGCTGACTGTACTCTTTGCTCATCAGCTTTGCTTATCGCGACCAAACTAAGAAATCATAATTCGTTACGCTACGTTAAGTACGCTGGAGATTCTGTTGCCATGTTGCGACTCCATTATTAGCTTAGTTCTTAGGTACCATAATATTGCATTGTCCTCCGCTATTCCAAATTATAGTCAATTTGTTTGTTTGTTTGTATAAATGGCTATAAGGGGAATTGGTTCAAAATTGACTTCCGTAGTTTATATGTCGTACTGTACCGTAGAGGTTTTGAAGATGGTAAACATACAATCACGCCACCACTTCTTTCCACTTGCTACGATCCAGACAAACTTCCCTCGCTTCCTTCACACTCATAACATAAGTCTCTTCATACACGTACGTCGGTTTAGGGTTCTTCCCTGGCCTGGAACTGAAAACTTTCTTAATGCGTCCTCCTTCTGATCTGAGATGGTAAACGAGAGAAGACATATTTTAGAAACCATAGAATGTAGAAGAGGAAAGATGATGGGATACCTGATACGGCACGACAGTTTCGTTTTGTCAATTTTGGAGGGCAAGGTTCAGGGGAAATGAGGTAGAGAAAGACCTAGGCTTACTTACTTCAGCCGAATAAGACAGAAGGCCAATGTCGTGTCGTATCAGGAGGTAAAAAAACTGGCAGAGAACAGAAAAAAGTGGCAATTACTCCACCGAAAAGAGGCTAGCTCTTAAGTTAAATGATGACCGTATATACAGTCAGCAGCAGAAGTAGCTGCAATCGAAGAGGTAAAATAATCTGCACTCGACTCTATTGTCCAGAGAATACGTCGTGTCTAAATCATTTTGAGCAAGTTATTCTGCTTAGCTACTTTTGATGCTTACTATACAACGTAAACCCGACAACCCGATTAAGTGATATAAATATTTTGAATAATAAGTTTCTGTCAACAATTTCGTTTTCGGGACAAGGCAAAAGATGGTTTTTATAAAACTAAGGATTGATTTTGCGATGTCGAGATAGCAGTTCTCTTATATGACAAACACAACGAAAACGATAACATTAACTGTCAGATATTTTTATCTGGGGGTTGGAAAAATCAAACCCTAGTGTTTTGTATTTAGTCGTTTATTTTATAGTTCATATAATCTTATTCAGTTACGATGTTTTCTTTCATTTCAGGGGCGTAAAGGAACAGACTAAGAAGACGAAGGGCACGGCGAAGTCCGGCGTGAGGAGGCTCGCGTCGCTAGTGCACAAATAAGTACCTGCTCTCGTTTCCACTTCTATAAATATTCGGAACATAATGCAAACTGGTTACCTGTTATACCATCATTGTGGAGGCTATAATCATTCTCGATATAATATAAGAGTTACAATCATATAAAAATAGGTAATGCTGCAGTCGGGTTAAGTGACGACAGATCTTAAATCCAATATTATAGGAACCGCTCTCGTAGCTAACTATATAGTTATTATTGTTGATTTTTCTTCATATACAACATTATGTATCAAACATTTAACAATGTTTGGTGGTACTCTCGACGAAGCAGTTAATATTTTACTCTTAGCGGTATGAACTTATATATTATAAAATACTTTGGAACGGTTTTCTAATATTGCCCTTCGCCAGCAGTTGATATCTATACTTAATGTTAATCATTGATATTCGTAACTCCGTCGCATTTTAATCTCTTTGCATAAAATATAATATGTGTAAAACATTATTGGAATTGTACATTCACATACATGTCCGCTTTATAATCGATATTTTTAGCCCACCTAGACATATATATCAGTATGTGATTATTCGCAAATTATAAAGAAAAATATTTTTTCAGAATAGTGCTCATTGTTAGAATACTTAATATTATGTACTCACGATAAATAATAGAGGCGTGTAGTGATGCACAGGCGGGAGTTTTGAGTGATATATCAGAGGCTTATTCTTTAAGAATGTAGATATTGCAGGAATGCTCATAGACTTATTCTGATCAGCATTATGGTGTCCTATCCATGATCAGTGGTGCCCACGCAAGTGGAAATTTCTATGGAGAAGTGTGAAGATTGTGATCGATAAGTCTAACTAACTGTCTAAAAATAACTGTTTAATTTGTGTTGTTCTCTTTGTCCACCTCTGGTGTCGATGTTTAGCGTTTGTGTTCGTCGCGGTCGCACGGTGGATCAAAGTTTGTGAGCTCCAGGAATTCTTATTAAATTTGGATCACTCGCTACCGTATAAGGCGTTACAAACGAAGAGGACATGTGCTTCTAGGCAATAACATACGGTATGCATCGTGTCATCGAGTTTGCACCGGTTTCCAGCTGTAATGTATTTGTCTTACACGGATTTTTGACGAAACAAGTAAGTCATGGACGGTGAATACGACGGTGCGAGGGAATCCGACCATTTCTTATCCCATTGTTCATCCATCATTAGCAACATAATCTATTATAGTAATGTATGATCTCGATTTCTAGACGTATATTCAGATGTTCGCATGTTATCTTGTGGAGCAGGACCTATCGTAGTTAAATCTTGTTTCGGATATTTTTGGGATTTGATAAAGCCTCGTCACACAATAAGCGCGGCGTTATCGGGGCACGTGCGTTGGAATCTCACAAATTCTATTTACAAACGCGGATTTCGCGTAGCCCGTCGACGAAAAGCTTAAAAAGAAAGTCGGTGAAGAAGCAACGGTATAACAACCTCCAGATACTCGCTAATTCATATTAATAAAAACCACCAATATCGCGCGACCGGAGCTTAGTGATCGCTAATATACCAAAATATAGTATAAAATATACGAAACGCGACGGCACGCTACGACACAGACAGACATGTGAACGGTGCCCACCTTTTTTTTAACACGTTATCAAGAAACTCCTACCTTTTTTTGTTTTGTCTGCTTGTCTGATCCGAGGGCTAAAGTGATCAGATTGAATTATCAACCGAAATTATTTAAACATATTTTAACAAGTCTAATTGCGAAGAGATCTCAAGCATTTTGTTCCTTAAGGGTATCAAAGGGGTATTTTTATGGTATTATTATTAAGTTCCTTATACATTTTTATTTTACTTTGTGTGTTTTCTTTACTGTAGTTACCATTACTAGGCTTAAGTCTTTTTGCTCCCTAGTTTTTTTATCTTCGATATTAGTTGAAACCGGTGCAACTAAAGTTAGTCGAACCCAAGAAGGTTATGCTACTACAATGCAAGTGTTAGTTTAAATGTGATATGAATTAAATATTTAATTTCAGATCACTAGCACATCACATCGATAAAAGTACACGCACACAATATACGGAAGAAGTTTTCCTAATGTTTCGAGCCGTGGTCATTCAGGTCGAAAGGGCAGGTACTTTTAAGAGGCCCCAGATTGTGAGGGAAGCAGCTTTGCTTTATCCTTTTTGACCAGAAGGAATAACGGACCCTGTATTGTGGGTCTAATTTATCGTGTTGTTTGTATGTGACAAGCCTATAAGTATATTCAAAGGCCAGATAACTGTAAGACGCAGGGAGCATTTTTATTTTATTTTATTGAAAGTGTCCATCAATGTCGTGTTTTCTATCAACATGGAAAAATATGGATCTTGTAATGTTTCAACTTGCTTCCCCTTATGGTTAATGTTTCCGTTCCTTTCCTTATGCGCTCTGGAATGTATCCCACCACTATCGTTAATTGTAGACATGCAACATCGTTTTTGCCACCTCGTTCGGATCCTGTTGCTGTTTGTACCAAAATAAGTACATATTTCCGCACTGTTATGACCGCTTTAATGTTGATCTATGTGTTTCATATCTAAATGTAATTAAAACTGCCGTGGAAGGTATAAATAAAAATAAATAACTAAATCATTGTGTTTGTATAACATCACACTTTTAATATTTCAAGCTGTGAATTGAAACTTTGTTTTTAAACTAACTATTGAAATACCAAGTTAAAAAATCACAATGCAATTTTAATTTATCACGTCCAGTGTAAGCACCTTTGAGGCCGTGAATCAAGTTGCACGGCGCAGCTGCGTTGTCCCGGCAACGCATTACTGTCCTATACTACGGCGTTTATTATATTAAAAATGTTTACTTGTAAAATAAACGGCGTGCGGTTATGACACACGGCGGTCGGAGGTGTCACGATAAGTGGTTGCATGACTTTTCGCGGGACAAACGTTGGCATTTGTCAAGTTTTTTACGCAGCATGTGTGTGTCGGCTAGGGCTCGCCTGGCTGCGATATAATCGAGACGCCTATCTTACCATTATCCTGTTTGTTCAACCAGGCGATCGCAGCCGCGCTAGCCGTTTAATGAACAGTGACGTGTGTGAACTGTTCTCCGTAAAGAGAATGTATAACATGCTTACATATTTAAGTTCTATCAGACATGTGATAACGATATTGAATTATTCTAAATAAAGGGGCAAGTGTTAAAACTTTCATTTTATTGAACTCCTTCCTTACCTTTTTGCTTTCCCACCGACCCGAAAATGGCTCTATTTTTAAATATAGGTAGATGTTTTGTTCTTAACTTTTAATTTTTAATTTCTGTGTTTAACAAAGAGATTGGAACCTAAGCCTCTATTCCAAGATTTCTTAGACCATCTAATAGTATAGTGCAAGAGGTCTTTAAAAGTCTGAGAGCGAGGGACCTTTGAAGAGCTATCGCACAGTGGTATGTATGTATGTATTGTATGTAAACTCTTTATTGCAATAAAATACAATTGCTACAATATTAATATTAAACTAATGTACAAAGGCGAACTTATCCCTAAATGGAATCTCTTCAAGCTAACCCTGAAGTAGATGAGTAAGGACAATGCATGGGGTTATGCAGTAGTCACATTGTGACGTTGACGTGCTCTTTAGTAAAGAGAATAATAGCTACCATCGCGCCATCAATATGACTACGATATAGAATAGAAGCAAGAATGGCTAATCGTATTGTCAACGCTATAACAGTTTGGACAGCTCTTTTAAGCTTGACAGTAATGGTGCCGGGCTAAAAACAATACGATGACAATGAAGGTAGCTGTAAAGAATAAGGTCCCTGAGGGCCCTGCCAAGATGCATTGCGCTAACTAGCGTTTCTATTCGATTCGTTTTTAAACCAATCGCGTCACTGGAAGATGATGTGATACGAAAAGTCACGTGGTCTACCAGTGACGCGATTGGTTTAAAAACGAATCGAATAGAAACGTTAGTTAGCGTAGTGCATCTTGTCTGAGCCCTCTGGTATTTTTAATTCCACACTAGTAGGTACTTATATAAAAGCAAAAGAAAAATTGTAATTATCAACTTTTACTAACAACTTTTACCCGCGGAGGTATCAAGATAGTCACAATGATAAAGTACTTAACCAGCGGTTTATCCTATTTGTTTCGGACGTGGGTGTTGTTAATCTTGCTAGCTCCTGGTTGATTAACGCTTGGGGCGGTCTTCGTTCGTACACTAAAGGGTAAAAATAAAATATCCGTACAAAGGTGCAAAAATATGTACACATAGACCTTATTGTCATAGTAATACCTAAGGTCTGTGTACATATTTTTGAGACTTTGGGGTGTATAGGTACATATTTATGCTCTTGACGTGCGAATTAGTCGTAAGTCGGTGCCTCATAGGTACTCGTAACCATCTTTGTAGGGTGACAACAGATTGAAAGTATGCGCAAGTGTGATGTAAGGTATGCGCAGTGTTTCTCTGTGCCCAGGTCTGTATCGAGTCGATTTGTGACCACGACTTTACAAACTAAGTAAATGGAAAAGTAGATTTTGTTTGCCATCAAATTAAGGGAAAAGTACTTAAAGAAGATTCTGTTAAAAATTTCGTTTTGAGACAAGCTTTTGTTGCCGTCTACTTTTTTGCACAATCATCAACTACTAGTCAAGACGATTCTAACGAGCCCGACAGGTCTATCATGTTAACGGCCACCATACACCTCCATCATCTGACCAGCTGGATGGTGCCATATTATTGTACGTTATCGAAGTTAAGTATGTATACCCAATTTCAGCTCAATCGGTCCACGGGAAGTGGTACCTAAACATAAGTAGATATATTATTTTATTTTCATCCATCACACTTGCTCGTAAATAGTGTCCTAATATGCTAGAAAAATCGACCGCAAATCCAAAATAATACCCACGAGCCTTTTTTTACCATTACGCCCTATCGTGCGTAATAGCTTTTTTTAAATATAATACGTGGACTCAAACTATCATAATACGATCTAATTCTTGGGCCATTCGATATGAAGTTTCATTCGAGATGAAATGTCAGTTACATACAATTTTCTAAAAATCTCGCGGACTCCTGAACACGTTTGACATTATCTGTGGTAAGTCATAGACAATGATGTAGTCTGCCGCTAATTTATAAATACTGATTATAAACTCTGTGATTCCTAAATAATAATTAAAAGAGTGTCTTCATGCACATATTAAAATTTATATATCAATAAAAATATATTGTCATCAGAAGAAATAGACATTACTCCGCCGGACATTGCCAACGCGGCTAAAATTATTAATCGTAAGTTAAAAATATGATCTTTTGTTTGATTTTATTTTATTTCCTCGCAATCGTAATGAAAAACATTGTAACGGGTGGTAAAGGAAATACAAAGCTCGAGTCATTCTAACAGACTTTCGTTTGTAATTCTGTCTTTACCACACTTAATACACAATGTACTATTACATACCTCCACATTGCCAGTGAAGAAAAAGCTCGTAAAAAGTCTCAACTGAGGTAAGCCTAATTTAATGGGTATCAACAAATCTATCAGAAATCGTAATTCGGAGCAATAACGCTATAATAAAACCAGCAATCCCATAAAAAACCCCGAACAACCTGCTGCGTTAATTAAAGTATTCCTATAACACATACCTACTCTACATCTACATAAAGTAATAGCCGTCCCTCACGTGATGTAATATTCGCATGGCAATCGCCAATAAACATCGTAAAATCAATTAAAGCGAAGTGCCCTAAAACAATAGAGACGGGGACGATTTCCCACAGCTCTTCAAACCAGCGCCGACCGGGACCCCTCACCTGCGGCCCAGGTGCGCCCGCGCAATTAACGACCTCGTCCGCTAATACTCTCACCTCACTTCTATTCGTCGACCCTTATCATTTCATTACACCTACGAATCGGTACCGCTTTCGACCATTGACCATAGACAATTTACTTTTGCGAAACACTTTATGAAAAAGTTAAAATTTATTAACCCACTATTAATCTAAATTGAAATAGAATAAGTGGAAAATGTGATATTTTATTGCGTGAACGGACATTTGCAATCTTATCATAGTTTTATTGCTTAGCTGTGTGTCGAGGGCTAATTGATTTCCTGTGGGAAATATAATGTCTTTTTGGATGTTTAATAGAAAATGTATGGTTTGTTTGTCCATTAGGAACCGGATGAAATAAATATTGGTTTAAAAAGATGTTGATAAATAAGTAAGATAGTAAGGTTATTCCGTAATGCTAAGCAAAAACTCGCATTAGAAAAAAGTATTTTTAAACAAGTTTATTTAGGAAAGTAAGTACTTGATGGGAATACTTAGGTAGTAATTTGCTATCTACCTACATGTAAGAGGAAAATCGAACAGATATTCTTGTGACACATTTGACAAATCAATACGCTCTACATACCTGTCTGATTACCCGCCATATATTATTGTACCCCCAGCTCAGTTTTATTACGGGTAATCGCGTAGATAAGCGCGCTGACGTCTAACGTAATTGCCTAACTGCGTCATTTGTATCCCTTTATTTTTGGTCGGTGGAATAAAAAGTTATCGCGCGGGTATCTCGGAGGAGCATGCAAATCACCGCGCGCGCATGCGGGCCGCGGGGGGCGCCGCGGGCCACCGGAGCCGCGTAAGTATAAATAATCATGAAGGCAGCACGAAGGTGCCCAACGAATAAACCCATGCGAAAATACAATAGTCCAGGCAATGAAAAATTGTGGATGGAATGGCCGAAAGCAGAAAGTTTGACTTCGGGACTTTGTTTGGACTACGAGTAGTTAGGAGATAACCATACTAAAAGTCCCCACCCCTCGGAGGTGAGCCCTAGGGAGGGGGCACAAAGAAGGTCCCACATTTTCGTTTTTTGTTTTCATCTTGAAAACGATGCGACATAGGAAATGTTGTTGTATGGCATTATTAAAGTTAATAAAATTCTCTACAACTTTGATTCTATACATTTTTCACCTATTTTCAGTCGTTGTCTAGATATGAGCTCCGGAAAACGGACAATTTTCAAAAAAGTGTTTTTAGCTAGGGTATTACCTACTGCACGAAACCTTGCACTTAGGACTATGCTCTGAAACTTGGCACAGTTCACTCTTAGCTGGTATTGAGTAGATTCAGACCGGGAGCCATTGAGAGCCACTGCGCATTTAGTGGGGGGAGGGGGATGAAGTTCGACGCTGCCGCGCTTTAATTGAAGCAATCTTTCTCTAAAACTATACATATTAGGGCATGCAATATATCATTTTCGGATAAATTAAAGACGAAGAATCTATTTTTCGAACAAAAACAATGCAATTTCTAACAAAAAAAAATCATAAAGTAGAAAAGACTAAAAACTACCCAGGGAGGATGTGTATTCGATGGATACACAACTCTGTAAACAGCACAAAGACAGTTGAGCATGAGCGTAGGTATCGATATAAGCAGTCTGCCGATATAAATCTCAATTTAGAAACAACGATCGATCATCGATGTCAACCAGGAACATTTTCTCTCAAACAGCCACAATAAAAGCAACCTGATTGCCATTCTCCGATCTCAACTTAATGGAGAGAAATGTATTATAAAAACGTGAGGTCAAAATAGCCTGTTTGATAGAGCATTCGTTGTATGGGAGCCCTGCACTTTTTGGTTTTGCGCTGAGACTTGGCACAGTTGATCCTTAGGTGATCTCGAGTGAATTCAGACCGGGAGCCATCGAGAGCTACCGCGCATTTAGTGGAGGAGGGGGGGAAGTTTGACGCTACCGCGCTTTAATTGAAGCCATATTTCTCTAAAACTATACTTGTTATGGGGTCCAATATATCATTTTCGGATAAATTAAGGATGGGAAGTCTATTTCTGGGATAAAAATAATGCACTTTATCTTATATTATAATATTTGTTTACCAAGAAAGACCGGCAGATAAAACACATCCCACCGACTAAAGCTGCTTTATATCAGCATTTTCTAAGAGCCATTTATCAATGGGTGCATGTTTGGGGTCAGTTAGCAGTGTTAGCACCGGCTCATAATCTGTTCATCTTGTAATAATTGTATAAAACTAATAATATTAATATAAAACTTTTATTTTTTGTTCTAAAGTGCATTCTTTTCATCCCCGAAATAGACACCCATTGATATATGGCTCTTAGCAAAAATGTTGATGTAAAGCAGCTTTAGTCGGTGGGATGTGTTCTATCTGCCGGTCTTTCTTCGTTAACAGATATCATAATATAAGATAAAGCGCATTATTTTTATTCCAGAAATAGACTTCCCATCCTTAATTTGTCTGAAAATAATATATTGGACGCCATAACAAGTATAGTTTTAGAGAAATATGGCTTGACTAAAGTTCGGCAACGTCAAACTTCCAAACTAAATGCGCGGTGGTGCCGTGGTGCGACCACCTAAGGATCAACTATGCCAAGTTTCAGCGCAAAGTCAAAAAGAGCAAAATTCCCGTACAATGGATGCTCTATCAAACCAGCTATTTTGACCTCACGTTTTTTAACATACATTTCTCGCCATTAAGTTTAGATCGAAGAATGGCAATCAGGTTGCTTTTATTGTGGCTGCTTGAGTGAAAATGTTTCTGCTTGACATCGATGATCAATCGTTGTTTCTAAATTGAGATTTATATCGGCAGACTGCTTTGTCTTTGTGCTGCTTACAGAGTTGGTGTATCCATCGAATACACATTCTCCTTGGGTAGTTTTTAGTCTTTTTTGTTTATTCTTTTTTTTTGCTAGAAAGTGCATTGTTTTTGTTCGTAAAATAGATTCCTCGTCTTTAATTTATCCGAAAATGATATATTGCATGCCCTAACATGTATGGTTTTAGAGAAATGTTGCGTCAATTAAAGCGCGGCAGCGTCGAACTTCCTCCCCCTCCCCCCACTGCATTTAGTGCCGGGGCTAGTGGCTCTCAATGACTCCCGGTCTGAATCTACTCAATACCAGCTAAAAGTCAACTGTGCTAAGTTTCAGCGCATAGTCCCGTGCAAGGTGTCGTGCAGTAACACCCTAGCTGAAAACACTTTTTTGAAAATCGACCGTTTTTCGAAGCTCATATCTAGACAACGATTGAAAATAGGTAAAAAATGTATAGAATCAAAGTTGTAGAGAATTTTATCAGCTTTAATAGTGCAATATACCAACACTTCCAATGACGCATCGTTTTTAAGATGTAAACAAAAAACAAAAAAGGGCTCACCTCCGATGGGAGGGGACTTTTAGTATGTTTATCTCCTAACTAGTCCAAAGTGATTCAAATGTGACCATCCATAGTTAAATCTTAATTTAAGTACATAGAGATTTGGCAGTGTAATTTTTTTTTACCAGCACTTCACACTACAAAATAATATGTTAGGTATAAATTAATATATTTATTCTAATTTATTAATATCCTGGTTTGACTGTAGATATTCATTAATTGTACGATGACGTGATAAACCAAACGAAACAACATGAAAAGCTAGCATCTTTTTTTTTGGATGCCCGTGACCTATTTATTTTGTGTTTGACACTGCGGTCTTAAGACGGATAGGGATACAAAGCATTTTTCAGTTATTTATAAGTATTTACATATAATGTTTTATAACTTACAAAAACGGATCGGATTCCATAATTTAAACTAGTAAATTATTGTTTTCTTCATCGTGCAAAAGAGATGAGTGCTTAAAATAAAACCACGTTTTAAAACAACGTAGTAGTGGTTGGGTTGGTATGTGAACCTATCTACGAACACTGTCATGATCAGTAAAGATAACTTTGAAGATGACATGTCATTACGTCTGTTCGTATCTTAGGATTCCTGTTAATTGAATTGTTATCGAAGCAGATGTTAACTCCCATTTTAGGGCTCCGTAAGTACACGCATATCATAGGTAAGTCCTCTATTATGCGTTCAAAACCCGTAGGCAATGACCAGCATTACCTGTGGTAGTAGGTGACAGCGATGACAGCTGTTAATTTTGGAAGATGTTCCAAATTTGGATCTCATTACCTTACTATATTCGATAACGTAATTTAAATTACGTTACAGCTGTCATCGCTGTCACCTACTACCACAGGTAAGGTAATGCTGGTCATTTGCCTTTCGGATTCTGAACCCATCTTAGAGTACTTAGGTATAATATGTGTGTAGATAAAGTATTGTACGAGACTGCGTAATTAGCATTACGCAACCGTCACGTAAACTACTATTCTGTACCTACTTCTATCGTCCGCTTTTATAAACTTAGGTACAAAGTTACAGTGAATGTGTGTATGTTTTTTATTAAGGGCTCCTTCAATAAAATACTACCTTTTGCCAGCGACTCCGTTCGCATAGAAGTCGTTTATGTTCAGTCGCTATTCGGGAACGGTCTGATTTCCTCAAAATAACAGGTACTAGTACTACAAGTGTCCATTTCCGACTGGGTATCTCTGTTCCAAATTTCACGTCGATTGGCCGAGCCGATGAACCGCGAAAACGAATCAAACAGACAAAAAAACACTTTCATATTTATAATATTAATTAGGATACGGAGAAATATTAATTAAGAGTCTTTTGTGGAATTTAAGTAACTCTGTATACGTACGTTCTTGTCTTCACCACAAATAACAGCACCTTACCTACAGGAAGAACTATAAAATGTCTGGAAACGGTAAGTTCTAAGTACATGTTAATAACTACCTAGATTAGTTCAGGCAAGGTACTTACATGTACACGGGACCCTAGGTTGTCATTGGTCCGATCCGACTTGCTCTTGGCAGGTTTTAGTTATAACCTCTTTGAAATGTTAATTCATACATATTCATACATAACACAACGATACTACCTACTTTGTCCTATAAAATAAAAGTTTAAAATTGTATAAAAAGGTATCTTAGGTTATGTTTTTAATTGAGTTGTTATCCGAACAGGAGCAGGTGACTTTAGGTACCTAGATCACTGTAAGATAGATATAAGTGTTAATTAAAACACCAGGCTTGGTACTTTTGACATGGTCATTAGATTTGAGATGTCTTGGCAATATCTTACGTTTTGTTATGAGGTTGCGATGTCATTTTCTTATTACCTATTCTGTATGATGTACGTATAGTTAGTCAATTTATACAATGATTACTAAAACTAAGTATATCGTCTAAAATAATCAGTTATACTTAGTTAGATACGTGTTTAGCTTTTATTTGCAGCTTTTCTAATGTAGTTATATCGTTTAATAAAAGTCGACATTTGGTAGGTACTTATGACTTTCAATCAATGGAAGAAAAACTCTAGCACGTTTTAGGTTTGAACCGTGACGTCTTACCGGATTAGGGTAAAAGAAAACGTTATCGATTAAAGAGTAGCTTTTGTCATCATAAATACATCGAGAGCTTATTAGATTTCTGAAAATCGTTGGAGTATATCAGGATAAAAAGTATCGTATGTCTTTCTCCATATCACAGACTACATACGTGCCAATTTTAATGGAAACCTATTAAGCCTTTTACCTGTGGGAACGGAACATACAAACAAACTAAATAAGAACACGCTTTCACATTTTTTAAGCAAGGTTCGAAAAACGCCTAACATTTTTAAATACCCTAATCCGAAATGTGGACACGTCCTAAAAAAATATTATTATTATATTATTCCTAGTACAATCGGTTTAATGCATTAATTGATAATTGATATTATATGCATTCATTTAGTCGTTCTTTTTGATGCGCGGAAGTCTTTTCTAACGTGTGCGTGTGTCTTTGTATAAACTATGGTAGGTGAAATACTTAAATAACAATTATATTTTATCAATAATAATGAAGTTCCTACTGTTCGGAACAGGGTTTAGTTTTTGAAATGACGGGCTTTTTCCGAGCCTTGATTATAATGTTAGTATGGTTTTAGCGATGTTCAGTGTCATGTGTGCCCCGTCTCCCCTGGCTTCAACGCAGTTCAAAGTCAATGGTAGGGTCGCGGTTGCCGATACGGGCTCCGCCGCTACGACACGAGTTTATTACTCTTCTGTTTGCTCGGTTTGCTTTATTTTGTCGTCTAGTTGCCATGCACTCATGTTCGCTAAAGGTGTCATACAATGGTAGATGAAGTTTTTATGGCTTGATTATTTATTTCATAATTCTGGGGTCCTAGTGAAAAAGGGTACAAGTCGACTTAACTCGTAATAAAAAAGGGTATGAAGTAACTTAAACCCTTTTTCACTTGATCTTCAGACGACTTATACCCTTTTTCACAAGAACCCCAGAATTATACAAGATGCCCCGGAACTTGACGAAAATAAAGCCACCTCCAGAATATGCCTATGTTTAACTTTTCAATATATTACTTAGTTTAGAAGTTATGAAAGGTGCTAATGATACTGATGAAGAACAAATGCCAAAGGTACCGCAAACTTTGCTTTTGCCTCCCTTGGCTAAAATTAGGTATAATTTGTGATTGTAATTCCAAATTATCAACGAATTTAAAATAAATCCACACTTTGTTAGCCACTAAAGCAAATCTTGATTTACATTCAACAACTATGGCTCTTCTCTTCGTACTAAAATAAATATGCTCTAGCTAGACCAAGTTTGCATGTTGTCTCGAAAGTTTACGCTGTACAAGTACGGTGAACTCATAGGTAGCTATAGATTTTAGTACCTTGTCATTAGCTACGTTGTACATCTATGAGAGTAAACTAAAAAAAAAATAGTTAAAGCCGTTTTTTTTTCATGTGACGTAATTTCTGGTAACACGAGTATTTAAGCGCATTTTGATTGATTTGATTGAAATGCGTTAATTTTCTTTATCAGCAAGGGCCTATTACGTCAAGTTTCAGCAAGCGAACGGCTAACGCTTACGTTAACAAGTACGTTTCTTAACATAACATACTTTCGTTTCTAGGTAATTTTTTAAAACAATGCTAGGGTACAGTAATGAAATGATACGTAAACAAGACATTTTTTTAAAATATCGAGATCATGATACCGAAAAGGGTTAATACCGAGCTCGCCAAATATTCTAACCACGACAAAAACAAGATGTTAACTTTCTTCTTCTTCTTCTTAGGGTGCCGCTCCACAACTGGAGGTTGATCGTTAATGCTGCAAACTCGTCTTCGTACACCGCCAAGCGAAACAACTGCTCTGCGCTAGTGATGCCGCCGGTCCACTCTTTGACGTTCCTTAACCATGGTTTTATACGGGTTCACTAATGTTTTACCAAATCATCATTTGACAACTACATATATCATTTTACAAACTTTCATTTCGCTAAGAGATACTTCCTGCCGCATTATTTTACAATTTCATGTGGTCAAAAGGCTAACCTAACCTAACTTATTTAATAAGCCCATTTAACCTTTGTAATATGTAATGATTTAAGCACAAACAAGTTTTTGCGAAATGAAAGTTTGTAAAATGATATAGTCTGTCAAATGATGATTCGGTCAAAAGGCAGGATACCTTTTTTACGCCTCCCTGCGCGTCTCTTGCCTTCTTACTTGCCCATGACGATTAATTGAAGCAGTTGGTATCTATATTGCCGAAGCACGTGCCCGAGATGGTTCTTTATCGTTTGCCCAAATTTCAATGGCCATAATTGTATCACTTGCCACAATATTCATTTGCCATAATGGCATTTTTTCTGAAACAGTGAACTACTAAGAATTGTTATAAAACAAACCTAATCTAACCTATTGGGCTCTATCCGAAATGCATGTAAGAATTACCTGAAAGGTTAATTGTTTCAGAAAAAAATCCTTTATGGCATATGAATATTATGGCAAGTGATACAATTATGGCAAATGAAATATGGGCAAACGAAGTGATACGGTCCGAGATATCCAACTTTTCGCTTTTTGAAGGTGTTCATCAGTTACCTCGACTTGTTGTCGCGCCCGAGAACGATGCCGTTCTTGACTTTTTGAGTCCAGCTGATAGATACGAAGCATGTGACGAAAGCACCACATCTCGAATGCTTCAAGGCACCGTCTGGACTCAAAAACTGTTAACTATATTAAACGTGAAATGTAAAAACAGAAACGTAACTAGAATCTTTTTTTGCCATGCTAAAAAAGTAATTAGGCTTTATGGAATATGGCATATTGTTTGTACCATCATAGTTTTTATATCAAAGTTTGCACCCTTGAAATTGGCTGTGAATATTATAATCCGTGGAGGGAGGCACAATGGGCCCCGTCAGCCGAAAAATGATTAACAACCGATTACTCTGACGGATGACGCCGCACTGGCTTCCCCGGCGCAGACTTATGAATCTACAAGAAGTGGAGTTTACTCTAAGATTTAGGTCTCAAAAGCTTTGTTTCGTTTTATTATTTGTTATGTCAACGGTGCCTTTTGGATTTTAAGATGCTATTTTTTATGTGCAGTAAGATTTCAATACAGTATACATTTTCACAGAAATGATTGTAGCGCCGGTTAGCATCCCTATCAATAATGCACTAACTAGGCTTCGTTTCCGTAGTGGACCAGGAACTCTTTTTTAGGCTATACCAAGGCATAAAATAGATATACTTACACTGAACCATTCCGTATAAATAAATAAATATAGTTAAACTTGACTTATTATATACAAAGAATGTCGAGCGAGGCTTTTCTTCCAATATGGAATGCAGCTTAAATTCTTGCCTGTATCTTTCAATGACCAACAAACAAACATACCTATATAACGTGTACATATATAACGCGAGCGTCGACTCTCGTGGGAATCGAACAGGCACCCACTGGTTTAACCAGTTGCCATAATAAAAAGATTTAAGCTGGATTTCTAAAGGTCGCTACGAATCAGACATTATTATGAACGGAGTATTTTATACAGTTCGATTCGTTATCCGATTTACCTGCCGTTAAAGTTTCTAAGGTCTATCGCTTCATCCCTGAGCGCGCGCGCGCCGATGCGCGGGCGCACGTGCCGCGACATATGGCCGCGCCATACTGTTTGTTTGCCAATCATAACGGACATATTTCATCAGATAACGGCCCGCCGACATATTGCGATCTAAAACAATGTGTAACAATTAAAACGTCGTCACTCTCGGGACCGCGCGTTGTTCCCGATTGGATGCGGGCGCATGCGCGTGCGATTACAAACTGCGGGACGTTTAACAAATGGCATAAGCGTGAGCGTTGCTAACGCCGGTCATGCATCCTCATCTCGTTATGAAGCAATAAGTTTTTTTTTGTAATTATAGAGATACCCTTCAATTCATATATTTTTAACACAGCGAAACATTACTTAACCTAAAACGGCAAAGATTCCATGGGGTACCTATGTCGTAAGTTCATTTCTTATTTTGAACTCAATACTCTTAATTTCAAAGTTTATTAAAACAGCAACTATCTTGAAAATGAAATAATAACATCATTCCTCCGATTATCAGGTATTGCGTGTACATCTAAGTAACCATTAACGCTTTTATTGACATCTAAAGTTTTAAGAGATTATCAGTAGACGGACGCTCTTCCCGTGGCCGTGAAAATCTTAGAAGGTAATCTGATGAAACTTCACTAATCGTTTCTTAGTTAAGGATCTCGCACGCAAAGTGTCACTTTTATTTTGCTCGTTGTTCATAAAGTAAAAATAAATCTTAGATGGAATAAAATTGACTACTTTGTTGTATTTATTGCAGGTGCAAATCGAAAGGAATGGGCAGGTTGCGAATGAAATGTTACTAGACATGTGTCTCGCACAGGGTATCGTGTATTCAAATCTCGGTCGCAAATCATAGATTCGTAAAAACAAAATTTGTTTTTAACACATTTAATGTGTCAATCTGCTAAAAACGTTTTGGTTCGTTTTGTTAGTCAGAAAGAGTAATTATTTATGCATTGGTATATTAGGATAATATGGTCTTTAAGAAGCTATAAGTCAGCAAATTAAAAAAGCGCTATCCAACTAGCCGTTAGACAAACTCAGGGCCGCAGGTTTGTCCCTCTAGACCACCTCAGAGCCTGATTGTTATTTGCATATCGATGCGACACTGCGCCGTCTCATTGAGTGGAGCGATAGATAACCTGCAATTTGGGGAGCGGGGCATGTGCGCGCCCATCTGGCGGCCGCGGCGCTCCGCGGACCTACGGCGCTGGAAGGAACCTTCAACCGCATATATTTACCGTCTTCATTTCATTTTTATTTATTTTTACTTGACGAATATATTAAACAGCTCTTTCATTCTAAATAAAGTACTTAACCTGAGTAAACATTTTGGACATCACTTGGCCAATGTGTTCTCTGTGAATGCTTTATTTTATTGAAAATAGCTGTTCTAGCTAAAAAAAGGTCCATTTTGAGGTTAGAAAGTTGTTTGCTATATTAGACAAGTAAGGATGAACATGGTATATAGAGAGAAAACGTAAGCATGGCAACTCTTGCAAAGTATGTAGTAGCTGCGTTTAAGCGCAATTCACACAGTGGGTGGGAGCGGGTCGGGCGCCGAGCATGTCGTTTTCATCGCGGGACCCGCGACGGGCCCGCCGCGCTCGCCGCCCGCCACTACCAGCGCGCGGGTGCGGCGGTCACGACCCGCGCCCGACCCGTCCCGCCGCGTGTGTGAAAGCTTCCATATAACTCCATGTTAAAACACCCGCCGAACTCCCAACCCGCCCGGCGCACGACCCGCTCCCGCCCGCTGTGTGAATTGCGCTTTATTGTTGCTTGGGTTGAATTGAAAATGAAAATGAAAATGTCACAAATATGGCGACTTGAAAGAACGAAACCCGAAAACCCCCAGTTTTAACCCGACTACTTTTTTCCCTCGTAAAGGCTGAAGGGATAGTTCAATTTTGACAAACGAGGTGTCGTTGGATTCGGCTTAGCGTCGGGAATATCATGTATATGAGACCTATAACTAAATGGTGGTTTAAGAAGTAAATTACAACATCGAAACATGCTGTAAGTCTTTCAAAGCATTATTAGATTTGTTTGCCAATATGATGATTGATTAGTGAGTGAGTTGTAGGTACGTAGTTAAGGACGAAAAAAAAGCCCTTACTCTTTTCCTTTGTGTGGCGAAAATTAACCATATCACTTCATGATCAAATTTCGTTACACAATGCAAGAAAGTTAACGTTGTCTCAACTAAGTCCTTCAGAACATAAAATATTTTTGTAATTCTCCCTAATACAGTTATATTACATTTGTACCTATTATCATTATCACCAACCAACATTCTTTACAACAAGTCTTGTGATTGGCACATCCAGACGGAGCTCGCGTCCACTGCACCTTAAGCTAACGGCTCCTTGACTTCACCCCACAATTTTTTTTACAGCAAAGAAAAACCGCTTCGATTTTTTAGAATATCATAAGGCGTATCATAAAAACGGCGAGGTTTTGTTTTACATATGCTTTCGTTTGGGGAGAAATCGAAGCTCGGGTGGCGCGCGCCATGCCGTTGATGTCTTTTGTATGGGGCCATTAATATCCTATGAATAATGGTTTTATTATTGCAAGTTGTGCGGATATAATACTTGTAGAATCAATAAAATGTACAATAATCTTCAGATTTATCATATTATTTGTATTTTTGTGCAATTAAAGTTATCTTTATTTAGATAGCACAGAAAATGGGGGATAATGGGGTCCCCACTAATACTTTTTAGGGTTCCGTAGCCAAATGGCAAAAAACGGAACCCTTATAGATTCGTCATGTCTGTCCGTCTGTCCGTCCGTATGTCACAGCCACTTTATTCCGTAACTATAAGAGCTATACTGTGGAAACTTGGTAAGTAGATGTATTCGGTGAACCGCATTAAGATTTTCATACAAAAATAGAAAAAAAACAATAAATTTTTGGGGTTCCCCATACTTAGAACTGAAACTCAAAAATTTTTTTTTCATCAAACTCATACGTGTGGGGTATCTATGGATAGGTATTCAAAAATGATATTGAGGTTTCTATTATAATTTTTTTCTAAACTGAATAGTTTGCGCGAGAGACGCTTCCAAAGTGGAAAAATGTGTGTCCCCCCCCCGTAACTTCTAAAATAAGGGAATGATAAATGTAAAAATAATATATGATGTACATTACCATGCAAACTTCCACCGAAAATTGGTTTGAACGAGATCTAATAATTAGTTTTTTTTTAATACGTTATAAATCGTAAACCGCATTTTACCTTTCATTCAATCAACTCCAATATAATAAAGAATAAAGAAAAACATTTATTTAGATGTATAGTTGTACGGAACCCTACGTGCGCGAGTCCGACTCGCACTTGGCCGGTTTTTTTTTAATCTGTGTTTCGTGAATTGCAATAGAAATTACAGTTCTGATAATTTCCGCAATGTGGCGAGGTTTTTTATTTTTCTGGTCAGGCTTTAACTAGTTTTAAGCACACTACGTACTTACTGCCATTAAGAGGGATGACTCTGCAGGGGTTTTGACCAAATAAGGAATATTTAGTGCAGCAGATTGGCTTGTATGTATATGTAAGTATTGGTTTTTAGGGTTCCGTACCCGAGGGGAGTCCAACGGGACCCTATTAATATGCATACGCTGTCCGTAACTTTATTTTTTTTGTTGAAAGATAGTGAAATAATTAACGGGGTTCCCCAAACATAAAACATTTTATTTTGGTTGTGTCGTGAAACGGTAATACGTACAAGCGTTTTTGGTATGATGATAGTGCAAACCAGGGAGGAAACAAGAAATAGTAAAAAAAAAGATTCGAAATCGAATTCAAATCGGATTATACCTAAAAATACCTGCTCGCTCTGCGGCGGTACGGAACCCTCGTTGCGCGAGTCCGACTCGTATTTGACTCGCTTTTTGTAAATGAATATTATTAACTGTAATGCTTACCTACTATATATTTATTATATACAACCATATATTTTGTAAAACACAAACATTTTAGTGCACCATTCAGGAACTGTGTTTAATAACCTTTAACGCACAAATATAAATAAAATATATCACTACTTGCAGTTAACACTTTTACCGCTCCCTGATTTCCATACAAAACGGACCCAAGTCCTAACACCTGAGTTTTACCGTGTTTCCCATCGTCCTCGCTTTGTTCCAGGAATGGGTTACAAACGTTAGGAACCAGTACAACCACTATGTAGGTGATTAGCATTCCCGCAGGAGTCAGTTAGCCCGGATCCTTCCCCCCTCCCTCCCCGGTCTCCGGGACCGCCCTCGAGTGCTGTTCCGTGTTCATAGCACGTGCGCTTTACTTTATATTTCAACCGTTGCTTTTATTGTAATAAAAATAACTAAATTTAAGTAGTTAGCATGACTTCATGATCCATTTCATTCTTGTGTGAAAGATAAAAGTGTGTTTGTAGTTACAGAATTAGAAAAGCTTTTCAACTTTGTGTAAACAAATACTGAAAATTAATTCACTCGAATCCTTTTAAAGTGAAAGCTACATTTTCAACAGAGATCAATCGTACATAATCTGACCTCTTTATAGAGTCCCGTACCCGAAGGGAGCCAAACGGGACACTGATAATTCTGGAGACCTAGTGAAAAGGGGGTTCATTCTTCTGAGGTTCAAGTGAAAAAGGGTATATGTCTAGTAGTTCCCGCATGACTTACACCCTTTTGTAATATGGGCAAAGTTGACTTAAGCCCTTTTTCACTAGGACCCCAGAATTAATAATATGCCTCTGCTGTCCGTCCGTCCGTCCATCCTAACGTTAAAGTAAAGTAATAGATTGTTTTTTTTTTTTCATAATATGTGTTATGCGTGTTATGACGGCAGATTTACTAGTAAATGGGAAATAAATAAACAAATTGCAATAATAAAGGGGTCCCCATACAAGGAACGTTTTTTATCCAATGTATTTATATTTTAGTTGTATCGTAAAAACGGTAAAACATACAAGCGTCGAATTCAGTTTTTTTTTTTTACAATAATGAAAAAAAAAAAACTAAAAAAAAAACAACAAATAATGAGTTGGGCTCGCGCTGATTCAATTCGAAATCGAATTCAAATTCGAACATAATTTAAAGGTATTGTGCGGCGGTACGGGACCCTCGGTGCGCGAGACAAACTCGCACGTGACCGGTTTTTCGCAAGTTGATTACGAACTTTTTGATCAGTGATCAACTTCGGGTCAGTTTCGATAAGTCATATTTGAAGGCAACTGCATCCGAAAGACGCAAGTGTTTTGAACTACGCGGCCACCCGCCTATGTATAACTTGTTTCGAGATGTGTGATAAAGTTTTTATAAACAGTTGAGTATAATATTACTAACTTATTTAATTTATTCATATCTAAAATTCGGGTGCCCTTCTACTGACCTAAAATTTTATATGCTAATTTTTTTTGGTCAAAAATTTTTCCTACAATATTGAATGGTATGCTTTTTTAGCATAAAGATTTTTTGCATACATATTATTTCTTCTAAAGCACTTTTGGTCTAAAATTGTTTAATCTAAAATTTTAATTACTAAAAGGCTAATATTGTTTGGTATTATTGTTGGTGGTATAAAACACCTAGGTCTCAACTAATCTATAGGTTAGGTTAGGTTAGAATTGTGTCAAGGCGCGAAGCGCCACAACTACGCGGAATAGGAGCTCCGCGAAGCGCAGCTCCGTCGACTTCGCCTCACGGTTAACGTTATACCAAAAAATCATTCGACAAAAAAAAGTTATTCCAAACTGTTGAATTAAGTGCAAAAACGGAACGTTACTTGTTTTATTATCTACATACTACTTGCTATGTTATCTGTACCTTTACCTATGTCAAGTATTAAATGTCTAGATTTGCTATCGTAATTTGTCTCGTTTTATTTAATGATCAGCCTCAGATTACAGTAAATAAACGTAGATTTCATTACAAACAAATATTATACTAAACAATTTTTCGACCAAACAATATTATGCAAAACAATTTCGATCAAACTTTTTTCGACATTTAAATCATTAGACGAAACGTCGGTATGCAAAAAAATATGTGGCGAAACAAAAAATAGGCCAAACAATTTTAGACCAACCGATATAGACCCCTGAATTTCATGTAAACTATTTATTGCGCAAATATACTCTTAAGTTTATCGACTGTCCGGAAACAAAAAATTCCACACATATTTTTTGTTCCCTGGACAGTTTTGATGTGTGAAGATACCAGACATTGCAATGAAACCTTAAAAGGACTCCAGCAGTTGCCAATTATAGGCGTTTTTACAATACCGGCGGCAAATGAGTCTATAAAATCAAAAATAACTCATTACGTACCCGTTTGACGAGTATTATAAAGTTTTGCTAAATTAAATTTAAGCTTTAAGCATTGCTCAGGAGCTCTATTTTACTCGATAAAACTATATGGCTTTTGAGATGCTATCATATTGTCAACGTCATTATAGCTCTTGACTATTTAACAGTACCTATAGTCAAAAACAATACGGTAACATGTCATAACCACCAAGCGGTTCCAACGGAAGACCAGTGCTGGCGTTACGTAGCGAATGCTGGGAATGAATGGGATCGTTTCGCAACAATTTCTCCGTGTCTTGTTCTTTTTGTATCTATGTAATGTAATTTTGTGTCGTTGCGAATAAATGTCTCTTTATCTTTATCTAACGGCAATATGGTTTGACCGAGTACAATAGAGCCCAAGTATAGTGGATGTAACTTTACGCACTTTGTAAATGTTAATGATATGCTGCGGCTGTAAATCGTAACAAATAGAAGACAAACGCATATAAATGAACAAATGCCGCTGTAATTCAGAACCAGTTGTAAGATGTTAGTTTTGATATGTTTGGTGGCAGAGTTGTCCTTAACGTGACCGTCACATGCGCGGGCGACTCGCGCTGCGTCAGGCAGGGTTGGGGCCTCAAATGCAGCGATTTACAATGAATACAAACGTACGTGCATGGTTCCGTTCGTATTGCCTTTGAATGTATTATCTCATTACTCGTGTTTCATAGCTCCATCTCCATCCAACGTTAAAACTTAGGAGACGTTAGGTTTAGTTTTTACCTGACTATGGCGAAGCAAAAGGGAAGGATATGCGTTACGTCATTAGATTATAGATTGCACATGTATAAACCATAACTCGGTAGTAGTGACGCAAGAAAACCCCGAAAATTGTTGGTAGAAAAGACCTAAAAGATCCTGTTAGGTTCTTCCAAAAATAAAGGCAAACTGGCCAACTCATCTGCTCAACGTTAAGGATCACATCCACAATCCACAAAGCATTGCAGAAATATAAATTTACCCTGTGGAAGTTGTGTAACTAACTCTGATAGTCTCCTCACCAGCTAAAAGGTTATAACATATAAGGCTCTAGCCCTACGAAGCAACTCCCGTGCACTGTAACTTGCCCCCCCCCCCCCCCCCCCCTGTTCCCCGCCGGCTAGAGCGACCACTTACCGGCTAACCCATTTATACGCCGTCGCGATGAAAACAGGCCTAAATGAATTAATGCAAATTTATACTATAAAAAAATTGTCGCAGGTGCGCAGGACGAGTTCCAGCCATCGTCGGATTCGATTTAACGCGCTTGCGCAGCAAACGTTTTATTTATAGCCGCGAATGCATCACAGCGATTACGCCGCATGAAGCTTGTAATTTTGTGAAAAATATGCTTAGTTCGGACGGATTTATGGCGTAGGCGCACATAAATTGCCGGTCGTAGGCACCTGTCCAATACGTACGTCCGACATGATGTGACTTCCTAATGTGCTTTTTAAAGCTTGCGTTAGACCTTCCAGTTGTCAGTCAACTATCTCCGTATATTGCTGTAGAAATTATTCAACACTACTTTAGTGTTAGTACGTTAACAAAGTCAGTTTTGCGAACATAACGAAACGAAAGGTCAAAAAAAAGTTGACCTAAATAAATATCTAGGTTTACCCTTGAATCAACGACACTCGTTTCATAAAATGTTTGACTTCGCCGAATTTTCATTTCTTTACACATGCAGTAGTCATTTTTTTTTTGTGGTCACAGGTATTTTTTTATTCGCCAACCTAACCTACGTAACTCATACTTGAACTAAATAACCCAAAAACAATAGAGTTCCAACAGAAATTACCTTTCGATGAAATGATACATTCGACCAAATGAGTGTCGGTGATTCAAGAGGATCCCAAATATCTGGTATTGATTTCACGTTTTCCAAGGTGACGCAAGTGAACTGTATTTTATAAAAAAAACTTGGACCATCATCGAACTTAGCACGATTTTGTTAAATTAAGACATCCTTTGTCTACTTCTAGTGCCGAAGGTTTAATAAATTTAATAAAGATGTTTCCGATAAACGGCCGGAGCCGGTTGATTACCGGCGGACGATTGCAATTACGTGTCGACGCGCTCGTCAGGGTTGCCAGCGTCAGAGAACGGTCACATTTTTAATTATACTCGCAATAATGTCATTACTTAAAATGTTAACAGTTTCAAAGTTACCATCCCAACCTGATTTTTTTTTAACAATTACTTCTTGGAAATTAGCTAATGCATAAAACTATTTGTAAATTTTGCACGTCTATATTCATAATTTCTTTTTAATGTTGCTGTAAAGTCACAATTACGAATTTGTGAATTGTATCTTATTATGACTGGACATTAGCAATCTTTCAACTTCCATTGCGTTATTTATTTTAAAACTATCTACCTTAGATTAAATTTTATATTTAAAATAATGGCGACAGTGGCCGCGGGCAACAGCTAGGCTACGTAAATGTAGCCAACCCTGCCGCGGACACCAGAGCCACAATTACGGGCCCACTGACCGTGAATTCATCTGGTTATGATTGTGACAATCGGCGCCCGCGCATCTGCTGGAGGGCTGGAGGTGACCAATAAACGCGCCGCGACCGCGCAGCGCCGCGTGCCACCGATCGCCAATCCAAATTACTACGAACTCAAGAGTGTACCTACCCAGCTTTTGGCCTTGCAAATACGAAATTTAAGACACGTAAAAAAAAAAAAAGATTATGTCTTCGTTAGCTAAAATAAAACTAGAAGTGTAAAATGAACTACAGTTTCTACAGTGTTTGTAGCCGTTAAATTACCAGAAGAGAGATAACATTTTATTTTATCAAGAAAAATTGTATCTTCCTTTGTCCGACCTGAAGATTTTTAAGTAAATGTTATTTATCAGTAGGCTATATTAACGATTGTACGATTAAATAGTGCATTAACACTACTATACAACTTTTCAAAATGCTATAAAATCATTTTCAATTAACATTTAATTTTATACTGCGTAAGCAGCAATAGAAAAAAATCGAGTTCGAATTGGACTCGCACACGAAGAGAACCATAGATAATTTTATATTTACAATAGTCAAAGAAATCACGATAAGCGTACCTAATTAATATTTGCACAATTACATGTTTTTATTACAGTTATAACAATTTTGTTTTATTTCTCGTAAAGTATAAGTATTAAGTTAAGACGCTTAATTTTATTTTTAATGTAATTAATAGACAATATTTTGTAAGTTCGAATTACTATGGATTTTAATGTTTGATATTTTTCATCAAAACTCGAAAAAACATTATTTACAAAAACCTTTTATAGAATGTGCTACTGAAATATTATGCCCGCTGCAGGGGCACCTGTGACACCATAAGTGATCCTTTTTCTAGGGAATCCTAAATTATTTTAAAACTGGTTAACGCGACAAAAAGTAAATCTTATAATGGAGACGCAGCAGCAGTCGCAAGTACTGGTTTAGCTGCGTCTGCGCACTATTACCATACACTTTACTCTTGTTATTTTGCATAACTGTACGAATTCTTCGAGGCGATTTGCTTCATACTGCGGTCTTACCCGGGGCAGTTAAATTATTGCGTTGTGTATAATAGCCTTTTGATGCGGCTTACTTATTTAAATACCGCATTGCGTGACTTTAAAACTGTTTTATAAATAAACAATGTTCGGATATCACAGGAGCCCTAGGTTTAAACTGAATTATTCAAAAGTTTGTAGGAGGGGGGCATGTTACAGGGTTTCGCAATTATTAAATATTTTAATAAATACAAAGCACCTTGCATACTGATATCACCATGAAGAGGCGCTGAGGAAAACCAAGCAAGTACTATAATGGTAGTCTGACCACCAATGAGTGTTCCTGATTTTAATGTGCAACTAAAGCTGAAAATCTCATCTGGCTACTATGTTTTTTCTTATTTTACTTTCCCCATAGCACTTTTTATATGCTGTCTCCCAACATCGATACTTTTAATATAGGTACAAATTTGATGTTTACTTTTATTACTTAACCGATTAAAATATTAAATCGAGATTGTCGAGTTTATAACCTTGTAAATCCGGAAGTTTTTTTTTTTGTAGTTACGTGAACTATTATTGATGTTAATAGATATTTCATTTCGAAAAGTGTTATCAAAACGCGGGTATAGACTCCTTAATGGTGCATTTTATGAGTCGACAAACATGCAGATGCTACTTTGATAGCTCATATTTATTAAAATATTATGTAAGTACTTAGATACTTAATAAGGGTTAATTGCAATGGTTTACACGTATTTTTTGCTCGGAAAGCCATCGGGAGATGGAAATAGTAAGTTTTATGAGCACTTAACATTAACGCATCGAGCGGGTCGGTTACGCAAATAACTGATGACGAGATGATCCGATGATATTGCCATTAAGTGCTTATGTACGAAACATTTATGAAAATATAGCTTCGCGACTTCGTCCGCGGAGATTTCGATTTCCTTGGAAACTTTAAATAACTAATACCTACTAAAATAATAGCTGTTTCTGTTCTGTTTATATTTGTTGCCTAACGTTAACGCATCGGGCGGGTCGGTTGCGCGAATACAAGGCCTAGGCGGTAAAAACCATATCTTCCCTGACCTGTTATGATGATAATGTTTGTAACTCGGCCGCCATTACTGTCAAGTAAATAAGAGCTATCAAAACGATGACAATACGTAACAGGGGTCAAAGACGATATGGATTTTACCGCCAAGAATCAGGCGATTTCAAAACAACACGATTCGCCATTTTGTCAATCTCCCGGGTTCGAGCACGTCACTGTGATGTCACGGAGTTACAGCTATAGATTTTACACCATGGAGTTGGCCAGATTTATTGTCCCAGAGCTTTTGCACTATACTTTGCTAACATGTTTTGCATGTATTTCCTCAAGCAATCAAAATCAATCAATCAATCAATCTATGTAAACACCTAAGAAAACGATGAATACCTAAACACTGGACACTTGGAATCTGATCTAGTAGACTTTCTCCACTGGAAGCTGGTAGTCTTTGACTTCGGGAATGTTGGTCATAATCTTGGTTTTCCCAGTGTTCATTTTAAGACCAGTCTTCTCGGATTCCACTTTTAAGTCCTGCATCCATCAGCATCGTAATCACCTCCCTAATGCTCTCTGAGACCAGAACTAGGGCATCAGCAAACCTCAGATTTGTAAATCTCTCTCGATCAATCATCAGCCCTTTACCTGCCCATTGCATTTGTTGGAATACCCTTCTAGTGCAAGGGTATATAGCTTCGGTGGCTTATAGCAAAGACAAAGTGGACATAGGTGAGACACATTACGAGAATGGACGAGAGTCGCTGGACAAGACGAGTCCTTGAATGGAGACCCAGAGCCGATACTAGAGGTCGCGGCAGACCACCGCAGTGCTGGATGGACGACATGCGACGGCACGGAGGTCGGGACTGGATGAGACGGGCACAAGATCGCCAATAGAGGAAGAAGAGGGAAAAAGACCTACACCCAAGATTGGATCACCAAAACGCCACCATGATGATGATGATGATGAATGTAAAGCAGCGGATGCTTACAAATGTTGATTTGTTTTATTATATTTTGTCTGTATTCTGTGTGCAAGTTTTGCAATGAAATAATTTGAAATATAATTTGGTCTTGACCTCGCCAGCATGATTCGAACTCGTATTGTTTGAGACTAGGTAGATTAATTGGGATAGGGGTGGCCGAACATTACGTTGCAGTCCCGTAATGGCTTTGGTAAGTTGCCGCTACTAAGTCATATCGTCATATACTACATACTTATATATATATATAGACGATGCCGCTAGCTTATTTGGTAGTGAAGTGATGCTGCCTGTTGGTAGTGAAATTCAAAATATTTATGCAAGTGGCCCTAAGAGGTCTTTTAGTAACTGACAACTGTCTATCCAACAAAGCCATTGATAAAGGCGGGCGGCGCGGGCGGGGCGGGGGCGCAATGTGCGCGCGCGACCTTTCGCGGTAATTACAAGCGCGTGCGCACGCTGACACGCACCTAGTACACTCGGCCCAGATAACTAGGAGTCTAACTAGTCAACGTTATATAAATAGGAAAAAAAGTTGCTCTATATGCGTCAACTATTATTCATTATAATCAAGTACTATTTTTGTAATGAATGATTGTAAAATGCCGACACACCCAAAAGTATATACGTAAAATAAATAAAACATACGACGATTGAATTGAGCCGAGTGTACCCTCAACCTGTCCGAGCACAAGTATGGAAAGTGCTAGTTTGCGACACACTCGCCCTTTGATTAACATTTTTTTTCTTGATTTTAATCGGTCTAGTTAATGAAAGTGTTTAAACTGTCAACTCACCAAGCTGCGGCCGATCATGAAATAGTAATCCAGTATTTCTATTACCTATATTAGTACCTAGTTCTGAGCTTGCCGGACAATGTCGAGGACAGAGCGAAGTGGAGACGAAAGATCAGGAAAGCTGACCCCACCACCATATGGGATTAATAATAGCTAGGAAGAGAGAGAGTAGTTCTGAGCTTATTATAAGTAATTAAGTCGTGGCAAAAACAATAAAATCATAGAATGGCTTTATGAAATTAAGTACGCATATTCAGATTTTTGTAATTACAAGTTGCGTAATTGAAACCGCTCAGCGCCAGGGCCGCTGGTAATTTTCAGTTATTATAGTAATGCTTACTGTAAAATCGGCAATAAAAGGGATGCGCCGGCGCGGAGGAAGCGGCGCGTCGCGGATTAATGGGCGCAATTAAATCGGGGCTCCGCGGCGCCGCGCAGGGCCGCGCGGACGGGTTCCTGCGACCGCGGGAGATCACATATGAAAAATCTTATATATAATCTTATATGAGGCGTTTGATTCGTCTCACTCCCATGCTTATACCATGAATCTATATTTAATTTGATATCGAAATTAAAGCTTTTGAGAACTGTTGTAGATCTAATGTTGTACAAGATTTTTATGTGTTTGCGGTTCCATTAAGGTTACGGTTACTTTAAGTTTGTTTTAACGACGTATGAAATATTTAAAAAAACTGCTTTACCTATAAATAGGCTAGGATATTCAAGGAGAAATTATAGGAAAATCTATAAAAAGAACTCGGTATAGAGTTAGGTGCTAACTTTAATAGCTATGTACCTACTATAGTTATTATATCTTGCCGTACTAGCATGGAAGCAATAGCTTTACCCGTGCATTACGAGTCTGTACATGTTGGTTTTGTTCAATTTTTCTTTTTATTATTTTACGACTGAGCGTACCCAAATCCGTCTCTACCCTTCTAACTGCTTCTAACGCATCACCATCAGCTACGGCGTAGTAGTCGTAGCGCGATCTACGCGCTCGTAGCTTTTGAGTATTTTTATTATTCCGCGAAGCCACTGTTAATTATTTCCGATAATAAAGACTAATTATAACGGAACCCTCTGAAGCGTGTTCGGAATTCTATATGCGAAGTATTTCGCGCTTGTCTTGATGACTTTGACGAGTTTCTTGCGAAAAAGCCTCGCCCCTCAAATTAAAAAGATTTTGACACCTGCGATGTAGTTTAAATTTAAAATATTAATTTAACTTTAAAATTGGTGTGTTAAGAAATTATAAATTTTCTTATTAAAATAACATAAAAATAGGTAACACTAAAATTTAAATGTACATAAACAAACACTCATAAAATCAAGTTACGGTGCGATAGCTCTTAGGTACTGCGGGTTTGTGCTAGCCTCCCACTCGATCTTATTAAGAGCGAATGAGAGAGAAGAACAAACCCGAAGCACCTTCTAAATGCGAATAGACTGTAACTTTCATTTGAAATAAGACTAACCGTTCACGTCAACGGTTTAACTTTCAGCCTGAGAGCCAAAAACAACCAGAGCCCGCGACGGCGGGACCGCGGAGTTTCCCGCTATGGTTTAGTAATTAAATATTTTCTTATGATACTTATAATTTCCTCGACCATAAAAGTAATCGTGCGGTAAGCTCGGTGGAGCCTAGTTTCAAGAGCTCCGGAAAAAATCTATTTTTATTTTTACAATCCAGTAATTCGTAGTTGCGGTCCGGCAAAGTGTTACTTATCAACGTTACGGTCATCCGTTAGTAATTACGGGAGCGGGAGTGGGTTATAGTGAATTATCGAGGCTGCCTCAGATTGGAATCAATTAACTGCTCCCGCACCTGCGCGCGCGCACCTCGCCTCAAATAAATGTTGTTAATGGCGAATTGAAGGAATACATCTTGCGGAGACAAATTAGGGCTATCAATTACATGAATTTAGCCGATGGGCACTGAGAGGCCCTAGGCGCGACTGTTGGACTTTAACGACGTTTTCGGCAGTTTAAATTGAAATGTATATGCGTAAGTAACGACTGTGTGACGAATTTACAGCTGTCCCTACATTATAATGGTATTGCATTTGCTCCATAGTAACTGAGCAAGCTGCAAATATTGCCACTATATTAAAACATCGAGTTTACTTATTTATGTAATTTCTCTAAAAATATATATCACGTTGCCTAACTAGTAGCGTAGATGTACTATTTGTGGCCACTGTACCCTTTTTGGCCACTTAAGGTTGAAATAAGTATCAAAAATACTTGAAAAATAATATTCATGAATAGTTAAGAGTGAAGATTAATATTAAGATAAAATTGTATTGTTTTTTGTAGTTTCATTAATGCTTTACATATTAGTTCAAACTTAGAGTGGCCAAAAACGGTCTCAAGATGGCCAAAACCGGTACTTCTACCCTATCTAACTGACCTACCCGCCTACTTTTTGATAATGGTTTGCCAGTAATTTATTAGCATAGGTTCCCCATCAGAACTCCAAGTACAGTTTTCTAAGCAATAATAAATTGAGAGAAATCGTGGAATAATGTCTGTGCGAATAATGGCATGGTGTACGGTAAGGTCTGAGTTTAACAATCCCGCATAAATCAATCTAATTTCACCTTCAATGTTTAGTAGTAATAAGAGCCGTCGCAATAAAGCTGCGTTAACTGGGCATTTCTAAAAAAGTTTGTCATTGTTTTACAATGGATAAGTTTTTCTATTTCGTTTCCACGTTTTTCTATAATTTTAATAAAAATGTTATTATGTTATTTATTATTTCGAAGTATACGCTTTATAGAACTTCAAGTACTAAAAAAATATTTACCTTTCATGTTAAATTATAAAATACCCACTTGGTAACAAAATAGGAAAAGTTATCGATTGTTAAAAAAAAATACTTAATCGATAAACAAACTTTTTTAGAAACGCTCAGCTCTAATACGCGTATGCAGCGTGAGAACTGTCTGTGCAGCGTGATTATGTTTATTTGCGAGTCGATGGCCGACTGCAGAGTGCTGAGATTTAACGACGTGCGGCGTCAGTAAAGTTTACTACGCTCTGCCTCTGCGTTGTTTACGGCGCTCGGCGGTCCTTGAGCCGCAAACACACTGGCAGCGGAGGCGGCGCGTTGCGTTGCGGCGCTTTCTACTATTCGACACAAGCGTGGTGGAGGTCTTTTTAGTGTGGCAACGCGTCGCACCGCATCGCGGCTGCTCTAAGAGCGTTTGTTACGCGTATTATTACAATATTGGTCATGTTGGTCAAACGAGTAAGATATAGAATAAAGTTTTACAGAAATTGGTCGTTTCCCAATTAACAAGCTCCTACGAGTGGTATATATACATATGAGAAAAAATTTTAAATTCTGTAATTGCAAATTGTGCATTAATCAATGGATAACTGTTTTTTTCTTTACCCCGTACCACCCTAAACCAGCGAGAAAACAAATGACCCAGGGCTTTATTCTACTTTGGTTTAGAAAGGATTCAAATTATTTTACCTGATTTAGTTTTGTTGCTTTTTTAAAAGTACAACTTTGCTGTAGGTAAAACCGAAGTTTAAGATATACTCGTACTTATTTAATAAAAACGAAAAAACTTGAAAAAAATATTTAGCACCGGTCGAAAACACGACCTTTTGCCAGGGTACCCTTAGTTCATACAGATTTACTGAACTAGCATGGTACTTTATATTTACAGTTTGATGTTATGCTAGATAGATCGTTATCGTTATAAGTATGTTTAAAAAAATTACCTATTGTTGAATTTCTTGCGGTGCGTAATCTCAACCTCTTCTCTTGGAAAGCGCTGGTATTTTTAATGAGTACTAGTGCCCGTGCGGCCTACTGCTTACTGAGTAAACCACTTTAATCTTTATGTTTAACGCTAGCGCCATATCTAAAGCTTGATTATGGTCTCTGTTTACGGTCTACATTTCGCATTCTTATTTTCATCTAAAAAGGCACTTAAGAAAGCTCCGGGCTTCATGTTAAATCTATTCAATGGCTCGAAACCCCTCATTACGGGTAGCATGCAGGCGCAGGAGCATCAAGGCCGGGTATGATTTACCTGCAGTAGTTAAAATACTCATTAAGCGGACATGCGCGGCCGCAGCGCCGCGGGGCCCGCGTTAACTCGCGCAGACATCTTCACTGCGCACCACCCGCGCAACAGCTAATCAAAAGTTTTATAATCCGGTCTTTTAAATTAATAAAAAGTTTAAGAGAATTATGGCTTCCTTTTGCGCAACAGTGCACTGGCCGCCGCCGTTTACAGAGTTTGCAGATCGAACACGTCGAGACCACTTTAAGGGCCAACGGTCGATCATCATAAAATGTGCATATGCAGGACCTATTGCACCTTACCAATCAATTACCAATAAATAGCGTATAAGATAGGCCAGGGGCGCGGCGACGAATTCCGCGCCTCGCCGCCTGAAGCGTGCGCCTACTTTTTGCAACGGCAGGTGCGCGCGCATATGCTATTAAATTGTCAAAGACCCGTGTACACTCCTGATAGCATGAAATAATCAAAAGCCAAGTCTTTATGCTCCCTTAAAGTTACTATTGTGATTATCCGGACGCGTCCGCGCGCGGCTACCGCAAGCCGTAACCGCTGCATGTTTTGTATTTTAGTGCCGAGATCATATTGATTAAGAAAAGCTTTAAAGTAACATAATAGCGTAAACGTAGGTTTTTGTTGTTGAGTAGTAATTACATTTGCAGTAATCGAAAACCGCAACATAGCAGGCTGCGACCTCGGCGCAGCATGTGCGCAGCCATTATGCGCGCGCAATTAGCAGAAGAGTTGTCCGCGCACAATGAGCTTCGTGCGGCGCTCGCGCTGGTCGCCGGTCTTGTACGGTTTCTTCAGCGCGCGCCGCCCGCCACATGCCTCGCCGGTAACTGTTGTCTCTGCGACCTTCGTTCATACAATATTATTCAATTTCGACCGATTTTCCCCGTCATTTCATTCATTTCTCAAATTATTGAAAGGAAAAAGTTACAGTGTGATTAAAAATCATAGTTAAACAAATTTTTAAATACAATTTTCTAATTGACGGCGCGATACGTTGACGGATCGATATCCCAAGAATCCGAAATTACCAAAATCAATATCATGTGAACACTAAGCGCCACTGCATCTGTAGAGACGAATTCTCATTTGTATAAAAAAAATACCTCATTAGCAATCATCGCATAAAGTTTGCTCCAAGAGGGATTCTAGCGCACGACCGCCGGTGGCGACATCGCCGAGGCAGTCAGTAATTGATATCGTCCTATGTCTCTTCTTTCTATTCATGATTGTAATTAGTTTCATTATGAATGACAGGATCGGTTAATTAAAGGACATTTATTTGATTGCAAGTAATTAATGTTTAATTTTATAAGAAAGTAATTTCTAAAGGTTAAAAAGAATTATGGAGCCATTGAGGCACTTTAATACATGTTTTAATAAAAATAAATTTTATAATAATGCAATAAAAGCCAATGGCGCTTCTGCGGTGACTTGATCGTATAAATCATGGTTTACTGGTTTACCCGCATGTTTACTCAAATATAGATATAGGACAGTAAAAGCCTGCGCTTGAGTAAGGACTCTGTGGGGGTTGTATGAAGGTTGTGTTTGTGTTGCGGGTGGTTGGGTGGCGAGCGGCTAGCAGTGCCGGCGGCGACGGGCGGCGGCTGCCGCTCGCGAGTGAACATAATCTCGGGCCGCGGGCGACGCCGCCTCGGCTCTACGAGCTACCTGTCACTGGTAATTGGCAACTGAAACTATTTTCTATTCTGAAAACTTATAGAACCCGTGTTTGTTGATATGTATATAAAGTGTAAGCTATATTAGAACTAAGAGCGTCCGAAATGTGGGTAAAAAAAATATATACTGACGTTCCGAAGCTCTGTTCTGTTCGGAAGTCACTGCGATCTATTGCGAAACTGCTGATATATAAGAAGCACTAGGAGTTTTTTTTTCTGATGCCGGGTGAATTGCCCTAGTCAGTGTTTTTTTAATTCTTAGGTACCTAATAAGTTTGTAAAAGTGCCCTTAGGAATACGTTTGAGAACTTATCTGTCCATAATGTACAGATGTAGTGAATAATCCTTTCACATCGTATTTGCTCGGAAACGATCGTATTTGTCATGCTTCAGTCGGCCCCAGTACCCCGTGCTAAGGCTGACTGAAGTAGCATAACAAATACGAATGTTTCCGAGCAAATACGATGTGAAATGATTATGCACTATATCAGTACAAAGACGTCGCTTTATCGATATACGAGTACAAGCCTACATTCACCGCGAGCAGTCAAACGATCGATAGATGTATACCGACTAAGTCGTAGACGGGCGTGCAGTCGCTTGATTGACAAAGTGTCACATCTACTTGCAAATCACGTGATGCGTTTTTATACCCGTTTTTCTCTGACCCATACACCACACTAACGATTGTGGTAATAGTCGAGATGGTTGCGAGTCTCGGGATTACAGTGCGTCGTACGGTCGCGAAAGTTAATATAGGACAATTTAAAAAAAAAGCTTGAAGTCGCTAATTTACTGTAGAATGTCTGATTGACTTTGGACCTAAGGGATTTACATAACGTCTTTGACTGTACCTACTCGCCGATAAAGTCGTAACTGCTGCGAGCGAATCACGAGTAGTAGTATTGCTAACTGTACACTACTTGCCATTGCCTCTAGGTACTCGTATTTGATTTTTTTGTCAACGCTAATCAAAATACTTATACTCACTGTCGACAACAAGCTCTTACATGAAGTTTTAATCTACACTGTAATAATATTTTAAAGAGAATAGATTGTTTGTAATCAATAACACACAAAAACTACTAATTGTGAAAATACTTTCACAAGTAGAATGCTATATTATGACAGAGTAACAAAGGCCATAATTTAATTTCATAAGTGGACAGCTAGTGATTTATATTTGGACAACACAAAATCAAACGCAACGGGTTTATTCCTATCGATCGGTTAGGATTTCGCTTGCAGCAGGTTCACTGTTCAACCTATTTTTAACCTTACGAGTACTAGGTACCTATCTCGAGGACCTTGAACATAGTACTAGAACAGAAAATAACAGGAAGATCAGGAAGATAAGAATTATACGTCAGGTACCTACTATCTAGTTCTAAACAAGAGAAAGATTAAACATCTAAATACGCCGCACTGTGGGACGAAAATCGGCTCTAGAGGACATAGAAATCAAAGTTCTCATTTTTATAATTTTTTGATTGGGATTGGTTTCGTTTGCAGTTATAATGCTAAATTATTGTTCTGGTTGGATTGTGTTTGGAAACTGATGAGTTATAATTTTTTTCCTTAAAATTTGTATGGGACGGCATGAAAAAGTCCAAATATCTCTGAAACCGCAAGAGAAACCGTTATATCCTCGCAGATGGTAATAAAAATAATTATTTGTGATTTTTTGGCGTAGTGCATATTTCAGTCATAGCTGCGGTTTTTTTTTTAAAAATCGATGTTATTTTGTCTTTTTTTTTAAGTGCGTGGCGTATTTTTTTTTCAACTTATGTAAGAGGGGGGAGGTAGCGAAATGCAAATACTCTTCTTACATATATAAATAATTATAATAAAAAGTAAAAAAAAAAAGTGATATAAGTAATAGTATTTTTTCTGTGTAACTATATAGAAATAAAAGTAAAAAATGTAAAAAAAATAACTAACCATAATGTGACTAAAATAAACACGATACATAATAAATTTTTTTAGGTTAATATATCGAACGAATGATCATCACACGGATCTGAAACCTCTCGTTCCAGTTCGACTTCCTGAACCGAAAATAATGACCTAGTTTCGGCAAAAAATGCCTGCCTTTTCTTCTTATCCAAACTAGGTCTTATTGCCGTAATATGAGGATCGGAGGATAATAGAAGCATATTCAGTATATCCTCGTTACAAGCTTGCCTACTCCTTTTTCTAGAATTATGCTCCCTGAACCTCCTAAAATCTTTATTTCGAGCTTCGGAAGCCTCTTCCGAGAGACTTCCGATGGGAACAATGGCGTTGCTGGCAATAATGTCTGCTCCATGAATTAATTAATAGCTTATGCACAGTTGACGGCATATAATACCAATCATACATTGCTATGAACTTTTGAGCAGTCTTAAAGGTATATTCCTTAAATTTCATAACATCTATTCCTTCTCCAGATGTTATTGCTTGCAGTATTACAGCAAATCTGCGAACAAGTTCTTCATCCAATCCAGTTATTGCTGCAGTTTTTTCAGGAAACTCGAAGAACCTTCTTGCTGTATTGCCATCGTTTGTGGTACCCGATCCCTGCTTTACATTATCGATCAAAAGGTTGAGCTCTTCCTTGAATCGGTCTTGAACAACTTTTTTCGTCTCGTTCATTATTTTTTTGAGTTCCTCGCCTTTTGCAGCCCATTTTTTAAACCTCAGTCTGTAAGAAATGTGTAAAAGGCACTCCATTGAATTTATACGAGCATGTAGTGAAGATAACCCGAATTCATATAATTCTGTCGAAATCTGCTTCACTACAACTGAATCTAGCTTATTCATTTCGGTAGGCTTAGCCAAACACAAGTAACACGTAGCATTTGACTTAGCTTCCGATAGATAAGTACAAATTTTACCATCTATCATGGTCATCTTCAAAAGGTGTTTTATTTTAGCTGTATTGTATTCCGTAGGAAGTAGACCCTTAATTTCTTCTTCGAACTTTGATTTTAACTCCAAAACTACGGCTTTACTTTCCTTAACAAAAACGGAACATCAATGGGCGACAATAAGACGGTGAGCAGGGTTTTGGATTCGTCCATAAAATGTCCTCACCACAAACCAATTTGAGTGGTGCTAATGATGCCATGAATATGCTCGAGTCATCGTTTTCGCCATCCATTTTTTGTTTATATTTGCTCTGGCTGGATGCACCATCAAAACCCCATTTCGATATCAGCGTCAACTCTTTGTCTTCAATATTAGATGGTAATTCTTTTAGAATCCTCTGCGTAGTCAAATCCAGTAAAGCTTGAAGTTTAATTTCAGCTGATGAATCCGTTATGGTTATAGCGGATTTCGGAGGGTAGCTTTGTAATTTCGCTGACTGAATCTTGTAGTATGATGGATAAAGATCTTCGGCTCCTTCTTGAATAGCTGACTCCCTTAAGGTCATGTATTGCCATTTAGTCAGCTTTAATGCCACGTAAAGACCGAGTGCCTTATCTGGTGAATATGTAACTGAAGTATTTGATTTCTTGATCATTTTTTGTATATTTGCAGCTGCTTCAGAATTTTTGAGCATGTACTCAATTACGGATGCTATATCTTCACGCCCATCTTCTTTCAAGAGTTTTGCCGCTGCATATGTTAATTCAGTTGAGTCTTCTCCTGTATAACTGTCGAATCTTCTCTTTTTTTGCTTGATTGATAGTTCTTCAAATGGTTTCCTGGATCGCATGGTCATTGTTCCAGTTGAAGTAGATGGTATCGAACATTCTGGTAAAGTAAAATCAGTCGTAGTTGACGATTCCAAAGGCTCAGAACACGAAGAATCTTGAAGTAGTCCAGGGCTGAGTAGATTAGTTTGTAGACAGCTGGGCCAATCAACATTAGCTTGAAGCCAACTTTCGTAGTATTTTCTGAAGTCTTTCGTATTCCGGTTACTTTTTTGCCATCTCGTAACAGCAGATCGAGTAAACTTTGTACAGAATTCTATAAGTATTTCTATTTCGTCTTCAGATAAACTGGAACCCAAACGTTGCACCACTGCTTCGAACAATACTTCTTGATTAAATGCCGGCTTCTTGCTTTGTAAAACGACAAATAGGTCCAAGTTGGTAGAAAAATTTGTCATTTTTAAATTTTAGCAGGAGTACAGATGTTCAGAGTTATACAGAATAATTGCGATTATCGCTCTTGGATAAATGTCTGGTCTATTTATTGATGTGAGCTAATGATGATTCCTTTACCACTTACTTCGTTAAGTAATCACCTACCTTATTACTAATGAATTAATTACTGTATCTCATTAAAACTTATTACTAATTACTCAAGAAATCATTACAAACTATTTACAACCAAAATAAATTAAGTATAATCCCATTACTGAATATAGTTCATTAAACATGCACAATAATCTCCTCATTACCGGAAAAAATATTTAATTGTATATATTTTAAGCGATCATAATAAATCAAATAATTGTTTGATTTATAATTTGAGTATAAAATATACAAAATATAAATATTCAAGTCTTTTATTGATAAAATAATCCGCCAGGACTAACAAAAAGTAACATCGATTTTTTAAAAAAAAACCGCAGCAATGACTGAAATATGCACTACGCCAAAAAATCACAAATAATTATTTTTATAACCATCTGCGAGGATATAACGGTTTCTCTTGCGGTTTCAGAGATATTTGGACTTTTTCATGCTGTCCCATACAAATTTTAAGGAAAAAAATTATAACTCATCGGTTTCCAAACACAATCCAACCAAAATAATAATTTAGCATTATAACTGCAAATGAAACCAATCCCAATCAAAACATTGTAAAAATGAGAACTTCGATTTCTATGTCCTCTAGAGCCGATTTTCGTCCCACAGTGCGCCGTTAAGAAAGTTGAATGTAGGCTCAGGTTGGATCGGATCGTTGCATCTGTGCGCGGCACGCGACCTGCGCAGGCGTTTACATAAATCCGTTAAGGGTGCACATGCCGCGGGTCGCGGACAATCTTGACTTGACTGAGGGTGCGCGCTAGGGACGCGCCGGTCTATCGATATCAGTATCGATACATTGTAACTCAATTGGGTGCCTAACCTCAATTGGGAAGTAGTTAAAATCTGAGCTTGGAATATTTGTTGCTCTTACTGTTTTCTCAAAAATATGATAATATCGCTTCTAATAAGAAATATTTTGAATTGTAGGTAGGTATACAATATAATTTTGAGAAACTTTTTTTAACCTAAAGTACCTAAACACAATTTCTTCAGATTTATGTTTGACATGCCAAATGATCTTTAACCGAAATCAAACAAGACAACCAAATACTTGTGGACCCACTCGCCGTCTTCATGCCAGTATGGCAGTGCTCGTCACCGACAACGCCGACAAGGCCGCGTCGCCTCCCTCGCCGCCACCTGCCGCCCGCACCCCCACGCTATATTTTATTCCACTTAATCGTCCTTTCCGTTATACTACCAGTTTTTTATCCCGTACTTAAAGCAAATATTCCTATTCTACTCGCTACTTCGGCCGAGCATCCTATTAACTATAATAGACACTTTTAATTGAGAATCTATAAAAGGTTTCGCGAACTGGTCTCCTTATAAGGCAGAAGTATTCATCATGGTAGCTGGGGCTCTCATCTGCCCAATTAATAAAAGTTGACTGCGAGGAATGGCGGCGACAGCGCAGCCTGCGCGCGCGCACCTACCGGTTCTGTTGCAGCTGAAACTTACCCCGCGCGCGTTTTATTTTGATTTACTTATCTATCTAGTACTTGCTTGCATCTAAATAAAGGGTTTAAGGAATTCTTGCAGTTGTGGGCATGAGAAATAATCGGAAACTTTTCTAATAGGTAATAAATTGCAATCCGTCGCAAAAATACCTACGTGTTAAGTTATTGTTAAAGATTTTTAATAGTTTACCTACATAAAGATTAAAATATTGGCTTTGCATATTCTTGGGCAAGTGTGTCACAAGAACATGCCTCCAATTTTTCTAACTTTTTTAACTGCATTTGAAATCAAAAAAGCCGATTTAATTCGAAATTCGAACAAAGGGAGAAAACAAAACAGAAAAAAAAGGATGATAAAAAGCGGCGCAGGCGCGTGCCGGGGCGACATGTGCACGCGCCGAGGATCTGCGCTAACGGGCCGTGACGCGCCGCCCGCGCCCCCTCCCCCTCCTCTGACCCTCGCGCGCCCCTCGTCCGCGGCGCATCCACGCGACCTGCGCTCGCCGTTATGACACAGCCTTCTTATACTATAGTAGACATAAGGTAAAGAAGTATTTTACAAAAGAGCTACACGAAAACATATCAAAACAATAGGTACTTAGGTTGTAGACACCGAACCAAATTATTCATATTTTGAATACAAATCCAAAAAATGTGTACCTATTTTATTATGTCCGGAAACCACACGGGCAATGTGGCTTAGCCTGATTGTGCAAAATGTGGTTACAGAATTATCAACAAGTTTTTAGAGTTGTTGGTAATTCTGCAGCTCTGCCTACCCCACTCTGGGAACGAAGGCGTGAGTTTGTGTGTGTGTATGTGTGTATTTTATTATGTTCAATTTAATATTTATTGAAAAACGACATAAATAAATAAATACTCCAATAAATTACGAGTACATTACCTAACCTAAAAATACAAACGGATCCGATAAATCATAATTCTTCACACCCCACTTATAAAACTACGGCGATAGACACGTGTATAACGTGACGTAGTAGGTACGTAAATTGTTGATGAGGTTCACGTAATGACCTAAAAATATAAAGTAGGGTAAGCGTGATAACAGGGTCACGAAAACAATTGTCACCCTTTTACTAATCTACTTAATCAATTTACCTATTAACATAAGGATCAAATAGGCAAGTCTAAGTGACTACTTAACTAATTTGAAAATTGAATAAACTAAGCACTACCTGTTACCCGCGACTCCGTCCGCGTAGAAGTCAAATATCGGTGATCCTTCGAGAACTGACAAATTTTCCGGGATAAAAATTAGCAGGCCTATAAACTAAGAGTATCTATCTCTGTTCCCAATTCCACGTTGAGGCGTCGGACCGTGACGGTGGAACAAACAAACACACTATCACATTTAGGTATAATACAGGGTGAAGCATGAAAGTCGAATACTTCATTTTGTAGCAACATTCGTGCCTCACCCTATATTATACCTACTTAAGGAGTAAGAATAAGGGTACCTACCTAGCTAATAGCAAAAAGTCTAATTGAGCCCTTCTCCAGTTATTTCCTACTTCTCTTTGAATGCGCATATTTAAAATTTACTTTTAATGTCATAATGATAATACTCCAATGTGTAACGTCCTTACTTAAAAAACTTTAAATATTGTTAAAACGCTTGTAAATTTTTCAAGCGTACTATAGGTCCCGTACCTCCCCTATGTATATAAGTTCATACATTCAAATTCTGTCTAAATCCACGTGCGGAAACGTTTTTTTAACAAATACATATTTATTACTTACGTATTAAAGTGAACTGAACTACCTACTTACCCCTTACTCGTATATTTATCGATTTAGCGATCGCTGACATTTTAACTTGAATGCCCGCTTCATTATTCTTTTTTTAGTAATGTATCGAAATATTAATGGCGTGTTAAATAAAATATACTTATCTAAACTCGCCTTAAACATCCTGTAGTACCTTTATGTTTAAGGCCTTGGACTCAAGCGGTTCTCCCAATTCGTTTCGGTGGACTTGGTATTCGATGCTCTTCTAGCGTGGCACTACCGGCTTTCCTGTCCTCCGCCTATGGTTCGTTGCCTCTCGTCAGTATTATCTTAAATCACCCACAGATACTTGATGTTGAGATTGCTAACCTGGTGGAGGCTAGGGATGCTTGGTGTGAGTCGTGTCCGGGAGTGGATATGCCAGTCAAGAGGCATATCCAGAGAGCATGGGATACACCTCGCCTTATATCAATTCATGCATCTCTCATAGAAAATAGTCCGGACGATTTAGATCGCGCCCGTCTCTTCGCTGTCTCAGCAGGTGAGTCAGGTCACTGGATCCACGCTCTTCCTTCTCGCAATATAGGTATAGTCTTGAACCCAAGCAGCTTGCGCATAGCAATAAACTTGCGGCTTGGGGCTAGACTCTGTGAACCTCATACTTGCGCGTGCGGGAAGGAAGTGAGTGAGCTGGGACGACATGGCCTTTCATGCTTCAGAAGTGCCGGCCGTTTGTACCTCTGATCCGTCTGATCTGATCCATCGTTCGCTTGCCACTGCCTCTGTACCAGCTGTCCTAGAACCAGCTAGATTGCATAGAGACGATGGCAAGCGACCAGACGGAGCTACATTGGTGCCGTGGAAACTAGGTAGGGCACTGGTGTGGGACGCGACGTGCGTTGACACATTCGCCCTTTCCCACGTCCAGTCAACCCGTAATCGGGCCGGTGCAGCAGCTGATCAGGCCCAAACACTCAAGCGCCGCAAATATTCGTCATTATTAAATAATTACGAATTTGTGGCGCTTGCAGTGGAAACCATGGGACCTTGGTCAGGTGATATGAAAAGCTTTATTAAGGCCCTGTCCTCTTGGCTCATCTAAGAATCCTCCGGAGATCCTAGAGCTGGTACTTACCTCTCCCAAAGGATTGGGCTAGCTATCCAGAGAGGTAATGCAGCCAGTGTCATGGGGACCATGCCGCGAGCGGACCTGCTAGAGGGGGTGTTCTTTTTATAGTGGTGATTATTGTTTATAACGTATGCGGAATGAAATCTGGACAAAGTTTGAACCTCTGTTTAAAATATTAAATTCCTTAAAAACGTACAAAAGTGAATTGTCTTTTCTTTAAATAATTACGACAAATTTCATGGACGTAGTATTTTTCTAACAATAATTATGGCATATCTCGGCAAAATGCGTGGCGAAACTGTTTGTAATTTCTTCTATACACAACCCCTCTGGTCGGATGCGAAGGTCGTGGAGCATTTTACACAAAAGGTTTAGAGTCAAAGCACAGTTTATAGTATTTTAGCGTCCTACCCACTCAGAAAAACGAATACAAGAAAGCCCGGTTCTGGAAGACTATCCAGTTTAAGCCAGTCTAGTGAAAGGAGTCGCTTAAAGAAAATGACCATGAGCCTACGAAGTTTTCCAAAAAAGTTTTAAATGTTTTACTGTGGCTTGTGATCAGCCCTCGCTGTATGTTTAAGGCAGTTTTTTGAATCTGGGTTAGCCGTTAATGCCGACCGATACATGGAGCGATGCTGGCCAATTGTGCGGGATTTTATAAAATCGGAACATAGAGGAGCTAATTTGGTGTTTTGGCCAGATTTTACTTCCAGTCCCAACTAAAAAAAAAATAAGTAAAATGGACGAGCTAAAAATCCCGTACCCATATTAGCAAATCCACCTACCACCTCAGAACTTCGCCCAATCGAAGATTTTTTTGGCCAAATCTGAAACGGCGAATCTACTCGAATAATTTTCGCCGAATAAATGTACAAAGTTAAATTCGAAAGATTAAATTAGAATTAAATGAAATCCCGACACCTGTGTTTACGTCAGCCATGGACAAAGTTCCACGGAACCGTCGCAAAGCAGCTCGCAAAGGAGTAAATTGTTTTTTGCATTAAACATTGTTAATGATACTATTATTTATTATAAACTTTTTAGCAAAACAGTTTTTTTATTACATTAAATATAGTTTTGAACTTCGTCCAGATTTCATTCCGCATACGTTATCTTTAATATTTGAGTAGCTTAGTTTAATTTTAATTTTAATTTTTAATTGTATTCATGTTGAATTCTGTACTTAGTTGGATGTAAATAAAGTCTTGCTAAATAATAAAACATAATTTGGACTAAGACGCTTATTACACTGCTATTAATAGTAGATTGTTCAACAAGGGACTAAAATAAGCCATAATGACAAGAGATATTTAGCCACGCGAGCGAGCGAGCGAGCGAGAGTGGCTATAGTTCGAGTGTCATTATGGTTGTTTAGTCTCGTGTTAAACACTCTACTTTTCACTTTGAGTGCGAGGAAAAATAACAACGTTCACTGCCGGATTAGCCACGTAGCAAGAGTAGCAAATGCTACGGGCCCCGCGCATTGGTTGGCCCCGCGCATTGGTTGGCCCCGCGCACCCCCGTCTAACCTCTAAAAAAGCGGCCTGTACACGTAGAGTTCGGACCGCGGGAAACGCCACGCGCCATTCCAATCTTCTTGCCGAACCGTACGTGTAAATGAAACTGTAATAGTAAAATTGTAAAAATGTACGGTTCGGAGCGAAGATTGGAATGGCGCGTGGCTTTTCCCGCGGTGCGATCTTTACGTGTAAAGGCGCTATTCTCCTGTTTTGGTACCTACTTACATCAGTATGCGTGAACTCATATCCATCAGGGTTGACGATAAGATGAATAATCCAGTCGATATTCTACAGCAGAATAACCTAAAACAAACCCCCACACAAAATAGGCGCATATCTAAGTCGTTCAGTTGCAGAAAAGAGCCCGCATCAACCTGTAACCTAAAGCGAACCGGGGTCTCTTTATAGAATTTGCTACGCACCCCGTGCTTGCTCAATCCGGCACTGACGACGTTCTTTACAAAACTACAATATTGATTATAAGAAAGTTTCTTACTAATTCGTTCCGCGGTTTTTTCTTTTCTTTTATTACCTATTATTTTGTACAGTGCCGCTTTAAATAAATGCTTGCATATTTAGCCAACAGGTTCAAACTTAAAAACTATTTTAATACTAATTGCACCATGCATAATAAAATGAATTCATCCTTAATATAATTAAATATATTCATATTCGTAATTATTATTCGTGTTTCACGAAATTAAATCGTTTTTTTTAATATGTTTGCACAGATGTCATTTTGAGGTTATTTCCATGACTTAAAAATGGCCCATACACAATCACTGAAAATGACAATAAAGGCAATAATCCTCCATTCACAAACACTGTGACTGGCTGTTTAGGGGTTCCAAAGTCAATTAAAAAAAAAAAACTTTAATCCCTAGAGATTAATAAGAAGCTTTAGTCCCGATGTGCAGAGACTAAAGTAATATTTTAAGAGCATGAGAAGTGAAAACAATATTGAGGCCATCCCTGGGCCTCTATTCTACTGGTTAAAACCTATTGCCTTTGACAGACAATGACAATATTATCGTATTGTTTTTAATTCAAATTACTGTCCGCTCGTTTCATACACAAAAAGATAGAGGCCCTGCTCAATTAGTACACACAAAGATCAGTATTGATCAATACGCCTCATGGCCGAACCCTATATTCAAACCGCGGTCAGATAGGCCTACCTACTTCGGATTAAAATTTGACACATTTTGTATGGGCAAGTGTCAAATTTTAACCCGAAGTAATAATACGGTCATTTGGTTCGAAAAATAGTCGTTACCTGGAATGTTTTCCGGGAGTTTTGAAAATTTGTGATTTTATAGATTTTGATGTGCTCTTTCCGAATTTCGACTTTGCCACCTCGTATTTTTGCCACTCCCGCCGCTATATATATATATATATACCAGATGGCGCCTAAAAGCAATTTTTTGACAATATCTCATTTCCGACTCATTTTACGATAAAAACAGTTATTACAAAATGAAACAAGAGACTATTGCCTACAATTTATGTATTAACTTTTTTTTCATAAAGTCAATATTTTTGGCGTATAAAATATTTCGGTAACTGTACTACTCACCTAATGTCATGTATTATAGCATTATAGAACATTTAATTTCCGTTCATTTGATACCCCACACATGTACAAAGTTCATAGAATAAGAATTATTCGCAATTTTCAAAATACAGCGTCCGCCATTTTGATTACGTCATATTTCCGGATCCAGGTACTTTACAGGTGGGGTCCCGACGGTTTTTAAGGGAAAATAATATGTTTAAGAACATACTAAAATTGTCCATAATGTATACAGACATCCCATTCTGAGAAAAAAATTAATTGAATTTATCTGTCAGCAGTTTGAATATAGGGTTCGGCCGTAAATTGATTTGAAGTTCGTGGCTCGTCCAACTGAGTATATAAAACGGTCCAAATAAAGGTGCCTACCCATGGCTGTGAGCCTAGTGGTGAGTGCTAAAAACGCTTTTAAACAGTAACCGCAGGGACGGATGGTTAGTTGTTTGGTTGTGCGCACGCGCGGCCCTGAAGCACTTCCCCCTGAAACCGTACATGTCCTGTAACAGGACACCGGGAACCAGAGCAGATTAGCCGCCCCGGCGGGCCCGTCGAGATTGCCATTACAAGCTTCAGCGACTACTTAATTACCTTGATAAGTAATTTATTCCGTATATTTTTTTATACTTTGTTTTTTTACTTTTAAATATTGATTTATTTTGGCGGTATCTAAAAAAGAGTTTGCATATATACTAGCCATAAAGGTAGGCATGGGAAAGAAAGGAATAATCCTTACCACGTGTTTGTTTTATTTTCCAGTTCAACGTCTGGATTGCTCGATGTAAATTTTGGAAGAAAAGTACAGATATTTTATAGCCTGGATACTGACATTCGATCAGCCCTCGAGGAAAAAAGATAGTAATTTTATATATATCCCTTACCTACTTATTACATTTTATTGTAATTAAGTACCTTTGCAAGAGGATCACTGTATTCAAAGAAACAAAAAACTCTAAATCGACATAATTAATTACCGTTACCTTTACGAGTATATCTAGATAGTTTCTGAGAATGAATACAAAAAGCCGAATGTTAAACCATTAAAACATTCCTATCCGCTCACTGTTGTCTAGTAAACTATAGATAAGTAGTCGTATGTATGTCACGTTCTTTGTGCGCATCTTGTTCCAACGGTCGGGAATAAATAAGGCTTGGTCAGCTGCTCTTGGTGCCTGTCACTGTCACACCTTACAGGACCCCGCGGTCAGCTATTGAAAGTTGATAAGATTTTCATCGATAAAGTCGATACTTTGTTTAGGATATAAATTTACCTATTAGAGTTAAAAGGTAATGAGAGTTTTTTAATGAAAAAATAAAAGTGCGGATGGGCCACCTGATGGTTAGCGGTCACCGTCCCCTAATTTCAAGGCTGCGGTCACATTAAGTTAACAGTTTGCGGCTTATAGGTACTGTTTACCCTACTATATACTGCACCTACTCGTACACTTTGCCGATAACAAACGGGCAACCTGGATGGGAGAGCAGATATAACCTAAGCCGAAAATTGTTTGCCTAATGTGACCGCAGCCTATAAATAAACGTCAACAATATGCCAGGGGCACGCCAAGTCTCTGCTTAATACTGTGGTAAACGAGTGCTCGAAAGGGGGGTGTGGATGGAAAAGTTGAAAGCAGAAATTTTGACTTCGGAACTTTGTTTGAACTATATAGTTAGGAGATAAACATACTGAAAGTCCCCACCCCTCGGAGGTGAGCCCTAGTTCCGAAGAAACAAAGTTCCGAAGTCAAAATTTCTGCTTTCAACTTTTCCATCCACAATTTTTCATTGCCAGGACTATAAGTATGAAGTGCTCTCAATTAATACCTATGCTTTAATATACAATAGTAGGTAATAGTTAATTGCTATGCTTTACTTCGCCTGGGATATGTGTATTATGCAATAGTACCTACCTAGTAACCGCATCAAATTTTGTTGCGTTAGTTTATATAGGTACAAATCTGTAGAGACCAGTAGATAAGTGCGCCTTCCTGGACGAGTATGAGTTAAAAGCCCGAGCCGTTAGACGAGGGCTTTCTTTATACATACGAGTCCAGGATGGCTCATACTAGTCGAAGCATGTATAATGTATTTCTCAAAAATAAAACATGAAAGAAAACAATAATTCATTAAATAACTTCACCTACAATCAACTAGATAATAGATCAACTAGATTGTAGGTAAAATTAATTTAGTAAATTAATATACTTTTCGTAATTTTACTTACATAACAATAAAAAATACTAAACGCGGAACTTATTTTTATCCCACTTTATTTAACAGCACAGATCCTGGCCACACTGACCTCGTTCGTGATAATTTATTTTTTATCAAAAGGATCGCGTTGTATAATCAAACTGCAAAACTCGGTAGAATGAATCGCTGAATGTTCAGTTATGAATGTAAATCAAATATAAAATATAAATGCCTACGAGTGTTTAAATCATGATTCTTTTTGCAAAATCCTAATGGATTAAAAACTTAGAGTAAAAATAGTGTTTCGGTATTTGTTATTTATTTATAATTTATTATATTTTATATATAAACAAACCTTGGCTCCAACAGTCCTTTACCCTTAGCCATTATAATACGGCCATAAGTACAAACTCAAAAAGTCACAGAAACGAATCTGTAAACCCCGATTCTACGTGGTCTTGTTTGCCCTACCCCTAGAGTGTATATGAAAAGCCGGAGGCAGAGAGGCAGATACAGAGGGCAGCCCCCGCCCGCTGTAAGGAAGCGGAGGCACCGAGTATGTATTCCAAACAAATATTACGATATGTTAGGGTACGTATATAATTCTTCGGTCAAACTTACTTTCGGGATTTTAAACATGCGTTTTTCAAATAGATATTTCAAGCTTCGGTATATCGGGTAACGACATTTTGTACTTTCGGTATTTGATTTTCGATGTTTTAATCGTCGATATTTAAGTGTAGGTATTATGAACTTACGGGATTATAATACGTACCCAGAATGTCGAACGGTCTAGATACAGATGTGTTACACCTACATAAGTTTTTACGTATACTTATATAGTATTGATTCCAAATTCAAAATCATTGGACTTTTTACGACATTTGGCTCAAAGACAAACAGACCAGACAGACAGAAATTGAGACTTTATTTTAAACGTATGTAGCTAAACATGTAGCATAATTCAGGACTCATTTGTTTTTACAACGATTTAACTAATCTGTCTTAACGCCTGTCTCGTAATGGGAGCGGTCACCTTCAATCAATCAGTAGGATTTAAGAGTTTTAAATCAAAGGCCCGCATTCAATTTCACATCTCTTTTTCTGTGATCGCTGTCAACTCTTCTTTACCCACGTATTATATTTTAACATTGAGCGCCTTAAGGAAACAAATCACAGTCAGTTTTACATTATTTCGCTCTAAGCAGATCTAAGCGCGGCCCCGCCCAGCGCTAGAAGCGGCCAATGCGACGCGGTGGGCGGGGCTAATGGAGCGCGCCCTAAATCCTCTAATCTCGACATATGAGATTACAGCACACGGATTTTAGGATTACCCCCTGATTACACGCTGCTATATACATTAAACATCGACGGTACATATATCCGATTTATACAGACATCTATAATGGTATTAGTGTAAAAGGTGCACGAGCAAGCCGCAATTCAGGTAAACTGTAATTTGTAAAGCCTAGAAGAAACTCGGATACGGGATTTTTAATGTCACAGGCATGCAACCGCTTATTTGAGGACATTAATGCATAAAAGCCATTTTTCAGCGCGGCCTCTGACTAAGTGCAACTGATAATTAACTGGTTGAACATCGAACGCTGCGCCAGCGACGCCACCTGTCAAGCGGTTTATCAAATCATTTCTTTAAGCGCAGCTTCCCCGACCTGCTCTTTTTTGTGTTTGGGTTTTGAAAAAAGAACGTCGTAGCGGTGTCGGGTAGGTCGGCGAAGGCTTCGCTCAGTCCGGTGCCGAGCGCCGACCGCACCGCACGCAGCGCCCGCGCGGCCACACGAGCCCGCGCTTACATACACGCAAACTATTTTAAACTGTCTCAAATAAATAAAATGTTTTGTCAGTGCTAAACAGTTTAAATTAAGAACTTTAACGCCAACGAAGTGAGATCAAGCAGTGAGTGCGAAAGGAAATATTCAGATTCCCGCCTTATCGAGGTAAGTCCGCCCGCCCATGCAAGTTGCAATGTGTTTAAAAATTTTAGCGACGCATTCTTTATCAACTGGCTGGATAGGGGCTCACGAAGAAGTGGAGAGGTCTTTGCCCAGCGGGGGATCCTCACATAGACTAGGTAAAGTAAATATAGGTAGGTACTGCTTTTCTGCGCTTGTTAGATATTATCTTATTTGTTTTGATTATTGAATATTAAACAATGGATGCAAGCGGCGCAGGATCGGTCCTCGTGGCAAACTTTGGAAGTCTATGTTCAGCAGTGGTCGTCTTTTGGCTGAAATGATGATTATAATTAATTAATAGTCTTTTAACGGGCGTCAAAACCTGAGTCTATATCTGTTAAACTAAACCCTTGTAATTATGTAATGGGTTCCTTACAAATTGGGATAGGGACATTCACACATAATAATACTTTATAACAAACCTTTTTTAAAATGGCAGCCGGTTGTATTGTCATGTCTTATTTGCGTAAGGCGACTGTGCATAGTGCACATGTGTTTAATGACCAACACATCGATCCGGTGAGGAAATCGATTCAGTTGTGACCTATAGACAGATAATACTGTAGTAAGTCGCGTCTGTATCGCAGTTGAGCTAACGGCTATCGTAGTGAAGAGGTTGCCGTTGATGACATTAACTTGCTATGAAGGCATATCCTGAGAAAGGACCTACCTTTATTTATCCGACATGAATCTAAATTGAAGAAAAGCTTCCACAATTTTTTTTTGGAGAATATCTCACAGCTTTACCTACGTTTTTTTTTATAGCAAACTAGCACACTCTGGCCACCTGGTAGTAAATGGGATTTGTGACCCGTAGACATCTGCATTCTCAAAGCTACAATCTAAAGATTGAAATGGTAAGACCGCAAATGCGTTGCTAACCCCAAGGACTAATTCAGAATGATGGAATAAAAATGGTCTTTATGCTAGTAATTTCCTCGCTTGCCTTATCCCCACACCAGACCGAAACACAACAATGTGAACACTACTGCTTGGCGGTAGTTTAAAGGATAAGATATCTGTTATTTTAATTATTCGATACTAACAATATGGCGAAGATTGCACATTATGCCTATGAAATGATATGATACACACCGGAAAGGTAATTCAAATAGCAACAAATAGGTACCTTACTTACTTACTTACTTACAGTAAGCTACTGTAAGTCTAGGTACCTACTCCTAAATAGAATGCATGACCGAGAGTGACACCAGTACCTAATGACAGTAGTGGATTCAGGATTTTGGTTTGGGGGCTTCAAGGGAGCTTGACCCTGCTGAGGGTAGGTTTAACATTTAAAATTGGAAACTTGCACCCCTAAACGCCCCACCACCCCCCACCCTTGGATCCACGAGAGATCCACTGAGTAATGGACATCTGGTTCATCACCGACTCCAATTTTTTAGCATAATTTGGACCAGATTTAATTGGTGTCAGATACGTGGCTGGGTAATTACTTAGTTACAGATTAATTAAGAGCATAAACAAGTCAGATTAATCGGACGGAAAATTATTTAAAACTCAATTTTTTTAAAGATTTTTGCTTAAAAATTTGAGTTTCAAATAATTTTCCGAGTTTTTAAGAAGTGTTCTTCGGCGGATTGTGAGAAAGTACATAGGTAGATACACGATTATCTCATCATAAAACCTCGTTTGACATCTCACATCTCACATCACAACAAATCGTACCTAAGACCTAAAGTATAAATTCACACTAAAGCATTTTATTTAACAATCCTATATTTTCAAACAAAATGTCATGGGAGAAATTGAGCTCCTGGATTCCGGATCTTACTTCAGCCATTATTTATTCAAAACTACTTGTGAGTAAGTACATTTCATTAGATCAAACTATACACTGCGAATTAGATTGAAGTGGGTAATTCAACCTGCCCTCCTCGTTATGACAGTGGTGTCTGCCGACGGGGTGAGGTAGTCTTTGGAAAATATGAATCGATAACATGACAATATTCATGACGCTCATGGTCGAGTGTATTTTGTAGGTATTTTTATTTGATTTTAATTTTGTGTGAAAATAACTTTTAAAGTAAACCTACTTAAGTAAACTAAATATCACTCAATAAAGATCTCAAATCGATTCGAAAGTTGATATCGAAAATATAAATTATAAATTATATGCCCGAGCATGTAGGCTCGGTTCTGCACTGACATTTTACACTGTAAAACCTTATCGTTTTTTACGTGTATTATCGTTATCGTATTGTCAATACGATAGTATTGTCAACATTTTGATAGCTTTTATTTACTTGACGGTGATGGCGGTCGAAACCCCAGATCGATTAACTGTCATATTAGGTATGTTTTACTCCATTAGACTAATTAATTCATGAAAACCTATTTATCCAAACAGGTAAAGATTCCCAGCAATCTCATTCTGTACAAATCTTCATGAATAGGTTAGCATGTTTTGTGGTTTGTCTAAATAAAAGTGAGGTTAAAAGCGAAGCCAATAATTGGCGCGGATTGATTTTTGTACACTTGCGCTGGTTCCCACTGACAGGCGCGGGAAAATAAGTAGCCATCGGTAATTGCCGCCCGCGACCTAATGAAGACCTGCTTTATTGGAACAAGAAATCGCGATAGACCACCCCCGCATAACTTAACTCGTTAGCCAATTAACTGTAATAGCTCGAATCAATTGCCCCGTTTGTAGCACAAGAAAATGAAATTACACAATTGCTTCATAAATAAGATCGTTATCAGAAGCTATGCCACAAGGCGCCCGTTCGCAGGACCTATTAAGTAACGTATCGCTTACATCTTTATCCACATTATTATAATTAGAAAATACAGCAAATCATTGCTGAAAGTCATTATTTTTGATTTGCTTTGACAGTTTGATGCGAAGGTATGATACAGTTGCCTACTAATTTGTGTGACAAAGCTGTAGTTTCTGCCTTGTAGTTCATCGCGCAAATGGGTGACTAATGTACGTTAGTGTAATGAAGATTGTTTTTACTGAAGTGTGCATTATTAATGCGCGTACGCAGGGGCCCCGCGACGCTCCATTATCCCGATTCTACATTTACTTGATTGAGCTTTTAATGCGATTCGCTGTCAACACGAGCGAATGGATTAATCAGGGCGAGCGGTGTCAACAAATAGACGACGCGACGCGTAATGACGCCGGTCACGTGAAAACTACGCTGATATCGCCACTTTAGACTCCACACTAATGCCTGTGAAATCTTGATAAATGGCCTTTGCTGCTATGCATGTCATGTTGTCAACGAAAAAGGATACTCCGATTACATTCATCAATCCAAGCGTTTACACGATTGGCTTTTGTACATTTGTAATTCAATATTGCCCCGTTCATTCTATTTCTGTTAGGTTTTATGGTTGTTTGACATTACAAAGTAAGTTGAGTTGAGAAAAAATAGCTAATTAGGGTGAATTTCAACAAGCGTCAAATTATCCTAATTTTGGTGTTATTTTTTATTTTCTTAGTAGGGTTTACAATTAAACGTTTAAGTGACGTCATTAGTCATTATAAAAACAGTGTTAAAATGGCCCTTTATTATACCAAGTGTTTTTTAAGATATAACGATTTTACTAATTATGTACCACCAAAATTGTTATTATCCACCAAAATTACTTTTCTTAGCAAAACTCACGATCAATAATAACATATCGGGCTAATTAAAATATAATCGTTAGGGAATCTTCCTTGTTATTTTTGAAAATCCAAAACGTAAGTTTCTAATATAATAAATAATGATTATTTGTTGTTTAAATAATTTTGGTGGAGACCAGAAATTTTGATAATTTTGGTGTTTCGCAAAAGCCACCAAAATTGTACCACCAAAATTATAAAATTTAAAAAAAATTTAATATTAAAAACGAATGTTTTAGTTTAACAAAAACTTAACTCGTTACAGTTAAAAAGACACCATAAACATACTTGAAAAAACTATCACACAACAAAACTTTTTGCGAAATAATGACTTATCTAAGTTATCACGATTAATAAAGTGTATTTCATACCACCAAAATTAGATACTTATGTGCTTAGCGGGAAGACGCAGAAAGATGGTACAAATCTTTCACCGTCTATTGCTGGAGTGAAACTGAACGAACATCTGACGCTATATTTGTTTGTTTAATCACGTTTCGTTCGATCATAAAATCAATTTCAATATTCACCACCAAAATTAACTATTTCGCTTGGACAGTTTTATTTACACTGCTCCCAGTTTCCTTTTACTTGCAAATGCAATAATTGATACATTTTAAAATACCTCAACTAATAAGGAATACAGATAACTAAAATATAAGTCCAGTTGAGGCTTAATAAGTTTGTACCACGACATATCAGTATATGCGGGAAGTACAGGACACGACACCAAAATTGATTTTGGATTGAAAATATTTTTTTACGATAAATATAATAAGTTAATAATAATTTTAACTTTGGCTCAATATGGTACTTTGAGTAAGATTATTTATAAAATAAATAGTTTTCCAATACATGTACTTTACACCCCAATTATCACGTCCGCCGCTCAAAAAATGTGGTTGAGATAATTACCCATTAATTAATTCGATTAAAAAATTTGCAAACCATTTGGTGAAACGGCACCTATAGCCAAATAATTGTCTAAGTTTATTAAATAGACGTTACCCAATATTTATCAGTGTTTTCTTTTGTGTTCAGGATGTCACGCCACGTGCTGCTCTCGCGGCTGGCGGAGCAGTTCCAGCTGTCGTCCCCGCCGCCTGCGCACCGCTACCCCTCCCCCGAACGCAGCATCTCTCCGCAGACCCCTCCCTCCCCACGCTCGCCCCCGCACTCCCCGCTGCCGCACCAGCTCCTGCAGCTGGGAGACATAGAGATAGCGGGACGAGCTTTGAAGCAGTATGCCAGAGCTACAGGTAAGCCAAGAATTGCTTTAGAGTACCAGGCCAAGATTCTCGCGCCAGTCAAGATAACTCAAAAATATGGGTGTATTCTTGTTGTTGATATTTTATTACTAATGAAGCTTCAACTAGAGTGGCACAAGAATTGGACTCGGGATAAGGCGTATCATCATTATAGGTGTAGTTGCATAAGTAGATGCTTTGTCCATTTAATCTGCTTCACTAATCTGTCAAGGGCGTTAAAGCGGCAAGGTACAAAAAATGTGCAACTGCTTCTTAGGCCGGCCGTGCCTACCTCCCGTTCTCAGGATTGGGACATCGCCTTTAGACCTGGCTATCCCTAAATAAAGGAAACCAGACCTGAAGAGGGCTGGGTTTGGTTTGGGCGTATTAAACTGACCTAGATATAATGGATCCACTGCCTCGACCGTAGTGTGGTAGTCTGGTAAGGTTGGCAGTATTGTTGAGACGGCGCTTGTCCGCAGAGCTGGGGGCGCTGATGTACTGCAGCGGGCTAGGTGCGCTGTACGGCGGCGGCGCCGTGTGGCCGCTGCTGCTGCCGCGCCAGCCGCTCCGCGCGCCCGACCACGCGCGCCACACGCCGCCCAGAGAAGGTAAGCTACATCAACATATCTAAAATACAAGACTTGATTCGAGAGTTTCGAGACTTTATAGCGTAGAGTTTAATTCGTTTAGTTTTGTTTTGATTTGTGGATTGACCGTCTAAAAATCCGCCTAAAAGTCATATCAATGTCAATTATGTCAAACCAACATCTACGAAGGGCATCTTTAACATAACCGTGACTAAACTTACAAGATTCGTCTTTCACGCTTCACACCGCACATAAAGTTAATCTTAAATTATCATAATGATGCTGTTATTTGCTCAAGAAACACGCTCCGTGTCGTATTCACAATTCCAGTTTATTTTTAACACGAATCAATTTACCTTATCTAACCCAAATCCCTTAAACAGTCGAAAACCTGTAGCGACATACGTTCGCCTCGGCCTCCTTACAAGGCTTCCTCTTTCTGCGCCTCATTAGAATAGCTATCGGTGTAAGTGCTGTGCTGATTAATAACTCGTGTCGATATGTCGTCGTTTACGTGTCGTTTACCTCCAGGAGCCCGAGCCTCCGCGGAGGAGGTACCTGCAAGCGCGACGCGATTACATATTCAAATTGTTGCATATCAGCACTTGCGCCGGTGAAACCGAGCGTTGATGATAAAGAATAAAGAAAACTCAAAGAAAAAAAAAAATCTACTAAACTTCTGCGGGGATAACCTTTGTTACAAATAAATAAATATTTTTAATTTTTAAAAGTAATACTTAGTAATACTTAGTATAAATAGTAGTAAAAAAATGCAAACTACTTTGGGCTCCGTTGCATTTCTCGAGCTAAAAACGTGAAATCAGATGCAACCTTTAGGTTGTCTGATTACTCAGGTGGTTCTTTATAACAAACACAACTTTAATTTCACCTTTGGAAACATTGTTTAAAATATAATGTCATGAAAATTATTGCATGGTTGCAGTCTGTATAATTAAGTACTTATCGTACGTCACGTTCATGACTATTCTTATTAAATAGATTACTTGGTCGGTCGTATAAAAGTGTGGTTAATAGTAGGAAAATTCATGTCAATTAAGGTTGCATTCGACCAAACTGGAATAAGGTCTTATACCTAGATTAAAGGCCCAATTTGTATAGACTAATCTCGGAGTCCTATTCCAAGTTGGTGACATGGGGCCTTAATAATTTTCAAGTTTTGTCATAGACGGTTTTACTGATTGCTCTTATTAGGTAACAAAGGACAAATATTTACGAGTATAACAGTAGTGCATACCAACTAAAATAAAAGAGGATGCTATTAAAAATGCCAAATATAAATGTAACGTACTCGTATCTTGTTGCTCAGCTAGGATACCTACTACAAAGTACTAAAAATATAATAATCTTAACGACACGGGAAACAAAATTTTATGTTCCACGGCAATTTACTAAGATTAGACCTACCATTGACCCAACGAATCGACAAAAAATATGTATGTATGTATGTATGTATGTAAACACTTTATTGTACAAAAGAAAAACCAGAATAATACAATTAATATAAAAATATGTACAAAGGCGAACTTATCCCTTTAAGGGATCTCTTCCAGCTAACCCTTATACACACCTGTAGAGATTTCGTGAGTCTTACAGACGACCCCTGTGACTCGGCTGACTTTACCTAAAATGGCGTGAAGAGCGGTCGCGTGACGGCACATTTGCTTGCAGAGGACGAGGAGGAGCTTCCACTGAATCTGTCGACAAAGAACAGGCAGATTTGGTCTCCGGGGAGCGCCTGCGAGCGCGAGCGGGGCCCGGGCGCGGAGTCCCCCTGGGCCCTGCGCGACGAGGCGCCGCTGGAGCTGGTGACGCGACGCAGTGCCGAGCCCGAGCGCGCGCCCAGCCCCGACCCCTGCCGCTGCCCCTCCGAACCCCCGCATCTCGGGTACCCCGTACTCCAACCCCCTACAGATCACAACTTCTCACTCATTACCAAAAGCGAAAACAGAAGCGAAAAAACTTTTCAGGTAAGATCCATATTTGGTGAGAATAAAAGCTGTTGTCTTGGTCGTTTTACATTAATTGGCTGAGTGAGCTTCTACAGAGTATTTTCATTTAAGCGATAAATGCCAGCATACAAATTAAAGTAATAAGCTTCAGAAGGCGAATAGGAGCAGCTCTGAAATCAGCGAAGGGACATCCTGTGGGTCCAGAATAACCAGTAGAATAACTGTTCAGTTTCCGTTCGATAAGGTTTTTAAATAGCAAACCAGTAGCCGCCCGTTTTAACCTCTTTAACAAATCAAATAGCAAAAACTGCCCTTGTCTTAATAAGTAGTCGCGCGACGGAACGAGTCGTCGCTGCGCGGGCGCAGGCTCTGGCTCGTCTTCTCGCCATTTTTGTACCTTTCGTTTTTTCTACGGAGCCATTATAAAAATCCGCATCGGTTTTAATCAAAATTCCAACTTTTAATATCACAGCGCGTCAGTTTATAATTGGAGGAATAATTACCTTGTGTCATACGGCGATAAAAATGTTGCAGCGCCACTCAGTGCTCTTCTCCCTTTATCATTAAATTAAGTGGCGCATTCATTCGGCAGCGGGCATCTAAGCGATGTCGAGTCAAGGCGGCGATGGAACGCGCAATCAAATGCTTAAGAATTTTTTACTCACTTTGTTGCATTGCGTAATAATTAAAGTCACCGATACGTCAATTATTTATAAATGCTAAGCCAGAGATAAAATATCGAGCTCGGATTTAATGGTCCGCAAAAAATGTAGATAACTCTACATTTTATTTAGTCCTAGTTCTAGTACATAAAATCCTTAGCAGACGTAGCTAAACAATTTATTGCCAGGCTTGCAAAAAAGGGGCTAGTACAAACGTAGTTGTTGGTACCGAACATGAGAAGGCGCGAGCCTGCCTGACGGGCCGCACGCGGGGGCGCGTGGCGCTCGCGTGGCGCTCGTTACCACGCACTAACCGCTTCATCAAATATGAAGCCTGATACAAGTGATAACGATTACTTTATTGCTTCATTGAGGTTGCTCAATTTACGTCAAGGAAAATATTTGTCAAATTTACATGAAGGGAACGTGAGTTAGATCTTAGGTTAGCCGAAATATTTCGTTTACATAATAATATATGGAATGAACATGAACTTATTCCCTAAAAATTATTACCGAATCCGCTATAATGGGAACGGGAACAAGTAAACCAGTATTTTTTTCCAAAGCAATTTAGCGTTTATAAAACTATAACCATATGTGGACAGTCATCCCCTAGCACCTGTGTTGTTTATAAGAGAGAGCATCGACTGCATAAAAAGGCGAACAAAAAAGTAACAGTTTTTGTGAAGCGCGAGTGCAAGCAGCTGCCCGGCCAACTGTCACCGGGTCGTGCGCCCGCGCCGCATACTTAACGGCTAACCGCTCGATTAAAGGCCGCAACTCGCTCATTACACCTTTAATCAACGCTGGGTTAAAACAATAACGTTATGCGGCTTCCTCACTTCCATAAAACAGTTTAAGTCATACGCTGTTGATGCGGAAGCACGGACGATCATAGATCACGACTAGATGTAGCGTAAACCCACTGGTTCGAATAGATATATGATAGGTATAGATTTATTTATTAAGTTGGAAAATAAAGCACCAACTTTTGCCCGTAACTCCGTCCACACACAAGTCGTTTATCGCGGGTAAAGAAACCATATGTCCATCCTCGGGGTTTAAGCTATAATGTCCATATGTCCATAGGTCCATTCCAAATTTCATCTTAATCGTGAAAGAGTAGCAGACACACAAACAGACAGACCGACAGAGTTACTTTCGCATTTAAAATATTAGTAAGTATGCTACTTAGCAAAAGTTTTTATGATCTAAATGAATATTTGATTTTATTTCATTGATTTGATTTGATTTCTCTTTAACTTTGTAAAATTATTTAAAATGATTATATTGGTACGTCCGAAATGGATAAACTGTTGTAGGTAACTATTGTTATGTAAGTATGACATATTATTATAATATAATGTACACAGTTTTGACAATAAATTAGTATCTTATCTTATCTTGTCTTATGTTATGGATTAATTTACATCTTAAAATGTGTAATTCATATTTAACTTAATTTGAAACAAAACTACAGCGAGACCCGGATTTATCTACGAAAATGAAGTCTGAGCAAACAACAAGTAAAATGACGAAATTATTCCACGGCATACCAGATACATCTGTGTCAATAAATCTAAAGAAAACCTATTGTCCATTAGAGAATACACAACCTAACAGCAACACGGGCAAGAATTTGTTTGCTAAGAATTAATATTCATTTGGGTACAGTGTAGGTTGCTAGACGCGTGACGCAACCGGGCTCGATATGTTCAAAACAGGCACGCTACTCTTCTGAACCAGAGTCCGTGAAAGCATGTGAACATCTCTACGTAATAAAAACCTTGTTAAAAATATAACCTTTGATTATTAAAGTATATTCTACGTAAGTAGGTACATTGCAAGCGATCATAATCTTTTAGTGCCAGTGAAAAGCCCGAGGTATGAATGAATAGTTGGTATTAAAATACTGACGAAGCAAGTGAATTAATAATCGTCGACGAACCTTGGTAAAAACCGTCGGCTATCCTGCATTTTTAATTCAGCGCCGGCGAGGCATCGGGCTCTTTGCTTGTAAAATACAAGTATTAACCCGTTGATAGAAACTAATTACTGGGCAGAAAAAAGTTTCGAAGCTATCGGGATTGTAAAAGGAAATCAAAGAATATAGGTACGAAGGGGTGCGGCCTGTAATTAGTGTACACGGCTGTCACCGCTGAAGGTGATGGACGCCGACTGTACCTGTACCTGCTGTCTAATTAATTATTTACTTATTCGTGCTGAGTATCACATGCGGATTCTTTAATGTGATAATTAAGATAATTACTCGGTTATTTCTTAACATAATTCTAAAGTCAATCCATAAGGTCAATATGTAATTGAAACAACTGACTGGTTAGCTTGACGTTCTTTTTAAGTCGTATTACGGGGTTCCGCGCAAAGAACGCGGATTTTTGCTGAAGTTTAATTTCGATTAATATGAAAAATATTTTGTTTTTAATTTTATTTACGCAAATTTCATTTATTGAGTCCTACGTCTTTGCCAGGTTTTAATATTCCTAGTGATTAACATTCCTTCTATAGGGGAGGGTTGCGATCATTGGACCACTTAACTATAGGACCTTATATATCTTTAAGTTTCTGTAATAGAATGAAACAAGTTTATTATTATTAACTCATATGAACCTAATTATTCACAACCTAACACACAAGTCAATCAAACTAACGGTCTTCGAAATAAATCGCTAAAATAATTTCTTCAGCAGTTTCCTTCTTTGGACCACGGTCACCTTGATTGAACCACTGAGTTGCCATCAGTGGACTTTGAAAATGTATACCACTGGTCCAATCAAGGTGACCTATCGCATTCAATATTAATACAATATTTTGGGAATTGATTTTATTTATGATTGATTAGATATGTGACAATTTAACAATTTAAGGTTTTACCCCGAAAACATTGACAGTTAGATAGATATCTTTCCTTATTTGACTAACGGAACACTTCAAAAGAATTTATTTATTGTACGTTAAAACGTACACAATACAAACGTATACAATTCATATATATATATAAGTATCTGTCACTATTTATGCTCTTTAAATCGTAAAACATAAGTTCACCTTTGTACAGTAGGAACATTACTACTAGTATTTCTGTTTGTCATTTGTTTTTATTTTTGTGTTGTATGCACAATACAAAATTTACATACATAAGGTCTGTTCATCCTCACTTGTCTTATATAGTAAACAACTTTCCTACCTCAAAATGAACCTTTTTTGGCTAAAACAGCTGTTTTAAACAAAATAAAGCAATCACAGACAGTACATTGGCCAAGTGATGTCCAAAATGTTAACTCAGTTTACTTTATTTACGATAAACGAGCTGTTTTAGCCAAAATAGGTTCATTTTGAGGTTAGAAAGTTGTTTACTATATAAGACAAGTAAGGATGAACAGACATTATGTATGTAAATTTTGTATTGTGCATTGTAAGGACGAACAGACCTTAAGTAACATATTATATACCTACCTACGTTAATACCCATTTCCTGGAGTACCTACTTGTCAAATTAAAGCCTTTAAAAAAGTTTCCATGATTGGACCGGTCCGATGATAGCACATCCATGTGCACCAATAATGGCAACCAGGTATTAAGTCACTAAAATAATAATAATGAAAAAACCAAACCAGATAGCCACAACCTATTACCTATTATAAATTTGATCACAAATAAACTGTTTACTATTATATATTAGTACATTATAACAAATGGTTGTATAATAAAATTTATATGAGTTTTTCCGTTGCGTGATTTTTATATCGCCGCCGCCAAAAACAGACTTGCGCAAGTCACTCGTTCCCGAAAAGCGCGGCACGACTGACGACTGAGGATGCGGAGAGGCGTTTGGGTTGCCCAGGGTCACTTTGTGTGCTATTCGGAGTCTGACTAGCGTGCTTATTTTTTGAAATAATTAGGTGGTCCAATCAAAGCGCTGGTCCAATGATCGCAACCTTCCCCTACGTACTTTAATGTCCATTTCCCATCCAGTTGGATAGAGTATGGTGCCATCTGAAATGTGCTGTTTCCTATAATCATCCACAATCACCCACAATCCTCCCAGAAATAAAGCACTTGTAGTGAATGCAGTGGTTTGTTGCAGTGCAAGCAGTGCGGCAAGTGCTTCAAGCGGTCGAGCACGCTGTCCACGCACCTCCTTATCCACTCGGACACACGGCCGTACCCCTGCCAGTACTGTGGCAAGCGGTTCCATCAGAAGTCCGACATGAAGAAACACACCTACATACACACAGGTCAGTCCCATGGTGAAACAATGAACTTAAGTGAAGGGATTAGGGTCTTCGCGGATCGCTGAATAATTACCATCGAAGCGTCCATATCAAGGGCCGATATTCTAGGCGCAAAAACCATATCGTCTTTGATGTTATCCTATAGTCAACGTTTTGATAGCTCTTATTTACTTGACAGTACCTAAAGGCGGCCGGTTAACAACAATACCATAAAAGGTCAAATACGATTTGGATTGTACCACCTAGAATAGAGGCGCAGTCAGACACCACAACAATACCATAGCAATAAGTAAACGAGAAGTTTGAAGCAAATACGTATATAAATTACAAATTTCGTACATTTCCACGTATGACAGCCACCGTAATTAGCCCCTCATTTAACGCGCGTGCCACAACAACTTCACCGCGCCCTATCATTTCCGATTCAAACTTTTCTTCGTGGGGAGCACTTATGAAATGATACACTTGCATATTAGTTGAGTGACAGGAATAGTATTTGATTGAAAGTTTATAAACCATGTTTATGTGGGGTGTGTTGGCATGCTTTAAATATAAAATTGTAATTATATCAATAACCAAGCAAAATTGAGGCATCAAGTAACGAGCAAGTCGTTAAGTAACGAGTCGAGTTGCGGTGGCGGAAAATCAGCTCGCTTAAACTCATAACTCATAAGTAACTTCATGACACATTGAAAAAAAATGATGCAGTTTATGAGTTTTTCAGTTTAGTAACAGACTGGCAAGTGACAAATAAGTACATTACCAAGAATTCGATTGGGTATTTTTATATGGAATTCAGGATAGCCGGGCACTGAATTGATTAAAGGCGCCGTCAAGTCGTTACGGCATGTAGCAGTAGATCGGTGCGTTCTGTTTAATTTATGCATGTCGGATAGCAAGCGACAATCGCGAGATTATCATTATTCATCGTTCCGTCGCTTTCAACGAGCCGAGCGGAGCACGACAAGCGGAGTGCCGCTTCCGAGACAAGTTCATTAAATCGAAGGTGCATGCCTGTAATGAAACCATTCACACTGACTAGACTAGATGCAGACAGCCGCCCCTTTACAGCTCCAATATACCTAAGTAGTTCTTGTTACAGAAATTGTATTTATTTTATTTGGAGCCTTAAACAGCGGCTAGATACAATGTTACTTGGAAACGATTTATGTATTGTAATATTGGTATCTCGTCTAATCGAAGTTAAAAGTAGGATATAAATCGAAAACACAATTCAAACAAGGCTACATGGTTTTCGTGAAAATTAGAGAAATTTGGGCACTTAAAGTGTCCGCCTCACTTGCACGAAGGAAAATTACGTAGATACCTACGTAAGAGTACTTTGTAAAACAAATCACATGCGCTGTGTAATAATTGTTTTGATATCTCCAGCTGTGCAAATACAGTGCTAAGTGTAGCTGCACTACTTTTGCTTTGAATACAATGACAGTGATAAAGTACTCAATACATGGACTATTTGGATTCATCACATCCAACTTTGTTCACCGTTCTTTAAAATCAAAATGGAGCGGGTTGTTGTTATTTTTTGCATCGAGATTGTCGGAAAGTGATATAGGCTGCTTTGTGTTCCGGATTATTATCAATTTATCATTGACACTTTAATAATTATCCCGATAGTGCGGCGAATTCTACCCAATCAGTAACGGTTAAAAGTTCATGATAAATTTAGTTTAATTGATTGGCCGGAAATTACAATAAAACTAAATAAATCTATATAAATGCACATGGTTTCCAAGGATTATTTATAGCTGGCACTTAGTGCATCTACGTGCGCAACTGCTCTCGAAGTTGCAGCGGTCGGAGAAACGTTTTTTATAACGGGCTGACTACTTCCAGTAAGTCCGACGAGACGAATTACCTAAAAAATGTGACGGACATATTTGTCTTGACCGGAGACGTCTCGTCACGTCGCCGCTCGGAGCAGTCCCAATGATTTACAGCGGCCCTACATGGCGCTGGTCCCCCGATAAATGCCTCATCATCAATATTCCAAAATGCGGCTCGGCCTGCAATTAGCCGCGCAGCCTTCACAGGCCTTCACGTGCGCGCTCCCAACTGGGCAGCTACCGACAAAAACCAATCTTAAAATCCTGTTCTATCTTGATAATACATTTTATTCATTTTGTTAACATGTTCTGAGTTATAGCACATATTCAGCTCCCTTTGAGGGCTCTCGCATTTAAACTTGCCAATCGGTTTTAACAAGTTGGTCCTATAAAACCTATAAATAAGTAAATTGTGTTTTTTTGAATATTTGGAAAACTGCTTCGGCTTTTACAAATATTCCAAGTTTTAGGGATCAACATGTTAGCTATAGTAACAATAGCCAGCAACGCCAAAATCCATCTAAGTAGGTACTCAATTGGTTCGGTATCGACTGAATAACCTTGCGCTCCATCAAAATGAAAGCTAATAAATGCCAGTGTGCTTTAACGATTCTGCATATTAAATCAGTTCGAGAACTTTGCGATAAATAATAAAGCAGGCTATGATTATGACAAGTAGTGGTTTGCTTATAGAAGCCTAATTACGTGGCGATGCGACTCTGCGACGCTCGCGCTGTCGCGGCGGGCTGCGCACGTACTAATTAAATACGGAATCGAAATTATTCCAATAACAACGTGTAACACGCACCTGCTTCTGATTTACTATCTCGAATAGTACTTACAATCGGGCTCCTTATTCAACTTTAACGAATCGTTTAATAGGCCGGCAATTTAAATAAAAATGCTGTCGTTCCTGATTTAAATAATAAACAAGACAGCGATAGGTTATGAGTTATGAATGAATAAAACTATTATATTTTTTAAGTGCGTGCCACAGGTGCACGCTTTATAAATGCAAAACTCTAACTAAATATATAGACCATGAGTTTCGGCCCAAGGAAATATTTTTTTCTAAATGGCCATATTTATTGCTGTTAAAGATCGTCGCCATATAGGTATAACGCTAAAAAGTCGCATATAAAGATAAAGAAATTTCCGAATACAAGATATGCACATAAAAACCATAGCTCTCATACCATTTCTTTAATTAGTTAGGTTACCTACTAAATATTCGAGTACGGCTTCGCCCGCGGGGGAATTTCTTCTTTCACACAAACCTTGTCCTGACAATTACAAACATAACCAAAAAAATTGCCAAATCGGTTCAGCCGTTCTCAAGTGATGATGTAGGTAACTAACATACATGCGGCAATGGAGTTTTATATTTGGAGAAGATTCCATAGCTTAGCTTTAGCATTAGCATAGATAGCTTTTTACTTAATTAGCTTTGGATATATCAATAAGAAAACAAAGAAAAATAATAACGTAGCAAAGCATCCTTCTAATATTTCCCAGTTAATGATTTGCATAGCAAGACCACGTGTTTATATCGAGCATTTGTTGCAGGGGAGAAGCCGCACAAGTGCGTGGTTTGCTCGAAGGCGTTCAGCCAGAGCTCGAACCTGATCACGCACATGCGCAAGCACACCGGGTACAAGCCCTTCTCGTGCGGGCTGTGCGAGAAGGCCTTCCAGCGCAAGGTGGACCTGCGCCGTCACCGCGACTCGCAGCACGCCGACGCCGATGCGCCGCACGCGCCGCCGCGCGCGCCGCGCTACTACTACGACGACGCGCACGCGCCGCTCGCGCCCATACTTACCAACTGATCCAGAACACAGCGACGATCTTCTATGATTTCTAAGTCAGTATGCCCGAGACCGTCACGGCACGTTTCGACATACAGGGTGGTACTCGATAAACTGTACATATGGAAAGGGATGAAATTTTAGATTAATTTATCGGTAAAACATTTTTTTTTTTAATTTAGCCACATATTTTTTTACAGATTTTAAATTTTAAATTACAGCAAAAATATCATTTTGTTTTCATAAAAACACGATTTTCTCAAAATTTTGTAGATATTTCACTATTTTTTTTTTCTTATTATTTATTCTTCGTTTAATTTTAGATCTAAAAACTTGAAAAAAAAAATGCAAAATTTTGAGAAAATCGTGTTTTTATGAAAACAAAATGATATTTTTGCAGTAATTTTCCACAAAAAAAGCAGTTACTCAGTTTTTTTTTTAATTGGTCTAATATTGTTATCAATTATTATAAACCTAACTAATTTCAATCTATGCATTTTATTTTATCTTTTTTGGGCTATTAGATCAAAAGTTACACCGTCACAAGTAAGTGTACTACCCAAACTTTATTAAAAAGTTTGACAACCACCCTTACCACCCTGTATGTGACGTTATCTATGAACACCTTCTTCTCGATGGCGCTTCCGCCATTATTAAAGATGCTTCGATATAACGTCGCGTGACGCAGTGCGGCGTAAGCGCCATCGACAATAAGGTCCGTTTACATAGATAATGCCATACCTATTTAATCTATCTCTTGTTTAGATCGGGGTAAACGGTCCTATGTTGGCACCCTACTGATTAATAAATAACAAGATTAATTAATGGCCCCATGAACTTTATTTCGAGTAGAAAGAGTTTTAATACCAAAAACACTAAGTGGCTATAACTGGTAGTTTGGATGCCAGTAACTGGGTGTTTTACCCTACCCTACTTAACAAATCTTGCTTGAATTTTTCGTCTCAAGGACATACATAATATACCTACTGTAGAAAAGAGATAGATCGAATATGGGACACGGCCGCAGTGTTTGTCGTTTGAATGTTAGTATATAATATATTTGCGTTATCCTCTTTTTTTAGGGATATAGTGAAAAACAGTGCCTGATCATATCCGTCCACGTTGTAAAAAAATGGAAACTATGGTTTTATGTTTAGTAAAATAACTACCGGAAAATAAGGAATACCATTATTTTTAATTTTTTGCAATGAGTTTAAAAAGATTAAAAATTAAAATTATTATTAGATAAATATTGCTGGTTTTGTCTAAGTAACCAAAGATTAAAAACGTATTATTACCGTCCATTTTTTGACTTGAGGTGATAAATTGTCTTACCCGTTTAGGTTCAAAAGCGAACAGAAATTAGGTGGCATTAAAATAATGAAGAAAGATGAAAAGCTAAGTAAATATAGCACGCACCGACACAGTACAAATTTGTACCTAGTCGATTTGTAAAATTACACTACTCGTTAGAAAGTGATTCTGTGAATCCGAGGCTTAGTGTAATTCGATGACAATGACTGTTACCTTAGGGATCGCGATGATCGTGCTCCCTTAGTCTAGAATAGAAACGTCCTACAAGCTAATTGGTTAACCAGTATAATACCGTACATGAACCGGGCCCATATCGCTAACGTTAAAAGCTATATATTGACTTGACAGTACCTACTGGCAGCTGGGTTAAAAACAATACGATAACATGCAGAAGCAATCAGGCTTAGCCCGAGCAGAATAGGGCCCCGGTGTGTCGGGTCAAATTGGTCAAATCAGGATGTACCTTGATAAAGCACCTGAATTAATTATTCCGTCCCTTGCCAACGTGATAGAATCGATTTGTACTGGCATATACCTACTACGTCGTTATTTTAAGAGTTTCGTACCAGAAGCATGTCAGCGAGCCTATGGGTAGAACGTTAATTTTAAGAATAGTCTATTAAAAACCAAAGTTAAGTGTCTTAGTTTTAAGTCGAGTGTGAAACGCTTTATTTATTTCGATTACAGTCGTGTAACTTAGCAATTAAGTAATTATGCCTTGAAATTTTACCCTTAGATACATTTGTATATTGATGAAATGTCAATATGTGGCAATCGATTCATACCATTTTGTTTTGTTTTTAAAGCATATTGTTTTTTACGATATTTCGGAGCGGTTTTGTGGAATTACCAGTTAATATCCGAGTTCAGATTAAAAAATAAGTTTTATTGTGTGCAATGTGAAGTCTGGCTTTCTCTTCGTGGAGTTGGATGGGAACATCAAAAACTTGATTAATTGTTACCATTTAATTATTTTGGTTACCATTTTCATGAAAGTGCTCCTTACCACTGGCTGTAACTTTTTACATTATCCAGCCCTTTGCGGGGAACGCTTAAGAAAACCGAAAACGTGAATTGCTTAAAAATAAATAAGTGCCTACTACACTGGCCCGCAAAACTAAGGGCCGGTTTTATAAAGGCCCGTAAGTAAAAATGTCAGGTCAAATTTTAGTAACTTCATACAAGTTTTGACAATCCTGACCGATATTTGATCTAACGGATCTTTATAAAACCCAGCCTAAGCTTCACACTTTTATTACTAGTTAGTATTAAAAGTGTGTTACTTAGTTTTGCTGGCCAGTGTATTTTGAACAGGTAAAAGAACTGTCAGATTCAATAATAGCAAAACTTGCATTTACCAACTTAGATTATTTATGATTAAATGTAGAATAATATAACACTAATCATGTTAAAAATGTTGTTAGTAAAAAACGCTTGTTTCATATAGCCAGCAATAATCCAATCCAGGTATCATTCATCGCACACATCTATAATTCTGTGCACATTTATTGTTAATTGGAATAAGGATTTGTGGTAACAACCATGAGTGCATCTTGCGATATATGGCCCTACTTTAGGACCTTGAATGATTTTAGTTTTAGGTAACTTAAACCAGTGAAAATAATTACCTAACATTAGCAATAAGCAGCACCTGATGCATTTTATATATACGCTTCTTTGTTGTAGTTCACTAAATGTTTTAAGTTAATTGAAATAAGTACCTATAATTTTACGATAAATAAGTGTTCTCATTGCAAATGTGACGTCATGTTGAGATCTGAAGGCGTAAGACAACGGCTAGAACACCAAAGAGACCCCGCGGCGCAGCTCGCTGCACACGGCTCGAGTGATTATGATTATACATTGTAAACTAGATTTGTATTTCGTGTAAAAGTTTACCTTAAAAGTAACTGAACTACAGACAAAGACTTGCAGAGCGAGCCGATTCATATTGTGTAGTGGACAAGCCGATCATTGTCAGATTCGTTAAGTACGGTCACACATATATTTCTGTTGTAAAAATAACGAAATTCAGGTACCTACCTATGTGTTTTGAGATAATACGTACGTTCACTCAAACGGTAAAGCCGCCAACGATACTAATTTAGCCAACATTGCACTCAAAATTATTTGCCACGCGGTAAGCCTCTAAGAATCTTCATAATTGTATTTTTGAGTCTAATGTTCGCTACTTAAGATTTTGACATTGAGTCGGAAAAAAATAGAACAAAAATGATAAATGTGTATGACCAGTATGTAATAATAATAAGACTATTAAGTTTGAAACAATCAACTAATTTGTCACTTTGTCCTTTAACTGATGTTTTAAACATACGTATTTAGGTTATATAAAATGTCTGATATGATCCAGAGTTTGTGTTGTTAATAACCTTGTAATTTATTTAGGCCAGTCTAATAAATGAATATTTATCAAATAAACTATTTAATTTCAAAGCCTTTAGTTAAGTATATTTACCACAATTCAATGAAGACTAGATTACTTATACCGGGATGATCATGAAAACACGATAAACCGCCACGTTCAATCCACAAGTCGACTCGCTCGCGCCCCATCAATTAATGTCCCAATTTATTTATTTATTTTACAACTACTTACTTGATTGCATCAATGCAATACGTAAAAGTTATCGCGGAGACGCGAGTGAGATTAAACTAGCTTATTTTTCCAGAGTAATTAAAAAACAGGCGCAGACCCCAGTTAATAAATCCTATTTTGGGTCTAAGGACCATCAAAGATTATGTTATAATGAGAACCTCCTTCTTTTTTTGAAGTCGGTTAAAAAAACCAAAACTTAGGTAACCTTGGGCCAGAAACTACCTACCTGAGCAATAATTTATCCTAATGAATGAATGAATGAATGAATGAATGAATGATATTTATTTTCCAAAGCAAGTCACATACATTGTATGTTATGTCAAAAGTACAAGAAATTACATTGGAATCGTCAAAAATATACACAAATTTATAATCAAAAATAGAAATGAAGTCAGGATAACAATAAAAATACAAAACTAGGGAGTTATCACTTATCACCGTTAAGGATCGTCTTAAAAAATAGCATGTAACCAAATTAGCATTTTTTTTTTTTATATTTACCATAATAAGTCAAAACATCAGAAATAATAAAAACAATAAACAGATTAAATCAAAACATTTTAAATAATTTATGTACCTAATTATAAATTAAGGTCCATAAACTCTTTAACTGAGTATAATGGATTTTCCAATAAAAGGTTTTTCAGCCGGCGTCCAAATGCTTCGTCGGATGGTTCATTCCTAAGTTCGGAGGGTAGACGTTCGTAAAAGGTGGGACCAATCACGCGCGGGTTCTTCCCTGCAAGTGCCATGCGACGGGGAACTGTTCTCAAACGCCTCGAGTGGCGGAGCTGCTTGCCGACTGCACGCACGCGGGCGAACATGTTAATATTTTTTCTGACAAACATTACAATGTCGTGAATATAAAGTGAGTAGTGCGTCATGATGCGGTGCGTCACAAAGAGATCCCTGCACGAGTGTCTAGGTTTCACTCCAACTAATGTACGTACAGCACGTTTCTGCATTAGCATAACTCTGTTGGCATCCGTGGAGTTTCCCCATATAAGAGTACCGTACGACATAAGGGAGTGAAAATGTGCAAAATATACTTGCTTCAGTGCGTCATCAGAGATGAGGATCTTTAGCTTTCGCAACGCAAAGACTGCACTACTCAGTTTACCACACAGTTCATCGACATGGCACTTCCAGTTAAGGTTCGAGTCCAGAGTGAAACCAAGAAACCTACACTTGTCGCATATAGGCATCGGATTGTTAGGCACGCTCGGAGGAACAGCTGGACTGCGGCCCGAAAATAGCATAACGCTTGATTTTGCAACATTCAAAAGCAATCCATTTGTCGTGAACCACCTCTGCAGCTGCTCGCAAGCGTCATGTATTTTTTCGTCCAGCTGTTCATACGTGCGCGCGCTAACCACTACGGTTGTGTCATCGGCAAACAGCACCGAAAGGCCAGCTGTGATGGTGGTTGGAAGGTCGTTAATAAAAATTAAAAATAGGGTATTTCCTAACGCCGATCCTTGAGGAATCCCCAAGTGCACGCCACCAGTCCCAGATGCCAGTCTTTTGCCATTTGCAGACAACTTCACTACCTGTTTCCGATCGGACAAAAACGACGAGAGTAGTTGGTGGCTGGTATCCTGGATACCGTAGTGCTGCAACTTATCCAGAAGCAGTTTGAGATTAATTACATCAAAAGCCTTGGACAAGTCGCAAAAACACCAGCCACTTTGTACTTGTCGTCCAGACCAGAAACAATGCAGTCGAAAATTTTGTGTGCCGCTGTGGTGCACGACATCTTCTGCCTATATGCGAATTGGCGGTCTGTAAGCAAATCATTTTTTTCAAGGTGGGTCATGATGTGTGACGAAAGAATGGACTCGACTAATTTCGAAATAGTTGGCACTATTGTTATGGGCCAATAATTATTGACGTCACACTTGTCCCCTTTTCCCTTGAAAACTGGACACACTCTGGTACTCTTCAGCACGTCAGGGTAAACACCAGTTGCAAATATTGTGTTAATTAATACCAATAATACATTCGATATAATAGGCCATATACATAAAATAATATTTAAAGAGATGTCATATGTGTCAACTACGGTACGCGTTTTTAATAAGGACCGCAGCACCTCGTCCAAGGCTTCGCGCGTGACTGTCGGCAAGCTGAACGTGGGCACATCCAGGTCGCGCAGGTGGTTGCGGAGGTAGTGTCTGCATCTAGACTGATCGCTAGCAATCGTATATTTTGACGCAATATTTATGAAGTGGGTGTTAAATTTGTCTGGAACCTCAATATATGGTAAGTCAACTTCGGCCGTCGGGTCCCTGAGACATATGGTATGTGACCTAGTTTTAGTGCCTACTTCGTCATTTACCACGTTCCATATTTCCTTAGCCGGGTTTGAACTATTTCTCAGTTTGTTTTGGATGTAGTTCTGGCGAGCTTGCAGCGTTGTAGACTTTATTAAATTGTAATATTTGTCAATACATTCCGAGATGATGGGGTTGTTTGGGTATTGGCGTCTAATTTCATGTAAATCGCTATGTTTGCGCGTGTACTCCAATAGCTCTTTCTCAATTTCATAGTATTAACCGGAAAATGAATATCAACATAGTAAATTAAAATATTAAACAATTTATTAAATTTAGCATTAATGTCATAGGTGTTATTATAAATAAAATTAAAATCATAGTTATAAATGTCTAAATAAAACAAATAAATGGATTCATTATTATAAATACGACGTTCGATAAATTGACTGGCCATAGTACCTTTAAACTCGCAATCCACTACAAACTCATACCGCTGTGCGTTGTGGTCGCTAATAGCAGTGTCCACTGGCGACACAGTGAGGCAGTCGCGAGCATGATTTGCTATTCCACAATCAATGGACGACGAACAGTCGGGAGTCACGCGAGTAGGAAAGGTGACGGTGTTAGTGCACTGATAGCTAAACAATACATCGTCAACCTGCCGTCTCAGGCGATTATCAGTTAGGTAATCCACATTTTGATCACCGACTAGAATAAACCTTTTATTTTCGTCAGTAAGCTTACCTAACAATAACTCTAAATTCTCTACCCCTGTTTGTGTACCAGAAGTTATCGGCGAGTTCCGAAAAAATAACCCAAGACGTCGTATAGTACTGCACCACGATAATGCTAGCTCGCACACCGCCCTTATTTGTATCATTAAATTTCAAGCAAGGTTCATAAATTATATAACAGAGAAGACAAATGTTACATACAAGTTACATACAACAGAATAAGTAGGTAGTGATTCCGGAAAAGGGACTGAGCTCAGCATTTTGCTCCAGAGCGTTAACGCTGCAGTGTTCGTTTTCAGCCAGACACTTACTAGATGGCTATTAAATAAACAAAAACCTTGTCGGTACGTATAAGCCTGCTTCACCTACCTCGGGAATTCTTCAGCATCTGTATTATGACGATTTTGTGCTAGCACTTTTATACAGGCACTCAAGCATTCTTACATACTTCATGCAACAAGCAGTTAGGCACGCTTAAAGCCACAATTTATATTTGTGGACAAATGTATCAAGTTATGATTGCCGATAAAGTTTGCCGACGAGGTATTTTCTCAAGAAAATAACACCCTTGGAAGAAAACAATTTATTTTAATGGAGCCACAAGCTAGGGCGATGTGTGAACAGAGAGGTACGAGTATGTATGTCACACGCTTCCCGCCGGCCATTCCGAATTAATAGTGTTTGTTATTAGTGTTCATTTCATTTGGTCGAGTAGCGGAGTAATGAAATCAAAATATTTGATATTTGATTGCGTGATAGACGTCGATTTGATGTAGATATGAGCAACTGAAAGAATTTCGTAATAATGTCTTTTCATAACCTTGCCTGCCGCATATTGAGGCTATTCTGATGCGTCTATTTTTCAGTAAATTAATTCACCAAAAATAAAACTGTGACCGCGCGGACCAACTTATTAATTAGACTATAAATATGTAAAAACTTACATTGCATTGCTTTTAATAATTCAATTCGATGGGTCATTTTTAAGGCTGCTTAAAAAACTGCCCTCTTTTTGGTGGTCAACATATAGGTACATTACTTATCATGAGCCAATAGGAATTGAAAAATAGTATTGCTAATGGTCTGTTGTTTGATCACGGGGGTTTTTATGACATGGCTAAGCAGTTCATTTCACGGCGAGCGTAAAAGACAAAGCTATAGCAGTTACATAGCCCTGTCCTTTTCTATCAGCGTAAACTGAACTGCATAGCTATGTCATAATAACCCCCCAGTAGTTAACTCAACTAATTGTTAAAATTCGAAAAAGGAATCGAAAATTTGACACATTTCCTTGAGATTGTAACCATTAGTAACGTTTTTTGACCATTAGTTAATTTAACTACCGATCAAACAACAGGCCATTAATGGTTTAAACAGCGGTCGGCAACCTTTTGGCAGGCAAGGGTCACAAGTTGGCAAAATAACTAAAGGAAGGGGCCGCACTTGTGATATTTTGATATTTGTAACTTATTTACAAAACATTCACGGGCCGCGTGTTGCCGAACCGCTGGTTTAAGACAACCACGCAGAACCTCCTTTTTTTAAGGGGAAGAGTCACAAACCTACCTCGGCCGGAAAAGTTGGTTGTGGGTTGTGGGTAGTGACGGGCGGCTTGTAAGTTACAAAAGAGGAACTTTCACTTAAATTTCTTCAATATTCTGAAATTTTCAAAAGTGACACTAATACCTAAAATTTCATGCAATATTCTGAAAGTTACCAAAGTGAAATCGTTTAATTTCTGAGATTTACTATAATTTTGACATGTAACGTAAGTAACGGAAACTTTTCGTGAAACTTACTTGTGTCAGAATAATTTCCATCTAATTATGTAACTTTCAGAAGATGTAATTTTTGCAGTTAAGTAAAGTTTTGCAATGTTTCAGAAATCGCCCATCACTAGTGGTGCCTCGTGTCCTCTAATTCACTTGACACTAAGAGCTACGAGAACGGTCAACCGGTTTATTTGACGAGTCCCTAGAACCTAACGAAATTAATTTTTCGTTACTTATTAGTTTACTCTGACAGGGTTTTACGGTCGCCGAAAAAATCCAATTGTCGAGTGGTTAACTGGGTCTCTATTCTACTCGGTAAAACCTTATTGCTTTTGGCATGTTATATTTAGTATGGTTTTTAGCTCGGTGAAAGCTATTATAGCGTTGATAATACGAAAACATGTCAAAAGTAATGCAGGTTTGCCGAGTAGAATAGAGCCCCAGTTAACAACTCTAATTGTTCGATCACCGTAGAACCCTGTCACAATAAAGTAATAAGTAACGAAACATTAAGTAGAATAGAGCCCCTGTAGATCCTGTAACATTAACATTGTAACAATATCATAAAGATATAGATGTTAATAATATCATAAAGATATAGATTCGTTTAATCAAAATGCAATAGAGCCGCAGATAATCCTTAGTGTTGTTATGTTAGTTCCTCGTAACAACCCAAATTAAGCCTGCCATCCAGTAAAGTACCTAAATCATGTAATTTCATTTATTTTGGGTTTTTGTGGCTTTTTATACTACCTCTATTATTATATTAAGTACATTATAGAGGTACAAACAATGATAGACGCAAGTTACCGCTACTGGAACTTATTTATGGTCAACTTTATTTACGGCTTAAGTAGGTCTGCAAGAAAGGGATACCATTAAAAGTACCCCTTGACACAAATAGGTAGATAAGTACTTCGCCGTAGGTGTTATGTTTACTCAACGCGTCCCACACTGCACTTGTGGGCTTCTGTGCAGGTACCCCTGCACTATCCTGCCATCGCGATTTTGTAATACAATTATGTAGATCGAAAGCAGGACAGCTAACGACAACTGAAACCTTAGAAAAACCTGCACGCGCATTGGTACATCGATAATGAGATTTGTTATATGCTTAAATAAGTAGGTACTGTATGCTAGCGTTTGCATACTTAGTTGGTTAAATTGTTACATATTGTATATTGTTTTGTTTGTTTTAATGAGGGATGTGGCTTTGTCAAAACTATTATTATTAACTACTATCATATTGCGAAACACATACTTAATGAATCTAATTGGAAAAATTCTACACCGCGTCCAATTGCGGAAAGTTTTTCAAGTTTGGTCTTTTATTGCAACGTTTCACCTGTGTTAGTAAAATTGCATCCAATTGCGTCTATTTTCAACAATCACTGTCTAATGCAAACGCTGAGCATTTCGGGACGGGTGTAAAATTAAACCTTGGAAGAAAAGTAGCTATCACTCTTTTTTGTTTATAAATATACCTACTTAAATAATATTAGAAATATATTTTTTGTTTATTCTTTACTATTATAAAGGGGTAAAGTTTGTGACGTTGTAGAGGATAATCTCTGGATATACAGAACCGATTTTGAAAATTCTTGTACCAATAGAAAGCCACGTTATTTGAGTGTCATAGGCATATATTAACACAATTTTTTTTTTTATTGCCGAACGAAGTAGGCACGGGAACAGCTAGTACTAAATGAAAACAGAAGGTAAAAGTTTGTGCTCGGGGTAAGGATCTCCGCTGTACTTAACGTAGATCTACCGTATTTAATTAGATTAGTCTTGATAAGCAGTTGACGACTACGCAGCATAAACACACTAACACCGGAAAGACCGAGCGTAGCTCGGATTGAGAACGAATTTTCCCGAAGATTACAACTTGACATATCGGATTTTAGCCCCCTTATTGACGACTACGCAGCATAAACACACTAGGACCTGAAAGACCGAGCGTAGCTCGGGTTGAAAACGAATTTTCCCGAAGATGACAACTTGACACATCGGATTTCCACCCCCTTATTGATGACTACGCAGCATAAACACACTAGGACCTGAAAGACCGAGCGTAGCTCGGGTTGAAAACGAATTTTCCCGAAGATGACAACTTGACACATCGGATTTTCGGCCCCTTATTGATGACTACGCAGCATAAACACACTAGGACCTGAAAGACCGAGCGTAGCTCGGGTTGAAAACGAATTTTCCCGAAGATGACAACTTGACACATCGGATTTTCGCCCCCTTATTGACGACTACGCAGCATAAACACACTAGGACCTGAAAGACCGAGCGTAGCTCGGGTTGAAAACGAGTTTTCCCGAAGATGACAACTTGACACATCGGATTTTCGCCCCCTTATTGATGACTACGCAGCATAAACACACTAGGACCTGAAAGACCGAGCGTAGCTCGGGTTGAAAACGAATTTTCCCGAAGATGACAACTTGACACATCGGATTTCCGCCCTCTGTAAAACCCCCATGTTGCAAATTTCATCGAAACCGTTAGAGTCGTTTTAGAGAACGTGATTCGAAATATATGTATTGCTCGTTTAACTAATATAATTATAGTATAGGATAGGATTAGTCCTCCATCAGGGGTTAAGTGCGTTTACGACAGCGCGGAGCAAGCGCACAAAAGGCAATCATTCTCTTTAGGAATACCTTCCCTAGAGTAGTAGGTAGCGGCGTGATTCAAGCTATATTCTTATAAATTGTATGTAAGGCGTCGCACAATGAAAGGGGGACTGAGGCGATTTTAGTAGATATAGCGTGCTACCGCCTCACCGAGGTTTGCAGTTTTACCTTTGTCGAATACCTACCCACAAACAAATGGGGATCCTTCTTTTGTCGTTCCATAATATCGATTGCTCTAAAGTTCATTTGCCATACTTAACACTTTTATCATAATGAAACTTAGCTGTAATGTTTAGGTACCTATCCATTATTCCAGCACAATACACAAAAATATATAAACTATGTTTAAAATAAACATGTTTTATGCTTACAGGGTGACATCTAATACGTAATACAAAATTAACGTTTCGGGCTCAGTTAATGACGTAGAATTTTATACACCAACTCATTTGTAAAGGGTAGTAAGTACAAATTTCACAAAACGATGTTAAACACTTAACAGACGATTAGGGCGTTACCAGTTGTCAAAATGTATGAACTAGGTTGTGGCGGGCTGTTTTCCGCAACTCGACGACTTAAATATGCGCCTATTTTGCGTGAGAGGGTTGGTGACACTACTCCTGCCAACCCAGTTCCACCAGGAAGCCTAGCAGACCCTTGACGTTGCCGACGACTTCTGGTAGCGACCTCGGTACCAGTCCGAGGTGTCGCGCCCGGTATGTTGCCACCTCTGAGCACTCCATGATGACGTGGGCAGCGGTTTCTTCCGCTGTCATGCAGGCTCTGCACAGGGGGCTGTCTGTAACACCTAAAGTGTGTAAGTGTTTGTTGAATAGGGCATGACCGGTTATTGCCCCAGTTACGAGTCTAAGTTGAGTCCTTTTCAACTTCCGTAGTTTCCGTGACAATCCGGGATTTATTGTCGGGAGGGCTTCTTTGGCCTGTCTGCAGGTGCTTAGGTTGCTCCAGTATCGTTGGTGTTCTCCCTTGGTTAAGCGTCGCAGTTTGTTACGCAGCCATCCGAACGGGAGAGGCAATATGGGCTCAGGACCCACTGCTACTATCTCTGAGCCCTTCCTCGCCAGCTCGTCGGCTGCGTCGTTACCACGTGAGTTGCTGTGCCCCTTTATCCATTGTAGTGTGATGGGATTGTTTTTACTTACCTTCGTCAGGGCATTGTGGCACTCAAGTACCAGCCCTGAGGTAACGGTGTGGCTCTGTAGGGCCTGGAGCACTGATCGGCTGTCGGAGAGTATTCGGATCGGGAGATCTATTACCTTCCGTGCCTCTATTGCTGTCGTAGCCACTATGATGCCCATGCATTCTGCCTGGAAGACTGTGCCGTGGGCCCCTAATGGTGTTGAGATGTGTATGTTCAGGTCCTCCGAGAATGTACCGGAGCCGGAGCCTGACCTTGTTTTGGATCCATCTGTGAAGATTCTTACCTCCCTTGGATGTATGTATGAACTAACAGTCGTTAAACATTGACTAATTAATTTAACATTGTTTGGTGAAAATGGTACTAAGCCTCGTTTAATTTTTGCTTATTTTCAAACAATTTTAAAGTAATAAAAATCTCGCGGTATGGTCACCGTACAATAATTCATTCAATAATCGAGTGTCATAAGTACTCATGGTCAAGTTTACGAATGTTATCACTGTTATCAGCTATCAATTTAAAACTAACTGTTATCATTAGAATTATAGGAGGCACAACTGAGTACCTACTGCTACTGTACCTACTACTCTGATACATTCAATTGAATAATTAGCAATGTCAATTTGAAATAAGTCAATTTATTGTTCAATCGGGTAAATGCAAAAGCACTTAATCACACGTATTTTAGCATGCGTTCAATATGACCACCGCCTTCCTGTACCTAAACATAACTCCGCGCGTCGTCTAAGGTTGTCCGTCTGCCGAGAACAAACTCATTGGCTTTTACGTAATTAAAAGCCTCTTTTATTTTTTGGCGAAGTTTCTCAAAGGTACCTATTTGTTTCTCGTTTGTAGACTCGTCTTTTTATATCGCCACACAAAGATCGGGGCTGTGACGCGCGACTGGGGCACTGGGCCATTAGCGACCTGCACACGTAAAGTTCGGACTGCGGGAAACGCCACGCGCCATTCCAATCTTCGTTCCGAACCGTACGTGTAAATGCAACTGTAATAGTAAAATAGTAAAAAATCTACTGTTTGGACTGGCGCGTGGCGTTTCCTGCGGTCCGAACTGTGCCGTGTAAAGGCCGCTATTGCGAAAAATGTGCGGGGGCCCATGTTGTTTATAATACTGCATTGGTAATATGTTTCTCAGGAAGTCTTCATACTTTGGACTATTTAAGTTTCCATCGATAAAATGCGGGACTATTAGATGATTATTCAGAATACCCACCTAAACATTAACCGAAAACCGAGTCTGGAACGAGTCTCTGCGAATTGCATCACATCACAATGTTCATTATGAACGGTAAACAAGCCTACTCTTGTAAACGTTGCTTCGTCAGACCATACAGATGTAGGTTTTGTAGCAAACAACGACAAAACTGAACTCTCGGGAGTAGTCGGCTAGCACAACGTCTTGTACCTTTTGAAAATGAAAGAGATGTAATCTTGCGGCATTTAGTAGCTTCCAAATAAAAAAATATCTCGTGCCTAATCTTGCAGCTGTGTCTCTTGTGCTCGCTTCAGGGTGGCGACTAAAATACCGAAAGATTTAGGTATGTCCGAAACGCCTCCGTGTGCCGTGGCCGCCGGCTTCTATCTTGGGCACGCACTGGGACTGAGAACTGTCCATATTCCCGTAAATTTCAGACGGTTCTGTTTATTAATGCACGAGTAGGGGTTGGACAGTCCGGATAACGTTCGTGAAAGACTGTTTGCATCTGCACTGTACTCTGAGAGGTCATATAGAACGCCACCGCGTATCCGTTCGCTGGACAAGGATGTAGTACGGATAGGCATGACCACGAGGCATTTTATTATCTTACAGAAACTTACGATGAATCTTATTGTTGTGGATAACAAGACAACTAACGTCAAAAAATAATCAACATGAGTTTTCTTTATAAATTATCTGTCAGATAATCAAATACGATCGGGTTAATTACATAAGAACTTTTTACTGTAAACATAATGGTAAGGTGAAAAGGTGACATTCAACCGAAAAGTTTAGGAATAATTTGGAAACATAAAAAAGAATACTAATTATCATTTTAACAACATGATACCTAGCTAGGGGTTTTAGTACAAGGGAGAGGTATTAAAAAAAAATGTTTTGTATTACGTACCTATTCGATGTCAACCTGTATAATCAATTGAGTCATAGCCATGGAATTAGTAAGTACATCTGGAATGCTTACTTCCAAAATCGCGACAAGTAAAATTGAACTCAATATCTGAAGACAGAAGGCTAACTTCGTGGTAATCAAGTGCAGGAGTTTAATGAGACTTACTTTGTCTTTGTTTGTCCCTCTTACACAATTGCCATGTTAAAAAGTTACGATTTTCTTAGTACGAAATGTTAACTAGGTAGAACATGTTAATTTTTAAAATTGTGAGGATTATCACAGTATATATATTTAAATTAGGCACTAGGAATGCATTAAAGTATTACATATTAAATTAATATTAAAGTTAACCCGCTTCAATCATTGCTCATCATGGTAATGGTAGGAGTTTATAAAATAAAACTAGCAACACTAATAAAACAAAATGGCGATTGGCGGTCACTTTAATAATCTCTCACTGTTGAAATGAGACCTCTTTCGGCTTTTATGTGTTAATAAGTGATTTTCTTAAAAACAATGGTAAATACTAGTTGTGCTGTGATTGGCTGCAATAAAGAATCATATCCAGGTTGTGGGATATCCTTTCACAGGCAAGTTTGTGAGATTTCTGTTAGTAGGGTGAGCATGAGCAATCATTAATATCATTATTGCTAGCGTAGCGAAGTTACCTGACAAAAACGATTTGATTTCAGACTGCCTGCGAATGTTGAAGTAAAAAAGAAATGGATTGAAGCGATTCCTGGGAAAGTACCTAACAACTCTGTTGTACGTAGTTTACATTTCAAACCTGAAGTTTATCTGACGGAAGCTAGAAAAAAATATATATCTGAGGCCCGTTTCATGAAGCTACAAGGTACAAATTACAAGCGGAATTCTCTTTCTAACTCCTTTTGCTAGAAAGAGAGTTCCGCTTGTAATTTGTAACTTGTAACTTCGTGAAACGGGCCACTGGAGTAGTTCCATCTATTTTTCCTAAGGTATTTTAAGGTAATACCGTAAAATTACTCATTAAATATGTTGATTAATAAAAGCTTCTGGAGGATAGAAAAAATATTTAAAAAAAACTAGTTTTTTTAGATTTTGAGAAAAACTATGTCCGTCACACCTGACATTGCCAAATAAGTGGGATATTATTACTTGCCCGCCGTGCCGGACAATGCCAAATCTTTACATAAAAAAAGAGAGTAGAGTTTTTAGAGAAAATGTTAAAAAACCGTTGCTTAGGTATATTATTTATGTTGTATGAAACTATGAAAGCGTAATTGACAGTTGTGTGCGCGAACTTTGTAATACTTTTTTGATACTTGGATATTAATGACTAAAATTAAAAGTCGTGAGGTATCTTTAGACATCTTCAAAGGCTCATGAGAAATGAATTTTGGGAGATCTAAATAAATATTGTGTTTTGCTGATGACGTTGAGGTTCCTTGATCGAGTTTTTCTCTTTGTGTTTGTCAGTGTAGGTAAATATGAAAATGATGAAATAGACAGAATATTGTAATAATTTTTGTTCAAAGAATCATTAATATCTTGCATGTTACTTCAAGACTGCATGCCGGATTGTAATATTGTACCTCGTTATCAAGTTGGGAACTATTACATCATATATTCGGACAGTTTATGATTATGCGTAAACAAGGGGAACCAATTAAAATATGGTCACCTTTTCCAGAAAGGGACGCACTAAGTTTTAGTAAGTTTCTTTCGGCTCGCGTTATCGGTGTAGTGCACCTTCCAGATGTACGTAAGTACTTACTAATTCCATGGTCATAGCTAATATGATATGATTGTTAATAACCCTAATACTATTTGTCGGATTGGGAATTTTCGTACGTTCTGACGGATTTAGGATGAGGGTATAATATTTGGCCATTGGTATAACATTAGGTCAAAAAGCATTATGTCAAATAATCATTAGGACAGATGATTATTAGTACAAAAAACGTTATACTTAGCAAGAGTAAATATAATAATTTTAATAATTTTAACTATAGGTACCTACAACTTAACTTGACAGTATTTACTAATATTACTTAATACAATTACCTATTACAATGGACCGCAATTATTAAAAAAACAAGAAGAACAATACAATTACCTACAGTTCGATAGCTCTTTAAACGTCTTTTGGAGTTGTACCCGTATCTATCTCCCTCGCACTCAAACGCAGCAGACTTTAATACTTTATCCAAACCCAAAATACTTTAACACTTCTTGAGCTGTACCTATTGGCATAAAAAAGGTTAGCAAACCCAGTCGATTAACATTATCAACGTAATCGTTAGGGCAAATGATTATTACGACCAAAAACAATATGGTTTGAGAAATTAGGATAGGATTACAAACTTCATGGCAAAAACTAGAAAGCTCAAACAAACGGTCCTTCAAATCATGCCAGGTGTACAGTCAACAGCATAAATAAGTGATCATTTATGAACCTTGTCGCTTTCAATCGTTTCACAATTTTGTATTACATTTCAAACACAACGTTAAAGTGACAAGGTACATAAATGATCACTTATTTATGCTGTTGACTGTACAGTCGAGGACTTTAATTGTTATGCCACTATGGAACCCTGTCATAATGACAGCGTCAAACCACATGACAGAAATTACGCTTATATGAATGATTAACGTTATGCGACAGGGTTCCATAATGGCATAACAATTAAAGTCCTTGACTGTAGACTTTCGTCACAAAACAAGTAATAGTACAAGTACTTTCGTCGAGGTTATGGTGCAATAGAGAATGTCAGCCAGTTTAGATTTTTGGCTTACCGTATTATTCATTAAAAACTAAAAATTGCTGTAAAAAAATCATTTCGATACGTCAAATAGTTATCGAGATATTAAATTTTAAACTTCGTATGCGGCGCTCGAAACCCGGCGGCTAGCACTCTCGGATGATGACGTGATCGCTTAACAGCGGTACGCGCCCTTATATGAAAAAGTAAGTTTACAGGGCTATAACTTTTTAACCGTTATAAGTAGCCAGTTGAATTTTTCACAGAATACGTGTTATTATAAAATCTATCGTTTAAAATTGTACAATGAACAATAAATCAAATCCCAAGAGGGGTCCCCATATAAGAAACATGAAAATAAATCATTTTTTTTATCATTTTTATACGGATTGCAGTTTTATAATGGCTTCTTAATTTAATGCTATTTTGAGCTTAAATTTATTTTTATTATTTATTTATTTATTAAACCAACAACAAAAATTACAAATAAACAAAAGCCCTGCAAAACTGTTTTAGTACAGTTTGTCTGCAGGAAGACTTTAAAAGAACAGTACTATAATCTTAGTATTATACAATGCTTAGTTCGACACTATAGGTACCAGTTAAATAATTCTAAGGCAGTGTATCTAATAGGTATTTCTTTAGTTTTCTCTTAAAAATACGTTTATTTTGCTCGAGACGGATGTCCTCAGGTAAACTGTTAAGAATATAAGGCAGGCGTTTTTTTAAAGTTCTGTCTCCGTAATAGTTGTTGACTCTAGGCACATCAAACTTACCCGCGGACACCAATCTCGTACCATGATTATGATCAATTCTACTCAGGTCATGCTGCCGACTGTCATGGTTATTAATAGCTAAAAGGTATTTGTGCTTTAAAGTGACGGGAAGTATCTTACATATTTTGAACAGTTTTCGATAATCACTTTTACAGTTATTTTTAATATTTTTAGAGACAAGAAATTTTAAAAAACGCAATTGCAAGGATTCTAGTTTATCTAAGTAAGTTTTGAAAGTGAGACCATAACAATTGAGAGCATAACCCAGTACTGAATCCACCAACGCAAAATATAAACACTTTAAAGTACCAACAGGAACCCTGTAACTAAGATGGTAAAATTTACCCAGCAAAACTCTTAATTTATCACAGATATAATCCACATGCTGAGACCAGGAAAAATTAGTGTCTATTTTAACTCCTAAATATGTAACACAATCAACTTTAACTATAGGATTACATCGGCAATTGTCCTGGTTATTATGAAAGCACTGATAACCATGGGCAACCAAATGAAAAGTAAAATCTGGTACTTTCAAATAAGGCGAGTGTATTACAAGAAGGTTAGTCTTTTCCGCGTTCAACAAAATACCGTTGTCATGAGACCATCGCACTATTGCATCTATATCAAGCTGAATAGAGCGACTCATGTCAACAAGGTCAGTCCCGGCACATACAATGCACAAATCGTCAGCGAACATGTAAGGTGTACTGTGACGTATGACTCCACCTATACTATTTACATGCATCAAATAGCATACTGGACCACATCCAGAGCCCTGCGGAACCCCACAGTTGACCGCCACGTCATCGCTGAGCACCCCATTCACCTTCACACGATAAGTCCGAGACATCAAGTAGTCGCGGAACCAACCATTCAGCGGCTGCCTGATGCCGCATTCGTCCATCCCATTTAAAAGCGTATCCGTCGCAAGAGTGTCAAAAGCTTTTTTATAATCAAAAAATATTACTGTAACTACTTTTTTATTTTCTAAGTGGGAGTTAATTTCATCTACAAATTTTGCCAGCAGAGTATGAATACCTTTACCTTTTTGAAACCCGTGTTGATAAGTATTAAGGATAGAATTGAATTGAAGGTAATCTCCTATTTGATTAACAATACATTTTTCCATTACCTTTTCTACACTTGACAAAATTGCTATAGGCCTATAATTTGAGAACACTTTCCGGTCACCTTTCTTATGGATTGGACGAATTATAGCTTCTTTTAATTTATTTGGAAACTGATTATTTTTAACCGACAAATTAATTAAATTAGCGATAACGGGACTTACCTTATCAACTAGCAGTTTCAGGTCAGTCATGCGCACGAGGTCGCTGCCGGGTGCCTTTTTTGTATTCATTCTCATAATAACTTTTTTAACCAAATTGCTATCTACAGGCTGCCACCTCATGCTCACGTCAGACCCTCTCATGTATGTGTCCCTATCTAACCACTTCTCTGAACATACGTGTTTAATTTGGTTAATATCATTTGAAAAACAATGCGCAAACGTATCACATATTTCTTTCACACTACCCTGATGGCTAAAATGATTGAGTATGCTATTATCGATAGACTGAATATTTTTCCCCAATAAACTATTTATTTTGTCCCAAATCTTTTTGATATTCTTATTACAGTCTAAAATACATTGCCTATCATATTCATTGTTACACTTTGCAATAGCCTTACTACATCTATTCCTGTATCTAGTGTATTCCAATCTTTTCAACATATTCTTAGGATTATTGCACCATATCTTATACAGTCTATCTCTTTCTATAATCATTTTCTTCAAATTATTATTTATCCAGTTCTTGTTGTTTCTATTATTCAGGTTAACAGAAATACATTTGTTTACATAGCATTCTTTATAAATCTTAGTGAAAATATTACTAAAGGAAGTGTATAGTTCAATAGGGCACTGGATACTCAACAATTCATCAAAGTCAGCTTCTAACAGTTTATCTCTGACTAAACGATTATCCAGCACACGTCGGGTCGCCGGCGCCGAAGACCGCGGCGGCGGCGGCGGCGGCCGCAAGCCTCCCGGCTGAGTGTCATTCCACTGTATCGAAGCCGCAACATAGTAATGATCCGAAACTTTATGAGTGATAACTGCTGACTCTATCAAAGCCGAAGGCGCTCTAACATAAATATGGTCCAAACATGACTGCACTACCTTATCAACGACTATCTCTCTTCGCGTTATGCCATATATACATTTAGTGAAACCATATTCAGCCAATAAATGTTCATACTTAATTACATTCTGGTCCTTATTGCTCATTAAATTCAGGTTGATATCACCGCAAAATATTACTTTAGAACCGAAAGGGATGGATTGCAATATTTCCCCCAACTCTGCAAGAAAAACTGTTATTCTATCTTGTTTATTAAATCTCGGCGGTCTGTACATAGCAAGTATAAAAATTTGATCATTACCATGGCCCAACTCGATGGCAACACACTCCGCCGATCGCATGGTGCTCGCAGCCGAAAGCCCCCCCGCCCGCCCGCACCGACAACTCCTTTCGCGAGTATACGAGGACCCCCCCGCCGCTGCGTCCGTTACGAGTATAAGCATTCATTTTATACCCAGTAATATTATAAAATGACAGGATTTTGACAAATGACAGGAAATTGTAGTCTAATTTTCATAGTTTCCGACTAAATAGCAATCTCAAGTAAAACTGCTACAAATATGTGACAAAACTGATTTTATCAACACGATGTTTTAGGCGGTCACCCATCCTGTTATAGACTACGCTTGTACTTGCTTAACTTTGTAAGTCGTAATACATATTTTTACGAATTCGTTTTGATGTTACTATGGCAGCTATATTTACCTATTATTTTGTATTACATAACTAACTGTCTATCACTGACCGGCTTTTCTATTTGTAATGTTTGTCGAATAAGTTGGTTAAATAAGATTAGAATAATAATCAAGCACTTTAAATTTTGGGATCGTGGTAATAATGCCTAGACCTAGCAAAGCGAGAGTGTTGTAGGTATGCAGGTAGGTACGTCTATCGACTTGGTAGCGCCCGCGCGCGAAATTTGAAATCGATGAAATGAATACACGAAGTATAAGAACTACTGCTAGGTCAATCAAAAATTCATGTTTTATAGTTCACTCTTTTATACAGTAGCGATATTAATTCTAAATTAACACGAAATTTGTAAAGAAAGGCCTACCACCAAAGTTAAGCAACCACCGCTTACCTAAACATCGATCGTGTTGATTTAAAATAGGCACTTTTTAACATATTTGTAAGAGTTTTACTACAGTTTACTGTTTGGTCGTAAACTATATATGTTTGTATGGAGTTTTGATTATTATCTAAACTTAATCTGACACCGAAATAAAAAGCTATTGTACAAATACAACCCGTACTTCGCCTTCCAAAGTTAAGCAACGCGTAGTCTAAAACAGGATGGGTGACCACTTAAAATATCGTGTTGATAAAATCAGTTTTGTCACATATTTGTAGCAGTTTTACTTGACATTGCTATTTAGTCGCAAACTACAAAAATTTGACTACAATTTAAGCTCAAAATAGCATCAAAATAAGAAGCCATTATAAAAATACAATCCGTATAAAAATGCTAAATAAATTGATTTATTTCATGTTTCTTGTATGGGGACCCCTCTTGGGATTTGATTTATTGTTCATTGTACAATTTTAAACGATAGATTTTAAAAATTCAACTGGCTACTTATAACGGTTAAAAAGTTATTGCCCTGTAAACTTACTTTTTCATATAAGGGCGCGTACCGCTGTTAAGCGATGACGTCACCCCAGCAAGATGGCCCCCGCGCGCTTTAAATATTATTGACACAAATTTTAAACGTTCATAGAATCAAAACTACTGATTCTTTTTGAATAAAATAAAAAGTAGTATGTTTGTTTATTTATAAACTTTACTGCTACAAGCGATTTGGCGTACCTACTGACATTCTTCAATAGCTTAAGCATATTGAGGCACTAGCGCAGGTTATAGGCATGCGTGTAAACAACGGTATCAATCAAGTTTTCGGGTACAGCGTCTCGTAACTAGGGCCGGATTATCCATATGGCGTATAGGCAACTGCCTAGGGGCCCTGCATAGGCTAGGGGCCCTGCATGAACTGTAGGGGCCCCGCGCACAGAAAACGTAATGTATTTTAGGAAGGAAGAAAATTATAGGGGCGCCCGAATTGCATTACCTACGGGACCCGATATGGTTAATCCGGCCCTGCTCGTAACTGGAGCATCAAGCTTGAGCTTACTGAGTACCGACTGTACTGACTGAGGTGTTATTCTCTGAAAAACTTTTGAATGGATTGAGTGAACGAACGAAGTCATACGAGCGCGCTCACTCGACGGGCAAAGCGGGTATGCTCAGAATGCGCCCCCCTGAAATGCGGTTTTTACTCTCTGATGGGGCAACTTTAACTCGCCGGTTAATATTTGGTGCGTCGAGTTCAACAACGAGTCCTTTAAGAGGATCACCTACAGATACCTGCTCGCGCAAGTACTTGCTCCAGCTACATGCACCGTATACATAAGCACCATGTGGTGAGAGTGGTGAGAGGCGTATACATAAGCACCATGTGGTGAGAGTGGTGAGAGGCATGGTTATATTATGAACTTATGATGATTATGGTTACATTCCTACCAAAACTTCATAATTCCAGGTTTTTTTTGTAAGGTTTAATCAAAAAACGGAAACTTCTGTTTGAATTTACCAACCTCGTTATATACTTATATCTGATAACCGAACGTTCACCCCTTTATCAGTTATTGAGAGCAGCGGTCAGTAGTAATAATAACTACTTAATTCATTTACGATTGGTGCTTTTTTACGATTTCATACTAAACTGGTAGAAAACGAACCCCTGTGGTGAGACTGGTATCTATCTGTCTGTCCGTAATTTGTTTGGAGTAGCCTGCCTCCACTGTCCGTCCGTCCGTTCGTCTGTCAGAGGGCTGTATCTCATGAGCAGTGATCGGAAATAGGTGAGCTAATTTGCCTAAACTTGATGCATGTTCATTCAATAATGTATTCCCATCTCTCTCACGCATGAATGAATATGCGTCAAGTTTAGGCAAATTAGCTCTACCTATTCCGATCACTGCTCATGAGTCATGAGCCTTAATAGGTAGAAATTTTCATAGTTAACAAAAAATAATACCTATAAATAAAATATGAAAATACCGGTCAAGTGCGAGTCGGACTCGCGCACCGAGGGTTCCGTATTTAAGATAATATAGTTGGAAAACGCAAAAGAAAATACTCATTCTGTTATCAGTTATTATTTTGTTATGAACTTTATTTTATATGCTATAAGGTCCATTTTGCCTAGCCTAAATTTTAATACAAATTTTTAAAGTTTTTTGATAACGCTTCCAAAACTGTAAAGTTTGACAACTTCATTTTATTTTTCGAGTAATCATTTCATTTTATTTCATTTTATATATATGTATAAATAAATATCTTTAAATCAGGAATTTTCAGATTTTATTGGTCCATAAACTTTGGAGACCATGGGGGCGAACGCTCATTTTTTGTAAATTTTTGGCTATAAATCAAAAAGTACGTCATGGAAAATTATACAAAAATAATTTTGAAATTTGCAGCTTAAGCCCTTTCATATGACACCCCGTTTGCTATAATCAAGGCTCGGAAAAACGCCCGTCATTTTGAAAACATAACCCAGTTCCGCACAGCAGAGACTTCCTTATGATGTTAATAAAAAATATTATTAGGTATTTTATAGATTTATAATACCATAATTTATATGTATTCACCGAAAATTTTATCAACCAAAGTCACCAGAACGGTACTGGTGACTCGCCGCTCGCTGGTGAGCCGTTACTACACAAAGATGTGTAGAAACGGCTTCGGAACCCTAGACTCAGTCAGCATCGTCAGACATGTTCTTACCCGGTTTTTTTACATTTTACGGAAGATTAATTATCGATCGAATATCGAACATTACTGCAATGTACTTTAATGTAGATTTTAAAACAAATTAAAATTATTTTATGAGCATTTCATAGTAAAGAACATTGGAAAATAATTGTTTTAATTTACTATTGATTCAAATTATATACGACACAACTCAATACTACATATACATATAATCTAATCAGAAATTGAATCATTGGGACAGATATTGGAATTTGGTTGGCTCTCGCCGGAAGTCTCGCTTCGTGTGTCCAACCCTACACTCGCATGGGACACCACTCTGGCCTGACCTCCAACATCCACGGGATGCTTTGTAGGCGCCCCTCGCGAACTGGGCTTTGGTGCAAAAACGCTAGGAGCAGGGCATACAAGATCACGTGGATATGGGGTGCCCCGAATGGTTGCCAGATAGTATTCGACCTAACTAATAATATAGTACCTTATAGTAATACAGAATACTCAGAGTTAGTCGTCCAATCAAATTTTGGTTATTAATCTACGGAAAATAATAATAAAACAAATTTAATTTAACCTATATGTACTATATTTTAAGGCAAATAAATTAAATTAAATTTGAATTTGAATCCAAAATTGTTGAATATTTTTTCTAATAAATATTGTCTATGAATTGAAATTATGTTGATGCTAAAAAAGAGAACAATTGTACAATAATGACCTTTGATATAGGTAATTCCACGAGATTCGAGGTAAATGATTACGCACACAGCTACATAACTGATTGCAAAAAAAGTTAATGAATGAAATGAATGAAAAATGAGTGAATGTAAATGTAAATAAAAACGCTTAATTATATTTTTAAAAGGTATCAAAAGCAGTAAAAAAAAAAAAAAACCTTTATAAACCGTTGTCACTTGGCATATCTTCATCTGATTCGTTAAGATTGATTACAAGGTTTTTGGTTAAATAATCAATCCTAAGTTCCAATATCCTGTATCTTTCTCCTTTTTCTTATCTCTTGGAAAATGCAGTTGTCAATAGTATGACAATGATGTAACGAGTGCCAGTTGCTTCAGTCATCTTTGAAGAGATTTGATAACGAAATAACAGACTAATGAAAATATAGGTAAAGACAATTATTTTAACAGCTACATAGATAAAAACAAGGCAATTTATTACTTATTCTCTTTGGTTTCTACAATTAATGTTATATTCATATACCTAAGCATATCAGACCTTTATTTATTCATATAACTCATTTATTTAAATAAAATTGGTCAAAATATTTTATTTTCTGTTTTGTTTGACGTTGATGTATTGTTCTACATAATACTTAACAAAATAGTTTAAAGAAACTTTTTGGTCTTTCTTGCATTTCACTGTTGAACTTGCTATCGGTACAATATAAGAACAGTAATTTCAAAATCCCGCTGTCATTACATGACAGTGTTGTTGTGTGCGTGACCTCAACTCTCGTGGAACTACCTATATCATGAAAGTGTTTTTATATTTGGTAAGTGGGTAGGTAGTTAAATCGATTTTCTCGAAAATAAAAAAACGAGCTATATGATATAAGGGATTTCGTATTTTATATGACTAGTAGAACGTTAACAAAAAAATGAACATGTAAGTAGGGTAAAACACTTAAATTAAATTTTAATGGAATTTAATTCAGTGTAATTTTTAATAACATAATGATAGAAGGACCTGGATAGTCAATTATACAAACAGTTGGAAATGTCCAGTGGGCCTACACAAGATGTGTTCTGTGAATCTTGTTAACAGAAATGTACAGGATTGACATAAGGTGACAGATGGTTTAACTGGGATTTAAACATTTCAATGCATTTGGTATAAGCTTTGTGCATGCAGAGGGACAATGCGGCAGGTGAGGCAAAACATGAGGTAGGTAGAGGTAAAATTACATTAAATTATTTTTGATTCCAACTTTTAGAAACAACACATTTAAACAGCATTGAGAGTGCACTAGCTCTTATAACAACCTTTGGGTATGTCCTTTAATAGACTCTTTTCAGTTTAACAGAATTCACCCCAAATTTTTTTTAAAGAGCTATCATACTGTACCTGCATACCAAATTAGAAGCATTAAGATTGTCAAAAGAAATGTATCACTTAAGTTTCAACACTACCGGACTAAACTGTAAAGTTCCACTTCACTTCAATAAGCTGTTTATAAATAAAATCAAAACTATGTTTGTACCGGGGAGTAAGTTGAGTTGAGAGTATTGGTGACATTCAAAGATAACCCAAAATCTTGAAATTTAGGTAGGTAATTAAATGTGAAAAGAAATGTAAAGTGAAATTTTATATTTTAAAGTAGGTACTTGTTTAAAGTGTATGAGACACTATTATCACAGGATATTCATGGTTATAACAAAAACAATCATGAAACCATTCCATCCTTAATCGTCCCAGTTTACTTGATGGCCGTCATGCCACACAAATGTGCCCTTGAGGGTCTGGGGTGCTTCAAGGGCTAGGTACAGAGGAGCATGCGCACCCCGCTCAGGAGTGAAGTCGCCCATGCCTTTAGTCATGTCTGTCTTAACAAAACCAGGGTGCACACAATTCACTGCAACATCCTTACCCTGCTCTTGGAACTGCTTCTGTTGAACAAACGTCAAAGCAGACATGGCTACTTTAGATACTTTGTAATCTCCATAATGACCTGCAAATGCAGCAAAAGAGCTTTTCCCATTTTTTGATGCTTGTAGAAAGTCATCAACAAATCGCAAAATATCTTCAACAGTAAGGTCTTCTTTGACTAGAGTGTCGAGCCAAGCCTGTTTCCGTATGTTAGACAGCAAGCCCCAGTCACTGCTAATGTTAATGACGCGAGCATTGTTCTTCAAAAGGGGATAAACTATTTTTGATATTGTAAGCAAACTAAAAAAGTTCGTATCCATAAGTTTCTTTGCATCTTCGTAAGACGAAACGGCTTTGTCAAAGTCGAGGATCCCAGCATTGTTTATTAGAACATCTATTCCTATGTGATGTTTAGAGATGTGTTTAGCGAATTCTTGAAGACTTTCTTCACTTGTTACGTCTAAAACATGAAAACAGGGCTTGAGGCCGAGCTCTTCAAGCTTCTTAATGGCTTGTAGCCCTCTTTCTTCATTTCTAGCTGTAAGGTACACAGCGCCGTCAAACCTCGCGCATAAACCTTTAACGATTTCGAATCCAATACCTCTGTTGCCACCGGTGACTACTGCTACTTTGGTTTCCATTTTGTACATAAAATTTAGAACCTTAAAATACTATGTTAAAAAATAATATTTATCACTAAAATGACATTTCTTCCAACTTCCCCGGTCATTCTTATTTGTTCTGCCTGACACAAGTGACACATTTGACAGTGACACAGTAGGAATGTTTTTAAGTATTAAAAGGGTGATAGACGGTCGAGCTTTAAAACCGCGATCTTAAAGGGGTGATAGACGGTCGACTAAGTTCGCGTACTTGCTCCAGGCTAAAGGGCTTATTACATTATCCTAAATTTAGCATCCTAACTAAATTCGAATCCTAAAGGAAAGGAGTTAGGAAGGTGTAATAACATTTAGCAAGTGCGCATCCTAACTAGTGTCCTAACTAGGAAGCAAGGACGGCTTCTGCCGTCCTAACTGAGTTAGCATCCTAGTTAGGAAAGTGTAATAACATTTAGAAAAGCCAGTCGTCGCGCGCGTGCGACTGCGGGACGACGTACCTACTTAACTCTCTCGGAACATTGTTTTGTTTTTGAATAAACGGTGTAACTAAATTTAATAACTCCTCAAAAGATGTCGTATCCATTCGAAAATAATTTCTGAAATCCTCGGGTTCCAAAGCGTTGGTGATATTTAACCCACTTGTTAGTATCGACCTTTATAACGCCGCAATTGTCGTATAATCAATATGTTGTATATATATAACCCACTTGTTAGTATCGAGCTTTATAACGCCGCAATTGTCGTATAATCAATATGTTGTATATATATATATTTTTAAATTAGTACAGATATTTAAAATTAGTGCAATTGGAAACATTAAAAAGTTTTAATAATATGTGGGTTAATTTCATCAATTTATTTCGCAGCAATAAATATTCCTTGATCCATCTTCTATTTTTTATTTCAATGCTTTCAACAGCCAAGGCTACTCCAAGGCCGATTTTTTATTGTTTCGACAGTACGGAGCCATCGGACTCGACACATCTGACGCCGTTGCAAACTGATTTAGTGTAATGTGATCAGGAGCTTCCTAAACTATCCCCTCCCTTGCAAGCCAGTTAGGACGACTAAATTTAGGATAATGTAATACCCCTTTAAAATCGGTCCAGTAGGGTTCCGGACTCGTGGTTCCACTGCTATTCGACGGAGCACTGCCTCGCGGCAGGGCTCCTATTTCTGCGCGGTTTGCCCTTCGGGCATCTAATATGCTAAACGAACTTAACCTAGGTACCTACTTTTGCAGGGTCCCGGACACGTGGTAAATGATTCCTAACGAAAGCGAATAGCAATGAATGAATATGTCCCCGTTAACGGTTTTTTAACATTCTTGGGGCAACTATAATAGATACGAAAAAAGTGTCGAGGACAAAAATGTTCCTTATTAAATTCTAAAAAAAAAAGGTTATGTGTATTTTTTTGTAGGATCGACGGTTTTTGTAGGATTTAGGATTCAAACTATAGCTACAGTTCCGGACACAAATTTTTCACCCGTGTACGTACATCTCATACGATTACCTACAAAAATGACTTACCAAAATTGACAACCAATCAAGAACTAGTTCACCAATTTGGTGGTTCCAATCGCATTTACGCGTGCCTGTACAGGTCTCATGGTAGAGACTTCGAGAGGACTTAGATAGCTCCCTTCTTTGGGCATGTTCATAAAGCGATTGACAAGGTTTTCGAGCAATATCCCTCGGCCGAACAACATCTTTCTGGGAGACTTCAATGCTCACTATGCTGAGTGGTTGGGTTATCCAAGAACTCGGGCACGAGGTCAAAACTGGCAACACTGCTCAAATGGCTGTGTCCATGAAGTTATAGATAAAGATGGAGGCCACACTCTCTAGTCCCCTCCTTTCTTTCTAACTACCCTAGTTAGAAAGAGAGGAGGGGACCAAACTGTTTGAGATAGAATGACTTCAAGGACGCTTCATTCGGCTTCAGAGTGTTGCCTCCACCTTTATCTATAACTTCATGGCTGTGGCCCATTTCACGAAGCTACAAATTACAAGAAGAACTCTCTTTCTAACAGAAGGAGTTAGAAAGAGACTTCCGTTGTTTCTCGTCGGATGATCCTGATACTTGTGCGATTTCAGTGGCCGATGTGGTGCTGCAAGGTATGGAATGTTACATTCCAAACTCGATGGTCCCCATCTGTGGCTTAAACCTGTCATAGTTCGATAGGATCCTAACGGTCTGGCCACGACATTGCGCGACCTGCGGCAGCGGCGGCGGCGAGCGAAAAGCGAATGTTATAAAATAAGGCGAAAGTTCTAGTGATGCCACGACCCGTCGCTGCCAGCGGCGACTCGCGCGAATTTACTCGAGCGGCCAGCGGCGGCGGGGCGCGACACTGGCCCTAGGAACGCGGCCACGACTTAGGGTGCGGCTCCACTGATGCGGAGACGAGAGGAGCGGAGCGGAGCTGTGCCAATATTAACCAATAGAAGGCGCATGCGGTCACGTCGAGCGCGCTTTGCGCACGTTAGTTTATATTCTATTGGTTAATATTGGCACAGCTCCGCCCCGCTCTGCTTGTCTCCGCCTCAGTGGAGCCGCACCCTTACAGCGGCGCGACCGGTCTTAGCGGTGGGACGTATCGGGCGGTGAATCGTGGAATATTTTCTTTTATAACATTCGCGCGTAATAATGGACACCGAAGCTTTTATTGCAGAAATTTTAAATAGGCCTGCAATTTGGATGGCGAAACATCCCAAACATACGTTGCGCCACGTAATAAAAAGGTTGTGGGAAGAAATGAAAGAAATTTTTCCTGCTTGCTTCGTCCAAGTGTTGGAGTATATACTTACTCCAACACTTGGACGAAGCAAGCATTTCGTAAAATTTTGCGGGATGCTTTCTATAGTCTTCGTACAACACTCTAAATTCACCTAACGTATAACAGACTCTAATCAGTTCGTGCACCTTCTCTTATATTTAAAAAATCTCTCATGAAATATGAGCTGCTTTCGAGGCACTGAAGAGCCACTTTTGACAAAGACATTTTTAATTTTTATAAACTCTTGAGTACGTCCCATTCGCTCGATGCCGCTAACGCTACTGTGAAGTAGTGGCATGCACCCATGGCACCGCTCGCCGCTTAAGACCAATGTCGTGGCCAGGCCGTAATACCTGCAACCTCAAGAAAAAGTACAATGCAGCCTCATGGTCCATAAAAAAGCAGGTCGCGAGAGCGAAGTATGAACACATCGGCAGAATTGGTGAGCGTCTGTCTGGCAGGCTATCCCTCTGGGAGTCGTGCCTTCTGGTCACGCGCCAAAGCTGTCGAAGGAAACTTTTGTCGGTCGTCTCTTCCACCGTTGCGCACACCTGGTGACTCTCTGGCCCACAGCGCAAATGATAAAACTGAACTCTTGGGCAAAATCTTTGCGGCCAATTCGACTCTTGACGACGGCGGAGCTTCGCCGCCTACTATACCTCGGTGTAATAGCACCATGACGGATGTCTGCTTTCCCAGTCAGCGGTTCGGCGAACTCTTCGCTCTCTCGACGTCAAGAAGTCATCCGGGCCGGATGGTATTCCTGCGATTGAGGTCAAAACGTGAGCTCCTGAGCTGTCTCCAGTCCTCACCCGACTTTTTACAACCTCCCACCACGCTGGTCGTTCCCCTCTGATGGAAAGTAGCCCTTGTCCACCCTATAACGAAAAAGGGTGACAGGTCGGATCCATCCAATTACAGACTTATAGCGATAACTTCTTTTCTCTCAAAGGTGATGGAGCGGATAATCAACGAACACCTTCTGGGGTATAGCGACCGCCAATATGGCTTCCGTCATGGTCGTTCAGCTGGTGATCTACTGGTGTACCTCACGCACCGTTGGGCTGAAGCCGTGGAGAGCAAAGGGGAAGCTTTGGCCGTCAGCCTGGATGTCGCTAAGGCCTTCGATCGGGTCTGGCATCAGGCACTTCTCTCAAAGCTACCTTCGTACGGGATTTCCGAGGGACTCTGAACATGGCTCTCCAGCTTTCTTGAGTGGCGCCGCATTATGGTCGCTGTCGACGGTCGCTGCTCCAGCACTATGCCCATCAACTCTGATGTGCCTCAAGGCTGTGTACTGTCACCTACGCTGTTCATCCTGCATATTAATGATTAGTTGTTGAAAGACCTTCATTGCTATGCGGACGACAGTACTGGTGACGCACGATATACCGCCCGTGCGAATATCCCTCGGTCAGTTGTGGAGGAGAGTCGGGTGAGACTTGTGTCTGAAATAGAGGCATCCTTGGAGCGAGCCTCCAAATGGGGTCGATGAAACCTCGTCCAATTCAACCCATCAAAGACACAGGTCTGCGCTTACTCTACCAAGAAATCCCCATTCTGTCCAGCGCCTCAGTTCCAAGGAACTCCCCTTTCCATCTCCAACAGTATTGGGATCCTTGGTGTTTACATTGCTCGCGACGTGCAGTTTCGGGGTCACCTGGAAGGCAAGGCAAAACTTGCCTCCAAGAAGCTGGGTGTGCTAAACCGGTCCAAGCAGTACTTCACTCCACGCTATGCTTAGCCTCCGGAGAGACTTTGCATCTCTCTGCATTTTCTGCCGTCTGTATAATAGTGTTGCGAGGAACTGTTTAGACTGGTGCCAAAGGCCTCGTTCTACCATCGCACTTCTCTTCATCGGCAGGGTGTTCATTTCCATTTTCTTGAGTCACTGCGCTCAACTACGCGCCGGTTTTCTAGAACGTTTCTAGCGCGTACAATAGGAATTTGGAATGATTCTTCCTGCTGAGACTTACCCAATGCGCTACAATATGGGGCTTTTTAAAAAGGATATCATTAAATTTCTTCGAGACCGGCAACGCATTGGTGACGCCTCCGGCGTTGCATATGTCCATAGGCGGCGGTGACCACTTTCCATCAGGTGGGCTGTCTGCCTGTTTGCCCGTCGACGGCAATAAAAAAAAAGTATTGCTATTACTAAATTCGTTAGCTGAATAAATAAGGTTCAAAATGGTATATAGTAAATATTTGTACATATCGTAGTTTTCCGTGAAAAGTACGATTAGAGTAGTGAACTTTAAACACCACAACCAAATGTATCATATCACACAAGTTTGAAAAAACATAGAATTACTCAACCATTAGGTTAGCTGAAGTCTAATAAATAAGGGGGAATGTAGTATAAAGAGTGGAAAATAGTTTTTTTTTTTAAATGTACTTGGCCAAAGTACACGTGAACGCAAAGCCACGCGTCGCGACTGCTATCACTGCTCGAGATCCCATCGCGCCGCAGGTAGAGAACGCCATTGGGCTTTAAGTCCGCCATTTGTGAATAGAGCGATTAAGTTTAAATCAAAATATTATATAGGTAATGGACTTTAATTGATCTTCACATGAGAGTAGGTAATGATAATGATTTAATGAATGAGGACTCGTGAAATTAGATGTAAAAAGAAACGTAAAATTTTATTACAAAAAATAATATCTAAAATGCGAACCTACATATTTACACAACTTATATTGATGCGAAAAGTTTTTGTTCTTTGTCAATCAGATCAACACAATTTTAAATTTATAATTATACTACAAATTACATTATAAAACTCAAATTTACATACAAATTTAACCATTTGACCGCCGCAGTAATATAGTTAGCGGCCCGCCAACGGCTTTGCCCCTCTTCAAATTTTCGACTTTTCCGGTGGATTTTTGATTTTTTTCTTTCATACCTGTTTCTGGCAATAACGAACACAACAAAAAAAAAATATCCAATTTGGTACAGTCGTTCAGGGGATCTGAGCGTACTTTCATACATTTCGACGATTCATTTTTATTTATATAGGTAATAAATTTATGACAAGTCTAAAAAAAATTCAAGCTTCCAATTTATGTGACACCCTTGGCGGTCAAAAGTTTAAAGTAACAAAGGATAATTCTTATATCTAGTCAATTTTCACTGCCGCATATATTTTTCTAATAAATGTATAAGCAGCAAAAAATCCAATAGTCCCAGTCAAAAGCCAAAAAGTCAATACCATCAGTCCTGAAAACAGAAGGGAAAATGTTACGCCTCCTACTCTTAGTAATTATACGTACAATATGCTTGATTTGTTTAATACATTACCTGTGTAGCCAATATACAGCAATGTGGGTATAAATTCAGTAATTTTCAGTTTGGTAAGGAAGTAGAATATTGAATAAATCAAAATGTATACAGCAGAACCTCCAGACACTATAAAACTCTTCCACCACCAATGATAATCCTGAAAATATTTCAAAATTTACCACTCTTGTTTCAATAATTGGATAATACACCATACAATATGGCAAAAACAAATTATAACTGGTTTTTTTTTCAGTTAAACACTGCATACTCGTAAAACATCGAGGATTGAATAAAAAAGAGATAATGTTGTTGATAGACTATGAACACCACTCCCATACTTCCAAAACTCTTTTTTAACTAGTTATTATTGACTAAAATGAATGCACATTTACCTCACCACACAGTTGGAAGTATACCATAACAATAGAGATTTGGGATACTGAAATCACCAATATGCAAAAGACTAGGAACAAAAATCCAAATAGATAGTAAAACTGATTTTCCCATAATGCATTGAATATAAAGAAAAGCTCTATGAACACAGCACCAAACGGAAGAATGCCCGCCATGAAAACACTGAAAACAAAATTAAATACATAAAATGCCAATTTTAATTTTTTGAATATTCATTTATACCTATACTATTTCGAAATTATTTTCTCTCTAAAGGTGATTTTCCACCGGCGGCGCGAGACGAGACGCGGTGGCGCGAGACGAGACGCGGTGGCGCGAGAATTTTTATTTATATTAAAACACCCATTTCCACCGCGCGCGAGCGTTTAGTGTGCGCGATTTTTCAATAAAAATTTCAATTCTCGTCCCGCCTCGTCTCGCGCCGCCGGTGGAAAAGCACCTTAAAGCCACAATCGCACTGGGAGCGGAGGCATTTCCGCGCGTTCACATACTAAATAGAGTTACCAAAGTGTGGTGGAGGCTTTTTTATAATGGGAACGCACGAAACGCGCCGCCGCGCCCAGTACGTTTAGATCACAATCCCAGTTTGGATAAACATTTAAGATTATAATAAAGATTAGGATACTCACCATACTATAACATTCATGTACCAGACCTGCTCAGGCACCTTTCTTGGGATGAAATTGGTTCTCACAGGATGCTGAAATGCTTGGTTCTGATGGCATCCAAAATAGTAACCCAAGTACACCAGTGGAAGTGATATGCAAAACCATAAACACAACAGAGCCATCATAGTGGAAAAGGGCACAGCTCCACTAGAATGCTTGCCCATTATGAAAAAGTTTAAAAAGAAGCAAGTACTAAAAACAATAGCCGGGTAAAGTGTGGCCGTCAAAAATGCAGCCTGCTTCCACTGTTTGCCTTTCATTGTGCTGTACAGTCGAGCCGAGTAGTAGCCTGCTATTAATCCCATGAACACATACAGAAATATGGCAGCTGTCATGAGAGCTCCCCTGCTGGCTGGAGAGAGCATACCCAACATAGCAACAACTGGAAGAAGATTTTTTTTATTAGACTGTGAATTATCAAGTAAGCAGTAAATCTGACAATTTATACTTACATATGGTAATTAGAGCCATCAGGAAAACTTGAATGCCACTACCAATAACAGCTGCAAAAAGCATTCTTTTGGGTGGAGGACGGAAGACATCTCCATGCACCAGTTTCCAGCCAGTTTCCTCCATTATATCATCAATGGTTTCATCAGAATTGTAGCGAGCAATATCTCTTCTAAGTGTTCCTACCATAATCATTGTTAGTATACCTGGAAAAACCATGATGGAAAATATCATAAAAATGCTTAAAAAATTACAAAAATGATTGATATTCTATTATGGCTCGGACACAAGCATATTCATAAAAGAAATCATATAGCTTGTAGCCACCAACCAATTTTTAACTTCACATGACAAGTAGCTTGGATTCAATTATTAATGTCTTTTTTGCAGCAGGTGTTGTTATAAGGTAATTACATGAGAGTATAGTACCTTTGTCAAATTGATATTAATAAGATATGTATTTGATTACTTAATACCTGTGAGACAGCGTAGCACAGGTTGAAACCAAGTTTTGTTGAAAAAGGCAATCCCCTAGTCTACTATTTTCATGATATTTTTTCAGTCATTCTCAAGAACAGAATAAACAATCAAATGTATAGATATTGCTCATTATATTGCTCATATCTCGCATTATCTCGAGAAAAGCTATGTAAATGTGGAAGTAGGCTCAGGCAACACTAAAATGTGAGACTAGGATTTCAATAATTATTTACTATGATGTAAAACTGAGTACCTACATGGAGTAGAAACTATTAAAATGTGATATGTTACATAACATGCTTTTAAGCAGTTTACGCATCTGATACCAAGTATGTATTTTTAAGTAACCTTAAGGTATAGGCGTTAATGGAGAGCCAGGGCAGGCATGACGTGTGGGTAGGGGGAAATAGTGACTAATCAAACTATACCATAGTACCTCACCCCCCACCTCATGCCTACCCCGGCTCTCAATAAAGTTGTATGCCTATAGTAATTATGTATTTTATACAGCTATATCGTCCATTGCTTTAATAAATCAAATATGCGTCTGCATAGCACTTGGCTAACATGTAACTTTAAGTAAATTAGCTTCCAACTTTCTGATCTTAATTTATTATGGTGTATTTTTTGCTTGACATAATATTCTTTCTAAATAAGTTCAGGATTAGGTTTTGAGAGTTGATTTAAAATTGCTCTAAGGAAGGCCTTGAGCTTAATGGATACCAAACATAAGAAATAAAATAATGAATTAGTGCAAAATCTAAACAAGTCAATCTATCTCATTAATTACCTGATAAAATGAACAAGACTACAATAGAGTTGACAATGGAAAACCAGTGAATTTGGACATCTTTCATTCCCAAGTAAATGTCCCATCTTGAAGCCCAACTAATGTCTGACTCTCCCCACTCTACAGAATATGTGAAGTACAGCTTGGTACCCGTGTCTTCATTAACCAGCTGGGGCTTGGCATCTGACGGAATTGAGCATGAATCATCCAAAAATACAAGGTCATCTTTGTTGACAGAAACGGTTTCCACTTCAAATCCAACAACTCTATAAGAATCTCTGAAATAAAATAACACAAGAATTATACTACAATTTCAAAGGTGTATTATAATGAAGTATCATAATAAAACCTATCAAAGTAATATTTCTAAAGGGACCTCTCAATCTGTATATTTACTTTTTGCATAATTTTGTTTTAACTACATAATTATGTGTTGGTTAACTACATAGTAAAAGTATTAATATTATCAGATCGGATTACATTACTTTTATCATACTAATTATAAATAATATTTTTTTTATGTTAATGGGAATTGTGAAGCTCCATCAAATTAGTTCATATACTCTACTAGTATTTTTGATGACTGTATTCTCCACGCTTATATCAAATGTATGTTAAATACAATATATAAGGTGACTTTTATTAAAAAAACATTGCTTATGCAACTACATGTTATGGCTACTGACCAATATTTCAAAAAATCATGTTTTTATTTTATTATATCATTTTATTACAAATTGGAATTATGCAAATTGTGTTATGCAAAATGAAAATTAGTACCTTTGTTGTTATGATCTTTACACTCCTCTTTGAACAATAACTTTGCATGCTTTCTTCAAAATAAATATTTTAAATCATGCAAGCAATACAAGTGTACAAGTAAACTGCCCAATTTTTCTATTAACCAATATAACTTACTGACTGTGCTTGTGGTACTTAAGCAGTAGTTTCAGGTGGTTGTTGATATATGCCTTGCCTTTGGCCATAAAACCAAGTCTATAGCCTTGTTCAATGTTTCTCTCAGATGTATCCAAGTCCAGCACTCTTGTAGCCACAGGTAAGTTGTCCACCAACCTTGAAGAATGTTAGACGTTAAAAAATTGTTGTATTAACAAAAACACTGTATTAACAAAATCAAGAAAAAACCTTACAGGTGGACAAAGTATTCATGTTCAATTCTACTAGCCACCTTGTCAGACTCTTCTACACTCCAATTAATTGGATTATTCTTTTGGTGGCATAGAAGTCGACACTTGATAGTTTCTGCCATATGTACTTCATAGGGCGTGTTTACGATCCGATCTCCTCTCAACACTTCTCCCAAATTTTCAGATTTATATACAAAAGTGCCATTTTTTGGTAAACACAAAGGCAAAGAGTAATATTCGTACGGTAATTGTGTGTGGATACTAGTCATTTTAACTGCCTTTACTTCAATTCTTTGGCCTTTTTTAAATTCTACTGGGGCTACTCCCGGAACATAAAATCCATTACTAAAGGGAATAAGGCTTACAATAATTATCACGGAATGTACCTGTAAGAAATTCATAAAAATAAACTTGACGCGTTATACATAATAACAATAATAACTTAATAACTTTACTTACTATAGTTATTGTATTCATTTTCCTATGTATTTATTGATAAAATGTATGAAGTGACATTCCGCACAAATACCGCAGCGATGCGCGACTGCGGGACTTTGAAGGATACAAAATCGATTAGTCTATGTATTACATCATTCGATTCATTCGAATCACTTCAAAGATCACTCGATTTTCAGTCTTTAATTTTTCTAATTGTCCAATTAAGTAAACCTTCATTCGCAGCGCTATAATTTATGACTTGTGCTGCCGCGAGTGAGTTTGATTAAATTCTACTGAAATCAGTATTGATGATCATTCCGTCAATAAACCTAGAATCCTGGGGCCTTACTTTAAAAATCGGCAACTGACAGTAAAATCTACTTTTATATGCTTTTATAAAACCGGACAAGTGCGAGTCAGATTCGTGGAGCGAGGGTTACTACTACTACTACTGCTCCTACTACCTACTATATTTCGATTTGAATGTTCTGTCATAAGGTGCCAAATTAAAAAATAGCGCGAAGACAACTCACACTTGACCTGGTATTTGTTGTTTTTATATAGTGTTTGTACCTACTTAAATCATACCAAATTTGACGCTTAACCGCTTTTACAATACGTTTATAAATAACTATCTGGGTCCTATTTTATAAAGCTACAAATTACAATTTACAGGTTACAAGTTTGCATTTGACACAACCTCGACCAATGACGACCAGCCATTTGAGCAGTGTTGCCAGTTTAGTCCTGAAAATTGTAACTTGTAGTTTTATAAAACGTGCCCCTGCTATTATATCTCTTACAGTTCAAAAGATTAACGTTAACAGCTCTTGAACACACAGGCGGACGGACGGACAGTGAAGGTAATAATAGGGTTTGACTCCCTTTGGGTACTGAACCCTAAACAGTATAGATAGAATCTTATTTACCTTGTAAGGCCCACCAAACAACAAACAGGAAGACTTTTGCGATTGGGGATTTGCAAAAAGAAAATAAAGTTCAATTATTTTGTTCCACAATGCCATCTCAGTAGATTAAAAAAATAATTCTATCCACCCTCCGCCCACCGAGCCTTATGAGGTAAAAAAGTATACACCTAGACTAGAAACATCCAATGTAATTATGTCGATCGGTTGACTTTCAAATACCTGTTATTTTATTTTTTTTTATTGCCCAAAAGAAAACACTTAATATGCATATGGCGAACTTAATTCCGTTAGGCATTCTCTACCAGTTAACCTTTCAGAATTTTGAACTTCATTTCGAAGTGAAATGCTCCAGAGGCCCTACTTTGAAAATCGAAGTTGGAAGTTACGTTAGCTTCAACCCTTTCTCTCGATTCAGTCTCGAATGACGAGTAACAGGGATGGAGCTAACGTAACTTCGAACTACGATTTTCAGAGTAGGGCCTCAGGCTCCAGCCAAACACACTTTCCGACGTCGAGACAGCCGAAGATAGCCGATTATCACAAAATACTTTTGAAAAGAGAAGCAAACAAATTTTAATATCGCGCCACAACGACTATTATTACTGACTTTAGTTACCTTCTAATTAGAATAGTACCTAGTCATCATTCGCGTGTGGACATTAGTATTATTTTTTACTCGATTTTTCATGTTAGTAATTCTCGATTATTCGATAAGTTTAAACATTCGTAATCACGAATCCCTATTGGATTTAACGCGACCTAGATCGTCGCTCCACCTGGGGCACTACTTTGAAATTCGAAGTTCGAAGTTCCGTTCTTCGATTTCACCATTTGCTACTATGAACACCTTCGGGTCCGTCTTCGGATTCGAAGTTCGTCGTTTGACAATTGTTACTTCGTGGTTACTTCTATTGACCTACTATGAAAATCGAACTTCGGCGACGGTTTCGGATTTTGACACAAAGTTCTTCGGGGAGAAACGTCAAATCTCACGTTAACTAAAGTGTTATCGTTTGACCTTCGATCCATTGTTTTCATTGCGTGAGTGTGAGTGATTTTTGGTTTTATTACTGTGAAATATTTTTCCTAAGCTTATTTTATTTTATCGAGTTTCGTTTATATTTTAGATTGAACGATGTCACGTTTTTTGCTCAACGAAGTACTCCGCAAAGTGATGCACGTACATATGACGAATTTGGCGGCGGGATACACTCGAGGCTTTTTGGGGAATTCGTCAACACTTTCAGATTAAATCGAGTGGTGTTAGAGGCTATAACTTAATAACCGAGGCATCTACCCAACCTATTCAATCAAAAAAAACCTTAGGTACGTATTTAAAGTGTTTTAGCGATGTTTATCCTTTATGAAAATATGTTTACTTTTGGTATTGTTATTTATGAGGTATAATGTCTGCCTATTTTTGTTCAAATATGCAGACCAATCCAATGAGATAAAACTCTTTCATTTGATTTATTACAGATTGGAGTTGCCTTAAAATTGTATGGTATGATAGATTACCGGGGCAGGGTTGGAAGATATGATGCTGGGTCAATGACTTGTTGCCTGTGTGATGTTACATAAGGCTGCCATTTTTCTGCCCCATTAGCAATTCCCCCAAACAAGCGCAGCATCATTAAAACTGGGTAAGTACATACTATGGCTATATATTTTTTCTAATTATCATTCGCACTCATCATAATGTCATCCTAAAAGGTATTAGGTTAGACCCAAAGAGCATGAAGAGAAGTTCTTTAACCGGAAACATTTCCGGTTGCCCAATATAATATATATCATATAATTATATATTAAAGGACAATTATTAACTTGTTCATTTTATTTGTTTTCGATAATATGATGCCATTATTTCTTATGTTATTGGCATCAAGTTATTTTTTTATTTGATATACATAAAGTCAGGCCAAGCTTGGTAACAAGCATATGCCAAGTCAACAATCTGTTATGTTTATCTCATTACACTTTAAGTAAACAGTTACAGTGTAACGCTGATAATCTGGAAGCATTCTCAGTGTTTTTTCATATATGCCCTCTCTATCGCTTTAGGTTTAATTCTTGTATTGATAGAGTAAAGGGATGTTATGAAATGAAAAAAAATAAAACTTCACTGATATTGTTGTTTCAGATGACAAATATGCCATTTTAAATGTTGATGCTTCACATGGTGGAGCGACTCATGAATCTTTGTGGCAATATCTAGGAACATTTTGAAAGCCTCTGTGCCAAGAGAGAGCCTGCTGTTTTGCACTTGCTGGGTAACGAATCAAGTTTTTTTTTTCTAAAATTTGAATACTTCTCTTATGAAATACTGAGTATAATTCATGACCCCTTGTGGGAGTACATGATGACCACTGAGGATGGCCCCACAGACGACTCCCCTGAGGGTTACTATAATGTCATACAAAAGAGGGTGCGCTCAACCATTGAGAGAACATTCAGCATTTTTAAAGGTTTAAATGCATATATGTATTAACATTCTTTTTTATAACAAGGAGAAGGCACATGAGTACTCAGGCCTCCTGATGATAATGGTATCTGAGACCTATAGATATTTGAATTCCCAAGAGTACAATTTCAAGACTGCAATGCTAAGACTTCAAATACGTTGCCAACCCTGAAGACTAAGGTGGAATAAGGAATGCCTTGATGCTAGTAATTTCACTGGTTTTTCTTATCCCCTTACCGGAACACAACAATGCGAACACTGCTCCTGCACTGGTGGGTTGATGGATAAGATGGTGGGAGCCATCTGGATGAATCCTGCACAAAAGCTCTACCACCACTAAAACACCAATATTTCCAAAGTCACAGCATAATTAGAAATTATAATTAATTATATATTTTATTTGTCACAGGTCGGTGGAAATGCCTTTTGGCCGCACGCGCTCTGCACTACAGCCCCGAGATGGCCAGCAGGATCTGCAGGATCACCATTGAATGCAGTATTCTGTATAATATCTGGATGGGACCTGCAGCCGACGACATCACGAGCGAGAGCAACATGCAGACCGGTGCTGTCGCTCCGCGTCTTCTCCGCCGCAAAATAGATTAATCTTAGTTTTAATAAATAGATAATAATAGTATGTCGTCCGAGACATCACACCATATGAAGGGAATTTTTCAACATGTTTATCCTATGACCAAAATTATACCGGTAAAACGGGGCTATTTGGAAGTCACGAGGCTATTTGGAACAAAGCAATAAAAAGTTTTAGTTGATTTTTTTTTTCATGACTATGTTAGAACTGACAACTTCGCCTGAATACAATTTTTACAGTTCTATTATAGCCATGACAAAATATATATCAACTAAAAGCTTATGATTGCTTAGTTCCAAAATAGCCTCGTGATTCCCAAATAGCCCCGTTTTACTATTTAACTTTATTTTAAAACTACTGCTTTATGATTCACTGAGACAATTTGAATGATGAACTTCAATTTACTAAGTACTTGTTGGTGTTCTTAACCATACTTTGGTTAGGCTAAGGCCGCACGGATAGGAGGCTTGCTTAACGCCTAGAGCCTAGCGTGTTGCTTTTGTTCGTGGTCGCCTAGCGAGGCGCCAAGCGCGCAGTGCGGCCGTTTGCAAAGATTCTAGTACATTTGGTTCAAGCTAGGCTCTAGTCTAGGCGCTAAGCAAGCCTCCTATCTGTGCGGCCTTAGCCTTAGGCTTATAAGGACTTGATTGCAAAACGTTTATGTAAGCAAAACGTCTTTGTTGCATAGCGACCAACTAAACAAAACGACTTTTTTGTAAAATGCCCTGCTCTAGGATGCAAAATGTCTAGGTTGGAAGTAATGCATAATTAGGCATAACAAAATGTTTGTTTTATTTTATTTATTTATTTATTTAAGGCTCACAAAACATGTTACAGTTACATAATGCTAATAATGCTAAAAGAAAGAGTTTTAAGGTCTGGACTATAACTCTAAACTATGTGTGCACACAGACATACATTTAAAAAAAAAAACGTTAGAGGGCATTAATTTTATCAGTATAGTTTTAGTACCTATATTTTGGAAGACTGTATTACCGGCCAAGTTTCATAGTTCTATGTCATCGGAAAATACCGCATGAATTTTGATTCACTCGAGTTACCTTTGAGTGAGTTGAGTGTCGAAATATACCTACGTTTTTGCGGCATAAACGGCCGTATCTTTTTTTTTCGTTAACTTTGAAGTATAATTATTGTTTCATAGCTTCAAGAGACTGTAGACTTGAAATATATGGATTTAATTTCAACTCCCGTCCCAACGTTTGAGTTCCCGAGAAAAACGGTCTTGACAGACAGACGTACGGACGGACGGACGGAAGGACAACAAATCCTATAAGGGTTCCGTTTTTTTCTTTTGAGGTACGGAACCCTAAAAATGTTTAAGAAACTATGTTAAATAAGTAACTAAATGAATTAAGTAACTATGAATAGTTCAAAGAGTTCCTTCACAAATCACAAACTACAGTTTGTGATTTCCTTGTCATAAAACCATCTAGTCGTTTTGCCACTAAGACGTTATGATTTTTTTACGATATGCCTACCTAGTCGTTTTACCATCAGTACGTTCTGCATACGTTGGCGTTTTGCAACTGGGACATTTTGTTATACTAACAAAACGTTATAGAAATAAGTCAAATCTTCAACCAAGGTATAGTAGAATACCTCAAGAAGATTTACACAATTAGACATTTTGCAACCAAGATCTTATGAAACTAAGTCGTTTTGTTTACGTAGTCGTTTTGTAATCTTCACTGTGTTTCACCTGAGATGAGTCCTGTGACAGCTCATATAAACACGTATTACTTACTTGTTACTAGTTATTATTTACGTATTACTTACTTGTTTCTTTAACTTTACATAAATATTACATTGGTACACACCTAGCGACGCGTCTCAGGAACTTAAATAATTAACCACCTATTTTTAAGTACCTCGCATGTGAGCATAGTAAGTGATTGAAATTACGAAATACGGCTGTCACAGGACTCATCTTAGATTAAACAGAGTGTAGACCTTACAAGCTTAATCTATCTCTAAATAAACAAATCTCTAAGGTATGTAGAGAAATTACTTAAATTGTTTCAATTTCCATTGATTGTCGTTCCTGAGTCTGTCTCAGTGTAGGCACTAAATAGATAGTCACAGTTATTTATTGACTTCATGATGAGAAATGTCATCATGGTCAATATGGTCAACATAATGTCCGCCAAAAACCATGTTAGTTATGAAATATATATAGATAATGTTATACTAAGGTACATTTTTAGGCTTAACCCTTCGTCTGTGGAAGGGTAAAAAAATACTGAATTCGAGTCTCTTCTAATTTTGGAATAATCCACAAAAAGAAATCGAAAAAAAGTACAAAAAGTGATACCAAAATTTGGTCAGGATCCTTATCAAACACAGACGAAAGGTTAACTAGAGACAAAATATTGTAATAGTCCTCATACCATTTGTTATAGTATTTTTCATAGATTTCTGTCGTACTTTTTTCTTTTATATTTATATTAAAGGGCCATTCATCTATACTTATATTATCAAGAGAGAGAGAGAGAGTGGATTTGTAATTTTGTTTAAACCATTACTTTATTATTTGTACAATAATTATTACTTTAGTATTTGTACAATTCTTTCACTATTTGTACAGTACATTATTCCAGATGAATATAGGCTATTTTTTATTATGTTGGAACCTGAACAAAGCTAGGGCCTGACGCTAGTTCTATTAATAAGACTATCTCTCATGATTCCAAGTAGGTACCTAATGCTAGACTTAATAGGAAGTTGTAATGTTTTTTAGCGAGTACTGAAGAATGAGGAGTACCTAGTAGGAGGGTAATTCAATTTTGTGTTATGTTATGTAATAAAATAACTTTTAATCTTTTTCGAATTTAATTTAATTTTCTTTATGTTGGAGTCAATGAGCACCGCTTGTCTTGATTTTGTTAGTTCTGGGCAAATGGTTGACTTGGAGATTTTGGAATCTTCCATCTCCAGCAGCTGCCCTTGCTGACTGGCCTGTTTGAGCAGCAAAGGCCAGACCACCACCGTCTGGTGCTTCATGTGAACAGATAATTACAATATTATAAAAAATGTAATAGGATCAATATATTTACCTAGAAATAAACACAGCACACAAAATAATGACAGTCAGATAATCCATGATGTACCTAATGTACCTAAAATTATATATAAACCCTCTTGCAACGATAACGAGCACTTTCGATTTCTGCAAGTAGTTTAAACATACTGTATTTTTTTTTCTTGGATATATCTGCGATCAGTCGGTTTAGATAGACTTTGCGGTTGTGTACAAAGGTTTTTTCCTAATCAATGGCTTGATTTTCCTAATCAATGGCAAATTGAATCATTCCTTGTTTTAACATATTAATTTAACAAGGTTTATTTCACCAACAATAAGTTTTAGACAATTACTATGAACTTATTAAAAAACAAATCCATGGATATCACACACATGGACAATTATTCTGTTAAAGAGTATTTATTCTGGTGGACTAAACAGAATCATATGGGGCATCAGCATTTCTGTTAAGTAGTAAAAAGGTATGCTTACTTGATGGGTGCTGAAATGACAGGAGCTGTAAGGTTCCTAGGGTACGGATGATTGGTCATTGTCAAAGAGTGAAACTGACACTTCCTCATACATTCTTATAGGGCAAGTTTTACCCGTTGACCTCTTTTAGCGATTGGGGTCCGCACCATTACCCTGGAAATGAGACAATGTTGTATTAAATTGTATTTTGAATTCACATAAGTCAGAATGCACCGGCACAGGAAAGTAGAAAATAAAAGCATGTCGTGATGGTTTACCTTCTGCGATTGTCTTGGCGACTGGGCTGCCCCACCGAGACTGTTTAACGTAACGTAGCAGTAATTTGCTCCCACAGGGTGCGGGAGCGTACTCTTCCCAACACGCTCCCGACAAAACCACGAGCAAAATCAGCATTTCACATCGCTCGTGGGTAACAGGGGAGGAAGATGATGGTTGCTGCAATCCATAAGTACAATGTTTTCATTCAAATCTTAAGGTAAACTACTAAAGTAAGTAAGCAAGAGAACCAAAAAATATATCAGTTAACTAAAGAATACAATACAAATTTAATACCACCAAGTCTTGACTCGAGTTAAACTGTTTTATAATATAATAATCAAATATTGGGATGTTATTAAAGATTAATTTAATAATAAAAATAAAACTTATTAAACAAATTTCGTTGCTTGACACATGGATATGATAGATAGATTATTTTTTACACTTAATGATACGTCAGAATATTTTTAAAATAATAAATTACAAGCATATTTGGTGTTTTTATTTTCTTAAACTATCCTTGTTACTTTGTGTGTTATTGCACAAGTAAGCTATAAATTGTTAATCGGCGATTTAGGACAAAAATCTGATTACCGGTTTTTAACCGCTATGTGTGTAACGCATACTTTTTATCCATTCGTTCTTTCCATTCAAGTAACTCAATTCCTCTTGAATCGAAAGTTGGTCTATGGCTCCGAAACGTAAGTAAACAAATCGAAGTTACTTCATGGTAGCATTCACCTTCAACGTTCGATCGATCTGCGTTGCGGGCTTCGTTGCGAGCGTCGAATTTCAAAGTAGTGCCCCTGTCAAGTTAATAAAGCCCCACATACATGTACAGGCCGATCGGTTCAGGCCGAACTGCGTCAGTTCCGCCTGACCGGATCGAGTGGCCATACAGGTAAATACCGATCAGTTTTTCCAACGGCCAATCGTTCAGGCGGACGGATGCGATTTGCCTTCAAGCCAAATTACACATACACAATGCTATTTTGCATCCGGTCAGTTAGACCTGAAGGTAAAACTGATCATGTATGGAGTTCTGTCCGGTCAAAATGCATACACGATGCAAAAAAGCATCGTGTATGCGTAATTTGGCCTGAAGGCAAATCGCATCCGTCCACCTGAACGATTTGCCTTCAGGCCAAATTACCAGTGATCGGAATAGGTAGAGCTAATTTGCCTAAACTTGACGCATATTCATTCATGCGTGAGAGAGATGGGAATACATTATTGAATGAACATGCATCAAGTTTAGGCAAATTAGCTCACCTATTTCCGATCACTGCAAATTACGCATACACGATGCTTTTTTGCATCCGGTCATGGAGTTCTGTCCGATCAGGAAAACCGCTCAGGCGGACGGATGCGATTTGCCTTGAGGCCAAATTACACATACACGATGCTATTTTGCATCCGGTCAGTTAGACCTGAAGGCAAAACGGATCATGTATGGAGGCCTTAAGAGTCCAAACATATATGTAGGCCCTACCATGAAGTTATAGATAAAGGTGGAGGCCACTGAGGCCGCACTCTCTAGACCAAAATGAAGCGTCTTGAATGTACTTTTTCGTCATTCTATCTCAAACACTTTGGTCCCCTCCTCTCTTTCTAACAACCCTAGTAAAGAGAGGAGGGGACCAAAGTGTTTGAGATAGATTGACTTCAAGGACGCTTCATTCGGCTTCAGAGAGTGTAGCCTCCAAATTTATCTATAACTTCATGGGCCCTACTTTGAAAATCGAAGTTCGAAGTTACGTTAGCTCCATCCCTTTCTCTCAATAAAATTTACTCTCGAATGACGATTGAACTTAGATTTTCATAGGCTTTTTACATTCATTCGCAATTCACGCTCTCCAAGGCGCATATTCACGCTCGACGATGTAACTAGTTCTACATTAAAAGTAAAAATCCAATTAAAAAGAAATGAAGGAAACGAAGATGGTGGATGACGAGTATTCATCCATCATAATAGAATAATGTTTGTCCAGTATTAGTGGTACGTATTGGGCTAATATTTTATAAAAGTTGCCTTATTGCGTTCGCGCGTTAAGGGCGTGATAGACGGGCGCCGTACTTGTGACTCGGCGAGTTAACTCATCCGTGTGTCATCAGCAGTGATCGGAATAGGTAGAGTATATTTACCTAAATTTTGCCAAAGGACATAATACAGAGTGGTTACAACCGGGTGAAATTTTAATTTCTTCTTATTGAATACCGGTATTACCGGATTACCGCTATTTTTCCGGTACTAGTAAATGTAGTCGCAAGAATCAAAGAATCATAAAATCTCCAGTTTATGTCTCTGTTCTTCGAAGTTTAGGTAAATATACTCCACCTATTATTTAGATACTTAAAAGAACTGAGTAACAGGCCCCTTTTATCACTAACTAACATAAAATATCCCATACCGTAAGTTAATATTACCTACGTATATTTAGCATTCAAAATACCAGAAATCTGGAAATAAATAAAAATAAATTAATATTTCACCTGGTTGTAAACACTCTATATTATGTCCTTTTGCGAACTTTAGGTAAATATACTATACCTATTCCGATCACTGGTCATCAGAAGTACGCGTACTTAAAAACCGCCGAGTAAGTTCGTCGGCGATCCAACGTGTTTGAATTTTGCTCCTAGCCCGTAATGGCTCGTAACTACGTCTGTCATCGCCGCGAGCCGCGAGCCACGATCTTTTGGCAGTTTGTGGGTGAGGTCTTTGCGCCCTCTACATTCACACGCAATTCGCGGGTGCGAATTGCGCGTGAATCGCGGCGCCAATTGCGCGTGAACTCTCCACGGCTCCACATTCACAGTGTTCACAATTGTGTTCACAGTATGGTTCGCGCACTCGACGATGTAACTAGGTAAAGTAAAAAACAAATTAAAAAGAAATGGAGGAAACGAAGATGGTGGATGACGATTATTCATCGTAATTAGAATATTTTTTCTAATATTTTGTGCAGTATTAGTGGTATTAGGCTAATGCCGGCACCACACTTCGCTATTTGCTATTCGTTATGCGGCTGCGCCGTATTTGTTAAAATATTTGCTATCGCGCTTATGCGTTATGCGTTCGAATAAGGAAAACATAGACGATTAAACCCTCCACACTTCGTCGAATGTAGGCGCATAAGCCGAATAACGAATAGCGAATAGCGAAGTGTGGTGCCGGCATAATATTTTATAAAAGTTGCGCGTGAATGTGGAGCCTTGTTGCGTTCGCGCGTTCGCGGCCCTTTGACGCGGGCCAAAATACCGACACAAGTGGTTAACAAGGCGCGAACCATGCGCGAACCCGCGAACGCCCTCCACATTCACACTTTCGCGCTTTCGCGTATTGCGTTCGCGCCATAGAGGTAGTAAAACATAGAGAGTGTAAAAACGGCTAATATAATAGTACTCTTCGCACCTGTTACAAATGCCCTTCGTTAAAAAGAGTCTTCTATATATGACCGCTTTCGATTGGATTTCAAAAGCGTACCACTTTTTAGGTGTTCGTGTGTATCACTCTGCATTAGTGTGCGTAAGTTTGCAGTCAGTGATGTGCGGTTTATCGATATATTAGGTTTAACCATAATTACCAGGCAAAGGATAAGCCTATTTTCAATAATAATTGCGATTGATTACCAATTGAAAAGTGGCCTTATTTCGAAAAAGTAAACTGAGAAATTATCTTTTTTGTCGTGTAATAAAACTAAAGACAGTTTTTACAGTTTTTATTTAAAAATAAAACGTTTATCTTTAATAATGATGAATAAGCCTTGTAATTGTAAGACAGTAATTGGAAGACAGTTTGTGACCCTTTTTTGATGCCGGATTGCATTGCAACTTCTGAATCCGAGCGATACTGCAAATCTGAAACAATACAATTAATTAATATCACATATAGTAGGCTCTTTTACCGATCGATAGATATGTACGTACAGTCAAGGAAATTGATTCCTTGACCATTTTGGACTATGTCAAAGTGACACTGTAAATAAAATCATAAGAAGTCTCTTACGTTTTGATTGATTATGTCACTACGACATAGTCCAAAATGGTCTAGGAATCAATTTCCTTTACTGTTAAAAATACATATTAAATTAAAATACCGATTTTAAAATAACGAATGATCCAAATATCTACAATAAGTATTTTATGCCTATGTCTATAAAAGGCACACGCCTGTGCCATTAAACGTTGTAAGTTTCGACATTTAAAACATCGGCCTTTTAACTGTTCGGCATCGCTATTTTAACCCAAAATTATTCACTTTTTGATATTTAAACACATACTCATGGATATATTTACTCATTTACTCTATGAAAATATCGAAAGTTTACTTATCGATATTAATTTTGGAAGCACTATTGTTTACTTCCGAAAGAAAATCTAAAAATGTGTTAAAATTGCACATTTACTGCACATAGTGCCTTTGTATTAATTACAAGGCGTAATACCATGTTATTGTTTCTAGTTGGACGTAGTTATGCAAAAACGTTCCAACCCACACTGATACCATTTTGAGATAAACGCAATTTAGTGTTTTTATTTGTACACTTTTTTGCCCAAACTAGAATAGGCTAATACTATAAGTTTTACTGTAGAAATATATGATCATTACTTAATGAAGTACCTGTTTTATAAATATTTTTAATAAAATGGTGGATTTTTAGACGACATGGTATTGAAACGTCTTTGTTTTGTATAGACACTCGAACCAAATAATTTAGCAAAAACGTTCCATCGAGTATTTTACTTTAAATTAAAAACTTTAACAAGAATAAAGATTATGAATAGGTGAAGTTATAAATACGAATTAAAATAATAACAAAAGGAAACGAAATCATTATTGTAAAAGAAGAACATCATCATCATTGTTATGCATAAACGTTCCAACCCACACTGACACCATTTTGAGATAAACGCAATTTAGTGATTTAATCTGTACACTTTTTTGCCCAAACTAGAATAGACTAATACTATAAGTTTTATTATAGAAATATAATAAATAAGGTCATTACTTAAATATGTACCTGTTTTTTTAAATATTTATAATAAAACGGTAGGTTTTTAGACAAAATAGTATTGGAACGATTTTATTTTGTATGGACACTCATTCCAAATAATTCTGTAAAAACGTCCCACCAAGTATGTAATGTGTAATGTGCAGGTTTAAATTATAAAATGTGGTGCAAATAGTCTGAAATAATAAATAAGAAATAATAGAAAAATACGGAGCTGAAATATTATTATAATTAATTATAAAAGATTGATTGTAGATTGTTTGCTTGTACTCTTACAAATAATAATGTTTCCAGAAATAGTCCTACCATCCGCACATTTAATACTATCTGTACTAAATGTGACAGTCATGTTCTCCATGTGACTGAATGCTTGAACCGCTGCAGCACTTGCGCTTAATGTAAAGGATTAGGTTAATAATAATATTTGTTTTTAATCATTATTTTTAAAGCAAACATGCTGTAATTTGTTAATGCTGTGGACAGTTGTTATTAAATTGCAAACATTATCTTCTATAATTTAGTAATAATTTGTAATAAAAAGTGTCAGTTTGTAATTTGTTACTGTTCCATTAAAATAAATAAATAAATAAATAAGTACATCATCAGTCTTAAGTCTTAAGCGTTCTATAAAATTGGAGACAATTCTCAGGAATGTACTGGTCTATTGGTCTATATTTCTTCCGATTAGAAATATTTTTTCCAAATTTTTTGTACTACTATAAAAGTCTGTATTGGATTGAACTAAAAGGTTCCCCATATTTTGGATCATTTACCCATCACTTTGTTAATTAGCAAAGCAAACTTCCAATCGTATATGAAACATTTTTTGCAAAATCACAAGTGTCACATGGGTTTTACTAAAACATTCCAACATACATAGGACATTTTTTGCAAGACCACAAGTATCACATAAAAAAGTATATAATGTTTCAAGACTATTTGAATCATTTTAACAAAGTATTATTAATGGATTGTATAAAATAAAAACGTTTCAGTTTCCATGTTATGTTTTTTTTGTCTATGCAAGCCCTTGTTTGCTAAAAATGTGGGTTGGAACGTATAATCAAAAAATTTTTTTTATAGAAATAAGCCATAAAGACTGGAACCTTTTTGCTAAACTGATGAAAGGTTTCAAAAAAGGTACACTAGTGGCTTTATCTCAATTTTGTGTGACTTGTGGGTTGGAACGTTTTTGCATAACTACGTCCAGTTATACTTGCAAAACGGCCGGATTATGGCCGAAAATCAACAGTTTTATTGTAAAACATCACTCACCTGTGAAAGCTTATATTTTGTGGATCATTTTCTTTATTTCCAATTCGGGATTTACACCCACGAAATACACACGTCATTCCACTGAACCTATACTTAAATACTTCACTGATAACTTGTCGAAGAAATATATTTTCGGAGAATTATTTTAAAATTCCGACGGATGGGCGCACAGATCGCGAACAACAACAGTAATCCGACTAAATTAAGTGACCCTTTTTCTTAGGTCTTTATCCGACTAGCCGCTTATTCTATCCCATTCGTCTTAATTTAGTAGGGTTCACATGTCGGGTATTGACCAATAAAAATTGGCTACAAAACTGTGTTGTACACAGAAGAAAAAGGTGGTACGCTTGGCAGTTGGCTACACGGGATCTAGTGTTTTCCTTCATCTTTGGGACAAAGCTACTATATTTTCACTTTATTTTATTTTCATTATGTCTATGGTTATAACACAAACCATTAAAAAATATAGCCCATAAACAATTTATAAACACTACATTCACGTAGATACCGTTCTATTCGTTCTTGTTTTTTTTTATTTACAAAGGGAACTTACTTTTATCAATGGTATTAGTGATATCTTAAATTACGTATTGGGGCGGCTATTTAAATTCACTTGTTATTACATAGTAATCATTTTGAAACTTTGGTATTATTTTAACCAAGAACTCCAAGAAGAGGTTATCTTAAAACAACATGGTTCAGGTAAGAGAAATGCTAACCCTCATCGATTGTGCTTAATAATTAGCAGCGTTGTGTTGCTTTCTTACAGATTGTGTAGCATTTCACAGTGTTCTGTTTAAATTTTCTTGGATAATGAATGAGTGTAACAAGCAAGATTAAATTCATTGTACTATTTATATTTTAGGCCGCGGAGGAAACTGAGCAGCCCGACCTGCCGCAAGCTGTTAATTTATTTAAGGAAATGAATATGAATGTCCAACAAGTCTCACAACTGGTGGACAATATGCTTATTCGTGTGAAAAGTGGAGAGATAACAACAGACAAAGGGTTAAGCTTCCTAGAAATGAAATATCAAATGCTTCTTAGTTATTTGATAAATTTAACTTACATTGTGCTAAGAAAATGTTCTGGTGAAAAGATTGAATCTGATCCTTCAATTGATAGGCTTATTGAAATACGCACTGTCCTTGAAAAGATTCGTCCTGTTGATTCCAAATTAAAATACCAGATTGATAAGCTTGTCAAAACAGCTGCAGTTGGCTCCACATCTGAAGAAGACCCACAATCATTCAGAGCAAATCCTGCTAATTTAGTTAGTAAAATAGATGATGATGGGGAGGATTCAAGTGATGTTTCAGATGATGATGAAAAAGTAAAAGAAACAAAAAAATCAAACATATATGTACCCCCTAAATTGGCTGCAGTGCACTTTGAAGAGAGCTCTTCTAGAACTGATAATGAAAAGAAAAACAAGGAACGCTCAAAGAAGCAATTCATTAATTCAAGTGTCATGAGAGAACTACGTGAAGAGTATTCTGAAGCCCCATTGGAAGTAACATCTGGGAATCATGTAAAGCACTCTATATCTAAACAAGAAAAAGAAAGAACTGAATATGAAGAAAGCTATCTCACCAGACTTCCAGTGTCAAAAGCTGAAAAGAACCGCAGGAAAAAGTTTGCAACAGTGGGCATGTTGGCAGATGAAATAACAGGAACAAGTAGTAATCGCTCCTTACAAAAACGCAAAATTAAGTCCAAAAAAGGCAAAGCTTTTAAGAGAAAGCGTACTCATTAATTTTGTTTGTAAATCTACTATTTGTTTTATTTTTGATATGTAGGTATTTTAAGCAATGCATGTAACTTAATGAAACTAATGTATTTCAATTAGTACTTCATTATTGTTTACTTAGCTGCTGTATTTAAAATAATGTGACAGGGTAAATTAATTATACCAATATGTATGATTTGCATTGTACTCTAGTGGCCTTACTCAATAGTGAAAAAAATACTGAATAGCTTACACAATTACAACTTTCTCAAACAAAATGCTAACACTTATTAAAATCTTATTCAAAGTATAAAATATAATATGTTATGCTTGTTACTATTGAACCATGAAAATATGCAGTTTTACTTTATAGTTTAACATACTGCCGTCCTACCAAAGAAAGCAGCTAACTGCAATGTAGTAGTCAAACCTGTCTATACTCTATTGGTAACCACATTTAATTTAATGCTTATACTATTACTACGCAGTTAGTTGCCTGCTTAGGTAGGACGGCAGCATAGGCTACATTGAGACACTGTGGCATGGTTTAAAAAATATTGAATCATTCAGATTTACACAACCATCCAGTTTTATTAGCAATCAATAAACCGTTTAACTGAATGCTCACAATGAAATGGATGGCGTCTCTAACATAATTTCATTTGTATTTTGTGTAGGCTTCCAAAATTTTAAGTAAGTATGTAATGAAAATAGGGATGCAATGATTACGAAGTGGTGCATTGTTTGCATCTGTAATTTAAATGATCACTAATAATTATTTGGTGCACCATAGTAATAATTGTAAGAGTTGGGATAATGATGGTAAAATTGAAATTAATAAAATTCAAAGTCAATCTAAACGCCCTTGATAAGGCCAAGTCTAAATTGTGTCTAGATCCCTGTCAGGGAATTCTTTTAAAATCAGAGTTTGAAGATTATCTGGTATAATTTTGAATTCCGGATTTAATATTGTATGATAAGATTCATAAGTGAATGGGATGGAGCATCAGAATCTGAATTTAAATAACATCACCTTTATGGGAGTATGATACTGAATGTCATAATAGAAGTCACGAAAATGAATATTTTCCTCGTGTCTATATTGTTACCACTTACTAGTCCCCACTGTTGGCAATGCATTTAACGGTTTATTTTTGGTATTTAAGAGTTTTGCCGTTAGATGCGTTCAGAAAAGGGTCAAAACATGATTTAAAAAAAAAATGGCGTTACGAGGTATGCGATTTAGGCCGACGATTATGGTCTTAGAGCTCTTAACATTGATTGTAGCTTTGTGAATGCAAATGTCCGTTGGTCACAGATTCCAGATTCCACTCACCATCGGGTGGCTCATGTGCTGTTCCCTAAGAGCCGTTACGCACTGTCGACTAGTCGCCTGGCAACTCAGTCGATACAGTGCGTAACGGTCGCGGCGTCTGGCCAGTCGCCTGTGCGTCGCCACTTACACAACGACTGGCTGGTCGCTCTGGCGACCGGCGACCAAGTGTGTAAACACCTATTTAAACTATAGAAAGTCACAGTCGCCGTCGGCGACCAGTCGACAGTGCCTAAAGGCTCTAAATCCACTGGGCTCCATGTCATGTCCGTGCCAAACGTGAAAGTAAGAAATTTCGAATGCCCTTTCCCTTTCACTCATCATTCAAGACTAAGTGACAGTGTAGTTTTGTTCCTTTTAACAGCATGTAGTTCACAAGTGTTGATTATAATTATAATTGATAATGCCCAATGCGTTTTGAACAATCGTAGTTACGGTATCGTAACGTAATCGTAATAGCCGAATCGTTGCGTCCCTAAATGAAACCCAATACCTAGTACCTAAAAACGTTGAAAAATTTTTATACATGTTTTAGGAACATTTTAATTAATAATATAACAGCACAAATTAAAATTTTACATTCATTTGCCTACATAATGTTATTTAAATTGTTGGATTTAAGTTTTGATATTTTTGTTGTTTCCTTTTTCATTAAGCATGAACATTGATATATAATTTTGTATTGACATAAAGTGGTTCGAATTAAATGTTTTCGATAGTTTTATTGTCGTCCAACAAACTGGTTTTGATCTGGGGGAAGTCCTGCAAGCCCGTGGCGGGATCGAAGGACCGGTAGCGGAAGAGGCGCAGCTTCCGGATGTGACCTATGGGCGTGTGCGTGTCAAGGCACTGGTAGAAGCCGCGCGGCGGCGCCGTGCCGTGGTTATGCGTCCTGTCCGAGCAGATTATGCGGTTCAGCAGCTTCGGAGGATCATCTATTATCATCTGAAAAAAAAAACAGATTTTGGAAACATTCACGTTAGTGGGGACCAAAAAAATACTAAAATATGTATCATACATAAATAAACATACTTATAACGGTAACAAAACAAACCTAGTAGTGGCAGTTGTAGCCCACCCAACGAAAACCAAGAGCTGCCTATCAGGGGAAAAAACTCGTGTAAAAGCGAATTTTGGCATAGTGGTAGGGAATGGTGTTTTAAACCAAATACTGAAATTACTGATGGGTGGGGGTGGAGCTAACGGATGGAGGGGGGTGTAAAGGTCCCTTTCTTTAGTTTTTCGTAAATAACTCGTAAACGGTGGCCAATAGCAAAAAAAATTCCATTACATAATTAATCTACATAAAATTTTCTACAAAAAAGATTCAATGGACTTTTTTGGTGGGATCAATATTTAATGAGATGTGGAGGGAAAAATTATTCCCGAAAGGTCATAGTCGGGTTTGCATAGTAAGTCTGCCCTTACATCAAATGGGCTCGGGTTTTTTTTGTGATTACCTCGTATAGTGAAGAATATTTGTGCTGAGTATCAATATTTTAATTGTGACAGTTCTCGACTTATGATTTGGTACTTTATGTTTTTTTTTGATATACTGTTTTTCGGAATGTATTCAAGCGATTTGCTTTAAATTCTGAAATAATGTTCTTTTCATAGATTTGCATCGCCTCCCAAAAAACAAATACTAGTTGTCATATAAAAAAGGAAAATAAAGACCAATTAAAAAATATACATTATTTTTTATATGGTTGTGGCACTTCTAGATTTTTTTTTCAGAATTGTCCATAAGATGGCCTACTACTTGCCAAAATATCAAAAATGCCCAGGCGGTAATTCCTATAAAAAATCAGCAATATGTGTATTCAGTTCTGTATTCAATCAGTTCTGTTTCTTTTTTTTATATCATAACTAGTATTTGTTTTTTGGGAGGCGATGCAAATCTATGAAAAGAACATTATTTCAAAATTTAAAGCAAATCCCTTGAATACATCCCGAAAAACAGAACATCAAAAAAATAATAATTAAGTAATCATAAGTCGAAAACTGTCACAATTAAGATGTTGATACTCAGCATAAATATTTTTCACTATTAGAGGTACTTACAAAAAAAACCCGAGCCCATTTAATGTAAGGGCCGACTTACTATGCAAACCCGAATATGGCCTTTCGGGAATCATTTTTCCCTCCATATCTCATTAAATATAGATCCAAGCAAAAAAGTGTATTGAATCTTTTTTGTAGAGAATTTTATGTAGATTATTTATGTAATGGAACATTTTTTGCTATCGGCCACCGTTTACGAGTTATTTACGAAAAACTAAAAAAATGGACCTTTACACCCCCCTCCACCCGTTAGCTCCTCCCCCACCCATCAGTACTTTTAGTATGTGGTTTAAAACACCATTCCCTACAACTATGCCAAAATTCGCTTATACACGAGTTTTTTCCACTGATTTGTCTTCGTTGCTTAGGCTATTGTAGCAGATGAAATACGGCGTTTCCGGTAGGACCCAAGGATGGATTTTAGAAGTGGTACCATCGAGATTTTTAACCGACTTCAAAAAAAGGCGGAGGTTCTCAATTCGCCTGTATTTTTTTTTTAAATGTTTGTTACCTCAGAACTTTTGACTGGGTGAACCGATTTTGATGATTCTTCTTTTATTTGAAAGCTGGTGCTTCCCGTTTGGTCCCATTTTTATCAAAATGAAGATCTGATGATGGAGTCCATGAGGAATCGACGGAACTTTTCAAAATTTATAGGCACACCTATAGCGATTTTTGTATTTTTCATTGTAATTCGTGTATTTGCTCTTGTAAAGCACTATTTGGTGAAGTGGAACTGATGATGAAGACCACAGATGGCCGCCGGAACTCCTAAACGATAGGTATATATTTCAAGGGTGGCGACAAGATATTTCGATTAAGATAGTTGAGCGACTATGACGAAGCATATTTAGGTTTAAATATATGACTATGACTTTCCCACGGCGTTGCTTGCGGTGAGATTGAAATGTTCTATTGTTTCTTGAGAAATGGGAGAATAACAGCATAATTATGATCACTAAAAAGTATAAAATAAAAAAAAAGTTTAAAAAAACAAAAACCCGCATTCAAAAAGCAAAAAATAACTTCTTTAAAATGGTAGGTAAATAGGTCAGTCCAACTGAAGTCGGCGTCCAACAATATTTTAACCAAAAGCAGACTTCGCAAACGAGCGCTCGCGTGATGCTCAACTCAACAGTACACTTACCATGAGTTACAATTAACGTACCTAGGTAATGACAGAAATATCGCCTTGTCATTATTTAAACTGCCTAAGGATATCGAAAGGATTATTGTAAATATTACTAGCTTCTGCCCGCGACTTCGTCCACGTGGAATAGTTACTTTGGGCTAACGATAACTTTAACTCGCGACTTTGTTTACGTAGAAGGTGAATTTTTTGGCTTCGATGTTATTCTAAAATTGCGATATCTCCTAAGATATTCATTGAAATCAAATTTGTTTGTGATGAATAACGTACCTATTTATTTGGATAAGGATTAATATCATATATTATAAAACTATGCCTAAAAGTTGAACGACTGAATTTACTCAGTTCAAATTTAGGACACACAATCTATGAAATGAACGAACCAAATCAATTAAGCGTTCACATATTGGAATAGAATCCAAAACATGAACTAGTAAATTTAATTCGTTCAAGTATTAGGCACATTTTTTATTGAACAGTGATAGTTTTCTTAGTAATTGAAACTCCTTAATCATCGGCTTAGACATCAAAAGCTATGTTCATCTTTTGTTTTAAAAATACAAGAGCATTTAACGATCATTTTAAGTTTCAAAACTTTCCATCTGTCATTTCAGTACGATTTATTAAGAAGCTTTAAAAAAAGTACGCCTTGCCTAGTAGCTGAACACCGTTCAAGTATTGGCTTAGGTATACATTTATGAAACTATTACTTGAACGGCTTATTCTCGTTAACTAACAAAAAAAAAAGAAATATCGTATAACTCCAATAAAAGAGTAATTAATCAAGAATACATACCAAGCAAATTCCTCTAAGACTGTCAATTATTGAATTTTATACGTAATTAAAAGCTTAAATTTGGAGAGCACTATCCTTATGTATTTTCCCATACTAATACTATGTTAAGATTTAATGGAGGTGTAAGCAAAGAGTTGCTGTTTAAGAAAAATAAATTCCACACTATGTAACATTTGTCACGATTTAATTATGTGATTATTTCGATCGAGTGTTCACCTTTTGGGTGTCGTTCATCTTTTGGTGCCCCTACCCTATGCTGTCGCGGACTTTTTTTTAGAACTTTTAAAGGGGAAAAATTCTGTCATACATGATTATTGCGAAAAACTTTAACCGTTTACCCAACGCACGCAGCGGAAGCTTTCAAAAGGAAAAAAGAACCCGATTTTGAAGCATTCTTGTTTGGTGCTCCGCTCCTATTGGTCTTAGCGTGACGATGATGATGAATATCCTATCCTCGATAAAGGGCTATCTAGCACTAAAAGAATTTTTCAAATCGAGATTAGCGCATTCAAGCAAACAAAGAAACAAACAAACTCTTCAGTTTTATAATATTAGTATAGAGTTATAACTTCTCTAATCTAGGTAGGTAAGTTACGAGTAGCTGTAGGTACTTAATTACTGAGACAATCATTATGCCGGCACCACACTTCGCTATTCGCTATTCGCTATGTGGCTGCGCCGTATTTGTTAAAATATTTGCTATCTCGCTTATGCGTTATGCGTGCGAATAAAGAAAACATAGACGAATAAACCCTCCACACTTCGTCGAATGTAGGCGCATAAGCCGAATAACGAATAGCGAATAGCGAAGTGTGGTGCCGGCATTACAGTTTTGAATACTCGACTTAAGGACCCTTCCGCAGCATTGCAGTTTTCAAAGTATTCGCATCAAATAGTAGTTTTTACGTGACGGTTGCGTAATGACAGGCATCACAACAAGAGTGTGGTTCATAATAGATCACACGAGTGTTGTAATGCTCATCACTTACGCAGAGTCTCGTACAATACTTTATCTACACACATATTATCATAAGTCCTCTATTATGCGTTCAAAACCCGTAGGCAATGACCAGCATTTCCTGTGGTAGTAGGTGACGGCGATTCTGACAGCTGTAATGCTGGTCATTGCACAGAAATAGGATTCTTATAGAAGGAACTTAATGAGAAGCACGCTAAAACTGGTGGTCATTATTTTGTAAGTTTTTAGGGTTCCCTAGTCAACAAGGATTCGTATAGTTTTACCATGTCCGTCTGACGTCGACGACGCTGTCATCAGCCCCCATCAATTACGTCAATTTGCTATGCCTCAATGCCCTGAGCCAAACCCGGTAGGTACGGTACTGACTGGAGCCACTGGAAGGCGCGCAGCTTAAGGCGTAGATCTGCGACTACCGATGAGAAGGAGGAAAAGTATGCAGAATAAATATTGTGCTTGGGCCGCAACCATGGCGGTTCAGGCAGTGTTCGCCGGCAGTAAGTGCCGAAACTGGCACGAACTCTTGCAAGGGCTAGACTAGAAATTAATAAATGCGAGAGTAAGGACACTCGCTAAAAAATATATTGAAGCTGACCAAGTACCTACTCAATTATCTCTGTGCACGCTCTTTACCACCTCTTACTTGTACTATTATTTTATTTATTCTGTGCTCTTACTCCATTACCAACTGACTTGAGGTCAGATATTTTTGACTGTCGGTTTCAATATATTTAATGACGACTCTGCATAATAATAAAGTTGTTACCGGCTTAGCAACCGACGGGAAGGGGTTCCTGTAATCGTCTTGGTGCGTGGATACGTAGTCCATCACGCCGTAGTTTGGCGGGAGCTGTGCCAAGTCGGCGCTGGCCATCAATTTGTTCCTTCCCGGGGTACTAATATAGAACAGTTATATGACTAAGATATTGCTGCTACCGCGTGACGTGTTATCGACATTGATTTAAAGCGGCACACTTGACTCTAACCAAAATTAGCGCTTTAAAGCTTAATATTTCATAAACAGATACCTTAATCGAAAAATTGTTTCCGTAAACCCGCAATATTTATGAAAGACCTATCCAACGACATCCTACACTATGGGGTAGACGAGGAAAAAGAAACATCACCACGTTACGTGTAGGGGAGGTAAACTAAAAAAACTATCGTTGCAAAATGCAAATGAAAATATCGGTGTCATTGTTTTTGAGTGCCTAAGGTCCGTACAGACAGACGTAGCTACAGTTAGGACGTACGGACAGCTCAGTATTGGCCATTTTTATTATTCTTCAGTCAGTTAAAGTTACCACGGATCAAGAAACCCGCCTTTAGTCATATTGGGCTTTAGTTACCAAGTGATCATACAGTCTACTTACTCAGTGCAAGGGTAAGATGTGAAATTAACGAGTGGTTTGAACGAGAAGACTGGGTTAGTTTTGGTGAACACCTGGGCGAGCATGTGCCTCGTCTCGGTCATGCCGGTGCCGACGTCCTCGGTGCCCAAGCGGTTGTAAGTGCTGATGGTGTTATACAGCCCATCTCGATAAACATAATTATCTTTCTTTTCAGCAAAATTAAAGTTATCCCAGTGCTCTACTTTAGTCCTCGGGCCATACAAATTTTTTGAAAATAGTATCTGCGGCGGTTTTTTCGGAGTGGCGTATTTACTCCTCATTTTTATAAAGTTTAAAGACGATTAAGTTAATAAAACACGTATAGGAAATATTATTGCGGTCGAGAAAGTTATTACATAAACGCTTTGAAACGCGACTGATGATTGTCAGTTTTGTCAACTTACAAACAAAACGTAGTGATTTTTTTCTCAGTGCTACAAATGTACCACATGTACGTACCTACCAAAGAGAATATAATCATTACGTTTTAGTACCTACCGGGACAATTACTTTTTGTTGCAAGCTGTGTAAGTAGGTAGGCTAATCAACCTACTAACACATTTTACTCATAGGTCTACCAGAATCTCATGGCAAATTTAAAAGTAAAAAGAAATCGATTTTCATATGGCAATGTTGCCTTTCGCCTGTCAATTCAAATTTCACCGCTTGTCAGAGTATTTTATTGTTTGTTGTTTTTACTCAAATATAGCCTTAGTAAACAGCAAAATGTCCTAAAAGCCCTTAAAAATCTCAAGCGAATAACATCGTTAATCGAGTGTTTTGTAAAATTTGTGAGGGAGAGGATTTAAATCGGTTAGGACGCATAATGTCCCACTCGCAGAATGTCCCTCCACCAAAATTACGTCCCATTCGCAAAACGTCTTCTATGCAAATGGTCCCTTATGTAAAATACCCCATTCGCAAAACGTCCCTTTCTCAAAAGGTCCCACCCCTTTCGCAAAACGTCCCTTCTGAGAAAGCCCCTTTCGCTGAAAGTCCCTACTGCATAACGCCCCTTTCGCAAAACGTCCCGTCTGCGAAATGACCCATTCGCAAAATGTCCCGTTAAGAAAAAGCTTGTTTAAGTTGAGACTAGGAGTCTTCTCATAAGAGATGGCCAATAATAATCCCTACATTGGCCTTAGTGTGGAATGGGGACTTCACATATGAAAACTTTTCCTTAGTAATTATCACTGTCCACTTCAATGGAGATTAAGAAGGATACTTATAATAATTAAGACGATAAAACAACAAAACAATTGAATACCACTTGTCAGGGCTCTATCAGGCATGACTTGCTAGTTACCAAAGGTCTTGGTTTTACCAAAAATGAGCGATCATATTCCAATTGAATTTACCAAAAACCAAAAAGGTAGAAAAACTATCTTAAGAGATGGTTACCGGTACAATTTTAATAGAAAAAATAAAAGCGGTAGTACGCAGTGGAGATGTGTCCATCGAGAGTTGTGCAGTGCTTTGATAACCATCAACGATGCTGCGACTACGATTCTACGAGGAACTGACGAAGATCACACGTGTCAAAGGGACTATGTTAGTAACAATGTTTTATTGGCAATAAATGAAACAAAAGAAGATGTTTGCAGTGATTTAGGCCCAGTTGAAGACATATTTGACCGAAACTTAGAAAACATAAATAACTTGGATGCACCGTCTTTTACTTCCAAAAAAGATACATTGTACAGATGCCGGAAAACGTTTTTGAACGCGGATCGATTACTAGACGACATAAATGAGATACCTGATTGTTTAGCTAACGATTTTTTGATATATGACGATGCTGAGCATGAAGGTGGAAAGACAATGTTTGTGTTTTGTAACAAAACAGCAAGAAAAACAATGAGAAAACTAAAGGAAGCCCAATATTTCGGAGACGGGACGTTCAAAACAGCACCCAGAAATTTCTATCAAGTGTACACTATACATTTAGATATAAAATCAACAAAATCATCTTCCAACGTTGTACCAGTTATCTACGCCATACTTCCAGATAAAACAGAAGAAACGTATATCAAACTTTTCGAATTAATAAAAAACAAACTACGTATAACTATAAAACATTACAAATGTGACTTCGAAATTGCTCCGATGAATGCGATCTCAAGAGTTTTTCCAGACGTTGAAGTCAGCGGTTGTTACAGACACTTTAATGCCGCTGTTTGGAAAAAATCAGCGACATTAAATGTAACTTTGACAGGACAAGGGCGGAAAATTACGAGATGGTGTGCTGCTCTTCCTCTAGTTCCCGCAGAATTTATACCGGCGGCGTGGACATTCATCAGACAAAGCATGCCAGACACTGCTGAAATTAGAACTTTTCAGCAATATTTCGAAAGATATTGGTATCCTAGATACAGCCCGTCAGTTTTGTCTTGTTACGGCCAAATTCACCGCACAACAAATCCCGTGGAAGGCTGGAATAGCCGTTTTAATAAAAAACTGACAAAACATCCAGGATTATTTTGGGCTATACAGAAATTTTTAACAGAAGCAAAGCGTTCGGACAGGAAAATTCGTACAGGCTTGGCTTGCACTCTTAAAAAAAATCGCAGAAACCGGGACATTCATTTCAACAAAGAATACAAAAAAGAGGCTAAAAAACTACGAAGAGGCGAAACAACTGTAAGGGATTTCATAATTTCAATATGTTTTATGCAACAAAATCAGGACTAAAACATTGCGGGGGTAATAAGTAAGCGATTTTTATTAAAATTTGAGGAGCTGATGGTTTTTAGTTAAGTTTAGGATATTTTTTAAGTTCAATTGAATGGTGCGATATAAGTACAATTTTATTAATAAAATACTAAGGAAAAGTTTAATTAGTGTTTTTTATTTTTATAACTAAGCTATTATAGGGAACATTTTGCGAAAGGGACGTTTTGCGAACGGTACATTTTGCGAACGGGACATTATGCGAACGGGTCATTTTGCGAAAGGGACGTTATGTGAACGGGACTTTATTTATGTGAAGGGACGTTTTGCGAAAGGGACGTTTTGCGAAAGGGACCTTTTGCAGAAGGGTCATTTTGCGTAAGGGACATTAAGGAAAGGGACATTTCGCGAAAGGGACGAAGGGACATTCTGCGAGTGGGACATTATGCGCCCTAACCTTTAAATCAAACAGAATCTTTGATTTAGAGTAGTGTTTTTAATATAGTCCGGTGGCCGACTGCAAAAAACCCTACCTGATAAAAAAATAGAAAATACCTAGGTACTCTTTAGGGGTAGCTGACTTTTAGTAGCTTCAACTGCTCTTGGTCGGCAAAAAAGTGGTACAAAAATTCATCACAAAAAACCTCATCGAAAAATAGAATGAAACTTGTATGGTAGGATAGAGGCCATTGAGGACAGTTAAAAAAAAAGTGGTCGGCGAAATCCTGTGTTGGCTTGGCAGGTTCCTGTGTCCGACCGAATTTGTGGTACCACGTGACAGCTGCATAATACCTCATCGAAAAATGGAATGAAAAAAACGGATTATAATAGCTAAATTAAACCTGTTGACGTACATCTTGGTCGGCCTCGCCTTAGTCTGGCAGTTTTTGCAGTCCGACCACATTTATAAAAAAATATTTTTTTATTTCAAAATTGAAAATATGGTTTCTTTATGACTTAAACTGATTAAATATTACTAATCAATCAAATATTTTTTTATTTCAATATTGAAAATATACCTAGTTTCTTCATTTCTTAAACTGAACTGGGCGAATCTCCTCAAAACAATATTCTTGACCAAAAAATTCAAGATTTTGTAAACCTCGCGGCAGAGATTCTATTTAAGGCCAGTTTTACGTATATATCAAATATATGTTAAGTCGTGATGAAGGCACCAAAATCAGTACATTAATTTCGGATATTTTTAAAAATTATTAAAAAATGTTGTTGCTGCAAATGTCGTTTTGTGAGAATAATGACGTTATTGCAGAAAATAATGACACAATGTTGCCGACAATGAGTAATTATCTAATTATATAATAAGTAATAACATAATATTATTTTAGATATTTGTTTGTTATGTTATGATTTTATGATAGAAACGAGGAAAATAAAACGCATTCATGAAGAAATCAGTTTATTATGTTTAAATTTTATCTAGAATCATTCATTTTTAAATAAGATTACCTACGTATCGAAGTTGCTTGATTTTTTTTAAAGATAAATTATTATCATTAATGTAAAAAAGCCAAGTCAAGTTCTCATGTAGGTAGTTCACTGTACATCATTTAAAACTGGAAGAGATTCCTTAAAGGGATAAGTTTGCCTTTGTACATACCTTTTGTGTTTCTGTCTATTTTGTTGTTTGTTATTTTTCCGTTTGTACAATAAAGTATTTACATACATACATACATATATAAGGGATAGGTGGAACAGGAGCTAGGTAAGTTTAGGTTATGTTAGTTTTGCAGCAGGTTCGGAGGGCCAAACCACCCAGAAATAGGAGCGAGAGCGGAGCTCCTATTGCTGGGTGGTTTGGCCACAACATAACCTAAACCTACCTGTCGTAATTTTTACATCGACAAAAATCATATGGTCATTGTTTATGCCGACAATTTTTATACATCGACAAAAATAATTCTAGTCTTTGTTATTTTTCTACATTATATAAGGTGTCGACAGTTTTATACCTCGTCATTTTTCAATATAGACATTAGTCGCCAAAATCTTTAAAAATAATGTGTTGAAGTTTGGTAGATACCATTTAATGTTAGTACAAAAAGTATGCATGACAAATCTGACGGGATTGTAAGGTAGCAAGCTGGAGACGCTATTTGCGCAGCTGTGCAGAGACGGGCAGCTGGTCGACCGGGTTCAAGATGGAGCTCTCCATCAACAGCCTCAACCGCGCGAGGGCCTCCTCGTCTTGCAAGCGAATGCTCTCCTTCGTACATTCAATGAACGCTTCGAAAAACTCGAAAAATGTTAATTCAATGTCCAAATCAAGTATTTTCTTCTTTTTCATGAGTTGTGGAAATATCTTCCCAAATATCTTTATGATTTTTTTCGATTTAAGGTTGCCAAAGTTAAACAAGCTGAGATTGACGGCATTCTCATCCGGCATGTCATCAGGGCCACATTCGAGCGGCTCCTCTGCAAAAAATATAGTACATTACCTACAGACTACAGAGGCCGGGACAAAAGGGGTTGCCGGCCGAAGACATATAGACCTGAGGATAGGTCTGAGGCGGGCAACCCCATATTTCCCGCCGAGGTATGTATACCTAGTGCTTTTCTCAAACATAATAATAATTCATTAAGAAAATTAAAACAAAAATTACAAAGTCAAATTACTAGGAGTGCATAAACATTAAAAGTAACAGTGCTCAGTCATCCGCGCTGTGTCGTGTGCGCCCGCCCGCCCGCCGGTGCCCCGCAGCGCACCGCCTGCGATCTAAGTTGCGCTACGCAACCCTAATTACCTTTGTTCTCCTGGTACTTTAAATAAACATGCAAACGCTTTGGTTGGATGCACGGCTTAGTATATTAAAAAAAAACAGCTATCTAGCCTGTTCACAAAAACAGCTACGTTTACACTAAAAAAAAAAGTTTTTTTTTAATATGCTTAGTGGCATAATATCATGATACCTGTGCCACAAATTTACGTGGAATGGAAATTAAAAAAGAGGACTTTGCCTGCTTAGGCCTGCGCGATTTGTATGAAATTCCATTAACGACCTCTTGTCCTAGCCGCACCTGAAACGTCATACTTGGCGGCCTATATAAGGAACATAACATCAATATTTTATTGCATGTTTGAGAAAATAACATTACACACGTAAAAAAGAGCCCTGAGCGACCTACCTGGGCAGTGAGCAAATTACGGACTAAATTGGTGGAGGTGACGGGGGAGTGTAAACCGCTCCGCTTTGCTGCCACGCTATTGGTTTGTCAGTAGATAACATACGCAAACATATCCCCTCTACTAGCCGCTCGGAGCTCTTTTTACGTGTGTCGACCTGTAATTACTGTAATAGTGCACTTATACTGGTAATTTACGAATATAGCCTGCAACAATGAAAATTTATGCTCCAGAGATCATAATATTGCTTAGTAATAATTAATTAAGCCACTATTTTATTAATAAAAACTAAATAGAGATAAATAAATAAAAATATTAAAAATAAAAGAAAAACCCGACTGCAATAAAAAAAACAACTGAAAAGCGAAAAACAAGCTATATAATCTATAGAAAATTGTAAGAGCATGTACTTATTGATATTTATAACAATTTAAATTTTACTTGAATATTGGTTAAGGTATTGCAGGCGGGGACTAGCAATGCATTTCAGAACCTATTACTTTGAAAAATTTAACATTTGGACTAGCTTGTCCCCGCCTGGAACATCTTTACCAATATTTGGTCGGTTGGAATTTTTAATGTCGCGAAGCTACAAGTTATTTCGCTTGTAATTTGAAGCGAAACTCTCTTTCTAGCGAAAGGAGTTTATTACTTAACATTTACGTATTTTTTGACTTTCCTGACAAAATGGTAGCATAAAAGTGTTATAATGTATATATATATTTGGAATGGGCTATGTAATAGCTTTCATTTGATACCCATATTGTTATAATCAAATATATATTTTTTATTCACCCTCCTTATTTTTTCCGCGGACGCTATATTGAAATATTATATACTGGTCTAAGATCCGAATAGGAGACGATTTGCACCGGGCTGTTTATTCGATGAAAAGTATTTTATATCAAATTTAATACGCTAAATAATATGTGGCGAATAGGTAGGCTGAAAAAATTCAGTCCAGTGCGAATATCATTAAAACATATAATAAAAATGTTTTTTTTTTAAATTTCTTTTGCTTGTTATATAGCCCAATTACATACTAATCGAAAGTATGAAGCCTATAGAATATGCAACCCTTAGGTTTGGTGCAAATTATTAGTACCGACTTACATGTTTATACCAGTCTACTCAATAGTTTGACGTAAAAGAAATAGTCAACCTTTATTAAAACAATGTTAATTTTTTAATTTTTAATTAAATATTTACTGGACTGAAATTTTTCAGCCTACCTATACACCATATATTACTAAGCATATTAAATTTGGTATAAAATACTTTGTATCGAATAAACAGCCCGGTGCAAATCGTCTCCTATTCGGATCCCCTACTATACCCTAGTCACTTCGGCAATTAAGACGAATCGAATGATCGGAGCATATCGCTAAGGTTAGCGATTTTCGAAAGCTGACAAAGTTTGTAGGATTGACTGAAGCTGGCGATCTATCGCGTCGTCGGCCGCTCGTGCATATTCCATACATTTGTCCGTTTTTGAAAACGCGCTTACGTTAGGGTATCGCCGAGACAAGATGCTAAAGCCGTTAACGTTTTCCTGTAAGTAACATTTCACCTCTCACACGGGTTACTTTTGTGCATTAATTCGTCTCATTCTATCATAAAAGAAAAAACAAGACATTGTTGCAGGCTATATTCGTAAATTACCAGTATACCTAAGTGCACTATTACAGTAATTACAGTTCGACACACGTAAAAAGAGCTCCGAGCGGCTAGTGGAGGGGATATGTTTGCGCATGTTATCTACTGACAAACCAATAGCGTGGCAGCAAAGCGGAGCGGTTTACACTCCCCCCGTCGCCCCCACCAATTTAGTCCGTAATTTGCTCACTGCCCAGGTAGGTCGCTCAGGGCTCTTTTTTACGTGTGTAATGTTATTTTCTCAAACATGCAATAAAATATTGATGTTATGTTCCTTATAATAGGCCACCAAGTATGACGTTTCAGGTGCGGCTAGGACAAGAGGTTGTTAATGGAATTTCATACAAATCGCGCAGGCCTAGGCAGGCAAAGTCCTCTTTTTTAATTTCCATTCCACGTAAATTTGTGGCACAGGCATCATGATATTATGCCACTATGGTGCATTTTAGCGCAAGTACAGTTTATGGAAGGAAAACTAGAAAAAAGTATTAGTATATCAAATTTAATACGCTAAATAACATGTGGCGAATAGGTAGGCTGAAAAATTTCAGTCCAGTACGTATATCATTAAAAAATATATTAAAAATGTTTTTTTTTTTCAAATTTATTTTGCTTGTTAAATAGACCAATTACATACTAATCGAAAGTATGAAGCCTATAGAATATGCAAACGTTAGGTTTGGTGCAAATTATTAGTACTGACTTACCTGTTTATACCTGCCTACCCAATAGATTGACGGAAAAAAAATTGTCAACCTTTTTTAAAACAATGTTAATTTTTAAATTTTTAATTAAATATTTACTGGACTGAAGGTTTTCAGCCTACCTATTCGCCATATATTACTTAGCATATTAAATTTGGTATAAAATACTTTTTATCGAATAAACAGTCCGGTGCAAATCGTGTCCTATTCGGATATCCTACTATACCCTAGTCACTTCGGCAATTAAGACGAATCGAATGACACCTCGTATATTAAAATCCGTCAAGCCGTGTAGGCTGCAGTGCGTGCCCAGAAATAGACATACATACATACATACGCTCGAAAAACATAACCCTCCTTCTGACGCAGTCGGGTAAAAAACCATAACAATCGGACCTGTTAAGGGTTCCGTACCAAAATGGTAAAAAAGGAACCCCCTTATGGTGAGACTTCGTTGTCTGTATGTCACAGCAGGTTTTCTCAGCAACTATAAATGCTATTAACTTGAAATTTGGCACAGTTGTTCAACTTGCTTGCCTGCGGGCCTGTTTTTAGTAAAAAAAAAAATGAAATTAATTTTATAAATAGTTGAAAAGGGGTCTAGAATGGGGGAATAAAAAATGAAAGTGGGTCTATTATAGCAAATGGGGTGTCATATGAAAGGGCTCAATCTGCACATTTCAAAACTATTTTTTATGAAATTTTCTGTTATGTAATTTTTCTCAAAAATGTCCGGAAATGTGAACATTCTTATCTACATATTGAGACGCGAAGTACATAGTTTACTGACAGTTCTCAAATTAAAAAAAAAAAAACATTGCGTGCTCGCTACACAAGCCCGCAATGTTGCATACAAATTCCATTACTATCTAGCTTGTAACTTTTTAAAAAGTGAAAAAGGCCATAATAAAATGAGGGCACAAGTCTTATACATCCAAATTTTATTCGAAACATAACTTTTTTATCTGTGTCTGGAATAGCTTATGTTTTTTTAAAAACAAAGCTTGCTTTCTCTTTGTCATAAACAAAAAGGTGGTAAAGAGTGATGGTTTTTTCACATGAAGTTTCTGTTTGTATGCAATTCAAAAAATGAGTTCAAGCGATGAAGATTTGACTCCAACACAATTTTTTACTTGCGATTTTTGAGAAAAACACTATATTTGCCTTGGCAGGAACAGCAATTGCGGGCTTCGTATTTTTAAACGGACTCGCAAGCTCGTCCGTTAAATCCAATACTCGGCCCGCAATTGCCTACTTCCATGCCTAGGCAATAATGTACTATTTGATTTATAGCCAATAATGTGCAAAAAAATGACCGTTCCCCCCTTATCTCCGAAGTTTATTAATCTAAAACTCTGAAAAAATCGTGACGTATAGGTAATTGTTTATATTTCATGGGAAAAATAAAATGAAGTATTAATTATTTACAGTTTTTGAGAAATAAACAAAAAACTTTGAAAATCTGTTTCAAAAATGTAGGCTAGTCACTAGTCAAAATGGAATGAGTACTTTCTTTTACGATTACCAAGCATATTATCTTAAATACGGAACCCTCGGTGCGCGAGACCGACTCGCACTTGACCGGTTTTTTTAGGATACCGGAACAACGATTTACGAAATGTTCAACGAAAGTTTTGGTATGAGTTGCACCTTTTCCGGTATAGCATACTTCCGGTTCAAATTTCGGAATGGCGACAGGCAGATCCGTATGTTGCAGGGTCAAAACCCTCTGATAACGTTGCTACCCCAACTGTTACATGATTTGCCGCTTGCAATGGTTTAGGGACGCGTTTCTCAATTTTGGGCCTAGTCTATACGGGGTAGTTTGCGTCAAATCCGGTGTCCGGTTCTGATTTTTTGCAGACTTGTTTAGGATTTTGGCCCAATGAATAATCCAAGCTTGTGACCTCGAGCGCGAAACGCAACTTTGTCAAAAATTAAAAAACCGCGAAAATTTCGGAGTTACCAATTTTACTGACGCTCGATCTTCATTTACCATCTTTTTCAATATTTACAAATTACTTATAGGTTTATAGTATTGTTAGGCGATGGGCTTGCGATCTGTCACTAATTTACATGTGGTAAACATCTTAGCCTGATTGTGCAAAATGTGGTTACAGAATTAACAACAAGTTTTTAGAGTTGTTGGATATTCTGTAGCTCTGCCTACCTCACCCTGGGAATGAAGGCGTGAAGGTATGTACACAAATTACTTATTCTGAAATAAATTTACCTGTAATAAAAGTAATTTCATCGCCAAAGATGTAGGTGTTGCGTCCGATCGGCAGGCACGGGTCCGTGGCCTCGATGAGGCGCAGCGGTGGGCGGTCGACCTCGTGCGCCGCGCGCCGCGCCGCGCACATGAAGTTGCGCACCGTGTGCGGCTCGCCGATGTTGCGGTACAGCTCGTACAGGCTACGCAGGGGCACGAAGCCGCCGTACCCGTTCACTAGGTGCCCTTTAGTACAAATTGATGTTTAATAAAAATCAGTACAACATCAAGGTACTGCGAATTATTTGGAGACGGCCGAATAAACGATTCCTGCATCCTTCGAGCACAAATCGATTCGGATAACTTTCTATACCTAACCGCTCATATGACCCTGGGTACAAAAATTACCCAATTTGAAAATTCACTTGCCTGCCCCGGTGTTCTGAGAAAAAAACCCTTGTCTGCCCCGACATTTTGGATAAATGACGGCCGGGCGGAGTGTCCTTTTCATCCACAAAACAAACCATGAAGACTTGGTTTTAGGTATTACTAATGTTTGGCCATTTTGTCAATAACATAATCAACTTTATCACGGTATTTAATTGTTTCAAAAATATTAAGTGGTTGTTTGTAACGCTTAGTATAAACACAAACGACAGGAATTTTGTGGCTAATGTTCAATATGATTTAGTTTTTCTTGCAAATAAAATCGATGACCTACGGAAATAAATAGGTTTTTGAAATCCTCATTAATTTTCCTAGTTACTTAAAAGTATTTAAACTACACCTTCTATAGAAAAGAAAAGAGTAATTTGTTGCACAAAAATGTTATATTTTTTATGCCTAAGCGTTACTGGCACGCGTAATTTAAACGCTCACATACAGATAATTATGACCGCATAGCCCTAAAATATACTTATTTTCTAAAATTTAACTATTATAGAAATACTTTTATGGCAGATTAAGCCTATTTGATATTTATTTTAACACAACAAAAGAGGTCTAAACTGAACGTCGTCTTGCTATCATGCTTTGCATGTTAGGTTATTGTGTCTTAGGTAAGAAATTTTATACTGACGGATACTAATGTAGTTATCCCATTAATATGATAATCTAATTAGGTAGGGGATGCAATAAAAAAAAATAGGAACGTAACACTGGTTATTTTTAAATGTGAGTTTTTTGGAGATGCTGTGTAAGCTGTGTACAAAAAATACCCAGGGTCAAATAATGCTTAGGTCTGGGACACACCACACTTTTTGGGAAGTAGGAATTGCTTAGCTCTTAGACATAGGAATACAGATCAAAACCAACATGTAAGTAGATGGCTGTTCATTAAAATGTGATATGTAGGTATGTGTATTTTACACAAATTAAATAAAACTTATAAAAAGAATACTGTTTATTAATCACATTACGTCATCATAATCATAAAAGGCACTAGCTTAACAATTATTTATAATCAATATTGTGCTCCTAGCACATTATTGTGATCCACGAGTTTCCAACCTAGTCAAATCGGCTACTTTTTTATTGCACGTCAAAACGTCAAAACGCGTAAATGCGTAAGTATTATTTAAATGGTCTGCAGAAAACACATATCATGGTTGAGTATGATAGTTTTGAAAACATGGTTCTGCACAAAGTGCAACTCGGCACACATTGCAAATGCGAATGGTGCGCGAGTCCCTGCCTTGTGAAGCACACCATTTGCATCTTGCCCTTGCCTTTCCCGAGTCACTCTTCACACAAAAGTGACCTCCAATAAGTAAAGGTCTTACACCGGAAGAAATAGAAATAGAAATAGAAATAATTTTATTTGCATAAACATAGGTACAGTGTTGGTTGGAAAAATCGTAGTACATGGTATGAATCACTATGCTTTACCCGCAGGTGTACAAATTTAGAGTCCCGATTTTTTTAAAAACAGGATAGTAAAATTTAAAAGAACAAAAAATTATAATATAAAAATAAACAACTGACTTATTCTACAAAGACTACAATCCTTAGATATGACTTATGATGGCCTAGTTACTAACTGAGAAAATCCTTGACGGAATAATAGCATTTATCTATTAGAAATTCAGCTAGCTCATTCTTAAATCTATGGATTTTTTGCTGTCTTATACTACTTGGGATTTTATTATATATAACTGGCGCCATGCTAAAAAAACTTTTGCGGTAAAGAGCTGTTTTGCTTTTTTTTAAACATAATAAGTTTTGGTACTGCGCCCGTATTGGTCTTGTTCGCTCCCGAGAAGGTGTCGCGAACAGTGAGAGATTCATTTTGACAAATATAGCAACTTCTAGGATATATAGTGAGGGCACAGTCAGGATTTTTAGTGACTTAAAAGAAGGTACACAGCTGTCTCTAGTTTTAAGACCACACATGGCACGAATACATTTCTTTTGGGCCTTAAATATTGTTTTAACATCTACAGAATTCCCCCAGAAAATGATACCATATCTTAATAAAGATGCCACTAAGCCATGGTATGCAGTCAGTACAGCTTCACGGTTTACTTTTTTTGTTAAACTTCGGAGGGCATACACAGATTTATTCAGTTTCTTAGCTAAGAAAGCTATTTGACCTTTCCAATTAAGTTTGTTATCTATTTTTAAACCTAAAAATTTAGACATTTCTACTTCTGATATTTGAGTTCCATTATAATTAATATCCATTTTATCCATTTGAATTCGTTGACTAAAGTGCATAACATAAGTTTTACTTAAGTTTATTACTAAATTATTCTTTCTGAGCCATGTTATTATTTTGCTTAAAACTAAGTTAATATCATGTTCATAATTACTTAAATCATTACACTTTATGATAGCCGTGCTATCATCTGCAAAGAGAACCATCGGATGATGAACTTCTTTTGGTAAGTCATTAATGTAAATAATAAATAATAAGGGACCCAAAACGCTACCTTGAGGAACACCATACTTAACAACTCTTGCATTAGATAAGTACGTAGTTTCCTTTTTAGTCTTCAGGCAAATTCTTGTTAATTCAGTGTATTGTTTTCGGTTACTTAGATAGGAGTTAATCAAACTTAGAACATTTCCTCTGAAACCATACGCGTTAAGTTTATGAAGCAGCTTATTGTGGTCAACATAGTCAAACGCTCTGGTCATATCAGTATAAATTGCGCAGATAGGTGTTTTTATGTCCACGTTTTCCATTATAATTTTAAGTAAATCATAAATAGCCATATTAATGTTTTTATTTTGTCTAAATCCTTTTTGTTCATCACATAGAATGTTTTGTTTTGTTAGATAGTTGTATAAACGAATATAAATAACTTTTTCGAATATTTTGGAAAATATAGGTATAAGTGCTATGGGCCTATAGTTTGTTATATGTTCCCGATTTTCCCTTTTATATAAAGGTTTAATAATGGTGGTCTTGAGACTTTCAGGATAAATACCGGCGCTTACAGACAAATTAATAATATGACAGAGATGGATAGCTATAGTGCCACCACCGAACTTAACAACATTAGTAGCTATGCCGTCGAAACCTACACTTTTTGTATTTTTAAGGTTTTTAATAATATTAATTATCTCTTCTTTAGAAGTCGGATTAAGAAACATTGAGTTCGGATTAGAAATTATTTTGTCAGAGTATGTAAATTGATTTGAAGTATTTTCTACCTGGTCTATGAAATGGTTGTTGAAAGCTTCAACAATTTCTTTAGGCTTTGTTAGCGAAATATTTTTAGTTGTTTTAATTTTGCGTATGGATTCTGAATGAGTTAATTGTGAATTATTTATTATTTGCCATGTAACTTTAGTTTTGTTGACTGCCGTATTTATTTTATAGTTATTTTGAGCATGTTGCGTTAATTTGATTACTCTCTTATAGATTTTAGTGTAATTTTCAAATAACCTTTTGTTTATGTTATTTGGAGATAATCTATATTGCCATAGTAGCTGTCTTTGTTTTTTGCTACATATTTTTATGCCTTTTGATAGCCACTTTACTTTCTTAAAAGCTTTCAAGGTAATATTTTTTAACGGAAAACAAAGATTGTATAACATTTGAAATGTTTCGAGAAATTTATTATAAGCTTTGTTTGGATTTTCCGTTTCGTAGATTTCCGAAAAAGCTAGACTTTTTAAGTGTATATTAAATTTATTGAGGTTTTCCCTAGAATAGTCCCTTCTTTTTATCTTCCAGGAGTTAAACATACATGTTTTCTTAACGGGTACCCTCAGTACTTGTGCTGTGTGATCTGAAAGCCCAAAGTCAAATACTTGAGCTGTACATCCCTGTTTAATATTATGTACAAAATTATCAATGCAAGATTTACTAGCAGGTCTGGTGGGTGTTTTTAATTCTAATTTAAGATTATAGTTTAACAGGAAATACTCAAAGTCCCGTGTGACATTATTAGTTTTCAAAACATCTATGTTAAAATCTCCACACATAATGAGTTTTCTATTGTTGCGACCTTGTAACTTTGTTATGATAATGTTAAGTTTATCATAAAAAACATCAAGATTTTGAAAATTTGGTGTTCTATAAACACATACGATCAACACTTTAAGAACCACTAGCTCGACAGCACAACATTCGATGATACCGGGTACAGAGCATTTAGCGACGTCGGTTAGCTCTTTATATTGATGATTACTTCTAACAAGTATGCAAGCACCACCTCTTTTTGTCTCTTGTCTAGAGTAATATGCCGCCAAATTATAATGTGGTATTGAAAGTACCTTCTCGCAGCCGGACATAATAAAATGCTCCGTTATACATAAAACGTCTACGATAACACGATTCCGGATTAGTTCATCTAACTTTACGGTTATGAGGTCTGACTTATTGATAAGTCCTGCAATATTTTGATGCATAATATGAAATACACCACTATAGAAATAACTGCCTATCTGAAACATCACTTAAATGTGTGTCATCGCCACCAACACAATCTGTTTCTACAGTGACGTCGTTGATGGTTTCAGTGTAGTTTTGTAAGTATCTTAATGTCTCTACTAATTGATTAAATATATTTCGCATGCCAGTGACATTTAAAATTCCCTTTCTTTTTGAGAACATGTCGTAGTCGTATGACAGAGTATGATTTGAGTCTACCAAATACGCATACTTGTAGGATTCAATATCGAGATGTAGTAAATTGTTAAAAGTCTCTACTCTCCAGTTAAAAAATGCACTAATGTCATTACATCTATATGTTGGCATGCATATAATGACGTTTGTATAGTCCACAGTCTGCAGCGTTTCCCTTAGATGCACTATTAAGCCGTGATAATCGTTGGTCGTGAGAAAATCCTCCTCGCCGATGAGTACAATGCAGTAGTCTGTCATAGAGAAATTTCTTGTTTTTCTAGTGATATCTTTAATAAGGTTTTTTATACCTTGCCGAGGAAACAGGTAGTGGCATATATCATTGTAGTCAGCGAAAGCATTTTTGGCTATAGGTAATACTTTATTTTTGTTGCAGCTGCTAATGATGCATATTTTAGATTTTAATTCTTGTGTTTCCAATTTATTTTTGTCTACGTGAATATTTGTTGCAGTGGGAATTTTTACTGTAGATAAGCCTATTTTTTTCTTTTCAGTGACATCGGGATTGCTCTGTTTTATATTGGGAGTTTGAGAAACGTCGAGTTTTGCTCTACTTTTCCCTGGTTTTGGAGTTGATTTCTTTGGTCCAGGGGTTTTTGTTTCACCGAGTATTTGCTTGAGTGTAGACACTTGCCTTTCCAGTTCCGTCTGGTTTTTGATTAAACGTGTCATTTCAAAATTTAAATTTGCAATCTCTTCGTGAGCGCTTGTTAAATTTGTTGTAAGAGTTTCGATCTCTTCCTTAAGCTCGGCAATCTGCGAACTTTCTGTGAGGTTCGGCAGGCTGTGCGTGCTGATGTCACTATTACTAGTAAGGCACGTCTCCATAGAGTTATTCAAGGAATTATTTATATTCAGCAATGGAGATAAACTTAATTTCTGTGGTCGAGGTTGTCGTTTTGTGATATGATCAATACCTTTTGGAGTATGTACCAGTGGTTCCGTATGTGGCATATTTTTTCCAGTAGGTACATTGCTTGGCGTAACTACTTTTGAATATTGAGGGATGGGGGGGCTGTCTATTTCTTGTACCTGAGATAGACATTTTTTACATTTCCATGATTCTTTCGAGGATTTTGTCATGAGCAAAAATCTTTTAATTGTTACATTTGTACAATCTAAATGGAGTGTAACATCGCAAACGCAGCATTTCATTAATTCGCGGTTTATTATTTCATTAGAGCATTCTGGGCATTTATTCTTCTTGTTATTTCGTAGTGACATGATTTCATAAATCAAGTACTTTAATTATTATTACTAAGTATAGATTTTTAATTTATTATAAATGCAACTCCCTCCCATAGGCGTAAACGGTGCAGGCAACTATTGGGTTTATTCTGCGCTCATAATCTTTGGTGTTTACGTACCGCGTTATCAGTGTAGCTTTTGTGAGAGAACGAATCGTAGCGCGCACGCTATTTTCGCACTTACGTGAGACACGCAACGCCGATAACCGCGTACGAAGCTCGTCGTTGGCTTTACACCAGAATGCGGGTATACGAACAAATCGTTAAAATAGGAACACTTATTTACTTGTTTACAATTTCTATACACTTTTCACAATGATTACGAAATTAAATAATGTTTATTTTTAAGTTTAATTGTATGATTATCACTTTGAACTTTAGAAAAAACACCTGTATATAATAAAACTTATTTTTTTAAACTGATGTGACTTACGAAGATGCTTACTGAATTTCTGTCAAAGACTAACTTAGGCCTCAGATTATGTACAGTCGGCATTTTGGCATGTACATATTTCACCATTATGTTTTCTACTAACTGTGCACGAAAATTGCGGTGCGATAATTTAGGTTTTGCTGTCTTTAAAATTATCCATGCATTTAAAACAGACACATTAAACAAGCGCCTGAAAAATTTCTTATACCATACATGGTTTCGCACACGTTCCATTGGAAACGCGGACAGGAGCTGATCCTTTTTGTCCACGCCTCCCATAGATTTGTTGTAGTCTAATACGGCCTGGGGCTTATATTTATATTTTCCATATTTTTCCTTGCCACCAATCTCCACTTTATGATACGACGAGATCATGGCTACCATATTTGAGTCTCGCCACAATATAACAGACAGGTCATTTGTGTGGCTGTAGACCAATTCCCCAACGCGTATATCACGTTTAGAGCAGTGTTTTAAAGATTCTGGAACAAACTCTCGGTTGATGCGTAAAGTCCCTAGAGTGTCAGTTTTTTGCATTTTCAGAAGGCGTGACAGCAGTGGCGAATTATAAAAATTGTCCATGACAAGTGTATATCCCTTGTGCAACAGCGGCTTAACCAAATCTAATACGATGGCCGAAACTTTTCCATCAGGCTCGTCTGATTTATTCTGCTCGTTTTGTTCTACTTGTTCGACATTATCGCCTTTTCCAGCATAAACACGTAATGTCCAAAGATACCCTGTTTCAGTTTCAGCGAGCTCGTAGGTTTTAATGCCTACGCCAGCAGCCTTATTTGAAATTTTTTGGACGAATCCGAGTCTACCTTTCCACAGCATTAATGACTCATCAAGTGCAATGTTTTGACTTGGTATGTATAGTGTAGAAAATTTATCATTAAGATGCTCAACGATAGGCCGGATTTTTGCTAGTTTGTCTGCTTTGGGCATTTTCTGGTTGTCTATGAAATGTAAACATTTTTTTATACGGATGTACTTTTTTGCACTCATTGCTTTTGCGAATGATGGCATTGCCAGGTAGGGTATACTGGAATACCAATAATCGGTTTCAGTTGGACGAGGATCCAAGCTTTGAAGAATGAGTATGGCAAAAAAGTTCCAGATATCTTCCGGTTTAATCGCTTTCCATGCCTTCATTCGGGATTGGTTTTTTAGCCCTGTCTCCTGGAAGCGACGAGCATATGTATTAGTTTGCTCGACAATCAACTCTATTATTGTTGTATCCCAGATTTTCTCCATTATATCAAGTGGAGACATGGTTTCATCCACTGGAAAGGTGGGGCCAGCCGACGCGGTGAAATCCTCTTTTACTCCTGTAAATATTTCTGGGTCTTTATGCCAATCGAAGCGCACTTTGTCGGCACTTGCAACACTCTGCAGGTAATTGTCGTCTTGCCTCTCGATCTCTAAAATACGATTTCGGTCTTGTGAGCTAACATAGTCTGGTAGATCCATTGGAAAATCTGAAGCTGCAATACCCACACTTTGTCTTATGGTAGGGCCAAACTCTGATTCTTCGGGATCATCTTCTACTTCACTACCGGGATTTACAGAATCATTAAAACCTCTGAGCGTATCAGGCATTTCATCGAGCAATTGACCTGAAGTAAAAGTGATAATGTTAATACAGCTTTTTAAAAAGTGGAACCTTCCAAGCGTAAGTTAAATATAAGCCTCCAAGTAGTTACCATCATCATACGTAGTGCTGTTTGGTTTATCAAGATTAATGAGCATCGATTCCTCATCAGAATCATCATTACCGTCCTCTTCATTATATTGTCGAGGAGTGGGCACTGCGATCAAAAGATTAAAGGTAGTTAGTTCACATACTGTAAAGGTATTCACAATTAAATATTAATCAGAACAGACATACTTACGAAAAGGCATTACAGGGTCACTTGGAGTGACCCGAGGGCTAAGATTTTCTGTCACTATTATTTTTCTTGGTGGCGTCCTCGACTGTAGCTCTGGATTTACATCTAAGAACCAATGAGAAAATAAGCTTCATTATAAAAATAACAACATAGCGGCCATTTAATGCTACATATATTTACGCGTAATTCAATGCTAATACTTACAGTAATCGATAAATTCAATTTGCATATTATCCACTACACCATCTGTAGAATCATAGTTTTGATGTTGTTTGGATGTGGCTAGTACAGTCGGCCTAGAAACACTGTGTTCTTCTGAGATGGCTACGGCCAGGACACAATTACTCGGCGTTACGGAAGTGGCTAGTTGGGCCAGTGTTCGGGCAGCTTGTATATCACAATTGGCTATCATCGTTCCTAAAGTAATAAAACATAAGTATTATGAAAAAACAAGAACATCACCTAAAGATTTATAGTTAAATAAATCATAAACTTTTTACCTATATTTTCATTCATGTCTCCAGTCAGTATATCATGGTCCATGCTAATACCCATACTTGAATCATCTCTGCGTCTGGTGGAACAAAACAATAAATAAAAACACAAAAAAAGGAATTGAAGTAAAACCGTGCCGTGCGTACCGCGTTTCCCATGGCTGTGGTCGATTCTTTGGTGGAGTTGTTGGGGTGCCGGGTACAAGAGAGCAGTCCACTCTATCTGGTGAATTTATTCTTCTACGTTTTTGTTCGGGAGCATCTGGTAGCAAGATTCGCCCCATCTCTTTTTTAGCTTTCATTGTTTGCAGTTGCTTTTTAGCGGCTGCATTAAGGTTTTTTATGTTTTTTGCATCTATTGCTCTCTGTTTCCTTACCAAATGAAGCTCATCTTGTAGGGTACCCCTAAAAAACATAAATGATCAATGATCTGATCATAGAGAAAACTACACAAAAACTTAAATAATTATTTACAAACGTGATTTTAGTTTACATACGCCAAAGGTTGTGGTAAGGATGGACCATCAGACGTCGATGGACCAGGAGTCGTATCTTCGTCAGCTCTGTAAGAATTAAATAAAGAAAGAAGAGGACAGTGATCACACGAAAAAAAAGATCAAAAATGGTGCTAAAAAAATGTATTTACGAGTCAAAATTTAATCTCCGTGCACGTGCATTACGGGCATTGCCAGCAGAAGCGCCCCTTCCTCCACGCCCCCGGCCCCGGCCGCGTCCCCGTGCAAGTCCAAGCCCAACGCGGGATGTTTTACTACCTCCAAAACCAGGTTTTTTCTGGCCACCTCGTACTCGTACCATTGCTAAGGCAACCCAAAATAGTGTTAAGGTGTTAAAAAAATAACAAGCATTTTGCTAAGGCAACTCAAAATAGTGTTAAGGTGTTAAAAAAATAACAAGCATTTTTTTATGAATAGTAAAAAGCCTGACTGCGACACGAAAAAGTTCAATTTTTTTTATTATTATTACACAGCCAATGACACTAGCGCATTAAATAACTTTTTTTTAAAACAAAAAACCGCCTTAAAAAACGCAACAAATAACTTCTTTTAAGACTGTAGGTACCTACCTAATAGGTTAGTCCAACGGCGGCCATAATATTTTGAACAAGCCGACATCAGTTGGACTAACCTATTAGGTAGGTACCTACAATTTTATAAGAAGTTATTTTTTTGCGGTTTTGAAGGCGGTATTTTGTTTTTTAAATCATTTATTTTATTTTATGCTTTTTAGTGATCATAATACGCTGTTACGTAGTCCCACTCATTAGTTGATATGAAACTTTAAGTTATTTCAAGCGCGCCGCAAGTAACGCCACGGGAAAGTCATTGTCATATTTCAACAAGTAAATATTGTTCGTTGTAGTCGCTCAAATATCTTAATCGAGATATCTTATCGCCACCCTTAAAATGGTCTTCATTCCACTTGCCAAGTGATACTTTCTGAATGCAAATACTAGACTTGTTACTAAAAATACTAAAATCGCTATATGTTTGCCTACAATATTTGAGGGGTTCCCTCAATTCCTCACTGATCCCCTCATTAGGTTCAGATTTAGTGACAATGGGACCACCTCGGAAGTTACTCTATCAAGCCAAAAAATATTTTTTAAAATCGGTCCACATTTGACGGAGTAATCGGAGAACATACATAAAAAAAAATACATACAGTGGAACGCATAACCTCCTCCTTTTTTGAAGTCTGTTAAAAACTAATCTAACGACGTATCGTTCACAAAAATCGGTTCAGCAGTTTTATAGTTACGAGGGAACATGAGGACGGACATACATACATTACAGGTCAAAGACATATCCCCCTTTTTTTGCTTTGCGCCGTCGGGTAAATAATGTTAACTTAAAAAAAAACATGCAACAGTATTAGTTAACAACAAACGCACTTAAAATGGAACAAACACATTTGCATTAGTTGCAATAAACGAAAAGATCGGCAAAAATACATCTGTTAGGTATTTAATATACCCAAAGTCAAGAAATGAATGCTATTTGTGTCCCAAACCTTACATGAAAAATAAATTTTGACCGTGGGTGGTATTAGTCCATCAACGAAGTTTTTTGTTGCCATCACAGTTTTAACAAGCAAATCCTACGTGCAGATATATGTAAGCATTACGTTAAAAAGTGTTAAAAGGATCGTGTAAGAATACATTTCATTTTCTGATTAATTATAAAAGTAATTCTATAACCACAAACAATAACAAACACACTTACCTTACGACTTACGACTGACTGCGGGAGTTTCTCAACTTTAAAAGCACAAATGTATAAATTTCCACCCACTTTTCACTTCACTCTTCACATTAAACATTCACAGATTTAATTAAGAAGCTCGCACTAATAGATATTTGATGATAAAATCACTATTGCCGCAGAAATACATTAATTTACGCACCAGCAAGCGAACCAGTTGATACTTGTTTGAGACGTGAGCGACAGACTAAAAAATCTAGCGAACTATTGGTCGAATGTTGGTGGCGTGTATGAATAAAAGTAGGGTAAAAGTATAAGAAATAAGAAGTGAGACAGAGATTATGGATGGTTTTATAAGGAAGACGAGGAAAAATATAGTTTCACAAGCTAGGCCTATGGGATAATAAAGTACACGCGGGCAAACAACTCCTTTTTGATTTTGGGTATGAAAAGTAACCGCGGGCAGACAACTGTCGTTTTATCAAAATTGCGGGTCATACGAGCGGCTAATGGCTATTAGGTGGATGTAGTCCGTATTGTGATTGTTTACACTTAATTTGTTGCTATTGGTTTTTCTTAAATAAATACTTAAATATACAGGGCGTCCCAAGACTATGGGACATGAAGGGAAAGTACCTTAAATATCGTAGATAGGATATTTTACTGTAAGAAGCCTTAATAATTTCTTCGTCTGGGAACCGAACCGACTTAAATGTGAAAAAAAAATCACCCATATTTTTATGATGCCAATCGAAATAATGATCAAGAAATAATTATAATTCTTCTTAAGTAACATAGTATCTTAAAAGAAAGAAACAACGTATAATTAATCATTTTAATCAAATTAAAAACATATTTACATGAAACTGCCGAAGTCAGTTGAGTATTTTTTGTAGATTAATTCATACTAAGTTTTATCATTTTATCTGCACGTAAGTGCCAGTAAGTCGTTTAGTAAGTGGGTACTTATTTGCGAATAATCAATGTTAACTATGGAATGATAATATCGCTAATTTTCGGACGTCGTCGTCAGTAATAAATAATTTTCTTGAAATTTGAATGAAACATTTTACGTTATTATATACGGGTCATGAAGGAAAAGTTCCCTTCATGACCCATAATCTTGGGACGCCCTGTATATACGAGTAAAATGCATTAAAAGGTTAAAACGAAATTAAATGGCCCGATGAAGGTAGTATAAAGGTGAAAAGATATTATCGGACGCGACAGTATAGGCAAAAAACAGAAAAAGGTGACAGTTATTGCAAGATGGCGTAGAAAGACATAGAACTGGAGGGACAAAAAATTTGGGTTACCATGGCTATATGTATTGTCCTTTACAACATATTAAAAAACATAACAATCGGACCTTTTTTAGGGTACCAGAACAACGATTTACAAAATGTACGACGTAATTTTTTGTATGGGCTGCACCTTTTCCCGTATAGCATACTTCCGGTTCAAATTTCGGAATGGCGACAGGCAGATCCGTATTCTGCAGGGTTAAAACCCTCGGATAACGTTGTCACCCCAACTGTTACATGATTGCCGCTTGCATCGTTATAGAGAAGCGTTTCCAGTTTTGGCTTTGGTCTATGGTTGTGGCAGAGGCTGCTCACAAACCGAAAAGAGTCGTTGTGTTAACAGTGGATGAAGGGTCCACAGTGCATTATCGCTATATTAGAGTAAATAATGATTTGCCTCAGGCCATCTTTTTCTCTCGACATGCTCTCCGTAGTACTCTTCTGCCGATTTTGTTAGAATGCCATTGCCTTGTGAATTCAGGTGTTACAGAGGTATACATATACGCTAATCATGTCACAAAGAGTGAAAACCAGTAAATTTCGACGTTTGCTATCCACATACCCATTTATGTTGTGTCCATTGTTAATGTTTTACTTAAAATGAAGATTATTTCTTAACACGTTCACTGTCCCCATACAAAACAATCGGCCAACGTCACAAGTCCAACTGTGCATTCAGTATGGCGATGTGACCCCATACTGGAAGCACGAACTCCTGAAAAAAAGGTTCATGACCCCACATTGGGGGCACTCGGTCAGGGAACGTGTTAATTTCATAAAAATCGGAAAAGAGAAATGTTATCGCATTTTGAATAGAAATGTTCAGCTTCAGAATCCTCTTAAGAGGCCACCTATGGTGCCACGCCCCCACAAGAATAAAAAGGGATGGCTTTATGTGCTTCAGCGCGAAGAATGAGAGATGGAGATAGTTCGCGCGCGCCTTGACGGCAGCGTCAAATTCAATTAATTGCTGTTTACATTAAAACCACAATATTTATTGAAAAAATGGTTTACCAGGATTAAGAAGTTACATATCCTCAACTATTGAATCGAAAATCATCGTTAAAGACGATAGGGTTTCGAAGATTCAACCAAAAACATGCAAAACAGGTTTCATGTTTGAAAAATAAAAGTATCGAGGATTTTATTTCTAATCGTGTTTTCACGTTTGCCAGTCTCAAGCAAATATGGTCAAGTTTAATATATCCAGAGAAAAGATATAAAGGCGTTATGGTTATTGAGATCCAGATCTCGGAACACTCCAGACCTTAGCATAGGTGGCCTCTTAACAGTTTAGTTACACAGCTGTGCATTGTGACATCTATGACAGTATACTTGTTAAATTATTAGTAATCCGAGTTTATGGCACATTGTAGATAATAAATCTTTAAGACTTTTTGTACAAACAACAGGGCCTAATTGCATAATGAAGTACAAGCTAGTAGTATTAGTGTTTTTTCTCGTGAATTAAACTAATGAAGGCATGAGGCAAAACACTAATACTATTAGCTTGTATTTCATTATGCAATCGGCCCCAGATCCTAATAATTCCTTAGTTTAATTTTCAAAGTGCAGACTTACTGCCGCACTCAGAGACGTCAATTAAAAATGGTTGTTAAGTGACGTGTTGTCTTATTTATATTGCTATAGCAAAGAAAGTGACAGCAGCAAATTTAATCAAGCATTAAATTTAATTGACTTCCCTGAGTGCGGCAGTTACTTATATTTTATAAGAATTTAAGGTTGATGAAAAGTAAAATATTTCATTGGTTGATATAGGTAGGTATGTGTTACTATTATTTTTATAGAATTAGGTATTTTATGTTAGAAATCCACACGAATAGATAGGTTTGCTTTATACCTTAGCTTTAATATTGCAATAAGTAAGTATTTAAACTTTCTATTTTTTTATATACCTACCTACTTAACAAAAATAAATATGTTGTTCATAAGGTGCCTCTTTCATTTCATTTATTTATTGGGTGCGTCTAAAAAATCTACTATCACATCTCCCTATCTATAGGTATAGGGTTACCCAACTTACGGATCAACAAGATTCATCGACTATGTCAAAGTGACGTAACGAAAATTAAAATCGTTAGGCCCGCTTGCACGTAAATTTAACCCTAGGTTAACCCCAGGTTGAATTATTAAAGAATGTCAGATTCATATAAGAACTGTCAATTTTAACAAATTAAACTGTTATCCTGGGGTTAACCAAGGGTTAACATTTCCGTGCCAGCGGGCCTTAGAGACTTAAGAATTGAATTGAAACGTGACTTTGATATAGTTTCTTAGTGGCCCATGAATCAAGTTGGTTGAGTGCTCGAGTGTACATACTTGTCACGGCATTCGGCCGCGTCCGATATTTTCTTCCCACCTTTGTTTACCTCTTGATGAGGGCCATCCTGTATGGTAACCTATCGATGTTTCGAAAAACTTTTGTCCGCTGTTTCGTTTGTTCGAAATTTTAATTTGTCCGAAGATCTTTATTCTCTGAACCCATGTACTTTTTTAAAAGCTTAAAGAGATATAACTACAGAAGTTGTAGGTTAGGTTAATTTTATAACAATCCAGAGGCCCTAGCCAAGATGCATTACACTAACTAAGGTTTCTATTCGTTTCGTTTTTAAACCAATGGCGTCACTGGTAGATCACGTGACTCTTCATATCACGTCATTTACCAGTGACGCGAATGGTTTAAAAACGAAACGAATAGAAACGCTACTTAGCGTAATGCGTCTTGGCTAGGGCGACTGGAAAGTTAAACGGTTCCAGAGATAAAGCATTTTCGGGCAAAGGAAAATTTCGGACCCATGAAACAGCGGACAAAAGTTTTTCGAACCTAACTACCTACTTATCGGCCGCAATTAATGTGACATGAAGTTGTTAATCCGCAAAAGCTAAAAAATGACCAGCTGCATAAATTTAAGTTTACCTTTGCAGCGATCCGCACCCGGTAGGATATCCAGATCCATAAATTTTCTAAAAGCACATGCCATAATCGTGTCCGGTTTTGTTTTAGGAAGTGTTTTCTTGGCGTACAGCGCACTCGCAACAGCGATCAAGCTATGCAAAAACTGCCAATAGTATATTTTTTCGAATGGATTGTGCGGTGTTTTAGCGATCCATTCAGAATTTTTATAAAATATATTATCTATTTGAACTAGAGTAAAGCCTTTTTCGAGCATGTTGCAATTATAATACAGTTGCCAAAGATACAATCGTATAAGAACGGGAGTGAATTTGATATTCCTCACGTTACAAATTGTTGCGTATCTGTAATAAATTTTTCTCAAGTCTTTTTCGTAGCACCTCAAAGAATTTCGAAGCGAAGTTTCTTCAAAACTAATTAAGTCTTCGATGTCTATATTATTGGTGACTTCTCCCGCCATTTCTTTACGCCAGTAATTTGGTGAAACATCGGTTTCTAAAGTTCTATTGTTTTCAAGAAACTCGTTTATAATACCAGCTCTGATTTCAGCTTCCTTATCTAGGTTCTTAAGTGCTTCTTCAACGTGGTAAATTAGACCAACAGTATCGTCATACATGTCGAAGCGGATTGGTTCTATTATTTTACTATCATTGTCATGAGAAAGAACACTTTCCTCGTCATTCGGTCCTAGATTATCATCGATAAACAACTTTTTATGCTGTAGAATTAGCCCACTATTTGTCACAAGCCTCCCGACACCATGCTTTAAGTTATTCTTGAATTCCCCTTTATAATGCGATCCTAGGCCTAAACCCAAATTTAGCACACCGTAGCCATTACGTTTGCCCCTGTGCCAATGCCCACGGAAAGCATTTATAGATGGAAGCGACATTGTGTTATTATAATACGCATCCCAGATGTAGATTCCGTAACCCGACATAACACCGTTTTTCCAAAAACCTCTGTAAAACTAAAGGTTCGGTGGTTAATTACATTCTAGACAAGTGCAATAACCGAGGGCACAGATAAACTTACATCGTGGTTCGGCCAGATCATCAAACCTTTCCCGTCCCTCACGTACATATCCCATTCCCCTTTGTAACCGCTCTTTTCGCAGTATTCTCGTGCTCCGAATCCGTGACGAACATTCTGAAAGGAGAAATAGGTAGGTACAGTCAAAGTCATAAATATACCTACATACGTTCTCTAGACGTCAAAAATATCAACACGCCACTATGCCACTGACAATAATGTTTTGGTACCTGTCACCGTATGATTGTGAACACCGTCAGTTTATAAATTTTATAATATAATCAATCTCACAAAGCGACAGCTACATTGTAAAAAGGGTATTTGCCTGATATTAAATTTCATATATTAATTTGAATAAGAGATTTGATTTTGAATTATTGCGTGATTTTATTGCTTTTGCTAAATATGCCCGCTTGATGTCTGATAGCGGCGCTACAATAGGGTATTTGCCTGATATTAAATTTCATATATTAATTTGGATAAGAGATTTGATTTTGAATTATTGCGTGATTTTATTGCTTTTGCTAAATATGCCCGCTTGATGTCTGATAGCGGCGCTACAATAGGGTATTTGCCTGATATTAAATTTCATATATTTATTTCGATAATATATCAATATACGTAGTATGATAAAATATTTCGAAATCAAATTTGAAATTGGTAGTAGTAGGTATTCGCCGTTTCTGGTCCCCACCTCTACTCCCCCAAAAAAAGGTGCCCTGGCGGGCGAGAGGCGGAGTTTCGCTACTAAAGAAAAAAAAAAAGTTTAGTATTTAGAGCGTTTGGGGCGGGTCCCGAGACTCCCAAATCACTCCTTCCCATACCTTGCAATAGTGCACATACTCAATACAAAAGGTTATCAACTACCTGATTATCCCTTTGTCCGATTAAGAGGCGGACCCTATTGTGCGTGAGGGCCAACTTCCTTTGTTCTCGGCGGCGCGCCCAAACCATTGTCTTACGGCAATCGATGCGTTTCTAGTTCCTACCTTTTTTATATTAGCTGATTATGTGCTATTTACTGTTGTAGTGTGATTTTTAATTTACCTATGTTTTTATCGTATCATTTAATTAAGTAGCCATGGTTGTTTTCTTAACATACTGTTTTTAAGGATCATAGTTCTAACCTAACCTAACCTACCTTGCTAAAGTTAACCGAACATCTTGAAACCTAACCTAGCTTAACATACCTATTGTTTTTTAAGGCTCACAGTTCTAACCCAACCTAACCTACCTTGCTGAGGTTAACCTTTTTTTTTTTTGTCATTGTGGAAAATGCTTTATGCATTCCCCTCACCATGGGAGTGGCGAGGGGATACGTGGGACTCACCCCGTCACCCCCCCTCCGAATGAGAGGAGGCAACGGAGCGCAACCCACTAAAAACCACCCTGGCGTACCCTCCTGCCGGTTTGGCAAGACGCCGTGGAACCGCAAGCATTGGCCACGACGCCTTCCGGCAGCCCCAGCTGGTTGCGGGGCTACCTGCGCCGATGGAGAGAGGGGCCGAGCACGCGTGGCCCTTCTCTCAGACCGCCCAGTGACTAGCCTATGGCAGGTGGGGGACTCCCATCCCCCACCTGCAGCCACTAAGGGTTGAGGCGGGTGGCAAACCGCCGCCGCCTCAACCCTTGCCGTCTGCGCCGGAGGGGATTCCTCGCGCTCCCGCTCCGCGGCCTCCTTATGCGAGATAACTGACTCACAAAAGGAGGCCACAGCCTTCCAGGACCTGTCACTGCACAGCATTGCAGAGACAACACTGTGCAGGGAGAGGTCCCACTGCCCTATGGCTAGTGCCATGGTGCTGCGCTCCGAGCTCCAACGACTACACACCTCGAGGGTGTGCTGAGCCGTGTCGTCCGGATCACCGCACTCATGGCACTGTGGGCCAGGCTCCCTCCCAATATTGTGCAGGTAATGACCGAAACACCCATGTCCGGTCATCACCTGCACAAGCCTGTACGACGTAGCGCCGACTGCCCTTTCCAACCATAGGTCCAGCAACCCCAGAATTGCCCCTATAGTACGAGTACCATAGTGGGAGTCCTCGAGGTCGCTTTTCCATCTATCCCGCAGTCGGCGCTCCGTCATACGGCGCGTCTCCTCCAACTCCTCAGGGTCCGGGCGTTCACCCCTCGACCGGGCCCTTGACCTAAGTCGGTAGGTCTCCGCCTGCACCTCTGCGTCCAACTCCCAGGGTGGGGTGCAGGCGAGGAGGCAGGCCGCGGCGTGGGCCACAGTTATGTAGGCCCTCACAATTCTGAGGGCCACCACCCGCTGGGGCCTTCTCAGCAGGGCCTTGTTTCGGGCGGACAGCTTATCGGCCCAATTGGGGCCCCATAGAGGGCCATGCTCCTAGTAACGCCGGCGTAAAGACGCCTGCGGCCTGGACCGCCCACATTGGGCAACAAACGGCCTAGAGCCGAGGCGGCGCCCACGATTCGGGGAGCAAGTCTTACGAAATGCTCCCCAAAATCCCATTTACGGTCCAGTGTAAGCCCCAAGTACTTGATATGGGGTTTTATCTGGACCGTTTCCCCCCCCCAAAGTGAGCGCTGCACCCGCCGGCAGCCTCCACCCCCTTCCCCGCACCCCGAAGACTATCGCCTCAGTCTTCGGGAGAGCCACCTTTAGGCCGAGCTGCTCGATACGAGAAATCGTCAGCTCGACTGCCACCTCCGCCCTCCGCATGGCCTCCCTCAAGTCGGTCCCACGCACGGCCACCATTGTGTCATCCGCGTAACAAATAACGGCCGACCGTGGGATCAACGCCCCCCTGATTGCCCAATCGTACCCCAGGTTCCACAATAATGGGCCGAGTACGGAACCCTGGGGCACGCCTCAGGCCATCTCCCTGACCCCTCGCCGACCGTCTTTTTCCTCATAGAGCACTATGGTAGGGAGGGTTCCCAGTTAGGTAGTGCCCTATGACCCGCCGCAGGTAGGGAGGCACTTCGTGGTATCGAAGTGCCTCCTCGATGACCTGATAGGGGAGGGTGCCGAAGGCGTTGGCGATGTCTAGCGACACCGCTACGACACCCTCACCCCTGCCCGACGCGTCCTCGCAGAAGTCCCTGAGGGACTTCAGCGCGTCGAGCGTAGATCGCCCCTCCCGGAACCCGAACTGTCTTTCATAGACGTTCGGGCCGGCGGTCTCGAGGTGCTGCAGGATCCTGGAGGCCAGGATTATTTCGTACATCTTCCCGGCCTCATCCAGCAGTACTATGGGGCGGTAGGCGGAAGAACATTCGGGGGGTCGACCCTCTTTACGGAGTAGGCAGAGCCTCCCTTCCTTCCACGTCCCCGGGAACACACCCTCCCTCAGACAGTCATCCATAAGTTGCCTGAGGCGGCTCCCGAGGTGTTTTAGGGCCGCCCCCACGGATCCCTGTCGAGGGTAGCCAAGAATGAAGCATGCGCCTCATCCTTGGCCTTGGCAATTGCCAGTTGGAGGGCCCCCTTTGCCTCCTTGAGGGCCTCGTGAAGCCCCTCCTCTTCATTGGTTGTATGCCGCCTCCGCCTGCAGTGCTGGTAGGCGTTCCGAGCACTATTGCTGGTGGTTCGAAGGGCCGCGATCTCTGCGGACCACCAGTATACACTCCTGCGGGCGAAAAGACGCCTCGCCCGGGGCATAGCAATTCCACATATCACCTGCAATGTGGAGCGGAAACGGGCCGCCCGCTCTTCGACTCCGAGTGAGGCAGGTGGGGCAGCACACCATGCGTCCACCATCGCCGCTTCATCCGCCATGGCCCTGTCCAAACGGGACAGGGACCATTTGGGGAACTCTACCCCCCCTCTTCGCCTCCCCCTTGGGACGGGTGGCGGCTGGCCGACATGTGAGGAGACCCTCATCTTGATATACAGGTGGTCGGAGAGGGTCTCCACGTCCTCCAGGACGCGCCAGTCTGTTACGCGTGCGGCAATGGCAGGGGTGGCGAACGTTATGTCCACAATGGACCCCCCATTCCACCGCACGCAAGTGTTAGCGCTGCCCTGGTTTAGGACTTCCAGGCCCACCATTGCCACCCAGTCACTCAGGACCGCCCCACGCGGGTCCGTGATGGGGGAACCCCATGCCACACTCTTGGCATTGAGGTCCCCCAGAACCATCACCTGTTGTGGGGCCGACCTCCTGACGACCCCCTGCAGGACCCCGAGGAACACCTCAAAATCGGCCAACGGTCTATTGGGGGAGAAGTACACCGCAACGAGTACGGTGTGTTCCCACTTGGCCGCCACGAACCCCGGACCAACTTCGATCCTTGTCAGGGGTGGGAAATCCCCGACCGCCGGAACCACAACAGCCACCCTTTCGTCCGTCGACCCTACCCAGTTAGGTAGGGCGGGGACAAAGTACGGCTCAGCCACCACGGCAACGCCAATGGACCACTCCGCCATGGTCTGCATGAGCAGATCCTGTGCTCTGGCGGAGTGGTTAGCGTTGACCTGCAGGAGATCTAGATGCGGGTGTGCTGGCATTTAGGTGTCCATGCAAGTCTCTTCCAGGGCCCGTTCGGCGGGTGCCACCGCGGGGTCTTTCGTCGGCTTAGGGGGGGGGACGAGGGCGTTGTTGGGGCCTAGCGTCCCTTCCTTTCGTTTCTGGAGGGAAACAGTTTTTTCCCCCCAACATATGACCAGCCGGGAGTTTGGCATCGTGGCACACTGCACACCGTGCTTTCTCCCAGCAATCCCCCATTTTGTGCCCGTCTCTGCTACACCGGAAGCACAATGTGCTCCGGTCCACGCTTGAGGGGCACAATTCCCTCGAATGACCGACACCATAGCACTTGTAACAGCGCATCGGTGTCGGTCCCACTGCTGTGATCCTGGCGGAGGCCCAGCCCACCGGGATCCGACCCGTCCCCATAAGCGCCCTCGCGCTCACCACTGGGCACTGGACCAAGACGGCTCCAGTGCGATCGTGTAAGACGCGGACGGCTCCCACCTTCACCTGGGCCTCCGTGCAGCCCCCAGCACTGGCAATGGCCTTCGCCACCGTCTCCTTCGTCGCCGACTCGTCCAAGCCAGTGACTCGGAGCCCGGCCATCCATCTTCACAGGGCGGGTCACGTAGGCCACGTCCCCCACTATGGCCTGCAGTTTTGCGGCCAGGTCTGCCGCCGTTTTGCCGCTTTCCACCCCTGGGACTTCAATGACCCTCGCCCCCGTCATTGAGGCCCGGACCCGTACGTGATCCAAGCCTACCTCCTTCAGGCTTAAGGCATTGATGGCCTTAGCCATGGTGGCCTGCAGTGTGGTGGTGGCCTCCTTCTTGAAGGTAACGACCACCGCTGCCGTCTTCGGGACGGACAGAGCCTGGGGCCTAGGTGCTACCCTCCTCGCAGGGGTCTTCTTCACCTGGAGGGGGGAGGCCTTGGTTTTCTTCTTTTTCCTAGCCACCAAGTTCCACAGAATGTCCATGGACCGAGGCGGCATTTGGCCCGAGGGGCCGGATTCTCCCTCCGAGGGTTGAGGGGCTCTCGAGGCCGTGGCAGCCTTGGCTGCTTTGGTGATAGTCGGGAAGGCTTGACGGATGGGAGTTTTCGCCTTTTTAGCCGCCTTCGCCTTTTTAGCCGCCTTCGTCTTTGGTCTTCCATCCCCTAGTCTGGCCTCGGACTCTACTGTGATCGCCTGGGGTGGGGTTGGTAGAGCTGCCGTTGTGGCCTTCGACTTGGGGGGCGGGGGTGGAGCAGGCTTTGCTGCTCGTTTGTCAGCTGCCAGCGGGGGGCGGAGGATCGGCTCCGCAGGAAGGCGCAAGTTGACCTCCTCGATTCTATCGTTAATCATCTTCCCCAAGCTGAGGAAGAGGTCGCGCTTCATGCACTCAATCGCCTCCGTCAGGTCCGCTGTGCTAAATTGAAGCGGCGGTGGGGCCTGGGTCTCTCTCTCGGAGAAGGACTTCCGAAGCGCCTTCAACTCCGACTGGCAGAGGGCGAGTTCATTCCGCATCCTCTTGTTATCCGCCTTAAGTATGCGGATCTCCTCGCCCTCAGACTTGGTGGCCTCGACCTCATCCATTGCCATCATAATTGACCGACAGGCCCGTTTCATCTCCCCGCGGATATTCCCCTTGAGGTTTCCGGATTTCCGGGCCGCTTCCAGTATCTCCCTCGTCGCCACACGGACAGCCTCTATGTGGTCGATGTAGTAGCCACCCTCCAGGCCAGCCGTGTCCAGGGGAGAGTGCGAACGCGATCGTGAGCCCGATCGCGAGCGCTGCCTGTCCCCACCTTCCACCACCTTACCCCCTCTTCCCCCTTACTGCCGTGTTGACCTTAGGCAAGGTAACAGGCGTCCTGTCCTCATCGTCATCCTCATGGCTCCTTTTAGGAGCCTGAGGAGCCGTCTTCTTGACCACCAGGGGGTCGTCATGTTCTAGTTCCGAATCGTCAGCATTCTTAGTGTCCGTTTCCTTAGGGGTCGCCGACCGTGGCCCGAGCTCTAAACATTCCAATCGGACGACCGGGGTAAGCGCCCGCGCCCTGTCATCTTCGGTTTGGCTCTTAGAAGAGCCTTTTGTGTTTTGGCCCTGAAAAGGACCGTTTTCAGGTTGGCTGCTGAGGTTAACCTAACCTAACCTAGTTTTCACATACCTACTGTTTTTTAAGGGTCATAGTTCTAACACATCCTAAAACAATAAAGATGACTCAACCAACGAAGAAGCTACGATTGGTTTTAAATGTAAACACCCCATGTTCAACTGTTATTAAAAATCGCTTAACTTTACATGAGCTTAACCTAAGCTAAGAGCCCATTTAAATCTAGCTTAAGACCCAAGCTTAACTTAATTCAATTTACCTAAGTTAATGTTAGTAAATCTAGCTAAGTGTAGTATTATCTTACGCTGTGGTTCCTTAGAGCCTATTCTAAATACATAACAAAACCATATATTGCATATATTTCTAAATAAACCTACACTTATATTGTTAAAAATATAGCGGTTAAATGCAATGCAAACTACGTACGAGTATTTTATCTACGGGCATGTATCTACGGCTGGCATTAGCTATAACATTATCTATCTAGTACATATATGGGTTTCATCTTTACATACATTTTAATTTTACTGTAACACGGTAGTATGTAAAACTAAAACAAGGCATGTAAACTGGTTCTGACTTGATTCAAAGTACTATGGAGCATATCAATCAAAAAAGCCTGTATCGACAAGTTTTGCGTACCCGAGTGTATGGTTGTAACGGTTTAATTGTTTTATTAGTAGCCACCTATTATGTTTTATGGTCACAAAGGATTCCGATTGTTACTTGCGCATTTTATTATTTTGGGTGTTGGTGAATAACTCGGCGTCTGTGTTACTACAAGTTCAAACGTGTTTTTAGAAAGACGCTTTACTTACGGAGGGTATAAAAGCGGTGGGATATTGTGTATGATCAAGTATTGGGGTCGCAACAGCCCTCGTTACCGGAGCTCCCTGTACCTATAGCAGTATATAGACATAATAGTGTTGTTTCGTGCAGTGAAGTGTTTATAAAAAGGCCTAATAATGGATGTGAGTATGTACAACTATTTTAACTTAATTGTGTTTTTTTTTTGCATTTCTTCACCGTGTTTTGTTAAGAGTATTGTAAACAGTTGTGTAATTTATTATTTGATATTGTTTCAGTTCTCTGAAAATACTTTCAAGAACTATTATTAACCGGAAAATAAAGATGATTCAACCGACGAAGAAGGCACGCCTGGTTTTAAAGTTAAGCAGGCCATGGCAAAAAAGCGTTCAGTAAATAACATCGACAGCTTTTTTGAACGTCTCAAGAAGAAAACTAAAGTACTGAAACGGTCCTCCAACGTATGTCAAAGTTCTCCCGATGGTGTCGCATACTTATCAAGCGGACAAGATGACGGGGCATACGCTTCTCATTTGATTAAAATCGAGATATATGACTTGCAAAAAATTAAAAACATTCCGCCCACTGAGCACTGGAAACACGCTGATGTGAGATTGAAATCCTATGCGATTTCCGATGACGAAGATCACCTCCAAGCTACACGTGATGTTATATTTAACATCACAAAGCAAGTAGCTTCTAAAGACAGTTGTGTGAAATATTTTATTGACAATAAGAAACAGTGATAAAAAGTGTTTGTGTAGGTTAAACAAAAGCTTGTTATTGTTTTACATGTAAAAACCTTACCTTTTAAGAAAACAAGACCTTTTTCCAGTCTAAACAATTATCTTTTCTTTGTAAAATTAAATTGTGGCGAATACTTTATTGACTATAAGATGCAGTGATAAAAAAGTGTTTGTGTAGATTAAACAAAATGGATAGTTTGAACTGTGACAGCTATGATCCTCATCTCATCAGACTCTGTGAAGAGCTTGAAGAAGATAAAGAATTACTTGCAATCGGGGAACTTATAAGCCAACTTCATCGCGATGCGTAAGTAATATTTTTAACCCTAAATATTCCTGTTCTAAAGCGCTTGACCGGACTTGACAAAGGATGGGTTTCTGACTTGTAGGGACTTGAAACATTGTTATGGATTGTGGGACACAGTGTTATGGGATTGTTATGGAAACAGTTAGGTGGGGCGTTCCTATATAAATGGGATATTCGGTGTTGAAATAATTCATTGTTTGGGTTACTGTGTTTGAGTAACTAAAGTATCGGTTTATTCCATCATGGTGTTCATCATGGTGTTAGCTCGTGATCAAATTGAGTGTTTAAGTAAACAGTTTATTATAACTAATTTTCATAGAAGTATACGGCTGTGGTTTATATCAAATCAATTACCCACCACACTATTAGAAGATTCTGATATAAGACCATATTTTACACCATGTGATGGTCATATTAAAGACAAACAGAATAGTACGTCATCAGATGTGATTGATGGAGTTTTAACAATGCAGGCATACTGCCAACAATGTAGACAAGATTTGGGTTAGTATACTTAATATGGCAACCAATTAATTTGTAACTTTGTATTTGTTATTAAGTCGTACATTGTTTAATTTCATGTTTTCTTATTTTTATAGATCTTCCCAAGTCGGGGGTGGAATAAAGAGGACAGCTGCAGTTTCGGAGTCGGAAGAAGTGCTGGTAAAGAAAAACCGTCCTTCAACTAGTCGTGATGCAGTATCAACATCATCCGAACCAATCTTAGATGGGAATGTGAGTACAAAAAATAATGATAATGTCGAATGTTCTGTGTGTAGTAAATACGTATCCAAAAGATATTTCACCAACCATTTGAATAGTAATTTCCACAAAAATAATGTCTTGAGGTCTGATATACAATGGGTTAATGTACAGTTAATTGAAAACGCATTTTATAATAGGGTGGCTACTTATAGAATATTGCTTGATGAAAATGTTCGCAGTCAATTTACCCTCGCAGTAATTTTACAAAAAAATAAAGAAAAAATCTTTACATTATTGGATCGATCACTTACTGATCATTGTGCCTTAAAAGTAAATTTTATTCTTAATGCAGATTTTACTCAAGATACCAAACAGCTAAATAATACGTTTGACTTTCAATTCAGTAACAATGTGGTGAATCGTAGCAGCGACAAAAATGATATTTTTATAACTTGAAAAAATGATATCTTTGTTTTTTGTTTTAATTTGTTTATCCTTATTTTGTTTGATTTATTTAAAAAGTAAACGAGTTCATAAATTGTGCTATTTCAAGTTTATCTGTTTTCATATCAACACGTATTACGAGTTTTAATTATGATACATTTTTATCATCCTTTCACAACCATTGTAGCTGGTCCGAGTGGATGTGGCAAAACTCAATTTGTTACAAACTTTTTAAATAATTCCAAAGAAGTATGTAATGTTGAATTTGATGAAATTATTTGGTGTTATGATGAAATGCAACCCCTGTACAATCTGGAAAATGTAAATTATAGTCAGGGAATACCAGATTTTTCAATGTTTGATGGGAAGAAACCTAAGCTTCTTATAATAGATGATCCGATGAGAGAGATACGAAAAAAATGCTATTGGTATTATCAGATTTTATTGAAAGACTCAAACGCAATGAGAGTCTACCTGAAAATTTATCATCCCGTCTAGATGCCGAGATGCAAAAAATACACCCCCTTACTTAAAAGTAAAATTAATGATCGTGAAAAGTGGACCCTATATTCTCTCAAGCATTGCAACGATTTTTGCATTTCATTGAAACAGATCGAAAACCGTTTAGAATACCAATCGTGACGGAGGGGGAGATTCAACTCAACAAAGAAAGTAATGATCTAAACTCAAAAGTGAACAAAACGGAAGTTAATGAATATAATGAGTCTGCTGAGATGTTACCACAGCAGTTACACCGATTGCTAAAACAAATCCAGAACCGATGCCAATTAGTCCATCAAAAATAATAGATATATTACCCAAATCATATGAGAAAAAAACTCGAACTTTGTTGGATTGCATTGTTTTAAGTAAACCAAAAATTTGGTGGAAACCGACTGGTGAAGTCGTAATAAACAACCGTACCATTTCAAATAGTAATATTACTGATCTGGTAAGCGACGTGGTTAGATCTCTTAAACGCCCTAAACCAACAGGATGGGAAGAGTTTGCATTACTTTTAAGAGATATAAGGGTTCCTTTAAGTTGCATAGGTAATCCTGCAAACTTGGAATTTATTAAAACAGCTCAACCGAATGAGCACCTGTCATTACCTGCATCAACAAGTACGAGATCATCAACAGATAAAGAAAAACAAAGAACTACACCACTTACTACAGGGCTACTTAAGCGTCATCATAAGAAAATAGATTGGGAAAAATGGACCCCTTATTAGATATTAATAGGATCTACTATGATGTTTCCAATCCAGCTGGTTATAGTAGTTTGAATAATATAGCGAAGGAAATGAAAGAACAAATGAACAAAGAGGAAGTAAAAAAATGGTTACAATCTCAAGATACGTACACGCTACATAAACCTATTCATAAGCGATCCACCAGAAATAGATATATCCTATCTAACTTTAATGAACTCTGGCAAGCTGATCTAAGTGACATGAGTACGTATAGTCAATACAATCATGGATACAAATATATTATTTGTGTTATTGATGTGTTCAGTAAATATGCTTTTGCGAGAGCTATGAAAAAGAAAGATTCATTAACAGTTAAATAATGTTTTGAAAGCATATTTACTGAAGCCAACTCTGTTCCTCGTCATATACAATCTGATAAAGGTACAGAATTTGTTGCAAAGGTGGTGAGAGATTACTTTAAGAGCAAAAACCTTAATTATTATACCACTAATAATCCCGACATTAAAGCAAGTATAGTAGAAAGGTTTCAAAGAACCCTTAAAATGAAAATGTGGCGTTACTTCACACATAATAATACATATAATTACACAAATATCTTACAAGATCTTCTTCATTCTTACAACCATACCTATCATTCCAGCATAAAAATGCGACCAATTGATGTTAATTCTAATAATATTATGACCGTTTGGAATAATTTATATTATCGAAAAAAAGATAGACAAATTTCATTGGAAACCCCAAAATTGAATGTAGGCGATCATGTTAGAATAACTAAATATAAGCATGTATTTCAAAAGGGTTATGAAAGTAATTGGAGTGATGAAATATTCATAATTAATTCAATTATTAATAGATCACCGCGAGTTGTTTATATGTTAAAGGATTTGGAAGGCGAACCCATCATTGGTACATTTTATTCTAAAGAGTTACAAAAAGTGACTTACCTCCCCTCCACCGAGTATAAAATTGATAAAATAATACGTTCACGCCATATTAGAGGCATTAAGGAAATACTAGTGAAGTGGCAAGGTTATCCCAATAAATTTAACTCTTGGATACTCGCATCAAGCTTGAAAAAAATATGAATGAAAATAGTTTTTATTTAACTTTGTTAAGCAACAGTTCAACGGATTACTATAATGACAACACGACTGCACATTTTCTAACTAAATTACCTAAGAACATAAAATTAGAAGGGGAGGGGGTAGTTGGATTAGTGGAATTTCAATACCCGTGTTCCATGTATAATGTTCAAGATCATGAAAATATAATTTACATAAAGAAAAAGGTGGTATCACCCACCAACAAGTCAACGAAAATTGTTGATATAAAAACTCATATACCAGCAACTACATACGATAATATTGATCATTTCCTTCAAGCATTTAATGAGAACCCACAACTAAAAAATAATGTCAAATTTAGGTATGATACATTGACAAAAATGGTTGGAGTAACAACAACAAATAATGAAATAACCTCTATCATAACTACACCGATACTAAGTCTCCAGCTGGGTTTCAAACCGAAATCAAATTTGAAACAAATTACATATGGAAAAAACCCTGCCAATTTATATTTAGGATTACCACCACAAATATTTGTTTACACCGATATTATTCATCCACAAGTGGTTGGAGATGTTATAACAGCATTGCTTAGAATAATACCACTAGATCCAACTAAGTTCATTTATGGTGCATATAAAACCCACATTTTCTCACCTGCTCACTATGTACCGGTTTTACGTAGGGAGTTCGAGACTATTGAAATAGATATAAGAACAACTACCGGTGTTAATGTACCATTCCAATTTGGTAGCTCATGCGTCAAGCTACACTTTCAACGAATAAAATGAATTATAACAGATCGTCAGTCTCTTGCCCTTACCAACATTATTATTCACATCAAGCCGGCTCTGGTGTAGGAATTGTCTATAAAGGAGTTCCATTTCAACGTGGGCATGGTATAGGGAGTTTTTTGGGGGGGCTATTTAGATCAGTGCTCCCTTTGTTATCTAGTGGTTTGAAAACCATTGGAAAAGAAACGTTAGGTGCAGGGGTTGGTTTGTTATCTGACATGGTAAATTCACGCCCTATGGATAGTTCGATTAGATCACGATTCAGGGAGGCAAGTGCTAATTTAAAAAGAAAAGCCGATGAAAAAATTGATTCCCTCATGTCGGGATCTGGTTATAAAACGGCATCTAAAAGAAGGGAACCGCTCATTACATTGAAAGCATCGAGACGAAGAGGAATTAAGAAAAACAAAAGTATTGAGGATATATTTACTGGCTAAATAATGTCATTCCTACATAGTCATTCTTGTGAATGTGCAAAATCTGAATTAGATATATTTGCTCTTCCATCAACTCAAACAAGTATTGAAAGTGGACAGTGGGTTCATTACAAACCAATTTCATCTTTAAGTGATGATGCTCCCATCAAATTTCAAGTTCCTGGATCAGGAGATGACTATGTTGATCTATCCCACACAATGTTACATACATACATACATAATCTCACGCCTTCGTTCCCAGAGTGGGGTAGGCAGAGCTACAGAATTACAAACATCTCTAAAAACTTGTTGATAATTCTATAACCACAATTTGCACAATAAGATGTTTACCAGCGTATTAGTGACAGGTTGCAAGCCCATCGCTTAACAGTACTACAAGCCTTTATTCCCTTAGTTGTCTCTTACGACATCCACGGGAAGACATGGAGTGGCACTATTCTAACTCGGCAACCACACGAGGAACATATTAATGCTCCTATCATTTAATGCTAAAATATTTAATCAGGATGGCACAAAATTAAAACCAGACACCGTGGTTGCACCCGTCAATAACTGGTTACATTCCCTTTTCAGTCAACTAGATGTATATTTAAATCAAAAACTCATATCACCCCCAAACAATACATATGCTTACCGTGCTTATATGGAAAATCTTCTAAACTATGGACCAGCAGCCAAAGAAACTCATCTTACTTGTGGATTGTGGTATGAGGATGCTGCAAATCATATGGATACTGTTGATGCAAATAACAAAGGGTTTCACAAAAGACTAGAATTTGTCAAAGAGAGTAAGGAAGTGGAAATGATGGGGCATTTACATGCAGACATATTTAACCAAGAGAAATTCTTAATAAATGGTGTTGAAATGCGTATTAAGTTAGTACGTTCAAAGGAATCGTTTAATCTAATTTGTCACCAAGATAAAAAAAATAAAGTGCAAATAATGGATGCCAGTCTCATTATAAGGGCACGAATTAATCCTAGCGTTTTGTTAGCACATCAAAAAGTATTGGCAACAACGACTGCGAAATATCCTATCACAAGAGCAGAAGTTAAGGTTCTTACACTACCATCAGGGATACAGGGTAAAACATTGGATAATATATTTCTCGGTCAAATTCCTAAAAGATGTATTATTGGTTTTGTGTCAAATTCAGGATTTAATGGCAATTTAGCTATGAATCCATTTAATTTTCAACACTATAATATGAATTCGTTTAGTTTATGTTGATGGTCATGAAATTCCTTCTAAAACATTACAACCATCATTTGGTTCTGGTTCTGGGTTAATAGCATCATCATATTACACTTTATTTTCTGGAACTGGTATTCATTTTCACAACGAAGGTAATGCTATAAGCAGAACGAACTATGGGGCAGGTTATTGTTTGTTATGTTTTGATTTAACCCCTGATTTATCTGCTAGTTCAACTTCACACTGGAATCTTGTCAAACACGGAAGTGTTCGCTTAGAAATCCGCTTTGATGTTGCTCTACCCTCCACCATTAATTGTATTGTGTATGCGGAATTTGATAACGTTATTGAAATAAACAAAAATCGTGATATATCTGTAGATTACAATAGTTAGTAAACACATAAATACAGTGTATTCATCCATTTACTTTATTTCATTGTAGTCATTGTTGACAACATTATCAAATTATTTATATTTTGTTATTAAATATGGATACAAATGAAATTCAATTTTGTATGAAAAAAATCTGCCCTTCGTTTGAATTAAACGTTTTTGCTGCCAACAAAATTCCTATTTGGGTTAATCTTCCTGTCTTTATTGTAAGTAATTTGGACCCAGACTCGAAACCGGGCTCCCACTGGGTTGCTATACATATTGACATTAATGGTATAGGGGAATACTTTGACTCCATTGCGCGGAGACCTTCAGGTTATCATAAGTTATTTTTAAAAAGGAATACAAAGCACTGGTTTTTTAACTATAAACCACTTCAAAACCATTTTACCTCCGTTTGTGGGGAATATTGTTTAGTATATTTATATTTTAAATTTCATGGAAAAACTATGAAGGATTTGCTAAGTTTGTTTTCTGAAAATTCTTTATGTAATGATCTTATATTACGAAATATGTTTAAGTCATTTTTTGTGAAATAAAACAATATGTGAATAAAATATGATTTTTATTTTGAAATCTACACAAACACTTTTTTATCACTGCATCTTATAGTCAATAAAGTATTTGCCACAATTAAATTTTACAAAGAAAAGATAATTTTTTAGACTGGACTCTTGAATTCTTAAAAGGTAAGGTTTTTACATGTAATACAATAACAAGCTTTTGTTTAACCTACACAAACACTTTTTATCACTTTTCTTATTGTCAATAAAATATTTCACACAACTGTCTTTAGAAGCTACTTGCTTTGTGATGTTAAATATAACATCACGTGTAGCTTGGAGGTGATCTTCGTCATCGGAAATCGCATAGGATTTCAATCTCACATCAGCGTGTTTCCAGTGCTCAGTGGGCGGAATGTTTTTAATTTTTTGCAAGTCATATATCTCGATTTTAATCAAATGAGAAGCGTATGCCCCGTCATCTTGTCCGCTTGATAAGTATGCGACACCATCGGGAGAACTTTGACATACGTTAGGGTTTCAGTACTTTAGTTTTCTTCTTGGGACGTTCAAAAAAGCTGTCGATGTTATTTACTGAACGCTTTTTTGCCATGGCCTGCTTAACTTTAAAACCAGGCGTGCCTTCTTCGTCGGTTGAATCATCTTTATTTTCCGGGTAATAATAGTTCTTGAAAGTATTTTCAGAGAACTGAAACAATATCAAACAATAAATTACACAACTGTTTACAATACTCTTAACAAAACACGGTGAAGAAATGCAAAAAAAACACAATTACGTTAAAATAGTTGTACATACTCACATCCATTATTAGGCCTTTTGATAAACACTTCACTGCACGAAACAACACTATTATGTCTATATACTGCTATAGGTACAGGGAGCTCCGGTAACGAGGGCTGTTGCGATCCCAATACTTGATCATACACAATATCCCACCGCTTTTATACCCTCCGTAAGTAAAGCGTCTTTCCTAAAAACACGTTTGAACTTGTAGTAACACAGACGCCGAGTTATTCACCAACACCCAAAATAATAAAATGCGCAAGTAACAATCGGAATCCTTTGTGACCATAAAACATAATAGGTGGCTACTAATAAAACAATAGAGAATGTCAGCCAGTTTAGATTTTTGGCTTACCGTATAATTCATTAAAAACTAAAAATAGCTGTAAAAAAATCATTTCGATACGTCAAATAGTTTTCGAGATATTAAATTTTAAACTTCGTATGTGGCGCTCGAAACCCAGCGGCTAGCGCTCACGAATGATGACGTCATCGCTTAGCAGCGGTACGCGCCCTTATATGAAAAAGTAAGTTTACAGGGCTATAACTTTTTAACCGTTGTAAGTAGCCAGTTGAATTTTTCACAGAGTACGTGTTATTATAAAATCTATCGTTTACAATTATACAATGAACAATAAATCAAATCCCAAGAGGGGTCCCCATACAAGAAACATGAAAATAAATCATTTTTTTTAGCATTTTTATACGGATTGTATTTTTATAATGGCTTCTTATTTTGATGCTATTTTAAGCTTAAATTGTAGTCTAATTTTCATAGTTTCCGACTAAATAGCAATCTCAAGTAAAACTGCTACATATGTGACAAAACTGATTTTATCAACACGATGTTTTCGGCGGTCACCCATCCTGTTATAGACTACGCTTGTACTTGCAATTTTGTAAGTCGTTTTGATGTTACTATGGCAGCTATGTTTATCTATTATTTTGTATTACATAACTAACTGTCTGTCAATGACCGGCTTTTCTATTTGTAATGTTTGTCGAATAAGTTGGTAAAATAAAATTAGAATAATAATCAAGCACTTTAAATTTTGGGATAGTAGCAATAATGCCTAGACCTAGCAAAGCGAGAGTGTTGTAGGTGGGTACGTCTATGGACTTGGTAGCGCCCGCGCGCGAAATTTGAAATCGATGAAATGAATACACGAAGTATCAAAACTACTGCTAAGTCAATCAAAAATTCATGTTTTACAGTTCACTCTTTTATACAGTAGCGATATTAATTCTAAATAAACAAGAAAATTGGAAAGAAAGGCCTACCACCAAAGTTAAGCAACCACCGCTTACCTAAACATCGATCGTGTTGATTTAAACTAGGCACTTTTTAACATATTTGTAAGAGTTTTACTACAGTTTACTGTTTGGTCGTAAACTATATATGTTTGTATGGAGTTTTGATTATTATCTAAACTTAATGTGACACCGAAATAAAAAGCTATTATACAAATACAACCCGTACTTAACCTTCCAAAGTTAAGCAACTACACGCGTAGTCTAAAACAGGATGGGTGACCGCTTAAAATATCGTGTTGATAAAATCTGTTTTGTCACATATTTGTAGCAGTTTTACTTGACATTGCTATTTAGTCGTAAACTACAAAAACTAGACTACAATTTAAGCTCAAAATAGCGTCAAAATAAGAAGCCATTATAAAAATACAATCCGTATAAAAATGCTAAAAAAAATGATTTATTTTCATGTTTCTTGTATGGGGATTTGATTTATTGTTCATTGTACCATTTTAAAAGATAGATTTTATAATAACACGTATTCTGTGAAAAAATCAACTGGCTACTTATAACGGTTAAAAAGTTATAGCCCTATAAACTTACTTTTTCATATAAGGGCGCGTACCGCTATTAAGCGATGACGTCACCCCAGCAAGGTGTCCCCCGCGCGCTTTAATATTATTGACCCAAATTTTAAACGTTCATAGAATCAAAACTACTGAGTCTTTTTGAATAAAATAAAAAGTAGTATGTTTGTTTATTTATAAGTAAGTTTTTCTAAGTTTTAAGCGATTTGGCGTACCTACTGACATTCTTCATTAAACCGTTACAACCATACACTCGGGTACGCAAAACTTGTCGATACAGGCTTTTTTGATTGATATGTTCCATAGTATTTTGAATCAAGTCAGAACCAGTTTACATGCCTTGTTTTAGTTTTACATACTACCGTGTTACAGTAAAATTAAAATGTATGTAAAGATGAAACCCATATATGTACTAGATAGATAATGTTATAGCTAATGCCAGCCGTAGATACATGCCCGTAGATAAAATACTCGTACGTAGTTTACATTGCATTTAACCGCTATATTTTTAACAATATAAGTGTAGGTTTATTTAGAAATATATGCCGTATGGTTTTGTTATGTATTTAGAATAGGCTCTAAGTAACCACAGCGTAAGATAATACTACACTTAGCTAGATTTACTAACATTAACTTAGGTAAATTGAATTAAGTTAAGCTTGGGTCTTAAGCTAGATTTAAATGGGCTATTAGCTGAGGTTAAGCTCATGTAAAGTTAAGCGATTTTTTAATAACAGTTGAACATGGGGTGTTTACATTTAAAACCAATCGTAGCTTCTTCGTTGGTTGATTCATCTTTATTTTTTTAGGATGTGTTAGAACTATGACCCTTAAAAAACAGTAGGTATGTGAAAACTAGGTTAGGTTAGGTTAGGTTAGGTTAGGTTAACCTCAGCAAGGTAGGTTGGGTTGGGTTAGAACTGTGAGCCTTAAAAAACAATAGGTATGTTAAGCTAGGTTAGGTTTCAAGATGTTCGGTTAACTTTAGCAAGGTAGGTTAGGTTAGAGCTAACTGGGTAGGGTCGACGGACGAAAGGGTGGCTGTGGTGGTTCCGGCGGTCGGGAATTTCCCACCCCTGACAAAGATCGAGGTTGGCCCGGGGTTCGTGGCGGCCAAGTGGGAACACACCGTACTCGTTGCGGTGTACTTCTCCCCCAATAGACCGTTGGCCGATTTTGAGGTGTTCCTCTGGGTCCTGCAGGGGGTCGTCAGGAGGGCGGCCCCACAACAGGTGATGGTTCTGGGGGACCTCAACGCCAAGAGTGTGGCATGGGGTTCCCCCATCACGGACCCGCGCGGGGCGGTCCTGACTGACTGGGTGGCAATGGTGGGCCTGGAAGTCCTAAACCAGGGCAACGCTAACACTTGCGTGCGGTGGAATGGGGGGTCCATTGTGGACATAACGTTCGCCACCCCTGCATTGCCGCACGCGTAACAGACTGGCGCGTCCTGGAGGACGTGGAGACCCTGTCCGACCACCTGTATATCAAGATGAGGGTCTCCTCACATGTCGGCCAGCCGCCACCCGTCCCAAGGGGGAGGCGAAGAGGGGGGGAGAGTTCCCCAAATGGACCCTGTCCCGTTTGGACAGGGCCATGGCGGATGAAGCGGCGATGGTGGACGCATGGTGTGCTGCCCCACCTGCCTCACTCGGAGTCGAAGAGCGGGCGTCCCGTTTCCGCTCCACACTGCAGGTGATATGTGGAGCTGCTATGCCCCGGGCGACGCGTCTTTTCGCCCGCAGGAGTGTATACTGGTGGTCCGCAGAGATCGCGGCCCTTCGAACCACCAGCAACAGTGCTCGGAACGCCTACCAGCACTGCAGGCGGAGGCGGCATACAACCGATGAAGAGGAGGGGCTTCACGAGGCCCTCAAGGAGGCAAAGGGGGCCCTCCAACTGGCAATTGCCAAGGCCAAGGATGAGGCGCATGCTTCATTCTTGGCTACCCTCGACAGGGATCCGTGGGGGCGGCCGTATAGGGTGGTGCGCAATAAGATGCGCACTGCCCCCCCTATGGACTCCCTGGAGTCATCCCTCCTTCGGAGGGTGATCGAGGGGCTGTTCCCGGCAGCTCCAACGATCACTCCCCCAGTGATGTCCGTGCCACTGGCAGAGCCGGAGCGCGAACTCGTCGTCACGCCCATCAGCGACAACGAGTTCGAAAGAGTGGTTGACCGACTTCGGGGATGTAAAAAAGCCCCGGGCCCGGACGGGGTTCCCGGTCGCATCCTCCCAATTGCCCTAAAACACCTCGGGAGCCGCCTCAGGCAACTTATGGATGACTGTCTGAGGGAGGGTGTGTTCCCGGGGACGTGGAAGGAGGGGAGGCTCTGCCTCCTCCGTAAAGAGGGCCGACCCCCCGACTGTCCTTCCGCCTACCGCCCCATAGTACTGCTGGATGAGGCCGGGAAGATGTACGAAATAATCCTGGCCTCCAGGATCCTGCAGCACCTCGAGACCGCCGGCCCGAACGTCTCTGAAAGACAGTTCGGGTTCCGGGAGGGGCGATCTACGCTCGACGCGCTGAAGTCCCTCAGGGACTTCTGCGAGGACGCGTCGGGCAGGGGTGAGGGTGTCGTAGCGGTGTCGCTAGACATCGCCAACGCCTTCGGCACCCTCCCCTATCAGGTCATCGAGGAGGCACTTCGATACCACGAAGTGCCTCCCTAACTGCGGCGGGTCATAGGGCACTACCTAACCGGGAGGGTAGTGCTCTACGAGGAAAAAGACGGTCGGCGAGGGGTCAGGGAGATGGCCTGTGGCGTGCCCCAGGGTTCCGTACTCGGCCCATTATTGTGGAACCTGGGGTACGACTGGGCAATCAGGGGGGCGTTGATCCCACGGACGGCCGTTATTTGTTACGCGGATGACACAATGGTGGCCGTGCGTGGGACCGACTTGAGGGAGGCCATGAGGAGGGCGGAGGTGGCAGCCGAGCTGACGATTTCTCGTATCGAGCAGCTCGGCCTAAAGGTGGCTCTCCCGAAGACTGAGGCGATAGTCTTCGGGGGGCGGGGAAGGGGGTGGAGGCTGCCGGCGGGTGCAGCGCTCACTTTGGGGGGGGAAACGGTCCAGATAAAACCCCATATCAAGTACTTGGGGCTTACACTGTAAATGGGATTTTGGGGAGCATTTCGTAAGACTTGCTCCCCGAATCGTGGGCGCCGCCTCGGCTCTAGGCCGTTTGTTGCCCAATGTGGGCGGTCCAGGCTCCCTATGCCGGCGTCTTTACGTCGGCGTTATTAGGAGCATGGCCCTCTATGGGGCCCCAATTTCGGCCGATAAGCTGTCCGCCCGAAACAAGGCCCTGCTAAGAAGGCCCCAGCGGGTGGTGGCTCTCAGAATTGTGAGGGCCTACATGACTGTGGCCCACGCCGCGGCCTGCCTCCTCGCCTGCACCCCACCCTGGGAGTTGGACGCAGAGGTGCAGGCGGAGACCTACCGACTTAGGTCAAGGGCCCGGTCGAGGGGTGAACGCCCGGACCCTGAGGAGTTGGAGGAGACGCGCCGTATGACGGAGCGCCGACTGCGGGATAGATGGAAAAGCGACCTCGAGGAGTCCCCCTATGGTACTCGTACTATAGAGGCGATTCTGGAGTCGCTGGACCTATGGTTGGAAAGGGCAGTCGGCGCTACGTCGTACAGGCTTGTGCAGGTGATGACCGGACATGGGTGTTTCGGTCATTACCTGCACAAGATTGGGAGGGAGCCTGGCCCACAGTGCCATGAGTGCGGCGATCCGGACGACACGGCTCAACACACCCTCGAGGTGTGCAGTCGTTTGAGCTCGGAGCGCAGCACCATGGCACTAGCCATAGGGCAGTGGGACCTCTCCCTGCACAGCGTTGTCTCTGCAATGCTGTGCAGTGACAGGTCCTGGAAGGCTGTGGCCTCCTTTTGTGAGTCAGTTATCTCGCATAAGGAGGCCGCGGAGCGGGAGCGCGAGGAGTCTCCTCTCGCGCATCCCCTCCGGCGCAGACGGCAAGGGTTGAGGCGGCGGCGGTTTGCCGCCCGCCTCAACCCTTAGTGGCTGCAGGTGGGGGATGGGAGTCCCTCACTTTCACTGGGCAGTCTGGGAGAAGGGCCACGCGTGCTCGGCCCCTCTCTCCATCGGCGCAGGTAGCCCCGAAACCAACTGGGGCTGCCGGAAGGCGTCGTGGCCAGTGCTTGCGGTTCCACGGCGTCTTGCCAAACCGGTAGGAGGGTACGCCAGGGTGGTTTTTAGTGGGTTGCGCTCCGTTACCTCCTCTCATTCGGAGGGGGGGTGACGGGGTGAGTCCCACATATCCCCTCGCCACTCCCGTAGTGCATAAAGCATTTTCCACCTTGACATAAAAAAAAAAAAAAGGTTAGAACTATGATCCTTAAAAACAGTATGTTAAGAAAACAACCATGGCTACTTAATTAAATGATACGATAAAAACATAGGTAAATTAAAAATCACACTACAACAGTAAATAGCACATAATCAGCTAATATAAAAAAGGTAGGAACTAGAAACGTATCGATTGCCGTAAGACAATGGTTTGGGCGCGCCGCCGAGAACAAAGGAAGTTGGCCTTCGCGCACAATAGGGTCCGCCTCTTAATCGGACAAAGGGATAATCAGGTAGTTGATAACCTTTTGTATTGAGTATGTGCACTATTGCAAGGCATGGGAAGGAGTGATTTGGGAGTCTCGGGACCCGCCCCAAACGCTCTAAGTGGGGGGATAAACACCGAAAAAAATACTAAACTTTTTTTTTTGTAGCGTAACTTCGCCTCTCTCCCGCCAGAGCACCGTTTTTTGGGGGAGTAGAGGTGGGGACCAGAAACGGCGAATACCTACTACTATTAGTAAATAAAATAAAAAAGTAAAAAAGCCTTTTATAGATTTTTGTCTATCTCTTTCTCACGAAACGATGTTTTGCGTGTAATTCATATGGCGGTTAAGTCGTATGACGTCATATTCCTGTATTTGTCTGCTGTTGCTGTCTAAAAGCAAGTTTTAAACATTTATATCTTCTTATTTTTAAAGATATTAAAAAACTATTTATACTAGGCTATTCGGAAGGTAAAACTGCTTCAATTTAAATGCTATTTTTTTTTTTTGCCAAATACCCTATTCTGAACGATAGTTTATCATCTGTTAAATTGTGAACGAGCCGCAGCACTTATGGTCAAGCTCTACATTTTGACCGATTTTATCTCTCGTAACATTTTGAACCGCCCCTGATTGGTCGGTTCCGTGTCCATGTCACCGTATGATTAAAAATACCGTTAGTTTATCATATATCTCGTGAGGCAGGCGCGGCAGACCATGTTGTTTTAGCCATACTTGTCGAGCTTAATTATATTATTATGAACTGGACCAAAGCTAGTACCTCTTAAAGTATGTAAAGAAGTTTTTTTACTATACATGACACGACCTGCCAGGTTCCGCCCGGGCAGGTCTACTTTTTTATGAGTTGCTTTTCGTCCTTTACCTATACAATAACTGTGATCTGCTGGTACTCGATCAGGATGAACTGGATACGTGAGGAAGATAAGTCCATTAAAGGACTGTGGTTGCGTAGTATTGTTTGAACGAGGAGTGAAAGACCCACATGAACCCAATCCCCGTCGTAAGAGTTCTTGAAGGTCTTGGAGTAGTAGATGACGCCCTGGCCGTGCTTGGTGCCGCTGTACCAGCCGCCGTGATATGAGCGCTGGCGGCGTGAGTCCACGTACAGCCCGTGCCCGTGCCGCAGGTTGCCCACGAAGTCGCCCTCGTACCAGGTGTCGTCCTTCCATGTGATCATCCCTTTACCGTTCATTTCGTTGTTTTTGAATTGCCCCTAGAATGAGACTCAATTAATTCTAGATTTTACAGATTTTTGACATATTTTACAGTCGTTAAATTTAGCAGTATGCATCTTGTCTAGCCCTATAGAAGCCCATAACGATTTTTGTAGTTCTGCCAAGCCTTTAAAGAGGCATCATCATCATCATTATTTCAGCCGAAAGACATCCACGGCTCATAGGTCTCACACAAGGTTTGCCACAAGGACCAGTCCAGCGCCGCTTACATCTATCAGTTTCCCACAACCTTGGCCACGTCGTTGGTCCATCTTGTTGGAGGTCCACTCACGCTTCGTCTACCGGTACGCGGACGCCACTCGAGAAGTCTTCGACATCTTTGGCTATCTGCCTCGAGCGATGTGCCTCGCACATTGCTACTTAAGTCTAGCAATTGTTAAGGCTAAGTCGGTGACTTTGGTTTTCGTGTGGATCTCTTAATTTCTAATTCGATCACGCAAAGAAATTCCAAAGATAGCTCTCATCATTGCCCTTTGAGTGACCTAAAGAGGCATAAAGACTTTATAATAGCTGCGTAATAAAGAGTACGTACAAGATAAACCGTGCCATCAGCCCACTGGAAGCGTCCTTCTCCATTCATACATTTCGAGGATATATTCCCTTCGTAGAAGTTTCCGTTCTTGAAGCGTATGAGCGCGCGCTCGTCGGGCGCTGACCACCACACGGGGTACGCGTCAGTCTGTGAGCAGAAGTATATTCATAATAATTATCTTTCTACTTTATTAGTCTATGAATAGTCAATAGTCAATAAGACAATAGTCCCTACACCTACCTAAACCTACAACCTACAATAATAGACCTACAATTAACACATGCAATCTAGCTAAATAGGTATGTAAATCTATACTACCTACTAATTCTTAATACTAAATACATAACAATCTACTATTCATTTATCTATCTATCTATGTATCTATCTATCTCCTTATATATATGTGTATGCATGATCCATCTGGGCTACAAAATTGCAGGACCGATTTTGGTGAAATTTTTAGACAATCAAATTCAAATTCAAATTCAAATTCATTTATTCTGTAAGTAGGCCCTGTAGGCACTTTTACATGTCTGAGTCTACCAGCGCTTCCAAGGGACTCTGTTGAGAAGAAACGCCGCAAGAAACTCAACAGGAAGTCTTTTTTTTTATATGAGTAACTTATTACTATGATAAACTTAAGCTAACTAATTTAAATGTCACAGGGATGTACAGGTCCCAGGAGCAATTATGAGAATTAAAGTATATTCAATTTAAATTGGAAATGTAAAGTCTCCAAATTTCAGATAAAAATTAAAAATAGACATAGGTAAGGAGATGTAGAAAGTCTCCACGGTCAATAATACAATTATGGAGATGTAAAGAGTCTCCAAATGTCAAATTAAAATTAAATTTAAGAAATAAACATCCATAGGAGATGTAGAAAGTCTCCACGGTCAATTATGGAGATGTAAAGAGTCTCCAGATGTCAAATTAAAATAATAAGCATACAAAGGAGATGTATAATTATAGTCTCCACGGTCAATAATAATTGTAATACAAACAATTCAGTCCCAAGCATTGTTATCATTCATATAATCTTTGATACTATAATACGCTTTAGAAATTAGTTTACGTTTAACGTAACTTTTAAATTTATTTACTGATAGATGAGTAACACTACTTGGGAGCTTATTATAGAACCTTATACAATTACCCGTGAAAGAGTTTTTTATTTTATGAAGCCGTGTAAAGGGCACTGCGAGCTTATGTTTATTTCTAGTATTAACATTATGTATGTCACAGTTCTTTTTAAAATTAACGATGTTTTTATGAACATGCATAAGGTTTTCATAATTATATTGACTGTATACTGTTAATATATTGGTTTCTTTAAACTTATCTCTAAGAGAGTCTCTATGACCCATCTTGTAAACAGCACGAATAGCCCTCTTCTGCAGAACAAAGATGCTGTTTACGTCAGCACCACTACCCCATAGTCTTCATTCTTTAGTTTAGCCCATTGGGTGATCCTGTGAAGTAAACTTCACAATGGCACTACTTGTACCTTTTCTGTGACAATGGTAACGTTTGGTTATAAACAGATATTTTTAGTTTTTTAGTGCAACCCGTTTGATGCCGAAGCGGGTCACAGAAGGTAGGTACGGAGGGTATTCATTATATTCTCGGTATCAAAATGTGCTAACCGTACTTAACTAAATGTGCTAACTTTTAATACTGCATGGCCGATTAGTGTCGTTCGTAACCAATCTTTTTTTTAAACGCCTTTAATTAAATTCTGAACCCACACGAATGCTTAGCCATTAGTCAAGGAAAAACGCAAAAAATACTTGTTTTCAAACGGTTGGTAACGAGTAAGTCAGTCCAACTGAAATCGGATCTTGGTTAAAAGTGTTATGGGACGCCGATTTTCTTTTATTTTAAACTTGTTATTGTTAGTTAGTAGTATTTTGTTATGTAAGTATGTATTGTGTCTTACTTCTCAATTAATAAGAAACGGATATTTCAAGCTCGCCGCAAGTAACGCCCCGCGGGAAAGTATAATTGCCATATAATTGATCCATTTATAAGTGATTCGTCATAGTCGCTCAACTATCTTAATCGAGATACATGTATATTATCGCCACCATTGCAATAGGTACCATTGAGAAGTTCCGGTGCCCATCTGTTCTCATCATCATCAGTTCCACTGCACCAAACGATAGGTACTTTCTGAATGCAAATTCTGGACTACTGAAAATGCCAAAATCACTACACTAGTTCCCTCAATTCCTCACGGATTCTTCCGTGCTGCCGTAATACCAAAAAAGGCGGCTAACTACTTACAAGTAATAGAGTATACAATACTTTGAATACTACATTGCTATGTATTTGACTACTATATTACTAACCACATTAATTATTAAATGCTAATAATATTTCTATGTAAGGTAAATGTACACTATACCGGCATAGTACATTATGCCGGGACATTTTGAATTTTGTCGCAAAATAAGAAAACAGTAAAATTAGGATTATATACAATACCAAATCAACTTCAGATTATGTACAACCGAAATACAATTTTTGAATACAAATAATATAGTAATTAAAGCCGTGTCGCGCTTCCGAACGCGTCCGTCACAACCACAATGCATTTCCGTACGGTGTGTTGTCGGTGAGCGTAAGGTGTGAGGGCAATTTTCATAAGGATCCCATGTGATACCGGTGAGTTTATTTAATTAAAATTTGTGAAATTATTGATAAGTAGTTATCAACGGAAGATTTTATAGCTATTTCTAGTTGTTACCAAGCATCTTTTTAGAGAAATCGTCAGTTTTATGAGTCCCGGCATTATGTTCACCGATCTGAGCAGGTGAACCTAATTGCGTGCGTATCACGCAGTAAGGGAAAATCGATCCGAAATGTTTTATTCTTTTATTTATAGCTTTGGTTAAATTATCTAGTAAATTTGACGTAAATAAATTAAGTAATGACCGCAGATTATTGGGACGTAATTACGGTATATGTTTTTTTTTCATTTTAACTCTTATAATCAAGTCTAAAGTGAATACTTTTTGTGTCATACTTATGAATCGATGGAGTAGATCATCAAACTTAAATTATTTATATTTTACAAAATAAAAATAAAATACCTATTTATTTCGATGGTATACATATACTTGTTATCTTTACTTCTAATCTATTTATTTTGTTTTGTAGTAAAAATATTTAATTAAAACCATTTTTTGACTCTCGTAATAAGGTACACGTCATTTTTCATTCATGTCTGTTATTCCGGTATACCCGGAGTAAGGGGAGAAGAAAAAAATTATCTGTAATTTAAATAAAATTGGAAAATAATAAAAATAAGTGGGGGGAGGGATCCATTGGATTTTTAGTGTGTCTGTTGCAGGCTTGTATGTTGAGAATAATTTATAATTCATAATTTATTGTTAATATTCATTACATCTCATCCTTAATTCTATAATAGTTCATTCCGTTAAATACAATTTAGCAAATATTTTACAAAATAAATAAATTAACTAACGATACGAGAAATCGTATATTTGAGTCAAATAAAATATGGCTGATACAAATTTTGAATAATATAGCGGTTTAATGGTGAAATAATTATATCAGTAAATATTTATTCTAAGGTCTGTTCATCCTTACTTGTCTTATATAGTAAACAACTTTCTAGCCTCAAAGTTAACCTTTTTTGGCTTAAAACAACTCTTTTATCGTAAATAAAATAAACCGAGTTAACATTTTGGACATCACTTGGCCAATGAGTCTGTGATTGCTTTGTTTTGTTTAAAATAGCCAATAAAAGGTTCATGTTGAGGTTAGAAAGTTGTTTACTATATAAGACAAGTAAGGATGAACAGACCTTAAGTATGAATTTAATTTCAATCGTTTTGACTTTTCTGAAAAAAATGGTTCCCATTAAGCATACGCCTGAAACCTTTCAAAAGGCGTTGAAAGAAATAAATGACGACAGTATATCTGTACTGTATAGTTATGAGCATCATTTTGTTTTTGGTCAAGAAGATTTCTTTTTTTTTTCAAATTATATCGAATTGTGTTAAATTGAATTTTCATTTTACCATTCATAATTATGGGTTTCCATTTAAGTAAGTATAAGTATTCTTAAAGGCATTCATATTTTTTTAACTTTTAATAAAATCGTGTCCTTCGAATATATCACGGAATTAAGTACAACGCTTCCCGAAATTAAGTCAGGAGCCAAATGTTATCACGGAATTAGGGACAAACCAGAGGTTCTGCAAAATAACGATTATTTCTACAAACTAGAGGCTACGACGCAAAATAAGGTTCTAAGTCCATCTTATAACAACAGTCTACAGAATAAACAATTTCCAGTCCTATAACCGTCCAACTTTTTCTAAAGTAGAAAATGCCTTAATATGCCGTAATATGGTACATTTACCTTAGTTAGCCGCCTTCTCTGGTATTACGGCAGCGCAGCGTGGACATGTTCTTTCCGTTTACCTACTCACGTGCTTTGTGCAACTAGAGTTGCAAGTTCTTAAAACGAAAAATGCTTCATGCAACTATGGTTACCTTTTTTTCAATTTCCTCTCAACCCTAGTTGCAGAGTGTTTTGTACTCGAAAGGGTCTTCGCAACTAGAGTAGTTACTTGTATAAACGAAAATTGTCCTGTGCATCTCTAGTTGCGGGCACTCAAGTGGGTAACCTTTATTTTTAGGGCTCTGTAGTGAACATAAGAAACCCTTATAGTTCCGCAATGTCCTTCTGTCCGTCTGTCCGCGGTTTTACTGAGAGGATCTTAATACTACAAAACTGTAATTTGGTATAGTTTACCTACTTACATTTATATTAGGTATACCGGCCAAATGTATTTTTTTTTTTGTTATACTAGTACCTAATATAACATCGAGTGAAGTTAGGTTATCTCCCAAAAATCATTATGTATAGGTAAGTACCTATGTAAATACGTATTAATTTTAAAAGAAGTTATTTTTTGCGGTTTTGGTGGCGGTTTGTTGTTTTTTTTAATATTTATTTTATGACTTATGACACACCTTTTTGTTTGATTAGGTGGGTATATCAAGTATATACATATCCGCTATCCAAATTTAGTGGTGACCGGTTGCGGCCGTTTGTCTTGAATGTGTTATTTAGTTTTAAACAGTATTCTTTAACAAGAAAAAGTTAAGGTACTTAATTGCATTTTTATCTAAACGATACTTATACGACGTACAAGTCGACACACGTAGAAAGAGCCCTGACCTGAGTGACGCAGTGACCAAATTACGGACCAAAATTGATAGCGGCGATGGGGGGAGTGTAAACCGCTCCGCTTTGCTGACACGCTATTGGTTTGTCAGTAGACAACATGCGCAAACATACCCCTTCCACTAGCCGCTCGGAGTTCTTTTTACGTGTGGTAGTAGGTGACAGCGAGGACAGCTGTTAATTTTGGAAGATGTTCCAAATTTGGATCTCATTAGGTACCTTACAATATTCGATAAAGTATTATACGCGACTCTGGGTAATTGGCATTACGCAACCGTAACGTACACTATTATTTCACACCACAAGCTCGAAATTGCCCGATTATATATCATGCAAACGTCACCTAAAGCACAGATTACTATACTCTACCTAAAGTAGGTAAGTCATTATAGCCATCGGCTAACCAGCGGGTTAATAATGAGAATTGAATTCCTATGAAAAATTACAATTTGCACTTCTTTTTTAAATAAACATTTTCCGAAAATCGACCCCCAACGGGAAGAAATAGGGGAGTAGAGGGAAACTAATTCTACGCATACGAAGTCGCGGGCATCCCCTAGTCTACTATAAAAACTTTATTTTTTTGTACTTACCTGAGCCGAATCCGAGATTGTTAACTTTGATCGGCTTCGTTTAGATTTCTTTGGTGCTATAAAGTTTTAAGGTGATTAGCAGTTTGCTTAAAAAAATGCATTGCATTTGTGTATCGGTACACACGACAGAGGACACGATAACGAGCAGGTTGAAATTATTATGGTCGCTAAACTACAGTTGGTCTGACGGACGAGAGGGACGCAGCTCGGTTAGAAAGAGAAAGTAATTTAATCCCAGTTTTAATACTATGAACTGACTAGCAAAATCGGCTGGTGGACTGTTAGTCTGTGGTACCCACTATCCACGCTGGAAAGATTAATAAATGGCGTAATTGGGTTATCCCAAAAAAAATTACCCGTAGTTTTTATTAATTTTTTCGATAAAACTAATTGAAGACACTAATTTCACGGTTTTTGCATTTAAATCAATATATTAATTTATTTTATTTTTTAAAGAAAATGGCTTTATGACGTCACTACAAGTTAGTTTGTTTGAGACATGCTTCCAACTATTGAATTCGTTTGAGAGTACGCGTTTCTGTCAGATCACGTAAAATGTCAATGTCAAGTCATGTAACTTCCCTCGGCCGTTTTTTGAGTTTGACAATTTCACCCACAGACTAGCCTACGGGCGGAGGTTCCAAAACGGACTTGTATTTTAATAATTCCATTTTTTTAAGATTTTACGTTGTCATGTTTATATACAGTTAAAAATTGTGGTGATTTTAATAAGCGTTAAAATAAAACAGAAATAAATAAGACAAAATTCGATATACATTATTTATACAGGGTGATACTCTATAAACTGTACATATTGAAAGGGATGAAATTTTAGGTTAATTTATAGGTAAAACATTTTTATTTTTTTAATTAGCCACTGGTTTTTTTTTACAGATTGTCAAACTTTTTAATTAAGTTTGGGTAGTACACTTACTTATGACGGTGTAACTTTTGATCTAATAGCCCAAAAAAGATAAAAGAAAATGCATTGGTTTATAATAATTGATAACAATATTAGACCAATTAAAAAAAATAACTGAGTAACTGCTTTTTTTGTGGAAAACTACTGCAAAAATATCATTTTGTTTTCATAAAAACACGATTTTCTCAAAATTTTGCAGATATCTTACAATTTTTTTTAACGTTTTTATATCTAAAATTAAACGAGGAATAATAATAAGCAAAAAAAAAACGTGAAATATCTACAAAATTTTGAGAAAATCGTGTTTTTATGAAATCAAAATGTAATTTTTGCTGTAATTTATTTAAAAAATTAAGAAAAAAAAGGTAGCCAAAAATTAAAACAATATTTTTTTTACCGATAAATTAACCTAAAATTTTATCCCTTTCAATTTGTACAGTTTATCGAGTACCACCCTGTATATTACTGCATTTCGGACTCATATTACTTATATGCAGTACTATGGTTGATCACAGATTAGACACAACTTACCAACGAAGATCGTGACGTCATTACATTACAGAGGCCCTACTTTGAAATTCGAAGTTCGAAGTTACGTTAGCTCCATCCCTTTCTCTCGATCTAATCTTAAATGACGAGTGACAGGGATGGAGCTAACGTAACTTCGAACTTCGATTTTCAAAGTAGGGCCTCAGGTCAAATAATGTCAAATGATAAATTAGAAATAACTATTAAATACTAATTTTGTAAAATAATCTGATAACAGGGAATGGTTCTACAACCCTTTTTACCCGACTGCGTCAGAAGGAGGGTTATTCTCGAAATGGTTTTTGAATCACTATACATTACAAAATTATGGGATAACCCAATTATGACGTTCATATTAGGTATACTTAACTCAAAATACGCCACTACATAAATTCTAATAGCTTGGTAAATGAGTGCTCAAAAGGGGGGGTGTGGATGGAATGGTCGAAAGCAGAAAGTTTGGCTTAGGAACTTTGTTTGGACTAGTTGAGATAAACATATTAAAAGTCCCCATCCCTCGGAGGTGAGCCCTAGGGGGGAGGAAGTTCGACGCTGCCGCGCTTTAATTGAAGCAACATTTCTCTAAAACCATACATATTAGGGCATGCAATATATCATTTTCGGATAAATTAAAGACGAGGAATCAATTATTAGAACGAAAACAATGCACTTTCTAACGAAAAAAAATGAATAATGTAGATAAAGTGGATATATAGGGCTAAGTTCCGAAGTGCTTTCGGCCATTCCATCTACATTTTTTCATTGCCTGGACTATACTTGTACTATTACTTATTCTGTGCTATAAGGTTTAAGCAGGTAGTTGTAGCTATAACCATGAATGGTATCATTGCTTCAATGCAAAAATTCCTTTATTTGTTTAATGACAGCTATTTACCAGGAGTTTCCTTACCCTTCCCTTTCTTTTTCGAATTAGTGTCACTTGGTGTTTTCCCCAAATATAAGTTGGGCACGCTCTCGTCTGGTTTCAGCTGCTCGATAACATCCCATGACTCGACGATGCAGTCCAGCATGGACTCGAACATCAAGGTGATCAGCTCGTGGCGGACGCTGCCGCTGGGGCGGGAGGCCAGAGACAGCCCGGACTCGCTCACCAGGCGCACGGTGGAGGGCGGCCGCGTGTTCGTCAAACCATCGTCTCCTTGGACACTGTTCTTTTGCTCCCCCCCTACTACAAGGGAGCTGTCGCGGCGGGTCACCGTCCTTTGAGAATCAAGGTAAAACATTTTATTTATACAAAATACTACAATAATAAAATAATAATTAGCTTCCTCTGTATATTGATAGTTTATCAATATGACTAGTAATTTACATGACAGCTAAAAACATTGACATTCATATAAACCATCGAGCCTATATTTATTATGTGCCAAGGTGGTATATTCTCTTCACACGTTCGTAAACTTTTAGGGTTCCGTACCTTTAAAGGAAATACAGAAACCTTATAAGATCACTTTTATGTCCGTCTTATGTGTGTCACAGAGATTTTTCTTGAAAACCAAGCAACGTAAAAAAAAAAAACCTATAGCGCCTGTGGGGCAAATGAGTTATTGGGTGACCTGATCATAAGGAGGTAACGACAAATGTGGTATCTCCCAAATGGATTATTCTAGATTGACAGGATAGAGGGCAACTCTCTAATACCAAATGTTGCACATTAGTCCTAACGATACGCCAAAAAATGCTGCAAATGGTGTTAAAAGCATGAAAATCGGAACGATTGATTTTTAGGCCATACGAATCAATTTGACACATAGCACGAAAAAAAAAGGAGACGAGTTATGATGTCATCTTTATTTTGTATGGAAAAAAAAGAATTTTGTTCTGAAACCTATCGTGTGTGGTATCTAATGAAAGGGCTTACTAAGCCAATTCTAAAAATATATCACATCATTATATTTCAGTAACTTGTTTTGAATTAAAATAAAAATCATTTTCAAAAAATACCAAATATGATACGGTTGAATCATTATTTGTTAAATATACCTTAAATTATACGTAATAGCCTCTTATCCAACCCCAAGAAAGCAATTTTGAAAATATTTACATTTAGTATTTTTTTATAATTTTTTAATATGATAAAATCACAAGTAGTTGAAATATATATAAAAAGTTAAATTTTAGACACTGAGTATGATAAATACTAATGCGAGAGGAGTTTTCAATCATATTTATATTATTAACTAGCATTCGCACGCGACTCCTTCGGGTTTTTATCCCGGTAAATTGGACAGTTCCCGAGGGAGCAGCGATAAACGACCACTACGCGGACTACATAAAATAATTAGGTAGTAGTTGTATTCATGACAAATATGCAAAAACTGACCAATATGTTGGTCTCATTATGGCGTTATGCCCGTTAAAAGATATTTTTGTGACCAAAAAAACAATAACGGAAATGGCTGAATATCTAAACTAATATTATAAAGAGAAAATATTTGTATATTTGTATGTTTGTAACGAATAAACTCAAAAACTACTGGACCGATTACAAAAAATATTTTACCATTAGAATGCTACATTAGCCCTGAGTAACAGGCTATATTTTATTTTTCTGCGCGGACGGAGTCGCGGGCAACAGCTAGTTATATATACAGTAAGTTAAGTACGGTCAGGAGCGTTAATTTGGGACCCATTTCAAGAAAAATATGCTTGAAGTCGTCAATGTCATTAGAGACGTCAAGTCATTTATAACTTTTAGGAAACTCAACATTATTGTTGTAGAATGTCAGATTGACTTTGAATCTAAGGTGGGTACCAAATTTATTCTCGTGACTGTACTAGTTGTACCTACCAGTACTTAGTATAACTATCTGGGTCTAGTCGCGGCTATTTAGGTGCCTACGTACTTCCGTCGTCAGACTTTTTAATCTACAGTACCTTAAGCGACTAATTTTTATAACTTATGACACAAAATGCCCTGTCATAACGACCAAATTATATACCTATAACTAGCTGTACCCGTGCCCACTTTGTTGGGCAATAAACTTTTTTTGGGTTAATATACCTATAGCCTATGAGACTCACAAATATTTAACGTGGCTTTCTATTACTAAAATAATTTTTAAATCGTTTCAGTAGATCCTGAGAATACCCCTTACAACGTCACCAACTTTACCTCTTTATAATATTATATACCTAGCTTCCGCCCGCGACTTCGTCTAAGTGGACTTCAGAATTTGATCTTACCAGGTTGAATAATATAAGTTTGTCCTATCCGAGAGAACGAAATATAGCGCTGTATAGGGAAAATCGCTTAACCACCCAGTGACTTTGACCATACCAAGGCAACACTTCGATACAGAGTGTGAAATCAGAGCTAGCGCCATCTAGTTCGTATATGGAGAACTAAAAGTGTCTGTAGTAGATTTTGTGTACGCACACATCAATTAATACAAACTGAAAGGATTACAGGATGACAACGTAAACAGAAATAAAAACACACTACCCACACATGGCTAGATGAGATTTCATCTTTTTCATTTTGTTACTCGTCATACAAACTGGCGCCACCTTGTGAGCAAATTCACAGCTTTTAACGATTAATTTGATTTCCCGTAGGACTTGGATGTTTTTCCGGAATAAAAACTATCCTGTCCTATTCTAGGACCCAAGCTATATTGCAATCTTGAATTCCGAATCTGACATCATTTTCGAAAATGCCATCCCCGAAAGCATACACACACAATATCCCCAATAAACCAATACCCATGACGACTTTTTCGAAAACCATCATGGCCGCCATCTTGTTTTTTTAAAATCATAATTCGAAATTTCGTTTTTTTTTTCGAAATTGCCATCCCCGAAAACATGAAACACAATACCCATGACGACTTTTTCGAAAAACGTATTGACCGCCATCTTGAATTCCGAATCAGACTTCATTTTCGAATTCGCCATCCACGAAAACATGAAACACGACACCCATGACGACTTTTTCGAAAAGCATCATGGCCGCCATCTTGAATTCCGAATCTCACATCATTTTTGAAATTGCCATCCCCGAAAACATGAAACACGATACCCATGACAATTTTCTCGAAAACCAACATGGCCGCCATCTTGAATTCCAAGTTTGTTATCATTTTCGAAATTTCCATCCCCGAAAACATGAAACACGTTACCCATGACGACTTTTTCATAAAACTTCATGGCCGCCATCTTGAATTCCGAATCTGACATCATTTTCGAATTTACCATCCGCGAAAACATGAAACACGACACCCATGACGACTTTTTCGAGAAACATCATGGCCGCCATCTTGAATTCCGAATCTGACATAGTTTTCGAAATTGCCATCCCGAAAACATGAAACACGATACTCATGACGAGTTTTTCGAAACACATCATGGCCGCCATCTTGAATTCCGAATCTGACATCATTTTCGAATTCACCATCCGCGAAAACATGAAACACGACATTCATGACGACTTTTTCGAAAAACATCATGGCCGCCATCTTGAATTCTGAATTTTTTATCATTTTCGAAATTGCCATCCCCGAAAACATGAAACACGATACCCATGACGACTTTTTCGAAAAACATCATGGCCGCCATCTTGAATTCCGAATCTGATATCATTTTCGAAATTACCGTCCCCGAAAACACGAAACAACCCGCCATCTTAGATGCCTAATTTAATATCATTTTCGCGATACCCATTTCGACTTTTTCGAAAAACACATTGACCGCCATCTTAAATCCGAATCGTTTCAGTTCATCCAAATCGGTCCAGCCATTTAGGAGAAGTTAGTTGATTGGTTACATACCGACAACAGCGCCATCTACCCGGGCCAGTTAGGTTTTCAAACCATCCAGGAACCCATTAAAATATACATACAAAATTCCATCCAAATTAGTCCAGCCGTTTAGGAGGAGTTGGTGGCATACCGACAGCAGCGCCACCTACCGGGTCCAATTGTGTTTTCAAACCATCCAGGAACCCATTGAAATATACTTACACACAAAATTTCATAGCTTCTGCCAACGACTTCGCCCGCGTAGATTTTGATTATTTTTTTCGATTCGATTATTTTCGATTATCAGTCAGTCAGCTTTTGCTTTTATATATATATAGATATATACTTAACTTATAGTCTAATGAGTCGAGATAAATAATGTAAACGAACTGACCGAGTTACGAGTACATTGCGATAGCGAGCGATTATTATATTTCTGTCCTTATTTCTCGTACGTAATAATATCTTCAGTTGGTCGATGACGGCTGTCGTTGCGTGATTCGTGGTACAGGAAAGCTGTCAGTACCTACAGAAGTTGTCAACATTAGCACCGCCATGTTGTGAAGTTCTTTCCTGTTTGGATTGCGTTCGAAGTGACACGATTTTTGAAAGCTTGTTTACATTCTTTATCTCGTTTCGCTGTAGGTTGTATTAAGTACCTACAGTCAAGTGTAAAAATATGTATCGAGAGAATACATGTACGTACGGTGCATTGGGACATATTTTTGAGATGTTACGTTCTCCCACATTTTTACACTTGACTGTAGGTACCTACTCACTGGATTTATTGCAATTGTCCTATCAATAGCTAAACAATTTACGTCTTTGCCCATACTTTAGGTGGCCTTTACACTGGAACTTACGACTTACGTAAGTAGGGACGCAGCTATGTGTTAGAATGAGAAACAAATATTTCTATCTAATTCTAACAAATAGCTGCGTCCCTACTTACGTAAGTCGTAAGTTTCAGTGTAAAGCCGGCCTTAAGGTTATTTAGAATCTGGTGTTTTGGGAATCTAGATGCTTACAGCGGGATCTGTTCCATTTTGGGAATGAGCGATTCACAAGTGGTCGAGGATTCAAGTGCCGAGCTACTAATGACAGAATTTAGGCTCGTGAACGGTCATAAATATTGTTGAATCGCCATTGATAAATATAAAACACGGTTTTATCTTACATATTGTTGTACTTTAAATAAAAATTTAACTCTATTTTTTATTTTGGGTCTTGTCTCGTCTCGATGGAACCGGAATCTTCCTGTACCGCTCTTCGAATTATCAAGCAAATCTTCGTTTATCATATCGCGACCTATGTATGGAAAAAAATAAACGTTAATTAATGCGTAATATTTATAGGTGGGTAGGTAGGTAACATGTGGGTATTGTGGGTAAGGTCCAAAAAGTTGGGCACGCTAACTCACTCAATTAAATTTTCTATAAAACTTTTCCGTTGTGACACAAAAATACGCTTAACTATGGTCCAACTTTTTGGTCCTCACCCATGTAAAAGTATATAAAGATGTTAACCCCAGTTCCACAACTTCCACGGACGCCAGAACCGCCAAATGGAGGCGTCTTGGTTCAGGTCTAGGCTGGAAGAGTTGTTGAGCGGCTCGATAGAAACGACGTCACCAGGCAGCTCTGTCTGCGGCGACTCTTCATCCCCCCAACAGTAATTGATAAGGCAGAGTGCAGCACAGAACACCAGCACCTAAGTCACAAATGCTAGTATTAAGGACTATTATGTAATGAGATAAAAACGTGCACACAAAACTTCCCCAATAATATAAAATCTGTAAGTCGTCGGGGCTAACGAAATGTTATTTACATGTCTTTAGAAAAGGTAATAAGTACATATTGTTAATACAATCGAAAGCATCTAAGAAGTAGACTGTGAAAATAAGACAAATATATGAAATATCAATAAGGTCAAGCGGGGCTATTACGTCAGTGAGGCAATTACGTAGAGTGGCTTTATCTCTCGTTTTAAAGTTCGTATCTAAAAGTTACATCTATTGACAAGTAGGCAGTTTTTTTTTTCTCTACTCCACTCACTCACCTCATCGATATGAACTTTAGAACGGGAGTTATAGCCACTTGACGTAATAGCCCCGCTTGACATTATTTAATAAAACAATTAAAGGAATCAGTAATCACGCAAGCCCTGAATGGACATCATTTTACAGCAAAACTCTAAGTACTGGATAAAAACACACTTAGGTAGGTACCTAATCTTGTAAATAAATCAAGAGCAAAAAGCAAGATAATTCCAAAATTATCATTCGGGTTATATTGGATGATAGGTAATTTAAGAAAGGTAGATTTGTTTACCAAATAAGGCAAGTATGGAGAAACAGAGTTTAAGAACCTGTTCCATTTTCACAGTGCGTTTTGATATCGCTCGCTCAGGTTTACCTTTGAACTCATCCTTTTATTGGATGTGACGCTACACTTGACTACTTAGTTCGTGGACTGAAACGCGTGAATGCGTAGAAAATAGATTCTGCTTCACTTATATTAACTTCAATTATATGGAACGGATGTTTCATTTCACATTTGGTAATGTAGTTAAGCGTGAAGCAACGGCACGGCAGTTTAATGAAGGAATTAAACTGTTGACCCGAAATATTTCTGAAACCATAATTAATTTTAAAGCATACGTTACAATCAATAAGTTAACAGTAATTTGTTAATTGACGAATTGATGTATCCGACGTAAACTCATTCAAGCAAGACTTCTTACATGAGATTTACTGTTGCGTTGCGTTTTATTAAGTACTTGATTGCGCGCCTGAAGTAGGTAGGTTAATACCTGCATAATTATGTAACTGAGTAATGAATATGTATTTATATATACAGTCGACGACATCAATGTATATAGGTAGGTACGTTCCCCAAGACATATATTTGATGCAACGGCCGTATAGATATTACGTCTGCCTAAATTGCAAACCTGCTAACTCCATTTTTAGTATTTAGCAGGTTTGCACTTTATTTCATCTATTTAGAATGCAAAACTGCTAAATCCTAAAAATGGATTTAGCAGGTTTACAATTTAGGCCGATGTATTGCTTTTGACTGTCTGTGCAGTCATGTACCTATAGGTACAGCCAGATGGGGTAAGTTCGAACCAAAAATGTAGGCGCCTCCCTAGTCCCTACTCCCTTGGTTGGCATGCGATGTGAGAGGTGTTTATTAAAAAGTGGTATCTACATACCTATGCATACAGAACTTGACGTAAATATTACGGTATAAGGAAGCCCTTTCTTTACCGTTCCCCCGGTCATAACTCATAACAATTCCAATATGTTAATTAGTTTAAGAGAAGGAGTTATTTAAATCATACCTACTGGCTCCCCTTTGGCTAAAAAAAGTCATAATTTTTAATTCTCAAACTTGAAATCTATAGAACTCAATATCGTAAGCATGTATTGAATGAAAAAACGCTCTAGACCAAGGTGGCATCTTGTCTTAAAAGTTGGCGCATTGAAACAAAATTTCGTACGAGTACCTACTACTTAATATATCCAAAAAATAAAGTTACACCTTCTTTTCTTCCCAGCAACATCTAGGTTAAATTTCACACCTATCCCAAAATGCTTAGTGTTTGAATTAAACAGTTCTGATCTATGTAAAAAGACTCTAAGTATTTGATGCAATTTGGCCAATAAGTACCTAAATGATTCAAACTACAATTCCTTGGGATGGGTACTTCAGGAATCTCAGGGTATCTCAGGTTAGGGTAGACAAAAACACGCTATAATACGTTGATATTTTGGAATTATGGTGTTATTCAATACATTGCTACGTTATTGAGGATTAGATATCAAGATTTGGAATCACATATTACAGCTATTTTTAGCCAAGGAAGGTAATGGTGTACCCTAAGGTAGCGTTTTTTAACAGTATGTATGTATGTATGTAAATACTTTATTGTACAAACGGGAAAATAACAAACAACAAAATAGACAGAAGCACAAAAGGTATGTACAAAGGCGAACTTATCCCTTTAAGGGATCTCTTCCAGTTAACCTTTGAGCGATTGGGAAAAGTTTGAAAAAATAAATAGCCAAACGTACAACAATGAAAGGGACTAGATGTTTCATAATTAAGTTAATATTAAATAACCAATTTAAAGTTCTAAGAATAAATAAATAAATATGAGCTAGATCTTAGTTAAATAATTTAATACAATGCCAAATAGACAGATGGAAATATACTTATATAAATATATCATTATATATACATACAGTACACAGTGTCATTAAAACCTTAATAACTCCTAAACTAATTGATATATTAAAAAGTTAAAACTATAATCTGGTGTTTTCTTATCCCTTAATATTTTTGTCAAGTTGTGGGATACCCTGTAGGTACAAAGGCGTTCCAAAGTAAACTGTGTTATATACAGCGGTCTACCCAAACATTTCAGTGAACCGGTGTATCTCATTCTAGTAGCTACACCTTACTATAGCTTTCTGAAGTTCAAAAAGGAGGTTCGTTAACCAGTTATGATAACAGTTTACAAGTTGTGAACGAACAGAAACGAACTATTTAAATGAAAATAACGTTTATATTTTGTTCAAAATATCATTTTACATTATTTTACTATAAATAATTAGATGTTTTATTAAACTGTGTTTACTTTAATTGTAATGACATGTTAGTTCTAGGCAAGAACATTGACTTATCTAATTATACCTAAATACATATATAATATATTTATAAATATATTTGGGGATTTCATTTTCGGCTACCTTATCATCATAGTCATATATTAGCTATTACCTATTTAATTGTGCACAGCAACAAAGTAATCAACACCATCTTAAAGCATCGCAACGGTAGTTTTAACTTAAATTTTTAGTTTAAAAAAAAGTAAGCAATAAGTAGGTACTTGTTTAATTTTTAACAAAGGGGTTTCGGTGAAATTGGCGTCGCACTGAAATGCCACGGTCACTTTTGATTGCAAAACCATAACTAGACTATTCGCTAGTATAAAACAGTTAGTCTCTGTGAGAGATCAATTTGTTTTACATAACATTTAATCAGAAATGATAACTTAGACAAGTAAAGAAGCCTAATCTTAAACTGAGCACCCCTCCAACAGGTTTTGCTCGCATATGGATGCTTGTTTCATGCGTCGGTTACTGGAGGGGCGTTCAGTTTTAAATTAGACAATCTCCACTACAATATAATAGTTATATTTCAGTAACCACAGACAAAAAATATACCAATGCCCAATATAGAATAACCCACATATCAGCAACAAAAAATAGGTACCTACTGTATTACTTATCAATATAAATCTAAAACCTGAAATATAAAAAATGTAAAATTAGTAAAATGCCAGTTGTATTTTTTTTACTAATTTAAATGAAGCATTTTAAATAAAATTAACGTTTACATATACTTACAACATCTTTGCGTTGTTATTCTAACAATTTCACTTTTTATCACAGTCCTATAACAGTTAAACATCATATTTAAGCAATTTAGATAAAACGTTGTGTATCTAATGCCCTCAAAAAAGTTTTGACTAGCTTCTGACATTGGCACATTACAGACAGCCAATTTGCCTAAACACCCAAAATTGAGCAAAGTGCTACAAATACTCTAATTTACCCATAATTGACAACGTTTCAACCCATAATTACTTTTTTTCTTTTAAATATCGAATGTAATTACCACTTAGCTTAGGTAAGTAGCATTTTCTTTTCTATATTATTTGTAGAGAAACATAACAAACGCTTAGGCGAAAGAGAATTTCCTTAAAATGATAGTAAATTACAGCTGAGACCGGGAAGAAAGCCGTTGCGGGACAAATACGAGTTAGCGCGGCCAAAAACGCAGTCAAGGCCGCGCTATATACGAGTTCTGCAACCGCCCTTCCCGGCCTAGGCTTGTAGTGTTTTTCTAAAACAAAGCGAGAAAATATAACCTTCCCAAAATTACCTTAAAAGAAATACAACACCAATGTTTTTTTAAAGAAAAGCATACGCGACTAGTATATAGACCTGTAATAAACCAATAAATAAAAATCACAAATATAAATGTACTAAATCAAATTTCAATAAATTGGGAATTCAATACAGTCCGAACATTGCAAATAATGTTTTTTTTTTTAATTTTGCGTTGGCCTGAAACCAAGAATTTCCCTTGTTTTTTTTTGCAACAGTACTGTGAACACACGGAGAACATAAAAAAAGAAGTCTCAAAAAATACAAAGTCCTAAGACAGCAAAAACCTCACGATTGAAGTAAAACGTATTTTTTGATTAAATTGAAACGTTGGCAATTGACTTAGCTTATTAGGTAAAATGGATTTTATCACCACAACAACTATTCACAATTAAACTTATCTCTAAATTTGTTTTTTATTTTATTACTCACTGTGTAGTTTATGTGCGTTTCGTAAATTCTATTTATTTAAAGTTTGATTATCTAAAATGAATTTGGTGATTTCTAGCGTTCATTGTTTAATATATAAGTTAAAGATATATTTTCAGCGTCACTGATGCGAATAACCGCACAGATACACCGCTGATGACGGATACATTGTTGTAGGTTGACAGCGTGAAATAAACTTTCGTGTGTTGACATTAACTTTATTTTTAAGCTGTCATTGGCGTGCGAGTGTTTTGCGTTTTGCGTGGACTTTTATATTTGATGGATGACATGGCGTCCAAAAGGTTAGGGCATGAAGATGGGACCGTAAAGTTTTACATTATGTTTATATCCTCTATTTTCATTTCCGACTTTGAATGCATTTCGTGCTTTTTCCTGGGCGAAGCGTCCCATTTGATCAACTTCAGTCATCCTCGAAGGCATTGGGGAATGTATCAGAATGTATATAATATTTTTTATTACATTTATATTGCACTAGCGACCCGCCCTCGCTTCGCTTCGGTTTATGTGAGTTTTCTGTAACACCCGTACATAAACCAGAATTTATTATTAAAACTTTCCTCTTGAATCACTCTATAAATTGCTGAAAACTGCATTAAAATCCGATACGTAGTTTAAAAGATCTAAACGTACAGACAGCGGGAGCGACTTTGATTTATACTATGTAAAGATTGGATCAGTTCGTTATAGGGTGATGAATCTTACGATGTTAACATTATATGCAGGCCAGCGTAGGCAAAGTTGACGCCGCGCCGCAGATACGAATTTACTTCCGTCGTTTCCGAAGTGCATACCTACGTAGGGTCGCTATTCGTTATTGTACTTATTGTAGAAGAAAGAGATAATAACTTTGTTAAAAATAAATCGACAGTATTTTACGCCATAATAATGTTTACAAATGGTAAAAAAATATGGAAATATACTTTCCGAAAGTAAGATAGGAAGTTATTTGTACATACGGTTTTGTGACAAGATTAGTGAAGACATTTGGAGACCACCGGGTTGTCTTCTTTGAAAAGATGTGATTTTAAATATGGTGTTTCCATTCGAGAAGATAAGAGAATTTGTCAAACACTTGGTGATTTTATACTCCTTACTAGGCTATGAAAAAACAACAGCCTTTACGAAATAACTTAAAACCTGACCTTAAATGACACTTACTAATTTTTTAAGACAATAATAATAATAATAGACAAAGTAAATTCGTAACAATAACATAGAACATTTTTGTTTACTTATCTCGTAGTCGAAATGAAAAGTAGAGAGTTTAACTCGGTTGAAAGTATCATTTATCCCTTGGTGTACAATTTTCTATTGAGAAGGTAGACCGTCTGCAGGTGACTTTTTCACTGTGGTCGGTCCGGTCGAATGCCGTGTACGCCGAACCCAATTTCGCGGGTCAAACTAGTACTCGAGACCGGTTTCGTTCGGGTCGTAATTAGGCGCTGGTTTAGTTAACGAATGACTCAAGGCTCGAGTCGCGCTAGATCCGGGCGGGCGCGCGCGGGGCCGGCGGGGCTCCGGCGGTCACGACTCGTGCAGCAGCCGCTGGTAGTGCGGGAACACCTCGTACGGCGGCACGTGCAGCCCGAACTCGAGCGCCACGAGCACCGCGAACTCGAACTTCATTAGATCCTTCCTGTTTACGCGGAACGTGGTTTCGATGCGCTGTAACGAGAATAAGAGTATAGACATAACCTAGTTTAAATTGAACACGGGGCGAACTATTTCGTTTTTATTTCCGATAGTTTGCTCTCGAAGCAAACAGGTAAAATTGCCTAGCAAAGATTTATGATCCTCACATCAACAAGTGTTTACAGTTGAAGCGGTTACCCTCTTTTATCCGCTCACAATTATTCACGCGGTAGTGAGCCACTAAAGTTATTTAGGGAATTACCTCTATAAGAGCCTTCAAAATTTCTCCTTTAACATCGTTTAGTTTGGCAGACAGTAACAAGCAAGCTCCGGCACACAATTTTCTATTATCTTTAGTGATGAGATTGGCAAGAATCAACTTTTCAAAGTACACATAAGCTTGAGCGACTGACAGCAAGTCGATGCCTCCGCTGTCGTGTTTTGCGATCTTTCGCATCTCCTTCTTAATACTGCAAACGGTAAACATATACATTAATCGGAACATGAAATAATCAAGTAATATAAAAAAAATATGTAAATTTACCTTCTCAATTTGCTAAGCGTTAGTTTGAGATGAGGGAATTTCTCTCTGAACTTGTCATTTAATTCCTTTTTCAGGTCTTGTGGACGGACGTAGTCGATGATAGAAGTCATATAGGAAGTAAATGTTAGCAACGTTCTGTGTTTGCCTGCGATTAGCTCCGGGTCATCTAACACATTTGGACAATATTGTACCTAGAAACAAAAGGAAGATAGACTGAAATAGGTAAAATGAGTTAGTTACCTTAAAACCCAATTAAAAATGATGAGGAGGCAGGTTGCGTGTAAAGTACGATAAACATCGGAGATCGCATTTTGATGCAGCTCTATTCCTACCCAAAATCTACTTTATTCTCGTGGACAAAAGCGGAACCAATAAGGGGGGCGCAGAGACGAGCCAAAAGCATCTGAGTGCTCCCGTGACAAATCCTAAATAAAACTTGATTATTATTCTAATTAAACTTTTTAGGGGGGTGACTCCATCTCAAGTCAAATATCCTAATTCAACTTTTTAGCGGGGCTTTTTAGTCAAATATCCTGAATCCGCTATTGATCTTGTACCTAAATACTGTAGCCAAGTCCTTTTATCGAAAATGCCACGTACGAGTATACATATGTAAAAATATATCACTTTATGTTCAGCATATACTACCACCTTATTGAAAACTAATTGTAAAGTGCCGAGCAAAAGTCAGCTGCCTTGAAAAACCGAAGAAGGCTAATGGTACTCGCTTCACGTAATTGTAAACAATGTAGAACAGTAATAGTTAATCAATGATAAGATATAAATAAGATAATAATCGTCGGAGTGTAATCACCCGATGTTTAGATAAAGGTACCCACATATTTTTGTGGAATTATGGTAGCTTCGTCCCAGTCGAAGGCCTTGCTGTCGACGGTGGAGAGCGGCGGGGACGCGGCCATCGTGCTCCTCTGAGACGACTCATACGAGAAACACCTGTCAATAATAAACAGTTTTCAAAAACAATAAACATGTTCACCAAAAAGTGCCTATTTCATGCTTTTTCTACAAATATTTTACATGCAGATAATGGTATGGCATTGTACGAAATCTTACATGTACACCGCATGCATGATCCAAAATAAGGTTGGGTAAGGCTAAGTTTTCAGTATAAAGCATAAACAATGAATATATTATGTAGTACAAAATGGTCGCTTATTAATTATTATTATGTAGAATACGACTGCCGTTATTAAAAGGGTACTTGATTTAATGACTATGAATACAAGTGCTTTTCAGTTTAGTAATTATATCAAATACGAGGATGTTTCTTGACTAAAATGAGACTGAAGCCAATCGCTAATTGAATAGAACCTCACACTAATGCATTATGTTTATGAGTGATGTCGCACTGGATCTCGTCGAGCATAACCGACAGCGTCTTCCTAAAGTTTATTAATTGGGACACCTACCTAAGTGACAAGCTTAACGTGTAAGGTAATTTAAAAACTACAACTAATTATTAAACATTATTGTAGCTGAATTATTATTTAAAGTAACATCTATGACGTCACATCGTTAGAATCACTTACTTGCCTAGAGTACCACAACTAGACGCACCGAGCTATACATAAGCGAAAAAAATAATCTTTGCCAACCCTACAGAGCTCGCAGAAACGCAATGTTGTAAATTAACTGGGAATTTGTTGACTCTCATCATTCAAAAATACTACCTACCGCATACTTAAAATACGTCGCGATGTATATATGAACTTTAAAACCTTTAAGTTAACGCCGTGCGTTAGTTTAATTTTCAATTTCGTTCAAAACGAAAACACTAAATCTAGAAATTTCTATCATGTGGTTGTTCTACAAATGTTGTAGAAATGAAAATAAGTCAACGTCAACCCGCGGGTCCGCTTATTGTGACAATGACAACATATCGAATATATTTAGGTAGGTAGTACTAAATTATAGTAAAAGAGCTCTAAATCGGACTCCAAATAGCATAGCCTAGCATTGTGGCCTTTAGGTATTAACGACGTATAAGGATTACTTTTACACGAGACATGAAGGTCCTTGAGGCCCCTGTACACAATGGCCCATCATGGGCCAACGTAAGGGACGCATTTACAACTTAGGGCCTGTTGTTTGATCAGTAGTTAAACTAACTAATAGTCAAAAATTGTTACTAATGGTTAAAATCTCAAGGAAATGTGATTTCATTAGAGCGAGCAATATATTCTTGCATCTCACGCTTACGCATCACTCCGTCCCTACGCTGGCCCATGATCGGCCATTGTATACAGGGGCCTTTAAGCATGCGCGAGCTTTGACTTCCAGGAATTCTAGTTAGGATATACGTCTATTTCTTGAGGAATATTTTGGTAAATATAATTAAATCAAATTATTACTTAAATAATATAATAATACAAAATGTATAAATCTCAAATAATCAATCTAATTGGCAATTTTATCAATAAGGCACTAATCACGATATAATAGCGTTAACGAAATATAGTATAACTTGTGCTGCATAGCATAGGAGTAACTGATTCTATTGATTACCATTTCTTATCCTTGTGTCTCGTCAATAACTTAGTCCTGAAATTTAAATTGGTTAGTGATGTGATGAAATGGGTGAATGTACGTGACCGACGAAATGTAGATGCGAGTACCATCGTTGCGTTCGGGAAAAAACAAGAACCAATAGAAGCCAAGTTAACACATTTGCAAAAATAGGGCACCCTTTTTGTTCACATCCAAAATCATTTAAAAAATATATACCACAGTAAATAATTAACCGTTTCAACGCCATGTCAAATAGTGATGACTTATGTTACTCACACAGCACGCTAATGACATGACAGCTAAAAACCTCAGCTGATGACCTGCATCCTGAAACTCAGGTTTATTTTTTTGACAGGTCAGGTCAGGTGTCTTTAACGTTGAACCGGTATTTTGAATATATCCGGCGTTAGCGTCATTGGTGTGGTCATACTTATTCGTGAATGACGATGAAATGGTTAAATATAATGACGGTTAACGTCTAGAAAAAAAAACAAAGGAATGTATCGTAAAGGGGTGTATAAAATAAATGAAATTCGTAAATTGTTTGTGAACCACCCACTCCAACTATTATTTATTTCCTTTGTCTTTTTTCATCCTTTAACTTTTATCCGGATGTAAAAATAATATTGCTGTCTAGTGTAACAAAATTATTAAATGCGTATGTATATTATATACATGCGGCTTTGATGGAAATCTATCTTTGAGCTTACTTGCTAAATGGATTTTATGTACTATGTATCTTAATACGTACGATCATACATATGAAGAACATTATACCTACAAATAATAAACTATAAAACATTTTTCAATATTAAACCATTTAAAATGACGCATCTCAAATATGAATCATCAAATATTTAGCATGCCAGAAAAAACACGATGATTGACTTGGTAAGTGTATTTTGAAATCATGTTGCTTTTTCTTAGTGACTTTAAAAACACGTACCTGGCAATAACATGAGGATGGCGGTTAATGAGCTTCCAGTTAGCCTTGTCACTGAAGTCCCCCTCATACATTTTTCTGTATTGTTCTCTTGTACACACTCGAGATGGTACCAGTAACTTTGAATAAGATATGTCTTGGCCATTCTCTTCCTTCTCTAAACCAAGAAGATCAAAGGGATCTATACCATTGTCAGTGATAGCGGATAGCGGCCTTGGACCTGAAGTATTGCGTCGTCGAACCCCATCTTTCCGATGATCAGAACTAAAAAAATAAAACAAATTCGAATACTAATGCAGGTTTGATATAGTTTTTCTTATATCTTTACACTATTCTTCTATTTTTTTTAAGCAAACTAGCGATCTGCCCTCGCTTCGCTTCGGTTTACGTGAGTTTTCTGTAACACCCGTATACAATCCAGAATTTATACATAAAAACCTTCGTCTTGAATCATTCCATCTATTGATTAAACCGCATTAAAGTCTGTTGCGCTGTTTGAAAGATCTAAAGCGTACCTACATACAGAGGGACAGACGGCTGGAAGCAACTTTATTTTATAGTATGTAAAGATAGCGTAAACAGCTACGCTATATAGACCGATCGGGGGACCGGATTTTTGCCCTAAAAGTTTTTACAGTTCTAATGTTGGAAAAACGTTGCTTATATGGCATGGGACATATTTCTAAGCATATTTGTAAAATATAGCGAAAAGTTAGAACGAGCTTTAGGTATAAATTAGGTATTTATATTTTTTTATTGCTGATTAACGAATATTGAATTAGAGTGCAAAGTGTTTGCTTCATCGTTTATGATATGTTTGTCGCTTTATGCTATTAAGTTGTTAGAATTTTTTTTAGCTTGGAACTTTGTCAAACGAGATTTAGTGTATAATTGTGCCAATATTGAATTAGAGTGTGAAAAATCCACAACATGTCTAAATTCTTAAGTTATAGACGAAGCCAAAAATTTAGAACAATAAGATATCTGCTTTAAAAGATATATGCGTTTGCCGTCATAAAACATCTAATATTTAATTAGAGTCTGTAAAGATAAGTCTACTACTGTAAAATAAGGTATGCAGCCATTCTACAGAAATTTAGAAATTTCTGTGTGTAGCTTGTAGCACAACAGTATAATGTATTTAAAAAGGCGCGAAATTCATAACCGCGCCGCGCCAGGCGCCCGGCGCGCGGGAGTCTGAGCTGACCGAGGGAGCGATACCTCGTCCCCCGCACTGCCGCGCACGCCCTGCGTTCGACAAATATTTTGCAATAATTGTTTATTTACGTGGGCATATTATTAGATGCAGGTCCCTTCATAATGTGAATGTAAAAAAAATTAAGTGTATGTCGTACCTATTCCATCTTTAAAATTAGTGATAAATGTTTGATACGTGGACTGGTTATTTATAGTGACTTAGTAACTGTAAACAAAACGAGGAATTGAGCGGTTAATAACTGCGAGCAAAGGAAGAAATCACGGAAAAGATAAAAAAATATACGGGAAGGTGGAACCAGGCTCCCGACAACCTCTTCCCAGAAAAAACCCCTTGAAAGACTAATCAATTCATTTTGATAACCCAAATAACTTGCTTACCCCTTTCAATTGATAAACCATTCATTTGACAAACCTATACGAAAGGGTTACCCTTATGAGGTTACAGTGGCGTAGCGTGGGTTTTTCCCGCCCGGGGCCAAGCGGAAATTTGCACGACGATTTTTAACTGACTTCAAAAAAAGGAAGAGGGTCTCAATTCGTAGGATTTTTTTATGTCTATTTCTCGATTATTCAAATACCGCTGGACCAACTTGAACAATTCTTTTTTGTTTGAAAGGCTCTGACGATGGGATCTTGTGGAAATCTAAGGAACTCCTCAAATATTATAGGCATACCTATTAGGTAGCGATTTCGGTATGTGTCATAGTAACTCGTACATTTTCTCTTGGAAAGCACTATTTGGTGAAGTGGATCTAATGATGAAGATCAAAGATGGCTAACGGATCTCCTTAATGGTACCTATTTCAATGGTGGCGATATGATATCTCGATTAAGATAGCGACTATGACGAAATACATTTAGGTTTAAATATATGCCCATAACTTTCCCGCGGCGTTACTTGCCGCGTACTTGAAATGTTCTATAATTGAAAAGTGGTCATTCAAAAAAGCATCACTAAACAGTATATAAAAAACAGAAACCGTCTTTTAAACGCAAAACATAACTTCTTTTAAAATGGCAAGTAATTTAGGTAAATCCAACTGAAGTTTGCTTTTGTTTAAAAATATTGTAAGCGCCGACGTCAGTTGGATTGACCTATTACCTAACAGCCATTTTAAAAGAACTTATTTTTCGCGTTTTAGAAGTCGGTTTTTTGATTTTTAAAACATTAATTTTTGTTTTACTTATACTTTTTAGTAATCATATTAAGCTCTTATGTAATCCCACTTCTTAGTAGATATAAAACCTTATAGATAGATAGATAGATTCATTTATTCGGCTATTAAATAAAAACAGAAAACACATGCATTTGACAAAACAAAAACAAAAGTAACTTATATATAACTAATTAAAATTAAAATAAAATAGCCGAAACGGAGTGCCAGCTCAGCTTGTGCTGTGGCACGGAGCCGCAGCGCTGATTTTCAGCTGGACCCGTAAAAGATGGTAAGATAGCAAAAAATAACAAAAGAAATATAACAATCACATAAAAAATATTCTGGACATACAATTAAGATACTAAAACAATCTAGAACGATAATTATAAAATTACAAGTGTTAAACATCATCACAAAATGAGATCTAGCGCTCTGAACGCATTCTTATTTGCTTACGACGCGATTAAGTCCCGTTTTAGATTTATTACAGTATTCGTAATCTATCAAACCAAAAAAGGTTTTTTTTAATCTGTCCTTAATTGGGAATAATTGGGACTGTTCATATTTTTACAATTACTCTAATTCGAAAAACATTTCGAGGGATAGGGTTTTTAAGCCGTTCTGGATTATTAAGTTTTTGAAATATTTATCTATTTCGGATATTTCGACAAAAGTATTTTTTAACCTTTGTTTGACTTTCGTTTTCGGCTTGAAGCCCTCCTAGGTGTATCTTACGGGCTAGGTGAAAACCGCTTGAATACACATTTACACATGTATTAATACACTATTACCGTCACTTTTCATCATTAGATATCATTGTTTGTTGTATTTTATTAGAAAATGCCGACCCAAATTTAAAATAATCATGTCATCCATAAAATGTCTGCTAAATAAATTTAAAACAAAAGTATTGGGTCAAATACAAAATTAATAAAATACGTCTCTTTAAATTACCTATTCTTTGTAAAAACCGTAAGTTATTTTTTTTAGTCTATCCCAATTGACAGAGAAATATTTAGTCATGTAATGAATGGAATAAAGTTTTAAATTAATTAATTAAGCATTTGCAATGCGAATCAAAGGAAATCCTGTTTTTATTTGTAAGAAAATTATCATCACCCACTTCAAAAGCCAAGGGAATGAGAACCAGGGAATGAAAAAAGTATGTTTCCTGTCGGTTATGTCGGAACTGATATTTTTGTAGGAATAACTATTAAATCAACGCATGCAGTCAAAGCAGTCAGTGCAGTTCTTTTTAACAAAACGCTGCATGCCAATCGCAGGAAATAAATTTAATATGAAAATACATAAACAAACTCACGCCTTAATTCCCAGACTGGGGTATGCAGAGCTAAAGAATTACCAAAAACTCTAAAAACGACTTGACAATATGAAAATACAGAGCAATGATACTCGTAATCCCCACGGCGTTGAAAGCGTTACTGACAAGCGTTAGGAACGGCGGGAGCATCGTTTCGAAAGTCGTTTAAATGGTTCCGGACCGTTCTATCCGTTTCCCAAAATATCAATTCCCAAAACATCCGTTCCCGTCACTACCGTTTTGTTAACAATCCATTTCCCGATATATGTAAGTGTTTCCCAAAATGTCCTTCTCCCATAACATACATTTGGTTTAATATTCGTTTCCCAAAAGACGTATCCCAAAATGACGTTCCCGTCACTCCCATTTCCTAAATAATCCGTTTTCCATAATTGTTTCTCTCGAAAGATACGTTTGTCTTGATATCCGTTTCCAAAAACACCCGTTCCCAAAATGTGATTCTCCCAAAAGATAGTTTGTCTTGATATCCGTTTCATAAAACATCCGTTCCCATTTCTGTGACTCAAACATGAACGTGTAACGTAAATAAATGGATGCAATATAAACACAAAAAAAAATTGACTTGATTATTTCGTCAATGGATAGCCGAATAGCTTATAGTATGCAGTTTTAGATACTGCCAACAACTCCGCCGTACCCCCAAGCGTGGTCCCTCTTGCTGTGAATCGTCATAAATTTCGTAGGTCTTTGAGCGGCAATAAAGATAAATGAGGATTTCCTTATGGATTTACGAGACGAATCTTTTGGCATAAGGATACTATGAGATCCGGGTATTTTGACATACTGATGCGATGAGAAATGGGTATTTTGGGTATACGGGTGTCATGACAGACAGATCTTTTCGCATACGGAGGCTATGAGAACCGGGTGTTTTGACATAATAATGTGATGAGAAACGGGTCTTTTGGCTTACGGTCATTTAAAGAAACTGTTATTTTGGAACGAACGGGTGTTTTGAGAAAGGATGTTTTGGGAAACGAACAGACCGGTCCGAAACCGTTTAATTAGGGGTGTAGATGTTGTTAACTGAGACACCAAGGAAATGATAACTTAGCTCCGAACACCTTTTATGTAGATTTAAAAAAAACTGCGAAAACACAGGAACCATTTTTTTTCAAATCGCTATCTTACATTCGATTCTAACGATTCAACTCAATACAATACTTGGGTTAAATCCATAACTTGCTCTTTTCTGGGTAGTTTATTCCGTAAATGGCGAATAGACGCACCACCAGGGTAATGATGTTTTAGGTTTTTTTTTACGGCTATTTCTTAACGAAAAAGAAATCGTGCCCCATTTAGTTAAGTGGTAATGTAATGAAAACAAAAAGTAAAAAATATTTTAGTAGAATTAAACGGGTAGCTTTTCCCTCTAGACGGTGTAAATTGGCTATGGCATAGTTGTAGAATATGATACCAATTGCAATAAAATACAAAAACCAAAATCTAAAAATCCAGACCACTGATTAAATAAGATAAGTAATTACTTTCAACTAAGAAATGTTGACACTACGCTGATCGGAAACAAATAGTCAAGGTAACATTGCACAGCTAGACAACGAACATAAAGTAACACTCTGCAAATTATAGACTTTTACGTTTTGGGAAAACAGGTTACCCTTTTGGAAGCGGTTTTATAAGCCCATGGAAAGGGTTTTTATACCACAACGGGTTACCCCTAAAAATAGCGCTTAAATACCTTGAAGGGGTTTTGACGAGGAACGACTTTGGTAACCAAAGCCTTTCACAAAACCCTTTCAAAGCCCCTTGAAAGGGGTTACCGGACCGCACCGGTCCCCCTGGTCTGGAGCATTGTTAAATTATTCATAGTAGTGGCTTCCAAAATTTTATTGATGGCTAGTAGTCCAACTACGAACCCTTAATAGTTTCGCCATGTCCGTCCGTCCGTCCGCAGCTTAGCTCAGACTCTTTGTACTAGAAAGCTTTTATTTGGCATGAATATACATATAAGTCATGCACACAAAGTGGTAAAATAAAATCATGAAAAAAGGTTAGGTTACCTCCCATACACGTAATTATTTATTTGTTGTTATTTGTGGTGTTGGTAAACTGACCGCGACCTATTTCGATGTATGGGGATAACAGTTTTCCAACGGCAAAGTTAAGTTTGTCGTGAGGTCTATTTTGTTTGTAGTTACGGCTTCGGAACCGAACTTGATTGGTTCTTGAGAACAGGCGATTAAACAGTTAATACCTACTAAAATCTTCTAAGACAGCACCAAATAACTTTTTTAATAGAAAATTAGTTCATACTTGTTGTTTTTTGAGTTAGTTTTTTGTGTTTGTAGTACTTATCGGCTTTGCAATTTTTTTCGAGTAACGTGATGGGATCTTGGCCGCATCGCAGTCTAGGGCACCGCGCAACCCCGCCACCGCTGACCGCTCCCACAGCGAGGCGCGCACACGCCGCGCGTTTGAATTATACGTATTTAACGCACGGAGTGCTTACGTATCAGTATTTAGTGTCGCCGTGATTTTATATTTCTAATCTTTTGTTTGGTAACTGAGATCATTGTCATGACTGCTTATGATTAACTCTACAAACTCTTAATTCAATATTGGCTTTACTGCTTCACCAGAAATTAATATCTAGACACGCCGATGGTCTACATTTCTAACTTTTTTCTAGTATATTAAGTTGATCGATTATATCATAATTGTGCGATATCAGCTACTCTAATTCTTTATTAACAAAATAATCAGCATTTTTCTGTTTACCACAATGCAGGTGTTCTAGATTTCTAAAATCAGAACATTGTAAAGAAATTAAACTGCTATACGATATGCCACAGTTTTTTTAAACTCTAATTCTATATTTACAGAGCTGTTGGCAAAAATTAAAATATATCAATATGGCCGAAACCCCCAACTAAAATTTTCTAACTTTTTCGATTATTGTTATTTAACATGCCTACAACGACATATCAAAAAAGAACAAACTCTAATTTTATCAAAACCTATTTTTGTTCAACCGCTGGAGTAATAAGAACGTTAAGTAATTTAGAACCATACCGTAGAGGTCGAACGGTTTTAGAGTATGGAATAGTACTGAACACAACACATGGCACCCCTAGAGCCGGTGCAAATACAAGTCTCTCATCTCTAAACGACACTCCTTTATTCATGGGCCGTATTAGGCGTATTTCCTTGATCGAGACTTGATTTTCAGGAATACAAGTACTGCTTGTCCGTAAACGGCCTGAAATAAAAAAAACATTTCACACACCCAAATCTCAAGAACAGCAAGTTTCTTGTAGGTAATAGGTTTTTTTTTCATACAAACGTTATGAAATATGTATACTTTACGACTTATTCTCTCTTTTGCGGTATTAAAACTTTCCTGGTGACTTATGGTTAGTAATAAATAATGTATGAATATTAAAATCAGACCACCAAATTTACAGACCTTACATGTTAAACACCTCAAATATTTTTTAACCCTCGAAAAAACGTGGTAACTCAGGGGAAAATGGACACATTCCATACAACACCTAGGGACAATATTGTCCCCTGTGTTACCACTATTATTATTATTTAAAACTGTACTATTTTAAATCAAATAATTTCAAATATTAGCCTATTTGTCTGATTTAATAATCATGTAAGCCACGTCATTAACGAATATATAGTTTTTTCAAAAACATATGCATAATTAGTGAAACATGTCGAAAAATGGGGACTATCTTAAAAGTTGATTCACCCAAATATATAAAAAAAAATCGATTGAGCCATTTCGGAGGAGATCGATCACGAACACCGTGACACGAGATTTTTATATATAGGTCTATATAGACAGTCCTTAACCAGTCAAAATTTGGATATGTTTCCGTATTTTTTTGGCATATTTTTGTGGAGCATATCGTATTCTGGAAAGACTAGAACTTGGTGTTCTTTTGCCTACCGCGTACGGGATTAAGGTTTGGGTTAAATTGGTTAGACAAACATAAGAGCATACAAGAGAGATACAAGAGATCAAGTCAAATAGAAGTACAAATCCTTAGTTTTTTTTATGTGCATCATATGATAATCACTGATTATTTTCATGATAAACCTAAATAAATGTTGATAAATGATAGTATAATTACCAAAGTTTAAACTTTCAGTGCTGCTCTTATCATCAATGTTGATTCCAGTAAGTGAGGACAGGTGTACTTTCTTGGCTCGCCCTGCTGAATGTTTCTCTCTGAATGACTCTGTGTTTCCAGATGAGCACCTTAGGAAAAAACTTTGAACTGAATATTTTACACAAGAAAAAAAATCCAAGAAATAGCTTCTGCATCTGACTCTATCTGCATATATCTATTCGCTCAGAATTGACAGATTTTATGGAATAAAAAAAAACCTGTCAGTCCACTCGCGATAAAATATACTTTTACATTGATTGGTTGAAGCATTGAATCATGAAGATGGAGCAACCAAAATATAGAATGTCAGCCAGTTTAGATTTTTGGCTTACCGTATTATTCAATAAAAACTAAAAATGGCTGTAAAAAAATCATTTCGATACGTCAAATAGTTTTCGAGATATTCAATTTTAAACTTCGTATGCGGCGCTCGAAACCCGGCGGCTAGCGCTCACGGATGATGACGTCATCGCTTAACAGCGGTACGCGCCCTTATATGAAAAAGTAAGTTTACAGGGCTATAACTTTTAAACCGTTATAAGTAGCCAGTTGAATTTTTCACAAAATACGTGTTATTATAAAATCTATCGTTTTAAATTGTACAATGAACAATCAATCAAATCCCAAGAGGGGTCCCCATACAAGAAACATGAAAATAAATATTTTTTTTTAGCTTTTTTTACGGATTGTATTTTTATAATGGCTTCTTATTTTGATGCTATTTTGAGCTTAAATTGTAGTCTAATTTTTGTAGTTTACGACTAAATAGCAATGTCAAGTAAAACTGCTACAAATATGTGACAAAACTGATTTTATCAACATGATATTTTAACCGGTCACCCATCCTGTTTTAGACTACGCGTGTAGTTGCTTAACTTTGGAAGGCGAAGTACAAGTTGTATTTGTATAATAGCTTTTTATTTTGGTGTCACATTAAGTTTAGATAATACTCAAAACTCCATACAAACATAATTATATAGTTTACGACCAAAACAGTAAACTATAGTAAAACTCTTAAAATTATCAATAAAATGTTTTTCTTTTTTTTCTTTCTTTTTCTTAGTTATGTGATACAAAATAATAGATAAACATAGCTGCCATAGTAACATCAAAACGAATTCGTAAAAATATCGTTCGTCTATAACAGGATGGGTGACCGGTTAAAATATCATGTTGATAAAATCAGTTTTGTCACATATTTGTAGCAGTTTTACTTGACATTGCTATTTAGTCGTAAACTACAAAAATTAGACTACAATTTAAGCTCAAAATAGCATCAAAATAAGAAGACATTATAAAAATACAATCCGTATAATAATGCTAAAAAAATTGATTTATTTTCATGTTTCTTGTATGGGGACCCCTCTTGGGATTTGATTTATTGTTCATTGTACAATTTTAAACGATAGATTTTATAATAACACGTATTCTGTGAAAAATTCAACTGGCTACTTATAACGGTTAAAAAGTTATAGCCCTGTAAACTTACTTTTTCATATAAGGGCGCGTACCGCTGTTAAGCGATGACGTCACCCCAGCAAGATGGCCCCCGCGCGCTTTAATATTATTGACCCAAATTTTAAACGTTCATAGAATCAAAACTACCGAGTCTTTTTGAATAAAATAAAAAGTAGTATGTTTGTTTATTTATAAACTTTACTGCTACAAAGTTTCAAGCGATTTGGCGTACCTACTGACATTCTTCATTCACATTGGTTTAGGGATTTAACCATGAAGATGGAGCAAACAAACTTCACATAGATCAGTTGAGGCATTAAACAATGCAGATGGAGCAATAAAACTTTACATTGATTGGTTGAGGCAGGAGCAACCAAACTCCACATTGATCAGTTGAGGCATTGAACCATGAAGATGACGCAAAAAACTTCACAATAAGCAGTTGAGGCATTGAGCTATAAAGATGGTGCAAACAAACTTCACATTAATCAGTTGAGGCATTGAGCCATGAAGATCGAGCAAATAAACTTCACATTGATCGGTTGAGGCATTGAGCCATGAAGATAGAGCAAATAAACTTCACATTGCTCGATTCAGGCATTGAGCCAAGATGGAGCAAACAAACTTCACATTGATCGGTTGAGGCATTGAGCCATGAAGATGGAGCAAATAAACTTCACATTGATCAGTTGAGGCATTGCGCCATGAAGATGGAGCAAACAAACTGCACCTTGATTGGTTGAGGCATTGAACCATGAAGATGGAGCAAACAAACTTCACATTAATCAGTTGAGGTATTGAGCCATGAAGATAGAGCAAACAAACTTCACATTGATTGGTTGAGGAGTGAGCCATGAAGATAACAAAAAATACATTGATCGGATAAGGATAGAGCAAACAAACTCAATTAATGTGGTCAAAAAAGAAAAGATAATTTACAAAAAAACAATATAAGGGTGATTCCACAGGCGTTTCAACCGCCGTCAGTCTGCTGACATAAATATTGAAAGAATGAGCTACACCAAGCTGCTAACATTCACACAGAGCTAACTGTTATCGTACTTCTTGCCACAATTGATCGAATTTTAAGTATATTATCGCCTATTTCTTAAATACTTACGACAACGGACTGACCGCGGTTGAAACGCCTGTGGAATCACCCATAATATAATAATGCACTATAGTGGAAAAATCTAATTTGAGCCACTATACAAAAGTACCTATCAAGAGATAACAAATAAATATTAATATTGTAATTTTCATGAAATCTAGTGGACAACCTACATCAACTTTATGGTTCTCCTATTGTAGCCCAAAAAATGTGCCCCTTTTTTACTACCATTAACTTCATTAGCCCTAAAGTAAAAAATCCAAATTTTGATTGTTCCTAACTTTTCATTAGCCCTAATTTTAACATCCCGAATTTACATTATACCAATTTTTTATGTCCGATTCTTAATAGCCCTAATTTTACTTATCTGATTCCTATGAAACTGAATATTACTGTACCTTGTAAGTTTAAAGGTAGCCTTCCGCGACAGGCCGCAGACCGCAACTGCAGGCGACACTGCGGCTGGCCTGTGTAGATGGGCAGACCACAGTGTCGCCGCGCTCGGAATCAATTTCATAGAGATTCATAGAAACAAGTGGTGTCGCTTGTAGTTTGCTGTTGCAGCCCATCTCGGAAGGCTACCTTAAAACTTAAGATTTATTAAACCTAATCACATATGTTCCTAAGCAACCATATTTAAGTTAGACGGAGCTCAGCGCGGAGCTCCTATTCCGCATAGGTGAGGTGCTTCGCGGCTTGCCGCAACTCTCAACTAACCTAAGCTATGTAGGTCAAATTTACCTAATTGAGTATTTATTTTTAATTTATATTTTGTTCAAATAATGATTAGTTCAAACACTCATTAGAATTTATGACTTAGTTAATCATTAGGAATAATAATTATTAGTTTTAATAATATAGAGCATTTAATGTTTAGTACAAGTAAACATTAGGGTATATAACTTTAGGTCTAGTAATCAACTAGGACCTATAAGTTTAGCTGTCATGATTTTAGGGCTAATGAAAATTATATCGAATGTTGGTAGGTATGTCTAATGAAATCACCTTTTAAGAAATTCGGTCTAGTGGGAGAGAACCCAACTTTACTAAGGAACTAAATGCACAACACATTTTCTAATTATTGTTTACCTATCCCTGAAAACATGAGTGGCGGCTCCTTTAACAGGTGTGATGCTGTTATTTTGATCGGAGTCGGAGCTCGCAGAGTTGTTGTCGCCGCCGGCGCGCGCCGCGGGGCTCGACTGCGGCACTTTGCGCCTCACACTTTCGTTCTTCTCTTTATCATTCCCATTTAAAATCCCAACGGCCTTGGCATCCAATTTTTCACTTGTCTTCGTAACGAGGTGACATAATTCAGTATCCTTGAACGTTCCATCGAGAGAAATATTTGATAGAAAAGTTACAGCTGCCAAACGTCTTCTTGCTTTTTCGTACTTGTTTCGATGGTTAGGCATGGTAAACGTATATACTGAGAAAAACACAAAAACTACTTGCTGCGCTACCACGCGCTACTCTACTCGTATCAACAGTCCATAATACAAGCACAAAATTATAAAAGAAGTACACTTATTAACGAAAATATTATTATCAAACCACTGATCGTATTAACTACATTAACTAGCTTTAGTATAATTCTGCCAAAAAATAACTGTAAGAACTTGGAGTTAAACTCCAGAGATTAAACATATTAATAGACGATTAGTCAACAGAATAATCCATATTTCATAATTATTTCTGTCTCAACACAACGATTCCGCAAATACTTTGACGTCTAAATCTAATCTCTTTTTTTTCATTTAGATCTTTGGATGACGGGTAACGGGTTACCAATTAAGGATAATAAAACCCCTTAATTTAGCATAAAGGGCGCTGCATACGTAACATGATCAGGACGTGGACGGGACGGGGACGGGACGTGTTTGCATACAGTTTTGGTTTTCCCATCCCGTACGTATGTGCAATCGTTACGTATGCACATTCTGATACATTTTCTAAGAAACGATATTATCGTCCCGTCCCGTCCCCGTCCCGTCCGTGTAAAATCACGTTACGTATGCAGCGCCCTTAAAAGGGGTTATAGACGGGCGAGTAAGTACGCCGTACTTGTGACTCGGACTCGGCGAGCTTACTCGCCCGTGTGTAGGGCTTGCAATTCGAATATTCGAATATTCGAATAATTCGAATATTCGGTACATTCAGATATTCGAATAATGCGGTGATTGAAATTCGAATATTCGAATATTTTTGATTACTCCAAATTTATTGATGTAACGTCATCTAGGTACTACTCGGAAACTATCTGGGACTGTCTGTCTCATTCCCACTATCCCCCCACCCACCATAACCATGTCGTGCGAATAGTAGCGATATTAACATAATATATTTTGATGGTAATCTTCAAATACCGACGACGAGGAACAAGGATGATGTGATGATACTTCCTTTAATTTCCGTATTCACCTACGTACTAGGGCGCGTGCATACCGAAATCCCGGTATTTTCAGATCTATTTCTCTGATAAGTATTACAATTTTATAACTATTCCGGAATTGAATGACAATCAAAATTATTTTATTTTTATTTCTTTCAAAACGATAAAAATACCACCGAAATTATCGAGAACTGAGTAAAGACTGAATTAGAATTAAACTTTTTTGTTACGTGAATACTGGTTCCCTATATAATTGTTATGAATTAAAAGATGATTCTATCGCTTCCTTGGGTCATACTATCAAAGAAATAGTAATTGAACTTATACTCAGTCACTGCAATTTATATCAGTATGGTGTATACCGTTTTTTATTAAATTTTTAGGACTATTCGAATATTATTCGAATTATTCGAATACCTGTAAATTTAAAGTCGAATATTCGAATATCTGAATCTATCGAATATTTGCAAGCCCTACCCGTGTGTCATCAGGGGCCTGTTTTATAAAGCTACAAATTACAAATTACAGGTTACAAGTTTCCATTTGACACAACCTCGACCAATGACGACCAGCCATTTGAGCAGTGTTGCCGGTTTAGACCAGTAAAATTGTTACTTGTAGCTTTATAAAACGTGCCCCAGAAGTACGCGTACTTAAAAACCGCCGAGTAAGTTCATCGGCGATCCAACATGCTTGAATTTTGCTTGGCTCGTACGTCTGTCATCGCCGCGAGCCGCGAGACACGATCTTTTGGTAGTCTGTCTGGTGAGGTGTTTGACATAATTCCGTAGCGTTAATTGTTTATTTTGATTCAGAAATTCTAGTTAAAACCTAAAATGAGTGATTTTAAAAATTTGATATGATATAATTCCTTAATAACTCAACACTTCGACATTTTGCGTTTGAAGTGTGAGCAAGCTTCAACGTGTGTCACCGACGCGAGCCGAGTAAGTTCGCGACCTTTAAAGCTCGTGCGCCTGTCACCGACGCGAGCCGAGTAAGTTTGTGACCTTTAAGATCTCGGTTTTAAAGCTCGCCCGTCTATCACCCCTTATAAATCTAAATGTCATGTCCAAAAGTAAATATTTTTAATACTAGTACGTATTTAGTTCAGTTCCCCTTGAACAGAGATCTCACGATTTCCGACCTCAAAAAGGCACCGGAATTTGATCACAGCATTTAAAATTAATACTTCAAAAGTTACCTAAGAAAGATACCATAAAGTAGCTCAAAAAGTGCATCAGACCCTAGAAAGGAAAGAGTACACCTTGACAGTGTTCCTAGACGTACAACAGACATTTGACCGAGTCAAGCATACAGGGCTACTATTTAAGCTTAAGACCTGCCAAACACAATATTTATGTTGCTCTAATCTTATCTAAGTGAAAGAGTATTTCAGAGGTCTTACTTTAAAAATTAAAGTTTGAAGCTAATATAGCTAAAACTCTCTCTTTCTTTCTTCCAGTCACAAATGACGAGTGGCAGCGACTCGGTACCCGAAGTTTCGAATTTAGCGTTTCGTGGTATCCATCCAGGTACAATTTAAGGACAGCCGAACAAGACGAAGAAATACCTGCCGGATTCATCCTTGGCCCTATTCTAGTAGACTTACGCGATAGCCTAGTTGATAGTGACCCTGCCTACGAAGCTAGCAGTCCCGGGTTCGATTCCCGGTATGGGCAAATATTTGTTTGATGAGCACGAGTATATAGAGATCTTAATTACCACATACACCGACGATACTGCACTTAATGCTTCTAGTGTCTGGTCAGAGGAAGCTACTTAAAAGCTACAAAAACACTTTGACGGGGTCCAAAATTGGCTTAATAAATGGAGGATCAGAGTGTCGCGAAGTCGAACCAAATAAAAACCTTTCGCCATCATCAAACCTACATATAGGCACATACATGAAGAGATTTATTATTCATATGGCGTTTAGAAGCGATTATTTTAGTACTTACCAAGGTGCTTATAGATTGGCAAAAAATAGACAGTTGGAACTACAATGTTTTCAAATGATGAAAAGAAAACCTTAATCTGATGCCAAATATTATGAAACGTTAGGCATCAGATTTAAATTTTTTCTTCTTCTTCTTTTTTTATTAATGGCGGTCCACCGCGGAATTCCGCATTGATTTCGCCAGTGTCAAGTGAGTAGATTAAATCAGTAAACCGATTAAATCAAAAGTAAAAGCCGGACATCTTCCAATCCGTCATCTTCCCTCCCCGAAGGTTACCTCAAGCCCATATTTAGGTTTCTTTTGGGCAAACTTTCTAGCCTACAGTTCGTTATAAAAATAGACCAAACTGTAGGAAGTTTTAAAGCTGGCAAGCTTTTTTCAAGCTGTTCCACGCTCAGTTAAAACAAAAAAAAAACTATGAAATATGAGTTTATACGAACGTTATAAGTTTTTGAACGAGTTTAATCCGTCAAGACTATTTCTGAATTGTATATGTTGTTGTCAGTTGTTTTGACATATGACAGTCCTAATTCAGTGAGAAATTTTGCTTCGGATTCCATTTCAAGAAGATTAATCTGCTAAGTATTGTTTGATAAATCTATTTTACGATGGAGCCCAGTGTAACTGGTTCTTCGTCAACATCTAGAGCCACAAGGTTCATGATGGAAGGCGTAGGAGCTCGTGTTATACGAGGTCCAGACTGGAAGTGGGGCAAGCAGGTGCTGTGTTCAATGTTTAAAACTGTTCATCGGTGTCTCGTATCGAATTTGTTTTTAATGTTCAAGTTTATTATACTTCTTGTAGGTTTCTCTTTGACGTCATGGTTTCTATTGCTTTCCTTCCTAGTTCTAACAGGCTTATGCATATGGAGATCTTTTTCAACATTCGTAAAGTTAAATTGAATAAATTCTTGTTAAAGCTGACATCCGTCTGGTTTAATGAATAATTTTTATTTCTGGGCTCAAATGTTAACATGGAAGTGGTTTTGCATAGTATTTTAAGAAGACAATCATGTTCTAACTAACTTGTTCTTAGTGTTTTGTTTTGTTTTAATTAAGTATGCCTTCAATTGCTTTCAGGATGGTGGAGAAGGGCACGTTGGTACTGTAAGAAACTTTGAATCTCCAGAAGAAGTTGTTGTGGTTTGGGATAATGGCACTGCTGCCAATTACAGGTGTTCAGGGGCTTATGACCTAAGGATCCTAGATAGTGCACCTACTGGTGTGAAGCACGAAGGAACCATGTGTGATACGTGTCGCCAGCAGCCCATATTTGGTAATGACTCTAATGGTTTAAATATTTATTAACTTATTGCAATCGATGAAATAGCTGAAAATGCTTTTTTATATTTTTTAAATTAATTATTTTTAAAAGGTCTCTAACAAAATGTCTGAAGCCAAAATAGATCTTTTGTTGATTTTGTTATTTATGGTATTTTTCCAGGAATTCGCTGGAAATGTGCAGAGTGCAGTAATTATGATTTGTGTTCTGTATGCTACCATGGGGACAAGCATAATTTACGCCACAGGTTTTATCGCATAAGTGCTCCAGGAGCTCAGCGGTGCCTCGTGGAGCCTCGGCGCAAGAGCAAGAAGCAGGCTGTTAGAGGGATATTTCCTGGAGCTAGAGTTGTTAGAGGGGTACGTTTCTAGCATTACTTCCATTAGTGGTAGCGGTACACCCCGAAATTCAGTAAGAAGCTGCAAATGGTGTTAAAATCATGAAAATCGGAACGATTGATCTTTAGGCCATAAGAATCAATTTGACCCGTAGCACAAGAAAAAACAGAAAAAAGGAGAGGAGTTATGACGTCATCTTTTTTTTGTATCGGAAAAATAATATTCTTGTCCTGAAACCTATTGTGTGTGGTGTCTAATGAAAGAGCTTAATAAGCCGATTCTAAAAATATATCACATCCCTATATTTCAGTCACTTGTTTAAAATAAAAATAAATATAATTGTCAAAACATACCAAGTTTGGGCTCATCCAGATTTGATACGGTTGAATCATTATTTGTAAAATATACCTAAAATTATATGTAATAGCCTCATATCCAAACCCAAGAAAGCTATTTTGAAAATATTTACATTTAGTATTTTTTTATTATTTTTTAATATTACAAAATGAGATAAAATCACATTTAGTTGAAACATGTATAAAAAGTTCAATTTTATAGACACTGAGGATGATAAATACTAATGCGAGAGGAGTTTCCAATCATATTTATATTATTGCTAATAATGAGCAAAATTAAAATTGCAATAACACCAATGTTTTATGCTTTCTTTTTAAATATTTAGTTGATAGATTGTTTTTTAAATAATAATAAATATGTTAGTATTAATAAATAATATAAATATGCTGGTTTAGTGACGTGATGTCTTATTCTATTGCTATAGCAAAAAAAGTGACAGCAACAACTTTAATCAAGCATTAATTTTTAATTGACGTCTCTGAGTGCGGCTTTAAGTCTTTATTAAAATGTATATTTTTATGATATGGCATATATTATTGTGGCCAACTTACTTGTGCTACTACTATTAACTAACTTACTATTTATTAATTAGCCCTTGAAGAGAGTTTCTATGGCTACCTTCCATGTCCATCATCATACCAGCTCATAGCTCTCATATTATGTGCGTGTTAAGCAGTGAGTCTCTTTATGGCCGTGGAGCTTAGAAAAGGACATTGTAGACTAAAAATTACTAATACATAGTTATACATATTAAAAGATAAAAAATCATGAACTTTAACGAATAATCTAGCAAAAAAATACTAACCGTTTATTATTTTTATTTTTGTAATTTGTAACATTTGTTATTATTAATTAAGATATAAAACAATCATTAGATTTAACAAATAGTTATGAAACATTTGCCTATTATTATAAATTAAAAGATAAAACAATCATTTACTTCAACTAATAATATGATTCACAAATGACAATTAAAAAAAATGACATGGAAATCTTTGTGGAAGGCCTATGTCCAGCAAAAAAAATTCTTAGGCTGATATAATGACTATGAGAAGCATCCTTAATTTTTACTTTTTTTCTTCTAGGTTGATTGGCAATGGGAGGACCAAGATGGGGGAAACATCAGACGGGGGAAAGTAAATGAAATTCAGGACTGGTCTGCGGCGAGCCCTCGGTCGGCAGCATACGTGGTTTGGGACAATGGAGCCAAGAATCTGTACAGAGTCGGTTTTGAGGGGATGGCTGATCTTAAGGTAACTTTAATAAGAAATATTCGTTTTGCATCTTTAGTTTTGTGTTGTGTAAGACGTAAACAAAAATAACTCAATCATAATTATATAGGAGTTAATAAATGCAATATGAAATATCAACATTTTTGAGACTATGACATATACAAAGAAAACTGCGGCGTAACTATCTAACCGACAATGCGTAGTGTAAGCTACTGAACCTAGGTTAGGGGCATGAAATATGAAATAGTTATTCACACCTCATAATCTTGTAGTAAAGTATAGATCTACTGAGGGCTGTATTGATGACATAGAGTTCCCGTTTCAAGCCACATCAGAGTAATTTTTAATTTGTTTTTTTGATATGCCATAAAATGGGCATCTGACTTGAGTTTCATTTATTGATACAGCCCTAACAAGTATTATTTTCAAAATTAGACTCAGAACTAGGAAAAATAATATAGGCAAACAATTTACGTCGCAGGCATTTAATTTTAATTTATTATTAAAACCATCACTCATAAAATTACAACAAAGGAAATGGTTAAGACTAATTAAATTATAGAAAGATAGCTGTATGGAATATTTGTTAAATATTTTTAATATTATTAACCCATTCCGTGCGCGAGGCGCGTGATGTTATTGAAATAAGAAAGGCTAGAAAATGAAACAGCTATAGACTATTTTCTCGCTCAAGAAACGAACAAAAGATATAGAGTGAGATCCCAGTCACCCCAGACTTACGTAATTTTAGGAAAGATGAATTTTTTAGAATAGAATTGAATAGAATAGAATATATTTATTTGTAAATCACAAGTATTAAATTAGGTCTTAAATCTAGGAATACAGATCTCTGCGTTTTGCCTGTTGGCGTACTAATGTTCATAAAATTAACTAAAACTATTACATTACATTACATCAAGGTTTAAGTCCCTTAAAGGGTTAAGTTCGCCTTAGTACAAACCTTTTGTGTTTCTGTCTACGTTTGTTATTTTCCAGTTCGTAATGTATTTAGATACATACGTAAATAGGTCGCGCGTGCCCACGTTCAAAGCGCCTCGCTCCTGAGCTCCTGACACGCTTTTGGTGTGCCGGAGCCTCGAATCAAGAGTAGCCACGAGTTGTAAGAGAGATATTCACGAGTCAGAGTGCATCTCACTCAGTGCCGGATTAACCCTCCGTGGTGCCCTAAGCATTTTCGTGTGTGGTGCCCCCTGTGGCGTTCCTTAAGATTTCGTACTTAAATTATACTTTGGTTTGCCGTTCTTCAACCCAAGGAAAAATATCTACACTACACATGATATTCATGTTACTTTTCTTCTCAATCACCCATAGGTTAACTACAAGAGATCCCTTAGGGAAAGCTCGCCTCTGTCATCTTTGTATTTTATTACGTTTTGTACAATTAACTACTTACGTACATACATACATAAGTATGCGGTGTGTACCGATATTCAGTTTGACCACATAGACGCCAAGACTTCCTAACCTTTAAGACAAGCACAAGAAGAAGAAAAATCTAAGATATCAATTTTAAACTTATCTTTATAAAATTATTACCCATCGGCACACAAACATCATGTTCCCCATCACATCGTTAAACAAATATTAATAGTTGGTTGCTGGCTGTTTACACGCCGGCGAGAACTCTCTTTCGCTCGCTTCTCGCTTCTCGTCGGCGATGGGACAAGTGCCTAAACGCCACCCTAAAGGTGCGACACTTTTTGAGCAAATAGTCTATATATGTATATCGCTCCCTAATGTAACAGGCAATACATGTTATTTTCAGGTAGTGAACGACGTGAAGGGGCAGAACGTTTACAAGGAGCATTTGCCGCTCTTGGGCGAGCTGGGCCCGGGCCGCACGGGGCCGCACGGCCTGCAAGTGGGCGATCAGGTGAGGAATATCTCTTTGTACGTGTTTATCTGTCCTTGTGTATGTGTGTGTCTATGTAACTGTCTTTCTATGTACGTGTGTGTCTGTGTATCTGTATTTCTGTGTGTCTGTGTGTTTGTCTGTGGCATCGTAGCTCCCAAACGATATAGAGCTGGAGGGAAGAAAACTTTGGGTTACTGGGTTAATATTTGACTTTTTTTTTTCTATAGGAGGTACCTTTCCGGTATTCCGTACTTCCGGTTCAAATTTCGCGATGGCGACCGGCAGATCCGTAATCAGCCGGATGAAAACACTGAAAACGTTGTCACCCCAACGGTTACATGATTTGCTTCTTGCTACTTCCTCAAAAATGATCCTACGCTATTTGGGATCATCATATTTCCTACTCGTATATTCTATATTTATTTACTAAGGATATGAACAGCACATTACAATTCATAAAAATTGTAATTTTGAGTAAAATATTATCATAAAACCGTACTAAAATGTAATGCGGAGTTAAATAATGCCCGGCCTAATAGAGAGACAGAAATAGCGACTTATTTTTTTACTATTTTAAATGTTGTTTTACAGGTGAATGTGGACCTGGATTTGGAGATAGTGCAGTCGCTGCAGCACGGGCACGGCGGCTGGACGGACGGCATGTTCGAGTGCCTCGGCACCACGGGCACCGTGGTCGGCATCGACGAGGACCACGACATCGTCGTCACCTACCCGAGCGGCAACCGGTGGACGTTCAACCCCGCTGTGTTGACTAAGGTAGCTTGTCAGTGTGGACTTAGCAGTGTCTGTCGTCATTCATGCGTCATAAGCGACATAAGCGACATGATTGCATTCCTCAGCAACGAGGGTTGCGACAAGTGGCATTCGTTATGCGCAGAATTACGTGTTTTTTTTGCACACGTCTCATTGTTTGAATAATACATATAATAGCAACCGATCAGTTAAGATTATTTATTTGCGATAAGCGTTCCGTGTTCCGCGTTCACATGAAACCGTTGATGGCTTAAATCTTTTTTATATGACTTTGTGTGTAAATCTTCAAGTTTTCTTAGTATCTAATTTCATGATTGTGCGTGAAACTATCTTAATTCACGTAGATTTAAAAAAAAGAATCTCTGAATTTGTTGAATGCTTTTTTACAAATACTTATAATTATGTATTTGTATCATTTCCTGGCATCGTTTGAGAAGAGCATTATACACACATCAAAAAAGTCTCGGGATACTCAGTATCCCTAGACAAATTTGATGTTTTGACTCAGTACTAATATGCCTATATTGAAATGTTCAAAACTTTCAAGGGATAAAAAATATCCCTAGGCACTTTTGATGTGTGTATACAGGGTGTCCGGTATAAAGTAGACTACCTTACAGGGCTGGATAGCTCAGCTCATGAGTGTTGAAAATATGATAATTTATATTTAGTAAAAGTGGCATGGAAAAAGAGATATCTCAACATTTCAAAATTTTGGAAATGCGGCACCCATGTTCACCATTTTCGATGCCACGACCACAATTATTAGAATTTTTCAGTTTCGTTTGCTGTAAAAGAAAGCTTATTAAATTTGCTTTAAGACCCTTCTAACGAAATGAATAAATAATTAGCAGTTTTTTAAATTTTCCAAGTCAAATTTAACCTCGTAAGCCCTATGTTTTCTTAATAGCAGTAGTCCTAACTACCGAATGTACTATACCAAGTACATATTAAGAATAGTGTTTTAGAGTCCATTAATTAGTGCTTTAGAGTTAAAAATATTTTGTAAGATAGTGAGTAGACAGGTCTGAACTACTATCATTAATTTGTACTTGTACAAGTACGCGAGGACTTACGAGGTTAAAGTTTAAGAATCTGGGTTTTTTCTGGCAAGTTTGACATCGCACTGTGTAAAAAAAATGTAAGTCGTTTTTTAAATTCTATAGTTTGATAGAATTCAGTCTTTCTTGGACAAACTTAATAATAACTTCACTGTTATATAGGTTATAGGTTATAGGTTGTGGCGGGCTGTTTTCCGCAACTCGACGACTTAAATGTGCGCCTATTTTGCGTGAGAGGGTTGGTGACACTACTCCTGCCAACCCAGTTCCACCAGGAAGCCTAGCAGACCCTTGACATTGCCGACGACTTCTGGTAGCGACCTCGGTACCAGTCCGAGGTGTCGCGCCCGGTATGGTGCCACCTCTGAGCACTCCTCTGAGGCTCTGCACAGGGGGCTGTCTGTAACACCTAAAGTGTGTAAGTGTTTGTTGAATAGGGCATGGCCGGTTATTGCCCCAGTTACGAGTCTAAGTTGAGTCCTTTTCAACTTCCGTAGTTTCCGTGACAATCCGGGATTTATTGTCGGGAGGGCTTCTTTGGCCTGCCTGCAGGTGCTTAGGTTGCTCCAGTATCGTTGGTGTTCTACCTTGGTTAAGCGTCGCAGTTTGTTACGCAGCCATCCGAACGGGAGAGGCAATATGGGCTCAGGACCCACTGCTACCATCTCTGAGCCCTTCCTCGCCAGCTCGTCGGCTGCGTCGTTACCACGTGAGTTGCTGTGCCCCTTTATCCATTGTAGTGTGATGGGATTGTTTTTACTTACCTTCGTCAGGGCATTGTGGCACTCAAGTACCAGCCCTGAGGTAACGGTGTGGCTCTGTAGGGCCTGGAGCACTGATCGGCTGTCGGAGAGTATTCGGATCGGGAGATCTATTACCTTCCGTGCCTTTATTGCTGTCGTAGCCACTACGATGCCCATGCATTCTGCCTGGAAGACTGCGCCGTGGGCCCCTAATGGTGTTGAGATGTGTATGTTTAGGTCCTCCGAGAATGTACCGGAGCCGGAGCCTGACCTTGTTTTGGATCCATCTGTGAAGATTCTTACCTCCCTTGGGTTCAGGCCCTCCCAGGGATCTTCGTGGAGCTGTATTTTGTACTTCTTGTCGAAGACAAATGTCTTCGGCACTCTGTCGGTCACCGCTTCTATTAGTGGGTCGTTACTTACCAACTCACATAGGATTTCGGTGTGTGGCACCTTTGTAGTTTTCCATAGGTTTAGTTTTTTGAGACGTACAGCGGTCGAGGCTGCCTCCTGTTTTATAAAGAGGTGTAGGGGTGGCAGGTCGAGTATGACTTCTAGCGATGCTGTCGGTGTTGTCCGCATGCATCCTGTAACTGCCATGCCGGCCAACCTCTGTAGTCTTTGTAGTTTGGCCTCGACGGTCGATAGTTTGGTGCGTGGCCACCAGACCACCGCGCCGTAGCTAATGATGGGTCTTATAATTGACGTGTACAGCCATAGGGTGATCTGGGGGGTAAGTCCCCAGGTTTTACCTACCATTCTGCGGCATTGCCAGAATGCTATCGTGGCTTTGTCAATTTTGCTGTTCAGGTGGTTGCTCCAGTTCAGTTTGTTGTCCAATATTACTCCGAGATACTTTACCTCAGTCGAGAGTTGCAGCTCTGTGCCAAATATCTTGGGGAGTTTGTAATTGCCTAGGTTTCGTTTGTTTGTGAACATTACCATCTCCGTCTTTTTTGGGTTGACGGATAGTTCGTTGTGCATGCACCAGCGTTCCACGATTTGCAGGGCTGAACGGGTGATGTCACATACCGTACCGGTGACGTTACCGCTCGTGAGGATTACTATGTCGTCAGCGTAACCCACCGTGTAGTAGTGACAGTCGTTCAGTTTGGTGATCAGCTCGTTCACGACCAGGTTCCATAGCAGTGGCGAGAGAACGCCCCCTTGGCCACTAGTGCTTGTTGGGCCTTATCCGCTTCTAGTTTGATAATCCTTTTGCTGAGCATGTTACCTATCCACTGCGTCATTACTGCGTTTACACCGTGCCTTTCCAGTGCCACTGTTATGCTGCTGAAGTTGGTCTTGTCGAATGCTCCTTCTATGTCGATGACGCCCAGACATAGTGATTTGTTCTTGATGGCTTCCTCAAGCCTGGAGACCACTGCGTGCAGGGCAGAGTCTGTGGATTTACCATGACTATAGGCGTGTTGGTTTTGATGTATTGGTGTGTTGATAGGTCTGTATGCTTTGGGGTCCGACTAGTCACCTTTACCTGGTTTTGGTATGAATGTTACTTTGACCTCCCTCCAGCGCTGAGGCACATATCTGTGCGCAAGGCAGGCTGCTAGGATCACCGTGAGCAGCTGTGTCAGATTTTCGTCGCCCCACTTTAGTAGGGCGGGGAATATTCCATCCAGGCCTGGTGATTTGAAGGAGTCGAAGCTGTTGATGGCCCATTTTATTTTCGTGGGGCTGGTTACCTGGTTTGCATATTCCCAGTCAGCTTCTGTGGGGACGATCTCCTCTCGCGTCCAGCTTACCGGTTCAGATATTACGCAACCAGGGAAGTGAGTTTGTATGAGAACATTCTCTGCTTCCTCTGGCGAGCCGGTTAGGGGTGTTGTCTGGCTTTCGTAGGGAGCCCATGGTATGCGTTGTCTGGTTGGAGAGAACTTTCCTTACCCTGTTAGCCTGTGTGCAAGTTTCAATGCTGCTGCAGAAGTTGCGCCATGAGTTTGTACTTCTGTACCTTATGCGTTTCTTGTAGTTGGACTTGGACGCTTTGTAATTGTCCCAGTCTTGGTCTGCGCCTGTGTTCATTGCTCTGTTTAATTGCCGCCTCATCTTTTTCCTGAGTCTCTCCAGCTCCGGGCCCCACCAGTTCACGCGCTCGTTGCGCATGCTAGGCGGGTTAGATAAGGGACATGCTTGGTGGTAACACTCATTATTAATTATAATTTCACTGTTATAATTAATAATCTCAATTGTGATATTATTTTAGAATCTCCATTGAACAGGCCAATTTTTAAGAAAGCAGCACTACAGGTTTTCGTCCTATTTTTTACACAGTGCGATGTCAAACTTGCCAAAAGAAAAACTCAGATTCTTAAACTTTAAATTTGATTTGGAAAATTTAAAAAACTGCTTGTTATTTATTATTTTCTTAAAAAGGGTCTTAAATCAAATTTTATCAGTTTTCTGTTACAGTAATCGAAACTGAAAAATTTATTATAACTGTGGCCGTGGCATCGAAAATGGTGAACAAGGGTGCAGCATTTCCAAAATTTTGAAACTTTGAGATATCTCCTTTTCCATGCGTCTTTTACTAAACATGAATTATCATATTTTCAACACTCCCGAGCTGAGCTATCCGGCCCTGTAAGGTAGTCCACTATATACCGGACATGCTGTATAATATATGCCTCGGCGGAAACGGGGATCGCCTGACTCGGATTTTAGCAGGCCTCGGCAGGCGATTCCCTAGTTTCCGGGCCTAGACTATAATGTACTACGGCTCGGTCACAAAAGAGCACGCTCAAAATAGACGGTCTCGTATAAATATGACGTCCATGTAATGGTCGTCGGCGTGCACCTCGTGTCCGGCTGAGCGAGTGGGGGCGCAGGTGTGCGGCGCGCCGGCGGCGGCGGGCGCGGGCGCGGCGGGCGGCGGCTTCGCCGTGGGCGACCTGGTGCAGGTGTGCGCCGACCACGAGCGCGTCAAGGCGCTGCAGCGCGGGCACGGCGAGTGGGCCGAGGCCATGGCGCCGGTCAGTCACCACCATCACCACCATCACCACCATCACCACCATCACCACCATCACCACCATCACCACCATCACCACCAGGGGCCCGTTTCTCATAAAGTATTACTCTAATAAAATTATATTAGTGTTTTGTCTCATTTTTTAGTTTTATTTACGAGACAAAACGCTAGTACGAGGGGCGGCTGAAAAGTAATCTACCTAACAATGAAACAAAAGACTGTCGTGGCTAATTTTTTTTTATTTTTCTATATAGTCCCCTGCTAGTAAAATGCACTTATTAAATTTTTCAAATATTGAATTTAAACCATTAAAAAAAAAAACTTTCGGTTTGTCGTCAAAAAAGTCAGTAACCGCAGCCTTCATTTCGTCATCGGTCATAAACCTTCGTCCCCTGAGGTCTTTCTTGAGAAGTCTAAACAGAAAATAGTCACAGGGGGCTAAATCTGGACTATAAGGGGGTTGGTCAATGGTTTCGAAGCCATTGTCTTTAATTGCTAGCTTCGTTGTGCGGGCGGTATGCACTGGTGCGTTATCGTGCAAAATCAGAATACCTTTGTTTAGTTTACCTCGCCGTTTTTCTTTTATTGTCTCTCTTAGTTGGTATAGTAAGTTTGAGTAATAATCAGCATTCATTGTAGTTTTCTTCGGTAAATAATCTATGAGCAAAATCCCTTCTGTGTCCCAAAAGATTGTAGCCATAAGTTTACCTGCCGATGGACAGACCTTGAATTTCCGAGGCGGCTTCTCATCCTTAAATTTCCACTGTAACGACTCTTGCTTACTTTCCGGGTCCCATTGTCGAATCCAAGTCTCATCACATGTTACAATTCTAGAAATTATTTCTTCCTCTTTCCCTCGACTCATCTCCAAAAACTCTTCGCAACATTTGACACGCCTCTCCATGTCAAATGCAGTCAACATTCTGGGGACCCAACGTGCACTAACCTTGGACATGTTCAAATGCTCATGAATTATTTCATTGACTCGCTCTTTACTGACGCCCACATCTCTAGCTATCTCCCACTGCTTCACTCGTCGGTCCTCTAATATAATTTTTTTCACCCTGGCTACATTTTCATCGGTGACGGCCGAAACTGGTCTTCCGCTACGAGGATCATCTTCCAGACTCTCACGACCTAACTTAAACTGCTTTGACCAAAACTTTATAACAAATTCGGAAGAACACAAACTGCCAAACACACGTAACATACGCTGTCTGATCTCCGAAGGCGTATTCCCTTCTTTAGTCAAAAACTTAATCACCGCACGCTGCTCGATTTTATCCATTTTCACTTTTTCTACCGACATGTTTGAAACAATTGTAGGAGACAAATAAACGTGATGCAATAAACAAATGAATGTAATACATTTTGAAAATAGAATAACAAACGAATATAAATCCATACCAGCCAGCATTATTTTTGTATATATTTCTGACCAAGGAGATTACTTATCAGCCGCCCCTCGTATTATTAGACTATTACGCTTTGAGAAATGGGCCCCTGACGGGGAAGTCCGAACTATAAGAGATCGGGGAATCATAATGTTAGGTACAGTCAACAGCAAAAATAAGCGATCATTTATGTACCTTGTCGGTTTCAATCATTTCACAATTTTGTATGACATTTCAAACACGACGTTAAAGTGACAAGGTACATAAATGATCACTTATTTATGCTGTTGACTGTACCGTGTTATCGATTTTAGATATAGGTAACAAAAATTGCATTAACGTTGTTAAAAATCTCTCCATCCACGACCGGGAATCTAACCCTGTAGGATTTTTCGAACTAGGTGCCTCAAATTATTAGAAAACCGATATTGCATTTATAAATCCGAAAGAAAAGAATCTAAGTTCGATTTTTTGTAAATCTTTGAATACAGTTCTATATCAACATTAAATGTTGTGCTGTGATTGTTATGCACGTAATTTTTAATTATCAATGTAATTATTATAGTAAATATATAGGTTTCTTTTTTAAATATTGCATTCCTAAGCAGATCAGAAGCACATTATGTGCCACTAAGAACTGTTCAAAGACTTTGTTCTTGCAATAAACATCTGTCTTTTAAAATATAAACTTCATGCTGAATAGAGAATGTCAGCCAGTTTAGATTTTTGGCTTACCGTATTCTTAATTAAAAACTAAAAATATCAATAAAAAAATAATTTCGATACGTCAAATAGTTTTCGAGATATTGAATTTTAAACTTCGTATGCGGCGCTCGAAACCCGGCGGCTAGCGCTCACGTATGATGACGTCATCGCTTAACAGCGGTACGCGCCCTTATATGAACGAGTACGTTTACAGGGCTATAACTTTTTAACCGTAATAAGTAGCCGGTTGAAATTTTCACAGAACACGTGTTATTATAAAATCTATCGTTTAAAATTATAAAATGAACAATAAATCAAATTCCAAGAGGGATCCCCTTACAAGAAACATGAATAAAAAACATTTTATTTAGCATTTTTATACGGATTGTATTTTTATAATGGCTTCTTGTTTTGATGGTATTTTAAGCTTAAATTGTAGTATAAATTTTAATAGTTTATGACTAAATACCAATCTCAAGTATAAATGATACAAATAAATGACAAAACTGATTTTATCAACACGATGTTTTAAGCGGTCACCCATCCTGTTTTAGACTACGCGTGTAGTTGCTTAACTTTGGAAAGTGAAGTAGGGGTTGTATTTGTATCATAGCTTTTTATTTTGGTGTCACATTAATCTTATATAATAATCAAAACTCCATACTAACATATATAGTTTACGACCAAACAGTAAACTGTAGTAAAACTCTTACAAATATGTTAAAAAGTGCCTAGTTTAACCTCGTAAGGCCTACCGTACTACAAACAGCTAGTGTTTTGTGAGTGGGACTTTGAATCTACCATCAAGACAATAAAGTTCAATTACGTTTCTTCGAAAACGCCATTTTCAATAAATGAAGACAGGAAAATAAACTTTATTCCCATTGCAATACAGTTAATTAAATAAATTGCCTTGGTAATGTACATTATATTGCACACTGGGCCTTACGAGGTTAAATCAACACGATGTTTAGGTCAGCGGTGGTTGCCTAGCTTTGGTGGGAGGCCTTTCTTTACAAATTTTGTGTTAATGTATAATTTATATTTCTACCTTATAAAAGAATGAACTATAAAACATGAATTTTTGATTGACCTAGTAGTAGTTCTGATACTTCGTGTATTCATTTCATCTATTTCAAATTTTGCGCGCGGGCCTAGTCCAAGCCCAAGTCCCTCACTCGCGATTAGATAGGTACTTACCTACATACCTACAACACTCTCGCTTCGCTAGGTCTAGGCATTAGCGGCCGCCACGCCAACTGTAGCAAGTAGGTAGTGTTAAACTGTTTTTGAGCATTATTTTATTACTGTGTTATTTCGTGTATGCAAGATAGTGTGTGTGTGTGTGTGTGTGTGTGTGTGTTTGTACTACCGCTGCGGGCTCTGCCGCCCGCGTCCCGCGTCTCGCGTCTCGCGCTTGGTTTTTATTTTTTGGGATATTTAACTTTAGCTATCTACATACTTTTTGCATTAATGTTTTGGTATTTTTATGTAAAAAGTGGTTATCCCAAAATTAAAAGTGCTTGATTATTATTCTCATTTTATTTAATCAACTTCTTCGACAAATATTACAAACAGAAAAGCCGGTCGGTGGCAAACAGTTACTTTAGTTAAACTGTATGTAATACAAAACAATAGATAACCATAACTACCATAGTAACATCAAAACGAATCCGTAACAATAAACTTACAAAGTTAAGCAACTTCAAGCGTAGTCTAAAACAGGATGGGTTACTGCCTAAAACATCGTGTTCATAAAATCAGTTTTGTCCCATATTTTAAGCAGTTTTACTTGAGATTGCTATTTAGTCGGAAACTATGAAAATTAGACTACAATTTAAGCTTAAAATAGCATCAAAATAAGAAGCCATAATAAAAATACAATCCGTATAAAAATGCTAAAATAAAAGTATTTTTTTCATGTTTCTTGTATGGGGACCCCTCTTGGGATTTGATTTATTGTTCATTTTATCATTTTAAACGATAGATTTTATAATAACACGTTTTCTGTGAAAATTTCAACTGGCTACTTATTACGGTTAAAAAGTTATAGCCCTGTAAACGTACTCGTTCATATAAGGGCGCGTACCGCTGTTAAGCGATGACGTCACTCCAGCAAAATGGCCCCCGCGCGCTTTAATATTTTTGACCCAAATTTTAAACGTTCGTAGAATCAAAACTACTGGGTCTATTTGAATGAAATAAAAAGTAGTATGTTTTTTTATTTATAAACTTTACTGTTACAAAGTTTCAAGCGATTTGGCGTACCTACTGATATTCTTCATTGACGACGCGCTTTTTAAAACTGGTTAGGGCGCATAACGTCCCACTCGCAAAACGTCCCTCCACCAAGATCGTCCCATTCGCAAAACTTCTTCTCTGCAAATGGTCCCTTATGTAAAATACCCCATTCGCGAAACGTCCCTTTCGCAAAAGGTCCCACCCCTTTCGCAAAACGTCCCTTCCTGAGAAAGCCCCTTTCGCTGAAAGTCCCTACTGCTTAACGCCCCTTTCGCAAAACGTCCCGTCTGCGAAATAACCCACTCGCAAAATGTCCCGTCTGGAAAAAGCTTGTTTAAGTAGAGATAAGAGATAGCCAATAATAATCCCTACATTGGCCCATTGCAGATACCATTTGCAGAAGAAATACTAGAATAAGAGGAATAGAAGTATTAGTATAGCCGCGAAATGAATAAGTTCGTCACTTTGGACCTTAAGCATTGAATAGAGCTGTTAAGTGACAAACCTTTTCATTTCGCGACTGTTAATGCAAATACCTATTAATCGACATAACACTGTCGGTTCTTTAACCATTTTGACGCATTTTAATTTTCTTATCACTTATAATTTCGAAGTTTCGGACCTCCCATACCAATACTAACCAAATGGATTGCTCACTCACGCCATGTATTATTCATAATAAGTAATATTGGATAACAAACTTACTTTATTTAACCGACCTAGTTATCTAATGGAGCTGAAGAGTTCGGATGGCAACCGTGATTCGAAAAATGGCTTTTTAAATGATTTACCGTCGATCTGGTAGCGGGAATCCCCTGGCTACGTGCAGCGTAACTACGCTTTTTATATTGAGCTATGTATGACCTACCTACCGGCGATTAAAGTTCAGTACGCAATTTATAATTAAAACTATAGAAATCTTCTGATTTGGCGATCCTAAGTGGTTCATGCATGACGCTAACTTACACTTTCATTGCCAAGGTTTCTGATTTTCGTACAAAATGGACGCGCCTAGCGGGTCGGCGGCAATGAAAGTGTTCATACATGTTCGTCAACAGACGCTCGGAAAGATTGGCCGCGTGCAACAAATCTACCACGACAACGACCTCAAAGTGGAAGTTTGCAACACATCGTGGACCTACAACCCCAACGCCGTTACAAAAGTGGCCTCTTCCATTGGAAATATTCCGGAAAACTCCTCGGGTAATTTGACATTGGATTTTAGATTAATTTGAATATAATAGATGTTCTTAAATATCAAACCCTTGACTCTATTGACGCGTGTTAATCTTGGTTTTCGGCGTTTCTATGTAGCACTTGCTCGCGGGTGTGTTATAATAATAAGACCTACTTTAATTAAGAGCGTTTTTCAGGGGAGCGTCTATCGGCGCTGCTGAAGAAGCTATTCGAGACGCACGTGTCAGGCGACACGAATGAAGAGTTAGTGAAAGCCGCGACCAACGGCGACGCGGCGCGCTGCGCGGACATACTCGCGCGGACTGACGCCCACGCCGACGTCAACGGCGTCTTCGGCGGACACACCGCCTTACAGGTACACTCTACGAACCAAGGCTAACTAACACATTGACGCTTATATATATAGACACATACGAGGGGCGGCTGAAAAGTAATCTACCTAACAATGAAACAAAAGACTGTCGTGGCTAATTTTTTTTTATTTTTCTATATAGTCCTCTGCTAGTAAAATGCACTTATTAAATTTTTCAAATATTGAATTTAAACCATTAAAAAAAAAATCTTTCGGTTTGTCGTCAAAAAAGTCAGTAACCGCAGCCTTCATTTCGTCATCGGTCATAAACCTTCGTCCCCTGAGGTCTTTCTTGAGAAGTCTAAACAGAAAATAGTCACAGGGGGCTAAATCTGGACTATAAGGGGGGTGGTCAATGGTTTCGAAGCCATTGTCTTTAATTGCTAGCTTCGTTGTGCGGGCGGTATGCACTGGTGCGTTATCGTGCAAAATCAGAATACCTTTGTTTAGTTTACCTCGCCGTTTTTCTTTTATTGTCTCTCTTAGTTGGTATAGTAAGTTTGAGTAATAATCAGCATTCATTGTAGTTTTCTTCGGTAAATAATCTATGAGCAAAATCCCTTCTGTGTCCCAAAAGATTGTAGCCATAAGTTTACCTGCCGATGGACAGACCTTGAATTTCCGAGGCGGCTTCTCATCCTTAAATTTCCACTGTAACGACTCTTGCTTACTTTCCGGGTCCCATTGTCGAATCCAAGTCTCATCACATGTTACAATTCTAGAAATTATTTCTTCCTCTTTCCCTCGACTCATCTCCAAAAACTCTTCGCAACATTTGACACGCCTCTCCATGTCAAATGCAGTCAACATTCTGGGGACCCAACGTGCACTAACCTTGGACATGTTCAAATGCTCATGAATTATTTCATTGACTCGCTCTTTACTGACGCCCACATCTCTAGCTATCTCCCACTGCTTCACTCGTCGGTCCTCTAATATAATTTTTTTCACCCTGGCTACATTTTCATCGGTGACGGCCGAAACTGGTCTTCCGCTACGAGGATCATCTTCCAGACTCTCACGACCTAACTTAAACTGCTTTGACCAAAACTTTATAACAAATTCGGAAGAACACAAACTGCCAAACACACGTAACATACGCTGTCTGATCTCCGAAGGCGTATTCCCTTCTTTAGTCAAAAACTTAATCACCGCACGCTGCTCGATTTTATCCATTTTCACTTTTTCTACCGACATGTTTGAAACAATTGTAGGAGACAAATAAACGTGATGCAATAAACAAATGAATGTAATACATTTTGAAAATAGAATAACAAACGAATATAAATCCATACCAGCCAGCATTATTTTTGTATATATTTCTGACCAAGGAGATTACTTATCAGCCGCCCCTCGTAAAGAGAAAATAATATTACTAGAAAGAAGGGAAGAAGGAAAGAAAAACATTTATTACCAACACAGACACACAGATAAAAAATAACATAAAAAGGAAAACAAACGACATATAGTGCTAAATGGCCCTCTCAGTAAACTCAGCATGTTCTGGCTTTGAAACCAACGCTGGTCTTCCGTTGGAACCGCTCGGTGAAAACACGGAAAGTGACACAGACATTACATTTAAAACAAACAATGAAATAAAAATAATAATATATTCAAACGAGTACGTCGGAACGGACAGCGCCTAGGTGGCAACCAGATAAACTAACAACAAGTGTATCTGTATTTCATTCCACTCTTTACGGTATATATGTTATGTACGTTATCATAATGATAAGATATAAATTATAATAAAGTAAAATTGTCCCAGTGATAGCTCTTATTGACTGGCAGTAATGGCGGTCAAATTAAAAACATTAAGATGACAATAGAGGAGGAAACGTAGAATAAGGGTCCTGGGCCTCAGTAAATCAATTTTGCCTTTGACATGGTATCGTATTATTTTTGGGTTCGGTTCAGGACGTCAAGTTTTATATTTTAACTTGTATTACAGGCGCAAATCTCTTTCTAACAATATGCATTGAAAAGAGACTGCCACTTACACAACAAATTACAAGCTTTTCTGAAACGGGCACCTGGTTAGCAAAACATCTTAGTTTTATACTGTCTAGGTTAGGGGTTCCCAAACTTTTAAGCAAACGGAACGCTCACCAACCCCCTTTATTTTATGGAACTACATCAAATACTTTTGTCTATGTGTTAGTTTCTCAGCTGTAGTGTTTGCTACCAATCGATATCGCGGAACCCACTTTGGGACTCGCTGGTCTAGGTATTGCAATATTTCATAGTAGACGAAAGGACTTGTTTGTAAAACGTATTACTGTCATATGATCCAGATGACCATAACAGCCAATTTGGCAAAATGTCTTTATGTCACTACCTACGCACGCTACGCACAATAAACCTATTTTATGTAAATAGCATATTTCGCTCTCGCTCAGTATCGATATTTCGCTCTCGCTTAGTATCGATATTTTGCTATCGCTCAGTATGATTTCGTAACTGTCGCGGTAACAGGTACAACACAGTGAAATGTTGTTTGACGACGCGTTAGTCTAGTTATATGGGGGGTAACCTGTGATAGGATGTAATAAGAAATATAGTTATAGGCAGCATACTCTTGAAATTGTGTTATTGAAATTTTATATCAAATGTCGTGAATATTATAGAATAATTCAATATTGTAATAAATATTGTTGGTAATAATATAAGTATTGATCTTTAGCTTTAAGTAGGTGGCCATTCCCTTATAGCGTTGTAGCCTTCACCAGTTAAGTAGAATTGCAATGAATATATAAAAATAATAATAACAATTGCATCGGTACTGACCCATTTAGTGGCTCTATCATTTAAGACTGGCGTTTTTCAGAACACTTGTTAAACCGCTATTTAAAAAGGTAGCAGAGACAACATTGATAATTTAGGCCAGTGTCCCTTGTACATACCAATAATTTCAAAAATATTTGAAAAAGCAATGAATGGGCGCATAATCAAGTTTTCACATAATTCTTATGAAGCATAAAATAACAAAGTAGAACAATTTGGCTTTCAGAAGTGGAAATTTCCTTGAGTGCATTTCATTAAACAAAGAATATATTTAAAAGCTTGGAAAGGAGCAAGCAGGAGGAGATTATGTATCCCTTTTATCTGAATGTGAGCTCGAATCGCTGTGAATATATGGTATCTACAAGGAAACATCCTAAAATCTCGAATTATTTAATTCCGAATTTGAAAATACCGAATTTCATAATTCCCAATTTTACAATACCGAAAAAATATAAGCCCGATTATCAAAATCTTGAATTTTATATTACCGAATATTAAAATCACGAAAACGTTTATCAAATATTTTATTTATGAATTTTGACAATTCCGAATTTTCTTTTTTACGAAAATTTTAATTTTATAATTTTATAATTTCGGAATTATTTCCGAATATTTGAATTCCAAACCAGATCGGTAATGTAAAATTCGGAATTATGAAACTAACCACTTGAATTGAATTGGAGTATTCTACTTGAAACAAAAGTTAGGTGCGATGACGAGCACATTAATTAGGTCAATCTCACCTTGATAGGTTAAGTTAGGTTAGAGTTGCATCAAGGCGCAAAGCGCCTTAGCTACGCGGAACAGGAGCTCCGCCAAGCGGAGCTCCGTCGACTTTGTCGGACATTTTTTACAGTTTTTGAGCATTATGCATGTTAAACATTATACACGGTATTATACAATATTTTATCAGGCGCTTATTTGAAATAAATAATCTTAGAGAATTCGGGCTGCTAAAATTTCGGAATAATGAATATTCGGGATTCGGTATAGGAATATTCGGAATTGTGATATTAAAAATATTTTTCGGGATTTTAATAATGCGGAAATGTGAACATTCGGAATATCAAAAATCGTGAATGTGATGTTCCTGAAAATAAAATTCGGAATAGTGATGATTCGGAAATTTCAAAATCGGAATTATGAAATTCGTGTTTATCAAATTCGGAAAAAATATTTCGAGATTATATGTAGTGTACCCTATCTACACACTAGGACTCAGTTTGTGGAAATAAAGAAGATAGACTCAAACAATGTAATGACTGCACATTGATCGTAAAAACAAACGGAGTTGGAGTGCCACAAGGCATCACTATGGGGCATATGCTATTTTTATTGTACGTAAACGATCTCCCAAATGTAACAGAACAGGATTGTACACTTTTCATTCACTGTCGATTTTTCTATTGTAATACCATGCCATGATGTTATGATATATGATGATAAAAGAAACGATGCAATTTGTGAAATTATAATCTGGCTACATAACAATCATTTAAATATTAATTTATGCGAAACGACAATCATACAGTGTTTTTCCCCTCCCGCCTTCTGAAAGTAAAATACGGACATAAAATTATTAAACAATCGCATCAAACAATGTTTCTAGGCATCACTATATGGACGACAAATGTTATTGGAACGAACACATAAATGAAAAATGCAGTAAAATGCTCTCTGATGAATGACCTACAAGAATCAGCACAAAACATGTTGCAATCCAGGCATACCACGAGTATGTGTGCTTCCTATTTAGGTACGGCATTCTTTTGTGGCGTAACTCTTGTCAGCCATGTAGAACATCAATAGCACAAAAACAATACATTAGAGCGCTTTGCAATGAGGACGTTTGGACATCCTATCGGCCATTGTACAGAAAATTTAACCTACTTACAGTGCCGTGCATGTACATTTACGAAATCTGTTCACTTGTAAACATGCAGCCAAATTTGTTCAAGAACATGTATGTAAAGATACTTGCAATTTTAACACAAGGTGCCGCGACAAATTAGGAATACCGAACCGAACGAAATTATCTAGTAGAAACACTTTTTGTATGTCAGTTAAGATGTTTAATAGGTTACACAATGACACAAAAGAATTTCCATTGAATAGGCTTAGTTTGAGCGCACTTAAAAATGCCTAATACAAGAGGCCTTCTATTATTAAATGTTTATTAATAATGATATTTTAGACATTCCTAAGAATAATATTTTGTCATATCTATTGTTTGTTTATATATAAGCGGAAACGTTTTAATGTATAGAATTATAAAATGGTTATGCCAATTTCTTGATCAGTTAGCCAGAGTTAGTTTACGCGGTTGCCAGCTTGTGTTGTGTACTCTATAATATCATTTTCCTTTTGAAATGTTTTAAGCTCTGTTAATTATCATGTACCAGATTTTAAACAAAAATAAAGTTATTCTTATTAATATCGCTCGTCTTTTTCTAAGGCAATAAGGATTTAGCCAGTATAGGGGCCCTGTTTCAGCCATGTTGCGGCCCTGTTCTATTTTAAAATTTAATCAAATTTAGTCTTTTCTGAAAATGTTATACATACTTACTAATCGATAGCTAGTCTTTCCGAGCTAAGATACATATATAGAATTTAACAAATGATCGTATGTTTTGCGTTTTTTTCGATAGGGATTGTCTTCGGAACTCAAAGTTGAAATTTTGGGATATTCATTAGCAAAAAAAAAACAAAACTTATAACTAGGAATGACTAACGCCGCCATCAACGTCTTCGGCAGACCTACTCCTTGGCAGGTACACACTTCGGCTTGTTTTTTAGTCGGTAAAAAACACGTATATCAGTCGAAACGATGAGGAGCTGATGAAAGCCGCGTCAAGAGCTGACACAGTAAACAGGCGATTTGATAAGCGTGATATGTTTATTAATATAGATAGCATGGTATTCTTTCTAAGCTTATTGTATTAATGAACCCATTTACTAAACAGGCGGCAGCTCAAAACGGGCATTTGGAAGTGATCCGTGCGCTGGTGGAGGCGGGCGCGGACGCGGACGCGGAAGACCGCGACGGGGACCGCGCGGCGCACCACGCGGCGTTCGGCGACGAGCCCCCGGCGCTGCGCGCGCTTGCCGCCGCCGGCGCCGACCTCAACGCGCGCAACCGCCGCCGGCAGACGCCGCTGCACATCGCCGTCAATAAAGGACACCTCGGGGTCGTGAGGACGCTGTTGCAACTGGCCGTTCACCCGAGTCTTCAGGTTAGTCCCCGTTTCAGTGATTCCTTTTCCTGGTGTTGAGGTGTATGGGCGGCGGTTATCACTTTCCATCAAGCGACCTGCTCGTTTGCCTTCTGTAGCATGAAATTGTTTTTTCACCAATGTGCAGGTAAGCACGTCCTACGACTATACCAAATCAAATCACCGAGAAATCAGCCGTAACATACTGCTTAGACTAAAGACCAAAACCCAACCAAAACCAAACCAAGATTCACTTAGTGACTGTACCCTTTTAATAATGTTTCCCACGAAAGTCCTAAAAATGGCAGTGACCCAAATCTTGAAAATACAATACTTGTACCTATATGAAAAGAAATAGACTAATCGATCCAAAAACAAAAATACTTCGAAAATAAATTGTTGAGCATATTGTCTCAACGCCTGAATCAGTTGATCTAAAATTTATAACACCTTAGTTATTAGATTCAATTATCATATTTCACCTTATCGATAAAATAACGGAAATATATCTTTCTATTCGAAGCTAGGTAAGCTCACAAGCGTTTGAACCGCTCAACCTGTACTTTACGAGAAATTTAATAATGTAATAGGTATGTCAAATAACATCATCTTTCGAGGAATTCTGTTAAAATCTTTGCTGTTAAAAACTTAACTTATACTTCTATGGATTAGTAATCTACGTCAAACTGTTTACCAGTTCTTAAACTCAAAACTCAAACTCACAGCATTTATTTAACAAAAATAGACTGCAACACAACAAATTGCCTTGACTATCACTATATTTGTTTGTATCCCTTGTTCATTGTGATATATGGTTGATTAGCAGAGGCCGGAATTTGGTATTTTTAAGCAATAAAAGTGACTTCTCAGTTATCGACTCAATTAGTTACATATCGATATAACTTTTAAATAGTCTGTTAGCAACTTTATAAACTAAATAAAATAAATATCAGGGGACAATCTCACACAAATCAGATTCATATTCAGATTTTATTACTCAATATAATACAGTATAAATTACATGCCATGTCAAATTATATGCAGTTACATTGAGGTCGTCAGAAATAGAATTAAATAATAATAGTAAAAGTCAACGCAAATACAGAGTAGGTACATAAAAAATTTAAAAGTCAATCTAATTTATAAGTCAAGTTCCATATACTCGTTCACCGAATACACTGGTTATCCCACAAAAAAATCCTAAGCTGGCGCCTAAATATTTCGTCAGATGATCGCGTTTGAGTTCGGCGGGTAGACGCTGTATAAGTTATCTAGCATATTTTTTTCATCATTAATACTTAACTGATGGGGTTATATATATTTCTAATACCGTATCTCGTACTATTAGTCCCCAACTAAGCTCTAAGCTTGTACTAATGGGTACTAGAAAATGAAAAATGTACTTATGTACAGTAAGTATATTGTATATTGAATTTATACTACAAATAATATGACATATTGTTTGCGTATTTATTTATGAATGGCATTAATCAAATTGACACCTTATATTTTCTTCTACCATACATAGGCATAGACAACGACACAACACCTCCGCCGTAAATCATTGCCCATGGTTAATCTGTCTTGTCTCTTGGAATTATGGTACCCAACATTTGATCAATGTGTCTCTTCCAAATTTCCCCCGAATCAGTCTTGATTTCGTAGTTTAATCTGCCCAAAATCCTTATGACAGTCGCAAACTCCCACTTATCTCGACCATTGTTGTAGCTCCGTGCCTGAACTCGCTGGCCTACGGTAAACGTCCGGACAGCGGGTGGCGAACTCTCTCTGACGACTTGTGTAGTCTCTGTCCTAGCTTCCCCCGGTCTTGCTTTGAACTGCACGTGTAAACCGTTCCTTATGGTTCGGTTAAACATAAGCTCATATGGACTTTTCCCAGTCGTGGCACTCGGCGTTCGCAACAAGCGTTCTTTAATTGCTAGGAGTTTTTCATGCAAGTTTCCTGGCTGAGCATCTATTCTGCATAGGGCCTTCTTTACGGTCTGGACGTATCTTTGCGCTTGTCCGTTTGTAGGCGGATGGTAGGGCGCGGACGTTTTATGCACTATACCCCTCTTCTTAAGATATGTTTCAAACTCCGCTGAGACGAACTGACGTCCGTTATCCGAAGCCAGTGTCAAAGGGAAACCAAACGTTACAAATAGCACCTGCAACTTCCTGATACACCAATTACTGGTCGTTGACGCGGTTGGGAGAATTTCGACCCATTTGGAATAGGCGTCTACGATTATAAATAGTGAATGTCCCTTTAGGGGTCCCGCGAAGTCGATATGCAGTCTCTGCCATGGACCTGTTGGCGGCTCCCAGTGGTGCAGCGTGACGTGTGGGGGCTCGTTCTGGTGAAGTCGACATTTACGACAGCCTCTTACTAACTCTTCTATTTCTTTATCCATGTTTTTCCAACAGACGTAACCTTGTGCTAGTAATTTCATTTTCAGCATTCCTAAGTGTCCTGAATGTAATTCGTCCAACACATGTTTTCACAGAGTTTCCGGGACCATTACTCGCATCCCCTTCAGCAGGTATCCATCTTGGATGGTAAGTTCATTGTCGTTGTAACCGTATCGTGTCACCGTTCCACCCCTCATTAAGGCTTGTAATAAATTGTTGAATTCTTTACAAGTTGAAGTTGTAGCTTCCCGATAGTTCACAGACGAATGAAGAGAGGTGCGCGGGTGGTATGCAAGGCATCCTTCTCACTCTTATTCACAGTCCTTAGCCAGGGCACTCGAAGTAAGCAACGTGGCGTCATTATTGTAAAGAGTCGTACCATTTTTTTAACTCATGGTTTTGAGTTATTTTGTAATTCTAATATTTGCATTTTCATTACCCCTTTAAAGCTTACTTAATTATGTATAATCTGGACCATACCTTGATTTTTGTATGTCATTGTTTTATATAATAATTTCTAAAATCTAAACGTAAATCGTGTTGGGACACAAAGAATGATAGCGTTCAGCTCAATATGAGGCGTTTATTTTTTTTATAGTAATAGAAAGACAATTTTATGTGACTGCGCCACTTGCAACAGTTAACAAGAAATCTAAAGGCATCAAATACTCAAGCGATTTCATCTTTACATAAACATACATGAGGCGGACACCTTTTTTCATACTGTTGATTATTCACCCATCCACGTTCTTCCAAATATCTGGTCGACATCTTATTTAATTATGTATAACTTTCCGTCAAAAGTTTGGTTTTTGTATTTACATGTAACATAATTATGTTACGCCTAGGGATGCGAATATCTCCCCCGTGTAAGTTCTCATGGTAATGTTCGTTTTGTAAATCTTGTATCCAGTATTTAGCTTCTTAAATTCCTTATGAGACATCGATGATAAGGCGGCTCCGGTGTCAATTTCCATAAGCGTGCCTCTGTTGTTGATGGTTACATGTATCATGAACTTGTCGGTGTTACGGGATCGTATCAACTTCATATCCCAGGGTGTGTTGTCATCGACGATGTCCGACGAGTCCTCTGAGTAGGGTTCCTGCATATGTTCCGGTTCCGGTTCTACTTGTTTGTTCATTTGAGTATTTCGTAGGCAAACTCGTGCTAGGTGGCCTTTTCTATTGCATTTGTTGCATGTATCATTAATGCTTCGACATTTATTTGCTTGGTGTTCATGACTTCCGCAACGAAAACATTTTCCTTTTAAGTCTCTAATGGAAAGAGGTTTGATGCCTGCTTTGTACTTGTTATTGTTTTCGGTTTGAACTGCGTGTTGGTCTTGACTGGAGCAGTGTCCTGGTGACATATACTCGTAGTTGCTGTCAGTTTTTGCTAGTTCGAGCGTCGTTGCTATTTTTACTACGTCCGTGAAACTTGTTACCTTACTTTCTTGGAGAATTTTCGTTCGTATGTCTCTGTCACGAATCCCTCTTATAAATTGTAAAGTTAGGAAGTTGTCACTGATTGACTTCTTACAGTGGCTACACGAAAACTCGCAGTCTTGACATAATCGTTTCAATTCTGAGGTATAAGCTATGATGGTTTCGTGTGTGTCTTGAATCCGTGTAATAAATTTGTGTTGGCAAGCCCACACACAAGGTTTCGGTTCTAAGTATTCTTTTAACATTTTGACAACGTGATTGAAGTCTAATTCGGTAGGCTCGTCCGGTGCACACAGGTCGTAAGCTTTTTGGTGTAGGTCTGGAGGTATGGAGCTGAGTAGCATAAGCGTCCGTGTTCTTGGATCTTCACAGTGACTTAGTTTCATGTAAGTTTCTAATCTTTTCACAAAATACGTGAAGTTTTCGCTTTCTTGAAATGGTTGAAAGTTTAACTTAGGTTGGTGCGTAACAATCGGCGTATTCTCACGCGTACCTTCGTAGCTCCGAGTGTGTAGTGACGCTGAGACGTAAGTCGAGGGTGCGTCGGCTGCGGGTGCAGGGCGTAGAGTGTGTAGTTTTAATTTCAATTGTAGAATGCTTTTTTCTGTAGTGTGACGCTGTTCTATTTATGTTTCGAAATTTTCCGCTAAGGAGTCTATTTCGGTTTGTACCTTGTCAAATTTAATCTCGTAGTTGTCCAGGCTCACTAGTCTTTGACTTATTTCGAAATCCGAAGCATTTTGTAATTGCTGTAAATGCTGATCTAGTTTTGTAATTTGGCCGCGTATCGAGGCCCGAAGTCGCGTAAGGCGTGTAAGTTCCTCCGTCATCGACGCCAATATTGTATATTGAATTTATACTACAAATAATATAACATATTGTTTGCGTAAGGCAAACCTGACTCACTGACTTATATATCAACGCACAGCCCAAACCGCGGTGTCTAGAGACTTTAAATTTGGCATGTAGGTTCCTTATAACGTCTAGGGGTGCACCAATAAAGGATTTTTCAAAATTCACCACCTAAGGGGTTAAAATAGGGGGAGTAGCGGGAACCTAATTCTACGCGTACGAAGTCGCGGGCGTCTTCTAGTATATATTTAAATACATAGAAAGAATCCAAGACTGCACTGCGCTCATCACACATTTGCCCATATCGGGAATCGAACCCAGGACCGCTTGCTTCGTAGGAAGGGTAAGAAAATAAAATAACAGAAAATATTTAAATGAATTAGTAGTTAGTGGTAGCACCCGCTCTCTATAAATATTAATTTTTCGATGCGACCTACCCCTACGCGCCATCTCGATGGGCAGGTACTGAAGGTAATTGGGATTGCTAAAGCATGTTGAATCCAACAGTGACACTAAATTACGAAAAGGAGTATTTGAATAGTTACATTAATGCGGTAAAAAGACTGTATATCATAGTTTCGACTACGTACTCTCGGAATATTGTGCTATCTAATGTTCGTTGGCTCGACTGTTATTGGATCGCATATTCGCTAGATCGAAATACTTGTGGCCGAAATATGTACAATCGACAAAACGTAATCTACAATTGTATAGTTTCGATCAGTGGTGTATCGAAAATTCATTGGCTCGACTGCTATTGTAACGAATATTCGCTAGGTCCAAATACTTGTGGCCGAAATATGTACAATCGACAAAACGTACCTAATTTAGAATTATACGGTTTCGATCAGTGGTGTATCGAATTTTCAGTAGTTACATCAAAACTGGGTCGATCACCTGCAGGATCGACATTCGTTGAGTCTTTTTAAGTCTGATATCTATTGAAAATTCGCCCGTTTTATTGCTGGTGAGGTAAATAACGATTCTTGCTATCCTTCCTGCAATATGATGACTCTTTATTTAAAGTACATGTATAATAAGTTTAAATTTAGATTTTTAGAGTATTAAAGAGTTTTATTTAATCGCCCTTTTTTACTTGTAATGATTTTTAGTGTCTGATATCTTTTGTGGAATGACAATCGATCGAAACCCCAATTTCGATTTGACGATTTATTGTTTCTACGTTTTTCGACCCAGCGAATATTCGATCCAGTAACAGTTGAGCCAATGAACATTCGTGCCTGATATCTTCTGTGGAATGATAATCGAAAAGTCCATTTCGATTTTTCGATTTATTGTTTCTACGCTTTTTGACCCAGCGTATATTCGGTCCAATAACAGTCGAGCCAATGAACATTCGATAGCATGATATTCCGAGAGTACGTAGTCGAAACTATGATATACAGTCCGGTAAAAAGAATAAACTTTTTGTATTGTGATTGATATGATTTGACATTATACCCGAAGATGACAACTAGATAGCTCGACTGAAAATCCCCTACTTCGCAATTTCCCTTAAAAAAATGAGAACGCAATTACAAACAAATATATGTATAAATTTTGCTCGTATAATATTTAATTTAAAATAATTAACGGAAGGAAACTCCAAATAACCCACTTTTTGACTCCACTTCTTTTAAAAAGTATGTGATGATGGCAACGGTCCAACGGTAGAAAACGGATTAAATATTACTACGAGTAGTACTGCGATATTGTTAAGTAACTAGTCTTTAAGTACAAACACATCTTCTAACGTAAGGTAGATTACCTCCATTTAAACTAGCGAAATCCGGTTTATCGCAGAGACATCCTGAGCCGGTTAGATGTGTCGGCATTAATCCCCGTCTCATGCCGCGGGACCGCCGTGCCGTTTCCGGGACCCGTGTCTCTTGGACTTTTAATCTAGGCGAGTCGAGTTTCTCTCGGTAATGAGTGTTGCGACGCTCTCAGACATGCGGTCGCCATAATTGCCAAACTTTGCCCCATCCTTAGCTCCCCGCACCCCCCTAACCTTCACTTGTCACGCTCTATTGTTCTCATGGTAACGCCTGTGTTAGATGCCTTTACGATACTACTTAGAGCCCCTTGTAAATCATAAGTTTAGCAGGTGACGTTGTTGTTACGTAGGTATACCTAGTGGCGGGCGGTTAATATGAGCAAAAAACGAAATTAAATATCTAAAACTAAAATCGTATCGTTATTTAAAATGGTTAACGTAATTGTACGACGACCAAACGCGGTTTATATTCGTTGGTTTGTGTTTCAAACAAACATTACGCTCGTTGGCGCCACTAGGAACGCTGATTAGCTGAGAAGCCTCGGTCTTAGACTTGACTTGAAATGTAACTAGGTTGTACAAATTAACCGCGCTAAAGCTTTCCTTCTCCAACCAAGTAAAATTTACTCGGGTATTCTGTGTTGAATGAATAAGCATTTACGTGAAACACGTAACTGCAGATACTTTATCAAATCATTATCATTACCAAAACTTATGTTTAACAGACGACTCCAAAATTTGAAATCTCATAATAGGCTCCGGTATTCCGGGTGCAAAAGTTTCTCTGAAATCTTTGTTTAATGAAATAACTATCACGGGCTCACGGCGTGCTAGCGCCATATTGAAACGCAATTGGGCGTAAAGCTATTTAAATCTGAATGGGGCATTGTGAAGGCGCGTCACCTTAATTCAGCGCCGGCGTCTCGTAGTTATTAAGTTAGAGTGGCGTCGCCCGGGCTGCGCTCGAGCTCTCACAATCAACCTTAACGGGCTAAATGCCCTCCTCGCGACTGTCCTACATACCTACACCACTCCTCCTAATAGACGAACATATCGCGCTATTCATTATTTAGCAATGTTCTCTTCGTTACATTACGTGAATTCAGGATAAACACGTTGGAGACTGAACCAAATGTAGGCTAAAACGACGACAGTTAAAGTTCAATGCGATTCACTGAACGTATTTTATACCACATGGCTTCGATACCAAGAATAACATAAAAAACTTAGTTGTAATCAAAATCAAAATACCATTGGACGTTTTCGCAGAGACAATAAACAAATAAAAGCAAAGTAAGCGCAAAGCAGTCAAAGTATATGAACTTATCCGAGTAACAAACTACTTCCAATTTACTAACTGTGCAGTAACGTAATAACTTCGAGTAGATAAATATTTATCTACAAATGTAAAAGTTATGTAACAGCTACGGTTCATTATTTTTAATTGCACTATGTTAAAGAACGAATGCTAGGCTCTAACGTTTGTAGCACTTGTCGCAATCTATGGCCACAATCCATCTTCGAAGGTGCATAAACTCAGTGGTTGCTTGTGGTTAGAATTTCTTTGTGTATCCACTTAATATGTGCTCCTCTTTCGCCGTAAAGTAAAAGATGGTGCCAGGAGTCAGCAAAGGCGCCTGTTACGTAAATATCTGCTGGGCGTGTTGCGAATTGGACAGAATACGCGATGAGGGGAGCGTGTACTCTCTAACTATAAGGTGGAAAGAGTTAGAATAACTTACGTTTCGAATTCCTTTATATGCGCGTGACGGACAGCCTTATGATTACGTTAAGAAAATTCTTTGAATGATAAAAATAGGCAAAGTAGAAGGGTAAAAAATATGCTGCTTGGAATTTAAACACGAAGTATAAATTAATAATAACTTAGACTTTACAGCGTACGTTAGTAAATTTGTACCTAAAGGAAGCGGAACCTACCTACAATTGCAGCATCGCGTGTCGCCATTATACTTGTACAATAGAGATATGGTGTACATATGCACATAAATCATCCGCTTTCTACTTCAGTTAAACAACATTATAAACAAGCAACAGCCCGGTCGCTTGCCACCAAACGGAAATTCACAGCCCTTCCATTTCTGGTTATGCGTCGATTTATATTCTGGGCCCACTCGCCGGCTGAGAAATCTCATGTTGGAGGTGCTCTTTCAATTTGAATCGGAACACTCGGATCGGGGAATAATGTATTTCGATATCGACCCTCGGCTCGGAGCGGATCCTCCTGTTTATCGCCGCTCTCATTTATTCGGGCGCCGTCGCGCCTTTATTTTTTCAACACAAACTCGGTGTCGCGCTGTTTATCCGCTGCGCGATACTATTAGCAGGGTCTTTGTTTTGAGACGCAGCGAGATTGCGTCGCTCTGACTGAAGGATAATTGAATTGTCACATAATACTGCGTACCGAGTTTTCTTTTTGCTTGTCGTTGGCTTATTTCTGACGACCTGCATGCGTCTACGTGTGCTTTTGTCTTTATACGATCATTTAATTTTATTCCCTTTATTTCTTTTATGTTATGCTTTTCACTCACTACTGTATTAGAAAAAAAAATAGAACTAAGTTTATGCATTTAACAAACACACAGGAAATATTTTCTTTGGTGTCTTATATAATGTTATATTGTCATAAGTTGCTTTATTGGGCATTTATTTAAACAACCTTGTCCGAGCGAATAAAAATTGGTCCTAATATGCTGCGGGAATATGAATACCATCCCTAGACATTGTGTGCAGGTAAAAGGCCACTTACAAAAGTCGAATGTTACAAAGCAGCCCGGGTTCAAGTTTCTCTGTGCGATCGTCTAAGCAGGAGGAAGAAGTACATTTCCTTCTAGTCGCCTTTGTCGGGCAATTGCATGGAGCGTACGCGCGGATGTAGTTCATATATCCATATTATACAAAGTAGCTCTGTTCAATCGATGCACCGCTTGAACCGCTGTACTCAGAGACATTTTAGAGATAATTAACTCGTTCCTTTTTCAAAAGTTTGTATGAAAAATCGTCACAAAGGAAAGATTTAATCTTCATTGGCTGACTCTGCGTGCAAACGTTAGTTTTTTAAACTAGCTGTAATTTAAAGTCAGAATATATTATTGATTTTGATGATACGAATAGGTACATAATCTGATCTGCTATTATTTTGTCCGTTTTAATACTTTATATAAGGTTATTATAACTTTGTAATAAAACTTGTTTGTGCAAAGAGTCACACAAAGAACCCATAATAAAGCTCGGCAATATTAATAATAATAATAAGAGAAAGAAGCCATTTCCAAGGAGGCGAGTTTGTTTTCTCATCTAGCATTCGAGGCGCGACGCGGACATCCTCCGGGCCCTTAACCCGCGCCCTATTTCTTCTATTCCAAAGACTATTTACGTCGTTTTGTTTGATAATCTGCTATTGTTTCGTAGGGCTCCCTGTGAGAATTATGTGAGCTATCTTTCGGGAACGTGTATAGCGTGCGAATATCTAATGGATGTATAATATTTATTGTTCATAGCAATCGATGCTAACAGATAAGAGGCCCAATGTTTTCTAAAAAAGTTCATATACAAGATGCCGCATAAAAAAGGTAGATCCCCAGGAAACGATGCAAAAATCTATAAACTTTTTTTCTATAATTTATTTTTAGTTATGTCCTGCGTATGGTTCATCATCAGAGGTCGGAATAGGTAGTGCTTATTAACCTAAACTTGTTGCATCTTCATTCAATAACGTATCCCCATCTCACTCACGCATGAATGAACGTGAGTCAAGTTTAGGTTAATAAGCACTACCTATTCCGACCTCTGTTCATCATTATCATTTTCCCGCAACTGAATACAGCTGCGTAACTGAATGAAAGTATGGAAACAAAAATCAAACGTTAGTTCTTGCTTCCGGCTCTCTGAATAAATGATGTTTTTTGAATATCTTTATAAATATGAGTAGAACCCTGGTTTTGCTAATCTCCATGGGCGGCGGCAGCAAACACTTTCCATCAGAGGCCGTCTGCCTGTTTCCGTGTCTCTTGAATTAAAAATAATAATACAGAAATGTTTGAAAACCTTCACCGTACCATAAGTCGGTGTTCTAATGAATATCCTATACATCATACATATATAATATAATATGGTTATGGTTTCAAATACAGCGAGATTGATTTTTGCATCGCTAGCTGCAATATTACCTTCGCATGACAAATGGCCCCCGATGCGACTCATCCATACGATTCCCGGAGCCATTTCATTTCCGTTTATATGCCTATTTGTATTCTCTCTTCTTTCGTGGCTAGAGAAATCTCTATTCTTACTAAGACGCTCTTTCAATTTGAATCGAAACGGCCGAATTGGGGAATAATTTATTTGGAAGCGACCTTTTTATTCAGTACAGCTCTCTATGTTTAACGTCCGTTGGGTATTTCCCCTGTTTTTGTTGGCTATGCTCCTTTCACAATTTTTAATGTAAGTTTATTTGGGTCGTAAACCGGGGTAATTTTTCACGTTCTACTGTGGGAAAACTAATAGTAATGCAAATGATATACAGATTTTGCCTACCAAAACGCCATCGATATGTGAATACAGTTTTATTTAAACGTTTATTTTGTAAGTAGGTAAGCGGAATTTTCAAGTTTGACTGGATCCTTCTGAAGGTGATGATTGATGATGGTCAGAGCTCGGAATTTTCGTAGCATTTTTGAGCTGTCATAGGGACTTCTCGTCTATCGACTTCCGATATACATACTTCATCGATACATTATAGAATACAATATATTACAGAAGTTTAAAAGTAGAGGTAAACAACGGGCCGTCTTATCGCTAAAGAGCGATGTCTTTCAGATAACTTTTGAGTACTTCAAAATATGAAATAGAGATTTGCAATGAAAACTTATCGATAGCAATTCTTGTTTCAATTTCTATCACAAAATGTTTAAAAAGCATAGGAAATCCATTTTTTATTTCATTTAAAACAAAAAAATATTATTTTAATTCCTATTTATAATTTCCGAAATTTGGCATTTAAAGGTTATCTCGAAGAGATCGCTCATTCGCGATAAGACTTCCTGTTGTTTACTTCTACTCGTAATCATATTTTAAATATTGTGTTCTGTTTTTATCGATATACATATTGTATATCGGAAGTCGATAGACGAGAAGTCCCTATGACAGCTCAAAAGTGCTACGAAAATTCCGGACTCTGATGATGGTAATAATCAGCAGATGGTAAATCAGAACTGATTTAATTTTGCCATGGCGCAAAAAACGGGCGTTATAAGTTTAATGAGATTATCTGTGCGTCTATGCTTTTGTAGCACCCAAACGGATGGATTTATAAGTTACTAGCTGTTCCCGTGCCCAATTCGTTGGGCAATAAACAATTTATTTTTTAGGTTAATATATAGTCTATGACAGTGACAAATAACGTAGCTTTCTATTGGTAAAAGGATTTTCAAAATCGGTTGAGTAGATCCAGAGATTACCCCCTTACAACGTCACAAACTTTACCTCTTTATAATATTAGTATAGATTATTAAGTACTTTACGTAAGCTTTTTGTTATCTTTACGTTATTTGTTTGCATGTTCGGTTCATATATTTTTTACTGTCTGGATGGACTACAATTTGGAACACATATTTAATTCGGGTGACATTGGTAATTATATTGTGTAAGAGTTGATGTGATGATCAAATGTCGTCATCGCGGAAGCAAAAACCATTTGACAGTACCGGAAGATTATGACAAATAGGCAATAACAAAAGCGACACTGGTATCGAGAAACGTTTATACCTACGAGTTCGAAATGTATCAATTTTCTTTCCAAAATCTTACTTCCGTAGTTGACTTGATTAGTACCTAGTACATATTTAAAAAAATTTGCTACGCAATCCTAACGTCAACCTCTTTCAGTTTTCTTGCTACTTTAGACATTTGTTATTCTTGATTGATTTGATATCGGGTGTACCAGAAAGTATAAGCATAAGTTAAAATGTAATAAAACTGTAACTGGTATGTTTTCAAATATATTTAATCAAACGTATCCATAAGATGTTATTATTACTACAAGTTTAGGCAAGTTATACATCTTAACATTCAGTCATAAGCCAAAGACCGCACCTTGGACCTGACGCTTGCCATAAGCTTCAGCACAGATTTATTTCCAACGACTTTGGAGGCTTTTGTCCAGTTTTTTTTAAAAGCATCGATTGAATTTGCTGCCCTAGTATGTTTTCTAAGGTACGCCTTGGTGAGAGCCCAATAAGTCTCAATTGGCCGGGCCTGAGGACAGTTTGGTGGATTCATCTCCTTAGGCACGAATTGGACTTTGTTGTCTTTGTACCAAGCCAATGTGGCCTTTGAGTAATGTACCGACGCCAAATCCGGCCAAAACAGTACGGGGCCATCATGCTCGCGGATCATGGGCAATAGGCGACGATTCAAACACTCTGAGATGTAGGTATCAGACTTCATAGTTTGCGTTGTTACGTAAGGCTTTGATATTTTACCGCATTCACATATCGCTTGCCAAACCATTGCCTTTTTACTGAACTTCTCTGTAAAAATTGATTTTTCAGCATCACTGATGTCTTGACCTTTCCGGACAGTATAAAATTGGTCCCCTGGGAGCATTTTGTAGTCGAATTTTACGTATGACTCATCATCCATAATTACGCACACTTTATTTCGACACAACAGATGGTCATATAGCTTGCGAGCCCTCGGTTTGACGGATGCCGCTTGTTTGTCACTTCGCTTAGGCTTTTTCTGCTTCTTAAAAGTCTTAAGATCATTTCTTGCCTTGGCACGTTGAACGTTGCTTACTGATGTCCGCAGTTTTTTCGCCACGTCCCGTACAGATAGGTCCTTTTTCCTATTATATGCTTGTAAAATTTTCTTATCCAAATTTCGGTTAACGGGACCCGGTTTCCGCCCACATTTAGGTTTGTCGTGAAAGGTTAAACTCTCGCCATAATTTCGTATGGCTGTACGAACAGCTCCGATGCTGACCCCTTCCATTTTTGCCAACTCTTTAAGGGTAATGTTAGCAATCGAGCACCAATTGTGCACGATCTGCTTACGTCTTTCGGGAGATATTCCTCGCATTTTGCGTTTTAAGAAAGTGACATGCTTTATGACATATAATTGTTATAAATAAAAGTATAGATTCTTAGTTTGAATGTTTTTTTTATAATATAATCTTGTAAAAAAAATATGCCAGTACTTTAAATCTGTGCTTATACTTTTTGGTACACCCGATATGTACAAAAATATACAAAAATATATCTTAATTAAATTTGAGAGCAAATGGAAAACGGATGGGATAGTTTTGGAGAAAAATACTGGATTTTATATAATAAAAATATGTTCAAATTGACACGTTGACTTATAGGTAAGCGTTTACTCAGTGTAAGACAAGTTTGATTCATCTTTTCCAGCGAAAACTTTGTTACTAGTTATGAAAAACTTCTTAGAGGCTTAGAAGGTATAGGCAGAATATTCTGTTAATACTAAACAGACATTCTGTATATTTGTTCTTTAATAGATTTGTTTTTGCTCCCGCGATAACGACATTTGCTGATGATGGAGTCGGTTGGAGCCGTTGGAGGCGACATGATCTCTGCCGTACTTAACGTAGACCTTTCGTGTTCGGACTCGTTACATTGATTTCGATGAGCAGCTGACGATTGTTCAAAGAATCTTTTATTATATATGATATTTTTGACATACATTTATTAGAACTCCAAGCCAATTCCTTTGTTGTTGTAACACTTTTTTATCTTTTTTAAAGTCTTAAAAGTAAATAATTAAATGAAAACCAAGCTTTAAAAACCCGACTGCACTTTTTATTCTGTCGTCGATATAGGTAGGTACCTATGGTAACAAATGTAATTTTGACATTGTTGTTATTTCAATTTTAACAGTTTAGGCCCTATGTCACCGGGATGTAGAAAGGATTCTAACGATACCACACACATCTGAATCGGCTCAGGCGTTCAGAAGTTATGGTGGAATAAAGAATTGTACATGCATACGTATTTACATAGGTACATGATCCCTGAAAACATTACATTCCTTTTTTTTGGGCAGTCGTGTAATAAATAATACCAAAGGCATAATGCCAATTAAAAAAACAATGTATATTTACAAAACTACCTAAAACACAAACATCGTTAGACAATAAGCCATCGGCGTCCAGTAAATATTCGACTGCATAAGATCTCGTTTCAGAACTGTCTCTCGATTCATGCAGCCGACTATTATGATGAAGCTTAGGTAACAACCACCTCCGGATTGCAACTAATCGAATAAAAGACAAGATTTTCTTAAATCGCAGCACCAGAACTACCGCTAGTTACGAAAGCTATAGGTAAGTAGTGCTATTAACATACTCGCCTACTAATGAAGTACTAAAAGAGTTGCTGTACTTGTTTCATAAAAATAAAAAAGTAAGTTTATAAAGTTAGGTATATAAAAGAAAATTCGCATATTGTTGGAAGCGGCTTGCTTTAACACTTTCACCGCCAAGCATTGCCACACGTTACGAGCGTAGCACTTAGCAGCCTTTTACCGCTTTGTAGAGAAAATCTTCTACCAACAGGGGTTTGAAAAAATATAACGAGTTTTGAGAACTTTTGTTTATTGTTGGAGTTCAACAATTTTAAATAAATTACATTAAACCAATTAAAGGAAACATTGTTTTAAATACGACAACGAGGCGACGGAAATGAGACATTAAGAATTCGACTCGAGTTAAAAGAAATGAGTTTTTCAGTTGCTACGGAGTAAATTTAAATACATTATTAAATCGTTTAAAACCTTGGATTTGCGGGTGCGAGTTTAACTTGTGAGTTTGACCTGTCTTTTTCTTTAATCTAACATCAAACAAACGCGTGAAGATTATTTCCAACTTCAGGTATCGAACAGTCGCTATTGCACTTTGACGGTTTCCTTACCTTCGCGGTGTCATGTACTCAATATTCAATAAATACTCAATTTTTTATTGCATTCCAAAATACTAGTTTACGGATGCTAGGTTAACTTAAGTTAATACAGTGTATTAACTTAATTAGCCTACCCACCCCACTATGGGAATGAAGGCGTGAGTTTATGTACGTATGTATGTATGTATGTAATTAGCCTGTCGAGTACAGCAACTTTATGGCAGATGAGGACTTCAGCTTGCAATCTAATATACAACACCGTCAAAAAGTCCAAGACCAAACACAATTTTTATTTTCAGTTTCTTAAACTCTTCTAAAATACATTAAATTAAATTTGTAAAAAACATAAAACAATGTAAGTAAACTTATAATTTTTGGCTTATAATCGTTAGCAAATAGTATTTTCACTACATTTGTGAGGAAAAAGTATTTAATTGCGAATATACTTAAAAAAATATTTTTAAAGTTTGATTTTTACACGTCGTTGCTTGTTTTAAGAACTTTTAAAATTTAAAACCAAATGACTGCTCAGTTTTTCAAATGTCAACCTAGTTCATATAAATAGACCCAGGTGCTGGTATAAATCACATATCACAAAAAATCTAGACTGATTTGGTTTCCTAGGGCACCAAGAGAAAATCTTCGAAATAATGGGTCGTAAGCCTCGAACATCTGTTGCAAAACGTAGACACCATAACACTTAAAGAGAAAGGCAAGACAGAGCGATATATAGCCGATAAATTTAATATTTCTGAAACAGCTGTCCATAGCACTATCTGTAGAAATAGGATAACTCGGAGTTTAGTGGATCGTGCACGTTCAGGAAGAACCAAAGTAACAAGCAAGGTCGAGGATCGAAGAATAGTGACGATGAGCAAAAGGAATCACGCTTAACTGCTCCAGAAATCTGTCTGGAAATAAACAGCAAAGCAGTGAATCAGTGAGAAGCCCCTGTGCGTCTACAGTGAAAAACCGACTACTTCAACATGGTCTTCGTGGCTGTGTTGCTGTTAAAAAAACATTACTTGTATTACGTAAACCAAACAAGGCAAAAAGATTACAATGGGCTATTTTCCACAAGGATTGGACTTTAGCAAATTGGTCGAAAGTACTATGGACAAATGAATCAAAGTTCGAAGTGTTCGGTTCAAAACGTCGAACATTTGTTCGTCGCACACCACAAGAAAAAATGCTGAACCAATGTGTTGTACCAACTGTGAAGTATGGTGGAGGGTCTATCATGGTGTGGGGCTCATTCAGTGCACATGGTGTTGGTGATATCGTAAAAATCGATGGCTACCGATGGAAAAAACGGATGGTAGAATAGTTTAGTAAGACACGCAGTGCCGTCAGGAACACGTCTGATCGGGAACCCATTTGTTTTGCAAGTAGACAACGATCCCAAAGACTAGGCAAAGATCTGGTTGTACGTTATTTTACAGACTGAATTTGTTTAGAATTTCATTTCATATAAATTTTTTCTCGTATTATCATTTCATAGAATAATCAATATGTAGAATAATTACTTTGAAGACATTTAAATCATCGTTTTTTATTTCAAATAAAAATCAATGTTTCTTTTTTCATATCATAGAATAGTAAATTAAATATTCTTTGTTCTAATATTATTTATTTAAAATATAAAAAAAATAACCTCGAAGACTAAGGCGGGAGCTTGCTTCGCTTCGCTCCCGCCATAGCCTTCTAACCTAACCTATTCAAGTCGGTTCTGCCCAGAGAGGTCTTGGTCGCTATTCGCTAAAAAACAAATATTTTGTTTGATAAGTTTGTGTAATGAAAAAATAAAATTATAAAATTCATTGAATTGATTTTCTGTGGAATGTGTTTCTTTCAAGTGAATAGTTTAAAAAATAATAATATTCGAAGCAAAAATACAAGGACCAAATAGTATATGAAACATTTTCTGTGAAACAAAATTCTGTAATTTTTCTGTCTGTAAAACAAGGGGACACCCAAAGATCTGTATTCTGTAGAGGCTACACAGCTAAGAAAGATACAGCAAGGAGTTTAAAAAAACATTATTGGGCTACCCCAATCACCGGATCTTAATCCGATCGAGCTTTTATGGGATGAATTCGACCGTAGGTTCCGAAAACAAAGTCCGACATCTGCATCAGCTCTTTGGGAGATACTGCAATATGAGTGAAAATCCATTACCGAAGAAACGCTATACAAGCTTGTAGAAAGAATTCCAAGACTCTGCTCTGAAGTGATTAAGCGTCGAGTAGGATTTTTCGATGTGATAAACGTTTAACTTTTTTAAATTATGTATTTTTTTTTAAATAAAACTACTTTTTTATAAATTGATATAATAACGCTTTATTTTTTCGATTGTAGGCACTGCAAAGTAGTATTTTCATGAAACTTCATAAAAATGTTGATTATTTGCATATTTTGTGTTTGGTCTTAAACTTTTTGACGGTAGCGTAAGTAATATTTATTAATTAATTTTGCACATGTATTAAAATTCAAATTATGTATTTAGTTTAGGATTAGATATTAGGTTTGAGAGTGAAGGCACTAGGTAGGGCGCTCCGGCCCGGCTCGAGCTCGGGCGTGGGCTGACATTGCATTAAAAGGAGGAGCGTGACCGCCGGCGCATTGCCCGGCTCTGCCTTAGATTTGTTCCTTCCCGACTCAAGCGTCTTATTGAAATCTAATTTTCGTTAATCCTCGAAACGACTCCAGCCTGTGGGGAGAACCATTGGCATTAATATTGTTATTCTAGTAGTCTCGCGAAATACCCTCGTTTCCTTTTAGTCGCACTACAATTTATGGCTGGGTTTGTGTATAAGAGAATTGCATCGGATGTCGCTTAAAGGGAAATTGGTTAAGTAAAGATTACGCAAACGAAATGTTCTCTGTAAAACAGAACATTTTCTGTTCTGAGACTGTTCATTTAAAATTGATTGTTACTCTATCGACAGGACTCTATCGCTTGTTAAAGCGAAAGCTTTAGTGGATTAGTCAAATAGGGAGTAGCGTGTTTTTGCAAACGCTGTGTAGTGATTGGTTTAATCTGCGAGCGCGGCGGCCGGGACGTATGACAGGCGCTTAATTTACCCGCGGCGTTGCGTGCTCGGAGCGGTCTTGCGGCGCGAGGCGCTGCTGCCTGATTTATGTTATTTGCACGTAAAGCGGAATTAATGGCTTTATTACTCTTCTGTGTTTGCTGATCTTGGAGCCCGGCGCCGGCGCCTCCGCCGCGACGAGTGCTTTTGAATGAGCGAACCAAACCAACGCGTAATTTATTACGGTTTCTGCTAATCCCTCAGAGTACCTACTTTGTAATGCTTCAAGATTAGATTTACTAAAAGCTTCCAGTAAAAAATAAACGGGGTCTTAGCTAAAAGGATTTATTTGTGACAAAAACAACTTTCACTTTGTTGAATCCGTGCTTACGGAGGCAAACGTTTTCTATTATGACCCAAACGTTTTTTACATAAAAATCGTTGTCAAGGCAAAATACTGTTCTTGTGTTTTGTTAATAAGGTTATTGTAACAACTAACTATTAGTATCATATTTATTGTGGGACCTTATTTCCTACAAATAAATGAAATAAAAATGTTTCCGGTTACCTTTATTCTTTGAGACAAAGAAAGTAGTTAAAATTATTATCTAGAAACCCTTGCATAATTCATAGATCGCTCGGTGGACTTGTTATATGATCCTTAACTAGGCTTCTTATTATTACATCCTCAAACGCCAGCCTTGGGTGGGATCAGCTGTGGTGTGGGGATTGTATTACGGCCTTTTATATGAGACGGGTATCGCTCCATTGAACGATTTTCGTGGAAACACGAAAACTTCCAAGATTCATAATATAAAAAGGTTGATAAGTTGGCTCGGGGCTAGGGTTTCATTACAGAACATCATAATTCATGTGTGAGTAATATCGCGGCACACACTCGCTCGTGTTATGTCTGGGCTGCACCCGCAGGTGAAAAATTCCAGCGGCGCTCGTTGTGCGAGCTTAGTGTTTTATCTCGGCTTAGCGTTACGAGGATTTGTGGCTCGCTAAGTAAGGTTTTATGTCCCTGAAGCGCCTGCAAGTTTGCTCCCCTGATAAAAATGTATCTTTGATGCTTCGCTTAAATTAGCAGGCTTTAACGTAAACCACGAGCAAAAACTTTATATCAGCTTATACAAAATGAGATTGATGTACTTTTTTAATTGTTTACTTTAGTAACTTTCTAAACTTTTTATAAAAAGACTGAAGCTATCGATCTGAAATTAAGAATAGTTGTAGGGTTCATTGGCACGCACAAAATATCGTCATTTAAAAATTAGAGGTTGCTTTATTCAGGCAGCGAATAAAATAATTATAGATATCCGATGATAAATAGACCTAGATAAATGATCATTGTAATTTGAGGTAATATTAAATTAAGCTGCATTTGGTAAGGCTTGTCTAAAGCTGTTGTCAATTGAACAGCTCGGTGAATGCTGGGCGAGGAGCGAGTCGGATATTTCCTGCTCCGGCCCTGCTGCGTCGGAATCACAAGTCGTAAATAACGCGCCGCGCTCTTTCCTGTCTTCAGCTTACGAGAAAACCTTACGATTGTTCGCCTCGATATATCATCAAGATTCCTTTCACTCACCGTCGAATAATGCTTCCCCAAATTTCACGCAACTGGTATACGAGGATACGAGTCATAGAAACAGATTTTCATTTCGGTTTCAATGGCGCACCGATGTATTTTTTTGCTGTTAAGAGCATGAATTCATCTGGTGCGCAACGCGATGTGACGCGACTGTCAGTTTTTACTTATAGGTATAGGATGTTATGCGGAGAGAGGTGTTGTATCGAGGCAGCAGAATGGAATGCAGCCGGCGCGCCGCGGACCGTTGTGTCGGCGTTGTTGGTCGGAGAGCTTGCAGGCGGCAAACCATGCCGCAACTGCAAACGGACGCCCGGAATGCCGAATACTCTCCACCTCACATCGCACAAATAATTCATACGTACGCAACTGTAGCCGCTGCAGGTGTTAATGGACACGAGTTATTGTTTTGTTCCCCACAACAAAGTTCGAGCTAATGTTGAAATTCAATTTCAGTTTTAAACAACTTTTACACCTACTTTGTTTACATACTGATTAATTCAAATGAAATTCACTTTATGGTGTTATATTACGGTTCAATTTTAATACTAATAAGATTCAGATTATATGTACTTATATATGTATATATATATATATATACCTTTAAACGAGCAATTCTTACAAGTATATATACAAGAATTGCTCGTTTAAAGGTATTAGATACCTATTACTGTGACTTTCCCGCGGCGTTGTTTGCGGCGAGCTTGAAATGTTTTCTTATGAATTGAGAAGTGGGACTGCATAACAGCATATTGTGATTATTAAAAAATATAAAATAAAATAAAAGTTTAAAAACAAAAATTCGTCTTCACACACTCAAAAAATACTTTTGTAAACGTCAAAATCGTAAATCGTATCGTAACGTTAGCTAATATATAAAAATAAACCAGCGGGCCTAGTATGGTTGCGTTTATCGCGTGACAAAATATGAATAAACCATGCGTACAAGTATTAGGTACGAGAGTGACGGATGCTTTATCTACATTATGTCACGTTAATCCATATTAGATACAAACATACAAAATAATTTGAAAAATAAGTGAATTTGACGTGTTTTACAAGTTAATGAGATTATATTGGAGGCTGTAAATGGCAAAAACGAACTGATCACCAAACCCGTAAATCTACTAAAACCCAGCAAAACAATTTTTATCGCTTTATTCGTGCGAGCCAAGTGGTAGGCGTATCACAAGGTCTCATTTGTTGTCCTACTCCCACTTACCAAGGGTCACATAAATCTGTAACTTGCTCATTGCTTGTGATAGAACTGACACATATTTTCGATCGTTGTTGATATTTAATACAACTTTTTAACTCTTGTGTATTTATATCCTTGTCAGTTTCAAATTAACTTAGATCTAAATTAACTTTAAAAACAAAAACAGACAGTGGGTAAAATCAAAAAATAATATTCTTACTCTTTAACTTGTATTGTCTCCAGGGCTGAGATTATACAAGGTAAAACCCTATTGTTTTTGACGTGTTTCCGTATTGTCAACGTTTTGATAACTCTTATTTACTTGTCAGTTATGCCTGCCGACGTCAAACGACGTCAAAGGCAATATAGTTTTACCGAGTTAAATAGAGGCCCTGCACAACTTCACCTTTGTAAAATGGATAAGAAACTAAAAGTATATATTCATGAATTGGCACAGGTACTCGTATCTCGGGTACTCGAGAGACACACGTTCGTTCAGAAACTGCTTTTTCGAACAGCCGATGTTCAAATGTAGTGAACAAAGCTTCAATAAACTGAATCCGCGCGGGCACTCTTTGATCAGAAAATTGGACTTGTCATTCAAAAGCATGTCGAACATCTCGGAACAGAGCAATTGAACTCGGCGATTTTGCAACTTTTATTTGTTTTCTTACTGAGAACTAGAAACTTTGTGTTTCCAAAATAATGATCAGGAGATAGTTTTTGTCGAAACATTTCATTATGTTTACTTCGAGATTGACAGTATCTTAAATAGTAGATTGTGTAACAAGGCCATACAGCAAACAATTTTATTCGACCTATTAAACCTTTCGACTTTCGACCTATTAAGCCTTTGGCTCTGGCGGATACGAATAGAACAGGTTTTATAAAAGTAAGTGAAGTATTTTTTCTAAACAAATGAGATTATTTCATTATGCACTCTCGTAATTTTGACGCGACTTGTGACTCTTATTTTGTTCACGTGTTCAAATATCCGCGTTTGTTTGTGCTTCATTTGGTAAGGTTGGAGAAAACAATCAGATTGATCAGCTCTTTGTCTTGGCCGCTTTGTTGGCCCTCTCGTCGGACGCGGATCGTCGGTGTCGATTGTTTACTTCGTTAGTCGGCTCCACCTCTACCCGTTACACGTTGCTTCGTTGAACTTTGATCGCGTTATGCTGGTACCTGTGTTTGTTATTGTTGTTTAGACCCTTCCGTAAAGAATAATACACTATCTCTTCTTGCTAATGCCCCGAACCCCGACTTTCCCCCTTTTGATTAAGGATTTATTACTCCGAAGGAGACCATAGACCTTCTGAAGTCTATAAAATCCAAAGCCGTCGGTGAAGATGGCCTAAGCTTAGACATGCTCATGCTGGTGGCGGATTCCATTTCTCCTATCCTTTCAGACATTATCAACTTTTCCTTCTCTTCGGGCAGTTTTCCTACGTTGTGGAAACTTGCTCATGTACTCCCTCTTCCAAAAGTGTCAAAACCTGCGTCCTTGTCCGATTATCGTCCTATTTCTATTCTTCCTGTACTTTCCAAAATTATAGAGCACTTTGTTAATCAAAGACTGTCTCGTTTTCTAAATATGCACAATATTTTTAATCCCTTTCAATCTGGTTTCCGCCCCGGGCATAGCACTGTCACTGCTTTAGTCAAGGTCACCGACGACATTCGTTTAAACATAGAAAATAAACACCTGACTATCCTGGTTTTGTTAGATTACAGTAGTGCCCTCAATACAGTTGATTTCAATATTCTTCTCGGTATCCTCAAGACCCTAAATTTCTCTTTTTCGGCCCTTACGTGGTTTGAGTGATACCTCCTTGGAAGGCGCCAGCTTGTTAAGATGGATGATAATCATTCAGACTGGAATACTCTCTCTGCTGGTGTCCCTGAGGGGGCTGTGCTCTCTCCTCTTCTTTTTTCAATTTTCATAAATGGTATAACGACTACCCTTCTTTCTTCTTACCACTTATACGCTGACGATTTGCAGATTTATGCGGGGGCTAGTTTTGATGACTTCCCTTCCCTGATTGACCTTATCAATGACGATCTTGCCACGATCCAGAAATGGGCCACTAATTTTGGATTAAAGGTCAATGCAAAGAAGTCGCAGGCCATTGTTGTTGGAAGTCCCCACTACATCTCGAAGCTGTCTGACGTTGTGATGCCCAATTTGGTGTTTGACGGTAGCATAATTCCCTTTTCCTCTACAGTAAAAAATTTGGGTATCACAATAGATCAGACACTTTCCTGGTCGACTCAGGTTACCGAAGTCAGTCGCAAGCTCTTCGCTTCTCTTCATTCTCTCAGGCGCCTGCAGAATTTTCTTCCTCAACAAACCAAGATAACTTTAGCCCAATCTCTTCTTCTCCCTCTGCTAGACTACGCTGACGTTGCTTATATGGACCTCTCAGAACAGCTCCTTGATAAACTAGAGCGACTCCAAAACGTGTGCATTCGATACATTTTCGGCCTTCGCAAATACGATCATGTCTCCCACTTCCGTGCACAGCTAAACTGGCTACCTATTCGTTTTCGCCGAAATGTTCACATCCTGTCGCTGCTTTTTAATACTATTTTTAATCCTCGTTCTCCCCTCTACCTTTCTGAGCGATTTAGCTTCATGGCCACCGGCTCCCAAAACAGGTTGCGCTCAAAGGCCAATCTCACCCTCGCTTTCCCGTCCCACAGATCCAAATCCTATTCCAAATCCTTCTCGGTGCATTCTGTCAGGTTGTGGAATCGGCTACCAACTGGCATTAGGCAATCACAATCGGTAGATTCCCTAAAAGGCAAATTAAAGAAGTTCTGGCTTGACTCCTCCTAAATATAATATATAATATCCTCTAGGTACATAAAATGTAGTTTATGTATGTATATCTAAGTATTAATATATATTTCTGTATTTATTTGTGTAGGTATTTGAATGTAATTTATTCGTTTTCTTTATTTACGTAGGTTTTATTGGTTAATGTGTTATGTTCTTGTAAATAAATTTGTACACTTGCTTACTCGATGCGCAACCTTTCACTTTTCTCAATCTCTCAAGGGTTAGCTGGAAGAGATCCCTTAAAGGGATAAGTTCGCCTTTGTACATATTTTTATATTAATTGTATTTCTCTGGTTTTTCTTTTGTACAATAAAGTGTTTACATACATACATACATAATATAACAAGTTTAAAGTCTGTAATTTATTAAACTGTAAAGGTTTAACTTTTTTGTTTGTTTTAAAAAACGAATAATAATTGATGAACTAAAATTTTCTACCAACTAACAAAGAAACCTACTGTATCACAGAACATCAAAGATGACATAAAGTAAGCACCCACGAAACCGGAAAAGAATTATAAAACGTACTTATTTGATCTTTTATTCCGATTGTGAACACAATCCCAAAGTTGTTTGCATTTGCATAGCAAATACGAATCAACATGAAATATCAGATGTCTTCCAAACAAAACAGAAACATAAATTTACGGCAGCAGTACTCCTAGATGGCTTTAGCAATATGGAATGTAATAATGAGGGTGTAACGTTTCTTAGTAGTAGGCGGGTCTAGTAGCCTGCAGTGCCTGGCGAGTGGCGACACCTGCGTCCGGCTAAGCCTCGCACCGTGCAAATTTATGAACGCTTTCAATGCTTTCAACGTGTGCCACCTGACCCGCCGAGCGACATTTTGCCGGACAAATGCCTCCCTGTCCCTGTTTAGATTGGATACTTATTCTAACTCCTTTTGCCGGCTTTTGTAAACTGCTAGGATGGATAATAAAGATCAACGGTGCTTTTGCGAGAAGTACCTGTCTTTATGGTTCGAGATTTTATGATTTTAAGCTTTTACTGGTTAAAGAAAATTGTAATACTCATCATTTTACAACCTGCTGTTGATATTTGTCTTTCGATCCTGACGAAAATATGTAACCGCTGCAATTTTTATATCAGCACAACCTGAGAATTCAAATATTTGTTCCGCGCACGTATCCAATTCGCAATATTTTGCTGGTATCGATTCTCAAGAACCGCAAGAAATTGGTTTACCCTGCCATATAAAGAAATCTCTCCAGACGGCGAGGAACAGAAGTAAAAAGATAACATTTAATTGCAATGGAATCCTTGGCCGCTCCGTGGACTCTGTAGTCCTTATAGAAAAACTTTTTTAATATCAAGCGTTACACTGCAGCGTGTCCCTTCGATTGGAAATACCTATCTGAGCCAGTGAAAACAAAGGGCTTTTTATATGAAAGATTTACCCGTGGAAGCGAGTTCCGGGGCGGCTGTGGATGAAATTTATAGCGAAATGTAATGTCGTCCTGGGGGACGTGTCTCGCGAGGCCCCCGCGCCGCGTCATCGTGCTCGGGCGCGCTCGTGTTTCAATTAAATGAATTAACTAAAGCGAACGTGTTTTTTTTTAAATATTTAATAGTGCTGGTACGTCGCTATTTAACCAATCAGTACCTGGATGACCGAGCTTTGCACGGTATATACATATGTATATAAACAAGAATTGCACGATTAAAGGTAGGTATTAAATACATATATCTGATGTTGCAGTTAAGTTATATACGGATCCCCTACGTTTGTGCTCGACGGAAAATCCTGTCCTCGTCCTATCTGTACAAACTTTAATACCTCCGTGAAGTTTTACAATAACGAAATCGCAATCTCAGTTTCGAGATAAAACCGGGTAGGTAAACAGGGCAGGTTTCACGAAATGTGCCAAGAGCAGAGTATTGTTCTAGCGCTACAGTCGCAGGCGGTGCGTGAAACAAGAGCTACCGGGGAGCGATTGCGAGGCTATGCTGCCCGGCCGGATTTGTTTAGAGATACGCGCCACTTGAGTGTACGGCCTCTTGTGTTCCGTGCTTGTTTGTATTGCAAACAGCATGTATCATTGTCTTTACGTGTTAGCCTAACTAGTTAAGCTAACAGTAGCTAACCTGTAGCCACCAATGGAACGTATATGTTTAGACTGACTGAATATGCCTTACGAAATATGGGATCATCAGCACTAAGTGCATAATCAATATTAGTACAAATTGAACTCAAAGTGACGCGTTGACAAAACCATATTAAAACTCTTTTACTCCACGTACACAAATACCCAATTACAATTATTGAAATACACAATTCTCGCTATTGACCTTATTTCATTCAAAATACAGCATGAAGTATTAATTAAAAGTAAAATATCAATCGCGATTTTCTTCATTGCGTGAGTTTTTTACTAAGTAGTTTTGGTTAGTTAGCCATTGTACCGCTATATGCAATTAAATATTTTTATGACCGTACATTTAGAACGTTAAACGAGTGAAGCAGAGCCGAAACAACCATTTTAAAACACTCAGGCGATTTAACATTTGGGCTTTTTGCCAAAAATGTGTAATGTTTAGAATTTCGGCACGCATAACTTTATAAGTAAAGTGAGAGAGGCGTTGTTTTAAGTATTCCCAATCGGTAAGCGCGGCGTGCTGTAGCAGGGAGGAGGCGAGGCGGCCGGGCTCGGCCTCCGGCTCGCAGACGTCGCCCGAGAGGCCACAAAAACTTCGCCCCCGCTTTGTTATTACTGCAATGCTAATTAAAATAGCACCGAATAGATAATGGACAGCTTCTGGCAGCGGTCGCCTAATGCGCCGCCTTTACGACGTCACGGTTTATACTTTCTTATACTGTCTTTATACGCGTTCTGTTTTAATTTTGTCGCATAAATAGAAGGAGAGTTGAGTTGACTATGTATTATGTTGTGTTTTATTATGAGAAATGTTAACCCAATTCTGTGTGATTATGTGATTTTATTTGGAATTTAAATGTAATGATCAAATGAAATGAAATTAACCTTCACCAGCGGTTGATTTTATTTAAATAATTGGGAACAAATTTTATTTCGTAATACAATTGATTGTCATTAGCTAATTCGTTGATTAAATTACCGGCAGCCTCGTGTAATGCATTTAAACTCCGCTGGACAAAGCAATTACTTCTCCAATAATTATATAGGTGGTCACAAAACGATACTAATAATATAATAATCCAGTTTCATAGGCGGGTGATAATGGCGCGAGCCGCTCGTTAGCTTCCAGGGAATTACCTATTGTTAATGTTTTAATTCGTATCCGCCCTCGCCGCGCCGAAATTGTAGCTTTGTGTATTTACTCATCTAAAATATTTGTTACAGGCCGGCCTGTTTCGTTATAAATAATTACCCATCTTTTATATTCTCTTTCCGTTGGACGTTGTAATGTGTTCTGTTCGTATTCTATTTTAACTACGATGACAATCAATGATCGTCTGATATCAGGTACCTTCAAATTTCAAGAATAATCTGTAATCTTAATTAAATGTCCATAATAAGCCACGAGAACCGAACCCTTTATACATTGAGAAGCCTAGTATGACTAGGGGAGCTTCAATATTTCCGTAGCGATTTTATGGCGTAATTAACAGTTAATGTCGCAAGCCTGAATCGGCTGGATCTAATCCTCGCCCGACATGAATATTTATTGTAGCAATGTGTAATAATTATGTACCATCCAACCCTACGGCGCGGATCGACGTTGATTAATATTTGATCTACGTCGACCAAAATAATCTGATGACTTCGCCTGATAGATCGACCATCGGTCGATAACCAATCCATGATCGATCGACGATTGATCGATTTGTGTGTTAAGACCTTAACAAACACGTAACGATACAGAAAGTTCATGATAGACACTAGAAAAAGTTAACATGTTATTACTAACACAGTCGAGCTGCATGTAATTGTACACGTGTTGGTGAGGGTTTCGGCCGCACGTAACTTTGCCTTTTCGTAGTTCGCACTGAAAGCCGCGGCTGGTCGCTCCGCGCGCGCCCGGCCTCCCCCGTCCGCAAACTCACACCAGTCACCTACACCCTCTCCCGTTCATTGCATCTCTTTACTGCTAGTTTTTTTACGCAGGTGTTTTAAACTTTTCTTTTTTCGAATATATGTTAGTATTATTTAAAAAAATGCCACACGTTTTCGTGTGTAGTAATCTGAATACATGTATATCGCTAGTATTATTGTCGTATTCCGATATCATAAGTATTTCTGTCTGTCAACTATACAGTCTGTGTAGTTGTGTTAAAGGTATGCGTGTGACGTCTGCTCGTGTGCGATGCTTTTAACGTGAGGATGATCAATGATCATTGTATTGCGCAATGTTTCGACCGACTCTCTAACGCTATTAATATGCAACGTGCCTCCTGCAAAGCCTAGCGCATAGCGAAGTGCGGAACGTTCTCAATAACATTTGAATCGCTTCCTGCGAGCCTCTAAAGTCTCATCTGTTAGTCCGCAGTGATGAAATAGAGAATAAGTACCCATTTCCCGGTACCCTGGCCTTTGTGCTCGTGCTTTACTGTCGGTTTGTTTATTTCAGGCGCCTGTCTCGTAAACACTCGCACTGAATTTAAGTTGGGCGTTTGTATTTTCCTGCAAAAGATATTCTTTTGCGATGCTCTCTGTGCTTTGGTGAAAATTTCTTGCTGGTTTATGAGTGTTTCAAGTTAGTTGAGTTTTAGTCAAGAACTTTAATAATGTGTTTATTGCCTAATTAGTCCGCAGCATGGTTTTATGGTGCCGGCGCGGTGGGTGGAAAATACCTGGCTTGATGTAGGTATCATATATATAGAAGTAAAATAAGTGTTGCGGAGATGTGTCGGACAGTGAATGATCCCCGGCTGAGCGCGCGGGCGGCTGTACGTACGTAATTTACGACTCCGGTAACGCCACGAGCACGCTCCATATCCAGCGCGTTATTGCCAACTTGAAAGCAAGAATGGCACACATTTTTCTCACATCTTGTAAATTTAGGCGTCTCCCTATTTCTACAGAGCGTTTCTTTCCAAACTCATATATTTGGTCGTTACTTTAAAGTCATGTTCTTTGTTAGAACTCTGTTACATTAGTAAGGAACTTAAAGGCTATTTGTTAAAAGTTTGCGAACAACTCTTAAGTGATATTCTTTAGGATGTCAAATTTATTTATACAATAAGACTTATTTTTTAGTCAAGTTTGTCATCGATAGGTACTGACGAAAACTTCAACTGTGCTTGTTAGAGAATCTTCAATTTAATAAAGAAATGATGTCGAAGATAAGTTGTGTTCAAAAATATTACAGAGGCTCTATTCTACTCGTTAAAACATATTTCTTTTGACATGTTATCGTATTGTTAACGTTATGAATTATGATATGATAGCTCTTATTTACTTGACAGTAATAGCTGCCCAGTTAAAAACAATTCGATATCATGTTGAAATCAATATTATTTTTCCGAGTAATATAGAGCTCCTGGACTGGATGTTTTTAATATCAGGCCTTTTTTATATTTTGGTAAAGCCCGTCTTGCTTCTATTTGTAATACTATTTTTGAAATTATGGGAGGTCTTACTGTCAAGTGAAAAAAAGAAATAAAAACAAATCTTTTCAACAAACGAAAAAGCGTTCACCCGCATGTGAACGCTGTTGTTGGTTGAGTAAGTAAATATGAGATACTTATAGAAAATCTAGTCCCAAGATTAACTTAAGCTTCACCTTTTAATTAAATAAATAAAAAATAAAAATAAAAAAGATAAAAGAAATTTATTCAGTAAGTAGGCCGCACGGGCACTTTTACACGTCAAGAATCTACCAGCGCTTCCCAAGAGAAGACCACTGCCGAGAAGAAACGCCGCAAGAAACTCAGCAGTCAGTCATTTTTTAAACATATTTCTTATTACAATGGTACTACTTAGTCTAGCATTATATAAAGCTATAAATATTAAATTAAATATAGTATTAAATAACATGCGTAGTTCAGCAGGAAAACATGCCAATTAAGAATCTTACGGGAGAGATAGAGAAAAAAAAAACACATACTTATGTGTATATAAGATGGTGCGAGACGACCACATAAAAGTTTCGATATGATTTCCTACATCAACGGTGTCCCCTAGACAAGATAAAGATTTTGCATTTGAATAAATTATTATTGACTAAGTTTCGGATTTAGGCCATGCATTTTTGTCTGTTAGATAGTCCTCGATCCTATAATACGCTTTAGACATTAACGACCTTTTCAAGTACCTAACTTTTAAGTGCTGGAAAGGGTAACTTTAAAACTTCGTCAGGTAATTTATTATAGAAATGAATGCATTGACCAACAAATGATTTATATACTTTACGGACGCGGAATTTTCGGATAGCGATTTTATTTTTATTTCTGGTATTTAAATTATGTATATCAGAATTTTTGGTGAAAGAATCTAAATTTCTAATAACGTAAATAATATTCTCATAAATAAATTGAGACGCTACAGTCAAGATATTAATTTATTTAAAAAGTTCTCTTAAAGAGTCACGGGAGTTTAAGTTGTAAATAGAACGAATGGCCCTTTTTTGTAACACAAATATAGTTTGTATGTCAGCTGCCTTACCCCAAACCAGAATACCGTACGACATGACACTATGGAAATAACTATAATAGACTAAGCGAGCTGTCTCAACATTGGTTAGTTGTCTAATTTTCCTAACGGCGTAAGCTGCCGAACTTAGTTTACCTGCCAGTACAGCTATATGGGGACTCCATTGCAAATATGTATCTAATGTTATGCCTAAGAAAATTGCCTTATCTACCATTTGCAAACACTCGTCATTTAGAAAAATTCTAGAATGTACCGGTTTAACATTAGGCAAAGCGAACCTAACACATTTCGTTTTCTTAGCATTTAGTAGCAAATTGTTGCTAGTAAACCAATTAAGTACTTTAACTAGTGTGGTGTTAATCCTACTGTAGTCTACGGATTTTCTATCTACCTTGAAAATTAGTGAAGTATCATCAGCAAAAAGTACAATATCACAAAGTTTATCTACTGTTGGTGGAAAGTCATTTATGTAAACCAAAAATAAAAAAGGACCTAAAATAGAGCCTTGAGGCACACCTATTTTCAATGTAGCTCCAACAGATTGCGTTTTGTTTACAACAACTGTTTGAGTTCTATCACTTAGATAAGAAGTCATAAGGCTTAAAGCTTTGTTGGACAATCCATAATGTTCTAATTTTAAAATAAGGGTCGTATGATCCACGCAATCAAAAGCTTTAGAAAGATCACAAAATATTCCTACTGCATCGCAAGATTTCTCCCAACTGTTATATATATGTTTAATGAGTACAGATGCTGCATCAATTGTTGATCGACCTCTGGTAAAGCCAAACTGGTTATTGTTAAGTAGTTTATTTCTGTTAAAGTGACCTAACATATCCTTTAGCATTACTTTCTCAAAGACTTTACTTAAAACTGGTAGTATGGAAATGGGACGGAAGTTCGTTATATCACTCATCTCGCCCGATTTAAAAAGAGGTATTACTTTACTATATTTCATGAGATCTGGAAAGACCCCCTCTGATATGCAATTATTGTAGATTAATGCTAGATGGGGTGCAATTACATCTATGATATGAAAAAGTACCTTAACTGATGTGCCCCACAAATCTTCAGTCTTTTTTAAACTAAGTGATTTAAATATCTTGACTATTGAATCTGAATTTACAGGGCTGAAATCAAAGTTTATATTACATTTACTGACATTAGTGCTAAGTAATGATTGAGCTTCAACCGCGGATGATTTAAGACATTTCGTAGTATTAATGGCTATGTTAGAAAAATAATCTTCGAATGCTAAGGCAACGTCTTTATTTGACGTGATTTGTTGGTCATCTGTGTTCAGAGTGACTTGATTATCACGAGTTTTTGATTTTCCCGTTTCTCTATTTATAATATTCCATACAGTTTTTACCTTGTTGTCAGATGATTTAAGTTTGAGACTAAGAAAATTTGCCTTGGCAGTTAAACAAACTTGTTTAAAGGTCCTTGAATAATTCCTAACATAATTTAGAAAGTCAGCATTCTTATTTTCCTCCCTCTCTCTATATAGGTCATAAAGCCTATTTCTACTTTTATGAATGCCTGTAGTAACCCATTCACTAAATTTTGTTTTCGACCTAGAAATAGTTTTCATTTTAAAATTGTTGTTAAATTGATGTAGAATTACGCCGAAGAAGTCTTTATAAATACTATTACACTCATTCTGTAAAAACGGTAACACTGTAAGATTACTCTGAACTTTATTTTTGAATAATTCCAAACGATTACTAGTTATAGGTCGGTATGTTATTGTATCAGGTTTTTGATAAAAATCATAGATGAAAGATGCCTTCTGACCACTATGGTCAGAATTAAAACAATTAAATATTTCTTTATCCAAACATTCGCAACTACAAAAAATATTATCTAAGCAGGTTGCACTACTAACACCTATCCGTGTGGGTTTTAAGAACAGATTACCTAAATTAAAAGATTTAAATAAACTAAGTAACCTAGTGGTATTATTTGACGTTTCGAGTAAGTTAATATTAAAATCTCCACAAACTATAACATGCTTCTCGGTATTACATGCTAATTTTAACACATGTTCCATAGTAGATTCAAATGTGCAAAAGTCAGCCAACGGTGGTCTGTAAACACATATTATTATATAACTTTCTAGTTCTGCGCAAGAAATTTCTACAATCCTTTCTATCGATAGCTTTACAATATCCTTTCTTTCTTTGGATTTAAGAGTACTTTTTACAATTATAAAAGAGCCACCATGAATGGCACTTTTTCTGGCAAAATAACTAACTAATTTAAAATTTAAAAAATCAAAAATTAATTGCTCTTGTCTAAGCCAATGTTCAGTAATGCACATAATTTGTACATTTTCATTATCTAAGAACAACCCTATTTCTAGTTCTTTGCTGGAAAAACCTTGAATATTTTGGTGAATTAAATTTATATTCAAGGGTGTTTCCGCTGTCCTATAATTTAGTTTAAATCATGAGGCAAGGCATTATTGCCAATAATGGCTTGTTGGGGCTGGGTACTACTGTATGTATTTGGTTCTATATTAAAAGCTAATAGGTCAACCAAGGTCAAAATATATTTCCTGGGCAAATGAATTTTTCCTGATGTTAGATCAAGTCGCTTTATAAATTTGTTTAAATCAAAGAAATGATATTTATTATTACAGCTTATAGCATTATATATTAAAGAATTAAAGTGTGCTATTCTATTATTATGACTAAATGGCATGCTTTGTGAGTATGGTAGCGCACATAGTATAATTTTACCTATGCCCCTACCTTCAATAGTATTTAGTGTTGATATTAATTTATCTACGCCAGACTTGTCCACACTAAGACTATTTCCTACCAAAATTACTAAAGTGGTGGTCCTGTCAAAACTTCCTTTTAAAAGTAAATCACTTAATTGCATAAGAGTTGCATTATGGTAACAGTAATTAGTAACATTTTGTTTTAATTTGTTATTTAACAATAAACCTAGTCCAGATCCAAGCTGGTCGGAATAAACAATAGTTTTATACCTACTTATAATTTGTCTAGGGGACTCCTTAGAAGTATCAAAAGCCATATCTGGCTGAATCACAGCAGTTGGTGAAGTTCCTAATCTATCACAATTACCATAACCACTGTTCATTAAAGAGTTAAAGCGCTCTTCATTCAATCTACTTTCTTCCACCAATTGAGTGAAAGCCAGGATATGCTCCTTGACTTCCTTCTGAGCAGTTAAATACTTTAAAGAAGTAACTTCAAGCTGGTCCTTTAACTTATTTATCTCAGCATCCAGTTTCTGGATATTTAAATCATATGTTATCCTACTGGAATCTAACTTTTCATTGCAATGCCGCACCCTATCTTTCATTATTGATAATTCTAATTTCACTGTAGAATAGCTTTTTATACATTTTTGGCTCCTAATTAATTTCTGTGTACGCCTAATATAATTATTAATTTTAACATATTTCTTCAATTTATTATTGCTGTTAAAAAATATTAATTTCTTACTATCCTTGTCGTTATTACCTACGAGCTCTTGGTATAGGTTCTGTGTTGTTAAACTATCATAACACTGACGTTCTTTCCTTAGATAATTTAATTCTTCATTTGCTGCGCCAAGTTCTTCCTCCAGGTTTGTGATGCGCTTTAATGCCACTTCATGGGTGGAAGCGCACTGGTTGAATGTATCAATCACAGACTGCAACTGCTCTAACTTATCTTGAGCATCTGATAACTTGTAATCATACTCCACCAGGTCGCTTCTCAACACCGTGTTCTTGCCCATCAATTTCTTCAGTTCCTCCTCACTGTCATCCCTCTCCTCCATTAACTGGTCATTCAAGGTCCTAGCTTCCTGCAGCTGTTTCAAGGTGGCCTTGAGTTGAATTTCTTGCTGACGTGCAGTGGCCTTGCGAGATTTCATGTTCAACGCGCTCATGGTCTCACAGTAACTCCACAAACGCACTGAAAGATATAAAACAACTGAGTACAACTGAGTAACTTGAGCAAAGGAAGGTTGTTGATTATTATAACAAGGATGTGAGTGAATAGATTTTAGTGAACAGTGTATCGTGTACGGCAATGTCTGTGGCGAATGTGATGTCTCAACTTATGCTTCCACTATTCGTCAAGCAAAGAGAGTTCTCACGTGCCAATGTTTTGTGTTTGACGTCGCTCACGGCTTCAACAGTGAGCAATGTGAAGTATGAACATGAACACAGTGTTAAAAAAATACGAAACCAGCGTAAATAAGAAATAAATAAAAGAAATACTCCCCAGGATTCTTGACGAATTTGAAAACGTCCGTTGACGGTTGACAGGCGCAGTCGCAAGCGGCCTGTTTTACTGTTAAGTAGTAAGTTTCGTTGTTATAATTCCACGGAAAACTGTTATCTACAATCTACGATGCTAATCTGGTCAATTAATGTATTTTTTATAAAAATATCCTTTAATAAAATACGGAGATAAAAATTTGACGTCTATCAGCTGTCAGTGTTGCCAGCTGTCTCAAATGTAATACAAATTCCAACTCCATACTAACCAACAATTGAGCTTTAAATAAATATCGTTCCAAGTACCTATACTGGGTTTCTGGTTGTATCACCGGCGTAGAATAAAAGGATTTCTTGTTGTGGAGGAAAGAGCGGGCGACGTGCTACGAGTGAACGCGGCCGCCGCGCGCCGGGCGGCAGGTAGGCGGCACACGTGACGCGTGCGACACTTTTATTACGCGCAGCCACCGCGGCAAGCAAGCGTTTTGTCACCTCGCTTCGAGAACCTTACGCCGCAATAAGAAGGGTCGCTATTTTTCATGACTTTTCCTCTTGGCTGCATTTCAACACTCCGGTTCAATGGGTTTCGCCACTAAAGGTACAAACCTTTGTGGGTTATAAAGATATCAAAGTGCTTTTAGTTTCCGCGCGTGCACTCTAAAAGCGATTTTCAAGAAAGGATTCCAGATGTTACTGAGTAGGTAAAAATCGTGTTTAACTATTTATAATACGTGGATGCGGTTTTAACTTCCTGCCTTAATTACTTCTAAGAGCGAATATAACTTGGTAATATAAGCAATTAGAAACTTATTTGACGCTGCCGGTCTGCCAGCTCTGCCTCGGGCGCAGGAATCGTGGGATGAGCCATTACGTGCTTTCCAAGAACTTTTCCTTTTAAAAGTCGGCTCTTACTCTTTTTTAAACTTATTATATTGGATAATTCGGCTGAAAATATGAATATGATGGGCAGAACTTTCGTAATCTTCCGTAAGTGGGGAAAATTTAGTCCATTATGTCTTGGTGAATGATCTCCTACGGCGTTTAGGTCGGGCTAAATCACGTTTATTATCTTACAATATTATGTTTCTCGTCTTTTTCTTAAAGCCACAAAGTGCAGGCGCGATCAATTGCGTTTCTTAAGCTAACTACCCGCACAACAATGACCTATACGGCAGCATAAGACACGTGGCAGAGGCATATTATTTAGGCTGGTAATGTCGGAAGTGACGATAAGCGCAAAATTAATTGTCGTAGTCTGCGGATGTATCTTCATGCGCAACGATAACTTAAGTGCGTGAGAGGAAATGTCGACATTTTTCCAGACAAAAGGACGGAACTAGTGGCAGTCATATAAGTATATGGGTACTAATGTTACCATAGTCATCACAAAATGATGGGTGCAAAAATGCTTATCAAGGATATAGGAATAAGGGTTTTCACAAGGACATATTAATGAAACCTTAATAAGCATTTTTGCACCCATTATTTTGCGATGGCTAAGGTAGGTAAGTACAGTAAGATCGTTTATACTGTACGAATATGGAGACGTATTAAAGATCCTGCCTGCTCGCCTATTTCTGTGCTTGACTGTAGTGACCGTTAATATTATTTGCCCAAACGACGCATCTTTTTCTCTCACACAAGAGCCTCTGCAACCTCTGTAATGTTGCTGCTACTTGGTATTATGTATGCGTTCACATATGACAAGTAAGCAGCACGGCGGCCGCGCGCCCCACCCGCGCTACATCCGCTTCGTAGCCGCGCTGTAGCCGTTATGTAGTCACGCTGTAGCGACTATGTACTAGTCGCGCCGTAGCTACTGTCTAAAGTGGATCGTAGCTTATAGAAACCAGCGATACGACTAAACTGTTCACCTTAGATACTAGATGTAACCACAACGTAATTAAATAAACTGTCGTTAAAGCGCTTACAAATTCTTTCAAGTGTAGTTAATGTAAAAAGAACTTGTTTTATGTTTCTGATGATATGTGGAGGAATAAGACCCTAAAAAGAGATACAAATCCTTACTATCATGCGGTTATGTTTGGTAATATGGCTTTATTTGTTTTGAATTTTTAATGGCTGGGGCGGAACGGGCCAGCATGATTTTCGTTGCTCTTTTAGCACCTGTAATTAACAGTACCTGGAAGACCGAGCGTCGCTCGGGTTGAAAACGAAATTTCCCGAAGATGACAAGTTTACAGATCGATTTTTCGCCCCCGTCAACCCCTATATTTCAAATTGCATCGAAATTGTTGGAGCCGTTTCCGAGACTCAGATATATATTATACATAAGAATTGCAGAATTGTATTAGATAGTAACCGAAGAAATACGCTTTTATATATTTACGTAGCTAGTTACTTTATATCTAGCAACATTACGCTGTTCCTGAAAGAATATTGATTAACAACTTCTATAAAACCCTTTTAGGGAACAGTTTTTTATGTTTGCAATATTTACCGACGCTCGATTCCTACGCTGTGTTCCGTTAGATTCGTTAGCTTTGCGAGAGTATTTGCTAGAGGAGGTTTATACGAGCTATCACACTCAGCAATCCAACCAATGCAATTAAACTTGGTAAGGCAGTGCGGGTCTTATTCTGAATCCTGCTCGTTATCGAATCGCAAGTTAGGGCCGATAAATTCAGGCCGCTTAGAGGTATTACGTTGAGAGGCTCACAGGTTCATGCAGTGCCTTCGCGGTGCATAACGACTTTGTTTCATTAAATACAACTTTAGAACAAGTTTTATTTTTTATCCTATTATTTATAATAATTTTGTCCTCTGATATAATTAAATGTCGAATTTGTGTCATGACGACGCGACATGATGTTTGGTCGTTAAATCGAGCTTCCGGGCTCAAAGTGTCAATGAGAAAATGCAGCCAGCGTCTTTAGTACTTTAACGATCACTTTGTAGACATCATTTTGTTAATTTATTTTAGTTTAATCAAGTTAATAACATAGGCATAGTCAAAGTTCACGAACAAAACCGCACGCAGGTCTCGAGATAAGTAAAGTTAAATAACTACATGCAATGTAATTAGTGACTCTTAGTAAAAGAAACGAAACCCTATCAATAACAGTTCTGTAATAAAAAAGGCCCAGGTCGAAGTACCAAGTCGGCCGTAAGAAGGGGTGATTTCAAATATGATGTTACCAACTGCGGGTTCATTTATAAAATAAAATAAGATAATTGCTCTCAAAACATGAATTACAGTCCTTTATATTTCGGTGAACCCATTATTTTTATAAAAACAAAACACTACTAGACATAAGTCGTTTTGCAAAATCGGTTGCGAATGGATCGAATAGGTAAAGTAAAGTATACAATATGTTAAAAAAATATAGTTTTTAGCATCTTCCAATACGACACTCACGCGAAAATCAAAGGTGACATTACATCGTTCGTTCCATTTATCACAACTTTTGTAAAACAATCTTTCCTTAAAATAATGATATTGAAATCGTGACTTCTCCACTAAATAATGTTAATATCAATATAATAAATTCATGTTGCAATTTATATTATTTAAGAATAGAATATGAGTACCTATTCAACTTGCAACCCGTCTAGCCTGTCTGTTGGACAAAGGCCTCCCCTCCTTTGTATGTTATGTATGTGAGTATTAAGAGTGACTTATTAACAAAAACTAACTAAAGCTTATCATGACGTGTTACGATCTCCATATAGACCCTGAGGGCACTGTCGGTAACCCTTTTTTATGTGGGTTATTTATAGTCCTGAACCCTACCTGAGCCAGTACCAGCCGAACACAGTTACTCCGGGTAGAAAGACAAAAAATCATTTCACAAAATCTGGTTTGACTAAGCGGAACCTGGAAGGTTGTACAAAACATAGGCATGACTATGCAGACGGAAAGTGACCATAGGAACTCCTTAGTAAGGAGTCCTTACTGACTAATAGTAGGTCCATCATCTTCGGACCGGTTTGACTTCTCTTTTATCAGTGAATGGGTTGGGTTGCCTATCAGTGATACATGTATAGCATGATCAGCAACGATAAAGTATGTTATAATTTTTTTACAAATAAATTTAAGAGTAGTGTACGTATCTCCTGTCGTGCTAGCAGTCTAGATATAGCTCTTGATAAGTGTCTAATCCATATGATACCTCATTCCCTCTATAATTAATTGTGCCACGATCTGTCCAGAAGTATTGCAACTAAGATTGTGCGCGTAGTTGATTCTCCTTCATCCATGTAGCTTCTGTATTACCAATTATGCAAAACGTCTTCCGCGTTGCGGTGCGCGGAGGCAGGGCGGTCGCTGTCGCGCTCTTTCCTCACTCGTAGCGAAATAACGACCTCAATTTACATAACAATGCTCGTCACCCCTTATTCCCTGCAGCGACTTTCGCAGGATGCTCGGCCGGGTCCCACCGGACCCGAAACTTTTTTTGCTTGCAAAATGCGTCCAGTGTTTCATTGACATTTAACGATTAGCTGTCTCAAGTTAACTGAAGTAGCTACTGCCAAAATATACAGAGGAGATCGTTGAACGTACAACGCCCAATTGGGAGTCGCGAGTTGCGAAACCGCAAGCTTTAACTTTTGATTTAGTGATTGTAGTGCGGCAAAAGCATGCGGCGCCGCGGTCGGGGCCCGAGTCTCGGCGCTCCGCCAGCGGGCCGGCCAGCGCCGCCGCTCGACGCCGCACCGAACACTTTCGTCCCGCTCGTAACTTCTTCGTCCAACTTTCTGTTTTAATTGAATCAAAGTTTTCGGCTTTTTGTGGCGAGCTTGCCAGCCACGCACGCTTTCCGAACTCCAATAAACTTTCTTTATTAAATTATTGGAAGTTGAGAAACGTTCGCCTTTGAACGTGAATTCAGAAACAAAATTGAGTAGGTACAGTCGTGACTTTCAGCAGAAATAAATCTATTTATTAGCATGGCTATGTTTAGCTCGAGGAATTCAAAATATGTTTGATCAAATGAAATTCAGGTCAAGTATTATTCATAACATAAACAACGGTTAGTCTGCCTGTAAGAACAAACGTTATGTTTTCTATTATTGGCAGATGTAAACACGTTCATGTGTGTAGTTTTGTGGGAGAGCTCAAGAAAGTTTAGGAACAATCTCTGGGTCCGCCGAGAGAATAGTTCATAAAGACGTACGGCTCTCTTTGCCAGGCATTCGTCCGGGTAGCGCATTGTTTTGCGGCGTAGCTTTATCTGGCGCGGAACGAGTTGTCGTTCCAGTAATTTATAGATCTTACCCCGCCCAGGGCTCGGGTATCAGCACAACCGACAGAATCATACAGTAAGCAAACCTTCTTAAACGACGCGGAAACCTTTGGCAAGAATAACGATTTGTAATTTTAATGAAATGTTTATTCAAAGGTTTTATTAATTGTAAAGATTGGCCTCAATTTATGTTTCTAGGGTGTAAATAAGTATAGGCCTTTTTAAGGCGCTGATGCAGTACTGCAGGTAACTTATTTGTGTTCTGCAAGGCATTTGGCTTGGGAGCCGCCCTGGTCCGCGGCCAGCCTGAGTGCTTTTAACGGTTAGGTAATATACGGCTGAGTTGAAATTTAAGTAAATATGTTGCGCGGGCCCTCTTTATGTTTTCTGCGTGTTGACAATAGCTTTGGGTTGCTCTGATATGTGAGCGAATTCAGCGACTCGACTGCTCACGCGTTGCGTTATTTAATTAGATAGTGAAAATAACGCGTCGTGAACGAATTGACGTGTGTTTTATTAAAAAGATAAACATGATTATAAATAAACAAATAAATATCCGGGGACAATGTCACACCATTTGAACTAGTCCCAAACTAAGCTCTAGGCTTGTACTAGTTGGCTCTAGGTTTATATTTCGAAATATTGATTGGTGTGTTTTGTTTGTAGTTATTATTGGCGAGCACTATATCCGTAGCTTATTATGATAATCATGGCCAGAAAATTACACGCCACGGTATTGATTGTAATTTCGATAGCGCTCATGGCGATTGGCTACTGAACACAAATAAATTTCATAAACTAGAACTAATGAGTCGGTTGCACAGCCAATTCAACGCGGGCTTTGTTTGGTACAAACGCATTTGGTACTTATTTAAAATAGTCGCTTAAAGCGGAAAAGCGCGGTTTGCTACGCGATTCGCACGCTACGCTTTTCTCGCGCTAAAAGTTAGGCATGCTACGCTCGTAGCGCTTTCGCAGTGTACCTAGTGTTGGTACAGACTCAAGTCCTTAGAGTCTCCAATTCTAAGACTCGACTTAGTTTTTTAGACTCAAATCATTGAATCGAAGCTCAAGTTATTTTAAACTTAGGAGGGACTTGAGTCTTCTGTACTCTTCTATAGACTCAGTTTTCTATAGGGACTAGAGTCTTGTATAAAGACTCGAGTGTTTTGGTTTTAGTTAGTTCCTACTTATTGCTTAAGAACATTTCATGTAAGCATTTATTTTTATTTTTATTTCAAACCTTTCTGGAACATGACATCGTGTCAATTTCATCTTTCATATATTTGGATAGAAACTTCAAAAGTGAGTCTTCATTATAGGACTCGAGTTTTTTAGATGCACACCTTCAGTTGAAAAAAAAACTATAAAAGATACGATGGCTTGAGTCTTTTTAAAAACTTGAGTTGTGATTACAGGACTCGATAAGACTCGAAAAAGAACTCTACTCACCCCCAAAAAGACACGGAAGTATTAAGTTCAGAGTTCCGTAAATACGAGTCGAGTTCTTGCCATGTAGACTTCAAAAACTTGAGTCGTTACCAACACTACGAGGGTCACACTGAAAGTTTCGGGAATAGAAAAAATATGCAGTTAAATTGAATAAAAGTATTTTTATTGTTTTTCAAAGTATTCTCCTTTATATTTTATGCACTTTTACATGCGTCCAAACCAGTCGTTAAAGCACTTATTGAAGTCTGAAATAGGGGTCTATAAAATGGCCATTTTAAAAGCCTCCACTGCTGCTTCCGGCTTCTAAAACCGTTGACCACGCAACTTATCCTTAATTTTGGGGAAAGTGAAAAAGTAATTGGGGCTTAAGTCGGGGCTTTATGAAGGATGGTCCAGTAATTCGACTTTTTCACCGTCCAGATACTCATTTGTTTTCCGAGCGGTGTGAGGGTTAGCATTGTCGTGGTGAAGGATGATGCGGCGTCTAGGATTTTTTTTTCGGAGTTCAGCAAAGATCTCGGCAAACAAATAGTGGTTTACCAATCGGCATTGACCGTTCTACGATCTTCAAGAGGAAGACAAACGTAACCACCATCTTTTTAGCCGTGCTGCGAGAACGAATACCTTTTTATCCGCTTGAGCTCGTCTTCGTAGACGTATACTCCAGATTTATATATCCTACACTCATATGCATATATCCTACACTCGTCACCTGATACAATGCTAAAAAGTGCATTTGAGCTTCCTCCGTTGAATTTATTCAAAGTTCTGGGGTACCAATTGACACTAGTAATTTTCTGTTCGTCAGACAATAAGTGAAGGATCCAACGGGAAAACAACTTTCGCACGCTTAATTGTTCCTGTAAAATAATTTGTATCTGACTCATTCCAATGCCAAAACACTCCTGAATCTCCCGATATGACACATGTCGGTCTTCCTTTATCAGCTGACACACAACATCGACGTTTTCTTGCGTGATTTTTGTCGACCTTCACGCACGTCGTCCGTGAGGGATACACGGCCACGTTGAAATTCTGAATACCACCTGTATATTGTCGTCTTTGAAGGTGCTTCATTACTAAAAGCAGCAATCATCCGGTCTCCACATTGTTTTTGTGTTAATCCACTTTTAAAGTTGTAATAAATCATAGCTCTTAAATTTTCACGGGACAATTCCATTTTCAGCAGCGACTCGATGACTTCAAAACACAGTTGAAACCGAACCATCGCTTATTTTTCTATGTGGCCAGTGCGTTAAGATAATGGAAACTTTAGAGATTTTAAAAAGGTATAATATGTGTCAAAAATATGTTTGTAAGTATTAGATTCCCGAAACTTTCAGTGCAGCCCTCGTATGTATATACTACGTAAACTCTATTTTTTTTTAAATGACATTTCATGTGTTGCCTGTTTTTTACAACTCATAAATAGTATACTTACCGACAAAAATATAGGTAGGTACTTTTGTTTATTGATATAAACGCAATGAGTGGATAATCCGTAAGTTCAAGAATATTTTAGGTAAACATGCCTCCCATTTGTAGATATAAATAATATTAATAATATGTGAAATAAATAAATAAGAAACACGTATTTATATTTTTTGTAAATACAACATTGTTCTAATAGTTAAAGGTTAATTTTATTCGATTATTCGAAACTCAATACTTATCATAAAAAGTTGAAAATACACCACACCACCCGCTTTATTATTTTTATGAATCTCAACAAGTGTAACAAATAAAGTCAACAGCAACAATAACACGAGAAAATGCACTGAACACGACCAAACACTATACGAGGAAAGTAACTAATACGAAAAACAAAGGGCGATGCGTTGGCGTCATGTCAGTGTCATTGTATTTTTATTTTGGCACTAATTGTATTGTATTTATATTAATTTAATACATTTATATGTAGGTATAAGTTATATAGTATATTTATGTTAGACCCTATTTTGCACCGCCACCACAATCTCTGCTTTCCCCAAAGATTAACTGGTAAAGAATGGCTTACGGTTTTAAGTGCGCCTTTTGTATATTAGGTGTATTCTTTTGTGCAATAAAGATTAAATAAATAAATAAATTGTCCAATAGTAGGTTAAAGTTTGAATACAATGTAGATTTTATTTGTTATTCATTTTCGATAAGTACGTAAAAATATTTTTTGTAACGTACATAGTAATTTTTATTATATCGGTTATTAATAATTACACTACGAACCGAAACAAAGAACAGCACTGTTTCTTAAAAGCTGGCCTCATTATTTTTACGTTTGACATTTGTAGCTGTCATTTTAGTCTACGGAATCTCTATTAGTTAAAGCGATTCGCGAGGCGATAAGATGCGACGCAAAAACAAGCAAAGGGCCTATTCAACGCGGTAAAACCATATTGCCTATGACGAGTTATGGTATTAACCCCGCCGCCATTACTATGAAGTAAATAAGAGCTATAAAAACGTTGACAATACAATAACAGGTCAAAGACGAAATGGTTTTTACCTCCTAGAATCTCGGCCGAGCTCGCGAGGTTCTGCGTTAATAATTAACAATACCCAAATTTGAATGTTTAGTTTTGGGATTTCGAACTATTGAGGAAATGGTATTTTTAAATAAGCGGGAAGCGGGAATGAGCGCTGCGTTCTAGGCAGCGGCCGCCGAAAATGTATGAAATATCATTAAACACCGCTTTTTAATTTTTTTAAACCATGTTTTAACTAATAACTAACTCCGAGTAGCCAAAAATCCGTACAATTAAAGTATTTTTTACTTTTTTAAATGTTATAGACTTAACAAGATAGATAGGTAGCCTTTAGGAACGGCGTTTACAGTGTATTTTAAACTGTACCAAAATACTGAGTTTTTCTTTTTATACATACGAGTCCAGGATGACGCATAATGGTCTAAGCATGCAAACTGCTTTTCTCGAAAATAAAACATGTAGATTGTATTCAAAAAAGTAAAACAAAAAAATTCATTAATAAATTAATGTAACTTTTTGTAAATTTACCTACGAAAACAGCAACGATAAACAGATTTTTCCTCGTTATTTTTACGGTATATATTCTGGCAACACTAACGTGACAATTTCATTTTTTATTAAAAAAATCCCGTTGTAGCATCAAACTGGCAACCTCTGTAGAGCTGAATTTTCAGTTTTTCATGTAGTATAAATAATATATGAGTATTTTAAATTATAAAGCGAATATAATTGTTTCTTTATAATAATGTTGTTTTTTGCAAAAATCATAATAGAGTAAAAATTATGTTCATTTTCATTTGTTTTAGTTGCATGTGACCTCTTCTTGCTTTATGTGTTATTGTTACATTTTACAAATGAATGGAGAATTAATGGGATTTATGACATAATTTTACAATATACCTATAAGTGACTAACTAATGAGAAAAAAAGTGTCCACCTTTTTCCGTTAAGTTGACTATATGGAGATTAAAGTTTATTAAACAATGTCGTGTATACTATAAATTGTGTTTCATTTATAATATTGAATAATTTAGTTTATTAAGTAGAAAACACAATAATCGCAACATTAGCAACTGTACATCCGGCGTATTCTCGGCTCGGCGCAGTCTTAAACACGAGTAGGTATATAACACAGTGACGCAAAGTGCGCACTAAGCATATTTACATGTGCACGCTTCAGGATGTAGTTCGAAATCCGATCAGGGCGGATATTGGAGATTTACCAAAGTGTGAGGAGATCCGGAGTAGAATTGTGCTGACGCTTCAAAACTCTGCGTTCAGTGGGTATATTTCCTTTTTGACAATATGTATATGACTTTATTATAATTTTGATACATTTTGACCACAATATTATAATCTTCTGACATACACTCCAATATCAATACCTAAAAAATTAACATCATACTCGTATTATCATAATGGCTCCATTTCGACATAAGCTAATTTCAACACTAGATAATCCGATTAAAAATGTAATAAATTTGAAGAGTGTTGGAGCCCGTTTTTGTAATGTGTTAAATGAGCGTCATAAAAAGGCTACAATAGAGTTAACGGCGGGGTAAGTGCAGGCGGCAGGTACGGCGGCGCGATGACAGTGCGATGGCTCCCAGCGGGCGCCGCCGCGATCCTCGTAAATTGCGAATATTAGATTATAAGTACGGACCGCGGCCGGGGCCGGCTCTCGGGGGCTCTACTACCAAAATCAAACTGGAAGCTACGTTAGGTCCGTCCCTTTCTATCCGTCTTGCTATAATTCCAGGGTGAAAGGGATAGACGCCTAATTTTTTTACAATAGTACTTCGGGTAACCACCCGGGCGGCGCAGGGGCCATCACCCGAATATCCAACTCGTTCGAGCTGCTTTACATAGCGCCGTGATCCGAATCTGCTTTTTACCAATTCCCTATTGTGCCGTTTTTACCACTCGTTCCGATATGGTGTACATTTCCGCTCGGAACAATATTCGTAGCCACTTACCATTGAAATCTGCCAGCTTTTTTTAGAAACTTACAGCGCTTAATATATTTGATTATTTAATTACCGATAGTATCTGAATTATATGGTTACATAGAGGTACATTGAGAGGCATAGAAAAGTTTGAACAGCTCAGTTTTATTCTTAACGCAATCGTATCAGTAAAACAAAACCAGGTTCGGGTTAAAAAATTGTAAATAGCAAGACTATTTGTCGTAACTGTTTTATCAATATAATTTCTAATCAAATCACGAAAACCTGTCAGGGTTAAGGTTAAAATGCCGGATAGGTAGTAACTACCGCAGCCTGACTATGACAACCCTACAAAAAGGTCACATTTCTCGCGAAAAAAGACAGTGGCATTGTAATAAACCGGGATTTATTTGCAACGGATACATATGTGCTAGACGCGGGCGGTTTCGTCGCATCAGTAGAGTAGCGTCTCGTAAGTGTGGCTTCTTGTTTTACAGCATGGATCGAGAGCTCTTGAATTACATTTTATTAATAAACGAACTTCTCTGGAATCCGTCAGTAAAATTCCTCTTAAGTAGGTGCCGCTGTTAAAATTTCTTTGTAAAATGTTTAACTGCAACAAAAACACTAATTCGTTTCCTTCCTTCTTCGCAACTTAAACAAATTAGTGAACAAAAACACTTTTGTGCATCTAGTTTAAGTAAACACTTATATGCCAAATCAAGTGAAAATAAGAGCAAGTTTTGAAAATACTACTGGTTTTGTAGTACACGGATTATGAACAGCATTTAATAGAAGTCAGAAGTCTTTGCTTGTGAGCTTTTAACCAATTAACCTCGCGCCTTAGGTGGACATTACCTATAGGTACTGCTTTAGAATTAAAGATACAAAATTTTAAAATTTAGCCAATAACACGCCTTCGATAACGATGAATCGAAAGATACCACGCATTGTAAAAACGTGCTTAAACCGCTTATACTACTGGAGGTCACAAATAAACTGGTATAGGTACATATGTATGATTGAATGTATGTAAATACTTTATGGTACAGTCAAGGGCATAAATATATATACGTTCCCAAGGCGTCAAAAATATCTGTACAGTTGATTAGCCAGAAATATCTGTACGGTAATCCGGTCAAAAATATGTGATCATTTTATTAGTCAAAAAGATCTAGACATTTACATGGCCATAAATAAATGTACAATGTCAGTCAAATATATGTAGGCAAATAGGAGGCCATAAATATCTATACTCGCAACTCTCACATACATAAGAACAAAACCCAAGCCAAAAATATATATACAGTCCAGGGCATAAATATATATACGTTCCCAAGGCGTCAAAAATATCTCTACAGTTGGTTAGTCAGAAATATCTATAGAGTCAAGGGCATTAATATCTATACACGGACCTTATTGCCAGTGGTATAAAGGTGTATAGATATTTTTGTCGTCTTGACGACGTATTTATATTATTGCCCTTGTTACTGTACACATAATTCGAATTATCATTCACATTAAAACTATTTTGAAGAGGTTTATATCACCACTTCTGTATGAATACTGGCCACTTACTCGTACCTACTTAATGATAATAATGTATTCGAATGTCAAGTTTGCCATTGATATGCGTCAATTTGATTTTTATGTGTAAGAATCTAATTTAATGCTAAGTAATCTGGATATCGGTACACACTGATAATATCGAAAGTATTTAAAAATAATGTACAGGGTTTCAGACCATATAAAACACCGCATCGTAATGATGTGGGAAGACAGAATTCCTATATCACAAATTGCTGAGGAATTGGGTGTAATGGTGAGTGAGTCGAATCATACATTTGAGTGACCCCTTTTGTAGCTAGCTGGTTCGTTGACTTATTGCTACTGTTAATTGTTTTAGAGGAGCACTGTATATTTATGGGTGAAAAGGTATAGAGAAGAAGGAAATGTAAGGAATCATGCATCCAATGGACGACCTCGAAAGACGACACAACAACAAGATCATCAGTTGGCTGAAGACGTTAAAAATCAACGTTTCATCCGCACTGCCGACTTAGCGGTGCCTCTAGCAGTATCCACCCACACAGTGCGACGAAGATTACTTGAAGCTGGCCTTAAACATCATACGCCAGCCAAAAAACCATTGTTGACTCACAGGCATAAAGAGATGCGTTTGGCGTTTGCAAACCGCTATTTAAATTATGATTTTCAAAATGTGGTATTTATGGACGAAAAAGTTTTTGTGTCCTCAGCCGATGGACGACTGTCCCTTTGGCGGACACCCAAATCCAGGTACGAAGAGCAAAACGTATTACCAAACAGACGTAGTGGCAGAATTTCAATTGGGTTTTGGGGTTTTATGAATAGTGGCGGGCCGATAGAGTTATGTGAGATCTCTGGTCGGTTGAACAGCGAGGGATATCTAGATCTATTACGGGATGTATTTTTGCCCTGTGCTAAACTAGTGTATCCTGATGGACACGTAATTGAATTCATGCAAGACAACTCTGCAATCCACAATGCGAGACGCGTCCAGGCTTGGATATACAACAACGAGGAATTAAATTTAATAAAAATGCCCCCACGAAGCCCTGATATCAACCCCATAGAGAATCTATGGGGTTTAATGGTTCAGGACTGGGACGCAAGTAAAGCTCGCACAACTTCCACCTTAAGAGCACACGTCCACGAAATTTGGGAGCAATATAGAGGCAGCGACGTATGTGCAAATATGGTTAACTCTATGAAAGACCGTTTGCAAGCGGTGAAAGATGCAGATGGAGGGTATACAAAATATTAGGTTGGTAATATGAAGAAAATATGGAGTTTTGATGATGAAAGTAGGTAATTTAAGTTTAAAAAAAAAGTGTAGCCTTTTTTATGATGAAAGTAATTCACCTAAGTTTGTCAAATAAAAAAAAATAGTTTTTAGTAATTTGTTTTATTGGTTGATAAGTAGAGGTATCAAAAATAAAGTACGGTGTGCACATGCCCCTAAACGTCAGAACGATTCTTTACAAGTATAAAATTTAACCCTTTTCCAGGGCACACCAATCTAGATGGTTTAACAAAGAATGCAATACATATCCAAGTCATTATAATATTGGGAATTAGTTTCAGGGCAACTAACATTTCACGTAAATTCAATTAGATTTGAAACCTAATTTAAGGTACTTAGTTTGAAATTGTAACGAAACCTATGTGGTCAATATAGAGCCTCTGCCTGGAAAAGGGTTAAAAAAAACCCGACGGCTCCTAATAGTGACCTAAATTAGGTACTTACGTCGACACCTACTTTAAAATTTATGTACAGTCAAGGGCAAAAATATGTATATAGTTTATTACCTTGTCTATTTTCGTCATATTTGAACTACCATATATGAACTGTCACAATGGTTAAAGTGACAGGGTACTAAAGTGTATACATATTCTTGCCCTTGACTGTATCTACTTCTTTATGATGTTTATATGAAAATGATAGCTTAAAAGTGTTATAATACCTACGCATATATTCAGAATACGCTAAATATTAGCTTTAATTTCATACCCATATTCTTGCAATATAAAATATTATTTTTAAACCCCCTTTTTTTTTCACTGACGCTGTATTGAAATAATTATTATATACTCGTACCTACACTTCACACCGGCAGTTAAGAACGAATCTAATGGTACCTCATAAGTTGAAATCCGTCCAGCCGTTTAGGCTACGGAGGGTGACAACAAAACAGACATACATACATACATACGCTTTGAAGACATAACCCTTCTTTTCTTCGGACAGTCGGGTAAAAAGATAACATTTTGTGCTTCTGAAGCTAGCTCATAAAATTGAAAATGTGATAAAAATTTAAGTGTTCTTTATAACCACGTGTGTGATTTTACGAAATCAGATAAATTAGCGAAATTGAAAGAACTTTATTATTATAAATTAAAACCTAACTCTACAAACAAAATTCAGCATCGGACAAACGGTAACGTAATATTTACGAGAAAAGCCATATGAAAATCTTGTATGGTATATAGCTGTTGTGAAGCAGAATCTATAATAATAGGGTGAAAGGTAAAACAAATGACACGTCAATGACGTCACGATCAAAATGAAAAGGACAAAGCGATCATGACAGAACGGTACTCTTTTCGGTGATTGTCATAATTCAAAATTAGAAAACTTGTTTGTTTGTTGTATAGATATTTTTGACTGTGTAGATATTATTGCCCTTGACTGTATAGATATTTTTGGCTTGGGTTTTGTTCTTATGTATGTGAGAGTTGCGTGTATAGATATTTATGGCCTCCTATTTGCCTACATATATTTGACTGACACTGTACATTTATTTATGGCCATGTAAATGTCTAGATCTTTTTGACTAATAAAATGATCACATATTTTTGACCGGATTACCGTACAGATATTTCTGGCTAATCAACTGTACAGATATTTTTGACGCCTTGGGAACGTATATATATTTATGCCCTTGACTGTACATACGGGAAGATAACAAACAACAAAATAGACAGAAACACAAAAGGTTTGTACAAAGGCGAACATAAACCTTTATCTCCGGGGATCTCTTCCTGTTAACCTTTGATACACGTACATAAATTGATACATACATATATACACCTAAAAAGCATTACTCACTTTCTTAGGTAGTCTGGTAGAAAATGTCTAAGAGAAAGTTACACATTTATAGAGATGATTAGGTACAATAAGAGCAGTAGTGTCTTACAGTAGCGCGGCGGAGGCGGCAATTCCTCTAGTTTACGGCTTCATTACGATCTCGGCGTCGCGCGGCGCAACTACTCTAATCGCAAGCCTCTTATATGCTGCCACGCCATACCCATTCAAATCTACCTCAAACATGAAGCTAAATTGTGCATTTTACTGCGAAATGTAAACATTTTAAATTCAAATGTTAACCGCTGATATTTACCCAACCGACCAGCATTTCAATATCACGTCGGAATGCGGTAATGGGATTCAGTGAGCGGTTAAATTGTTACCTGATGAAAGTTTGCTGGAGAGATCTTGCGTTAAGTCGTGAGGCGAACATCGGCAATGCATTACCGCCACCCGCGCAGCTTCTGCGTCGCTCCGGCCCGCCGGGCCCTTTGTGAGGAGCTCCGTATAATTACTGTGGGACTATGGGAAATAGCTCACCCGGCGCAAAAGCACCTTTGTATTACTCGACTAAATTAATACCGATAAAAATATCATCGTTAAGTGCTTACCTACTGATCAATTTTAATGTTGTGTTTTTAAGATTAATTTCTTGTTTTGACAAAAGCCGCCTATGCGATTATTCTAGAACTTGAAACATGCTTGGATCTAAGTGGAGACCCTTGTGATAAATAATTATAAACGTGAAAGAAATAGTGATATAGGCAGGAATCTTCAGCTCAGTCCCCATTTATTACCCGAGTTATCTGAAAAGATAACAACTAAACATTATCTTACAAAAACAAAACTTGCACAGACAAATTGAGGAGGTGAACAAAGTTTTATGATATGCACAGTTATCAGCAATGTTCGAGGCGGGCAAAGTTGTACCTACCTACGGCGGTTATGGCTTCTTGCCGTGAGACGTTATTTCCACGCGCACCTGTATGAAATGTTACTTGTCGCTCTTTGTTATCTCGCCTCCCTTTGCTAAATTAAGAGCTTCGCCATTGTGTCGGCTGCCAATAGCATTAGCAAACAAAATAAGCGGCTGCCATCTTCAGAACAATTGAAATGATAAGTAGGTAAGTGCCCTCGAGGGGCTGTAGGCATACTAAAGACATTTCTATTAAACTAAAATGTAGTTCATGAAACTGAAGGTAGGTTTTGAACAGGCTGATTTATAAATTAAATGTAAGTGAACATTTACTGTTCCTTATTTCTGGTCTTCTATTAGTCGGATTTTTAGGGTTCTGTAGTCCACAAAGAGCCTTTCTAGTTTCGCCGTGTCCGTCTGACCGTCTGTCGGCAGTTTTACTCAGAGACTCTTGGTACTACTACAAAGCTGTAATTTGGAATATTTATATACTTATTTGAATGACACTGACCAAGTTATAAAAAAAAAAATCGGATGTCTCGTACATGTATGCAAAAGAAAAGGCATTTATTTTCCTTATAGCATCGAGTGAGGTATATATAATAGGATAGTTTTCAAAAATCCTCATGTACATGTTTACTAGCAATTTTTAGATAGTTTATTTTGTTTGTAGTAACGGCTTCGGAACCCTAGCAGAGCGTGGTGCGACCTTCTCTTGCCCGGTTTTGTCTACCTCTATAAAGATAATAATAAATACATGTTGCGAGTGGTAATTGTTTTTTTTTTTCGACTCGTATTTTGATTGTTTATCTGATCCGTTTACGACCGGAAACCAGGGCCTCTTTTCAACACGGTAAAGATCTTATCGTTTTTGACCTGTTATCGTATTGTCAACGTTTTGATAGCTCATATTTACTTGACAGTAATGGTGGCCGAAAAACCAAACCAGAACCGGACATCGGCGGTAAAAACGATATCGTAGTTTGCCTGTTATGGTATTGTTATGACGTCAGCCGCCATTACTGTCAAGAAAATAAGAGCTATCAAAACGTTGACAATACGATAACATATCAAATGCGATATTGTTTGTACGGTCTTGCATAGAGGCGCAGATCAAATACGATATTATTTTACCGTGTTGAATAGAGGCGCAGGTCAAAAACGATATGGTTTTTACCGCCTAGAATACCGGCCCAGGTCAAATACGCTTTGGATTATACCGCCTAGAATAGAGGCGCTGAAATGTTAACCGAAGCACGCCTGAGGGCAGTCGCTACGTCGAGTGCGACGCTTGTTCCCTGGACACGGCCGTATTCCAAGTTGTGTCTTAACTACTTGAAGCATGTCACAAGACCACTATCACCACCACAACAATCGATATACCTTGCCATCGTAATTGGTTACCAGCAAACCTTAATATTAATCGTAGGTAGTGGTATGTATATGCTGTAGTACCCTGACAAATTGTTTTTTACCCGAAGGCAACTTATTGATCCTCCATCATCTATTAAGCATTGACGTGAACTGATTGCTATTTGTTTCGGTGACACATAAATCAAAAATTCGCAAATGCTTATTCGTAACAGTTCTCGTAAAAATTGGCTTCGTTTCACTACGAATATTACTAAATATTGTAAGTAGTGGTTTCGTAGCCTCGGAACTATCGCAGATTAATTCGAAACATTATTAATGTTTGAACAGCCAGCTCGAATAATATCGGATACTGTCTGCAATGTATTGTGATAATTTAATAACCTGATAATATTTGACGCAACATTAAATTAAATCACTTTTATATTGTTTGCTTAAAACAAAGGGATTAAAACAACTGTAAACAATCGTTGGGGCTGTATACATACCTGAAATTCTGGAATTAAAGCCGTATAAATCGTCAATACTTATTACAATGTTTGGTTTTATATTTTAATATATTTCTTTCTTATCAAAATGAAACGTAAATAATGTATTTCTCTTGTTAATACAAAATGATCTAAGTACACCTGGAAACTTTTGTTAACGTTACTTACAGAAGGATCAAAGACTTATTTTATCGAATGACTGTCACTTAAAAATTCCTTTTACTTACGCCAACCTGGGAAAAGTTCCAATCAGTTTCGTCCAGCGTGGATATATGTACTATACTTAAGTTAAGTAGGAACTACGCGAGTGGTTGAAAAGTCCAGGGACGCTTTTAAGAGGTTTCCATAATAAATGTCTACTGTGCAAGCGGCTCTGCATCTTGAGGAATCCCACGGCTTTGGAAAGCTACCATTACGAGGGAATGTTAGTGTAACAAGAAATGGTTTTAATGTAGTCTTTTTGATTCCCCGATTACAATTTAGGGGGTTTCATGCCATACGCATAAGTATATATTCCGTTAACGAAAATAAGATTCCCATTAATTTAACGGTTACCGACTGGTATCATAGCGTTAGTTCAATATTATACATAATGTCCATTTTGTTATGGTATTGCTTACGTTTTCTTACGACAATAAGCCATCCACGCGGAAGTGATGTGGGGGAAGCGGGCATGACTTCCGGAGCCCTGTGCATGGCTCGATTGGATGACTTTGGCCTGATGACTATACCCCGGCTAGCCAGCGTAATATCCATCTTCTCAAAAGGAAACACCAAAATCTGGGTTAAGTAATTCAATTTAGTATTTCCTAAAATATTATTTCGTCAAAAACGTATATATACTTAACTTTCACAGTGAAGGTTTGATCGACTCTACCAATATAAACTGACAATAATTAATATTTCTGTTCTCAATTTCAGTAACAAAGTTTTATAACGGTTTAAAGCCATAATGCGCTTTGCCCATGAACCCCGTTTTTATTACTTGTGTTAATTAATATTATTAAAATAAAAAATCGGTCAGATATATGGCCGTCACGTCATGGGTTGGTTAGTTCAGTGTGTTGTAAGTGTAGTGTTAAGTTATTCGTCATACGAACCGACGGCACCGGTGCTAGCGCCGGCAGCGGCGGCTCCGGAGCCGCAGCCTTCCCGGCCCCCGCCCGCTCCCCCGCCCGCGCCGCGCTCGCCCCTCACACCCCACGCGCCCGCGCCGCCCTCGCCGCCCGCACCGCCGCGAGCGGGAAAGCCGACTCCAACAGCGTACAGATAAAACGTATGTTCGTTTTATTTTCACATTTGTCAGCGTTCGTTTTGTGCCCACTAACATAAATTGGACGTGGAGGGAAACCTCGCAGGTGAATGTAAAATAGCCGGGTTTTCCCAAGATAATACCGCCGAAATTTTACGACACCATTAAGGGATTTATTGGTCTTGTCACATTGAGAACGAATGCTATACCCGAAAATAATATTTAAAATATCCGTTTCGCCGGAGGACAATCAAGGTATCGGCTTTCACGGTGAAACAGAAGGAGGCGCTCGCCGCTCTGTTTATTTTAAATAACGACTTCGCTATTTGGTTTGGTTCGCACGATTTCAGTTAATAGCAGTCTGATTTAAAAGTTCTGTAATTATTATTATTTAGAAGAAGAAGAACTTGGTAACTACTAAGAAGGTATTTACTAAGAAGTTGGTAAAGGTGCGTTTGTAGCGATGCTACACGTATATTCGTAGGCCGTAGCGTTGTAGAGGAGGCACCGCGCCCTTCTGGCCGCTGCCAATAACTGTTGTCCCGTGCTAATGGCTGAAACAGGCGTTCAATTAAACGCCAATTCGGACCGAGATAGCTCTGTCAAACGCCACGCATGAGATGCTCGCCGGAAACTGCCTCATTTTGTTGTTCATGCGCACTTTGTAAACGGAGGATCGTTGCCGCACATCTGTAGAGTCAGCCATTCGTAAACGTCGTTCCAATTTCATTGTTAACGTTTAAGGGATAATAAGTTAGAAGAATATAGTGATTACTGATGCAAACGTACCTATTATTACCTAAAACAACTCAAATTTTATTAAAATCCCATTACATATATTTAATGTTATAGCAAAAAGTCAAATAGGAACAACACCGAAACCTTTCAACACAAAAATCCTACCGAGAAATTGTCAGACAAGCATCGTCACCGAGACCACGATATTTTCCCTAATAATTAGCTAATGAAAATCGGGTCCTTCTCTACTCTACTTCATAAATATTTTCCTTATTGCCTGTTACCACGACCTGTCGATAAATTTATGGAAGGGCCGGCGTCACCTGAAATTTTATGGTTTCTTTCTTCGCCACTCGCTCTTATATTTATTACTCGCCTATTCAAGTTTCCACATTTATGAAATAGTGGAGTTGCGTCTAGTAACGTTTCCCGATTTTATTAAATTCGCTATTTTGCAGTTTACGTCAACTTTCTCAAATACCTATATGATTTCCACAAAACAAATTTTCCTGCTGTGTGACAATAAATAATATCAAAAAAGTTTTGCTCGTTCGTTTAGATTTTATAAATAAAAATAACAATTGCACCGGCTTTGGTCACGGGCGGTGTCCACCAGAGATATATCCACCAGTATAACGAGTTATTCCGCTTTGCTTTGTTAGCCGCATAAATGTTAGGTAGCGCGAGCAATTTCATTACAGGAATTCAATCGCGAAATCCGACCAAACTATTAAATATCTGCGTCGGATATCCATGCGAGGGAATCGCCAACCGAAAGAAATATCTTTCTGACTGAATTCCAACTGAATTTATACGAACAGTGTATACATTTCCTTGATTTCCTCGTTTATATGATGACGTTTTACCCCAGACTCGATTCGTACCTCATTATTGCCACCTGTGCGTTAAACGCAGCGATAGAAAAAGCCCTTTTCGTAATTTGAACTCTCACCTCTGGTATTTTTTCCAATAAACACTTTCCCAAAGCGCCATTGTGTTATTGCTGAATGTACGCAAACTTTTATTGCAACTATAACAGTCCTACCCGACGCTGCTGTTCTCAAATCTATATTATTTGTTGATAGTGGTGTGTCTATCTGTACTAGTTATCATGATTTATGCGTAAGTCGGTTACTTTGGCGCTTAAACTGATTAAAATTGGTAAACACTAAAAATAACCCAAAATACCATGACACTTTCAAAAACAATTGGTAATAATTAGCGGTAATGATCCATCGTCGATGGAAATGGAAATCATTACGTGAAAAGATATATTCAAATGCTGTCCTCAGAAATGTACACAAATGGAAATGTGATTATACAAGCTCACGGTGCAAGCGAAGCATTGAGCGACTCAGACACATTTCAGATCTAATTCAACGGTTCAAACGGAAGAATTTAAAATGTGAATGGAGGTAGAGGCCGGATGAACGCGAGGTGCGCGGCTCTGGCAGCTCTCGGCGCTAAATCTCGCAGAGTACATTAAACGTTTTCCGATATCGCAAGCACAAGCTCTCGCCGCGGCTGCGGTCCGGTTGAATAACAAAGAACTGCGTGCCACGGGTATTGAACCACTAATGGACTGTGGGATTTATGAAGCTTTCTCAAAGCTGCGTCACAATGTCCTCGTGAATGAATAACCGCTTATAATATATACTTATATGTGTCCTTTGAATTTAGTGTCGTTGAATGAGCGTCACAAAAATATGAAGCTTACGCGACCTCGAGGCTTAATTCCGTTGTATCAATCATCATGCTTGATCCGTATACGCAAAGGTTTATCATAGGATTAATTACAGCTCAATACCTCGATACTATAACACTAAATTAATTAAGCTAATTGTCGCACGCTTGCACTGCAGTTAATTTCGACATTTTACTGTGACTACGACAGCTTTAAATATTGTGTCGAATTTTCATAATTGTGTAAGTTCGCTGGATGCTTGGTGCTGGCAAATTTCAACATAACGATCCATGTTGAATCATTCGGTATCTGATATTTTTCGCTATAATGCCGCTTATAAAAAAAAATTCGTTATGTTTAACTTTTATTTTTATCATTATTGCATAGAGCGTATTTAAATTTCTGCGATTGCTAAGATAGCGACTGTGCGATTGCTAATTCCAAACGAAAGGAATTAGTTTACAACGGCTCTTTATAACGGCCTTAGTTTACAAGTATCATGCTATAGCCTAGTTATTCGGTTGTTATTCAATAAAAGGAAAAATATTTTGCTTTAGGCATGAATAGTGTTCAGCGAACTATTCTAGTTCGTTGTGCGTAATGTATTGTATTGAAATGGGATTTAGATGTAAATCGGCGGCTGAGCTGTCGTCATAAGCATTATGGTTGCGGTATAAAGTTACGGGTTTATATCAAGCGTTGAACTGTTACGAGTATTAACATTATGTCATGATACGGAGAACAGCAGTCTACGATGGCTGTGGAGAGAAGTGTAGTACGATGTTTTTGTAATATGTCGTTTGGTTGCCGTCGGCGTTCGCTATACATGTTGCGTCACTTTAGCCGGGTAAGTCAGCGTGATCAGCTTCGGTCTGCAGCGGGCGAGGCGGAGCGGTGCGGGCTGATGCCGCGCTATATGGCCCGTGAATAATCCTCCCGTAATACCCGACTTAATGGGTTGGAATTTAACAATTAGTTGTTTTCTTTCTGCTTCGCCAATGATGAAGCCTCGCCTGGATGCCGCGGGGTACCGAAAAGTTTTATCTTGTGTTTGGTTTCAGTATATCCGAGATAATATTCTTTATTTGGTTTGTTCAAAGTAGGTACAAGATGCATTCTAGCGAAATTATCCCAGCACAGAACATTTTACACCAAACAATTTTCTTCGTATCTCGTTTTCTAGGCGCTACTCAGCATAATTACCGGCATAACTTGTAATCAAATGTTCATATTCGTCCGGAACCGTTCTGGCATTCTGTTGTCGTTTTTCATGAGCAGCACTTAATTTTAGTGCTTACATTAATTCTGCTGATAAGCCAGTCACCCTTTGTTCGTCAACAATAATGCGACGACTGCTTGGCATTTTAATCAAGGCTGACGAATTTTTAGCGTCGGGCCGTACTCTCGGCTCGCGGCGCGTATCGGGCTCGCCATCGCCGCGTCCCGCGCCCGGCCTCGCCTCGCGGGGTCGCCCACTTTAGTTCCCGGCGCGCCGCGTTGTTCTTATCTTTGAGTAATTACCTTGTTGTTTTGTGTTTGTTATTTCCAGAGAAGCAAACCACTTGCCCTTTTATTTTTATGTGTGGAAAACGCGAGTACCGGCTTCCACCTCCCCTATCTTACGAATAATTGTGTTTCTCATACATATTCTAACAAAATAATTAACATTTTTCTTTTTGGGATTGTTCAATCGTTATTAGCACATATCGCGTACATTAATTATATTTTACTTTTGATTGTTTAGCAGAAAGTTTCCGAAAAGGTTTATTTCAGAACGTAAAGTAGAATAGAAATCGTTTGCCAAAGTTTCCGGGGCGCCGCAGTAATTCAGTATACCTAGGTATAATTAATTCAAGCTCCGGGTTACGACACTACTGCTTAAAAGAAACAATCCACAGTAGCGTGCAGAAATTTTATGATATCGTAAAGTGCTGATTGGGAGTGGCACGTGATATACTTGAAATGAAAATTTTCTCAATGCAGAATATTATGATGGGGCCGTAAAGTGCCATAATTTTGGTGCGGATGTGTCGCTCGGCTGCAGCTTATATGCACCTGCGGAAATTACCTTCGGCGTAAATCAAAATTCTTATTTCGCCTTGGCACTTGCTACGGCCTCGTCTCGTGCTTAAAGCGGGCGCAGCTGCACCTAGTGTCGCCGTGCACGTCGACGATCCGACTTAATTATGGCACTTTTACTAACCCGTTAAACTGATGTAACTCGCTCATTACTTTCAATCGATTGAAAGTATAAGAACATTGTTAACATTCTTTAGCTACTTTAGAACTCTCACCTGTTTAAATACATATTTTTGTCTGTTTCCTGTAATTAGGTTATAAATTAATCGTACAGCATGCAAACACATAGAAAAACGTAACGAGGACTTTAGTTTTGCTATGCATACTGGTATAAATAGACATAAACGTCAGCCTAGTCCAGTGGTCATTACAAACAGCGTGGCAATAACTTATACCCGTTCTTCATCGAATATGTCAATAATATTAGCATCAGCGCGTAATGCAGGCAGGATTGCAGGGCGTGAATGCCATGAATTACTGATTGTAATGGCCACCTATGACCCAATATGGTTAATATTTAATGCTGCTATTCTGTGCTAAATTACTACGTGTCTGCGGTTGAGCTTGCTCTAAATTATCCACTGGTACATGAATGTAATCCCATTGGTTGCCAACGATTGTGCTGTAAGATTCGTATTTTGTTCCATTCATCAGTTTGCCACTAGGTATAAAATTTAATATAGTAGATATTATAGATATATCAGCATCTGCTCTTGATTACGAATGTGTTTATTTGTGTCTTCGCTAGTAAATAGGAAAACGAAAATCACTCATCAGCCCCTTGCAAATTAATTGCGGAATGACAGAGCACAACGCGGTTCTCTTAATGCTCGCTCACAAAGCGAAACGGCTTGGGCGGCACCGTAGAGCGGCGCGGGCGGCGCGCGGCAGCCGCGGTGATTATCATAATGACGCGGTGGCCGCGCTTTTTGCGCCGCTCGTCCTATATTACGGAACTCGACACCATTTCTGATTTCGCCGCCGCCCGGCACCGCTCGCTCGCCTTTCGTTGCTCGCCTTAACCACTCTCGGATGCTTATAAAATATGCAAGTCGCCATAATCCACGCCCTAAACGTCTTTTCCGACGCCTTAATTATTCATTCGGGTGGTTTGATGTTTTAGAAAATTGTCGCGGTGCTGGAGACGAGCGATGCTTTATAATTCAGAAGTCAAATGCTGTAGGAGCAGATGCCACCAGATTGATGGCACCGCTGCCGTACTGTTGTCACCTGCACCCTTACCTTCCAGGGCTTAATTCACACATATGTTAATATAAAAAAGTACCATGTTGCTTTGTCTCTTACTTAGCTACGTTACTTTAGCAATATTATAAACGTCTGGTTTGTACATCTACAGGGTGTTTGGTAAATAGTGGATAACCCGAATATGGCTGATAGAGCAGCTCATAAGCTATCGATTTAACCCCCATGTATGTTCAGCAATTGTTAATAGTTTCCGAGATATTGGTCATTTTAATCGGATTTTTTGTAATTTTTCCTTATGTCCGTGTTACGAAAAACCCCTAAGTTCATGTATTAATTCAAATTTTTTTTCGTTGTTTCTTGCATGGTTAGAATCACTATGAACTAAAGAAGTTTTTAAAGCTACATGCCCAGTTTTTTTTCATGACAACTTTTTGAGTAAACGCACAAAGTTTGTTTTTCCATACTACGTGAAAAACAAACGCGGGGATTTTTTAGTATGGAAAAAGTAACTTAGTGAGTTTACTCAAAAAGTTGTCATGAAAAAAACTTGGCATGTAGCTTTAAAAACTTCCTTAGTTCATAGTGATTCTAACCATGCAAGAAAAAAGTAAAAAAAATATGAATTAATACATGAAATTAAGGGTTTTTCGTAACATGGACATAAGGAAAAATGACAAAAAATCCGATTAAAAGTCCAAATATCTCGAAAACCGTGCGACTTTTACTAGACCTATTTTAGCTTTTTTATAACGTCCTAAGTGCCCTCTATCCGTAGTTCAAGGATTATCCACTCATTACCTAACACCCTGTATAAGGGCCCAGCAATAGGTACACATTTGGCGCAAGTTGTCATCTCCGGTTAAACTCGGTTTCAACCCGAACGACGGACTCTTGCCCCCTTACTAATAAACGTTGAGTAACGGTGGTATAGCTATACAATGTTTTGTCCTTATCTGTCATTGTGACATTTGAATTTGACAGATAAGGACAAAACATTGTATAGCTATACCACCGTTATTCAACGTTTATTAGTAAGAGGGTTGGTCTCGTGCTTGTGTTAATCACCGTACTTCGAAAAAACATACATATTAGGGCCGTTTCAGACGGACTGCATTTGAACTGCAACCCAGCTGCAAAATGGCAGTTCGAGGGCAGTTTTGATGCAGTTGATGTAACTGCATCGAAACTGCAAACCAACTGCGCAGTCCGCTTAGGTTGACTGCATGCCAACTGCAAGCGGACTGCGCAGTTGGTTTGCAGTTTCGATGCAGTTACATCAACTGCATCCGAACTGCCCTCGAACCGCCATTTTGCAGCTGGGTTGCAGTTCAAATGCAGTTCTTCTGTACCGGCCCTAATATGTATGTTTTTTCGAAGTACGGTGATTAACACAAGCACGAGACCAACCCTCTTACTAATAAACGTTGAATAACGGTGGTATAGCTATACAATGTTTTGTCCTTATCTGTCAAATTCAAATGTCACAATGACAGATAAGGACAAAACATTGTATAGCTATACCACCGTTACTCAACGTTTATTAGTAAGGGGGCAAGAGTCCGTCGTTCGGGTTGAAACCGAGTTTAACCGGAGATGACAACTTGCGCCAAATGTGTACCTATTGCTGGGCCCGAAAATCCCTATCCCTTGATTTTCATCAGGATCTTTAATGCTGTAAGAACGCGATTACAAACAAACTAACAAATATATAAATAAATATTGCTCGCATAATAGTATAATATTATAGGATTAAGATAAAGAATCCGATGAGCTATGACGCTTAGACAATGCTGATTTATAAGCACTTACGCTGATGGAGTATACTGCACAGTTGGTTCATAATATCATACTGTTTCAGGATTCGGAAGGTGACACGCCGTTACATGATGCCATTTCGAAGAAACGGGATGATATGCTGAATTTGCTGCTGGAGCATGGAGCTGACATGACGCTGACGAATAACAACGGCTTCAACGCCCTTCATCATGCTGCACTTCGAGGCAATCCAAGGTATTGTACTCTAGTAACTTTCTTAAAACACGTCACATGATGACGTACATTTTATTAATATTTAATCGTCGTTTAGCTCTAAATTGGCCGAGTTATCTATTGTAGGGGCCGTACTTATCTACGGGTAGCTTTATAACTCGGGCTTTATCTGAAATAAACATAACATCGCTTGTTGTCCGGCGCTATCCCCGGGAGAATGGGCAGTTATGAGCGAGCCTGCCGCACAATAAAGTGCTTAACGGTTCTAATACCGCCGGAGAGTGTGGTCTGCGCCTTATGTGACGTCTTTATTGCACCAGTGTATCTACAGCATATGCGTAAAGTCGCCGACACAACTAAATTACTCACATGAGCTGCCAACGAAATGTGTTTACTGAAACGGCTTGCGGTTATATATTTTATGAAATGTTTTGGGTAAATTTATTAAACGTGTGCTTAATATTATGAAATTGTAACTGCAAAGTGTTTGAAGATTAAAGATATGAGTGGAAAAGTAATTGGGATTAACTAGAGCTCTCATAATCTAGTATAATAGTTTTTAAAAGTAATACCCTTACAAACAGAGAGGCCTTTGTTTGTAGTGGCATGGCACGAAAATTACTGAACGGATTTTCTCGAGGAGCTTCAAATCTAAGCGAAATCACCCCGGGGTATAAGTCACTGTCAAGAGAATAATTATTTTTAAATACAATACAGATTGTTTTGTTAATGAAGCTGTTACAGCATTTTCTAAGAGAAAATCATATTAATATGTTTGGTTATGATGATCACCTTAATAAAAGTACCTACTATCGACACGCCTTCGCTTCGCTTCAGCTTTTTATCGAAATGAAATATAGCATATATTAGTCCACAGTTAGAAACACAATCGGCATTGGGTTATTTTGTATGATCATAATTGCCTTTTTTTGTGCGGCCTCGTATGTTTTTTTTATAATAGTTTAGACGACCTCCGAATACACATAAATGTATAAAATATACGGCGTTTAATAATACGGGTGCTGAGGTATTAAAGGTTTAAGTTTTAAGTTTTGGTACTTAAAGTACGCCATGGTATCAATATTTTAATATCTCGGCTCTGATGCACTTAAGATGTACTATTGCATGAAGTAAAAAATCTGTTTATTTTGAATGGGTCTATCAAAACTTAATATACTACTTTTACACAATATGACAACACTTTTACCCAAACCCTTTTACCCTTTAATAATACTAGTATACAATAAAGATCTTTTTGATAAGTATATGAGGACAGGGTGGCCAGAGATTCAAATAATAGTGCTTCGCGAACCTATCGCTTTAAATTCCAGTTTTAATTCTTGAAATAATGGATTCATCTAAGCCGAGAGCAAATGGCATATAAAGTAGTCCATCGCGGAATATTGGTCGTTCGAATCGAATATAATGCATTTTTCTTTTAGTCTGCAAGAAAGATAATCAGCATTAGCTATATGTTTGCAGAAGTGTATTGGTGGGAGTAAGAATAATGAATCTCCGCTGGTGAGTCGTGCGTAAAGCGGTTTATTTGCGGAGGGTCCGCGAACGGCGCCGGAGCGGCCGCGGATGGGCCGCCGGGCCGCGCACCGGCCGCCCACATTTATTCAAGTCACGCGACGCGTCCCAGGGAAATAATACGAAATGTGGCTACGTGACCGGTTCATTATGCGGCGGCGCAGACCAGCCCTCGCGGTCACCTCCGCCTCCGTCGGCTACTTTTTCATGTGTCCGTCCGAGCCGCATATTACAAACAGCCGAACGTGCCTCGGCACACGGACCCTACAGGATTCCATTTTAAATCACTATTAGTTCATGCTCTTGGATCCTGCACGGATTTATTCAGCCTCTTGGAAACAACTAAAAGGAATCTTTGCACGCGGAGTGATCCGAGGAACGCTTGCTATGCTATTTCTTCTAGAACGAGTTTCAGTTTTTGCAGGCTAAAGTTTATACTTCTAGTTAGAAGTGAGCACCAGTAACGTTTATTTATCTTACCTCGGCCGGTTCCCTCAGACAAATTAATATAAAACTTGTGAAAAACTCGTTTCAATTCTGAGATTGTTGTTTAACGGTAATCGAATTTAAGATTGCCGTAAAACGTTCCAGATTTTATCGCGAAATGAGAAGTCACTCGCGACTTTTCCCATTCGACAAAAACGTTCGTTTCCCCCTTGAGATGTAAAATCGTTTTATTTTATTACTTCCGCAGTATATCGTTATATCCGGAGCACCCATCCTCTGCCTCGGAAAGTTCTTGTAGTATAAAAAGAGTCGGAGGAATTTAATCCATCGACTTTAGAAGGTTGTTATGGCAAAGTTTTAGTAAGTACGGTCTAAAATTTTTTTTGGTAATTTATTTTAGAAGTAATATCAAATGTAAGGTTTCAGTTTTAGTTTTATCAGTTTTAGTGTCAGTTTTATTTGAACTGCAAATCCTGTTTGATGCGTTGTTAATGAAATTAAATAAAGGCTGGTGGGGAAGGAGGCGGGCGGAGCCGAGGCGCAGGGCTCCGTCATTACGTCTGATTAGAAACAGTTATCTCGCGCGGTTATCGTTACAACTCCCCTAACGAGCCCTTGTAAAACTTCTATGGCAATTTCGCGATACATTACCGGAATACGATAAGCTTCCGGTTAAGTATCCTCGTAAATTAGCTCCGTATCTAACCATACGAAACCGCTCCATTGATTACAGAAACTTTGGCTCCTTGGTTTGCTTCCAATTAGATGTCAGCCTCGCGTTACTCGTCATCCAACTCGTAATATAAATGTAGTTAGTTTGCGTGTTTGAGTTCCGCGCCGTGATCTAACTTGGCATGAACTTAGCTATTGCTGCCAAGGCGAATAACATGGAAACATTCTCAGCGCCAATGCTGTTACTATCCGCGTGGAATGCTAAAACCCATTAATTGGTCTTACATATATTTTTGGCATTATTTACCATATTTTACTAACGCATAGACTAGTTATTGGCATTATAGTATCTTTACATGGTTCGTTTCCGTCTGGCTGTCGGGTTAGAATAGCACCACCCCTTGCTATCCACGGGTGTTGTAGAAAGCGACTAAGGATCTATCATGGCTTAACACGAGCCCAAGGAGGGTTGGCGTCAGCCAGGCGGCCGGCCGTAAAACTATGCTAAAACTGTAGCACCATGGACAAAGTTACAAAAGAAGTGTGTGACAGAACTAGGGCGTACCCCGTAGGCAACGCGAAGAGGCAGCATCCGGCTCCTGTGGGAAGAGGACTAGGGTTGTCGCACCACCCCGGGTGGGGGCGACGTAAGAGGCGAGCTTGGGAACCAAAAGAAGTAAGAATAAGGTATGCAAGCTGGTACGTTCAAAAGGCGACTAGTAACTGTAGCGTAGCAAGAGACAAATTATACATTTGGTTTGCAGTGCACGGATAATATCGACGTTCTACTGCATGCACTCTTGTTTTATGCTTGTGTTGCGCGCTGTAGTATTGCTACGAATGATCCGTAGCTCTGCTACGGCGTAGCAGTATTCCAAACATAAAATGAAATCAACATCTTATGCTACTTTGTTTCTACATGTATTGTAATCGTACTGTTTTTAACTCGGCCGTCATTACTGTTAAGTTAATAAGAGATACCATAACGTTGACAACTTGAAAATACTATAACAATAGGTGTAAAGTTGCTGTAGGATAAAGCCTCAGGGCGTCCATTCCACATCGTATTAGCACATCTAGCTTTGATATCGTAAACATATGATTGACGTTATGCCAGCTCTTAAGTTCACTTGACAATAGAAACTACTATAACGTAAACGTTATAATGACAGTATTCAAGCAAGACGGGCTTAACCTAGTTGGAATATACCCATAGTTTTTTGCCGGTAGACTGACTGTTTTACTAACCGCAATACAACCTTATCTTACGAAGTTTTTAGGGTCCGTTTTTACTATTAGTCTTGGTTTTGATGTTGTCATCTGTCTATATGTCCACCACCACGAACATTATACTGGGCGACTATTGCTACCATCGTGGTATCATCGTATAAGGTATCGTTTGATGGATCTATAAAAATAAAATTGAGGTTTATTGTTTACTTATCTCCATGGCCTAATATGTGGCTAGATATAAAAACCGAAAGTTTATACAATAGTTTCGATTGGTAAGTCTTAAAACATCTGAAGGGATAAAGCTTGTACCAGAACCTAATAAAAACTATTTAAGCTACATAACTGTCACATTAATTTAACCCGGTAACTTCAGAAGTTTTAAAGCGAAATGGTTTTACAAAATTTAACTACAATAATGTACTTACTATTTAGTATTGTACTCTTGTAATACTTGTAACTTTTAATGAGTGCCTTTACCATATCTAAACATAGACTATGCGATTTTAACACTGCGTTTAAGGGAACTTCCTGAATAGTTATTACACGTTTTCAAAGCAAATATTGGTTAGTCGTTTGTTTGCGTGGCATTGTTTTAAATGTCGTGATTAATCAGTCGGGGAATCCTGCGCCGATCGGCGGCCGGCGCAGCTGCGCCGCGGCTCCGCAGATAAGACGGCGCGCGATCCACATTAATCGTCAGCTTAAATATTTTAACGCGTCGTAACATTGATTTATTCCCAGCGTAATCTCGACTCGCGCCTTGTTTGTTCTACGGCTCGAGACGTATAGGTGAGATTAGCCAGCGGCGTCGCGCCCCCGCACCCCGCGCACCCCGCCGCCGGCCCGCCCACGCATTACTCTTTCCTTAACCGACATCATACTTACAGTTATTAATTGTCCCCGTTGTGTGGGTAGCGCGATCGATTTTCTCTCTCGAAACACTACAGAGACATGCAACACAAAGTTGCCGGTGCCATATAAGCCGCTAAGTCTATTCGACGAATATCTACGTATATATAGAATGCGAGAACGAACAGAGCATTCAGGGAAGATTTATTTGGTCATTGTGCAGCGTTAATTGCAGTGAATGGAGCGAAGTACGATGGTATCGTACCGTCCGGACGACAAATGTTATTCCCCGCACTGACTGTTACGGCGCTGGTACTAAATACTCGCTGGCAAACCTGCATGCCGCGCTGTCATGTATTGTTACCATACAAAAGTGCATTGTTATATTTGTTATACCATTTATACCCATATGTTAGCATAAAACGAATTCCTAATAATTACCTCAAGCGCCGGGGCATAAAGGAACGTTTGTAATGAAATGTTCTGATAATCTCGGCATACATGGTACGGGTACGGTACTAAAATTGATAAATTCCCGTAACGTTGGGGCCCTGTTCCGCGAAAAATGAATGGCCTGCTATAAAAAGGGTTTGTTGTACGTACCGCGTAGAAGCAGATAACTGCGTGACCGTACGGACGGTCGACTGGTCTGGCTGTTTCGGAACAGCGAGCTGACACTAAAAACCTGTTGGCATGGATATCAGCGACGTCCGTCACAATAGTGGCAGAGCAGAGCACATTTCTGTATGGCAGATTTATGTCCGCAGACCGGCGGACAGGAACAGGGGGCGCCAGGAGCGCAGGGAGGCGTCCGCGGGAGGGCCTGTTATTGTGCGACGTTTGATTTACGCACGTAACGCTATCACCCTTTTGTTAGGCCGGATACCGACTGCTGTGCCAGTTCCGTTGGCCCGAATGCACTGTCTCGTTAGGTACGGCTGTGTAGCCCGAGCGACTTCGTGCATGCGATGATTTTTGTTCGTTTTGTTGTTGTCGTTCTGCTGGAGATTCATTTGTCCTTAAACTGACCGTCGTTTTGTAAAGCGGGCGGTTTGATATATTTATTTACTTATTTCGTACTCAGATAAACTTTGTGAGGGCCTGTTATAGTTAATGTTTTTAATATTTAGGCTCTGCCACAACTATTTCTGTTTCCAAAGAGTGATTTTAAAGGATTGAAAGAATTAAACTAATAAATAACAATTGAAACACAACGTGTTTTTTTTGTAAATTTTCTTACCCGACTTCCGTAAGTGAAAAAGAAACGGTTACAATTTCAGCAGTCTACAATAGGGGTGTTACGGAGCTTCGAATCCGGTTCCGATAAGTCGAAACTTTCGATTCATATTACACCTCCGGTTCCGATACTTTATACCGGAGGTTCTAATTAGAGGTCGAAGCGCAGCGGCGACGCGGCCAACCCGCATCCCGCGTGTTTACACATTACACACACAACTCAGTTTTAACTCCGCCTTCGACTCCGACTTCGGTCCCGGTCCCGGTTCCGACTCCGATAAACCAAATTTAAACACTCTGTCTCCGATTTCGGTTCCGATGAAACCACCGCCGTAACATCCCGAGTCTAGATATAGGTAGTTTAGTTTAGTTTATTTATTCATCATTGTAACATTACAATATAAATTGCATACCATGTCAATAGATATAAAATTATATTGAGATATATTCAAGTAAACTTGATAATGTAGAGCTGTGTTTAACTAATGCAGATATACAGTGTGTTTATGAATAAGGTCGTAAACCTCTTATGCATAAACGTGCAATGTAGGTAGTGCCACGAGAGTTGAGGTGAATGATTACACACACAACTACATGAAGTACTGTTTGCAAAAAAATTAATGAATGAAAAGAATGAGTGAATATAAATATAAAAAACAATAAAAAAAAACGCTTTTATAAACTATAGTCACTTGGTATATCTTCATCTGATTCGTTAAGATTGATTAAAAGGTTATGGTTTTCGGATAAATCATCAATCTTAGGTTCTATTAACCAGTATCTTTCTTCTTTTTCTTGGGTTTTTCTGAAATTATTGTGAAACGTCTCTTTTTGAAGTGCTTCAATTTCTTCGTCTAATTTTCTCATGGTGCTGTTAAATGTGAACTCAGTATTACTGGTTGCCACTCTTCCTTTTATGACTTAACGATGTAACGAGTGCCAGTTGCTTCAGTCATCTTTGAATATGTTTGATAACGAAATAACAAAGTAATGGAAGTATTGGTAAAGACAAATTTAACAGCTACCTACCTTTATCAATAAAAACCAGGCAATTTATTATCCTCTCTGGGTTTTACGATTAATATTATATTTATATACCTATGCATATCTGACCTTTATTTATTCATGTACGTAACCCATTTATTTAAATAACACTATAGATAGGTATCTATTAAACTTAAATAAAATAGATCTAAATAATTTATTTTCTGTTTTGTTTAAATTCGATGTATTTTTGTAAATAATACTTAATAAAATATTGTAAATAAACTTTTTGGTCTATCTTGCAATTAATTGTTGAACTTGCTATCGCTACGAAAAAAGAACAGTAATTTCAAAATCCCGCTGTCATTACATGACATGTTGTTGTGTGCGTGACCTCTACTCTGGTGGCACTACCTATACCTAAAGTGTGCTTGAAATATGGTCTGTCCTTATTCTGTTATTGTGACATTTGAATTTGACAGAAAGGGACAAAGAATATTTTAACGTTAATAGTTTTGTTGTTGGAGATAAAAGTGGTAATGGAATTTCTTGGTCGACGAAGTTTTTAACAAATTTTCGGAATATCTTTCTATGTTATTAGACGATAGTGAAAACTAATGTGGTCCTGGAGGCAGTTAATAAACGAATATTGAACAAGTTTCATCTTTCACTCCTCAGCAGTTTCGTAGTTAAATGTGAAGTCCGCCTCGTATGGCTCGCAGCGTGGATCCACCCATTCCATATCGTATTTGACTTGCAACTGCTGTCTCCCGCGCCTTTGTAGTTATCTGCAAGGTTTCACATGACTTATTTTTGTCTCACCGCACAACATTTTAAACAGAAGTAGGATTTTAAAAAGTCTTGCTAGTTAGGCACTGTAAAAAAAACCTATACATGTTTAATCAGTAGCAGGAGCACGAACATTTCAATCATTCGTCATGTTTTTGAATCGCCTTCACAATTCGAACTTTTTTTCTATGGCATGAAGAAGGCAAACGAGCAGCAGGCTACTTGATGGTAAGTGGGATCCGTGACCCATATATATCTGCATTCTCTAAGCTACAATCTAAAGATTGCAATCCTAGGACCGCAAATGCGTTGCCAACCCTAAGGACTAGATGAAATGGCTGCATGCTAATAATTTCACCGGTTGTCTTATCCCCATACCGGAACACAACAATGCGAACATCGCTGTATGGCGGTAGGCGGAAACTTGTTCTAAACTTATCCTTAGACCGAACCCTTAGAACAGACTCGCATTTTCATACATTATTTTACATCGAACGATGTAACGTTTAACGTTTTACTCGATGACGATTTAAAAGTCAACGTCAATGTTAACTTGCTTTCCAATTTTTGTATGAGTGAAATATTCGTGCTTGAGCTACAGTTCCCTGTAGCAGCGATCGGGTGGCTATCGCTATAACAGTCGCACTAGCATTTTATAAGAAAAGAAATAAATAATAGTAGTTTATGCAACAGTTGTATAAGTGAGGTCAAAAAAGGCGAGTGGCGTGGGTTACGATGTGAGCCGAGGGCGAACATCGTAAAGAGATAGAAGCCACGAGCGTTTTTTGACTTAGTTATATACCGTTGCATACAATACTTTTTCTACGTCTAGGTTTTAAATAAAATGTAAAATTAAAAACCAATAAAAGAGCGGGAAACGAAAATGACAATTATTAACAAAACAATGTCTATGGTTAATTTTGTTTTTAGTTGATGTCCACTTGCCAGTTGATTATATTAAAAATAAGATAACAGCGTAGTTTTTTTTAACTTATGTTTTGACGAGGGAAACCAACTTGAAACACCCAAATACTCGTACAAATTTCTCCCAGGTTTCATTTTACTTTTTTAAATGTTATAGACTACACGGCGTTTACAGCGGTTTTAAAAGGGTCTCAAATAGTTTTTTTTTTTTAACATTTTGCGTTCATAACCGAAATAAAATGGCAAATTAATTTAAAAACGGTATAAAGTAATTATTTATATTCCGAAATTATTAAATTTAGATACATTTTGTTTAAATATGTGATTTTATTTATTGGTAATATTCAGTTTTATGCTATGTCGCACCTATTATTTCTAAACGAAAATGTCATTGTTGTAGCTTTAATAGTAGTCTGTGGCAGCATGGTGGCAGCTAGGCGTATCGTTTTGGCTCAAAAAAGCACAAGTGCTGTTTTGGGGAATACACTAGATAGACTTTTCTACGGATTACTCTGCGGACATATTATGTATGTTCTTATATTAGTGTTCGTGTCTATATTAATGACAGATAAAAGTATAGGAGTAGGAAAATTAATAAATAACGTACTCACGAAATTGTCCTTAGTCTGCGTAATGCTGGCATTTAAGTCAGAGCTGGTCTTGCCTTGGAACTATCAGGTGAAACAACGGAAGGTTACATACACATAATGATTTGAACACAGAAACAAATTATAACCAAGAAAAACAACGCCTCTATTCTAGGTAAAATCCAAATTGTATTTGACCTGTTGTGGTATTGTTTTTAACTCTGCCACCATTACTGTCAAGTAAATAAGATCTATCAAAACGATGACAATACGAAAACCGGTCAAGAACGATTTCGTTTTTACCGTGTTGAATAGAGGCCCTCTACATTTGTAAGTAGGTATATTTGTTACTCGTGCATCAAATAACAACAGGTAGGCATTGGTATATTTCCTTTGTATAAGACATAACTACAATTATAATTCAAAATGAAAAAATAACTAGGTACGAGTACGTATTGTAGCAGTCTGGTTCGAGGCGCGACGAGCGCTTGTTGATTGCGCTGCATCTGCTGCAGGGGCCGCGGCAGCTCGTTACCCGCAATTAGCGCCGCACGCGCGGTAATCCGCGCCCGCACACGATCGCACTACACATTCAGCGAATAAATTCATTTGTACGCAAATTGTATCGGCGCTTGCAATTAAAACTTTGCGCGCGCGAGCTAAGATAAATAACACTAATACATTCTGCTTATTGCGGGGAAGTTGCCGGATACAGAGGATATATTAATGTTGTTCCTAATTTGTTTCGGCATAATTGTTGCCTTTTCAACATGAACATAATCCCTTTATCCCATATCAAACATTTATTATTTGTCGCGGCCCTGGAAACGGTAAGATATACATTTTGGATAGGGTTTCTTTGTAACGTATTTTAAGAGGCGCCGCGTTATTTTATAGTGTTAATTATTACCGCCTAATCTTTACTAGTAAACGAACAATATTAAGCTAAACTAAGTCTGATAAAATATACTTGACCTTATCTCACATTGTGACATTGTAATTTGACGGAAAGTGATAAAACATACTTCAGCTAAGATACTGAGTGAGTAACTAATTAATGTGCGTTCATGAATAAGGAGGTAAGATTTACCACATTCGTGGAGTTGACTACGTCACTTAATCGGTCTTTGCTAAACTGCAGTTAATAACGCTTATCACCTCTAGTGTAGCTCAAGGCTCACCATTTAAGCTGAGTATTTATCGCTTGAACTTTGGAAGTGTTAAAACAAATTCCAAAGCGATAAACCACGTAAAAACTTTACCTATGTTAAAACGTATGATATTTTTCACACAGGCCTTATTAACGTCTCTTGTTTATTGCTCATTGTTTTACTCAGAGACACGGAGGTATATATCTGTAATACTAGGGAGCCGCCCTCACATCGCTTCGGTTTATATAAGTAAAATATCGTTTCACGTATTATAAATTATATTATTTTCAATTGTTGTTAATATCTTTATCTCGAAGTCAGATATTTTATCCGCTCGTGTAAATTGAACGCAGCTGCGTAGGAAATTCGATATCACAATTAATTATAAAGTTCCCCGGGCAGAGTAACGTTCTTAAGGTATCGTGAAAGGAGCCTTTTAAAGTTGCAATATCTGAGTAGTTTAAAGTTGTTCGATGCGGGTGTGGGTGTGCCGAGCACGTAAATACGGGCACGTAGTGCGCCGCACAAATTGTGAGCCCGCGCCTCGTTGACGGCTAGATACGTTAGTCGGGATGTTCCGGTTCTTTGTGTGCTCAGCCATTGTTCCACTCGCTAATGTTGTTAGTGCACTTTTTCAGCGACTACGCTAATTTAAATACCTCTTCTTCCTTTTGTGAAGAGACTCGTCTTCCGTTTTCCGCGAGTGGCGCTCCCTTTGCGCTTGAGACGCCCGCGTCCGCGCCGGGAGACTGCATTTAAATGAGACACTTAATCACCCGAGTTGGCCTCGCGTTTTGTAAAAGCGTCTCTTTTATTTAACAATTAATTATGCGGTTACCTATTATTAAAAAGACGGAATATCTATTTAAATAAATTTAAAACACGAATCATATTAGGGACTTGCATTGCTTAAAATATCTGTCTCAATTGTTTCTGTTGTAACATTGTTTAAATAATACTCGTAGGTAGATAAAGATTGTACCTCTAGATGTGATATAAAGCAAAAGTTTTTTGTGCTTTGAGCGTTTGATTTTAAATTGAAAGTATTCTTGCTCGTGAAATGTGTCGTCGAGGCTTGCGCGCCTAGACCGCTAACACCCACTCGAATTGTGCAAATATGACTAGGGTAATAAACTCCCAGCGAACTCGGATTTGCCTGTTGGAGTTGTGTACGTGCATCCCCCCAGAACCCATCGCGCCTTCCTCTCATGTCTCGCGTACATGCTAAGTTTTTACCCTCCGAATCTTCTTCATACGAATGCTAATAATATATGTTGTTTTACTGGTATTAGTTTACCAATCATCTTTCATAATTGGAAATTCAACGTTTGTAAATAAGTAGTCCGCAAATTAAATATGTCAGATTGTTTGCGTGCCATTTATCCGGTGTGTTTTACTATAACTCCTTTTAACGCCGATCGGAGTCAGTATTACTGAAATTCTGAGTGACCAAAGCTTTTAAGTTCAACGCTTAAAATATTGTTTATACTCGTTGCCAGTATTGTGATGATATTATTAATATGTATTTTTTTAATCTCTGGCATTTATCGGCGGCCACTCTTCATCACACGTTACGTATTAATTTCTATGCTAAGCCGAGTGGATCATGGCGTCGACATGGCTCTCTCTAACACCGTCCGTGTGATGCATGGCGGGGCTTTACAAAGCTCTTTTAATGAAATATTCGCGGCCGCCGTGAAATATGTACCAGTTTCAATCACAGGTGAAGCTGCAGCACTGACCGGGCCGCTCTGACGGATGGTTCTCTGATCAAATCATTAATACTACTTCATTAGGGAACACATGTAATCAATATTGCAAATGCCTGATATCTCAGCATTGCTAAGTACTCTACCACTTACTACTATAGGTATAATTACGTTTAGTTAGGAACACATGTTTGGTCAAACGCATTGGTATGTTTTTGTTCTCTTTCTTATACGACTGCCATAAGGAAGCTTTCGTATTTGCATTTTTCAGTTAACTAATGCTTGAAAGTCTTTATGAGTTCACATTAATTTCATTTACGACGATGTAGCTTCCATCCTGTTACCTGTGACAGCAGGTAAACATATTCAATGCACATGTTGCTCTTGTTGGTGATAGAAAAGGATGCAACTGCCACTAAAATAAGTGTACGATAACATTTATTATGATAATCAAGACAAATATGTTAGCTATATTAAACAATCAAGTGTAATTATTATTTCTGCCTCGAGACTGTGAAAGATATAAAGAGGATCAGGAGCCGAGCGGCATGCTACTGACTAACGGGTCACGTAAATACCATAACTTTGTTGCTAACGTTATTACGTCAGACGTGAAAACAGTAACTGAGCAACGTGACCGCAATACCAACAATCAATCGGCTTGTGTTTTATTACTCGCAGAGGTATAGTTTTCTGCGGGAGCATTGATTTTCTTAACAAGATTCTGCTGAGGCAATTGATATGATAATGTAACAGCAGAATATATATTGCTGGTTTGGATTGTGTCGATGACATTTTAAGATAACAATAGTCATTATTACACATATTATGAATTTTATTAATGATTGGTTTATGTAGATACGTAATATTTTAAATCCACAAAAAGTGCACTTCGTTACTCTGATTGTCGTTGCATGGTTGCTTTAATGTACATAAATTTTAATACTGAAACACGACTTCGACGTTTGCAAACTATTTTACCACAGCAGTTAGTTACGTTGTACAGGGTGGTTTGATTTTTAACTACCTTTATAAGGTACTTAACCTACCTAACTAAGATTTTCATTACTCATTAATCTTTTGACATGACATGTCTTGCTGCTCCAGGATTTGTCGCGCCGTACCTTTTGAAAACCTTTGTGTAATCCCGATATTAAGGGTTAGGCTACAAAAAGACTTACAATAGCTCTTGGCATGCAGAGCGGAGCATGACGCGGACGTATTTTACCATCAGTCAAGATGACAGTTGTATTTTTCGCGACCAACGGCCGACGCTGAGGCGCCGACTCGCTGTTGTTTATCATCGACTCCAGTAGATTTCTAGTTATTTCTGATAACAGGAGTGAAATAAATAAAATCATTTATTTGAGTGCTGCGTGCAATTAAGAAAAAGCAATTATCGTCTGTCTGTGATGTCCAGCGTACATTGTCGCGAGTGTTTAAGAGTAGGTAGAGTTTATAGCACTCTCAGTATTAAAGAAGAGGTTGCAGTCGGCTGCGCCGTCAGCAGTACGTGCGCCGTACTGCGCCGCGGCATACTCGGCTCCACGTTTATTATCGAGTGATTGCCTGCCTGCGTGATCCGACTTACCAACTATCTTGTGAAGCGACAGGAACAAACTTGCCTCGAGATTAGCTGCGGAGGTTTATTTTTTTACCAGATGGTGTCGCGTTTTCTTGACTCTGATTTGATAGTTGCAAATTAACTATAAAAATATTTTCTAACATGTGGGTTTTGTGTTAGTAGGTACTTACGAGAAGACTCAATAGGGAAACACCCAAAAAAAAATTTTTTTCAAATATTAATTTGTCCGAATTTTCTTTTTTCCAGAATGTTATGCTGGAGATATTTTAGATTAAAATAATATTATTACTATACGTAGGTTAATTTAGGTTTGATTAATAAGCAATATCAGAAAAGAAATGCTTCTATCAAAACATCGCATTCGGAATTCTGGTCAATTCGGAATTATGACTCTTCAGAGTTATGATAGTCCTGTCAACGAAAAATTGTGGATGGAATGGCCGAAAGCAGAAAGTTTGGCTTCGGAACTTTGTTTGGACTAGTTAGGAGATAAACATACTAAAAGTCCCCACTCGGAGGTGAGCCCTGGGAGAGGGGGGGGGGCACAAAGAAGGTCCCGTTTTTTGTTTTTTGTTTACATCTTGAAAATGATGCGTCACAGGAAATGTTGTTGTATCGCATTATTAAAGCTGATAAAATTCTCTACAACTTTGAGTCTATAATTTTTTTACCTATTTTCAATCGTTGTCTAGATATGAGCTCCGAAAAACGGACGATTTTCAAAAAAGTGTGTTGCACGGGCACCTTGCACTTGGGACTATGCGCTGAAACTTGGCATAGTTGACTCTTAGCTGGTCTTGAGTAGATTCAGACCGGGAGCCATCGAGAGCCACTGTGCATTTAGTGGGGGGAGGGGGAGGATGTTCGACGCTGCCGCGCTTTAATTGAAGCAACATTTCTCTAAAACTATACATATAAGGGCATGCAATATATCATTTTCGCTTAAATTAAGGACGAGGAATCTATTTTTCGAACAAAAACAATGAACTTTCTAATAAATTTTTTTTAGTTTAAAGTAGAAAATACTAAAAACTACCCAGGGAGAATGTGTATACGATGGATATACCAACTATGTAAACAGCACAAAGACAGCTGAGCATGAGCGTAGGTATCGACTTAAGCAGTCTGCCGATATAAATCTCAATTTAGAAACAACGATCGACCATCGATGTCAAGCAGGGACATTTTATCTCAAACAGCCACAATAAAAAAACAACCTGATTGCCGATATATTATTGCGATATATTAGTGGCCGGTACCTGAAGCTATAGCTTGAAAACCGTCGATCCTACAAAAAAAATACATATAACCTTTTCTGTTTAGAATTTAATAAGGAACATTTTTGTCCTTGACACTTTTTTCGTATCTATCATAGTTGTCCCAAGAATGTAGAAAAACCGTTAACGGGGACACATTTCACGGCAGGGGGGGGTGAAGCGGCCAGGGGAGGGGGGGGGGAGACCAGTGAACTTTAAACACCACACCCAAATGTATCATTTCACACAAGTTTTAAAACTTTATTAATTTGTTTGTCATAAAACATAGAATGACTCAACTAATATACGATTAAAGCATTCACATTCACATTTGTACGGTGTTGAGTCTTTTTTCTGATACGTTACAAGTAGGCACGTTTTAGTACGGTAGTAAAAACGATTTTCAATTAATAGACACGGCATGGCAGCAAAAAATAAATGAAACGGTTTTTTGCCGCATTTGGTTCTAATCTGAGAATAAGTACCTCATCCAAATGTTAACAAGAGCCTCTTTAAACCACATATGTAAACATTTCGTTAATACGTAACGTGGGAACCCGTTGTAATATAAATAATTCAAATTAAGGCTCAGCTTCATGAGCTGCTTGATATAATTTTGGCAGTATTTATATAATAAATAAATACATAAAACAAAAATCATTTATTTCGGACTCTGGGTCCATATTTTGTTAGTTATAGTACTAGTTATAGTAAGACAAGATTACTAGTTATAGTAATCTTGTCTTAGTAGGTAACAAAATTACAACAAACAATAAACAAATATATCGTTGTTTTTTCACGATTTATGATTAAAAATTCCAACACACACGCTTTCATTCCCAGAGTGGGGTAGGCAGAGCTACAGAATTACCAATTCTAAAAATTTGTTGATAATTCTGTAACCACATTTTGCACAATTAGCCCAAGATGTTTACCAGTGTATTAGTGACAGGTTGCAAGCCCATCGCCTAACCGTACTACAGGCCTTTATCCCCTTAGTCGCCTTTTACGACATCCACGGGAAGACATGGTGTGGCACTATTCTAACCCGGCAACAACACGGGACACTCCTATTTTAGGTTTCTTTTAAAATTAAGAAATATTAAGAGAAAGAGAAAAGTACCTATTTCATTTTTAACTTATCAGATTTAAAAAGTATGACAGCTCATACATCGCAGACGCGAGCGTTCGCAGCGTTCGTCGACACTTTGACAGTTAGTAGGGGCAAGTCTGAAATATCGGCGTGCGCGGCTTAATCGCTCAGCGTGCGATATTGGCGTTACATCATGTTGTCAGCGGAGAGAAAAATTGCCGCCCTTTCCCTCACCCCGCACCCCGCAACCCGCGGGCGCCCCGCGCGCCTGCTCGCCGTTGTCGACAGCGCGTTTATATTACTTGGAGATTTATTGTAGTTTTACGAACGCACATTTATCTGTATTCTATAGAAAAGTACTATCTATAGCTAGTACTGCTCGTGACTCCCTAATTGACTTTCATATCTCATATCGATATAGATATTGCGCAGCATCGGTTGGTCTGGAAATCGTTGCAAATAAGGGGTCACGTTATATGTACATTTCCAGTTTAGAAAGTAAGAAATTGGAACAGGAACGAGCATAATGCGCGCAGTCGTCAGCGCCCGGCCGGGCCCCTGTTTCCAGAGTCTGTAATGTAATTACACAGTTCGTTACTTTCCGAAAGAAAGAAAATGAGAGGAAAATACTAGCGCGATGGGTGGCCGCAGGGCGTGCCACCAACTTTGCCAAATTCTTGCTAAATAAATATCTATAAATGTTTTTTTTTTAAACAAGACATCCAGGCGTACTGTTTTTAAAGCACCCTTTCTGATATGCATTAATGTAATTCAGGATTACTAGTAATACCTAATGGTTGGCATATAATACATCTCAGACCTAATGGAGACATAGGTAGGTTAAGCTAGCCAATAATTCATGTGTTTTGAACTAATTAGGCCGTGAAAGGGACGCACGAGTAGAGGGAATACCTTAAGTTATTTGCTTTCTCTTTTGCGAAATGAAATTGAGTACCTACGTTACGGTTATGATTTAAGTGGGGCCGCATAAGGATTTTAACGTTTAATGAAATAATTATAGAAAAAAAAGCAAATGTTGTGTTTATGGTGATTAATTAAGTCAAACGTTTCGCAAGTTTGGCATCACACCAGTTACTATAAGTTAGGACGTCTTTCTGACATACCGCCAACCAGTCAAATCTAATATCAAAGTGAAGGCTTTAGGTTACTGCAGAGAGTTTATTTCTTTTACTCCTTTTCCTTGTACGCAGAAAATTTGCTGATGTACAAAAATAAAGTTGGTCCCGTTCACTGCTCCCCTGTGTTTTAAAAACATACTTACCTAAGTATCTACTTGTCGAAAGCCTTTTTTTTGCGTCTCTACTGTCAGTTGAGATAAATATGTATGAATGCTGTAAAATATGAATTTTCAATACGCAGTGTTTGTCTATGATCCGCTTTTCACCGATGTTGACTTAGCATAGCATGCAAAACTCAAACAAAGCATAAATTAGAGACGATTATGCCCTCATCCGAGTAGCAGCGTGCACCTAGTAATTCTGAGTTAGTACCTAGGGATAAATTTCGGTCGAATACGAATCGAATAAGAACATTGCTGCTATCGATTGCAGCGATTGAATAGAGTCGAGCACAAGAGGCGCTTGAATGCTTAGATGTAGGTATCTGTAGTGGAGTGGGTAATTGTACTAGTAGATTGTCGTGGTCGAGTGTTCGGCATGGTCCACGTGGCACAAGATTGCGGAGGCGGTGTTTGCTCTTTGGCGAAGCCCGCAGCGGGCTTCCGGTTCAGCGAGCCGTGCAGCGGCCGCGCGGCCTCTCGGGTCGCGACTCCGGCCAAATTGAAATATCCCTGCGTCCCTGCTGCCATGACCTCCGATGCTTGCACACTACCACACCCATCTATTATCCTCTCACATTTACTATAAATGACCTTAGAACGATACACATTGAAATCTAAAAATGTGTCTATCGTTTAAGTAAAATTAAATAATAATGCGAAACCGGTTTTTACGCGTTAGCTTAGTTCAGTCCAGTTTTAAAATATCAATTCTTAGTACTATTTGTGCAAACGGTATTTGTGTGTAAATAACAGGTGATACTCGTAGGTACAACAAATATGTATACAATATGCCACTTCGACAATGGATCGTTAAATTTTCATCGCTTGGGTGTTCTGGTTATGAATTTGATTAAGGTAGACGTGCGGCAGCTATGTTATCCTAAAAATTATATATATTGTCATAGTTCTGAAACGATTCAATTTCCGCACGCAGACAGGAGTGGAATTTACGTGTGCGCATTTACATACCAACGAAATTATTTGCAAGCTATACCTTCTCAAGCGATTTAGTCCACAATTCACTCTTTAGGATTTCAATTTAAAACATTGTTAGCTCATATTTCAGTCACGGATTTCCGTGTACCGTTTAATGGAAAACATATGTTAGCTAAGTCTGTAGTCGTGGTGGGTAATGTATTAAGCAGATTTTACAGGATGAACAATACTGTAATGCCAAATCCTTACAGAAATTTGACAAATCTATTACTGAGTTAACAATTTTAAAAAATCGATTTATTTCAAGTAGGTAACTCGCGAAATTCGAATTCGAATCCTGATTAATGAAAATGAGTAACGTTTGATGTACGCGTAGTTTGCCGAAGACAAACCGCAATAAAAAAAGGTTGGATCTGACGCGTGCACACAATGTTGAAATCGATAACCTTTGTAGAGGTGGTTTCCTTACGGAGCCCCTTCGCAGGTAATCCTGCCCACTTGGAGTTATTGCCGCCGAGGGAAGGAAAGATTACCTCGCCGGGAGATAAGGAGGTCGACGGGGCTTCGAGTGCGATTGTCCCCGAGTCAGGCGTCGAATTGTGTCAAGTGAAGCGGCAAATTGAACGGCCGAGCCTTCTGCGCTATGCTCACTAATCGTCACATAAACTGTCGCCGCCCTAGCTTTTAGTTACGCAACATGGTTTCTTTTGCAACGGAGCTGGCCACCTTTAATACCTGCTCCATTTATTGTTGTGACCTCACTCGTACGATGGGCACAAGTGGTTGTACCTCGTATTCTCAATACACAAGGATGTCTTCAGTTTCAATTTAGCGCATATTTTAACAGAATTCTTAATATTATTATTAAAGTCATTATGGTGGCGAATATCTTTTCGTTAGTGACTAAGGGGTTAACTATCCAGAAAAAGTAAATAATGTCAACGTAGCTACAAAAAGATTGTGTGGCTAACGATCCAAATAGTGATTAAAGCTTATATAAATCCCTGACACTTTTATAGTCCGCGGCGCGTTTAATTTATGCCTTTGTGATTTATTGTGATTAAACAAAATAACCATTTATGTAAATTATGTTACGAGCCGCGGTTACGGTCAACCAACATGCAGTAATCTGTGAGACTATATTATGAAAAGCAGAATGTTACTATCGTGGAAGCTGATTATTATTGTAGGTATGTTATAGGTTATAGGTTGAGGCGGGCTCTTTTCCGCAACTCGACGACTCTATGCAAATGCATTATTATACCAGGCACAAAAAACATGCAGTCAATTTTTATTCCTTTTTCGCAATAATATTCATTTCGATTGGAAGTGGTTTCAACAGGTTTTGGCTTATCTACAGGTCTTAACACAGCGTCTGCGATTGATGCTTAGAATCCTGAGCTTGAGTAACTGGTTTGAGAGTTTTGAGACCGATAGAACGTAAACTTAAAAACTTAAGTCATCTGTGTAATGTTTGTGCTAAACTAGGCCCAAAACTGCAAAACGCGTCTCTAACCCATTGCAAGCGGTAAATCATGTAACAGTTGAGGTGACAACGTTATCAGAGGGTTTTGACCCTGCAGAATACGGATCTGCCTGTTGCCATTCCGAAATTAGAATCGGAAGTATGCTATACCGGAAAAGGTGCAGCCTATACAAAAAATTTCGTTGTTCATTTTGTAAATCGTTGTTCCGGTACCCTAAAAAAGGTCCGATTGTTATGGGTTTTTAATGTTGTAAAGGACAATATAGCCATAGTAACTCAATTTTTTCGTCCCTCCAGCTCTATTTATTTCTCGGCCATCTTGCAAAAACTGTCACTTTCTATTTTTTCCCGATACTGTCGTTGAAGTTCATTCTAGTGCTACTCATGGTTCGGCAAAATTGTAGAGTACAAAATTTGCTAAAACTTTTGGGTTCAAAGTTCTTTTCCACCATCCCTAGGACCGAAGATATGGAATCGTCTATGGGGAGCTAGCGTTAAAAATTGCTACTTTTTTCTAGTTTTCCTTCCATATTTACTTTTTGGTGCATTTTAGCGCAAACTGTACTTCGGCAATATTGTAGATCACAAAATTTGCTGTAACTTTTGGCTTGAAACATTTTTTCCACCACCTCTAAGAAAGAAGATATGTAATCGTCTATGGGGAGCTAGCGTTAAAAATTGCTACTTTTTTCTAGTTAGCTGGAAGGACGAAAAATTTGGGTTACCATGGCTATACGAGTATTGTCCTTTACAACATATTAAAAAACCATAACAATCGGATCTTTTTTAGGGTACCGTAACAATGATTTACAAAATGTACGACGAAAATTTTTGTATGGGCTGCACCTTTTCCGGTATAGCATACTTCCGGTTCAAATTTCGGAATGGCGACAGGCAGATCCGTATTCTGCAGGGTTAAAACCCTCTTATACCGCACAAAGACAGGGTGTGTCTCTTGACGTACCTGTTTAAATTGTTTTGGTTTACTTCCTTGTAGGTACATTATGTTGAAAGTACTTATCAGGATTGATTCTTGGTAGAATACATAGAACAGTAAAGCTCCCGAAGTAATTGATTTTACTGTTTAATAATTTACGATTGCAAAATGTTTGTTCCAGAAATGTATGGCGAATGAGTAATTCACAGTTCTTTCAAAACACAACACATCAGCCAGCCTCTGTTCTCTACGATTTTCCTAAAAACGCACTTAAAAAATGTCCAGGGACAAAAATTATCCCTTGATTATTTTAAAATTTTACAATGTGCCTATCGCATGATGAACATTTTTTATTGTGGCAGCGTACGATTATATTTTACACTTCGGGTTGCTAAAAATCTCACATTTCAATCTGTTAAAACTTTACCGCAATCAGAGCTCGGATTGGTTCTGTTAATGAACGCTGAAATTCATATCGAGCTGTGAGGTACAAAATTGTGAGTGACGCTAATGATAGCACGCTCAGCAGTAGCGGCTGAGCGTCTTTCCAATTACGCTCGCTGACCGACCCGGCTGGCGCAGGCCGCGCGGAGTCACGCTGCTTTTCGCTCGTTACCGTCACGTGCCACCAACATCTGGACCTAGCCGCCCGTGATAACTTCTTGCCTTCAACTCTAACTACTAGGTATCTAACTATTTTTTGGTCGGTTTCTGAAAACTCACGCGGTTCGAAGTTGTTCTATCATTTGACTTAAAAGATTTGCGCGGAGACAATTGAACTAGATCATGTGCATTATGTTAATTTTTGTATTATCTATAGAATTATTTTAATGTAATTGGCGTTCATATTGTGTTATGTCACGAAACCCCTGGTGCGCAAGTCTAACTTTAACTAGACCGGTTTTTAAAAAAATAAGTAATGTAATCTTTAGTTCTCTATATTTGATATTAGGTACCTATAGTACCTACTAATGAATAAAAAATGGGTACTTAAGGGTAAAGGTTTTTTTTAATAAACACTTTTTTGTACAAAATGCAAAATATAAATACTGTTTTGTATGTATATCAGGTGGTAACGGTTACCTATCTGAACTTCGAAAAATATTGTTCCGAATATTAAAATTCCGAAAATGATACCTTTTTTGTTTGTTGGCCATGTTATTGTTTATCCGAAGACACAATTTCCATATTTTCAGTAGCCCGAATTTTAAATGGTTGCAGTTTTATTTCGGAGTTGATTTAAAACCCAACTTATTAAAAATCCGAAGAAACGTTAGCCAAATAATTTGTATGACTGTAGAATCGCAAATCCGTAATATCAATATCCCAAAATATCATAGACTTTATGCAGAATCTTTGACAACCAACCATCACTGACGCAACTGACATTGGCTCACCGACAAGTCCGAAATAAAACTGCAACCATTTAAAATTCGAGCTACTGAAAATATGGAACATGTAATTTCGGATAAACAATAACAAGGCCAACAAAAAAAAGGGTTTCGCTTTCGAAATTTTAATATTCGGAACAATATTTTTCGAAGTTGAGATAGGTAACCATATCAGGTATATACATACTCTTTACTGAACAAGAAAAAAACAAAGGCATCAATAACACCAAATGAGTACAAAGCCAAAATTTTATTTGTGATTTATTATAAACAAATACATGAACATGAATAGACAATTAGACATAAGTACTAACAGTAAGTATAGTATTTGCCTTAATATTTGTTAAAATCGTTAAAAGTTGTTACGCCCAAAATATTCAGTGAATAAAATTAGGATTTTCAACAAAACACTCCACGTGGAATTTCGTGATAAGGTGGAAGTTTCCCCTGCTCGCAAATTACACTCCAAATTTCAGTGATAGGCAAACTTTGTTCAATTGAGATCACTTCAACGCTCTTTATAGCATTTCTCTATTTCATTTTCCAGAATGTCCGAAGGGAGTTGTAAAGCGATACGTTCTACTAGATTGCTCTTTTATAATTCCGTCGTTATCGATTTTCTTATTTTTTTTTTAACGTACTTTAATCTGAAAACGTTCTGAAAATAATGTGATATTTCTGTATACTGCAATGCAGTTACAGTTTTGCTTAATGTTTAAACTAAATATGGTATTGTTTCCACAGACGAGCAGCGTTCTAGTTTATTTATAGTAATAGAGCTCTTTACCAATCGTTCAGCGTAATAGAAAGCTATCTGGCGGTTAGCACCAAGCCTCCACTACGCGAATGTAATGCACCTACTCGCACTCACATCTGAAGCCAACTGGTTCCATTATGAGATTGCCCTTTGAGTAAAATTTGTTTTCATTCGTAATATAAAAGTTCTTTTTTTTCCGCAGTGCTTTACGAAGCGTGAAAAGTATGTAATGTGCTGCATATGATGTTTCGCTTACTTACCTTAGTTTATTTTGATTGTATTTGTATTATTTATCGAATCTGTAATCATGTAAGGAACTGTGGATGTTAACCATGTTTAATTTTATTTATACAACGCTGATTTGGCGTGATTATATATTTCTTCTTTAAGGTTCAATAGCTAATATATTATATTTTCTGTCACGTCTGGTTATCTATTTGTATGTATGAAACAGCTGTTGCCTGTTGTCCGCGTAGAAGTCGTTTAAAGCTACTAGCCGTAAAAACCCTATGTCTATTCTCGGTAAGCTATCTCCGTACCAAAGGGGTTTGAGTAAAATTATTGTCATTTGTAAAAGTCATACATTTTCAAGGTGGGCGGCCATTCGTAAAAGTGTTAAATTATGATAGAATTATTCAAAATAATCATATTTTGTTATGTAATGTAATACTTTTAAGTGCATCGCAGCCGAGATATTTAAATATTCATACCTTTAGTACACTTTTAGTATCAAAACTGAATACTTAAATCTTTAATTTCTCGGCTCCGATATTATTAAACGCCATAAATTATATATATCTATGTGTATTTCGAGGTCCTCTAAATAACTATGTAAAAATCATCCGTGGCCGCTGAAAAAAAATATGTCAATATTCTTCAAACAAATTTACCCAATGCCCTTTAATCTAAATCGATTCAAAGCCGTGAAATCTTAACAAAAAGACAAAGTTACTTTCACATGTGTTATATGGATAAGAAATGAAATATTGTACATTTATTGACTTTTATTTAAACCAAAACAGGTCAAGTGCGAATCGGAATTGCGTACCGAGGATTTCATTTTTAGAGTTCCGTAGTCAACAAGGAACACGTTAAGTTTCCCCATGTCCGTCTCTCCGTCTGTCCGCGGTTTTACGCGAAGACTCTTGGTACTACAAAGCTTTAATTTGATATACCTAGCCATAACATTTAAATCACGACGACAAAGTTGCATAATTAAATATTGAATTAAAAAAAATCAAGTACCTATATTTTTTTAACATAGGCACGCACGCCTTAGTAGTTACCGTTGGATATCAGTATTTTAGAAAAATAACATGAACCTTTTATGATCCTTCTACAGATTTATGATTCTGTTTACGAAATATTGAGCTCAAAATTTCATTTCTGTTGGAGTACCCACCTAAACCTATAAATTCTCATAACCTGTAAAATATCTGGAATAGAAACGTATTTCACGAAATTATAAGAAAAACGGCGAACTTGATTTAAAGGCGACCGGTTAATAGAGACTTGTAAATGCCCTCGTATTTTTTCATAATGTTAGAAGATTAATGTTTTCAAACATTAAATATCAGCTAGTCACATGGAAGTAAGGGAAAGGCGGCAAAAATAATTATGCGACTTTTATCCGACCGCCCAAGACAGAAGGTGATGTTCTTCCGGAGTAGGTACTGTAACGGTTAGCGTTATCTACACGTTGTTATTTAGTTAGTGGATAAACAGAACACACTCGACTAAAAAAATAACTTAATTTATTTCTTATTTACAAAACTGATAGAACGGCTAGGTCGCGGGGAACCACAGACAACAGAGACTGAGCATGACGGCGAACAAATAGTATGGGGTCTCATCCCAGCACTTGTGTCCTGGTGTTCGCTGTGTCGGTCTTAACACTCCGGGCACTCCGGGATTCCGGGATTCCGGGATTGCAGTAGAACTTCGGGGAGACGTCCAATAGGGTCTGGACTAAAACCCCAAACTTGATCCCTGGAAATCCCGGAAAATAGCCGTTTCACAAAAAAGTCCAAATTCGTGTTAGTGACTGCGACATACGGATTTTTGAATATTATAATAGGTGTTATTACTCTGCGTAGGCTGGTTTAGTGAACACTACTAAGTACTAAGTTACTACTAAGGTACGGTAAGGTAAGGTACTAAGTTGTAATCATTGATGTGGCAGTCACAAGTAAAATCAATTTGTAGAAACAGAGTAAGAAAATTAAATAACAAGAAATTAAATGGTTTCTATATAGCTGAATTTAACCACGAAATGAATAAGTAGGCATGAACCAAAGCATTCCTAACGTATGTTAGGATAATACATTTAGAATTCTTTTAAAAAAAAGTGATTTAAATATTTAAGAATTATATTATTTATAATTTACAATGCGGGTAGCATGATGTATGATTCTTCTAGAACTACATGGAACATTATTCCCCAACAAAAGATTATTACAATTGAATGTTATTTATCTAATGAGATAATTGAACTAAATACGAAAACATAATTTACAGAACATGCACAATTATAACTTTGGATTAAAATAACTTATTATATAATAGTTTAGTTAAAAAATATTCGCAACACTCACCCGATTCGGGGAAACACTTGCACTTATCCTCTAGCCGCCCAAAGACCTTTTAAAAGGTCTTCAGTTTATAGTGGTTCCAGCCTAAGCAAAAAGTCATTTTCATCTTATGGATTCCCAACTGTCCTTTTAAAAGGTCTTCAAATAAAACCTGTCGTAAAAGCTCAAATTTCCCGTGTATTGATTTTAAGTGATTACCGAATGAAAACGTCATGTTTGACGTTGACAATAAAGGTCCATAGGTGCATCGTCAACTGTCAGTTTGGGCGTAACCTTCAAAAACATGGCGAGACGTCGCGAACGTGGCGAGTAAATCTATAATTATCCCAGCTATCTTTGCACATTACTTGACTATCTAGTTTTGTCTAGTAATAAACGCATGTAGAACATTCTGTTTGTTTGTAGGAATATTATAGTTAATTAGATTATTTCGTTTTAGTATATTATTGTAAATAGATTATTAATTTAATTTAAAACATTATTTTATTAAAAATTGATCAAGTTTAAATAGAATAACACTGACTCGTTTCAGTACGTGTCTCTGTTTGTGCGTGCCTGTGTGCGTGCTTTATAGATTTTGTAGGAGGATGTAAATAAAGTCTTTCCATGACTTATAATAAAAAAAGAATTGCTCGTTTAAAGGTATTAGATTTACAGGATATCTATTAAATAGATAAAAACCCCCGATGTAACGGCGACACCTACTTTCAGAGCTGATATCTCTTCGACGGCCCAACCGATTATCATGAAATCTACATAAAACCATCCCGATTAAATAAATTTTATTTTAAAAAAAACCGCGTCCGAATCGGTTTATCCGTTTGTGAGCTACAATGCTACAAACAGATACATACGTAGATACACTGACAGGCAGATACATAGATACACAAATACACTGATACTTATACACCTTAAACTTATAACAACCCTCTTTTTGTGTCGGGGGTTAGAATTGTCTTGTATCAGTATAACAAGACAATTGAGTTTTTAGACTTGCGTTTTGATAAGCACACTCGTTTAATTAGAATTTATGTATGCATTGCTGAGTTAACACAACCTCGGCTAATTGGTGATAGTTAGGATTATTGACAATATAATATTATGTGTATACATCAAATTATTTTGGAATTATTATTAAGTAAAAGAGAATGAATTTACCTACCATTGTTTAAATAATTATTTTATGTAAAACTTACTGAATGCATTTACTAACCCCCTTACTAATAAACGTAGAGTAACGGTGGTATAGCCATACAATGTTTTGTCCTTATCTGTCATTGTGACATTTGAATTTGACAGATAAGGATAAAACATTGTATAGCTATACCACCGTTACTCAACGTTTATTAGTAAGGGGTTATTTAAGTATTTTGGCATGTGAAAAAGTAGGTAATTCAGTGATACTCAGTTTATTACGTGACATGACTTTGGTTATTTGGTGATACAGTCAGGTTAAGCTGTGGTATATTTTAAAACTATAAATAAGACATGAAATGAATAAAAAAACAATTATACTATTCTCTATTACGGCACAGGACTGCAACCTCTATTTCTGCAGGCAAGACATATGGCTTTCCACGTTTGGACTGAGTTGTAGACGAAGGATAATGATGATGGGGCGGTAGCTACGTGTATATGCTTTCAAAGTTCTCCAAAGAATAGAAAACTCCTATGCAGCTTTATAAAAAGTACTTTCATTGTTAATTCCTATATCGGCAGCTTTTATGCTGGATGCCTTGTAAGGCTTTTCGGTTGAACGTTTTTTCAAAGGAGTGTCCTCTAAAACAAATAGGTGCTGGCTTTGCTGTTAAAACATACCTACATAGAATAGAGTGATAACCCATAATTGAATTGAGATAAATCACTGCACTTGGTTATATTGTGATATAGAAACATACAAAACATTAAGAAATCAACCGCCAAAACTAAGGATTTAACGAACGCACATGTTAACTTGACTTTGCTTTAAAAAACCTAACACGTCTACAAAGTCGTACCTTAACGGGTTTTTCTTTTTTTTTCGCCATTACTTTCGGTTGTTTTCCGCAATAAAACTTTAATTGCACCACACATCAACCCATCTAAGAATGTAGGTTAATATATCAATTAATTTACCATTTAATTTTGTTTTTTCGTTTTTGTGAGTTCGTTCGTATTCTACCCCTACGCTATCATAATGAATGCAAGTCGCGCCATCTATTGAAAAATAGTACCTTCTATAAAAATATCAGATAACTCCACTATGAGCCGATATCAAACTATCACCGAATAACTGCATTTCACCGGTTTATTACCGTTTGGTAACCAACATTTCGTAACCACATTTAAATTTAATGTAATCCTGTACCTGGTTACGAAATTTTGGTTACCAAACGGTACTAAACCATATCACTGAATAGCCAAGGTTTGCCCTACCATGACTTAACTATCGTTGTCTGCTACCCGAAGTCTATTTGTCTGAGTTATATGTTAAGCGATCGACAGTTTCACCTTGGTTTGAATCATATTTTCTAGTTATAATTTGCACCTTATTTCTCTACGTATAAAATGAATTAATCGCTTACATGGTACGCGTTACATACGACGATATGAGCAAATGGCTGTCCGTAAAGCGCGACACGGCCTATTGTTCTCTAAAATCTGCTGGGAACATTGTGCTTTTGTGCTAGAAGCGTTCGTTTAAGTCGTCAATCAGGTACATAATTGATGGTGTGACACTCGGGCGGCGTCACCGCCATTCAGCGGCTGGCTCGCTGACGTGGCCGGCGCACTCGACGCGTACGTGCCGATCGCCGCTACTTCGCACGATAATCTCGCCGTCGCGTTATACCGATGACACCACCATCCATTCTATATCAATGTGCTGTGTCTATGCACCATACTGCATTCCTTTACAGATTTAGTTAGTGTGTATTTTCAATTTTTATAATGATTGTAATTACTGTCGCTGCGCACGGTTGCGTTAATAAGGAGTGTCTATTATTGTGCTGTTTGCTGGTTGAGAAATGATATAATATAGTAAAAAGAGGTAGATGGGCATTTCTTTAAAAGTTTGTACCTAGTTAAGGACAAAAATTAAGAAACGTTAACTTTTCCGCTGAGTTACGAAAATTAGTCGTACATTTATATACTACCTCTCAGCGCCAATTAGCAGTATCTCTAATTCAATCAATGAAGTAGATTCAATCCTCACCCGTTAGTAATATGCTTGCACTTGCTACAGGAGTTTTGTCTGAGATACCACCATTTATCTTATAACAAGTATAACTAATTTTCGTAACTCAGCGGAAAAGTTAACGTTTCTTAATTTTAGCCTTTAACTAGGTACAAACTTTTAAAGAAACGCCCAGATAGGTTATACACACTTCGATAGTGGCACCCTAAAACCAAGCCAATTGGTACACCTTTACTTAGTCTTGCGCCGTCAACGGAACCGTGAACTAGTCTGCAGAGCAACACACACTCGTCTCTGTTTCGCTCCCGGAAATTAGCATGGCATCCTGCTTTCACTTGTCATTTATTAATTAGTGTGTAATTGCAATATTTACTGATTATGTGTGCGTAAGCCGGGCCATTTTCACACGCGGAATACCGTATAGGTAACATATCTACCTCTTTTTATATTATATCATTGTGGTTGAGAATAAAAATTGTTAACAAGATTTTATTTAACTTCAGATGTTTGTTTCTAATTTAAAACCAGTTCCTGTTATTGGAATGTGCTTAAATTTGGGATACATAAGTAAATCCGACTACAATTCCATCTATCTATCTCTCCATCTATCTATCCATAATTTCTTAGAGCTGATCTGGTGATGGAGTCAAAAGGTAGCAACAAGGTCTTCGCCGTACAGTCACGAACTTAAATTTGGGACCCATCTTAGGTCCAAAGCCGTTCTGTCATATTACAACAATAAGGTTGAGTCTCCTATAAGTTACAAATGATTTGGCATCTCTAATGACATTGACGACTTCAAGCCATTTTTTTTTGAAATGGGTCATTAATTAACGATCGCGATAGTACCTACAGTCGAGTTCATAAATATGTGTACATTTTTGTACCCGGTCACTTTCGCTGTGACAATTGATATACCTATGGCACTTTATACATGACATTAAATAGACAAGGTACTAAAGTGTACACATATTTATGAACTCCACTGTACGTAGACCACCGGATTTTGACTCATTAGTTTGGTTTCGATAAGTCGATGACTGATGATTATTGTCCAAACAGTTCTTTTTTACAGTTACTGATAAGATTAATATGATTCTAGCTAAAACGCAAATCTTGGTTGTTTTCTCAATTGCAGCCTTAATATGACTTTATCAAGATGATATGATGAGATGATCAAGATGGTTTTGAAGTTGTTGCCACATCATTTTATTTTCTCTAAAAATACTTTGAGTTACTTAACTTTAACAAAAACTACAAAATTACTTGTTCCTACAAATTTCAATTCCATTTTAGTTTAAAAATACTGAGTGTACACAGAAAGTCCTATCCTGACTGTGGAATGGCATTCAAATACCAGTTGTCAGCACTTTTTTACGATTTTCCTGTATTCCCAGCCGAGATAAACAAACGAGACAAAACCTACTTGTTATTTCATATAGCGTAATGTAGGTATGTGCGAGTGTGCACCGGTTCACGTATATTGTGTTTTAAATTAACCGTCACAACAAAACCTTTTGTAGTGGCGAGTCATGTAGTCCAATTACCATGAATTATGAAAGTACCCAACAATGAAATTATTCAAATTGGGAAAGTTAGTAGTAACAAAAACAACGCGTCGACCCTTGTATCGCGAGATACGAGTATGGTCGGGGCGGTGCGCTAACGCTGCGCGACAATTATTTCCGTGTAACATAATCCTGGTGTTGCGAGGTGGATATTCTCCGGGGACACGTGATTTGGTCCGGTCGACGGCCCCGGACACCTCGCTGAACGCTCGCCTCGTCACTCCGCCGCCGGAAAACTCGTATTAATGTAAATTGGAGTAATCTGCCCTTGCCCTTCCCGTCGCAAGCCCGCCGCCTCCGCGCTGCGCCGAAACAAAGCGCTCCACCCTCCGCCTTTATCACTACTTGTATTAACAAATTAAAAAAAAACCTCGATTATTCGAATTGGATATCCCTTCATCGCTGGCCAGCCGTATCTCAAAAAGATATTTAATTACTAATTTAACGAGTGACATTGACAGATATATTAATGTGACAAGTTAGGTTGTGACACTTGTAATAAATTCCCGTCGAATGCTCTCTCTCTCTGTGTGTGTTTGTGTGTGTGTGTGTGTGTGTGTGTGCGTGTGCGTGTGCGTGTGCGTGTGCGTGTGCGTGTGCGTGTGCGTGTGCGTGTGCGTGTAATATGGTAATCTATTGATGGCTAATGATATGTATTCTTTTACAGGTACGTGTTCATGGCGTTCTCTTAATCCTCACCATCGTGTTTTAAAAGGTGGTATCTGACGACAACTAGGTAGGTACAAACGGATGTAAATATAATTATGAAAATGAATTTCATTAAGACGTTTCTCAATATTAAATTATCATGAAGTCCCAGACTCGTAATTGAATTAACAGCGGGGAATAAAGCTATAGTTAACCGAGTGACTTCGGTTTATTACGTTTAATTATATCGCTGTAGATTTTAGGCGTTCGTCGCGAGTAGACAGGGTCAGAATATAAATTCCAAAGTTATAAAATTGGCATTAGTTCGTGTCGCAATTCCTCAAGACACGCCTCCGCCGTTCGCATGAAAGTCGTAAAGAGAACGGGGACATTTGATTTTAAGCCTCGCGGACTATAAGTGTTATTTCTTGGAGAGAAGTATTATTCTGCGAGAGCAGCGCAGCGCCGCCATCTCGAATGCTCCATTTAGTTCCAAAGTTTTTCTCGTTTATCACCGTTGGGCTCTCAGAGGCGGAGATTTTTCCTTTAGATTTGTTGTCACGCCAGACCTTTTTAATGGACCTACCTTCCTTATCGCACCGTGATTAAGAAGAACTTGTTTTGTATTTAGGTACCGGAACGGGTTTGTCGGGAATTGCTCTCGCGTCAATAGTTTCTATCTCATTGTTTTATCGTTGTTAAGAGCCTGAAACAGAAATTTAATGACCGTAGTTTTTTGTCATGGTTGTAGTAAACTTGTTGAATTAGAGTAGTTTCAACCTCAATTTTTATAGGTGTACACCCAAATATTTACCGGTAAAAAATCGACTCATCTAATTTATGATTTTATTATATTTCGTTTCAAAGGGAATTTCATTAAAGAGACGATCAATCAAATTGTTAAATACGGGAAAGTAATATAGTTTCTTCGTTGTACGTAGTTAGTTTACCGCTCAGCTGGTAGTGATTATAGCCTCCTTTTAGCCGGTAAGCTTGTAAGACATAGACAGCGATAAAAGGTAAGGGCAAATTAGAGCAGCGGCGGCGGTGCATGGTCGAGCAGGTGCGCGCGCCCTCCTGCGCTGGTAAGCCGCGGGCTCGGCACGCTCGCCGGCTCACCGCGTGCTGAGCAAAGATAAAAGGATTAGCAAAACCCTTCCTACTCGCCTTTCTATCACACTACAATTATTCTCTCTCTCTCTCTCTCTCTTCGACTCAATTCCCGCACCTGAGAAACCGCTACATCATTAACCGCAGTGCTTTCAATAATGTTATTCAAAGTCTTTCTATACTTACCTATTTGCGTATATTTTGTGAAACCTATCGGTACACCGAAAACAGATAAATTTAAATAGGAAGTTCCCGGAATGTTGGTGAGTCATCAATTATTTTTGCGCTCTCAGAAAAATTTATCAACAGAGATTTTTTCCAAGGTAAATTTCCAATTTATTGAAGACGATTGCCTACCGAGGATCGGATTTCAGCGCATCCTTGTTTGGCTTTAATTTATAGCGTCTCGAAATAGGCTCACTAATGGGATAACTTCGTTTACTTTGGCCCTCTTCACCTTGATCTAACGTTTATCGATAACAACTATATTAAGGTAAAAAAAGTTTTTTCAGAAAGTTTTTTTTGCACTTAAATGTTCACCATTTTTGAAAACCGAAACAAAACTTTATTTACTTAACTTAAAATCTACATGTTGGGATTTGGCGTAAGTAAATGAATGCTATATTCGGTGTACACGCTAATGGTATAACACAATGGTAACGTAGGTTAGGTACCTAATTAAAAGAAACGAAGCGGGTTTCAATTGTTTGCAACACGTGTTGTAGGTAATTAAAAAGTGTTGTCATTATTGTTGGCGGAGTGTGGTCCTGGTGCGACGCGCGTTGCGAGCCTCGCGAGGTGAGCTCGTCTCCCCTGGCAACCCGGCGCGGGTAATGACGACGGCGCCCGACGGCCTTCGCTTAAATGAAAATGCCTCCACAACTTTTGTACTTAAACAGAAAAGTTAACGTGTAAACTCCGTTAACATCTCGATGGTTTAATGGCTATTTTTATGAATAACCAAGGATTACCTTAAGGGATATTTCTCTAACAAATCCATGGATTTGTAATGTTGTTTAAAAATATCTTTAAATTATACCTTCTCCATATATTTTATTTGCTTACTTAACAATCAACTGAACTTTTAGTACCAGTAGGTACAATTGAATTGAATATACTTGTGCTAATTTATAATTACCTAACCGACCCCTTCTGGAATTCATTAAGTTGAAAAAAAAACATTTATGTTTCCGTTAACGTTCTAGCTGGTGGTGAAATTTTCATAAAAATATAGTTAAGATGATTTGTGATGTATAAAATGTCTGGTTTTCGGGCAAGTGGAGCTGTAAAAATGTCAGTAGCTCGAGATGGGGAGGCTCGCGTAAACAGCTCGGTAAATCACGAGGAGTGTGCGCCACGACTCGACTTGGACAATATTTGTGCCAATAAAATCCTCCCTAACAAAGCTGTTGTTGTCAACGGAAAGCCGCTTGACCTGTTTTTAGTCTGTCACGGATTTGCCGTCATCGTGTTCAATCCCGATAAACAATTCGTAATATGTTTTCTTTTTGTCAGCGAAAGTTGCTAATTTGTTCACAAATCTCTTATTTTTATACATTCAGAGGAAAATATTTTTTATAACCTATACAATAAATGTGTGGTTCCCACTGTAAATAATGCTACTTCAAAATAGGCTACAAAAGCAAACTTTTACTTATAAACTTGTGCCACTTAGTAGTTAATGTCTGCTCCTACATTGCTCGTATTCGCATGGTACGGTTGCAAAAATGCCAAATTTTTCCTGCGTTACTAAAGTGGTACGTGCTCCAATGTAATTTATAAGTGCACATCGCGGTGAGTGTAAGTAGGTACTTATTCGTCGGAAGCAGTGTGCCAGTTAAGAGATATCATTGTTCTGCGAAGTTGGTGAGTCTTGTATCTTAGTCGGAGAGTGCTGTGGGAGTTGGGGCCTCGGCGCCTACCGCCTCCGCTCCGCCGCCTTGCAAACCCTCGGGCGAGTCCCGCGCGTGCTATTGCACCGTAACGACGCATTTGCATCTATGTTAATAACTCGCCCGTTTATTATTCCCCTTATCTTACATCTTCCACAAATTTCGGTGCTACTCAAATAATCAGCAACCGAACCTACGAGTAACTCAATTATACTCCTGTTGTTGCTTCATCTTACAGCGATACCGGCTTGATTGTTAATGATTACAACCAAATTGCTGCGTGCGTGGTATCATAGCGAAATATTAATAAACTTGTTTATCCGGGTCACCCGACTTTCTGGCTTAGTGCTCTTCCAATAACTTGAAAAACTATCATCGGCAGCTCTTGCGGGTGGATAACTAATAAAGTAAGTTGGAGAGGAAAAGTAAACTAATATCGGGTGGTTGCGCGGGTCGGCCGCCGGTGGCCACTGCCGAGCGCCGCCGGGACGTCATCTCCTTCGCAGATTTATTACTTTTAATATGAGCACTCCACTCGCCATTTACTTTCTATGAATTACTTTCCAGGTAACCTATTATACACCTATTTCAAAGTCTTTGAATAACTTTTCATGAAATCGAGTTACTTGCTTCAAACAAATACTGTAATCAGGAAGAAAAGTTATTCACCAGAAATAACAAATGATTCAAATAAAACAATTATCATTAACACCTCCCTGAGTTCTTCACTTCAAAAGTCGTTCCGTTTCTTAAAATTCTCGAAAAAAGTTTCGGTACAAATTAAGAGCGAATTTTACTCCGTCCGTTTGGCCATTAGTAATTTCAAAGTTTTAATGAATTTTCTGCCCTGACATTGAAAAATGAATTTCAACCTTTACTACTGCTTCTGCCGCTGAGACTCAGCATGAATCCAAATCGATACGCGGTTAACGCGACGACTCCATTTTCGACATATGTATTTCGCGAACGCGCTCGTCTTGTTTCAGGATACATTGGTGTCTCAAAACGTTTTGCTATATTTACGTGGATGCAATACAAAATGTAACAGATTTTATATCTTGAAATCCAAATATTTCCGACGTATATTTTTTTAAACTTGGTTTTATTTGGTTTATTCTCGTTGGCTATTAGGGTACCGTACTACAAGCTCTTAAATCATACCAAATTATTTTCAGTGAAAGGGATAGAGCTGTTGGAGTCTCTGTCCCTTTCACTGCCTGGAACTTTGCAGGTTTTGAGAGCTCGAAATACGGCGTTTGTTTTTTTCTGTAAAGGGTTCAGTATTTAATCGATAGCAGTGATTTGAATACGTAATCATAAAATATGGTCCGATGAGAGGTAGTACGGAAGCAGATAGAGCCCCGCCCGCGCCCCTCATTACCCGTAACGGTGGCCCATTAAGCGCACGGGCCGGAGTGCCCCGGACCGTAGTTAATCCACGTCCTCATTCACTGTTATTTCGAAGGTCTGATCTAATCTAAACGGGGCTTAGGATCCTACAATGCCAGTATTTCGCGCAACTCGTCCCTTTTATGTATTTGACTATCCTCATACCCGGTCCCGTCGGTCGGTTGACGTTTGCCTTTGCTATAAAAGGAAATAACACTTCCGAAACTTCCGATGTGACGCCGTGTTAATGCCTTTGTATGAAAATTAATTTGTGTTACTCGACAGCGGCGATATAATTGCGAGCATACATACGAGATTGAGTCAGGAAGTCGTTTAGAATGGGGTCGAGGAAAGCGTCTGTATCAGGTACATCTAGTCACAATACAGATATTACGATAATGCTGACGCGAGCGGCGGCGCCGTGCCGGTCGCAAGCCGAAGTGGAAGGGTCAATTTGGAAGCTATTATAGGGGGGTGGTTAGAGGCCTACTTCCGGCGGCTGCACTAAGCTGCCCTGTACCAAATCCACCCGCTCGATTTGGGCCTTTCTGCAACGCTGTTCAGCTTCTACACATTTAGCGTAACCATATTTGACGACGACATTATTTCCCGAAGTTTAAATACTTATTATGTTTTAGATCCCATCCACTAAGATTGCTTTTAGACATTCATTAAACCTTGGGGTCCTTATTTAAACAAAACGGAATAAGCAAAAATTGATTGAATCCTTTTGATGAACTGGCTTAGGAAATTGCTTTGCAGGTGAAAATGTTTTAAAACTCCCTCGGTCATAAGCCGATTGCGGATTACCCTTTCTGTATTTTACGACCGTAGAGAAAATGGGAGTATTTCGATTACAAATACGTTTATGCATCTCTAGCCCGATTATGGAATTTCTGTAATATTATTTATTTAATCCTCGACAAAAAGTTGGCCTGTCTGTGCCATCGTGTGTGGCTCCTCAACGAACGAACTAGTGATACTCGTAGTGACAGGTGATTTTTGGAATAACGAAAAAATATGAGTTTAATTTTCTAAACGTGGAACTGAGGTGTTAAAAAGCAGTTTGATGTGTGCATATTATTTTGAACGTTGAATTGTGAGTTATAGGAACCAATTTAATTATTTACTTAATAAGCGTTTTACAACCTACGTTGGGCATGGTGTGAATCACCTACATGCCATTAAAGTAAAAAACCTCTGCCATATTTGGTCAAAAGTCCGGATAAATAATTTAAGTTCATATAATTTTAATAAATATGCTTTACCTACTAGCTTTTTGCCAAAACTCCGTTATCGTTGAAGTCATTTATCGTTAAGACGGAACAAACACATATTTAAATATAAAAAAAAGGAATCCAACAGGATCTTAAATTATCATCGTAGCTGTAAGTATAAAGAAATATAGTATGATTCAACTATTTGCGTTCTTTCCATTTTACTTTACCCAACTTTATCCTGCTTATGAATTTGCTCGTAAACTATAAAAACTAAGCGTTTCAACAGTCCTGCGGCCGTGGGGTGGATGCATCGTCCGTGTAGTGCTAGTGGAAAAGCGGTGTAGAACATTGTAGCGGCGGCGGGCGGCAAACGAGGAGTTATGACGGCTGCGGAGGATTACGTGAGTGGATGTCGTAATAAAGCTTGCGATGAAGCCGTTACCCGAAGATAAACGTAAATATCTCGGGCCCTGGCTGTCGGCTGCTCGCGCGCCGACCGCCTCGCCGCCCCGCACAACACGTAACTACACCTCGCACCGACCCTATTGTCTCCGTGCTTACTTACACATACTTATACATTATCATTAACAAATAACTGTATAAACTCACAGTGTTGTTTTTTCATTTGTATCATCACTACATATTACAAAACAAAGTCGCTTGCCGCTGTCTGTCTGTACTTATGTATGCTTAGATCTTCAAAAGTACGCAACAGATTTTGATGCGGGTTTTTTAATAGATAGAGTGATTCAAGAGGAAGGTTTATATGTATAATACATGCATAATATAATAGAGAAACACTGATAATTTTAGAGGTTTCTAATGTGATGTAGTAAATAAACACATTTTTTTACGCTTACATTGCAAACGCTGGCTAAACCTTAAGAGATATATCAAAATAATGTAATGAACAATTGTAGTTCTTCAAAAAACCTAAAGAAAAGTCCGCGATGGCATATGTCTATCTCCTAAGGATGAATCACAGTAACCATTTTTATCTTTAAAATTTTATTAAAAAATATTAGGTTATTTGCGAAGCTATTTTCTCCAATTCAGTATTTATTCTTATCCATATAAATACGTTAGTTACCTTGGGCATTTAATGTAGATTAAAATTGTCCTTTACACTATATTATTTAAATAAATACTTTAGAAGATATGGCGGATTCAAAATTACGCGCAACCTAAATGTGTATTATCGAAACGCTTGGCCGCCGGCCCTATAGCCACGTATAGCCACGCTTCGCCCTTTAGTACCTACAGCCTGCAGCATCACATAGTATCAAACACCGGAGCTCTCCTGTTAGTTACGTAGGTACTTATATTTATATTAAGCTTTTCAAATTGTTAAATTAGGGAAATGGGTAGGTAGTTCGATTGAGTTTTGGTTTTGATTAAAAGATATTTTTATGTTGTCTACACTTCTACACTTAGAGGTATTATAAAGATGAAGGATTCGATTTTTTGTTTGTTTGTTTGAATTGAATAGGCTCCGAAACTACTGCACTGATTTGGAAAATTCTTTCACCATTAGAATCCTACACTATCCCTGATGAACATAGGACATATTATATTTTCAAAAAAGTTAGGGATCCGTATGAAAGCTTCGATAATGTAACCCAAGGTGTGAAAAATATACCAAAAAAAAACCTTATATCGCGTACGCTGCGGAAACTATTGACAATAGAGCAATGTGATGTACTACAGTTTTATAGAAGACATCAATTTCTAAAAAAACATTGAGTATACCATATGTCTAACTATTACAGTTATGTCACAATAAATACTTTTTCATGTTAAAATATGCAATAGTAACGCCGGTTCTAACTAGGCCCTATTATTCGTACCTTGGTATTAATCCGTATCCAAATAAATAATTTCGTTTTCAAGGTTATATCAGTACCTGTAAATTACTTTTTGAATTATTCAAATCAGACATACCATTCAAAAGACATCATTAGTGTAATAATTATCAAAATTGAAATATAAGAAACAGGCTGAAACAGCCCTCTAAGTGTCTTTAATTGGTTTTATCTACAACAGAGAATAGATAGACACGTAAAATTTGGCTAATGGTTCCTGTATACCGGGTGTACAATCCAAATTGGTCAGTATGGAGAAGTCGGAAACTATGAGAGATAGCGAGATATGTTCTTAGGAACCATGACGTCGATTTTAAATTTAATAATAATTACATTAATTTTTTTTATTAACTCTCATACATAACCGGGAATCGAACCTGGTCAAAATCAATGTGTATAAATTCACGCGGTTACAAAAATATTGACCAGGTTCGATTCCCGGTTATGTATGAGAGTTAATAAAAAAGTTTGAATGTAATTATTATTAAATCTAAAATCGACGTCATGGTTCCTAAGAACAGATCTCGCTATCTCTCATAGTTCCCGACTTCACCATACTGACCCATTTGGATTGTACACCCGGTATTGTGTAAATGAGTCAGCAGAGCACCAAAGAGTGTATGACATACCGACATAGGTACATTAAATCACGCCCGTTTCACAGATGGGTAGGTAGAGACCACTTCTTTCTTTTCACTTTCATGAGTGTATGTGATGATGAGAAATCTATTACTTAAGTATCTAATAATTTAACCGAAACGATGCATCTCTTCTCTAATCACTTTTCTAAGTGTTAATATAGTTGAGAAAACTCAATGTTTTCCTACCACGCCGTCAAAAATCGTTTTTCGGGCCCTTACATAGCTTACGCTGGCTAAACCTTAAGAGATGTGTCAGAATAATGTACTGAAGAATCGTAGTTCTCTAAAAAAACTAGAGAAACGTCCTCGATGGCATATGTCTATCTCCTAAGATTGACTCAAAGTAACCATTTTTATGTTTATGATTTTATTTTAAAATATTAGGTTATTACCGAAGCTATTCTGTCCGATTCAGTATTTAACCTTATCCAGATAAATAAGTTGGTTACCTTGGGCATTTAATGTAGATTAATATTGTCCCGTACAATATATTATTTAAATAAATACTTTAGAATATATGGCAGATTCAAAATTACGCGCAACATAGATTAGAACTCAAAACAAATATGAGTTTCGTTGTCTGCACCTATGAAAACGGCTCTTACCAGAGTCGTTGCTCAAAATAGGAAATGGACAGAAGCCCCAAGATAATAGGAGCATTAATCTTCAAAATGAGAACCTTTGCGTTTTAGTAAAATAATTAGTCGACAATGTTTATTCCGAAATTAATAATATTAATTCTAAGACTGTACTAAGGAGAGAGCTATTTTATCACCAACTAATAGTCAAGTAGGTATAGAAAATCAATGCACCGACACAAACATACTACTCTGTAGACACTGTGCTCGACCTGGAAGAGGCTATCCATTTCCCAACGGAATTTCTCAATTCCTTACAACCTTCTGGATCGTCCCGCATAAATTGGTTTTGAAAGAAGGGTGTCCTTTTATTTCACAACGGAACCTTAATCCACCCAAATAACATCTTTAAAAACGTTGATAATAGAGTGCACAATACTGACCGGATGTGCGGCTGAAAAAGTCGTTTTAATTCCCCGGATTCCATACTTTCCACTTTAAACGACTGCAATGACAAGTCACAAGGTCAAACATTCAAAGTTGCGGGCTTAGACCTGTGGGCCTAATATGGCTGCGTTTATCGCGTGACAAAGTTTGGATAAGGCATCCGTCACCTTCTGACACGTAAATAAGTACGAGATTGACGACGGATGCTTTATCCACATTTGACGCGCGATATTGACGCAGCCATGCTACTAGGCCTGAGCGTTGAGTGTTTTTCCCATAGAGGTATGTAGCCCTTTCGCGCGTCACATCCAGGCAAAATTTGTTTGTATTGTGCAATGAGAAGTCCGCTGTAAACATTGTATATAGAGAAATTCTGTGAAAGCTGGCAGTCATGATTTGAATTGAATTTAAAATCTAACGGCATCAAAAACTCAATTTCGCAAAATTGGACGTCTTTCTAAAATCGTCATGAAATAAAACCTCTATGCATAATGCACCTATCTATAATTTGAAAAGTATATTATTCCAGATGAACTTGGATTATTTTAACTTATTTTAACCGAAGCGAAGCGAGGGCGGGTCGCTACTAAAATATATATTAAAAGCGTAACTAAACCACTTTTGTTTGCGCGTTTAAGTTCTCCACTTTGCTTTTACGGTTGTCCTCAACTAATGCACAGTTTTCTACATACTTATGCCTTGACCTTACCCAGCCATTTCAGCTTTTAAAGGTTTCACTTTGAAGGAACATAGATAAGTAATTTAACCGATGTTTTTTCTTTTAGGTTAGGTTAGGTTTTAATATTACTTTTTGGCGAAAATCCGCAGTTCGGTCTTCGAGGATCGATCAAGCTGAAACACTGATGCCGTGTACTGCTATTGCCCTTTGTGTTCCGTAACATATGTGTGTTCTCTCTCCGGCTCTTATCAGTAATTCTCGTAAATTAATTACATAAATCTTGTTTGCATACGTCTTAAGCGTATGACACGCCGCCATAATTCAACCAGAGCGTAGGTTTACACTGCTAATGAAGGCCGACTACAATAGCTGCTGCTACAATACGTAAGGGGCGCACAACTAAGTTTAAATAATGTCTGCCCTATATTTTTAAACTCTAATTATTATTGTCATTCATTGTTTTAGTTCTCATTTACAATATACGAGTATGCATCTTAATCAAGGTTAAACTGAACTCTGATTTCAAAATTAATATTTTTTAGATTTCGCTGTTTTCCATTCGGTACTCTTTGATGTTATTTCTAAACAACAATACAATAAACACAGCCAAGATTTAAAACACCCTGCTGGCTGCTTTCTTCAAAAGTGCGATGAATAGCTATATTCTGGTTAAGCTCGCTTCATAGACGACTTTGTCCTGACTCTTTCTCGACTAGCGTAATGAGCAATCTCATTTAATGTAAAAAAAAACGACCTTAAACAAGGTGTGGAAAAGTAAAGACGTAGAACGTTTACGGCGTAGCACCCGCCCGTAGCAGATAAGTACTTTATTACTTTCATTACCTTCTAGTTAGTTTCTTAGAAGTAAATATTTTTGCCTAGTGACCCATTTTTAAAAAGGAGACTTGAATAAGGTCTTACTTGTAATGAATGAAAAGCACTATATAATTTTAAACTCAAACATTGTACCTAATAAAAAACTGTACAAATAAAGATGCCTTGTGGGTCTCACCTATTCGCTATATATGTTGCGCTATATATGTATACGTTTAAAGTAGGTTCCACGGGTCCTGTCGTCCTGCCGTGGGATGCGCGGCGTGTTGTCGGGCTTCCTTCTATTTGGTTGAAGGGGCGACGCCGGTGATTTCCCAGGGCGTGCGGCGTCGGGAGTTCATCTGCCGGCGCGAGCGCCGCCCGCCCACGCTCGCGGACGCCGGAGCAATAAGGCGGCCGTCTCGGCAGAGCTGACGCCTCGCGCTGATCTTATCTCAACACGGGTCTTCATTGAACAGGTCACCCAACTCGCATCATAGCCGACATTTGATTAAATTACGCCAATATTCAATTTATTAATCAAGTTCTTTTAAAAACCTATCGTAGTACCTAAAGACATTAATAATAAATTATTTATACTTCCTGTCCTAAATGTATGTTCTCAGAATTAAATCCTCACTGGACTTTTAAATTGTCGTCCAATTTTAATTCTTGTTGACATGTTTCATCATAAGCACCAGAGATGGGCATTATTCGAATAATTATTTATTCGAATAAAAAATAATTCGTAATATTTTTATTCGCGAATAATTTATTCTTCGAATGATTTATTTGCGAATGATTTATTCGCGAATACATTATCCGCAAATGAATCATTCGACTACTTTTCGAATAACGAATAATTTATTCGCTATTTTATTCGAATAAATTCACGAATAATATTTGTAATTTTTTGGTTATTCCATTCAAATAACTAACACAAATTAGAAATAAAGTGACTCGTATATAAGTACTGCACATTTCAACACCTTAAAGATTGACAATAAGGTTAAGGGATAAACCCAGGTAGTAAAATAAACAAAGGAGCAGCGTAGACATCGGATTAGTCACACGTAGTAACTTTCTAGCCTGGCCTAAAAAGAGATAGCTATATGAAAGAGTGAGATAACAACGTTTTCTTATCAGTTGTTCATTCCTGAGCGAATCTAATAGTCTATATATTTGCCAGTTATTATTTAGTTCCAGTACATTGCACATCACACTTGTCAATACTTTTATCTAAACCGCATAAACTTTTTAATTTAACGTAAAATATTTGTAGACCAAACAAATAATAGAAGAATGTCTTATGTAAGGTGAAAATTAACTTAGTCCGTTCCGTTAGTGTGTACAAACAACATCTTGCAGTTATGTTTAGTTATTAATTTTCTAGAAAATGGAGCAGGTATTCCAGTACATAATAATTATTCGTGGCAATTCATTCGACGAATAAATCATTCGCGAATAAATTATTCGCAAATAAATTATTCGACGAATAATTTATTCGAATAAGAATCATCATTCGAGAATTTCATTCGTTATTCGCGAATAATTTGGTTATTCTTATTCGTTATTCGAATAAATTTTGCCCATCTCTGATAAGCACATTGATTGCTGCGTGTTAAAGCTTTGTTGTAGAAGTACTCTACCGTTATTTGCCTTAAAAGCTCTAAGAAATTAATATTATCGCAATAGCTTTGTTATTGAATAGTGTAAGAATTGGATGATGTCCAGATACCTAAAGCGTTGGTTTCATGCGAGTTTTGTAGCTTAGCACGTTTTAAAAAAATCAGTTTTCTAAATTGGAAAATGCAATATCAGTTTAGCGACGTTGATTTCAATCGAGAGGGACCGGTTTGTGTCTCCGCGCCTCGCAGAGCTGGAGTAAATGAAGAGTGCCTTACGAGTCGTTGAAATTTCGCTGCGAGCGCTGCAGCCGGCCGGGTCGGAGCCGGCTCGGCGCCCGCCCCGGCGCGGCCCCGGCGCCCGCACCGCGTGGTAATCAGCTTTTGTGCGCGGTAATTGGGTGTCTGAGCTGCCAACCGAAGCATTTATTCCCGATAAATTGAAAACTGCTTTGTGCCTGGAATCACTCGAAGATGCCGGTAGCGTTTTTCTTACTTTATAGAAAGACCGCGTGATCAGACTGAATCATATGTATTACGTTCGATTGAAGAAGCGTTTTCTTAGCTATGCTTAGCAATACAATCAAATGCCTTTTGCGGGCAATGTAAAGACAGTAGAGATTGGATTAACAAAGTAAGTTTCCACGTTTGGAGATACTCGTTCATGGGCATAAAATTAAACCAGTTTATTCTGGTGACTTCATTCAGAAGGGAAACGCGCATTCAAACTCCCTGACTTTTAAGGATATAACTATAAAACACCATGAATTATTATTACATGTAAATTGAGAAATTATTTGGTGATAGGAGTAATAGTCTCAGTAATGAAAATATTAGGTCGTTAGAGATATTCCTCCCCCGCAATTGTAGGGTCCTTACCTGAGTGCGCCATGGAACGGCATCATTTACATATTTTAATAAAATAATATCGCAACTGAATCGTAACGGAGAACCTGATTTAAGTTCTTACCGCGATGAATGTAAATTCGCTGCCGCCGCCGCCGCAATTCCAGATTTCAATTCTGGAATTAATGGCTGCCGTCGTGGGCCGGAGCTCGTCTAATATTTGCGTTACTTCCGGAGACTTCTCATAGGAATGGAATAAATTAGTGCCAATCAGCGGGAGAGTCGTGCGCCACAATGAGTCTCTCGAATCAAAAATCGCAGTACATTCCGCCCGCGAAGCACGTTCGCTCGGATATTGATTGTGAGTGTTCACACGCATCGAGTTCCGCATGCGGTGGAATTGTTTTATTTTTGCAATATTGGATAGGCGCTGCACGGCGCCGCTCGGCCCTGCTAAGCGTGCATTAATATTGTCAATAGTTGGAGTTAGTGGAAGTGAAGTACGTGTTCCGCCTGCCGCTATCTACGGCGCAGCGCGCGGTGAATTCGAATGGCTCCTCACACCGCCGCCCCCGGCGCGCGCCCACCTTGCGCCCTCCACCCCGTAACGCCCCATAAACTCGCGTCTTAATTTTAACTTTATTTCTACCGCTACCGTGTTCCAAGAAAATTAAGTGTGAAAGTACAACTGGATGATTCACAATGGTATTATCCTCAGTTATCGGCGCTAAAGCGCTAGCAAACTGGTAGCCTAAATCTTAAATCAAAACCTTTCAACCGTGCTACCTCTTCTACTGTTTTAACCAGCCTTGAAAACCTCAATCTCATTTCCGGTTTCAGTTATCTCTCAAAAAAATAACATTTTGTGTTTTCAAAGATTATGTTTTATCAAACATCTGCAACCCATCTTTTTGGTTAAGATTCTTCTTAGTGTGAATTTTTGTGCAATTTATCCCATCCCATGAATATGTGAACGTTGATTAATTTTATAACGGAACCAATGCGTGTTGCGTTGTAATGTTATTTGATTTTGGGTACCTATTTAACGTACTTTAAATAGTTCCAGCTTCTTGTTGAGAAATGCTACGAAATTCAAGATAAAAAAAAGCTTTTACTTGAAACTGTCTTCTTTAAAAGGAATTTCTTACTTTGAAAAGTTAGATATTCTCTTGGTACCGGTCGGCCTCACAGAAAACGAATTATCTACCCAGCACACACAGGTGGGTTGAACTTTCTAAACACGTGAATACGTAGTGGCGGCTACAAAGCGCAGGGCTGCATAAAATAAGTGGAAATATTATTATGACTTAACAATCGGTTAACAGTATTCACAGATTTTTATACAATACTAGCGTTCCCCCCGCGACTTCGTGTGCGTTAGAACTTCCGTTAAAACTACAGATGTAGTAAACATCCACTTCAAAGGGTATATTTTTCCAAGGGTTTATTTTCTGGAACCATATTTAAAACAACAAAATTGCCCTACAATATATATTCACTACGCTTCTTTTACCATTAAGTACGTGTTTAGGGTTCCGTACCTCAAAAGGAAAATACGGAACCCTTATAGGATCACTTTGTAGTCCGTCTGTCTGTCAAGACCCTTATCTCGGGAACGCGTGGAGGTATCGAGTTGAAATTAAAACCATATAGGTACTCTGGTCTATAGTCCCCCCAAGTTGTGAAAAAATCAATCTTCTAAGTTAACGTAAAAAAAGATACGGCCGCTTTTGCCGCAAAAAACGTATATTTCGACACTCAAGGGAATCAAAATTTATAGGGTATTTTCCGTTGACCTAGATCTATGAAATTTGGCAAGTGATACCGTCTTATACTACTAGTATACGAAAAAATCTGATTACTAACCATTTTTAGTTAAATCACAAAAAAATCGGGTCTTTATGCATGGAACAGAGGTCCAAATTTTGAATTAACCGTGTCATGTGCGGAACCCTCGGTGAGCAAGTCCGACTCGCACTTGTCCGGTTTTTTAATCGGCCCTAGATTTTAAAAAAGTAGTAAGATTTTTACCAAATTCCGATACTAACATCCACCTCTCAATTAACCTACTTAGGAGTAGATTTTTATAAAACAACAAGGTGGTTAATTTCTCTGCTTATGTATAACTTTGAAAATTACTTAATTTCCATACAAACTTAACAGTTAGTAGTCTAACGCCCGCTTGACAGTTTTCATATGAATCTGACATTCTTTAATAATTTTACCTAGGGTTTAACTTACGTGCAAGCGGGCCTAAGATCCCAAGTTTCACCCTTTGATTATTACGAAACACCGAAGTCCCGTACAAACTTACGCCCCCTATTTCATCTTTAAACGGCAAACATTTGAAAAACGCTGAAATTTTCATTCAAACTTTCACACTGTAAGGGGCTAATTTTAAAAACTTGTGTTTTATCTATAATAATGGTCTTGATACCTAGTTTCATGTATCTTACTTCAAAATGAGCGTACTCCCATTCAAACTTGCACCCCCCCCCCATTTCACCCCCTTCGGGGTTATTTTGTTATGTTATTTATTCATGGGTGAGTACCCTAAATATCAATTTCCACATTTCTCACTTGAAACATCCCGCCGTAAGCAATATTTTTTCATTTTAACTAATCAGTAGTTTGGGCTGGGCGATGATGAGTCAGTAAGCCAAAAGGGACATTGCCTTTTATATATAGATTAAGAGGCTTGTTACAAACAATAGGTGTACTGGATATTTGATATATTTAATATTACCAAATCAAAATTTTATCCATTCCATTAACTCTGTTTAAATGTAGGTATGTATTGCACTATATTGTCATGATGGGGCCTATAACTAGATATATTTACGCCAAAGAATAAAAATATAATAAAATCAGAAATTATTAGAAATTAACTCCAATCATCATTGCCTTACACAGCATAACATAACACATAATTAGCAAATTAATAAAATGACTGGTAAAAGTTTTAAGATATGATAAGATGGACTTCTCTCTCCGTTTTGCTTCGCCGTAGTCGAGTCAAAAGATACTTAAACATGACGCTTAATTTACATTTTTTTACTGCGTTTTGTATTTTTTTTAAAACAGTAAACATTTGCTTAGAGACATAATTATCCTAAATCTCGATCTTAGACCTCGATTATCCGGAATCAAAATTTGCACCAACACCCTTATTAAATATCATCGACTATAGGTACTCGCATGTAGTCAGCCAACCAAAAGCTTAGCGCTTACAGGAATACGTACATACTTGTTATTCCAAAGCGATGACTCGATAACGCAAGTTAGACTCGCAGGTATAAAGTTGGCTCATCTTGTTGGCCTACCGCACCGTGTTCGGCAACAACAATAATATGGGAATAGATTGGCAATTCCGGTGGTTACGTATCTGGTTATTGCGAGTTTACATCGAGAGCACGTCGGAGCGTTCGGAATTTTCTCAAAGGTGGAAGTTTTCTCGGGCGCATGCAATTTCGAAGTTGCACAAGGGGCCAAGTCGAGTCGGTCGGAGTCGACGGAGAGGGGCCGAGTGCGGCACGAGCGAGCCGCGGGCGCGAGGCCACCTCGGCCGAGGCGGGCGCCTCCGCGGGCCGGCGGCTGGCGTAGCTCGCGCCCGTTGCCCGCGGCGGGACGCTCCTCGGTCGCGCGACCACGACACAATAGCGGTTATTGGGCCAATCGCGACGCCCTGTGTGATCGCCGTCATGCAAATAAAATTCGAAGGCTATGGACGGACATCGCTGCCCCTCGTTATTATTCGGCTCTCGCGGAATTGCTTTTATGCCCTTAATGGAAAAGTGAGATATTTATTTCGGGTTTTTGAAAAAGCCCTCCTTTTACATTTTCCTTGTAATACCCGCATTTGTATAAAATATTACTGAAAAATATAGGATTCTGAGCTCATTGTTTGATTTGGTATAAGGCTTCCTACTCGGGTAGTGGATTTATAGATAGAAAAATAATAAATAGGTTATTTTCATATCTTGAATCTATATTCATACCGGCAATCAGAAAACTTTGTCTCTTTAACGTAAACTCTGTTTCAATTATCACAAAATAGAACTTTGCCGTACCTGGAGGCGACAGCGTAGGTATATTCAGTAGCAAAAGGGTGCCTCCTGGGAAAAGTTGCATAAGTCAAAGAGTCAAATATTGCAGGCTTACTGGATAGTATTGGTAGTTAGAGAGAGGGCTCGGCGCAGACAGCGCGCGGCCTGCTCGCTAAAATGATTAGAGGCTGGTCGGGGGTCGCCAGTCGGCTGCAGTGGCTGGCCCTCGGCTGCGTCGTTATTTCATTAGCGGCTCGGTCGACACTTGTTCGCCGGCCATGCCGCTGCAACTCCCACGTGCCTCTCTCCGCCTTACGAGCCGAGAATCTCTAATAAGCAGCCCCAGCACGACCCTAATTCTACAAAATTTTCTACAAGTTCGTTAGCCACTCGTTGTGTTTATTTTAAATCGGAAACCCTTTGACTTTGCAGAGTAAACAGTTTAAATCAAATAAACACAGTATGTAATTACTTATATTCCCGGAAAAACGTATTACCTATACTCGTACGTAAAATAGTAAATATGTTGTCGCCGTGTATAACAATGAATATAACCTATTGTAAACCTTGCCTTCCCTGACCAATAAAATTATACGTTTCAGAGTTACGTTTAAAGTAAATTAAATATTTAAACTATAATTTGGCTATGCTTAAAGTTAGAAAACTTTAATTATAGTATAAAAAGTAATAAAATAGGTTAACTATTTAAGTCATAAGATTATTATTGAAGCATAATTTTATTAATTGGAATTTGGTATCAGACAATTTCTAATAACAGAAAGCAATTTATATTTATTTACACATCACGTATATCCGCGTGAATCAATTCGTACCATTACACGCACGTTCGTGACATAATGCACGTATATTTGAAAGTTATGTACCTATTAAACGTTAACTGAAACATATTATTCACTTAATACAGACAAATAATTAGATAGGTGCACCCGCAAGAAAGAATAAAGTGGTTAAGTGCGAGTCAGACCGTGAACGTAGCATTTTCCGTGAAACCAATATGAACACTGAGCTAATTATAAGATAGCAATATGTAACTCGAAACAAAGCTCCCGACTGCCAAAATTAAGAGACCGCAAGGGTAATCAAAAAGAGAATGGGCCTTCGATTTTATTTATTTTTAACATAATATGTATCAATTGATATTTGTTATTTATTTAAAAAACATGAACTATTTACGATATTATAAAACTAAACATATAGTACATTTGTTTCTTGTATTAGGAAAGATTGATAGGAATTTAGGTAAGGAGCATTTTTTTTTAAATGTTTTTAACGGCTTGTTACGTTAAGCATCTATGGAGGTAACTCAAGTCAATAGGATGACACGTCGTTTGTCGAAATAGGTCCATTCGTTCAGCCTCTACGAAAGAACAAATACCTTACATAGCCTGCTAATAAGGTTATAAACAATATCATTAAATTCAAGCCATATTAGTAAACAGCAAATGAACAGTCGTATTAATATGTAAATATTTAATATTAAGACAATAGATACTTCGTAGGTATTGGTAGAGAGCGGCAGTCTGCAGGCATTGTTGATTTATAGAATTTGCAAGCTTCTGCTCAGCTCCACAATAAACTTTAGGGGTGGGTCGAAAGCTAAGCGAGTTATTGCAAGAAGCACCGTAGATATATCACTGTCTGTGCTATCTGCCGTTAATTTGACTGCATTTGACCTTACAAATAAAGGGACGAGACAGTTTTGTTTGCTAAATATTGTTGGAACACTAGCCTAGGACTATATTCAACACGGTTGAAGTGTCAAAGAAGCCTAGTGCAAACACTGTGACGTGTTTTTACGTCAAATATCGAAACTCCTCGTAATGTGATGTTTTAGTATTATGCCATCTGGTTGTACGAGTAATTCTACAACCTTGGTCCTTGATAAATAATTTAACTGCTGGATCTAAATCCACTATGCATTAAAACTAATGTGATTGATGCGAGTGGTGATAAATAAGTTCTACCAGTTCCGCCAGTTGGTGCGAACTGCCCCTTTAATTATGAAAATGTATGCGAAGCACATGAAAGTTTGTGCAATTATGCCGGAGCCGCCCTGCGCGCGGCCCCGTGCAGTGGCCAACCGCGTCCTTAACTGCCGCACTGCCTTATACAAAGCTATTCAATTACGTTCTTACGTTAAATGCAGATTTTCCACAATTTACTGTTGTGAAAAACAAATAGCGATAAAAAAATAACAACCTGTCGGTTAGTGTGCTGGAGACCTATTTTATTGTTTTAACAACGAATGTCATGCGTAAAATTAACAACCCACTGCACTACACTGGGTGCACTGCATGCATCGGTTGCTATTGAAGCAATGAATGCATCAATGGAACCATTAATGCTTGGCTGATGGTATGGAATGTAAAATACACTAGACGTAAACGTCTACTTGTTCTAATGTCGTTAATATTAAAAGCAGCTGATTATCCAGTGGATTAGCCACTGCAAAAGATCTGGCAACTATAAATAATGGCAGCCGCAAGTCATTCATCGCGGGGTCAATTACGTCGCAATAAAGATTTTAGTGTTGCACAAATTGTCGATTTGGTCTCGCTGACGGATGGCCGCGAGTCTGGCGCCGGCAAATGAGCACACGATAAAATTATCGTTAGCGGTAACGACATGAATAAATGCAAGAGGGTGGTCTACGTCGAGCACGAGGAGCGGGCCCGCCTCGGCACTCGTTAGGGCTCTTGTGCCGACTGCAGCCGCTGCCGGAACCGCCGCGCTTCAAATCTCGGCGCTTCGTTAATTTTCTTTACATCGGACCTGTGAGGCCGGCTGAGCGCCACGTGTGCTGCTTGCCAATAATATCCACATTTATCATACCAATCGCGCAATGCATTTTCACTTATTTTTATTTTCTTGTAGGTATGGTAACAAACCTTAAATTATCTCGACTTCTCGAGTTCGACTTTTAGTGTTAATTAAGACACAAAACTTAAGAACATTAAAGTAGGTTTAAATATTATGTCTTTCCACTTTAAAGTCCATTAAGACTACGAGTCTACTCGAAAAATTAAAAACCTTGTACCGTAAAATGGGGTTAATTTGATTAATTATAAAAATAAATCTTCTGTAACTCTCGCATTTAATCGTAAAATAAATTATTAAAAATATTGTATTGGCGACTACTCATTTGGAGTAACTTAAAGTAACCAGAAGGGGTCGGAATAGGTAGTGCTTATTAACCTAAACTTGACTCTTGTTCATTCATGCGTGAGTGAGATGGGAATACGTTATTGAATGAAGATGCATCAAGTTTAGGTTAATAAGCACTACCTATTCCGACCTCTGGTAACCAGAGGCAGACTACGGCAGACGGCTTATCAGGAAAAAATAATTAGGGAGCGCCAAAGTTCAACTAAAATTGCAACTCCTATTATCGGAACTCCGAAAATGAATTTTTTATACCGCTGGAACCGTAAACTGTTCAGAAGTTCTGAAATATTCAATGTGTAGATAAGACTAGGTTAGGTTAGGTTTTATTGATAAAAATCCTGAAAAAGTAACAGTTGCTGAAAAAAATACGTTAGGAGTTGCGATGATTAGGACTTATGAGTCGTTATGAGTAAAAATAATTAGGTGAGCCAATATGGACCCATCAAAGTCACCCCTGAAGAATGTCAAAAAATTGTGGTTTTTTGTTTTGAAGGCTTTAACTCCAATTTGTCTGAGAATACTTGAACTACTGATATTTTGTGCTCGCATATGAAACATATGAAAGTAATGTCGCGAAAGAGCTAAATAAAAACTAAGACGCACACAATCGATGATTCAAAAAATTATCAAAGTCACCTCGCGTTTCCAAAGTCACCCCATTTTACGGTATTATATTTTTTCTAAGTAATCATGATGTTGCGAGTATTAATACTCCCCTTTTAAAACGGCACAGAAAAGTTGGCTTACCTTCATGCCGAGTACACTTGGTTTACGCCTTTACGGTCTAGAAAATACAATCCGCAGCAACGCCGGCGTGCAAACAAGCTCGCTGAGGCCTGGCTAAACTGCCCCCTGTCTCATTTGGCTCAAACTGTGTCAGCATCTTCCGAGATAGAATTCAATAATATTTAAACCTACGAACCACATGCTCAGCCAATGCGAAGTTCGGAAATCAGAAAGTTATCAAATCCTTGTGGCCAGCTTTTTATCATGGCAAGGAGAAGGCACGCGAGCACTCAGACCACCTGATGGTAAGTAGGATCTGAGACCCATAGTTAGACATTTGAAATCTCAAGACTAGAGGTACAATCTCAAAACTACAATCCTAAGACTTTAAATGACAACCCTGAGGACAAAAATGGAATGCTTCTATGCTAGTAAATTCACCGGTTGTCTTATTCCCACACCGTAACACAGCAATGCAAACACTACTGCTTGGCGGTGGGTTAATGGATAAGATGGTGGTAGCGATCCGGACGGACCCTGCATAAGGTCCTACCATAGGAATAAACAATAAGTACACGTAGAAGCGATACTCCCGGCTTCCGACGCGCGTTCTGCGCGTTAGATACTGTGCTGACCCCGAGGGGTAGACCTTATAAAAATATAAAATATTTTAAATTTAATTTATTTTGACAGGCCGGTAGACAAAAGGTTGTCAATTGAATAGGATCCTACGTTGTGTTTTGTTTTTTTAATGTTTTGGTAGTTCCAAGTTCCTAAGGTGAGACTGAGGGATAACAGATTCTACTGATTAAAGAGATATTCAAGAATAAGGGCATTCAAATAGTTGTACTAATTAAAATAAAGAAGGGATTAGGGAATCTTCAGTTAATAGGTATTCGGTATGACAAGTGTATGATTTCTGGTAAAAGCAGAGCCCCGCCCCGCTCTTACTCATGTGCTCGACTCCAAACTGGTCACACTCTGCCAGCCTGCCTCTAACTTGTCTGGGGAGCGTTACCATTACGTCGCCAAGTCAGTCTAGGTTGGTTCATGTAACCAAAAGTGTAGAGGGCCCAACAAATTATAGTCACTCCAAGAGACAGGATTTAATTTTATATCCTAATAATTTGGATGGAGAGACTCTTAACCTAAACTACCCCTCTTGTATCCTCGGATATTTCAGGTCGACGAAATGTGTGAGTTTTCTGCAATCCAGTGTGACAGAAATCAAAGTAAACCCAGAATATGGGCGGTCTCCTCCCTTCAAATCCGTCAAGGCACTCACTTTCGCTTCGCTTAGTCGAGTCCCCACGAACCGACATGATAGCCGGGAGTACAAAGCAGTTGCCGAGCTAAACTCGCAAGCATCCTTGCCAACAAGAGATCATAAAAACCCAGCCAGCAAGTCACCTCAACTAACTAACGTCTTTCGACCAGAGGTGAAATCAACTCTTGACGCGACTCAAATCTGACCCCCGTTTCCCCAAGCTGAATTTAGAAGCTATTAGCTTTGAATCTTCAACACACTGAAGCAGTCTGTGAAGTCTGAATGGATACTGGTCATACACTGTATAATAACTCTGCTTGCTATCTTAGTCCAAGATGTTTAGTGACGGTAAGATGTCATCGACGTCTGTGACCCGCTGATAACTTTCACCAAGACACTAAACCCTCTTCGACTCGGATAGGATATGATGGAAATATCCGTAGCTTAAATGGAAAAGATTGAAATAAATTGTAATTTAGATTGCTAGGACACAAGTATAAACTGTAATCCCCAATATAAAAGCCGAAAGAAATAAAATAATCTTAACCAAACATCATGGGAAAATTTAGAAAATGTTTACCAAATAAAATGAAGATTAAACAAGGAATCCTAAAATTGTACACAAGAAAACCAAACGAATTAAATCTGTTTCGAAATATTAATAATCCTTTGAATTCCCTTGATTCAAAAAAAAATAACAAAAACAATACCAATAAAATAATAATGTTATTTACCTTTTAATTATTTAAAATCCCGTGAAATAATTCAAAGAAATTTATCACTAAATTGGATATCCAACGACTAACGTACTAATTATGATTTGTTTTTAAGATTTTTTTTTTTTAAATTGTTCTATTTTTTTAAATAATTTGTTCCTTTCAAAAAATAAAATTTCGAAACTCAAAAAAAATATTTTGAAAATAATCGTAAATAAAAAAAAAACAAAATCAAAGAAAAATATTCAAATAAACATGTTCTAACAAGGACAGCTCAGCTAAGAATGATCTTATAATCTTGTTGTCAAAAATTGCAATGACAACTTCAATAATTCAAAATATTTTGAATGTAATGACATCAAATGTCATTCGTAACCAACTGCATTTCTACATAGAGTGCAACGATGCACTTATCAAATAACCACTTAAAAAGACAACACTTAGCTTCGGTACCAGTCGAGACGTCAAGGACGCGCAGCCGCAACCCGAACTCTCAAGACAACTTCTCCAACCAAATTCTCCATAGAAGATGACAGGACTCACAGGAAGATGCACCTGTGAGAAGTGCATTAGAAATAAAGAAAGATTAAATTTACAACTAAAATTCCCTAAACTACGAAAGTTTTCCCTACCCTGTTATCATACCCCGATACACAACAATCATTCAACTATACAAATTATCACCATTTGGAACCCCTTCTAGACGATGAATATCACCCTTCCGTTCGTCTTTCAGCTTCTCAATCAGAACACTCTTCCCCAAGCTTCTCTATACTAATAAATAAGATTTGAATGAATAGTTAAAATACCTATGAGAAATCACTAATTCAATATTCATATTCTCAAACCATTAACCAAATTACTCGTGAACATGATTTCTTATAGATAATTGCTTCCATCAACAGTAGGATTACAATATTTACCTTTTAGGGTAGACTTTGTCTACATGAGAAAACTTACGAGAGCCTTCTAACGTCTTCTTACAATATTCCTATAGATCACCCTTTTATAACGTACACAATTATACACATCACACACTACTAACTATTTAAAGGAAAATTTTGTGGTATCAACACTATTATTATAAAGAAAAAAAGCAAACAAAAATATTAAGAGATACATTTTTTCCAAGCCCGACGGTAACCAAGTCAACACTCCCTAGCAACCCCCACACTGACTAGCCCTTTACTTTCTAACCAGTCAAATACCAAAGACAATTTAATTCTTGTTTGAAGGTTTGACTCGAGATGAGGTCAGTACAATACCTACCGCCTGGCGACACCTGAGTGTCTAGTCAGTCAGGGGTTACACACAGAATATATATTAATATCCAAAAATATATATCATAGCAATACATCTTACGATATATTTTCCGTACTAGTTGACAGAGTCCACACACGCAGCTATTATATATTATATCAAATTAGCCATGAGAAAACATTATTGCAGAATTATTGGCTGTAAAAGTGACAAAAAAATTATGAATAGTTAAGAATAGTATTTTGCGATTTTAAAGGTTGTTTATAGACACGTTTCCTTGTTTTATATAGATGATTAATAGCCACATAAGCCATGTAATTTTCTGGAGATAATCTTAATCTATTATATAAAATGCTAAGCTGATTGTGGATATATCAACGCACAGCCCAGACCGCTGGACCTAGAGACTTGAAATTTTGCACATAGACACCTTATATAGCGTAGAGATCCACTAAGGAAGGATTTTTGGAAATTCCACCCCTAAGGGGGTAAAATAGGGGAAAAACATTTGTATGAAAGTCCGTCAGTTTTGAAGTTAGACGCTTCAAATTTTGTGTTTAGTTTGCCGATTGAATTTTAACTTATACGTGTCTCAGCGTTTATGATAATTTCAACCCCGAAGGGATGAAAAGGGGTAAAACTGATTGTTGATATATCAACGCACAGCCCAAACCGCTCGACCTAGAGACTTGAAATTTTGCACATAGATGCCTTATATAGTGTAAAGATCCACTAAGGAAGGATTTTTGGAAATTCCACCCCTAAGGGGATGAAATTTTGTATGAAAGTCCGTGAGTTTTAGTTTAAGTTAGACTTGTCAAATTTTGTGTATAGGTTGAAAATTAACAATTAATTTATATGTGTCTCAGCGTTTTTGATAATTTCATCCCCGAAGGGATGGAAAGGGGTAAAACTGACTGACTGATTGATCAACGCACAGCCTAAACCGCTGTACCTAGGGACTTGAAATTTGAAGGGAATATTCCTTGGGTCCCTAGGGGTGCACTAAGAAAGGATTTTTGGAAATTTATCCCCTAAAGGGTTTAAATAGGGGGTAGAAATTTGAATGAGAGATTAGTTATTTTTAAAATTAGCAATTTAGAAATTGATATTTAGGCTACTGTTCATAAATAAAAAATACTAATTTCAGCGATTTAGAAAAAACTACCCCTAAGGGGGGTAAAAGGGAGTTTTAGTTTGTTCCTCCTTCACGCTGCAACGGCGCTGGACGGATTTGGATGAAATTTAGAATGGAGATAGCTTATACCTTGGATTAACACAAAAAATTATTGATTGATTGGAAAATTAAAAAGTTCCCAAGGGAATAACGACAATATGTTTGGTGTTTTTTGAAAAAGTCATCATGGGTGTCGTTTTCTTAGGGTGCGTTGACGCAGATTTCGAAAATGATATCAAATTTGGAATTCAAAATGGCCGCCATGATGTTTGTTGCAAAAGTCATCATTGGTATCATTTTCTTACATTTTGGGGACGCAGATTATGAAAATGATGTCAAATTTAGAATTCAAGCCGGCGGCAATGATATTTTTTGAAAAAGTAGTCACGGTTAACATTTTCTTAGTTTTAAGGGACGCAAATAATTACTAATATAGAATAAGATTAGTAATTATTTGACAAAATTGTGCAATTGAATAATTTATTTCTCCTATGGCTTTTGCCACACAGTGTGACAACATGAGACAGCCTTTGTACATTCGGTTTTATTAGTCTATATCAAAAGGACCGGTGTCAGATTGACGTTGTCAGCGTTGACATATCCAGATTTTAACATTTTTTGTCAATACTATTCACTTTTCACGGCGTATTAATTCTACGGCTGTTATTTAATATTAGGGCGGTTATTATGATCACTTGAAAATATGTTACGGACAGTCATTTCATTTTTCGGCGGAAATTGGTCGGTTATTTAATTCTCAAATGTCAGTTCAAACAATACTTAATAAAATATACTGCTTTCAGCGATTTAGAAAAAAACTACTCCTAAGGGGGTAAAAGGGGGTTTTAGTTTGTTACTCCTTAACGCTGCAACGGCTAAATGGATTAGTATGAAATATAGAATGGAGGTAGCTTATACCCTGGATTAACACATAGGAAAATCCCATCCCGGAAAATTTAAAAGTTCCCGATGGAATAACGACATTTTTTGGTGTTTTTAGAAAAAGTCATCATGGGTGTCATTTTCTTAGGGTGCGTTGACGCAGATTTCGAAGATAATATCAAATTTGGAATTCAAAACGGCCGCCATGATGTTTATTGAAATAGTCGTCATTGGTATCATTTTCTTAAATTTTGGGGACGCAGTTTATGAAAATTATGTGAAATTTAGAATTCAAGATGGCGGCGATTTTATTTTTTGGCGGAAATTGGTCGGTTATTTAATTCTAAAATGTCAGTTCAAACAATACTCAATGAGTAAAAAATCTATATACATCGATAAGTACCTACATAATATAATATTGCTGTAGAAAGAAAATCCATACTAATACTATAAATGTGAAAGTAATTATATCTGTCGTTTATCTGTTTGTTACGCTTTCACGGATTAACCGCGGAACCGAATTAGATTAAAGGGCATTGGGTAAATTTGTTTGAAGAATATTGTAATTTTTTTTCTAGCGGCCACTGATTATGTTTGGGAGTTCCGCCATTTATAATGATAGACACATTAAAATTAGTATTAAGACTCATAATATAATATATGTTATATTGAACTATGATGGATATTTTAAGAGTAACCAAACTATCATGGGAGGGATGGTGCTATGAGACGGCGAATTTAGACAGATTTTCATCTACCGGTGATAACTAGGGGCACACCAGCGGATATAATAAATGCATTTCGGCATCTACGATATGGTTATATATATAAAAATATACCTCACTACAAATATGCCAGGAACTACGAGTACACCATGAATACCATGATACACAATCGGGGCAATATATGCGGGAGCTCTACTAAAAATTGGCGAAGATCGTATGGCGAGAGATAGTAACGATTTGAATATATTAAACCGCGAATTCTGTAATATTGTACAAAACACAGATGATCTAAAAAATAACGTGTACCCCGATCTAAAAAACAATATAAAGAATAGAGAATGTTTATGTGAGAGGGCAATATTAGCACCGACAAACGAAATTGTCGGGCGGGAAAAATGAAAAAATATGTCTCATGTAGAAGGCGATGTTGTGGAGTATCTCTTGGTAGACAATGTCATAGACACAGAGCAAGTCACCTCCTACCCTTAGAGTTCCTGAACTCTTTGGAGGTATCGGGAGCGCCCTCCCGTAAGTTCATGGTTAAAGTTGGTGTCCCGGTAAATTTCGAGCTAAATATTACATGTGTTTGAAAGATCATTGGCCAGGAAGGACGTCAAACTATAGAATTACTTAAAATTATTAATTTCCTTAACTGCGATAAACGAGTTCTACGCGGACGAAGTCGCGGGCAAAAGCTAGTCTATTATATAAAATGCTAAGCTGATTGTTGATATATTAACGCACAGCCCAGACCGCTGGACCTAGAGACTTGAAATTTTGCACATAGATACCTTATATAGTGTAGAGATCCACTAAGCAAGGATTTTTGGAAATTCCACCCCTAAGGGGGTAAAATAGGGGGAAAACATTTGTATGAAAGTCCGTCAGTTTTGAAGTTAGACGCTTCAAATTTTGCGTTTAGGTTGGCGATTAAATTTCAACTTATACGTGTCTCAGCGTTTTTGATAATTTCAACTCCGAAGGGATGAAAAGGGGTAAAACTGATTAGTGATATATCAACGCACAGCCCAAACCGCTGGACCTAGAGACTTGAAATTTTACACATAGATACCTTATACAATGTATAGTGTTAAGATCCACTAAGGAAGGATTTTTGGAAATTCCATCCCTAAGGGGATGAAAATTTGTATGAAAGTCCGTCAATTATAGTTTAAGTTAGACTATTCAAATTTTGTGTTTAGGTTGAAAATTGAAAATTAATTTATACGTGTCTCAGCGTTTTTGATTATTTCATCACCGAAGGGATGAAAAGGGGTAAAACTGACTGACTGATCGATCAACGCACAGCGTAAACCGCTGAACCTACGGACTTGAAATTTGAAGGGAATATTCCTTGGGTACCCTAGGGGTGCACTAACTAAGGATTTTTGGAAATTCATCCCCTAAAAAGAGAGTAGAAATTTGTATGGGAGATTAGTTATTTTTAAAATAAGCTATTTAGAAATTGGTATTTAGGCTACTGTTTATAAATAAAAAATACTACCTACTTTCAGCGATTTAGAAAAAACTACCCCTAAGGGGGGTAAAAGGGAGTTTTAGTTTGTTCCTCCTTCACACTGCAATGACGCTGGATGGATTTGGATGAAATTTAGAATGGAGATAGCTTATACCCTGGATTAACACATAGGAAAATCCCATCCCGGAAAATTTAAAAGTTCCCGAGGGAATAACGACAATATGTTTGTTGTTTTTTGAAAAAGTTATCATGGGTGTCATTTTCTTAGGTTGCGTTGAGGCAGATTTCGAAAATGTATCAAATTTGGAATTCAAAATGGCCGCCATGATGTTTATTGAAAAAATCGTCTATGTTATCATTTTCTTACATTTTGGGGGCGCAGATTATGAAAATGATGTCAAATTTAGAATTCAAGCTGGCGGCAATGATGTTTTTTTTTAAAAGTTTTCGCGGTTAATTAGTGTTTGGGGATGCATGCATTGTGAAATTGATTAATTTATTTCTTCTATGGCTTTTGCCACCCAGTGTGACAATGGGACAGGCTTTGTACTTTCAGTTTTATTAGTCTATATCAAAAGGAGCGGTGTCAAATTGACGTTGACAGTTTTGACATATCCAGATTTTATCTTTTTTTTCCGCCGTTTAAAATACTTATTCTTCGGCTATTATTAAATATTAGGGCGGTTATTATGATCACTTAAAAAAAATACGGGCAGTCATTTTATTTCTTGGCGGAAATTGGTCGGTTATTTAATTCTAAAATGTCAGTTCAAACAATACTCAATGAGTAAAAAATCTATACATCGAAAGGTACCTACATAATTATAATATTGCTGAAAATCCATACTAAATTATAAATGTGAAAATAATCCTGTCTGTCGTCTGTCTGTTTGTTACGCTTTCACGGATTAACCGCGGAACCGAATTAGATTAAATTTATACTTACCTATCTCGAAAATCACCCCTAGGGGTAACGGTAGTTTGTATGAGAATTCGGTCATTTATGTTTAGGAGTTCGGCCATTTATAATGCTAGATACATTAAATTTGTATTAAGACTCATAATATAATATAAGTAATATTGAACTATGATGGATATTTTAAGAGTATCCAAACTATCATGGGAGAATTTAGACAGATTCTCATCTACCGGTGATAACTAGGGGCACACCAAAAAAAAAAAGGGGCAAAAAGATATTTAAAGTAATTAAGTCACTGGATGACTGTTATAAGATGCAAAATGATCTTAATAACCTTTCTAAATATTGTAAAGAATGTCATCTGCACCTAAACGTCCAAAAATGTTTTGTAATTTCCTTCAGCAGAAAAAAACAATTGATTAGGTATAATTATACATTAAATAACGACACAGTTCAAAGAACGTCTACTATTAAAGACCTGGGTGTTTACATAGATAATAAACTTGTATTTTCTGACCATATCATGAATATCACTAATAGAGCCTATCGACTTCTTGGCTTTATACTGAGAGTAGGTAAAGAATTCCAGGATGTCTCAACGATCCTTATTCTTTTTAACTCTTTGATCAGACCCGTTTTAGAATATGCATCCAGCGTATGGAACCCGCAATACAATATATACATAAATTCCATAGAACGAATACAAAACAAACTAATTAAGCATTTAAAATATAAAGCCACCTTACAGTGTCAAACATTTAATTTTAATAATATTGTTTCACTTCAAAGTCGACGCACAGTAAAAGACCAAATATTGCTATTTAAAATTATTAATAATAAGATTGACTCCCCTTACCTTCTTAATAAGTTAAGTTTTAGAGTACCACGCCTCAAGTCTCGGCATACTAATAATCTGTTCTATGTCCCGGTTATACGTACTAATTATGTTAAAAATTCTTTTATTAATAGAGTTTGCAAAATGTATAATTCCAGTTTTTCTGTAGTTGATATATTTAACAAATGTCTTCAAGAGTTCACAGCCCTAGTTAGAGAGCAAAATGATACTTAGTTATGAAGTTTCGCGTAACGCATTTTAATTTTGGTTTTTTTGCCTTTAGAGGTATCCTTAGTCTTTTTTAAACTAATGTCACATTTTCAAGTAATTAATATTACATTGCTCGGTTAGTATATGTAGTATTTAACTGTGGTAACTTTACTGGTTGATGTATAATCTAAGATTTCTATTGTATTAGCCATATTGTACCGTTTGTACCCTAATAAACATTAAAACATTAAAACATTAAAACCAGCGGATAAAATAAATGCATTTCGGCTTCTACGATATGGGTAAATATAAAAAATAAAAAATTCTTCACTACAAATATGCCAGGAACTACGAGAACACGCGAGCGGCAGCTCTACTAAAAATTGGCGAAGATCGTATGGCGAGAGATAGTAACGATTTAACGATACATTAAACCGCAAATTCTGTAATATTGTACAAAACACAGATGAGCTAAAAAATAACGTGTACCCCGATCTAAAAAACAATATAAAGAATAGAGACTGTTTGTGCGAGAGGGCATAATATTAGCAACACCGACAAACGAAATTGTCGGGCGGATAAATAAATAAAATATGTCTCACGTAGAAGGCTATGTTGTGGAGTATCTCTTGGTAGACAATGTCATGGACAAAGAGCAAGTCACGTCCTACCCTTAGAGTTCCTGAACTATTTGGAGGTATCGGGAGTGCCCTCCCGTAAGTTCATGGTTAAAGTTGGTGTCCCGGTAAATTTCTAGCTCAATATTACATGTGTTTGAAAAATCATTCTTGCCAGGGAGGACGTCAAACTATAGAATTACTTAAAAGTATTAATTTACTTAACTGCGATAAACAAGTTCCACGCGGACGAAGTCGCGGGCAAAAGCTAGTATCATCATAAAGTATTATTACCTAATTGAACGTAATTGTAAAAAACTCATTTTGAAACAATGCTTCCACATTAAAGAAAATCATAAATAACATTTCGTGACTAAACTTGTATAGAAATAGAAATAGAAATAGAAATGCTTTGTATGTATAGTATAACTCATCCATAAACCGATTAAAATATTTCGCAAGTGACAGCCCTAACTTTGGGCGCGGAAGACAGAGGGGCGTAGCGGGGTGAAGGGGGAAGTAGGTATTTAAAACGCGGCATTTGGGGCGTTGGTAAAGGAAATTCGCTTCTGCGTGTAGTTATTGTTTATTTTACCTACCACCACTAGCTTAAGATCATTTCGCAATTTTACATAACTTCAGTTGGGTAAAACAAAAGTAGGTAATTTACCAGTAGGTACCTCGAGGACGAATTATTTCGTACTATCGAAGTAGTAACGTATTTGTATGGCGATTGAAACAGCGCCTTTGTGTCCGTATATCATACTAAAATTTCCTAGAACGAACCTGACATTTGGTATCGTCACCAATTTGTAAAGGTGAAGAATACGCAATTTTATGAATGGAAACGTGAGCTTGTTTTAGAAATTCGTGCCCTGGACAGATTCTATAAAGGTTAGTACACGTTTTCGAATAGTAAAGAAGATTCGAAAACGTGACGTGTGACTGAAAAGTTCGTATTTGTAGACGACGTATGACGTATACCTATGGCGGTGTAACCATGGAGTGACGCAAAGGAGTCGGAGTCAATAGTTATATTTATTTATTTATTTATTTAATCCTTATTGCACAAAAATAAATACAAATGGCGGACCTAAAACCTAATGGCTTTCTCTACCAGTCGACCAAATAACTAATAAGAAATTTACATAGTGGGTGCACAGAAAAAGAAGACAGACAGAGACAAAAACTAAAAACTTAAAACATAATTATCCTAATTATTGCTAATACATTCTACAGTAAATATATACGTCACATATAAAACTTATACATATAATATCTATATATAACACATAATTACCTATAAATAAATATAAAGATTTAATATACCTATAAAAACAAACGCAGAGACTGAAATATTATGAGATAAGCTTACTTGCATTTGACGTCGCGCTGGCCTAGTTGGTAGTGGTGACCCTGCCTACGAGGCTAGCGGTCCTGGGTTCAAATCCCGCTAAGGGCAGATATTTGTGTGATGAGTGCGAATATTTGTTCCCGAGTCATGGATGTTTTCATGTATTTAAGTATATATTTCTCTATATAAGTATTTATATCGTTGTCTAGTACCCATAGTACAAGCCTAGAGCTTAGTTTGAGACTAGTTCAATTGGTGTGACATTGTCCCTCGATATTTATTTATTTATTTCACGCTACAACGTCTTGTTCAAGTAAAAGTTTCCGGAGCATTCGCTTGAAAGAAAGCTTGTTAGGTTGTTGTTGAAAGCTTGTTATATGTATCTGTATTAAAAAAACGAACAATTTAAGTTTCTCTAGAGATCCTACAAAACTGGTACTTATTGTCTGAAATTATAAAGAATTCGCACGATGCAAAATGTTGACTATTTTAAAGTGCTGACAAAACGATGTAAAAGTTTCTAGGAAAGTGTTGATGTTGAGTTTCCTACTATAGAAACTAATTTTAAGTACCTAATCAAACATTAACTATTATTTAAAGGCCGTAGCAGGTTAAGGAAAGGGGAAATGGCATTTTATTATAATGAGCCGTTTTTTTTTCTACAGTTACTTACATCTAGCAGTGCAGTTTTGCCAAGTTTGGTTGAAAAATTCCCGGTGGTACAGCAGAAAAAAAATTTTTTTTTTTTCGTTCTTGATAGAGCAAACACTCTAATTGTCATTTTTAAATAAGCCTTACTTAACGTTCTGTCACACATATCAGTTTTAAGGATAAAATCGGAAAGCCACTGTATCAAAATTAAATGAATTTTATTTCTTTATTAAGCAGCTATTCTGACACCGCCTAAGAACATTTTCAGCCCGCCGAGACATTGAGCGGACTTTTTTGAATCACGGAATTCATCAATGAAGACAGCGATGATGATTAGAATAAGCATATTATTTTATACGTCAGATTTTACCTAAGTGTATTTTCAACAGTAATACAAGGTTAATAGTTAGTTTAGTTTAGTTTATTTATTCATCAATGTAATATTACAATATGAATTGCATCGCATGTCAAAAAATACGAAATTACATTGATATTGTCAAAATTAATACTAAATAATAATATAATACTACAAAAATAACACTCAAATAATCAAAGTCAACATTAATAAACAACTAATAAATGGTCAGTTTCTGATGTCAATGTACAAAAAGTAATAAAGTCAAATAAACAATAATAATTTTACAATTTAAGTTGCATACGAGTATATTCGTCGACGGAGTATAATAGATTATCCAATTAAAGGTTGGAACATTTTTAAGTTTAGCGGGTAGACGCTCATAGTATGTGGGACCGATGACACGCGGGTTCTTACTCGCAAGTGCCAATATCACTGTAACTGTCAAAATGTGTACTAATTTTATTTCTTTTTAAAAAGGATTTATGCTTTAGTTCTTAGGCGGTGTTGGAATAGCTTCTTAATAAAATGTAATAAAATCCAACCCAATTATTCATTTAATTTTGACACAGTTGCTTTCCGATTTTATCCTTCAATCTGATATCTGTTACAGAATGGTAAGTAAGGCTTATTTAGAAATGACAATTAGAGTGGTGGCTCTAGCAAGAAGAAAAAGAAATTGACTTACATGTTCTTTACATAAGTGTTAACGATGTGGACTGCCTTTTTTTTTTAGACCATTATATTTGATTAAACTTGATTGAAAAAAGAACGGTATATTAAAAATTAATTCGCACCTTCAGAACAACAGTGACCTAATTGAGAAATTTTAAATTTCGAGTTAGGTCTCTATGATAATAAATTTATGATTCGAAGTTTGAAAGCACAAATTTTGAATTAGGTCATTATTGTTCTAGAGGTGCGAATTGTTTTCGAAAAAAAGTTATATTTAATGAATTCGTTTTTTTTTCTGCGGAACCACGGCAAATTTTTCAACCAAATTTGGCACAATTGCACTGCTAGATGTAAGGAACAGTTGGAAAAAAAGGAATTCATAATATCAAAGGGCATTTTTGTTCCCTTATTCTGCTACGGCCTTTAACCAAGCGTCGTAAAGATCCTTCGGGAAGGTGTAAGTCCAGCAGTGGGCGTCTCACGGCTGTACGAATATGCACAGCAATTATCAGTTTTAACCCTCAAGTCAACTAATACGCTGGTAAACATCTTAGCCTAATTGTGCAAATTGTGGTTATAGAGTTATCAACAAGTTTTTAGAGATGTTTGTAATTCTGTAGCTCTGCCTACCCCACTCTGGGAACGAAGGCGTGAGATTATGTTATGTATGCTTTGCCGTTTGACGCTGTCATTATGACAGGGTTCCCTAGTGGCCTAAAAGTCCTTGACTGTACCATAAAAAAATATCAAGATTTTATTTTACTACTTTGTCGGCGTGACTGATATGTTTATTCATGCCAAATTACAGCTTTCTAGAACTAGGAGTCTCTGAGCAAAGCTGCGGACGGACGGACGGACGGACATGGCGAAATTATAAGGGTTCCTAGTTTGACTACGAAACCCTAAAAAAGAGCTAATATATATAATATATACAGTGCTAGTGTTTAAAGCGTCTATGTAATGTTGTAGTACTCTTCTAACATGTATTTTTTGCCTGATTGAATAAGTCTTCGAACAGCATCAATATTAGTTTTGGCTACCTCTCGCCGGCCGGCTCTTAAGTAAACCGTTCGGAGGGTGAAGACGTCCTCATATAATTAATTGTGTAACACAGAGTTACAGTATTCCTTTCTAACTGTAATCAGATTTCTATTTACTTAAGCGACAGCAAATATATTGAAAAATTACAGAAAAATCATAAAGACAAACAGCAAAATAAAGGGTGGTAATGATTGGCAGTTAGGGGGCTGATTTTAAAACGAATGTTTATTGCTTACTTTAAAATGCAACGATAAAATTAGGCCTTGCTTATATCTGCAATGGTCTAGATCGGGGTCAATTATTTGATATTTAAAAATATTTAAAGTGTATTAATACTGTTGCGCTAACGAAAAATCAAGCTTTTAGGATTTCACTTTTGTATTTACAGCTATGAAATAAAATGAAAAATCTGGTTATACGTGCGGTTCATGAGCTAGAGCTGAGAAACCTATTAATTATGCTTTATTCTGTAAAAATCACATTAGGGAGTATCATAAAATGTACCTGCTGGAGGGGTTCGGAAGGATCAATGCGGAACGCAGCATTGGGCGAGGCTCATCATTTACTACATATAATTATTAGTTCGTCAATGTAATCAAGAATTTAAGGTATTAAGATTTTGTGAAAATTCTATCAAATATTAGGTAAATTACTTTTTTCACTATAAAGCTAATCATGTAAACCAGTGTAAAATTCAGAAAGGACGCTTCGCTCCATATAAATTCAGGACTAACCGCGCCATAAATATCAGCAAAACCAGCGCTTAAAATATTGCGCACGTGAGGGTAGCACCTAAAAGTGTAATATTTATTCTAAACAATGTTTTCATTGCTAAGGATTTAGCGTGGTTTTTGTAAATCTATTACGAGTTATTAGTTTTTTTTAAATAGTTTAGCCATAAACCCGATCACGCTTCGCTGTGGCTTTATCAAAAGTATTCTAAAAAAATACATCGTACAGGATATCCCAAAACTTGACGTAAATATTACGACATTAGAAAGCTGAACTTAACATATTCTGACTTTCTTATGCCGTAATATTAACGTCCAAGTTCTGAGACGCACTGTATAAAAACACTGTTGCATGGGTTTTTTTTTAAATATGAAGATATTGTAACTTTTCATATTGCACGTGAACAAGATATAAACAAGCAGTACATGTAATAATAAACTGGCCAAAACTTATATTTGTGTTGATTTATACAGAGCGGCCGCGCGGGTCGGCGGTTCGTAATTTTAAACGTCACGCATTTATGATGTATACTTGCAATTTTCTCCCGGGAGCGGGGTTTAACGCGTGCGAGTTCGACGCCAGCGCTTTCATGGCTGGGTTTTATTCGATGACCACCAGTTCATAAAGTAATTTTATCATGTTTTATTACTGCGGTTCCCCTTATTATATATGGTTGACACGGTGACTACAGTCATTATTTAACGGCTTATTGTGAAAGTGTGGTGCTGCCCACCCCGGCGATTACTCAAAGCCGTGATGTAAGGCCTCGTAACGTAAAGACGCGATTCCAAGTCGCACGTCATGTCACGTCTCACGTCCGCCCGCCCCGCGCCCTGGAGCCGCCCCGCTCGGCTCTTAATCGCGTCGTCATCGCGAGAAGGCTACGCCCGTGTCGCTCCGGTTCGCTGCTGCCATAAATCAGTCGACACCATGTGATGGATGATGCATCTACCTCGAAAAAACAGTTGCTACGAGCTGACTTTATCTCTTATTATCCCGACAATATACATCAAAATTGTTTGCGAGGCTTCACGATGGCTCATACCTTTACAAGGGGCAAGTTCATTAGCATGTACAACATGAATAAATCACATTAACAAAAGACTTTGATGTAACTGTAAAGTACACTTATGTCAATTCCTCCAAATGATACAGTTAAATCTTAATTGTATGCTAGCTAGCTAGCTAACAGTTGCTGCACCTTCTGTTCGGTGGTTAAATAAAAATTCGACAAAAGAAAATTTATGTGACTACTTAATTTTGCACTTGGGAACCCTTGATTTTGTACGCCTATGCCTACGCCGTCAGTGTATGTGTCTGTCAGTCACAATGTCTTTTATATTGTGCTAATAAGAAAAGAAAATCTTCCCACAGGTTTAGTGCATATTTACTTCCTAGTCAATAACAAATTTGTTCGCATATTCGTACTAAGGACTGATTCGTTTCGGATTCGCCAAAATCAACCCTCTTTTTCTTGACAGTCTTCCAATATTTTTTCTTTAACTATTCATCATGGATATAGCTAATGTCACCAAAATATCATGTCTACAAATATTTTCTCCATAAGCTCTCAGAAAAATGAAAAAAAAAAAGAATCAAAAGGAACGCCGCGAGAAAATTGTTGCCAAATGGCTGTCAAATACTAAGTGTCCTTATCATTTCATCGCTAACAAAATTAAAATTGCACGCTGGACCATTGATGATGTTATAAAACGTTACTTTAAGACCTTGTCCACTCTTCAGAAGTCGAAGGTTAAAGAACACGGAGGCCATCGTGACCCTGAGCTCGAGAAGAAAATCATTCGGTGATGTAGCAAAAAAAATTACACTAGGCAATTCATGATTAGACGTGCATGAAAACTAACTGGTATGAAGACTAAGAAAAGTATCAGGTGCCTAAAACTACAGAAAAACAATGAAAGACCATCAAAATCAGGGCAGGAAAATTGTATCACGTTTTGGGCACAGAAAAAAAATCATTTAATACTTGATGACAAAACCTACGTCGAAGCCGATATTTTAACATTACCAGGTGATCAGTATTACACGATAGCTGAAAGAGAGGTTTCTCCCGATTCAGAAACGACTATTGGAGTTGAAAAGTTTGGCTGCAAATATTTAGCGTGGCAGGCAATTTGTCAATGCGGTGATCGCAGCCGAGCTTTCACGACTGGCACAATCAATAAGAAAATCTATATTAACGAGTGTTTAAAGAAACGGCTAGTACCTTTTGTTCAAAAGCACGATACTTCAACATGATTTTGGCCATATCTGGCGACAGTCCACTATGCTAAGGACAAGATTAGATGCCTTGAACGTAATGCCATACAAATCGTGCCTAAAGACCTTAACCCACCAAATGTCCCACATTGTCGCCCCATAGTACTGTACTGGGCTTTGGTCAAGGGAGTTTTACGTAAGACCCGTAAGTCTGCACGAGACCAAAAATATTTTCTCACCAAGTAGAATTCAGCCTGCAAGAAAGTGACAAATGACACTGTCGCACGTTTAATGGAGGGTGTACGGCAAATATTACGACAAGAGTGGGGAAAAAAAGTTAAATAAGAATTTTAACATAATATTTTAACAATTTATTTTAAAAAAAAACGGTTGAACTCATAATGAAATAGTTTTTAATTTGGCGAATCCGCAACGAATCAGTCCTTAATTTAACGAAAACATCCACTTTACTCACAAAGTAAAATATACCGAACAGCAGAAATAAAATATTTTACTTCGTCGTATTGAGTTATTGTTCCAAACGAACTTATTACCCTATATTGAATAAACATTATTTAAACAAAACCGAGGTACGGAACCAATAGTTCGCTTGCCTGACTCGTTCTCCGTTGGTATTTTGATTGCATTGCTCTTTGGCCCTAATTATACTTGGTAATCGACTGCTACCAATTATTTTTAAATGCTGCGTGCGCCCGGTTGTTTCACTTTGTGAACTAGTCAAATGATGGGGTAGTGGCGTGTGTATTGAAAATGCACACCCGCTCGTTAGGCGCGGCCGGCGGAGGCTGCGGTCCAGCGCGTGACGTCACGTCCGCCAGCACCACCCGCGCGCCCTCATTAGCATACATTATATTCGCCATTACGCCCAGTGCCGCTGTGGCTTTTTGCGCTGTTTTTGATGATACGCTCGTGCCGGGACACAACGGTACATATTTTATACACACGGCAGTCCGCTGTGTTTTTAATTGTGTCGTATAAAAAGTTTATTTTTGTCGTATGTGGTGCAGAGTCATACATAGAGTGGCGCGTGTTGAATGGAAGCGAGCGAGTAAGGCGTCGGAGGCGCGGCGGCGCGTCGCGCGCAGCGGCCCCCGCGGCGCGCTGATTTACGTGCCGGCCCGCCGCGACACCTGCCCGCGCCTGCCTGTGCATTTCAATATAACTTGCAGTCTACCTAACGAAAATTAACAATACCTTGCCTCCGTATCTCACTGTGAACAATCAGGCTCATATGATGTTACAGACAACTAACCGTATTACAACAAACAATAGTTTAAATCGAGATAATTTAATTTGATCACGTCCGTTTCCCAGGCTGCAGTTAATTTTTAATAAGCGATCGTAATTGTATAACGTTCCGTTGCTACACGCGTAAATCACCAGCCTGCCGGTCAGCGAGCGAGGCAAATATTTGCATATCGCGATTGATGCGAACCAATCAATACTGCAAATAATGAAAATATCACATCAAGTCTTTACATGCAATTGAACGCGAAATCCGTTATTTTAATTATCATACCTAATTAATAAAGAGTAAAAATCATATCATCTATAGCAATAATATTGAAAGCAGTCCTCTACTACTTTAACCTGTGAGTTACATTATATTTAATGTACTCGTAACTACAAATTGATCCTATCCCAGTCGGCACTGAGGGGACCCTCAGACCCTCACATATGAAGCCGCGACATATAATTAAGAGGAAATGCGTTTTGACTGAAAGACTGAAGAACAGACGGATTCTGTGTTAGTATTAGTCCAAAACCGCAAAACCGGGAAAAGAAAAGCTTTTGAAAAAAATATTCATTAGGTTATAAATCATGTAGGTCCTCAATTATTTTTGTAATACTTCTTCTTAGTAACAAAATTCCACGTGTTCTTTTGAAACCATATTTTTGAGATTAGGGTAAACAAAAATTCATCACAATTGCCATGAGAATAAGGGTATTCTCCTGTCATTCGAGATGAATTTTCATTTGAGATGCTAATGTCAAAAACATGTAAAATTATATTTCATTTGATATTTATCGAATGTGACGTCATCTCGAATGTGTCGATTATAACAGAGATCCAGTGTATTTTTTTTTAAAGTATTGACAATTTTTTTCTCTGTGCATATTGTATCTATCAAATATTTATAGAAACAAAATGGTATGTTGTTATTCGCAAGTTTTATTATTTATTTATTTTATTTATTTATTATTATTTACAAAGAATATTTGACCGCGTTTCAGACTCTCTATAGCGCTATTTCCGAGCAGTTCTACAAAAATGCTATTAACTACTAAGAAAATACTCATGCTTTGTACTCATATTATCATGTAACTTTTGTAAGCCTTGCTTCCCATAAAACCCCTTCATTAAACAAGAGCAGTGCGCAAACAATCTTAACTTTCATTTGCATGGTCGTAAAACGTGTAATATTGTCAAGTATCACAGCGTTGTCAGGGCTATATGCTCTCAAGAGTGGCAGCTCATTCCGTGCACGGTTTAATTTCCGGAGGAGGGATCACTCCCAATGAGGCAACTCGGCCTATTATCTACGACAATGTTAGGCTCGTGTTAACTTCACTGCTGAAAGCATATCTACCTATACATACTAAAAATCCCCTCATTTGTCACATTATTCTCGAGTTCCGCGCAGTAGCGTAACTGTAAATGGGGTTTGCGTATTTACGCAACAAGATACGTTATTATACCTTCTCCGGAGACGGTGGATCTCCGTCACCGAGGAAGTTATTAAAGCGGCAGGGAGGCAATATTCGGTTCTCATCGGAGTCATAAATACTTTTTATAAGCGCAGAGGAAGCGGCCTTACAAACAACCACCGTACAAAAGCGGCGCAATCAAAATAACACATCGGCGGCGCGCCGTCCAAATTGCTGTGTCAGAGTGTTCTCGCCCTGATTGCTCCATTCTGCTGCCGGCTCCCAGGCCGCGACTTCTCTTCATTCGCTTATGCTTGCTTATTATTTACTGTCCGCTTAAGCTCTCCCTCAACACCGCAATCACTTATTCATAATGATTTCAATTATACATTTGTTTCGTTACAAACGACCACGGATTATGTGCCTGCCTACTGAGATGCTTTTATTCTGCCTAATAGGTGATGAATGTAGCTAAGACTAATGTTTTTTATACTGATTTATTCATTAAAACGTGGCGGGGGATGTACCTATAATGTATCTTGTTCCAATTAAGGCATTTTAGTTAAAGCTTTAATAAATAAAATGACGTAGTTTTTTTTGTGGTCTGGACTTTTTCTCTGTTGTGGGCCCCTTTTTGACAAGTTTATACAACATATTTATATTATTTATTTCATCTAAGAGCTGTGGGTCTGCACAAAATAATGAAATTAACGTCAGTAAATACGGCAGAGCTAGTGTAAATACAACGGTTCAGCAGGGCGTGTTGCGGAGCGCATACTAGATGAGCAGACAGCAGCCGCGCCGCCGCCGTGCCGCACCGCTGCCGCGCTATCGTCGCTCTAATTCAATTCCTCTCCCTCAACAATCCAACACCTAAAACATCTAAGTCAGGACCCCGAATTTGGTTTATTACAAGCCGCATTAAGTGAGCAATTAATCCGCATCCGAAGTGAGTAGAACCAGGGTCGTAAGCTTTCAGACTGCGACCAACTTCGCGACGAGCTAATCAATTGAACGAATCAGTGCAGTTGCCGTAACCGCTAACAGTGTAAGAGATGAGAAGCGGAATAAAATGCAGTCTAATTCGCACAAAACGAAATTGTGAGAAGTATTATGTTGGCAATGCAATAAAAAGCTTTAAATACTTAAACATAATTACTTTTCGTATTTTTTTCGTTTTGTGTACTTAATAAATAGAATAACAGCTGATCTAATATTAAAAGTACCCAAGCCCTGCGCAAGATTGCCATCGACACTTTCAAATTAATCGCCGCATTGTGCTACGAGGGCAGAATACATTCAATATTTAATATTTCCGCTTTAGTAAAATCAAATAAAAGTCCGTGATAAAACACTCAAATCCCAAGCTTTCGTAACTTTCAAGAGCGGGTCTCAACACCTTTATTTAAACTAGCTGTTCCCGTGCTCACTTCGTTGGGCGATTATTATTATTTTTGGTTTAATATATAGCCTATGACACTCACTAATAACGTGGCTTTCTATTGGTAAAAGAATTTTCAAAATCGGTTCAGTAGTTTATATTTTGAATCAATACCTTTACGCTTATACGTAAATTAAAAAATGTTGGAATCCGTTTAGATCGTATGTAACAATGAGTTTAATCCTGTTATGGCGGGCACACATTGCGCCAGAATTGTGGTGGTGGCTTTGGTCTGTCGCAGATCTCATCGGCTTGTTGCGCTACAAGCCGGAACCCAACCTTAACAGAATTAAACATGGTTTAATTTCCCCGTTGAAGTTTCGTCGAAACGGCTCTGCCTAGTCGAAGCACAACTATGCCGGGAGGAAATAAAATAGCCAGGGAAGCGATGCGGGCGTCGGACGGAACGATTATGCAGTCGAAAATAATGGTCGCCGGTCCACATGCACGTTTTTGTTTGTGGTTTGTGACGCGATTTATACGCGAATTTCTACCATCGCTAAAGTGAGCACTATTCACAATAATTGCTTCAAACAAAATTCCCTCCCTTGAGCCTTTTGTTTATGGTTTATGTTCACATGCTGCACACGTGAATAATTTAACGATCGCGCTTGGTAGAAATAGTTTAGCAAGTTTTTAAATTACAAGCGTTGTTTAGTCCAATTGATTTAGTAAGGCTTTTTTCGATATATCGACACCATATAAGTTCGCCTTTGTACATTTTTTTTTATTTTATCTTCATTGTATTGTTTTTGTTTTGTACAATAAAGTGTTTACATACATACATACATACCATATTGTTACGTACGTGGGGATAGGTAACTGATAGAAATGCACGAATACACCGATAATCAAAAGTAGACTTTAATTACGCACTCACTTAAACCGTTACAAAACAATTATCGCACAATAAACTTTGAATACTCAGATGATCGCTCGGGTCGCTCTTATACGCACTGATCGGTTTCCAAGTAAAGACTGACTCGTCGCAACCGGTGTCCGCCGTTTTATAGTTCCCGAGTCCGATTATTCTAGAACGCCTTCCGGAATGTTCGATGTACTTCGCCCCGCCAAGGTCGATCGAGACTGTTCGTTGCTGGAATGTTCTACGCCTTGCTACCTTGTTGTTTTTACGATCGCAATGACCTTGACTCACGGGTCTGAATGAGTCTGGAATGTTCCGCGTGTTGCTGTCTCATTTCGTGTTCTCTTTCACACGCTTCTGGAAGGTTCTCAGTATCGCCGTCTCTTTCTAATCGTGTTATCTTTTTCACACACTTCTCGAAGGTTCTCAGTATTGCTGTCTCTTTCTAGTCGTGTTTTCTCTTTCACACAATTCTCGAAGGTTCTCAGTATTGCTGTCTCTTTCTAATCATGCTATCTCTTTCACTCTTAGTGGAAAAAATGCCATATACTGAAATGTACTTCAAAGGCCCATAAGGGGTCCTGAAAATGCTTGAAAATGGGTTTTCAGGTTATGGCGTAATCTGATAGAGGGTGGCCTGAAACGGACTGAAAACATGTTTCAGCCGCCTGAAAACAACGGTAAGTTGGTCGAAATTTTGATAATCTGGTATGTGATAGAGCTACCTCTGAAATGGACTGAAACGATATTTCAGCCTGCTGAAAACGCTTCTAAAGCACCAAAATTAACGATAAAAGATGAGACGCCTTATGCCATCGGCGTAACACTACCCCCTCCTAAGGCATGCTCGTCCCGAGCATTATTAGTTCCGTAATATCTCGCCAGTCGGTCAACGTGGACAACCTTGCAGGGACTTCGCTGGCTCCGCTGTATCCGATACGTAACGTCGTTGATCTTTGTGACTACTTTGTATGGCCCTTCCCAATTCGGTGATAGTTTCGGGGATTTCCCTTTTCTTCGCATGGGGTTATGCAGCCATACTAATGAACCTTCCTCGAACCCCACTTGGTTAGATTTTCGGTCATATCGTGTTTTCATCTTCGCACTGGCTTGAAGTCCGTGTTCACGAACGTGACTGTGAACATCGTCTATACGGTTTCGCAAATCACTGGCATACTCGGTGATCGATTTCGGCGAATCTGGAGGACGTCCGGTTAAAAGGTCTGCAGGTAAGCGAAGTTCTCTTCCGAAGTTCACGTAAGCTGGAGTGACAGCCGTACTTTCGTGAGTTGCCGATCTGTATGACATCAGGAAGAGAGGAATATGCCTATCCCAATCCTTTTGGTGACTTTCAACCACCTTGGCCAAATGTCTTTCCAGCGTCTGGTTGAATCTCTCGACCATTCCGTCCGATTGTGGGTGATATGGCATTGTCCTGGTCTTATGAATACCCATAATTCGGCAAGTCTCCTGGAACACCTGAGACTCAAAGTTCCTGCCTTGATCACTGTGAATTTCGAGAGGCACCCCAAATCGACAACACACTTCCATCACTAATTTCTCCGCGACTGTGACTGCTTCTTGGTTAGGGATCGCAAATGCTTCAGGCCATTTGGTGAAGTAATCCATTACAACGAGGATGTACTTGTTCCCGGATTCGGATGTTGGAAACGGGCCTGCGACGTCCAAAGCAATCCTTTCCCAAGGTGCTCCAACGTTGTACAACTTGAGCGCACCTCTACTGCGTGTTTGCGGCCCCTTAACTGACGAGCAGTTTGTACACTTCCTGCACCAGTCTTCCACATCTTCACGGCAGTGAATCCAGTAGAAGCGTTGCCGAACTTTCATTAAGGTCCTCTTCACTCCAAGGTGCCCACCGGAAATTCCGTCATGGAAGGATCTCAACACATCACTTACCCTTTTTCTTGGAACAACTACCTGTAGGTGAGCATCCTTTCCATTTTCCGTCTCCCATTTTCTGCACAGTACGCCATTATGCATGACCAGACTTTCCCATTGGGCCCAGTAGCTTTTTGTTACAGTACTCATTGGGGCTACTTCACACCATTTCGGTTTGGGAACGCCTGCTTTGATCCAATCGAAAATGGGTTTAATGTCCTGATCTTCTTGCTGCGCTTGTTGCATGACTTCATTACTCCATTCGTCACTTACAGTATCAGTCCGCAACATTCTCACACAATCTTTGCCCTCTTGCCTTACACAATGTTTACAGTCATCTGGACAAGGTCTTCGGGAAAGCGCGTCCGCGTTGCCGTGTGATTTTCCACTGCGATGTTCAATGATAAAGTCATATTCCTGTAGTTGTTCAATCCATCGTGCTACTTGACCCTCAGGATTTTTAAACTCCAATAACCATTTCAAAGCAGCATGGTCAGTTCTGATACGAAATTTGCGCCCAAGCAGATATTTACTGAAATGCTGTAACGTCTTGACAACTGCCAGCAATTCTCTCCGAGTGACGCAGTAATTCCTCTCTGGTTTGGATAGTGACTTACTAAAGTAGGCGATAACCACTTCCTGATCTCCTTTCTTTTGTGACAAAACTCCTCCGACACCAGTATTACTTGCGTCTGTGTCAACAATAAAATCATTCTCAGGGTCTGGGTATCCCAATATCGGAGTTTCACAAAGCCTTTGTTTGAGATCGGCAAAAGCTGCTGCACACTGATCATTCCAGTCAAATCTTCGTTTCTCTTCCGTAAGCTGGTGCAACGGCTTCGCTATATCTGAAAAGTTTTTCACGAAACGTCGATAATATGAGCAAAGTCCCAAAAAGGCACGAACTGCGGTCTTGTCCCTCGGTTTAGGCCAATCCTTAACGGCACTTATCTTGTCAGGATCTGTCTGGATACCGTCTGTTGACACAACGTGTCCTAAATAATTCACCTTACGCTTGAAAAGTGAGCATTTTTTCGGGCTGAGTTTCAGGTTCGCATCTCGCAGCTTAGCCAAAACTTGCTCCAATTTTCTAAGGTGATCGTCGAAGTCTCTACCAACAATTATAATGTCATCCAGATATACCAGGCAAGTATCTCCAAGTAGACCAGCAAGTATTTGTTCCATCAATCTCTCAAAGGTTGCTGGTGCATTACACAGTCCAAACGGCATAACATTGAACTGCCACAGTCCCTTTCCGGTCGAGAAGGCGGTTTTCTCCTTATCGTGGTCCTTGATTTCCACTTGCCAGTAGCCACTTTTTAAATCCAACGTGGAAAACCATTTCATTCCATTTAAAGTGTCTAACGTGTCGTCGATTCGTGGCAGTGGATAACAATCCTTTTTGGTTACATAGTTAAGTCGGCGATAGTCAACACAAAATCTCATGGTGCCGTCCTTCTTCTTTACCAAAACTACCGGTGAACACCAAGGACTTGTTGATGGCTCAATAACTCTGTTCTTCTTCATCTCTTCAATCATGTCTTCCACTTCCTTTTCGCGAGCTACTGGAACTCGCCGAGGACGTTGTCGGATAAGCATGGTTCCGCCAGTGTTGATCTCATGTTGTACAACTCCAGTTCTTCCAATATCACCGTCGTGCGCAGAGAAAACATTGCTGTAACGCAGCAGTAAATTACGCGCCTTCAGGAGTTCTTCCTTCGTGAGATTGTTTTGGCAACCATCCAATAATCCAGTAATGTCCACTCCTCTACTTGCAGGTTGTCCGCTTCCATTCGATCCCTGGCAACTTCGTATCCAAGAAATTTCTTCGCAAGTCCCGATAAGGCTTCCTTTACTAAGGGCATGTTTAGAGTCGCTGAGGTTTAGGACCCTTATAAACGCTGCAGATGACGTTGTCACAACCGTGCGAGCTGTTATCCACGGTTGACTACCATCAATTTTTTCTACTAATACGCAGCGATGAGATCCTCGTCCTGCATAGTGTGGTAATTTTACAGGAACTAGGGCTTGCGATCTTGGTTGAAGAATGGTCCTTCTGGCGCAGTAGACTTGTCCACTTACGCCACCTTCCATAGGCACTTCATCAACTCCGAATTTCAGGACTCCGCCTTTCAAGTCGATTTTGCAGCCATGTTTTCTCATAAAATCCAATCCAATAATGCAATCGTCGATGATGTTAGCAACGATGACTTTGTGCCAGTAGTTCTTTTCCCCAATTTGCACCGCCACTCCTTGCTCCCCCAGGACGGAAATGTACTGGCCGGTAGCCGTTTTCAGCTGAAGATACTTGGGTCGGACTAGATGATCTCTGGTTAAATGTTTCAGTAGCCGAGAACTGATCACAGTCCGAGAAGCTCCGGTGTCTATAGTAAGGTGACATGGTATTCCACCAATTTCTCCTTTGACGACCAGACTGTTCCCATCATTTACCTGTGAGATCATTACCTGGACATTTTGACCACCAGCCAGCACTCGTCCCTTAGTCCTGGCTTCTACTCGTTTCCCTGATGCGGCTCTAATGCATCAGAGCCAGCTGGCCTCTCCGTTGGGCCTGTTGTATCTCGTTGTGTTCTATTTCGTTTTGGGCAACTAGATTGTATGTGCCCGCGTTCTCCACACCAATAACACCTTGGCCCAAATTCACGGCGAGGAGCAGTTGGCTCCCTGGACGAAACCTCTCGCACCCTAAAAGGCCTTGAGTCCTGGCGTACAGCTTCGACCTCCAAGGCGTGGGCAACTGCATCCTTTACGCTCCCATGATGTCCTAGTCGCACAGCAGCTCTGACTTCTAAATCACGGATTCCATCGATGAAGGCCTGTACTAGCATGCTGTCCACAAATGAAGCCGATGCACTTTGATACGCTTTCCTGACCAACTTTTCTATTTCCAGGGCCCACTGTTGTAATGACTCATTACGTCCCTGGGCTCGATCCTTAAGCTGAGCTCTAAAGACGTGCTCGAGATGGCTGTCACCATAACGTGCCTCCAAAGCTTCAAGAAGGCGGTCGTATGTCTTATTCTCTCCCAGAGCTTCCAGCACGGTGAGGGCTTCATCTCGAAGTGCCAAAGTTAGAGCCGTCTTCGCCTGGTCGTTATTCCAGCCATTCGCCTGGGAAACCGACTCAAACTGCAGTTTATAGGCCGTCCATGACGAAGTTCCATCAAATGGAGGTACTTTAAATCTTCCAACTATCGGGATAGATGTCTCAGGTCCACAGGTACCGTTGACCACTTTGATTTCTAGCTTCTTCACTTCATTTCTTATGGTCTGGAGGCGATTTTCGTGGTCGTCAACTTTTTCCTTGACGTCATCTAGTTTTTCTTGAACCTCCGTCATTTCCTTTTTCCATTCCGAAGCGGCTTCTCGTACCTCTCGGAGAATTCTATCGGATTGTTCTTCTTGGGATTTCTTTTGACCCCGTAGTTCATCACGGATGATTCTAGATTGTTCCTTCTGACTGAGTAGTTCATCACGGATAGCTCTCGATTGTTCCTCTTGTGCTCTCGATTGTTCCTTTAAGAGGATTAAAATCGCGTTCAGGTCAAACTCCGGCTTAATTGACGCTGCTGTAGCCGGTGCGGTAGCGGTAGACGTACCAGGGGTTGCTGCTGAGTCATCGGCTGCAGTTTGGCTCCGGGTTTTGACCCCCTCCTGCTCTTGATCTCGCGGAGTTACTGGCATTTTCTATCCCACTTCTGACACCAAATGTTACGTACGTGGGGATAGGTAACTGATAGAAATGCACGAATACACCGATAATCAAAAGTAGACTTTAATTACGCACTCACTTAAACCGTTACAAAACAATTATCGCACAATAAACTTTGAATACTCAGATGATCGCTCGGGTCGCTCTTATACGCACTGATCGGTTTCCAAGTAAAGACTGACTCGTCGCAACCGGTGTCCGCCGTTTTATAGTTCCCGAGTCCGATTATTCTAGAACGCCTTCCGGAATGTTCGATGTACTTCGCCCCGCCAAGGTCGATCGAGACTGTTCGTTGCTGGAATGTTCTACGCCTTGCTACCTTGTTGTTTTTACGATCGCAATGACCTTGACTCACGGGTCTGAATGAGTCTGGAATGTTCCGCGTGTTGCTGTCTCATTTCGTGTTCTCTTTCACACGCTTCTGGAAGGTTCTCAGTATCGCCGTCTCTTTCTAATCGTGTTATCTTTTTCACACACTTCTCGAAGGTTCTCAGTATTGCTGTCTCTTTCTAGTCGTGTTTTCTCTTTCACACAATTCTCGAAGGTTCTCAGTATTGCTGTCTCTTTCTAATCATGCTATCTCTTTCACTCTTAGTGGAAAAAATGCCATATACTGAAATGTACTTCAAAGGCCCATAAGGGGTCCTGAAAATGCTTGAAAATGGGTTTTCAGGTTATGGCGTAATCTGATAGAGGGTGGCCTGAAACGGACTGAAAACATGTTTCAGCCGCCTGAAAACAACGGTAAGTTGGTCGAAATTTTGATAATCTGGTATGTGATAGAGCTACCTCTGAAATGGACTGAAACGATATTTCAGCCTGCTGAAAACGCTTCTAAAGCACCAAAATTAACGATAAAAGATGAGACGCCTTATGCCATCGGCGTAACAATATAATAAAATACAGCGAAACCGGTTTTTATCCATATGCAATTAGAACCTCCGAACAATACGCTTATGTCACGGCAGTCTTTGTGCTAAGGCCTGTTTCTCGTCGAATGGTTTTCTTTAGTATCGGTTGGTGGTATCTGTATAATCCAGCCGGTGGTCTGTAAGCGTAACTTTTAATAGCCTTATCAGTACTCGGGCAGACCGCGGCGCGCTTGATCTCCCCCTCCCTGCTCCAGATGCCGCGCCGTACCTCCCTCAACCTTTATTAACGGTTACAAAGATAGGCGAGTCAACCTTCTTAGCTTTTCTTTAATACAATTTATTTACCTATATCTTTTCTCGGCTAAAATGTGTTCATGAAACGCTACGTCGATAACCGTTTGTAATCATGAGTGATACCTCACGTAATAGAAGATCTGTCATATGGGAAGGCCAAATACCTGTATCATTTAACAGGTCGTTATATTGTGATTGGAACGGTAAATGTAAGCAGATTTGTCCGAACGACGATGCAAGGACCACTTTACGGCATCGGTAAAAGAGTTCACTGCCGTTAAATCTGCCATAAACAATAAAATTTGCATTTATTGGTCGTCCACAGTGTCGTAAATTCACGGCGAGCGATCTGCCAACGACATTTTGAGTGAATATCGTGTGCCATTATACTAGCAACAGCACTGCAAATGGTGGAGTGTCGTGGACGCCTATGCGAATTCATTGAAATCGCAAAATAATCATATCATAAGTAGTCGGCCACGGCAGTAGGCGTCGGTCGCGCCACGCATCCTATTTAGCTTTCTTCGTACTATACACCGAATGTATAACTGAAATGCATTGACTTGCATGGTATAAATTCAATCTAATTAGTCAAGATCTCAAAGATCTAGACTAACTGCACTTCTATGCAAACAAGAAACAAAACTTTGCACTCACGTCGAGGCCTAAGTGGGTGCGTAAGTCCAATAATTTAAGGGGAGCGGGTGGTCGTAATGTTGGAAATTTCCAGCAGAGTACGCCTCGAAAAGTTGGGCTCTCGTGGGTCCGGCGAACTAGCTAGCGACCCTTACTAAATTGTGTTGTGGCACACAAATACATATGTGTTTAGTTTTGCTAAATTTACGTTATCATATTTGCTAAGAGGGCGTACAAACATTTGGGTTCAAATTACTTGCTTATATCGGTTATTGTTTGGTTTTTTGTGATCCACATTTTAATGTATTATTTTGGGGGCGATACCGACATGATTTGTGATCTTTGCGGATAAAGCTAGTGAAGAAGACTAGCAATTAATAAATAGTGCGATTTCAGCATAAAATGAATTACTTATACTTTAGAACATTTAAAATTATGTGTATTGCTACGACATGGTATACTTGTACCAAACTAAATTAACAAATATACATATGTGTTGACTAATCTACTAAAATCCCTAATTATTAGGTACATTTTACATGTGACTTGCGTTTTATGTGCCCAGGCCTCAGATCGTATTACGTATAATTAGATTCCATTGTGAATTTTTCGAGACACTCTCCAGATTCAGGCTCGGCAGTTTCGTCTCTTTATCAAGTTTAACTGTGTGTAAAGTGTCGTAAATGTACTGGCAAACTTCTAACCATTCAAATTTATGATACGCCATTAGAGTGTTCCCGCTTACCGGTTTCCTCAGGTGTCCAATGTAGGTAGATATCTCAATTTATTCATACCCGTTTATTTCTTTTTAAGAATGACCTTGGGTTATTAAAAAACAATATTTTAATTAATATCTTGAATTTCCAACATCAGTTACAGTCACTAAACAGATAAAACAATTAAATATTAATCTATGGTTATTTTATATGTAGATTTGTAATGCATTTATTGGCGCCGAATACGTACGTGATTTATTGCGCGATCAATTTTAATTGAACAATGCCGTTCTGTCCGTAAAATATTATCGGCGCACTATAGCTCATTCATGCAGTTCGAATAATGTGATTTAATAAAAGGAAATCCACTAAAGGTTACCTATTTATTGATTTGTGAATTGTTGAAGTGTCTTGGGTTTATAACGTAGATAGTGTTAGCGTCTCTAGTCTGTTATCAGGCCAATAGTATAATATAATTGGTGAGCACGAGAGTGAATGAACAGCGGCGAGGGCGGCGTGGCGGTGTGGTGGTGTGGCGGTGACGCGAGTCAGGCCGGAGCACAAGCACAATGGCGCGATGGCGCGGCGACGGAACCGGATAACACCTATTGCCGGCGCCCGGGCCGATAAGAGCCGCGCCGAGCCTGCGCCGGCCCGCGCCGCTCGCCGCGCCGCCCGCCCCTGATTTATGTACGACGTGTCTCCTTTTTAATGAGTCCGTAAGAAGATATCTTACACAATAAATTTCCTGAGTGTGACTTGCCAAAATGCTTCCACGTCGATATCTGCAAACAAACGCAATCCCTTTCCGTTAATCTGCCGAGCGGACGTATCGCCTATGTACATAAGTCGTGGTTATCTCGGGTAATGGCCGTCTATCTAGTTGATCTGCCAGTTTTATTTATGGGCATGTTTTCCTTTACGCGCTCCTTCCAATTTGTGGAGAGTGAAAGGGATTGTTATGAGGCTGCCATGTTTCATAGCAATAAACATGTGTATCCAAAGTAAGGACATTAACTATTTTCTTTCAGTGTGTTTTTATATCACGTGACTATTGTTTTCCTCTAGCATTGTTAGTGCTGTTTTTGTCGCAACAAAGAGCAAAATAGTCCATAGTACCAAATGATATTAAGGCGCTTCGCTTTGTTGTCGGGTTTAGGTCTGACAATGATGTTTATTTCGTTCGTTCCTATAGCGTGTTTTCTCGAACCTAAACTTGCATGACAAGCACATCAGAGAGCTAATGTTTTGATGATGATGCTGCATTCTTATTGTATAATATAAGGATGTGATGTTTGCCTGACTGGTGGTGTTCGGCTGCTGTAACGTAATAAGCGGGCAGGCGCGGGCCGCGGGCCGCGGGCAGCGCCGGCCCCTCGTTACGGCCACCGGCGGCCGCGCTCGTTTTGTGTAAGTAGTGCGTTCATCCTGTTAAATTTATAGCCGCTTTTATATCAGCCGTTACAGAGGTCCCCTTTCCTCCGTATCGGGCCGCGCGGAACCCGGCTTAGTGAACTCGCAATTACGTTTTACCGGCTTTGACTTCCACGGAGACTTTTGCCGCTCATCGAATCGTAATGGAATTAGCAATCCGAAGCTCTTTTTTAATTTGAGTCCTATCCACGCTTTAAATGAATGCTTAGCCCAAAGAAGCTTTCTTTTTAACACAGCTGGTGTTGAATTTTAACAGCCCTACAGAATAACATTTACGGTTAAGATAATGACCATAATAATAATTCAGTAAATGATGCTAACATTTTAAAAACTAAAATTATGTTTATGTTAGTATTTTGTACTCTATCAATCTTAAACTGATGAATTTTGGCACTTGGCACATAATGAACCGTTCATTAGGAAACAGGATAATTCCTTATCAAGGATAACTTGATGGTATCCAATAAACCTGCGCGGACGGAGTCATGAGTAAAAGCTAGTAAAGAGCATATTGTTTAATGCACCGAGAAGTGCATCACGTAGCAAGTGCTACGGCCACCGTAGCAATCATCTGTGTTCTACACTTTGCTACGATCGCGTGATATCGAACTAGGGCTCTATTCAACATGGTTAAAAACAATACCATAACACGTCAAAAGAAATATGTTTGTTATCCAATAGAATAGAAGCCTTTAAAGATAATCTTTCTGCTCTGTGTAGATTAAATTATCATTAACCCTGCCCACTATATTCCCTCAAAGTGGTAAACAGCTTCAAGTATCTGGGACATAATATGCTCACAGAGAACTTGAAATACGACATTGACTTGGAAAGGGAAAGAAGAGCAATGGCAGTGAGAGGCAATATGATTGCCCGCAGATTCGCACGTTGTAATGAACAAGTTAAAGTTAGAGAGTAGCCTCATTGCTGAAGCACGTACGTGGCAGCAGCAACAGCCTCCTGAGGGTGTTGGCGGAACGCCTCGACTGCCCCCTCACCAAATACTGGGTCACGGTGGCAATAGAAGCAGTTACATTGTGCGTGTAAATGGCTAATTGTTTGTCTTTATTGTAAAATTTAATACTTACATAGTCTTAATTTGCCCTTGTTACTAACAATATTCATTTAACAATATTTATGTAGAACTAACTGTAGAATAAAGGTTTCTAAGCGGAACCTTATTATTAGACTTAAGTACCAATAATATTTTTAAACTCACCTAGTTAAGAGCGAGTAAACCTACTAGTTTTGAAAGAGCGAGTCCTCCTGATACAGGTACACTTCATACCTACTAGGAGGCCTCAACCACTATGTACTTTCCACCTTTGTTCTTACCGAATAAATGATTTTGATTTTTTTGATTTTTTTTGAATATTCATTTGTTTTTCTGTGATAGCTAAACAAAAAACATCTGTATGAACAATTTTACAAGACGGCAAAAATAAGAGTTAGTTTTGTAATTATTCGGAGCGGTGTGGAGAAAGTCCTGATGCTCTAATAAAAAAAATATTATTGAAAATGAAACCTTGGTTTATCATTATGATTTTAAGGATCAACAAGTTATCTTCGCAGTGGTTTTTTTTTTTAAAGTGATTAAAAAAAATACGTATTTTCGGCAGGAATTATGCTTCAGAGCCATCTAATTCACAAGGATGCTGCTCTCCGACCTAAGTTCAGAACTGATAACCGCTCCCTCTGTTATTTAGCCCTAACTTTTGACTACTATTTCTCACTCACCAATGCTCAAAAACCTACATAAAAATCACAAGCTGATGATGACTTAGTGAAGGTACAAAATTTGACCTCCAAAAGTAAATATATTTTTATAGGGGTAAAATAAAACATTTCAATGACGTTAATAAATGTTTCTAAATATAGAAAGTGTGCATATTCCAATTGTAAATCGTTATATTTTAACGATTTACATATCTCCCATTTTTTATACCGATTTTAAAAATTTATTGATCAACCCTCGTAATATGGGTCTTTGTATGGTCTGAAATAAATGATTTTTATTTTATTTTATTTATTTATAATATCATAGTAAATGTAAACAATCACGCACACACCGCTTCACGGATTTGGATAAAATTAAGCACCTTGGTAGTAGGTATGTCTTGAATGAAAACGTAGAATAGAATAGAATAGATTCATTAATTCGGCTATTAAATAAAAACAAAAAACACATACATTTGAGAAAACAAAAACAATAATTTAGGATAATTTTATATCGGAAAATTTAAAGTTTTTATAGAAAAGGAAACAAATACTACGGAGACAAAGTCGCACATATCAACATGAAACTTTTTATGATCCAGACTTGTTAATTTGTTTATTAATAAACAACATTCGATTTCGATCAACGAATATATAGTCCGGAAAAGCTTTTAAATAAATAGGTAACCAGCGAAGATTGCTCCTCCGTATCAAAGGGAAATTGCAGTGGGTGCGGTGCATTAAAAATAAGGCGACACCTGTGCAGCGGGGGCTCATCCAACATGCATGCGCGTGCAGCCGCCGCGCCGCGCATCTCATTATGATGCGACAGCCTACCCGCGTCTCCGGGACATACTATACCATGTTATAATACCCTAATTGCACAATTACTAACCTGCGGCCTCATTACACATTGTCTCACCCTCATTGTTATAGTATCGTCATCGTTAGCTCTTATTAATTTGACAGTAAAGGCGGCAGAGTTAAAAACAATACGACAATTATAGGGTTACCTATTTAATGTTAAAAATTGGTGGTGATTGTAGCTTTGGCACGAAGGCTAGAAGGAACTATACTTACTAAATAAATAATTTTATTGTTTTCTTCTAATAAATAAATACGAAGATCTATCGTTTTGAAAGTCACGAGCATTCAGACAAGCAAAGGCATTTCGAAGTACGACATTAAATGGAAAAGAATTTATGTAGGTGTACCGTGTGCCCCTCGAAATAGGCATTCCTAATGTTCACGTTATTCGAAACGACATCGTCTCCGAAACACGCTTACAAAACGAATTACGATTAATGTGACAAAGGCCTGAACATCTTTGGGATAGGGAATAGGTATTATAGCCAAGAGAGCGTAAAGCAGACCCTAATGCTCAAGAAATACCGATTTATGCTTCACGAAGGTTGGCTCGTAAATTGAATGATTTCGACTTTTAGCTTTGGCACTTTGGTGTTGTGGTTATAACAGATTGTGCGATCTGAATGAAAAAACCTGTTTATATGAGTTTCCACTTACAAGCCTTAAAACCTCACCAATGTGTTTACCTTGGTGCATTTATCTATTCGCGTTAACAGACAAAGAAATCTTATAGCACTCCATTAGCACTAGTACCAATGTAACGATAACGCGACGATACAAAACACATATACTTACATATAATGTATATGATCGTCATCGACCTATGAAAAATACATTCACTTGCAGCGTAAGTAAAAACAATTGGGGGTGGTTTAATAATCATTCATATATCTGTTTCATTTTGTATGGAAATAAGGATACTGGCACGGAATGTAGTAGAATGCTGTTAGCACAAAACTGGTTTGAAAGCTTGAGATTTACTTCTAAATTGCATTGGATGACACTGCACTATTTTCTTTTATGCCCGCCTTTACGATATTACAGTACTGTTGGCAGCATAAAAACTTATGCACTTCCTTGCATCCTCGGAAAACTGCTTGCAGTTCCTAATTGCAGTTGAAATAGTTCTATGCTTATGGCTTTCTTTGCTCGAATTGTATGCTACGGATAATGTAAGCAAAATTAGTTGAGCATTAATTTGGTGTAAGTATATTATTAAGCCTTGGATAATAAATATCTTGGAAAACTAGTACAATAACAAGATTAAAACACAAATTCCAGGTACGTAATTAACATTCGCCTGCTTTGTGTATCGTGTATACCAAATCTGTACCTTAATCTGTCTGTTTGTGTTTCTGATTTGTTTGTCTGTTTGTCACGAATGTTTTTTTTTTTTTTTCTTTTCTAATTCTTTGGACACGCTCTGGCATAATTATAAGATTTTATACTCGTAGAGTGACATGTTTGCTTTTTGAACATTCAACGAAAAAACAGGTGGTGGAAGAAGTAAAAACCTGTTTGTTGTTACATTTTTTCTTACTATTTGTGTAGAGGTAAGCCCCTGCAGTTTGTTAAAATGCTGCCTTATTTCGCGAGTTTTATCGCCCGTAAAATTTACTGTCGTAATGTTGTTACCCCTGACAAAGATGTGAATGTGCACCGAGGTAGTAAATGTTATGTTCATCATCATCAGTCTATAGCAGGTCACTAGCATGACTCGCCAACTGGCTCGATCCTGAGCCTCCGTATTGCAACAGTTGCAACCGCTCATAAATTTTTATCTATCTATCTATATAACATTTAGTGTCCCACTGCTGACCTTCCCCTCATTTCTCCAGTCATCTCTTGTTCTGGCAAAAAAATATTGGTTTGAAATTTAGCTCTGTTTTTTTTTCATTCATAAGTAATTCTAGAATTTGATGCGATCACGCCCATTAGGTGTATTATTTTTTATTACGCTGAATAGCATACTTATTCGTTGAAGCAACTAATACGAACCGACTAAAACTCTAACCCCTTACTAATAAACGTTGAGTAACGGTAGTATAGCTATACAATGTTTTGTCCTTATCTGTCAAATTCAAATGTCACAATGACAGATAAGGACAAAACATTGTATAACTATACCACCGTTACTCAACGTTTATTAGTAAGGGCCTAAATCTGCAAACAATTTTCCGGTTTGTAACATCGATGTCGTAAAATTTACGACCTGCTGCCGGTGCATGAATATTCGACGACGGTTACCGAGAAAACATTTTTCATCTCGAGACGAACGCCGAACGAAACCTCTACGATATTACTCTTATACCTGAGCTGAACGCCCGGCATATTGTTACCTCGTACAAAATTTATCTTATATTGACGTGTGCATTGTTGTTAATAAGCATCCGAGAAGGCCGAGTCGGGGCCCCAAATTTGCGCTGGATAAGGCAATTTTATGGGTTTATTGAAAGGTATTCTAGGCCTGCACACCCCTAAGTGATGAGATCCGGTCGAACCCCGCTCCTCATAACGTCTGTAATACCGTTTTACGACCAGCTTAGGACGTAACTTATACATATTTTGAATAACTTTACGCGCTGCTTAGAAAAGAATTACTACCGCCCGGTCTCGCTGAGATAAGCTTACCACGGTATAAAACTGTGTCATTCTAATAGTAATATACTTCAGTTTCTGTTCCTTGTTCAGTCTATATGAGGCTCTGCTTTGCTACCGTATTTTTAGGACTAGATAGCTTCATTTTGTAACTCTTAAAATGTCTTAAAATGCCAATATTAGTGATGCCTATGTATTTAAGCTTATTTCACAGGCTGATTGTACTTAATGAAATCTTCGCAAGGCAAGCCTTTGGTACGCATATAAATCGCTGCGCCAACAGAACTCTAATACATGTTTCGCGTGTTCGCATATGGTTGGTATAATAAAAGGCAATATTTGTAACAACCGATTTTAGCCCGTCGGTATTTGTAACTAGTGAATAGAAATTGTGCGGGTCAGCACACGTGATCCGCACATACAATCAGCCGTTAGGGCACACCGTGACACCCCTAAAACGATTTGATTAAAGTCATAAAACTCGAGGTAGATGCTTCCGCCGCCGGAGCGGGCGCGGGCGAGGTAGGCTGCGCCCCCCGCCGACCTGCGGGGCTATTCATTGACGCTGCCATGTCGAGCTCGCTCGATCGAACTAGCCCTCCTTTTCTCTTGTGCGCACTAAGATTGCACGACGATTAGTGCCTCTAGCACAAAGAAAGCCTCGGGTGAACCAAGATCTATCGTCGGCTTGCCGCGCGGTTCCAGGGACACGGATCAAATTAGGTTAGTTTTATCGAGCTCACTCAACTTCACTGCGTGTAGGAATAACTCCTCTGATCCGATCCGCCCGCGCGCGACTCTGGGCCGCTCGCGCGGCCGCCATCAACTTTCAATAACACAGTCTAGTGCTCCTGCAACTAGGCTTAACACAACTTTCATAATTGCGACAATATCGCGCTTACCCTGCTACCTATACTGCATGTAGTTTTCACATTTAACTTCCTTTTACCTAACTATTACTACTTTGACAAGTTAATGTTACAAAAGCTTTTCCAAATTGTTATACCTACATAAGGCTTCTATACTTATTTTCAGTTATATGTATACACGCGACCTGCGTTAAATTCTTAAGTATCGGGGTCTCGAGGCCCTGAAAAGGTCTATTTTCAAAGTTAACATTATTTATTCCTAAAAATGCTTTGAGTGTCAACGTGTCCATTGGATACGAGAAGAAATCGGCATTAAACAGCACCTTTCGTCAATAATCCAAATTCTCATCCTCACCTTTTTTGGCCACGTTGCCCTGGGCAATAATGATTCCATTGAGCGCGTGATCGTAAAGGGAAAAGTTGAGAGAACTGGAGCCCGCAAAAGATCGCCCATGAGATGGACAGACCAAATCAGAGCTGCAAGAAATCGCCCCGTAAATGAGTGTATTAGAGCGGCAACAGCCCAACAGAAATGGCGCCGCATTACCAGGCTGGTAACTCATTGTGACAACAATCGACGACCGCGACCACTCTGTCAATAGTGCACCGACTAAGTAGAAGAAGATTCGCAAAAATAATGAATTCAAAACGTTGTACTTTGTTTTTTAGAACTTTTAATATCATTAATATCAGGGGACAATGTCACACCAATTGACCTAGTCCCAAACGAAGCTCTAGGCTTGTACTATGGGTACAAGAAAACGATATAAATACATATATAGAGAAATATATTTAAATACATAGAAAACATCCATGACTCTGAAACAAATATTTGCGCTCATCACACAAATATCTGCCCTTACTGGGATTTGAACCCAGTACCGCTAGCTTGGTAGGCAGGGTCACTACCAACTAGGCCAGCGCGTCGTCAACTAGACATTGTTTGCTTAAGAATGATGGCAAACAGTTGGCGTTAATAATTACGCAGATAAATATATTCATTTAATTAGCAAAATTTGTTTGATAATGTATCAACCGAAAATGTTAGATAACAACTATACTTTGCAAATGAATATTAAATTTAAAGTTGTGTTTCTATCTAATTAAGTACCTAGTATCTCAGATGCTACTATGCACAACTTATACACAGTAGCGAATTTAATCTCATTATACATGCTTATCACTTGCATCCATTTGCAAGTTATAAGATTTTCGAAGCACGCGTCTCCGCTTCTCTATTGGATGTTGTTACCAAGTATCGAATCCTAGGGCTTACGGTGCGAGCGCGGGCACGTCAAACTTCGCTAACCGCCCTTAAGAAAGTTGGTAAAGTTGGCTCCGTCGGGAGATGTGTTGTGTCGGTGCCGCCCCGCGACGTTCCCGACCTCGTGTACACTATAATCCCCACAGATGATGCCAGGATTTAGCAGCTTTATATTACCTCCGCCGAAAGTTACTTGATAAATGTTGTTTCAAACAGCGAATGATACACACTGACAAGATCAATCAGCGGGGTAATTGAACGTTAAACATGCCATATATCTACTCACGTGGCGAGTGCTTTGTTCGGTATTCATTAAGTGGTTAAGTTATGCAAGGCTCCGGGTTGTGGCACAGCGGCAGACTCCACGCGACACACGCGAGCAGCACCAGAGTTCGCGTCTTCGCACTTGACTGCGCATCAATGGCGCTCGCGTCGCATTATCAGCCGTCACTTCGCTCGACAGGTGTCGCCTTCAGCCAACTCGAGAGTAAATTACTTGCGTCGAAGTCGCTGAATCAGCCCGACTCCCTAATCGATTTTCCAACCACTCGCTCTAAAAGTTGGGGAAACACAGATGACTATGAATGACTGTCGCTAAAGCTACTACAAAATACCAACGACATTATTTCGTTAAGAATGTCTACTATGATACCTATACGTATTTTCATTAGCTGTACCTATTCTTTATTCAGCGTGGATTCATACCTATACAAATATATATATATATATATTATACATCCTTTGTACCACACGTGCTTTGAATGTGATCACATTAGCCCGTAATTCCGACGACTAGTTACCAGAATTTGATAATATTTAGAGCATGTAACTCTGTGTATGTGTGGGTTAATATCAGTTCGAGTAGAAGTGAATAGCAACATCTTGCACGCTAAGCGCGAGCTACGAGCTCGTTTTCGTATTTAAATAGGGAAATGGGAAACAGACGCGATGAGTCGACGAAGCACTGGTGCCGTGGTATTGTTTTAATTAAAGTAATTGGAGGAGGCACGTCGAGAATCGGCGCTCGGTCGGCGTGATCTGTGCCTTTAGGATTTACACAAATTTATGAATGACACACCTATTATAACAGCAAGACGAAAGGAACGTTCTCAATCGTGCAATTGCTGTGATTCTAACATGTAAATTGTAGGTTCGAATAATAAATTTCGACTGTCAAATAAATTTAATTAACAAAAAAATGCTCGCACCCTACTGAACAGAACCATCTATTTCGAAACATATTGTAAATACATACATAGTTAAATAAAAAAGAGGACGAAACACGCAAACTACACCAATTATACGAGCATCTCTATCCATTGTTTTAAATTGTGAGAGGAATAGTTCATGAAAATGTATCTAGGCACGATCCGTATAAAAATATTATATATAACTGTCAATCTCGAAGTTCTTTGATAATATCTAGATATTTATTCGTAAAAATGCGCACCCTTTAGATAGGGTGTGATACGAGTATGATCGAACCGAAAACAAAGATTGGTTCTTAATAATCACGGATAATTGAACATCGGTTATTTTTTATATTGGCCACATGAGACTACCAGTGCCGATAAAAACAGATAAAAGGTTAATCTACAGCCATTTACGTAAAGCTGTAATTAATTAGGGATTCATTTGCTTTTATTGCTGTTTGCACGCCATTTTCGTTGCTTGGGAATGCATTCATTTACGTGTTTCTGTTTCTCTCAACTCTTGCGTGAAACTACAGTGCTGCACCTTAAGGTGTTTGCATTATCAGCATTTTAGTATTTAAATAGCGCCTGTAGTTGTAGAGATCTATTAAAAGATGAACTCACTAACTGGGGCATCTTTTAAACATAGGAGTGAAAAACAATTTAACGCACCCCGATTATTTATTTTCGTATTCAAGAAATAGAACTTATATTTACCAGAACTTGCTATATAAATTTACAATGGTCTGGCTTTCCTCTCGCTTTTCCAATGACTAATTGAGGCCCTTTTAATAAAACACATCTCTATCTTTTTAGTCACTTTCAAGGTTCAGTTAATTATCAGATTAATACCTATTTCAAAATAAAAAACTAAATGTTGCGATTATAATAACATGTGTTGAAAAAATATAAAACGATAATACTGCAAAAAACCTGAACGTTACTTTGGTTGTATCCCTATCAACAATTAGACCACATCGATTTGTTTCGTACTCTAAAGAGTGAATTCAAAATGGCCGATAGGTAGGTAGAAGCGACGCGACAAATGCAACAGCGGAACATGAGAAAAGAAACGCAACTGACACTAACAAAAAACAACCAAAGATAAACGGAAACGGACCCGCTCACAGAGGAAAGTAGGAACGCCCATGTGAAAGGAAACTTTGCGGCAATCACTCCGATACTCTTTATGATACGCGGCTGTGTGCAATGCTTCACAGAGTATTCGTATTTATTACTAAGTCTTGCGTAGCTTCGCCTGCGGTACTTGTTTATATGTTCAGAGTATTTATATAGTAAGACACTCTCATTTGTTATAATTTCCGTGTAATAGAACTTGAACAATCGTTGAACACGCGTTTAAGAAATGTCAGTTCATAGACAGCTATCATTTAAGACGCGTCTAGGACTGGAAAGTTTTTTTTGAAATGTAATGTAGTATATTTATAAGGATATGAGGCGTCATAAATTCAAACCAATTAATTATACATTTTAGCGAGCTCAATGGGGAGACATTTTTACGACCGTCTCGGTTATTATTCAAAATAAAATAAAAAAAAAGAAAATAATTAGTAACTAGATATTATATTGTATTGTATTGTATAGCTGCTCTCTGTCTGATGTTGCTGTGCCCTTGCAGGGCGTCACATGCAAACCTCCTATTACGTTCCACCTATGAATATGTTAATGTGACATGCAATAAAATATTTTGATTTTGATTTTTGATTTTATTCATAACACTAATACGTGGGGCACATACGAAAAATAAGAAAAAAATACAATTTATGGTCAAAACTGGATTTATTGGTTTTCAAAATATTCTCCCTTTGCGTAAATGCACTTTTTCATAGGACTAAACCAAGTTTGAAAACTTTTGTGCGACTCCTCCGTGGTGACCTCAGAAACATGTTTTTCATACTCTTCGACAGCCTGTTCTGGTGATGAAAATCGTTGGCCACGTAATTGATTCTTAATTTTTGGGAACAGAAAAAAGTCACAAGGTGCCAGGTCGGGACTGTATGCAGGATAGCTCATAAGTTCTACGTTTTTCATGTTAAAAAATTCGTTTATCTGTCTGGCCGTGTGGGAACTGGCATTGTCGTGGTGCAAGATGATACGGTTATTTTTACGGAGTTCGTCAATAACTTCCGGCAAACAATTCGTCGTGTACCAGTCACTATTCACGGTACGACGATTCTCTAAAGCAACAGTAGCCACATGTCCAGTTTTATTAAAAAAAGAAGCAATCATCCGCTTAGAGGCACTTTTCACGCGCGCCGCTTTGGTTGGTCTCGGCTCGTCTTGAAAGACCCATACGCTCGATTGCTGCTTAGTTTTGGGATCATAGCAATAGACCCATGTTTCGTCACCTGTTACTATGTCCCACACCAAATTTGACGCCCCCTCGTTGTACCTGGAAAGCATGGCATTGCACCAAGTGACGCGGTCCGTTTTCTGAGCCTCAGTCAAATTGTGTTGGATCCACCGCGAGCACAGCTTTCTCACACCCAAATGTTTGTGTAGGACTGATTGTATTTGACTCATGCCTATGTCCAACGATGCCCGTATCTCATGGTAGGTCACATGCCTGTCTGTATCTATCATACGGCGCACAGCATCGATGTTTTTGTTGGTCACAGCGGTGGACGGGCGACCATCACGAAATTCGTCACTGAGATTGACACGACCGCGCTTGAATTCTGCACACCAGCTAGAAACAGTCGTCTTGCATGGTGCTTCATCGCCAAAAGCAGTTTGAAGTCGGACAAGGCTCTGCTGAGCTGTCAAATTACATTTAAAATCGTAGAAAATCCATTTTAATGCAGACACGCAATTATTAAAATGGCGCCACAATGTCAAAACAATTGACAGTCAGATGAAACAAACTGCATTCTACAGCCAAATAGTTCCATTTTCAAACGTCATAATTACTTTTCAAATATTGTTTATGTAATTGGCCAATTCCGGAAACTTTTAGTGTGACCTATGTAAGAATCATAAAAATAATCTTTTTCAATTACGATTAGATGTTAAGCAAACCAAAAATTTGTCTTGCTGGAAATAAATAGCTGTTTTTTTAAAGTAGATGATAGACCGGCTATCCTTAACTGTCAACCTACCCGCAGACTTGAGTTATCCCGTGATTCCCATCATGACCGTTATTCAAATACAAATATTGGGGAACCATATATTGATTCAAATCGCGGTAAGAACCTGTGTCATTTCCTAACTACCTTGGAATTTTTAACTTTTACCAGACGTACGTAAGTCCGTGTCGCCTATTTCGTGTTTCATGTAACAAGCGAAGCATTACCGGTGTAGATAATTAACGTTGGCAGTTGCAGAGGCACGGCAGACATGCCTTTGGGATAGAAGTTGCTAGCGCCCTTTTATGAAAGTCGCCGCCGTCTCGTCTTAATCAAGCAAATGCTATGTCTATTTCGTTAGAAATGATAGGATTAACCCTTTTACTCAGAATACGTTTGTCCAACTTTCTTTAAAGTCATTAAAGTTCAAAGCTATTTCAACTCAGACTTGAAAATTTAAGTTTATTTATGACCATCAAACAAAGGTTTTTCTTGTTAAAATATGTAATTAACACGTATTTTTACTGAAAATATTGTTCGTTATTAGTTGATGTGTGAAACTAATAAGGGACCTCATTGTAAATTGACATGTTAATTTATGGATTCATTAACCATCAAAAACCGGTTAAGAGAGAGTCGGACTCGCGCAAGGGTAATCGTAAAAAATGTTGTTGTTCGCCAAAATGCTATTTTACTATTTATTCATGTGCAGTATAATGCAACAGTACGAGTAAGAACATTTCTTAGTAAAGTCACTTGATATTTGACTTTATTAAATTTGTTAGTTAAGCAAAATTGTGTTTATTGGGACGATTTGGTATTTTCGCTTAAAATCACAATAGCTAAAGCAATTTCTTTTTATACTGTAATTTATAGACCCCTTTCTGTGAAAGGTTGTGATATACGAGATACCTACCACCGGCTGCTATCGACAACACTTATTACAAATATCCATTAGCCAATAAACATCACTTTGTTAAAATTTACTAATGCTCTGTTACAACATAAATAAAAGCAAACGCATTATTACGGAATATTATTTTATTGGTCTTTATCCAAGAAGTATCATAGGCTTATTTTTAATTAGTAGAATGCGCCGGGTTTAGGGTTTGTTAATTCTAATTTCGTGTTGTAGGTATCAAGCACAGATTTTCCACTAAATTTCAGGTTCCAAATCCTGGGTTCAATACCCGTATTCTACAAAGGCAGTAGGGATTTTAAAGCTCTCTTTTTGTTAGACATCTTCTATTCTTTATCCGGCTTTCAGCTTTACCTTTGTACCCTCTACGACTACTGTAATGAGAGCTGTGTCGCCGATCGTAACAGCTAGCATTTTATAATTGTCCTAATATAATAAAGGGCGATTCATTTGGAGGTAATTTATTCAATCTTTAAAAAAATATATGAAGAGTGGTTCTCTAGTATGATAATGAAGATAACCCTTATTAGTATGTTTCTTATTTTGTTTAATTTGAAAGAAGTACTTCCAAATCAATCGTCCATTTTATAAACGAGAAGGTGAATATGTCTTTGTGCAGGTTTGCTATGGTCAAATTTTGTGAAAATTTAAAATAGAAATAAGATAAGAACAAAGTTCTCCTCTCGGTTGGCTATTGGGAAATAATTGCTGCAAACCGACCTTCAAACAAGACGTAAATAATAAAAGTAAGCCAATTAACTATTGACTTAAATCTTTCCCGGCCCAAAAAGTTTTCTAAAGCAGGTTGTACTGTAACAAACACTACGGCGGCGGCGGCGGCACGGCGCGCGCCCAAAATGGTGAATAATGCAAAGGCTTACGAAACAGATCATATTTTTTCCGAGAAAATGTGGAATCGCGAAGTGGCAAAACAGAATTTAATATTCGTAAAAGGGTTGACGTCAGGATTGGGCCAGGCAGCGCGGCGGTTGACGCCGTCGCTAGGAGTTTTTTTGGCTAGTTTCCAAAATCAATATCTTCGGATACACTGGCCGACGCGCATTGTGCACTAATCTACCCGAAAGAGCAGCGTGCAGCAAATAAATATCTATCTACGTAGCGTATCAACTCTGAACGTGGTCCCGCCGGTTCTGTTTGTTCCCCAAATAGGACACGTATGAATCCGATTCATAATTTTACAATTTGCCGAGTCGGGTTGTTTACCCGCTTCTGATTCTGATTAGTAGCATTTTGGTTTACGTTTTGACTCGTATTTCCGTCGACCTAATAAACTCGGTTTCTGTTACCCCAAACAAGATAAAATTGCTTTCTCTGCAGCCTTATGTAATTAAGTCCCCGCGCGCAAATAAACAACGTCTTTCATTTGCTAAAATTATATCTTCATTAGCAAAGTATGTATTTTCAGGTACAACTCGGAAGTCGAAGGATTTATAGGTTTATAGCATTAAGAAAGGAATATTAATGTCTGCAAAAACGCTATTAACATACTTTTCTAATTTTTTTTAAACATACCCTTGTCCCGACGCTAAACCCATCATCTAACCTAACATGTACACACATTGTCAAATAGGATTTCATTCACGAGAGTTTTTACGACAAATATCATTATCGCACTGCCAGAATATCATGTCGAAATGAGAATGCTCCAGGACACGTGAATGAATAATACATGAAAAATAAATCTCCTCACTGGCGCTTCTTTTTTCTCAGTCAGATTTCCTGTAAGCAAATATTCACTTGTCAGGAAATATACCAGGTGGAAACAAATTAGGGAAAATATTTAAGTTCTACGTTTCTTTAGGTGTGCATTGATATGCAATTAAAAAGTTTTGCTATCTCTAAGTGGAATAATCGCTTTGAATCAAATTAACAGAATATGGAAGTGGCATGACGAGGCGGCGGCGACGGAGGGCGCAGTCGGGTGCGAGGCGATGCGCCGTGCTCGAGAGCTCGCTTCATTTAAAGGCACTTGTCTGTAATTGCAGCGCCCGTCTACGTCTACCTCGAGACCTGCCGCCCGCGCGGCGGCGGCCCGCGTTACCGAACAAAAAGAAGTTTTAATGCCCTTTGTCGGGCCTCCGCGGGCTTTCGCGAAACGCGAAACTAACTCGATCGCTACTCGGCGCTAACGCCGACCTCGCCCTACTATTATTTTTTCCTCATTTATCCGTAAGGGAGAGAGTTTGCGAGCAGAAAAGACTAATATTGGATTTCAGCTGGCTGATGATTTATTTTCGCAAGCTAACAGAAATCACATTAGTTACATAGTTATTAAAAACTGCTTTACGATGAGGACTTAGTCAATTAAACCTTCTGATAAAATATGTTCGTGATCTTTTTGTATTTTACTGTACTTTTGCTGGTTTCCGGACTCAACGACTAGGCCCACTGTCAGGTTTTAGACTTTGGCTCTCCGCTGTTTAGGTGCTTGTTAGAAAGTTCAGTATCGTAATGTAATTTTGCGAAAAATCTTGGATAACGGTTGCAGTTTGGTCGGAAACGCAATAAATAGCTCAGGCGGCGGCGCTTGACCCACTTCCTGTTACATGCCGAAACGCCCGCGATTTAATCGCGCCCTGCCCCACTCCCTCCTTCCGCCTAGACCCCACACGCTTTGCTACTTTGCCGCATAATTATTAAATCCATTCCGAGTTCACCAAGAAAGGGGCACTCCCGGATACTTTTTACCTTCCCGCCATCAATATCCGAAGACGTGCGCCAAAGTAAATACTTTTTGTGCTTAATTTTAACTTTCACAGGATTCCATAGAAAAAACATTTAAAGTTGTGACATACTAACCACTGTCCGTTAGTTTACCTGCGGCTCTATTCCAAGTTATTCTAGCCCTTCTGGCTTCTATATCGTAATCATATTACTTATTGATGTTAAAGTAGATATTACCGTATACATTATATTTAATAGCCTAGGACGGTAAAACAGAGAATGTCTCAGATTGCAGGTATTTGACTGTCGAGCCGAAGACAACGGCGATAAATATGCGATCTAAGGCATTCTACTCGTGGGTGTACAGTCACGCGTTTAAAAAAGTTTTTTATATTTACCTACTGGCTGGTGTATCCCCGGGGACACAAGTATATGTTGAGCGTTGACTGCGTTTGTACGCTACTTCGTGACGTGAGCTTAGTGAAGTTATGTAAACTTTTGGAATTATAATTAATATTAATTGTTTAATCCTACTCTACTTAGTCATTTATTTTAGTCTGATTATGTATTGTCTAGTCATTCTTGGACGGGAACAGATTCGAATGAAATTGGGCACACAAATACAAACCGAGTTCATATAGTTTTTATCCCGAAACCTTTGATAGTTCCCGAGGAAAACAACACTCAAAAAAACTTGAGCCAACAAAGAGAGATTTTCACTTAGTTGACAAAAAATTAATACAATAGTTAAGATATTAGTTATATCAACCAAAGCTGAGAGTAACAACAGCAATTTCTTTAGTGATTCAACTACGAGTAGCATCTTAGTTGATTTAACGTCTAAGTTGATGTAAGTATCTAACGGCTTGTCAGGCTCGTATGGAATCGAAGACGCTTATGCACAACAATCACAATCTTGTTACAAGCGACCAATTTTTTTTTTGTGAACACAAACTAATTCTACGCAATCGGAGTCGCGGGTAAACGCTGGTTTTTACATACATTTTTTTTTTCAATACGAGTCAAAGTTGTTGTATGAAAAACGAGAAATTCCAACGTGGGAGAGCGACGCTTCGGCATGTATGGGCCGGCTCGACCGGAGAGGTACCAGGGGCACCACGGCCTCACAAAAAACCGGCGTGAAGCAACATTTGCGTTTCGCCGAGTGAGTGAGGTTACCGGAGGTTACCATGCTCAGGATACACCGTACCTGAGCGTGGACGCCCAGACTGCCCCTTGTACTCTGGGGGGGGGGCAAAACCGTGCTCAGTCATTGGTCATCTGCCAGAGGCAGGAGAAAAGCAGCCACAGCAACCCCCGACACGCTGACCGTGGACTTCTGCAACATCAGGGGTTTAATTTAGTCCATTTTAACCCCACAAAGACTCAAGTTTGCGCGTTCACCGCTAAGAAGTTGGCGTTTGATGCATCACCTCGTTTTGAGAGCACTCCCCTCACTGCCTCACCCAATATCGGTGTCAACATTACGAGTGATGTCCAGTTCCGCGGTCATTTAGAGGGTAAGGCCATATTGGCCTTGAAGAAGCTCGGTGTGCTCAACAGATCAAGATAGTACTTCACTCCGGCCTACCGCCTGCAGCAGTACAAGGCGCAGGTTCGGCCGCATATGACTCTCATCTGTGCGCTGGGGCCCCCCAGTACCAGCTTCTCCCTCTGGACCGCATCCAGCGGAGAGCAACTCGAATTGTCGGCTGCCAGCGTGCTTCTGATCGGCTCGACTCCTTGGCGCTGCGTAGAGATGTATCCCCACTCTGCATTCTCTATCGCTTGTTCAACGGGCAGTGCTCCGAGGAGCTGTTCGGATTAATTCCTGCCGCATCCTTCCGCCTTCGTTCTACGCGACTGAATTTCCACCACCATCATTTAGATGGTTGGCAGTCCACAACTGTGCGTTTCACTCGGATTTTCCTGCCTCGCACAACTAAACTGTGGAATGGTCTGTCGCCTGCGGTATTTCCGGACCGTTACGACCTTCAAACCTTCAAAAAAAGACCGTATACTCTCATTTGAAAGGCCGGCAACGCACCTGTGACTCCTCTGGTGCTGCAGGTGTCTATGGGTGACGGTAATCGCTTACAATCAGGGGCCTGTTTTATAAAGCTAAAAATTACTATTTACAGGTTACAAGTTTCCATTTGACACAACCTCTACCAATGACGACCAGCCATTTGAGCAGTGTTGCCAGTTTAGACCTTTAAAATTGTTACTTGTAGCTTTATAAAACGTGCCCCAGGCGATCTGTCTGCTAGTTTGCCTCCTAGACCATTTTTTTTTAAATGCTATTGTGGCTTAGGAAGTATGGATTTATTTCGAATGCGTTGATATTTTGGAATTATGGTATATTTCAAGACATTGCTACGTTATGGACGATTACATAACAAGTTTTGGAATCATAAATTATAGCTATTTTTAGTCGAGGTAGGTTGTACCGCAAGGTAGGTTGCGTTATTTACCAGTATCATCAAAACCTAAATAACTTCTAAACTAATTAACATACTCGTACTGAAAAGATTGAATACATTTTGGACCGGTATAGAAGTTGCTTAATATCCCTTAATATTTACGTCAAGTTCTGGGACAGCCTGTATATAAGGTTCCGATCATCACGGACTCACGAAGGACATGTAAAGGTTTAAATATTTTTGATTTGCCGATATTATTTCCTAAAAAAACTCATGGCACAGATAATTAGGTATCAAAACTATAATTGTTACACATGCTCGTCTTTGAAAGATCGACTCAACATAAGAATAAATTATACCCGCCTCCTGCAATTTCATACCGGCAATTATTATTTATAATAAAGTCCCAAATTACGTACAGGAATGTCGTCAACCGAATCAATTTAATAAATTAATAACACTGTGGCTTCTTGACAAATATTTTTACTCTGTTCATAAATTCTTCAATCAACGACATAATTTACACCTTACCTTAATAACTACTCGTAAATTCATAATTATCGTAGTTTCTTCAGTTGTATCTTAGGGCTGTTAAGATTGTATTTCTATATCAACATTAAATGTTGTGCTGTGATTGTTATGCACGTAATTTTTAATTATTAATGTAATTATTATAGTAAATATATAGGTTTCTTTTTTAAATATTGCATTCCTAAGCAGATCAGAAGCACATTATGTGCCACTAAGAACTGTTCAAAGACTTTGTTCTTGCAATAAACATCTGTCTTTTAAAATATAAACTTCATGCTGAATAGAGAATGTCAGCCAGTTTAGATTTTTGGCTTATCGTATTCTTCATTAAAAACTAAAAATATCAATAAAAAAATTATTTCGATACGTCAAATAGTTTTCGAGATATTGAATTTTAAACTTCGTATGCGGCGCTCGAAACCCGGCGGCTAGCGCTCACGTATGATGACGTCATCGCTTAACAGCGGTACGCGCCCTTATATGAACGAGTACGTTTACAGGGCTATAACTTTTTAACCGTAATAAGTAGCCGGTTGAAATTTTCACAGAACACGTGTTATTATAAAATCTATCGTTTAAAATTATAAAATGAACAATAAATCAAATTCCAAGAGGGGTCCCCTTACAAGAAACATGAATAAAAAACATTTTATTTAGCATTTTTATACGGATTGTATTTTTATAATGGCTTCTTGTTTTGATGGTATTTTAAGCTTAAATTGTAGTATAAATTTTAATAGTTTATGACTAAATACCAATCTCAAGTATAAATGATACAAATAAATGACAAAACTGATTTTATCAACACGATGTTTTAAGCGGTCACCCATCCTGTTTTAGACTACGCGTGTAGTTGCTTAACTTTGGAAAGTGAAGTAGGGGTTGTATTTGTATGATAGCTTTTTATTTTGGTGTCACATTAATCTTATATAATAATCAAAACTCCATACTAACATATATAGTTTACGACCAAACAGTAAACTGTAGTAAAACTCTTACAAATATGTTAAAAAGTGCCTAGTTTAACCTCGTAAGGCCTACCGTACTACAAACAGCTAGTGTTTTGTGAGTGGGACTTTGAATCTACCATCAAGACAATAAAGTTCAATTACGTTTCTTCGAAAACGCCATTTTCAATAAATGAAGACAGGAAAATAAACTTTATTCCCATTGCAATACAGTTAATTAAATAAATTGCCTTGGTAATGTACATTATATTGCACACTGGGCCTTACGAGGTTAAATCAACACGATGTTTAGGTAAGCGGTGGTTGCCTAGCTTTGGTGGTAGGCCTTTCTTTACAAATTTTGTGTTAATGTATAATTTATATTTCTACCTTATAAAAGAATGAACTATAAAACATGAATTTTTGATTGACCTAGTAGTAGTTCTGATACTTCGTGTATTCATTTCATCTATTTCAAATTTTGCGCGCGGGCCTAGTCCAAGCCCAAGTCCCTCACTCGCGATTAGATAGGTACCTACCTACATACCTACAACACTCTCGCTTCGCTAGGTCTAGGCATTAGCGGCCGCCACGCCAACTGTAGCAAGTAGGTAGTGTTATACTGTTTTTGAGCATTATTTTATTACTGTGTTATTTCGTGTATGCAAGATAGTGTGTGTGTGTGTGTGTGTGTGTGTGTGTGTGTTTGTACTACCGCTGCGGGCTCTGCCGCCCGCGTCCCGCGTCTCGCGCTTGGTTTTTATTTTTTGGGATATTTAACTTTAGCTATCTACATACTTTTTGCATTAATGTTTTGGTATTTTTATGTAAAAAGTGGTTATCCCAAAATTAAAAGTGCTTGATTATTATTCTCATTTTATTTAATCAACTTCTTCGACAAATATTACAAACAGAAAAGCCGGTCGGTGGCAAACAGTTACTTTAGTTAAACTGTATGTAATACAAAACAATAGATAACCATAACTACCATAGTAACATCAAAACGAATTCGTAACAATAAACTTACAAAGTTAAGCAACTTCAAGCGTAGTCTAAAACAGGATGGGTTACTGCCTAAAACATCGTGTTGATAAAATCAGTTTTGTCCCATATTTTAAGCAGTTTTACTTGAGATTGCTATTTAGTCGGAAACTATGAAAATTATACTACAATTTAAGCTTAAAATAGCATCAAAATAAGAAGCCATAATAAAAATACAATCCGTATAAAAATGCTAAAATAAAAGTATTTTTTTCATGTTTCTTGTATGGGGACCCCTCTTGGGATTTGATTTATTGTTCATTTTATCATTTTAAACGATAGATTTTATAATAACACGTTTTCTGTGAAAATTTCAACTGGCTACTTATTACGGTTAAAAAGTTATAGCCCTGTAAACGTACTCGTTCATATAAGGGCGCGTACCGCTGTTAAGCGATGACGTCACTCCAGCAAAATGGCCCCCGCGCGCTTTAATATTTTTGACCCAAATTTTAAACGTTCGTAGAATCAAAACTACTGGGTCTATTTGAATGAAATAAAAAGTAGTATGTTTTTTTATTTATAAACTTTACTGTTACAAAGTTTCAAGCGATTTGGCGTACCTACTGATATTCTTCATTATGTTATTGTGTGTAAAGACACCTGCTAATATTTTATTATAACTTCATAGTTATAACTAACTATAAACTGCTACGAAATGTCTATGTTGTAAACTTAATATTTTCCTCATTCTGATTTTATTTGTATTTTTTTAAATTAATTTTGTTGCCAACCATTGCGAAGGAACGATTTTAATGGTGTCTCGCGACGACGGTCAGTGTAAATAATACCTTGCGCAAGCGTTATTAGGCACATTTCGGCGCGTAGAATGCAGGCAACAGTTGTTACGGGGAATTATAGAAGGTCGTAAGTAATGAAAACGGCCGCGAAGGTCTCCGTCGTATAGTGACGGAGTTCTGACCCTACTTAAATACAAATGTGCTTGCATATCAAAATTAGTAAAAATACGTTTTGGATATGTGCAATTCTAATATTAAAAATGCATTGGCAAACCTGAGGACTAACATGTAATACCTCAATGCTGCTATTTTTATCGGCTGGCTTACCCCTTCACTGAAAGACAAGAGTGCTTAATAGAAATTCAGAGGGACCTTGCACAAGGTCCTACCAACCAGTAGATACTTGTAGGCGGTGGTACGGATCATAGACACATTCAAGTAACGTAAGTAACTAAATCAATACCTATCTATCTAGTGTGGCTTGAGCTTAATTGAGCTGCATTTATCATCATAAATAATTAAAAACACGCGGTAATCTCATAATGAACATAATGTACATCCTCAATGAAGAACTGCGGTTCTTATACAGGGCGTCCCAAGACTATGGGACATGAAGGGAAAGTACCTTAAATATCATAGATAGGATATTTTGCTGAAAGAAGACTTTATGTTATTTTTAAAAGTTAGTAATACTGCATTCAAAGATATTCTAAAAATTATTTGCTTCGTCTGGGAATCGAACCGACTTAAATGTGAAAAAAAATCACCCGTATTTTTATGATGCCAATCGAAAGAATGAACAAAAAATAATAATTCTTCTTAAGTAACATAGTATCTTAAAAGAAATAACGTAAAATGTTTGATTAAAATTTCAAGAAAATTATTTATTACCGACAACGACGTCCGAAAAATAGCGATATTATCATTCCATAGATAGCATTGATTATTCGCAAATAAGTACCCACTTAATAAACGACTTACTGGCATAGTTTTTCTTATTATAGGTGCACGTTCATTACTTCACCGTTACATTACTTCTTTTGGGGATAGGTGAAAGATTTGCTATACAAAAAGCAATACGACAACGTGGGAAAATAACAAACAGAATTGAGCCATATCATATCGAGTATTCACCATAATATGTTTAGAAAATCATCGGGCAGCGGACTTATTAAAAGATTGGCGATTTGCATTTGACAAGAGAGATCACATTTTGAGCATTTAATTAATTAATTTACAAGAAATTAATTAATTTAGAAATAGTTTCATGTATGTTTTTAATTTGATTATAATGATTAATTTCACGTTGTTCCTTTCTTTTAAGATACTATGTTACTTAAGAAGAATTATTATTTTTTGTTCATTCTTTCGATTGGCGTCATAAAAATACGGGTGATTTTTTTTTCACATTTAAGTCGGTTCGATTCCCAGACGAAGCAAATATTTTTTAGAACATCTTTGAATGCAGTATTACTAACTTTTAAAAATAACATAAACTCTTCTTTCAGCAAAATATCCTATCTACGATATTTAAGGTACTTTCCCTTCATGTCCCATAGTCTTGGGACGCCCTGTATACACACAGCTAAATAGCGAATGAAATTAGTTGGGTAACTCAACGCCTAGCAACAAGAGCATAGTCAGCCTCAAGAGTTAAATTGTTTTCTAAAACATACTCGTATGTCTTTTTCATGTACGTAAAAGCAAAAGAGTGCGTTCGGTCGAGTTGCCACTGCGCGGGCGAGCGACTCGGCCGCATCTGATAGCATAGCGGAGCGGAAATTGCGCGGCGCGTCGCGTGCGCCGCCCGCGTGTACGTGACGTGCACTCCATTCGCTATTTTATTTCACTCCGCTTCTCGCTGCATCGCCCGAATCTTTCACACCGCAATTTACTTCTTCCCTTTTGAATTTACTACGCTATTCCATTGCAGACTAACAGTTTTCCGTTTGCGTACGAAAAGGTTTTACGCAAAGAAAGGGTACGCTTCTTGAGTTTAATATACCTAACCTACCCTCAGCCGTTTTTTTCATATACGGATATAACAATCAACATTCACTACGGGACATTAAGGTAACGGTTTGCATTATTCTTTTGTGCTGGTTAAGCGTCATATAACCCTTCTTAAATGTGTTATTTTAAAATATAATAGAAATGTAGTAGGTAGGCAGGTATTTATGTAGAAGATGTGCTTCTACATAAATACCTACCTACCTACAACATTTCTATCTCAACTTCGCCTTAATATATATGTTTGTGTGTATATACGATGATGCATGTACATATGTTTCTACTGTGTTGTAACATAACAAAGCAAACGCGTGTGCGCTCGGAAATATTTTTGTGAAAGTTTCATGAATATATTAGCCATAAATGTGACTAAAGGAATCTATTCCCTGTTGCGAACCGCCTCCGCGCCTCCCGAGCCCGGCGCATGAATAGCTTAGCTATACCAACTGCGTCTATTATGATCAAAATGAAAAACAAAAAGTACAAAATGACAGTCTCCACGTGTCGGCTGTGACACCGCGATAAAAACTGCACGGTCAGTTATTCGCCGATGATTCGTGATTGAAGCGTCGCGTTTAGCTAGCAAGTATCGTGACCGCCTCGGATACATTTACATAAATACCATTATTTCAGAGTGTCTTCCTCGTATTTCCGGTGTCCTCAATAAAATGGAATCCCGTTGAACTGACAGGTTTAATCTCAATTATTTTATCCGTCACAATTTCCTTTTGATTACATTTTATTCGAAGTCCATTCCGATCCCAAATTGCTGCCTGTTCAAATCGAATCTATCTCGGATTAAAAGCGATAGTACAAGGCAGCAACCACGTTCCATTTTCGAGAGCCGAAACGAGACTGAACCATTTTAATAGCAGAGTATAACGTAGAAAACAGATGTACCAAACATGCAACTGGTAAATCTTCTATCTAATTTAACAACAAAATAGTACCTAATTAAATAGCTAAATTGCACAAAACTTTGCCCTTTTCAAACAAATAATACGAATGCTAATTTATTATATCCCCTTGTTTTTATTAAAGCTGAATGTGTTGTTACACGGTCGACTGTCCCTCACTTATCCCGTCCGCTCGGCGCTGAGCTGAGGCTCTAGCGCTCGTAAAATACAAGTTATACCATTATATTTTTACGACACCAACAAATGTCAAGTTTTCGAAGAGAGACACCGCCGACCGCTCTCCGCCGGCGCCGCATTATTTGTTATCTCGGAGCGTGCGGTTAGCGTTCTTCGTGATTTTTCATGAACGGTGCTAGTTGTTTAGAGAGAGGGCGGCTGGGGAAGCGAACAACTCGCTTGGGATTTCAGAATAGTCTTGCTTGGGTTACGTTTCTCGGGTCCAATCGATAACTCAGATGCGTGTGTCGGAAGATCTTATCTAATCATGCATACCTACCATATCAACAAATACCAACACGATACATTTATTAGGTGTGTGTTTGTAATAAATTTGAAATAGCTTATTTCTACTTGCATTGGAACCGTAATGGGAAACAAGATACACATCAAATTTATAACCCCTTACTCGGCGATTTACCTCCTAAGCTTAAAGCTTACGGGCTAGATGTACTTTATGCCTGTAAATTAGTGTCTACCATATAACTTCAAGAATGATTCATACCAAAACCCTTAACGGGTGGTAATTATGGCTCTAATTATTTCTTTTGTGATTCAATGGTTTGGTTTCTGCAACATTGCCAAGATGACATCGACCGACATCAATTAAAGATGTCCGATTGAACATGTTTTATATGACGCCGCATTTTGTATTATCCTGTGGTATTATCCTTCTATACATGAATGGTGAAGAAACACCTTTTCTTTCGTAGGTCAGATTCAGGCTAATTGTGAAACATTTGTTGTTTTATTTGTCATTTCCTCAAATATTGTTTGTTTGCGGTCCCGGCAGAACCATTAAGATGGCAAGTGTGCAATCTGTAGTATCGGGTGCATATTTAGCTGCAAAGGAAGGGATCGATTAGTTGGTAGATGGGGGCTCGGTCGCGTGCACAAGGGCCATAGCGGGCCGGGCAGGGCGCGCGGCGGATCGGCGCGGCTCTGCCTTCCGGCGAAACGCGAGGAATGTTGCCGATAGATTAACTTCTGATCTCTTTTCCGATATTATAGCGGAGCGCTTATATAAGGAATTCTAAGCGCTTCAATCTGGTTTAAGGCCAACAACGGCATTCCGGGAATATGTTTACGATAATCTGACGTACTTACCTGCATCTTTCGACCATTTTTGGTTAAGTACGTTAATTATTCCTTTTTCGACATTATTAGTTATATACATTGATATAGAAATAACTGTTATATATATCGTTGCAAACGTGTAAATTAGAAATGTATAAAATTCATATGCAATTCAGTTCACCAAATATAAGATACTGGCACCAAATAGGCTATTCTAAGGAGACCGGTATTTTTTTTACATCTTTTGGAAGGTATTTTCGCTTTTTAACACGTTAACCGTCCCCATACAAAATGTTTCAATTTCCTCGTAAGTCCATCACGTCGTAAGTGCGTACCTGGTCATTTCTTAGTGACCCATATGTGGGGCACGGACTCGTAGAGCTAGTTTGTCGTGACCCATATTTGGGGCACTGGACTGTGAAGGTGTTAATGTGTGTTATATTATTATCATGTGATCCGAAACGCACACACGCTTAATGCCTAATTGCTCATCACACTTAAATAGGTAAAGCTTCTTCTGATATTATTTTTGAAGAGTTCTATCAGTTCCTCATGGATTCCATCATCATCCCATCAATTATTTTATGGGTCCATTCCTGAAATATGGTTTTCCCGAAAAAAACATATAAATTGGTTTACAAGTTACATGTGAACATTCATAATAGTACATTATTGCCTAGGCATGGAAGTAGGCAATTGCGGGCGGAGTATTGGTTTAAACGGACGAGCTTGCGAGTCCGTTTAAAAATACGAAGCCCGCAATTGCTGTTCCTGCCGAGGCAAATATAGTGCTTTTCTCAAAAATCGCAAGAAAATTTTTGTGTTGGAGTCAAATCTTCATCGCTTGAACTAATTTTTTGAATTGCATACAAACAGCAACTTCATGTGAAAAAACCATCACTCCTTACCGCCTTTTTGTTTATGACAAGGAGAAACGCAATTCTTGTTTAAAAAAAAACATAAGCTATTCCAGGTACAAATAAAAAAGTAATGTTTCGAGTAAAATTTGGATGTATAAGACTTGTGCCCTCATTTTATTATGGCCCTTTTCACTTTTTAAAAAGTTACAAGGTAGATAGTAATGGAATTTGTATGCAACATTGCGGGCTTGTGTAGCGAGCACGCAATGTTTTTTTTTTTTAATTTGAGAACTGTCAGTAAACTATGTACTTCGCGTCTCAATGTGTAGATAGGAATGTCAACATTTCCGGACATTTTTGAGAAAAATATATTATGTTCGTACCTACTATGTAAGGGTCTCGAGTGCGTAACCGGTGTGTTAATTTTAGATGGATTGTTTGGTTGACTGGTAGAGAATGCCATTAGGCATCGAGTCCGCCATTTCAACGTATTTTTGTGCAATAACAATAACGATTAGAGAAATGTATATGAAACCTCTTTCTTTTTGAAGTCGAATATAAACAGCAAATCCTCCCAGCTTTGCTGGGGTAAAACATAAATGTAGTAGATTAATACCTTCTGTTGAGTATTTCTGAGATTTGCGCTAACGTAAATACGGCTAGACGCGGTAAAAGACTTTAATTTATAATATGTAGTGACATATCTATAGAACAGAGCTACACAGTGCTAGAGAGCGGTGTAAAGTGAAATGGAAAGAATGCATGGTATTTTTAGTATGTTAGACTTAGGCCGCATTTCACCAAACTGGAATAAGACTTACTCCGAGATTAGTCTATACAAATTCGATGTTTAATCTAGGTATAAGACCTTATTCCAGTTTGGTGAAATGCGGCCTAAGAAAGAACTTACAGCGGTATTGTCTATTTTTATGAAGTTACATGAAGTGGCAGACATTAACTACTGCACTTATTATGACTGAAGGTTCTCATAATAAAGCCCAAAAAAGAAAGCCATCAAATTCCAATGATCGTAAAACTTAATTATTCATCCTAAAACTCAACTGGATTAGCGTGTGAGTGAAAATAAGTACAATAGTGCGTATAATGTACTTACATAATCGATAAAGCCAATATTACAGTGGTACGAGTAGCGCTCCTTCTGGGAGTCTGGTGTCGCTGCCTCTCGCGCCGGCTCGAGTACCTACGTTCAACGTTCAGGTGGGACGAGACGAGGGCGTTCTGCGGCTTGTTTACATACAAGTGAATTCCATTAGATCAGTCTGTGTGCCGTCGCCGCAGCCTCGAGCCCCATCCGCGCTTTATTCATATCCCATTAGCAGATCGATTCGCCTAAAATACCTATCTCCCCGTTCAAACACACCGGTTTACATGTTGCTCCCCAATATAAAAGCCGATGTAATGCAATTGCATCGGCTTTTATATGGGGTTACAGCGCATCGTAAAGTTTCAGTTTCTATTTATTTGTATACGATTTTATTTATTTAGAGCATCTTACTATCAAAATAAATGCGAACGGTTTCAAACGAAGATGTTGCGACCGGATGCTAACTCAAACAAACTTTCCCGCAGCGCAACAAGTTATAATTATTTGCAAAAAAAAACAACATTCTGCGCTTTCTTTGTCTGACGTTACTTGAAAACTTGAAAGAAGCAAAACATTGAAATAAAAGTAGTTACTTTTATTTTTTGCTCTACAAATGTTATGTATTATAGTATCAAATTCGATGCAGTAAATATGATATGCGTTATTGGCGACCCCTCTTTTTATGCCATTACAGAAGAATGAAAGAGCAAACAGAACAGAGGATGTCCTCTACAAAGTTAATGTCATATTTCACCAACAACTTAACAGACGATTAGAGTGTTAACAGCTGTCAAAATGTATGAACTAACAGTCGATTAAGATTGATTAACATTTAACATCGTTTGGTGAAATTGGTATTAAGCCGATAATGTGGACGTATCGATCGTTACCACATTTTTACAATTGTTTATTAAATTTTTCTAATTTTACATAGGTACATAGTATTTCAATTTACTGTACCAAATGCTATCAAAATTCAATGAACATAACTCTACCGGAATGTTCTGGCAAAGTATTTAATGAATGTGGTGCTATCAGCGGAGCGGGCCGGCCTGTGTAACTTGATAATTATGGTAACTCGACATGACAATTCATTTAATGTCGCAGAAATGTGCTTTGCCATTTAAAAGTGTGTTCAACTGTAGCAGTGGAACAATAATTAAATTTTCTCCCGGCTCCGAGTGCAGAGTATGTCGTTTCATCAACCTCGCGCTAACTCGCGGGGCTGCCTCCACCTGAAATATTTCATTCAGACCTGCCATTGTGCTGCCTGTAATCTAACGGAAATTAAAACTCCGCACTGCTTTGAACTATGTTATAGTGGTTTAAAATATAGCATGTATTCCAACGAAACATAATAGTGTACACTGAATGATCCAAAGGCGTCTATTAATATTTTTAATAAAAATAAAAAATAAAATATATATATATATGGGGTCTACCATAATGGCTTTAGAATCAAATGTCATAAGCTATAAATTCATATGCTATTAAATATAATCTTACTTAGGTACAATGCTGATGATTATCAGAGTAAATCAATGTTATTGAAAGTATAGTAGGTAAATAAGTTTAGGATATTTAAAGCTTATGGTATGTGAAGATTAGAGTAATTTAACTATTTTAGTCAATGAATTTAGAGGAAGTGTAATTATAGCTATTGAATTTTATATTTATGGCTATTTCTTTAGTATACTTCGCGTATAACTTGCAAGATTTGCAAGACTTGCAAGTTCCATAGGTTCAAAACACAGTCTTTAGCTTTGGTTTCCAGGCAAAAATACACTATAATTCACCTGAGTAGAATGGCCAGAAAGTAGTTTTAGTTCTCGGTAGACCGTCTTTTACAAGCTGATAGTACCTTTATTTATATACAGATTATACACGCGAAGTATACTAAAGCATGAGTATTTTTTTATTGTAAATATTAATTAACGGTTATGGATCATTCAGTAAACACTATTATAAGTAGTTAATGAAACATTATTCCTACTTAACTTATTAATAACATGATATTACGCTTGGAGATTGAGCGCTGAAAAAATCCGTACATCACCTTTTACCATAAAACAACATTATAAATTCATATTACATATGAATTTATAATAAATCAGAATACGAATATCGTGACTTCTGCGAAAGAAAGCGATCGAAACTTTGCTAATGTTCTCGAGGATGAAAGGGACACGTACGAACTATATTGAGTTACTTTCCTTAATCAAGATCCGAATTTTAAAAAGGTTGAAAAAAAACTCGTGAACAGTGAGAATACTTTTATATTTAGTTGAGAAACAGAATTAGTAAAAAAACAACTACCCTCCTTGGGTCGGGTAAAAACAAGACTGTTAATTTATTCTTCTAGAAATAGGTAGTAAGGGAAAGAAAAAATAAACTTAAACAACTAAACTGCAGACATTCAAGTTGTAACGAGCGATAACAAGACTGTTAGTGTTGAATACTCTAAAAAAGGTGAAATTTTCTTGGGAAAAGAATGCAAAAATAATCATAGTTCAGACCGCCGAGAAGTCTCGTGCAATTTCCATAACTAAGACTTAACGAATATAAATAAAAGTAAACTACAGTTAATCAGAGTTTATTTGTTGCGAATCATATGTAACTGAATTACAATTAGCAATGTACAACAACTAGAGTGAAAAAGTAATAAGTACGAGAAAAAAAAATACCTTTAGAGTTGAGCAGCATGGAGTATAAGTCTTTCTTTTAATATCAGGGTGTTATTGTCTTGAAGACGTCGGCAGCGCTGGAGCCGACAGAGACGTATGTTTCGTGCCTGGGAATGATATATTGAACCCGAATGCATTCCTCGGGCCTGTCTGCGCTGTCAAAAGTTTTCATTCGAATCATTATTTCACTTCGTGCCACTATGAGCATGAATATTAAGGCACACTCGTCAATTCTTAACCAATATTTTAGTTATCAAAGTACACGTTTGGTGTCGAGGTGCGAATAGCAACGATTGGCGAGGTTTCTTCGCCGCCTTATTTCCATGTTATTACTGGCGGCGGAGTGATATTAAACCGGGTGCTACCGCCCGCGTCTCCGCCCTGTCTTCGCGTCTGTGAATTAGGTTAATAGCCTGCCAGGTGATTTCCTTCTAAACCGTATTTCGAGTAACGCGCGATCACCTTAGCACGCAAATGACGCTGGAGTAACTTTAAATAAAACTTAATCATTATTCACTGTCCAAGATAATGCAAAATGATTTCACCTGCTAGTTTAACTAGTTTGAATTAGTTATTGTCATTTCTAAGTTTTAATGTAACAGTATTGAGCCAAAGATGCTAATGTTATAAATACCTGAATGATTACATTTCCATATAAAGAGTTATTTACCTTGAGCTCCTGCCAGCTCGCAATCCCGTTAAGCTCGGAGATTAGTTTCTGAATTCATACTTTAGTATTCATTTGAATATTATCTCGTGTAAAAAATGTCGCAGTGTTTTATACTTAGTTTATGTGATGGGAGGGCTCCCGCGGGTGCTTTTGATTTATGGCTGGAAGTCGCGGCGCCGCCGGCTGCAGCCACTGCCTCTAGCGTTTTTGCGACCTCTGCCTCTGCCGCGGCGGGTCCCGCCGGGCTTTACTTGAACACACTTTACATTATAAATACACGCCCATGTGTTTATAGCACAATATACCTAACCAAGTTGTAAACATTTTAATAATACGTTTGTCAAAAATAAAAAACAGGTAAATAAAAAGCTGCGAAAATTTCTTCGCATAACTATTGCCGTCAAAGTGTATTTTGTTCTATAATTATGGTACCAAAAGAATGAGGTTATTCTTTATACTTGCTGAACTGAAATTAATCAGTACTTACATATACAGGGTGTCTGGAAAACCTTTGGAGAAATTTTAACAGTAAATAGGGTGGATGATTTGGATCATCCCTATATAGGTAACTTTTTTTAAAGTTAATATTTGACTGAGTTACAGGCTAATTTATCATCGCCTTTCCTGACGATGCTCTCAGTGTGCCCCATCTTAACTACTTCATTCATAACATGTGTCACAACGTAATGTAAATAAACAAGTTATTCCTTATCAACAATGTTTCTAATCATGGTCAAAAGCTCAATGGTGTTTAGAACACAGACACATTATTCTGAAATGTGAATGAAAAGACGGTCTCTGATAAGAGCTATTATGTGAAATAATTTAAAAATTAAACTTACGATTACGATTATTACTCACACTCTTCTCACACTCACTCAGCTAAAATAGCACTTGTACTCGTACATTAGACTTATTTTACGAGATCATGAATCATGGATTTATTTTATTGATCTGCACTACTATCAAGGAGTAATACGAATAAAAAACACAATAATTAAAACGAATCATTAAGTTGCGATTGTGCTTTGACAGTTTGACATAGTATTTTTTTAAATCTTTTACCATTGAAAACTCTTTATGAAAAGAGTTTTCTGTTGTAAAAATTAAATCGTTCCTACACGTTATGTTTAATCAGAATTACATTTAAAGCTGGCATCATACACGTTGTTGAAAGAGTTTCGTATCCTAGAAGAATGAGAACCGTGTGAGCACAAAAGGACAAGTGACTTTTTTACGTCTATGCGAACACCTTTGGTTCCTAGGCGTTGACGATGCGAGATCACCCCGCTAACGCAACGCCTTTCTGCACGTCCGTGCGAACGTAGCCTTATCGAATGCTCTAAGTCCGGAACATGGAATGAATATGTATGTGTTATGTAAGTACCTACTACGTACGTATATCGATTCCATGATTCCATGGCCTGGGAAAGGCCGGTCTTTTTTTGTCTCTATGACAAGTGCGATCATACAAATTTAATCAATTATGCGACGGCCTTTATATTCGGACTGTTAGCTATACCGCGCGACGAATACCATACAGATCAATACGGACAGCAATAACCGAATCGTTCATTTCATGTCCATCCGAACTTTCAGCAGTCTATGACGTACCCATTTATCAAAGAATTGAACTTGTTCTAGGATACGAAAATCTTTCAACAACGTGTATGATGCCAGCTTTAAAATTTATGGTTGTCATTAGATGTCAGGTAAATTAAATTTCAGATTTTCTAGTCTGGATAAATAATAATAATAGTCTGAATTAATTTTGCTGTAAAACAATAAATGGGCTATTTTAGAGCAGAAAAAAGGTAAATGTTTAGATCTCGACATTAATATGAAACAGACGATACGATCAGAGCTCGGCAGTGCGTGTTCCAACAGATCCAGTGAACATTACAAAACCCGTTAAAATGTTCAATTGTACAAACGAAAATACAGTGAGTTGCATTAAAATTAATCTTTTTTTTGTAATTTGATTTTTGTTTACATGGGGCAAACTGTTTACATGGAGCGAACTGTTTACATACCATGTAAACAACGTATGGTCTCAGGTCATTGACCTTGAACTTAGACTTTTGACGTTAGTTACTACGAACGTTTGGATTAGTATAGTATCAACATCAAAATGTCAAGGTCAAGATATCGGCTGCGATACATCAAGTAACAAAATGAATATAATTAAACCTTTTTTTTTTACATTAACAGAAACAAAAATGAACCATACCCCCGTGATCAGAATCGTGCGAACTATTACAGCCCCAAATATCTCCAAAGGTTTTCCAGACACCCTGTAGACATGTTAAAAATTCGATTGCTGAATATTTGGTATTCGTAAGTATGTATCGCAGCGCCTCTATTCAAGACGGTAAAAACAATATCGCATTTGATCTGCTATCGTATTGTCAACGTTTTGATAGCTCTTATTTTCTCGATAGCAATGGCGGCTAATGTCATACCAATACCAATATTTGCAGTGGAGTCCCCATATAGCTGTACTGGCAGGTAAACTAAGTTCGGCAGCTTACGCCGTTAGGAAAATTAGACAACTAACCAATGTTGAGACAGCTCGCTTAGTCTATTATAGTTATTTCCATAGTGTCATGTCGTACGGTATTCTGGTTTGGGGTAAGGCAGCTGACATACAAACTATATTTGTGTTACAAAAAAGGGCCATTCGTTCTATTTACAACTTAAACTCCCGTGACTCTTTAAGAGAACTTGTTAAAGAAATTAATATCTTGACTGTAGCGTCTCAATTTATTTATGAGAATATTATTTACGTTATTAGAAATTTAGATTCTTTCACCAAAAATTCTGATATACATAATTTAAATACCAGAAATAAAAATAAAATCGCTATCCGAAAATTCCGCGTCCGTAAAGTATATAAATCATTTGTTGGTCAATGCATTCATTTCTATAATAAATTACCTGACGAAGTTTTAAAGTTACCCTTTCCAGCACTTAAAAGTTACTTGAAAAGGTCGTTAATGTCTAAAGCGTATTATAGGATCGAGGACTATCTAACAGACAAAAATGCATGGCCTAAATCCGAAACTTAGTCAATAATAATTTATTCAAATGCAAAATCTTTATCTTGTCTAGGGGACACCGTTGATGTAGGAAAACATATCGAAACTTTTATGTGGTCGTCTCGCACCATCTTATATACACATAAGTATGTGTTTTTTTTTTCTCTATCTCTCCCGTAAGATTCTTAATTGGCATGTTTTCCTGCTGAACTACGCATGTTATTTAATACTATATTTAATTTAATATTTATAGCTTTATATAATGCTAGACTAAGTAGTACCATTGTAATAAGAAATATGTTTAAAAAATGACTGACTGCTGAGTTTCTTGCGGCGTTTCTTCTCGGCAGTGGTCTTCTCTTGGGAAGCGCTGGTAGATTCTTGACGTGTAAAAGTGCCCGTGCGGCCTACTTACTGAATAAATTTCTTTTATCTTTTTTATCTTTTACCATAACAGGCAAACTACGATATCGTTTTTACCGCCTAGAATAGAGGCGCTGCTTAAGTTACAAATAGGACGAGGCGACCGGTCATTATTATAAGTATTATAATTATTATACATTACGCTTTTAGTAGGTTTTTAAGCTGGTTGATGATGAATTAAATAAAATAATGAAAAAAGGCTTTTCTCGTTTTCCATCCTAAAAATATCGTTTCATTCTAATATATTTACTATTTTTTAATCATTATTAATATAAGTAATGTCTTACGTTACAAAGTCAAACTTCAACATGACATGCCTTGGTTTAATTACAACCTACGGTCTTAGCAAGAAGTCGGCATTAAATTCGAAAAGTTTTAAAATAGGGAAGGTGCCGTCTTTAACGAACTTCCCGACAACGCGTCACCATCTCTGATAAGAAACTACGTAGATCTAAGGCGTCCTCCGTAAACTTCTTCGGAGTTGTTTAATGTTTTCTGTAATACTTCCGACATTTAATGTGAATCCTTTCATTAGCTTGAATCCGGCGCGATGTAAAGCCGCGCCAAACTCTTCACGACTTAGGAGTCGTCAGAGATGGCTTAGTAAGTAGCGGGTGGTAGTCAAACAGGCAGCCCGTTAGCGGTTCCTCGAGTAATCTCGTTATAATATCAAAGTGCGCCGCGCGTTACGATCCTTCCCTCGCGTGCGAGCTCCAGAAAGCTTCACTGCCTTCAATCGATACCACTATATCAGGCACAAGCAACTTTAAGCTTATACCTCCGAAGGCTCGTTTTCCCAAAAGGAAAGTTGACTTTTGCTAAAAAAATATCAGCTAAAGCCATCAAAACGTTAGCGCAAAAGTCGGCACCGCAACGACCTGGGAGACACAATAGTTAAGGAAATACATGCCTCGGTAAAAATGTATTTCTGGTTTCTTCTTTTTCTTTGTACGTTTTCGATTATCATTACAAAAATATATTCTAAAAGAAGATCGAAAACGAACTGAATATTATAAATGTTATTAAAACGTGTAAAAACGATAAAGGTTCGCAATGCCAATTCAAATCGCATTTATTGTCGGAAAGGAATTACTTTATGAATATTTTATTTTTCGGGCGTTTCTAAGAAGAAAAACATCCTTTTGTCGTGCTTAAATATGTAACTTATCGAAGCGCTTTGGGGTTTTTCTATCTCGTAAGGCCCACCATACTATACAAACAGAGAGTTTTTTGTAAGTGGGACTTTGAATCTACCATCAAGGCAATAAAGTTCAATTACGTTTGTTTGATAATGCCATTTTCAGTTTATGAAGATAGGAAAATAAACCTTATTCCCATTGCAACACAGTTCAAATTAAATTGCCTCGATTATGTACGTTCTATTGCACACTGGGCCTTACGAGGTTAAGTTTTACTACAAGAATGATCATTTTCAAATTATCTGAATAATTGTTGTAATAGAAAAACGATTTGTAGTACAACAACTTATGAACTTGTACGATAACAAACGAAAACGACGAATCGAAAATAATATCAGGGCTTCTATTCTAGGCAGTAAAAACATATCGTCTTTAATCTGTGATCGTATTTTCCAACTCGGCTGCCATTACTGTTAAGTAAGTAAGCGCTATCAAAACGTTGATAGTACGAAAACAGGTCAAAGACGATATGGTTTTTACCTCCTAAAATCTCGGCCCTGTCAGCATGTTCGGAAATCTTATATTTTCAGAAACTTTCAGTTATAGTCGTATATATGATATTGACATGTCAATGTACAATCAAATAACAATATAAGTATCTTAATTACCTATATAGAGTCGCAAATATGCACTATTAATAACAATCATGTTGCATCTTACATAGAAGAAGATTAATATAAGATATTTTCTCAATCACATTTCTCAAACATTACACAAACGAATTAGAAATTAATTTATCAGAAGACAGAAATAAAAACAGCACCCAATCATATAATTATAACAGTTACAACTTAAGCTCTTGATTATAGAGGTACATTCTTTTACCTACTCATTTTAATCATTTTTTCAATTAGAGGGTCCTTACCGGTGTCTAAATGCTTTGTTACAAGGTTCGCGTTTGAGCTCTTAGGTTGGTTCTTTGTTGGGGTTCCGTAGCCAAACCCTAATAGTTTCGGCATTTTACTCAAAAACTACAAGATTTATATTGTATGTATCTAATCTATATCTAGTATAAGCCGCTACTTAGTTTGGTAGTTAAGTACCTAACATAAATATATATTTCTAGGGGGGGACTACATACATGTAACGTAGGTAACCTGGTATATTTTTTCAGCATACATCAACGGGAGGTACATATTTCGACACTTCTTTTAAAACACTAAGATTTCTAAGCAATTGTTTTAGTTAAGTGAATATTATCGGAAATAATCGCTCCGAAAGTTGCATAAATTGTGTTCCCGCCTTACCGTTATTGAGTTATAGCCGAAAAACTGCGCTTCTCAACAAAAGGCCATGAAGATACGAGTATTCTTTTTTGCTGGTGCCCTTTTTCACATCGTATTATGAAACTTTTGTAGTAGTTAAGTGTTTTAATTGTGTTTTCACCATTTATTGTGTTTGTAGTAACGGCTTCGGAACCCTACACTGAGCATGGTCCGACATGCTCTTGCCCGGTTTTTTTAAATTTGCTGTCCATTACTTTAAGAAAAAGGAGTGAGGAATGCTTATTTGTGTATATAATTCTGAGAATTCGTTAAGGCTAGGCATCAAACAGTCACAATGTTTTAAGTGTTTACAATATTAATTAATAATAAGACCTGAAGTGCCATTACTTAAATCATAACAATTTTGGAATTTGGAATAAAGGAACGATAGAAGTAAATTGAACACATTTAGAAGTTTGCAAGTTAGTAGTGATAACAAAGATGACTATGATAGTCGATACACGTAGTACAAAATACCAATTTAACAACATTTCTTCGAGAAGTGTTTCACAAATAGTTTTTTAAATGATAGTCTGTTTTTGGAACAAAAGTATGGATACGAGACAATTTATTATAACAATAGTTGAGACAGGGATTAAAATATGAGTTTGAATAATACTAATTATTGGAAGAACGGGAGGTAACAAAAATAACCCACTTATTCATAAACGTACATACTTTTAATTAAGTTAATGTATGCTTTGTCTAAACGTACGCATAAACCTATTTTAATTAAACTATGCTTTGTCCCTTTCTGTTAAATACAAATACCTCAGTGAAAGATAAGGACAAACCATATTTGAAGCAAACTTTAGTTATTGTGCGTTTATGAATAAGAGGGTTATAATTAGATTTATATGAATTTCTTCTGTACTTACCTGTATTATCTTGATTTTCAAAAGTATGCCATTGCATACGTGATCGAACCAACTACCTACATAGCATTATATAAAACCCTAGTAGCGTATGCAAAATTCGGCAACGTTTCTTATCTACCATTTGGCCTAATGGAACGAAGATCGGTCTAGTACACTGGGCGCCACTGACTCGCGTTTCGAAACTCGCCATTGGATCTAAGTGAAACTTTTTTGTTATTTTTTTTTTGTTTTTTATTTTTTTTGTGTAAAAAAAAAAGAAAACTTTAGATAACGAATAAAGCGTGAACTTTAAAAAAATATATATGGATCACCAATGCGCGGCGTGCAAGGAGTGCATTAATGCAAATAAAGAACTGGTTATATGCCATCATTGTAACAATGATTATCATAAGAATTGCAGCATGTTTCCAGCTAATGTACGCATTTCACGATCTAGAGTCGCAACAAAGTACTGGTTCTGTCCTGAATGTGAAGCGGCAAAGCCTAAAGTTGGCAACACAATTACACCAATACGGCAGCGTGTTATTACGAGAACTGACGGCGAAGCTGCCCAAAGCTCTAGCGGCACTGATAGTGAGTCGGACTCAGATAATGACGGGCAGCCTGTGCCTGCTGCTCCACCATCTCTCACTTCTATTTCACCAACGGATAACTTCACTAGCTTTATTCGTGCGGAAATCGACAGAGTCATCAAAGCGCAGAAAGTACAATTTGATACTTTAAAGTCTAGGTTTACTGCATGTGAGACGAAATTGGATTTTTTAGCCAAGGATAGAGATGACATCACCTCAAATATATCTACCCTTGACAACAAAGTTAAGACCTTGGAGAAAAGTCTAGCCGATGTGTCGGGACTGTTAAAGCAGATGCAACAGAACGACCATTTACGTGATCAGTGGGCTCGACGGTCTAACCTCAAGATAGTCGGAATTCCGCAGGTCAATAATGAAAACCTTATGCACCTAGTGGCTAAACTGGCTGAATTGGCCAATACCCCTCTGAATCTTGACTCTGATATCGACCTTGTTACCAGGGTAGCTGCGAAAAATTCCAATTTGAATAAAAAGGACAAGCCTATAATTGTCAAATTTTTGATAAGATATAAAAAGGATGACTTTTTTGCCAACGTAAAAAAAATATCAAATCTCTCCACACGCGACCTGGGACTTTCAGGCGATAAAAAGCCCATCCACGTTCGAGAACACTTAACTGTGTACAATGAACAGTTACTTTTCTCAGCTAAGACCGCGGCCGCTGAAAAAGGGTACAAATACACATGGGTTAAGAATGCTGCAATTATGGTCCGTCGTACTGATACGTCAAATGTTTTGCACATTACCTGTCCTGATGATTTAAAAAAAATCAAATAAGTGTTACTGATTTTTATCTAAACCCTAATGTTGTGTTTTTTACTTTTAATAATGTCTATGGTAGATTCTCGAGAATGCATGTTTTACAACTAAAGAATCAAACAATCCTTACTAATATATTATTACACCTGCTAAATCTATTTTACAGGATGACAATGTTATGTTTGGTTGGGGTTATGTTGGAATTTGTTTTTTATACGACTTTTTGTGGTCTGACCATGATCCATGATATTTGTTTACTTTGTATAATTTTTATGATTAATTTATTAGCGATTCATTATTAATGGGTTTAACACTATTTTACCAAAACGTTCGTGGCCTCCGAACCAAAACGGAGGTATTTTTTAGGAACGTAATGGCTACAGATTATGATTTGATTTGTCTAAGTGAGACTTGGTTGCTGCCAGGTATATGTGACTCGGAACTCTTCGATAAACGATATCAGGTCTACAGGTGTGATAGACCATATGATACCCGTAGGCAAAACTTAGGAGGTGGTGTCCTGATTGCTGCCCGAAGGGAGCTTGGCATTGTTGTAGATTTTCAAATTGATCTACCGGAATTTTCAGATGCTGAAATTGTATGCGTTACGCTATCATTATTACAAAATAACTCTTGTTCCAAATTAAGAATCTTGTGTACTTATTTTCCACATAACTCTGACCGTTTGATTTCCGTTTCAAAATTCTTTGACTATATTTCCGATTTTAATTTACGATATCCCGAAGACTCAATACTACTTCTGGGGGATTTTAATATTTCCGCAGCGGTTTGGCAGTCGTGTGGCACTAATGCTCCTCTCCTGCTAAGTAACCCGAATAACGATGTGCTGGTTAGTGAAACTCTACAATTTTTAAGTTTAACTAGTTTTAATCAATATAATTATGTATTCAATTCAAATGGTCGTGTATTAGATTTAATTATATCGGATTTAAACTGCGTTGTTTCTCGGAGTTTAAGTCCTTTAGTCCCTGAAGATAATCATCATCCGTCATTGAATGTAGTTGTTGATGTATTATCAGAGAAGCCTCTACTGCCTCCTACTCGTACTGTCTACAAGTTTTATCTCGCTGATTTTGATGCTGTAAATGGGGAACTTGCAGCTTTTGAGTGGCCTCTTATGTTCGCAAATAAAAATCTCGACGAGGTGGTTGATACCTTTCATAACATATTAACGACAATTATTGAAACTCATGTCCCATCTAAAACCCTTAATTTTTCGGAAAAATACCCCGTATGGTACAGAAAACCTCTCGTTAAAATAATTAACCAAAAATTAAAAGTGCATCGTAAATGGAAGACATATGGTCAACAGTCAGATTATGACACTTTTTCCTATCTGAGAAAGAGGCAAAGAGTTATCGAGGCTAGTTGTTATGAAAATTACATATTATGTAGCGAGGAAAACATTAAGAATAACTCAAAATACTTTTGGAAATTTGTTAAAACTAAGCGTGGCTCAAATGATATACCTAATTCTATGTTTTTACACGACGAGACCTCTTCCGATGGACGCCAAATCGCGGATTTATTTAACAAACATTTTCACTCAGTTTTTAAACCAAGAAATCAACAGCATGTTCAACAATTCGCCACCGGTATTCCTGATCCAATTTCGAACTTGAATCTTGCTACTGTTCGGGTATCACGTGACCTCGTTGAGAAATATCTCGCAACCCTTGATATTAGTAAAGGACCAGGGCCTGATGGTATTCATCCTGTGTTTCTCAAGAATGGTTCGTCTCAATTGGCTTTACCACTAGAAATATTTTTTAATATGTCCTTGTCAAAGGGCGTATTTCCACAAAGTTGGAAACAGTCTTTTGTCGTCCCAATATTTAAAAACGGTGACAAACATAATATTTGTAATTATAGACCCATATCAAAATTATCTATAATTCCCAAGCTTTTTGAAAAAATTATCTACGGCAGCATTATTTCGTGTGTAAGACCGCATTTAATACCGCAGCAGCATGAATTTGTCCCAAAGCGCTCAACTGAATCAAATCTATGTGAATTTGTTGATTTTGTGTCTATAGCTATGGATAATGGCTACCAGGTCGATGCAGTGTACACCGATTACTCCAAAGCATTTGATACTATTTCTCATAACAAACTCATAGATAAGTTGGAAGCTTTCGGTGTGCACGGCAGTCTTCTGAGGTGGCTAGAGTCTTACCTCAAAAACAGATCACAAGCTGTCACTATCAAAGGGTTCCAGTCCTCATTTGTACCTGTAACATCTGGCGTGCCCCAGGGATCCCATCTCGGTCCACTTTTATTTAATATATTTATAAATGACATAGTAAATGTTTTTTCAAATTCTCACTTTCTTATGTACGCCGACGATAGTAAAATCTATAAAATTGTTAAATCTGTTGATGATTGTATCTTGTTTCAAAGAGATTTGGATACATTATGGAATTATTGTTTAGATAATTGCTTAGAATTAAATATTAAAAAATGACAAATTATGTCATTTTGTAGAAAGGATAATGTATTAGTATACCCATATAATTTTGTTAATGTCGAATTAGATCGTGTAAGTGAGTTGAGAGACTTGGGATTTAAGAAGCCAGATACCCTCGTTACACTTTACAATTCTTTTGTTCGATCTCACTTAGAATATGCGTCTACGGTTTGGAACCCTGTGTATCTTATTTATATTAATAGCATACAGAAAATACAAAAGACTTTTCATAAACACCTTTGCTATAGGTTTGGACATACGAGTAGTAGCGCTGTGTCTAAGCAAATAGGTGTACATTCATTACAATCTCGACGTCTTATTAGAGACCAAATTTTTTTGTTTAAAATTTTAAATTATCACATCGACAGTCCAAAACTTGTAAATAAGATTAATTTACGTTGTCCGAATCGTGATTTCCGCAAAAAAAAGCTATTTCACATACCCCTTTATAAAACGAATTATGCAAAAAATACGTTTATTTCTCGAGCTTGTGATTGTTATAATCGTTATTTTAATAATATCGAAATATTCAATGTTTCTTTAGTTACTTTTAAATGTGCCTTGTATAAAACAAAAGTTTGTTAACATATGTTTCTACCTACCATGTATTTATATACTAAACGTCCAGGTTATGTCTTTCTCAGTCAAGATGGCGCATTTTGCATGTGTGCGCTATCTATCTATCTCTCTTCCTGTTCTTCGTTACGTGACTAGTCAAGAGGCCTGATTACTTTATATTTTTTATTCCACCTGTGAACACTGTTTGTCAATGAACCATTTTCCTTTTAATCTAATAAGATATATGTAAATGACTGTTTGTGTTCCAAATAAATAAATAAAATAAAATAAAATAAATAATAAGTACAAACTTTTCTATTATTAATTTTGTAAAACAATGACTAGATTCGGCGGACTGAATTATTCTACTTTCTACTAAATTTAATTTCTGTCGACCAATGGCTTTGACGTTCCGACAGACGGACAGGCAGGGTCAACGTTAAAAACTCACCATAAGGGATTTTTTTTGTTTCACCCTTAAGCGCTATGTTACGTTAAATTGAATAAGTTTTTCAAATAAATATTTTTTAATAACACTTTATTGACGATTGCATTCCTAATTTAACACTGATAATAAATTGACTATACAATTACCAGTCAAAGGAGTCCAGACTCGATGGATCTTCTATGAGTCATTGAGGTGTTCCTATGGCCACCTTCCGTCTTCATCATCATACCTTGATGGTACCATAATTTTTCATTGTCATCGGAATTGCAAATGTGTGCAAAATTTCATGTCTACCCGACATAAAATTACATTAAAATAGTCTTCCAAGATTTTTCATTACATTGCTAGTTACAAGTGAAGCTAATATAAGTATGTTAAAAATAGAACTCTCTTTGAAGGCCGGCTCTCCTAAACATATGATCAAAATTCTTCAAAAAAAATTATGATACTTGTAATAGAGTTATTAAATGATTGAAAAGACTCAAAAAAATCTTGTTTTTTTTTCCTATTATATTGCTGTTTGTTTTAGATAAAAAATCCAGCAGTTTAACGATTGGTTTCGTTAGTAAATAGGTCACAGATGTTTCGTGGGAGATGCTTGGACTTTTTGGCTGAGTAACTTTGGCAGATCAGCAGTCACAGTCACAGCTCTTAGCACCTTAAGATAACTCTAAAATAACGAAGTTCTGGTCTAGCGCAACCGCTTAGCGACTAGGTTTTCCCTGCTGAGCCTTTTTATAAGGCTCAGTACCTAACAATTCCTGCATAACTATTAAGTACGTAATATGCCCCGATATAATGTTGACCGCTTCCTTCAGAGCTGAGAACCTAAGATCCATATCAATAAATATAGTTTTCGTTTAAAAAATCCGCAACCAAATCGGTCCACCCGTTCCTGCATTGTTTTTTTTGTCTGGGGTTAAAAACGGAACCCTTATAAAATTACTTTTTTGTTCGTCCGTCCGTTGGTCTGTGAAATAGGTAGCTGAAAATATTTAGCTGAAATTTAGAATAAATAAATGTAGTATTTGGTGGTTCGTAAGAAGTTTCATCATAAAACATTTGTAAAATTGAATTATTAAGGCATAGAAAAAAAATGTGTTTAGCCTAACATTCATCATTATAAATCATCATCATATCATCCATTCATTCATTTGTAATCTTAATAGGATAATATTTTTTACGCTTATTAACTCGGTGACTTTTTAAGTATTTAGATAATTAATGATGTGATTCGTAAAGGAAAACCTGTCCGCCCATCGCTCTTTTAGTAATAGATAAATATTACCACGTATCTCTCCGGTCCTGTGGTTTATCAAGACAAATCAAATACCCCGTTTTTGATGTCTAAAGATGATGCCAATAACATTGAATTAATGTTACTCACTTAACTAAGTCACATAACTATATCAAGCTAACCCCCTTATTCGCTCCCATCTTTTTTATTGTCTCTGCGCATTAACTCTAGCTAGACTCATGTGCGTTCCTAAATAAAAGACGACATTTTGTACGTAGCAGTTAAAAGCAACCAACTGTTCGAGTACTTCATTTAAGCAAAATGGCGGGGGGTGGACTTGGGAAAATGAGCCCGAGTCTAACATTGCTTTTCGGACGAAATTTTAATGATATTTTATGTATATTTCAATGTCTCTTTGCCCTATATTATTATTTAAAAGCAGCTATGTAGGTATGCGAAAACCGCCTACTTACAATTCAACGAAACGTTTGATGCACTCTGTTTTTTAAACACATATTTTGGGTTTCGTGACACCATTTAAGTATTTTAGGGCCCAATATCCGCTTTTAGATTATCTCGAAGACCTTTTCCAAAATTTCACAAGAATTATAAAACTTGTGAGTTTGGCCGATATATGTTTGCCAAAATGTGTCGTTTCCCAACCGATTCATTTGCCAACCTGTTTTTTTCCTGTAACTGTAAATATTTCAATACCATCGTGTCGAACCCTATAGGTTAAGTTAGGTTAGTTTTTATAAAATCCTGAAATATTTACCGTTTCAGAAAACAAAGCGGGTTGGCAAATGAAACGGTTGGGAAACGATACGATTTGGCAAACATATTTCACCGAAACAAAGGTAGCCCACTAGTAATATCTCTAGTAATAATAACACCAACACAGAACACTGGTCCCTAACTTTATATTAGGAAATAGGGAACACCACGCCTTCAAAGACCAACGCCAACACGTACAAAATCATAAACTGTCAGATTATTTTGTTGGGTGATCAAAATGATGCATGTGTTTTTCTACTGCTACTACCTAGTCTATCCAGAAATCACACGCCGGTAATTTATTGACCAGATGAACACCAGTAATCTTCAGAAATACAGCTACGTTTTATACTGTCGCGAATAGGAATCCAAAAGACAAGTGCCTAATTAACCTCACGCTGGCATCAGCTTCTACCTTGAGCACGAACTTTTTTCTTATATAGCGTATCGTCATCTAGAAAATGTGTGTGGCGAATGATGTTTCTTGACGGGGTACCTATTATTTTATCGAAACACCTTTCAAACGAACGCATCATTACGCCTGATTTTCATTTCATCGAAAGGCATTTCTCGTCGAAAGAGCTAATTTTTTTTGGTACCTAGTCAGTCAGTCTAACCTAACCTACATAACTATACTCGAAACTGTAATTTAAGACCAAAAAAACTACGATAGATACGTCACTGTCACAAGTGTCAAAGTCGCTTATGTCACTGTCAATGGAACATTTCAGAGTTAGCCAACCTTTTTGCATTGATAATCAAATTGTTGTAAATATTTGTAGATAATTCTAACATTTTCAATATCAAAAGTTATATTTAACAATAGGGAATATGCATTCAATGTTTTTTCTACCCGATATTCAAAACATTAAAATATCCCAGAACAAATATTTTCTCATATAGTGTGTTAAGTAATTAAAGGGCGGGTGTGTGTGTTCAATGGCGATTTTTTTTTATCAGCTAAAACAAAATGACAAGCTAAATTCGGATGCCTTACACTTATGCTTGATTTAAACTTAACAGTTACCCATGGACCCCATGGTGTCACGGCTGGTAAAATGCCCTATGATTGTCATTATAAAGTGAGCTACACACTTTTGGCCTGTTATTTTGTCGAATAGCTAAACGTATGTAATATTTAAATTGCATCTAACGTTGTTTACAACTATTGTTTATTTATCGTACCAAATGTTATTAATACCTGAAGTATTACAAGTGCAATAACAGTTTTGCTACCAAAAATCTTCTATGGTTAAATATTTAATAGGCCATCTTGTATTTGTGTAAGTAACTTGAATTAACTTGGTTATTTAAATGGAAGGTTTAAAACTACCTACAAATAAATATTCTTAGTGCGGTCTTTTAAAAAGTGGAAATATACTATGGCAAATATTTGTTTAATTAGTGGCAACCCACGTTGGTCTTTAATTACAGTTTCGAGTATAAAGTTTAAGATATCCTGAAAACATCCTGGTTTCAGCAGAAAATAGCGTTCGATGAAATTAAATTCGATATAATTATAAGTTAATAATGATGATGGTATCTTTCAAACGACACTTCGCCCGTGTTGAATTTAAAGGCTAAAAAGTTAAAATGATTGGTTTTCGCTCGTTAAGGCATTACCGGAAAAAAGGGAAGACAATTTATTCTAATTAGTTTTATATATCCTCATATCGATAAGTTTTCGATTTTTTTACCGTAAAATATGAATAATTATCTATAACTCTGGATTATTACAGATTTTTCTGCCTTGAAGTTAGTAAAGTTTGGAGATAAGGGTCAGTTAATTTTTGGGTATAATTTGTAAAGTACATTCGTAAAAAATAAACAGAATGTATTAGGAATGAGCAGATTTACCCCATTTTATGACACCACGTTTACCATTATAGTACTTAAGTCTTATTTTTAACCCCCATTTTAGAACCCTTTTTTTAATACCCATGATTCAAGATAGGATGATGATAGGTTATATATTTTATTTTATTGAAATAATAAAACCAGAGCACTCAGTACAATGAAGGCTACTCAGACATAATTACAAATCATATACTCCAGTAAATTTAGACATCATGAGTTTGCGTCAAATCCAGTAGTTCTGATTTTTTGGTGAATTGTTTATGATGATCGCCTAATGAATAATCCAAGTTGTCCTCGAGCGCCGAACGCAACTTTGTCAAAAATAAAAAATAAACCGTGGTTTTTTTTACTTTTTTCAGATTTCGGCGATTATAACCCTAAAGGAGTAGTTTTTGTAGCACCTTCTCAGAACATTTTTAAAGTAGACTAAATTTGCTACAATATGAGACTAGAAATTGTCTCTGTAGACCCAATAGTTTTCGAGCTAAAGTAGTTGAATAGAAAATGATGAATGAGATGTAATGTGTGTAAATAAATAAATAATAAATGTGAATGCAAGGACAAATTTGCACCTGATGGTATGTCCGTAATTAGTTAAATCAAGCAGAGTCTCGTGTCGGAGGTAACCTGGCCAGATTGAAGCTGGTTTTCGTCGCAGCCCTGGCGAACCGCAGCTCGTTAAGGTTGTCCAATAAAATTGCAAACTTCGAAAAAACGATGAATTTTGAAAAGCTTTATCTCAGAAACGATTGGGTCTACAGATGCATTTTTTAGGTACTATCAAAAACGAATTCTTAAGGATTATAATCGCACAAAACTTTTTTATGTTTGACAATTATTCATTGGGCAAACTTCCTAAGCAAGTATGCCAAAAATTAGAACTACCGGATTTGACGCAAATTAGCTCGTACTTTCAATCGACAAAGTAACTGGAGTAAGAGGCCAATTACGGTTTTTTTTTTATTATATAAATGTACAACTATGCCAAATTTCATGCTTTTGTAGTTGTTGAGTTGAAATACTGCCACAGGCAGACAAATACATCGAAGTCTTACCGTAAACACCTAGCACCCCAAGGGTTTCTTTTGAACCATTTCGGGAGGGAATCCTATAAAGAGCAATTTCGACTGTGTTTTTTATGTAAATATGTATATATGTAATTACGCCTACATTTATTTTCGACTTACACCGGTTATTGTCTTTAATGAGAACGGTTAACAGTTTACTACGAATTACGGGTTCAATATCAAAGAAAGTTAGTACCTAGCTAAAATTCCGCAAGAGTAAATAAAATCTTCCTAATCTCATTAATTTATGTTACTAGAAAAAATATTGAAATTACACGCCTATATTGCGGCAGCATCAATTAAGGTAAACAGCCGAAATAAGGATTATTTGTACGGGTCAACGTTTGTCGTTACAATCGTCGTGTCAGTCATCCGTTGATTTTTGTTATTTATTTAGTTTTAGTTGAAAGTGTTGAAACGTGTCCGAAGTGTTGCAACGAATTCTTCTTTAGACGCGCCTCGAAAGCGAAGCAGATGTCAACTACAGCTGGTTGAAGGGGACCAAATGATATAATAATTACAATTTGACCCGAAGTCAACCAGCTAAAGCGAACAACGCTTACACTTTCGTCATGTCCTTCTTGAACTTCAACTGCCTGCCGAGTAGTCGTTTCTTCGTTTCTTGCGATTGTTTGAATTCTTCATCATGAGTGTGTTAATTTCTATAAAATGCATTTTATTACACGAATATTACAAGTGATGAAGGTTGAACACAGTCAGATAATCATAATCAACTAGGTTTTTTAAAATTACTTTGCATCATAGACACGCTTAGGCTGATATATTTAGAAACGAGTAAAATTTTACGTGTATACTGTGAAACAGACGAGCCCGAAAATAGCTTTTCGTGTGAGGTGCGAGGGCGGACGCGCACGGAGCGGCGCGGCGCGCGCGCGTCGGCGGCGGCGGCGGCGGCGGCGACGGGCGGCGGCGGCGACGGGCGGCGGCGGAGCGGCGCGCAACATATAGGGCCGGGCGCAGCTCGCTACAATCAGATGCAGTGTTAGCTTACCCAGAGTCAGCGGCAAGCAACTCGTGCCCGGAGCCGCGCCGACATTGACGCGCCGCACCACATGTAACCGTACACGCCGACTACCGCTATTTTAGTCTCGTCCGCTGCACTAATTCGGGCAGGGTTAACGCCGCGGCCTCGCCGTTCGCTGCCACTCATTGCACACTTCCTTCTTCGTACTTTATGTCGACACTCAAAATATGGAAATTCGTGGTCATTTGAGACGTATTTTAGTTACACATTAATATCGAACCGAATAAAAAATCTCCTAAATGTTAACAAGCCCGAATAAAATTTATTTTTTAGACGTCATTAACCCGGCGACCCCGACGTCATCGACCTGACGTATGCACCTGATGAAGGGTTCGTTGACACGTAGCAGGTTTGACCTTGCATCTGTTTCGTTGACCCAGTAATAATATTAGAAAATGGTTCTAGCCGTAAATAGTTTACAAAAATAAAATAGAATTTAGCAAGAAATATTTTTTTCAAAGTTAAGTATGAGACCCAGGTGAGAACGCGGCGGCACCTTAGGTCACTGCTTTACGTCCGCGAATGCATTCCGACCGACAACGACGCGACATCGCGAACCTACTAACCCCGCGTCGCGAGGGGCCCTGCGCCCCGCGACCCTCCGAATCCGTCAGCCCTCCCACCCCCGCCCCCCCTCCCCTTCCGGTCCATCTGAAAGCTTCGAAAATACTTAACGTCTATACAGACGCGTGGCGCTACGGCGGCGGGGATAATCTTAAAGAGTTTCGGCCGGTATTGGAAAATAGAGTAAATATTTAATTCGGCAGTGAAGCTATTATAGAGGTTTGACTGTGAATTGAAGGTTTAGAGTATCGCGTGGTTAACGTCGCGGGATGAGCGGCAGGCGGTCGGGCGGGCGACGCTACGGGCGGCTAAGGCGGGCGGGACTCGCGTCTCGACTGAGAGGCGCGCAGCATCGCGACGGCGCGCCGGCCGGGGCCCCCCGCGCCGCAGGCGTCGCCGCCGCCGCCGCCGCTCGCCGCACTGTCTGCGGCGTCTGCAGGCTCGACCGACGCCCGGTCCACGCGCCACGCTCTCTGCTCTGCTCGCTCGGGCTGGGCTCGCCACTCGGCCACTCGGCGCTGCCCGAACGACGTTCGATGCGCATGACGACACCTCCTCACACATTATACGTGATCACTGATCATCAATGAAACTTACGAATTCTTATCAAAATCTTCCCGGAATACATTTTCCTAATATTTTTGAATATTTTACCTTCGTGGCGTTGGCTAACTTACAGGTAGATTCACTAAAGCGAACGAACAAAAGTAATTTCACCTATCACTGTGTGAGTGCCGTCCTTTTAACCGATGTTCGAATTTCAAACCAAAAACCTGTGATTATTTTACATACTTGTATACTTTCGTTGACACATTCAATCCATTCGTGCCAGCTCGTGTGAATCGACCTATACGTTTACACAAAAGCTGTATATGTACAAAATGAACAAAACACAATTGACTACTAGGTGGTAGTAGTAGTAGGGAGGTTATTAATTGAAACATTATTCAAAGGCATCCATTTCAATTAGGATCTGAAGAGCTGCGCGTAAGGATATCATTAATCAATTTCAGTTGTCTTTAGATACCATAAACCACAACAGCATTCTTGCCGAGAACCTCTCGTCGGTTCTGGGTTTCTAAAGATTTATTGAGAGGAATTCATCGAATCGTAATTTCCAAACAGATTTCCTAAAAATGAAGTTATATAAAAAGCTTATACTCGTATTGTGTCGAAAAAGAATCCTCTTTGAAGATTTGCATAAATGATGAATAGCGGATCTATGCCTAGTCTTTAAAAGGTAAAATTACGGTTTTTCTACGATGAAAACGACATTATTGGCAAACACATTCAATACGATCCTTGAACTTGTTTTGACCTTTCCAAATATTAATGACTGTGTCTTTATTTAAGGCATGGTATACAATAATATTTTCAGTCGATGTCTTTCAAACGTTAAAAATGATTATGACAGTAATATCACTACATAGTATAAAACAAAGTCCCTTCCCGCTGTCTGTCTGTCTCTATTTATACTTGGATTTTTAAAACTACGCAACGGATTTTGATGCTTTTTTTTAATAGATTTATTGATTCAAGAGGAAGGTTTTTATGTATAATAAGTTTTGGATGTCGCGTCGTTGTCGGGTTCGTGGAAGCTGTCCAACCGGTCGGGTCTAAGTTCTTAAATCAAATCAAATCTAATCAAATTATTTATTTCAGAAATTCTTTCCATATTGTACATAACCGTAAAACACAAATAGACATAAATGACCAGGGGTCGGAATAGGTAGTGCTTATTAACCTAAACTTGACTCTTGTTCATTCATGCGTGAGTGAGATAGGAATACGTTATTGAATGAAGATGCATCAAGTTTAGGTTAATAAGCACTACCTATTCCGACCTCTGTAAATGACACAAAACAATAATAATAATAATTAAATTACAAAAAGTTCTATTTGGCAGAAGGCCTGTGGAGTTTGTTCCAATGGTTCTGGAAGGAGCCATGAAACCTCTCTGCAATGGAACATAGCATGTTGTTCGGGCTGCCCCGCAATCTGTGCAACAGGGATGCGACTCTTTTGCGCAGTATAGCAGTAAAGCCATCCGTGTGAGCATCTGCAAACATCCCCGACGCGCTGCAGAATCGAGGCAGCCCCAGCAGCATCCTGAAACCATTATTGTACTAGACTCTGAGGGCGTTGATAGCCTTCTGCGTGAAGTTGACCCACAAGCTGCAGGTGTAGAACGACTGACAGTAAGCTTTAAACAGCGTCACTTTTACGTTATTTGTACACCTTGCGAACCTGCGGGCCAACATGTTGCATCGGACTGCCAGCGCTCTCCGCTTCCGTTCTATGTCCTCGTCATAACTCAAGGACTCAGAAAGCCAGTGGCCCAAATATTTAAACTTTGACACTCTTTTTAGCGGAGTACCACACAACTTAACCTGCGGGACTGGTTCATAGGTTTTAGTACCCGCTTTAAAGAGCAGGAGTTCACTCTTAGTTGCGTTATATTTCAGGTCATGTGTCTCAGCGTAAAGTTCACACACACGAAGCAGCTTAATAATAGCGTTGATTGATGGGCACAGCAGCACCATATCGTCTGCGTAACTTATATTGTTGACCATGTTACCGCCAATAGAGCATCTTTAAGATCCTCCGTACAAAAACCAGGAAGCTCTCGGACTCCACTCTTAGGCTCATGGAGATTGTCGCTATCGGCAGCTCAACAGACAGATCTCGAAGTCTCTGAAGCGTGATATACGCCGATTCAATACTAAAAGTATTCTTCCAGGGATCTGTCTGTTGGCCAAAGCCAATTGATGAAGCTGAAGACCGACGACGGCAGAGTCATTTCATCCAAGCCTGAGCTATTGGCGGAAGTTGAGAAGTTTTATGGACAGCTGTACACGACAACCCGAACACCCGTCGAAAATCGAGCTAAAGACCCGTGGGCTAGATTAACCCGACACTATACCAAAGATCTCCCCGACGTCAGCCTGTACGAGATTAGTATGGCCCTCAAGCAGCTTAAGAATGGCAAAGCCCCAGGTGAGGATGGAATTACAGCCGAACTCCTGAAGGCGGGTGGTAAACCCACCTTTAGGGGCCTTCAGACGCTGTTCAGCTCCGTCCTCCACGAAGGGAGAACGCCGAAAGCATGGAACAGAAGTGTGGTGGTTCTCTTCATCAAGAAAGGTGATAAATCTTTGCTGAAGAATTATAGACCCATCTCACTTCTTAGCCATGTTTACAAGCTGTTTTAGAGGGTCATCACAAATCGACTCGCGCGCAGGTTTGACGATTTCCAGCCTCCCGAACAAGCCGGTTTCCGAACCACATTCATGCGTTGCGGCAGGTTATACAGAAGACCGAAGAGTATAACCTCCTCCTTTGCATTGCATTTGTGGACTACGAGAAAGCGTTCGTTTCGATCGAGACCTGGGCTGTGCTGCAGTCTCTCCAGCGGTGCCAAGTTGACTACCGATATATCGAAGTGTTGGAGTATCTGTACGAAAACGCCACTATGTCCGTCCGACTACAGGACCAGAGCACGAAGCCTATTCCTCTGCAGCGGGGAGTCAGATAAGGAAATGTGATCTCTCCGAAGCTGTTCACCGCTGCATTGGAGGATGCTTTTAAGGTTCTGGACTGGAAAGGACGAGGCATCAACATAAATGGCGAGTACATCTCTCACCTTCGATTCGCTGACGATATCGTAGTCATGGCTGAGACCATGGAGGGCCTCAGTGCAATGCTCGCTGACCTCAGTGGAGTTTCCGACCGAGTTGGCTTGAGGATTAACATGGACAAGACGAAAGTCATGTCCAATGTCCATGTCACGCCAACTCCAGTGATATTCGGAGGCTCTGCGCTCGAAGTTGTTGACGACTATATTTACCTGGGACAAACGGTCCAGTTAGGTAGGTCCAACTTTGAGAAAGAGGTCACTCGTCGAATCCGACCCGGCTGGGCAGCGTTCGGGAAGCTTCGCAGCACCTTTTCGTCCAAATTACCGCAGTGTTTGAAGTAAAAAGTCTTTGACCAGACCAGTATGTGTTGCCAGTGATGACTTACGGATTTGAGACGTGGGCGCTAACAATGGGCCTTATAAGGAATCTCAAAGTCACTCAGAGGGCTTTGGAGAGGGCTATGCTCGGGGTTTCTCTGCGTGATAGAATCAGAAGACGATATCCGCAGCAGAACTAAGGTTACCGACATAGCCCGAAGAATAGCCAAACTTAAGTGGCAGTGGGCGGGGCACATTGTTCGCAGGACTGATGGCCGATGGGGTCAGAAGGTTCTTGAGTGGCGTCCGCGGATCTGGAGACGAGCTGTAGGTAGGCCTGCAACACGATGGAGTGACGACCTTGTAAAGATCGCGGGAACGCGGTGGATGCGAAAAGCACAAGACCGCTCTGAGTAGAGCCTTGGGGGAGGCCTATGTCCAGCAGTGGACGTCTTTCGGCTGCCATGGTGAAGTTTTGGATTATGTTGGTTATTACAGAAAACTGGCATAACCCGAAGCGAAGCGAGGGCGGGTCACTAGTACTCATTAAAAGTTGAGATTAAGTACGAGTATACAAATACGATACAATCAGGATTTAAACTGATCCGAGTGTGAGTCCCGGGTCAAGGAAATTAATAATTTTACGATCCGCGGGAACTAGTGATCCGAATCGTGTTTCATAAGGTTTGGGTAAATCTCTTACTGGCCACAGTGGCCACCCCCCGGTAATTGGCCACTTTGCAATAATATGCGTAAAGCAAAAGATATTCTGATATTTCTGCGATTAAACTAGAATACCTACATACAGTGTGTCCCTGGATAAAGTGCATAATCGAATAGGCATAAAACTAGATCCAATTTCACCGACAAAAAAAATGGTGTACTCTGTATATCCACAAATATTATCCGGAGTACTTTACAGGGCCTCTATTCAACACGGTAAAAACCATATTGTTTTTGATCTGTTATCGTTTATTGTATTGCCAACGTTTTGATAGCTCTTATTTACTTGACAGTAATGGCGTCCGAGTTAAAAACAATACCGTAACAGGTCAAATAAGATTTGCATTTTACCGCCTAGAATAGAGGCGCAGGTATGTTTACTACCGGTGTGAGTATTAAAAAATTGTTGGGTGGCTAGTAACTAAATGTCAATTTCTTACGTGGCCATTAATTAACAATCTACCATATGCTGTGGAGTTAAAAAAAACATTTAAGAGATGTCGTAGAGGTTGAAAAGAACAGAACTTACTAATGCTAAAAAAAAAGATATAGTATTATGTTTATGTTAAATCTTTGTTTATTATCTATGTATCGGTTTGTCCTCATAAATTAAATAATAACTCAGCAAATGAAACGCTTCTTGTCATGGTCGAATACGACAAAATTTTAAAGTTTCGTTAAAGTGCAACTGTTCTAATTGAATTGTTAATCCTGCTAATCCACTATCGCAATAATTCGATGAGACTGATGGTAATGAGATAGTTTTGATCGCGGAGCATGGGTTCACGTCTAAAATGAAAAATCCGCAAGGTTTGATATCGATTGCGGATTTGAAAATAGAGCGCCTGTCTTTATTATCTTTGTCGTTTTCGTGATATGCGGGTATGTATATGTCGAAAGTGACGTTTGCGTATGCGCCGAGCGCGTAGAGCGCCTGTCTTTATTATCTTTGTCGTTTTCGTGATATGTGGGTATGTATATGTCGAAAGTAACGAGCATTTTGATTTCATGGCAGCGGACAAGACTTTCTTGAAAGAGTCATCACTGAAGTCATTAATAGCATTTTGTTAAGACGCGGATTTCTAAAATATCGTCTATATCCGGGATTCCAGATGGCGGTCATGTATTTTGGGTTTGCTACTTTTCCACCATCTTGAAATCCAAAGTAGATGTCATTTGTAAAATCTGTAAACCTACTATCACTTCGCTTGCAAACTCAGTGGGCTACAGCTACGTCACTGACTGTTTCTCAGTCGGATCACCCGGGTCTGCTTGGAAAATTGTACTTGATTATTTTCTTGATGATCATTTTTCTTTAGTCTTATTTGCCTGTATTTTACCTAGATACATTATATTTATCGCAAAATCATTCTTTATTTGTAAAAACCAGAGTATTTATAGTAGGTACTCGTTTTTCACTCCTGGATTTCTTGTTTAAATAAATCGTACTGCTCCTATTCTAGGCAGTAAAAATAATATCGTATTTGACCTGTTACGGAATCGTTTTCCACTCGGCCGCCATTACTGTCAAGTAAATAAGAGCTATCAAAACGTTAACAATACGATAACAGATCAAACATGATATGGTTTTTACCGTCTTGAATAGAGGCCCTGGGCATCTATTCTAGGTGGTAAAAAGATATCGTATTTGATCTGGGCCGAAATTCTGGGCTGTAAAATCCATATCGTCTTTGACCTGTTATCGTATTGTCAACGTTTTGATAGCTCTTATTTACTTGACTTGATTGTTAGAAGTAAAGTCGGAAACAAAGTTTGTTATAAAAGAATAAAACTGGTCAGTAGTTTTTGTTTCGAGCTCTACAGGGGTTATATAGTCTTTTTGTCTGGGCGATAAGTTATTTCAGAGATAGTCGAGTCGAGTACAGTGCACAAATCGTCACGTCGGGCGCAGAACCTGCCATGAATTATACAAGAATCCCGCTAAAACTACCTTAAGGCGGTGGCCATTTGTGATGTCTGTGGAGTTTGGCACTCTTTGTGCGGTTACTTCCGCTAAGAACTTAAAGCGCCTCTGTAGTACTTGCATAAGTAGAAAGAATTTAATTTTACAAATTGTTCGTGCTTTTCAAAATAAGTTTTAAACATTGTTCGTGCTTTTCAAAATAAGTATTCAAAATGTAACATACAAACTGACACACTAAGTTACTTTCGCGTTTATAATATTATAATAAAAAAGTATTGGTATAGATATAAAAGAAAAAATTTAAATATAAAGAATTAGAGTTGAGCTTAAATCCATGAAGAAATCAAATATTTGATGCGGATAGCGCTGGAGCCACCGAGGAGTGAACCGCGGCGCCAAATATTGATGGAAAACCTGAGATAAGTTTGACTCGTATTTGATTAGATTAATTCTCATTCCGTATTCTGTGCGATAACCCCGCCGGGCCGCGCCGCCCGTGCACGCGACATGTGCGCGGCGCTCCAAACTCCAACCGCAAGTCCATTGACGACTGCACATAACTGCAATTACACAACGCAAGGGAATATGCATTACACATATGAAGACAAACTCAGCCACATACGTTTTACTTAGCTTCTACGGCTAGCTTCGTAATTTCTGATGGGTTATATTTAACTTTTCGGAATGGTCCTGGACCTGCGCTGTAGTTACCATGTAGACCTATGGCGTTTTAATTTGGTTAGATTGGTCTCAAATAGTATTGGTTAAATATTATTAAGTACAGTCGGAAAAAACAGCTTTTAAAAAATAATATTTTAAAGGAGCTTTTACGGCCGGCAGTATGTAACGGCTACTACAGCTGTACCTACTTCCCGCAGTGGCCGTTTGAAGTAGAAATATTTCCCGTTAAAACCATTGTCACAAAATATGTACTAGTAGTCCATTATTAAAGTTTAAAATCGCGGCTCTTTTACCAAAGGCAGCCGTGATCATCTGGTATTGTATTTTACACTTTTTATGTAGCATAAGATTATCGAAAGTGATAAGTTTTAGTTTTTTTGTAAAGAAGTAGAAAGAACCTTAATTAGTGATTCATCTAATTCACGCTGCATGTATTGTTAAGTAGGTGTATTTATAAAAAATCTAAACAAATGACTACTCATTAGAATCCATTCTCCTTTGTACATACCTTTTGTGTTTATGTCTTTTTTGTTGTTTGTTATTTTCCCGTTTGCACAATAAAGTATTTACATACACACATACATCCTCTTAAAGTTATTTGAAACCAATTAAAAAAATATACATATGAATATAAACATTTACATGATTTACGGCCTATTTGGAATCACTGTATCGACGCGCAGAATAAATCTACGTTACTTATGTGATAAAACTTTGACATGTTGAGAACATAACAATTCAATAACTTTGATACCTCAAAAACAAATCAGACATATGAGTCGCTAGTGACACATGTAGCGCGGGCGACGAATCCACCCGAATAAGCACTATCCGTTGTCACAGTTCTCGTGATTATTTCCACGCGAACGCAATTAGAGAGGAGTGCGAGCCTCCTCCTGTTTGTTTTAATTACGTCGAAATACCCGCAGCGCTGCCGGCCCTCCCGGCGCCGCTCGATCCACTTTCATTGCAAATTGCAAATCCTATTAATGATAAAAAACAAACCGATCCGCCGCCGAAACACAATCACGCGACGCGCTCGCCGCTTCCTACAGCCCGCTAGTTCCAAATACTTTAACACGTGAAGCCAGTCTGCTATGCTTAATCAAAATTTTAATTTAGCTGTTATAGGTGAAAAACTTAAGTAAATGACCTCTTGCATGGAGTTGTGTACAAAACGAATATGGAATTTACGTCATTCGTCATTTCAAATATAGAAGTCGAACGGTCTATACAGATGTGTTACAACTACATGCAAAAGAGGTCATTTACTTAAGCTTTTCACCTATGGTAGGTTTATGTGTTATATGAATTTCTTCCCTCTGCTATAAAGGTTTATATAGTATACGAATGTATGTGTACGTACTCTCAAAACTAAGCAGATTTGGCACGTGCAGACAGAAAAGGCTTTATTTACTTAGGTGCATGCTTACATAAATATGCCTAGATGTTAGGAGGTGCTCGGCGTGGTCGTTTGTTGGCGGACTGCCCGTGGGCCGGGCGCGGCTCGCTCCTGTACCGCCAACACAAATATTTGCAGCCGCGAAACAAATAATTGGCGATTGCAACTTCGCGTCAACCATATGTTTCCCATTTATTGTGTAAACGTTCAATTGTTAATTATGACAAGACGCTTATTTATTTAGACAACACTTTTCATTAATTATTAAAATAGTACAGCGCCTCTATTCTATCGATAATATCCAAATCGTATTTGACCTGTTACGGTATTGTTTTTAACTCGGCTGTCTTTACTGTCAAGTAAATAAGAGCTATCAAAACGTTAGCAATACGATAAACCATAACAGGTCAAAAACTATATTGTTTTTACCGTGTTGAATAGAACCTGGTAAAACTATATTGCCTTTGACATGTTGTCGTATTATTTTCCACTCGCACGCAATTACTCTCAAGTATAAGAACTATCATAACATTAACAACACGATAACCCGTCCAAAGCCATAAGGTTTTACCGTGTAAAACTGAGCCTTACTATAATTATAAGTTTGGTACAGTGTCGCGTCTACGGCGTAGCACAAGGCAATTTCGTAGCAGGCGTAGCACGTTTTATTGACTCTGCTAATGCTATCGGGTGCCTCTATTTGACAGAGCATAAATGAGCGAGAGCCGAAGCTATAATCGGATGACCAATCACGTAAGAATATTTGCCAATTACGTAGCACGTCAAATGGTTTCAGTTCAACTGTTCTGTCACTCGCAAAGTACCGAATACAAATTAACTTTTGCCCTTAGTTTAGTTCATAGATCATTCCTATTACTACTCATTTCTTATCCCCTTTTAACCCTTTAACGGCTATTGACACCTGTCACAGTTTTCGAAAAAAGAACTACATCATTAATTCATAAGACTTATTTTAATTTTATTACGGTGGTCAAATGTATGACCGATGACCGCTAAAGGGTTAAACCCCGACACTTGACAGAATTGTTATATATGTTGCAAGTCTGTGCGTCCGTCTTTCAGTCACGCCCTGGGGCTCGAACGAGTGAACCGATATTGATTATTTTTAGGGTTCCGTACAAAAATGGTAAACAATGGTGGGACTTCGGTGTTTGTCTGTCTGTGTGCCACGGAAGTTTTACTCAGCACTTACCTACTGAACTTATCAATTTAATGTGTGGCTGTACCGGTTAATTTCCTTAGCCTTAAAAGAAGAAATTTCTTTATTTTGGATATGAATATAGAAGTGTGGTCAACCTAATTGATATATTTACATTAGAAAAATTACAATTGAATATAAACAGACAACGAATATAAAATATTAGAGGGTGGATATTTAGTAAAAAAAAATACTGAAAGTTGAACTAATTTATAGTTTCTGTGGTACTACAAATCTTAAGATATTTACATTTTTAACTTACTTATAATATGTGGACTGAGTGAGCACTCACAAAAAAGTATTATCCAAAAACCTGCCACGTTATTGGTTCGTTTTGTATTTTACAAAGTCTCATATGAATTTTACTTATCTATACACATATATAGCAGTTTAAATCTTCAGTTTTTTCATCAGAAAACGGGTTTTTGAAAGTGTGTGGATTGAGTGAGCATAAGAAATTATTTGTAAAACCTAAAATACGTTACTAGGTGGTCTACAAATTATAAAGGTAAGTTAGCATATGTTTTACTAAATATTAGTATATAAATATTATATGTTAAATTAATACATTCACTGATTTCGTTGGTAGATTGTGAGAACTGAGTGAGCGTATGTTAAAGATTTTTATTTTTTTATTTATGGTTTTACAAATACAGAGATTATTTTACAGTTGTTTTAGGACTTTTACTAAATGAACAGCATTTTGTCTTTTTTTTTCAGAAGGGTACTCACTCAATCCACACGCACACAAAAGTAATAGTTCCCCCTTTATATCTGAAGTTCACGGGCCGAACAATCTTATCTTACTTATATTACTCGTATAAATGAGTAAGTAATATTATAAATATCACGCTTCAACCACTGAACGGCGGATGAAACGTGGCACAAATATAGGTTTTAGGCTCTGGAACAGTGTTATAACACCCTTTTCGAGCAAGTGTGAGGAAAATAATATTATAATCTTAAGCTATTATGTATAAAACTACCTAACTAAAATATTGAACTTTCTCCGTAACTTCAATGTGTACATATTTCGTTTTCCTTCTGTAGGGTGCAGGTCTTGGGTTTAGGAAAACACCATACATAAATTTAAATAAAGACTGTAATTTCCAACGTTCCTAGTCTGGTACAAAGTGTGTGCTGGTTTATGATGGCGGATAACGTACGACTAACTCATACGTTAAAAGCTTACCCACATTATTAATGTGCTTCTTATATAACATGCGTGTACGGTATCGTACACCTTCATTCATTCTTTATAAGTAAACACTCAACATTGAGAAATAGTTCTGATGCGAATCATATTAAATACGGAACCCTCGCCCGACTCGCACTTGACCGGCTATTTTTTAAATATTTGACAGGTTCCATTCCGAAAGTGGTTCTGACCTAAGTTTAATGAAATCCGGTAGAGCCACGCAGTCCTGTGATACCTCGGCTGAGATTCTACGCTGATAACCCGTATTGTTTTGTCAACGTTTTGGTAGCTTTTCTTTACTAGACAGTAATGGCGGCCGAGTCATTAAGATTTTACCGATTTGACAAGAATAAAGGCACTAGGCGGTTTGTAAAAAAGTAGTACATACTCGTAGTTAAGGACTAAAATTACATTAAAACCGGTAACTTAACGCATTCACTGCCACCGACGCATATATGCGTCACCGTGACTTCCACCCAGTGCCCTCAACGCATATGTGCGTTCTTACAGTAGGCAAGCTCCTTATAAAACAAAAGACGTGGCACCTGGCGAAAGTTCAAAAAACAGTACTGGCAGTGAATGCGTTAAGTCACTTGCGTCACGAAAATTAGTCATACATTTATATACTGCCCCCATACGTCAATAGGCGGTAGGTATCTCAAACTCAATAAACGAAGCAGATTCAGTCTTCAACTGTTTGTAATATGGTCACACTTTCTACAGGAGCTTTGTCTGCGTTTCTTAATTTTAGTTCTTAACTATGTGCACTTTTTTTGAAAGCCGCCCATCTACCTAGCACTGAATGCTCTGAGGTTCTCAATATTACGCCGGGGGTGTTACATTATGTTTAATTATGTGTAGTGTTGTTAATGGCCTAATAAGTAGGAATAACTATCAATAAAATTTTGATGTTTAGCTGTAGTAGAGTGAATACGTTCAAATCACGGTACAACCCTTGATTCGAAATCTAACTTAAATATTTGTAGTTTCTGTAGTGCTTTAATGTTTCTTATCTCATTAATTTACCTAATTTTGTTATTTTATTTTGTTTTGTTATTGTGTTAACTAGACTAAATTTCCGAAGAGTAGAAACTAGCCAGTGGTCGGTTTACTCTAAAACTTGCCAGATGAGGAAGCAAAACATTGTTCTTTACGTGTTAGTAGTTTGCTGGATTTAATATTGAAGACGTTGCCCGAGCGCCGTGCAAGTTGCCGTATGCGGCGCTTTTTGCTCGCAACTCGCAAGGTATCGGGGAAGCAAGCGCTGAGCAAACTTTGCCTGCGTTTGCTTAAAGCCGTACGTTAAGCTGCACATTCTGCTTCACTCTATTTTTTATTGTTTCGTTAAAACTAACAATTCCAGCTACTCTCAATGAAGTAGTTTAGTTATCGTTATTCCTTCGAGAGCTAATTAAATCTCTTAAACCAAAAACTATCCTGTTTATCTAGGTCTACAAGAAATGAATAACCTTTGGGCCTAAGCACAATGGTCATTCCTATCCCCTTTAGGCGCTCATGCGGAATTGAGTAAAAATGCATTACAATTATAATATGTATATTTTTTTTTTTTTTCAGCATTTGTAATCGCTTTTTCCAATGAATTATAAATTTTATTGTATTTGTAGTAATTTTAAGTAATTGGATTTGGTTAATTTACTTGTCCGGGACGTCACCCGTATTATGTCTCTTCCACGTGGAAAACAGCTCTAGCACTGCGACTCCTTTGTGTTTAGTTATAGTTATATTTAGCTTTAATAGTTGCGTCGCGTATTAAAGCTACAGGCGCGTAAGATTCTTTATCTACACTCATATCATAAGTCCTCTATTATGCGATCAAAACCCGTAGGCAATTACCAGCGTTACCTGTGGTAGTAGGTGACAGCGATGACAGCTGTTAATTTTGGAAGATGTTCCAAATTTGGATCTCATTACCTTACAATATTCGATAACGTAATTTCAAAATTACGTTACAGCTGTCATCGCTGTCACCTACTACCACAGGTAAGGTAATGCCGGTCATTTGCCTTTCGGCTTCTAAACCCATCTTAGAGTACTTACAATATGTATGTAGGTAGATAAAGTATTGTACGCGACTCTGCGTACTTAGCATTACAACGCTCGTGTGATCTATTATGAAACTCGCCTTGAGGCTCGTTTCATAAACCACACTCATGTTATAATGCCTGTCATTACGCAACCGTCACGTAAACTACTATTATATGTAATTTTTTTATGTAATTTATAACTACGTATTTTTTTTCTTAGTTCATGAAATGTCTTACCGACATGGAAATTATATTCTCTTTATTTCAACACCTACCAAAGGCTTCATTTTTGATCGATCTTAATCAACGAAGCGAACAAGCACATCCGTTTCAATATAAGACGCCTCGTGCTTGTTCAGACTGATGTTGTAATGAACAAAATAAATGTCATTATATGTTGGTGTTGCTCAAAGGTTAGCTCGACCGGGCCGCCCGCCCCGCGCTCCGCTCGTCGTCCGAGGAGAAAACACATTTCCTGCTTCATTGTTTCCTAATTTTTCTAAGTTCTCTCTACTCCGCGCTCGTCCGCTTTTCCTCTTTTGTTTCGGCTCTTCCTTCCGGAGACGTTCCGGTTTAATTGTCACTTTTTATTATCCCTGTATCGTAACTTTCTAGCTGATTCATTTAAAATACACTTGCTGTTGTTGGGATAAAATCTACGAAATTATTCCTTCTATATTTACTAATATTATTAAGTGGTAAAATTATGTGTTTGTTTGTATGTTCGGGGTAATCTCTGGGGCTATACTGAACCGATTATAAAATTCTGTTCTTGTGATGGAGTCGTGGACAAAAACTAGTTTATTCTAGTAACTCTAGCACATAATACTTAACAGAGTTATCATACGACACGTGTTATCATAGTTATAATAAAATGATATTCGTTAAAGCTTTTTCCTTCGAGCATTTATACCGAAAGAATCCTTACACAGACTTTCCCCTCTGCCAGTGTACAAGATAAAATGAACTTGCGTGTTTATAAAAAGTATCTTCGTAGTTGATTACCACATATTAGCAAACGTGGAAAGAAAGGAGGGAGGCCTTTGCCCAGCAGTGGGTTATTATAATAAAATAAAATAATTAGCTCCAAGAAAATTTGTGTAAGCAAGCAAATAAAACATCAAATTAAACAAATGTCTTCCGCTGCTTTGTTTGAAACTTTCATTATAAATCGTGTATGTTGATTATGTTTGCTTGTATCCCCTTATTTGCTATATGTCTAAATCAATGGCTATCATTACACTTCCTCTAAGTTCATTTGCTTGCTATACATTCTTATTAGGTAATTTGCGTAATGGTACTTATTTTCAATACTTACAAATTCTATAACATTAATTAAATTTAATATCATCAGCCGAAAGCTTTATTAGGCAGCAGGGCTTCTGTCGATAAGATCGAACGTATAAGGATGCCTAATAGAGAATGCACGCGCTAAAAGGCGAGTTTAAGTAGTCCCGTCAGGGCGTTCAAAACACAGAACGCCCTGACGGGACTACTTGAACTCGCCGATGTGGCGCGTTCACTCGTTCACTCGTTCGACCGACCGAGTGCCGTTTTTAAGAGAATAACACTCCAGTGTTTGTTTGAGTTAGGTTGAAACGATTAGACATTATCAATATTCTAGGTTTTGAACATTAGGTAAAATCAAATATTATGTATTATGAATGCTAGACATTTTAAAATTATAGTTACTAAATAGTTACGTAATAGAAAATGGCTTCCGAGCCATCACATGAGCCATGAACATTAATGGCGGCCGAGTTAAATACAATACCATAACACGTCAAAAACAATATTGTTTTTCTCCCACATGCTCGGAAATGTTAACCTTACTGTTGTAAAATCAGCCCGCGAAGTTCTGAGTTCCAGTTCCAGGCAAAATTAAAAATAAAAACAAAGTTATTATTTACCAACGGCAGTGGCCGCGAAAATGTATGAAATTTCATTACGTATCTGGTGTTTTACTTTTTAAAACCATGTTTGGACTAGGATAACTAACTCTAAACAGCCAAACACTCCTGCAATCAAAATTCTTCCTTGTATATTTTACTTTTTAAATGTCATAGACTAAAAAGTGAACCCTTGTCAAACAGCGTTTACAACGTATTTAAAAGTGTGTTTACTATTAACTATTTTTTTTTTAATCTTCCTTTTTTCTTCCTGCAATCTGTCCAATCGACATTCAGCTGGATTTTATGTATTTAACTACGTCGTGTTAGGGGCAATTTCCAGTGAATTACCCAATCACATCAAGCGTTATCTATGCTAGTATTAGATCTTGTGGCGCTCGTCTTTTTAGTCTTTTGAATGTAGTACTTGGCTGGCATTCCATTAGATTCCTTGCTAGGTGGTTTGGATGGTTTTGCATACGCTTCTGGTACGTTTTGAGAGAGTCGGCTACCTCCTTCTTTATAGTTTTTATCCCTAGCTCTCGGTGCAGGCGATCGTTCCTGAATTACCTTGGTGCATTAGCAATCATACGTAGTGTTTTGGATTGGAAGCGTTGCAATATTTCGAGGTTCGAATTTGAGGCAGTGGCCCACAGTTGCAGTCCATATGACCATATTGGTTTGAGTGTGGCCTTGTACATTAGTAACTTATTTTCCAACGTTAATTGTGACTTTCGATTTATAAGCCAATATAACTTTCTCAGCTGTTGTCCTAGGGCTTTACTTTTAGTGAAGATGTGTTTAGTCCATGTTAGACGCCTGTCCAGGTAGATACCCAAGTATCTAACGCTGTCTGACTGTGGAATCTGTACTTGATTTAATTGCACTTCAGGGCATGTGTCACGTTTGAGTGTAAAGGTCACGTGGACGGATTTCGATTCGTTTGCTTTAATCCTCCAGTCCTTCAGCCATTTCGATATGTTGTTTAAGCATTCATGGAGTTTCAGAGACGCACCGGATGGGGTAGCATCAGCTGCTAGAATGGCTGTGTCAAAAGTGTATATCAGGTATAGTAAGGGGCCTAAGATACTGCCCTGAGGAACTCCTGCGTTGATTTTATGAAGGTATGACATGGTGGAACCATGTTTCATATAGAAGTGTCGTTCCTCTAGGTATGTTTTAATAAACTTGAAGAAGTTGGTTGGAAGGTTTGTTAATATTTTATAGAGGAGCCCATCGTGCCACACTCTATCAAACGCCTGTGATATATCCAGGAATACTGCTGAGATATATAACTTTTGTTCAAATGCATAATTTATTTGTTCGATTAGCCTGTGGACCTGCTCAATCGTACCGTGGCCTTGTCTGAAGCCGAACTGGTGCTCTGGGATTAGTTTTGTTTCGGTAATTTTTTCCATCATCCGCTTGGTAAAAAGTTTCTCGAGGACCTTAGAAACAACAGGTAGCAGACTGATAGGACGATAGGATTTTACGTCTGTGGGATCTTATCCTGGCTTCGGGACTAGTATTATTTCAGCCACCTTCCACTGTGGTGGGACAAAATTTCTCCACAGAGCAGAGTTAAATAATTGCTTTAGGAATTTAATTCCAGACTCTGGTAATTCTCTTAGAATTTTAGCTGTGATTAGGTCGTAGCCTGGTGCTTTATGCATTTTTAACTTTTTTATAGTCGCTTCTATCTCCGTTTTTGTAATTTTTTCGATAGGCATATCTAATTGGTGAGTTGCGTTTAGCAGTGTTGATACCATTTCCGCCTTTGTCGAGTCGAGGTCCTCGTTTGCAGTAAAAACTCTGGTTAAGTGGTTAGCAAATATTTCGCACTTGTCTTGGTCACTCTTTGCCCAACTTCCGTCGTTCTTTTTTAAAGGAGATTGATGGATAATTGGTCTTTTCAGCTTTCTTGTCGCCTTCCTGAGAGAGTAATCGGTAGCTTGTGTGGCATCGAGGTTTTGTAGATATGAACTTAACCCTCTATTTCTATTGGCTATCAGGGCTTCCTTTAGTTCTGAAGCAAGCCTATTGAATTTCGTTTTGTCCTCTGGATATTTCGTTGTTTGCCATATTTTCCTAGCACGCCGCTTTTCCTTTATTAGCTTAAGAATGAACTTTGGGTAGATGTACTTGTCTTCTTTGTCTTCTGTTTGGCAGGGAGTGGATGCCCATGCTGCTTGTTGTATGCATTTGTTAAACAGTTCTACTGCCTGAGTTATTTCTACGTCAGACGTAAGAGGTATTTTGCAATCAAGTGAGTTATCCACCAGGTCTCTGAAGTCTCGAACCCCATATGGTGTGTTTTGCGTTGTAGTCTCCAGCTGCTATGAATCGATGACCGAGTGTTCGGAAGAAAGCGGAATAGTCTCTTTCTTTTAGGTTATGTTTTGGCGGTATGTATAGTGCTGTTATATTTAAGTCACCCTTGGAGTCTGAGATTATTATACTAGTCGCCTGTATTTTGTCAGTACGGATCGAGTCCGTGGCGTAGTGTTCGATTTTCTCCTTAATCAAGATTCCGGAACCGCCATGAGCTTTGCCATCTGGGTGCGTTGTGTGGTATAACTTATATTTAGGGATATTGAAATAGCTCTTTGAAGTGAAATGTGTTTCTGACACCAATAGTATGTCGACGTCATTTGTATATAGGAACATTTTAACTTCTAATGAGTGTTGTGACAGGCCGTTTGCGTTCCATATAACTAGTTTGAGCTGTTCGAATTTTTACACATGACGGCCATTAAGTTGAGTAGGTTTGTCATGGTACATAATAGGGCCATAATTTGTTTGAACATATCTATTAATTGCGTCGTGTCATTTAGGTCATCAGGTGAGTTATGTGTATTTGAGTCTATTTTTGGTTGAGGTTTGTTTTTAAGACTGTCTGCATAGCTTAATCCGTTTCTTAGTTGAGTTGGATTTACAGGATCTGGTGTTTTTTCGGTATGAATTGTTTGAGTTTCCTTTTTCTTATGACGCAGTGGTGGATATTTCTGTCTCTGCAGATCTTTATAAATGCTGCAGCCCTTATAGTTAGCCGGATGATTTCCACTACATAAAACGCATTTCACTGAGTCAGAGCGGTCTTTGCGTGGACAGTCGGCGGAAGTGTGATCACCGGCGCATTTTATACACTTGGGCTTGCGATGACAGTAGGCTTTAGTGTGCCCATAGTTTTGACAATTTGCGCACTGCGGAATGTCTCTAACAGGTCTTGGTGGTTCAAATGTTATACGACAGTGGAGAAGGCTTTTGATGAGATATATTTGTTTGTTGTTTTGCTGTGGGGAGAGTTCCACTATGAACATGTGTAATGGCTTTTTTGTCGTTCTCTGTTTCATGTTCCAGATATTGGCCGTTTCGTGTCCGAGTTCTAGCAGGGCTGCTTTTATGTCTTCAATATCAGTAGATGGGTGCATGTTTTTCAGTACGACCTTAAAAGAGCGTTCTAGTTTAGGTTTATATGTATAGTAGTTTGTCCCTTTGATGTCTAAGTGTTTTTCAATTACTCTGTATACATCGTGTGATTTGATTAGTATTTTTACTCTGTTTCCCCTTAGTATTTTAAGCTCATATTTGTTATTTGCATGTTCGTCGAGGAGTTGTTTTAATGGTTTTATATTTTCAACTCCATCCACAAAAATTGGAGGAGGCTTTGGAGTCGGCTCTGCAGTTACTGAATCCATTTCTTCTGCATTATCTCGATTTTGCCCTTCAAATGAGTTTGATGTCGGTATCGGCTGACTTAACCAGTAATTATTGAGTTTTGTCTGTTTTTGAGCCTTAGCGTTGAGGTTGTCAGGGCTGTTTCTAGGACGTTTTCTAGTTTTGGCTTCTGTCCAAGGTGATATGGAGTTTTGTGTATTATCTTTGTCATTCAGTGTAACTTGCTCTGCAGAGATACGCGGTACAGTTCCATCACTAAGGGAATGAGAACGAGGTCTGGTGTGGAGCATTGCCTTGTGAAAAACTTGCTGCGTAAAGTTCCTTGTATTGTCAGCTTTTGTGTCGTTAATTGTGATGGTTTGAGTTTCAGAATCATTCATTTTTGTTCCCACGAGAAGGGTCGAAAAAACTGGTCACTTGCAGGGTAACGCCCATTCCTGCAAGAAGGCGAAATCAACAGTGTTTGCCAGGTCTACCGAGGTTGGCGCTAATAACTGATCACCTATCAGCCATCAGGGATCTTTGGCGCGTATCCCACCGTGGGATTAGGGTATTTTTTTATGGAGGTTATTCTTCCTCTTGGTCCGGGCAGTGAAGCCAGTGAACCCCCGTTCTTGCGAAACATGACCACAAGATGACGGGTTGTGAAGGTTATTTCCCACCTTCAACGAAGCGAACTCTTAAACCCGCTTAAAGGTAGGTTATTTGACCGCCGCCTACAACTCGGCGTTTGTTGTTCATTTAGCACCACCCGGGGGACACGTGTAGGGTTGTGGTTAGGTGACTCTTACGGACGCGAACAACTTTACCCCCCAAATTTATTATATATATTAACTAAATATATTAATAATATTAATATATTAACTATTTAGTTTGTCATTTTTTTAATAGAAATTGCGTTCATAAACAAAATAAATTGCCGAAATAACATAAACGCGTAAGAAATGTTATACCTACGTTAAACTATATTTTGTTCAAATTGACTTTATTACGTTTAAATTTGTGATTTTATTTAATGCTTTATTTCATTGTCATACTAAATCTTACGTTTCTGTTCTTTTTTTTTCAAGGAAATGTTGGGACTGTTTTATATTATTAATAATTGTGTTAAATTTCCTCACATTGTTGGAGAAAAGTACTATACAAGCCTCGGCCGGGAAGGGCGGTTGCTGGACTCGTAGGTATAAAGCGTGGCCTCGGCTGCGTCTCGGCCCGCAACTGCCTATTTCCCGGTCTGTGCAGTAATGTACTATATTGTCGTATAATAAAGGCCCTGTTTTTTTTTGCTCACGGAAGTCGCGTATCACAAACTGGTAAAACTACGTGCAACTTAAAGGGTGACATTTGTGTGCCTCGTGATCTAACTTTTCCACTCGTATCACTGAAGCCTTCATAGCGACAGATGCATAATTCAATGTAACTTAACTGTTTCCTTGTATTAAGTAAGAAATAATCGTCTTTTCTTTAACAAAGGGTACACCCTCATTCCTAAGCCTGACATCGCAGTGTTGATATCACTCTCACACCATTTCACAACCCATCGTTCGCTCGTTTATGTATTGGACGCATTAGTGTCGTTTGATTCAATTCGTAATTAATGTATCATTTAAATAATATTGTGATAGACTATTTGAAATTGCGAACATAACATTTTGTGCTATGTCAGAGTATCAATGGAATAATATAATTATTTCATTATTACGTTAAATTGTAGTCTTTTTTTCTGAGTAATGTACCTATTATATCTGATTTGATATAAGAGTTTAAAAATGTTTCAACAAAAAGCAAGTTTAAAAATCCGATAGGTTGTGTTCTGATATTTTCGTGTATTTGTGCATGTTAATAGGAAAAAAATGCCTTCCAAATTTCTAGCCGTTTACATACACACTGAAAATATTACCCTCCTTTTTGGGCAGACAGGTAAAAAGAAGCCCTGGAGCGGAGTTTTATTTACAAATTGTACAAACCTAGCATTTAGAGAAATTAATTAATTAATAATTAATGTGATTTACTCGCGGTCATATTCATACATATTCGTTAACTCATTGCTGACATAGTAGCTACTCATTTATTTTAAAGTATTCTAATATTTTTATTTAGTTATTATTTTATATATCTGGCAGTTATCCTCGTGTTTAGTTTTCCGGTCAACCATTTATAAACTTACAGTTAACTTAGACTTATATTATTTATTTACACTACTAAGTATTATGATTGTGAAAGTTTGTAAGTGTGTGAGCATGTTCGTTACAACAAGAGGGATTTGGTGGAAATATAGAATGAAGATAGCGTATCCCCTGAATTAGCACATAGGCTACCTTTCATCCCAAAAATTATCACAAACGACATAAACATTATGAATTTCGTTTATATTAAAAGTACCTACATTACAAATTAATCATTCACTTTAACCCGAAAAGTTGATAGTTAGTAACCGAAACGTTTTTTAAAAATAATAATCATAGACTTACCCGCTAGCGGCTTCTGTATTACACCAATAGCCTATCATAGTCACTTGCTACGTATTGACGATATGACCGCGGTCGTGGCAGATTTATCGTCCACTGCGCCGTTTCGATTCCGAACTATTCGATAGTCACTGGATTGAACATAATAGTTTCATCCCTCTTGCACAAGTGGAGTCGTTTGTAACGGGCAGCGTTCCATAATCACGGGATTAGGCTGCGGCCGAGCGGAGCTGAATCGGAGGCTAGGATAGCACGAACTGACTCTGCTACACGCGCAACGGCGTTCGCATATCGCCGGCTCGTACTCGTACCTACCCTGACCGCACGATATCGACATCGCTAGTGATAACGCAAACATTGCTTCTATTTGTTATTGTAACGAAGAAGTGTGCCGAGAAAACTCCCAAGTGCCAATGCCTGTAACACGTTCGACCTGTCAACTCTATCGGAGCCGTGACACTCGCGCCGGCATGGAATCTGTCCTGTGGGCAATAAAACTGTCGACAAGTAAGTTTGTCATTTAATACACAACGCGACATTTTTCCTTTATTGTTGGAGATTATAGATTAAAATAAGGGTCTGTGATATTAGTATACTTTGCTAAGAAAATAATTATTTTAAAAAAGAAAAAAAATAGCTGTAGCAACACACCGTTTTCGGTCTAAGTTAAAAAAAAGTCTGTTTCAATTGTCTGTTTTCTATTGTCTTATTTTTGGAAGTGTAAGATCACTTCACATCAGGTGGCCCGATAGCTCGTTTGCCCCCTAAAGTATATATTTTTTCTTGGTTTGGGTTTTAACCCAATCTTCGATCAAAATAAAGCTCTTCTGATATGACGGAATAAAAAAAAACACAAAGCATGTACCTATATCAATTCCAATTCTTTAGCAATATCGTTAGAAATATTGACCAATCTTTTGCGGATTTTGTTACCTACATTATTTTATGAGGAATGCCACCCTATCGTAAACCTCGATACGGCTTACAGCGGAATCATGAAATGGGATTGCCTGCGGTGTCTAAAAAACTTTTGAAAGGGAGTGTAGTTAGAGTTATGTCGGTGTAGATAGAGGCGGTTTAGATGATCGTCACCGGTTGAGTGAGGGGCGTTTAACGGGCTAATTATCAAACGGCTAATGAAGTTTGTATTCAGCGGGCGGGTGCGGCGCGGGCGCGGGCCGGGCGCGGGGCGCGCTACGTGCTGCGACTCGCAACGCGCCCCACCTGATCGCTCCCGGCGCCCGGCGCCCCCGACCCGTGCCCCCCCGCGCCGACCCCCCCACGGAAAAATTGCAAAGAAAAAGTTTCATCGCAGGGGAACGTGAATGAAATGAAGAATTGTGTCGGCCGCTTTCGGGAATATTACCAACATAGAGTTCCTCGAGAACCTTTTCTGTCTGTTTCAATTCATCAAGATGTCTCTTTAAATACGAAACGATGTAGTGGCCGTTTTTACTACGGTACAGCTGTGCACAGACTAACCTCCAGATTTTTATCAATTTATCAGATATTGATTTGCGTTATAGAGTTCGGAATATGAATTATAATATACATATATGTATATAGGTAGAAACCGTTTTATTTGTTGACAGAATGTCTTACTTTTAAGCATCCCAAAAACTTACCTTTAACTACTAAAATTAATATCAATCATTTTAGATAAACACATTTCTGAAATAGTGGTCACGTAGTTAATAAAATTAAACTAGATTTAGGTAAGTAAAACTTCGTTATTCAAATATTGTCGGGCTACGTTAGCCGAACACAAATGCCAAAGCAAATTAGAAGTAGTTAGATGCATTGTGTAGCGTCGCGAATACCGAGCATTGAGTAACTATTCGTGTAGATGGTTACTTCACGGACACAGCCCGCGCTGCGAGCTTAATTAACTCGAACATATGCGCATATGTATGTGCCGCTATCATTACGGAAACGGCTCAAAGGAGCTGATCCTAAAGTGGATGGAAAATAAAATGTGACACCGTACACACTCGGGGGCTGTGATCGACGGGAAAATTCTCTCCGCCGGCTTATTCCCAGAAGCATTATTACACTGTTCCAGACTCATTTTTAAGAAAAAGCTCGCACCTCGGGTCTTTAAATTAACTTTTCTAAGCTATCTTGGTAGTAATCGTCTGTAGCCAAGAGGTGCTTAGTGTTAGTAAAACGTATAAGAAGTAAGGAATCAGCCTCGGTTCTGGTTTATAAGGATTCAGAAGTGCCAATAAAATGTCGCGTTAAAATCTGTTGATTGCCAACATTTTGCTCTAAAACGGCCGTTAACCAGTTAAGAAGGGCTGTGCGGGTATTGGTTTTGCGACATACGAGTAGGAATTGCTTTTATTATTCCTCCCTAGCCTTGAACAAATGAAGGTTATTCCTAATTTGTGGTGTTATCTTACTTTCTCATGGCACGTCCTTGTGTTGTCTGCTTACTTTGTTATTTTGGTATATCAAATCAATTACTGAATCGACGATGTTAGCATAGCTAAATACTTCCATAATTTCCTACAGCTCCTGTTTGCTTTATTCTGTATTTTATTATGAACTCATAATGTGAAAGGACGGCACATAAAAAATAACTGCAATTTTGTGTGCCATAAAATAAAGGCCTAATGAGTGTATAAAGGAGCACTTTGTTGGGCAATAAGTCTTGTCTAATTGTTTGGAAAGATAATTTTGTGTCGGTTTATTATCCGGCCGCTAGTCCCGGCAGCCCGGCAGCCCGGTAGTCCCGGGCACGCGGCGCGTTACTGATGGCTACGGCCGTCACACATGCTACTAATTACTCATTTAAGACTCGCTCAGTTAAAGTATTAATCTTTGTAAAAAGATCTCCACAGTATCCCTTATTTATCTACAATGTACGTAATACGCCATTTTTTTTTAACGTAAAACCATGTTTATTTTCGTTAAAGTCGTTTCATTTCAATTGTATGGCTCGGGGCGGAGCCTGGTCAGCGCAGTTTTTTTATTATGGAATTACCTCAGGTTTTTTTAAAAGTCTTTCTGTGCGTGTGAGTCTTGATAAGTTAAACAAACCTTACTTAAACTCCACGTAGCTTCAATGATCGTAAACGAGGCAATGTGTCTACCCCTGCCCTATCCACAGGCCGCGGGAAAGGGAACATCCTTAAATATTTTTGGGTCACGTAAAAATGGCAACAAAGGTGCTGTCCCGCCGTTTGCCCACTGGCTAAAGGTTATTTTATTCGTAATGCCGGTGTTGCCGGGGCCGTAATTCGGATAAAGTGATGTGATTAAACTTGAAGCACATGCTTTGAAGTATTTAGTCTAATACAGAACTATTTATTTAAAAATCTTTTCAATACTTGAAGCTCACGCGATTTTTTATTCTTTATAACTTTCCGTTTTTATTGTTCTGAAGTCAAACTACTTACCTACCCTTATAGTTTCCCCCTGTCCGTCTGGCTGTCTGTGTGTCGCACTAGCTTTTTACAAAACTGAAATTTTGTACCCACAGGTATATTTATGTCGCGCATTAAGATCACTGATGAAACAAGTAAAAACTAAAATTAGGGTACCTTCCTCCCGTACATGGTATGTAAAGCGACGGTAAAAGAATCGTTACAACGTCGTGTGACACATGGTTGGATGGATATAGCAATTGAAAATCTGTTATTTGTATGTCATCTCATTATCAATTTTACTATACTATATTAAATACAAACATACCGGTCAAAATCATAACCCTCCTTTTTTGCTTCGCCGTAGTCGGTAAAAACAGCGGAAGACTGAAGTTATCCTCAGACCCTTAAATCCAGAACAACAAGTACTTAAAATCAGGGAAATATCTTAACCTAGACTTATTCGGTCCTTGAGATACAGGCGCCTAAAGTTATTATACCTACTAAAAATCATGACCGAATATCTAACTTTATTCGAAAATTAGATGCGATCTAATTTTTACGTGTTGATTTTCGAGATAGTTTTTTGTGTTTGTAGTAATAGCGTCGGACGGAAACCTGAGCATGGTCCGACACCGACATGCTCCTGCCCGGTTTTTTCGTCTAAGTATCGGTATCTTAATATATCTATGTAGGTATCTTAAAGAAAATAGGCAGGTTTTACCTAAGTTTAATTGTTCAAACGAAATATTTTAACTCGACTTAAAATTTGATGTTTCGTAACGCCATCTAGCGATGTCAGTTGCGACTACGTCGTTGTTTCAACCCTAAGTAGTCCCTCGACTTGCCACTCTGCGTAATATAAAATGATGAAACACATTTAGAAGAGTTTGTGACACGATCCTTACACAGTTGTGCTGCTGAATCCCTGGATGGCGTTGATGAGCAACGCGTGCGCATCAATAAATCTACAACAATGTCATCTTTAATGGTTTTTAGTTCAGTCAAGTAGAAAACCATATGACGATGATCTGAAGAAGATCATAATATTTATTATAAGCAGTTTAGCTTAAGTGTATTTTTTATGACTTTTATGGCAACCTTCCAAATAATATGTAGTAGGTACTCATTAAAAAGGTAGTTATGGGTTATTTAACATTATTTTAAATTGATAAGTTATTTTATTAATAAAATTATGGCTTGATTGAACTCAATTTATAAGTATGTACAATTTTCAGAAGTGAGTTGTAATTTCATATCAAACTGTAAAATTCCTAAAACAAGGTGTTTAAGTATTTCTGTTCAGCTAAAACAATAGGTTAAAATACTGCACCGAGCGTCCAGTGGAGTGGCGCATGGCGCCCTAAGCTCATTACCATTATTGTGTTTTCTAATAGACTTAAGTATTGTGTTAAAATCGAAGAGTGTTTTTTTATTGTACAAATGAATACACAATTTATAAAGTAGGTATATATAACATAATTTAATAACAATTTACCTATGAATGAAAAAACCGGACAAGTGCGAGTCGGACTCGTCCGCCGAGGGTTCCGCGTATGATACGGTTAACTCAATTCAAAATTTGCACCGCCGACTTTCCTTGCATAAAGCCCCTGTTTTTTTTTATTTAATTAAAAATGTTGGGTTTTCATATTTGTTCCTGTACTTGTAGTATAAGACGGTATTAGATACTTGCCAAATTTCATAGTTCTAGGTCAACGGAAAATACCCTATAAATTTTGATTCCCTTGAGTGTCGAAATATACGTTTTTTACGGCATAAACGGCCGTATATTGTTTTACGTTAACTAAGTTTCATTTTTCACAGCTTCAAGGGACTGTAGACTTGAGTATATGGTTTAAATTTCAACTCGATACCTCCACGCGTTCCGAGATAAAGGGTCTTGACAGACAGATAGACAGACGGACAACAAAGTGATCCTATAAGGGTTCCGTATTTTCCTTTTGAGGTACGGAACCCTAAAAAAAAGCCACCTTTTTCCGATGTCTACACAAAGGTTATTCAACTTTGTCATATAGTGTATTTATTTGTGCAACCAAAAACTACTCTTCAATTTCAAGACAATAGTTTATTTTAGTAGAAAACACAATAACTTATTATTATTGGTTACTGGACGCTCGGTGCAGTCTTACTTAACACAAATTTATAAAAACAACGTCGTCTGTTGAAAATATTAAGGTTGGTAGCAAAATTAGGCTACAAATTATTTGGGTTCTCTGTATGGTCTCTTCCTTATTCCCGAGGGAACTATAAGATTTGCCTTCATATAAAAGTGTTCTTCATTCGAATTCAGGGCAACGCAACGCCCTTTCAATATGTTTCGCTTACAAGTGGATGCATGTTTCATAGCTCGATTAGTGGAGGGCTAAACAGTTTTAAATTAGACGATCTTTACGTGGCTGCGTCAGAAAACGAACCTTCAAAATGTATGACAACCCGGTCTAGTATTTAATCATAATCGATTGATTGGGCTGATTTTATAAACTTATACTTAACAAAAACAAACCTTTCTTATTTGAATTATTTATACTATCAAATTGTTTTTTGGATTTCTTTTCATTGCCAAAGCATAAATAATAAATAACAAAAAACCGCCTTCAAAAATGCAAAAAATAACTTCTTTAAAATTGTAGGCACCTAATAGGTTAGTCCAACTGATGTCGGCTTTTTCTTGAAAATGTTGTGGTCGCCGACTTTTTTTTGCGTTTTTGAAGGCGGTTTTTTGTTATTTAAAACATTTATTTTATTTTATACTTTTTAGTGATCATAATACGCTGTTACGTAGTTCCACTTCTTAGTTGAAATGAAACTTTAAGTTATTTCAAGCGCGCCGCAAGCAACGCCGCGGGAAAGTCATAGTCATATTTCAATAACCTCCTTTTTTGAAGTCGGTTAACAAGTAAATATTCTTCGTTGTAGTCGCTCAACTATCTTAATCGAGATATCTTATCGCCACCCTTGAAATCGGTACCGTTAAGGAGTTCCGGTGGCCATCTGTGGTCTTCATCATCAGTTCCACATCACCAAATGATACTTTCTGAATGCAATTGCTGTACTTGTTACTAAAAATACTAAAATCGCTATATGTTTGCCTACAATATTTGAGGAGTTCCCTCAATTCCTCACGGATACTCTCATCAGATTCAGATTTGGTGACAATGGGACCACCTCGAAAGTATACTCTATCAAACCAAAAAAAAAATTGCAATCGGTCGACAATTGACGGAGTAATCGGTGAACATACATAAAAAAAAAACATACAGTGGAACGTATAACCTACTTTTTTGAAGTCGGTTGAAAAGTTTAATGAACGATTTAATAACGTCGGCTAGATCTGGAGTATAGAGAGCCGCTACTGGAGAGACGCGCGCGCCTTGGAGCGCCGCCAAAGATTCGTCTGGTGGTTATTTTTGCACGTCATCTCCCTCATTTCAAGCCGTCGACGTAAAAGTGGCAATGATAACAGATTCACAATAAAAGACTTTTATCAGAGTCATGTCATAAAGTTATTTACATTTGTGAACAATCTGACGCCAGTAAACGCGTGCTTTTATTTTTAATTTAATTTACATACCTACGAGTATAACGGCGAACAACTGAACTAGAACCTTCATACAGTCTGACTGACGCATGCAAGGATTTATATGGGTCCGTTTTCTTTGATGTAGGATGTGTACTTAATTTTTGATATTCGGTTCGAACTAGGAGTCTTCTTCTTCAAGTGCGTCTCCAACTATTGAAGGTCGGCTATTCGTTCCTGGAATCTATCTCTGTCCTTCACAACACGGCAGAGTTTAGACGCGCTTGCAATCCCTGTCCGCTCTCTGATGTTATGGAGCCACGACTATTTCCTGCGTCCAATTCGCCTAAAAAAAGGTTTACAGACAAAATCCCTAATTATTTAGCAAGTGACTTGGATTGGCTTTTTAAAGTGTTTATTTACACACATGACGTACTCAATATACATTTCATTTATTAGTACTTTCTACGTTTAAAATAATCCTAATTTAATGGTCCTGTCATAGGTATATTCTGACAATTAATAAAAATAAGAATAATATCAATATTGGTTGAGCTCTACATACATATATCGAAACATTGTAACTCGTATTCATGTAAGCAAAAACAAAAATTACTACTCTGTAACAAATATCACCTGTCAATCAATATCCAGCCCAGGGCCTCTATTCTACCGGGTAAACCCATACTACCTTTAAAATGTTATCGTTTATCGTATTGTCAACGTTATTATAGCTCTTATGTACTATCGCGATCGTTAATTTGTGACCCATTTCAAGAAAAATAGGCTTGAAGTCGTCAATGTCGTTAGAGATGCCAAATCATTTGTAACTTAAAGGAGACTCAACCTTATTGTTGTACAATATCAGAATGACTTTGGACCTAAGGTGGGTCCCAAATTTAAGTTCGTGACTGTACTTGACAGTAAAGGCGGCCGAGTTAAAAACAATACGATAAATAAAATGTCTAAGGCAATATTCTTTTGCTAAGTAGAATAGAGGTTCTATACCCATACGACTCTAATGGTTGTAAGGCAGTATACTCGCATTTGAATGCTTCGTGTTTCTTACCATAAAGGTACAGAAATATTTTTATGATTTCGGTATTGAACTTTTATGCTCTTTGTGAATTGAGTTTGACCGTGGTCAGAATTACTATAAAGTCTCCAAACCAAACTACAAAACCCCGTTTAACTTTGCGCACTTTTTAGGGTTCCATACCAAAATGTCAGAGAAGGGGCCCTTATGGTGAGACTTCGGTGTCTGTCTGACTGATAATAGATAGAGGGTTAGTTTTTTTTTTCAGAATGTGTTATTTTATTTACTAACAAATATAAAATAAATAAAGAAAGTGAAATAATAAAGAGGGTCCCCAAACAAGAAACGTTTATTCAACATATTTTTATTTTTGTTGAATCGTAAAAACGGTATAACATACAAGCGTTAAATTTGGTATGATTATAGTACAAACCCTGAAGAAAAGCAACAAATACTAAAAATGGTCAAGTGTGAGTTGGGCTCGCGCTGATTCGATTTGAAATCGAATTAAAATCGGAATATAATAATACCTACTGTGCCGTGGTACAGAACCCTCGGTGACGAGTTCAACTCGCCCTTTTATTATTATAACACTCATATTTTAGAGATAATTTTGGCGGTTAAGAAATCTATCATTTGTAATTTAATCATATCAAGACGGCAATATATTATTTGCCGCTATCAGTGAAGCACCTAACATTTTATTGAATGAAAGAGTAGCTTGGGTTAACTACCTCGTGCGTTCATAAGTTTTGGGACAAACTTTTACTTTAAAAAATAAAACATAATAATAGTGGCGGCTGTCAAATTCTTTTTTTAATTTTGAATTTGGAATGTTTGTGTTCTATTTGTATGTTTTTATTATTTATTTCAATTAATTTTGTTTTGATGGCGGGAGCAAAAGAATTACGTACGACTTTCATTTCGCTACATATGGGGGAAAAAACCAATGGATATTTTCCGTGTCCTAAAATGTTTTGGGATTAGCCGCAACTTTATATATTACACCATAAAACGTTACAAGGAGACTGATTCTCTGAAAAATCGTCAAAGGAGTGGTCGCCCGCGGTCTGTAAAGACGATTGCGAACTTCAAAATAATCTGAGAACGACTTCGCCGAATTTCATGTCGCACCCAGAAAAAAGTGCTCTGCAGACTAACATTTCGCATGTTGCGGTAAACGAAATACTTACTACAATCTCAAGGTAAACGCCTACAATCGTAGGAAAGTTCACTTCCTTAATGATCGCCTTCGTAAATTACGACGCGAACGTTGTCCGATGCTAAATACTCTTCACCGATGAAAGAATCTTCACATTCGAAGAAAATTTCAAGCGTCAAAGAATAAAGTTTATGCCAAAAGCAGCAAACATGTTCCAGGGGTGTTATTGTCTTTAAAACGGCGGTCGGTCGAACGAACGAGCGAAGGCGCAGCGGCGAGTTTAAGCAGTCCCGTCCGAGCAAACAAAACACATTTTAGCGCGTGCATTCTCAATTAGGCAGCCTTATACGTTCGAGAAGCCATGCTGCCAAATTGAATACACGCGCTTAAATGTGTTTTTTTCGCTCGGACGGGACTTCTTAAACTCGCCGCTTGGACATTCATTCGTTCGTCCGTCCGTTGGTCGTTGTTGAGAGAATCACACCCCAGCTCCAGCTCGAAATGTAACGCATTCCCATCATCCAGCGAGTGTGATGGTATGGTGGGGTGTTTCGTATGAAGGTGACGGAGTGACCTCCGCTCCATTTTTGCCAACAAAGGCTTCATGGACCTCGTATACCTAAAGAATAGAGGCTGTTATTTTGAGTAATAATTGCTTGTAGTTATTGGTGAATGTATACTTATTATGATCTGAAAATTTAAAAATATACATAACTCAAAAAATATAATTTATGAACATTTTATTTCGTCTCAAAACTTATGAACACACCAGGTATATTTATTTAGAACACGAAAATAATTTAATGCTTTAAATTATTCTTTACATGCTAGCGACCCACCCGAACATTACTCGGGTTACGAGACCGATTTGAAAATAATATAATATTGTGCCATACCATGTTTAGAGATTTTTGCGTCTCGTGAAAGCTTTCTGAAATTCAAAACGTTCGTCTCGGTATACCTAATATTAACGTTAACCACCGCATGCCCATTTAGTTTTGTATTCTCGGATTTGACTTTTTGTCATTTGCGCACGAAAACATTTGTACCTACTGTATAGGTAATTCAATGAATTAATAAAATGAAATTAACTATTTCTTATAATATCTCGACGGTCTAATGGCCTGTTGTTTGATCGGTAGTCAAACTAACTAATGGTCAAAAAACGTTACTAATCGTTAAAATCTCAAGGAAATATATCAGATTTTCCATTCCTTTTTCGAATTTTAACAATTAGTTGAGTTAACTACAGATCAAACAACAGGGCCTAAGTCGCCCGCACTTCCCCTAATGCGCTTTCAAACATGTTCTGTCACTGTATAGGATGATTTCCACCAAACGGCTCGCATCGCATCGGATCGGAAAGGATACGTACGGAAGCGTCGACAGCCGATCGCGTCTGTTAAAATTATTATTGTCTATTTATGACAGAGCCGATCGCGCGTCGCAGCATACGTTCGGCTACGATCGCGTGTCGCGGAAGACGCCCGCAGTCAAGTTACTGTGCGCGGCTTGGTAATATAGACTTTAAATACTGTGAACATGATTTAATATCGTTTAAAGACCATAAAATTCTTTCCGTTCCAATCCGTTGCGGGCCGTTTGGTGGAAATAGTGCTTATTGAAACGGACAGCGACAAATATATTGCCATCGTGTAACTCGTAAAGTATGACAAGAAAAACTTTAATATTTCTCATAAATCACATTAAAAAATCATCTGTAGGTACTGTGTGCGCACTATCAAAGTTTTCGAATTATTCTTGTAAAAAGTGTGTGTTTAAGGGTTAACCGTGTTTATTGCTTACGATTTGAATTTCATGTGACCTTTTTAGTACTGATTAGCACCGGCAAATACCTATGTCAATTAGGAATTTAAACAGTCCATGTTTCCTGGGCCAAGTAATTCGATGCATTAATTATAAGTGCGAATTAGAGCCAAGATATATTCACTAAGCATGAACGTCTTCCTGAATAATGGACGACATTGCCGCAAGCACACACGCCCGGTGCCCGGTCGCTGGACCTGGCGAGGGCAAAGGGTTCCATTCGTTCTCCAGGACAAACATTTGTTTAATATAGGGCAGTCCTTGTACCGCCTCTGACCTCAATCTATACGCAAATTACTACCAATTTAGTTTCTTAGATATTACATTATTATACCTTTGTTTATTTTCGTAAGTTCTGTCTGATTAATCTATGGGTGAGTGCACGAGTTTCTAAAGGATTACATAACTATAAAATCATAGAGTAGTAGATAAAATAATTCCACGTTTCGATATTAGAGTGCAGTAATATCGCCTCGCATGCCCATACGGCTGACGAGCACATGTAAGCGCACACAGCGCGGACATGCTTTAAAGAATGAGAACCATTCATCTATTGAACGAAATCGCACGCAAGCAACTTTATTAAAATGGTCTTTCTAGCATTCATTATCCCCCTGTCTAGTTTACAACTCTTTTGTTAGCAATGGTCGTTGCATGGATGCATGAATAAATTGTTTCTGATTTGAGAATTATAAAAAACTGGTAGGTCGAGATCCCTTTCTCATAGAAAACCTTTTGTATTGTAGTATAGTAAACGGCGTTCTATTAAAGGGCGCGAATCAGGTCCGCTGTGAATGTAATAGTGCGCGGTGGTCGGTGCAGTGGGCGACGGCGGCGTGCGACCCCGTCAGCCCCTCGGGTCAATCACAAGATGCTCAATACAAACCCGTCAAGGGCAGCTTACCATTATCGGTGAGACTTAACATATTTTCGAAAGATCATAGTGTCATGCGTTTTGAACTGTAGTGCAATTGTTATTTCGCTGAATATTTATACTTAAACGCTATTACAGCCAATCAGCATTTGCATCACAAGTGAGTTGACAATTGCATTTCCAATGTAAAAAAAAAAATCTGTCGGCTTGTGCAGTTCGCTTTCCATTGATGTACCTACTTACTAAGCTGAAATAAGAAATGTAGACTACTATCAGGGTTACTCAGTAAAACCGTCTGTAATTTATCTTTGGTGACTGTAAAACATTTCAATGTTAAGTTGTTAAGCTTTAGATCGTAATTTAACTTTTGTACAACCGCTTGGATACGTACTTTCCTTGTCCTTTCCTTTATCAACTAAATTACATCACAACCGTAATGTATGTAACATTACATGAAGACACATGTCATGGAAAGATAAAAATTAGGTAGGTGATCTGATGACATAATTGCGCGTGTGTTTATCCCATATAATTGCCTACAAAAATGGCTTTTCAATGTTGACTACCAATTAAAATGTTCTCAGTCAATTTTATTGTTAGTAACACTTATCGTTAAATTCTACATTTATCTCTGTTGAAAACTTGTTTGCTTTCTTTCATTGTAAAACGATATGAAAAAAAAAACTTTGGCGTTTACACAAAGTTGTCAAAATTGTACTTACCTACGTGCTTGCGTCAGCACTTAGTTTATAAATCCCTATATTGTACATCTGTTAAGATTTAGTTATTGATCTAAAGTAAATTGTAACTAGCACTAAAATTGGTCAAGTACTGTTGGTTGGTGGATTGATGGATTGGTGGTAAAAAAAAATTAAGTGACATTTAAGACAATTGTATGAAAAAAACGCAAGTGTTTCTAATTATTTAGATATAAATTAATTGAATAAGTCTATCCAATCCACATTACAACTGCTTGAAAAAGAGGAAGCACAAACAAATCAGTTCATTTTCGGCGCGGCTGCGCCGGCCGGCTCCTGTTCTTTCATTGTATTGTACGATTTGTACGGCGGTGGCTAACGAAGATGCGCGCGCGCTGTTATTGCCCGTCTGCGCTCGCTCGCTGGCCGCTGCCCCGCGAAACAATCAACAACATCCCAATCTTATGCCCTTTCGTGCCCTAACGACTTTAATAGGCCGTCTAATGGCCCTTATACTCGGGGGATTAGTCCTTTGTTTTTAAGTTCAATTTATATTACAATTAAAAATACTGGCTGTAAATTATATATTTACACATTAAGGCGTAAGCTATTAAATATTAATCCTACTTACTAACTTTGGCACAAGCTTTTGTAACATTAAAACCAATTGGGAATACGCATCTATTTTCTGTACAAAAACCTTTTATTTCAACTATAATTTGGTCTTAGTGTATGATCCTAACACAAGAACAACGTTCGTGGGTGAGCACATTTATCTCTCACACACGTCTGCAAAACGAACCCTGTTAGTACCTACCTAAAAGTTGAATGCAACATTGAAGCTCCATCATCGTCGGTCGAGGTGCATTACGTGTATTGCGCACCAATGTATGACGAATTGACGAATCGGCTCAGTTACACCGACGACGCGCATGTACTCGCTCTGAATCATTATTGTACCCAGATATTATCAAATATACTTACGACTTTAGTTTAACACACTGTTGTAGGTAGCTATGACCATGGGTTATACCATACTACATAAAACAATAAAACCAATTAAAGCTCCTAAATATTGTCGGTGTTTTAAGATTTATAAAGTACTAGCGACCCACCCTCGCTTCGCTTCGGGTTATGTGAGTTTTCTGTAACACCCGTAAATAAACCAGAACTTATTATACATATAAACCTTCCTCTTGAATCACTCTATCTATTGCTGGAAACTGCATTAAAATCCGTTGTGTAGTTTAAAAGATCTAAGCGAACAGACAGCGGAAGCGAATTCATTTTATACTACTATGTAAACGAGATAAAACAAAAAAAGAAACATATGAACATAATAAGGAATATTAAAAAAACAAATTAATAAAACAATTACAAAGATAGCTTATTGCAGTCTATCGATTTAACCATAAGTAATATCATACTATTTAATAAATAACATACTCGATGAGTACGTATCAAATACTTTTTATTTTAAATCTGTCTATTGAAAACCGTCACGAGAAGGCAAAACAGTTTCACAACAGTTCTGAGAATTATAATTTATAATCGTTTATTGTATATTTACATACATAAATACATAATCTCACGCCTTTGTTCCAGAGTGGGGTAGGCAGAGCTACAGAATTACAAACATCTCTAAAAACTTGTTGATAATTCTATAACCACAAATATATATTGTATATTTATGATCGCTATATTACAATTTTAAAACTCCAGCTGGTTTGGCGGACTAAGTTTTTATTTTATATACCTAGGAGGTAATTTGATACGATATTTCACTATTAATGCTATTGGAATATGTATGGATTTGGAAAACCTAATATGTATACGTTAGACAATGAGCGATCGTAAGCGCAACGTATCAGTGCACTCCCTAATCTTCCCGACATTGTCCCGGCACGTCACGGCACGAGCAGCGGCCATTCAGCCGCGACCGCGGCGCGCCGGCATAATGAACCAGTGTTCCCTCCAGATGTGGCGCAGGCGCGGCCCTAAACACACCCGCTTTTTGTTTCGCTCCCCCTTTTTTGCCATTCCTTTTCTAAGACGGTCGCCCGAAGCTATTGATAACTTAATTTGCTGTTCTCATTTCGAAATTCTTACTGTAATAAAACTCCTCGTTACCCATCTGTGAAAGAGCGGGTTGTCAAAAAACCAATATATATCCGAATCAATAGAACAAACTTAATATTTCTGAATAATTGTCGTTCTTTATCATAAAAGAAAAATAATTCTCAAATTATATCAAACTAATACCTAAACAGATCCATTTGTCTGTTTTACTGGTTAGGAATTGTCTTGCTTATATTACCTACTATAGTAGTAGAGCTATACATATAGCTCTCAGGGTGTGCCTCATAGATTTCGACCGGATACGACTATAGTCTTACGCAGATATTAATAACACATTAAGAAATGTATTAATCTCATGAAAATCTATAATCGTGTGAAACTTGACACCTTATCAATATCACATAAACATCATAATTATACACAATTATCCAGAAAAACCCAAGACTACATTATTGATTCTTGATAGAAAACTGCCGAATGGTATTATTAGTGCGGTGATAGGATTAATTTAGTTTTAGTACACCGTTATATTTTTCAACTTACTCAGATTTAGCTCTTTTCTATAAATCTAAATATAATCCGGAATGTGATGCAGAGCATAGCTCTTGCGCCGGCGGTGAGTCTCGCGTTTATTTATGTTTCTTAGCCAAGACGGTTACCTACGCCAGATGTGCTTTACGACAACTTGCCACCGAACAAATAATTAATCTTCGACATTATTAGCTGCGACTTGCGGTCAAAAATCGTCGGATGGAAAAACACGTGCAACATATAAATTCACAAATTGCATGTTTGCATGGAATTAAATTCCATTTTGTGATGTATTTTAGGTCGACGTTGTTTTCACTTGTTGCGTTCGATTGCAGCTATTTAAATTAGAACAGGATAAATTGTACACACGTATCAACACAAAAATATAAAATACAGAAGTCCCTTTAGAAGTGCTTCTGTCACACATGTGAGCAACGATGATGCGATTTCCGGACCCGTGGGCACGCCCGCGCAGCTCCATACTTCTTTACATTCCATACGATTATAGGCACTATGGGAAGTAAGGAAGCACGGAACTCGCGCAAAGCTTGTTTCCTCTCCTCTCTTGCGATATCTTCACTCTTCGGGATGAGTAGCCGCAGATCTTGCTGATGATATGTTGGCACACAAATTTTATGCACGTGACGCCATCTCTGGGTTAAAGTTTACGACGACCGCGACCAAAAAACCCTCAGGCATGGCGGCGAGCGACGCGGCGTGGTGAAAGCTCGCGGAGCACTGGCGGCGCGCGCGCTGCGCACGCGCAGACCAGCTCTAAAAATGGAGTCAACCGGCGGCTTTCGCTCCCGACTGGCGAGTACCATCCATTCCAAATTAGTATTTTCCAGAAATAGACCCGGCGGCGGGCGTCCGTCGGATCGGTTTCCCGAACGTGCACCCGCGTGCAGCATGCGGTAACTGGTGTCGGTGCAGGCTGAGGGTGGCGCGCTCACGCAGGCTCTTATGTAAGGAACGCCGAGGACCGCGGTACCGCGCCGCGTGACGACCGCTTCGAAAATAAACGTCTGCAGGCCGAGTGCGACGTCGACGGGCGCCACATGTGCGCCGCCGGCGTGCCGTGCTCGCGCGCTGGAGGGGAGGCTATTATTAGTGAGCACCATCCACCACTGTCACCTCCCGCGGGGTAGTCGCGCTATACATAGTTCCGATCGTGATCTGGCAATCCTCAGCGTTCACTGAACTCCTCTGAAACAACACCAAAGCCATGTCAATTAAACAAATACATCGTTAATGACCAACTCAAATTAACAATTATTCTTACTCACTACTTGTGATCTTTTATTACATTTCGAGAATCAATTTGGTTTAATTTCCTATTCTATAAAGATTAAACTAATCCCGGGAAGATGTATTGTCGATAAATTGCTCAAGCGCACGGTAGACGCGGCGGGCGGAGTGCGGATGCATATGCCGCGCTGTGCCGCGGTGTGTCGTGGCCGCCCATTCCTACCGCAGCCCGTAAACCTCGACACTCGTTCACTCGCACAGTCAATAAAAGAATTTTGGCAAACTTCCGCAGACAAGCTTCTGGGACGCCAGCCAACTCATCTTTTGTCTGCTTGAAAGAAAATAGTAAGCAGGAAATTCTCATCATATTACAGAATATATACCTATGTTTCCATGTGTGTACGTGTACAGTTCATTGTACCAAAAGATGTTACCAAGTACGAAGATCAAAAAGTGCTTATGGGTATAAATCTTGTTCGGGACAATTAAGTACGTACACGAAAATTGTTTGCGAAATTATATTAGCTCAGTACATGTACATTTGGGAAGGTCTACCTCCCGCAGTTAGTGGACTTGTATGTGATGATTATGGCAGAAAGAGATATTTAGCCAATAATACAAAGTATTTACTCTATTAAAAGCTTTACAAGAGAAAAGTGAAGAAATGGAGGGTAATAAATACACCTCTTTACCCGACTCAATTACTGTTATGCAAATGAAATTATAACACTAGATATTTTTACCCGACTGCGTCAGAAGGAGGGTTAAGTTTTTCGAGAGTATGTATGTATGTATGTCTATTTCTGGGCACGCTCTGCAGCCTAAACGGCTTGACGGATTTTAACATACGAGGTGTCATTCGATTTTTATTATAACAATATTGGTATCAAATGAAAGCTATTAAATAGCCCATTCCAAATATATAAACAATATAACACTTTTATGCTACTATTTTGCAGGAAAGTCAAAAAAATACGTAAATGTTAAGCAATAAACTCCTTTCGCTAGAATAGTTTCGCTTGTAATTTGTCACTTGTAGCTTCGCGACATTAAAATTTTAAGCTCCAGAGCTCATATATTGCTTAGTAATCATTAATTAAACCACTATTTTATTAATAAAAACTAAAAAGAGTTAAATAAATTAAATTATTAAAAATAAACAAAAAACCCAACTGCAATAAAAAACAACTGAAGAGCGAAAAACAAGCTATATAATCTATAGAAAATTGTAAGAGCATGTACTCATTCATATTTATAACAATTTAAATTTATTTTGAATATTGGAAAAGGTATTGCCCCGCCTGCAATAAATTTCAAAACCTATTTCTTGAAAAAAATTTACATTTGGACTATCTTGTCCCCGCCTGGAACACCTTTTCCAATATTCAAGTTAAATTTAAATTGTTATAAATATGAATAAGTACATGCTCTTACAATTTTCTGTAGATTATATAGCTTGTTTTTCGCTTTTCAGTTGTTTTTTTTTGCAGTCGGGTTTTTTGTTTATTTTTAATAATTTATTAATATGTCGTCTATTGTTCCCATAGTGGGTATAATTAACAAATTCTTGCAAACAGCTTTAAATGACTTAATTCTACACAAACCATAGTTTGGAACTCCTAGCACATCTCGGTCATCCTAACTTAAGATACGAGTATTCGGGTATTTATGCTGTCATGGGAGGAACTATAATTAATATAATTATTACTCGTACTAGGAAAAACAAAACTTTACGATTGACACCAAAATGTATTACAATTTGTTAAAGTACAATGCCAGATCTTGGCATAAAACACTTTAAAAAAAAGGATGTTGGATATGACCTGTTTTGTATGAGATTTAAATTCAGTATTTTATTACTCACACATTTAGGGAACTTATACGAAAAATAGAGCCATCTTTGTAAATAAGACATCTTGCGAGTAACATCTTGTTACGATTATTTCTAAATGTTTTTTTTAAACAAGTTCTTCAGAAAAATTAACACCACAGCATTGTTTTATAGTAGTTTACGTGTCGGTTGCGTATGATAGGCATTATAACATGAGTGTGGTTTATGAAACGAGCCGCAAGGCGAGTTTCATAATAAATCACACGAGTGTTGTAATGCTGTCTCGTACAATACTTTATCAACACACATATTATAAGTACTCTAAGATGGGTTCAGAAGCCGAAAGGCAAATGACCAGCATTACCTTACCTGTGGTAGTAGATGACAGCGATGACAGCTGTAACGTAATTTTGAAATTACGTTATCGAATATTGTAAGGTAATGAGATCCAAATTTGGAACATCTTCCAAAATTAACAGCTGTTATCGCTGTCACCTACTACCACAGGTAATGCTGGTCATTGCCTATGGGTTTTGAACGCATAATAGAGGACTTATGATATAAATGTAGATAAAATATTTTTCTACATCAAATAAACCCAATTCTATAATTATCCGTCACAATATTTTCTTAGGCCAAAACTTCTATGGAGACCTGGCATTGTCCTTTACCTATCACTTTTTATTATAAGTTACATATCTATATCACTATATAAGTATAACTAAATTAAGTTCCCCGCCGCGTCTCTTTGTATTTATGTTCGTAGTTATTACTTAGAAACTGCTGCATTTAGAGTTTTGGTTTTCACCATCAATATACAGAGGTAGATATTATTAACCTCTATCTAATCAAACGGTTAGTTTCGAGTCCCGTTCGTACCTCTCATACCAAAATCAATACGATGCTAAAATAGTACATTACTACAGAGGCCGGGACAAAAGGGGTTGCCGGCCGAAGACATATAGACGGCCGAGCAAAGCGAGGCCGGATAGGTCTGAGGCGGGCAACCCTAATTTCCCGCCGAGGTATGTATAGTGCTTTTCTCAAACATCAAACATAATAATAATTCATTAAAAAATTAAAACAAAGATTACAAAGTCAAATGACTAGGAGTGCATAAACATTAAAAGGAACCTACAGTGCTCAGTCATCCGCGCTGTGTCGTGTGCGCCCGCCTGCCCGCAGGTGCCCCGCAGCGCACCGCCCGCCTGCGATCTAAGTTGCGCTACGCACCCCTAATAACCTTTGTTCTCCTAGTACTTTAGATAAACATGCAAATGCTTTGGTTCGATGCACGGCTTAGTATATTAAAAAAACAGCTATCTAGCCTGTTCATAAACACAGCCGCCATGTTAACACAAAAAAAAAAGTTCATTGTTTTTATTATACACGATTCCACTATGCAGTGGCAGAATGTCATGATGCCTGTGCCACAAATTTATGTGGAATGGAAATTAAAAAAGAGGACTTTGCAGGCCTAGGCTTGCAAGATTTGTATGAAATTCCATTATCGACCTTTTGTCCTAGCCGCACCTGAAACGTCATACTTCGCAGCCTATTATGAGGCACATAACGTCAACATTCCATTGCATGTTTGAGAAAAGGAACTTTTCTATGCTGAATTACTGAGTATTGCCCTTTAATTGCTTATATTAGCACTTTCGTACTACGCTTAGGAGATCCGAGGAATGATATCGACGCATGAACATTTGAACAATGTAGAGGTGAAAGTTGACGTGCACGACACTTTTGTTAATTTAAATCGAATAAAATCAAGCTCAGTGAAGCTTAGTGAGCTATATTTTAGGTACAATCAATATGAAATATTTATACAACATCGTTTTTGCAATCCTTTATCGAAACACAACGAATGCGGAAAATACAGGGCCTCTATTCTAGGTGGTTAAAATCATACATTATCGTCTTTGACCTGTTAGGGTATTGTTATTTACTCGGCCGCCATTCCTATCAAGTAGGTAAATAAGTGCTATCAAAACTTTGCCGATACGATAACAGGTCAAAGACTATATGGTTTTAGCGCCTAGAATCTCGGCCCTGGTTTGCGACTCGGATATCCATGTTCGGTAATGTAAGTAATGAACAAAACAGAAAAGTAACTAAATTGAAATCACTTTTTTTTGCTGAAAGATTTTTTATGTGATGATAATAGTTTTCATATTGACTAATGTGTGTGAGTGTATGGCGATACTTTGTTAGTTTATTATAAGGTTGATGGAACCAGTACTGGACAAGGACCAATGGTGGACACTGGATTCTTATTTAATAAAAGAATAGGGTTATTGATTGGTTTTGCAACAATCGTTTTATGTATGGTCCTTGAATTAAGAGTTAAGTGTCCTTTACCGGTGCCTGTCAGCGAAAAGTGTCCAACACTGTTGCCATCCATCACCCATCATCACCTAGGTACCTACTAGTTTTTTCCAGCGACTTCATCTGCATATAATTCATTTATGATTAATTCGTTATGCACTTGGGAACTCAAATTGTATGTTATTAAAAAGTATCCTTCCCTTAGTAGTCCTACACCGGGGTTCAAACGATCTTTATACTTATTGCCGTTACATCTCGGCCCCACATTGGGCTACTGTTGGCTAACGTATACTAATTACTAGGCTTGCATACCGAATTTCATCCAAATCCCTTTAACAGTTCATACGTGATTGAAAGTCAAACACCCAAACACCGTTAGAAACGTTTTCATTTTTATACTAAGTAATTTTAGTCGGCAAATTTGTCTGCATAGAACTATTGTTACATTATTTTCACAGGAACAATTTAATTATCCGTGACATAAAGAATTCAATTTTAGGTAATAAGAGACACGTACTGACTGCGTGCCATATTACATCCAAATCCGTTAAGCGGTTTTGCGTAATTGAAAGACAAAGCATCCGGACATTCTTACAAGTTACATTTATAATATTGAATTAAAAGAAAGATTTATAATATAAGTATGGTTAGCCCGTTATTGTGTCCCGATGCTGGGCCAAGGCGCTTTTACACTTCTTATCTATAGCAAACTCTTATTTATCTTTTAGAAGCATCCTTCAGGTTAGTGTTGAAGTTATCATGGATATTAGGTAACCGGGTGGAGCTCTAGCGAGCGAGTAAAGAACCGCGGCGATGCTGCCCGCAGAGCAAAGCAACTGAACGGCCAAAGAGCGTCTGTTGAATATTAATGCGACATTGTTATTGGCCACTAGTGCCCGCTGCTGCCCCAATCGCACATTTCCATAACTTACTATTCTGGATCCGTGGGGAATCAGCTCACTGTTGTAGGAATATGATCACTTGGTCCACCCATATCTGCCCCGTAAATTCAGTTTTATCTCGTCTATATTTCGTATCTACATGCATACATAATCTACAACAATGTCATCGAAGTAAGTAGACATGAAAGTAGATAGCTAATTAATTCTCGCTTACAAAAGTCGACGCCAACGTTGTTGTTTAGTGACGATTCTCGCTCGTTACTCGATTTTTTTGCTTACGTAGCATTTAACATACCAATTACGTGGGTTGTTAACTTCTCTAGGTATAGTTTATCCTTATCTTATCAAAAACGTTACCCTGGATAAAAGCGTCCGAACAATGAACAACTTGTCTCCAGAATACACTGAGCCACAAGCTCGCACCTTTCCCCACTCGAACTTTTGAGCTTGGTATTTTGAATTTAACGCTTATAGTGAAAATGCTACAAATAATACACCGAAAGGGTGAAAAGGGTTTTTAAAGAAAAACTGCGGCTGCGGGCCGAAAACCGGCGTAAACATGTTTTAGCGAAGGGAATGCGAGTACTTTTTTGTCCTATTGTTTTCAATGGGGAATTTTGTTAAAATACGATTACCAAAGCTGCTGTTTATTCGATTATGTTAAGTAATATAATTATGGCGAACAGGTAGACTGAAAAAGTTCAGTCCAGTATATAATTACTTAATTAAAAACATAAAAACGCACTTTTAAAAAAAATTGCAATTGCTTGTTTAATAGACCAATTACATACCAATCGAAAGTATGAAGTTTGGTGCAAATTATTAGTACCGACTTACCTACTTTTTACCTGCCTTTCCAATAGTTATATGATGGGAAAAAAATAGTCAGCCTAACGTTTGTATATTCTATTATAGGCTTTATACTTTCGATTGCTATGTAATTTGTCTATTAAACATGCAGTTGCAATTATTTTTTTTAAAACCTTTCAAAAGTTTATTTAAGTAATTGTATATTGGACTGAAAGTTTTCAGCCTACCTATTTGCCATATATTACTTAACATATTAAATTTGATATAAAATACTTTTTATCGAATAAACAGCCCGGTGAAGGTCGTCTCCTATTCGGATCCTCTACTAGTAGAATAACGATTTGCCTTATTTGAACGACCTACTTTGATCTAAAGTCTTGTACTTACTTTATTCTGGTAGGTAATGTAAAAAAAGAATAATAATTAACCTAAATAATTCGGTTGTGCTTGAACATAATCCTAAACTAGATCGATCCAAAGGTTTTAAAAATATCATTTAAAGTTTTCAATCCATGAAGTAATTTTCCCCGCTACTTAACATACATACACACCTAATTTTAAGGGTCCGTAGTCGGACTAGGGACTCTTATAGTTGCGCAATGTCCGTCTATCTATCTGTATTTAGTCACACTCACTTTTTCTCAGAATTTATCAAAGTCGCAAGGGTCTAATTGGTAGATTTTTTTCGGAATAATTGTATAATTGTCATTAAGCAGAAACTCATATGGCATAATATTGTTTCGTAGAAATTATTATTGATACCTAAGTCAAATGTTCGTAAGAAATAAACAATGAAACGCATAAAATTATTAAGCAGAATACTTTTTCAGCATAAACGTTTTCAACGCTCAAACGTTGAAAGCAAGGCAGCAAGATTTTCCCGGCTTATAAAAAAAAGACCTAATAACCTAACCTATCCGAGTCGCTTCCGCCCCTACCCATGTTGCTCGCTGGCTACGCTCGCTCTCATTACGCAATATGACCATTATACTAAACGAAATTATTTGTATAAAAATCCGTCTCTACAATAAAATAAAAAAATCTACCAAACTAATTCGGATATATTTACGAATTATTCTAAACTAGCTTCTGGCCTCGACTTCGTCCGCGTGGATTTCGATATCGTTATTCCCTCGACCACTTTTAAATTTTCCGGGATAAAAACTATCCTATGTCCTATTCCAGGGCCTAACCTATGTGTATGCCAAGTTTCATCCCGATCCGTTCAGTGGTTAAAGCGCGATTGAGTAGCAAACATCCAACCGTCCTAACTAAGATAATATTAGTTAGTTGTGTTTCCTAGGAGGTTAACATTCGTCGAAACAATATTATACTAAATTTGTAATGCCAAATACATTTCGGACAATGAAAATAATGCCAAATAAAAGTACCTAAATAATCTTGTACTTAAAAAAATTGAAAATAGATTTTTGTTTTTAACTACGTCGACTGAGCATGGTGACTCTCACTGAGCATATGCCCTTGCCTTGGATTTTCGTACATTGACGCAACCGGGCGGCGTCAATTGGAATGGTTGGTCGCGCCGACGTGAATTAAAAACACAGTGTCATGCTAATACCATATCTTTATAACGGTATGTTATGATATTACAAACATAATGTGGTAAAGACGCATCTATGCTAATATTGCCTTGGCCACGAAACCGTTTGGTTGCTTGCCAGCTTTGTGTAGATACCAGATAACCATAAAAGTTGAACACAGAACACAACTTTGAGTCTACATATATCGCTTCATCAATAAGTAAATGGGGCCAAACCAAGCCCTAACTTTAGGTACACATGTCATACATCATGTCCTAAGTAATTTGGTCGTACAGAATACATTATGTTTGGAACATCGGCTACCTCGTTTGCAATCCATTACAGCAGACACCGTTACAGTGTGCGTAATGTATATTGCAGGTCATGTCTATGTATACTTCGCGTCGGGCTATGGGATTAATTTGGTTTATGTTTGTTGCTAGGGCTATCATGTTTCATGTTGATATGTAATTTTGTTTCCTCGCTGTTAGAACAGTTGTGATTCATCTGGGAAGACTAAAGTTAAGCAATAACAGGGGGGACTACTGGGACTAGTACGTTTTTGGGCCATTTTCAAAAACATTGTACATAGTTAAGGACAGTTAAGGCCTCAATTAAAATCCTTAATCTTTTTCCATTTCGTAAAGAAAATTACTATACTTAAATCATTCGATGTTTAAAATGGCAATTGGCGTATAGGACTATTTTACAGTACTATTTAGTTGACCTTTACGCCAATTGTCATTTTAGCTTCGGTTATGATTAACTTTCTTTACGAAATGGAAAAAGATAAGGATTTTAATTGAGGATTTAACCATGTACTTTTTTTTTGAAAACTCCCTTTTATGCACCTATATATGCATTATATTTGCTCTACATACCGACCATATATTTGAGGCAGTTACCAAGTGATTGACTATTTTATTTAGATAAACACGATTTTATATTTATATTTAAAAAAAATATAGTTATCCATTTGTCACACTATGAAACTTCACATTTTCCAATGAATGCAAATGATAGTCTTGACTTCTTAATTTGTTTTAAAAGTCTCGTTATATAGCCATAGTAGACAATCGAACACCTGATCGTTAGCAGTCACCGTCGTCCATGAACGTCAGCAAAGCCAGGGGCACAGATAAGTTGCTGCCCTTCAGCAGATGCACTCTAATATTGCAGGGCTGCTAAATCTTAATCATTAATCGATCGAATATGTATTATTTATTAAATTCATCCGTTTTTTGTTTTTTTTTGTAATCTTAAATGTAAAGGAGTTAAATAAAAAAATCTCGTCACTTTACTAGAGTATAATAACAGAAACAACCGCGTGCGAGACGTTCTGTTTGTCATCAACAGAATGTTGGAGTTTTATTGTCCTCGCGAAAGACAATCCTGTAATGGTGCGCCTGCTATTAGGTGAATATATAGGTCTGCTTTACAATTATAATAACTCTTGTCTCCAGCGTGCAGCGGCCGCGCGCCGCCCGCGCCCCGCGCCCTCGCGCCCGCCCCGCCCCGCGCGGCCCTCGCCCGCACTGTGTCAATATCGTATAATTTGTGTTCGGCACTCGCCACTCGCATACCATTTTACTATCACACCCAATACACGGCCCATACCGTTTACAGATACAAAAACCCATAAAACTACGCAAGATCATCATCAATTAAAATACGAAAACGCGCTATATCAGATACTCAGAATAAACAAAAGTATTCGCGTCCTTAATTGCAGCTTGCGGAAGAAGTTGTTATTTCGCTTTCTTGTTGTTTACAGGAAAGTTGGCTTCAGAATTATGGCGAGAAACATTAATAGTTACATTTCTTTATTGATAACAGGAAGCAATCCGTATTTCCTCGAGCTTTTTATTGAGTGAAGTTAACTTAAACAAGTTTTATTGCTATGCAGTGCATTGGATATCGACACGTAAGTCTGAAACTATTTAGACTGAGACACGCGCTCTAAAAAGTCACCGTCTAAGGCGTGATTCGACTAAACAAGCAAACGTACATTCATTTGCTTTGACTATTTCCTGTAATTCATCCGCTATCTTATCCCAATAAATAATTCACATGCCTTTCACTATTATAGAGTTTATACTGTCTGAAAACTTGGTGAGTCATCCGTATTTTAGTTTCATATTCGTATAAAAACCCTATGACAGTTTATACGATTCCATTATTTATTCTACGTAGTCCTTTTCTTTGTTTGAAGGTAAATTGTATACAGGAAACAAAACACCAATCCACTCACCATGACGCACGTTGCCAACCACTTTTCACTGTCGTCATTCGATCACTTAAAACGAAGCACTTTATAAGTATCAGAAAAGTTTCACCATGTTAAACGGATTGAGTCATTGAAATGTATATTTATGAAAAATTCGGTCAGTATCCTGCACATTGTAATTCATATAGGATGTACGGAGTTGTCTCGATGTTGCCTTGTAACGGTCTTATGAAAATGTATTGTTTTGATGTGGATGCGTGCTGGCTGGTTGCGGCTTGGTTGCATTTTAGCAGAGCGCAAGCGCGCCGGCGCCGGCGCAAGCAGGACCGGGGCGCGGGCGCGCGCGCCGCGCCGGACTGCGCGCGCCGCCGCGCCCGGCGTCGTTTGACCTTATTTAATTAGTTCGTTCGTTTTTACTCTTTGATCGTAACGTAGAATATTAAAATGTGTGCCGCTTAATTTATGGTTTCCATCTACTCTATTGTTGTTGCTAACAGAGTCAAATCCGACGATCTTTGAACAGAGTTTAACAACTTATTTATAGATCTCCGATTATTTTCTGTTTTTTAGTATCGCGGTTGTTTTGATGAAGCCAAGTAGTACCTGTTGTTATCGTTTTGTTATGATAGCTTTTATTAACTTGACGGTAAAGCAGCTGAGTCATAAACAATACCTACGATTGCAATAGGAGTAAAAAACGAGTAGAAAAGGGGTCCTACTCCTGGGGTATTTTGTAATCTGTATTTGTGTCCCACTGGTAGGTAGGCAAAGTGTTGTACAGTCACCTGTATTAATGTATTATCCAACATAGCCTCATCTACGAGTATATGGCATGTTCTTAAACAAATATCTGCACATAGAATCCGACACAACTAAGTGTTTATACTATGCCAAAGAAACTTAATTCCATAGTAGATTTATATCCTTGGGAATAAGTGTTAAATATTTTATAGTTGAGTAAGAGTTAACGCAACGTAAAATAAACCCATCGCAGCATTCACAACACGTTCAATTTAAGAACGTATAAACTTACTAGCTTTTGCCCGCGACTTCGTCCGCGTAGAACTCGTTTATCGCAGTTAAGTAAATTAATAGTTTTAGGTAATTCTATAGTTTGACGTCCTCCCTGGCCAAAATGATCTTCTAACGGTTCTCTGCCTTTTGGCAGAAATATGTTTGGCTGAATGTATCGTTTCCCAACCGTTTCATTTGCCAACCCGCTTTTTTTCTGTAACTGTAAATATTTCAGGATTTTTATAAAAACTAACCTGACCTCAACTATAGGGTTCTAAAAGACGATACTGAAATAAATCCTGAAATATTTACAGTTAAAAAAAAGCGGGTTGGAAAATAAAACGGTCGGGAAACAATACATACAGCCAAACATATTCCTGCCAAAAGGCAGGATACCCTTTTAAACACATATGTACCTAATATTGAGCTTGAAATTTACCGGGACACCAATTTTAAGCATGAACTTACGGGAGGGCACTCCCGATACCTCCAAAGAGGTCAGGAAATCTAATGGTACGACGTGACTTGCTCGGTGTCCATGACATTGTCTACAACATCGCCTTCTACGTGAGACTTTTTTTTTTACTTATCCACCCGACAATTTCGTTTGTCGGTGCTAACAAACAACTGTTTGCCCTCCCGCACAAACATTCTCTATTCTTTATATTGTTTTGTAGATCGGGGTACACATTATTTTTTAAATCATCAAGATCATTATCATCAGAATTCGCGGTTAAATGTAATCATACCGTCACTATCTCCTGCCCTGCAATACTTCGACCCGAACAGTATGGTTTTCGGAAAGGCAGATCAACAGCCCAGGCCTGTTTTGATCTGATCAAATAAATCACGCAGTGTATTAACAACAACAGGTCAGTTGCATCTGACTTTCTCACCACGGTAAACTCCTGCATCAGCTTGAGAATTATGGAGTAAGAGGCAAAGCTCTTGACTGGGTTGAGGACTACCTAAAGGACAGATCGCAATGCCTTGAAGTTGACAGAATTGCTTATTCAAATAATGTCATTACCGAGAATGTTTATAGGTCTGAATTTAAAACGAATACAAGTGGAGTCCCATAAGTTGGCATTTTGGGCCCACTATTATTTCTCCTATATATTAATGATTTATCGAAGGCGACAACACAAAAAACAATAATGTACGCTGACGATACAACTCTTCTAGTAAAATGTAATAATCAAATTTCGAACGGGATATAAATAATTCTTTCCAAGATATAATTAATTGGATGTATAATAATGACCTACATATAAACATAATTAAAACGAAAGTAATACAATTTTCAACATATAATGCAAACAATGTACCTACCATTAAATATTAACCATAATACGTTCAATTTTCTCGGAATCACAGTAGACAAGCGCCGTTTTGTATTTACCCTCAAAAGGCCGAGAGACACTGTGTCGGTTGAAGCAGCAATAACCGCAAATCATGGATACGTATCGTCAGTCCTTGGTTACGGGTTGATATTGTGGGGAAACGCAACGGAAGTGGACAGAGTATTTAAAATACAAAAAAAGTGTGTCATTTTTGGTTCGTGGTGGGACAAAAGTTGCGTACCCCTTTTCAGAAAACATAATATTCTCCCTAGAAATATCGCACATCACAATCAATACCGTCTTAACTCGAAATGTGACAGTGTTGAAAAATTTATTCTAATTTCAAACTAGTATAAATAGTTATGCATTACAATTTATTTTTGAGTTAATAGGGTATTGAATGTCATGTGCGATATGTAGTTTTGTCAGATCACATCACTCGTACTTTAAGAAACTTCTTGAAAGGCGAACCAGGGTAAAAATAATTAACCTTTTATATCACCCTTGAAGTCACAAGACGATCTACAAAAATAATGTTTTTAATATGTGCATTGTCATTTATAAATAATAATCTCCCGGAAGAACAAACTGGCTTTTAGAGCGTTGTTTTTACAGCGTAGGTAAATGTGTATCTCGAGCACCGACTGTACTAGGATTAGTAGTATTTAGTTATAAAATTTTGATATGCCTATTATGTATAACCTTTTCTATTGTTTGAATTTGACATCTTATATTTGTATATTTTTTTTTTATTATTATTATTTTTAATTGTAGTTAATCACTATATATTACTATACACTAGCTTGATACATGAAACAATGTACTGTAACATTCCAATACTGTGTCTATGCAAATAACTATTTTCTGATTTCTGATTTCTGATTTTTATAAATGAACAAATTCTCATACAAACTACCATCCCAAATCTCACCCCCTTAGGGGTGATTTTCGAGATACAAAGTATAAATTTAATCTAATTCGCTTCCGCGGTTTATCCGTGAAAGCGTAACAAATGGACAGACGACAGACAGAATTACTTTCACATTTATAATATTACTATGAATTTTCTTTCTACAGCAATATTATATGTAACAATCCATGTATAGATTTTTTAATCCTTGAGTATTGTTTGAACTGACATTTTAGAATTAAATAACCGACCAATTTCAAAAAATAAAATGATTTCAAGTGATCAGAATAATCGCCCTTATATTAAATTAATAGCCGTAGAATTAATACGCCTTGAATAAGTATTTAAAATGGAGGAAAAAAATGTTAAAATCTGGATATGTCTACGCTGTCAACTTACATCTGACACCGCTCCTTTTGACATAGACTAAGAAAACTGAATGTACAGTCGACGTCATAAATATGTTTACACTTTAGTACCTTGTCTATTTAACGTCATGTTTTAACTGCCATATGAAATTGTCATAGCGGATAAAGTGACAAGGTACTAATGTGTAAACATATCTTTGACGTCGACTGTACAAAGCCTGTCTCATGTTGTCACACTGCGTGGCATTAGCCATAGGAGAAGTAAATTAATCAATTGCACAATTTTGTCAAATAATTACTAATCTTAGAATAAAATTAGAATTATTTGTCAAAATTTTATATAATTTTCAAAATTTGCGTCCCAAAAAACTAAGAAAATCTTCCATCTTCCAATCTTGAATTCTAAATTTGACATCATTTTCAAAATCTAAGAAAATGACGGCTTTTTCAATAAAAAATATGGCGGCCGTATTGTATTCCAAATTTGATAACATTTTCGAAATCTGTGTCAACGTAATCTAAGAAAATGACACCCATGATGACTTTTTCAAAAAACAACAAACACATTATCGTTATTCCCTCGGGAAGTTAAAAAAAATCCGGGATGGGATTTTCCTATGTGTTAATCTTGGGTATAAGCTATCTGCATTCTAAATTTCATCCAAATCCATCCAACGCCTTTGCAGCGTGAGGGTGTAACAAACTAAAACTCCTTTTACCCCCCTTAGGGGTAGTTTTTCCTAAATCGCTGAAAGTTGTATTTTTTTAAAGTAACCAATTTCCAAATTGCTTACTTTAAAAATAACTAGTCTCCCATACAAATTTCTACGCCCCATTTATCGCCTTAGGGGCAGTTTTTCCAAAATCACTGAAAGTTATTTTTTTTATATTTATAAACTAAATAGGTATTTAAAAAAAAACATACAAAAATGTTCATTTTCAACAAACATACAAACTTCCACCCCCTATTTTAACCCCTTAGAGGATGAATATTTCCTTCAAATTTCAAGTCCCTAGGTCCAGCGGTTTAGGCAGTGCGTTGATCGATCAGTCAGTCAGTTTTACTCCTTTCCATCCCTTCGAGGATGAAATAATCAAAAACGCTGAGACTCGTATAAATTAATTTTCAATTGTCGATCTAAACACAAAATTTGAAGATTCTAACTTCAAAACTGACGGACTCTCATACAAATTTTCATGAAGTTCCAAATATCCTTTCTTAGTGGATCACTACACTGTATAAGGTATCTATGTAGGTACAAAATTTCAAGGCTTTAGGTCCAGCGGTTTAGGCTATGCGTTGATCGATCAGTCAGTCAGTTTTACCCCTTTTCATCCCTTCGGGGGTAAAATTATTAGAAACGCTGAGACACGTATTAAAATTCAATCGCAAACCTAAACACAAAATTTGAATCGTCTAACTTCAAAACTGACAGATTTTCATACAAAAGTTTATCCGCTATTTTACCCACTTAGGGGTGTAATTTTCAAAAATCCTTTCTTAGTGCTTACTTACATTATGAAAGGAAGCCCTGTACCAAATTTCATGTTTCTGGGTAACAGTAGTTTCGACTGTGCGTTGATATATAAGTCAGTGAGTCAGGTTTGCCTTTTATATATAATAGATATATATATATATATATATATATATATATATATATATATATATATATGTTTATATATATATATATGTATATATATATATATGTGTATATATATATATATATGTATATGTATATATATATATAATAAAATAATATACATAGAAGATAGATTTTCCTTTTAAGATTCCGAGAACTGAACTCTCAGCGTCCGCGAGCGAGTCGCAGTCGATCGCTTATTACTGCATTATTCGGTTATAGTTCTCGAAACGGAATGCTGAGTGATGCTGCGATCACTCGAGCTATTTCGGTGCCGGTTCAACCACCCCGGCACTGCCCGGTGTACCCGCCGAGATTGTTCATGGAAGTGCATATAATATTTGCAATCACACACGCATTTTTAACATTTTTGCGAAAATAATGTCAATTAGGACTTCCCCTTTTCGTGTTCGGTCTAATATGCGATGGTACGAGATGTTCAATAAATCATTTTTTTAATGAACATTTTTACCATTGTGAACATAAACGTAGTAAGCCGACGTTGATTAAAAAATACATAGCATGCATGAAGTAATTGGCAAACCGACAATCTGAACTGAAATCTTTTATCTCTAAAAATATATATTTAGGAAAAAATATTGAGACTGTTATTGTTATTGTGTGAGAGAGTTATTTATCTAAACGCGTGGGGCTCAGTATTACCCATATGGTCAAATCTTTACCCTTTAGGTATCGTATACTGGGATTGCTAGGATCGAATTTTACCACTTGAAACTAAGTGTGATCCGCCTATTGCTGCCTACCATTCTCTTTATGGGTCACATACATATGACTAAATTACTAAATCGACATTATAGGAGTCAATATTTTAGTGGTTTAGCTAATTGCCTAGGATATTTTTTGTACCTTTACTTGCCGAAGCTGTCTGCCTACACACTAACTTACATTCACGTTGCAATTATACATAACACATTTTTTTTACTTTTTTCAGTGCCATGAAGATAATGCTGGGCAAGTTGCCGCGGCCGTGGATCGTGGACGACGCGAAAGACGACGGCTACACGGCGCTGCATTTGGCTGCGCTTAACAACCACGCCGAGGTAGCGGAGCTGCTCGTCCGCGGCGGGGCGCGCCCAGACCTGCAGAACGCGAACCTCCAGACCGCGCTGCATCTAGCCGTCGAGCGACAGCACACGCAGATCGTGCGGCTGCTTGTGTCGCACGGAGCTGATCTCAATATCTGCGACAAGGTAAGGTGACGGCGAAGAGTATAGATAGACAAGGGCTTTCCTAGAACTGCTAGGTGCGTGCAATCAACAATCACGCCGAGGTGGTAATGATCATTGCAACACGAGGTGCAGAATGGGAACTTCCAGACTGTGATGCATCTAAAAGGGATCCGCAGCGCGGGGCGACTTTAAAATGTACTTACATTACCAAAATACAAGGATAAGCTATGATCATACGGCTAGGGAGAACATGTGATGATACTGATGCAGTTTGTCGAGTTCCCCTGTGACGAGTCCCTACCTATGAAGAATGTCAGATGACAGCCGGTCCATCGTAATGACCGGCAGAATTATGAATGGAACTCTGTCGCCTCAGCGCCGATGGTTCTTTGGTTATGATTATAACCAACTAGATGGTGTTATAATTATTATATTTATAGTGAAACTAGCTATTGCCCGCGACACCGTTTGCGTAGAAATAGTTTATCACTACTTGCGAAAAAAAGTACCCTATGTCCTTAATTGTCCTTCCTCGGAGTTCAAATTATTTCCGTACCAATTTCATTAAAATTGGTTAAACAGTTTAGTCGTGAAAGCGTAACAAACGGACAAAGTTACTTTTACTAAATGTAAATTATAATTAGTATATGGATAACATTAATATGGAAAAATAAATTCAATGCAGCTTGCAAGTAACGATAAAAGTCTTATCAGTAGCGACTTCTCCAAACCAGCAAGGGGAAAAAACAGTTTTTAATAAATAACGGAGTAAGTAGGTAGGTAGGAGTACTTATAATATTGAACGTGATAAGATCCTAAGAACAAAATCATTTTAGAAACTTATTTTATATCCAGCAGTGGCCGAGCAATTTGTTCGTAATTGTGAAGTAGGTATTTAGCATAAAGCCCAAGGGCGAGTAGAGTATACTCGTCAAGATAATTGAAGTGTGACGCGAACGTGACAGACCGACGGGGCGCCAGCTTCCTGCGCTTGCGCCTCGATGAGGTACAATCGGGCCAAAAGGTCGTCGCACCAAAATTCGTACGTCGTCGATAGCTTGTCACTACTGCGCGGCATAAATAATCCTGAATCGGTTCTCAATCGGCTCGTAAATGGTCCTAAATGGGTTTTAACCGAAATATTGTATTATTTTGCGACATTGTCGGGTTCGCGTTTGCAATCAGATTTTTAATCATTTTAAACGAAAACCGCTCCCACAACAGGAAGTAAAGTAGCCTTGTATTTTGTTGTACGTTTTATAAGAATATCAAAATAATTTAGAGTTATATTAAATCCTTGGAAATTTTTGATGTGTCTATAATACTGCCCTACTAAGCATAATGGCGATATCTCAGACAAAACATATGTAGAAATTGCAACCTAGTTACAAACATATGAGAGTTGAATCTGCTTTGGCTATTTTATTTAGATATTGCATTTTTGCTTAGGAGGGCAGAATAAAGGTAAATGTGAATGTTTGTGAGGATAGTCGTCTTTATCACGTATGAATTACACCAATACCTAGTTCATGACCCGGATAAGGGCATAGGAAACTATAACATTTCGATTCAGACAATTTAGAGCCTTCGTGCTACGGGATAAACTGAATGACTAAATTAATTAATTAGTCTACCGTTTACTGTACATTAAATTAAATTTTACATGTAAGTCGTAAAAAATAGCGTTTTTTTTTAAAGAAAACAGTGATATGATTTGTTGAAAGTTTAATTAACACTTGGTAATTATTTGTCAGGACGGCGACACGCCTCTGCACGAGGCGCTGCGGCACCACACGCTGCAGCAGCTGCGGCGGCTGCAGGACGCGCGCGACGCGGCGCTGCTGGCTGGGCTGGCTCACGCCGACAAGAAGTCCTCCGCCTCCATCGCCTGCTTCCTGGCTGCGCACGGCGCCGATCTCACCGTCAAGAACAAGAAAGGTTCAATCGCATTTAGGGCCACTCACTGACCCAGCTACTAGCAGCTGCGGAGGTCAAGAAGACCTCCGCCTGCATCGCCTGCTTCCTGGCCGCGCACGGCGCCGATCTCACCGTCAAGAACAAGAAAGGTTCAATCGCATTTAGGGCCAATCACTGACCCAGCTACTAGCAGCTGCGGAGGTCAAGAAGACCTCCGCCTGCATCGCCTGCTTCCTGGCCGCGCACGGCACCGATCTCACCGTCAAGAACAAGATCCAATCGCATTTAGGGCCACTTACTGAACCAGCTACTAGCAGCTGCGGAGGTCAAGAAGACCTCCGCCTGCATCGCCTGCTTCCTGGCCGCGCACGGCGCCGATCTCACCGTCAAGAACAAGATCCAATCGCATTTAGGGCCACTTACTGAACCAGCTACTAGCAGCTGCGGAGGTCAAGAAGACCTCCGCCTGCATCGCCTGCTTCCTGGCCGCGCACGGCGCCGATCTCACCGTCAAGAACAAGATCCAATCGCATTTAGGGCCACTTACTGAACCAGCTACTAGCAGCTGCGGAGGTCAAGAAGACCTCCGCCTGCATCGCCTGCTTCTTGCCGCGCACGGCGCCGATCTCACCGTCAAGAACAAGGTTCAATCGCATTTAGGGCCACTTACTGAACCAGCTACTAGCAGCTACGGAGGTCAAGAAGACCTCCGCCTGCACCGCCTGCGTTCTGACCGCACATATCACCGACAAAATAAGGGACATTCAACGCCGCACACTACAGTGTTTGCATTCCCAGTAGATCACACTAAATACATCTTTTGATTTACAGGCCAAACGCCGCTCGACCTATGCCCTGACCCGAACCTGTGCAAGACCCTGACGACGTGTCGCAAGGAGGGCACGGGCGGCGCCGACATGACCTCGGAGGGGGAGAGTTTGGCGGAGGGCGCGGCGGCGGCCGAGCCGGCGGCGCGGCCCGACCCCACCGCCGACGAGTGCCTCGTCTGCTCTGACGCCAAGCGCGACACGCTCTTCCGCCCCTGCGGGCATATCTGTTGCTGCAATGTTTGCGCTACCAGGGTAAGTAAATCAAAGCCCGCCGATTTTGAAACGAAAACTCTAATTTTTGTAAATCTCCGTAATTCAAATATGAATAATAATTGTTATATACGGTCTATTAAAATTATGCAGTCAGAATCCAGATACAGACCAAAGAGTTTTTAACGCGTTATGGCTGCGTCTAAGTCGCGCGTCAAATGTGGATAAAGCATCCGTCACTCTCGTACTTATTTACGTGTCAGAAGGTGTTGGATGCCTTATCCAAACTTTGTCACGCGATAAACGCAGCCATATTAGGGCCCCTGGTAGAAACTTATATAATTGGCTTTATGAACTGGATATTAACGATTTGAAGTTTGACCGCAAAATGTGACCTTTGATAAACTACCTCCGGCTGGTAATTAAAGTCAATTTAGAAGTGATAAGATAACTTCTTATGGGAGGGTAAACCGCTTCGTTACGTATCGCGTTACGGCGCCAGTCTGACTGACTTCCCTTTCTCTCACGCATAGTTCAACTTAGATTAGTTTAAGTTATCACTTCTGTCGGGCGTCCCGAGACGCACACGTGTTTTTTTTTATTTTTGTTGTTTTTTTGGCATGCTTGTTTTTGTGTAAGTGTCCATTCCTACTTGTCTAATATAGAAAACAACTTACTAACCTAAAAATGAACCTCAAATGGTTAAAACAGCTATTTTAAATAAAATAAACCAATCACGGACAATACATTGGCCAATTATTTACGATAAAAGAGCTGTTTTAGCTAAAAAAGGATAATTTTGAGGTTAGATAGTTGTTTACTATATTAGACAAGTAAGAATGAACACGGTGTAGGAATTTAAACTTGAAATTTGATATTTAGTTTCTATATATGTAAAATGCTATATGGTTTTATGTTTCTTATTGGTTCGTTATAAGTATGTTGTTATTGTAACTGATGTTTCGAAAGTACCGTACGAATAAATAAACGATGATGGTGTTTAATTATCAGGTGAAGAAGTGCCTGATATGCCGCGCGTGCGTGGTGTCGCGGCAGCGCGTGGGCGAGTGCGTGGTGTGCTCGGAGGCGCCGGCGACGGTGGTGTTCCGGCCGTGCGGCGACGTGTGCGCGTGCGCCGGCTGCGCGCCGCTCATGCGCAAGTGCGTCGAGTGCCGCACGCCGCTGCAGCACGCGCCGCTCAACATCGACCGTCAGTGCCCTCTACTGACTCTTATATCATTATAAAAACAATATTATCAGTACCTTAAGCGCAGTAGTAGTTTATGTAACTGATACATAATGAGAGTCCTTAAAACACGAGTGTGGTTGTGGCCAAAGGCGAGTTTCATAATAAGATCGAGTTTTTTAAGGCTTAATTATGTACAGTTGCATACATTAGGTACTTTATCTACACACATCTTATAAGTACTCTAATATGGGTTTAGAAGCCGACGACTTGACGACAAAAATGGCGGCAAAACAAACTTGTGCAGAGTCAGTGTCACGATTATGAATGTTTTTTTTAAATCATAGACAAACTAATAAAATCCCTATTCTCATGTCGTTCGAAATCAAACGTCGTACGATATTATACTAAAAAATATACTGAGTTGACATTTCAATTGAATTGGGCCTATTTAAATTGTGTTGGTTTTGGAAGATATTCCAAATTTAAAACTCATTACTTTATAATATTTGATAACGTAATTTCAAAATTACGTTACAGGCGGTCATTGATGTAACCTCCTACCACAGGTAACTGTGGTCATTGCCAACGGGTTTTAAACGCATAATAGAGGATTTATTATGTGTACGAGTATTGTCGTTATATTGACGAAATTTAAACTTTAATACATCAATAAATATGTGTACTCGTATCCCAACTATTGAACGAATGAATGTACAGTTTTTATCTGCTGTGGCGGGTAATTTTACTTTATTAAAGATATTAAGGTGAAGTAATAGATCGCAATTTCAAATAAAGACTAGAAAAGCTACAGTGGCAGTGGTAGTGGGATCAAAAGTGACTTCGAGTAAGTGAAACCACTAAATATGTTAAAAGTTGTATAGTATTGTATGAAATTTGTATCATAACATACGATTTTTTAGATAACTTCAGTGATTCAAAAACCTACCCACAGGTGACTATCACAGTGTGGTGTTGACTGTACCTGATCCAAGTAAAATCAGCAATATTATTTATCAATCGGTAATCAATCAATCGTATTTTCAGTGGAGAAAGAAGGCAGTAGCAACCTGGCACAGGTGCAAGTGAACAAGGGGCAGCCGGCGCCGGCGCCAGCGGGCCCGCACCACATGAACAACGGCTCGCGGCCCGCGCCCGCGCCTCCCGCCGCGCCCGCGCCCGCGCCCGCCCCAGCGCCCGCGCCCGCCTCCGCCTCCGCCGCCGCCTGCTCCCCCACGCCAGCGCAGGCGCCCGCCGACGTGCAAAAGCTGCAGCAACAGCTACAGGACATCAAGGAACAGGTATGCCAACATTCTTTGATTCATTATGTCGTCTCACAGAACTGAGTTAATGATAAGCGTGATAATGTCGTGCTGTCTCCCTACAGACGATGTGCCCGATCTGCCTGGACCGATTGAAGAACATGATCTTCCTGTGCGGGCACGGCATGTGCCAGATGTGCGGCGACCGCATCGCCGTGTGCCCTATCTGCCGCAAGCAGGTCGAGAAGCGCATCCTGCTGTACTGAGCCGTTCCGCCCACTCTTCCGACGGTGACCAAAATGGAAAAAACTATTTCACAAATTATGTCACCCATGTTAGTTCAGCCTCAATTCGACATAGAAATCGGATTTTAATGCATTTATTTTCATATATATTTTCAAATATTCATGTAAGTAATGTGTTTTAGCGACATGTTTTAGAAAGGAAAATCCTAACCATAAACAACTCTTGCTGCTCGTCATGTTGAATAGATTATGGCAAAACTAAATCAACCAATGATACATACAGCACGACGAGGTTTTAAATGAAAGTTGTCGCATTCAAACCTTAAGACAAACGCCTGTTTCAATAATATTTTGGTATACTTGCTATTTTCCGGATAATTCGTTTTTCTGGCCCTCTTATTATTACCCAGTTAAAATTATCTTATTTGTGCAGTTTTATATTTTCATAGTGTTAATGGCTCAAAATTTAAACCTTTATTGAACAGTTATTGTCATGGCACGGCACCGTGTCAGCGGTTACACGGCAATACCTATGTCTTTAATGCATTATGTGAGACTTTAATGAAGCAATTATAATGATGAGACTGAACCGCTGAAATTCGAAGAAACGCTACGATTAGTAGTGTACGAGTTTCACTGGAAGAGATTGGATAAAACTTAAATAATATAAATGTATAACTATTGGCAGAGAAATGTACTATACTAACAGTAAAAACACAGGTTATTTTTCAATTTTGCATCAGTTGGACTTAGTCTGCGACGTCTCTTAAATTATTTGACTATAATTTGAGAGCGTCGGTGGCCTAGTGGCTTAGGCGGTCGAGTCTTGATCGTAAGGTACCGAGTTCCAACCCCCGCGGTCACCATGTACATACCAATGATTTTTTCTAACTTAAGTGCATTACCCGATGCTCTTACGGTGAAGGAAAAACATCGAGAGGAAACCTGCACATTCGAACAGCTGAGTGTGTAAGAGGGTAATTACACAAAAGATCCTAAAGGGTCGAAGTGTATCCGAAAGGGCCCATCTGTAAGATAAGATAAGATAAGATGACTTTAATTTTAATGTTATTCTATTTATATTATGAGGTTTTCAAGATATATTTCAATAATGAAACTTCGAAGTAAAGTTTCCTTGCTGGTTCCACGTGTCCCCATTGCACGAATTTTCTCCGAATGCCTCAAATTGACCTTAAGAAACATTCGGCAGTTGTATCTTTTAGGATTGTATTAATTTAATAATGTGGGTCTCTTCTTAAACTCAGCTTTTCCTATGGGACACGTTATAACAATTGTATCACATAGTTATATTCTATTTTCGGTGATCTAAAAATGGCTGAATGGATTATTTATCAATAGTACCATGCCGATCGACCAACCACCAAATAAAGTAAAATAGTTATTTAATTAATTGCCTCGAATATATGTGACTGCGCAACTCTCGACAGTCAGTGTGCCAATTTTTATATTAACAAATAAAAATTTGTTGTTGACTGAGTTCGACAAATACTTAGAAAAAGGAGAGAGAGAACATTTACTTAGATATAAGTAAATGTTCTTTGTTTGTATAAGTTATAATACCTATTTTATAGTGTTACTTATATGAAGTCAACTTGTAACCCAGTTAACGCATTCACTGCCGGCAACGCATATAAGCTTTCTCCTGACTTCCACCCAGTGCCCTCAACGCATATGTGCGTTCTTACAGTAGGCAAGCCCCGTATAAAACAAAAGATGTGGCACCTGGCGAAAGCAAAAATACATGCAATATATCGTGCAGTCTGGGCCATTTTTTTGTGGTAGTAGTGACCCCTAATAACATACCCAGGCAGATGAATTGGCAGCGTTTGTTTTACCTTGATACAATATCGAACTCGAGCTAGTTGTCCAAATGCATCCGCTAGAATTGTATTTCTAAGTACGGGAGTTAGAAAATTGATCCCTCTCCCCTCATCCTTGTCGCGGTCTTATGTTTGCCTACCAGGCGTTTTGGGCTCAGTTTGACTTGTATACTCGTAATACTCATGCCGATTGACAAATCTTAAATGTAACATTTTTAAAGTACACACACCCAATTAATAACGGGCTAAACATAGTTAATCATCAGTCGCCGTAGCCGAAAGAACTCTGCCATAGTGCTGGGGACTTTGAGTATGTTGTACCTGGGGGTCACTCACGGGGTATACGATTCGATGGGTTCGCCGTTGACGGATACGTCTAGGAGGACATCATCCATCATCATCATACGATTAATTGCGTTTATTTGCTAATTTCGGATGTTTGTTGACTGAGTTTTAAGTAGGTAGGGTATGTAATGTATGTGTAGTTTCGGAGCGAGGCAGAGAGTGGCTTAGATGAAGGGCGTCGTCCTAGGCCAGCGCGCTGCAGCGGGTCAATTTGATTATAAGGTGTTCGACACGGGGAACACCCTAAAATCTCGAATTATTTAATTCCGAATTTGAAAATACCGAATTTCATAGTTCCGAATTTTTACAATACCGGAAAACATATAAGGCCGAATTATCAAAATCTCGAATTTTATATTACCGAGTATTAAAATCACGAAAACGTTTTTCCGAATATTGAAAATTCTGAATTTTCTATTTACGAAAATTATAATTCCAAATATTTGAATTCCGAAAATTCACAAACCAGATCGGTAATGTAAAATTCGGAATTATGAAACTAACCACTTGAATTAAATTGAAGTATTCTACTTGAAACAAAAGTTAGGTGCGATGACGAGCACAGGTTAGAGTTGCGTCAAGTCGCGTAGCGACTTAGCTACGCGGAACAGGAGCTCCGCGTTTGCGGAGCTCCGTCGACTGACTGACTGACTGACTTGGATATCAACGCACAGCCGAAACTACTGTACCTAGAAACTTGAAATTTGGTGCAGGGGTTCCTTTCATTATGTAAGTGAGCACTAAGAAAGGATTTTTAGAATTCATCCCCTAAGGGGTTAAAATAGGGGGAGGAGCGGGAAACTAATTCAACGCGTACGAAGTCGCGGGCGTCCTCTAGTTTCTTATAGTTTTTGAGCATTATGTATATTGAACATTATACAAGGTTTTATACAATATTTTATCAGGCGCTTATTTTTAATAAAAAATCTTACAAAAATCGGGCTGCTAACATTTCGGAATAATGAATATTCGGGATTCGGAATAGGAATATTCGGAATTACAAAATTCGTTTTTTATCGGGATTACTATATTCGGAAAAGTATTTAAGTTTTTTTTTTATAATAAGTTGGAAATATGATTATTCGAATTTTATAAAAATCGTGATTGTGATGCTTCGCGAAACTGAAATTCAGAATAGTTATGATTCGGAGATTTCAAAATTGCAATTATGTAATTAGTGTTTATCAAATTCGGAAAAAAAAATCGAGATTATGTAGAGACACCCGTTCGACACGACAGGCGAGCGGAAGAAAACTAATCCCATGTGAAAGAACGTCACAACCAACTTCTATCTTAAAAATATTTATAAATTTTAGCTTCATTTTCGAAGGAAAGTTTAAACGCTCGATGCTCACATACGACCCACAGAACAAGTACGCATTTGCGCAAAATATATTTAAGGAATGAATTGCCTCTTCTTCTATATTAAATATTAAGTGCCTATATATCCTTAAGGCCGCGGCCGCACTGGGCAGGCGATGGCGACGCGACAGCGACGTTAGTAAAACAAACTCCTTTCAAGCTATGTTGGCGGCCGCGTTGAGCGACCTGCGACAAGATCTTGATTATGTCTCTCATAGTATTCAAATGTTTAGTAATGCAGTTAACGTGTCCGTGTTAATGCGGACACTAAAAATTCGCGTCGCCAATCGCCCGACCAGTGCGGCCGCGGCCTAACTTAGGTATTACTCACACCGGGTAACTATGAATACTCGTATAACATTAAAGGGCTCAATAATAATATTAAACGTTGAAATTTTTGTCCCTACCGACCCTCTCCAGCTTCGCACGGGAGACATATAATTTCCTTATCCTTCCTTGGCTAATAATTTAAAAACTAGAACTATAATCTATCCAATAGTTTGTGTGATTAGCGCAAACATACATAGGAGACCTTACAGACAGACGGGGGTGCAGGAACTTTGATTTGTAGTAGGTATTAAAATTAAAATAAAACCGTTTCTCTATTAGAAGGTAATGTAGCAACAGAATACATGGAATATGGGAACATCATATTGTGGTAAACCTATTTTAAGGCCAGTTTATTCTGTTACCAGAAAGTGTTCAAAGCTACCCGATGTGCAATCAATGCATTTATTACATTTTAAATGATTCCATTAAGTATTGGTATATTTTAATGTTTCATTTTATTATTAGTACCTACCTACCTTCTATAAACGTTATTTTTAGGATTTTGTAAGAAAATATTGCATTAAGGCTATAACTATTGTTAATAAAAACTTTTTAAAAATAAATATCCGTCTTTATAATTTAAACACAGCCAAAGCCTAAGCCTGATGTCGACTTTCACCAACAACTCAACGGACAAGTCAAGTTTATCAGCTGACAAAATGTTGCTCTTCATATTTAAATGCCTGTCAAATCGTTTGGTGAAATTCGACACAAGTGACATTATTAGTAACGCAGGTGTTTAGCCGGAGTAATTGGAGATGAGGCTCTGGTCGAGGTCGATGGGGTGCTTGTCAGCGGCGTGCGCGGGCTCGGGCTGCGCGGCGGGTGCGGGCGCGGGCGCGTCGAAGGCGGCCGTGCGCGCGCGCAGCATGTCCTGCGCCAGCTCCAGGATGCGGAACGAGAGGAACGTGTCGCGCGCCAGCTCGCTCTCGTCGCAACGCTTGCAGTTGTTCATGTACACGCCCGTCACGCCGTCCAGCGCCGCCGCCGTCGCGCAGTGCAGCGGCGTGCTCGCCGCCTGGCTCTGCAACGGGACAAACCAAACCATGTCGACTTACAATAACGTACGATAGGCTAACGAAAGTGTACAGCGCTTTTTGCCTTGTCTACGTTGACAGTTTGTTACATAACAACCTACCAACACAACATACCTAATGGTCTAAGATCCGAATAGGAAACGATTTGCACCGGGCTGTTTATTCGATGAAAAGTATTTTATATCAAATTTAATACGCTAAATAATATGTGGCGAATAGGTAGGCTGAAAAAATTCAGTCCAGTACCTATATCATTTAAAAAAGTATTAAAAATGTTTTTTTTTTAATTGCACATGCTTGTTTAATAGACAAATTACATACTAATCGAAAGTATGAAGTATAACGTTAGGTTTGGTGTAAATTATTAGTACCGACTTACCTGTTTATACCTGCCTACCCAATAGTTTGACGGGAAAAAAATAGTCAACCTAACGTTTGCATATTCTATAGGCTTCATACTTTCGATTGGTATGTAATTTGTCTATTAAACAAGCTACTGCAATTTTTTAAAACAAAGTATATTTTTTTATTAATTATGTACTGGACTAAAATCTTACCTATTTTCAGCCTACCTATTCGCCATATATTACTTAGCATATTAAATTTGGTATAAAATACTTTTTATGGAATAAACAGCCCGGTGCAAATCGTCTCCTATTCGGATCTCCTACTATAAGTAGGGTTTAGCTAACAAGTAAAAGGTCCTAAGCTTGCTCGACATTTTATTAGTTGATTTGATGTGATCTAACTCGGGTGAAAGCTGCCGTCTCTAATCGGTTTTGGAATGCGTAATTGCATAGGTTAAAGCGATGTGGTACTTTTGTAACGCCGAGTTGATTTGCGGCAATATACCTTATTGATTCATCAATGTTGGAGCGTTGTATGTGTATTCCATATTCAGCCCATTTCAAACATATAGGAACGGATTCAAAATTTACTAGCATGATTTGAACTTAACATACATACAAACTTGTGAAGTTAATAAAAGGCTTAGAAAAATAAATTACTTAAAATAATCGCCTGCAACAAGGTACAGGCATAAGAATAAACAATAACTACACGTAGAAGCGAAACTCCCGGCTCCGGACGCGCGCTCGGCGCGTTAAATACCTACCGCCTGGCGACACCTGAGGTGTCTAGTCAGTGAGGGGCGCCACAGACGGAATACATATTGACCAATATATCGTTATTGTGTCTTGAATTGGTTTTCATATTTGTGTTGATTTTAGTATTTATGGTTGAACAGTCGCCATCAGATATATTGTAGCGGGCGAGGTACTCAAATATTTCGGAGCAGCATTACTTTTCAATAAATTCGTTATACTAGTTATGGTCAATAACACCAGAACATGCAGTTTGTCATAAATATAAGAGCAGCGACCTTTCAATAAATTCGGAACATATAACGAGGTAAAAATATCAGAAAGCACAGAACGTCAAAGGTATCTACGCACTCAGGGTGATCATAAAGATCGGAACATTTATGGAAAATATACCTTAAGTCTGTATCACACAGTTTAAATTCGTTACTATAATTATTATGCATGTCGAATCTACTCGTGACGTGTACACGTCACGAGTAGATTCGAATTCCAAACAAAACATAAATACGTCATGCCAAAGATCGACATGCATAATAATTATAGTAACGAATTTAAACTGTGTGATACAGACTTAAGGTATATTTTCCATAAATGTTCTGATCTTTATGATCACCCTGAGTGCGTAGATACCTTTAACGTTCTGTGCTTTCTGATATTTTTACCTCGTTATATGTTCCGAATTTATTGAAAGGTCGCTGCTCTTATATTTATAACAAATTGCATGTTCTGGTGTTATTGACCATAACTAGTGTAACGAATTTATTGAAAAGTAATGCTGCTCCGAAATATTTGAGTACCTCGCCCGCTACAATATATCTGATGGTGACTGAACTACGACAGTTTTTTAAAAAGTGAATGACTATTTACGGCAAAATAATTAGAAATAATTGATTGATTGAAGGAGTTTTATTTGTTAATTAGTACATCCCCTAGATGTTCATGAAAAAAAAAAGGAAACCTTAAAAACGAAATTATAGATAAGAATAGAGCTTGTAATAAAGCATTTCCAACTTAATAAAAAAAAAATGGTCCGGAAAGGAACGTAAAAAGTAACTCCGGATCCCAAACTATAAAACTTATTGAGCTTAAAAGGTTGTTTATTTATATACTCGTTTCTGTGTTTTGTAGATGATTAATAGCCACATAAGCCATTTCATTGTCTGGAGATAATCTTAAATTAATATATCATCAAAAGTATTATTAGGTACCTAATTTAACGTAAATGTAAAAAAATAGAAATAGAAATAGAAATAGAAACATTTATTCGACGAACACAGAAAAAAAAACTGAACAGAGAAAAACATAATTTAAAAAAAGAAAAAAAAAAAAGGATGGCAACACAAAAATAAAAACAAAAACAATATAGAAGGAAAGAATAATGTTGCCATGGGTGATTCTGTGACGTCGAAATTGACACCACTCAGCACTATGTCACAGCATAAACCGCGACGCTGGTTTTCAGTGGCGCCAACGTGACACACGAACGAAGAGACAGTGTTTAATTAAAGAATATAATAAATAGTAGTAGATTCACAAGTAAGATAATAATAAATAAATTAAATACATTTTTTAATATGAAAACTGAGTAAAATAGGTACAAAAATCGGTCAAGATAATTCGAACAAAATAAAAAAGGAAGGCAACTGAACACAGATAAAGGAAGAAGAGATTGAAAACATGCAATAGGGTAAAGAGCCAAACGGTACCACCAACATTAACCCGCAATGGTGGGCGGCGGTCGGCAGCGGGATAACCGGTACCTACCCTCGTTTACCTCTTCTCACCTTGGGGTGTGACTGGATCACGAAACTAATTTATACTTATTTTATTAAATGTTTAAAGATTAGTGAGTGTAATAAATTGTGATCTCTTGGTGTTACATGTGCAGCGGAACAATGGTTTACTACGATTTAATATCAGTCCAATGAGGTAAATATTATAGGTTTAAAAAAAAAAAACTTATTGTTTAATAATTATAAGTCAGGCTTTACTTTTTTGTTGGCATAAAAGAAATGCCTTACATTTAAATTTAAACGTGCCTACTGTTTGTAGGGTTCGGAGGGGCGGCGGAAGGTTGTTCCAGCATTTACTGGCGGCGTAGCGGAAACACCCACGAAATGCAGCAGAGTGATGGCGGGGGATTACGAGCTGCAGCTGCCTGAGAGGTCGCGTGTCCCGGCTGTGTGCGTTATTTATTTAAAATCATTTTGCAACAATGTTTCCACGTTGAAGAAAAACATAAATAACATTTCGTGACTAAATTTTTATAACACACCCATAAACCGATTAAAATATTTCACAAGTGACAGCCCTGACTTTGGGTGCGGAAGACACAAGGCCGTAGCGGGGTGAAGGGGGAAGTAGGTATTTAAAGCGCGGCATTAGGGGCCTTGGTAAAGGAGATTCGCTTCTACGTGTAGTTATTGTTTATTCTTATGGTACAGGTCAGCAGCCCACCCAATATCAACTCTTTCCGTATTTCCTGTTACCTGTGGCTCGTTTCACGAAGCTACAAGTTACAAATTACAAGCGGAACTCTCTTTCTAGCAAAAGGAGTTTGAAAGAGACTTCCGCTTGTAATTTGAAACTTGTAGCTTCGTAAAACGGGCCTCTGATGGGAAGTAGGTATGATTACCTACTACGGTATGATAGGTACGGGAAGTAGGTATGATTACCCACACATAAACACCAACAACTCAAGAAGAGTTGTCGGTCCGTTTCGGCCAATTAGGGAAATGAAAGCTCTTATTTTATCGTTTTAGGAGTAGAACGGCTCGAGTTATCGACGATCTGGTCGCATTAGCATTTGGTCGGCTCGAACTATTGGCATTGCGGAGGAACGTTTCGTCCCTATGCATATTATACCGGCATTTATCATGGGTATTCCGACGAAATGAGAAATGAGAAATGTACAGTCAAGAACTTAAATTTGGGACCCATCTTAGGTCCAAAGTCAATCTGACATTCTGCAATAATAAGGTTGAGTTTTCTTTAAGTTAAAAATGACTTGGCATCTCTATTAGAGTCTAATGACATTGACGATAACAGAACAGATTTCGCATAACAGATATAGCAGAAACATTTTTTTAGTTTACATTTATTAAGTTCCAAGTGGTTGTTACTCACAATAGATTTACTAAACGGCTGCATGACGAAATAGAGAAACTCGTACGGCCACCAGTTGCGGCTCAACCGGGTGCTGACGAAGGAGCCGGGGTGCGCGGCGAACAGCCCCCGCCGGCTCTCCATCCACCTGTAGCTGAGCGCGCGCACCGCCAGCACGCGGCACAGCATGGACACATTATACGCCCTTATAGAAGTATAGTCATCTTTTGGAAGCGAAAGCTGGTCTTCGTTAGGGGTAAACCTCTTTTCCACAGGCCACCTAACGTACCTGAAAGATATCTGAGCAGTCGGCATACAAATATAAAAAATTATAATTTATTTATAGAGCTAGATTTTTATCAATCATTTGGTGCAGTTGAACTGATGATGAAGACCACAAATGGCCACCGAAACTCCAAGCAGCGTCGCCGTCGCGGGAAAGTCAAAGTCATATTTAAACATTTAAATTTTCTTCGTTATACCTAGTCGCTCAACTATCTAAATCGCAATAATTGATCTCTAGATTTGTAAAAAGGAAGAACAAATAACTTTCTAGCAAGTATTTTACTTAATCAAGATGGGTTTTTGTTGAAGAAAACGTGCATGATTTTATTGCATATTTATAAAAAAATCAGTTTCCTAATGTTTTTCAATCGTTTTATATCTCATATGTCCATGATTGCGGTAATTTGAGGTAAAAAATAAAGAAGCGGGAGAACCGGGAATCCCGGTACCGTCCCTGCTTAGAACCGGGAAATAGAAGTCTCGGAACCGGGCCCGGTACTGCATGCCCTAGGTATAGGGCTGCCATCCGTCCGGGTTTCCCCGGATTTGTCCTAGTTTGAAGGGCGTCCGGGGGCCGTCTGGCAGGGGTTTTTATTAAGTGTATTATAGTTAGTTAGTTATTACTATTAGTAGTATTATACAGGGTGGCCAAATAACGGTATACACTTTAGTTTTGTAATTTTATTCTATGAATTATAAAAAATATTAAGTATTCCTTGTTAAATATAGTATTTAGGGCCGGCAGTTAAACATGGAAAATAATGTCAGACAAATGTCCACCTCTAGCAGCATGGCAGATGTGAACCCTTTTCATTGCGTTTTCATTATATTTTCACACATTTCCTGCATTATCGCAGTGACTGTGTCTCGACTATTTTGTTAATACACGTCCCTTTAGATAGCCCCACAGAAAAAAGTCAGTAGCTGTTAAATCAGGCGATCTTGGGGGCCAATCAGCTATTGTTAGCCGCGAAGGTAAGTGATTTCTACCAAAAATTGGCTGCAATTTTCTAAGAGTTTCCGCAATACATGATTGGGTTGCACGTAGGGATACACGTTGTTCCGTCGTAAAACGATCCATAACAAATTTGCCGTATCTACATAAAGTAATTTTTATGCAACAACTGTCATATTTACAAAAAAGGTGTATACCTCCAAGTTGGCCACCCTGTATAATAATGTGAATGATGCCAAAAAGAAGAGCTTAATAGTTTTTGTTACCATATTACTTACCTCAGAAAGAGTTTTTAATTTTATTAAAAATGTCTATTGTTTGTTACTAAGAATTAAAAAAATATATAACGATGTTTTTATTTTTGTTGCAAAAAATATTTTTTCAGAGGTGTCCGGGGAAACACCATATTTCGCCCAAATGTCCGGGATTTTTGCCGTGTTTATCCGGGGTCGGCAATTTAGGTGATGGCAGCCTTACCTAAGTACAATCAGACAGTCACGTCGTTCGTGTATTTGCATGATTTTATATATATATATATATTATAATTTTTATATTTGTATACGTTGGCTTAATATTTTTTTATATATAATATATTTTATCTCTTAGCTCAATCAAAAAGAAAACCTAGAAAAGGAAGTACCTTAAAAAAATACGATGTGATTATGACTTACGATAAATTATGACCTAAAACACATTATAACTAAACATAATTTTGCCACACAATATAAACCCATACCAATTTATAAAAAAAAACATTACTTAATATACTTTGAAGGGAATACACATATTTGTAAGCAATCTGAAGATTTAATTATATTTTTTTTGTTAATGACTGTACATAAGTATAGGTTGGAAGATGAGAAGAAAAATAAATAATAAAGTATATTCCCACTATCCAACCTGAGGCATGTTGGAAGATGGCACTATGATTTCCCAATATCCAACCCGGGGGGGATGGCTAGGTTGGAAGATGGGAATCACTCCCGTTGAGGAGTTCCGGGGGCCATCTGTGATCTTCATCATCAGTTCCACTTCACCAAATGATACTTTCTGAATGCAAATGCTGCATTTATTACTAAAAATACTAAAATCGCTATATGTATGCCTATAATATTCGAGGAGTTCCCTCAATTCCTCACGGATTCCCTCATCAGATTCAGATTTGGTGACAGTGGGACAAACTTTGGAAGTGTATTCTATCAAACCAAAAATGATTTAATAAATCGGTCCACAATTGACGGAGTAAGTAATAATCGGTGAAAACACATTTAAAAAAGATGCAGTTTTGAAGTCGGTTAAAAATATTACAAACTCGTGGCTCTTGCCTATTACTATGCATATTTTTTTATATTTAAAACTATTTAAATAACAAATATAATTTTAAAAATATGTTCGGTACTGCCACTGGAATTACGTAGGCATAGACAGTTCAACCACTCGCTTTTCAGGTAATGTCGGGTTTGTTTAGTCAATGTACCAACATTATGATTATTATTTTTAGCCTAGGTAGGTACTTAGGTAATCTAAATAATATGCCTTTAAAAACCGCGTCAATGAAACGCCATAAAATATTTTTCATGAGATGCGTATATCTAGGGTGTGAGCTGGACTGTTATGGGTTATAATGTTTAGTCACATTTCCAATTTATTATGAATTTACATATTACCTAAAGCAGGAATTAAAAAGTAGTTATCTAATATATTTTATCTTATCTTACAGGTGGGCCCTTTGCGATACACTTCAACCCTTTAGGATAGTTTGTGCAATTAGCCTCTAACACTCTCAAATGTTTGAATGTGCAGGTTTCCTCACGATTTTTTTCCCTCACCGTAAGGCCAGGTATGCACTGAGCGGCTAGCCGCTTGCGGTTGCGGCTAACCGCTCAGTGCGATTAGGTTCCAGTTTTGCGGTTTCATACGTTTTGATCAGCTGTATAATACCTATATCTACACAAGTTCAACTCGGTGCTTTACGATCACAACCCGATTCCCTAGGCCACTGACACGCTCTTGGTATTTAAAATTAATATCAGTATAAGAAACATCTAATGAGAATGTTTTACAAACCTGTGCGATTCCGAGGTCAAGAAGACAACACGAGCGTCTGGTGTTAGAAGACTTTCTATCTTACTGAGTAGGTACATTTGGCTCAAATAATTCACTTGAAACGTTGTTTCTAGTCCATCTTCCGTAAGAGACCATGGGATGCCAAAAACACCAGCATTTAAAATTACTATATCGAATTGTCTGTGAAGTTAATATGTATTTAATGTAGGAAATAAGAAACTTAATACGCAATTACGAGTAGGTAGGTAGTTTGCACTGGTATAGACATCGAAAGGACCAAAGGGCACAATAGAATAAAACTGGGCAAGAGCATGTCGGACCAGGCTCAGTTTAGGGTTCCCAAGCCGTTACTACAAACAAATTAGACCTCGCGACAAACTTAACTTTTCCGTTGGAAAACTGTTATCTCCATACATCGACATACGTCGCGGTCAGTTTACCAACACCGCAAATAACTTTTCGGTAGGTTTAACATTTAAACCGTTTGTAACTCAAAAACCAATGAAGTCTACTTAGTAGTGATAGTTTTCCTATTAAATTAATTATATGTGCTTTCATTTATATTTTTCAGATTTTTAATATTTGTAGTTTTGGCTGTAGAGTGGGGGGGGGGACTTGACTCTTAGATTAACAAAAAATGGCATTTAAATCTTAATATTTCACAAACGTATCACTTAGGTAATTGAAAATATATTTTTACTAACCCGCAATATTTTTGAAAGACCTATCCAACGACACCCCACACTACGGGGTAGAAGAGTAAAAAATACATCTCCAGGTTCCGTGTTGGGGGTACCATATTTTTTTTTTTTAAGATTTTACCACTTTGTTGGTGTGACTAATATGTAGTGCCGTGTTGTTGTTTGTGTTGTGTAGTAAATATTTATGCCAAATTACAGCTTTCTAAAATTAAGATTCTCTGAGCTAAGGTGCGGACGGACGGATTAGTTTGCCTAGGGAACCATAAAAATGAGGTTCTACCACCGGGTAATTAAGTGTATTTTCCACGAGCAACCACATTTCCCATACAACTAAAACATGTATCGGCAATTAAAGGTGTTCAAATAGTATTAAGATCTGTTGATTTCGGAGCATTTTGACGGATATTCAGTTGTTCCTTAATCAAATGAAATTGGAAGAACCTTACTTTTGCTCTTTGAGTACTTGGTCCGCAAAGTTCTTGACTGATCTGAGAGAGGCGAGGTTGACTTCTCCGATCTGCAGCCGCGCCGGGTTCTCGCAGTGGGCCTTGACGCCGACGCTGGCGCTGTAGACGTTGCGGCACGCCATGAGCACGTTGCAGTCGCGCGCGCTCATGCAGCGAGCCATTTCTAGTCCCAGGCCCGAGCTGGCGCCCGTGATCAGGCAGCGCTTGTCCCGCAAATCCGCGTCTTTTACCGTCTACAAAAATCTCGCACTAAGTACTTGCTTATATCATGAGTATCATGACTTCCATATTTATCAGCACGAGTGCCATTCTTATGTAGAAAATAATTGGGTTCTAAACATTCGAATTATCTAGTATATATTTAAAAAAGAAGAAACTGACTGGCTGACTGCTGGATCAACGCGCAGTCGAACCTAGCCTTAAGGGCTTAAAGTTTAGGGGGATATTCCTTACATATCCTAGGGGTGGACGGACTAAGAAGACGGATTTTCGGAAATTCATCCCCAAAAGGGAAGGGGTTAAATAGGGGGAAACTAATCCCATGCGTACGAAGTCGCTTGTGTCCTCTAGTACAATATTTATTTTGACAAAAATATAGTTACTTCATCCGAAGAAGGCCCAAACAAACTTCCAGTTGCTCCTCTGATAGCCTTAGTGGTGGTCGCGAAGAGGACATTTGCTTTAGGAAGTAGTGCTTTAATATATCTAATTGGAACCCTGAAAAGTTGACCATAAAAAGTCTTGAAAGGTACAGTCCGCATTCTATTTGTATATCGGAAAATATAAATAAGAAATAAGAACTATTTATTGTCACCCAAAACCAGCAAAATACAAACAAAATTTTTATAAAAAAATAAGTGTGACGAAAGGCACAGACTCAGCATGTGCTGCGAGCGCGGGCGAGTGCTCGAGTCTTCGCAGCGCTGGTTTTCAGTCTGCCCCTTTCCGCACTCAGTCTAGTTCAACACAATTTAGCAGGTAGATCAGATAGTACACAATTTATTTATACAGTCTTATATAAACAAAAAAATAATTACTTACTAAAATTAAAAAATAACGAAGGCTGTTAGAACTTGTTCAGATATTTTCGCGCTCCTTGTAGGCGTTATAGTAGGGAAGCCCAAGGTGCTAATTGGGGATTTACTCGAGCGTCGTGGGGACCTACTAGATTTTGAAGATTAGATGGTAGAAAGCAAAAAACGTTATATGATGTGTACCCTTGCAGCGGTGGGGGAAGCGCCTACAGGTTTTCAAAAACGTAAAAAAAAAACAGTCAAACGGAAATACTCGAGCGCGTCAGATATTGATAGTGTATAACTCCCACTTGTCTCTGATAACGGAGGCATGTTAATCTGCCGGTTTGCATGGTGGGGGTGGCCGTACGGAAGGGTCGAAAATGGGAAAAAAATGTATATATTCGAGCGCGTCAGATTTTCAGAGGGGATGTTAAGTGAACCCAAATGAACCTCCCATTGCAAAGACTGACGATTCGGACGTGACGCAAGCTCGTGGCAGCTTTATGAAAATGCAAAAAAAAAACAAAATGTTGAAAAACTCAAGCGCGTCAGATTTTTATACAGATGGTTCAGCTTGATGTCTCAGATGTGCTGACCCATAATCTGACGATTATTAAGAGGGGTTTTCTTAATCTGATGGTTTGAATTATTATTTTTTATATAAATCAATGAATGTATAAAAAAATGCACGGAGAATAGCATGCAAATAAAAAAACGATTTCTTTTAATTTTCATATATATTTTCTGAAATAATAGCAAACTGTTAGTAATATTTATTTTTTAGCTGTGTGGTTACCGGCTTAGAATAGTACCACTTCATGTCTTCCCGTGGAAGGCTTGTAGCCTTGATAGCCCAACTAGCAAAATAACCTTATAACATCAAGCTTATAATATGGCCAAAACCCTTGTAATTGTTTTATAAAAGCATAAGTTGTTCCAATGTCTTTATAATAGCTCATTATAAGAGATTTCGGGTAATACAACTTTTGTTCTTATAATTTAGGTTTGAAAAGGCTAATATGGCCGAGTAATATGAGACCACAATAAGAATTCCCCTTGTACGAGTTTTTTATAAGAGATTTTAGCTATCACAGCCTCTATTATTATAATGTAGGTTGGATAAAGGCTAATATGACCGCTAAACTTTAATGATTATTTTTGATACTTCGGCTTATGGAAATCGTCAAAATATATTTTTTCTATCATTCTTGAACTATTTCCTTCAAAATAAAATAAAAAACGACCGCGCTCGAGAAAGTCAAAGTAACGTTTTTTTTTGCAAATTTTTGACCCTCTCACCCACTTGCGTTACGCTTAATCAAATCAAATCAAATCAAATCAAATTATTTATTTCAGAAATTCTTTCCATATTGTACATAACATAACCGTAAAACACCAATATACATAAATGACACAAAATAATAATAATAATAATAATATATATATATATAATAATAATATTAAAAAAAAGTGATATCATTGGGTTGAGCGAAGTGAGAAGGTTCGGAGAAGAAATCTTAGACCGAAATGAATATATCTTCTTCTATAAAGGTGAAACAAGAGGCTTTTTTGGAGTCGGGTTCTTAGTAAAAAAGCATCTACACAAGGAAATTGAAGAATTTATAGGTGTTTCAGAAAGAATTGCAGTGTTAAACATTAATATAGCAGGCTCAAAAAACAAATGGTCCATAATTCAAACATATGCACCCACAGATATAGCTAGTCAAGAAGAGAAAGACTTGTTCTATACAGAATTAAGAAATGTTTTGGACAGTACTCATAAAAATTTAATATTAATGGGGGATTTTAATAGTACAATGGGACCGGGTGAGACAAACAATAATAGCATAATTGGCAAATATACATCAGGAAAAAGAAATGATAATGGTAATAGATTAATCGAATTTGCAATGGAAAACAGACTATACATAATGAATACATTTTTCAAAAAAGGTTTTAACAAGAAATGGACTTGGATGTCTCCACAGGGACTAAGAGATGAAAGAGATTTTATATTGAGTAATAATAAAAAAGTATTTTTAGATGTGGAACCACTAAACAATGTAAATTTTAATTCAGACCATCGACTGATTCGTGGAAAAATACAAACAAATAACACCAAAAAGTCAAGGAAGCATATAGCCATAAATAAAACTGTAATTCCTCATATCATCCCTGAAATGCTACAAAATAAACTATCACTTACACAAGCGAAATATGTCACTAGCATGCAAGAAAAATACAATATACTGGAAAAAGAATTAACTAATATAAACAATCAGTTCAGAACCATATCAGAGAAAAAAGATAAAATGGGAACAGAAGCGAGGAGTCTAATAACACAAAGGCAGCAACTACTTATGGACAGGAAAAACAATAGAAAAATTATAACAGATATCAGCAAACGAATTAATGAAAGTATCAGAAAATATAGACATAAAACAAGGATAGAAAAAATAAAAAATTGCATAGAAAGAACAGGAGGAGTGAAGAAAGCCATGAAAGAGCTTAGAGAAGAGAAATCATGGATCCCATCTATTAAAGACAAAAATAGAAAACACACATCGAAAAGACTAGAAATAATGGACATAGCCACGCACTTTTATAAAAGCCTTTACAGCGCTGGCGAAGTAGTACCAGAAAATCAACAAAGTGTCGACACAATTGAAGACCATCAAAAAGAAAGTGAAGGGGTTCCGGGTTTCTTAAGGAGAGAAGTAGAGCTTGCTGTCTTAACACAAAAAAAATGCTAAATCACCTGGAGATGACAATATCAACAATGAGTTATTAAAGGCAGTCCTTAACAATATCATAGATCAACTTACTGACCTTTATAATGAAATCTTAGAAAAGGAAATTATACCAACACAATGGACAAAGACCACAATTACCCTTCTACATAAGAAAGGAGATAAAAATGAAATAAATAATTATAGACCAATAAGCTTGATGAGTAATCTATACAAAGTATTTTCAAAGTTATTATTAGGACGTGTAACAAGGGTTCTGGATGAAAACTAAGCGAGAGAACAAGCTGGATTCCGCAAAAACTTTTCTACAATAGACCACATACTAGTAATTAAACAAATAACAGAAAAATGCCATGAATATGGAAGATACTACTATGTAGCATTTGTAGACTACAATAAGGCCTTCGATTCACTTAAACATGCTATGATATGGAAATCACTTAGCGAACAAGGAGTCCCAAAAAAGTATATTAGAATAATAAAAGAAATTTATACAAGCACTACAGCTAAGATTAAATTAGAGAGACTAGGCGAAGAATTTGAAATAAAGAAAGGAGTGAGGCAGGGCGATCCCTTATCACCAAAGATATTCAATGCAGTCCTCGAAAGCGTGTTTAGATGTATGAACTGGGATAATTATGGGCTCAATATCAACGGGAGAAGACTTAACCATCTCAGATTTGCAGATGATCTCATTCTGGTAACAGATAATCCAACAGAACTGAGATATATGTTAGAAGAACTGGACACACAAAGCAAACGGGTCGGTCTATCCATGAATATGTCTAAAACAAAATTAATGACTAATAGCACTGAAGAGCAAATTATAATTAACCGTAATATTATAGAGTATGTAAACGAATATGTATATCTTGGACAAATAATATCACCCCTAGACCAGACAAATAAGGAAATTGAAAAAAGAATGTCAAATGCATGGAGGAAGTTTTGGTCATTACGAGGGGCGGCTGATAAGTAATCTCCTTGGTCAGAAATATATACAAAAATAATGCTGGCTGGTATGGATTTATATTCGTTTGTTATTCTATTTTCAAAATGTATTACATTCATTTGTTTATTGCATCACGTTTATTTGTCTCCTACAATTGTTTCAAACATGTCGGTAGAAAAAGTGAAAATGGATAAAATCGAGCAGCGTGCGGTGATTAAGTTTTTGACTAAAGAAGGGAATACGCCTTCGGAGATCAGACAGCGTATGTTACGTGTGTTTGGCAGTTTGTGTTCTTCCGAATTTGTTATAAAGTTTTGGTCAAAGCAGTTTAAGTTAGGTCGTGAGAGTCTGGAAGATGATCCTCGTAGCGGAAGACCAGTTTCGGCCGTCACCGATGAAAATGTAGCCAGGGTGAAAAAAATTATATTAGAGGACCGACGAGTGAAGCAGTGGGAGATAGCTAGAGATGTGGGCGTCAGTAAAGAGCGAGTCAATGAAATAATTCATGAGCATTTGAACATGTCCAAGGTTAGTGCACGTTGGGTCCCCAGAATGTTGACTGCATTTGACATGGAGAGGCGTGTCAAATGTTGCGAAGAGTTTTTGGAGATGAGTCGAGGGAAAGAGGAAGAAATAATTTCTAGAATTGTAACATGTGATGAGACTTGGATTCGACAATGGGACCCGGAAAGTAAGCAAGAGTCGTTACAGTGGAAATTTAAGGATGAGAAGCCGCCTCGGAAATTCAAGGTCTGTCCATCGGCAGGTAAACTTATGGCTACAATCTTTTGGGACACAGAAGGGATTTTGCTCATAGATTATTTACCGAAGAAAACTACAATGAATGCTGATTATTACTCAAACTTACTATACCAACTAAGAGAGACAATAAAAGAAAAACGGCGAGGTAAACTAAACAAAGGTATTCTGATTTTGCACGATAACGCACCAGTGCATACCGCCCGCACAACGAAGCTAGCAATTAAAGACAATGGCTTCGAAACCATTGACCACCCCCCTTATAGTCCAGATTTAGCCCCCTGTGACTATTTTCTGTTTAGACTTCTCAAGAAAGACCTCAGGGGACGAAGGTTTATGACCGATGACGAAATGAAGGCTGCGGTTACTGACTTTTTTGACGACAAACCGAAAGATTTTTTTTTTAATGGTTTAAATTCAATATTTGAAAAATTTAATAAGTGCATTTTACTAGCAGGGGACTATATAGAAAAATAAAAAAAAATTAGCCACGACAGTCTTTTGTTTCATTGTTAGGTAGATTACTTTTCAGCCGCCCCTCGTAAAAGAGATTATGAAGGCAAAAGAAATCCCAACAAGTCAGAAGTTCAAAGTAGTAAACATGTGCATAATACCTATAATAACCTATGGATGCCAAACCTGGGCACTAACAAAAAAGCAACATGAAAAACTAGCCGTTTGTCAAAATAACATAGATAAAGTTAAATTATCAATAATTAAAGAAAAATCGAAATGTAAAAGAGTAAATGCAATAATAAAACAACAAAAATGGCGTTGGACTGGCCACATGGTCAGACAAAACATTGAAAAATGGACTAAAGACATTGTCGAGTGGTACCCAAGAGGCTACAAAAGAAGAAGAGGAAGACCTACTCTTAGATGGTCCGATGACCTGAAAAAGGTAGGTGGAGGAGACTGGCTCAGAAAGGCAAAGGACCGGAAGCAATGGAAAACTTTGGAAGAGGCCCATGTCGGAAGACAAACTGAAGTTGTCGATGGAGAATAGATACCTATATATTATTTATATTAAGTTATATTAGATATAGAATAGAATAGTATATGTAAGAAAAAACTTCAGTAATAAAGGCTAGTTTTATTTTATTTTTATTTTATTTATATCTGAGGGATGGCACGGTTGACATTTGTCGAGCATGCCGTTGCCCCGGCGAGTCCCTCAGACATATAATTTCCGGTTGTTCGCATTTGGCCAACGGCGAGTACTTGCACAGACATAACCTCGTAGCCAGGATCATTCATCAGCAACTTGCTCTTCAATATGGTCTTGTTGAGTCTGAAGTGCCGTACTATAAGTACGCACCGGCGCCAGTTCTCGAAAATGGTCGTGCTACGCTCTATTGGGATCGATCTGTCATCACGGACAGGACTATTGTTGCCAATAAGCCTGATATCGTGTTGAAAGATCGATCTCAACGCCGGGCAGTGCTCGTCGACATCACCATCCCGCATGACGAGAACCTTGTGAAGGCCGAGAAGGACAAACTCAGCAAGTACCTTGACTTGGCTCACGAGGTGACCGCCATGTGGGATGTTGACTCGACTATTATTGTCCCGATAGTTGTTTCGGCAAACGGTCTTATAGCGAAGAGTCTCGACCAACACCTCAAGAGACTCTCGCTAGATGGCTGGATCAAGGGCCAGATACAGAAGGCAGTACTCCTCGACACGGCACGTATTCTGAGGAGGTTCCTCTCTCTGCAGCCCTAACCACCGGTAGCTTGAGCCCTGCCCCGCTCCCGGCGGCACTCGTAGGTTAGGTTTTTTATAATGTCTATTTTTTTGTATTAGTATTGTTATTTTACTTTTATATTTGAATATTTGTTATAAAAAACCTAATGTACAGAAAATTAAATAAATATCTATAATAATAATAATTAAATTACAAAAAGTTATATTTGGCAGAAGGCCTGTGGAGTTTGTTCCAATGGTTCTGGAAGGAGCCATGAAACCTCTCCGCAATGGAACATAGCATGTTGTTCGGGCTGCCCCGCAATCTGTGCAACAGGGATGCGACTCTTTTGCGCAGTATAGCAGTAAAGCCATCCGTGTGAGCATCTGCAAACATCCCCGACTTAAATCGTCAGATTATTGAAATATTTTTTTTTTTGCATGTAGTTAACCTACCTTACCTTAATCTGACGCGCTCGAGTATTTCAAGCTATCGATTTTTTTTTACTATTCTGATCGGTTATCCTGGACGCAGGTTCCAGGATAAACTACTCATATACGCTGGAGGTACAAGGATGCCCCCTTATGTTAATCTGCCGGTTTCGAGTAAATCCCGAAATCCCCTCTTGGGCTCCCCTACTATTAGAGCACGTTCAAATAATTTTAAGCACGTTATATGGTTCAATATGTTCCATGGCGACTGTACTAAAGTGTAGGCCTATTCATGATGCTGACTATGACTACCTACTCGTACTTGTTATTTTTTCTGTCGGAGGCAATAAGTAAAGCTATTACCTACGTGGATAATATTTCGGGTGCGCTAGTAATTATAATTACGTAGTTATTTTTAGCCCAGAGGCCAGGGGGTCCGCGGCGCCCTTAACCCCCCGCAAAGGCGCGCCTGTGGCATCACGGCCCACTGTGGGGCAACTACGCCGCCAACGCAAGGTTGAACCTTGCCTAATTTCCATGGTGTCAATTCTCAAAGAACCAACAACCAATAATATATCCAACGACACCTTATCTTGAAAACCATAAGGATTTGAATAGGTAATAGTAAAAATGGTCAAAAAAACAAAATGACCACCTCTGCCATTCCTAAAAGTCCTTGTAATTGTAATTATGAACTATGAGAAAATCATTGATTTGATCAAGACCTGGCGCCTGTTTATCAAACGGTTGTAACTTGTATGACAAGCGGAAATCTCTTTTCAACACCATGTTTTAAAAAGAGACTTCTACTTACTTGTATTACAACAAGTTACAATCTTTTGATAAACAGGGCCCTGGTGTGTTATTCTCTCAAAAAAACGGCGGCCGGTCGAACGGACGAGCGAATAAAAGCGGCGAGTTTAAGTAGTCCTGTCCGACCGAACAAAACACATTTTAGCGCGTGCATTGTCAAATAGGGAGCCTTATACGTCGGTGAAGTCATGCTGCCAAATTAAATACATGCGCTAAAATGTGTTTTGTTCGCTCTGTCGGGACTACTTAAACTCGCCGCTTGGACCTTCACTCGAGCGAACGATCACCTTTGCTTGTTGAGAGAATCACTACCCTGGGCTGTGTTGCAATCTCTCCAGCGGTGCAAAATTGACTATCGGTAGGTAGATACAGTAGAGTTCATAAATATGTGTACACTTTAGTACCTTGTCTATTTAATGTGATGTCATGTTAAAACTGCCATATATGATTTGTCACAGCGATTAAAGTGACAAGGTACTAAATTGTAAACATATTTATGAACTCTACTGTACATTAAAGTGTTGAAGTTTTTGTATAAAAGTGCCTGTTTCAGTCTGTTTTCTTCCAGAACTCGAAACCCAATAGATATATATAAATATATTTTCTTCAATAGTATTTACGAACATTAAGTTTTTAGTGTTGGTGGGACCTTGTGCAGAGTCCGTCCGGATCGCTACCACCATCTTATCCATTAACCCACCGCCAAGCAGTCGTGTTCGCATTGCTGTGTTCCGGTGTGGGGAGAAGACAACCGGTGAAACTACTAGCATAGAGGCATTCCATCTTAGTCCTCTGTGTTGGCAACGCATTTGAAGTCTTAGGATTGCAGCTTTGAGATTGTAGTCGTGTGATTTCAAATGTCTATGGGTCTCAGATCCCACTTACCATGAGGGGGCTGTTTTATAAAGGTACAAATTACAATTTACAGGTTACAAGTTTCCATTTGACACAACCTCGACCAATGACGACCAGCCATTTGAGCAGTGTTGCCAGTTTAGACCTGTAAAATTGGAACTTGTAGTTTTAAAAAACGTGCCCCAGGGGCTTGTTTTATAAAGCTACAAATTACAATTTACAGGTTACAAGTTTCCATTTGACACAACCTCGACCAATGACAACCAGGGTCCTGTTTTATAAAGCTACAAATTACAATTTACAGGTTACAAGTTTCCATTTGACACAACCTCGACCAATGACGACCAGCCATTTGAGCAGTGTTGCCAGTTTAGACCTGTAAAATTGTAACTTGTAGTTTTATAAAACGTGCCCCAGCCATTTGAGCAGTGTTGGCAGTTTAGACCTGTAAAATTGTAACTTGCAGTTTTATAAAACGTGCCCCAGGTGGCCTGAGGCCCTACTTTGAAAATCGAAGTTCGAAGTTACGTTAGTTTCATCCCTGTCACTCGCTATTCGAGACTAAATTGAGAAAAAGGGATGGTGCTAACTAACTTCGAACTTCGATTTTCAAAGTAGGGCCTCTGAGCGCTCGCGTGCCTAATCCTTGCCGTAAAAAAAAACATAACGTTATACAAAAATATCAATATAAAGTTATTTTTAGTTTCCATAATATATAAACTATTTTTTCACTTCTCATGCTCTTAAAATGTTACGTTATTCTTTGCATATCGGGACTAAAGCTTCTTATTAATCTCTAGGGGTTTTTTTTAAATTCACTTTGAAAACCCTTAAATATCCAATCACGGTGTTTGTGAATGGAGGATTATCACCATTTTCAGTGGTTTTGTATAGACAATTTTTAGTACCTACGTGGAAATGACCTGAAAATGACAACTGTGCAAATATATAAAAATGATTTAATTTCGTGAAACACAATTAATGATTACGAATATGAATCCATTTAATTATATTAAGGATGAACTCATTTTATTATGCATGGTCCAATTAGTTTTAAAATAGTTTTCAAGTTTGAACCTGTTGGCTAAATATGCAAGCATTTAAAGCGGCACAAAAAAAACGCGGAACAAAATCGTCAACCCTGATGGATATGAGTACACGCATACTGAAGTACCAAAACAGGAGAATGTCTACCAGACTAGCATTATAGAGGTTAGACGTGGGTGCGCGGGGCCACATTAGGGGTAGCATTTGCTACGTGTCTAAACCGGCACTAAGCGTCGTTTTTTTTCCTCGCATTCAAAGTGAAAAGTAGAGTGTTTAACGCGAGACTAAACAACCATAATGACACTCGAACTATAGCCACAATAACTAACATCTCGTGTCATTATGGCTTGTTTTAGTCCCTTGTTGAACAATCTACTATTGTCTTTTGTCAGTAGCTATTGCAACACATCCTGCGAATCTAGGATTTTTCTTTAGTTGACGCAAGCGTCAAATGTCCAAAGTCGTATAAACATACTCGTACCCTACGTAACGTACGTAAAAATTATGCGATCGAATAGAGATCCCGTACCTACCGCCACTTAATGCCTTCAGACATGCTTCAGACACAAGGATCAAGTTATGACTGGTTCATCGTCGATATATTTTTCAAGAGAATAACACCCCTAGCCACTGCACTTTAATAACAGGACCGTCAATTCTAGGTCAGCTACACGCAATCTAACATTTCTAACGCTACAAGATGAGATCACTTTAAAAATATGTCAGAAAAATATACATTTACATCAAACTTCGAGGTAGTTCTAATAGAATTGTTTATTTTGATACGTTTTCTAGCCGAAATTGTACGCATGTAAGTAAGTATTGCTGGCTATACTTGACAAATATTTAATAATTTGAGGATCCTTCTTTAACAACATAATTGATCGTAGTTTCAATATATATTTTTAAATGCAACGTTCACTACTAACCCGTTAAGGCGAAGGACATTTGTAAAGTGCATCGTCTTTTTTACTAATTGGAAGAATATTATGATAAAAATATATTCTAACACTATAAATATTCAGCGATTTTTGCGAATTTATACTTGACAACTAAAGGTATTCTGACATTATAAGACAAACGAATTAATAAACATAGATTATAGATAGTTTAATCGTAATAAAGACGGCCATGGTGTTTGGTCAACGGACCGGGCCATATGGTCCTATGAGTATTATAATATATTTTTTGGAATTGGCAAGGGAGTTGGCTCAGCTGGCGGTTACGCCGCGCACGGATAGGTAAACACGACACGACATTGCCGCGATATATAAAGCGACCATATACCTACAATATTGATGATTTCTTGCAAAATACTTACTTTGTCAAAGTGGGAAGGGTACCTAGTAGCAAAATCAGACCACCAATTATATAATTTTAATCTTACTATTGAAATACAGAATAATTATTTAAGTACATATGTGTCAAAAAAACAATTTAGTTTTATTTACAACGTTATCTTTAGTTCTTTAGCTTTAGTTACAAGTAAAACTAGATGATTATAATCATGGGGCATTTTGCAACGTGAGCTACACTACCGTGATAAGGAACGCATCTCGATTTTGACATTCCATTTGACAGCTTGTCTGTCAATGTCATTTAAATGGTATGGTATGTATTTACCAGTATCCCCAGTATCTTTATTAGTCTGTGTATTTACATTTACCATACATAAGTTTGGTATTTACGCAGTGTATTGGTTAAGATTTCTATTTGATTATTAGAAATAAATTGCAATCGTCTTATTTGAATTTAAAAAAAAGGTGTATCTTCAATTCAAGTATTAACAGGGTAAGTAATTAATGCCCCTCCCCTTTGATTTGCTTTACTTTTACTCAATGTTTTCAAGTTTAAGTAGTACTTCTTAATTTTTCAGATAATTTATAAATGCGAAGGTAATATATATATCACCAGAATGAGTACCAGTAAGCGTCGATACTCATCCTCCGGCAGTGACAGCGCTGAAGAGACACGGAAAAAGGATTTGAAGGAACGTGATGAGTTCGCAACACGATTAAAGAAACGGGATGAAGAAAAGTCTAAGAAAGTGGCTGAGGCACCTGGCAAGAGGTCTTATGAGGAGGCAGCCAAGCGCCTGAAGATGGAGGCGGAAGACCGCGACAAGCTGCTGCCGAAGCTGCGCGTGCAGTCGCGCCGCAAATACCTCGAGAAGCGGAAAGACGACAAGGTGGTAGAGCTCGAGGCTGACATTGCCGACGACGAGTATCTCTTTGAGGAGAGCACGTAAGTTGAAGCTGTACCCCTATCAACCTACAGGTTTCTGTGCCGTCTAAATATTAGGTTTGTATAGTTCAATCCATGAAGGCCCATTTCTCTACTTTTTTTTGTTTAGGTACATTGAAAACAGCTTGCATTTACAATCTGACATGTGAGCTGGCTCTTTGTGGGTTATAAACACCATACACCAAATGATACACTTATTTATTGCTGATCAGCAAATTTGAGTTTATTATAAAGCAGGCTTTGATACTTGTAGAGGCTCTGTGAAGTATTTTATTTCATAAAGGTATTTGTGATGCATTAAATGGAGGTTTTGCCCGTGCCGGTGGGACTGATATAACTATATACTATTAGATAAGTATTAACCCGTGGAGCAACCCATGTGCACTATGTGCACATAATGAAATTGTTATATGCAACTCTAATTATCATTGTATAGAGATGTTAATTAATTGACTTTTACATCAAGTGCTCAACGCCATAAGAATAGGTAAATAATAACTACATAGAACCGAATCTCCTTTACTCAGGCCCCGTGCTTTAAATACTTACTTCCCCCTTCACCTCTGCTAACCCCTCTATCTTCCGCGCCCAAAGTTAGGGCTGTCAATTGCTAAATATTTTAATCGGTTTATGGATGTGTTATACAACTTTAGTCACGAAATGTTATTTAGGTTTTCTTCAATGTGGAATCATTGTGGGACCTGGAGTTACTTTTTACATTCCTTTCTGGACCATTAATTTGAATTTTTGTTATGTTGAAGAAGCTTTATTACAAAATACTATTCTTATCTATTAATTAGTTTTTTGTCACTTTTACTTTTACAGCCAAATTCACTGCAATAATGTTTTCCCATGGCTGGTTTAATAGGTATGTTTAAAAAAAATAAGTCTCGACACACGCATCACATACATTACAAATATAAGGCGGAAGTTTAGGTTCACAATAATAATTATTTTAACTATTGCAACTAGGGTTGACAAAATATTAATTCAGTATAGTTAAAATAATTGTTTAAATTATAGTAGCATATATTGATAAAATATAGTTTTATTTAATTGTTTAAGAACCAATTTTAGTTTCTTATAGAATAAGGTAGATGATTGTATAAAATTTGCCTATATGCAGATGGTTGTAAAAAATGTGATTTTTGCACCCACATATCTTGGAAAATGGAATTAAAATTCAAACATGGACGAAAACGGTGGGACAACTTGGTGCATGTCAAACCGTTCTTCATGCACAAGCACATGGTAGTCAGGTACTGGAATGAATAATTTTATTGAAAGATGTTCCTGATTAGAATGCAAGTAATAATGTAATTGAAATTATAACAAGTTTTTTTTTCATCAGTTATCAATTGGTTTGTAAACTTAAGTATGAGTATAGAATCATTTTACTGGTTCCTGGATTCATGACCAGAAATCGGACAGGTGGGCGTCATTACTCGCAATAATGTCGACATGACTCCAAAGATTTTAATTAAACAAATTAAATTACATTCAATACAATACAATACAACTTTTTTTTTTTCCTTTGTAGTGATCTGCCATCAGTCGCAAGACTATAATCAGATTTTTTGAAGTTGTAGGTGACGTTTGTAAGGAGATTGTCCATTGACAAATTCTCTTACTCAATTAGGGAAACACATGAGCCCTTTTAAGTCTTTTTATATTTCTGTGTTGGCGAAGTTCTTTTACTAGCGGATTCGGATCGGATGCAGGTTGAGGCGTTGCTTGTAGCTCCTTCTGTAGCGTTCAGTTTTCGTTAGGATAGTTGGGATCTCGAGATAGGAGTGGATTTCACTGTTCTTAGCATACCATGGAGCCCCTGCAATGACTGTCAGGATGTTGTTTTGAACCCTTTGGACACGTTGAATGTTTGATTGGCTTGCTGTTGACAAGATTTGAATACCGTATGTCCAAATAGGTTTCAAAATTGAGCTGTAGATTATCAGTTTGTTGGTGAGCGATAAGGTTGATTGTTTACCCAACAGCCAAAGCAGGTTTCTAAATCGAAATAGTAGTCCATCATGTGTCTGTTCTATATGAAGCTTCCAGGTCAATCGTTGGTCCAATCGAAATCCCAAGTTCCCATATCCAAGTTTCACGGGGGGACTCACACCTTTTCTCAAAGTGAAAATTATGTGATGGGATTTCGAAGGACTAGCCTTTATTCGCCATTTCTGTAACCACTGGTTGGTAGCGTCAAGTTGGGTCTGTAGTTGATCACTGGCCGATTGTGGGTCCTAGCTGCAGGATAGAAAAGCAGTATCATCAGCAAACGTTGCAACGGTTGCCACAAAGGTCAGCTGTGGAAGATCAGCCGAGAACGGATCCTTGTGGCACGCCGGCTAAGCACTTGTGGAACGACGATCGGGCCTCGCCCAGCTTGACTTGAAAGGTTCTGTCGCGTAGATATGAATCTATTATAGGGTATACAGAGTGTGATAGAAGTTTCTTAATCTTGCTCAACAAGCCCTTGTGCCAAACCTTATCGAAGGCCTGTTGGACGTCCAGGAAGGCAGCTGAACAATACTGCTTTTTCTCCAGTGCCTGTCTAATAGTGTTATAGACACTATGCATTTTCTCCACTGTAGAATGATGCCTGCGGAAGCCAAACTGGTGTTGGGGTATTATATCTGCTTTATGGAGGAGTCTGTTCAGTCTAGACAGAAAGATTCTTTCCCATAGTTTAGAAAACACCGGTGTAAAACTAATCTGTCTATAAGAGGCAGGCTCAGTCGCCGGTTTTTCCATTTTGTGTATCATGGTGACCTGTGACACCTTCCATAGTTCTGGGAAGTAATTAAGCCTAAAGGTAGCATTAAATACGTTCGCCAGGAGTACAAGGCACTTCTTCGGTAGTTCTTTAACAACCCTAGGAGAGATGAGATCATAGCCTGGCGTCTTCTTGCTTTCCATTTCAGCAATCACTATCGCGAGCTTTCTTGGCGAACATGGATTTAGAGGGAGGCATAACTGTACATCCTGATTCAAGACTTCATCCATTTCACTGTCATCAGAGTCGGAGTTAATATTGGGTTGGAAGACCGCAGCAAGGTGTGCAGCAAATACTTCCGCTTTATGGTCATCTGTTTGGGCCCATGTAGATCCCGACAATCCCGACATGATTGTCGGACAATGATGTTGTGGTTGCTTCATGTCGCTTGTTACTTTCCAAATGTTATGTTGCCCGTGGGCACTAGTAGATAATTGTTCTAATTTACTTTTCATCGCTTCATTAGCAGTGTCTTTTAGTAGGTCCTTTAATTCTTAATGGCCAAATTGAAGGCAGTTTTATCCGACGGGTTTCGTGATTGTTGCCAAAGTCTTCTCAAGCGACGTTTTTCAGCGATTTTACTTTTTATTTCGATGGTAAGAAATGAGTTTACTCGTGGAACTTTTGGCTCTGGAGTATGTATCCATGCAGCTGTTTGTATTAAATTGGTAAGGTACGTTAATGCCTCATCAACGTCGTTTGTAGTTTTGAGCGGGACATTGAGGTTTAGATTAGAGCTTAGGTGATGCCGGAAGGAATCCCAGTCATTCGTGGCCATTTGTCTTCACTATTACAGATTGGCTGATAGTGAGGATTACAGGCGAGTGGTCAGATGACCCATCGAGGCTTGCTTCGATGGACGAGTGGAACCCACCTACGCTCTTGGTTAAGAAGAAATCTAACAAGTTGGGCAGTTTGCGTCGGCCAGTAGGCCAGTGGGTTGGTTCACCTGTAGAAAGTGGCAGGAGATGATTTTTGTCAACGCTAAGTTTGAGTTCAGGTCCACGCGTGACTGTGATTCTTGACCCCCAGGAAACGTGTTTCGCGTTCCAGTCTCCTCCAGCCACAAATCTGTTTCCCAAAGATTTGAAGTAATAGCTGAACATAGCTTCCTTTATTTTATGTTTCGGTGGGCAGTATACAGCTGACAGATTTATTGGGCCGGCTTTATCTTCGACCCTGATTGTGGTTGCTTGGAGGTGCTCCGTTGAGTAAGGAACTAGAGGAGTGTGTTTTATGCACCTTTTGATCACTATTGCAGTTCCAGCGTGAGCTTTTCCGTCAGGGTGGGGAGTCAGATAAGTGACGAAGCCGTTGATTTTTACGCTACTAGTGGGTGAGACATGCGCTTCAGAAATGAGTACCGCATCCAAGTAATTTTTCTTGATTAGAGTTTCCAGTTCGAGTTTATTAGGAGCAAGGCCATTAATGTTCCAAGTGGCAATACGTATGGCTGTCATTTGGTCAGTTTGGAGACTAGTGTGGTTATAACCCCAGAAGTTGGCTTATTGTTGAAGTAAAATGTCTATCTTCTCACTTTGCCGGTCTTGAAGAAGATTGTTGTGATCGATGACATGAGATCTAGAGGCAACTTCAGCGTAAGAGCTGTGTGGTGCCGAGGGTTCGTAATGCTTCGGTTGTGGGGGTAAGGGCAGTGTTCTACGGGCTGGCTCGGCAGCAGCTGTTTCTGTATTGTTTGCTAGTTGCGTAATAGGTAGCTTAACTGCTGGCTTCTTCTTTTTTCTGTCCTTGATTTCGTTATATACCTGGCAACCCTTATAGTTCGCTGGGTGGTCCCAGGAGCATAGTGCACATTTGGCAGGAGTATTTCTATCTTTTTTTTAGACAATCGGATATCCGATGTCCTTCTCCGCACTTGACACACCTGACAGACCTGACTTATATTTGCGTGGGTCTTTAATTTTTATTTTTTGGAAATTGATGCTTATGATTCCTTTTACTGCTTTGTTATTAATGCTAGGTTCCAGATTAACAAAGAATGTAGAGGCTGGTAGTTTTTCTGGTCCATAACGGGCATTTATAATTTCACCTCGTACTTTGTTTCCAGTGGCCTATACTTCTTCTATAATAGTTTCTTCTGTAAAGAGTGAACGTGTGGCCAATAAGGCCGTTTTTCCTGATTATTTCGATAACTTTCTTGTATTCTTCCGGGTTCTTCCCAAGGACGTGCATAAGGTTTTTGTTTAGAATTTTAAACTTGAAATTGGTTTTGTCGGTGAGTTTTAGAAGAAGCTTTGAAAGCTCATTGAAATCTTCAATGCCATAAAGGACAATGGGTGGTGTTTTGCTGATTGATTTGGCAGTATTAGTCAGCATAACATCATCATCTGAGTCCAATGGCAGGCCACTGAATGTATTTCTTGATTCAGTGTTTTCTGGTTGAGTAGGCGATGCCCCAATTCGTTTTCGCTTGTGCCGATGGGTTTCTAACACTTTTTGCGTACCCCCATTGTCGTGAGGAAGCGGTTTGGTTTGGACCTCAGTGCCAAGCCGAAGTTCTGTAAGAAGCAGGTTGTTTGATGCTTTCTGACTGACATTGTTAATATCAGACGTAGAGTTGGATCGAGTTCTGTTAAATAACCCAGGATGGAACACTTGTTGAGTTAGGGTTTTAGTGGCTGTTGGTTGGTTGGTGTTTTTGCCAGTAGTATTTTCAGCCCCGGGAGCCAGGTCACCCACTCCCGCGGCATTATTTTTTGGGGTATTTATTTTTCTAGTCTGGCAACATTTTTCCCTTGGTATGGGTATGAGGGTAGTTTTTAAAAACTTCACTGTATTACAAGATACAATGTTAGTGTTCATATGTGATTTGCACTTAAAATCCGCGACAAAGTTTTGGGATAACTCGCACACAGAGATCACTTCACATTAGCTTAAGTCTAGTAATGTTTTTAGCCACCGTCATTCACTTTAACTTTTTTGGTGAATAAATCTTCAAGAGCACTTAGGTATGAGACCTGACACTTGACATCCCACTTAAACGTAGGAGCAAACTTAAGTAGATTAATATTAATGGCCACTCCATGTCTTTGTATTATTTATTTATTACTGTCCTGCAAAGGATCAAGATTAAAGTTCACATAAGAAATCAATTGATTTAATTTAATTATTATAATTAAAATCTTTGGAATCATGTCCACATAATTGCGAGTAATGGCGCCAAATGGTCCGATCTCTGTTCATGACAAAGCTTCTATTAATAATAATTTCCTTATATGGGGCTGCATTACACAAATTATAGCTGTCTATACTTTATCTCGTTATATGAAATATGCTTGTTTTTAATTAGTGGGCCACGACTGTATATTACATTATAGTTATATTATAATTATATTAGGAAAACTTGCACAATCCTTTGGGAGAGGCAAGCACCAGCCCTAGGATCTCCGGAGGTGTCTATGAGCCGGGATGACAGGGCCTTAATAAAGCGTATTCATATCGGCTGACCAAGGTCCCATCGTCTCCACTGCAAGCGCCACAAATTCGTAATCAGTTACTAATTATGAATATTTGCGGCGCTTGAGGGTTATTTGTTGTTATTATTATCGAACTTAAAAATTATGTGTATGAAGTCAGCAAACCCTAGTAATGAAATGAAATAAAAAAAAAACATTAAAAGAAATTTAAAGATATTCCATTAAAAGATATTTGTCATTTTTCTTACAGCCTTACAGAAAGAGAGAAGAGGGAAAGGGAGCATAAAAAAACCATTCTAAAATTAGCCAAAGAACATGAAAAAGCAAGAGAACTGGAAAATGTTCAAAGATATCACATGCCACGTGATTTAGGCAAAGGAGAAAAAGGTAATAACGTTTTTAACAATGGTCCATATAAAATATTTTTCCATTTTATGCTCTGTAATTTTTCCTGTGTCCATTTTGTTGATACTTAGACTATTGTCTTTTGTTTGTTTTTCCCAGGGGAATACATTGAAGTTGATGATAATGAGAAGCTACCTCACTCAGAGCAACGTAAGTGGGAACAAGAGCAAATTAAATCTGCATTCTTCAAGTTTGGTGCTAAAGATGCAAAAGCACAAAATGAATACGAGCTACTTCTGGATGAGCAGATTGACTTCATTCAGGCTCTGCAGCTTGAAGGCACTAAGGAAAAAAAAGAAGATAAAGAGAAATCTGAATACCGAAAAATGCGCATGACAATAGAGGAAACGAAAAAATCACTGCCCGTTTACCCATTTAGAGAGTCTTTGATAGAAGCTATAAAGAATTACCAGATCTTGATTGTAGAAGGAGAAACTGGCTCTGGCAAAACAACACAGATACCCCAGTACCTTCATGAAGCTGGTTTCACTGATGATGGTAAAAAAATCGGTTGCACTCAGCCTCGGAGAGTGGCTGCAATGTCTGTAGCTGCTAGAGTGGCTCAGGAGATGAATGTGAAACTTGGAAATGAGGTTGGATATAGTATTCGTTTCGAGGACTGTACATCAGACAGAACTGTCATTAAATACATGACAGATGGAACGCTTCACCGAGAATTCCTGTCGGAACCTGATCTAGCTTCATACAGTGTGATGATCATTGATGAGGCCCATGAACGCACATTACACACAGATATTTTGTTTGGGCTTGTCAAGGACATAACCAGGTTTAGACCAGATTTAAAGTTACTTATATCAAGTGCAACATTGGATGCTGAAAAATTTTCGAACTTTTTTGATGAGGCTCCTATATTTAGAATCCCTGGGAGAAGATTCCCTGTTGATATTTACTACACGAAGGCACCTGAAGCTGATTATATTGATGCTTGTGTAGTGTCAATATTGCAGATTCATGCTACACAACCCCTGGGCGATATTTTAGTATTCCTTACAGGACAAGAGGAAATTGAAACTTGTGTAGAAATGTTGCAAGAAAGAACAAAACGACTGGGCAAAAAAATAAGAGAACTCCTTATTTTGCCAGTTTATGCTAACTTACCTAGTGACATGCAAGCAAAAATATTTGAACAGACACCTGAAGGAGCCCGCAAAGTCGTTTTAGCCACCAATATTGCAGAAACATCATTAACAATTGACAACATTATTTATGTTATTGATCCAGGCTTTGCCAAACAGAATAATTTCAACTCCAAAACTGGTATGGAAAGCTTAATAGTAGTTCCAATTTCAAAGGCATCAGCCAACCAGAGAGCTGGTAGAGCAGGAAGAGTTGCTCCAGGGAAGTGTTTCAGGCTCTACACGGCGTGGGCGTACAAATACGAACTTGAAGACAACACTGTACCAGAAATTCAAAGGATAAATTTGGGAAATGCTGTGCTTACTCTAAAGGCTCTAGGAATCAATGATCTTATCCACTTTGACTTTCTTGACCCTCCACCACATGAAACACTGGTATTAGCTTTAGAGCAGCTGTATGCTCTGGGAGCCCTTAATCATCATGGGGAACTCACTAAAGCTGGTAGGCGGATGGCTGAATTTCCTACAGATCCCATGCTTGCGAAAATGTTGCTAGCAAGTGAAAAGTAAGTTAGTAGTTTAATCACATGACAATCAGCAGGGGTAGAACTTTTTGTACCGATGACGTCAATTTCCATACAGGTGATTAAAAATGAAAGACTAGTATTGAAAGGTTGAAATTTGGTTCGAGTATCGCCGAACAAGTTCTGTATAAACCTATTTGGGAGTTTATGTAATAGGTGACCAATACTGAATATAATGCCAATAATGAGAGCACAACATATATTTTTTATTTGAAGTACAACGACTTAACTACTTGAGCCCCAGACAACGACTCGTGTGCACAAACACTGCGATATGAGTTGAAGCAGCATTCTGTGTCCCTACAAACGCTTATTAAACTTTCTGAGTTTAAAGTTGATACTGACATTCAGAAGGACATTGGCAAAAATCATCGAATAAAATTATCATAAAAAAAAACGGTTTTTATGTCGTATTAAAAAAATATATGAATAAATTTAATAGTCATAAATTAAATACAATTTGCCAGACATTCATTAACGAAAATTGTCTCAATTTGCTATTTTTAGTGATGAGTGGTGAAAAAAAGTATGATGCTGCCGTGATCCGTATTTTGATTGCGATTAAGTAGCGCCCATACCGACACGTAGAATACGGAGACGTTGCGTAAACAAAAGAACGAGTCATAGTAACATGGCGCCGTTTTTGAAGCACCGTAATTTACGCTTAAGCTCCGGTGTGGTCGAAGCCTTAAGCTGTATTTAACTCTAATTATTTTACCGCTTCTTTTTTAACATATTTTTATTTGTACCATTTAATACATACCTAAACACTTGCCAAATGAAAGCAGAGCACCCTGTGAGTAAAAATTCATCATTTTGACGTCACCCGCGTCATCGGCATCAAAAGTACGACCCCTGGCAATCTGTCAAATTTTAAATCTTATTATTGTAATGTTATTTTAGGTATAATATAAACAAACAGGTATGTTTGTACAGATGTAGTGCATAATCATATGACATCGTACGAGGGCAGAGTGAAAAGTCTGGAAAAATTTTAACATTTTTTTTTTGTTGGTAAAAGTAAATATTTATTTTTCAACGTAGTCCCCATTTAACTCAATACACTTGGTCCATCGCTTTTCTAGCTTTTCGGTTCCCTCCGTATAGTACGATTTCTCCAACCCTTCAAAATACGCATTGGTTTCTGCGATGATTTCTTCGTTGGAACCAAATCTTTTTCCACCAAGCCATTTCTTCAAGTTTGGGAAAAGAAAATAGTCGCAGGGGGCTAAATCAGGAGAATAAGGCGGATGCGAGAGCAATTCGTAACGCAGCTCGTGGATTTTAGCCATAGCAACGGCACAAGTGTGGACCCGTGCGTTGTCTTGGTGAAAAATGATTTTCTTTTTCGCCAAACATGCCTCTGACAGGGTCACCCTAGTGCGTTTTTGATCCACTGTGAGCAATGGCGGCACCCAACGGGCGGAGAGCTTCTTCATATCCAAACAAGTGTGAAGGATATTACGAACCCGTTCGTCTGAAATGCTTACAATATCAGCTATCTCACGGACCTTTACTCTTCTTGGTGATCATCTCTGGTGTAGTGACTTCAACTGGGCGTCCGGGTCGGTCGGCGTCAGCAGTGCTTGTACGGCCACAACGAAAATCCGTAAACCACTTGTGATTTTAATCGATGGAGCAGAGTTCCCGTAATATTTGTCTAATTTTTTTTTTGTTTCCGTAATTGTTTTTTTTTGCAAAAAAATAATGTTTAATCAGAACACGAAACTCACTTTTCTCCATGTTTGCAAACACCAAAGTGATTGTTTTGTTTTTCATAGCTGTCAAAAAAAACTAGCCGTGCGAACTGGCTGAAAATATACGATATACCTCCAAAAAGGCTGCATTACAACTTGACATTAATGAATTTGTGAAAAAATACCCCTAATATGATTTTTACCAGACTTCTCACTCTGCCCTCGTATTTGGTCGTAAAATTTCGTATTTATCTTGCTTTCTCAGTCAGCTTTACCAAGACAAGTACGAACATATCTCACAAAATACGATAGCGTATAAGATTATTCACTACATCTGTAAGTCTTTTTGTATATATTTTTTTCAGGTATAAATGTTCAGAAGAAGTTGTCACCATTGCTGCTATGTTATCAGTCAATAGTTCAGTTTTCTACAGACCCAAGGACAAGATTATCCACGCAGACACTGCTAGAAAGAACTTTTTCCATCCCTCTGGAGACCACTTAACACTAATGAATGTATACAATCAATGGGTTGAGTCAGAATATTCCGTGCAATGGTGCTATGAAAATTTCATACAATACCGGTCAATGAAAAGAGCTCGTGATGTTAGAGAACAGCTGGCAGGCCTCATGGACCGAGTGGAGATTGAAATGGTCTCTAGTATATCTGAAGATGCCAATATAAGAAAAGCCATAACTGCTGGATATTTTTACCATATTGCCAAATTCTCAAAAGGAGGAAATTATAAAACAGTGAAACACAATCAAGTAAGCTGACAATTCAATAATTTATTTACTACATATATAAGATCATACAATGTTCTGTTCAACAACATTTAACACTACTTCACTACCACTAGCTCAATTTGCTCTATATTACTCTTTAGGTACTGAAATATGATTGAACACTAACACTAAACATTCAGCTCGGCCACAGAATAAATAACTAAGGGCCATATTAATAAACTGATCTTGAGTAAGATGCCAGCCTCAAGAAGCGTCAGAAAGGACAGTTATTTGCCTTGACTCTTGCTACGTCTCTTGAGACAAGCATCTTGTTCATAATCAGTTTATTAGTATGGCCCTAACATACAGATTACAGAAGATTCAGTCTTTAGACAAAGTATTAACCTAAACTTATCCTCTTTACTAATCTTCGTGCTTGTTCTTTATTTTATCTTTTCTTTATATAAGTTATGAAATGCGCACAGTTTACATTTTACACTGGTGCAGTAAACATAATTTTTATGTAAGTGAACCCTTACTGAGCGTTAATTACACATTTGGCTCTGACCGTCAACTGAAAGTCGTGCCACTGACGCCATAACGGCTACAGCCGCCACAAGTTCAAGATTAAAAAAGACTTTGTTTCGTATCAATCAAGTGGTAATTTTCATAGCATAGCAAACATGTTTGGCGTGTGAGGGACACATTTTGTATTCGACGTAAGACGTTCAAAAGGTTAAAACATATTGTTATCATATTGCTAATGATATGGTAGCTTTAATTTACTTGAAAGGCACCCATAGGATCGTATCGTAACGGTCTGCGTATGCAATCACAAACCAACGAAAGGCAGAGGTTTTTTTTTTATTATTTAAATAGTGTCAATTTCAATGTCACCCATACATTTTGAGTAATAAAAAAGAAGACTTGACAGAAGCGCGTGAAGCTAACCCCATGTGCTTCTGTTTAGTCCATTTGAGAAAATTCTTTTTTACCGAACAACTGTCCTCGCGTGTGATATTCATGGACTTTTTTCTCTAATAAGTCCATGGTGATTGTCTAAAACTCGGTACTGGCGAAATACACCTTGTTAAACACAAGGAGTGAAAGCCATTAATTAATAGAAAAAAAAAAACAGTAGCATTTGCATCTTCAGCACTGGTAGCATAGGTAGTGTATTTTCTCGCTTGTCGCTCAGTACGTCTCTGCAGGTATGCGCGCGAGTTCGCTAGAAGTCGACCGCGGCCCTCGGTTCAGCGCTAAAGCCCGGTTTACATTGGTCAAGGACACTGAACAGTAAAGTAGTGTAAACCGATATGACAGTAGCGAGTCAAGTTGCCTTACCAATGGATCCAAATAGAATTGCTTAGTATTTTTTCACTCCGCTGTCCTTGGCACTGAATGTGCCACTGTCCTTGACCAATGTAAATCGGGCTTTACCGGCGGTCGGCGGGGGAGAGCATTGAAATCCCCCATCAATTGCAGAGCTTTAAAAAAGATCCTATTTGTAGATCTAATATCATAAAATATTATATTAAAACATTACTATTCTCTGCCGTCTCTGTTGGCTCATGCTGGCAGACTCTTGCGGTATTCTTTAAGATTTTCCTCTTGAGCAGCAGCGTGAGCTGGAGGGCGTATGATCCTCTTTCAATTTTTTCTTTACTCAAATATTCAAAAAATCTTTGCAAATTATTTTCAATTTTTGTATCACACACTACACTTTTTCCACTTTTACAAACAAAATGTTTTTATGGTCTTCCTTTTATGTGTGATATACTAAAACGAATTATAAATCTCACTTTTTTTTTTTTAATAGTATTTGACAATAATTGTCTATTTATTAACAATTTATTCTACCAACACTCAAAACATTAAAAATTTTTTTTTTTTTCAGACAGTAATGAGTCACCCTAACAGCGCTCTATTTGAAGAGCTGCCTCGTTGGGTCATCTACCATGAGCTAGTATTTACATCAAAAGAATTTATGAGACAGGTGACAGAAATAGAAAGCAAATGGTTATTGGAAGTGGCTCCTCACTACTACAAATCTAAAGAATTAGAAGATTCAACTAACAAAAAAATGCCTAAAACTGTGGGAAAATCTGCTAATAGCCAATAAATATTTCTCTAGTATTGTGTGGTCATTTAAAAATCTGTGACTCTACCCTTTCTTTCCCAGTCACCATATCTAGTTGGTTCCGGTCCCTTAGGTCCTCCAACTTCCCCTGTATGTGGGTTAATATTGTCTGGCCACGGTGGTAAAGGGTCATCTTTCATCTTCTCCTTTGCAACTTGCTCACCAAGGTCATCAATATCGGTAGTTTCTCTAAGCTTTTTTCTAAATTCTGATAATCTTTTTGACTCGTCTTTCTTAGGTTTGGTACTATCACTTAATTCCGGACTTGTAGTGCAACAACGTTTCGTCGCATTAAGACTGTTGATAATACCTGAAACAACATGAAGAAAATACTTGTATGATTTATAAAGAAAAACGACAATTCAGCACTTTATTTTTAGGAAATAACCTTGGTTGGATAATTTACGAAGGATATTGGGAACCCGCAACATAATAAGTATTCAATATATACTTTGTTGAAAATAAATCAAGATCAAAAAAATCTCTTTCACGTGTTTTCGATTCGAATAAAATCGAAAGAAGTCAATCAAAAATAAGTCACAGATTATAAGATATGTCTAAATAAGTGTCTGATTATTTGTAGTGTTGCCAGTGTTGTAAATTAAGGAAGTTTAACTTTGTCAGTTATGGCGGCCATCAATGTATAGCTAATTTTCGTCATAAAACTGACAAAGTTAAAGTTCCTTATTTTCAGTCCTTAATTGAGTACACTTTTTTGTGAAAATGCCCAAATGTCGTGAAAGTACGGCTGAAATTAAGGAACTATAACTTTGTCAGTTTTGTGTCGAAAATTAGCTATACATTGATGGCCGCCAGTCTACGCATTACCAAGCACGCACGATGCGCACGATTGAACTGTGATGAATAATATACTTGTTCGCTTATTCTATATAAAAAACCTAACACTATCATGCCCACAGAGACCCTACTTTGAAATCGAAGTTTGAAGTTAGGTTACATCCATCCCTGTCACTCGTCATTCGAACTAAATCGAGTTAGGTACCGTAACTTAGAAGTTCGATTTTCAAAGTACGGCCTCAAGTTAAGTTATGTTTACATCACCGCAGTATTTTTATTATTTATTTCACTCCGCGTACAAATGTTAGGTATAATGTAGGCAAATATGTATAAGCCTCTCACATAATTATAATAGTCGCTATAAAATATCTAGGGGCTCGAACAGCCCTAGCGTCTATTGTATTGTGTGTATTGTCTATGACTAAATCATATGATCAATGATCGACTGACTGGTCCCTTCTTCTATCTTTGGGTGGAAGGAGTTGTGAACTGTAACAAAAAGCTAAGCTTTTTATTTAAATTCCATCAAAATGAAGGGGTGCATTTTTAATATCGACGGTGGATACTTGGAGGGTCTTTGCCGTGGATTCAAATGTGGTATCCTCAAGCAGTCTGACTACATGAACTTGGTGCAGTGCGAAACATTAGAAGGTTCGTCTTTATAATTTCGATGATGATTTGAAGCTGAAATAAAGGATTTTGTCTTCATACGGTTAGGAGACTAATATAAGTCGCTGTACGTGTATTATCAAATAACGCATGTAGTTCCCAAATGTTTGTAAACTTGTCAACCTTCAAGACTTATCCCTGTCCCGATACTGTCCTGACTGGGCGATATAAGGTCTTTTAATGGTAAAACACTTGTCATCCCACTCGCCACAGTCTAGATATACAATTCTTGCAATTCTGGGCGTTTTAATCAAATTATTTTGTTCCTTATTTATTGGCTTATGACTTGTAGACCTTTGGGTTCAGGTAGCTCAGTTTCTAGCCAATTACAAGTACACACAATATTAAAAAGAAATTAAAATCCCAGTCATATTTGCTTAGTGATAAAATAAAAGTCTGTCTTTTAAATCAGTGCTCTTGAATTTACACTGTCAGCTTTATACAATTACATCATTTAAACTTAATACGTTATTTAATAGAATAATATTTTATTAGCTTCTTGTTACGGTTTGCATAAAGTTGATACATAAGGTTTTTAATAAAGTTTGTATAAAGTTTTTAAAATTGGGAATCATACCTATATTAAAACGTAATAAAAAAAATGGCTGCATTTCTGTGGTAAATTTGCTGGAGCTGTTAAAGATTTTTATGTGTTGATTATACTTGATTACTTAGTACAGAAAAGTCTTAACTGCAAATGGTTTTGGTTGAGTATCACGTCACGGGATCTCGGTTTGGGACGAACCAGTAGTTTGTCGTAAACTTTACTTTAAAAACGGTGCAAATAACTTAAAACAGAAAGATAGACTTAATACTTTGAGGCATTTTCTACCAGTCAACCTTTTCTCAGTTAGCCTTGAACCTGTTTTAACAATGATCTCTTAGTTATTATTGAAGTGAGTCGGCGCGGGCTGACAATCAGCGCTGTGTGCCTCACTACCGAGCCCTTTGCCTTTGTCGTTGCTCAATTTATTTTATATTATTTGTATTTTTATCTAAATTACAATCAATGGATTAAATCTGCAATACAGTTGAATCCAGATTTTAGTAAGTATATACGTACCTACGTCATTCAGAATATGTTCTTAAAGTGTAATATTATAACGGAAATTTAATTTTATATACTTAACGTGAAAAATAGTTAATTTATTTTCCTTGTGTTTCTAGCGTGTGATAATGATGATAAATAACTTGAACTATTAACACATTCAATTCTATTGATCGCTGTAGAACAAGCCATTTATCGATAGTCGATAGAAATCACGTCCAAATCCTTACGCTCAGAAATCCATACAAACCTTAAATATTCATTAAAAAATATAAATAATGCTTTAAAACTAAATTTACCGGTAGTATGCCATGCCCTGCCCCTTGACTTGAAATTAAGGTTTGGACTTCGATTTTCGCACACTTTCATACTACAAACAGTCATTTTACCATTTAAACGAAGCTTGTATATTGACAGCGATCAGCGGGTGACTAAGGTAACGCTTGACGCGCCTTGTACCAATATGTCCATTTTGACCATACCGAGGCGTCACGAACCACGCCCCCATAAAATATCTCCGTTTCAAATATCTGTGAGAGTAAACCATATTGCAATTGATGCTTTTGGTAAATAGGTAATTGTTGTGAATTTGAATCGGATTCAAATTCAGACGAATTTGAAATGTTTTTGGAAATTTTGTACCATTTTAGATTTCCCCATATTCCATCAGTAAAAAAAATACTTTACTAATATTGCGCTAGGTTTTTGAGTAGAATAATAATAATAATAAAGCTTTGTTATTCCAATTCTTAATATTAGTTACATGTATATTTTCTCATTTATTTTAAAATGGACCCCTTTTGGGTGAAAGCCTCCTCCATCTCTTTCCATTTTTGTCTCTCTGCACCTGCACCAAGACTCCACCAGTTTTTGCTAGCTGCTTCCACTATATCGTCTGTCCACCTTTTCTTTGGTCTTCCTATCTTTCTCTATCCCAATGGGCCAGGCTATTTTGTTGACTGTGAAGTCCAGTTGAGTAGAATAAGTTAACTTAAATTGTTATTAGTAAACTTAATATCTGATGATACGCCTGTATTTGATAAAATTTTGAATAGAAGCAAGACTATGAAAAAATAGAATTCTATCCGTGGCACTTTCATGGCCAACCTCATGGCGCCAAAGGCGCGCACATAAATTCGCAATTTTCCTATGTTACTTTGAACACTCAAACTTCTTATAGGTTTTCCTGGTGAAGAACTATTTTCCTTATTTTTTCCAAAATTTTAGGCCCAGCAGTTTCGGAGATAAGGGAGGGGAATGGTCAATTTTCGCCTATTTTCTTAATTTATATTAAAATTATTAAAAAAAAAATTGAGGTGCTCACAACAGTCACAACAGACCCTTTCATTTGACATGACGCACAATAAGGTTTGCAAAACTTTATTATGTACACAAAAAGGTGTGTAAAGGTGTGATGTATAGGAGCCATGCTGCTTTATAAAGAAGATTTATTTATACCTATTAGTTCAACGGTTCAACCTATTAGTTTAGTACTTTAGTCAGGCATATTTTTCTTATATACAAAACGCCAAAGTACGTCCGATCAATACCTACAACGTATTGTAGGCATATAAGACATATGTATAATGCTGCCCGAACGCGCCTAAATAAACCTTATTTACTCGTGTTGAAAATTCATTTTTCGAAATTTCCTGAGAACGTATAGTGATACCTACGTTTGCACGCTCGAACGGTAGGGTTGTCAACACGATGAAAATATTAATATGAATAAGTACATTATTATTTTATTATTATTAAGGAACAGTTATTCATTTATTTATTAGTACACTAAAAACGACTTACTACTACTTACTTACATACTTTATTTTTTACTTTAATAAGGGTCGCTCAATAGTTATTATAACTAAGAGCCATTCCTGAAGTACAAGAATTATATTTCCAAAAGAATTTTGCAAGTTGGCGCAGTACCTAGTTGTTAGTGGTTACTATTACATAAATATGGGTCAAAAAATTAACCTCTTTTTTAAGTTAGCTACCTACCTTACCTACCTACTTACATCTGAGAACTTACGTATAAATGAATTCGCTATCACTAAGGTATAGCTATAACATTTTTGTAATAAAATAAGTAACAACTTTATACTGGTGTCCGTTATTTTTTTCTTGGTATGAGCCTTACGAATATGTACCTAATCACCCTAACATGTTTATAATAAGTAAACTGGGTGGGTAATCAAATCGTTCTAACTTGATGAATACTGTTTCGTGTTGATCACTTTAATATACTTATAAATATATATATAAATAAATTACAACTACTGACCTTTCCTCGTTCTCTTGTCATCCACTCACACAGCAATAATGAGTTATTTTTTTATAATATAAATTCACCAACACCACAATCTAACCCAACTTACTTGCCTACAATTGCATCTCGCTTGACGTGTCTCGAACTCTCGACACTCAAAAACCGGTCGAGCGAGCTGACATCTTTCTTGTATTAGCATCGGCAGCTATGTTCCGTGAGGCGGTGATTATCGCACGTACCTCGCGCAGAGAAATATCTGTTACGTAGTAACTCTTATTTAATCTGTGCTTTAGTCCATTAGCTAAAGCTTGATAGTTTATTTTATTTCTCGAATTCACGTCATGACAAAATTGCGCACAACCTTTATTGGGTTTTGGTCCGATGTGGACACTATTCTATGTTGTTGACGACGCGGCGACGCGCTGGCCTATTTGGTAGTGACCCTGCTTACGAAGCTAGCGGTCCTGGGTTCAAATCCCGGTAAGGGCAGATATTTGTGTGATGAGCGCAAATATTTGTTCGTGAGTCATGGATGTTTTCTATGTATTCAAGTATATATTTCCCTATTTAAGTATTTATATCGTTGTCTATTCATACCCATAGTACAAGGCTAGAGCTTAGTTTGGGACTAGGTCAATATTGGTGTGACATTGTCCCGTGATATTTGCTTCTTTGACAAGCTTTTCAACCCAAATATTATTTCTTCCATTTTGATACTTATGATTGCGGTATAAGGTTCAATTTCATCAGTAGACTAACTTTAATGTAACTCTCAAAATGTATAAAACGTTGTGACATACGTTAGGTTCTTTTTTGGTTTTGTGTGTTACGTTGTTGTGTTTTTGCTTTTTGAGGACACATTTCATTAAAAAAAAAAAGTAATGTTATTTAACCGCCATGCTATCGAAACTACAAGTGCTGGGCGTATGCACTCTGTTTGAATGAAAAATACACGAGATTTTAAGAAATAGTGTCTTAGACATCAATTTAATTGGATAAATATAAATTAATAAAAACATTACGATTATTTTTAGAAAAACGACGTCGCTTTTTGGCTCTCCTGAAAAATCGATTTTTGGCGGTTTCATTAATTGATGCTAGAAGTGACGATAAGCTACTTAAGTTTTAATTGTATTCAGTACAGAACAGACCAGTGCAATGGCAATAGGCCTGCTTAAGGGGGGTTTGCCTGAGTTTTGGTATAAAGTTTATAATGATTCTTACTATTGCAGATTTAAAACTTCATCTGCAAGGTACTGACTATGGCACATTCTTGGCTAATGAACAAAGCCCCTTGGCTGTTTCCACCATTGATGACAAGCTGCGTGAAAAACTTGTTATTGAGTTCCAGCATTTGAGAAATCACTCCGTGGAACCCCTTTCCACTTTCCTGGATTTCATTACCTACAGTTACATGATTGATAACATCATCCTGCTGATCACTGGGACCCTGCACCAGAGACCTATTTCTGAACTGATCCCCAAGTGCCATCCTCTGGGCTCCTTCGAGCAAATGGAAGCTATTCATGTTGCTGCTACTCCAGCAGAGCTGTACAATGCTGTCCTTGTGGACACTCCTCTGGCGCCTTTCTTTGTGGATTGCATCAGTGAGCAGGACTTGGATGAGATGAACATTGAGATCATCCGTAACACTCTGTACAAGGCTTATTTGGAAGCTTTTTATGATTTCTGCAAGCAGATTGGTGAAACTACTGCTGATGTGATGTGTGAAATCTTGGCGGTAAGAAAGTATTTAATATGAACTATATTTTTAATAGAATAAGGGAATGGATTGTTAATGAGATGAATTTGTTTCTAGTTTGAGGCAGATCGCCGTGCTATTATTATTACCATCAACTCTTTTGGAACCGAACTGTCTAAGGACGACCGCGCGAAGCTATATCCTCGCTGTGGCAAGCTGAACCCTGATGGTCTCGCTGCCTTAGCTCGTGCTGATGATTATGAGCAAGTAAAGGCTGTGGCCGAGTACTATGCTGAATACCAGGCGCTGTTTGAAGGCGCAGGAAACAGTTCTGGCGATAAGACACTGGAGGACAAGTTCTTTGAACATGAGGTTTGTTTTAATTTAATTCAAGCTCTTTGAAAGTTTAACAGATTTTCGGATACTACCATAGACAGTACAAATGGGTGAGGACCAAAAAGTTGGACCAGAGTTAAGCGCAGTTAACCATACAACAACGAAATCGAAAAAACTTCCGTTGTGCGACGACAAGTATCCCTACAATTGTATGGCTAATTTTTGTCTCACAACGGAAAAGTTTAATAGAAAATTTAATTGAGTGAGTTAGCGTGCCCAACTTTTTGTTCCTTACCCACATGCTCTACAATAAAATGGGTTCAGAATGCGTCCGGCATCATACCGCTCACTGTAAGGAGATATTTATTTTGGGTTTCCCCACATTTTCCTTACACAAAGCATTGTTAGCTCCAAGCATACAATTTCAGTTTCAGCCTGAGTCGATTTGTGTGAGACATTCCACTGATATTTTTTATTTAAATAGAGAACAATTACTACACGTGATAGTTTATCATAGTAGACGGCGCGGCGACTTATATAGTTGTTGTTGCAGGTGAGCCTAAACGTGAACGCGTTCATGCAGCAGTTCCACTTCGGAGTGTTCTACTCGTACCTGAAGCTGAAGGAGCAGGAGTGCCGCAACATAGTGTGGATCAGCGAGTGCGTGGCGCAGAAGCACCGCGCCAAGATCGATAACTACATTCCCATCTTTTAAAACTATTGAAACTAAATTATTATCTTCGCTTCACAACATTTCCAAGCGACAGCTCTTCCCATATACTTTACATAAAAATACCAGGAACCGTGTATAAAAAAAGTTGTTTAACGGACCGATAGTTTCCTTGACTATAATTTTCATTGGAGACAAATAAACAGAACTAGTTAATTTTAAATTATAATTAAATTATTCTGTGTAATACCGTATTCATTTCTATATACACGTCGAAATTATATTTTTGACGACAAAAACAAAAAGCAATCTTTAAATGGAAAGATTATACTTCTGTAAAAATATAAAAGCGTTAAAGAAAATAAAAGTGTAAAACTTGGAAATTTATCAAAGTAGAAAATGTTACGATTACAACCTATTTATTATTATATTGCAACATTTATGAACTTAGAATAATTGTTATTAAAAGAATAAGGAACAGGTAAGTAATTATTGAAATATCTTCTGTAATTGAGTGCAGACAATGCCTACCTTTAACTTTATAAATTGTATTAGATCGATAATAAAGCGTATTAATGTTTAACATTGTTTTTCTGCTCGCGTACTATAAACCACTAATATTGATATCGATAACGGTTTCAGAATACCACCTATAGCGTAACCGAACCGTGAAAACAGTTCTATAATGACCGTTGCCATGGTAATAACAGTTCTATTATAATTATTATGGTATTGTTATTACTATGGTTACGCGAATTAACATCGTCCGCTTTGGTTTTTGGTGATCAACTGACATTGTTTTCTTGTATTATACTAGCTCATCCCCAAAATAATGGAATTTATAAATACCAGATTACTCTCTTTACCGGATTCCCAACTCACCAGATTCAAAATTTTAAGTGAACATTATAAATAATACCTTAAACCCGCGTTTTCACAGTAAGAGTTGGCTCGGACCGAGTGCACTCGGATGTTTACACGGACGCTACTCGTATCATGTAAACACGTAATCCGAGCGCATAGTACGGGCAAATTAGATGAAATTTCACTAAAGTCTGGAAATAATTCTAAGAATTGATAAAAAAACATTTCTGATTGCTTTGTACGGGTTAAAAATCGAGCTTAATGCATCCCTTAATAAATTCGCCCCCCCGGATAGGAGTGCAATTGGTTGAAAACCTTGCAAAGGTCATAACTAACGAGGGAAAAAAGGTGTACTCGGTGCAATTTGGCATACGTTTTAATCCATCTCAATCTACATTTGCACGTATTATTTCATTAAATTCAACCTACGGAACATATAAATAAAAATATATATAAGTAAAAACTTACTTTCGGCCATCGTGGCTCGGGGGAAAATATAGAACGCGGTGCAAATTGAGGATATGATTAGAAAAAATATCTAAATACAATATCTAATTTGCACCGGGGTGCAACCCCCGGAAATTAGTTAGCTACGTTTAACGGTCTTCGTACTTCGGGGGAAATTTTGAAACAATTGAAAATCGTCACAATCGTATTCATTTGATTTACTTTCATCGGGATCATGCAGTTTTCTGTATGTTTGTAAATTACTTATTACCATAGAGCAATAAAGCCACAGAAGCGCACGCACGCGTAAACGGACCGATGATGCACGGTTCTTGAGGCATGGGAAAAAGTAGCGTAGTAGTCGGTTATATTTTCTTTTTTAATTAAATAAATATTATTTTTTAATTAAATAAACAAATAAATATAATAATAAACCTATTTTAGTTAAAGTATGCTTTGACATTCCCTTTCCGAGACTGTACTTATTAATTTATTTATGTTTTATAGCTTCTGTAGATATCGGTTATTATTATTTCCTTTGGAACTTTTATTAAGCTATCTCCATTTCAAATTTCATCCTAATCCATCCAGCCGTTGCAGCGTGAGGGAGTAACAAACTAATACACAAACTTTCGCATTTATAATATTAATTGGATATTAAGTGGGAAACTGGAATTTTTTAACTTGTAATACAAGTTTTAATGAAAAATAAAGTTGGTTTAAGGAATGCAATAATCAAGAAAAAATTCAATTTTGAGTTCTGATCGTCAATAATCAAAGTAAGTGTCTAATATCAAAACGGTATAGTCACCAGCAAATATATTGGAGCGGACAATGTAAACAATAATAATGTCATCATTATTTGTGCATTCTGAAGTATATTCACTGCCTTCTGAATCTAGCTCTGATCAAGCAGCCTAGCAAGGCCTTTGAAGGTGTAGTTCGAGGATGCCGTTAGCTATAAAACTATTTGGAAAATAACTATAGAGTGATCATTCCACATGGTGGTGGAACCTCGAAAGTAAGATCGGTATATTTACTCAGTTTAACTTTGTCCGTTTTTATATGAGGTTTTCATCATGCGGAATTAAGAGAAAAAATAGACGCCACATAGACGGCGACTACCTTAAATTTTGAAAATATCCAATTCTACACAAAGAAGTCTTACTTTTATTTTTGAAAACAATTAATACTGCATTTATGGTTTTTTGGAAATTCCTCTGCCTTAACCGGGAATCGAACTGTACTGTACTCCAGTAACTTTATACATGAGGGCTTGCGTCAAATCCGGTAGTTTTGAATTTTTGCAGACTTGTTTATGATGTTGGCCCAATGAATAATTCAAAATTGTGACCCCGAGAAGATCGCAACTTAGTCAAAAATAAAAAAACCGTGAACATTTCGGTTTTTTTTCTTCAGATAATTGTGATTGTAACTCTAAAGGACTAGTTTTTGATAGTACTTTTCTAGGATGTTTTTAAAGTAGACTAAATTTGCTACAATATGAGACTAGAGTTGTCTCTGTAGACCCAATAGTTTCCGAGATTAAGCTTTTCAAAATTCAACTTTTGTCGAACTTCGCAATTTTTTTGAACAACCTCGCGAACTGCGATACCAACTTACTATTTGCCAGGGCTGCGACGAAAACCAGCTTCAATCTGCCCAGGTTACCGCCTACACGAGACTCTCGAAAACTATCACAGAGACAATTCTAGTCTCATGTTGTAGCAAATTTAGTCTTATTTAAAACGTCCGAAGAAGCTACTATCAAAAACTAGTCCTTTAGGGTTATAATCGCCAGTCTGAGAAAAGTCCGAAATTTTAACGGTTTTTTTTATTTTTGACAAAGTTGCGTTCGGCGCTTGAAGTCACAAACTTGGATTATTAATTTGGCCAACATCATAAACAAGTCTGCAAAAAATCAGAACTACCGAATTTGACGCAAAGTACCCCGTACTTTCAGGCGACATGGTTACTGGACTACTGGTCTAATATGACAAAACAACAATTAAGTCTTGTTTTATGATACAGATCGAAAGGGTCATTGTAGTGTTTGTGTAATTGATCTATGGAGAGATGACGTAGTCTCGGGCTCACGGGTAGTGGGGAGGGAGTCACGTGAGAGCCGTTGGCGAGTACGGACGTGTTGACCCTAGCTACTGGTGACGTAACGAGCCATAGTTTGTTCCCCCCCCCACAAGAGAGAGTACTACATGTGGCGACGAGCCAAAAGGTTAGTGGAAAACGTACTTTTGACTATATGTATTTTTTGTAAAGGAAAAGAGGGTAGGTACTTATCTAAAAAGTTAATTTTCATTATTACATTATTTGTTTGTAACATGTACAATGCAATTCGTAAATAGCTATATGGACAAACGTTATAATATAGTTGAATAGATAACTTTAGGATGTTAAATCATCTAATTGGTAACCTTTGATTCGTACCTTAGCAGAAAAAATCATCATATTCCATAAAGTAAACAAAGTGATATTTAAGTACGATAACTTGATAAGCGTGTGATGTGTTAAGTTTTAAATAGTTAGACAAATTTATGTAAGGTGAGATCTTTTATTGTATCTTATAGCAGTTGTGTAAAGTAAGTAAGTACATCATTAGATTAACACTCCATTGCACCAAAGTTAGTTCTAATTTCATCATAAGTAGATAGGTATTTTTGTATAAATTATATGCGACCGGGACAGCAATTATGTTAAGTAATTACGTGACCAATAAATATTGATTTAGTTTTACTGTTGTTATTATACTTACCTAAACTTACCTGTTCCTATTGCCGACTATTTATGAATATTATTGGTTATGATATTTATTTCGATTTATGATTTTGGGGGACAGACTAGCCCAAAAGCAATCTTGACAAGTTTTGGTGAATTAATTTGATTAATGAGTTAAATTATTGTTATTCTAGTTTAAATTAATTTAGTCTTACAAAAGTAAACCTGCGAGTATAAACGTAAATCTAACGGCGTTTTCTTCCAGTAAAATTCCTGATGATTTAAAGGGTTTTATAACAAAGCATACCATTAAAATACGCTTAGTTTATACCTAATCTTTGGTATAAAATAAGACATGTTTAGCCAGACTTACCTGTCTCTGTTCTGAAACTTAAAAAAAAAAGTTGTTTCTCCAATGCTATGTAAAATAAAATAGTCGGTATGTTTAGTGATTCAGTTATAATACTTACTATTTTTGTACAGTTGTAGGCAGTACGGGCCTTCATATAAGTAAACCGTGCGTGAATGTGTTGTAGGCAGTACGGGCCTTCATTTAATTGTCAACCGTGCGTGAATGTGTTGTGGGCAGTACGGGCCTTCATTTAATTGTCAACCGTGCGTGAATGTGTTGTAGGCAGTACGGGCCTTCATTTAATTGTCAACCGTGCGTGAATGTGTTGTGGGCAGTACGGGCCTTCATATAATTGTAAACCGTGCGTGAATGTGTCGTAGGCAGTACGGGCCGTCATATAATTGTAAACCGTGTGCGAATGTATTTTAGGCAGTACGGGCCTTCATAAAATTGTAAACCGTGCGTGAATGCGTAGGCAGTACGGGCCTTCATATAGTCGTAAACCGTGCATCAATGTGTTTTAGACAGTACAGGCCTTCATAAAAATGTGAACTGTGTTCAAACGGTGTCGGCAGTAGGTACATGCCTCATGACTGGCAAAGTAAGAGTAAAGGCAGTATGGGCCTTCCTTGATGTCTAAATGTAAATCATACGTTTGTTGGTCACGTTGTCCATAGCCACCTTTTGGTTTCAGGTCGCCCCAACTATACTCCAAACATGACGAATTTACTTCCCCCTCCCGAGAAACTTGATCTCGAAAGTGACAACGCCACAATTGCTTTGCCTTGGGAAAGATGGAAAAGATCGTTAAATATCTTTCTGGATGCTACTGAAACCAAGGGCGCTGAAAAAAAAAGAGCCACTTTGTTACTCTTAGGCGGATCTGAACTACAGGAGATTATTTATAATTTACCTGGAGCTTATGCTACTGCTTGCGAAAATGTCGAAATAGCCATTAAAAAACTGGACGCATACTTTCTTCCAAAGAAAAATAAAATTTACGAGAGACACCTGTTTCGTCAAATTAAACAGGAAGACGGCGAAAAGTTTGAAAAGTTCGTAGTAAGATTACGGAACCAAGCTGGCAAGTGTGATTTTACTAGTTCAGAAGAACATTTGGTTGATCAAATTGTAGACAAATGTTGGTCATCAGAGCTCAGAAAAAAAATATTGACATTAGGAGAGAGCGTTACTCTAGATAAAATAATAACTGAGGCTAATACACTAGAAGCGGTGGGATATCAACTGGAAGGATATGGACGAAACAAAATAACGACATCTAATAATTCTGACATTAATGCGATTGTAAATCGTCAGACCAAACCGAGTTCGAGTAAACCAGTAACAAACAAATGTGGTAGGTGTGGTTATAATGCGCATACTTTACCGAATCAGGAATGTCCGGCAAAAAGGAAAAAATGTCACGCTTGTGGAAAACCAGGCCATTTTAGCGTGTTGTGCAGAAGTAGACCCCAAAAACGGAAACTAGAAAGCAATCAAGAGGAGGACAGAAAATCTAAAAGATACCGGGATGAGAAGAAAATAAATTCTATTGAAGTTGATGCTAATAAAGCGGAAAATGTCCATTACATTTTCAACGTAAATGATGATGCTACGATTGAATGTGTATTGGGAGGGGTCAAATTATGCCTGCTAATAGATTCTGGGTGTAAACTTAACCTTATCACGGATAAAACTTGGGAGGTGTTGAAAGAGAATCAAGTTAATGCATCTAACTTTACAAAAGGGACCAACAAAACTTTGTACCCCTATGGTAGTAAAATACCTTTGGATGTAAAAGGGACTTTTCAAACTATTATTCAGACGAATGGACAATCCGAACGGGTGGTTGTTTACGTGATCAATGGTGGATCCAGAGACATATTAGGAAAGGAAAGTGCCATACTTTTAGAAGTTTTGAAAATAGGCATTGGAGTGAATGCAGTCACACACACACAAAAGCCATTTCCAAAATTCAAGGATGTTCTTGTTGAAATCCCCGTAGATGAGACTTGCAAGCCCGTATAACAGCCTTATAGACGTATACCAATACCTATTGAAAAAAAAGTAGAACGGAAAATACAGGAATTACTCGACAGTGACATTATCGAAGAGGTGCATGGACCCTCTGCATGGATTTCGCCAGTAGTGCCTATTTTAAAGGACGATGATGACCTGCGCCTCTGTGTTGACATGCGACGTGCCAATATGGCAATATTGAGGGAAAACCATCCTCTGCCTTGTATGGACAGCCTATTACCCAAGATTAAGAAAGGACAATATTTTTCGAAATTGGATATAAAAAACGCTTTTCATCAGGTGGAAATTCATCCTAATTCCAGATATCTGACGACATTCATTACGTCAAAAGGGTTATACCGATACAAGCGATTAATGTTCGGTATCACGTGCGCACCAGAGTTGTTCCAGAAAATATTACAAAGAATGTTGACAGGACTGGATGGAGTAATAAACTTCATCGATGATATTTTGATTTACGGAGAGGACGAACAACAACATGATGAACGACTTAAAAATGTCATGAAGACTTTGAAGGAAAAGAACGTTCTACTAAATGAAGCTAAGTGCGTATACAAGGTACAGAAGATCAATTTTCTTGGGCATGAATTGACGCCTAATGGAGTAAAGCCATTAAAGAAATATATGACCAGCATTGAAGTGTTCCGCGTTCCGAAGACAGTTGAAGAGCTCCAGAGCTTTTTAGGCTTGGTTAATTACATCAATAAGTGGCTACCGAATCTTGCAACTTTGACAGAACCATTAAAAGCTTTGTTAAGACTTAAGGGAGCAAGAAAGGCTAGTATAGAGGAATGGTGGAAAGAAGAACAAAACCAAGCATTCCGTCAGTTGAAACTAGCATTATCTACCGTCAGCACGCTGGGTTATTACGACGCTGACGATGAAACGCAAGTTATCGCTGACGCAAGCCCGGTTGGTTTGGGAGCCATTCTGATTCAAAAGGATAAAAAGGGCCCAAGAATAATCGCTTACGGAAATCGGACACTATCGGCGCTTGAAAGAAAATACAGCCAAACAGAAAAAGAGGCTCTTGCTTTGGTCTGGGCTGTCGAGCACTTTAGCATCTTTCTGTTTGGCAAGAAATTTGACCTCATCACAGATCATAAACCGTTGGAATTCTTATTTGGTCCAAAATCGAAGCCATGTGCTCGGGTTGAGCGCTGGGTTTTGAGGTTACAGACTTATCAATTCAATATTCAATACAAACCAGGCAAAGTGAATATTGCAGACCCTTTGTCTCGACTTTGTACATACCCTAATACACCGCCAGGAACAATTGAAGACTACGTTCATCATATTGTGGAACAAGCTTGTCCTTGTGCTGTGCCTATGCACGTTATTGCAAAGAGTTCCGAAAATGACTCTGAAATAAAAAATGACAAAAAAGGAATTTACAGCAATGATTGGGACGAATCGGTGAGGGAATATAAAGTTTTTGAATCGGAACTCTGTTTCTATGACCATATCCTCTTACGTGGTAGTAGGATTGTAATACCCAAGGAATTAAGGAAAAGTGTTTTAGATGCAGCTCATGAGGGCCACCCAGGGATTGTTGCAATGAAAGGTCGCTTGAGGTCAAAAGTCTGGTGGCCACGTATAGACAAAGATACGGAGGCTATCGTAAAACAATGTAAGGGATGCACTTTAGTTGGTCTGCCGACCCCTCCTGTACCTATGAAGCGTCGCGAATTTCCAGCTGCTCCCTGGGTCGACGTCGCCATGGACCTCCTCGGACCGTTGCCAAGTAATGATTACCTGCTTGTAATCATCGACTATTACAGCAGGTATAAAGAAATAAAATTTACTAAATTAATAACGAGCACACAGATCATAAAATTATTAAAAGAAATCTTCAGCCGTCTCGGTTATCCCACTTCTATCACAGCAGACAACGGACGTCAGTTCGTAAGTGACGAGTTTAGGGAATACTGCCGACAGTGCAATATAAAACTATTTAATACGATTCCCTATTGGCCACAGCAAAATGGAGAAGTGGAACGTCAAAACCGTGACATACTGAAAAGGCTGAAGATAAGTAAAATTGAAAAGAAAGATCTGAAAGAATCAGTGATGGAGTATTTAATGATGTACAATTCGACACCACATTCAGTAACGGGAAAAACTCCAGCTGAATTATTCTTCAATAGACAAAATAAAGACAAGGTACCGTCACTCTTATATAATGAACACGGACTCGATGATTCTGAAGTAAGAGACAGAGATGCAATACAAAAGGAGAAAGGGAAGGAGTATGGGGACAGAAGGAGAAGAGCTGAGGAGTCAACGATTACAGAAGGTGACAAAGTATATATTAAGGAAATGGAAAAACGGAATAAACTGTCAGCAAACTTTAAATCAACTCCGCACGTTGTTGAGCGAGCGGATGGCGGAGATGTACTTCTGAGGAATGAGGAAACTGGCCAAACATTAAGACGTAATGTGATTCACTTAAAAAATAAATGTTTAAAAAAACAAACAACCGCCTTCAAAAAGCAAAAAATAACTTCTTTAAAATGGTAGGTAAATAGGTCAGTCCAACTGAAGTCTGCTTTTGGTTAAAATATTGTTGGACGCCGACTTCAGTTGGACTGACCTATTTACCTACCATTTTAAAGAAGTTATTTTTTGCTTTTTGAAGGCGGTTTTTTGGTTTTTTAAACATTTATTTTATTTTATACTTTTTAGTGAGCCTATTTATGCTGTTACGTAGCTCCACTTCTAAATATTAATAAGAAACTATAGAACATTTCAAGCTCGCCGCAGACAACGCCGCGGGAATGTCATAGTCATATTTAAACCTAAATGTGCTTCGTCATAGTCGCTCAACTTCCTTTATCGAAATATCTTATCGCCACCATTGAAATAGGTACCGTTAAGGAGTTCCGGTGGCCATCTGTGGTCTTCATCATCAGTTCCACTTCACCATATAGTACTTTTCAAAAGCAAATGCATGAGTTACAGTGAAAAAACCAAAATCGCTATAGGTGTGCCTATAATATTTGAGGAGTTCTCTTGATTTCTCCATGATCCCATCATCAGATCCTGACGTGGTGACAATGGGACCAACTAGAAAGTATACCCATTCGAACCACGAAAAATTTTTTCAAATCGGTCCAGTGGTCTTCGGGTAATCGGGGAACATACATAAAAAAAAAAAACAAAAAAACCCGACGAATTGAGAACCTCCTCCTTTTTTTGAAGTCGGTTAAAAAGGGTAGAAGGCGAATGGAAAGTTAGGAATCAAGACGAAGAAAACAAGGAACAAAATCAAAGTGAACGGGAAGACAATTAATTGAGGAATAATTAAAGTGTATGAAAGGCAAATAAATAAGTTCTTGGAATTATTTAATAAATCATTTGTTAGTAAAATGGGTATTCATTGGTTTCTTTAAATTTAATATAATAAGGGAGGGATGTAGTGTTTGTGTAATTGATCTATGGAGAGATGACGTAGTCTCGGGCTCACGGGTAGTGGGGAGGGAGTCACGTGAGAGCCGTTGGCGAGTACGGACGTGTTGACCCTAGCTACTGGTGACGTAACGAGCCATAGTTTGTTCCCCCCCCACAAGAGAGAGTACATGTCATGATAGTGATCATTTTAAACTTACAACACATACGCCTTCAAATTAATTAAAAACCGTAAAAAATACATGGTTTTATTGTTTTGTCATATATTCGACCAGTTCGATTCCCGGTTAAGGCAGACCAAATTCCAAAAATACAGTAATAATTGTTTTAAAAAATAAAAGTAAGTCTTCTTCGTGTAGAATTTTCTTTTTTGAATATAAAGGAAGTTGCCGTTCATATGCGTTTTTTCCACCCTGTATGGGGTACACAGAGATCATCAGATCACACAACAATTTTCACAAAGTAACTGACTGAGTGGTGCCATGCGTTGCGCTCTTCCCCGCCCCGCGCCCCGCGCTCCCACTACCCGCGGCAAAGATTAAATAGGTATGCCCGCGGTCGCCTGGCGTTCGCTGCGATTACATTTGATAAATTTCCCGTTATTTTTTCCTTTTTTTTATAAGGTGCGAATGTAGTATCTTTAGAACAAGTGCCATGAATAAATTTTCACGACTACCTTAATTTGCCCCGAAGTACAATCTATAAAATAATGAAAAATTCATGTTCCATAATTCGCACAGGGGTGCAAAATAAACGGCGTTTATTATGCTTTAAAAAGCTTAATGTAAGTGTGCACCAACCGACTGAATTATCCTCGAGCCGCAATCTAAGAAAAACAAATAACTTAATTTTGATACATCACACACCTTTTTAATTAAGATACGTTAAGTATTAAAGGGGTCTTTACACGTGGCTAAACTTGCACCAAATAGTTTTTAACATACTCCAAAATTACGGCACTTTAAAGTTTATACCAAACATTTAAAGGCTTTCCGTACATAATAGAAACGGTGCAAACCGGGGAAATCCGTACATAATAGAAACGGTGCAAACCGGGGAAAACTATCTAGTTAAGCCCTCTAACGATTGCCAAAAATGCACGACTACACGACTTAATTCCATACTTTCTGCTAACTAATTTGATCATTATTCGAGCGTTTCAACCGCCTCACTTTTGTGGACATATTTTTGAAGAATTGGGCGTATATTTTGATGCCGTTTTTGGATATTTGTTAGATGTCCGGTAAACTTAAATACCTAACCAGAAACGAAATCGAAATCTGCAGCCACTTCTACAAAAATGTGACCACGAAAGTGATTCGGAACAAACGCCCAAATAATGACCCAATTCGACCATACTAGCACTCGAACGCCGGCATTTCATCCGAGTAGACTCGGACTCTGCTCTATTTTTTGATCTCACTTGCATCATTTTTATGAAAACAAAATGGCGACAAGTAGGAAAAAGCGGAGTGAACATCCGAGTGCACTCGGTCTGAGCCAACTCTTACTGTGAAAACGCGGCTTTTGCGAGGAGACAAATGACCACAATACGAGTGCACTCCTATCGTGTGTAAACCAAAATCCGAGTTAACTCTTAAACGAGTCCACTCGTACGAGCCAACTCTTACTGTGAAAACCCGGCTTAAAGGAGCGTCCTCACTGAGAGCATCCGCGTGAATATTCGAGTGGTGTGGACGTTGAGCCGAGTACAATACAATACAGAGTAATTACAATACTTACACACCACTCGATGTTCGCGCCGAATGCTCATTACACGCTATTGCTCTCAGTAAGGACGCCCTCAATACGAATGTTTTGGTTCTGGCAAATCAATATATTAAAAATCTGTTATTTTAAAATTCTTGGATTTCGGGCATAAAACCCAGAATTTTAAAATAAACAAAAAATAAATGCGCTATTCTAAAGCCGAAAAGGGCAACCAGCTCAGCTTATAGCTGGGGCAGAGCCTCAGCGCTGATTTTCAGCTGGAGCCTGAGGTGGAAGTAGATTAGATAGACAATTACACAAAGAAAACAGCCAAAAACAACAAGTAAAAATTAATTAAAAAAAATATCTAAATTACATCAATGCTTATTACCATCATATGCTGTCTGCCTGCCACGTCTCTAGCTCATTGCTAGCTCGTTATTTTATCGCAATTTGTATACATTTATTCATATTTCTAGCAGGCTTTTCAACATATTAATAAATGTTATACAAATATTTTTTTAATAGAACTAGGGTGACGCTTAAATCGCGTAGCTGTCAATCTTTTTCCATACAAATTTAGTTCCGGGCGTTAACTTTTCCCACCCCCTAAATCAAGTCCGACAGAGCAGTGTGGAGGTGAGTGGGGCGGCGATTTCCACGATTTTTGGATATGTTGTAGTTATTATGAATGGAAAGGAAAACGTTACAGACTTAAGTTTTTCATAATAAACTACAACATATTCAAAACTCGTGAAAATGAGACTAGGTTTAAGGGGAGGGAAACATTATCGCATTTTGTATGGAAATTTTTAGCTTCACAACACAACCCTCTTAAAGCAGCCATGCTAACCATGGTGGCTGCAAAGTACTATTTTGGAAAGTGAAAAAAAGATAAAAGATAAAAGTTGTTTATTCAGTAAGTAGGCCACACGGGTACTTTTACACATCAAAAATCTACCAGCGCTTCCCAGGAGACCACTGCTCAGCTGAAAACCTCCGCGTAAATTATAAAATAGATAGTAGATACAAGGTAAAACAGCAACACACTGACGGGGAAGCGGTGTGGGGCACTGCAGGCAATGCAGATTTTTGCATACCATTTTTCTTAGTGCTGTTACAGATGTTACTGCTTTCGAGCCGCGCCAGTACTACAATGCGCTTGTAGCTTAACTTAAAAGTATTTTATTACTTTTTTTTTCCATTTGGAAACTGATTATGTTGGTTATGGGCCCATCATAGATAAGAGTATTTTTAGGTCTGTCTAATAAAATACTGGAGTTAGTCTTCCAGAAGTTGTCTTTAAGCATATCATCATGCACATCCACAATTACAGACATGTTTTTTTGTGAGCTTTCTATATTTACAGATTTTCTTAATAATATAGTCCCTCTTTTAAATATTTCTGGTTCATCATTATAGTTTATGTTAAACTCTTTAAATAAGATTTCGTTTTTATCAGCTGAAAGTGTCCCACACAACCGCTTCTCTGCCTGAAACAAAGAACATTGCTAATAAATATTTATAGAAAAATAATGGAACATAAATGGTTGCTTATTGCAATATTGCACTTAACTTTATTATCTCATTTAGTTCAGCTTGTTATATCTGGAAACTAATAACTATTCAAATTTTCACTCATTCTATTTTTTTATAAACAAAGTTCATTTTTATTACTTTTGTAATTGTTGTGTACATAACACAAAAAGGTTGATTATTTGGCTACTCAATTTTAAGTAAATTGAGAGATGTGAACATTCATTTATTAGTAAGTGGCATCTTAAGTTTTGCTGTGTTTGACCTGTGTATGTTGTATGTATGTGTATTAGGGTGGTCCAAATAAATAGTTTTGTGGGATAGGGGCCTGGACTGACCAAAAATTACACACATTTATGAACACGCGAGTTGACACAGGCAAAAATGCCTCATGAAAAGTTTTGCTATTAAAACAATGATGCATCTCTACAATAATTCTTAGTAGATGAGGTAACTTAGTACAGCTAAGTATAGGCATAGCTAACTCGAGCAGCCCAAGTGACACAGTATACTGACCTGATTTGGGGTTAGGTTGCCTTTTAATACTAAAGTCCAGAATGTTGTATTGTATAAGTTGTTTATATGAACATCTGCTTGTCTCCATTTCATATAATCTATTAAATTCTGATCAGTGGGATATAAAACAACCCGGCCATCAAATGTTGGAGGATACTGTAACTTGTCTTCCGGAAAAAACCTGTTCCAGTAGTACACATATGAAGAAGAAAACTTACTGTTAATAACAGTAAGCAGTTTAGCCGCTCGTCGCTTGTAAAGAGAAGTTTGTTTTTTTAAAACAAAAGAGTACTCATCACTTTGGCCGAATGCCATTAATATATCATTAAAATCTTTCATAACACTGAACGCAACATAATTCATCAATCGAAGCGCTCCAATATCATTAGGTTTTTCGAATTTGTGATCATCTGAAAATTTGTGAAAACACTTGCCGTCCAGCCTCACAACAATCCAGGTATTTGGTAACAAGGTATCATCGAGTTCATATTTTTTTACATATTCAAATGAACTTTTAGCCATGGTTTTATGAGTGGAGAAAAGCCGAGGATTAAAAATCACTTTACAATAACTTTCTAATTTCAACAACATCGTCCGCGTGACGCGATGTAATATGACAGTGACAGTTTTCAAGGTACGTTCTGAAACCCATGCTATGGCAACTTAGTACAAACAATTGAGGTGGTTCGCTTTCCTTTGTTTTTTTTTTTATGTATGACAAAACTAATATGACGCATGGATTAAGCAATAATAGACTCTTGATCAACGGTGTAAGCGCTTCGACGCACGCCTTATTAATTGTGTCGTGCCGTGGCGCCACCTTCATTTTATGGCGAAAAAATATAAAGTCAGTGTTGCTGATGGAGTAAAAAAAACGCTTTTTAGGAATCAAACAAAAACGTAATGATAATGCAAAAAAGGAAATGCATTTACTATTGTTATTTTGAAAAATACATGATGCTTTATGAAAATGCAAAAATATATAATTTATGAAAATTTGCATTGAATCAATATGACAACACAATAAGTAATTGTCTTGTCTGTCTTGACATTTTTTGACATTGTTCAATCAAATAAAATTTCTTGAAATAAATTGAATTTCGGCGAGAAATACAATAATAAAGGATTTTAAATTATTGCATGAAAGATGTCTTTTACGGTGTGCTGCGTACCTGGCTGCAATAACCGGACCGTAGACGGTATTTCACTACACTTTTGACGGTAAACTCAGATTCCAAATGTATTCAGAAGAAAATTAACGGACAATTCTATTATTGGTCAAACTATTCATGACATAAATGGGAAAATGTGTCTGTCTCTCTGTCTTTTAGGCTTCGGTGAACTGATTTTGATGAATACAGAGTAATAACTATTTCCTTTCCATTTCCTTTTTTAGGGTTCCGTAACCAAAGGGTAAAGGCTATTACTAAGACTCCGCTGTCCGTCTGTCTGTCCGTCTGTCTGTCACCAGGCTGTATCTCATGAACCGTGATAGCTACACAGCTGAAATTTTCACAGAAGATGTATTTCTGTTGCCGCAAAACAACAAATACTAAAAACCGAATAAAATTAATATTTAAGGGGGTCCCATACAACAAACGTGATTTTTTTGCTGTTTTTTGCTAATGTTGGTACGGAACCCTTCGTGCGCGAGTCCGACTCGCACTTGGCCGATTTTTTATAGTTCTAGAGGGAATAGCGATCGATATACGATATCGAAGTGGATGAAGTTAAGGGCAATATTTATGAATACATTAAATTGTAATTGTGCTTGTCTGAAATGCTTTCATGGCTAAACCCTCAATCGGTTTTGGTGGAATTTGGCATGACCCCATTTGTTGACATTTGTTGGTGACCCCAGGAGACTTTACTTTATTTCCTAATCCCCTAGCTGGGGCAGAGAGCATCCACAGAGCGCTGCCATCGAGCTGCGTGCTTCACCTCTGGCGATATAGACCATAGAGAATAGAGATACACATGTTCTACAATGACGTAGTCGCGGGCAAAATCTAGATATTGCTAAACTACAGATACAATTTAAATTCAATAATGTTTAACATAAATGAGATACCTATTTTTATTCCACATTATTAATATTATAGTTTCCAAGGGAAAAGCGAGAAAAGAGTTTCACTCGGATAGAGAAGCGCGCAAAGTCTTGTGTATTATGAACTTGACGGTGGTGTGGCTGTTTGTTTGTTTTCACTCTTGAACAGATACTTAAGTAGGTACCCTTTTTAGAGTTCTGAAGTCAACCTAGGAACCCTAATATTTTCGCCATGTCCGTCCGTCTGTCTGAACCTATGAAAGTTACAAAGCTAAAATTTCGTACATAGATATATATATATATACATATACCGCGGTTCGGATCCGAGGTTGTAAAAAATGGAAGGATGTTTGTCTTTCAGATACGTATGCTCGTCCATACTTCCATAATTTGGATGAAATTTGGCACTCAATTATATAGAATCCTCTATTTTATCTCGGAAAACTTGATAGTTCCCAAGGGAAAAGCGATAAACGAGTTCTATGCGGATGCAGTTGCTGGCAAAAGCTAATGCTGTTTGTAATAATATTAAAATCTTTTCTTAACATTTATGTATATGTTATGTATGAGACATTGAAATAGTACTATGTATTTATTTTATGCATTTTAATATAGGCACGTCTACTTCCTACTTAAGGCAAGTGGGATCTGAGACCCATATACGTTTGCATTCAAAAGACTATAATTTTAAGACTGCAATCCTAAACCTTAAATGTTTTGCTTACCGACCAGGGTTCCCATGATCATTTCCTATCGCAAGGTACAGTTGATAAACACTTGGATCTGTTGCGGAGGATTGTTTTTAATGAGAAAAAGGAGGCAGACGAGCAAGCGAGACACCTGATGGTAAGTAATTGATCATCGCGACATATACCTAATTAAACACCCGCAACCCCAGAGGAACTGCCAGCCTTTGAGAAAAGCGTAGGCTTGTTTTTCGAAGGCCCCAAGTCGTATTGGTTCGGGAATACACATAGATCAAATGCATGGCAAAAAGGTTTCTCGTCGATCGGAAGATTTTTAGGTTATAGGTACTTCTTTCATCAGTTTTTCAGCCCCAGCCCCAGGAGAGGGAGTTCAATCCAAATTTTAATAGCATTGATCGTATCCACCTAGTGATAAACGTGTTCTACGCTAACGAAGTCGCGGGCAAATTCTCGATATACATTAAATGAATATATTGCGATCGTGATTGTAATGAAATTTTGCATAAGTAAGTCCGAAAAAAAGACGTAGGGTACTTTTATTTTGGATAGTTTCCAAGGGAACAGCGATGAACAAGTTTCACTTAAATAATGTACTTAGCTATAAAAGCGAGAGTGTGGCTGTCTAATTGCCTGTAACGCTGCGCTCTCACGGCTGAACCAATACATACTTAGTTTGTTACTTTTTTTAAGTAATGCTTGCCGAAGGAGGAGGTTAATTTTTTTGACCTGTATATATGTAGGTAAGTACATTATGTATGTATTGTACGCCATAAAATCGTACCTTTAAGACCAAATTTGGCTTTGCCAGTCACATTCGCTCATACCATCAAGGACATACACCTTAACATACATACATACATACACATTGGACATAAGAGGAAGGATGTTTTTTATCTCGGGCAATAGAATAGTTCCGGAGGGAATAGTGATAAATGACTTCTATGCGGACGGAGAGTTTTTTATTGGATATTGCCTTGGACGAGCCATCCATACAAGAAAATAGACGACAGGGTTAGCCTTGTTAGGTTGGTACTAGTGACCGTGTTTCTGACTCTCCGCGTATGAAGATGCGGGCGCAAAGCTAGTTTTATATAATCATTGACTACTTTTTGAGGTGTGTTTTCAACAAAATATATTTTTAAATAAATAAATAAACTGTCAAGATGGCTCGCGACGGATCCCCTATTAACGTACCACCAGAAATAAAGTACGTAACATTCGAAAGGAAATGTCAATTTAATACACTTTTTCAGGTAATAGAGAATGTCAGCCAGTTTAGATTTTTGGCTTACCGTATTATTCATTAAAAACTAAAAATAGCTGTAAAAAAATCATTTCGATACGTCAAATAGTTTTCGAGATATTAAATTTTAAACTTCGTATGCGGCGCTCGTATCCCGGCGGCTAGCGCTCACGGATGATGACGTCATCGCTTAGCAGCGGTACGCGCCCTTATATGAAAAACTAAGTTTACAGGGCTATAACTTTTTAACCGTTATAAGTAGCCAGTTGAATTTTTCACAGAATACGTGTTATTATAAAATCTATCGTTTAAAATTGTACAATGAACAATAAATCAAATCCCAAGAGGGGTCCCCATACAAGAAACATGAAAATAAAACATTATTTTTAGCATTTGTATATGGATTGTATTTTTATAATGGCTTCTTATTTTGATGATATTTTAAGCTTAAATTGTAGTCTAATTTTCATAGTTTCCGACTAAATAGCAATCTCAAGTAAAACTGCTACAAATATGTGACAAAACTGATTTTATCAACACGATCTTTTAGGCGGTCACCCATCCTGTTGTAGACAACGCTTGTACTTGCTTAACTTTGTAAGTCGTAATATTTTTACGAATTCGTTTTGATGTTACTATGGCAGCTATGTTTATCTATTATTTTGTATTACATAACTAACTGTCTATCACTGACCGGATTTTCTATTTGTAAAGTTTGTCGAATAAGTTGGTTAAATAAAATTAGAATACTAATCAAGCACTTTAAATTTTGGGATAGTGGCAATAATGCCTAGACCTAGCAAAGCGAGTGTTGTAGGTATGTAGGTAGGAACGTCTATCGACTTGGTAGCGCCCGCGCGCGAAATTTGAAATCGATGAAATGAATACACGAAGTATCAGAACTACTGCTAGGTCAATCAAAAAATCACTCTTTTATACAGTAGCGATATTAATTCTAAATTAACACGAAATTTGTAAAGAAAGGCCTACCACCAAATTTAAGCAACCACCGCTTACCTAAACATCGATCGTGTTGATTTAAACTAGGCACTTTTTAACATATTTGTAAGTTTTACCACAGTTTACTGTTTGGTCGTAAACTATATATGTTTGTATGGAGTTTTGATTATTATCGAAACTTAATGTGACACCGAAATAAAAAGCTATTATACAAATACAACCCGTACTTCGCCTTCCAAAGTTAAGCAACTACTCGCGTAGTCTAAAACAGGATGGGTGACCGCTTAAAATATCGTGTTGATAAAATCAGTTTTGTCACACATTTGTAGCAGTTTTACTTAACATTGCTATTTAGTCGTAAACTACAAAAATTAGACTACAATTTAGGCTCAAAATAGCATCAAAATAAAAAGCCATTATAAAAATACAATCCGTATAAAAATGCTAAAAAAAATGATTTATTTTCATGTTTCTTGTATGGGGACCCCTCTTGGGATTTGATTTATTGTTCATTGTACAATTTTAAACGATAGATTTAATAATAACACGTATTCTGTGAAAAAATCAACTGGTTACTTATAACGGTTAAAAAGTTATAGCCCTGTAAACTTATTTTTTCATATAAGGGCGCGTACCGCTGTTAAGCGATGACGTCACCCCAGCAAGATGGCCCCCGCGCGCTTTAATATTATTGACCCAAAATTTAAACGTTCATAGAATCAAAACTACTGAGTCTTTTTGAATAAAATAAAAAGTAGTATCTTTGTTTATTTATAAACTTTACTGCTACTAAAGTTTCAAGCGATTTGGCGTACCTACTGACATTCTTCATTACATGATTCGGGCGTAAATTACTCTAGCGTATATGTATTGAGAATTGGGAACCCAAATGAGAAGAGCTTTAAACACATCTTTTTATTTCAGGCATTTTATTGGCATAAATTTGCCTCAGCGGCGCCAATCGAGAGTCGTTCTGTAGGCCTAGCAAAGATCCAAGCGACGTTAGAGTTTTTCCATTCCATCGAGTTGAAATGTATGGATGACGTGGTTTATCTCAAAGAATCGCCTATAAAGCTAGCAAAGAGCCAAAGGGTACGCGTTAGAATGGAATATCGAAACGCCCAAAGTAGCGATCAGTGCTGTCACAATGTTAAAACCCATACATATGTCTAGCAAAGTGCCACTTAGCGTTTTCCATTCCATCAACACTGCCCTCCTTAGAAAAAAGGGCGTATGTCTCATAGAACTGCGCATGTATTAGTGACCTTATTTCTTTATTATTAAGGTTAAATTTACTTTGACTAATAAGTTGCTCATGCGTCCTTTTTATTTAGGAGGGCAGAACATGAAATGTATGCGATGACAAGTTGGTCTTCTTGTGCGTTTCGATATGCTTCGGGAATATGGATATGGTTATAATATAATCACAGAACGTAATATTTACAGAATTCAACATTAATACAATTAAAAATTAAAACTAAACGTATCTAAATTAAAATTAAAATAAGCTACTCAAATATTGAACAACATACAATGAAGCATATCGAAACGCACCAAGCGAACAGTGCTGTCAATGTCTAGCAAAGAGCCATTTTTGACAAACATTCTTTTCCATATTCCTCAGTTGATTAACGCTAATGTTCTCTCACGGAATTGGGCTCACGCCTAGAAGCCATTCCATTGGAATTTGTTTAAAATGGCGATTTTTAGTCAGCTGTGAGGGAGGATTACTTGTGTTAAATCAAGTTTTTTATGTATTCCTTGCGACTTTTTTTGGCTGCTAACTATTGAAATGGTTGACTAAAGCTGCAGCAAAACTTCTTAGCAGTCGTCTCCTCTCGGGAAGCGCTGGTGGATATTTGACGTGAAAAAGTTCCCGTGCGGCTACTTACTGAGTAAAACTCTTGAGATGAACAAGGGTAATTATTTTAGAAGTAAGTAAAGGAATGATGCGAGCTACGTTATTAACATATTACACTACTAGGTACTTACCTACATTGATTTGATAAGTAAGTAAATAAACACGTATTTCATAGATGGTATTTTTTCAGGTCCTATTTATTTACCATAGGATGTGGCAACAGCAAATAGATGTCTTGAAGCACCCAGTAAACTAGTAATGCCAGCCCTCAACCAGCCATTAAAATATGAATTCGGTTACCCAAACAAGAAGTGTGTGGACGAATGCTAAGCACAAGTGAGTGGTGGTTTTCCCTAGACGGCATCTTTCTTTATAAATGCACCTCTCTGTTCTCCTTCATATGCCTATAATGAATATAATGATAATAATATGAAGTAAAAATAAAACATACTTAAGTAGGTATTCATTGCTTTTGTGTCTCGTAACAATATTAAAGTTGGGGCCTCCTAGTAATGTTTAATGTTTATTTGGGCACAAACAGTACAAGTAAAGAAAAATTATTACAGAAAAACTTACATAAAACATTGACCAGTGAAGTTGCCACAATTAACAAATACAGTACAGAGTACCTAATTATTATAAAACCTATCTAAGTGTAATATGATAATTGTTTACATCGTGGCAGGATCAATACGAATTATGATAAAATATGAGCTAAAAACTAGAGATGCGCGGAATACTGGTTTCACCGAATAGCCGAATACCGAATACTATTCGGTTTAATTCTTACTGAACCAGATATTCGGCCGAATTATTCGGTTTACCATTTCATTGTTTCGCCGCGTAAACTGTTATAACATGTAGGTACGCTACGTGTCGCTGCTGGCTAGATGACTAGCGAGCCGTAGCTCACCGCTTGCCTAACTATAGGTTAAGAAATAAATATGTTGACTTGAGGTTTCAAAATAAACGTTGATTTGAAGTTTAATTGCTTTATTTTCTTAGCTTTATTCAACATATTCTTCATAGGATTTCTTTGACTTATAATATAATAGCCAAGTCGTATAGCGAAGAAAATAGAAATACTTATACTGAATATATTTGGCACAAAAACCGAATAATTCGGCTGAATACAAATAGTGAAAAAGATGCCGAATACGCCGAATACCGAATACCAAACGGATATTAGGCGCATCTCTACTAAAAACTCTCACTGACACTGCAAAAATTAAAGCGGTTACTTCAAACGCTATAACTACTTGGAGCAAATTTTACTCTCCCTCATAACATTGTGTTTTTACCCGTGTGGTACAGCACGCCCAGTGCCCACACACATACTCACTCACACATGCATACATGCTTACACAAACACACACACTAACGCATCACAAGGCACTTTTTTCCTTCTTCAATTAAATGTTTTATTTTTTATTTATTCCTTTAAGCGTGACCTTTTTATTGTACTTTCTATTTACCAAGTTAACTGTATCCACTGAGCATGAAAAACAAATTTTGTATCAATAAATGCATACCTTAATAAAAATCATTCGACTCAGAAACTTTAATATTCATGCAAATCACATAAATATTTATCTTTACCTCCTAGCTCTACCAGCTAAGTTGATATTGTTAACCTTCAATTTTGGTTTCGTAGTTAGTGAGCTTGCCTATGAATTATGACAATACTATACATAGTATTGTATACTATGTATTGTCATAATTTAGTAGTATACCATGCACTGTACGGTCGAGTTCAAAAATATATGAGCATTTCCAAGGCTTCAAAAATAAACGTACATAGAGAGGGACATATACATCTGAACAGACTTGTCAATCAAATCTATGTACACATATCACCTGTCATATTAATCTGAACATGCATCTCAATAATATTATCTAAGTAACGGAAAACTAATAAATATCTGTACTAATTATTTTTCAAAATTATTTAGCTAAGTGAAAGTACATAAATATCTAAGCAAGTCTTTTTTCAAATATTAAAAAACATATAGTGGCATAAAAAAATGTTTTATACAGTCGAGTTCATAAATATGTGTACACTCTGGTACCTTGTCTATTTAATGTCATGTTTAAACTGCCATATATGAATTGTCACAGTGCAGCGATTAAAGTGACAAGGTACTGAAATGTACACATATTTATGAACTCGACTGTACTAAAGTGCACACATTTTATGAACTTTTTATACCATTTTTTGAACCATTAAAATAATGAAACGAAGACTTACAATAAGAATGCATGGATGTTACGTCGCGTTCATAAATATGTGTACAGTTTAGCACCTTGTCACTTTAATCGCTGTGAAAATTCATATATGGCTGTTTAATCGTGACATTAAATAGACAAGGTACCAGAGTGTACACATGTAAATTTAATGCAATGCATACGAACACGATTTGTGTATGAACTCGAAGTGTTATGTTTGTTTAGCTATTTATGAACTTCTACTTGTTCACATAAAGTTGGAATACGTTAGTACAGATATTTTTGAGCCACTAAATGCTTATAAATATTTGAAAAAACACTTGTTAAGATATTTATGCACTTTCACTTGGTTAAATAATTTAAAAAAATATTATTACAGATATTTATTAGTTTTCCGTTACTTAGATATTATTGAGAGGCTTGTTCAGATTAATATGATAGGTGATATGTGTACATATATTCGATCGACAAGTCTGTTCAGATGTTTATGTACATTTCTATGTACATTTATTTTTGAAGCCTTGGAAATGCTCATATATTTATGAACTCAACTGTAATATAAATTTTGTGTTCAAGGTGATCCAGAATACACACAGAGACCGTGGATAATGATGCTGATTTCAAGGAAGGACCATAGAGTGGTGATTCAGCGTTGATGAAATCCTATTTATTCGAGATGCTTGCTAGAGGCACATCCAGTATTAGCACCATAGTGACATATATGTGTATATTATGTATATTGCATATCGCAAAATATGGTGTTGAATTTTACTCATTACACTGATGATAAGTCAAGTCTCTACTTTACATCGTCATAAGGCAAAAAGTTGAGGATGATGTCAAGTTGCCTTTCGGATAATAACAATTATTAATGATGCTTTTTAGGAAATTAAAAGACTTTAAATAATGACTATTGATTTATTTTCTTCCTTATCATGTCATAATGAAATGAAATCAGTTGTCTGGATAAAGTTACTTTGACTATATTAAACTAGTAAGTATAAGTAAGTTGTTTTAAAAGAACTGCCATGAGGACCCAAAACCTGTATTAATTTAACTCACATCACATGTATAAGTAGTTTCATTCAATCTATTAATTCATAGCAGCTCTTGTGAACTGACGTATAAGGCCATAATCCAGGATTCATTAATTTATTTACCTTTAATTATTAACCTTTTCAACGCCACAGTCGGCTCTGGCCGTCAACTAAAAGTCGTGCCACTGACGCCACGTCGGCTACAGCCGACAAGAGTTCAAGATTAAAAGAGGCTTTATTTGGTAGCAATAAGGTGTAATTTGCATAGCATAGCAAACATGTTTGGCGTGTGTGTGGCACATTTTGTATTCGACGTATGGCGTTCAAAAGGTTAAACGTACAGTAAGTAAGTATAATGCACTAAAGGGCGCTTTCCCTGAAAAGTGTACCCAATTAAGGACAAAAATTAAGGAACTTTAACTTTGTCAGTTTTGTGACAAAAATTAGCTATACATTGACGGCCGCGATATATGGCCAATTCTCGTCACAAAACTGGGTTATTCCCACCTGTTACCACCAATAGGTATGTTACCACTGGTAACAGCTGGGAATTATTTTCTCATCTTTTACCACAAAAGTACTCAGTGGTAACAACAGGGAATCATTTTCCCATTTGTTACCACTAAAATATTTGGTGATAACTACTGGAAATGCCCTAAAACGTCTACAATTCATGTTATACAAACATTTTAAATTTAAATCAATCAATCATTTATTGTGTTGTCACATAGAGGCACATACATTGAAAAGAAAGATGTTGTTATTCTAGATTAGTCAGTTCATGGACATGGATGCCCTAAAAGGGCACTACAATATTAAGGTACTTAAAAGCAGTATAATAACAAAGAATATAAACAATTCAATTAATAAACAAGTAAAAGCACTAACACACCAATTGACCTAATCCCAAACTAAGCTCTAGGCTTGTACTATGGGTACTAGACAACAATATAAATACTTATATAGAGAAATATATTATACTTAAATGCATAGAAAACATCCATGACTCGGGAACAAATATTCATGCTCATAACACAAATATTTGCCCTTACCGGGATTTGAACCCAGGGCCGCTAGCTTTGTAGGCAGGGTCACTACCAACTAGGCTAACGTGTTGTCAAGACAGTGGTTGCCAGATTAGGAATGCTTGCGTTTTCCCCATTAATTTAGCTAAAATTCAAATAGTTTAAACAAGGTTTAAACTAATGTTATTAATTAATCTCTGTTCTATTCATACAAGTAATCTTTAGCACAATCTGTCACAACTCATAATACGATTTAGTATTCTGTTATACATTTGTTAACTTAATTTAAGTAATTACAATTTTAATTTACATTGTAAAAACAGTTTTTGATAAAAACTTAGGTTTAAATAGTGACATAAGTACTTAAAATTAAAAAAATTACATACATTAAATCATGCCTGTTACTCAGAGAGCTACATTCACATGAACATAAAAAAATACTTAAAACTACACTAATCTGACAAAACGCTATTAGTGAGCATTGTTCCCGAAATGCTGGCGGCATTGCTAGCTTGAATAGCAATTCTTAATCGTGCCAAATATAGGCCAGGATTTTGGTCACGAGTTGCGTCGGCCTGTCTTTAAAAATACGGTGTGCTCGCCGTGCTGCCGTATCGTATCTATATCTCCATCCAAAATTTGGGTTACCTATGTTGTGTATGCATTGACAGACTATTATTATTTATTTATTTTAATGGCGTTTACAAGTTATGTAATTTTGCCAATGTCAAGTATATATAAGCAATTGTACGGTGAATCGTCGTTTTCGTCGGCGTCTTCCAGTCCCAGTCGGCACACCATTGAAGATGGCGGGCATCCACTTCAATGGCTTATTGGCTTGGAGTGTTCTTGACCGCTTGCTCATTCAGAATCAACTTTTCACTGATATTTTATTTGATGCATATTCTTCGTCAGTGTTGGAGGTTACTTCACAAAGTTGCCCTGGATTTGCGAACCAAAATCAACGATAAAGTAATTTACAAAAAATGAAATAAATAGACAGATGTTTTCAAAATGACAGCTAGACAAGAATCATTGACAGACTTGACTTGACAGTTGATGTCATTCATTACGTTGATTGACGTTTCAGTTAGAGCAAAGCATAGCCAATTGTGGATATATTGCCAACCTACAAATAATTCTGCGTGGAAAACACGACTCCATACTCTAAATGATCTTTGCTAAGAGTTTGTGATGGAATCGTGATGGAATCGCTCAGGCGTTCCGTTTTGAATGAGTAGGTACTTTACTACGAAACTTGTGCGTAATAGGCTCTCTACATTCACGCGCGATCGCGCAAATGCAGTATAGTCCATTCGCTTAGATAGTGTCGCTACACTCGCACGTACTTGTGGTTATTGCAATACAATACGAATATAATTCGAAGTAAACTGCCAAATTCACTTACGGGTGTTACGCTGCAAGTGAATTTGGCAGTTTACTTCGAATTATATTCCTATTTTATTACAATAACCACGAGCATGTGCGAGTGTAGCGAACGCGTGAAAGTGTGACTGTGGAGGGCGTTCGCGGGTTCGCACCTTGTTTTCGGTATTTTGGCCCGTGTCAAAGGGCCCGCGAATGCGCGAACGAGGCAACAAGGCTCCACATTCCAACTTTTATAAAATATTAGCCCAATACCACTAGAATACCACTAATACTGTATAAAATATTACGAACATTCAATTACGATGAATACTCGTCATCCACCATCTTCGTTTCCTTCATTTCTTTTTAATTCGTTTTTTACTTTTAATTTTTTAATGTAGACCTAGTTACATCGTCGAGCGCGCGAACTATACTGTGAACACTGCGAATGTGGAGCAGTCAGCTAGTGTGTGTAGGTGTCAGCTAGGTACCTAAATTGTACTTATAAAATAAGATACTGCAGAGATTTTATATGTTTTATGTAAAACCTCAAAAGAGCGCAATTCGGACCGGCATTAAGGGGTTAAATGAAGGTAAATTCTTAATTTTATTATAACTATTTAATTGTAACATTTAGTTTCCTTTAAACGTCGTAATCAAAAAAAAACCTACTGTTAATGCAAGAAAAATATACATATTTCATATTTTATTACTTACCTATTCATCATTATAACACGTTTATTTTTTAATATTGAATATTGAAAAACCGTTCTTGATAATTTGTCTGAATGGAACGGAATAGCTGCCGAAACGCCTGTCAAAGAAGAGGCGTTTTTTCTTACTGCAATCGTGTTTCAAGTTGCCAAAGGCAACATTCGATATTGTTTTTATAAATATACGATGCACAAATAATCTTAAATAACGAAACTTAGGTAATAATAGTACAATGTTTTATATTTACAATTGTTTATGTCTTAAAGAACACGCATTTGAAAAAAAAACTTTCATTGAAGTGGGTTCAATAATAATAACATTAATAACAAAATCCATTCCAATCGAATAAAAGCTAAAAAAAACACCTCTTCATAATGTCAAAAATTATCACTGCGCAATTACAAGTCTTACAACGACTTTGTTTACCAATCTTAAATTTTCAGAAAGTTGCTTTTAAAATGAGCTTGTAAAAGCAGACTCGAAAATCAAGCAAAACTTACTAGCAAGGGAGTATTATAAATTCCTATAATAATACGCGACAGACGTTCACTGAAACAGCACCCATACACTTGCTACAGTCACCAAATCTGATTATGGCTTATACAGCCGATCGCAGATGAGAGAATAGAGATTTTTTTTTCAATAATGAGTGAATCAAGAGTTTGAAATTGATTTAACACCACCAGACATTTGTGAGAAGGCTGCAATTGCAAATGAGAGTGCTTTGCCAGAAAAATCTATAAATTGACTGCGTTTTTAAAGACACAATCTACAGGTTATGAAAGTAAAAAATCAAAAGTATTAACGGCAGAAGACATGAAAAAGTTTATTAATGATGCTCCAGATCATCTATATCTGGCTACAAGGGTATGATTTCTCTCCTATTTATGATTTTAGTTTATCATAAGGTTAGTAATTCATTTGATTTTATAAGTAAAGTTTGATTCTGTTCGTAGGTTGCACTCATATTTGGGGTTTGTGGAGCCTGCAGGCGTGAGGAACTGGCAATCATTGCACTTAAAGATGTTGAAGTTCACGGAAATATACTACTAATACAAATACCTAACATCGAAACCAAAATACCAAGATCTTTTACCGTTGATGGCCCATTTGCCGAAATTGACAAAAAGTATCAACGTCAATGGACAAAAGTGAGAGATTTTTCCTAAATTACCAAAAAGGTAAATGCACAGCACAGGTCATAGGCGTAAATAAATTTGGTAATACGCCCAAGGAAATGCCAACTATTTGAATTTGCCCGATGCTGATCAGTATACAGGACATACGCAGTGCCGTAAATAGGGCGGTGCCACCGGTGCCCAGGCACAGGGCGTAGACTCTGGGGGCGCAAGAATGGCCAGACCAGGCAGGACTATTATTTTTTCGGTTTGCTCCTGATAAGTTCCCACTGCGCCCCTAGTGCTCGATTCCAACACATACATACCTATATGCCAGTATAATCTAAAACGTCTATTAAATTAGACAAAAAATCGCGCTCATTTTTTTGGCAGCGCACGAGTGAGCTTATTGAAATGACTATATTTATTTGATAAATGTGACCATAGTTCAAGTCTAGGTCTACTTAAAGCTATAGTCGAACTAGATTTAAAAGAGATGTTTCCCAATGTGGTAGTCGCTATAAAGATATTTTTAACAATGCCAGTGACTGTAGCTTCCTGCGAAAGATCATTCAGTAAGCTCAAATTAATAAAAACTTACTTGCGCTCAAGGATTGGCCGAGAAAGTTGGACCGGCCTAGCGATTTTGTCGATTGAACGCGACATAGAACGGTGCCTGTCGTATGAAAAGGTTATCAACGATATCACAATGAAGAAAGCACGAAAAGAAAATCTTTAAAAAAGTTTATGGCTTACTTTAATAAATCTTTACTATCTGAACTCATTTATTTGTGGTCTCATTCATTTGTGTAGCTATGAATAATCTTGCAAATATTTTCGAATAAACGTTTTTTCACCAATTCATACTTAGGCCGCACCCGCACTACTGCTAAACCGCCGCGGTTTTTAACCGCGTGACTCTTTTATCAAGTGTTTTGTAGCCGTAGTGCGGGTGCGGCCTTAAACAATTTATATTATAGTCCATTCGCTTAGTGTCGCTACACTCGCACGTACTTGTGGTCATTGTAATACAATACGAATATAATGCGAAGTAAACTGCCAAATTCACTTACGGGTGTTACGCCGCAAGTGAATTTGGCAGTTTACTGCGAATTATATTCGTATTTTATTTCAATAACCACAAGCATGTGGGAGTGTAGCGACACTATCTAAGCGAATGGACTATATGCGGATTCGGTCACTTACGGCCACTTCCTTTATTGACCACCGTCCAAATTCCTAGTTCGCCCACATCCTTGAACGACCACTTCTCTTTTCGTACATTTCCCAGTTTGTCCACTTCTCTTTTCGTACATTTCCTTGTTCGTCCACTTCTCTTTTCGTACATTTCCTTGTTCGTCCACTTCTCTTTTCGTACATTTCCTTGTTCGTCCACTTCTCTTTTCGTACATTTCCTTGTTCGTAAAGCAAAGTGTCGTAGCAGAATATGGGACACTAACATTTTAATTTTTATAAGGCATCGACACTTGTAAAAGTGGTCGTTCAAGCGAAATGAACGTTCAGGGATGTGGTCATTCAAGGCACGTGTCGTGGCCTTTTTAGTATTATGGTCGTTCGAGCGACATGAACGTTCAGGGATGTGGTCATTCAAGTCACGTGGCCTTTTTAGTATTATGGTCGTTCGAGCGACATGAACGTTCAGGGATGTGGTCATTCAAGGCATGTGGCCTTTTTAGTATTATAGTCGTTCGAGCGACATGGACGTTTAGGGATGTGGGCATTCCAGGCACGTGGTCGTGCGAGGAAAGTTACCGTAAGTGACCGAATCCCTATATGCTACCTTCCTTATTCAAAACTCTACCATACCAAGTTCTTATAATTAAATTAATTTATAGTTTACTGAAACTTTGGAGGGTGTTATTTCATTATAGAAGTATGAAGACCATAGTGGCCCAAAAATTAAATCTTAAGCATCAGGGTGGGCAACGCATTTTCACTAGTGAACTTGCGTTTGAGTTTTAGTGAGTGAGACACAGTGGGTGGTTTAATAGGCGAAGGATCCACTTAACATCAGATGGCTCGTCTGCTTGTTTGCCCAAATCAGTTTTTAAAAAAAATAGATTTTTCTTCCAAAATTTAGATAGGTAATTGATCCACCAACACCGAATTCATTGAGCTTTATTTTATCACTCTGAATGAAATAAAGTAGGCCTATACATAGCATTTCTCTAGGGTACCTATAATATAATATCTTGAAAAAAACAAGGGCACAGTTATAGAAGCTCGCACAGGGCGCACAAAAGGCTATTTACAGCATTGGGCATACGGAGGACATAGGGACGTCAGCCACCTTACTCGCTGACTCTAGTGGTGATAAAACAAATCTGAATAGACATGGTGGGTAGCGCTCAAATAATGTTGTAGAGGGGATACATTGAAAATTCTAAACAGTCAAAACCATATGTAAATTTGGAACACAACAGGGCCTAATACTGACTCATGTGCAAACCGGACTGGACCAAGTGCATCTAATTGTTTAAAATATAACAAAAGATGTTGTAGATCACATTTATAATTTCTTAAGCATTAATCAATGTTTTTTATTTAATATAAGGTGAGTTGGGGCTACACCTACAGGGCTATTGTAACTTTTCATACTAATTTTAAAAGTAGAACATGTTTTAGTATGAAAAGTTACAATATGCCCGTAGATGCAATAGCCCCGACTCACCTTAAGTGTAGTTATTATTGAATTATTGGTATCAACCTTTTTTCTTTTAAGATTTATTTTTACAAAAGTGGACATTGTAATATTTAAAAAAACAGTATTATTGTACTTCCTAAATATGAAATAACTTTTAGATGATAAAAATATATTTATGAGATCTTACTTATTAAGATCCTACCTCTAACAGTTTACTTATAATATAAACAATTAGGTTGGGTTATGAAAACAGTTTCTACAAAATATGACTTTTATTAAATTTGTGCATAAATCAACAGAAAAATAGGAACAATAAATTACTCAACTTAACTACTTAACAAAATTGTTTTTTTATATAATTGTGCTATTAAAACATTTTTATATAATTGTGCTGTAAAAAATTGTTACTTTTGCCCTGTTTTATTCTTGTTAACACTAATCAAAATCAAACAGTACAGTACTCTTCCATGTTTTCCCCGAGCAGATTACTTCGTCAATCTGCATAAATGTGGCCAGAAGCACTCAACATTTCTTTAACATTCCTCAACAGTCCTTGTTGCGCTCATGCAACTCGGCCACTTTTGGGGTAGCGAGTGCGGCGACTGTACTAAGAGCGGCGACTGTACTAAGAGCGGCGACTGTACTAAGAGCGGCGACTGTACTGAGAGCGGCGGTGTAACGGGGGAGGGCTACATGGACAGGTCGGGTTGAGGGCCTGCAGCGTAGACGGGCCGGGCGTGAGGGCTGGGATACTGGACGGTACGTGCGCGGAGCCCGAACGCGTTGGACGGGCCGGGCACGGACTCATGAAAAACGACCAAAGGAGTGGCAATTTACTTTTTCACTTGATACATAAGCATTTCAAATATTTACATATTTAAATTTATAATTCTGTATATCAACTGTCAAAAGGACCCCTGTATGTCATTTCTTTCGTTGACGTGTCTAGTAGAGCAAAGCATAGACAATTAACAAAGTTTTTTCATTTTCAATGGAAAAAATGCCAACGTAACGGGAAAAACGAATGGAAAAGGCGATTCGATATTCCATTCCATCCGCGGGCTCTTTGCTGGCTTCGTTTACGCTTAGGCGTTGAATTCGTTAGAGACGAAAACGCCTGGTAGCGATGGGCTCTTTGCTAGGCCTACTGGTGGTTGCTGCTGAGTATTGGTTGCTGCGGGTATTAAATCCTGGTGCCTCAGTATTTACTATTAGCGTAAAGGTGACTGTCAAAACATAGGTAATGTTCATCCCATGTTACACTCGTGGACCAATAATACGGGTCAGAGTGCGTTTTTCATACAAACGAGGCTATGTCCAAGCCTTGGTTCCTCGGCAGGGGTTGTTTTGAGTGAGGTTTAATGGTGGATACTCCGAGGTTCAATAGAGGTTGTCAAAAGTTCTTAAGATACCTAACTGATCGCACAATCAGATAACATCACAGCGAGAGAGTTTGGGTCAGCGTTTGGATTTCCTTACATTTTATTGCAATTTTAGATGTTTTCCTGAACATGCACGATTCCGGCGTTAACCACAGATTCAATCAGTTGGGTATCCTAGGCACTCTCGAAGTCCTGTATCGATGCTCGGGGTATCCATCATCAGATTTCACTACAAGCATCCTCCGGCGAGGAACCAAGGCTTCGAAGTAGCCTCTTTAGTATGAAAAACGCACTCCGACCCGTATTATTTGTCCACGAGTGTATATACCTATTAAGTCTGATCAGATTGAGAGCTGATAGCTATATTAGAAGAAAGTAGTAAAATACCGCTATACGAAGGTACCTACACAAGACGCTTGCAGCGGGTGATCTGTTTAGTCAGTCAAGTGTTTCCGCCTTGCATAATATTTTTTACTCCAGGGGCCTGTTTATCAAAAGCTTGTAACTTGTAATATAAGTGAAAGTCTCTTTTTAATTCATATTGTTGGAAAGAGATTTCCGCTTGTAATACAAGTTACAAGCGTTTGATAAACGGGCCCCAGAGGCCCGTTTCATGCAGCTACAACAAGTTAGAAATTACAAGCGGAAGTCTCTTTCTAACTCCTTTCATTAGAAAGAGACTTCCGCTTGTAATTTGTAACTTGTAGCTTTGTGAAACGGGCCACAGGTAGTGAGGTGATCAAATCCCATTTCTGATACCTTGATAGCCAGTTAGCGTGTGTTTGTTTGTGTTTTTGATTGTAACTAGGCATTCAAATCTTTCGATAGGAACAAATAGTTTCGTTAACGAAGACATTGATAGGTAGAGAGTAAAAAATATAGCGCTGTAAGTTATATTTTTTTCATTAGCTTGACTCGCAATTATTCTTTTAATTTGAGATTATACCAACTGCTCAATAGGTTAAAAGGAACCTTTATGGTGAGACTTTGTTGTCTGGCTGTCTGCCTGCCACAGCAGATATTGATATTATATTAAAACTCTTGATTGGAACGTTTGACACCTTATTTATTCACATCGGTCCGAGTTATGAATAAGATGGGACTTGATTAAAAGTGATAGTGATACTAAGTAATTATAATACAGTTTTATAATTTCAGGGTTAACAAGAGATTTTCGGAGGCTCGAGTGTCCCAGATTTAGAATACTTATTTACACACAGATCCGCGGATTTAACTATTCAAGGAATTGATCATGAAGAGAGGAACAGAATTTCGAAGAATAAGAAAACAAGAAAAATCATGCATTTACTAAGCTCACCAAAATGGCCGATTTTCACTGATTTCTAGAAGTTTATATTTTAAATCTCACTGGCGAATGAAATTCTCTCGCCTATGATATCAAATACCAGGAGGCCACCCGTGGTCCACTCATCCACTCGTAAACCAGATCGTCGCATAGGTACAGTCGCGGAATAAAAAGGTATCACCTTAAAGTCGACTTTTGCTTGAACCAGATTAAGAAGCAGTAATACCAACATCTTTGTTATAATAGAAAAAGATAGTATACTATTTATACCTACTGAAAACTTCTTGTCAATTTTACAAAACTGACAACTAGCCACATAAGAGCCTGTTTCACACTAGCGTTTTTTTCTGCGCGTATACCTACGGCCGTTTCGGCATACGCACCGACAGGCGCTTCCAAAAACGAGCTTATACGCGCGTATAAAAAACGCTAATCTAAAACCGCCCTCAAGCTTTGATGTCGTTCATAGTGTGCCTCACTGCAATGTTTTATTGACTGACAATATCGTATTGAATCTAGGGCCGATTCTGCCGCGCTAATGATGAACGTCGCAGTAACATGAGCAACAAGTTCTATCTGATACAAGTCTGTCATGTCATGTATTAGTTTGCCATTTGACTCCGGGTGGTGAGATGAAGAAGTAACATGATCAAAATCCTAATTCTGATCCCATGTTAAATAAAACTCTAGTAATGTTACACTAGCCGTACGTGAAAATTATAGATTACTGGCTTCTGCTCGAGACTTCGTCTGCGTGGACTTCAGAATTTGATCTTACCAGGATGAATAATATAAGTTTGTCCTAGCCGAACCGAGAACGAAATTAAGCTTATAATTGCGCTGTATAGGGAAAATCGCTTAACCAAACTCTACTGCCGACTAGGTTGATGCAGCCCTATCATCACGGTTAGGGTTACGTAACAAAATGGTAAGAAAGGAACCGTTATGGGGAGACTCTGATATCTAGCCGTCTGCTTGTCACAGCCGTTTTTGGATCGGTTTAATACCTACAGTTCTAGTTTCATCCGACTTTTATCACATACAACATAAACTTTAAACTCATTACCATCTTTGGACTTCGCAATCTAGTATAAACATCAATAAGTGTAGGTTCATGAGTTATGGATGAGACAAGAACTGATTAAAATCTGATGATAAAAGTAGGTTCCAAGAGATTCTTGGAGGCGGTTTTGCGTCCAGAGCAAGGAAATATGTCCCAGTTTTAACTAGAACACCTAATTATCTGCACAAAGATTCTGTCTGGTATTATCTTGGAGATTATTGAAACCAAATAATACTTAAGCCAGTCAAAAAAGAAAACATTGTCATCATAACCTGCAGTGAAGACCAGCTGTAAAGGCTGTTAGAGCAAAACAGTCACGGTCACCTCTCTTATGATGAAGCTGAAGCGAAATACCCGACTCGAAAAACACATGGCTGATCATTATCAAAATCATTATTTCTAATATTTTTTTTGAGGCTATTGAAACCAATAAGTTTCTTTCTGTTAAAAAAGAGGATTTATAGTGTTAAATAAATTGAACGAAACCATAGATAACTTCGGTTAATAATATAATTATATCGAGATACTTAGTTCACATTAAGATCACATCATCGTATTAGGTACGTGCTCGTCCGTTGGTAGCTGGGCCAGCTCTGTCGAAGTCCTCTGCCCGCTCTCCCGCGTGCGTTGTCCCCATGATATAGGCTGTGACGTAGGAGCATGGCATAGCTATGGCGTAGGAGCATGGCATAGCTAACAATAGTATTTTTAACCGACTTCAAAATAAAAGGAGGTTCTCAGTTTGACCTGTATGTATATATGTTTGTTCGCGATTATCTCGCGTTTGGCTGAACCGATTTTGATGCGGTTTTCAGAACAGTATTTGTTACACTTAGGAAAATGTTTTGGTATTTTAACCGACTAAAAAAAGGAGGTCCTCTGTTTGCCCCGTATCGTTTGATCACGCATAACTTTTTACAGGCTCGTCCGATTTAAAAAATATTTTTGATTTGATAGACTATACTTCCGAGATGGTCCCATTGTCACCAAAACTGACTCTGATGAGGGAATCCGTGAGGAATTGAGGGAACTCCCCAAATATTATAGGCATACATACAGCGATTATAATATTTTTAGTAATAAGTTCAGCTCATTTGCATTCAGAAAGTATCATTTGGTTGAGTGGAACTGATGATGAAGACCACAAATGGCTACCGGAACTCCTCAACGGTACCTCTTTCAAGGGTGGTGATAAGATATCTGGATTAATATAGTTGAGCAATTGTAACGGAGAACATTTACCTACTTAATTGTTTAAAACTGACTATGACTTTCCCGCGTTGTTTGCGGCGAGCTTGAAATGTCTTAAAGTTTCATATCAACTAAGAAGTGGAACCTACATAACAGCTTATTATGATCACTAAAAAGTACAAAAAAAAATGTTTATAAAAAAAACAAGTCAGCACTCACTCATATTTTTACCCTAAAGCCGACTTCAATTGGACTGTCCTATACCTACCATTTTAAAAGAAGTTATTTTTTGCGTTTTTGACGGCGGTTGTATAAGTTTTTTAAAACATTTTTTTAAAATTTGGCCTTCACGGCGACTACCAAGAGTCATCTAGCGAGATGTATTTGCCAACGTCATGAAAAAAAACTGGTCTCGTCTGCTGAATGTAAGGTGAAGAAATAAGAGAGGGTTATAGGACTGCAATCTTTATACAATCTATACTTATTACTTATATTACTTATATAATATTATAAAGAGGAAAGATTTGTATTTTTGTGTGTGTGTATGTTTGTAACTAATAAACTCAAAACTACAGGACCGATTTCAAAAATTCTTTCACCATTAGAATGCTACATTATCCCTGAGTAACATAGGCTGTGTTTTATTTTTCTGCGCGGACGGAGTCGCGGGCAACAGCTAGTAAACAATAAATTTATGGACACCACAGGCAGAACAGGCCATGTTTAAATGGAAGAAGCATTTAAAATGGAAAGGAGGAGAGTTATCAAGAAAAGGGCGGAAAATGCAAATAATAAAAATAATAGACCATCTTTACATGGTGAACTTGTACGTAGTTTACAATAATATTAGTCGAAGGCATTCCAAAGAAAAGTGGAGGCAATGAAAAGATCCGCCGAATTACCTACTCAAGGAATTAATCATGACGAGAGGAACGGAACTTCGAGGAAATGAGAAATAAATGCTACGTTTTATATTATAATTAATTTACAGTTTTAAAATAAGAGTTGGCTAAGAAGATTGGAATGATTTTGGCGGGGAAGCATAAAGTAAAAGACAGCGGAAGTGGTAATTTTGTTAAAAACATTTGAAATAGTCGGGGACTCGATTTTTGTATCACATTCATTGACTAAGCTCACCGAAATGGCCGGCCATTTTCACTGATTTGGGACCGTTCAAATCAGAAAGAAAAATGCATAGGTATGGGTCATTCTAATAAAAGTGGCACAGACAGGTTAAAGTTTCTCCAAAAAAAAAGTTGTAAAAGTTGTACTTAATAAAGCATCTGTAAAGTTTTTCTGGGAAATTATACCTATGCAAGTTATTAAAATAAAATTATTTAAAATAGTTATTCACTTTAGCTTGCCAATAGTCACACTAACCTGCACATTAGTGCACATATGTCTCTTTAACCTGCCAAGAGTTACATTAACCTGTGCCTAACCTAATCTATGCTAGTAACAGGGTAAAGTTGCACAGGTTAAAGTTAAAAGTAGATTTACAAGACATTTACTCTTAAACCGGTGAAAATATGAACGTTCCACTCTTAGTAATATAAGTAGATACATCAGAATACCACGTTCAAATGATTAGTTAATTATGTCTCATACCGTTAACATTAAATAATCGAGACAAGATAAAGTTAACATACCCGTTACAAACTCCAGATGACTACATTTGATCTCCACAAAAGTATGACAGATCGTCTCCAACCGTTTCGTATAGTGGTGAGCCCCATACTGGGCGAATGTTTATCGTGGATTATTGTGTGCCTATTATTCTCCGTATGTGAGTGAGATAGAATATCACGGACACACAGGTTACAGTAAAAAGATCACTGGACAAACTTTTCTATCTTATCTTCTGCTTAGCAAGTAAGGCAAGTGAGGTGTAAAAGTTATCATCTAGTAGGCGAGATGTTTTCTCCATCACATGCGACCAACGGCAATCAGTCAGAATTGCAGAAGTCAGAAAAAAAAACAAAGTCCAACATTCTTACTAAGCGTTGAAAACGGTTCACTAATGTTTTACCAAATCATTTGAAATCATCATTTGACAAACTATATCATTTTACAAACTTTCAATTCGCAAAGTCGTACCTACTTCCCGCCATATATTTTTTTAATGTTTTGTGGTCATTAATCTAACTTATTTAATAAGCCCGTATAATCTATGTAATATGTAACGGTTTAAGCACAATTACATTCTTGCGAAATGAAAGTTGGTAAAATGATATAGTTTATCAAATGGTGATTTGGTAAAAAGTCAGGATACCGTTAAAAACACCCCATACAAATTGATACTCAATTATGACGTCACAATTGATTAAATAATATACAAAATGTATGGAAAAAGCAAGTACCTAACCTACGCAAGGTCATGAAAACTGCTCCATCAAAAAAGGCTCAATCAAAAAAACTCTCAATTTTCGGAAATTTGAGGTCTCACGTATAGAAAAATTCCTAAGTCATTTATTAGGAATGTTTTGCATTCCAACAAAACATATATTATGTACTGAACAAACACATAACGTCTCTATATTGAAGATTACGTCGTGTCAAGCCTTATGATTAGTTAAAACATACCTGATTATCTTTGGTTACCGTGTTTTCCTCTATGGTTCCAGCAGGAGTGTGCGAGGCCCTTCGAGCCGTCACTTTTGACGTTTGTCATAGTGTCTTCAACAGCAAGGTCCTTGCCGAGACGTTATGTGTTTGTTCAGTACATAATATATGTTTTGTTGGAATGCAAAACATTCCTATTATGTACGTTTCCAAACACATAACGTCTCTATATTGAAGACTTGTTTGATATCTGCTGGTGAAAGGAATACACAAACGCTATGTGAAATAATCAAATTCAGTACAATTGATTATATTATTATGTTCCATGATACATAATAAAAGACTATTAGTTCAAATTGAATAGTTAACTTTAATGAGATCAATCATCAGTTTTAATATAAGTTTGAACTTAAACTAACTGCTAATCATTATGCAGTCATGTAATATTATAAAAAAAAAAAAACATAACATGAAATAATCAAACAATATTAAAATTGTCATGCAACATATCTGTGCTGTGACTATTCACAGTCCTTTGCACAGAACGATAGTAATGATTTCTAAAAGTTTTAAAACATCTCCAGTTGCCTCTTTCTAAAATCTCATCAACTGGTCTGTTGTCAAGCCATCCCTTGGAAGCCACTGCTGATCGAATGCTCCCAGGGGAAGCATCAACTCCAGCATCTTTAAATATGCTCTTTATCCACCCTGCTATATTAGTTTTAGAAGCAGCTTTGACAGTGCCAGTCACTGTAATAAATAAGCTATTTAAATTATTTACTTGAGCACGCCTAGATTCGGAAATAGAAATTAATTTATTAATATGCTTAACAGGGCAAATTCTTTCCTCTGGGTGTGGTGATAAACACCAACCTGATTGTCTTCGAGATGCTGAATCAGTCTTTGAGCCAAAGACTGGCCAAAGAATAAGGTTAGGGTTAGACTCTATGAAGCTATCTTTTGAAATTGTTAGTAATGTTAGGTCATGTATTCTACGACCGGATGCCAGTAATAAGATTATTGCTGTTCTTCTTGCTACATCAAAAAGTGTATTATTTAAAGAAACTGATAATAACCAGTCGTATACAATTTTAGTGTCCCACACTGGTAACTTTTGAGGAACAGGTCTGGCTATCGCTATAGCTTTTAAGATTTGCTTGATGAGAAAATTATTTGAAATTTCTAATGAATTAGCACAATATGTTGAAATTGCAGACTTATGCAGTAAAATTGTACTATAAGCTAGTTTATGATCTAAATGTAAAGATGCTAAAAACTTAGCTATATCCTGTCCTTGTGGTGACTTGTCATTTTTTCCATGTTCTGTACACCATGAGATCCATCTCTTCAATGCGGGTGCATAGGTATTTAAAGTAGATGTTCTCCAGCTACTCTTTAGAGTCTGTCTAATGAAAGCTGAACCTGGATTTTTCTTGGCTGACGAGTCTGGCAACACTATTTAATATGTCGTTTGGACTTTGATGTTGTTAGAAACTTGTCAATTCGAGATCTAAATTGATAAAAATACGGAGTAATCATGCCGTCGACGATAAGAGGCGGTGTCCGGGAGATTCTGTATACTATTATACAGAAGTACAAAGAAAAACAAGAAGAAAGAAAAGCATTATTGATGCAAAAAATTAATTGTTTAGTTACGGTGACCAAATTTATAGGTTAGTACGGCTTTAGTACGGCATGTTCATTTTGATACTTCTTATTTCTCTATGTGCAATCCTAAGTTTAATTTACCTTTTTCTGTCTATTATACGATGAGATTAAGAAATTAAACGAAATTAAATTCGTTTCAGAAAACCTGGACGTGCACGTTGACAAAAGTGTGCTGGAAAACGTAAAGCAGCTGAAAGAGGTTGAGGAAACTGAGTTAGCCTGCCAGACTCAGACGAAATATTTGGAAGAAGTATCTTCAATGACCGGTAATTACTAAAATTATCATTGTCTTTCCCTATATAATAGGTGTAGGTACCTATTGTCTGTCCCTATATCATGTTGAATCTCTTAGCATTCACAATTTTATTAAATTAATTTAATAGACAGATGATTAATGTAACTGACACTCATAGTTTCAATAAAACAATAAGGAGGTGTTTAGTTAAAAGTAGTATTTTCTGTGTGCGGAGCAAACAGCATTTTGTTGTTTATGAACCAAATGTACACTGTACAGTCGATTTCATAAATATGTGTACACTTTAGTACCTTATCTATTTATTTAATGTCATTTTTGATCGGCCAGATATAAAAGATGTTCGGGTTATATGAGTCTTCCTTGTTCTTAAACCGTTGCGATTAGAAACTCACCGATGCAATTTCATTTCACCTAAACCCAAATGTTTTTAGGGCTGTCGGACTGTACAATGGGGCTGTACTGCGCAACCACACAATGTATTTCTAAATGGTGTTCTGTTTATTTAACACTTTCTTTCTTCTTACAGATATCAGTGTTTCATCTTTAAAAAGAATAAGTAATGAGGGAAAATTAAACAACGGTGTCTTTAGTACTCCCGGAAAAAAGCGACCTCACAAGGCCACGGTGTCTAATTTGGATAGCTTTGACATCCAAGCTATCCGAAATAAAATAAATGAATTGTATATTGTAAAAAAACAAGTGCCTACACTCAGATGCTTATTGGCAGAGTTGAGAGAAAGCATCGGTTTTACCGGATGCCTTGAGACTTTACGCCGAATACTAATGGCAAATGGATACGAATTTAAACAAAATACTGAACAACGTTCGATACTTATTGAGCGTTTTGACATAGCAGCTTGGCGACACCGCTACCTAAGGACTATTGCATCAAAACGTGCTGAAGGTAAAAAAATAATATACCTGGATGAGACTTACGTTCACCAGAACTACAAAACAAAAAAGTCGTGGCAGGGGCCTTCCACCCAAGGTGTAGTTGGCAATAGAGTCTGTCTAATGAAAGCTGAACCTGGATTTTTCTTGGCTGACGAGTCTGGCAACACTATTTAATATGTCGTTTGGACTTTGTTGTTTTTAGAAACTTGTCAATTCGAGATCTAAATTGATAAAAATACGGAGTAATCATGCCGTCGACGATAAGAGGCGGTGTCCGGGAGATTCTGTATACTATTATACAGAAGTACAAAGAAAAACAAGAAGAAAGAAAAGCATTATTGATGCAAAAAATTAATTGTTTAGTTACGGTGACCAAATTTATAGGTTAGTACGGCTTTAGTACGGCATGTTCATTTTGATACTTCTTATTTCTCTATGTGCAATCCTAAGTTTAATTTACCTTTTTCTGTCTATTATACGATGAGATTAAGAAATTAAACGAAATTAAATTCGTTTCAGAAAACCTGGACGTGCACGTTGACAAAAGTGTGCTGGAAAACGTAAAGCAGCTGAAAGAGGTTGAGGAAACTGAGTTAGCCTGCCAGACTCAGACGAAATATTTGGAAGAAGTATCTTCAATGACCGGTAATTACTAAAATTATCATTGTCTTTCCCTATATAATAGGTGTAGGTACCTATTGTCTGTCCCTATATCATGTTGAATCTCTTAGCATTCACAATTTTATTAAATTAATTTAATAGACAGATGATTAATGTAACTGACACTCATAGTTTCAATAAAACAATAAGGAGGTGTTTAGTTAAAAGATATCATAAACATATTATTTGATATGTATTTTCTGTGTGCGGAGCAAACAGCATTTTGTTGTTTATGAACCAAATGTACACTGTATAGTCGATTTCATAAATATGTGTACACTTTAGTACCTTATCTATTTATTTAATGTCATTTTTGATCGGCCAGATATAAAAGATGTTCGGGTTATATGAGTCTTCCTTGTTCTTAAACCGTTGCGATTAGAACCTCACCGATGCAATTTCATTTCACCTAAACCCAAATGTTTTTAGGGCTGTCGGACTGTACAATGGGGCTGTACTGCGCAACCACACAATGTATTTCTAAATGGTGTTCTGTTTATTTAACACTTTCTTTCTTCTTACAGATATCAGTGTTTCATCTTTAAAAAGAATAAGTAATGAGGGAAAATTAAACAACGGTGTCTTTAGTACTTTAGTATTTGCTTTTTTACAACATAAAACTCATAGACTTTATTACGGATAGTTTTAACATCAAAGTTATCCAAGTTAGAAACCGTGGCTGGATGAGGTCGCTTCATACCAGGAGTGCTAAAGATTCCGTTGTTTTATTAGCCCTCATTAATTATTCTTTTCAAACACATGGTTGAGGAAGCGATGGCTGAGATCAGCGTCATACTCGTGAACGGGTGTTGTCAGTGGGGTCCTGTCTGTTCACGCTTGCAAGAACCTGTTTTCCAGTTAGTTATTTTAGTTATCGTTCCTGACGTAGAGACCTCGTCATGTTGTTCTCCTAGTCACTATTTTTAATTTACTCAATGTTATTGAGCGTACATTTGTAACGACTAAGTTTGTGTTGTTAGAAATAATTATTAATTACTTTACTACCTTGTAATGTTACTTTTAAGAATAATTGTATTTTATGATTGGAAAAAATGATCTGCTGGAGTTTCTTGCGGCGCTTCTTCTCCAAGATATAATTGTCGTTAGATAGAGGTGTAAGGGTGATGAGAATAATGTTACCTCTAATTACTTTATTAAAAAGGTTGAATATAATATTCCTCATCATCATTGTTTTATTATGCTGTGTGCGACACAGACGAAAACCTCTCGTATCAATGAAATCTATCAACAGCACGACTAGCACAAGTTGCTCGTGACTTGTTTGTCGCTCGGATCTCCCTTACTATCTAGTCTGTTACGATAGAGACGCACAGAGCGACAAGCGAGAAAATACAACTTGTGCTACACGTGCAGATCACTATATTTTCATGTCAAATATATTTCGAAAAACCAAATGTGCTCCAGTCACTGTCATCGTATTTTACCTAAAGTGCTTTTCATCAAAATATAGCGCTCGTAATAATATATATGAAAATATAGTACGCGTTTCCTCTTCCTTTGTGCCCACCAAAATAAATAAAATAATAAAAGTATCAATATCGTTTATTCCTTCATTGATCGGTAATACCATATCAAAATTTTTTGAATTTGCCGCTTTTTCCCAGGTTCAGCTTTCATTAGACAGACTCTATCTCAGCTGGAAAACGATTTATTATTGTTCACGCTGGATCAGAAGATGGTTTTGTGCCTAATGCTTTATTAACGTTTAGCACAAAATCAATCAAAGCAGACTATCACCATGACATGAACGCCACAAATTTCAATAAGTGGTTACGTGAGAAGCTTATTCCCAACTTGAGTGAACCAAGTGTCATTGTCATGGACAATGCTAGCTATCACACGGTGCAAATTAATAAGGTACCAAATACCAACACCCGCAAAGCCGAAATAAAAGAGTGGCTGCGTTCTAAACAAATTGATTTTGAAGAATATTATACTGTACCAGAACTTCTTGTCTTGGCACATAAACACAAAGCAGACCCAATCTATGAAGCCGATGAAATTCTAAGGGAGCACGGTCATGAGGTTTTAAGACTTCCGCCCTACCATTGCGACCTTAACCCCATTGAGCTAATCTGGAGTTCGGCGAAGAGAAAAGTCGCGAGTAGAAATGTTGGCGTATCAGCAGCTGAAATTGAAAAAATTATTAAAGAGTCTTTTGACAGCATAAAACCGGAGCATTGGAAGAAAATGACTAATCATGTGCTTAATATTGAAGCTCAGTACAAAACCAGGGATGGAATAACTAAAGAACTAGAATCATTCATTATAAGTGTCCGTGATGATGACAGCACTAGTTCAGATGAATCATTAGAAATAGAGTATTTAGAATCTGATTTTAATTACAGTTCCTAGAGTCTTAGGGTATCATCTGAACTGGAACTACTGGAAGGTTCACCATCACATACTCTTATTATGAAGCTTTCCAATTGATTAGTAATTCCATCCTTTTCCTTGTATTGGTTTTCGACATAGGTCATGGTCTGTCATCTTCTTCCATGCATTACATCAAAGGATTCCTTTAGATTTTTTTCAAATTCTGACGCCGATTTACCTATATTTTTGCTACCCACTTTTCGTTTTACAGTATTCCAAATGAGCTTGATCTGGTTTAGATCGCATTGGTAAGGTGAGAGTGTGAGCACTTCATGTCATGACCACTAGCTTTAGGAATTTTATCTGCCTCATAAATTGGCTTTGTTTTGTGCTGATTCACTAAAACAAAAAGTTCTTCTCTGTATAAACTTTCATCAAAATTCACAGACTTAGCACGGAGCCAGGCTTGTATTTCAGCTTCGCGTGTGTTTGTGCTTAGGGGCTTATTAATTTGTACCGCATGATAACCTGCATTGTCAAACACAATCACACTGGGTTCAAATAAATTTGGTATCAATTTCTCTCGTAAATACCTGTTAAAATTTGTAGTATTCATGTAATGGTGTTAATCTGCCTTTGTAGACTTAGTGCTAAATGTCAACATTGCATGTGCACAAATCCATTTACGGAACCAGCATGAATGATGATAAGTCTTTTTGCGGAGGAAATATTTTCTATTAAACCAGATGTCGACGGTCCACGGCCATGATCTTTTTGGCTTGTAATTTTGATGAAGATAGGTTTCATCAAGATATATAATTAGCTTATTTTTGGCACGTTTCGTGGCTTTGGTTCTCAAGATCATTGTCGCAAGACTGCAATGTCATATCGTTCTATGAGCACTGAACGTTTTTTTTATTTTATTTTTTATTCAAAACCATTGCTCATCAGTATTTTACGTAGAGTCTATCTGGAGCCTGTAAAACCCATATTTTCTTTCAAATTTGCCAGAAGTGTTCTGAGTCGGAATTTGCTTTTTTACAACATAAAACTCATAGACTTTATTACGGATAGTTTTAACATCAAAGTTATCCAAGTTAGAAACCGTGGCTGGATGAGGTCGCTTCATACCAGGAGTGCTAAAGATTCCGTTGTTTTATTAGCCCTCATTAATTATTCTTTTCAAACACATGGTTGAGGAGGCGATGGCTGAGATCAGCGTCATACTCGTGAACGGGTGTTGTCAGTGGGGTCCTGTCTGTTCACGCTTGCAAGAACCTGTTTTCCAGTTAGTTATTTTAGTTATCGTTCCTGACGTAGAGACCTCGTCATGTTGTTCTCCTAGTCACTATTTTTAATTTACTCAATGTTATTGAGCGTACATTTGTAACGACTAAGTTTGTGTTGTTAGAAATAATTATTAATTACTTTACTACCTTGTAATGTTACTTTTAAGAATAATTGTATTTTATGATTGGAAAAAATGATCTGCTGGAGTTTCTTGCGGCGCTTCTTCTCCAAGATATAATTGTCGTTAGATAGAGGTGTAAGGGTGATGAGAATAATGTTACCTCTAATTACTTTATTAAAAAGGTTGAATATAATATTCCTCATCATCATTGTTTTATTATGCTGTGTGCGACACAGACGAAAACCTCTCGTATCAATGAAATCTATCAACAGCACGACTAGCACAAGTTGCTCGTGACTTGTTTGTCGCTCGGATCTCCTTTACTATCTAGTCTGTTACGATAGAGACGCACAGAGCGACAAGCGAGAAAATACAACTTGTGCTACACGTGCAGATCACTATACTCGTATTTTCATGTCAAATATATTTCGAAAAACCAAATGTGCTCCAGTCACTGTCATCGTATTTTACCTAAAGTGCTTTTCATCAAAATATAGCGCTCGTAATAATATATATGAAAATATAGTACGCGTTTCCTCTTCCTTTGTGCCCACCAAAATAAATAAAATAATAAAAGTATCAATATCGTTTATTCCTTCATTGATCGGTAATACCATATCAAGATTTTTTGAATTTGCCGCTTTTTCCCAGGTTCAGCTTTCATTAGACAGACTCTAGCAGTTGTTTTTCACTATTATTCCAGCTGGCTACTTGATTGCTCCACCCCCAATCTTCCAAGCTTGTAGTTCTAGTAGTTCTATTTGAGGTGGATGGTAGCCCGTGGTACAGTCTATGAGATGTCTCCTCAGGTTCACTATTGGCAGTGGTTCTTCCAAGGCTCGTGCTTCTAGATCCGGTGTCCAGTAACACTGGTTCCACACTGGGGCAATCAGTATGTATGTACCCTTTGCTCTGTTCAAATGAGACAGTACTTGAGGAAGCAGGTTGGGAGGTGGAAAGATCCATCCTAGGCGGTACACCCAAGGTCGACTGAATGCGTTGCAGAATTCGGCTAAACCATCTCTCGACTCTAGTGTTACGTACCTTGGTACAACTCTTGTTTTTGCTGACGCAAACAAGTCTATTTCTGGCACTCCCCACTTTGCGAATATAGCCTCCGTGGCTTCGGAGAGCAGGTGCCATTCAGGTAGTGCCTTTCCTCGAGACAGGCGGTCTGCTATCCCGTTGAACCTTCCCGGAAGGTAACAAGCCGACAGTGAAACATTCAGCTGGTCGGTCAATCTCAGTAGTCTGGTTGTAAGGGACAGTAGTTGGAGTGACCTCGTTCCTCCCTCCTTCCTGATATAGGCAACCAGAGTCCGATTGTCGGACTGAACCAGAATGTGAGCATCGCCGAGATTGCGCCTCTGGTTCCTCAATGTGGCATACACTGCGTACATCTCCTTCATGTTCGAATGCCATGACATCTGTGTCCTGGACCATGTCCCTGACAGATGGAGTCCGTTTAGCTGGGCTCCCCATCCCGCATCCGCTGCGTCCGTGGTCAGGAAGTGTGTTATACTCTTTTTGACCAGAGGTGCTGATGCATGGTGAAGAGCATTCTTCCACCATCGAATCTCGGTCAGGACTGTTGGTGGAATCACCTGCCTTTTCCAACGACTGCCCTGGCTTAGCTGTTTTAGAAAGATCTGCAGCCTTCGGCAGTGCAGCTGACCTCTCTGTACCACTGAATTGGCAAAGTTGAGATGGCCTAATAGGGTCTGGATTTCTAACAGGGTACACTTGTTTCGCACTTCGAGTAGAGATAGCTTCTCTTTTATCCTTTTGATCTTTAGTTCTGGCAATGATTTGCAATTTTTTTGTGTGTTCCAGCAAAGTCCTAAGTATTCCAGTTCCTGAGTTGGTTCTAGGATTGACTTTGAATAATTTAGGTGCCAACCCAAACGTTCCAGAAAGCTTACAGTTTCCGCAACTTGAGCTTGTAATTTGGAACGGTCCTGGTTTACTAACAGGTAATCGTCTAGGTAAACCAGAACTCGAAAACCTTTTGCTCGAAGTACTTCCGCAGTCCAGTTCGATAGGGCAGCAAAGGTTCGAGGGGCAGATGATAGGCCAAATGGAAGGGCGGTTAACTGAAGAAGCTCCCCTTCGTAGACAATCCGTAAGAACCTTCTGTGACTCTTCAAAATTGGGACATGAAAATAAGCCTGTGTCAGGTCTATTTTTACCATCCAGTCCTGATGTTGTAGGAAATCTGGAACAGTAGTGTGCGAGACTAGTTTGAAGTGTTTCGTTGATACATGTAGGTTGAGGCCACGTAGGTCGAAAATGGGGCGGACCCCACCATCTGACTTGTTCACCAGAAACATCTTTGATATAAAACCCGGGTTCTTTATTGGAGGTTTCTCTAACACCTCTTGTTCCTTTAATTTCTTTATGACATCTGCCATCTCTGGGGAACTTCTGGTTGTAAATTTTCTTAGTTGGAGCTGTGAGGGGTAGGTGAGAGGAGGTCTGGTTTTGAATGGGATTCGTGATCCAGTTATAGTCTTTAATATAAATTGATTGGCCTCTAATTGTTTCCATTCCTCCTGATGTAATTGAAGACACCCCCCTCGAAATGATTGATTGTCAATTCTTTTTGTGTTGCAGGTTTGACGGGGTGTTGGCATGAAATGGCTTATTTTGTTTAGCACCATGTTTTCTATTATATCTTTTATATTTTTTTGTACTATTCTGGTTTGTCTGGGGTTTTCTTGTCATATCATACTTACCACCACTCTCTGACTGCTTGGTATTTGTATACTGGGCCCCCCTTCTTTCTTTAATATAAGCAGGTGTGTTTAACCACACTTGAGTCCCTCCAAGAGACTGAATGAGTGGGGCCAGGGCTTCCCTACTAAATAAATGCTCAGCACTAGGTGGTATATTTTTTAAACTTTCCTTTAAATTGGCATTAGTAATTTCACTAAGCAAATAATTCCGTCGTACTTCCATACACTCTGTTCTTTTTCCCACAATAATTTACATCATTAGTTCTGAGTTTTTTGTTGTGGCCGAACCTGGCCCGAAGAGCATGTTTACTTTTTCATACAATGAATTAGGAGTAAGCTCATTATTGTTGCTCCAATCAATTAACTTTTGTAAGTCTTCTTGTAAACGATCTCTTTGCATTAATACGGCATTGGCGAGGCCTGCCAAAACTCTCTCAGTTGTAGCTAAATAATCTTTCCCTTTTTTGAGATGCATTAATTCATCATTGAGTTTAAGCTCAGTGAAGCCAGGGGTAGCTAATACCGATTTTAACGACTTTTTATACCTAATGCCTTGCCAAGATGGCGAGTTGAATTGTTGTAACTTGTTCAAGGTCACTAGCCTATTCTGATCTGCTTGAGCTAAATAATTATCGTCTTTAACTTCAGTGGTTATTTCCCCTAAATTCACCCTTTTAGGATCTTGAGGAGGAACTAAAAATTGTGTAGTTTTGTCGCGATCAGTTTGTTGGGAACAACCTTGTCCGTTAACATGCATAATATAATTGGTCAGATAACTCACTTGGGACAGCAAAGTATCGACTCGTGGGTCGTATGCAACCTGCGGATAGGGCTCGCCGTGAGTCTTCCGAGGTCGCTTATTTGGTGGCGGATTTACTTCTTCCTCCGAGGAAGATGATGACGAACTATCGTCCGACGATATTCGCCTATCGGATCCCGAGCCGCGTAGCGCGGTGGAGGCCGTCTCCGGGTCGGGATGCACCACAGGGTCTGACTCCTGATCGGAACTCATCACGATTCCGATTTATGCACTTTGATCACAACTTTTTCACTATATTTTTCACTTACAAAGCTAATACGCTGTTTTCGCGGCAAAAGACACAAACGCTATGACAAACGTCAAAAGTGACGGCTCGAAGGGCCTCGCACACTCCTGCTGGAACCATAGAGGAAAACACGGTAACCAAAGATAATCAGGTATGTTTTAACTAATCATAAGGCTTGACACGACGTAATCTTCAATATAGAGACGTTATGTGTTTGGAAACGTACATAATATAAATATTATATCAGTTTTTCAGTCAATATTACTAGAGTAAGTATAGATTTGTTCAACGGAAGTCATTAATGTCATCATCCTAATTAGGTACCTACGCTAATTTGTATTGAAAACTTGACATCATTCAATTGTTGACCCAAATTCTGTTCTTGTTATGGATTTTGCATGTACTTTGTAAATCTTTGTGTACCTACTCAGTTTAAACATAATAAGCTTAAACGCAATAAATGACTTATCTAAATATTCATATGTTTACATGACATGTAATTAGTTGGATTCCTCGAGCTCTGAAAATAAATACGTACACTGCGGCCACATCTTTGAGATTTGAAAAATATTCGTGTAAAAAGTAGTTAGTTACTGTACAGTATCTTTCTTTATTTTGATTAAAAAAGAGATGCCAGTAGATATGGCCGCAGTATTAGGAAGACCCTTTAAATATATGATCCTCACAGAGTATTACTTATAAAATCTTTTAAAAACCATTTGGAAAATAGTTTGAAATCGTTAAAGGTACTATCTTTTTTTTAGAACTTGGTGAACTTATAATTTTGTCGTTCTTGAGGGATCCTGTATTTAGTGGACGTCTTTCGGCTGAAATGATTGTCTTCTCACTGGTTTATATATGCAAATAGGAACTGATCAGGCGCGGTGGCGCGGCGTAGGTACTAATTAAAAGCCCGTCGGTTTTGCGGTGCGGATGCCACTAGATACTCGTTTTACTATTATTATTAGTTCCTAATATATATATATACAAATCGTTCCGCGAATGAACGATGAGTTAAAAGTGAAATGATATTGTAATTGCGCTAATTTATTCAATAAAAATGTATCTCGTAGACTACGTTAATGTCGATTATTTTGTTTGGAGTTTATTATTATCAGTTCTCAATGTAAATCATTGCCATCACGCCTGGTATGTTCTTTTTTGCAGTACCTACTTACTCTTAATAAAACTTTAACCCCTTTTACATAAAACGTTATAAATAACGGTGTTCAAAGCCATAATAGTTAATATGTGCCAACAACGTGTCTTAACTATTACCTATTGGTCTTTATGTACCTGTTGTGATTTTGTATGAATAAAGGGGTGGCGAATAGCTTACGCATGTGGTTATGTATAAGCACATGCTTACACACACATACGCATAGAATTAGTTCCATGAACACGAACTAGATGGCAGAAGTTACGACACGAACGTCACGAACAGGAAAAAACGCAGAGTTACCAGTCTATATCCCAGTATACAATAGTAGTCTTAAACCTACATATTGACAATATTGTAACATATGTAACGTCATCTATCGGGAATCCCAAAAAGTATAAGCACGAGTTCTATATAAAATAAAATGTTGCAATTTATGGCAAAGACCGGACCTTGGACGTGACACTACACTAGATATAAGTTTCAGCACAGAACTGAGGCCCTACTTTGAAAATCGAGGCTCCATCCCTGTCACTCGTCATTCGAGACTGAATTGAGAGAAATAGATGGAGCTAGCGTAACTTCGAACTTTGATTTTCAAAGTAGGGCCTGTGTTCTCGCTTGCAAGGACCTGAGGCCCTACTTTGAAATTCGAAGTTCGAAGTTACGTTAGCTCCATTCCTGTCACTCGTCATTTGAGATTAGATCGAGAGAAAGGGATGGAGCTAACGTAACTTCGAACTTCGAATTTCAAAGTAGGGCCTCTGTTTTCCAGTTAGTTAAGCCCTCTACGCATTATCCTTCTTGACATACAGCCGCGCACGACCGTCAGGCCCGATGGTGCTGTACGCAATATCGTGCAAAGTATCCATCAAGCTGTCACAGACCACAAATTCCTACTTCGCTCATTCGGCCTATTCCTGGGAATAATAAATCCCAGCTGTCCACACCCTCGAAAATAGGTGTGGACAACTGGGAATGAAAAACAAAACTGCGTCAGTTCCGCCTGACCGGATCGAGTGGCCATACATGTTCAGTTTTTCCAACGGCCAATCGTTCAGGCGGACGGATGCGATTTGCCTTCAGGCCAAATTACACATACGCGATGCTGTTTTGCATCCGGTCAGTTAGACCTGAAGGCAGAACGGATCATGTATGGAGGCCTTTAAAGTCAACCCACGATAACGCTGCAATGATTAAAGAAACTAAAGGAACGGGCGTAAAAATACATACAAATATAAATATCGTTATGTAACACTGTTCGTTAGTAGGTACTTGAGTTGTCAATGCGTCGTGTTTGTTTTAAATTATTAAATAAGTGGAGTTTCTTTCGTGGCGACATTACAACATTAAAGTACACCTAAGTGTGAGGAACATTTTTGTTATAATGACGAAATACAGTATTATAGGATGCGGAGCAAGAAAAATTGGAAATTAACAAAGTTTAACATTGCTCCGGTAAGTTTCAAGTTTTTATTGAAATATCGGTCAGTATTACAAAATTGCGTATTTTCAGTATGTAACATATTATTATTAAACAATAGACCAGTATTAATCATGCGTTACATGTAGATTGTGTTTTATTTTAGATATTTTCGTACTTAATTAAATAGTACTTTTGACAGATAGGGTTGTTCGTGAATAGTGATTGAAATATCGATAAATAAGTTACGGTGGATACTTTCGGCCTATTCGTCAGTTTTTATTAAATGACTAGCTAGTACCCGGCGCCTTGCTGCCAATACTTTTTTTTGTTTTCGGTTTGGTGACCAGTGATTTAGACATAGCAGTGTCTAAAATGCCTGTCTAAAATAATAATAATAATATCCGATTGCTACCAAACTTCAGAGGATCACTTCGGATACCCCACTTCTTCAAAATCGGTCCAGCCGTTTTGGAGTCCATAGGGGACATACATACAGATAATATATTATTGAGGATAATTCTGTAATTTTCTTTTCAGCCACATGCCACTCAAGGTAATTCTACTACATTGACTGAAAATAGGCCAGATCTTACTCCTTTATGTTTATAACGTTTGATGGACGTCGAGGAAGCAGTGGCTGCGTTTGACAAGGCCTTCGAAGACACCTCTAAGCACGCATGGGCAAAGTGCTTTTGTCAGTGGTTCCATCGGATCCTGCGATTTATTGATGTGAATGGACACTATTTTGAAAAGATATAATAAAAGTAATAACTTGCTAGTTTGCTCAGTTTTTGATATTCTAAGAACTTTCAGTTTGACCCTATTATAAATTACATTGATTGAGCTAAATCAAATCAAATCAAATCAAATCAAATTTATTCACTTGAGAAGCGGTTACAATGGTTGTTTTGAAATAGGAAAGTACAGCGCTCTCGCTGGCGACACCAGCATGCAAATATGTATAAGTAAATAAGAAAAAAAAACTTAAAAGTTACTTCTACTAATAATCTTAAAAATCATTAATATAATTCTAGATTCCATGCATTGACACTCCAATCAGTAATAATAGAGCACATTAATTTTTATTAATATGTTTTAAGGATAAGAATTCTTTAATACAATAAAATCTCTTTTCCAGCAACCATTTACATAGCGCACTCACAAATCTATTATAGGGCAATATTTTAATTTGTTCAGGAATATTATTGAAAATCTTTATAGCCATGCAACAACAATTTCTTTGGCGTAATTTTGACACAGTTTTCTGCTGTAATACTAGTTTTTGAGGATACCTTGTGTTGAATTTACAAACATTTTTAAGCTGAGTAAATAAATTGAAATTTGATTTCACAAATTTGCACATTTCAAATATATATAGTGATGGAAGAGTGAGTACCTTCAATTCGTCAAATAATTGCTTGCATGATGTAAGCGGTGGCTTGTTACATATAGCCCTTATGCATTTTTTTTGACTAATGAATAATCTTTCAATGTCATAAGAGTTACCCCACAGCAAGAGACCGTACCTAAGCACTGACGCCACATAGCCGTGGTACGCTATCAGCGCAGTTTCTTTATTGACAACTGCTGCAAGCCTCCGAATTGGATATACAAAACTATTTATCATTTTACATTTCTTATTAATTTGAGGTCTCCATGAAAAATTCTTATCTAATATTATACCTAAAAAAGTATGCTCATCACATTCAGATATAATAGTATTATCATACTCTACGTTAATGTCAAGACCTCCTTTTCTATTATAAAATTGAATATATTTTGTTTTATCAAGATTTACTATTAAATTATTAGATTCTAACCATGTTATAACATTTTTTATTAAATTATTAATGTCATCGTTGTATGTACTTATATTTTTACACGGAATTACTATTGAAATATCGTCAGCAAATAGAACGCATTTATATTTACTTATATTGGGTAGGTCGTTGATATATAACAGGAACAGCAAAGGGCCCAAGACGCTACCCTGTGGTACACCTACATCGTTTCGTGCGTAGTTAGACCTATTATAGCCCGATAGAAATTTATCGTCAATGTTGTCTACTTCCACACACTGAGTTCTGTTGTTTAAGTAGCTTCTCAACCAATCCAGAGTAACGCCTCTTAAGCCATACATTTCGCATTTAAGCAAAAGACGTTCATGGGATACAAAATCAAAAGCTTTACTCATGTCGAAAAATATGGCTGAGACAGGATTATTATTATCAACATGTTCAACTATACTACTGACCAACGTAAAAGCGGCTAATGAGGTAGATTTACCTTTCTGAAATCCGTTTTGCTCATTTTTTATTATATTATGCTTATTACAAAAAGATGTGATCCTATTGTGCATCGCTTTCTCGAAGATTTTTGACAAAACAGGGACCATGGTAATTGGACGATAAGTGTTTAATTCCTCCTTATTTCCTTTTTTATGCAATGGCTTTATCACAGAAATTTTTAATTTGTCTGGAAAAATACCTTGTGTGAATGATAAATTTACCAAAAAACTGATCACACACGCGATTAAAGGGGCACATAACTTTATGATCGAAGTTGGTATTTCATCATATCCCACGGCAGCGGTATTTTTTAACGATTTTATGATTTTGATAATTTCGGATTTGTCACTCGGATATAAAAACATTGTTGAACTTGTAGTATTCATATAAGGTAATGGGTGTTCCTTGTGATTGTAATTATTTTTAGTTAAATTTATAAAGAATTCATTAAAAATTGTAGCGACTTCTTTTGGGTTGGTAATTATTTCATCCCCTTTTCTTATTTTTTGCAACTTAGGTGGTTTTGAATTTTTATATACCTTATTTTGAATAAGTTTCCACGAAGCTTTGCATTTGTTTTTAGATGTGTTAAGATAGACGCTATTTTCTTTTTTTTGAGAATTTTGTATACATAGTTTAAGAATTTTTGAGTAGTTATAGTATTTTATTTTTGCCTCTGCAGATTTAGTTGTATAAAAATTAAATCGTAGCTTTCTTTTAGTTGTACATGATTTTTTAATTCCTTTGGTTATCCATATAGTTTTCTTTATTCTATTCGATATTTTGATCCTATTCTTTGGAAAACATAAATTAAAAAACAGTACAAAATTATCGTAAAATTCCTCAAAAGCGCTATTTAGTGAAGGTTGGCTAAGAACATTATACCAGGTAAGACTTTTTAAACATTCACAGAATTTGACCATATTGTCATGACTGAGGTCCCTCTTCGTGATGTACCAGTTTTCAATTGAGGGCTTTTTATGTTCAGTATAGAATACTAGTATTTGCCCAGTGTGATCGGAGAGGCCTAAATCATGAACAGTAGCGACCCCATTTGGTTCGCTACTAATGATGTGATCGATGCATGAGGTTAATCGTGTCGGGGTATCTATATGAAAGTGGTAGTTGTAATTTTGCACAATTCTTTTTAATTCTCGGCTATCCTTCGAATCTTCCATTGTATTTATATTGAAGTCACCTGTTAGAATTATTTTGAAGGATTTTCGCTTATGTAGTTTATGCAGAATATTTTCTAAGTTTTTTAAGAATATAAAGGTTGTATTGGGTTTAGGTACTCTGTAAAGGCATATTATTATCGTTTTATATTCAGGTATTTCGATACCACAACATTCAAAATTTTGTTCAGTCGCTATATTTCCAAGAAACGATAACTGCTTATACTCAACATGTTTTTTACAAAGAATTGCGACCCCTCCACGCTTTTGAGACTGTCGTGAGAAGTATGAAGCCAGTTCATAATCTTTAATGGAGATATTTTTTTCATGTCCTGATTTAATAAATGTTTCTGATAAACAAATAATATCAATATCAACATATTTATTAAAAAGTTCAAGTAGGCATACTTCCAATATTTCCTTTTTATTTAATAGTCCAGCAATATTCTGGTGAAACAAAGTGACGTTATTCACGAAAGGAATTATTATTTATCACGTGATTTTTCAATGGCTGTTCATCCGTTTGCGTGGCTTGGTCTATATAATTCTGCATTTTTTTTTGTTCGTTGAAATAGTTCGCGCTATAGTTGTAGTAACCTGTTATGTGCGCGATGGTTTTTATAATGCCCTGAAATATTGTCCTTATACCGTAGTTGTTTACCACTCCGGTTGACCTGTGAAACATGTCATAATCAAAAGTCAGGTCGAGGTTTGAGTCTAGTAAAAAGGCATATTCGTAATTAAGGTTATCAAGATAAAGAAGGTTATTAAATATTTCAATCCTCCAGTTATATATCGTACCTACATTACACTTATACGTTGGTAAGCATATGATAAAATTTGTATGATCTAAATTCAGCAATATTTCCCTTATCATAGTAACTAAGTTACGATAATTGCTCGTTTCATTAAAATCTTCTTCACCTATAAAAACTATGCAATAATCATTCATTGTATAGTTTTGTACTTTAGTATGAATGTTGCAAAAAAGTTCATTAATACCCGAATTAGGCAACAAATAATGCATAATTTGAAACTGGCTTGAGAGAGCATTTTGAGCGGCATGAAGAATTTTATTTCTTTTATTACTACTAATTATACACATTTTGTTATGTTTTACATCAGTACTTATGCTTCTATTTATTATATTATTTATTAAAGGTATTTCTTTGGTCTGTTGGGTTTCCGGGCAAGGTAGCGGCAGCTCGTCCTGGACAGAAGTCGAAAGTGTTGAACTAGACTTCTCTAATGTCTTCTTCGTCACTCGGGAGCTCGATTTCTTTTTCCTCTGCTTAGGAGTAGACCTTCGCAGAGGGGTTTCATTACCAATAAGACTTTTTAATGCGACGATTTGTCTTTCCAGGTCTGTTTGTTTTTTTGTTAAACGTGTGATATCAGCGTTTAAATTCGTGATCTCCTCATGTGCACTAATGAGTTGAATATTGAGTGCATCGATGGTGTCTTTAAGCTCTGAGGTTTTCGAATGTTCCGTAGTATTAGGCAAGCTATGCGCGCTGTTGTTAAGAGATGTCTCTATCGATGTGTCCGAAGAACTGTTTGATGTGTGTAGAGATGAAATCCGGTTTGGAATTTGCCTACGTGTAGTCACATTATCTATACTTTTATTCGGATTGCTATTCTCCTCAGATTCATTTTTCCTCACCAAAGTGGGATTTCTTTCTTTAAATTCGGAAGTTGTTGGTGAGAAGTGTTCCTGTGACACATTTTCTAGGCATCGGATACATTTCCAAAGGTCCTTGGATTGTTTCGACATAAGATAAAATCTTCTTAGAGTGACATTGGTACAATCGAGATGCAGTGCAGAGTCACAAATGGAACACTTCATTGATTCTTTAGTTTTAATGTCCTGTGCGCATTTTGCGCACTTATTTGTTCTTTTGTCATTTTTCAGGGATGTTCGTTTATTTGTTGACATTTTTTTTCTCTTTTAATATGGATATTTGTCAGCAACTTTTTAATAATAAAAATATAAATGGAAAGAACAAACAAAAAACCAAAAAACCAAAAAAAAAAAACTACATATTACTTTACTTAATTCCTTTTTAGCCATTTGTCTTTTGTTTTTTTTATAGCGTTAGGTTTTTTTAGATGTGCGGTTCAAAACACTGACACACATAAAGTAGGTAGGGAGTGTAGCCCATAATTTCCGAAAATCCAATTTTATTGGTGCTTAATTTCCATTCCCATTTTTCCCCGATCTTAATTTTTCATAGTCGTGTTTTTCCCTGACGTTACTGTTATTTTTACCATTCCAGAAATGAATTTGATAGTGTCCTATTTCTGCGCGGTTTGGCCCTTCGGGCTTGCTGCAAAACTAACATAACCTAAACCTACCTTGCTTTTTCGACCTAATTATAAATTGAAAAAAAAAAAATTGCGAGAAATTCGGATAGGACAATATGCGATCGGAAAAAATTAAGATCGGGAAAAAATGGGAATGGAAAATAAGCAACCAATAAAATTTGATGTTCGGAAATTATGGGCAACACTCGCCAACTTTTTGGATAAGGAAGGAATTTAGAAAATAAATAGGGCAGTTGCGAACTTAGACCGCTTGCTTCATAAGACCAACTGCGTTTTAGACCACTTGCTACCTAGACCAGCTACGTTTTAGACCGCTTGCTATATAAGACCAGTGGCCAGTTTCACGAAGCTACAAGGTACAAATTACAAGCTGTGGCCCGTTTCACGAAGCTACAAGTTACAAATTACAAGCGGAACTCTCTTTCTAGCAAAAGGAGTTAGAAAGAGATTTCCGCTTGTAATTTGTAACTTGTAGCTTCGTGAAACGGGCCTCTGAATTCATTTTCTAGCAAAAGGAGTTAGAAAGAGACTTCCGCTTGTAATTTGTAACTTGTTGCTTTGTGAAACGGGCCTCAGGGGCCTGTTTTATAAAGCTACAAATTACAATTTACAGGTTACAAGTTTCCATTTGACCCAACCTCGACCATTGACAACCAGCGATTTGAGCAGTGTTGCTGGTTTAGACCTGTAAAATTGTAACTTGTAGCTTTATAAAACGTGCCCCAGACCAGCTGCGTTCTAAACCACTTGCTACTTAGACCAGCTGCGTTTGAGAACACTTACTGCTTAGACCAGCTGCGTTTTAGACGATACTAACCCGATGAAACTACGACGCCTGCCTATTATTATTATTATGTAACAACGATCCCGTCCGAAATAAATGATGATTGATATTAATGTTATTATAAATAAAAACATTAAGACTTAAACCGTAATTCAGATATTCCTAATTAAATCGTGACTGTTACTAGAACGACAAAATAAATCTCTATGCAGTACGTTATCTGGTTTATCGATAAACATGATTACTACCATTTTATGTTCCATAAACGTCAAAAACTGGTACGTTTTTTTCGTAGGTATTTCGGGTCCTTTAGTTTCTATAGTCAAAGATTTAATGAGACATCAAGATTGACCGCAACCCAAGCGGATCTTTCTTTAGTTGCTTGAAATACATTTGTATCAGAATTTAAAGCTAAAAGTCTGAGTCTGATCAATATGTCACGCAAATTTGAACTCTCTAGGTACAAGAACTCTTACAAAAGTTGTGGCCGTTATCAGTATCATCGTCGTGTGTAAATTGAATTAGGTATGATTTTCTAGTCCGAAATGGGAATACTTCAAGATCGTATATCAAATAATTGCAATAGTTTAGATAATATTTTTTATATTTATATTTTATGCAAATCAAAGTTTCGAATAATATACAGATTTATGAAAAAATCATTTAATAAATCTCAGTAGGTAACAGAACTTATGACTCGACTAGGTAAACTCGCTATCCTATCACAATGTCATATGACTATGACTATGCCAAAAACAAACTTAAATAAAGGGGTTTAATTAAGAAGGCAATTTAAAGATAATCCACTAATTGATGAAATTCAGGCTCAAAAACGTACTTTAATTTAGTTTTTCACGCAAGTTTTCACTTAAGGGAAAATTGTTAATTTCACACTTGGTGACGTAATTAAGTAATCAAATTTTAAATGATCCTGTGATTTGAATGCTATAAAATTTATACAGAAGATTTATTACCTACTAACTAGGGCAGTCTTTGAAATAGTTTGTTAAAAAAAATTGTGATATAAACTTTATTGGCTAATAGGCCCGAAAGTTCGAGTTAAAGTTGGGTTTACGGCGATAGTTCAAGAACTTATTATTTTATTAATATTTGGTAATACTTTTGACCGTAACGTTGATTGGAGACTCAAGACCATCTATTCGACTACCCATAAAACAAAAGTCACATGTGTGGATTCAACTGTTTGGGTTTTATTAGCAACGTTAGGTAGTAACAGAGGGCTTTGAAACAGTAGAAAACGCTGAACATACTTACATGGATGGAGGTGAAATGGATAGATCTTGACATCCTCTATCGACCTGCTTAGTTTGATCCACTCCTCCTGTTACACCCTGTATACTTACTAACCTATAATATTAAATCTCTATGAGTATGATTCATTCGACAGGTCGTTTTTGGAAAATTGGAGAAACGTAAGGGATAGGTAAATGAATAAATAACATTCATGAACTACATACATTTTTATTTAATTACATACCTACATACATCATAAACATAATAATATAACATAAATTTGTATCCCAAGATAATTAAATTTTATAGTAGTTTTTTTCTACAAAGGCTCAAATTGGCGTTGCACACGTGAGATTGCATATAAAGAGATGTCAAGTCATTTGTCACTTTTAGGAAACTCAACCTTATTGTTGCAGAATGTCAGATTGACTTTGGACCTAAGGTGGGTACCAAATCTCGTGACTGTACTGTACCTACAATCAAGTAGTGGGGTGAGAGTTTGTAGATTGAAAACACATTCATTACACAGTTTGACCATGATTACACCTATCATACATACATGTGCCATGTCACATCATGCATTTAGTCAATGGTATGGGTTTTGACTTTATGGTATGATGCACTTAGAGATGGGCCGACTACGAATTTTGCCGACTGGCCAGTCGGCCGACTAATCGGTTTTCAATTTGCCGATCGATTTTGCTACGTTCGGGTGAACTCGGAAACGTTCGTTTCGCTTCGTCCGTCGCTTTTTATTACGTAACGTACCCCTACCATGTTTTGACTAGTTTTGTTTACATTTTTTCTGCACGACAAAAAAAAAACAATTAGAAAACAATTAAAACGAAACTACCTATACCTCGGACGTTATCATCTGAGCTCTGAGGCCATAAACTAATTAGTGAACAAGTATGAGCAATGCTACGCCGGTGCGAGCGAGAGATCTGCTAACCTCCCAAGAGCGAGCGAGATGTGCGAAAAAGGGTTTTATGGCCCCTGAGCTCATATGATAACGTCCGAGGTATAGTGCTTTTTATAACTATGTCGAAAAGAAAATCACGTGTGTGGTCATTTTTTGACGATATTTCCTATAGGCAATAAAGTGCCGAATAATCTTCGACTAGTTGGCCCATCACTTAATACTTAATGGTATGTTGAACGAATGACCTGTGCTGTGCGTATTGATTGATATGAGGGCACTAACAATGTAATAACAAATATTAAATATCTAAGCCTAAGTAAGAAGTTTCTGAACCTCATCTGGTGTTCTTTTCACAATTTCTTGAGGATTGACATAGCCATTAACTGGATTATTAACGGCTTCATATAGTTGCCCATAAATAGCCAGAATAACTTCAAATGACCGCTTCTTAATAAACAATTTATGGTTATGACTTAAAAGCAAATTTAACTGTGGCAGCATGTAGATTTCAGGAGAAACTATAAACATATCAAACTTATTCAGGAACATCTTCAATGTTGTTGTATCCATGCCAGGAATAGCTGAGAGTGGACCACTTGCCTTCTCCTGCAAAATAGTATAAATAGGGCCCAAGTTTAAGTTAGCAACAAGATAGCTGGCTTGTTCTGATGTCAATGTATCAATTTGGGCCTCTGACTGGGCTTGCAGCCTTTCATTGTATTCATCCATGATGGTGTGAAGTGACAGAGTACACTGTATATGATAAATGCAGTTCAAGGTGTACACAGACATGTCGGTAGAGCAAAGGTGACAAGCCGTTTCATTTATGGCATGCAACAGTGGGTCCAATATGTGGGTTGTGATAATTTTCTTATCCAAATGATTTATGTTATTAGTGGCATTCATTAAAGCCAGTAAATCCCGCAGGAAGCTTACTAAATTTGTAACAACAACAGATGGATTTAAGTCTGAAGGAGGAGCTTTTACCCCATGGCTAAGCTCTCTTTGAATCTTGCTGTCCAAAGTCAGCACAAATACATCTTCACTCTTTCTAAGCAATTCTGTAAAGGTATCAATTAAATGACCCTTGGGCACTACTGCCTGTATGACCTCTTTATAATAGTTTATCAGATTTGAAATAGACCATAACACTAAGGGCTCCTTGTCTGGTTTCAAAATAAGCTCAGCCCTGACTTTTAACAAAGGACAAATGGCTTCAGTAACACTAGTTAAAGCCTCTGTTATCTGCTCTTTTTTAGCTGGTAAGTCACAGAGCTTGAGTAGAAGTGTAAGATTTTCTTTTTCAATAGGAATTATTTGATACACCCATGTTAAAATATCTCCGATATATCTCTTTGGATCATTAGCATAAAACTCTATAGGCTTAGAACCACTGTCTGCTCCCTTTGTAAGAGCGTCTATAAACATTTGTACTATGGTAGCTTTACGAGCAGTGCAATATTCATCAATAACATTGGCGAAAAGGACCTGCCTGTTTTGAAGCTTAGCTAAAGCCCTCGGCACTAATGCATTGTGTGGAGCGTCTGTGCTGCGGCAAGCCCCAATTGTCCAGTGGTACAACTTCTCAATAGCAACCTCTTGCTGGATGCCGGTTATCTCCATTATGTCAAATGCAGAAGTCTGATACCAGCATTTCACCAAAGTTTTACAATTATCATTTAGTTTTTCAATTTGTGCCAATGTACCGAAAAAATCTGAAGTTATTGGTGTTTTTACAGAATTATAAATGTACTCATTGGTCTCTGCAGAAATATGGAAATTTTTAACAAACCCATCCACCCAAACAAGTTTCTTTTGTGTCTTTTTTCTTTCATCTTTTAGTTTGGTTGTTTGAGCTATTAAGTGATGTGTCTTCGTTTTTGAGTCGTGTAACTTGTTTGACATATCTTTAACTGCTGAATCTAAGGAACCTAGAGAATCTAGCAACACCTGTAGCTGTTCTCTTACTTTGTTATACTCAATGGATATAGTCTTGTTGACTAACATATCCCTCTTCTCAATTTCATTTACAAGCATCCGTCTGGTATTGGAGGAATTGGATGAACATAGTCCGGATATAGTATTAAGAGCCTCACTATTATCAGTTAATATATGGCTATCAAAAATCTTATTTATTCTCTTTCTAACTGGATTATTATAAGTCTCCATTTTTGATATTAACGTTTCGAAGCACTATTAAATCACTGAAAGTGGAAAACCGAAAATTTTCAAAAGTCAATGTACACAGTAATAGTATTACAACAAGTACCACACACAGTTAAGTACCTATATAATATAACACTCAATGTTATCTATGAAGACCATAACAATTATGATTATGAAGACGTAGGTATTATTATTATTTATTTATTTAATGGCAACCGGTCGCAAGACGTAGGTACAAGACTAAATCGAAATGCGATGACGTGACGTGTGTGACTGAGTGAAGTGTCAGTGTAAGGTCAGAATGTTTTTTTTCTGGATGATTCGCACGAATGCTTTGCCATTAGTTAATGGGCATATTACACTATCCTAATTTAGGAAGGTGTAATAAGCGCATAAGTATTAAATAATACAATATTGCCTTTTTCCAAATTAACAATTGATATGCACACGAGTCGCACTTAAGCTGCGGCCACATTCGCGGGCTTCTGTGGCTTCGACGAATGTTCGCCAAAGACCGAAGGTGTATCTAGCTGCACTGTGCAGCTAGATACTTGATGACAGCTAGATAATTGATTGATTGTTACACGGATCACATTTACAATAAATAACATAGAAATAATACTTATTTGCGCGATGGAATACAATGTTGAGTTGAGTGCATGTGATAACGTTGCTTTGAGGGCTATAGTTTAGAACCGACTTGGCAGCATGGGCGTGATCCCTTTGTCAGTTTGTCTACAGGAAAGTAAAAAAAACAATATTTTTTGACAGACATTACGAATTTACGATTTATAACCTATATCTTACCGTTTAATTATTATTTATTAGATACAAATAAATATCTACTTTAATTAAGGTGTTTAACTTAAATGATTGAAAAAAAATGGGGTCTCGCCAAATAACTGAGAAATCACTGTCTATGATAAGATCTTTACCCAGAATATCAATTGCAAATATACGTGACAATCCAGGATCACGAATAGGTGTGGGTATCTAGTTCGCCTAAAGTTGGATAAGTGCCTGGGCATTTATGGAATCTTGTTTTTTAATCATCAAAATCTTTTCTCTTCAGCAAAAACGAGGCCGTGGGCAACACGGTGGTGATAAACATGGTTCAGGCAACAAGGGCTCAGGCCAGAGACAGAACTACATGAGGCTGGGGTACGAAACCGGCAATAATCCATTCTACCTTCGTGTTCCTCAAGAACATTACTACAGAGGGCATCAGTAAGTAGTATATCTGCTTCATATCATAATTCATGAATTTTGACAAAGTGATAGGCTTAGTTTGTACTGACCCTGCCTACAAAGCTAACATTCCTGGGTTTGATTCCCAGTCAAGGCAAATATTTGTGTGATGAATACAGGTATTCGTTTCTGAGTGAGAGATATACATAATAAACAACCAAGGTTTTTTATGTATATACAATGTATTTATTTCTCTTAGAAACGATGACCTCTGGCCCTGGCAACATACAACTGCCGAACATTGTGGACCGACGAAAAGTTGCTGGAACTGGAGGAGGAATTGAGTAGGTTACGATGGGGAATCATAGGGTTGTCAGAAGTCTGTAGAGAGGGGGAGGACATGATAACCCTGAAGTCCGGTAACTTGCTCTATTTCCGGGAAGGCGACTACCAGTCCCAGGGAGGTGTCGGGTTTATCGTCCACAAGTCCCTCGTGAACAACGTGGTGAAGATCGAGAGCGTGTCGAGCAGGGTAGCGTGCCTTGTACTCAGAATGACCCAACGATATTCGTTGAAGGTCACACAGGTATATGCGCCGACCTCGACACACTCCGACGATGAGGTGGAGGCTATGTATGAGGATGTTTCCAGAGCCATGCATAGCTCCAAAACTCACTTCACGGTTGTTATGGGGGACTTCAACGCAAAGCTGGGTAAACGAGACGGTGAAGAGCAGAGAGTGGGGAATTTTGGAGTGGGGCATAGGAATCACCAGGGCCACCTACTGGCCAGTTTTATGGCGAAGGAGGGACTCTATATGATGAACTCCTTTTTCAGAAAACGTGAGCATAGGAAGTGGACCTGGATGAGTCCTGATGGTGTAACGAGGAATGAGATAGACTTTATCATGTCGACGAAAAAGCACATATTCAATGATGTCTCCGTGATCAGTGCGGTTAAAACCGGGAGTGATCACCGTATGGTACGAGGCTCATTGAATATCCAGTTCAAGCTTGAAAGGTCTAGATTGATGAAGTCTACGCTCCGCCCGGCACCCGCTCAGCTCCAAAACGCCGAGAGCTTTCAGCTCGAACTTCAAAACCGTTTCGCGTGCCTAGGTAGCGACGTGGACGATTACAACGACGGGTTCGTGGAAGCTGTCCAAACGGTCGGGTCTAAGTTCTTCAAGATCCGCCGTACAAAAACCTAGAAGCTCTTGGACTCCACCCTTAAGCTCATGGAGGTGAGGCGTGAAATGATTCTGCAGTCCTCTGGTGACGCTTGTCGCTATCGGCAGCTCAACAGACAGATCTCGAAGTCTCTGAAACGTGATATACGCCGATTCAATACTAAAAGTATTGAAGAGGCTATTGAGAGTAACAGGGGCTCTAAGGTGTTTGCCAGGGATCTGTCTGTTGGCCAAAGCCAACTGATGAAGCTGAAGACCGACGACGGCAGAGTCATTTCATCCAAACCTGAGCTATTGGCGGAAGTTGAGAAGTTTTATGGACAGCTGTACACGACAACCCGAACACCCGTCGAAAAATCGAGCTAAAGACCCGAGGGCTAGATTAACCCGACACTATACCGAAGATCTCCCCGACGTCAGCCTGTACGAGATTAGTATGGCCCTCAAACAGCTTAAGAATGGCAAAGCCCCAAGTGAGGATGGAATTACAGCCGAACTCCTGAAGGCGGGTGGTAAACCCACCCTTAGGGGCCTTCAGACGCTGTTCAGCTCCGTCCTCCACGAAGGGAGAACGCCGAAAGCATGGAACAGAAGTGTGGTGGTTCTCTTCTTCAAGAAAGGTGATAAAACTTTGTTGAAGAACTATAGACCCATCTCACTTCTGAGCCATGTTTACAAGCTGTTTTCGAGGGTCATCACAAATCGTCTCGCGCGCAAGTTTGACGATTTCCAGCCTCCCGAACAAGCCGGTTTCCGAAAAGGCTATAGTACCGTAGACCACATACATCCGTTGCGGCAGGTTATACAGAAGACCGAAGAGTATAACCTCCCCCTTTGCCTTGCATTTGTGGACTACGAGAAAGCCTTCGATTCGATCGAGACCTGGGCTGTACTACAGTCTCTCCAGCGGTGCCAAGTTGACTACCGATATATTGAAGTGTTAAAGTGTCTGTACGAAAACGCCACTATGTCCGTCCGACTACAGGACCAGAGCACGAAGCCTATTCCTCTGCAGCGGGGAGTCAGGCAAGGAGATGTGATTTCTCCGAAGCTGTTCACCGCTGCATTGGAGGATCCTTTTAAGGTTCTGGACTGGAAAGGACGAGGCATCAACATAAATGGCGAGTACATCACTCACCTTCGATTCGCTGACGATATCGTAGTCATGGCTGAGACCATGGAGGACCTCAGTGCAATGCTCGCTGACCTCAGTGGAGTTTCCGACCGAGTTGGCTTGAGGATGAACATGGACAAGACGAAAGTCATGTCCAACGTCCATGTCGCGCGAACTCCCGTGATAGTCGGAGGCTCTGCGCTCGAAGTTGTTGACGACTATATTTACCTGGGACAAACGGTCCAGTTAGGTAGGTCCAACTTTGAGAAAGAGGTCACTCGTCGAATCCGACTCGGATGGGCAGCGTTCGGGAAGCTTCGTAGCACCTTTTCGGCCAAATTACCGCAGTGTCTGAAGTCAAAAGTCTTTGACCAGTGTGTGTTGCCAGTGATGACTTACGGATCTGAGACGTGGGCGCTAACAATGGGCCTTATAAGGAAGCTCAAAGTCACTCAGAGGGCTATGGAGAGGGCTATGCTCGGGGTTTCTCTGCGTAATAGAATCAGAAATGATGATATCCGCAGTAGAACTAAGGTTACCGACATAGCCCGAAGAATAGCCAAACTTAAGTGGCAGTGGGCGGGGCACATTGCTCGCAGGACTGATGGCCGATGGGGTCAGAAGGTTCTTGAGTGGCGTCCGCGAACCGGGAGACGAGCTGTAGGTAGGCCTCCAACAAGATGGAGTGACGACCTTGTAAAGATCGCGGGAACGCGGCGGATGCGAAAAGCACAAGACCGGTCTGAGTGGAGAGCCTTGGGGGAGGCCTATGTCCAGCAGTGGACGTCTTTCGGCTGACATGATTATGATGATTTATTTCTCTATATACAAAGTATGTGTATTTGTATTGTATGTGTATATGTGCATTGTTGTCTAGTACCCATAGTACAAGCCTAGAGCTTAGTTTGGGACGAGGTCGATTTGTGTATGCTTGTCTTCTGATATTTAATAAAATATTTAAAAAATTAAGTTAAAAATGCTGACATTTTTTTTTGTTATTTTAGTTTTAGAAGACAGTACCCTCCCCTCTCTCTACACAAGTTACAAAGCTTGATTGACAAAGATCGTGTAGACATTACCAAACCTATTGATATAGCGAGCATCATAAAATCTGGATTATACAACATCTTCCCGGACCAAAAACACTTTGGGATTAACTTAACCGATGATGGAGCTGATATGTTTTCTGCTAAAATTAACATTGAAGTTCAATGGGCAAGTGAGCAAGTGATTGCAGCTATAGAAAAAAAAGGTGGAGTCATCACTACAGCATATTATGATCCACACAGTCTTTTTCTCTTGAAAAATCCCAAGAAGTTCTTTGAATCTGGCCAGGCGATTCCCAGGCGAATGATTCCCCCACCAGATGCTATTGAATACTACAGTAGTGCAGAGACCAGGGGATATTTGGCAGATCCAGAAAAGATTTCAAAGGAAAGGTTAAAATTGGCCCAAAAATATGGATACGAATTACCTGATTTGGGAAGAGACCCTAAATATAACATGTTATGTGTAAGAAAGGACCCAAGACAAATTTTCTATGGGCTTGAACCCGGTTGGGTCATTAATCTTAGAGATAAAAGTATTCTTAAAGTAAAAGTTGAAGACGTAAAGAAATTCTTTGCTTCATAAGAAAGAAGCAAATATAAATAAAATTATTAACCTTAATTTTATGTAAAGTGTGCTGTATAGTTGCAAAGATGTTAAACATAGAATGCTATAAAAAATGTCTTTGTTTTTATATCATAATGTAGACAATCAACCAAATTCCTCATGAGTCATGACAATTCCTCTTTCCTTGTCCTCATCCTTCAGTCCTCAACCTTCATGCTTACAGGGAGACCAAGACAGAGAATCAGTTGTTGTGAGTAACCCTGCACATTTAGGTAAAAGAGAAGCAAGAGTTACAAAGGTGACATTACAGTTTGTTTACCATATTAACCAGACCTCTAATTTTTCATCGGGTGATAAAACCATGATCAGCAATCGGAATGTATACTAATAATTATTAAAGCGGTAAAATTGTGTTTGTTTGTATGTTTGGGGTAGTTTCTAGAGCTAATGAACAGATTGAAAAATATTTATTTGATAGAAAGCTACATTATCCCTGGCTAACAAGGGCTAATATTTTTAAATTAAAATAGGTTTCTGGTTAGAAGTTTTAAATCGAGAAAAGCTATTCGATTTAAAAAATCTGCTTTCTTGCAATGCAAACTGAAGCGTTCGTGTCGCATAAGTACATTTGATAATACCTACTAATAGGTAAAACCAAAAAAAGAACTTAAGGAAATAACTACTTAAATGAAAAGCAAATTTTAAAAACCCGACTGCATTTTTTATATTGTCGTCGACATACCTATGTTAATAATTGTAATTTTGCCATTGTTGTTATTTCAATTCTAACAGTGAAGGTATCCTTTGTCACCCGGGATGGTTCAGAAATACATGAACCCTACACTCCTTTTTTTGTGCAGAGGCGATAGTGAATAATGTTAGGTTTACACGGGGCTTAGTAGCTAATGCTTAGTACTTGACACTTCACTTGTCACATGTGTGTAAACATGTTGTATAAGTGCTTAGTATTAAGCATTACACACATCTGACAAGTGTAAGTGACAAGTACTAAGCATTAGCTACTAAGCCCGTGTAAACCTAGCATAACAACTGTTATGAAAAAAACCTGTCAAGTGCGAGTCCGACTCACGTACCGAGGTATCCGGACCGCCGCTGTAGTAGGTATTATTCGTAGAGGGAGAATAGAATGGAGTGGGCATTGGACTAGTACCAGAGGCCCTACTTTAAAAATCAAAGTTCGAAGTTACGTTAGCTCCATCTCTGTCACTCGTCCTTCGAGACTAAATCGAGAGAAAGGGATGGAGCTAACGTAACTTCGAACTTCGATTTTCAAAGTAGGGCCTCTGGTACTAGTCCAATGCCCACTCCATTCTATTCTCCCTCTACGAATAATACCTACTACAGCGCGGCGGTCCGGATACCTCGGTACGTGAGTCGGACTCGCACTTGACAGGTTTTTTTCATAACAGTTGTTATGCTAGGTTTACACGGGCTTAGTAGCTAATGCTTAGTACTTGTCACTTACACTTGTCAGATGTGTGTAATGCTTAATACTAAGCACTTATACAACATGTTTACACACATGTGACAAGTGAAGTGTCAAGTACTAATGGATACGGATGGAGCTAACGTAACTTCGAACTTCGATTTTCAAAGTAGGGCCTCTGGTGGGAAGTCTGAGATGCGTTTATACATAATTACGATTGTATAAACGAGATGCACTTACTTTTACTGTCCCTCTCGAATGTATACCTTTTCGACGTGTTTGCCACAATTTATTTTAAACCCTGACAGCTGATGCGAGTCGTATGAGTTTTTAGTGGTTTTTAGCTGTTTTCGGAGTTTTTTAGCAAAATACAAGGGTGAAGTTTACGTGTAACGTGTTAAAGAACAATTTCGTGATGGTGAATTGCAGTATTTTAGGCTGTAAAAGCCGGAGTGAGCGGATATATGAGCACATAACCTTTCATACGTAAGTGGATACATTATACTATTATTGTGGTCTTATAAATCCTGATTGACTATGTAAACAACTAATTATTTGAAATAACGTCTCCTAGTTACATTTTAACATAAAAAAGGATCGGTTTTGTGTTCAAATAAATCGTATTTTTCTTCCGCTAACCGTCCGATTTATGTTGATAACGATAATACATAGTAATCCTTGTGATTGCTGACATTTAAATTTAGTCGTATATAACCAATTTCGTGTTGTCATCCATCTAAAATGCATTTTACCCAACAAACGGGGTAATATATAATTATGATATTAGGTATTTTGTTATACTAATAAAACAAGTTTTGTTGATTTGACATAGTTTTTTTTAAAATTAACTCTTCATCATCATCATCATTATCAGCCGCAAGACGTCCACTGCTGGACAAAGGCCTTCCCCACGGTTTTCCACAACGATCGGTCCTCTGCTGCTGTCATCCAGCGGTTTCCCGCGACCTTTATCAGATCGTCAGTCCACCTTGTGGAAGGTCTGCCAACACTTCCTCTCCCGGTTCGCTCTTATTAATTAACTCTTATAATCCCTGAAATTTACCTTTTTAAGTTCGCAAAATTTTAGAACATTTTTTTATATTTTTCAGATACCCATCTGATACTGAAGCAAGGAAGGTTTGGATTATAGCTACATGTAGCATAAATTGGCAACCAACAAAGTTTTCTCGTATCTGCTCAGAACACTTCGAAGCACATTGTTAATATAATATATGACTGTACCTTTTGTAACAAATATTTATATAAATAAACATTTGCAAAAACATGCAAGTAGCATTTTAATCGTAGGCATTTCAGACCTAAAAACATATATAGAATTCTATAATTACTGTAGATGTTTTGACCGTTCGATATTCTAATACGTACATACATTTGGAGGTTAGGTGGTTGCGAATGTGATTTAAAACAGTAAGCAACGCCGTACGAAAATTATAGTGTATTATGTTCTAGAACCAATGTCACAAGCACGAGGATTATATTTCCGACTCTCAATTGACCGGTTGTTGTAGTCAGGTAATAAGTAGCTATTGGGGAAATTTAGCAAATTGTTGGCAACTCAGAATTGATTGCATATATACCACACTTATATGTATAGATACTATCTCAATCTCAAAGGTATACGCGCGGGCCAGGTCTATTCTATACTCTGTTTACGGTATTATTATATTTCGATTTAGAATCGAATCAGCGCGAGCCCAACTCACACTTGACCCTTTTTAGTATCTCTTGCTTTTCTTCAGGGTTTATAACTACTATTATCATGCCGACGCTTGTGTTTTACCGTTTTTACTTTACCCTCGTCAAGCCCCGCGTACCATTTTTTTTTACATAATACAGCCATTGGAATAAAGATCCATTGCAAAGGAAATAATAGTACATTATTGCCTAGGCGCGGAATGTAACGGATTACCTGACGAGGTGGTTAGCAGGCCGAACAATAGCGAGGCCTGCTAAAATACGAGTCAGGAAATCCTCGTCGCCGCCGAGGCATATATAATGCTTTTCTCAAACAATTCGAGGAAATGATACAAATACCTACATGATTATAAGTATTTTTTTGTACTCGTCGATTAAAATCTGTGTATTAAGATTTCATAGAGAATACTGCAACTTCACTCTTTTCATCGTTGAATAGTCTATGTTACTTCCGAAACAACCGAAATAACTGTTTCGATACGCTCTAGACAATCGAAAAAAAATTGAAAATAGAACTTCGTATTTCAATAATATCGCACATGACAATCAATACCGTCTTAACTCGAAATGTGCCAGTGTTGCAAAATTTATTCTAATTTCAAACTAGTACAAAGAGAACTTTTCAAAGCTAAGCTTAAAAAGTTGAAATAAAAACTAAGAAAATGAGTAGTGACAGTGACGAAACGTCTTTAACTGGATTCGATGGGGTAAGAGGCGGAACGTCAATAGCGGGTATTTTCAAAATATCTGTAAATTGACAATTTAAATACTTAAATCTTGCAAAAATTTGCCCAACGTTGGATTATTTTTGTAGGGGTATCGTTTTTTTGTTAAGGGGTGTAAGTTTTCGGTATGGGGGACCGTTCCCGGGTAGTGGTAGAATTTCCGAATGCGGCAGTCGAGCTCCAAAATTCTTTCTCTGAGTTGCCTCCCTTACCGTCGGACTCTCAGGACTCTGAACTGGCCCTAGGTCAGGTACCCCAGTGGCAGGATGGTCAGTCACAGGTGTCCCCTCCGGCTCACTTGCAGGTCTCTCCGCCTACCTCGTTATCTCCAACTGCTCAGATGTCTTCTCCTCTGTCAGCCCCCGAAAGAACCCGTTATGAACAGAGTGACCCCGGTCCATTTACTGTACATGTGCAGTATGATAGTCAGTCCGTAGGGGCCTCCCTGCACCCAGTTTCCTTTGGTCAATTTCTACATCACCATCATCGGGAATTTCCTAATGTCGTTGACGGGTCGGTGAAGGGACTGGGTCGCAACAGAGTGACTGTAAGTTTCCACGCTTTTCAAGATGCCAAAGATTTTCTGGTTTCTCCAACGGTTTCCAATAAAAAGCTTAAGGCTTTCATCCCTTCATTCAATCTTACAAGAGTGGGTATTGTTAAAGGGATCCCAATAGATTGGACGCCTGAAGATATTATTAATTATATTAAAGTCCCAGTAGGTTGCGTCCGTGTGGTGAAGTCTAGGCGTCTAAATTTTAAAAAGACAAATTTTCAGGATCGGACCTTTCAATGGGTTGTGTCAGAGACCGTCCTGTTGACTTTTGATGGCCAGGTTCTTCCGCCGAGAGTTTTTGCTTGCTTCAACAGCTGTTGCTATGAAAGGGGGTATGAAGTAGTCCTGGTTTGGATCCCCAGCCACTCTGGTATTCCAGGTAATGAAAAAGCTGACTGTTTGGCGAAAGAAGCAGTCGCCTGTGGCGACAAAGTCTCTTTTCAAAATTATGTGTACGACCTGTTGTCTCTTCCAAAAACTTATCTGAGGGATACAATGTTTACAGCGGACTTCTCATTGCACAATACAAACAAATTTTGCCTGTAAGTGATGCGCGAAAGGGCTACATACCTCTATGGGAAAAACACTCAACGCTCAGGCCTAGTAGCATGGCTGCGTCAATATCGCGCGTCAAATGTGGATAAAGCATCCGTCGTTACTCTCGTACTTATTTACGTGTCAGAAGGTGACGGATGCCTTATCCACACTTTGTCACGCGATAAACGCAGCCATATTAGGCCCACAGGTCTAAGCCCGCAACTTTGAATGTTTGACCTTGTGACTTGTAAATTGTCATTGCAGTCGTTTAAACTGCAAAGTATGGAATCCGGGGAATTAAAATGACTTTTCCAGCCGCACATCCGGTCAGTATTGTGCACTCTATTATCAACGTTTTTAAAGATGTTATTTGGGTGGGTTAAGGTTCCGTTGTGAAATAAAAGGACACCCTTCTTTCAAAACCAATTTATGCGGGACGATCCAGAAGGTTGTAAGGAATTGAGAAATTCCGTTGGGAAATGGATATCCTCTTCCAGGTCGAGCACGGTGTCTACAGAGTAGTATGTTTGTGTCGGTGCATTGATTTTCTATACCTACTTGACTATTAGTTGGTGATAAAATAGCTCTCTCCTTAGTACAGTCTTAGAATTAATATTATTAATTTCGGAATAAACGTTGTCGACTAATTATTTTACTAAAACGCAAAGGTTCTCATTTTGAAGATTAATGCTCCTATTATCTTGGGGCTTCTGTCCATTTCCTATTTTGAGCAACGACTCTGCAAAGAGCCGTTTTCATACGTGCAGACAACGAAACTCATATTTGTTTTGAGTTCTAATCTATGTTGCGCGTAATTTTGAATCTGCCATATATTCTAAAGTATTTATTTAAATAATATATTGTACGGGACAATATTAATCTACATTAAATGCCCAAGGTAACCAACGTATTGTTTTGCAGTCAGTAGCGAGTAAAATAAAACAGCAGACAGCTTCGGCTTGATGTAGTTTGTAATTCTATATTACTAAACGTACACAAAACTTCGTTAATACAATTATTATTATCGATTAAGAAATATAAAGAATCTAAGCTTATTTTCAGTACATCTAACATGCCGTAGGTTCCATAGAGAAGAGGGGAGAGACAGACGAAGCCACAGATAGCACAAGTATACGATGACAGACGTTTCGTTATTCATTACACTAACTATTTAACACGTATAATTATCTGGATAAGGTTAAATACTGAATCGGACAGAATAGCTTCGGTAATCACTAGGTACATATTATAAAACAAAGTCGCTTGCCGCTAACTGTCTGTACTTATGTATGCTTAGATCTTCAAAAGTACGCAACGGATTTTGATGCGAGTTTTTTTAATAGATAGAGTGATTCAAGAGGAAGATTTATATGTACAATACATGCATAATATAGTACAGAAACACTGATAATTTTAGAGGTTTCTAATATGATGTCGTAAATAAACACATTTTTTTGCGCTTACATTGCAAACGCTGGCTAAACCTTAAGAGATATATCAAAATAATGTATTAAAGAATTGTAGTTCTTCAAAAAACCTAAAGAAAAGTCCGCGATGGCATATGTCTATCTCCTAAGGATGAAGCACAGTAACCATATTTATCTTTAAAATTTGATTAAAAAATATTAGGTTATTTGCGAAGCTATTGTCTCCAATTCAGTATTTATTCTTATCCATATAAATACGTTAGTTACCTTGGGAATTTAATGTAGATTAAAATTGTCCTATACACTATATTTTTTAAATAAATACTTTAGAAGATATGGCAGATTCAAAATTACGCGCAACCTAAATCTGTATTATCGAAACGCTTGGCCGCAGGGCCCTATAGCCACGTATAGCCAACCTTCGCCCTTTAGTACCTACGCTCTACAGCCTGCAGCATCACATAGTATCAAACACCGGAGCTCTCCTGTTAGTTACGTAGGTACTTATATTTATATTAAGCTTTTCAAATTGTTAAATTAGGGAAATGGGTAGGTAGTTCGATTGAGTTTTGGTTTTGATTAAAAGATATTTTTATGTTGTCTACACTTCTACACTTAGAGGTATTATAAAGAGGAAGGATTAGATTTTTTGTTCGTTTGTTTCAATTGAATAGGCTCCGAAACTACTGGACCGATTTGGAAAATTCTTTCACCATTAGAATCCTACACTATCCCTGATGAACATAGGTTATATAATATTTTCAAAAAAGTTAGGGATCCGTATGAAAGCTTCTATAATGTAACCCAAGGTGTGAAAAATATACCAAAAAAAATTTTTATATCGCGTACGCTGCGGAAACTATTGACAATAGAGCAATGTGATGTACTACAGTTTTATAGAAGACATCAATTTCTAAAAAAAAGTTCACCATACCATATGTCTAACTAATTACAGTTATGTCACAATAACTACTTTACCTGTAAATTACTTTTTGAATTATTCAAATCGGACATACCATTATCAAATACCAAAAGTTATCATGAGTGTAATAATTATCAAAATTGAAATTTAAGAAACAGGCTGAAACAGCCCTCTAAGTGTCTTTCATTGGTTTTATCTACAACAGAGAATAGATAGACACGTAAAATTTGGCTAATGGTTCCTGTATATTGTGTAAATGAGTCAGCAGAGCATCAAAGAGTGTATGACATACCTACATAGGTACATTAAATCACGCCTGTTTCACAGATGGGCAGGTAGGTAGAGACCACTTCTTTCTTTTCACTTTCAAGAGTGTATGTGATGATGAGAAATCTATTACTTAAGTGTCTAATAATTTAACCGAAACCATGCATCTCTTCTCTAATCTCTTCTCTAAATAGTATAAATTAAAGTCGCTTCGCGTTGTCTGCCTGTTCCTCCGCTAACTCCTTCTAAACCACGCAACGGATTATGATACGGTTTTCACTGTCATTTAGGGAATTTATTCTTGATGGTTTATATGTACATTTCATTCTAATTAAGTTTTAATATAGTTGAGAAAACTCAATGTTTTCCTACCACGCCGTCAAAAATCGTTTTTCGGGCCCTTACATAGCTTACGCTGGCTAAACCTTAAGAGATGTGTCAAAATAATGTACTGAAGAATCGTAGTTCTCTAAAAAAACTAGAGAAACGTCCTCGATGGCATATATCTATCTCCTAAGATTGACTCGCAGTAACCATTTTTATGTTAATGATTTTATTTTAAAATATTAGGTTATTACCGAAGCTATTCTGTCCGATTCAGTATTTAACCTTATCCAGATAAATACGTTGGTTGCCTTGGGCAATTAATGTAGATTAATATTGTCCCGTACAATATATTATTTAAATAAATACTTTAGAATATATGGCAGATTCAAAATTACGCGTAACATAGATTAGAACTCAAAACAAATATGAGTTTCGTTGTCTGTACGTATGAAAACGGCTCTTTGCAGAGTCGTTGCTCAAAATAGGAAATGGACAGAAGCCCCAAGATAATAGGAGCATTAATCTTCAAAATGAGAACCTTTGCGTTTTAGTAAAATAATTAGTCGACAATGTTTATTCCGAAATTAATAATATTAATTCTAAGACTGTACTAAGGAGAGAGCTATTTTATCACCAACTAATAGTCAAGTAGGTATAGAAAATCAATCCACCGACACAAACATACTACTCTGTAGACACTGTGCTCGACCTGGAAGAGGATATCCATTTCCCAACGGAATTTCTCAATTCCTTACAACCTTCTGGATCGTCCCGCATAAATTGGTTTTGAAAGAAGGGTGTCCTTTTATTTCACAACGGAATCTTAATCCACCCAAATAACATCTTTAAAAACGTTGATAATAGAGTGCACAATACTGACCGGATGTGCGGCTGGAAAAGTCGTTTTAATTCCCCGGATTCCATACTTTCAAGTTTAAACGACTGCAATGACAATTTACAAGTCACAAGGTCAAACATTCAAAGTTTCGGGCTTAGACCTGTGGGCCTAATATGGCTGCGTTTATCGCGTGACAAAGTGTGGATAAGGCATCCGTCACCTTCTGACACGTAAATAAGTACGAGAGTGACGACGGATGCTTTATCCACATTTGACGAGCGATATTGACGCAGCCATGCTACTAGGCCTGAGCGTTGAGTGTTTTTCCCATAGAGGTATGTAGCCCTTTCGCGCGTCACTTCCAGGCAAAATTTGTTTGTATTGTGCAATGAGAAGTCCGCTGTAAACATTGTATATAGAGATATTCTGTGAAAGCTGGCAGTCATGATTTGAATTGAATTTAAAATCTTACGGCATCAAAAACTCAATTTCGCAAAATTGGACGTCTTTCTAAAATCGTCATGAAATGAAACCTCTATGCATAATGAACCTATCTATAATTTGAAAAGTATATTATTCCAGATGAACTTGGATTATTTTAACTTATTTTAACCGAAGCGAAGCGAGGGCGGGTCGCTAGTAACCTAATATTTTAAAATAAAATCATAAACATAAAAATGGTTACTGTGAGTCAATCTTAGGAGATAGACATATGCCATCGAGGACGTTTCTCTAGTTTTTTTAGAGAACTGCGATTCTTCAGTACATTATTTTGACACATCTCTTAAGGTTTAGCCAGCGTAAGCTATGTAAGGGCCCGAAAAACGATTTTTGACGGCTTGGTAGGAAAACATTGAGTTTTCTCAACTATATTAAAACTTAATTAGAATGAAATGTACATATAAACCATCAAGAATAAATTCCCTAAATGACAGTGAAAACCGTATCATAATCCGTTGCGTGGTTTAGAAGGAGTTAGCGGAGGAACAGGCAGACAACGCGAAGCGACTTTAATTTATACTATTTAGAGAAGAGATTAGAGAAGAGATGCATCGTTTCGGTTAAATTATTAGATACTTAAGTAATCGATTTCTCATCATCACATACACTCTTGAAAGTGAAAAGAAAGAAGTGGTCTCTACCTACCCATCTGTGAAACAGGCGTCATTTAATGTACCTATGTATGTATGTATGTCATACACTCTTTGATGCTCTGCTGACCCATTTACACAATATACAGGAACCATTAGCCAAATTTTACGTGTCTATCTATTCTCTGTTGTAGAACTTGTAGATAAAACCAATTAAAGACACTTAGAGGGCTGTTTCAGCCTGTTTCTTAAATTTCAATTTTGATAATTATTACACTCATGATAACTTTTGAATGGTATGTCCGATTTGAATAATTCAAAAAGTAATTTACAGGTACTGATATAGCCTTGAAAACGAAATGATTTATTTGGATACGGATTAATACCAAGGTACGAATAATGGGGCCTAGTTAGAACCGGCGTTACTATTGCATATTTTAACATGAAAAAGTAGTTATTGTGACATAACTGTAATAGTTAGACATATAGTATTGTGAACCGTTTTTTTGAAATTGATGTCTTCTTTAAAACTTTAGTACATCACACTGCTCTATTGTCAAGTTTCCGCAGCGTACGCGATATAAGGATTTTTTTTGGTATATTTTTCACACCTTGGGTTACATTATCGAAGCTTTCATACGGATCCCTAACTTTTTTGAAAATATAATATATCCTATGTTCATCAGGGATAGTGTAGGATTCTAATGGTGAAAGAATTTTCCAAATCGGTCCAGTAGTTTCGGAGCCTATTCAATTAAAACAAACAAACAAAAAATCTAATCCTTCCTCTTTATAATACCTCTAAGTGTAGAAGTGTAGACAACATAAAAATATCTTTTAATCAAAACCAAAACTCAATCGAACTACCTACCCATTTCCCTAATTTAACAATTTGAAAAGCTTAATACAAATATGAGTACATACGTAACTAACAGGAGAGCTCCGGTGTTTAATACTATGTGATGCTGCAGGTTGTAGAGCGTAGGTAGGTACTAAAGGGCGAAGCGTGGATATACGTGGCTATAGGGTCGGCGGCCAAGCGTTTCGATAATACAGATTTAGGTTGCGCGTAATTTTGAATCTGCCATATCTTCTAAAGTATTTATTTAAATAATATAGTGTATAGGACAATTTTAATCTACATTAAATTCCCAAGGTAACTAACGTATTTATATGGATAAGAATAAATACTGAATTGGAGAAAATAGCTTCGCAAATATCCTAATATTTTTTAATAAAATTTTAAAGATAAAAATGGTTACTGTGATTCATCCTTAGGATATAGACATATGTCATCGAGGACTTTTCTTTAGGTTTTTTGAAGAACTACAATTCTTCAATACATTATTTTGATATATCTCTTAAGGTTTAGCCAGCGTTTGCAATGTAAGCGCAAAAAAAATGTGTTTATTTACGACATCACATTAGAAACCTCTAAAATTATCAGTGTTTCTGTACTATATTATGCATGTATTATACATATAAACCTTCCTCTTGAATCACTCTATCTATTAAAAAAACCCGCATCAAAATCCGTTGCGTACTTTTGAAGATCTAAGCATACATAAGTACAGACAGACAGCGACAAGCGACTTTGTTTTATAATGTAGTGATAGTGATTAATAGCCACATAAGCCATTAAATTTTCTGGAGATAATCTTAATAATATCAAAAATATTATTACCTAATTTAACGTAAATGTAAAAACTCATTTTGCTACAATGTTTCCACGTTGAAGGAAAACATAAATAACATTTCGTGACTAAAGCTTGTCCCAGAAAAAAGTGTCGCTTTTAATAACCAAGGTTGTTTATCAGACTTCAATCAAATAGGTTTGAAAACTATTTTCCTAGTTAGCATATTGTCTATTATTGGAATTAAGATAAAAAAAACAGATGTCAGTACTCGTATTTTCAAAGATGTCGTCAGTTAAAGAAGTTTCATGAAAAAAATATGTACAAATATGTTCAGTATCGCGGTATATCTGTGAAAAACATTGCATCGGAGCTTAAAACCTCAGTAAGAACCGTTCAAAGAGTTTTAAAACGGTTCAGAGAGGGTGATAGCATACAGCGAAAGCCTGGAAGTGGCCGCAAACCTGGGTTTGTAAATAAAAATATAGAGAGGAACATTGTGGCAGCGTTACAGAAGATACCTACTCTTTCTGTACGGGACTTGGCCAAAAAATACAAAACATCTAAATCTACGGTGCAAAGGGTGAAAAAACATAATTCTATAAAGTCATTTAAACAAGCTAAAGTACCCAACAGAAGTGCGAAACAACAAACGGAGGCTAAATCCCGGTCCAGAAAGCTCTATTCGGAAATTACTAAGAAAAAAGAAATGTTTTAAAAAACAAAAAACCGCCTTCAAAAACGCAAAAAATAACTTCTTTAAAATTGTAGGCACCTAATAGGTTAGTCCAACTGATGTCGGCTTTTTGTTTTTTTAAAACATTTATTTTATTTTATACTTTTTAGTGATCATAATACGCTGTTACGTAGGCCCACTTCTTAGTTGAAATGAAACTTTAAGTTATTTCAAGCGCGCCGCAAGTAACGCCGCGGGAAAGTCATAGTCATATTGGAAATTACTGTCAGATTTTTAAATCAACAAATCAGTTAGAAGTGCTTTCTGAGACGAAATTTCGCTAAAATTGTGAAGTTTAGTGACTAGTGTCCAACATATTGTGAAATCTCCAACTGAAACTTGTTTTTAACAGTGCAAAACTAATGTGAAATAAGAACAGATGAACTGAATGACACTGTGGTTTATACACCTACCCTCATTGTTATCATTATCCACCAACTGTCATTCTTCCATATTTCACTCAGTGTTGCCATACAAATAAAATTTCCCTGATTATGGGGATATTTCTAGACCAAACATGAGTAACAAAAATGATATACAACAAGTATTCCATAACAACTCTCAACCAAAACAGAAACTGCTAACACAACAAGTTTTTCATCCCAGCTTATTCATCAGGCAAAGATCAACCTCGCTTTCCGACCTAGGAAAAGCTGTTCAAAATAACCAACCTGAAAGTTCTGTGCCACCAAATGATATTAATACCTCGCCAGAGGAAAGCAAACAGGAAAATGACCAGCAGTACCCTGATCCTCCTCCATGGCAACGTGTACCATCTCCTAGCAGTAAGAAGAGGAAAATGCGTGACTCACCACCCCAGGTTGCGGGTACTTCTACCGAAAACCGCTTCAGCAACCTACCCTTAGACACAAAGGATGAAACAGACTTCACTAAAACCCCCAAAGCCAGCAAACCCCCACCTATCGCTCTCACTGGTATACAGGATGTTAATGAATTATCGAAGCTACTTGAAACTGCCTGTAGCAAAGAGGACTTCAAATTCAAAATGATTAACAAATACCTTCTTCACGTCCTTGTGGATTCTGCTGAAGCGTACAAAAAGGTGATAGCTGTAATAAGAACTAATGGTCTCATAGGGCATACATTCACCCCAAAGGAGCAAAAATGCTATCGGTTCGTTATAAAAGACCTGCACCACAGCACTCCACATGAAGCGATTGTTGATGCTGTCAACGCAACTAACAATAAGGTCAAAGGTGAAATAATAAACGCTCGCTACGGAGGTGATAAAAAGCCCACTTCAACTTTCTTTGTTAATGTCGAACCTATCGTAAACAATCCCGCGATCAAAAATATCAAATACATATTTCACCAAAAGGTTAAGATAGAAGATCCTCGTAAATCAAAAAGCGTTGTGCAGTGCCATCGATGCCAAGAATATGGTCAATCAAAGAATAATTGCATGAGGCCCTATAGATGCGTGAAATGCGGGGATAGCCACAAAACCTCGGAGTGCAAAAAGAAAGACAAATCTACACCACCTAAATGCGCTCTCTGCTCGTGTTACCACCCGGCCAATTATAAAGGCTGCGAAATTTACAAAGAGATCCTGGCTCGTAGGCACAAAAACTCTACCCCAAGAACAAGACTGCTCGAATCAACTACATCAGCTCCGTCGACTAACCCCCAGAATCTAACCAACTCCTCAACAATAAATCACAACCCGGCTTCCAAAACTTATGCCGAAGCCGCCAATGCAAAACCAAGTGAACAATCATTCTGCAAATTAGAAGATATCTTATTAAAACAAAGCGAGAAAATGGACCTCTTACTACAACAAATAGGTTCCCTGGTGAGCCTACTAACAACCCTCGTCTCTAAACTTGTAAAATGACTTCCCTGCACATAGCTACATGGAACATAAATGGTCTTGCACCCAACGCAAGCGTACTTGAAATGTTCATCAAATCCAACAAGCTCGATGTTTGACTTATCTCAGAATCACACACCACGTCAAGAAGTAGAATACTTATTCCGGGATGTTCTGTGTACCTAACGTCTCACCCTGGTGGTGGAGCTAATGCTGGGTCTGCAATAATTATTAAGAATAGCGTAAAGCACTGCCTATTGGAGCCATTTTCGACCGCCTATCTCCAAGATACAACTGTAAGGGTGGAAGATCGCTCTGGACCTCTTGTCCTTTCGGCTGTATACTGCCCCCCGCGCCACACTATAAAAGAAGAAAGATTACTGAATTCTTTAAATCCTTGGGCAACCGATTCATAGCTGGTGGTGATTGGAATGCTAAACACACACACTGGGGATCCAGACTTACAGTCACCAGGGGTCGGGAACTCAAAAAAAGCGTCCATGCCAACCACCTCCTGACTATGTCAACGGGAGAGCCTACCTATTGGCCCACAGATAACCACAAGACCCCTGACCTCCTAGACTTTTTTATCACAAAAAGCGTTTGCGCTCAAAACTCCCTCATAAACTCGAGCCTAGACGGATCATCTGACCACACACCTGTGTTACTTCTTCTTAGCTCGACAGCCATTTCTCGCGAGACTCGCACTGACTGGCTGCATAATTCTAAAACTGACTGGGATTACTTTAGAGAGTACATTGACGGAAATATAAACCTCCAACTCCCACTTAAGACCAATGAAGAAGTGGAAGATGCATGCCTGTACATAACAAACCTAATACAGGTGGCAGCTTGGACCAGTACTCCTGAGTTTAAGGAATCGTCGCATAATGCCCCGATACCACTTGCAATACGGGAAAAAATTGCTGAAAAAAGTCGCCTTCGTAGAGTTTGGCAGCTCCTGCACAGTCGTGCAGACAAAACACGACTAATCCGAGCTATAAAAGAACTCAAAAATCTCCTTGCTGACTCGCTAAATGAATCCGTCAAACGAAAGCTAGAGAGGATGTCTCCAAACGCACACGGGACCTACAACCTTTGGAAAGCTACTAAAAACCTTCCACAACCCCAACAGTGCTCTCCCCCTATTAGATCCGGAAACTCCTGGGCTCGAACTGACCAAGAAAAATCTGAGGCCTTTGCGAACCATCTTGCAAATGTTTTCCAACCGAATAGTACAGATACGCCTGAAGATCCGGAAATATAACAAGCACTTAACCAAGACTTCCAGATGTCTCTCCCCTTGCGCCCTACTTCTCCTCGCGAACTGGCTAAAGAAATACGACAAATGGACTCACATAAAGCTCCAGGCTTTGATCTGATCACTCCAAGATTATTAAAAGAGCTCCCCAAGAAAGGCATTGTATTTCTGACCACTCTCATCAATGCAACGCTTAGAACATCTCATGTTCCAGCTCTGTGGAAAATATCACAGGTCGTTTTAATCCACAAGCCAGCTAAACCACCCACCGAAGCCTCGTCATACCGCCCTATCAGCCTGACACCGGTACTATCGAAATTGTGGGAAAAGATAGTCCTTTCAAGACTAAGCTTGCACCTAAACAACGACCAAATCATACCTGACCACCAGTTTGCACTCCGTAAGCAGCACTCAACTGTGGAACAAGTACACAGAGTCTACCACATTATAAGACAATGTCTTGAGAGAAAGGAGTACTGCTCGGCTGCTTTTTTAGACGTGCAACAAGCGTTCGATCGGGTTTGGCATAAAGGGTTACTGTGCAAAATAAAAAAATTACTCCCTTACTCATTCTACCTTCTAATGGCCTCTTACCTTAGCGACAGAATGTTCCAAGTTAAACTACGAGATGCAAGATCTTCTCTCTTCTGTTGCCGTGCAGGTGTACCCCAAGGATCAGTGCTTGGCCCGGTGCTCTACAACATCTTCACCAGTGACTTACCCCAATCCTCAAATGTAGCTGTGGCAACCTTCGCCGACGATGCGGCTTTCCTTGTCTGTAGCCGCAATGAAACAGAGGCCAGCAGATTACTGCAAGTCCAACTTAATGACACCAACGCTTGGCTAACAAAGTGGCGCATAAGAGCAAGTGCCCCCAAGTCCCACCATATAACCTTTACACTTAGACGTGAAACTTGCCCCCCTGTCAACCTAGGGGTTGACACTCTACCACAAACTGATTGTGTCAAATATCTGGGCTTCCATCTAGACCGAAGGATGACTCGGAAGGACCACATAAAAAAGAAGCGCGACGAGATTAACTTTAGGTTCAAAAATCTACTTTGGCTTCTTGGAAGACAGTCCACCTTATCCCTAAGCAATAAACTGAGGGTATACTGCTCTGTCATCAAACCCATCTGGACTTACGGCATTCAGCTGTGGTCATCTGCCAGCAAGAGTAACATTCTATGTATACAACGAGCTCAAAACAACATCCTGAGAGTCATATCTAGTGCGCCTTGGTACGCTCGCAACACAGAAATACACAATTACCTAGAAATGTCAACAGTAGAAGAAGAAGCACAGCGTTGCTCAACGAAGTATAAAGTCCGATTGACCAGTCATCCAAACCCTCTATCCCACAAGCTACTACAGCCAAATCCAGTGAAGAGACTAAAGAGAGCCAATGTGCTGCCTGACTGAGGCGAGCTGGGGCAGTGGCCCTGACTCGCCAAACCCTCATGAACTACAACCCACCTGATCATAGTCTAGGCGACTGATAGCAGGTCTAAAATAGAAAAAAAAAAACAATAACCTCCTTTTTTGAAGTCGGTTAACAAGTAAATATTCTTCGTTGTAGTTGCTCAACTATCTTAATCGAGATATCGTATCGCCACCCTTGAAATCGGTACCCTTAAGGAGTTCCGGTGGCCATCTGTGGTCTTCATCATCAGTTCCACTTCACCAAATGATACTTTCTGAATGCAAATGCTGAACTTGTTACTAAAAATACTAAAATCGCTATATGTTTGCCTACAATATTTGAGGAGTTCCCTCAATTCCTCACGGATCCTCTCATCAGATTCAGGTTTGGACAATGGGACCACCTCGAAAGTATAATCGATCAAACAAAAAAAAAAATTGAAATCGGTCGACAATTGACGGAGTAATCGGTGAACATACATAAAAAAAAAACATACAGTGGAACGTATAACCTCCTCCTTTTTTGAAGTCGGTTAAAAATTATTGTATTGTTATGGACGACGAGACCTACTGTAAACTTGACTTCAAGTCACTTCCAGGATACCACTATTATTCAGCCACTGATAGAAAAACTGTTGATGAAGAGTAAGTCATAAAAATGGACAAATTTGCAAAGAAAGTTCTCGTGTGGCAGGCGATTTGTTCATGTGGCAAACGTAGTACACCGTATTTTGCCAAAGGAACCATTAATGGTGATATATACCTGAATGAATGACTTAAAAAACGATTGTTGCCATTCATTAGGAAGCACAGTAAACCTGTCCTCTTTTGGCCTGATTTGGCCACGTGTCACTACACGAAGCGGGCAATAGAGTGGTACAAAGCAAATAGTATCGATTTTGTTGAAAAACACCAAAATCCTCCGAATTGCCCTGACTTACGGCCCATTGAAAAATATTGGGCTCGCATGAAGCAAAAGCTTTTTCACTTCTCATGCTCTTAAACTGTTACTTTAATCGCTGCACATCGGGAGTAAAGCTCCTTATTAATCTCTAGCGATACATTTTTTTTTTAATTTACTTTGGAAACCCCTGAACAATCAATCACTGTGTTTGTGAATGGAGGCTTATAGTCATTTTCAGTGATTGTGTATGGACCATTTTTCGGTCGTGCAAATAACTTAAAAATGACTACTGTGCAAAAATCGAGAGCCATGGCCCATTTAGTATTGGAGGGAAGTTTAACGCCGCCGCGCTTTAATTGAAGCAACATTTCTCTAAAACTATACATATTAGGGCATGCGATAAGTATATCATTTTCAAATAAATTAAGGACGAGGAATCTATTTTCTGAACAAAAAAAAATGTACTCCCTAACAAAAAAAAAAAAAAGGTAGAAAATACTAAAGTACATAATTTGTTATTTTTTTATAATTACCTATTGTGCTTAAAAATAATAACAGAAATCTAAGAATAAAAATGTAGTCGTAAAGCTACACTTATGTTGTTTTCAAAAATATATAGTTCATCATATAAATATCTGTTAACACATGGGAGACAAAAAATAATATTAAGCGTGGTAGCTGGTTTGATAGTGCGATCCGTTGTATGGGAACCTTGCACTTTTTTGACTATGCGCTGAAACTTGGCACCAGTTGATCCTTAGGCGGTCTCGAGTGAATTCAGACCGAGAGCCATCGAAAGCTACCGTGCATTTAGCGGGGGAGGGGGGGAGTTTGACGCTGCCGTGCTTTAATGCGAGTGCAGTGAGATGAGCGACCGGAGACGGACGTGTCACATTGCACAGTTTGAATTACGTAATTCGAATTGCGCGGCTTTAGCCGCTGCGCGGGCTTTTGCTATGGGTACTCAGCAACTCGTAGTGAATGAACTGTTGGCGTTTGTTCAAAATGCCGTCAACCAAGGAGCCATGACTGACGTTAGCATCGTGCAGATCTGCAAAACCAGCTTCACAGAAGATGAGATTTGCAGTGGCAAGGTGCTGCTTTACCAGTCTGCGGGCAAGGCCGAGCAGATGCCGTCCCGAAGGAGGGATGGGGGAGCGAAAAGTCTGCAGGATATTATCTCGGTGTTCAGGGTGGCCCTTCCGGATGATATGCCTGCGTTTGTGGCGATGCGGTTGGATAAGTTACCTCCAGTAAGTTTCGACCACGTCGATGTCACCAGACTGTTGAAGGATATTGTGACCCTGAAAGCGAGCCTGGCTGAGTTTGCTGAAAAATTTGATGCGTCACAGATGACTAGTTATTACCGAGATGCGCAATGAAATTACCTGCTTGCGCAAGTCTGTCCCGGTAATTAGGTCATCGGCTGTTGCATCAAATTCCATTGTCAACGAACAAACTTGTGTCGATACGTCGGTCTCAAGTTTCGCGCCCGCGCTGACGCGGCTTGAAAAGCCAACAGCGCATCGATCGCTGCGTGCCGCCCCGCGCGACGCCGCCCCGCGACCCGCGGTCCCCCCGCGCGGGTCTAGCCCCCCCGCCACCGCCACCCCGCCGGCTCCAGCTACGCTGACGCAGCCGGCAAGGCCGCTGAACTTAGGCGGCCTAGCGCGCCTGTTAAAGCGTCGAAGAAGAGAGCTCCAACTTCTTTGAAGGAGCTCCCTCGTACCGGTGTGGATAAGGAGGGATTCACATTGGTGCAGAACAGTAAACCACGTAGGAAGCCTCAAAAGACTCGGTGTGGTACTGCAGTAACGGACTCAAAATCCGACCTGCGGGCAGCTATACCGAACACGGCGCTCTACGTGTCTTGCCTGCACCACTCCGCAACAGTAGAAGACGTGGTGGAGTACGTTCGTCAGAAGGTTGGATGCAGCCTGACGGTGTTTCAGCTGCGGTCGCTTCGCTACGTGCACTTCAGTTCGTTTGTAGTGCGCGTGCCGCGGTTTATGCTGGGAACCGTCGAGTGTCCTGACTTCTGGCCGAAAGGTGTCGTGTTCCGGCGGTTTCGGGGCAACCTACCGGCAGCGACCATCACGCCAATTTTGGCAAAACAGATACCCGCTGTTTTGTCACCTCGGTGTTAGTTTTAAGTTTTATATTGTTATGTATGTTAGTCTATAAGGTATTTGTAACTATGGGCTTCGTTGCCTGAAATAAAATTTATTATTATTATTTAATTGAAGCCATATTCTCAAAAACTGGGCCGGTATTCTAGGCGGTAATAATCATATCGTATTTGACCTGTTATCATATTTTCAACATTTTGATAGCTCCTATTTACTTCACAGTAATAGTAATGACGGAATGAGTATAAAATAGTTCCATAGCAGGTCAAATACGATTAGGGTTGCCACCCGTACTACTTTATTATAAAGTATTGTACTCTATTTTAGCTTCTCGTACGTTCTATTTTACGCAACACATAAAGTACGGCAAAGTACTTTATTTATGACATTCGGTTTTTAATGGATTTTTTTTTCTAATAATTAATAAATTTTAACGAAATTTTACCTCAACACAACCGTCAAAAACCGTCGACAAAAACTTTGTTTTGCCATGTTTGAACGCGATTGATACTTTAATTGTTGCCAAATACGCTGTTAGAATAAGCAAGGTCTGATGAGTGATAACTTGATAAGAATTATTTATTTAAAAATAATTAAAAAAATACTTAAACATTTATGCTGCGTACTTTATTTTTATTCCTCTTTTGGTAAGTAATACTTTATCTGTTAAAAAAAGGTGGCAACCATAAATACGATATTGCTTTTACCGTCTAGAATAGAGGCCCTGTACTTGTTATGGCGTCCAATATTCATTTTCGGATAAATAATAATTAAGGATGGGAAGTCTATTTCTGGAATAAAAATAATGCACTTTAGACCAAAAAAATAAAAAAATGGCCATATGACAAAATCTTGTCTACATCTTTTTTTCATTTCTACCTTTTTTTTACTCACGTGATATATGTTAAAAATAATAATATATGCATGTAAAAAGCAACACTTATCTAATTTTTTTTAAATGTATAGTCTAGTTTTACGTCTAAGATGGGCATAGAACTAATTCGCGTAAACGTAAACATAACATATTATAGGTAAGCGTCCTTGGCAGTTCAAATATTGTAATTATTGTATGTTTTATAATTTTCTAATAAACTCTACTACTACTCCTCTACTACTCTTCTACTTATTTTTAATTCGCGAAGATAACAAATAGAAGTACAATAAAACTTTACTAACGCTCCATTCTGCACCCTTACCATGAGTTACAATTACCGTACTCGCTAGCGAGTCCAATGCTCTGTCCCTCGCAGACCTCGCAGTATTCTTATAGAGTGCGAGGGACAAAACATTCGACTCGCTAGCGAGTACGGTAATTTTAACTCATGGTAAGGGTACTGAATAGAGACGTTTCGATATAATGTATCCTTTCACATGCCAACTTTACCTAAACTTCGTTCAAAGGTATAGGCATAAGAATAAACAATAACTACACGTAGAAGCGAAACTCCCGGCTCCGGACGCGCGCTCGGCGCGTTAAATAGCTACCGCCTGGCGACACCTGAGGTGTCTAGTCAGTCAGGGGCGTCACAGACGGAATACATTTTGACCAATATATTGTTATTGTGTCTTGAATTGATTTTCGTATTTGTGTTGATTTTAGTGTTTATGGTTGAACTAAGATAGTTTTTTAAAACGTGAACGACTGTTTACGGCAAAATAATTGGAAATAATTGATTGAATGAAGAAAAAAAACTGGAAACCTTAAAAACGAATTTATAGATAAGAATAGTATTTTATAATGAAGCATTTTGAAATTAATAAAAAAAAAATGGTCCGGAAAGGAACGTAAAAAGTAACTCCGGATCCAAAACTATAAAACTTATTGAGCTTAAAAGGTTGTTTATTTATAGACTCGGTTCTGAGTTTTATAGATGATTAAAAGCCACATAAGCCATTTCATTTACTAGAGATAATCTTAATATCATCAAAAAGTATTAGGTACCTAATTTAACGTAAATGTAAAAAACTCATTTTGCAACAATGTTTCCACGTTGAAGAAAAACATAAATAACATTTCGTGACTAAATTTTTATAACACACCCATAAACCGATTAAAATATTTCACAACTGACAGTCCTGACTTTGGGTGCGGAAGACAGAGGGGCGTAGCGGGGTGAAGGGGGAAGTAGGTATTTAAAGCGCGGCATTTGGGGCCTTGGTAAAGGAGATTCGCTTCTACGTGTAGTTATTGTTTATTCTTATGGTATAGGTAAGAGAATTTTGAAGCTTGGGAAGCCTTTCCTGACCTAACTATAAGTTTCGAGTCAGTGATCGAGGGCCGCATTGAGGAGGCAATGGCTTCCATTGAAAAATACGTCGTAACATTATAATAGGTCAGATTTTTTGCATCTTTAAACAGATATAATATGATCTCAAAACTTAAACCAGAATATTGCATTCCATTATTATTTCAGATCAGCTTAGCGTTCTTCAGTAAATAAGTGCCGTAACTAAGCCTAAGACTAAGACAGTCAGTTATTAAGGATAAGATCAAAGACTCCTAAGACTTATCCAACTACAGACCAATCCCACTCACCTCTGTAATCGCTAAGGTACTGGACTGTTTGTTTGACCGGTAAATGGACAAGCACTTGACAAGTAACGATGCACAATTTGGTCTTAGGCCGATTTTTCCACGGAAAGTGCTTTTCTTTGCAGATAGTGCATTAGGGCACCGACTAAAGCTGCTTTATATCAGCATTTTTCAAGAGTCATATATCAATGGGTGCATGTTTGGGGCCAGTTAGCAGTGTTAGCACCAGCTCAAAATCTGCTCTATCGGTCTACTTGAGGTTAGACGAAGGTCGAAAACAACAGCCTACATGGACGGACTTACCTGTTGCTGCAAAAGCATGTCTAGAAATTGTCAGGTGCAAATGCAAAAAACAGTGCCGTGGCTGGTGTAAAAAAAGGCAGCTTAAATGTTCAGACCTCTGTCTGTGCATTGGATCTTGTAATATATACAATGAATTTGCATTGCGTTACCTTTCATGTGTTTAAAACAGTACCTAAACCCTACTTTCACGGATGATCATACATTGAGATCACCCTGACCTACGCTTAATATTATTTTATGTCTCCCATGTGTTAACAGATATATATGATAGACTATATATTTTTAAAAACTACATAAGTGTAGCTTTACGTCTACATTTTTGTTCTTAGATTTCTGTAATTATTTTTAAGCACAATAGGTAATTATAAAAAAATAACAAATTATGTATTTTAGTCTTTTCTACTTTATTCATTTTTTTTGTTAGGAAGTGCATTTTTTTTGTTCAAAAAATAGATTCCTCGTTCTTAATTTATCTGAAAATGATATATCGAATGCCCTAATATGTATCGTCAATCATCATCATCATCTTCATGTCAGCCGAAAAACGTCCACTGCTGGACATAGGATAAAACATTGGCAAATACGAATATATCACTAATATGTATAGTTTTAGGGAAATGTTGCTTCAATTAAAGCGCGGCAGCGGCAAACTTCCCCCCCTCCTCCTACTAAATGCGCCATGGCTCTCGATGGCTCCTGGTCTGAATCTACTCAAGCCCAGCTAAGAATCAACTGTTCCAAGTTTCAGCGCATAGTCACAAAGTACAAGGTGTCGTGCAGTAATACCCTACCTAGTTTCTTGTTAGGGCTTGTCGAAGTGGACGTGTATTTTGGTGCGGGCTAATTCATAATCAGTATTTCTGTTCTCCTGCTAGATGGCTAGGACAAAGGTAGGTAAGTTTTTATAATTACATGATATAGAAAAGAGAGTTTAGAACATTTCTCATGGATATTTTATGCTGTAAGTAGCTTCAATCAAGAATTATGACGGTGGGCAAATTAAGCCGTATATGTAACTCCTCCCGGTTGCCAATTTTGCCCGCCAAAAAGTGTGCAAGGGTTGTCACTTTTTATTTACGTAAATAGGCAATTATTTTAACTTAAACTAAAAACGGTGATATTGGATGTTGGTATATCACAAATAGATACAAACATGTATTTTTGGAGTTTCTTTTTTTGGAGAAAGGAAGGAGGTTTCAGGAGACAATAATATAATGGACCCGATTCTACAGTGGCCTCTAAACTTCCTAATTTTATTTAGGTGTCGCTAAAACTCTTTGCTATTCTATGAGCAGCTGTCATAATCAAATGACAGCGCTAATTAGAATCTGACGAGTCTTATTTTAGGCGGTCTTATGCAATATTATATTGACATTCTGGAATAGCACTTGTTAAATCTACCGTCTAAACTAAGTCTCAAAATTAGACAATTTAGTTTTAGGCTATTTAAGGGATGTGCACGTAGAATCGGCTCCAATGTTAACTGTACAATAATTGTTTGATTAATGAATTAAACCAGTATGGAAGTTGGCACTGTATGTGCCACGTATTTATGACTGAGATATTTATATAATAAATGTTTAAAAAACGAAAAACCGCATTAAAAAACGCAAAAAATTACTTCTTTTAAAATGATAGGTATAAGCATAAGAATAAACAATAACTACACGTAGAAGCGAAACTCCCGGCTCCGGACGCGCGCTCGGCGCGTTAAATACCTACCGCCTGGCGACACCTGAGGTGTCTAGTCAGTCAGGGGCGTCACAGACGGAATATATATGTATTAACCAAGATATTGTTATTGTGTCTTGAATTGGTATTCGTATTTGTGTTGATTTTAGTGTTTATGGTTGAACTAAGATAGTGTTTTAAAAAGTGAACGACTATTTACGGCAAAATAATTAGAAATAGGTATTTGATTGAATGAAGGCGTTTTATTTGTTAAATGGTACATCCCCTAGATGTTGAAGATAAAAAAATCGAAACATTAAAAACGAATTAATAGATAAGAATAGTATTTTTTAATAAAGCTTTTTCAACTTAATAAAAATTTAAATTGATGGTCCGGAAAGGAACGCAAATAGTAACTCCGGATCCCAGACTAAACTTAAAACTTATTGAGCTTAAAAGGTTGTTCATTTATAGACTCGTTTCTGTGTTTTATAGGTGATTAATAGCCACATAAGCCATTAAATTTTCTGGAGATAATCTTAATATCATCAAAAATATTATTACCTAATTTAACGTAAATGAAAAAAACTCATTTTGCAACAATGTTTCCACGTTGAGGGAAAACAAATAACATTTCGTGACTAAACTTGTATGACACATCTATAAACCGATTAAAATATTTCACAAGTGACAGCCCTGACTTTGGGCGCGGAAGACAGAGGGGCGTAGCGGGGTGAAGGGGGAAGTAGGTATTAAAAGCGCGGCATTTGGGGCCTTGGTAAAGGAGATTCGCTTCTACGTGTAGTTATTGTTTATTCTTATGGTATAGGTCAGTCCAACTGAAGTCGGCGACATACAATGTTTTACCCAAAAGCCGACTTTTTTAAAACATTTAAGTATTTAATTTATACTTTTTAGGGATCATAAAATGATATTAGTTCATATGAAACTTTAAGACATTTTAAGCTCGCCGCAAGCACCGCCTCGGGAAAATCATAGTCATATTTAAACAATTAAATGTTCTTCGTTACAATTGCTCCACTATCTTAATCGAGATATCTTATCGCCACCCTTGAAATAGGTACCGTTGAGGAATTCTGGTAGCCATTTGTGGTCTTCATTATCAGTTCCACCGTGAAATACGCCAACATTGCCACCTAAGGTGTCATTGCCCATAATGCAATTTACAAACAAATTAGTTGTGGAAAAAATACAAAAAAATGTGGAAAAAATCTTTACGCCAACATTATTTAATATAGTAGAGAGTAAACTATATTTGTGACAACACTGCGGTTGACATTAGTCTCTAAGTTCGCTCAGTAGCCTGAGGCCCTACTTTGAAAATCGAAGTTTGAAGTTACGTTAGCACCATCCCTTTTTCTCAATTTAGTCTCGAATAGCGAGTGACAGGGATGAAATTAACGTAACTTCGAACTTCGATTTTCAAAGTAGGGCCTCTGTTGCGAGTCGTTAAATGAAGCCGATGTATGTTTTTGCCGGCAAAAATTTGGTCAAAAGTGCATGTCTACTATTCATCATGGCGAAGACGCGGCTGAGTGTATCCAATTATATGTAATAAAATACACTTTGCAGAGTATTTAAGCTTAGGATTTCACATTCTAGGTTTTATATAAATAAAGTTATGATCATGGGTAATGTTATCCGTTAATTTTTGAATGTGTCGCTGACAACTTTGCCCGACGTCTAAAGAGCGTCAGGGTTGTCACTTTTCATAATTATCAAATGGTAAATTAAAGCAGGCTCCCTTTGAGTGGGAAACTTGCTATTAATATAGTAAACTATATTTTATTTTGAAAGAATCTTTAAGTATTATGGAGTTCCTACCGGTTGTGATTTATTATTTATCAAAATAGGTTGTAGGCATATAAGTAAGTATCAAATCTTTTTTTGTGAGTTTGTATAATGTCCAAGTAACCGAAACTTTTCTTTATGTATTTTTTCTATTAGATACATTATATCTTTAAAAAATTGATTAATCTCAATTACGTATATTATGGAGAATAAGTGAAGTGAAGAGTTAGTCATGTGTTATACGGTGGTACAGGCAGAAACAGCGGCACAGAAGCAAATTGCGAGCAAAGGATAGCTATATTTCATCAGTTTCGTCATATTACGCAAGCTCTCGGTAAACGGGCACGAACGAACTAGTTGGGTGGCGTCTAGGTTGTTGTTTGAGGAAGAGTTTTTGATTTTAGTGATGCAAATTAGTGCTTTAAGGTGAGTTCTATATGTGTTCCAGTAACTATAGTGTTCACCATTTATGCTCATTGTATTTTTATTCGCAATATATGCTTAACTGGGGAGGTAGAGACGTGAAATCCAATGGACAATAGGCATTAAATTTCTCGAAGCATTTAAATGTATTGAAAATGGCGGTGTTCATTAACAGTGGCACAACTTGCAAAGGTACACAATGGAACATGAACCACTGTGTTCTGTACTGAATCTACTGTGTGTTTACCTACTAAAAAAGGCGATTATTTATGTGATTAGCATGTATGGTCGGTTTCAGTTGAAATCGCGAAAGGTGTAGGTAAACAAATTTCGTTTATATAATTTAATTATAATTTCGTGTGGTTTTGTCTACATCTTTGGCGATTTCAACTGAAAAACCCACTTTAGTCATAGTCATATCATTTACTTATTGCATTATGTGTATTTGTGTTCATGTGTCTTGGAGGTTTTCTATGTATTTTAAGTCCCCTAATATCATTTTATTTTGGTGGTAGGTATTTGACGGCTTGAAATGCGCGTTTTATATGGGCATGTATTTATTTTTAGCAGGCCTCGTCCGCCAAAGCCGCATTCTATTGGTTGCCACACCAAAGAAAGCATGAAGGAGGCACTGAAAGAAAAGGAACGAGCTTGCGGAAAGCACCTAAATTATCGGGAATAGGTACCCGTAACAACCCTGAGGCGCTATAAATTAAAATCGGTGCTTTCTCACGATTTAGAGACCATGCGATTAGTACCCAATTACGAAGTTAACAAAGTTTTTAATGAGGACCAGGAAAAAACTTTAAAAAGAAATGGTTTACCTTTTTACATTGACTTTTTTTATAAGAGTCTGGCTAACATAATTGATTAAGTTTTTAACTATTAAGTTATATAATTATAATGATAAAAAAAAACTGATTTACGAATTAAACTGTTTTATTTCTGTTTATTATCCTGAAATTATCCAGTGTGTACCACCGCGTACCACTGTGTAAATGAGGCCGAGCCACTGTTTCGACCCCATCGTACACAGTGGCATATTTCTAGCTTTTTAAAAAACACATTTATCGTCTTACCTATAGCTTAGGTACTTCAAAAAACTAATAACACATATGTGAAATAGATTAAATTTACTATAACGGTTCTTAATAGCAACATCCTATCTATGATTATTTATTTCGGAGCTGTGGTCCCTGGAAAAAAAGTGTTCCACCATATACCACATGACCCTACAAGTAACCTATAAGAAGTTATTTGGAGTTTATTAATTATTTTTTCAATTTCTTTATTATAATAAAAGTTAAACTAAAAATACCATTTTATATTTTGTTAATTTTCAATATTGTGTCCTAAAACCTGAAAATGAAAAATTAATCAATTAAATGAATCAAAATAAGTTCATTAAAATATTTAAGCCTAATGTGACAACCCTAACATTTTGAAATTGCTTTTGGTGACTTGTATGGAAATGAGCAGAAATGCCTAGATAACATTGGCCACTCATTTTTAAGCGAAAGTTAAGGTGATATCTGCTCAACGATTAAAATAAACGGTATTATTTCCCTAACTAATTCTACACCTGTTGCTCATTTCAACTGCGTAGGGGCTATATTTGCGTCGAAAATCATGAAGGGCAATGTTGGCTGAAAGTCCAGATAACATTGCCCGCCATTAAAATCTATAAAATCAGGGTTCAAATTAAGACTTAGAACTTATTTTTCAACATGAATAGAAGCACATGACGATATAGCTTCAGCAAAGATTACAAAAAAACATAGCTCTCATAGAAAAAAATCTTGTTTTCTTTTAAATAAAATTCGGGCAATGTTGGCGTATTTCGCGGCACTTCACCAAATGATACTTTCTGAATGCAAATGTTGGACTCGTTACTAAAAATACTAAAATCACTGTAAGTATGCCTATAATATTTGAGGAGTTCCCTCAACTCCTCATGGGACCACCTCGGAAGTATAATCTATAAAACCAAATATTTTTTAAAAAAAAAGGGCAACTCTGTAAAAAGTTCAAACTGAGCACCTCCTTTTTTAAGTCGGTTAAATTACTAAAACCTTCTCCTCAGTGTAACAAATACTTTACTGAAAACCGCATCAAAATCGGTTCAGCCAAACGCAAGATAATCACGAACAAACATTCATACATACATATACAGTGGTGGCCACATAATTAGGGACACTTGTTTTTTCCCCATACCCTACAAATATGACTTTTCAATTTTCTAATCAAAAAGTTCTCGACCAATTTTATTGCTAAATAAATTTTACTTTACATAATTAACTAAGGTTTAAACTGATGTACAGTGAACTAATATTAAAAACGGACCTTATATTTTATAAGGATGTAAAAACTAAGTGCTGACGCGTCCATACAAAATTCTACAACTTTGTATGAGCGCCGAATATTTATTTTTTCAAATCCTTTTAAATTGAAAGATCCGATCTCAACAGAGATAAATTGTATATACATTTAAACTTTACTTTATTAGTTAACGATAAGTGTAACTAGAAATATAATTGGTTAAGAACTTTTTGATTGGTTGTCAAAATTGAAATGCCATATTTGTAGGCAATAGAGAATGTCAGCCAGTTTAGATTTTTGGCTTACCGTATTATTCATTAAAAACTAAAAATAGCTGAAAAAAAATCATTTCGATACGTCAAATAGTTTTCGAGATATTAAATTTTAAACTTCGTATGCGGCGCTCGAAACCCGGCGGCTAGCGCTCACGGATGATGACGTCATCGCTTAACAGTGGTACGCGCCCTTATATGAAAAAGTAAGTTTACAGGGCTATAACTTTTTAACCGTTATAAGTAGCCAGTTGTTTTTTTCACAGAATACGTGTTATTATAAAATCTATCGTTTAAAATTGTACAATGAACAATAAATCAAATCCCAAGAGGGGTCCCCATACAAGAAACATGAAAATAAATGGGTTTTTTTAGCATTTTTATACGGATTGTATTTTTATAATGGCTTCTTATTTTGATGCTATTTTAAGCTTAAATTGTAGTCTAATTTTCATAGTTTCCGACTAAATAGCAATCTCAAGTAAAACTGCTACAAATATGTGACAAAACTGATTTTATCAACACGATGTTTTAGGCGGTCACCCATCCTGTTATAGACTACGCTTGTACTTGCTTAACTTTGTAAGTCGTAATATTTTTACGAATTCGTTTTGATGTTACTATGGCAGCTATGTTTATCTATTATTTTGTATTACATAACTAACTGTCTGTCACTGACTGGCTTTTCTATTTGTAATGTTTGTCGAATAAGTTGGTTAAATAAAATTAGAATAATAATCAAGCACTTAAAATTTTGGGATAGTGGCAATAATGCCTAGACCTAGCAAAGCGAGACTGTTGTAGGTATGTAGGTAGGTACGTCTATCGACTTGGTAGTGCCCGCGCGCGAAATTTGAAATCGATGAAATGAATACACGAAGTATCAGAACTACTGCTAGGTCAATCAAAAAATCATGTTTTATAGTTCACTCTTTTATACAGTAGCGATATTAATTCTAAATTATACACGAAATTTGTAAAGAAAGGCCTATCACCAAAGTTAAGCAACCACCGCTTACCTAAACATCGATCGTGCTGATTTAAACTAACTAGGCACTTTTTACCCGACTGCGTCAGAAGGAGGGTTATGTTTTTCGAGCGTATGTATGTATGTATGTATGTATGTATGTATATATGTATGTATGTATGTATGTATGTATGTATGTCTATTTCTGGGCACGCTCTGCAGCCTAAACGGCCTGTCGGATTTTAACATACGAGGTGTCATTCGATTCGTCTTGATTGCCGCAGTGACATAGGGTACATAATATTTCAAAATGGCGCCCGCGAAAAAAATTGAGGGGGAATAATATATTTTTTATTTTTATTATAACAATATGGGTATCAAATGAAAGCTATTAAATACCCCATTCCAAATACATATACATTATAATACTTTATTGCTACCATTTTGACAAGTGACAAGTCAAAACAATACGTAAATGGTAAGTAATAAACTACTTTCGCTAGAAAGAGAGTTTCGCGACATTAAAAATTTGGGCTCCAGAGGTATTGCAGGCGGGGACAAGCAATGAATTTCAAAACCTATTTCTTGAAAAAAATTAACATATGGACTAGCTTGTCCCCGCCTGGAACACCTTTTCCAATATTTAAGTTAAATTTATATAAAATATAAATAAATAAATAAATATCAAGGGACGATCTCACACAAATTGACCTAGTCCCAAACTAAGCTCTAGGCTTGTACTGTGGGTACTAGACAACGATATAAATACTTATATAGAGAAACATATACTTAAATACATAGAAAACATCCACGACTCGGGAACAAATACTCGTGCTCATCACACAAATATCTGCCCTTACCGGGATTTGAACCCAGGACCGCTAGCTTCGTAGGCAGGGTCACTACCAACTAGGCTAGCACGACGTCGCCAATATTGTTATAAATATCAATAAGTACATTGCTCATACAATTTTCTATACATTATATAGCTTGTTTTTCGCTTTTCTGTTGTTTTTTTTTATTGCAGTAGGGTTTTTTGTTTATTTTTTAAAATATTTGTAAGTTTTACTACAGTTTACTGGTTGGTCGTAAACTATATATGTTTGTATGGAGTTTTGATTATTATCTAAACTTAATGTGACACCGAAATAAAAAGCTATTATACAAATACAACCCGTACTTCGCCTTCCAAAGTTAAGCAACTACACGCTTAGTCTAAAACAGGATGGGTGACCGCTTAAAATATCGTGTTGATAAAATCAGTTTTGTCACATATTTGTAGCAGTTTTACTTGACATTGCTATTTAGTCGTAAACTACAACAATTAGAATACAATTTAAGCTCAAAATAGCATCAAAATAAGAAGCCATTATAAAAATACAATCCGTATAAAAATGCTAAAAAAAATGATTTATTTTCATGTTTCTTGTATGGGGACCCCTCTTGGGATTTGATTTATTGTTCATTGTACAATTTTAAACGATAGATTTTATAATAACACGTATTCTGTGAAAAATTCAACTGGCTACTTATAACGGTTAAAAAGTTATAGCCCTGTAAACTTACTTTTTCATATAAGGGCGCGTACCGCTGTTAAGCGATGACGTCACCCCAGCAAGATAGCCCCCGCGCGCTTTAATATTATTGACCCAAATTTTAAACGTTCATAGAATCAAAACTACTGAGTCTTTATGAATAAAATAAAAAGTAGTATGTTTGTTTATTTATAAACTTTACTGCTGTAAAGTTTCAAGCGATTTGGCGTACCTACTGACATTCTTCATTGTATGGGAAAAAAACAAGTATCCCTAATTATGTGACCACCACTGTAGGTCAAACTGAGACCCTCCTTTTTTTTGAAGTCTGAAGACCTGTGGATGCAATTTACGTTTATTAAAGTACCTACTCATTTTTAATAAGCTGTTAACCACAGTTGACAACCCTAATCACTACAAACTGCTTGTATGAAAAAAAAAAGTTTAAAAAAACAAAAACCCGCCTTCAAAAAGCAAAAAATAACTTCTTTAAAGTGGTAGGTAAATAGGTCAGTCCAACTGAAGTCTGCTTTTGGTTAAAATATTGTTAGACGCCGACTTCAGTTGGACTGACCTATTTACCTACCACTTTAAAGAAGTAATTTTTTGCTTTTTGAAGGCGGATTTTTGTTTTTTTTAAGTTTATTTTTATTTTATACTTTTTAGTGATATAATTATGCTGTTATTCTCCCACTTCTCAATTAATAAGAAACAATAGAACATTTCAATTTCGCCGCAAGCAACGCAGTGGGAAAGTCATAGTCATATATTTAAACCTAAATATGCTTCGTCATAGTCGCTCAACTATCTTAATCGAAATATCTTGTCGCCACCCTCGAAATATATACCGTTTAGGAGTTCCGGTGGCCATCTGTGGTCTTCATCATCAGTTCCACTTCACCAAATAGTGCTTTCCAAGACCAAATACACAATTTACAATGAAAAGTACCAAAATCGCTATAGGTGTGCCTATAAATTTTGAGGAGTTCCGTCGATTTCCACCATCAGATCTTCATTTTGATAAGAATGGGACCAATCGGGAAGCACCAGCTAATAAAAAAAGAATCATCAAAATCGGTTCACCCAGTTGAAAGTGCTGAGGTAACAAACATTTAAAAAAAAACAGACGAATTGGGAACCTCCTCCTTTTTTTGAAGTCGGTTAAAAACAAGTGGATTTTGGCAGGTAAATTTGCCCAGTACTTTCTAGACGAGTCCACTATTAGTACGCATTAGATGTTATGATAGAACGACCATTTAGGCCTTAAATTTTTGTTCCTTCTTAAACAAGAACGCTATAAAAGTTATAGTTTAGCAAATAATGGGTATGGGCAAACATGGACGCGAGCGAAGGTGAGTTTGCCCGCGATGAAAATCATAAATTGCTTGAAATCATATATAAATGAGACTGAATTAACAAAGGTAACACAATTCTAGGGTCAAATTCAAATTCATTTATTCTGTAAGTAGGCCCTGTAGGCACTTTTACATGTCTGAGTCTACCAGCCCTTCCAAGGGACTCTGTTGAGAAGAAACGCCGCAAGAAACTCAACAGGAAGTCAAATTTAAAAAAGAAACAAGATAATAGTAAAAAAAAATCGGACAACCTTAGACGGTTTCACGGTAAGTTCATGTAGCCTCAGTATTTTTTTATTACGGCTTTTCTGGTTTAGAGGATACAGACATTTTTGTTAGAAAGTTGTGGATGCGCGGCGCGGGGCGTGCGTCGCTAAAACACCCTCAACCGTCTGGGTTTGGTCCGGGGATGATGGTATCGCGGGCCGGACTGTCAAGTGGATAGCCGTAGGACGCCCTGTATATATACCAATTTCATTTTGACCTTAAGGCGTCACCCCTACGGGCGAGTTTATCGCCATCAAATTCAATGCTAGGCTATAAGGAAGGGTGAATGAGATTCATCATCACACTAAATAAAACAATATTTGCTGTTAGAAATTCAAAAATAACCCATTTTATTAGACGATTGATTTTATTACGAAAATAAATCACTGTAAAGCTTTTACTTAAATACCTACTGCCATAAGTCACATCAGCTTAAACTCTATTAAACTTTTGTACAAAATGAGGTTAGAATGCCTTTGTTAAAGAGTTCCATTTAACGCATTTCATTTTTTCTCCAATAACTATTTCAGGACACACTGTGACAGTATTAAATTAACATTCTCTGGTTAGCAAAGTAGGTATAGTTAAAAAATGGTAAACACAGCATTAGTATCTGTAATGATCTGGTTTATAAGGCCCCTCAACAGAAACCCCAATGTATTTAGCCTGCTTGGGAGTGAGCTTAGTGAGCTTAACCCCAAGGTGGTCCAGATGAAGAGCAGCTACTTCTTCATCTAGTTTCTTAGGCAAAGTGTGAACACCAATAGCATATGACGTGTGGCTTTTCCAGAGTTCAATTTGAGCCAATACTTGGTTAGTGAATGAGTTGGACATAACAAATGAGGAATGTCCAGTGGCACACCCCAAATTCACCAAGCGACCTGCTGCAAGCACAATGATGTGATTCCCATTTTCAAGCTCGTAGCGGTCAACCTGTGGCTTAATATTCACCTTCTTTGCATTATTCTCCAGCCAAGCAACATCAACCTCACAATCAAAGTGACCAATATTGCAAACAATTGCATCATCTTTCATTCTCAAGAAGTGATCCTTGCAAATGATATCGAGATTTCCCGTAGTAGTCACGAAAATCTGTCCTGTCTCTGATGCTTCCTCCATTGTGGTAACATGGAATCCTTCCATGGCTGCTTGGAGAGCATTAATGGGATCAATTTCGGTAACAATAACCCTGCCTCCAAATCCCTTGAAAGCTTGAGCACATCCCTTGCCCACATCGCCATAACCAGCTACCACACAAACTTTTCCAGCAATCATGATGTCTGTTGCCCTTTTTATTCCATCCAACAGTGACTCTCTGCATCCATATAAGTTGTCAAACTTGCTCTTTGTAACTGAATCATTAACATTGATAGCTGGTATTCTTAGAGTTCCTTCCCTAAACATCTTGTAAAGATTGTGCACTCCAGTGGTAGTTTCTTCTGATAGGCCCTTAATACCCTCTAAATATTGTGGGTACTTCTTGTGTACGAGATTGGTCAAGTCACCACCATCATCCAAAATCATGTTCAAGGGCTGAAACAGAAACAGTGATATTTAAGTTGCATTATATGACAATATATTTCTTTCTTATCATACCTATGTTGTGTGTTTTCATTTTACGAAGTCTGGTCCCACTACTTGATTTTGCGACTGACACAACCGTGCCACGTCAATATAAAAGTCGACTAAGTGGATAGAAAACACTATAATACGTAATAGACTTTTACGATTTGATAACAAACTCTAAATAATTATGGCAAATGAAGAGCTCTAACCTTCCCATCAGGAAATACGAGAGTTTGTTCGATGCACCAGATGTATTCTTCTTCAGTTTCTCCCTTCCACGCGTAGATAGGGATGCCCCTGGCGACGAGCGCGGCGGCGGCTTCGTCCTGCGTGCTGTAGATGTTGCTACTGGACCACTGCACCTGTCCATTCAACTTAACATTTTAAAATCCTTATATGTAGTTATTACCTAATACATTTAGCGACGGCAACACGCCTAGAGTTGTGAAACGGCTTACAATTGTTAGTTGGTGGCAGTGACTTTGAAAGTGCCTTCTCCTCTACTCTATCTCCTTTATGTCTATAATGTCTATATTATTTATTTAAACTTTATTGCACAATACACAAAGTAAGTACAAATGGCGGACTTAATGCCGTACTTTAGATTATCGCCCAATCCAATATTGTGTACTCTTCAAGGAAGCGCTACAACTTCCCAATGTAGTTCACCCCTTAATAGAGGGAGAAGTGAAGTGGGACACTACCATGTTTTTTCTACATATAGGTCTCAAGCTCAAAGATGTGGACCAATTTCACTACTAACTATTGTGTGTTGTGTAGTTCAAGTTAAAAAGCTGAATTTATAGATAAGTAAGCAAAGCAAAGATAAAAACATTAAAGTCAATATATATGTCAGAATTGCATCAGTATAATAATTATTAGGCAGATGATAAAAAAATATCAAATGTAATAGGAGTAACTTATTACAGATCATAAATCATAACATGTTTATGGTTCAGTGTGTGTATTGTATGTGTGTGTGTATATATTTACATAATAATAATAACGATAATAATCAAAGGCCACTTGATAATGACAAAGGTGAAGAAGGAAGATAAGGTGTTGCGGGGAACAATGCGATGGGTACAAATATCTCACAATGAAAATTGAAATGAATTGGCAATTGTTGTGAAATGAGTAATAAGATACCATCCATTAATAGGGACTATGCATGTTTTTTTTTTTACAGTTGCAATAAAAGCTGATTCATGAAACAAACAGGTGAGAAAAAACATTTTTGAATAGCTATAAAAATAACCAAGATATAAGCCAACAAAGATTTTTTTCTAGCAAAACAGAATTTTACGTGGACGTTATATGGCCGAACTGCACAATGACGTCACCGGGTTATAGCAGGCAAATTTTCCACAACTCGACGTCTTAACTTATCTGTTGGTATAATTAAAGGGTCCATATTGGCTCATATAATTATTTTTACTCATAACGTATTGTAAGTCATAATTATCGCAACTCATAACATATTTTTTTCAGCAAAACTGTTACTTTTTCAGTCGTGTTTTTATGAAAACAAAATGATATTTTTGCAGTAATTTTCCACAAAAAAAGCAATTACTCAGTTATTTTTTTTAATTGGTCTAATATTGTTATCAATTATTATAAACCTAACTAATGTCAATACTATGCATTTTTGTATTATCTTTTTTGGGCTATTAGATCAAAAGTTACACCGTCACAAGCAAGTGTAATACCCAAACTTTATTAAAAAGTTTGACAATCTGTAAAAAAAAAACCAGTGGCTAAAATTTAAAAAATAAAATTGTTAAACCTTTAAATTAACCTAAAATTTCACCCCTTTCAATATGTACAGTTTATCGAGTACCACCCTGTATAATTAACTAAATAATTTCCTTGGCATCGGGCGATGGTTTTTGTAGCGCTAGTATAAACACAATTAATGGGATACGTAACAAACTGTAATAACAATTTACCCTTTGAGTACCTAGTCAGCTTAACGGGAAAAGGTGGCTTAGGTGGCCACTTTTTTGGATAGGTACATTAGGTACCTAGCTATTACATATTATTGTAGTATTCTCCTTGCGAGGGTCTTAGCCAAGTTGCACCGTGCGTTTCATGCAAACGAATAGGCGGTAGAGAATTACATATACCTACCTAATGTCGAAAAATCGTACAGAATTGACCTTAGCCGAAAAGTTCAATTTGGCTCGGTCCCCAGGGCCAGGGGTGTGATTCTCTCAAAAACGCGGACGAACGAACGAAAGAACGAGTGAAAGTCGCAGGCAGCGGCGAGTTTAGGTAGTGCCTTCAGCGAACAAAACACATTTTAGCGCGTGTATTTTCAATTTGGCAGCATGGCTTCTGTCGATAAGATCGAACGTATATGTAAGGGGACCTACCTAATTGAGAATGCACGCGCTAAAATGTGTTTTGTTCGCTGCGACGGGACTACTTAAACTCGCCGCTGCGACATTCACTCGTTCGTTCGTCCGACCGCGTTTTTGGAATCGTAATAAACATTAGTCTTTATACTTGTACAGTAGAGTCCATAAATATGTATACTTATACTTTAGTACCTTGTCTATTTAATGTCATGTTCAAGCTGCCATATACGAATTATCACAGCGATTAAAGTGACAAGGTACTTAAAGTGTATACATATGTATTTATTTATGAACTCGACTGTACAAAAAAATCACGAATTAACCTTAAACTATAAGTAGGTAGGTACCTACCTAAGGAATATATTATATATAGTGTGACAGTTCCTGGAATTGTAGACAACATATTCTGACATAAGTTACAAAAATGTTTGTCTGAATCGGGTCTTGAGATTGCCATCGTAAGAGTGCAGTCTTGAGATTGCCATCGTAAGATTGTAGTCTTGAGATTGCCATCATAAGATTGCACAGTCTCGAGATTGACATCGTAAGATTGCACTCTTGAGATTACCATCATAAGATTGCACAGTCTCGAGATTGCCATCGTAAGATTGCAGTCTTGAAATTGCCATCGTAAGATTGCAGTGTTGAGATTGATATCGTAAGATTACGGTCTGTCGATTTCCATCGTCAGATTGTAGTCTTGAGATTGCCATCGTAAGGTTGCAGTCTTGAGATTGCCATCGTAAGATTGAAGTCTTGAGATTGCCGTCGTAAGACTGTAGTCTTTAGATTGCCATCGTAATAATGCAGTCTTGAGATTGCCATAGTAAGATTGCAGTCTTGAGATTGCCGTCGTAAGATTGTAGTCTTGAGATTGCCATCGTAAGATTGCAGTCTTGAGATTGCCATCGTAAGATTGCAGTCTTGAGATTACCATCGTAAGGTTGCATTCTTGAGATTGCCATCGTAAGATTTCACAGTCTTGAGAGTGCCATCGTAAGATTGAAGTATTGAGATTGCCATCTTAAGATTGCAGTCTTGAGATTGCTATCGTAAGATTACAGTAATGAATGTACTTTTAATATTTACAATGATGTATTTTTTAAATTCATTGCATATGTTTGAGAAAAGCTCTAGGTATACATACCTCGCCGTTAAAAGGGGTTGTCAGCCTCGTAACTATCCATCTATCTATATAAACTCGGCCAGCAACCCCTTCCTCCCGGCCTCTATAGTAATGTACTATTAACGGCAGCGATATTAATTATACATTAACACGAAATTTTATAAAGGCCACCAAAAAAACGCAAAAGATAACTTTGTTTAAAATGGTAGGTGATAGGTCAGTAAAACTGATGTCGGCTTTTGGTTAAAAATATTGTGAGTTGCCGACTTCAGTTTGACTGACCTATTTATGATATAGAAAATCAATTTAAAAAAATCCATTCAAGTCGGTCGCCTGTCAGCCTACATTTTGAGTTATAGAATAGAAAAACGTTAGTATAAGTAGGTACCATTTGAATCTTGGCGACGGTCCCGCTTTCGGCGGAAGTGATGAACGAAGGAGTCGAAGGACACAAATATCCCAAGGTAGGTAATACCTACACACATCAAACAACTCTCGTGTTTGGTATAAACCGGCTCTCTTCCCTTTCCTTCGCATAATAAATCTCTCTCTTTCCTTCTCACTCGTGCACCTACATTGTGAAACTTTCTAAAGGGATAGCGCTTTAACAATAAGGGTTTCCCTTATATTTGGTTATGCAATAAGAGAGGGATATCAATTTACTGCTGACGATCTGAGCTTTAGCTCTTTAGGTTTCCGTTATGTGAATGGTTAGTTTAACAAATAACTAAGTCGTATATTTCTTCCGAAGGGGCTATTCTTTTAGTGGGTTATACTTTGAGAGGTAAGTCTTTTAAAGGCTTTAATCGGGGAATGGTTGAATCCCATTCAAGGGGATTTAAAAACCCATTTAAAACCCCTTGAATGGGATAGCGGGCCGGTCCCTGATCAAAATAAACACTTTTGTTCAGGAATTAATAACAATGAAGAATTTAGGACTGGCCCTATTATGTTTGCTAAAGTGCTAAAAGAGTGGAACACCAAATTAGGGTATGCATGATCGGGCTATGAACTTTCTCTATACTACATTTCATGTTGATTGGCTGGGACCCATTGAACCATGAAGAGGGAAGAAACAAACACATTCTCACCCATATATTATATTAGTATGGATAAGGATGGGAAAACACTTTTTAATATCTTATAGTAAATAATATAACTGAAATTTAATGTGCCCATCACAGTCATTTTAAATAATAATTTCGAATAAAACATTTCTAATTTTAGCATAAAATGATAACTTGCTAGACTAGAAGATAATAAATGCCATACCTGTCTACTTTGATGTTATTATCAGAGGAGATAGGTAACAATAACTTTGATTAGATTTGGCTCAATACTGGATCTCATCTTTTGTAGAAATATTTAGATAAGGTGTGTTCGATTAAAAGAGTAAGAATAGAAATTAAAAATTTGAAACTTACCTCAGCACCCAGCTCAATCAGGGTTTCAATAAGTACAGCAGTTTGGACTGTCATGTGAAGGCTCCCTGCAATCTTGGCACCCTTTAGGATCTTCACAGGAGCGTACTTGCGGCGGCAAGCCATTAAACCTGGCATTTCCTTCTCTGCCAGCATGATCTCATTTCGGCCCAGATTAGCAAGCTTCTCATCGGCTATAACATAACAACATCTCGTTACTGAGCTACGAGTATGTATTACTTACTTTATAGGTTAAAGAATCCCTAGCATGCAAGAGGTGATAAATTTTTTAAACAAGGTTATTTTAAATTAAAAGAACATTAAAATAGTTATTCAAAATTTGAGCATGAATCTGTATCCTAAGCATATAAATAAGGGCATTAACATGATAATGAATAACAATGATCACAAACAACAATACTACTTTAAATAACTTAAGGGATCTTTAGAATTCCTTAGGTTCTTATCACACACTGAAAACAAATGTCATGTAGCAACAACATAATAATCACCAATATAATAAGTATTGAGCTTTATGTCATTTATATCTTGACAAATCATGTTAAGTTGATCTTATCTTGTAATATAAATTAAAATGCAATCCATTAAGGATTAGGAAGATACAAATGCCTAAACATGATGTTAGAAAATAACACAAGAAATGGACTGGATTAAGAGAAGTTATTGGTTTCATCATAGTCATAGATAATCGTATTGTCTTGAAAATCTAGAAATACTTGTTTTTTATTTTTAGTTTTCGCAGGCATTGAAAATTGAAGCACGTTAACAACATAACCTACAATATTTAGTTACGCTAGGCATTGCATGCATTACTAAGAAAAAAAATAAAAAATACGCAGTCTTCAAAATCCAGCCTTTGAAATATTATTTGCAAATGTACTTTTAAAAATTACATACCAATTTTGAATGGGGGCTTCATTTTAGAGCAATTTTATATCCAAGTCGATATTGCTGAATTGCTGTAGTAGCTCTACAAAGTTAAATATAATTTAACGAGAAAAATACTGCGTTATAAAGTACGTGCCGCACGCGCGAAATAAACTTAAGAAAGAAATATCACGAAGCGGATCCGCGCGGTATCAATCAAGCGTGGATTTGACAGATCTCTCCCCACCATTTTTTTTTATCTAAGGTCGAGTCGAGACTCGGCAGCATCCAACGCAGCGGCAACATCTGCGATATTTGACGAATATTCTTGTTGTGGTCTCTTTCTTTGTTTCTGTAAAGTAAGAGATGCCAACACGAATTGCCGGCTTGTTAGATTGTTTTCCTAAAATATTTTTTAATTTTATATGCGTTTTTTTTCCTCGATCTTATTTTCTAGTTTCATATTATTATTATTTTTTTCTTCCCCGTCTTGCAGGGGTATGGCAATCTATGGGATTTGCCAATGTCTAGTATTCAGTTTCATATTTTCCGATACGGGTTTCTGCCATTCGCAATTTTTCCCCACTTATCTATTAGTGGAGCGCCGTAAGACGCAAAAATAGTAAAATCTCGGAATCCAGGGCCAGTCCATGAATCTTTGAAATGTGTTTTTAACAATATATAAAATAATATTGTTAAAAATATTTTTATGCGATCTTTTTTTTTATCTACTGTATATATAAATAAAATTCTCAAATGATTGTTGATGTATCAACGCTCAGCCCAGACCGCTGGACCAAGGGACTTGAAATTTGAAGGGAATATTCCTTGGGTACCCTAGGGGTGCACTAAGAAGGGATATTTGGAAACTCATCCCCTAAGGGGTTAAAATAGGGGGTAGAAGTTTGTATGAACCACGTCGCTAGGTGTGTACTTAGTAAAGTAGACTAAGCGTAAAGTTAAAGGGGTGATAGACGGGCGAGTAAGTACACCGTACTTGGACATTTTCACGAAAAAAAATTACCCAAAAAAGGAACTTTAACTTTGTCACTTTTGTCAGTTTTAGCGGCCGTCAATGTATTATATAGCTAATTTTCGCCACAAAACTGACAAAGTTAAAGTTCCTTAATTTCAGTCCTTAATTGGGTACACTTTTCCGCGAAGGACGCGCGGCGCGACCAGAGGCCCTACTTTAAAAATCTAAGTCCGAAGTTACGTTAGCTCCATCTCTGTCACTCGTCCTTCGAGACTAAATCGAGAGAAAGGGATGGAGCTAACGTAACTTCGAACTTCGATTTTGAAAGTAGGGCCTCAGTCAGTGTGGCGTCATACAGCGCAGCGCAAAACGAATGACCAAACGACAGAGAGCGAGCGGGAGAGCGCGATGCGGGCGGGACGCGCGCGATGCTGGCGGGTTGATGGCACGATCCTGGCGGGTTGATGGCGCGAGGCCAGCGCGATGCGCGCTTGCTCTGTGTGACCGGGCGTCCCGCCCGCATCACTCGCTCATCACGCCCCGCTACCGTCCCGCTGGCAGTCTGTTCGAGCCTAAATACTACATTGGTACACACCTAGCGAAGTAGCGTCGCGGTTCAAGAACTTAAATAATTCATCGCCTATTTTTATTAAGTAGGTACCTAACATGTGAGCATAGTAAGTGATTGAAATTACGAAATACGACTGTTACAGAACTCATCTTAGATGAAAAAGAGTGTATGTCCAGCGGTTTAGGCTGTGTTGATCGACCAGTCACTCAGTTTTACCCCCTTCGGGGATGACATTATCAAAAACGTTGTGACACGTATAAATAAATTTTCAATCGTCGACCTAAACACAAAATTTAAAGATTCTAAGTTCAAAACTGACGGACTTTCATACAAATTTACATCCCCTTTTTACCCCCTTAGGTGCGGAATTTCCAAAAATCCTGCCTTAGTGGATCTCTACACTGTATAAACAGTTATATACATTTCAATTCTCTAGGTCAGCGGTTTGGGTTAGAAATATCAACAATCAGTTTAGAATTTTGTATATACAATATATACATATAAAAAATGCTTTTTTTTTACCGACTTCAAAAAAAGGAGGAGGTCCTCAATTCGTCTGTAATTTTTTTTTGTTACCTCAGAACTTTCGACTGGGTGAACCGATTTTGATGATACTTTTTTTATTTGAAAGCTGGTGCTTCCCGTTTGGTCCTTTTCTTAAATGAAGATCTGATGATGGAGTCCATGAAGAATCGACGGAAATCTTCAAAATTTATAGGCACTCCTATAGCGATTTTGGTAGTTTTCATTGTAACTCGTGTATTTTCTCTTGGAAATAATACGGTCCCTTGGTTTGAAAAATAGTGGTTACAGGCCCGTTTCACGAAGCTACAAGTTACAAATTACAAGCGGAATTCTCTTTGTAACTCCCTTTGCTAGAAAGAGAGTTCCGCTTGTAATTTGTAACTTGTAGCTTCGTGAAACGAGCCACTGGAATGTTTTCCGGGAGTTTTGGAAATATTTTAAATTAGGTATATAAAAACATAGGTACATACATTAAAACACGCCTGTTTCCCAGAGGGGTAGGAAGAGACCACTTCTTTCCACCTGCTACGATCGGAAAGGAGATATTTGCTTTTAGGCGCCATCTTGCCAATATGGCGGCACGAGCGGTAAAAATACGAGGTGGCAAAGTCGAAATTCGGAAAGAGCACATCAAAATCTATAAAATCACTAAATTTCAAAACTCCCGGAAAACATTCCAGGTAAAACTACCCAATAACTAGTAAAAGCACTATTTGGTGAAGTGGAACTGATGATGAAGACCACAGATGGCCACCGGAACTCCTAAACGGTATATATTGTTAGTGAACTGTAATCCTTATAACATTCATGCGTATGACAATTATTGTATATGGTAAATAATAACTGGCAACGTTTCTATTCTTAACTTTTTAATTTATTGTTTGTGGTCTATCTCTTCTCTGCTATTCCGTGAACGCGTATGGAAGACAAGTCTAAAGTTAAATCCTTGTTAATCTTAAAAACTGTAATAACTGTACCTAGCTCTATTTGAATTTGCAGTCCTAGTGTCTGCAATACAAAATGTTCTGTAGTTTCTTATTAACCTTTTGCCTGACCGGATAGAAATCCATACATGATCAGTTTTACTTTCAGTTCTAACCGCCCGGATGCAAAATAGCATCGTGTATGTGTAATTTGGCCTGAAGACAAATCGCATCCATCCGCCTGAACGATTGGCCGTTGGAAAAACTGATCGGTCTTTACATGTATGGCCACTCGATCCGGTCAGGCGGAACTGACGCAGTTCGGCCTGAACCGATTGGCCTCTACATGTATGGCCACTCGATCCGGTCAGGCGGAACTGACGCAGATTGGCCTGAACACATCGGTCTTTACATGTATGGCCACTCGATCCGGTCAGGTGGAACTGACGCAGTTCGGCCTGAACCGATCGGCCTCTGCATGTATGGGGGCCTTAAGTCTCTTTCTAACTCCTTTTGGTAGAAAGAGAGTTCCGCTTGTAATTTGTAACTTGTAGCTTCGTAAAACGGGCCACTGCTATCGTATGTCAACTAGCTTGATATTTACTGGGCAGTAATGGCGGCAGAGTTAAAAACAATACCATAACGAGTGAAATACGATTTGGATTTTATCGCCTAGAATAGGGTCGCTGGGTCGCTACTTTGAAAACCGAAGTTCGAAGTTACGTTAGCTCTATGTCTTTCTCTCGACTTAGCCACGATTGCCACGAATGAGGAATGAAAGGGGCGGGAAATCCTTAGTTTCGAATTTAGCGCTTTGTAGTAACCATCATGCAGCAGGCCCGAAGGCCCAAACCAAAGCATCCAGAAATAGGAGCTCCAAGTTAAATTATTTTTTCCTGGGAAAATGTGACAGATAAACCGCGAGAATGGAAAAACACAACTGTGAAAACTTAACTAATAGTTAAGTGAACGAAACTCATGCTACTAGGGCCCGTTGTTTGATCAACTACTTAATTGTTAAAATTTGAAAAACAAAAAACCGCATTCAAAAAGCAAAAAATAACTTCTTTAAAATGGTAGGTAAATAGGTCAGTCCAACTGAAGTCTGCTTTTGGTTAAAATATTGTTGGACGCCGACTTCAGTTGGACTGACCTATTTACCTACCATTTTAAAGAAGTTATTTTTTGCTTTTTGAAGGCGGTTTTTTGTTTTTTTAAACATTTATTTTATTTTATACTTTTTAGTGATCCTATTTATGCTGTTACGTAGCTCCACTTCTAAATATTAATAATAAACTATAGAACATTTCAAGCTCGCCGCAGACAACGCCGCGGGAATGTCATAGTCATATTTAAACCTAAATGTGCTTCGTCATAGTCGCTCAACTTCCTTTATCGAAATATCTTATCGCCACCCTTGAAATAGGTACCGTTAAGGAGTTCCGGTGGCCATTTGTGGTCTTCATCATCAGTTCCACTACACCATATAGTACTTTTCAAAAGCAAATGCATGAGTTACAGTGAAAAATACCAAAATCGCTATAGGTGTGCCTATAATATTTGAGGAGTTCTCTTGATTTCTCCATGATCCCATCATCAGATCCTGACGTGGTGACAATGGGACCAACTAGAAAGTATACCCATTCGAACAACGAAAAAATTTTTCAAATCGGTCCAGTGGTCTTCGAGTAATCGGGGAACATACATATATAAAAAAAAAAAAAAAAAAAAAACCCGACGAATTGAGAACCTCCTCCTTTTTTTGAAGTCGTTTAAAAAAGGAATCGAAAATTTCTAATTTATAGTTGAGTTAACTAATGGCTTGTTGTTTGATCGGTAGTTAAACTAACTAATGGTCAAAAAACGTTACTAATGGTTAAAATCTCAAGGAAATGTGTCAAATTTTCCATTCCTTTTTTGAATTTTATCAATTAGTTTAACTACTGATCAAACAACGGGCCCTAAGAAATAATATTTATTGATCAGTCTTGCTCAAAAAAATATCACACTAACGATTTGCTAGCGTGTTGCGAGTGACGCGATAGCACAACGTGATCGCCGCCTGTGCGTTACTTGATTGCTGCGGGTGCGCAACGAGCACTCGGCGTTCACACACTACACTACTGGAGTCCATACCAACTGATTTGTCTTATTTAGTAAACACTTTTATAACCTCAAAATGCTTCGCTTTTGGCTAAAAAACCGCCTTTAAAAACTTCTTTTAAAATTGTAGGTACCTAATAGGTTAGTCCAACTGATGTTGGCTGTTTTGTTGAAAATATTGTGGTCGCCGACTTCAGTAACCTATTAGGTACCTACAATTTTAAAAGAAGTTATTTTTTGCGTTTTTGAAGGCGGTTTTTTGTTTTTTAAAACATTTATTTTACTTTATACTTTTTAGTGATCATAATACGCTGTTACGTATTCTCACTTCTTGGTTGATATGAAACTTTAAGTTATTTCAAGCGCGCCGCAAGCAACGCCGCGGGAAAGTCATAGTCATATTTCAAGTAAATATTCTTCGTTGTAGTCGCTCAACTATCTTAATCGAGATATCTTATCGACACCCTTGAAATCAGTACCGTTGAGGAGTTCCGGTGGCCATCCGTGGTCTTCATCATCAGTTCCACTTCACCAAATAATACTTTCTGAATGCAAATGCTCGACTTGTTACTAAAAATACTAAAATCGCTATATGTTTGCCTACAATACTCGGTACATTCTAGTATTTTTCTAAATGACGAGTGTTTGCAAATGGTAGATAAGGCAATTTTCTTAGGCATAACATTAGATAAATATTTGCAATGGAGTCCCCATATAGCTGTACTGGCAGGTAAACTAAGTTCGGCAGCTTACGCCGTTAGGAAAATTAGACAACTAACCAATGTTGAGACAGCTCGCTTAGTCTATTATAGTTATTTCCATAGTGTCATGTCGTACGGTATTCTGGTTTGGGGTAAGGCAGCTGACATACAAACTATATTTGTGTTACAAAAAAGGGCCATTCGTTCTATTTACAACTTAAACTCCCGTGACTCTTTAAGAGAACTTTTTAAAGAAATTAATATCTTGACTGTAGCGTCTCAATTTATTTATGAGAATATTATTTACGTTATTAGAAATTTAGATTCTTTCACCAAAAATTCTGATATACATAATTTAAATACCAGAAATAAAAATAAAATCGCTATCCGAAAATTCCGCGTCCGTAAAGTATATAAATCATTTGTTGGTCAATGCATTCATTTCTATAATAAATTACCTGACGAAGTTTTAAAGTTACCCTTTCCAGCACTTAAAAGTTACTTGAAAAGGTCGTTAATGTCTAAAGCGTATTATAGGATCGAGGACTATCTAACAGACAAAAATGCATGGCCTAAATCGAAACTTAGTCAATAATAATTTATTCAAATGCAAAATCTTTATATTGTCTAGGGGACACCGTTGATGTAGGAAAACATATCGAAACTTTTATGTGGTCGTCTCGCACCATCTTATATACACATAAGTATGTGTTTTTTTTTTCTCTATCTCTCCCGTAAGATTCTTAATTGGCATGTTTTCCTGCTGAACTACGCATGTTATTTAATACTATATTTAATTTAATATTTATAGCTTTATATAATGCTAGACTAAGTAGTACCATTGTAATAAGAAATATGTTTAAAAAATGACTGACTGCTGAGTTTCTTGCGGCGTTTCTTCTCGGCAGTGGTCTTCTCTTGGGAAGCGCTGGTAGATTCTTGACGTGTAAAAGTGCCCGTGCGGCCTACTTACTGAATAAATTTCTTTTATCTTTTTTATCTTTATCTTTATATTTGAGGAGTTCCCTCAATTCCTCACTGATCCCCTCATCCGATTCAGATTTGGTGACAATGGGACCACCTCAGAAGTATAAATAAATCGGTCCGCTATTGACGGAGTAATCGGGGAACATAAATAAAAAAAATAAAAAAAATACATAGGTACAGGAACGTATAATCTCCTCCTTTTTTGAAATCGGTTAAAAACGGCAATTTTCTCGTGAATAAAGCAACTAGAGACCACATTTTGCACACTATTTTCCTGATTTTACACCATGGATGGTTTTTTTCATGACAAAATTCTAATTTTAGGCGAAAAGGGAGCATTGAGATTATAGTGTTTACTAAATATGACATGTCAGATGGTATGGAGTATAGTGTATACCATGGCGTCTACGCAGACGCCGCGGATGCCGCGGAGTCGCGAAGAGTTCACTGCGTCCTCACTGCTCGCATCGTCTCGCAATCACCGAGTGGACCACTCGCCGCTAGGGTTGCCACCTTTTTATTAACAGAATAAAGTATTTCTTACCTGAAGAGGAACAAAAATAAAGTACACAGCATAAATGTAAAGTATTTTTAAATTATTTTTTAATGCATATTTCATATCAGACCTTGCTTTTTCTAAGTGTTTTGTATCAGTGTGTTTTAAAAAATAGCTAATTTTTAATGCAGTTTGTGCAATTTTATTTCTGTCGTCCTTGTCGGCTTTCATCACAGAGAATTTCCGTTCTGTAAATGCCGAAGTGGCGGGAACAGACAGCAATATTGTAACTATTTTAAATAAATTCTGTAAATTGTTTCCTTGGAAAAAATACGTGTTATTTGTCGGTAGTGCTTAATATATTCAACAGGTGAATTTTAATTAAAATGGCTAATAATGACCAACCCAGTTATTATTTTCAAAATTAAACCACTCGAATAAATAATTATTTTAATCGAATGTAATAAATAAAGTACTTTGGCGTACTTTATGTGTTGCGCAAAATATAACGTACGGGAAGCAAAAATAGAGTAAAATACTTTATAATAAAGTACGGGTGGCAACCCTACTCGCCGCCCGCGCGTGTCTCCTCGCGAGCGAGACGATCTGGTGACGCTACGTAGTTGATTTACGGTCCATTCCAATAGAATTATTTAGTAAACACTTAATTATAACCTTTGAGGTCATCATTTTTGGATAATATGCCCGTTTCCAGCTGAATAAAGCAACTACAGTCAACATTTGCACACCATTTTCCTGGTTTTACATCATGGATAGTTTTTTTTTAGACCAAATTGATATTTTACGCGAAAAGTGAGCACTTTGAGGTTATAAAAGTGTTTACTAAATAAGACAAGTCTATTGGAATGGTACCATAGTCACATAGTGAGCGCATGCCCATACAAATCAATATAAAGAATACTAACCTTATTTACCTTATTTACCTATAGCTGTTCTAATTGTAAAAACAAAGTTTAATATTTGTTATGTATAATATTTTATTAATTCTTGAAATAAGGTTATTGAAACCAGTTTTGGCTACATTTTCTGCTTACGCTTACCAAAAGGAACAACTCGAGCGGTACAGTTTAATAATATCGTTTAAAGTGGGTATGTAGAGAAATATGCTTACAAGGTAAGGCACTAACTAGATAAGGATACGCAAACAAGTTGCTCCATAGCGGTCAAGACAAACAGCTGACCCATTTCTACTTTTAATAGAATAATGGTAGATTTTCGACCTTCTTACTGAATTATTTTATCACATTTTATCTTTTTTTTTTTTATCTTTTATAAGTTAGGAATGTTCAAATCTCGGAGTACGTATTCTTTTAATGTTTGTTTAAATATTCTAAATGAGTCTGCATTTTTTACCTCGGCGCGAAGTTTATTATATGATTGTACTCCCGCAAAACTCACCATTCTTCTGCCGTGGATTGTTCTTATTCGAGGCAGTATTATGTGATCTTTTCTACGGCTATTGCGATTAAGTACTTCGAGAACCTTTGAAAAAGTAATCTCAGAACGAATACTTTTTACGAGATTTTTTTAAATAAGAATGCATGTTTGGTATGTATGAAGTTGCCTTAGTTTCATCAGTTTCGTTTGCTTATAAATTGTACATGACGGCGTTAGACAATTGTAATTATATTTCTCGACCAATTTTAATTTTAATTTCACTTTTGCCGATCTGTTTTACGGTATTTTCATATTTTGTTGAGAAATGCGATTTAAAAAATCGCACAAAAAGCGGCATATCAACATCAAAGCATGCAAACTATTTGAAAGAACAAACTGTAGCAAATAATTATAGATCTAGTGAATAATCCTTTCACATCGTGAAAACTCGGAACTCACGTCTACTTCCGAATGATGCCAACGTGACTATGAATTATTGAATTATTAAGTGACATGTTTGTATGAAATAAATAGAGTACTTTAGTTATCAGTGTCAAATGTCAAACCACGAGTTTGAACTATATCACACCGAGATGTTAAAACCACCACGATCAAATATATAGAAATTAGGTGTAGGTAAACAAGAAATATAAATAAATGTTGAAAATAATTTCGATTATCACTCTCGCGATGCGACGTTCCCCCGCGTTGTCTTGATGGGTACTGAGTCACACTGAAGTAGCATGACAAATACGAACATTTCCGAGAAAATACGATGTGAAAGGATATTTCACTACATCTGTAACTGTAGGTACCGTCATCGTACTTGGGTGTTGGATAAGTTTGTATTATTATTACCTATTTTATCTTGCTTTCTCAGTGAGGTCGCCCGAACAATCGCAAAATTGCACGAACTTTGGCGGTGTTTTTCTGAAAATCTTTGCTAATTTTAGTTTTAGAAGCGGGTAATTCGAGTTGGACCCTTGTCACACTCGGGTGATTTTCCTCTTTAGTCCATCTGAGCGCAGGCTTTTTATAGCAACCAAAAAAAAACTTTATAAAGCGAGCATTGTCGGACCATGCTCAGTTCCGAAGCAGTGTAGAAATGAACAAATTTTCTATTTAAAGTTACCTATTTGGTGCTGTCTTAGATGATTTTTAGTAATTATAAACACTTAAGTCGCCCGTACTTTAGGAACTACATACATACATAAACTCACGCCTTCATTCCCAGAGTGGGGTAGGCAGAGCTACAGAATTACCAACAACACTAGGAACTAATTGTGCAAAATTTATGTATAGTAGCTCTGTGGATGTAGCTCTGGGAATGATGGCGGTTTATGTATGTACTTTAGGAACGAATCAAGTCTATTAGACATGATCGTTTTCTTTTAAAATTCGTTATACTTACACGGTGGCAAGTAACTCGACCTACTCCTTAAAAAGGCCTCACCTGTGCTCCTTCGTATCGTGTGGCTGAGGTGCGAGGAACCAAAGTGCTAACGCACTTTGACCCCACAAGAAACTACTGCCCCTAGCCCACGGAACTAGCAGCGTTAAGCCGTCTTGTGTGTAAAATGTAGGTCGCTTACTATTCGGGCGATTAAGGCCACGTGGCTCCAACACATAAAAGAACATTGGCTGCTACTAAAGCCCAACGAGTGTTATGTTATTGATGTTAATAATCCAAACCAAGAACTTTCCTAAGCTTAATTTTTCGAATATTAAAAAACAAAAAACCGCCTTCAAAAACGCAAAAAATAACTTCTTTAAAATTGTAGGCACCTAATAGGTTAGTCCATCTGATGTCGGCTTTTTGTTGAAAATGTTGTGGTCGCCGACTTCAGTTGGACTAACCTATTAGGTGCCTACAATTTTAAAGAAGTTATTTTTTGCGTTTTTGAAGGCGGTTTTTTGTTTTTTTAAACATTTATTTTATTTTATACTTTTTAGTGATCATAATACGCTTTTACGTAGTCCTACTTCTTAGTTGAAATGAAACTTTAAGTTATTTCAAGCGCGCCGCAAGCAACGCCGCGGGAAAGTCATAGTCATATTTCAATAACCTCCTTTTTTGAAGTCGGTTAACAAGTAAATATTCTTCGTTGTAGTCGCTCAACTATCTTAATCGAGATATCTTATCGCCACCCTTGAAATCGGTACCGTTAAGGAGTTCCGGTGGCCATCTGTGGTCTTCATCATCAGTTCCACTTCACCAAATGATACTTTATGAATGCAAATGATGAACTTGTTACTAAAAATACAAAAATCGCTATATGTTTGCCTACAATATTTGAGGAGTTCCCTCAATTCCTCACGGATCCTCTCATCAGATTCAGATTTGGTGACAATGGGACCACCTCGAAAATATACTCTATCAAACCAAAAAAAAAATTTTAAAATCGGCCGGCAATTGACGGGTAATCGGTGAACATACATAAAAAAAAAAACATACAGTGGAACGTATAACCTCCTCCTTTTTTGAAGTCGGTTAAAAATTATTGTATTGTTATGGACGACGAGACCTACTGTAAACTTGACTTCAAGTCACTTCCAGGATACCACTATTATTCAGCCACTGATAGAAAAACTGTTGATGAAGAGTAAGTATAAGGTCATAAAAATGGACAAATTTGCAAAGAAAGTTCTCGTGTGGCAGGCGATTTGTTCATGTGGCAAACGTAGTACACCGTATTTTGCCAAAGGAACCATTAATGGTGATATATACCTGAATGAATGCCTTAAAAAACGATTGTTGCCATTCATTAGGAAGCACAGTAAACCTGTCCTCTTTTGGCCTGATTTGGCCACGTGTCACTACACGAAGCGGGCAATAGAGTGGTACAAAGCTTATTTATTTTATTTATTTTATTTTATACTTTTTAGTGATCATAATACGCTGTTACGTAGTCCCACTTCTTAGTTGAAATGAAACTTTAACTTATATCAAGCGCGCCGCAAGCAACGCCGCGGGAAAGTCATAGTCATATTTCAACAAGTAAATATTATTCGTTGTAGGTAGTCGCTCAACTATCTTAATCGAGATATCTTATCGCCACCCTTGAAATCGGTACCATTGAGGAGTTCCGGTGGCCATCTGTGGTCTTCATCATCAGTTCCACTACACCAAATGATACGTTCTGAATGAAAATGCTGGACTTGTTACTAAAAATACTAAAATTGCTATATGTTTGCCTACAATATTTGAGGAGTTCCCTCAATTCCTCACTGATCCCCTCATCAGATACAGATTTGGTGACAATGGGACCACCTCGGAAGTATATTCTACAAAAAAAAAAAAAAAAAAACGGGCGACAATTTGTGACGTTAGGTATTTTATCGGTGAGGAATAAAACTACCCAGTCCACATTAGATTTTTATTGGGGAACCATGTCCCCAGAATTATGATTAAAATTAGTCGTGGTTCCTACTGCCCGTCTAGTTTTACCGTCGCAGCACCGGTACTCTCCTGGCTGGTCGATCGGAGACTTCGTCGATGACGTCAAGCCCTCGTCGATGACGTCACGCTCGAACAGCGGTGAAGAGGAGCAGAACAAGCGCCGGGTGGCAAGGATGGCACCGGCGGTCGCCGAGATGGTGTTGAGTGGTGGCTTAAGCGTATACGACGCACCCTGTGAAATATGCGCAGTCATAGTGGTTGTTCCTGCTCGCTCCGCTAAACTTGCGAATATCCTGGACACGGCACCGAAGAGGAAAGCCGGCATAGCGTTAGCGTGTTTGTATTCACAAGCAGAACGGAGTTACAGGAAGCATTATGCTAGTAGCCTAAATAGTGACGAAGTATTGATAAAAATTACGAGTAGGGTATGTACATATAGGCGTACTCGTTAGAAGAACAAAGGAATAAATTTAGATGCACTTATACGTGATTGGTAAATTTAAAATAACATGATGAAATGGCAATAACCAATAATGAATGAGTGATTAGGCAGTTAGCAGAAGCAAAGCTATCTAATAAGAATTTAAATAATAACGTTCAACACTTTGCACTTACCAATATTGGGTGCGTGATCCGTAACTTGTTATTTTATAATTATTGTCGCCTCCGAAGGAAGTCGCGAGCGCGAAAGGGGTGTCCGCTAACACCGGGTTAAATAATTAATTTTCCAGTCGTACGAGCGCGTATGACGTCACTTTGGGTGAGCGCGCTGCACAGGTCCGGCGTATAAGACAATTCTGAGCGGACTGGCGGGCGGCGGCGCAGGCGCCGGCCACTAGAAACTTCCATGACGAGCCAGTTCTCGCCAAGGCAACCGCGTAGTAAAGTGCTAAACGTTTTAAAGCTAAGCGCATGTTTATAATTATTATGTTTACTTTTTTTAGTATTTAAAATCACATTTTATTAATATAAAATAGATTTAATTAAAGTTAAATAATAAAAAGAATAAGTTGATTAGAATTAATAATTGAATTAGTGTATAAATAATAAGATTTCATTGGGTGTAAAAATAAAATATAATAATTTATTGTAAATATTGAGTTAATTTGTAAGTAATAGCTTAAGTCTAGTTGTATAATTTAAAACATGTACGTGCAACGTTACAAATTGACGGAGTAATCGGTGAACATACATTTAAAAAAAAACATACAGTGGAACGTAGGTATAACATCCTCCTTTTTTGAAGTCGGTTAAAAAAGCAAAATAAATGAATGAATAAATATGAATATGAATCTGTACTGAAGTGGACAAGACAACATTTGCACCTTTTTGGCCTTAATAATAAGGAGTAATCCCCCGACAGAAACGATTTTTTCAACAAAATGAAATGGCTTGTGATTTATAAGAACCTTTTATTTCTGAGGATTTTGGAATTATCGTCAAGCATTTGCTTATTCACCAGCTATTAGAAAAATGCATTTTAGTTCCCAGAGTCAAGTATTTTGTTCATAAATGTCCATTTTAGATCAAGACGTTTTTTACATATCCAAAAAAAAGCAATAACTCTAAAACCAGACACATTAGACCCCCAGTTAAGTAGGATAACAGTATTGCAAATTAGCTTTACTGTAACCCCTTTGAAGGAATAGGTAGAGTTACCTGTCAGCCTGTATGTGCTTTCATTTAAGATATTATTCAGATTTTCGTTATCTACTTGTAGTTTTAGTATGTACATGTATCAGAAAAGTTTTTTCATCACACTTGCTCGGAAAGGATGTTATAACACGCAGGCGTATAGGGCAGTTATAACCGATTTACCTCCCTAGGGAGTTATGAGTTTAGTTTTAAAATATAGAATCCACTCTTATATCATTTCAGACTAAGGAGGTGTAAAATCAGCCAAGGTTTATTTCCTATATTCAAAACTTGGCTACAAACCAATTTTACTGTATAATTAAACTTATACGGTACATTTATCTGCATTATATTTATATTTTACAATTATTTCAGAGACATTTGCAATTATTTTATTAAATTTCATTTTGAAAATTGGTACAATCTGGCAGTTTTTCTTGTCAAGTTTAAAAACTAAATCAGTTCTAAGCATTATCTGTGGAAGATTATTGAAAAAGTTGACAAACTCTTTTAGCGGGTCGAGTTCATTTGTTTGATTGTTGTTTCCAAAGCGTATTTTGTATATTTATTTTATTTTCTCGCATATGTGATGAAAAACATTGTGTGTATCACGGGCATTAAGGGGATTACAAACTCGAGTCATTAAAAGCCCTTCGCCTTCGGCGTCGGCCTTCTAATAGTCTCTCGTTAGCAATCCCCTTCATACCGCCCTTGATGCACAATGTACTATTTCATCTCTCCTGTTCGGAAAGTTTAATTTGAATGGGTAGTTAGCCGGGTGGAAAATTACGTTATCACCTCTACGATTGGCCACGGAGTCTAAGGTAATGGAGCTACGTCATATTATTAAAATAAAAGCTTTTCATATATCTAAACTCGGCTATACGTTAAACGAAGTATTTATTACGATCTATAGGTTCATATTAAAATCATTTTACGACTGGTTTTTTTTTTTCGCAATTACAGAAAATCAACATTTAAAATTATTCCTCTTATTCTGCTGCCCGCCATAATGCCATGATAGCATAGCATGACCCTTTTTTACGTTTCGTCATGGCCATCTAGAAAATACACATACTGCCAACTTTAGATAAGTTTAATCGAGTTGGTCACGACCAAGGACCTTAGAATACGACACTGGAGGTTGAACGCCGAACATCCGTTCGAAACAAGAAATTTGACCTTTATTACGTCACTAATATATTCAATCTCTTTTATAAATTTACTTTCCTCACAGTCGAAATGAAAAGTATAGTGTTCTAACTCGGGTGAAATTACTCATTTCCCCTAGAACTATAGGCGCTCGAATGAAATCTCGGGTGAAATGGGTCACTTTCAACCCTTGGTTATCAATATACAATTTTTCACGATTTTATTTTACAACTTCGTCGGCGTAATGTACATTTATAACAATACCATATTACAGCTTTGTAGTATCAAGCTTCTCACGAGTTAAAACGCAGACAGACGGACATGGCATAAGGGTTCCTTGTTAACTACGGAACCCTAAAAACGCAGTATCTGCTCTGTCGTTAGTACCTTACCGATTATTGGCACCATGAACATTATTTCATTACTATGGTCGGTAATCGAATTCGAGATCTGACAGTTCCCATCTTGATTATTTTAACATGAATGAAAAGTCGTGTAACTAGTAATATTAGGGTAGGTATTATTGATAAAAAATCCTACACTTCAAACCAAATCACAGCGAATGTGCGCCCGTTGAGTTTAGGATTTTGATCTCGAATTCGATCACCGACTGTTGATGCCCATAAATAACTTTTGGATTCCAACAATATGGGTGCTATATTAAATATCTACCTACTTTGTTTTAAATTATGAGCTTCTTGTCATGAGCGGTATAGTTTTACTGCAGCCAGATTTCTTGCTATGTTTAACAATGACTCGTTAAGAGGAATCATGTAGCACACAGTCGAGTCACGAAGTAAAAAAGTAAACCTCGTAATTTTTTTACTGTTAATTTTCTCACTACTTTTAGCCAAATATTATAAAGTGTTTGCATTAGGTACTGTCAAACGGCCATCGCGCCAAATGTATATTAGTGGCCTGTTATGCCTCGGTAACACGGGCGCGTAGACATTTTTGACTACTTGGGAATGTTTATGCCGGACTGTACTATCAGCCCAACGGAACTCTGACCCACCATAGAACGGTGTCAGTGACGTTATAAAATAATTTGTTTGACACTTCTTACGACTTGAATCATAACGTCACTGTAGCACAGTTCGATGGTAGGTCAGGGTTCCATTGGGCTGACAGTACATACAATCGAAATCACTAATATCTATACAACCTTAGCGCCAAATATATGTTTACATAGACCCTATTGAAAGTGGCATAGGGGCGCGTAATGTTTTAGACGTTTTGGCAACGTGTATACATTTATGATCTCGACTGTACTGGTAAATAAATACATAAATACAATGACTAAATAACAATGTTAGTTTAGCTCCTGATCAGAGCTCCTCGCCACGCCGCCACTCAGCCGTTGTTATTCGACACTGATATCTGTGTGTCGGTCAGAAGATTAGATGGGTAATGATAAAAACGTTTAACTTCTAAATGTTTTAATTACCGTAGAACAGTTTACAGAATATAATTCAGAGTCAAAAGGAAGTATTTATATAAAATGATGTAACAAAATAATTTTTAATCGATTTTCGCGCAGGAAAAGTGGGTGGTATTCATCGACTCGATGCCTTGATTCTAATTCAGAACCTTTCATGGCATGGCACTAGTCCTCACACATTCTCCTATCATACTTAATTAAAACACAATGTTTTCTTTTAAATATGGTGTATCATTTGATCAATACAAACAATATGCGAAGATCATCAATAAGACACACTTCACAAAAATCTTGCATAATTCGCGCAAACATCATCCCTGTCAGTGATGCTCACAGACTAGCTCACTCGAACTCATTGGCATCCATCTCCCGCCCGTCCCGCGTCCGCCCGCAGACGCCCCGCGCGCGGGGCCTCGCCCCTCATACCTGCGCCGCGGTGACCGTTCTGCCATCGAAAAGTAACGTGGCA